>JAPDPM010000003.1:23295000-28295000 GCA_032173925.1 Heritiera fomes | reverse complement strand
AGGGAGTGAACTTTGATTGGAATGAGGCTTGTGAAAACAATTTTCAAGAGTTGAAGAGATGGCTTACCTCGGCTCCGATATTGACTATCCCTAATGGTTCAGGAGGTTTTGTTGTCTACAGTAATGCCTCGTATCAAGGATTAGGGTATGTTTTAATGTAGCATGGGAAGGTAATAGCTTATGGTTCTAGTCAATTGAAGGACCATGAGAAGAATTATCCGACACACGACCTAGAGCTTGTAGTCATAGTGTTCACACTCAAGATTTGACACTATTATCTCTATAGGAAACATTTTAGATTTTCACAGATCACAAAAGTTTGAAGTACTTGTTCTCCCAAGAAGAGTTGAATATGTGCTAGCGGAGATGGATAAAATTGTTGAAAGACTATGATTGTGAAATTCTTAACCATCCAAGCAAGGCTAATGTCGTAGCAGATGCATTGAGTAGGAAAAGCACTGCTATGGTTTTAGTATTAACACATAAAGGTTAGGAAACCATCCTGCCTAATATGCTAAAATTGGACCGAAGTTTGAAAATTGGAAATAGCACAAGATGAATTAGGAAGTAAACCTTACACTTCTGAATAGGGAACTGAATCAGGAGTAATATAAAATTTACGGCTTGGTGATTAGATTCTGAAATTTACACTTAAGGCTAGGACAATGATAAAAGGTCAAAAATCCTAAAATGCAGAAATTGAACCAAGTAGATTATGAGAGGTTTAAGTGAGCAAAAAGGAAAAAAATAGAACTAGTTCATATTTGAATAATTCAGAATTACTCCTTGGTGTCATTTCTTATTGAATTGTATAACTCTTAATCCCAACATGTCATTAAGTAACCTGATCCATGATGTGTTGTGTAGAAGGTAATGCTAAGGATTGAAGTTGGCTAAGAGTTTACATAGCTCGTGTGGAACTTGATAGGCTAGGGAGGATTGAATCTGTAAGCTAAGGAAGTACTGTAAGTAACCCTAAGCAGCTACCTTGCATCCAAATTGTTTAATGCTATAAATTTTGATTTGGCAAATGAAACAAAATAAAATGCTACATATGAGATATCCTCCCTTGACTATTGGCTTTGCTTTACTAAAATTTGTTTATAAACAGGTTATAGGCTCGTAAGTATTGTACTATTTTGTACGTACTATATAATCAAGAAATATTTTAAATGTTTAAAGGTTTGAATTAAATTTTAACTTACTATGATTTCATTGTTTGAATTGTAACCTTATTGATATTTTAAATGTCTTGTGAGCCTTGGTTTGTGGAATTACCTCTTTATGAACTACAATATTTGCTATGAGGTCAGGGAAGAACGATTTTTAAAAGATTACTGGATTTTTGTTTTAGACCCATGGTATTGAAACCTTAGGGTACCGTACCTTGAGAATTGTGTAGGCATTCTTGATTGACTTAGAGCACTGTTTCTCGAGCATTAGTCTCAAAAACGATAAGCTTGTCTCTCATACTACATTTGGACAGGTCCCGGTGTCATATGTGCAATGAACTGGGGTGGATTAGTCTACGCAGAGGCAACATCCCTTTTTTGGGAGATTGCTACGGCTAGCTACCATAGATCGTTATAGTGTAAGCGCTAAGTAGCCTTGATTGATACTATGTTGATTCTCTTGGTACCACGATTTGTTTTATTTATTGCACTGCATGCTTTATGTATGATTTGATATTGAAACTTTTAGTCTATTGGTGGAACTCTATGTTTTGCCTATGATTTGTATTTGAGTTTCCATACCATATCTTAAGCTTAATGCAGCATAACTGATTTGATATATTTGAAAGTTATTTGATTTAGTTTTCACAGTAAGAGATGCTTGGTATGATTTAGTTGCTTATTGTCGTTACGTACTGAGTTACGACTCACTCCCTTCTTATTTCCCTCCCTTTCAAATTAATTGATATTGTCACTGCTGATTTTGGCTCGAGAAGCTCCTCGAGAGTGGTTTCCCCTGCACAGTGTAAGGTATATGGCTACCAGCAGATTGTATAGACATAAGTAGATGATGGCACAGTGTATTGATAATCTTTTGGCTATATATATATATATATATATATATATATATATATATATATACTTACGTGACGAGTCTGGGATGTAAGCTAGGTTATACTATTGCTGGGATATTATAACCATTATACTTGTTGAGTTGGTATTATGTATGTTTGTAGATGTGCTTGAATATATTGAAAATTCTGATGTAGATGATCTTAATATATCACTATAGAATGGCAGGGAATTTATCTACAATCGGAGTTAATAAGTTAATAAGGGATCTTAGTGATCAAAGGATCACTTAAAATCGAAAGGTAGCCTACGTAATCACCTACAAATAAGAAGTGAAGTAAAGGGATAAAAAAAATTAAAAAAAAATTAGCTTGCAAATTTAAGCTTCCATAAGATATTAAGAAGGACGGGATGTGTCATCTCGTAACTTCACACATCTCTACTTTAATTACAATTACACACAGTCTTAGACCTACATAATGATTACATGTTCTAACTAAGCAAGTATGCTTCAATTCACAATATCAATTCACAATAACACATAACACATATCACATACTTTATTTGCTTCATATGCCTTATACTTTCAATATCAACATACAATCTTCACATAGGGCTCAATAACAATACATTCAACACTTTTATATTCACATATAGAGTATAAAATGCTTCCTTACATCTTGCGCAAGACAACTTACTAGTATAAAGCTAACATGCAACTTGCTTGGTTAGCTTACTTTTGTTTTACCCAAGAGCCACTTAGTCAATCTTGTACACCGAGGTCACTGCACTTTATTAGGTGTCAAATCACTATAAGAACACAGTAGACACCATGTTACACTTCACATTCAATCTTAATTAAGTCTTATACTTCAATAATCATTAGTTCACTTAGGATACCCTTAGGTATCCAAGACTTTAAGTCTCTAATTAGGCACATTCACCAAGTTTCACTCTTACAAGTTATACCGGTTAATTGTGCACTATAATAACACTAACATATCAATCAACCAAGGCCAAGGGACTTGAATTTCTTCATGCCCTTTACCTTGGCCAACTGTACAATTTCACTTTTCACTCAATTTTAATTTAATTTAACACTTACTTAAACTTAGCTAGCATAATTACACTTCATAGCTAATTTTCATTACTAATTAGGCGACTTTTCACTTAAAGTCCTAATTGGTCGAATGCTTCTTAGTGTAATTTATTCCAAATTAATTTCCAATTTTTTATTAAAATCATGCTTGAACTTCAAAATTTATTTCTTAATTAATTAATTCTCATAATGATTTAATCATAATTACACATCAAACACTAAGGAGCCATATCAATCTCATAAACATAAATTGATTTTCAATTTGATTTTCTTCAATTAAGCACTTAATTAATTCAATTTCACTAAATACACTTCCAATTAATTATAATTAGCATCAATTTTAAAAATTGAAGCTAATTTCACAAAATTCGCAATTCCACATAAAGGGGTAAAATCTAATTCTTGGCAATTCTATACCACCCAATCAAATTGAACCTAAAATTAACCTTTATTTATATCAATTAACAATTATTTAGCTTAAATTTGATGCAATTTAACTTGTTCATACAAAATTCCCAATTTCACCAAAAGGAAAATTTTCAATTTTTGCAAATTTCATGAACCCCATTGAAATTGAATCTACAAGTAGCTTTCAATAACATCATTTAACTCAATTAAAGCTTCAATTTCAATGGCATAGCACTTACCCTATCAAATCCCTAAATTCAACGTGTTATCCGAAACCTTAGCTTCCCATTCCTTGTGGCTCCTTTCAAATTGAAACCATAGTTACACTTAGAATATATTCTTAATCAACATACTAAAAAATCAAATCAAACTAACAACTAATTCTTTACAAATCTAAAAAAAAAAACCCAGTATTCATACCCACCTTCATTTCGACATTCTCACTCTCATATACCCATGAAATTAGCTTGAAAATGGGATGAGAGGCTGAATTTAAGGTGGAGAAGGGTCAGCCATCATCAATTTTTCCTTTCCTCTCATGAATTTCAGATTTTCATGCTGAAGGAAAAGAAAAAAAAGGGAAAGGAGGGAAGGGAGCTACGGGTTCAGCGTGTTTAAGAGCCAAAAATTGGCTTTCAATTGTAACATTTCATGTTACTTATAACAATGCCTTTACCAACATCAATTTTGCACATTTTTATTTCTTTTTGCTTAGTTTTTTTCTCATTTTCTTCTAATTTCATAAACTCGACCAAGGTAACTTGAATTTTATGACTTTATGGGATAAAATATTTAATTCAAATATTTTTAATGCGTTAAATAGGGACTTTAAGCATGCAGTTACGATTTTGCCTTTTTTACCCAATTAAGCCTAATTTCACAAGATAAGCCAAAATTGACTTTAATTAAATTAAAATAATTTAATTTAAATGGCTTATCCAAGGCTAAAAATCATCAATTTATGATGATTCGGGTGTATCCTAATAGGTGCACACTTGCGTAGGGCTCACCGACCTGCCCATACGAAAGTTTTTATTTTTGCACCAAAATAGATAATTTACTATTTTTTGACCAATTTAATTTATTTGGCCATTAAATCATTCAATATGTTTAAAATATGGGTTCTCACAATAACCCTCAAAGTGATGATGATGTTTCTACTAGGTCAAAACCTTAGTAAAAGGATCTATAAGATTCTCTATGGGAAACTTTTCTATACTAATGTCACTTTTTCCTATTATCTCCATAATTAGTTGGTATTACTGGAATACGTGTTTCCATCTTTGATAAGACATTAGTTCCTTAGCTTGCGTCATGGCCTATTTTGTCATCATTTAATGTGACTAGACCAACAATGCTTAGAATCATACCAAGTTCAGTAACGAACTTCTTGATCCAAACAACCTCATTCGCTACCTCAATGTCGAGATGTACTCGACTTCGGTTGTAAAATCTTCAGTGGTATCTTGTTTGGAACTTTTCCAACGAACTACACTACCATTTAAAGTAAATACAAATCCTTATTGCGATTTAAAATCATCTTTGTTATATTGAAAGCTAGTACAAGGTAATCCTTTGTACTTATCTCAGCCTCTCCATAAACCAAAAACCTATCTTTAGTTCTTCTTAAGTATATAAGAATGTTTTTCATAGCAATCTAATGACTATTACCAAGATTGCTTTGGAATCAGCTTGTGGTACTTAAAGCGTATGATATATCCGATCTAGTAAATAACATGGCATAAAAGATAGATATTATAGTAGAAGCATAAGGCATCTTACCCATTCTTGTTCCCTTTTCTTGTGTTTTTGGACACATAGCCTTGGAGGGAATGACACCATGTACAATAGGCAAGTTCCTTTTTTGGAATTTTCCAAGTTAAAGGTCTTTAGCATTTTATTCATGTAGTTAGATGGGACAATCCAAGCAACCTTATTGATCTATCTCTATAGATCTTAATTCCCAATATATAGTTTGCTTCTCCCAAATCTTTCATGGAGAATGGTTTGGACGATCAAACTTTCAAGGTTTACAACATAAGTATATCACTTCTTCTCAATAGTATGTCATTTAGTTAAAGCATTAGGAAAATAATTGTCAAACCGTTTACCTTTTTATGAACACTTAAACCTAATGTTCCAACTCCTTGATGCTTTCTTGAGTCCATAAATCAGCTTATGTAGCTTGCATATCTTATTGGTGTTTGCATTGAATGAAAACCGCTCAGGTTGTGGCATATACACCTCTTTTTAGAGAATCTCATTAAGGAATGCACTTTTAACATCCATTTACTAGATTCTATAATCGAGGTATATTGCTATAGCAAGTAGAATCTTAATCGATTTGACCATGGTGACTGATGAGAAGGTTTCTTCATAATTAATAACCTCTCCTTGCCTATAGCCCTTAGCTACTAGTCTAGCTTTGTATGTTTATAAATTATCATCTAGGTCAAACTTTCTCTTAAAGGCCCATCTACACCTACGAGTTTTATCCCTTCAGGTTGATTAACAAAATTCCATATTTGGCTTGCATCTATTTCAAATCTCATGGCCTTAAACCATTAGTAGAGTTAATGTCAAACATTACCTCAACATAGCTAGTAAATTCATTATCTAGAGGCAATACATCTCTATCTAATAGAAATTCATACTGTTTAGGTAAATGAGTAAACCTTTGGAGTATTTGTGTTTCTTGAGCCTGGGCTTAAGCATCTAATGCTTTGATTATAGGCTCAGGTTCCTTTTGAGTGTTGGTTTTTGATTCTTGTACTTCTTCAAATACAATCTTACTCATAGTAGGCCTTTGTTCGAAAAACTCTTTCTTTAGAAAGGATGCATGTTTTCAGATAAACAATTGTTGCTGAATAAGATTACGAAAGTAACACCAGATATCCCACAAATATACACTTGTTTGCTTTAGCACCTAGCTTATTGAATGATGCACACTTTGCATAAGCATCGCATCCCCAAATCCTTATGTGTGACAAGTTGGGTTTTTTTCATTCCATATCTCATATGATGTCTAGTCCATAGTGTAGACACCTTATTTTGTCCGGAGTCTTAATTTAAAAAAAATAATTAATTGGATTGTGTGACATTATATTTTAATTTAACTAGAATTAAATTAGAATTTTTAGGTTTACGATTACCATTAATTAGTAAATTAAAGTTAAAATAGGATTTCGGAATGATAAATAAAAAAAAGAAGAAGAGATAAGAAAAGAAAATAAAATAAAATTAATCTTAGGATAGGATAATTAGATTTTTTTAAGATAATTATTTAGATTAATATTAAATTTAGTAGAGTTAGATTAGGATTAACATAAGAATTAAATAGATGAAAGATAAAAATAAGAGATAATTATTAGAATAAGTATAGTTGTATTAGGACTCTAACAATTTTGTGACTATAAAAAGGGGTTAAGGCTTATGACTGAAAGGGGAGAAAAACCATAAAAGCATCTCAACAAAGTAATTCTGCTCTAGCTAAGAGCCAAGCCTTGTCGTTTCCAGCCACCATAAAACACAGCTCTCCGTCGCCCTCTACAAACATCAAACCTCCACCCAGTCTAGCCTTGCTTGTCGCTACTTGCTACCTCTGTATACACCATCTTCACCGGACACTACTGCATCTGTTGTCCAGCGCACGTTCCAACTGCATTGCCGTTGCTCCTCCTGGTTCTTCACCACAACTCCTTTGCACCACACGTTGCTGTCGCCCTTGTTGCTTCTTTTTTTGGCCCGAGCTGCACTTCACCTTTCCTTGCATCATCCAAACCGAGACTGCTCATCACCCAAAGCCTGTCCAGTCCCGTTTCTTGGTGAACAAATTGCCTGCTGCTTCCACGCTATTCTACTGCCCATACATCCATCCATTAATCAGGTAAGTGTTTGTTGCTTTTCTTTTATTTGGCACTTCTTTTAGTAATGATTAAAGAGTAATGTTTGACATTTTAATTTGCTTCTTTAGATTTAAAATGATTAAAATAATATGATACATAAAAATGTCTAGGAATAATAAATAAATAAGTAATAAGTTAGGAGAATAAGTAAAAATATAAATTAAATAACAAAAGTAAGTAAAAATAAGAAATAAAAATAATTGAATGAATAGATATTAGGATAAATGTCTAATTAATAAACTTTGAGAATTGGTTAGACCTTTCCGATGATGGAATCCTCGAGGCGATTGTGAACGAGTAACACTCGAGGAATTCCTAGGCAAGAGAATTCTTTTACGTCTATCCAGAATGATGGAAGATTTAAAAGATATTTTCGAAAAAATGAAGGTTAAACTTTATTCTCCAAATAATTAAAATAGAATAATACATAAAAAATCATAATCGTGAAAAAAATAATAAACATAATAGTAAAATTTTTAAGATAATAATAAATAAAAAAAACATTAATTATACAATTAAATCCGATGATGGAATCTTTGAGGTGATTACGAATGAGTAACACTCGAAGAATTCTTAGGTGAGAAGATCCTTCTAAATTTATCCAGAACGATGGAAGATTTAGAAGACATTTTCAAGATAAACAAATATTAAATAAAGATAAAAACATAATAATAATAAAATTTATATAGAGATAAAAAATAAATAATTAATAAAATAAATTATTAAATAATAATTCCAATGATGGAATCTTCAAGGCGATTGCGAATGAGTAACACTTGAGGAATTTCTAGGTGAGAGGGTTCTCTTAAGTTTATCCAGAATGATGGAAAATTTATGAGATATTCTCAATATTAAATACCAATAATCCTAAGAATATTAATAAATAATATATAAAATAAAAATAATAATATTTAAAATAAATAAATAAAAATAATTAAATAAAAAAATAAAATAAGGAATAATGAAATTCTAAAATACTTCCGACGACGGAGCCTCTTCATGGGAGTCGAATGGTACCCCTTGAATACTCTTGAGGTGAGAAGAATTTTTTAAGAATTCATTTAGAATGATGGAGGATTCTTAAAAGAATTTTCAATATTTAAACAATAAAATATAAAGGCCACATAACTAAGACTAAGTTAAAATAATACAAGATTAAAATGGTACCAACTTTAGGCGTTGTAGGGGTGCTATAACCTTCCCTGCACGTAAATGAACTCCCGAACCCAAAACTTAAAATGTAGACCAATACTTAGAGTCATTTAGGTGGCCAATCACACCTAGGTTAAAAAAAAGATTGGTGGCGACTCCATTTGTTTAATGTCTAGCGTCCTAGCCCTAGGAAACGTTATGACAGCTTGGCGACTCCACTGAGGACCATTAAGAGAGGCGAGCCATAATTTAATCTTGTGTTATATTTAGTCTAAATTTGATGGTCTAAATTTGGAAAGTTCTGATGTTGTTTGATGCTCTTTTGTTGATATCTTAAGTGCTTTAAGGAAATTAATAAGATGAAGTTCCCTCTCACACACCACACCTTGCATTTGCATGCATAAAGCTCTCGACCCGAGCCCAGTCCTTTCTAGGAGGGAGTAGAGTAGCTACCGCTCTCGTGAGGTGGTAACCTCCGCATGGGCTAGCCAAATACTCCCACTCAAATTGAACCTTTTCCGTTTGTAGCCTGTCATGGGTGAGGATTGGGGTGCCTTACTAGTCCAGAGTGGACGACAGTGAGGAACAATTTGGGAACCTTTAGTAACTATTATGTCCAAACCTAGCATATAAAAAGCCTAAGAGCCAACCCTTAAGTTAGAACCTTGACTATCCGTGAAGTAGTTAGCCAAAGTTAAGACACATGAGGGAACAAAATCCCAATATCTTTCCCATAGTTGCATTCTCATGCATTGTCATATCATATAAAAGAAGGCTTTTTACATAACAATTTGTTAATTGATTGAACCTCAGTTACATCCATGGAGGATTTATCAAGCGTTAAAGCCACACCTTTCCCCACTGAGAATTCCAACAGTGTCAGAATCAGATCTGAAAAAGCTCAACGAAGAGAAGGAGACTGTTTACCTCAAGAATTTATATCACCACTCCCTGAAAAAGTTCACCTGGATCTCAAACAAAATGATTTTACTGAGTTCATTGATCTTTGGAAGCTTTGGAGTCTTTCAAAAAAAGAAGATTTTGAAAAGAAGTATGGTGATATAGCATTATTAATTGGAGTCTTTCAAAAAAAGAAGATTTTGAAAAGAAGCATTATCAAATCATGTGTGATAAGGCAAATTTACAATATGAATTAAAACATTAAAGCTTACTTAAGTTTTTGTCATTTCAAAATATATATGTCAATTTAAAGCTAACAATCTCCCCCTTTTTGATATGACAAAACTTAATGTAAATTTGCTTTGAAAATTCTTTGATAGAATACTCCCCTCAAATAAAGCAGGATTTTATAAAACACCCCCCCTTAATATAAGCATGGGTTTTGAAAATGAATTTTCAACTATTTCTCCCCCATTAACTCTCCCCCTTAATATCTCTCCCTTTTAATATCTATCTCTCCCCTTTTTTGTCATAGCAAAAAGAAGGAAAAATAATAAAAAATATGTTCCCCCTAAAATCATGGCTATGTGAGAAGAGATAAAAAAAAATATGCTCCATCCAACAAGAAACATGTTAGTACATGGGACTCATAGCACAAATAAATAAGTCAACTGTTCATAAAGAGTATGAAATATTTATGCAAAGAACATGACTTATGATCCTATACCAATTGTTTATAAATAATTTTGATACCAATTGTTAATAAATATTTTTGCAAGAAGTTCCCAATTGGTAAATAATGAAGCAAGTTGTGTATAAATATCTACTAAGGTCTATGACTTGCTCATTTCAATCCTATTAAGCACCTAAGTATATCAATTGTTCTCTTAAGTCTAACTAAGGTGTATGGTAATACATCATGATTATGAGCTGAAATTAGATGACATATGAATACATGAGCTCATAAATCATTTTCAAGCAAGAGTGTGCATAGAATCAATATATATTGCAATTAACTACAAATTCTAGCACACAAGAGTTTCATGCAAAAATATTCTAAATGGATTCTTCTCTATTTGTCATTTCAAACTAAAGAGCATGAGAAGAATTGTCAATTTAAAGCTCATACCAATTGGCAATTTAGTTTTGGCTTACCAATTATTGAAAATATGGTTACCAATGATACTAATTGTTATTTCAATCTAAATACCAGTTGTTACTTAAGGTTGACTTAGGCATTTTGCATGAATCCAATATCTATGTGTAGTGCGTTCATATCAAGAAAATAATCATTCTAAATATGCAAGAACACAATCACACATCATCAAATATGCATATGGATTAATAAAACATTAGCACACTATCATAAAGTATTAATCCATATTCATATTCACAACATTATACCATATGGAAGATTCAAACAATAAAGGTATTCAAGCAAACACAATTTCTTCCATGGTTTCAAGTACAAAAATCCTATGCTCTTTTTCCAATTCAAGTCCTTAAGCAATTATGAGCAAGGAAATATTCAAAATTACCATTTTAATCAATTAAAAACCATATCCCTAGTTGTTATCATCATTTAACGTTCTAGAGGGTATATGTTATTTTAACTAAAATGGCTTCACCTAAGTGAATCAATATTATCAAGCAAAAATGTATTTTATCATCAAAATCCATAAGCTATGAGTGAGATTAAGCACATAATATCATGAAATAACTATTCTCGTCTCATAGGCATGATTATTGATTCAACTTAAGCAAACATGCATGTTCATCATCAAAACAATCAAGAATCTATGCATGTGTATCAAATGTTTGTGTTGTCATTAATGCTCAAGTTCCATAATAATTTGGCTATAAAGAATTAATTTCATGGATGATAAATTTTCATGTAACTCAACATTTATGATTCATTTATCATCATTAATTATAAGCTAAGGAAAAGTATGACCTTATACCAATTGTTGAATTTACATTTGAAGTCAATCCTTAAGGTCAAGTTTTAATTATTCTTCCACTAGATGTATAATTATCATGAAACCTAGAGTGGAGTAGTTGAGTCAAGCTAATACACATAATCCTATAAGCATGCTTGACTAAGATGAACAAAAGATATGAAAAACACTCATTATGCACAAGTTCATCAAATTCTCAAATATATCCATAAATTCTTGAAATATTTCTCAAAATTATGTTTAAGCATTCATTGACAGTATATTTCAAGATTATTTCATGTTTTATTCAATTCATGACCATCTTCAATGAGAAAACTGATTTAGCACTTGTAAGCTCAAGAGAAATGGTATTGATTGTTGAAAGTGATACCATTTGTTGGAAATGATGTTAATTGATGAAGTTGAGGCATGATATAAATGAAAAATGAATTTTCATAGTTTAAAGATCATTAAAAAGAAGTTAAAATACTTGATTTTAAGTTGAGAAGAAAGAAGATATCAAGAAAGTGAAAAATCCTTCTCAAATTCGGTTGAAAAAGTGCAGAAAAAGCCATTTTGGCCTGGGGGGATCTATCCCTTAAGGAGAGGGATCGATCCCTTAACTCCAAAATGTAGATTTCCTGCATTCTGTTCAAGGGGGATCGATCCTGCTTGCTAAGGGATCGATCCTGCTTGCTAAGGGATCGATCCCTCATCCTGTTTCTGCAGTTTTTGACAGAAAATCCAACTTTGAGGTGCCCAAACTTCGTTTTTGAGTAATTTAAGTCCAAGTAAAGGTTTAAACATTTGTAAAACATGATTTTGGACTTGTGTGAATGAAAAACATGAATGAAAAACCATTTTACAAAAGATTTTGCAATTTTGGAAGAATTTACACAATAAAATGCATTTTTGGCCTCAAATGAGGTCATTTTGAGAGTTATGCTTGTTTTGGCAAAACTAAAGCATTGAATTACATAAATATGTCAAAGCAAACTTGTTCACATAGATTTTAAGCATATATATCATTAAAACATACATCTTGTGAACAACATGCCATGATTTCCAACATACAAGTTCTTCATTAATGCATATGACATGGCATTTTGCATAAATGACATATTTGACAGCTTTTGAGCAACTAAATATATTATCTAGCATATCAAACTTGCTCAAGATGTAGAAAACCAATAATCATTTCAAAATTACTAAACATGCTTTTCATCCAATAATCCAATCCCTCAAGAACCATCCATCAACCAATCAACAATCATTCAACAATCATTTATCATGCCTTTTGCTCAATCATTCTACTTATAATGCATCAAGAATCATCAACCAAGTGCCTCAATAAAACATATAAATAATTTTAGCAAAAATGAGTTTTGAAGAGATAGGATTTAAGCTTACAAAACTCCTTTGCTAGAGAATGTTTTGCCTTGAATAGTTGAATCCACCTTGTGCCATCCTTTGAAGAATTGTTGTGATGGATCCTCAAGCTTTTTCTTTTTCTCATTGGCACAAGCAAACTCCAAGGGACATGTAGAGCATTTGAACTTCATTGTTTCATTGTATTCTCATGCTCTAACACTCCTACAACAAACAAATTCAAGCATGCTTTGGTACCCAAATTTTCTTGGGTCCATGAGAGTTAGTGCAAACAATTTTAGATCCTTTTGGGATCCATTTCAAGCTCAAATCATCATTATTTATTGCATGCTTTGGCACCCACATTTTTCTAACCACTCTTCCTCTAAATGTGGTTTTTCTATTTGTGCATGCTTGTGAGGTGTGGCCTATTCTATTGCAAAGTGAGCATGTGAGAGATAAATCATGCATGGTATTTTTGCTCACTATGAGGTTCTTAAGATGAGTTTCTTTTTGTATTGCATTATATCCTAACCCATCTTTATCAAAGAAAGCTCTTTAGGTCTCTAACATATGATCTAGCTTTTGTTGACCCATATAAAACCTAGTAAATGAGTTATGCAAATTTAAGTTTTTTTTATTCAACTCATTTATTTCTAGATTTGCTTCTTCTAACTTCTTCTCAAATTCAAGTTTGGCATTTAATAGCATTTCATTTTCTATTTTCAATTTAGCAATGATTTTCTTATATTTGGAGTTCATGCATTGAAAATCATTAGCTAATTCATTAAAAGCATTTTATAGTTCATCAAATGTATAATCATCATCTTCACTAGAACTACAACTAGCCTCATCATCACTAATAGCCATAAAGCATGTGTAGGCTACCTCATCATCTATGTTTTCATCATCGGAGCTATCACTATCGCTCCATGTAGCCACAAATGCTTTCTTCCTAGGCTTCCTATCCTTTTCCTTCCTAAGTAAGGGGCAATCTAACTTAGTGTGACCCGGTTCATTACATTCATAACACACTAAGTGATCCTTTTCTCTTCTGCTTGACTCCCCTCTTTGATGTCTCCTATTATTTTCTTTTTCTTTCATTCTCATGAACCTATCAAATCTTTTGGCAAACATTGCCATTTCCTTTTCTTACTCATTTCCACTCTCATCACTATCATCTTTAAGGATCTCATAAGTGGAAGACTTAAGTGCTACTCCTACTTTCTTTGAAGGCTCTACATTTCTTTTTAATTTCATTTCATGAGTAAGTAGAGATCCCATAAGTTCATCTAGAGGCAAGGTGTTTGGATCCTTAGATTTTTCTATAGCAGTTACCTTAGCCTCCCAAGATTTAGGCAAACTATTCAAAATTTTCTTTACCATTTCAACATTGGAATAAATCTTGCCTAGAGCCTTAAGTCCATTAATTATATCATTAAACCTAGTGAACATTTCGCTAATGGACTCATTTTCTTCCATCCTAAATAGCTCATAATCATGTGTGAGCATTCCTACTTTTGTTTCTCTAACTTGATTAGTCCCTTCATGTGTGATGGCCAATTTGTCCCATATTTGTTTAGCATTCTTGCATAGAGAGACTCTATTATACTCATTGGGACCTAATGCACAAAAGAGAATGTGCATAGCCTTGGCATTCAATTGTGCCAATCTCATATCATTTGTGTCCCACTCATCCTCACTTTTAGGGACATCTTTTCCATCAACTTTCTTCATTGGAATTTTGGGACTATTAACAATCACTCTCCACACTTCATAATCATTAGATTGTACAAAGAACATCATCCTAATTTTTCAATATGAATAATTCTCACCATTGAAGAGTGGAGGTCTAACTAATGATTGTCCCTCTTCTCCTAAGGGTGTGCCTACATTCAAGTGAGCCATTTAAGATCGTTTTGCTCGATAGATGTTAGTCTAATTCAATCTCGAGCCCAAGCTCTGATACCAATTGTTGGCTCTATAGGCTATACCGAGAGGGGGGTGAATCGGTTTTTCACTAACCTTAAGTTCGTTTTTCGGTTTCTCTAAATTTTCTAGCCTATATTAATAATTTGTAAGTTCTCTAGGCTAGGCAAACATGCAATCCAAGGTCAATGCAATAAACACAATATAATTGCAAGTAATAAAGAGTAGGGAGAGAGAGATTTACACAATCGATTTATAGAGGTTCAACAACCTTGCCTACGTCCTCTACCTTGAGACGCTCCTAAGGATTTTCCCCAAATTCACTATACTTGAATTTGTTACACTCCCTCTTTTTCTAGGCTCAAGAGAAACCTCTCTCTTTTTCTAGGCTCAAGAGAAACCTCCCTCTTTTTCTTAGGCTAAAGAGTAACCTCCCTCTTTTTCTAAGGCTTAAGAGAAACCTCCTCTTTACAAGGAATGATGGGATACAAATAATGTAATCAAAGAAAAGGCCTCTAGGTAGGCAATTGATTACAGAAATTAAGCTCAATGAAAAGCCTATACAATATTTTGTGCTAAGCAATACAAGAGATAGATGAATGATAGATGATGAAGACTTTGGAGCTCTTGATTTGTTGTTTGAGGCTTGAGGATTTGAGGAATATGTGTTATGGAGTTGCTGAGTAGTTCCTCTTGCTTTCTTTAGCTTCTAAGCCTCTATTTATAGTCCCTTGGATGTATTCTAGCCGTTGGGTGGAGCCAAAACTTGAATATGACTGTTGTCTCACAAAAACTAGCCGCTATAGGCTATTTTCGAGCAAAGGGATCGATCCCTTTCCATAGGGGATCGATCCCTTTTGTCCAGAATCTTGATTCTGGGCTTCAGGGACCTTGGGAAGACTTTCTGCCAAAAAGGGATCGATCTCTTTCCTTAGGGGATCGATCCCATGCTTCCAGAATGATTTTTTCCTGCACTTTTGGGTTAGAAATGATATGGCTTTTGATTTTAATTCAACCCAAAACATTTATAAACTTTAAGGGAGTTTTTCTTGACTTTCTCAAATGAAAATATTGTCCAAGAAATCATCAAGTGATTTTCTAAATTATTCAAAACATTTATAAAGTGTTAAGACCAATAAGAGTATGCATCATTAAATCATGGTCTTAATGTTTGATATGAACACTTGAAATGTCACAACCCGATAGCCGTGACGTACATTTATCACTCTATTCACTATTTACCAAATTGTGTCAATTTTACGGACTAACTTTTTCTTTTCACTTTAGGGTTTGTATTCGGTGTCAGTGTCCTCTCTCAACTACTCTCGTATCCTTCATTTAATATACATTTGTTGTTTAATTTACCATTTGGACTTACGTAATACTCTCCTTTAATATTAGACTAATAAAAGAAAAACGTTGAAAACTCCCCCTTATATAAAATCGACTTTCCCCAGCTCAATAACCTGCAAAAATCTCAACTATTTCCAGCCACATATCTCAATCCAGAATTTTCAGTTCATTCAACTAGATCCAATACATACTTCCCAAGTCAACAAATAGATATAAGATACAGTTTACAGTTTCAAAATCACTACAATTCATTTCTCGGATCGTGCTCGATAATCATAAAGCCTATAATAATCTAGGACGATCCTAAGTTACATCCCAAAAGCAATCCCATAAGCATGTACTGTGCAAACTTAACATGTCATACATGGATAACAAAATAAACGATATTATACCTCAAGTGCAACAAAAACAGCACTCGGAGGATTCGGACCGATATAGCTACTCAAAGTATGTCCCCGAGGCTTCGCACCCAAACTCCAAGTGGGAGCCTAACTGGTATGATCTGCGATGTTATTAATAAGGGGTGAGCAAAACCACGGCTCAGTAAGTAGCTTAAGTAAATGCACGCTAGACTCATGTCGTTCTATATGCAGTTGTGGAAAACAATACCGAAGTAATAAGCGAACTCGATATTTAATGCATGATCATAAACCAAACACTTCTTTATGCATTTCTGTTATAGAACGCTTTCAATATGCACTTAATTAAAACAAAACTTACTACGTAATTCATTTAAATGAGTTCGCTATGCCTTCGGTTGGATTCAGTATGTTGTGCATTTCAAATAAACTATCGGTATAATTCGATAAGTCAATCGGTAATTACTTTGATAAAACAATCAATAAGCATTCGGTAACGATCAATAAGTATTGCAATCATTTCGATCCACATAGATTTTCAAGAACGCATTAGTCATAAATCAAGAAAAATCGATAACGATTAGGCATATTGCCTCAGTTCACTAAAAGCAGTATTAGAAATGGAACAATGGTAAGTAGAGATTAGGCAGTGATCCTCAATCAATCAATCAATCGATATCCATCCTAGCTAGTGATGGAATGGTGTTGCAAGCAACACTAAATCTATGGCCATAGGACGATATCCAGTCTCGCTGATCAGTCGAGAGCTGGAACTTGCCTGCTGGTTTTCCAGACAAGTATCAGTCTACCTAGAGCACTAGGCTCGATAGGTACAATACGATAGTCTAGAGCACAAAGCTCAATAGACGGGAAATAAGGCCTAGAGCTAAGCTCGATAGGCTAGAAGTGACCCGAAGGTCGTAGGACATGCCTGCACTCAAAAACAGTTTGAAATCAATTTCCTCGCGTAGCACTTGGCTTCCACGGATTCCAAATCAGTATTAAATCAGTTTTGAGTTCGAAATATAAAGGACTTTCGATTTATTTCAAATATTGGTTCAAACCAAGACTTTGCAGATATAACCTATGATGTAAGTCATTAAACCATAAACATTACGTAATTTAAACTCAAAACATGCTATATGTAAATGCATGTATGCATCGGTTCATTTCACTTAAAATGTACGCTTGGTTGGCCACAACGCTCAAAGCAGAAATAAGTTTCGATCTAGCCCAAGCATAAACGATTTATAAAAATTAAACCATTCCTACGAGATGGTGCTATCAAGCTTTACTTAACCCACTTACCTCGATGCTTGGTAGGTTACCTTTCCTCGATCCTCAACTCAAGCTAAACTCCTACGCCGCCCCAAATTCACTACAATTAAATCAAGTGATGTTTCAATAACATGTCTTGATTATGTTTTGGTCATATATCAATTATATATCCTAGAATCTAAACTATTCTAACTCATTTCTTTCGCGAGGGACTAAATTCTTTATGTGTCTCGCCAAACATTACTTATTCGATTTAACAACTCTTTACTTATATTCTTTATAAGATAATAAGAGGTTTATTAATTTGTATATGCTATTTCCCTTTCATTAGATACATATTTATATATAATCGGTTAGTTATATAATTATAACTGTATCTTAAACACTTATACAATTATACTTGTATTTATATCTCAACAAACCTCTTTTTCCTTTCTTTGCATTTCTTTTTCTGTCTTTTATTTAGTTTTCAAGTGAGTAGCATATATATATATATACATATATATCTATAGCAATATATAGATATACCTTTTAAATACATAGCACTTACATGGTATACATTTCCAATTTCAATTCTCTACTTTCCTACATCTTGATACATGTGTATATCTATATAGATATATATTTGCATTCACATATATATATATATATGTGTGTATTACATATATTTATATATATATATATATATATACATATATTTTAGATCTTCCTTTTTCTTTTATCATTTGGCCGAAGCCTTCTTTTCCTTTTTTTTTTTTTTTACATTCATGATTCAATTTACTTATAAATATAGCATATTTATCTCACTACTAAATTTCCATTCATTAACCATGAAAATTACCAAGATATCTTCATACCCATTTCATGGCCGAAATGCACACACATCACTACACTAATTTCTGATTTCAACTAAGGCCTCCAATACATTTCTCATGCATGATTACATCATAACCTATAGCTGGAAATAAGGGAAAAACATAATCACTTCTTACCTTCCTTTCATTGCTGAGCAGAACAGCCACCGAATCTGCCCTCCTCACGTTGGTTTTCCAACACTAATTTCTGGGTCTAAACAGTTTATAAGATGAGGAATGGATTTTATTTATGAAATTTTATGTTTTGGTATATGAAAGATGATGATTTTCCATAGAGATGATGAAGGAACGTGAGAAGGATGAAGAAAGAAAACTGCTGCAGAGAAATCGGTATAGGGCAGTAAAGAAACATGAAACAGGGGAGTTGGTGCTGCAGTGTTTTTGCCGACTGGAAGAAATTTCAAGAATGCCTCCTTTTGTTTTCTTTTATTTACATATCATCCAATGAGCAAATGCCACATGGTCCACTACTCAAATTTTCTCTCTTTTCTCTCTTTCCTGCACTTCTTTTCTCTTCCGTGTGTTTTTGTAAAGCTTCCTTAAGAAGCTTGTTGAATAATCTGATGGAGTTAGTGGACTTTGATGGGGTAAAGTCCCATCAACCCCACTAACACATATATATATATATTTATTTATTATTATTATTATTTTTTTTATATATTCATATAAACTAAAATTATCTATATGTATAACAATGTATATTTATACATGTATATAATATATATATATATATATATCTTATATATTTATTTATTTGTTATATTACTACATGAAGTGTGTATTTATACTCGTATTTTAAATTCTTAAATATAATAATATGTATACATACACATAGCCATATAAAAGATATATATATTCTCATATCTAATATATTTTTAGTGTGGTATGTGTATACATATGAATTCTTCAATTTATTTTAATTATTCATTATTCATGCATACTACTTTTCCTTTAATATACTTGTGTACTTGTTTTATTAAAACAACCTACGTATGTATTTGGTGGAATATATGCATCTCATTAGTTCATATTTAATTTCTTGAACTTAGTTATGAGATTTTTCCAAATGACATAAAAGTATAAATTATTTGTTTTCTAATTCCACTAATTTGAGGTTTCATCCTCATTACTTGTCATAAGATTATTTCTTACAACATATATCATAATACTCAACTTACTCCATGTCTCTTATTTATTCACATCATGTGGTACAAAGTTTGTAGTTTTTACATGAAATGTATTGAGAAAATCATGTGTGATAAGGCAAATTTACAATATGAATTAAAACATTAAAGCTTACTTAAGTTTTTGTCATTTCAAAATATATATGTCAATTTAAAGCTAACAAAGAGAAACTATCTCTAATGCTATGTTTGGATTGGGGGTAGGGAAGAGAAAGGAAATGAAAGTAGGGGAAACATGAAAATGTTTCTCTTGCTTTCTCTTGTTTGGGTAAGATTTTTTAAAAATAATAAAGGAAAGGGAGGGGTGTCAAGAATCCCTTCCTTCCCTCAAAAGTTTCATTTTTCATTTATCCCAATTTGGGGAAAATGCTAGGGAAAAAAATGTGAAAAAATTTGATTGTAAAATAACGTAAATACCCTTGGTTTTTTTTTAAATAATCATTATAATTATCTCTCTCTTTTAAGTTATTTATGAACTTTTTGTATTTATTTTTACTTGGATCATAAATATAATTTTATCATTTTGTTAATATTTCAAAAATCTTATTTTTTATTTAATTTTATTATTTTCAAGTATTCTTTCTTGAATATTCTATAAGTACATTAACAATTATCAGTTGAACCAAGTTAAAGACCAAAAACAAAATGCTTTTTTTTTTTATAAAAAAATTAAAAATTCCTTAGTATATGCCAAAATTTTATTTTTAATCAAATAAATAACCAGTATAAATTATTAGTTTATTTCATTAAAAGAATGTTATATTTAAAAAAAAAATCATAATGAATTATTTCTTTTCCTTTGAACTCTTTAACCAAACAATGATTGCTAATATAATAAGGTACTTTCTTTTTCTTTATTAATTTTAACAATCCAAACAAGAGATACATGTACCTTTTTTTTTCTTTTCCTTTGCTTTCCTTCACTTTACTTCACTTTACTTTCCTTTCTAAGATCTTCTCTCTTATTAGTGAAGGCCGGCCATAGTAAGGCTTTTATAGGTTGGCATTATGTCTCCTTTTAATTAGTATAATTACCCTTTAGCCTTAGAACTTATTATAATTACACTTTATCTCACAACTTAATTAAACCCTTTCAATTAAATCATCTTACTAAACATTTTAACTAGGCCTTCTCTCTTACTAATTCAAATTATGAAATTTCAAATTTCCAAACTTGTCAATTTAATTTAATCCATTTGTTATCTTATTGTGTGTGACACATTAGGTTTCTAACATGTTGGCAATAAATTAAATTTTTATTTAATTCATAGATCAAGGGTGACATCTAGCAATGCATTATAACCTCCCAAATGTTAGAAAGGTTTAATGATTTGACCAACCTATTCAGTTCATAGTATCTCAATGTAATTTGATCATTAAATCTCAATATCTCAAAAATAGACAGAGTTTGGCTCAATGTCTACTCTATACACATTTTTATTTTTACCCTTAAGCTACTAACATTAACTTTAACTCTCATTTTTCCATGGATGAAACCAAAGTATGTAAGTCTACATACAAAATAACATGGTATCTTAGGTTTAAGGATTATATACATGTTGTCACACAAGAGCATCTTCCATAAATATTTAAGTGACACTATCAAATGAAACTCTCATAGCGGGTCATGTTTAGTGAACTTATTCTTTAATAAACACTCATATGCTATCATCAAATATTTATTGGATTGGTTACATCCTTTGCAAGTATAAGTCTTAGCATGTACCAATCATTAACCATTATGAATACCATTTCTTGATAGTACAATGACCAAGAACAAGTTTATGAACTAAGTGTATAGTGATAAAATAATCATGACATATTACAATTCAATTGCAAGACAAAAATAATTGTATGTTGTGGTGGTCTAATTTTGGCTGACTTAGTTTGCTAGTTTCTATTGTTCTGGATAGCTGTTAGCTTTAAATTGCCATATATATTTTGAAATGACAAAAACTTAAGTAAGCTTTAATGTTTTAATTCATATTGTAAATTTGTCTTATCATACATGATTTTCTCAATCCATTTTCAAGTGAACATATCAAACATTAAGACCATAATTTACTGATACATCCTTATTAGTCTTAATACTTTATAAATGTTTTGAATATTTTAGAAAATCACTTGATGAATTTTTGGACTATGTTTTCATTTGCGAAAGTCAAGAAAAACTCCCACAAAAGAGCCAAAATGTTTTGGGTTGGATTAGGATTAAAGACCACATCATTTCTAACTCAAAAAGTGCAAGAAATCACCTTCTGGAAAGAAGGGATCGATCCCCTAAGGGAAGGGATCGATCCCCTAGTGGCAGTAAGCTTTTTGGTGGAAGAAAAGGTCCCTCAGCCCAGAAAAATCAATTCTGGAAAGAAGAGATCAATCCCTTAAGGGAAAGGATCGATCCCCTAATGGCATAATGGCTTCCAACAGCTAGAAAAAGGTCCCTCAGCCCAGAAGAATCAGATCTGGAATGAAGTGATCGATCCCCTATGGAAAGGGATCGATCATTTTGCCCGAAAATAGCCTGTAACGGCTAGTTTTGTGAGATACAACGGTCATATTCAAATTTGGCTCCACCCAACATTCACAAATCATCCAAGGGACTATAAATAGAGGCTTAGAAGCTAAAGGAAGGAAGAGGAACAACCAAGCAACATCTTTCATCATCTTATTTATCTTCCTCAAGCCTCAACAACAAATCAAGAGCTACAAAGTCTTCATCTTCCATCATTCACATATCTCTTGTATTGTTTAGCACAAATCTTGTATAAGCTTTTACTTGTGCCTAATTTCTGTAATCATTTGCCTACTTAGAGGCCTTCTTTTATTACACCATTTGTAAACCAATCCATTCCTTGTAAAAGGGGAGAGTCTAAGAAAAAGAGGGAGGTTTCTCTTTAACCTAGGAAAAAGAGGGAGGTTTCTCTTTAGCCTAGAAAAAGAGAGAGGTTTCTCTTGAGCCTTGAAAAAGAGGGAGTGTAATACAAATTCAAAGATAGTGAATTTGGGGAAAATCCTTGAGAGCGTCTCAAGGTAAAGGACGTAGGCAAGGTTGCCGAACCTCTATAAATCACTTGCGTAAATTTCTCTATCCTTACTCTCTTTACTTATTTGCAATTATATTTGTGTTTATTGTATTGAATCTATATTGCATAATTGAGTAGTCTAGAGAACTTAAAAAATATCAATATAGGCTAGAGAATTTACAAGAATCAAAAAAAAACTTAAGGTTAGGGAAAAACCGATTCACCCCCCCTCTCGGTATAGCCTATAGAGCCAACAATTGGTATCAGAGCTTGGGCTCGAGATTGATTTAGAATAACCTCTATCGAGCAAAACGATCTTAAATGGCTCACTTGAATGTAGGCACACCCCTAAGAGAAGAGGGACACTCATTAGTTAGACCTCTACTCTTCAATAGTGAGAATTACTCCTATTGGAAAATTAGGATGATGTTATTTGTGCAATCCAATGACTATGAAGTGTGGAGAGTAATTGTTAATGGCCCTAGAATCCCAATAAAGAAAGTAAATGAAAAAGATGTCCCTAAGAGTGAAGATGAGTGGGACACCAATGGCATGAGATTGGCATGAATGCCAAGGCTATGCACACCCTCTTTTGTGCTTTAGGTTCCAATGAGTATAATAGAGTATCTTTATGTGAGAATGCTAAACAAATATGGGATAAACTAGCTATCACACATGAAGGGACAAATCAAGTTAGAGAGACCAAAGTAGGAATGCTCACACATGATTATGAACTATTTAGGATGAAAGAAAATGAGTCCATTAGCGAAATGTTCACTAGGTTTAATGATATAATTAATGGACTTAAGGCTCTAGGCAAGGCTTCTTCCAATGTTGAAATGGTAAAGAAAATTTTGAATAGCTTGCCTAAGTCATGGGAGGCAAAGGTAACCGCTATAGAAGAATATAAGGATCCTAACACCTTGTCTCTAGATGAACTTATGGGCTCCCTACTTACATATGAAATGAAATGAAATTAAAAAGAAATGAAGAGCCTTCAAAGAAAGTAGGGGTAGCACTTAAGTCTTCCACTCATGAGGTCCTTGAAGATGATAGTGATGAGAGTGGAAATGAGGAAGAGAAGGAAATGGCAATGTTTGCCAAAAGATTTAATAGGTTCATGAGAATGAAAGAAAAAGAAAATAATAGGAGACATCATAGGGGAGAGTCAAGTAGAAGAGAAAAAGACCCCTTAGTGTGTTATGAGTGTAATGAACTGGGTCATACTAAGTTAGATTGCCCCTTACTTAGAAAGGAAAAGGATAGGAAACCTAAGAAGAAAGCATTTATGGCTGCATGGAGTGATAGTGATAGCTCCGATAAGGAAAATGTAGATGAAGAGGTAGCCTACTCATGCTTTATGGCCATTAGTGATGATAAGGCTAGTAGTAGTTCTAGTGAAAATAATGATTTTACATTTGATGAGCTACAAAATGCCTTTAATGATTTAGCAAATGAATTTCAATGGATGAACTCCAAATATAAGAAAATCATTGCTAAGTTAAAAATAGAAAATGAAGCCTTGATAAGTACTAAGCTAGAATTTGAAAAGAAATTAGAAGAGGCTAACTTAGAGATAAATGAGTTAAATAAAAAGAATACATATTTGCATAACTCATTTACTAGGTTTTATATGGGTCAACAAAAGCTAGATCATATGTTAGAAACCCAAAGAGCTTTCTTTGATAAAGATGGGTTAGGTTTTAATGCAATACAAAAAGAAACTCATCTAAAGAATTTCCTTGTGAGCAAAAATACTATGCATGATTTATCTCTTACATGCTCACTATGCAATAGAATAGGACACTCTTCACAAGCATGCACATATAAAAAAACCACATTTAGAGGAAGAGTAGTTAGAAAAATGTGGGTGCTAAAGCATGCTATGAATAATGATGAATTGAGCTTGAAGTGGATCCCAAAGGATCAACAATTATTTGCACTAACTCTCATGGACCCAAGAAAATTTGGGTACCAAAACATGCTTAAATTGTTTGTTGTAGGAGTGTTAGAGCATGAGAATACAAAGAAGCAATGGAGATCAAATGCTCTACACACCCCTATGGAGATTGCTTATGCCAATGAGAAAGAGGAAGAGCTTGGAAATCCATCGTTGGCAAGGTCACAACAATCCTTCAAGAAAGGCCTAAGGTGGATTCGACAATTCAAGGCAAAGCACTCTCAAACAAAGGAGTTTTGTAAGCTTAATTCCTTACTCCTTAAAACTATTATTTGATTATTTGTGCTTTGATGAGAAATTTGGTTAATGATTCTTGATGCATTGTGAGTTGAATGATTGAACAAAAAGGCATGACAATGATCTTTGAATGTTTGATGAATAGTACTTGATGCATTGAATGAAAAGCATGATTTATGATTTTGAAATGATTATTAGATTTCTGCATTTTGAGCAAGTCTTCTATGTGTTGATAATGTATTTACTTGCCTCAAATTGCCAAATATGTCATATATGCAAAATGCCATGTCATGTGCATTAATGAAAAACATGTATGTTGGAAATCATGGCATAATGTTCACAAGTATGATGATTTGATGTTATATGTGCTTAAAATCTATGTGAACAAGTTTTTTTTGGCATATTTGTGGTTTCTAATGCTTTAGTTTTGTCAAAATATGCTTAACTCTCAAAATGACCTCCTTTGAGGCCAAAAATGCATTTATTGGTAAAAATCCTTCCAAAATTGCAAAATCTATTGTTAAATGGTTTTTCATTCATGTTTTTCATTCATACAAGTCCAAAATCATGTTTTACAAATGTTTAAACCCTTACTTGGACTCAAAATACTCAAAAACGAAGTTTTGGTACCTCAAAGGTTGGATTTTTTGTCAAAAACTGCAGAAAGGGGATGAGGGATCGATCCCTCAACAAGCAAGATCGATCCCCCTTGAGCAGAATGCAGGAAATCTGCATTCTGGAGTTAAGGGATCGATCCCCCTCCTATAGGGATCGATCCCCCTAGGCCAAAATGGGTTTTCTGCACTTTTTCAACCGAATTTGAGAAGGATTTTTCACTTTCTTGATATCTTCTTTCTTCTCAACTTAAAATTCATTGTTTTAACTTCTTTTTGATGATCTTTAAACTATGAAAATTCATTTTTCATTGATATCATGCCTCAACTCCATCAATTTGTATCATTTCCAACAAATGGTATCACTTTCAACAATCAATATCATTTTTATTGAACTCACAAGTGCAAAATCATTCTTCTTGTTGAAAACATTCATGAATCTTGAAATAATCTTGAAATATACTTTCAATGAATGCTTAAACATAATTTTGAGAAATATTTCAAGAATTTATGGATATATTTGAGAATTTGATGAACTTGTGCATAATGAATATTCTTCATTCCTTTTTGCTCATCTTAGTCAAGTATGCTTATAGGATTAAATCTCTTAGCTTGACTCACCTATTCCACACTAGGTTTCATGATAATTATACATCTAGTAGATTGATTTCAAATGTAAATTCAACAATTGGTAATGGTCATTGGCCTATAATTTGTGATGGTAAATGGATCCTAAATGTTCAAATGCATGAAACTTTATCATCCATGTACTTAAATTTTTCTTATGGCCAAATTATTAAAGAACTTGGGCTTTAATGACAACACCAACAATTGATATATATGCATTGTATCTTGATTGTTTTGATGTTGAACATGCATGTTTACTTAAGTTGAATCAATAATCATGCCTATGAGATGAGAATAGTTGTTTTCATGATATTATGTGCTTAACCTCCCTCATAGTTTATGGATTTTAATGATAAAATATATTTTAGCTTGATAATATTGATTCACTTAGGTGAAGCCATTTTAGTTAAAATAGCATATACCCTCTAGAACGTTAAATGATGATAACAACTAGGGATATGGCTCTTAATTGATTAAAATGGTAATTTTGAATCTTTCCTTGCTCATAATTGGTTAAGGACTTGAATTGGAAAATGAGCATAGCATTTTTGTGCTTGAAACCATCGAAGAAAATGTGTTTGCTTGAATTTATGATAGTGTGCTAATGATTAATTGATCCATATGCATATTTGATGATGTGCGTTGTGTTCTTGCATATTTAGAATGACTATTTTCTTGACATGAACACACTACACATAAATATTGGATTGATGCAAAATATGTAAGTCAACCATTAGTAACAATTGGTATTTAGATTGAAATAACAATTGGTATCATTGGTAACCATATTTTCACCAATTGGTAAGCCAAAACTAAATTGACTATTGGTATGAGCTTTAAATTGACAATTCTTCTCATGCTCCTTAGATTGAAATGACAAATAGAGAAGAATTCATTTAGGATATTTTTGCATGAAACTCTTGTGTGCTAGAATTTGTAGTTAATTGCTATATATCTTGATTCTATGCACACTCTTGCTTGAACGTGATTTATGAGCTCATGCATATAATATGTCATCTAAGTTTAGCTCATAATCATGATGTATTGCCATGCACCTTAGTTGGACTTAAAAGAACAATTGATATACTTAGGTGCTTGATAGAATTGAAATGAGCAAGTCATAGTCCTTAGTATATATTTTTAAACAACTTGCTTCATTATTTACCAATTGGGAACTTCTTGCAAAATTATTTATAAACAATTGGTATAGGATCATAAGTCATATTCTTTGCATGAATATTTCATACTCTTTGTGGATATTGACTTATTGTACTAACACGTTTCTTGTTGGATGGAGCATATTTATCTCTTCTTACATAGCCATAATTTTAGGGAGAGCATATTTTTTCTTATTTTTCCTTCTCTTTGCTATGACAAAAAGAGGGAGAGATAGATATTAAAAGGGAGAGATAGTAAGGGGGAGAGATAATGGGGGAGAAATAGTTTGAAAATTCATTTTCAAAACCCATGCTTATATTAAGGGGGAGCTTTATAAAATCCTGCTTTATTTGAGAGGGAGTATTTTATCAAAGAATTTTCAAAGCAAATTTACATTAAATTTTGCCATATCAAAAAGGGGGAGATTATTAGCTTTAAATTATCATATATATTTTGAAATGACAAAAACTTAAGTAAGCTTTAATGTTTTAATTCATATTGTAAATTTGCCTTATCACATATGATTTTCTCAATCCATTTTCAAGTGAACATATCAAACATTAAGACCATAATTTAATGATACATCCTTATTGGTCTTAATACTTTATAAATGTTTCGAATATTTTAGAAAATCACTTGATGAATTTTTGGACTATGTTTTCATTTGAGAAAGTCAAGAAAAACTCCCACAAAAGAGCCAAAATGTTTTGGGTTGGATTAGGATCAAAGACCACAACATTTCTAACTCAAAAGGTGCAGGAAATCACCTTCTAGAAAGAAGGGATCGATCCCCTAAGGGAAGGGATTGATCCCCTAGTGGCAGTAAGCTTTTTGGTGGAAGAAAAGGTCCCTCAGCCCAAAAAAATCAATTCTGGAAAGAAAAGATCGATCCCCTAAGGGAAGGGATCGATCCCCTAATGGCAGAATGGCTCCCAACGGCTAGAAAAGGTCCCTCAGCCCAAAAGAATCAGATCTAGAATGAAGGGATCGATCCCCTATGGAAAGGGATCGATCCCTTTGCCCGAAAATAGCCTGTAACGGCTAGTTTTGTGAGATACAACGGTCATATTAAAATTTGGCTCCACCCAACGTTCACAAATCATCCAAGGGACTATAAATAGAGGCTTAGAAGCTAAAGGAAGGAAGAGGAACAACCAAGCAACATCTTTCATCATCTTATTCATCTTCCTCAAGCCTCAACAACAAATCAAGAGCTATAAAGTCTTCATGTAAAAACTACAAACTTTGTACCATGTTGATGAATAAATAAAAGACATGGAGTAAGTTGAGTATTATGATATAGGTTGTAAGTAACAATCTTATGCCAAGTAATGAGGATGAAACCTTAAATTTGTGGAATTAGAAAACAAATAATTTATATTTTTGTGTCATTTGGGAAATCTCATAACTAAGTTCAAGAATTTAAATGTGAACTAATGAGATGCATATATTCCACCAAATACATGGGTAGGTTGTTTTGATAAAACAAGCACTCAAGTATATTAAAGGAAATGGAGTATGCATGAATAATGAATAATGAAAATGAATTGTAGAAAATGTAGGTATACACATGCCATAATAAAAATATATTGGACATGAAAATATTATGTGTACATAAATATATATATATATATATATATATATATATTTGTTGGGCTATGTGTATGTATATGTATTTATAATCAAGGTTTGGAATATAAATACATACACATATTTTATGTAATGGAAATAACTAAACATGTATTTATATATAAATACACATGAACTATATATATATAATGTAAATATAATTATGAATTATATAAGTATAGACATTGGAGAGTTAAAATAAACAAAAATAAAACAAAAGAAAAAAATAAATAAAAATAATAATACATGTTAGTGGAGTTTGATGGGACTTTTCCCACCAAAACTCCACTACACATACATCACCGTCCATCATCACCATCTAGGTTAACTGTAGAGAAGCTGGAAACGGATGAAATGAAAAGCAAAATGAGGAAATAGAGAGGAGAAAACCCGAGAGGTAGGGCTGGTCTGAAAAACAATCAGTGTAAGAACGAAACAGAGAAGGAAATAAAAACCGAAAACCAAAAAGGAAAAAGGGAGAAAGAAAAGAGTGAGCCGAAAGGGAAGAAGGAGGGAGGCACGTACAGCTACTGCCTCACCACCGTGGGCATCAGGTGTCGACGGCAAAAGAGAAACCACTGGCGGGAAGCTTAGCGAGACAATGCTGGTCGGAAGCTAGGTCACAAAACTAAAGGTTTATCTTCTTGAGTTTCGGACAAGGGAGGAAGGAAGGAGGATTAAAGTTGCAGAGAAGAACCATGGGGTAAACCTTGATTACCAAAACAGGAGGAAAAATTCGAGAATCATTTCTGTTAAAGGTGAGTGTAGCAAAGGTTGAAAATAAAGGTTTTAAATGGAGTTTCATGACAGATTTATTTGCTTACGGTTGGCTGTAGTTTAAGTTGATCTTAGTTGTGTTTGAGGTAGTAAGCAAGAGGGGCTCCAACGTGGTTCGAAGGGAGCTGATGATGGCCATGCCATTTCACGAAACAGAGTAAGGGAATTGAAGGCTCGGCTGGGCGTGAAGGCTGGTAGGGACAGAGAATTGTTCATGTCTGAAGACAGGTATAGTTTTGGTGTTTTGAATGTAGACAGAGGTACCAAAACGTAAGGCAATTAAACTGAACCAAAAAGTGTCTTTTGGGGAAAGGGGCTGGAAATGCCGGAAACTATTGTTGGAGTGAAGAGGTTTAGCATGAACTAGAGGCTGCCTCGGGTTAGAAGTAACACAGTAGCAGACTGCTGTTCCCAGTTAAAGCAAAGGTGACTGCTAGGCTGCCGTTTGAAGCCCCACATCGATCCAAGATCTAAGTAGCAGAAGGCACTCTGCTGGTTGAACAAAAGGACAGTAATAGGAGTGATCCAAGAGCCTTTGAAGGAAAAGAAGACAAGCACAAGGAGCTTAAACCGAGAGGGTAAGGCTCTTTGTGGATGAATTCAAATATATGAGTAATATATGCGAATATATATATATATATATGTGTGCATATATAGGAGCATTAATTGACTAATGAGGAATTATGAATAATCAAGATAATATACTTTAGATTTGTCTTGATTATTAGTTGAGATTATTTAAGGAAATGTGTATATATGCACTTGTATAAATACATTTATATATATATACCTATATGAGCACATATGGAGATGTATAAATACATATCAAGTTGATATGAAGGGGACGATTTGAGCATAAATTCGTAACTGCATATACATATATACATAGATATATATATATATATATATATATATATATATATACAACAATATATATATATATATACAACAATATATATATATATATACATTTAACAATGGGAGTCTTGATTTGAAATAATAATGAAGAATGGACTCTTGGTGTAGGGTTGGATTCGAAATCTTAAGGAAGGTTGGTAATACGAGATCCGATCGATAAGGCTCATCAAGGTGAGAAAAACTATGCCTTGGTCCTTAATGTAAGATATATGCATAACTACAACTGTACTGAAAAACGTGGATATATACATACAAGAATATATATATATATATATATACATGCACACGACCAATACATGAAGATGAAGAATTTAGCAGTGATACAAATGTGAACTAGTGTTGATTACGATTACTAGATAAATATTTTAAAGTGAGCGATTAAGCATAACGACGTATAGTTATTCAAGTTAACTGATTTTGTGTAGTGGATCGGAGCGGTTAAAGGACCCGAACTTTCCAATCCAAAAGAACGGGGAAGATACTCACTAGGAATATAAGGTAAGTGGGTTAAGTAAAGCTTGATAGCACCATCTCGTAGGAATGGTTTAATTTTTATAAATCGTTTATGCTTGGGCTAGATCGAAACTTATTTCTGCTTTGAGCGTTGTGGCCAACCAAGCGTACATTTTAAGTGAAATGAACCGATGCATACATGCATTTACATATAGCATGTTTTGAGTTTAAATTACGTAATGTTTATGGTTTAATGACTTACATCATGGGTTATATCTGCAAAGTCTTGGTTTGAACCAATATTTGAAATAAATCGAAAGTCCTTTATATTTCGAACTCAAAACTGATTTAATACTGATTTGGAATCCGTGGAAGCCAAGTGCTACGCGAGGAAATTGATTTCAAACTGTTTTTGAGTGCAGGCATGTCCTACGACCTTCGGGTCACTTCTAGCCTATCGAGCTTAGCTCTAGGCCTTATTTCCCGTCTATTGAGCTTTGTGCTCTAGACTATCGTATTGTACCTATCGAGCCTAGTGCTCTAGGTAGACTGATACTTGTCTGGAAAACCAGCAGGCAAGTTCCAGCTCTCGACTGATCAGCGAGACTGGATATCGTCCTATGGCCATAGATTTAGTGTTGCTTGCAACACCATTCCATCACTAGCTAGGATGGATATCGATTGATTGACTGATTGAGGATCACTGCCTAATCTCTACTTACCATTGTTTCATTTCTAATACTGCTTTTAGTGAACTGAGGCAATATGCCTAATCGTTATCGATTTTTCTTGATTTATGATTAATGCGTTCTTGAAAATCTATATGGATCGAAATGATTGCAATACTTTTTGATCGTTACCGAATGCTTATTGATTGTTTTATCAAAGTAATTACCGATTGACTTATCGAATTATACCGATAGTTTATTTGAAATGCACAACATACTGAATCCAACCGAAGGCATAGCGAACTCATTTAAATGAATTGCGTAGTAAGTTCTGTTTTAATTAAGTGCATATTGAAAACGTTCTATAACAGAAATGCATAAAGAAGTGTTTGGTTTATGATCATGCATTAATATCGAGTTCGCTTATTACTTCGGTATTGTTTTCCACAACTGCATATAGAACGACATGAGTCTAGCATGCATTTACTTAAGCTACTTACTGAGCCGTGGTTTTGCTCACCCCTTATTAATAACATCGCAGATCATACCAGTTAGGCTCCCACTTGGAGTTTGGGTGCGAAGCCTCGGGGACATACTTTGAGTAGCTATATCGGTCCGAATCCTCCGAGTGCTGTTTTTGTTGCACTTGAGGTATAATATCGTTTATTTTGTTATCCATGTATGACATGTTAAGTTTGCACAGTACATGCTTATGGGATTGCTTTTGGGATGTAACTTAGGATCGTCCTAGATTATTATAGGCTTTATGATTATCGAGCACGATCCGAGAAATGAATTGTAGTGATTTTGAAACTGTAAACTGTATCTTATATCTATTCGTTGACTTGGGAAGTATGTATTGGATCTAGTTGAATGAACTGAAAATTTTGGATTGAGATATGTGGCTGGAAATAGTTGAGATTTTTGCAGGTTATTGAGCTGGGGAAAGTCGATTTTATATAAGGGGGAGTTTTCGACGTTTTTCTTTTATTAGTCTAATATTAAAGGAGAGTATTACGTAAGTCCAAATGGTAAATTAAACAACAAATGTATATTAAATGAAGGATACGAGAGTAGTTGAGAGAGGACACTGACACCGAATACAAACCCTAAAGTGAAAAGAAAAAGTTAGTTCGTAAAATTGACACAATTAAAGGGTAAATAGTGAATGGAGTGATAAGCGTACGTCACAGCTATCGGGTCGTGACACTTCATCTTCCATCATTCACATATCTCTTGTATTGTTTAGCACAAATCTTGTATAGGCTTTTACTTATGCCTAATTTCTGTAATCATTTGCCTACTTAGAGGCCCTTTTTGATTGCACCATTTGTAAACCAATCCATTCCTTGTAAAAGGGGAGGTTTCTCTTTAGCCTAAGAAAAAGAGGGAGGTTTCTCTTTAGCCTAAGAAAAAAAGGGAGGTTTCTCTTGAGCCTAGAAAAAAGAGAGGTTTCTCTTGAGCCTTGAAAAAGAGGGAGTGTAATACAAATTCAAAGATAGTGAATTTGGGGAAAATCCTTGGGAGCGTCTCAAGGTAGAGGACGTAGGCAAGGTTGCCGAACCTCTATAAATCACTTGCGTAAATTTCTCTATCCTTAGTCTCTTTACTTATTTGCAATTATATTTGTGTTTATTGTATTGAATCTATATTGCATAATTGAGTAGTCTAGAGAACTTAGAAAATATCAATATAGGCTAGAGAATTTACAAGAATCGAAAAACGAACTTAAGGTTAGCGAAAAACCGATTCACCCCCCCTCTCGGTATAGCCTATAGAGCCAACAATAGCCATAATGCCAATAAACTTGTTGGATAACAAATATTAATTTCATATCTATTTGGGAATGAGAATGGATGGATAATAAGTTTTATTCGACTATGAGATGGTTATAATGTAAAAAAATGAGGACGAAGCCAAAAAGTGCTCTATCCGTCTCTATTCTGTCCATTTTATTACATTCTATATATTAGAGGTGTTCAAAGTTCGGTTGAAACCGAATTAACTGACCGGCCAAATTTATTTAGGTTAATTGGTCAGTTACTTAAATAAATTCGATCAGTTATCGAAAGAAAATTTGATAAAATTTGAGTTGTTAATTAATTCGATTCAAAAATTAAAATTGCATTCTACAAAATACAAATATTAACTATGAAGATATTTAGAAGAAGCAAATCACCCACCAAAAAAAAACTGTAGTTTTAGGAATTAATTAAGGCTGGCTACTGGCTATTGATTACTTATTTTCTCTTTTGTAGAATAGAAAGATAGCTACTTTTTTGGCGAAGATGCCCTGCTGTTTCATTTTGTAATGCCATGAAAGAAACATAATACGATCTTCCCTTAGATTAATTTCAATCTCTCTTGCCTGAAACTTCTAGTAAGTGCATAGAAGTCACTCAGAAGCTCCATACGATTGTCTACTTTTTCTGCCATCCCAAACTTACAAAAGACAATTGTAATGGTTGAGGATCAGAATCTTGCTTTTTAAACCAGTAAAACTCGATTGTAACAAGAAATTAAAAAAACACACCTTTTTTATGGTCGGAACCCCTCGGTATTCGAAGGTCACTTTGAGCTCCGATTAATCCGGAGTCAAGCTAAGGTTGGACCCCAAACGGGGTAACTATCCTAGCGCTGTTTTCTCCATTTACAAGGCTTGAATTCGAGATTTTGTTTAAGGGATATCAAGCTTCTTCCACTCCACTTAACTTACATTAATAAAAAACATATCTTCTATCATAGTCAAGCCTTCTCCTAGCTTGTTTGTTTCTTGTCTACTTTGCAAGATTGCACAGTCTTGCTGTAATTTATTTCTTCCATAACCGAAAAACAATACAAACCAAAACAACCGAAACAAGCTTTTTTTTTTTGTAAACCAAATGTATCCTCATCTATTTTAACGATCTGAAACTAATTCTGTTCGGGGTTTTGTCACAATTAAGGCTTTTCATCCATCTCCAAAGGTCTGTTTAGTGGGGGTCGAACCCAAGAGCTCTTCCCACATATTCTGCTTACGTTGCCAACTGGGACCGAAACAAGCTTTGAATTAGTAGCATATGCATTGAACGTCATGCCAAGCACAGCCACCTCGATCGTGTTTCAATTCCACAAGAATGCCAAAAACAAATCAACCCTTTTTCCTAGGATGAATCGGGGTGATAAATTTGTTGCACCTGAACAGAGACAGACATGGGTCTCTTTGTAACGAAAATTGAAAATCACTATAACAAAGCTCCTTCATTTTGTCCTCTATGAGGACCTGTCTTGGAAAGGTCCGCCAGAAAATTGCTATAAAAAATTTCAATGGCATTTACTCTGTTCCAAGCTTTCCACTTCTAGACTAGAGAAAGCAATGGCTACTTTCTCTTGTCCAATCTCCTTTATCCTGAGAAGTTTTCCTAACGGCAATCATTACCGCAGCGATGACAGAGTCAATATGAAAATTAATGGAAGTATTTGTTCAAATCTTATTAACCTTGGCAGAATGAAAGAACTAACGGGACTTGTAAAATTAGCCTCCACTTCACTTGCCACTGTCAACGAAAACGGGTATATAAGCGAAGCGCAGATTCGGCAGAGGATTCCGACGCAGAAGCAGCTGGTTGATCCTTACCGTCAGGGGCTGATCATTGAAAGGGGAGTTGGCTATAGACAGACTGTTGTGGTCCGCTCCTATGAAGTTGGCCCTGATAAAACTGCTACCTTGGAAAGCCTCTTTAATCTTTTCCAGGTGAGAAAGCCTAGCCTCTGTCGTTTAAATTCCTCCCATTCCCATGACGAAGCTTGGGAATAATGCAGATAACTTTGTAATGTTACCATGTAGGAAACAGCATTAAATCATGTGTGGATGTCTGGACTTCTAAGTAATGGATTTGGAGCCACGCATGGAATGCTTAGGAACAATCTCATATGGGTCGTCTCGAGAATGCATGTTGAAGTGGATCAGTATCCCATATGGTCAGCCTTCTCATCATCAAATGTAGGGAACTAAAGCGTTTCTGACGATAATCTGCTCATCAATTCACTCTCACTCACATCACAACTTAGAGACACCACGTTTGCCAATCAAAAACCATCCCAACCATGTTTTGTACCACTTCAAGCTTTCATTTCTAAGATTCGGTGTTAATGTTGCAGACACTTGAGACTATAGATTCTAAAGGATTTACGCATATAATATCTTCCTTGCATGAGTTAAGTAGCTAAAGATTTGGAGGTTAAAGAAAAATCAGAATTTACTTTAAATATCATGAGCGTGGTTCTAGTTAATAATTAATAAATCTTACAGCCTTGCCTCTAGCTTTTACATAAGCAGCTGCTAAGTACAAGTGCAAGTGACTGCAGGGGAGAGGTGGTGGAAATTGACACATGGGTTGGAGCATCAGGGAAGAATGGGATGAGGCGAGACTGGCTAATTCGGAGTCAAGCCACAGGCATCACATTCGCACGTGCAACTAGGTATGCATGCATATGTGCCTTTTTTTTTTTTGTAATCGCAAATATCTTCATCTGTTTTACAGTTTGATATTAATTCTATATATTCTCTGTCTTATGAAACGTAATCAAACATGAAACAGCACTTGGGTAATGATGAACGAGGAAACAAGGCGACTCTCGAAGATGCCAGAGCAGGTGAGAGATGAAATTTCTCCTTGGTTCATAGAGAAGCAGGCTATCAAAGAAGATGTTCCCGAGAAGATTGTCAAGTTGGATGATAAAGCAAAATATGTGAACTCCGACTTGAAGGTAATACTTTTAATGGAATTATTAATGGCTGAAACATACAGCAGTGACTAACCGTTCTTCTTTTTCTCCCTTGAAGCCAAAGAGGAGTGATTTGGACATGAACCAACATGTAAATAATGTCAAGTATGTTAGATGGATGCTTGAGGTAAAAGAAAAAGAACTACCATCAATCGTATTAAGTGTCTCCAATCCAAATGTCAACCTTAAATCATCACTGTGTTTTCTGCAGACAATCCCTGACAGGTTTTTGGAGTCTCATCAGCTGTCAAGTATTATACTAGAATATAGAAGGGAATGTGGGAGTTCAGATAGAGTTCAATCACTTTGCCAGCCAGATGAAGATGGAATATTTGCAAATGGAATGGAACAAAGTCTACTCAAGGATATGGATTTGGCATCCGGAATCATGGAAGGAAATGGAAACCTGGGCTCCATTGACATCAACACACATGGATACACTCATCTCCTCCAAATCAAAGGGGGGACTCAAAATGAAGAGATAGTTAGAGGAAGGACCAGATGGAAGAAAAAGCTTTCTACACAGCCATATTCCACTTGGTAACTAGTATTTGATAAGCAAGCTGATCCCCTTTGAACATCATTGAAAACAACCAGAAAAAAATATAATACCTAACTAAAGATGCCATGAAGGAAATAATTAAGTAAAAGGCTCTGCTCTGTATCCCACATGTTGGACTGTTCTGGTCCCGTGGTCATGGGATGGGGAATCTGAGTTCATGGAAAACTGAGAGGTCCGGGAAGGCATCAGGCTCTGGGAAGGTGGTAGAACGGTGTGATTGTGCGATGATAAATGTAAAAACAGCTGCAAAATTTGGATCCAGAAAGGGTGACTTACTGAAAATCATGTACCATTATAGGAACAAGTGAGTTATAGTGTGCCGATATGCATTTAAATTTAATGGGATTGGGGATTTAAACAAGACGCAATTGATTATCTCAAGTAAAATGTTAGAAGAATCCAAATGTTCCACAAGAATTAGAAGATTGCTCCAACCCTGATTAATGAAAAATCTAAGCCCCAAGCCCCTCCTAATCCTATGCCGTATGCCCTGCCAAAAACAAAATAGTTAGGAAATCATGAATGAATGAATGATTGCATCTGAAAAATGGTGCCAAAAACTATGTTTGATCATAACAGCAGAAACCATTTCTTTTTCTGTCCTTGAAGTAAAATGGTGGCAAAATCCAATCAAACATATTGCATCTGAAAAATAAGAAACACAGCATGAAAGGCTTCTAAATCTGAAACAGTTCATACTCAGACAAGTTCGGAAAATTTTGCCACATTAGTAAATGGTGGCAAACTGTGAACTTGCGAGCCCTGACATATAAGCATTCCTGACTATCCTAGCAACAAAGAATAAATATCTTGCACTTGAATCTGTGATCCACACTGCCTAAGAATAAACATTTACAATTTATGAAGTGATACGCATTTACAGACAATGAGGGGTACCCATATCAATTGTAAGTAACCAAAGAATAGTATACTGCATTGCCAAACTTATCGTCTCTTTTTGCTGTAACTCTGCTGCAGTTTCCAAGACCATATGAGAATGAATAAAACAAGAGCTGCTCCAACAGACAACCAGAAAATTACCAGCCATGTTGGCATTGGCTTAGGATACAAACCTGGTGGGTGGGGAAACGAAAATATAATAACAGGTTAATGCCAGTAGCAAATCGACTGGAATACCATTTTCATTAGCATATACACAATTAAGATAATTCAAACCAACCCTCTTATAATATTGTATGTAAATGGAATATACCATGTCCAAACTTGATGCAAATGAGAAGCTCAACAATGCAAATTGCAAGGGAAAGCCAACAAAATGCTCCAACCTTCTTCGCTGGTTTTCTGAAAAATATTGACAAGTATTTTAAGTCAAACAAGAAATCTAGTCAATGGGATATAGTTAGCATTTTCTACTGTTATGAATATATGCATCCAAAACAAATGGAGAGAGATGGAAAGTACCGGTCTTGGAGGTATGAATTGTACTCACGAATTGTTGGTATCGCTATTAGCCACCACAAGATCAACCTATATACAATCACAGGGTTTCGAGGAGGAATCCAGAGACAAAACTTTAGAAAGAATGTATTGAGTTCTACTGTCAAGAAGACAATGCATAGGCTGAGAACTTGAATAAAACGCCATGGACCAAGCAGGGGGTGCCATTCATCTTTGTCCCACTGTGCTGGTGTAAATTGTCCTAATGTTCGTTTAACCTGACAACAGCAAAGCACAATGACCATTGCATGACTTGAATTTTCAACTACACTGGTTAATGAAAGCTTCAAAAAACTCTAACAAGACAATTAAAAAATAAAGCCCAAGGCTAAGTTCCCAAGCCAAGTGAATAATATGAGAAACAGGAAATCAAGAAAAAAAAAACCATAAATAAAAGGGGACCAAATTTCCACTTCTAAGCAGATTAAGGTTCAAATAGTGCACTAGTTTCACATTTATAAAATATAATTACGCAAGAAGAAACATACTTTGCCAATGATGTTAGGCTGGCGACTTATACCGACCCACTCATAAGTTTTCCCATCAAAGTACCTCACAGTATGCATTCCAGCCCAGATACCTACAAGCAAACCAAATACGTTGTCAAAATAGGCCAAAGAATCATTAAATCTTATTTCCAAACCAGAACCTAATAACAAAATAAAAGTGGTCTATATTCATGACAGCAACACACTCCAAGCACTTGGGATCACAACAATATAATTGATAATCTAGACAAGAAGAAACTGGTATTCCAACTTAGATTGCAAGTTTCAAAAAACTTGACTAAAGGGCAACAAACAGTAAAGAAGACAGAGGACTAAAATTGTATGTCGGGCTAAAAAAAGGTTTCCGCACCCACATCTACTCTATTATATTCAGGGAGTAAATGAGTTTGGTATCACCAGTTAAGTGACACTAACTCGGCTACTAAAATTACATAAAAATCTAATTAAACAATAAAATAACATATTTAAATAAAGTTATATTAGTCATTTGCCTTCCTATGTAAAATGATTTGGACATTTTAAATTTTTTTTCCCAATTAAAGTGTTTTTTGGTTTTAAAACTACCTTCTTACTTGGAAAAAAAAAACACTTAACTCTTTTTCCTCTTTCACCCATGTAGTGAGTGTACATAAATTAATACAATTCTAGTAATGAACGAAAGAGTTGATACATTATAACCTCATGAGCCAGTTTATGCATTTCTCACAGAAGCATCATCAAATACAAAAAATCAGCAAGACCAGAAATAACAAATAGTATGGCTGCAAAATTCTTTTTTTCATACAATTAAGTAATGACAAAATAATGGGACTGTGAACCCCAGAACTAAGCTGAATTGGAGGAAATTCCTACTCGAGAATATCAAAGCAGAAAATATGATCCCGACCAGCAAATTATTTATTTTGTCACACCGCCTATAAAATTTCTAACAAACATTTGAACAGATAGAAAATGAAACTCAAAACCAGGTCGATCAGCTAACATATATTGCTCAGTTGCTCATGCACACTTATATGGCATTAGAACTTTTAATGATTCAAAAGCAGCCAACCTCGTGTGCTACAGCCTGTACAACAATGAACAAAGGAAAGAAAATTGAAAAATATTGGGAAAAGAAAATGGAAATGCAGGATCTTACCAAACCAATTACACGTCAAGATATCAAGAATAATGCTGTCCCACCAGCACTCATTAAAGTTGGGTAGCATGTGTCGGAAGGTAAACTGTATATGTCACCATAGTAGTTAGTTTACTGATGCAAAAACAGACAGCAAAGAGATGCATAGACTTACCAATAATAATACATTTATATGGGAAATAGAACAAAAAGAATAACAATAAGCATTTCCAGTCACAATCTAACCTCCATCAACTCAAATCCAATTGAGAGGACCCAGAGAAGCGGCTGATTGCGGATTAAAATGGCCTTGCCCCACCAGCCAAAGATGTGGGCTAGAACAAATTCATCAAATAGTGTTTCCTAGAAATATTTAAAAAACAAAAAAAATTAGAAATCTGAAATATAAAACAATAGTAATCTGTATCAAGAAAAAACAGGATCAAGCATGCACTTCAAATAAATACCTAAAGAAACTGAGGTAAATAAAGTAGACAAAAGTAGAGTAGCCAGGTTGTGCAAGAAGATCCATACATAAACATTCTTAAACCTGCTAGAGGGATTTTCAGGAATATATATGCGACAATCAGCACCATATGATCTTTCTGGAAGCTCTGCATGAAAATACAAACAAAATAATCAAGAAACTTCAATAGAATTTATATGGAAGAACAAATATGAAACTAAAAATCTTTCACAGTCAAAAGTAGTACCAGCACCAAGGTCGGGATGGAGAAACTTCATAAATTGCCTAGCATCATCACGCTTCTGGAGAACAGTATTAAGAGCAACCATCACTAATTATTAATTCAACTTTGGATGACAACTTGTGAGCATATTTGTGTGGACAGAACCATTCCAGAACATTACAGAGGTACAACCCTTTATGCATACATACACATATCTCCCAAGTTTTTTCCATGTGTGTGAGTGTGTAGAGGAGGTATTTGATGTTTGTAAGTAGTCCACCACAGCTTCTATTTGCAAGGGTGAGCATCTTCTGATATTCTTAACTGATGACACGTTAACACTTAACAGTAATAAAAGCTTTAAATTGTGAAGGGGGCAGAAGTTTATGCAAACGATTATGAGTTGAAAAGTTTTCCGAAGAGGTCAACTAAAAGAGTCCAGGTGCAGTACATAATGTCAACCAACAAAAAATAGAAAACCTACCATGGACAAATGCAAATATGCACACGTAATCTATAAAAATAAACATCGCAATGGACATATAGCATGATAAAAAGAAAAAATGAAAGCTGAACAAACAACAGCCATTTCGTGAACAAACACTAACCTGGAAAAGCAAAAATGTAAGTGCAACAAGGTAAACAACTGCCATTCCATGAACTAAACGCCAAATTGCAGGATGCGGCCGAATAAGGACCCTGCAAAGAAGTTTAAAATTTTGATCTGTTAGAGCAATAAAACTAGCAGCCCACTAACCATACTGATACAAAATGCCGGTGATTACAACACAGATTAAAAGAAAAAAACACAGATTAAAATCAATAATTATCCCCGAAACAAAATTGATAGAATTCCATCCACATCTTCTCCATCCAACATAATCAAAATAGAATTGCTTTGACATCATCGAAACCATATATAAAACAGATCAAAGGGATCTTATAGAAATCAAATACATAATCCAACTTTAAATCTGACCACCACCACCACACCCCCCCCCCCACCCCCCCCCCCCCCCCCCCCCCCCCGGGGGGCCAACTCCCCCTCATTATAAGGTTGAACCTCGTTTGAAATGCAAAACGTTGATGCACATAAAGCCACTCAGGCAAAAAACTGTGAATATTTATACAGTAAAAGCACTTAATGATGCTAGAGATGAGTTAGTTCTTCAACCATCATAATATACAGGTCAAATAGACAATGCATTGGCTTTAATAGCCTAAAGAAACCAACTGAAAGGCATTGATAATTCTCAAAAGGAAATTTCAGACTTCCTTTATATGAAAATTTCTGATGGATCAAGTATTTTGTTTAGATATATATATTCTGAAAAAGGAAAAGTCAAAAAATTCTATGTTTCCAAAAGGTTACAGAAAAGTCAATTTTGTAGCTTTCTCAGGAAGTTTCTTAATGCACCAAAAGAGTTGCTAGGCAAATCAATACCACATAGGAGGGGTTTAAACCTGTTACTACTACTACTAATGCAACCAACCAAAATGCACCAAGGTTAATGTGCTTGGTAAATGGAGACCACACCACCTTAGTCCACACTATGTTAACAAAGTAGACAAATATAACTAAAAGGATTTTAAGGACCAAACCAACAAGGAAAATCTGATGCTTGGACTGCGATAAGATGATAAATATGGCTCCTTTAAAACTTAACTCCATGTTTCTTCCTTCAAACGGCGATAAAGCCTTACTAATTTCCAGAGACATTTGGACTCCCTAATTTAAAAAGTGAATTCTCCAGAAACCAAGGTGACTTACTGGAGAAAAATAATCTAGCTATACCCACTAGATACACAAGCCAAGCACAAGGCAAATATCTTCAGAGACCCAAATACAAGAGAATCCAATGGAAAATAATTAAACAAAACGGACCAAGTTCAATAGAAAGAATCAAGCTTATTGACTTACGTAGAAGGAGCTTGCAGCAAGCAATAAGCAAGAAAAACAGCAATCATTGCCCATACACCCCTACAAAAACGGCACACAGGAGCCACTTAAAATACGTCAGCAAGTAAGAATTTGAAGGAAATAAAATGCCATTAGAAATAAATAGAAACCTTTTTACAGATGTCACAAGATCACCAGATTTGCTGTTCTCAGGATCAAGGGCTCCACTTGCCCAACTGGTAAACATGTATAGAAAATTAAAAAAAATAATAATAATAACATAAGAATCGAGATGCAATTTTAAATTATAAAGGTGAACAAGGTTTATTGTTTTAAAAAAGAAAGAGAAACATCCAGGTTATTTATGGTTTCTGCTATGTATCTAGGGAAAAAAAATAAAGAGTGGATATGTAACTTAAGGACATGGTTCAGGATGCACCTGGTAGAAAACATCTATAGAATATTTTTATAAGAAATACCCACATTATTAATTGGCAAAAAAACTGTATAATTATCAGGGTGCAGCATTTAGTCAAATAGATACAATTGTTTGCCTGACAGAACAGTTCCTTTTACAAGGAAAAATGGACAAAAGAAAAAGAAACAACTATAGTTGAATAACATTTGTTTAATGATGTAGATACAATATATATATGTGAGCTTTCACGAGATTTTATTAAAATTTTTAAACTTATCTCCGATGCCATAGTATCATTGTACCATAGTCTCCTTTCTAGGACACAGACCCCATTCCCTTGCTCACAAACCTTTGATTTGCTGGACATGTTGGTGACACTATAGCAGCATTAAGAATATCTACAAGGGAAGGAGACTAGCAGCAAAACTAATTCAAACTGAGAACTCTATTGTGCAATCTATAATAGCAAATTCTCTCCAGAACATAGTACATGCAACATAAGCAAGTTGCAAAATTAGGACCCACTGACAATTATACGGTTGATGAAAACCAAAGGATTAACAGCCACTCGCAACAAAAACGTGAGCATAAATTAAACCGAAAGATATAAATTATAGCCTAAGAAGAAAATTTTGTGTGTAAACAAAGAGAAGTGACTTACAATACAAAAGATGTATGCCAATCTAGTAAGTGATAAAAATGCAGAATTTACACTTGAATATCAGATAAAAGCATATATTAAGCAGGGTACTCACATAAGAAAGCATGCACCAATAAATAATAATGAAACAGTACGAGGTTTGTACGCCCATGCAGTCCATGGATCTAGTTCATCAACAGAACATGATAAATCAGTATCTCCATTTTCTTCAACAAGATGATCCATTCTCCTCACTCTCCTATGACCATTAGGTTCCATAGGCTCACTGTTTCAGAACTCCAACTTGCTCACTGCAGAAAAACTTCAAAAGTAAGATTAAGGGTATTGTTCTTGAGAATTTCTAAACATGACGATCTTACATCTAACAGTAAGGAAAATCTGATCTAAATAAGAGCAGTACCAGTACAAAAATTTTGAGCCCAAAGAAGGCATCAATAATATATACGAAATACAATAAATTCATTCACTAGATCAACATTAAAAGAACTAGTCTCATTAACTAACTTTAGGGGAGGGAGGGGGCGTTGGCGGGGAGTACAACCTTAGCCTAAAGTGTATAACATCTTCAATGCAACAACAACAATAAATGGAGAAAGATAGATAACTTTTATCATCAGATATACCCCAAAAGTGATACTTTCATTTTTTTTTTTTGGTTAAAAAAATTTTGGGAAAGGAATTCCTTTAGGTCTGATAGCATGATATAATTCAACATTAAATATCACCAAAGGATATATGGCTCTCTCTCTCTCTCTCTCTCTCTCTCTCTCTCTCTCTCTCTTGGGAGTATTTCCTATAAGTTAGTTACTATGCTAATTCTTAATGTTTTTTGAAGTTATATAAAAACAGTAGTTTTGGCCCCATTAATCCATGCAGGTTCAAGGGTAGGGTGTATGGCCACAATGTATGTCCCATGATTACAAAAACTTTTTACATCATTCTCACAGGTTACTGTACAAAAGAATTTGTCATCATACAAACAAAAAATACATAAAACCGAACTCACACCATCATTGTTGGTGTGGTGGCACAACTAGTTTTCTATGTCATCTAAACTCCAGCTGATGATTTGGTTCCTACAAAAGCTATAAGCATTGAAATGGAGACATTTAATTTGCAGAAATGCCAAAGACAAGCCACATGTTTAGGATGAAAGATCAATTAAAAAAAAAGACAGATTATATGGTCTAATGAAAAGTGTGAAAACAATCTTGTAAAAGATGGAAGCAAACCAGTAGACCCTCCCTAAAGTAATGGTTCCTACAGCTTGCTCAAGAATTGAAACTCATTTTCAACAGCAGTTCATATGATGTGACAATCCACTTTCCCACGGAGAAAAGAGATTCTACACTGTAATCTATCTACCACATAATAATTATCAAAATAGTTGCTTTATTATCCTTAAAATATTCAAGGCACTGTTCATTTCAATCATAAAGCAAAAAAAAAATCACCAGCACGACAAGATAATAAGATTCAAACTTTAAGGTACCTTTCAAAAACTTCTTTTGAGAAGAGAATTTTCCATGGAGACCACTACAGTAGTTTTAACAGCATTTCTTTAAAAACAACATTAAATAGAAACAATAAGATAAAAAAATTTTAGATCATTAAATCACAAGCCACAACAGCAATATCAAGCTTAGCAACTATCCAAACCTCTTTAAAACAGAATAATGATTTGTACATAGGCATTTACGCTTGCATTTAAGTCTACAAGAAATAAAATTACTATGAAATCTAAGCCGACATAGAAAAATCAGTAAATGAAAAGAACAAATGCAATAACACCCACTAAGGATTCCATACGCACTATCTATGAAAGAACAAATGCAAATTCGTTAATCACTTTCCATACAGAAAATCAACAAATCTTAAGTCGGAAAAAGAAATATGCTTCTGAACAAAAGTAAAACTTTATTTACATGCAGATCACTGTTAAACTTATAAACCAATTGAAAAATAAAAACAAACCCATTGATCTTCAGTAGTTGATACACATTTTTTTTTGAAAAAATAAAACAAATCAAAAGTACTGTAGGGTTTAAGACAACGAACAGCTGCTAAAGTTTTTAAAGAAAAAACAGTATAATTCAAGAATAAAAACGATGCTTTAATATTAAGCTAATCAAGAAAAACGGAAACAACGAAACTGAAAAAGAATACAAATCTCAAAATGTTTCATTGCATGTAATAAGAAAAGCAGCAGAAAAAGGAAAAAAAAAGCTTTATGCCAAAAAGCCAAAAAGAAAAAGAATCGAAAGTAGGCAATGGAAAGAATTACTCACAGAGAAGTAGTGAATTAAAGGAAATAACTGGAAAAAGAAAAGGCGAAGACAGAGTGAAAAGTTGGCGTAAAAAGGTAAGTGCATTTCAGCCATGGATAGAGATATAAAAGCATCTGTGCAGAGTTCAGGTGGTGGAGAGGCTTACGTGGGGAGAAGAGAAGCGAGCAGAAGCTGGGGCAGGCGTCGGAGTCCGATCTCCAATCCCCAGAAAGCGAAGAAAAAGAGTGAGAGTTGAATGATGAAAGAAGGAGTGAAACAGTAAGTCTTTCGATAAGAACTCTGATGCACTATCAATTCAAGCCACCATCCTAAGCCAATCGAACCTTTTTCTTTTGTAAACAGAGAAAGAGAGAGCAAATGAAATGAGAGAGAGAGGAGCGAAAAGATTTCAGTTTTTCTCTTTCTTTTTTAATAAATAAAAAAGTTAAAAGACAGAAGGATATAGAGATATAAATGGAGAGAGAGAGAGAGAGAATGGAAAGGTACTTTTTCGGTCAAAGAGAGATTTGAAGATGTTTTATGTTAAGACACGGAAACGGGGAGACTTGATATTCCCATTGCCCATTGGGCTTTCCTTTTATTTGAGGGAAATTCTTAATATAACAAAAAAAAGACTAAATACAACTTAAATAAATTTTTTTATCAAAAATATTTTTATTTTTTTTTGAATTTTCAAAATTCACGAAAAAAAATTTCCGTGAGCATTTGAAAGCTCATGAAAGAGAATTTTCTTGATCTTTCAAAGATGCACGGAAATTCTCTTCCGGAAGCCTTAACAATCTCACGAAAAAAGATTTTCGTGAGCTTTTTTAATTTTTTTTATTCAGTTTTCAGAAATCATGAAATAAGATTTTCGTGAACCTTTGAAGGCTCACGGAAATTCACTTCCGTGAGCCTTTAGAGGTTCACAAAAGTCTTCTTCCGTGAGCTTCTTAAAGCTCACGAAAATTTTCTTCCGTAAAATTTTCTTCTATGAGCATTTTAACTTAAGGATAAAATAGTAAATTTAGCAAAAAAATAGGTTGTGTTTAGTTATTTTTTGGTTGAATTTAGAAGCTCCCTTTATCTAATGTTATATTCCCTAAACTACCCTTTTCTTTTAAATAAAATAATAAAATGCTTCTTCTTCTTGAATAATTGCTTTCTCTTTCTCACAAATACTTTCCAATCAATCTTATAAAATTTTTTGTTTAATAAAATGTTTAAAATATTATTGGTAAAAATAAAAGCTATGTATTATTATTTTTATATGAATTTTCATAAATTCATTTTTGTCCTCAAATTTAGATATATTTCTGTCATTAGGGAATAAGATTTTAGAGAAGTCATTTTGTATAAAATGAAGAAGTTTCTTTGGAAAAATTTGTGAATATTCTTCAAATAAGAAAATAAGTATGGTAAGGGCTATGAAAAAAAAAATAAAAGATTAAAATGTCAAAGTACGTGAGATAGGAAAGGGAAAGTTCAAAAAATCCACAAAGAAACAATTTTATGTTAATCCCAATGAAATTCAAAGATAAATGAACGGGTGTATGTTTACATTACGAAAAAGAATCATTAAAAAAATTATTACTTCTTTTTAAAGAACAAAAATGCATAAGCAACAATAGTGTTAAACTTATGATGTATGTTGGGTTGAGTGGAAAGAACTCAGTACTCCTTAAGTAAGGTCTCGGATTCGAATCTTATAAATGGAGAAAATAACATCGAGAGAACTCCTTCGTTTCCGGTCCGACCGTAGCTTGATTTGAGATTAATCGGGGCCCAAAAATACTTCCCGACACCAGAGGATTTAGATTAAAAAAAATAATAGTTTTAAACTTTGTTACAATAATTTCTAATTTGAACGACTTGAGTAGTGAAGTGTGGTGGATGAAGTCAAGTGCTTCACAATATGTCAGTAAAGATAAGGATTTGTTCAAAAACATTCCAAAAATAAAAGAAATATAACATACATGGAAATCATTTCAGTGTTGACACCACAGGTAAAGAACTATAAATTTAAAATTTATAGATTACTTAATAAGTTGGACTTCGAGTTAATATTGAAGACAAGATAAAATTATTTTGTCTAAAGTTGAAAATTTGAGAAGGATCTTAATGCAATGACATGTTGACATCCATTTATTTGTTGTGGATGATATGTTAATTTTTATACTAATATGATTGGTATAAATGAAACAAAAAAGTATCTAATGTTCATTTTCACAATAAAAATTTTAAAATGAAGTTGATACTAGCACAAGAATTAAAGTTTAGTGACATAATTAATAAGGGAGGGTTTTTACTTAATCGAAGTTATTGTATTGAGAAACTACATACCCAGTAAGTACAAATATCTAAATATAAAAGAGACCAATACTCCATATGACAAAAGTATAAAGTTGATAAAAAAAATCACGGTCAAGTAATTGCACAATATGAATATGCTAATGGTATTGGAAGTATTTTGTAAGCTTTGCATTATTCTAGGTCAGATATAACTTTTTCGTGTGCAAATTATTAAGATATACAAGTAAGCCTAATATAAATCCTTAGAAAGTCAATGTGAAGGTTGATCCTTGAACAATGTTCATTTAGAAAGAGATCAATAAGCTCAAATTGAGAAGCTTGGAATAATTTTATTTCTATAGAAAGGAACATAAAAGATGATAATTTGTCGTATCAAATTAGGATACTCTTACCGAAAAGCAATTCTTAGGGTGAAGATTTTCTTTTGACTTTAAAATCATTTGAATATCTCATATGAATGGTATCGTAATCATTTTTTTTCTTTTTCTTTTTTTTTCCTTTTTTCCCATTTGCATAACTCATGCTAAAAAGGTGCATCACATTTAACTTGCTTATTGATGAAAGTCTCAATGCAACAACTTTCGTCCTCATAATTTACTTAGGTCATTCACGTAGTCTCCATCCAAATGAGTATCGTGCAAGTCAAAATGTTTAAAAACAATTAAGTAATTTGGCTCTCTTGGATAATTTTTGCCCATAATGTGGGCAAAGGACAAGTTCAAAAAAAAAGTATCTAGACATTTGAGTGTTTGAAGTCTGTAAAAAAAAAGGATATTGATGTGCTTAAGGTTTTAGCATAGTCTTAACGTATATTAAATTACAAAATTTCAAGTTTTTACTGTCTCATGAAATTCATTCTTCAAATTTTCTCAAGAATTTTATATATTAACCAATTATTTCATTGTTCATAACCCTAATGAAAATCATTGACTTTGAAATCCTAACATGGTAAGTGAAAATTGGTTTTACAAAGTTCAAACTTTATGCTTCTTCTTGATTTAAGCTTTTGAGTAGTTTGATTTTCATCTAAGAAGAAACATGGCATAATGAATGAAATGGTTTAGGAAATTCATTCTTGACAATAATCACCGATTCTCTTAGAGATGGTAAACATAAAAATCATTTCTTTATAAAGAAAACATTTTCTTAAACATGAAAAAATGTCATGTGGCTTTCATTATAAAAAAAATAGACTCAAAAATAAGGAAAAAATTTCAATATTTACAAATCAAATCTAACATGTATAATGCTCAAAAGTTAGAAGTCATACAAAAAAACAAGAATTCATTTTCAAGACTATTTTCAAAATTAAACCATGTACAAATATAAGATTACTACTTATCAAATATATATATTGTTGTCGCCCAAAACAACAATAATTAATTGCTGACGTAGATCCTTGTTTTCTTCCTCCATGTGTCTCCAAAAAGGTTCTGCAAGAAAGAAAACCAGCAAAGGGCGCAGGGGTTTTTCCCTGCGCGTGCACTCCGATGCTTAAGTCAAACAGGGTTTTGGCAGGGTTTTAGTAGGCAAATAGAGCTTAGGGTTTAAGAATGATACCTGTGACCTATTTATAGGAGTTATTTTGCGTGTAATTACCTTTAAGCCCCACAGCTTAAATAATAACCCAGTGGATCATTTATGGGCCTTCTGAGTCCTCTTTCCTCTTAGGCTTGAATTATCATTCGACTTAATTGTCTTTAGCTTGACTTATAGAAAAGCCCAGTAATCTTTAACCTGACCCACATCAATTGCTCCCCACTTTTTCGTAGGGTTTACCCTGTGAAAGAGTATATAAAGAATGGGCTTTTCAAATTCTTTTACTACCCTCTTTCTGGGATTATCATAAGAGTTTTTTTATCTTCATTTGAGGGCTCAACTAGTGGACTTCATCATTATTTGTAACAGAAACGACATTATGTCATCATTTCTTTTATCAAGTGCCTTTTTCAAGACACTATCGAGATATGTTTTTCTCCTCTGAGCTAAATGCTTCTCAAGTGGAATATACCACCCTTCTTTTCAAATTCAAGGTCTTAGCTGACCGAAACCAAGAGCTATAAGGAGAAATTACAAGATTGCAGAGCCACCAAAGCCTTCTATTAGCCAAGAAGAAGAAAACCAAATCTGGGTTAAGGCCATAGGGGCGTATCGTCAATAAATGCCACAAGAGGATGCATATGTTCTTAATTAGTTTCATCAAATGCGATTTGTGCTTGGCATACTCCTAATTGGTTAAAGCTTGATCCAGATGCTGAGGCTTTGGAACCTTTTCTGAGGATAGACATTTATAAAGATCTATATGATCTTACCAGCCTTTAAGAGCCTTTTTGTCGACCCGAGATGGTCGGGGTTCTCACAGGCTTGGACGAAGATGATTTAGATAATTATAGCACCTCAGGGCATACATGCTTGGGTGCCTGTTAGTATCGATGCTCCTTTTGAGGCAAAAGTTAATATAGAGTGCTCCCCAGTTTTTTGTGAAAAAGCTTAGTCTTTTACAAATTGATCAGCCCATTTTTAAACTCATCTACAGAAGCAACTACACATTTACCTTGTATTAGTCTCACGTAATAATTAGACTTTCCTCGTGCACTTTTTGCTTCAAGTTCTTTTACATATGTGGCTTATGCCGCTCAATTACTACTTCAAGCACAAGCACAAGCACTTCATGCATGACTTACATCACAGACTTTTCGCTTTAAGTGCATGCATAGCCTACATTGCGCATTTTTCGCTTCTCGCTTTTTTCTTTGAGTACGTGGCTTACTTCGCGCATTTTTTGCTTCAAGCTTTTGGTTTGCCCGTCTAGCACCCTTTTGTGCTTAGGGACTTTTCATTTGCCCATCTAGCGCATTTTTTGCTTAGGGACTTTCAAATTTGCCCGTCTCGCACCGTTTTGTGCTTAGGGACTTTATAGAATTGATAAGAATATAACATCGCTTTTATATCCGGAATGCCAATATAAAACGTTTAAATGCACTTTGTCAATCAATTGTAATACATATCCAATGATAAAATTGTAACGTACCTCATACCATACCTCACAGCCTGCATACTGTGTGCTCCCCAAGTTTTTCTTTGCAACTTTTTGTGTCCAAAGAAGAACTTTTACTGGAGTATTTGTCCTGTCTTGCGTACTATCCGCTTAAGGACTTGTTAGAATATAATATCGTTTATATCCGAGATACCAACATAATGCGTTAAATGTAATATGATAAAATTGTAACATACCTCGTTTAGAGATATTTTTGCCCGTCTCGCACCCTTTTGTGCTTAGGGACTTTTTGTTTTGTCTGTCTCGCACCTCCTGTGCTTAGGGACTTTTGATTTGCCCGTCTCACATATTTTTCACTTAGGGACTTTTTAGATTTGATAAACCAATCACAAAATATATATATATATATATATATATTTTGAATCAATTGCAACAAATATATATTATAACGTACCTTGTAACATGCTTTACGTTCTGCATCTCTAAGTACTTTTGATTTGCCCGTCTTGTATCTTCTCGCTTAGGGTCTTATTTTTACTCATTTCGCGCATTTTTCGCTTAGGGACTTATTTGTGCTATCTCGTGTCTTCTTCTCACTTAGGGTCTTATTTTTGCCCGTCTCGTGCATTTTTCGCTTAGGAACTTATTTGTGCCCGTCTTGCGTCTTCTTCTCGCTTAGGGTCTTATTTTTGCCCGTCTCACGCATTTTTCGCTTAGGGACTTATTTGTGCCCGTCTCGCTTCTTCTTTCCGCTTAGGGTCTTATTTTTTCCCGTCTTGTGCATTTTTCGCTTAGTGACTTATTTTTGCCCATCTTGCGCATTTTTCTCGCTTAGGGTCTTATTTTTGCTCGTCTCGCGCATTTTTCGCTTAGGGACTTATTTGTGCCCATCTCGCGTCTCTTTGGCCAGTTTCCATTTTTTATTCTTCTATTCCTGCAACATGTCTATCAAACATAGAGGATTATCATAGTACAAATAAAAATAACTGGCCTTTCGTTTCATAATGTAATATATTCAATTAAATGGAGTCAGTAACAATATAATTGCAGCAAATGTTAAAACAATAATAGCAAATGTTTACCACCAGTACTATTCCAAGTCTTTGTCTTTGAAAAATCTGTAAAGTACAAGTGTTGGGATGTTCTGCTGTCAACCATGGATTGTGCACTAAGTCGTGCTTTGGTACCAGCAATCTACCTTCATGAGCTTACCATAAGTTGTTTTCAATCGAACCAAGCTCTCCCTGGCTTGCTGCCTTACACGATAGTGGCTAGTGCCTGCCTCGAACACCTGCCTAATTCAATCACAATTGTTAGAGTGGAAAAGAAAATTGAAAACAATCCATGGTTGTATTATTTCTTGAAAGCTTCCGTGTCAGACAATCGACAGATGGGCCGAAGGAAGCTTTTGGACATTTTGTCGGATTAGTACATACACCAAGTTTAGAAGATTCTAGATCATTCCGCTCAAATCCCGCGCTTAGGCGTGCGCTTGGATCGTCAAATTTAAATGTGCTCGCCAAAGTTTTTTCCAATGGGTGAACCAGTAGTTTGGATTCCGTGCTCACCAGCGTTGCTAGCCATTGCCGAAAGGCATGACTCGGGTGTTCTTTGCTCGCCTGCATTGTGCTTTTTGCACGAGGCACTTTATTGTCAAGATGGCGTGCTACGTACTGAAACTCTAATTTGAAGGGTTGCGCATAATGTTTGCTCGTTTTATGCGGTAAACTATTTTGCTGCCATCAACATTTGTGCTCGCCCACATTATTCTATGGGGCGATCCCCTCCGATGCCAAAAGGGCCTCCCTCGTGGACTGTGCTTGCCCGTACTGTTGAACTGTTGCATGAGCGAGGCACCCTATCATCAAAGTGAACTGCTTTTGGGACCTATGCTCTTTCTGTGCTCCATCTTTTGTGCATGAGTTTTTCTTAGGCATGAAGCTGCGAAGACCCAAATTAAGGTCCTCTCTAGCCCATGTATACACTGCACTGAGTTTCCCTTCCAATGCTTCGACAGGAATATTTAACTTGAAATCAAAGTTACATATGCTACATTCCCTTTTACCGGTAGCATTAATGTCGTTTCTCTTCTTAGAGGTGGTGTAAAGGTATTCCCTTCTATTACCTTCCTGCTTGACACGTGGCTTGAGTGTTTCACCTAAGATCCCATTCTTTCCATAGGAGACTTTCCACCTTAAATTATCAATGGTGCTCTTCCCTAACAAAGATAGCTTGCACTACGCCTTCACAGCTTCTCTTGCAGCTCCAATCAACATTTTATCAAAGGATATTGACGTCTTTCTTCCCTATGCTTAATAAAGTGCTACAGAATTCTGTCCATGAGGTAACCAATCAAGAGGAGCAAAATTAACTACCTCAACAACATTAAACCCACAATCAAATGCTGAATGATAGGCTCTTGGGAAAATCAGAACAAACTCCCTAGGATTCTGAATACAACGGTAGACAGGAATACCCTCAGACTTCAACATGAAGGGAGAAAGTCTTGTAATAACTCCTTGATACGCCTTAAACTGTTTGACTAGCAAATCAGGAAGGTACTTCTTCATAAGAGCCTCAAACTTGAAGGAATATCTCTCACAGATAGAATGCCAAATTTTTGGAGAACCCACATGCATGTAACATAGTGAGTATAAATGGTGCTCTTCAACTTTCCAATAAAGTGATGAAAAGCACATTCCTATTCATAGCTGAGGCACTAGTACACCAGAAGTCTCATCACTTTCGAAAGCAAGAAGAGAACCAGGAAGCTTAGGTATATTATTTAAGTTCCAGCTTGAACGAACATAACTAGGATAATTATACGATTCATAAGGTTTTGATGCTTTTGGAAATCCACTGCCAAAAGTTGTAGTATCCAAATTGTTACCATATAGCACCTCTAATAATTCAGTGGGATTCTCAACAATCTGTCTATATTCGCTCTCAATGCTCTCCACTGACAATTCCCCCTGTTTGCAATTGACATGATGACCCATATCCTTACGTTTAGAGAAAAAAATAGTGCTACATGAAATAATCTACATGTTTCTTAAATGATTTTAGAGTGAATTCTGGATCAAGGTTTGACACGTTGTGCTCCATATCTACGTATGCAACTTCTTTAGGGTTTATAGAGTATCCATGCCTCTTCAAGTACATCACTTCTTGCTTCTCCAAGACACTGCCTTGCATTTTCCTTATCAGGTTTTACAGTCTGATATTCCTTTGAAATTTGATTGCCTTTTCCATAGAGTATCCACGGTCTATTCCTAATAGATTCCTTTAACTTTTCGACATCAATCATGTCAGATTTGGCCTCTACCTGCAATTTCTCTTGTGTGGATACACCCTTAGAGGCTTTGAAGCCCAAGTTTTCCTCACAATGTTGAACCTTCTTCAAGAAGAAAGACGAAAGAGATGCAAAACCTGGTGGAGTTGAAAGTCTTGCAGAACTCCTTTTTTTTCTTATAGGAGTTTCAAAGTGTTCCGCCCTCATTTCTAAAACTAGTAGAAACAGCAAACTAGCAATTACATACCAAAGAAGATTTTGACTGATTAATGTCAATGTAACAAGTAGTTAACAACAAAGACCAACAATCAACTGCTATCTTGAAAACCTTACAATTTTCTTTTCAACAGCCAATCAGATAAAAGCCCACAAATATTTCCGATTGAAATATTTTGAACTGGGAATTAATTCCAACGCAACTCAACAATATTTTTGCACTCTTCAGATAGTAAATTTTGCGATTTACAGTATTATTTCTCCAAACATTCAGAGACAACTTTTTGGGTCATTCTTCAGTCAACAAAAATTCAAATAATGTTGTATAAGAAGTTAACATAAACCCTCAGAAGAAAGAAAGTCTCTCTCACTTGAAATGTGAAGACGAAAATGCGAAAACGAGAACGACTCTATCTCTCTCTGTCTCTCGCTCTCGCTCTGGCTCTAGCTTTGAGTCTAACGAGGCACCAACCTGATATACCACCTCTCGCCAAGGGTCTATCGCCTATGCAGTTCTCGCCAAGGGTCTATCGCCCATGCAGTTCTCGCCACGCAATCAATGCGACAGCTTGTCTATCGCACATGCATTCTCTCGCCCGCGCTGTCAGGTGCGAGAGCTAGCTATTGTCCATGCAGTCTCTCGCCCCATTCTGTCAAGTGCGGCATCCACTATCTTGTCTAATGCCCCTCATCTTTGAGCCACGAAACGAGCAGTTGAGACTGAGAGAGATTGAGTTGAACTTCCAGGTTCTTGCATTCAAGCCAAGGTTTTGCTTTTTGTCTAACTCATCAGAGGAGGAGGTCTCCTCTCGCCAAGGGCCTGTCTGGCGCGAGAGCTACTTCTCGCCTGTGCTAACATAAGGAGGTCTCTCACCAAGGCCTGTCTGCACGAGAGCTAGCATCTCGCCCGTGCTAACATAAGGAGGTCTCTCGCCAAGGTCTGTCTGCGCGAGAGCTAGCATCTTGCCCGTGCCAACATAAGTAGGTCTCTCGTCAAGGCATGTCTCTCGCGCACTGCTAGCAGGAGGAGATTTCCTATCGCCAAGGGCCTGTCTTGGGCGATAGCTAGTCTATCGCCCAGTGCTATCAGGAGGTCTCGCTAAGGGACTGTCTGGCATGAGTGCTACCTCTCGCCAATCTAACATAATGAGGTCTCTCGCCAAGGCCTGTCTGCGCGAGTCAGTCTCTCGCCCCAGACTTTATCGCGTAAGCTGAGCATCCTGCTGCAGCCTAGATACCCTGTCTTCCGCATATCGTCTTTTCACCATCTTTTGTTATGGCTTTTTTTTGTTTGTTTCCCACAGACGGCGCTAATTGTTTCGCCCAAAACAACAATAATTAATTGCTGACGCAGATCCTTGTCTTCTTCCTCCACGTGTCTCCAAAAAGATTCTGCAAGAAAGAAAACCATCAGAGGGCGCAGGGGTTTTCCCCTGCACGCGCACTCCGATGCTTAAATCAGACAGCGTTTTGGTAGGGTTTCAGTAGGCAAATAGAGCTTAGGGTTTAAGAATGATACATGTGACCTATTTATAGGAGTTATTTTACGCGTAATTACCTTTAAGCCCCATAGCTTAAATAATAACCTAGTGGATCATTAATGGGCCTTCTGAGTCCTCTTTCCTCTTGGGCTTGAATTATCATTCGACCTTATTGTCTTCAGCTTGACTTATAGAAAAGCCTAGTAATCTTTAACCTGACCCACATCAATATATATATATATATATCAATAAGGACTACCCTTTATTAGCAATTACATATTTACGTTTTTCTTGTTATTTTCATCTACTCAATCCTTTCTTCAACAACTTGAGTTCTATCAAATTCTTCTTAATTATGATTTTCTTTGGAAATGATTTTCATTAACTTGAGAGTGGAACAATCTTGACTCCCCATCATTAGCATTGATAAATCATTTTATGATGACATGGACTACTGAATGAAAGTTCAAATGCATGTATGTAAATATGTGCATGAATGCAATGAATCAAAACGAAATGCCAATATACTATGTGATGCTCAAACAAATTAAAATCCTATTACTAATGAAAGCAAAATGCAATGAAAATTTCAGAAAATTAAAATAAAAAAACTTCCAACTAATCCTAGAACACCTTTTTTTAAAAAAAAAAATATTATCATCAAGCCATTTTTCCATTACCCAAACTACTTAAACAATTTAAAATCTCTTCTATTTTTGACTTTTTTTTTCATACCAACATATTTTTGAAAAAAAATAAATTTTTTTGTTTTGAATGAATTTTTTTTGTTTTCTTTAATAAAAAAATTGAAAATGAGAGGACAAACTTTTCTTTCTTTTTAGGAAAGTTTTTTTCCTATTTTTTTTCCTTTTTGGAATTTAGAATTCATCAAATTTAATTGAAGATGGTGAGAAAAAGACAAGATAAGTTCCTTTATCTATCCTAATGTTTGATTATTTCTACATAATCATTTGGCATGACTCTGTCTAAAGTTGGGCCTCTTAAGTTTCAATATATGCGGGGCTTTAATATTTGACAAGCTAAAAGATTCCCATATTGTTCTCACTGATGTTCGTTCTAACTAGTAAAGCACCTAATCCTTACTCATTACAAACTACAAACAGAAAGGTTCAATCTAAGTGAGAATATTTCTCTAACTATTATTGAGGTTATCACCTCATGATAACGTATGTACACTACTCCTTTCTAAAACAGATAAAGCTTGGGTAAAAGTGTCACGATCCAATTACCGAAAATTAGAACTAACTTTTTCCTTTTTATTTATAGTTGGTTGGGCTATCTGTTGTGTCCTCACTCAGATCTATCATTCGTTAACCATTTATATTCTGTATTTATTCTACCAATTCATTCTTTAATATATGAGCCATAAAATTTCGACTTCAATTTTATGTATATATGAAATTCCTCAAATTTACATTCAGTATACTATAGTTCAATTTACATCCCATACATGATAATTTACACAAAATAGTACCATACAAAGGTCGTCTGAACATATAAAGGTAAAACAATATACCTCTACGGTGCTAAAGTAACCGCCTGAGGGATATTGTAGTCAAAATCCTCCTGTGCATAGACATAAACTACTGTAGGTAATCTGCGTGGAAAATAAGAGGGGTAAGCTTATAGTAAGAAATATATATAAAAGAGTTGATACTATGCATATCTATATACGTGTAACTTAAAACATGCTCTTGCACTCGGAATCAATAAACAATGCAGCATTCGAGCACTTCATCAAAAGAGATACTATAATCGGTTAGATAACCAAGCTGAGTATGAAAGGATGTTTTAAAGCACCTCACTTGTCCCCGTCTCTAATTCCAACTATAGGGAGTTTATCGAAAATTTCTTCGATCACAAAGTTCAGTATGCACTCGAAAAATGGCACAATAAACAATTTTCAATAGACAATACAGAAATCAATCTTATAAAGCAGTTCAGTAAACTCTCCATAAATAGTGCAGTGAACAGTTTCAATAAATAGTATAGAAATCATTCCGATAAAACATATTCAACAAAAACTCCAAAATAAATACAGTAAACAATATAGTAGAAACCAGGCAACACCCAATAGAATCATGCAATATAAGTGTCCCGAAAGGGAATAATCGTAAGACATATGGCCATAGTCAAAAGGGATCCATAGAGTACATGAGTAAGGTGATAGCTGTGGGTGTTGAAGACATGATCAAGGTCAAACAGCAACAATACACATACACACACATGAACACAAAGAATAGCATGATATACCTGAAGGCTACTATGTGGCCAACAGTCTCAAAACAGTTCATAAACCAATCAAAATTGTTTACGAAGACCAATTCAATAAATCATATCTTTAGTTAGTTCATAAATTTTTAAAAGCAATAACAACTGCAGTTGAAGTATAAAAATTCACGAAATATTCTCAAATCAACAAACAATGTTTAAAATATTTTATTTACGTATAAAAGTCACACTAAAACTTATGTGCACCTCGCAAAACGAAAAAATCATCAAAAATTCCTTTGAAAAATGAGTTACAAATCTGTGTAAACTTACAAGTCTACATGGAGCCTTAACCTAATCACACCTTCATGTTATTTCCTCTTGTAAAAATAGAGTCAAATGGTGATTTTAGGGTTTTATGTTTGATTTAAGAATTTTGACAGCATAACGGTACTACCTATCCTAACCTTCCTATACGAAAACACAGTTTAATAACCACAATTTCTGTGTCTCAATTTCAATCCAATCACAATATTCAATTTCATAAAAGTCTATTTTCATCATTTTAATGAAACACAGTATCCCTACACCTCTTACATATATCCCTTACCACTCGAATTTCACAGTGCTGTCCAGCAAGACCAGTGTATACTCCTCACTTCTGAATTGTAAAATACCATACAAACATTGTTAATTTACCACACTTCAGTTATAACAATTATATAACTCCTTGAGATCTATTACATTGCCTATTGTAGCCGCAATTCCAATCTACTTCATACTGGTGTTAATACTGCAACTACTGTCAAAACACCTCCTTTTTTCAATTCTAAGTTCACCAACAGTCTTGTATTAATTTATATAGCATTCTAGGACCTAAATTACATTAAATAGAGTATGGTTTCACCATGCCCTTCACTTGGCCGAATTGGATTCTTTCTCCTACACACTTCATGTCTTCAATTTAAAGCTAAATTCACGTCCTACACATCCTCTACATTAATTCTAGATCATTTTTGCATTGAACAACATTATATTCATGCATGGGTGTACTTGGCTAAAACCCTAAGGAAAGGATTCTCATAGTTTCAATTCAATTCAAGCTTAAATACATGCTTAAACACCATAAACACATGATAAAACACCATTAAATCATAAAAAATTAACTTTCTCTCACCTTCTTCACCTTAGCTGAATCTTCAAGGGTGTGATTCACTATGGAAATGGTCACTCCAACGCTTGGTTTGAATATATGTTGTAGAGGGATGGGAGATAAACAAGTTTGCTTAAGGTGGTTTAGGGTTTTAAGGTAGTTTAGGTAGTGTTTTAAGTGATTTTCTCTCTCTAAATGAAGCTTCAACAATAATGGATGAAGACAAAGAAGAAGAAGAAGAAGAGAGCCCATCCAAAATGGAAGAAATGGGTAGAAAATTCTAAATTTAAAATATCTTTTAAGACAAATTACGAAAATGCCCTTATACTTACCAAAAATTCTAATTTTGCTTTTCAATTTAATTCCTGTTTAAACTTTCAGTCTAACCTCCAAAATATTTTATTCACTCATAAAATGTATCTATTTAACTCATTCCAATTATTAGTTAGGCCTTTTATAGGGTTTGATTGGTCAAAAGGGTAAAATTACCAAAATAGCCCTAACCATCCAATTGCTTAATTTTTTTACAGTTTTGTGTGATTCAGTTTATCAGTTAAAATTGCGTAAGACTTCTTCACACAAGGATTCATACAAGACTGTTAGTTGGTCAAAAATCAACCTAGTTTGATCATTATGAGTTTTCCTGGCCTATGAACTTAACCGTCATTTTGTTACACGCTTTTCAAAACATGCATAAATAGATGAGTTTGAGATGCAAATTCTTATCATATCCATATTTAGCTCTAAATGTCCATACAATCGAGTTTCATCCTCATCGGAATAGTAGAAGTCTAGTGGAGCCCATAGTCTAGTTCTTTTTCATACTTATAAGGCATAAGGCATCTGAATAATCATGAGATATCTTATTTTCCTAATTTCCTTAACAGTATATAAAGTTACTAGAAAATGTGAATCTCACAAAAAGGCTCATGCATATTTATGCAAGTGAAGAATGTGTCAAAGAAGCATTTGTTTATTAATTTTTTTAGTTATGAAATTAACATCTTTTAGGAAAATGAAAGATAATCTAACGCTAATCATTGACCGAACTCTTTAATATCCCAATTAGAGTCACCATATTATCATAACTTTTAAATTCTAGAAACTTATTCGCTAGATTCAAAATATGGAGTTATCACCAACCATTCTCTTTCTAGGTGTGATTGGTCATCTATTCAACCTAAAGATACCCTAAGGTCTACTAAAGGTTCCTAAGAACAAGACTAGTTTTAATTCAAAGATTTTAGATTCAAGAATACAGTTACATGCAAAAAAAGGTGTTAGGCACTCAAACACTCATTTTGGATGGTACCAATTCATCTTAGATTATTCTAAATTTGCTTTTGTTTCTCTTAATTTCAATAATTTAATATTGAAAAAATGTTTTCTAACTATCATCCATCATGTTGGTGGGATCACTTAGAAAATTTTTCTTACTTCAAAAATATTCAAGTAGTACCATTCAACTTTCTTGAAAAAGATCTATCATAAGATAGGTTCTGATATTTTATGAAAATCTAACTCGTCTAAACTCTCCTCCAAATGCGTCCCTTTTGATTATTTTATTTTGTTATTATTTATTCTTTATTTCTATCTTTTAGAAAACAAATATAAATTATTTGTTATTGAAAAATCTTCTTTAGATCTTCCATTATGTTTGTAGGACCTTAAAGAAAACTTCTCACCTAGGGATTTCTAAGAGTATTACTTATGCATAATCTCCTTGGAATCCCATCGTTGAGCTAATTTATATTCATTTTAATATTTTCTTAATAAAATACTTTAGAAATGACTTTAACTTATAAAAAAATTTAATATACAAATTTAATTTAATTTAATTTAATTTTTAACCCATAATTTTATTCTTATATTATCATAAAAGTATATATTACTAATCTTAAAATTTTAAAATATGAATGTGAAAAACAAATAATTAACAAATAAATAAATAAATAATCATGCACATGTATGTATGTATGTATGTATGTATGTATGTATGTATGTATGTATGTATGTATGTATGTATGTATGTATGTATGCACTAAAGCTTAGCATTCACCTCCACATAAAAAGAAACAAATCAAATCAACATATGTTAAAAAAAAAGTACTTAATGATATCATGCCATGCATCATTTTGATTAGTCTTTTCCTGAGATGTATGTTTCAATATTTTTTTATCTCATTTTTGGCAAGTGAGCTACCATTACCAACAACCTTAGTTGCAAGCTAAGTCCACATTGTTGAAGTTCAACTTTCTTAGGCAAGGCATTCCAACTACCATGATCATATTATTGAACGTTAGCAGTGAGTATTTTGTCTTCTTCAAAATGTTCATGCATTGGGCAAAAACAAACCAATATAGACCAGTAATAGCAAGCTTTTATGCAACTAACGCATAGAATCCCCGCACAGACAACCACTTTGTGTCTCATAGCTAACTAGCTAACAGCCATGCACAACCACAACAAGAAACACCAAGAAGCAACAAACGAACAACAATAATAGGTAAGAAGTAACACAGTGTAAAAGTAGAAACCAATACAACAATAGACTTTAAACAAAAGCAACATAAAAGACCAAGATACAAAATTTGTACAAAGCAGCAAGAAAGAGCAAAAAAACGAAGTAGGTCTCCTCCCAGCCACCTTTCATGTAGCCAACAAAATCTTTTCCATCTAGCTTTTGGTTTCTCTTTCTTTGTGGTTTTTCTATCTAACCTTCTATTCCCTCTACTTGTTGTACCCCCCTCCCCCCAATAAAAAAAACTATTTTGCATTCCTTTTCTAAGTCTTTATTTACTTGCCGATTATGCTTGTTGAATTTGTCATTCGTTTTTTTGATGATTGTTATTGTTGGATAGCTTGTAATAAATACAAGGGAACAAGTTCCCACATTGGTTGTAAAAGTGTAAAGTGAATTATTTATAAAGGAAATCAACTTTTGAGAGTAATTTGGAGTCAAAGAGGAAATGGGCTTTGACCATTTGGCTTGGGCTTGAGCTTGCTTGGCTTGGGCTTGGGCTTGGGCTTGGTCTTGCTTGGCTTGGGCTTTGGCTAGAGCTTGGCCTATTTTAAAAGTCAAAGATGGGCACTTGGGGCTTTTGGGCTCTTGGCTCTTTGACTTAAGTCAAAGTTTTATTTTTTGACAGAATATTTTAAATTCAATTTCGAATTTAAAGTTATTTTAACTGTTCCAACAGACATATTTTCGGTTATATGTTTGGAACAGTTATGTTTAAAATGAATGGCTGTTATTTAACAGAGAATTACAACCATTCATTTATGTCTTTTCATACTCTATATAAGAGTGATGATTTCCAGAAAAGACTTACTTTACATTCTGACTTTTCACAATATTCTGAAAGCTTTGTTGCATCCTGGGATAACTTGCTTCTGTGTGAGGCAATATTACACTCAAGAAAGTGTAATTCTACACGCCTCAAAGCCATATACTCTGATTATTTCCTAACAATTTGAGTGTAATATTTCTTTTGATATGGCAATGGTTACCAATCTTGTGTTTATCAATCAACAAGATCCTGTCAATTTGAACTAGTTTGATGGGACAAACTTCACCAGATGGAAGGACTAGATGAATTTTCTGTTGACAACTTTGAAGGTGTCCTATGTTCTGGATCCGAATCTGCAGCCACTGGTAGACCCTACACCAGAAGACACAGATACAGTGAAGGAAGAAAGAAAGAAACGTGCAGAAGATGAACTGGTGTGTCGTGGTCACATCCTCAACTCTCTTACAGACAGACTTTATGATTTATACTCCAACTATACATCACCAAGAGAGATTTGGACTGCCTTGGAAACAAAATACCAGAACGAGAAAAAAGGTACAGATAAATTCCTGGCATTAAATTATTTTGATTTCAAGATGATTGATAACATGCCAGTCATGGATCAAGTCCATGAACTACAAATACTGGTTTCTAGACCTAGAGATTTGGAAGTGGTTGTTCTTGACACTATACAAATCGGAGCAATTCTGTCCAAGTTGCCTCCTTCATGGAACAATTACAGGAAAAAGGTCCTGCAAACACCAGACAATTTCACACTGGAACAATTCCAGACTCATCTGCAAATTGAGTGTGAAACTCGTCTCAGGGATGAGAAACTCCAGAAAGAGAAGGCAGTGAATTCAAATGGGAATTCACAAGTAAATGCCATAGGGAGCAATTCTGGAAAGTTTGTAAACAAGTCTGGAAAGAATCAGAACAACTTTAAAGTCCAGAAAATTGGTGGATTTAAGAAGTCCAACAATTATAAGAAGAACAAGGCCTGCTTTCATTGTGGAAAGGAGGGGCACTACATTAAAGAATGTAGAGTCAAAATTGCAGAAGACAAGAAGAATAAAGACAATGGTTCTAAACAATTTGCTCAAGCCAATATGGTTGTTGAAGATGACATGAACTTTGTTGCCATGGTTACTGAATTGAACATGGCAACAAGTGTAGGAACCATAGAGTGGTTTCTTGATTCTGGAGCCACAATTCATGTCTGCAACAACAGGGAATTCTTCAGCACTTACACTGAGGAAAACAGTGAAGTCTTTATGGGAAACCATGCTCTTGTCAAAGTGCTGGGAAAAGGAAGTGTGATGCTTAACTTCACTTCTGGACAGAAACTGACTCTTATCATTGTGCACCATGTTCCTGATGTCAAGAGGAACTTAGTTTCTGCAAATCTATTGTGCAAGAGAGGCTTTAAGATTATTTTAGAATCTGATAAGTTTGTAATATCTAAGAATGGTGTGTTTGTAGGAAAGGGATATTCCTTTGATGGCATGTTCAAACTCAGTATTAATAAAATAAATGTTGCTTTTGCTTATATCGTTGAATCTTCTATTCTGTGGCATGCTAGATTAGGACATTTAATTTATGCTATGATTAAATACATGACAAATCATAATTATATTTCCTGTAAACATGATCACCATGATAAATGTCAAATCTGTGTGGAAGCTAAGATTACAAGAAAGCCTTTTCCTAAATTAGAACATGAAACAAAATTGCTAGAACTAATTCATTCAGATATTTGTGAATTAAATGGAAAACTGACTAGAAGAGGAAATAGATATTTTATAACTTTTATAGATAATTGTTTACGTTTTACTAGTATTTATTTACTAAGAAACAAGGATGAAGCTTTTGATAAATTTAAAGAATTTAAATCTAAAATAGAGAATCAAAAGGAAAGAAAAATTAAAATTATAAGGAGTGATAGAAGAGGTGAATATTTCTCAACTGATTTTGATAAATTCTGTGAAGATCATGGAATAATTCACCAAAGATCAGCTCCTTTTACACCCTAACATAATGGTTTGGCAGAAAGGAAAAACAGGACCCTAGTTGATATGGTTAATGTAATGATTTTAAATGCTGGATTGCCTTTCAACTTGTGGGGTGAAGCTTTACTTACTGCCTGTTACATACATAATAGGGTTCCTTCAAAGAAGACACATATCTCACTATATGAAGTTTGGAATGCAAGGAAACCAAATTTAAGTTATTTTAAAGTGTGGGGGTGTATTGCATATTATAGACTTCCTGATTTTCAAAGGACTAAATTAGGTTCAAGAGGAATTAAATCTGTTTTTGTTGGTTATGCGCAAAATTCAAAGGCATATAGATTACTAGATTTAGAATCAAATGTTATAGTAGAGTCTATACATGTTGAATTTTTTGAAAATAGTTTTGTGAAAAATCAAGTTATGCATGAACCAGAAAATGATCAAAATACATCTACTGCCTATGATTTCTTAGTCAAATGTAAGGAAATAAGTGAACCATCTGAACCAAGAAGAAGTCAGAGGCCAAGAAAAGAAAAACATCTTGATTCTGATTTTATTTCTCCTGATCATATTACCTTTTTAGTTGAAGGTAATAGAGACAGAATTATGAGAAAAATGAAGATATTATTAAACATTGAAGATGAGCCCAAAACTTTGAGTGAAGCTTTGATTTCAAGAGATTCAGCTTTCTGGCAAGAAGCTGTAAATGATGAAATGGACTCTATCATGTCTAATAATACTTGGATCTTGGTAGATTTACCTCGAGGATTAAAGCCTATTAAAAACAAGTGGGTTTTTAGGAGAAAGTACAATTCTGATGGTACTATACAAACTTTTAAAGCAAGATTAGTTGCTAAAGGGTTTACTCAAAAGAAAGGCTTAGATTTTTTTTATACTTATGCTCCAGTAGCTAGAATAACGTCTATTAGAATTCTTTTTGCTCTAGCTTCTATATATAAGTTGCATATTCACCATATGGATGTTAAAATTGCATTTTTAAATGGTGATTTAAAAGAAGAAGTTTATATGGAACAACCCGAAGGGTTTGTTTTACCTGGAAATGAACATAAAGTTTGCAAGCTTGTTAAATCTTTATATGGTCTTAAACAAGCTCCTAAACAATGGCATGAGAAATTTGATTCTGCTATTTTATCCTTTGGTTTTAGTCATAATTTTGCTGATAAATGTATTTATTCTAAATTTACTAGTGATTATGGAGTGATTATTTGTTTATATGTGGATGATATGCTTATATTTGGTACTAACATACTTTGTATAAATGAGACTAAGAATTTTCTTACCTCTAAATTTAAGATGAAAGATCTTAATCAAGTAGATACAATTTTAGGAATTAAAATTACAAAGAATGATAAAGGATTTTCATTGAATCAAACTCATTACATAGAAAAGCTGTTAGATAAATATCAATATCTTAAAATAAAAGAATATAGTACTCCATATGATTCAAGTGTGAAACTTGTCAAGAATGATGCTAGACCAATAGAACAATTAAAGTATGCTAGTGCTATAGGAAGCTTGATGTATGCTATGCATTGTACTAGACCCGATATTGCTTACACGGTATGTAAGTTGTCAAGATTTACAAGTAATCCTAGTATAGCTCATTAGAGGGCAGTTGAAAGGGTACTTGGTTACCTTAAAAGAACTGCCAAATTAAGGTTGTGGTATACAGGATTTCCTGCTGTTTTAGAGGGTTATTCAAATGCAAGTTGGATAACAAAAGCTGGTGATAATATATCAACTACAGGTTGGATATTTACACTAGCTGGTGGTGCTGTAAGTTGGGCATCTAAGAAACAAACATGTCATGCACACTCAACTATGGAAGCTAAGTTTATAGCTTTAGCAGCTATTGGTAAGGAAGCTGAGTAGCTAAGAAATATGTTGTTTGAAATTGAGTTGTGGCCACAACCAATGCCACTTCTTTCCTTACATTGTGATAGTGAGGCTACTATGTCTAGTGCTTTTAATAACATTTATAATGGTAAGTCTAGACATATAAGCCTAAGGCATGACTATGTTAGAGAGTTAATCTCAAATGGTACCATTACGATCATATATGTAAAGTCTGCAGAAAATTTGGCAAATCCTCTTACTAAAGCTTTGCCAAGGGATAAAGTGTGGAGGACTGCATGTAGTATGGGACTAATACATAACCCTTGAGACACCAATAATGGTAACCCAACTTTGAATTACCAAATCGGTAATTACTAAAGTTTAATAGGTAATAACAAGTTATTGATCAGTATCTGTTGTGGCACTTATAATAGGAGTCTCATACTTGAATTTCAAGAGAATGCCACTGTTACATTGAGAGGTTGAGTTTAAGCTCTTAATGGAGATCGTTCTGAAAATTGTCCAAAGTAATAGGGACAATAAAAGGATCTCTACCTATGTGAATATTAAGTGGTGCTGCTTCAACAAGAGTATAAGGGTTTTACTCTTGAAATATTCACAGAAATTGGATTGCCAGCACATGGCCATTGAAATAGTGCTAGGAGCAAGTAAGAATTTTTGTAAAAAGTGACAGATTGATGTGTGTCGTACTTTCGATCCTAATAGTAAGAAGTCATGGTTTAATCTTAGGACACTATGTACTTTTATTAGCACCCTAAAGTACTTACACTAATTGAAGGTTTAAATCAATAAGATACCTTCTTGTATGCATCATATTTGTTGTATTACAAGCTAGTAGGGGATTGTTGGATAGCTTGTAATAAATACAAGAGAACAAGTTCCCACATTGCTTGTAAAAGTGTAAAGTGATTTATTTATAAAGGGAAATAAACTCTTGAGAGTAATTTGGAGTCAAAGAGGAAATGGGCTTTGACCATTTGGCTTGGGCTTGAGCTTGCTTGGCTTAGGCTTGGTCTTGCTTGGCTTGGGCTTTAGCTAGAGCTTGGCCTATTTTAAAAGTCAAAGATGGGCACTTGGGGCACTTGGGCTCTTGGCTCTTTGACTTAAGTCAAAGTTTTATTTTTTGACAGAATATTTTAAATTCAATTTCGAATTTAAAGTTATTTTAACTGTTCCAACAGACATATTTTCGGTTATATGTCTGGAACAGTTATGTCTGAAATGAATGGTTGTTATTTAACAGAGAATTACAACCATTCATTTATGTCTCTTCATACTCTATATAAGATTGATGATTTCTAGAAAAGACTTACTTTACATTCTGACTTTTAACAATATTCTGAAGGCTTTGTTGTATCCTGGGGTAACTTGCTTCTGTGTGAGGCAATATTACACTCAAGAAAGTGTAATTCTACACGCCTTAAAGCCATATACTCTGATTTTTTCCTAACAATTATCTCTGTCTACTATTTTCTGATTATCTCTCTATGATTGTGTATATCTTTTGGTTATGGGTGTCTAGTATAATTGTTTAGCTTTTAGATGATTAAGCAGCTGTGTTTAGGTCTTAGGTTCATGTGGTTGGTTTTCTGTGTTTTTGAATGTGATTTGGTTGGCTTGTGTTTGAATCGGGTTCGAACTGAGAACTCGATTTCTTGCATTGACTTAATGGTTGAGAATTTGCTGGGATTGATTTTGTTTGAAATTGAGCTTCCGGTTGAAATGGCTATAACTAAAGCCTAGAAAAAGAAATTTTTTTGATCTTTTTATTTTTTTCCCGTCTCTCTTATGTGTCTATTATTAATCATTCCCCTCTCTTTAGGGTTATAAATGAATCGAACACGAACAAATGAATCAATGTTTCTGTTCGTTCGTTTATTTTTTAGTGTCATTCATGTTTGTTAAGAACTTTGGTTTTTACATTTGTGTTTGTTGGTTTATTTGGTATGGATTATTCATTAAATATTTGCAATCAAGTTCGTTCATCCTAAACAAACACGTTCGTAAACATGTAAATGAACGCTTCACGAACATGCAAACGAACTCATTCACCAACATTTAAACCAACGCATTCGTTAACAAGTATTCATAAATCATTAAACAAATACATATACGAACACATATTCATAAACACATATTCTTGACAAGTGTTCATGAGAACAAACTTAATACTAAATATTAAAAATCCTACATAAAGATCAAATCCCACATGCAAATTGAAGTCATCCAACACGAAATCTTAAATACAACACAACTTAAGTTAGCAATGTTTTATTCAAATTGATAATTATAATTTTAAGTATAATTTGTATCATATACATATATTAATACACATATATTAAAGTATCATATATATATATATATATATATATATATATACATGTGTGTGTGTGTGTGTGTATACTCATATGTGTAATGTATATATAAATAGTCAATGAATAAGAATGAGATCTTAACTTATTGTGAAACTCTTATTAATTTAGTTTCAGTACATTATGTTTAAAATTTTTAAAAAAATAATTATTTTAAGCATAATTAACTAATACAATTTTAAAATTATTTTGTTATTATATTTTATTAATTTCTTTAGCCAACAAAGTTGTATTGTATAAATATGTTTAAGAATTAGGTACTAAATTTTTATGTTAATGTCTTAAAAATAGGGTATATATTATATAATTTCTATAATATAAGTAATTTTTGTAATTTAGTAAATAACAAACGAATGACAAATAACATTTTAAATGAACGAATGATAAACGAATATAAACAAGCTTGTTCGCGAACAAAAACGAATGATCTACACCTTTGTTCACGTTCAGTTTGTTTAATAAACGAACACTAAAATTTTGTTCGTATTTGTTCGTTAAACTTAATAAACAAACATAAACAAACAAAAACCGAATGGATTCTCGAACAATTCGTCGAACGTTCTGTTCGGTTACACCCCTACCTCTCATCCTTTCTTTCCTCTTTGTTTTAAATAGACTTGATTTTTAATTTTCTTCAATTAGGCTTTTACAACCTAACATTATATTTGATTTATCTAAGTAAAATTCTTTGTTTATCTCTAAATTTATGTCTTTTAATCCTAATCAAATTCTTTCTTTTTTCTTTTTTTTTCATTCTTTCTGTTTTTTAAATTTTTTTTATTTTTTCTAAAAAAAATAAAATATATATAAAATTTAAAACAAAACAAGACCATTAAGCAATGGATTCTGAAGCTTAACCAATTCAATCACACGTCTCATCAAGATCCAAAAATACCTAACTCAACTCATTAGCTTAAAGTCCAAATTATAATTAAGGTCTAAATTACGATTGTAAATAAGTCAAATAATTCATGAGTTACTCATGCTCAATTTGATGATTATTCAAATTTGACTCGTTTATTTTTTAATCAAGCTCAAGTTCGAACTACTTGATTAACAAGTCAAGCTTAGTTTGAGTATCTTAATATTCGGCTCGAGTGACTCAAGAACTTAATCAAGCTTTTTTAATATATATATATATATTTATATTTTATTATTATTTTACCGTTTTAGCCTCATAATATATGATTGAAAAATGATAAGTCAAGCCTATTAAGTCAAGCTTATTAAGTCAAGCTCAAACCTATCGAATAAAGCTCCAACAACTTAAGTATTTTACCAAGTCGAGTTCAAATTTTAAAAATTAAGTTTGATTTGAGTTCAAATCATGTTTTGAGCTTCGCGTTTTCGAATCAAATTGAGTTCGAACTTAATACTAAATTACCTTAACTTCAACACTGCTAGTCTTAAACATAAAGTATAATCAACATTTTAAGAATTCAAAATTAGAAGCAAATCTTAAGATCCAATACACTCTCATAAAAGTTTACTTTAATTTCAAACTCAGATTATGCCCAGTAAATCCAAAAGTGCGCCAAAAAGATCCCAGACAAAAAAAAAGTGTCTATTATTATTATTATTATTATTATTATTATTATTATTATTATTAAATGAGATTCTTTTCTTTATTTAACGCATAGATGTGGAATATTCTTGACCAGCTGAACTAGATGGATTTGGATGATAAAATCAGTAGACCGTCAATTGTCACGCATGCTTAGTCTCTCCCTTTTCATCCTTTCTTTCTAATCAAAACCAACTTAATAATTTGGATATAATAAAAAAAATACCAATTGGGACTGCAATTTTCAAACTGATTTCAATCTTACTAAAAAATATAATACCTCAAATTCTGGACACTGACTTAAATTTTTATAAAATTAAGTATACAAATAAAAATTGCAATTATGATCATTCAAGTAAATATCATATTTCATGTGACAAAAATTGAACTAAACAAATTGAAAAAAATAAATCAATCAACAAATTAAATAAATTTAATATAAAATTAAACAAAAGCGCATATGAATATGATAAGTCATAATTATGAAATCTCAATATTTTCAAATAAATTTTAATTACCTAATATTTTAAGATGAAATGTTCTATTAATTTGAAGATGTAAGATTAAAATTTGTAAAATATTGTTAACAAGTTACATATATGATTTAGAAAAACAAAATTAAACGAAAACCATGTACCAATCACTAAATTAAATACTCAACTGTAAAGCTCAAATAGATAAACTTTCCCATGGATGCCAAAAAACAGGAGAAAACAGGAGAAGACATGAAAATATAAAGAAAAAAAGCTTGCTTGGCACCAACAATATTATTTTGTAATGATAAAATGTCCTGCTCTACCCTCTATCATTATGAAAGTAGGCCAACCTAATTATAAATTGGCACAACACAATCTATATAAATATATATATATATATATTTATATATATATATATATATATATTGAGAGAGAGAAGAGAGAGTAGCAACCAAAGACAAACACAAAGAGACAAAATTTGTGAACCCATAATGGCAGAATCTCGTCCTCTCAATTAATGTCATATGCAAGTTTATATGTTCCCATTAAGAAAGTGGTGGGTGCAATTAGAAAAACTTTGGGGAACACAGTAGCCATACGGTGTTCAGTTTGGTACCTGATGAAATTAAATGAGGAAAACCTCCGTGATGTTGGTAGAATAATCCAGCTGGGCTGGGGGAATGAAATGTTGTGTTGTATCATGCCAATAAAACCTCATCAATAATTATGAAGGAGGGCTCCACCTAAGGAAACTCAACACTCCTTTTTAGCTGCCAAATTGGTCTGGTCTGCTCTTGTGTACAGCTAGCTTATCTCCAACTTTCATTCCATCTTTATCTTTACCTTTAATTAAATTCCTAATAACAGGCCTTTTATTGCTCTTCCATGCTTTATAATAATTTCAATGATGACATTAATTATAAGATGCATGGTTTCCACTAATTCCTTTTGACTGCTAAAGCTTTAGTTAAGAGTTTTTGCCTTTTTGGTCAATCTGGGATTTGTACTGTTTCATTCTTTTTATTTTTTTTAATGATTAAGAGAAATGATGAAACAATGACCACTAAACCCTATCTTGGAAAGCAGTTGCCTCTAATTATTAGACATGCAAGGCAATGTAATGATGTTTAAGGCTCACAAAATCAACTGAGTGTTTGAAAAAAATGAAAGTGAAATTTTTTTCGAGGTATTTATATATAATTTTAATTTTAGAGTCGTCATTATTAGAATGATTTTATCATTTACCATTTTTGATTCAAACATGATTAATTTTAAATCATAAAACAAATGAAGATATTTGATGTTAAAAAAAAGTTGTTTAAGGCTTACAAAACCTGATCTCTCAAGTTTTCTCAGCCCAATTATGGAGGGCATCCCACGCAAAGGCCGAGATGGATGGTAACCAAAAGAACTAGACAAAAGAAATGAAAGCATTGTGAAAACAGGAACCACATTGGTGAAGTGAGTGTGAGCAAGAAAGATGCCCCATGTGTTGAAAAGGTTGAGCAGCTAGGGAACAATGACCTAGTAGCCAGTATGTAGAAATCACGTAGCAAAGGGTGGCCCGTGGCCCATGGGAGCATACAAATTGAAGTGAGAAATGAAACAACAAAGGGTAGAGAGTAGGGAGGGGGTCCTCGAGCCAACTTATTTTGTCACTCAATTCCGGAGCCACTTGAGAGTACAGCTCAAATATTTAACTTTAGGTCAATTCAAATTTCACAATCACAATCGGACTGGATAGGCCTCCTGTCCCGACACTCCGGCAACTATACAGCGTAACGACGAGGAGGCGTCGTTATGCTGTTGGGGTCACGTTGGGGGATAAAATTTGTGTCAATCTGATTGTCCAACGCAACATTTTGAACACCAAAAGTACATAACTACAACAACAACTATCTAAAATTCCAGACACAACCCCCAGCTCTCACTTTCTGACTCTATTTACCTCTGTAATACCCACCATTCCTTGTAACCAAAAAAAAAAAAACCCACCAATCCTTAATTTAATTAAGAATTTATATACGATATACTGACAATGTATAATTCTTATATACTATCAATGCATTAGAGATAAACACATTATTTATAAACAAACTAAAAAAAATCAAATCCTTAAAAATAAATACAAATATTTTTTTTAATTTACTCGTAAAAGCTTATTGATAAGATATTAATTTTTGCTATACTGACAGTATATAAAGATTATATAATACTAATATATCATGTATAAATCCTTTAATTAAACCCACATCTTTCCTTCTATTCAAAGATATTTGGACATGGAAGCAAGAGGCAGCCTTGCCAAGCCTGTCTCATGCCCATATGCCCAGATTCCTCTCCTATTATTATTATTATTATTATTATTAAGCCCCAAACCCCGACAACAATATCGATGTCGCCTTTCGAGGACGCTCCTATTTTATGAAAGTATTATTATAATATTTATATATTAAATTATACAATACTACTGCCAACAATCATACTAGTACAAGCTACTTAATACTACAAATTAAGAAATTACACACTTAGGTGGGATGTATATGTACGTATTGGCATTCGGCTTGGATTTTGTGGAAAAAATTAATAATTGCTTTCAAGGTCTGATTCCTAGGCTTCAGAACTGTGTGCTCTGGTCTGATTTGTACAAAGTGTTTCTTATTCACTATGGTTCCTTAAAAGACAAAGAAAACTTGACCTTGGAAAGGAAATTCCAGAGGATTTTTTCTTTTTAATATGATCAAAGACTCGTCGTCAGCGGTTTTAACTCCAACACACTAAATATTTAACTACTTATTTGTATATAGTACATGCATATAGTTATGGCAATCACATGACAAGCTGCAAGTCAACTTGGGTCACGGGTCGGACAACATATGTACACTAAACACAGTCTTTCTTCCATCTTTATATCCCACCTGCTACTTTTTGTTTAGTACCCAACTCATTGAAGAACGCTGAGCTGAGGTTCTACTAGTTTATTTGCCAATATCACAATCACTTCCATGCCCATAAGCCCATAACTCAATTGTGATTTGGATTGAAGAAAACAAACAAATTTACTCCGGTGGTCAAATTCAATCGTAAACAAACAAACCGACAGCTTATCTACGGGAGGCTATGGCTGCCAATCGAGCTATTCGGTTTGCAATGGAACAGGGACTGACAACCATTGTATTGGAGGGGGATGCGCTGGCGATCAACTTTGATGTATTGTTCTAACTTTTCTGTATGTCATTACTCCTATGTTCAGTGCTCTGATTAGGAGTATAATCGAGCTCTGAGTAAAGGTATAATTAGACCAGATCGAGACAATTCAGTACTGGATTCAAGTTTAATTTTTGAAGCTCGAGTTTGACTTGACAAAATACTCGAACTGCTCGAGTTAGATTCGATAGACTCAAATTTGACTCGATAGGCTCAATTTATTAATTTTTAACTATATATTATGAAGGTAAAATAGTAAATTAATGATAAAAATATCAAAAATATATATTAAAAAAAACAATAAGATTTGTAAGCTGCTCGAGTGAGTGTTAAGAAATTTGACCTCAACTCAACTCGTTACTTGAATAATTTTAAGTTCTAACACGAGCTCGACTAAAAAATAAACGAGTCAAACTCGATTAATTATCCGGTCGAACTTGAGTAGCTTACAAATAATGACTCGTTAATGAGACTACTAACACAGTTGGGCTTTATGCTAAATACTGTCTTAGCTTGAGATGTTTTACACATGAAATAATGAATAAAACTGACTACTATTATCCAAAAAAAAAAACTCTGGTAGTCAAATTCAATCGTAAACAAACTAACCAACTGCCTAAATCAGACTTCAATCGTGCAAACATGATTATCTATCTGCAATCTAGTTGCTCTGTGAAGAAACATGGTAGCCTCTTGCTTTCTAATTCTGACCAGAAAACATTGCAGAATCCACTCCAATTTCAAAACATTCCCACAACAATAAACTTAATGCAAAGCAACATAAGGCCAAGCCAAGTTACAACGTAGAAAAAACAAACTTTACTTTCGTCACTTATAATGGAGAACACTTGGACTAAGACTACCAAATAAAGTTCATTATCGATTGTTGCCAGTTGGGCAAAGTTCTAATCTGAGCGGCAGCAAAAGTGTAAAAAAACTTACATCACGACAGGAAGAAAGACTGCCCCAGGACGTACAAGCTGAAGGGGCACCAATCCAGAAAAAGTGAAAATAAATACATTAAAGCATGACTCATAATGAAATTACATAATGAATTAATAGTAACAAGACGAGCCATTCTCACGAATTACAAACCTATCAACATCAAATTATATACAGAGAGAATAATTGTAACAAAAAAATGGAAAAAAAAAATCTAAGCACAAAGTAGGTAAAATAGCGACCAACTTTCCTACTTCACTTGTGTGCATACACTATCTGACCTCAAGTAGTTCTTCTAACTTTTTTTGTCCCAGTGAGACTAATAGTAATTGAATATCTCAATCTAAGACCAGCAAATACACTTTACCTTGGTTAGTAAGCTGCCTCCACATCACAAGCACAGAAAAAAACTCCACAATCAGTCTGCTTTTGTAAATAAAAACATCAGAATGATGGTATTGACATGGGAATTTCAAAATTGAGATCAAACTTTTGGCGTGTTGCAATGCAGTCATTTCGTTTTCCCTGGAAAAGGGACAATGTAACCATCCGCATCTGTTGGGATCATTGTTCCTTACAAAACCCACAATATGAGACTGAATCATGGTAGTTTAGTGATCCCTCTTGCTTTTCTTCAGCAACATCGACATGTTACTGATATATTCATGTCCTGTTTGGGTACCACCCATCAGCCACTGCAGGGCCTCAGCTGCAGCATCTTTTTCTGCGCTCTTCTTGTTGTTGCAAGCCTGCCCCATGATTTGCATATCATTGAACTCGACAGTGGCTCGGAACTGATTGTTTTTCAATTGCTTTGTCTTGTAGACTGGCACAGAATATCCTGCTCTAGTGAGCAGTGTTTGGAGCCGACTTTTAGAATTATCACCACCAGGCCCACTTTCTGTCCTTGAAACCAAAGGAGGCTGTGGTGTCTTAACAGGCATTTGTAAGGGTTTAAGGTCCTGACGGCCAAATATAAATCTTCCATCACACTGATCCTCAGAAATCAGCAACCGCACTGCAGAAATGAGCTCGTGATGGATATGTAGGGTTATTTGGGGATTCAGTAACTGCCCAGATTCACCATGGTTGATTAGCAGGAATGAATTTATCAAAACTGTTAAGTTACTAGAAATTAACCAGAATAGAAGATTCTTATATTCAGGGAGGCAAAGATTTTGGCATAGGGGAAATGTACTTAGGAAATAAAGGGAACAGAAACAAAATAAGTAGCATAGCACCAGCTGTGGCAAAATTAGTTTGTCACTCTGAGTTTAACTTACTTTATTTTGAATCAGCTCATCAAATTCTCTCCTTAGGCTTTGATATTTTTCTGCAATAGCAGGTTGCATGAAAAATTCCAAATACCCTCCCAACATCTTCAAGTGTCCATCCTGTTAGAGCAACATAATTTCACTAAACCACATATACTGCAAATAAACCAAACTACAGCCAGAAAAAAGAATTAAACAATAAAAAGGAATGAGTAGAGGAGAAGAATTTATGTTGATGACTTAGCGTAAGTTTATATATTGGTTCATGTAACCTATCCCAAACTATTAGGATAAAGGATCTTATGATAATGATGATGAAAAAAACAGATAGACATGTGACTTGAAGAAACAAAAAATCTAGTAATAATTATAGATGGGAGAATAAATCTTACAACCTCGCCTCTTGAGATGCTACCGCCAAACAGGAGAAGCACTGAATCAGAGACAGCTGTTGAATCCCGCAGGAAAATGGAGTTCACCTTTATCTTCTCATTGAAAACCAGCCAAGGATATGTAATTCTGGATTCCCGAGCATTAACAGAGTTCTATGGAACATGAATGTACATTAAATACTGAAAGAAATCCGAACATACTCGCTAACTCAGTGATAAGAGTAATTGGCAGCAGAAAATCAATAGCTTGAAGCACACTTACAGAGTATAGAAGCACAGGTCCATCCTCCATGGTTTTTAGTGCAAATGATTTCTCATTATGCTGTACATTAATCGAGGTCAATACTTATGGGAAATTATTAAAAAAAATAAAAGGAAACTGAATACAAACTGCAAATTAAGGGAAACAGTTCATAAAATCAATTCATCCATTAAGATCAAAGCAGAGGACTATACTTGTGAAGTTCTAGGTACACAAAAAGTAGCCATAAAAGCTAATCACCATGCAAAGAAACCATTATGAGGTCCCTCAGTTTGATGAGGTTGGAGAAATTGAAAAACACAAGGAGAAATTAAAAAACTAAAAACTCACCACAACAGAGCAAATCCCAGGATACAGCCCATAACAAATAATTGCTCGAATGAGATGCTGATCATAACTCCATGAATTACAGCTAGTTGCATTGCTATCAATAAGATTAGTATCCTTGAGCAATGAAAGGATCTCCTCCCTAAGTGAATCAATGGCTTTCATTGATTGCACAGAAAGAAAATTTTTCCAGCAATAATCATATTCAGCAAGGTCTTTCTCAGCATCTTTCCAGCCCTCATAGGCCCGAACAAGTGCAAGGTGGTCACTATAATCACGGGAAAACTGCAACTTTGCAGCCTCTGCAAGCTGCAAGGAGGATAAAAGATTGTAATATGCAGTCTAATATTTGGACCTTTGTTATCAAGTTCCTTTAACATTCACTCAATGTAATTCAGTCTCCAACTCTTTTGGTTATCTTACTTTTATAGATGATTTTATGACAATTATGATTTCACTAATTTAACATTGTTTCTAACCATGTGTTGCAGGAATTTCGCTCACAACCATGCTGGTGGATTAGGCCTGGAACTGTGGCAAGGTTTTTGTGTTAATTCCACATCATGGCATAAATAAAGAGTTTTCCCAGGTGGCTTAGGTATGGAGTTTGTATAGGTTTTTCTCCTTAATCTTTCTCTGGAGAACTTATGTGTTCTTTTCCACAGATGGTTTTCCAACGCATTTGCTAACTTTTACCAGAGAATTGATTCTTCTTAACTGTTACTTTAGAATTCATTCTCCATCCTTATAATGAGAAATGAGCAAGGCATCTTTCTCTTGGTTGTATTAATTACACCTCTAGTCTACATATAAGGCCTTCAAGATTCATCTTGTGGAGCAAGCAAGTTCCATGCACACAATCTCTATTCTCTTCCTAGTGCTTGTTTACTCCTTTCCACGCGTCACTCCAGCCATTTGATGTTTATCTTCCAATTTCCCACATGCGACTCTAGATACCTGTTTCCGAGTTGTTATTCCTACGGTTTATGCTTCCATTCTTTCCAGCCGGCCATGGCACTGCAAAAACTGGAGTCTGCTCTGCTCCAGTCCTTTTTGCCAATCCTTCTTCATCCTAATTCCTTTTATTTCTGACACTACCTCACTGCACATCAGAAGGACCCCCTACAATTTTTAAACTCATTTGACCATTAAACTTCTAAGCATCCTATTTTTAAACTCATATGGACAAGTAACAAGGTTTTTGGGTTAATTCCACATCATGGCATGTAATAGAGACTGGAGAGTTTGCCTACGTGGCTCAACACGGAGTTTGTCAAGGTTTTTCTTCTCAACCTTTCTCTAGAGAACCCATGATCCTATTCCACAGATAGTTTTCCACCACATTAACTATTACCAAAGGACTCTTTCTTCTTAACTGTTACTTTACTATTCATTCTCCATCCCTATAATGAGAAATGAGCTGAACTTTCTGTTGGCTGTACTAATTACACCTCTAGTCTACATTTTAGGCCTTTGAGACTTAGTTTGTGGAGCAAGCAAGTTCTATACAAACAACCTCTAATCTCTTCGTAGTACTTGTTTACCTCTTCCCACTCACCACTCCAACAATTCCATGTTTTTGTTCCTCTTTCACATGTGAATCTTGGTACTTATTCCCGAGCTTTTAATCATACTTCTCAATTTATGCTTCAATTCATTCCAACTTGCCACGGCTCTCCATGATCTAGGGTCTGCTCTAGTCCTTTCTGCCAATTCTACTTCATCCTATTTCATTCGTAGAAGTCACAAACATGCCGATTCAGATGGGTTGGGTTCAAGCTGTCTTTGGTTTCGGGTCATTTTAGATCGGGGTTTGTTTTAGGTTTAGATTATCTTGGGTTCGGATATTTCCAGGCTTGGGTATTTTCGAGCTTGGGTTTTTTCGAGTTTGAGTAATTTTGGGTTCAACTACTTATGGGTTTGGATATTTTCGGTTTCAAATTTGGTTCAAGTCAAGACGGGCTAGTTTAGACAGGTTCGAATTAGTTTGAAATTCTATAGGCTATACACTTTTTTTATAAGTTTGAATGTAATAATTAATTTACTTTATATAGTTGAATCCGTTTGAAGTAATTCTCCCCCTGTTTCAGATTCTTCAATACTTGGCACCTGTTGACTAAGAGTCCTTGTTTTCATTATTTTTAACGTCCATTTCCTTAAATTGTTTAATAGACTGAATTGGTGACTCAATGAGGCTTGGTAGTGGTGTAGAGAATTTCCAAAAATTATCTTCTTCTTCTTTATTCTCCCCCTAAAGAAGATTTTTGCTGAAATAGGGTTGATTTTCTAGAAAAGTGACATCCATAGTTATGTGAATTTTCTTTGTCAAAGGATTAAAACACTTATACCCTTTTTTATTTGGAGCATAGCCAATGAAAACACATTTTTCAGCTTTAGGATCCAATTTGGATCGAAAAATTTGGGGAATATAAACAAAGCAAGTGCATCCAAAAATTTTTAAAGGTAACTCAGAGTATAAACGAAATGTTGGGAAGTATTTTTTGAGAGTATTCAAAGGTGTTTCAAAATGTAAGACACGAGTTGGCATCCTATTGATTAAGTAAGATGCAGTCAACACAGCATCCCCAGAGGTATTTTGGAATGTTCATAGAAAACATGATAGCTCTAGCTACCTCAAGTAAATGCCTATTTTTCCTTTCAGCTATTCCATTTTGCTGGGGTGTGTCTCGACATGTAGATTGGTGTAAAATACCTTTTTCTTTTAAAAAATTTCTCAAACATTCATTAAAGTACTCAATTCCATTATCTGTTCGAAGGATGCAAATTTTTGTTTTGAATTGGGTTTCAATCATGCAATAAAAATCTTTGAAAAGTTTTTCTACATCAGATTTTTTACTTAGTAAGTAAACCCAACACAATCTAGTGTGATCATCGATAAAAGTTACGAACCACCTTTTTCCAGACAAGGTGATAACCTTTGAAGGTCCCCAAACATCAGTATGAAACAAGTAAAATGGTTTTGATGGACTATAAGGTTTTGAAATATATTTAACTCGATGATCTTTAGATAAAAGACAACTTTCACATTGAAAAATAGAGCAATCCACTCCTTTAAACAAATTAGGAAATAAATGTTTTAAATAAGGGAAACTAGGATGTCCTAACCTAAGATGCCATTGCATTATTTTATCAGAAACAGAATTTGAACTGGTACTACTAAGCCCTTGAGCTTTTTTATTACCTAGGAAATCCTCACTGAAATAGTAGAGCCCATTTATTTCTCTAGCACTGCCAATCATCTTCCCTGAGTTTTGGTCCTGAAATTGACAAAGAGAGTCAAAAAAGATAACACGACAGTTGGAATCCTTTGAAAGTTTACTGAAAGATAAAAGATTACAAGCAAGTTTAGGAACATGAAGTACAGATTTAAGATCAATACTTTCAGAAAGTTTAATAGAACCCTTGCTTGCAATAGGTGAAAAACTACCATCTGCTATTCTTATTTTTTCATTACTAGAACAGGGAGTGTATGAACTAAATAGATTCGACAGGTTAGTCGTATGATCAAATGCTCGTGAATCAATGATCCATGGAGTAGAATTAAAGACACTGGATAGGGCTAATGGATTTCTACCTGAATGAGCCAATGAACTATTAGATGTACCAGATGTCGGATTGGACTTTAGTAGTTTTAGGAGTTGATCGAACTGCTCTTTGCTGAAGGAACCCATATTTGCTTCATTGGTAGAGGGTTGTGACTGCTTTTGCTTCGGCTTCCAATTTGTTGGTTTTCCATGGATATACCAACAAGTTTCTCGAGTATGGCGTGGTTTGTTGCAATGGTCACACCACTCGAGGCTTGTCATCAATCTTACGCAAATCAGGGACATTTTGTCCACCAACATTAGCTTTTGCAGTGACCAATGCAGAGTTCTTGATCAAACTATTGGTACGAGGAGTAGAATTTACAACTGAAGTAGAACCTGACATGGTGGTAAAAAACAGCAGCGGCTCTTGGAAAAATATGGTGATTTAGGGTTGGCAAGAAAGAAAAGTTCTGATGAGAAAGTGGCTATGAAGGCCTAAGGTAAAAAAAATCAGCAATGAAGGCTGAAGAAGAAACTGTAGAAAAATCAGCAATGAAGGCTGAAAAAGTGACTGATTTCCAAGAAAAAACCTAAAGCTCTTGATACCATGTGGAATTTCAGAATATTTTATTTTTGAATCTTACTTGAATAATACAACTCCTAAGGATTATATACAGCTATTGTTAAGCAGTAAAATAGGAAACTAAATCAGTCTAAATCTAATCCCTGTAATTGAGGAATTGTCTAATCTTAATTCTAGGGATATAGATATTTACACATTTAATATAGTTGACTTTTCCACAGTAACATATGCAGCTGCCAGCAAAGTAACAGAAGAACTTTACTTATTCTTTGTTATGTAATTTTAGCAATTTAGAATGTTTCCGTGTGCAACAGAAAGCTGTCTTTCTATGCAATCACATCTGATTCTTCTCTTTAAATAAACCATAAAATGATAAATCCTGTTTGACCAAACCGTACAACCGTGAAATAATCCACTTACACACCATCAACTTTCTCTTTATTAACTCCTAATCTTATATTTTTATTTTTTATTTGCAGCCAGAAATTACTTCTTGTTTTCATGTATTTACTGCTACTCTGCTCTTAAAAACCCCATTGATTCTAGCAGTCTTATACCTATAGAAGTAAAACTGTTTATGCCACTTTAGACACTAAATTTTTGTTTCTGAAAGTTAAGACAACCACAGGTCCTTTAGGGAAGATTCCAATCATCCCATCCAGAATTATCACACCATCTTCAAACAACAAATGGCCATCAGTCTCTCCAAAAGTTACCAACAAATATGAAATCAATCGAAACAAGCAGATTCAACCAAAAAGAAAGAGTAAAGAATAATAAGTTCATGCTCAGACTACAATCTAGGTAAGATGCATAGGGTAAAAGCAAAGTTGACTTACATCTTTCTTGTCTAATGGTGTCAAAAATGGATCTCTAACACTAAGACCAGCAACAACAGTTAATACAGGATCCAGGCAATTAAGAATAGCACCAAGGATGAGCATCTTCCCAAGTTTGGGCTCCATTGGAAGCATAGTCAAATAACGCCCTGTCATGTGAGTTGAAGCAAATAAGGCTACAGTTTCAAACCAATTACTTAAACCAAAGAATATCAATATGGAAAAGCACAAATAGGTGTCCACCAACCCAACACAGTCAGATTTTCATTCTCATCCAAGGCCCCAATGATTATTAAATATTCTATGGCATTTTGAACCTACAATCACAGGTTTATAAAATAAAAATGTCAATGGGAGGAACGTAAAAGTATAGAACAGTCTATATTCAGGCATTCATATTACAGTAAATGTAAAACCAAGATATCAAATGGTCCAGTACCGCTAGTAACTCTGGTGACTGCAATGCTCTTGATAGGAATTCAGAAATACTTCCAAGTTTCAAACTTTTGATTTGCAGACAAAGAGACTGCAAAGGTGTTCTCAAAATTTCAGGTAATTGGTATTCGGTGAAGGCATTATATACGCATCGAGGATAGAGATGGTAACACTCTCCAGGCTGCACTCGGCCAGCTCTTCCTCTTCTCTAGTAGATAGCATGTGCAAAACCGAGCAGGGATATATTCCAAAAGCATTACAAAGATAGAGATGTCACTCCTCTAGTTTAATAGTAATAAATAGTGCAAATGAGATATGCATCTCCAATATACTTCATATATAGAATCTACATTGCAGTTGGCTGATAAAAATTTAATCATTTATGATTTAAAAGACTGTAGTACTGTACATTAGAAGTTCAGACAAACCACAGATCTATATCTGTAGCTACCCTAATAAACATGGAAGGATTGCCTGAGCCAATTCTTACCACACCACTATAATACTAAATGATGTTAAATATGTTCGCCAAATCATATTCTATTTTCAAATAGCATCGGTCCATGATGTCTTCACTTTATCTGTAACACGATTCTCTTTTAGAGGTTTAGGAGGGCTCTTCCAGCAGACAGCTTATCATATAGTAAACCTGCCCCTTGAAGATTGAAGGTTTATAAGAGTTTAGAAACCATACAAAAGAGAGACATATCAGCCACCAGAAGCTCAAAATTTAACTACATGGTCGGGCCTGTGCCTCGGTAAATTATCATCTATTTCTCTCCATCCACATCTTCCACATCTGAACAAAGATGCAGTATTCAAAACCAATTTTGTCCAATCTACTAGCTTTCAAAGATGTCCTGTGAATAAAATGGTTTTATTTGATGAAATTTATTCAATTACACAAAGATGAAAAAAATGATATCATCCCCAAATAGCACCTACTGCAAATTATTATGCAAAATATCAATAGCCTAATGAAAGCATGCTTAACAGAAGTAAACCATCAAATTAAAGGTAACAAAATAACCATTCACCAAGAATCAGATGATACCAGACAACTTCCATGATAGAGCAAAGACAAAAATTATTACTGGTCAGTATTAACCTCCACATAGATTAGCGAACAAATATTCAATCAGACGGTAACCTTACTTGTTGAGCAGAAACCTTGGAAATCCATGATGGTAGCAAACAAGGGGTGTTATTCAGTGCATCGTAGGATGTCTCTTTGGCCTTTCCACAATCAAGAACAAAAGCAACATCATTAATTGTGATGCTTGTCTCAGCAATATTTGTAGTTAATACTACTTTTCTCACTCCATATTCAGGCTCTTCAAAAATTAACTTCTGCAGTAATCCAAACGATATCTATTTTAAAATTTAATTAAGAAAAGAGAAAAAGGGGGTTTGTGGGGGGGGGGGGGGGGGGGGGGGGGGTAGGAAGAATGGCAAAAAGGCCAACCAGGACACAAGATCTTAGAATATACACTAAACAATGAAAGAAGATTACCTGCTCAGAACTGGCCATAGAACTATGGCAAGTAAGCAACAAAACTTGGCTAGGATCTCCAAGGATAGGATGTGATTGCAGCTTATCCTTCAGAGAACTTATGTCATCCCACCCAGTCATAAAAACTAGAACTGCACCAGGTCTTTCATTCTCACAGATATAGGATAAAAGATATTCTATAAGATTAAAACCAATACAATCAGGATTCCAACATGACAAAGACTCCCGAGTCTGAGGGCTGAAATCCTTAAAATCAGCTGCCCGCAGTGCATCCTATTATATGTGTCCAAAAAGCAAAAAAGCGAATCACAATGCAGTGTGGCAAAAACAGCAAAAAGATGTTTGCATACCTCAACAGCTAAGGCGATTTGGCTCTTCCTCTTTCTTGGGGCTTGCTTACTCATTTTCCACATCCTTTCTTGACCATAATCATCAATTTGATTATATGGAGTCAACATGTAACCCGTCATCTCCAAAATATTCTCCAAAAAATGTGTTCGAACTGGGTATGTAAAACCCTAAATTAGAACAAGCAAAAAAAAATCAGCCACACATTTCAACCCCTATTCATGCTGGAGAACTCTGCCACAAAACAAGTTGCATGTAGAACTTAAGACTAGCGAGTACTAAAAAATGACACATGAATATTAAAAATCTAATTTAGACATTACAGGGAACTACAAAAAAAAAATATTTATCAGAATAAATAAAAGGCCAAAAAGAAAAAGCATCAACACAAACTGCTCCAGGGAGAAGTGGGGGACACAGAAAGGCGAAAGAGGGAAGATTATTGTTAGTATAAACGAGTGGAGAGAATTATGTCATCACTGTACGTCTATTATAGAATCAGTGGAAATATAGCAAGGAGCCACGGGGAGGAATAAGTCATACAGTATGTCAAAGTACAAAATCAGTGTAAATATCACAAGGAGCTAGATAAAAAGCAGGCAAGAACATATAACCTGGCAGGAGATTTCACAGCTAATCAAACTAGCTAAAGATATTAAGAGTAATTGGCATCCATGGCAAAGGATGAAATAAATAACTAGCAATCTGAGGCAAAAAGGTTCAATTTAATATCTAAGCAGACGTTGAATAAAGAAATTAAGAGTTTATAAGCACTTACAAGGGAAGTTCTTCTATGCTTGCACAAAAATAGGAAGGATAAAAAATAAAAAGAAAAAGAAATACTATGACTTAAACAATCTAATATCCACAGCATTCAACAATATCCATTTAAAAATCTTTCATCATATCTCAACTCTATTCGAATGAAACTACTCGTGGCATTGAGTTTTTAACTTACTGGAATGTGGATTAAAGGAGCCCCACCAAAATATGAGGAGAAAAGCTCAGCATCCAGAGTGGCACTCATCAAAATCAGCTTTAATTCTGGGCGGCGGGGAAGGAGATCTTTAAGAACAATGAGCAGGAAATCTAACATGTTTTAAATGTCATATTAGGAATCATATTTCACTAACTCCACAACTAAAACTCTATTTTCACATATTACCTTCATTCATCCCACGTTCATGAATCTCATCCACAATGACATGAGTTACACCCTTTAAATTTCTATCAACTAGCAGTCTTCTCAACAAAATGCCTGTTGTGCAGAAGAGAAGACGGGTATCCCTCCCTTTCATGCCCTCAAGCCGTACTTTATATCCAACCTTGAAATAAAACCAATAATGAGAGAGACTTTACTCAATTTTTTTAAAAATAATAATAATAACTAAGAAAGGTAATACTTTGGGCAAATATCCTAGTTAACTATTTCTGACAGAAACTAACAGATTCACCCAATTTCTCTCCTCTTTCAGAAGCAACTCTTTCTGAAACAGAAATAGCAGATATTCGCCTGGGTTGCGTACATATAATGCTACAAGCAGCTCCACGAACAAAATCTATCTCAGATTCTAAGATAAATTGGGGAATTTGTGTGGTCTTGCCACACCCAGTTTCACCTGATATGATAACAACCTGCAAAACACAAAATTTTAAGACTAAAAACAAATAACAAATATAACATCAGTTTAGGTGATGCACCAACTCTGTAGAATTAAAGCAACCAGTTAGTTCCCTCAAGACAGTCCACTCTTATGAATTGAGATAATTTATATTAAAGTATGATATGCAGACATTTTTATTGTCAGACTACTTATCCAAAAAAAAAAAAGTTAACTAGGGCTTAATCTGGCTGCTGCTTTGCCTAAATGCACTTTTCTTTCAGAAGTAAAAGAAAAAGCTGTGTTTGGATACAAAAGCAACTAACTTTTTCAAAGAATAAAAAAAATAAGTTTCCTGTATGGCAAACTGCACAATTTTTCTTTTACGTGGAACAATATATGATAGAATTTTCTTCTATATTTTAGCCATTTGCTCATTTTTAATCATTTTATGATTTAGAGAAATTCACCCTTTTACTTTATAACAACTCTTCATAAGCAAATATTGAAAAGTAAAGCCCAAGTAGCAAACAACTCAATAGAGCCAAGATTACTTAAGTAGGGAAAATAAGGACAAGTCCAATGAACTGCATTGCTTAGCAAGTATCCTGAATATATGATGCAGTCAACTCTAAGCAAACATATAATGCATCCGAACTTAAAAATTCATCTCCACACCTAAACTGGCAATGCGCTTGAACAACATTTAGTTGAATGGAACTTGAGTACTTCACAAGAAAGTGACTCTATAGTCACCAAAATTTCCAGAAGCTTCTGATGTACTACAAAGAAATTACATTGAAAAGAAATTTAAAAAAAAATGCTCTAAGATCCTCTCTCTCTCTCCCATTCCTCCCCCCCAACCCAAAGCCAAGCCAAAAGGCATAGGCATTAGAGCATGTAGGCGGCAATCGCTTGCTTGAGCACATTACAGGATAGCGTTCAACCAAAGATAATCAACAATTTGTTTCTGTTGAAAAGTATAAAGTGAAGAAACATACAGGTAACTCTTGAGGATACGCATTTGCTACCAGAAATAGGGTAGTATATAACCTCATGATTATGTGCAGTTACAGTTGGACGATCAAATTAGAATATGCAACTCATTCTCCGAAGATGGAGCAATGGCTAAATAACTGTGGAAATCCAGTCCAGATTCTATGGGATTGGATATGATTGATTTTTTATTTATTTCCTAAGATAAAGGGATTTGGTATCTTGACCAAATATTTCCCTGATTGGTTTCATTTAAAACTTTCCTTTATTTAGGATTCTTTTTCCTTTTCTGAAAATGGTATCTAGGATATATAGGGATTTACGTAGATTTCCTAGTTTAGCCTACAACTATTTATATTCTCTGTAAGCTGTAGTTTTTTATGTAGAAAATCAGAAAAACACGTTCCTATCAATTTCTACATTCTCTACAATATCAGTTTCTACATGGTATCAGAGCCTAACACTCAACTTAGCCCTCAAAACCCTGAGTCTGTGAAAGAAACAGCAACAAAAGACATGATTGTTTACTCAGGAGACCGAAATCTCAAAAGGAGGTAGAGAGTCGCACATCTCCAAAGCAAAACCAAGATTCAGAACCAAATCCAGAAGTTTCTGAGATGCATACAGGTAACATAATTACTGAACCTATCTCTAGTGATTTTCCTAGTGATCTTGACCAACCTATTGCAATAAGAAAAGGAGTAAGGACATGCACTCAGCATCCTATCAGCAACTTTGTATCCTATGAGAGCCTATCTCTAGCTTTTCGTGTGTTTGTGTCCACTTTAACAGATGTTCAAGTTCCAAGCAATATTCAAGAAGCTCTCCAACAACCAAAATGGAAGGCTGCTGTTTTGGAAGAAATGAAAGCACTAGAAAAGAATGGCACGTGGGTGATTACAGAACTTCCCGAAGGAAAGAGTCCGGTTGGTTGCAAGTGGATATTTTCAGTTAAACAAAATGCGGATGGAAGCGTGAATCGATTCAAAGCTCGTCTTGTTGCCAAGGGCTTCACTCAATCTTATGGTGTTGACTATGAGGAGACATTTGCTCCTGTGGCCAAGCTAAACTCAGTCCGTGTGCTGCTATCTTTGGCAGCTAACCTAGATTGGCCGCTTCATCAACTAGATATTAAAAATGCATTTTTGAACGGTGACTTAGAGGAAGAAGTCTTCATGGAGATTCCACCAGGATTTTATTCTCAGGAGAACAATGGTAAAGTGTGCAAGCTTCGTAAGTCGTTATATGGCCTCAAACAATCACCACAGGCTTGGTTTGATCGCTTAACAAAGGTTGTTAAGAAGTATGAGTTTTCACAGTGCCAAACCGATCACACTATGTTTGTTAAGCACTCATCTGATCACAAGATTGCTATCCTTATCGTTTATGTGGATGACATCATTCTTACAGGGGACTACATGGAGGAGATTGTTAGGGTAAAGACCCTTTTGGCAAGAGAATTTGAGATAAAAGACTTAGGAAAGCTCAAGTATTTCCTTGGCATGGAAGTAGCTCGATCAAGAAATGGGATTTCTATTTCACAACGAAAATATGTTCTAGATCTTCTTAAGGAAACAGGGATGCTTGGATGCAAACCTGCAGATACTCCTATGGATTCAAATGGCAAGTTAGGAGTTGAAGAAGAAAGTCCTCTAGTTGACAAAGGTAGATACCAAAGGCTTGTGGGGAAACTAATTTATTTGACACATACTAGACCAGACATTTGTTTTGCTGTTAGCCTAGTAAGCAGATTTATGAATAACCCTACCGAAGCACACATGGAAGCAGCTTACCGGATTCTTCGATACTTAAAGAAAAGCCCAGGCAGAGGACTACATTTCAAGAAAACCTCAAATAGAGATGTTGAAGTTTTCTCAGATGCAGATTGGGCAGGATCTATAACGGATCGGAGGTCAACCACCGGATATTGCACATTTGTATGGGGTAATTTGGTAACGTGGCGAAGCAAGAAGCAGACAGTAGTAGCTCGGAGTAGTGCTGAAGCAGAATTCAGAGCTATGTCTCATGGGATTTGTGAAGGAATTTGGCTTGAAAGGGTGTTGAAGGAATTGAGGATTTCAAAAGGAAGTTCTATGAAGGTGTTTTGTGACAACCAAGCAACCATAAGTATTGCCAAGAACCCAGTTCACCATGATCGGACCAAGCATATCGAGATTGATCGCCATTTTATCAAAGAGAAAATCGAAGAAGACCAAGGCCCTTCCTAGAAACAATTTTGAAAGCTTGAAGTCCAAGTTGGGTATGATTGACATCTACTACCCAACTTGAGGGGGAGTGTGGAAATCCAGTCCAGATTCTATGGGATTGGATATGATTGATTTTTTATTTATTTCCTAAGATAAAGGGATTTGGTATCTTGACCAAATATTTCCCTGATTGGTTTCATTTAAAACTTTCCTTTATTTAGGATTCCTTTTCCTTTTCTGAAAATGGTATCTAGGATATATAGGGATTTACGTAGATTTCCTAGTTTAGCCTACAACTATTTATATTCTCTGTAAGCTGTAGTTTTTTATGTAGAAAATCAGAAAAACACGTTCCTATCAATTTCTACATTCTCTACAATATCAGTTTCTACAAGAACGAACTCTCTTTTGCTTCTCAATATAAGCAGGAAAGAGAGGAATATATAATCTAGCCAAGTAGAATATATACACCATGAGGGGCAAGTATAATATCCTTCTATAGCATAATAAACTGTCAATGTGAAGAAAATGAAAGAAAACTGTTGAGAATGTCAAAGATGTGATTTGATTTAGTTTCCTTATTTAGTTTCCTAAATATCTGTCTGTAATTAAGAGTAGATTCAGAACTGATTTGGTCAATGATTTAAATCAGTAAAGTGAGAAAATTAGGCTGTAAATTAGTTAGGACTTTCCTATTTCTTTGTATGTTTTTCCCTATAAAAGGATTGTAAATCAGAAGGAAAAATATTGACAGAAAATATACAGTTTTTTCCCAATTCTACATGGTGTCAGAGCCAATTTTTTTTTCTAGCTAAATTCTGTCTCTCAAATCTTCATTATGTCAGAAATCACTTCTGATTCCCTGACCAATACACTTGCATCGAACCCTACTATCAATAAGCCATCCCATTCTGAAAACCATTCTGTCCAGATTACTACAATCAGGCTGAATGGCGACAACTTCTTGCGTTGGTCTCAATCTGTACGCATGTATCTACGGGGGCGAGGAAAGATGGGCTATTTAACAGGTGATGCAAAGGAGCCAGCTGCTACGGATCCCCTTCATGCAGTCTGGGGTGCTGAAAATTCCATGGTTATGGCATGGCTTGTGAATTCCATGGAGGAGGAAATCAGCTCCAACTACATGTGCTACCCGACGGCCAAGGAACTCTGGGAAAACGTGAATCAGATGTACTCTGACTTAGGTAATCAATCACATATATTTGAATTAACCTTGAAGCTTGGTGAAATTAAGCAGGAAGATGAATCTGTTACCAAGTACTTCAATCAGCTGAAACGGTTGTGGCAAGATCTGGACTTGTACAATGACTATGAGTGGAAATCCATTGAAGACAGTAACCACTTTAAAAAATTAGTGGAAAACAACCGGATCTACAAGTTCTTGGCTGGCCTTAATGTTGAATTTGATGAAGTAAGAGGGCGTATCCTTGGAAAACAGCCTTTACCACCAATTGGTGAGGTGTTTTCAGAAGTTAGAAGGGAGGAAACCCGAAGGAGTGTTATGCTGGGAAAAAAGGGTGTCACGGCTACCCTTGAAGGTTCCGCTTTGGCTGCTGGAAATACCAATTCGGGCAGAAACTTCAACCCTTCACAGAAGCAGGAGGAGCGTCCCCAGGTTTGGTGTGACCACTGCCACAAACCCTGCCATACAAGAGAAACTTGCTGGCGGATCCATGGCAAACCTGCCAATTGAAAGAGCAGTTGACAGAATAATAGATCTGGCCGTGTACTTTCCACTGCAAATGAAGTCGAATCTGTCCCCTCGTACCCATTTAGTAAAGAGCAAATGGATCATCTTCGTAAACTGCTAACGCCTAGTTTATCATCTGGTATTCCTAGTGTTTCTATTGCACAATCAGGTAATAATCCTAATGCTTTCTCCTGTTCTTTGAATTCAGCCCCTTGGATCATAGATTCAGGTGCTTTAGACCATATGACTAGTTTTGCTGATCTATTTAGTACCTATACACCTTGTTCTGGTCATCAAAAAATTAGAATAGCTGATGGAAGCTTCTCACCAATTGCAGGAAAAGGTCTAATAAAACTTTCTGATCAAATAAACCTCAAATCTGTTCATGTTCCTAGATTAACCTGCAATCTTTTGTCAGTTAGTAAACTTTCCAAAGATTCTAATTGTCATGTTGATTTCTTTGAATCTAACTGTGTTATCCAGGACCAGCGCTCAGGGAGGACGATTGGCAGTGCTGAGATGGTGGATGGTCTTTACTACTTTAATGGTACTCTCTCTAGTAATAAAAAGGCTCAAGGACTTTGTGGTATCAGTTCAAATCCTGTTCGTGAAGAAATCCTACTTTGGCATCTTAGGCTAGGTCATCCTAGTTTTCAATATTTGAAACTTTTATTTCCTCCTTTATTTCAAAACGTGGATTGTTCTTCTTTTAAGTGTGAAAGTTGTGTTCTTGCTAAAAGTCATCGGACTACTTATAAATCTAAACCTTATCGTGCATCAAAACCATTTCATCTCATTCATAGTGATGTTTGGGGTCCTTCTAAGGTTACAACTATTTCTAAAAAAATGTGGTTTGTAACTTTCATTGATGATCACACACGGTTATGTTGGTTGTACCTAATGCATGAAAAATCTGATGTGGAAAAATTGTTTCAAAATTTTTATAGCATGATTAAAAATCAATTTTAGACAAAAATTAATATTTTTCATTCTGATAATGGAACAGAATTTTTTAATAAATATTTGGGGAATTTTTTCAAAGAAAAAGGTATTTTGCATCAATCTACTTGTCGTGATACCCCTCAACAGAATGGTATTGCCGACAGAAAAAATAAACATTTGCTTGAGGTAGCACGATCGATAATGTTTTCCATGCATGTGCCAAAATATTTATGGGGAGATGCAGTGTTGACAGCTTCTTATTTGATTAATAGGATGCCCACTCATGTCTTGCAATATATGACACCTTTAGAATGTTTAAAAAATCAGTTTCCTACTTCTAGAATTCATGCTGATTTACCTATCAAGGTTTTTGGGTGCACTACTTTTGTTCACATTCCAAGTCAGTTTCGGTCAAAACTAGATCCTCGAGCTGAAAAATGTGTTTTTTTTGGTTATTCACCAAATCAAAAGGGGTACAAGTGTTATAATCCAATCATCAAAAAATATTTTACAAGTATGGATGTAACCTTTTTAGAAACACAGCCCTATTTTTCCAAAAATCCTCTTCAGGGGGAGAGATATACAGTGGAAGAAAATTTTTGGCAACTTTCTACTAATCCTATGCCTCACACAATATTTAAAATCTCCCATCCACAAATGAATTTGCAAGCATCTCCACACATGTAGGAAATATCAAATCAAGAAAGTTGTCCTAGTACAGATATCTCACAAACAGGGGGAGAAATACCACAACAAAACTCTGAGCTTCTGGTTTATACGAGGCGAGGGACAAAAAAGGGTAACAAAGACTTATCTATCATCCAAGCACCAGTTCAATCAGAACTTCCGAGCAGTAAGATTCTGGAAACCCAAGGTAACCCCACTTCAGCTTTATCTCCTTCAATTTTATCTCCTAGCAATCAACGTACACCTGATCTTTCTGATCTTGATGTTCCAATAGCTATTAGGAAAGGGACAAGAACATGTACCCATCATCCCATTGCTAAATACATATCTTATAAAAACTTGTCCCAAAATCATAAAGCTTATATCTCTAGGATATCTAATCTATTTGTACCTAGAAACATTAAGGAGGCCTTAGATGATCCAAATTGGAAGTTAGCTATTATGGAAGAGATGAATGCTCTTAACAAAAATGGTACTTGGGAGATAGTAGATCTGCCACATGATAAGAAGGTTGTGGGATGTAAATGGGTGTTTACTATTAAATGCAATGCTGATGGTAGGGTTGAGAGGTATAAGGCAAGGCTTGTGGCCAAAGGTTTCACACAAACCTATGGGATTGATTATCAGGAGACATTTGCCCCAGTAGCAAAAATAAACTCAATCCGAGTCTTACTATTTGTAGCTGTGAACTTTGATTGGCCATTATATCAATTGGATGTGAAAAATGCATTTTTAAATGGAGACTTGGAGGAAGAAGTTTTTATGAATCTACCACCTGGTTTTGAAGAGAATCTTGGCAGTAACAAAGTTTGCAGGCTAAGGAAATCTTTGTATGGCCTTAAACAGTCTCCTAGAGCTTGGTTTGAACGTTTTGGGAAAACGGTCAAAAGTTTTGGTTATTGTCAAAGTCAGGCAGATCATACCATGTTTTACAAACACTCCACTAATGGGAAAATAGCCATACTGATTGTTTATGTGGATGATATTATTCTAACAGGTGATGACAATGCAGAGCTTGAGAATTTGAAGAGGAGACTTGCTAAGGTTTTTGAAATCAAAGACCTAGACCCTTTAAAGTATTTCCTTGGGATGGAGTTTGCTAGATCAAAAAAAGGAATATTTGTTAACCAACGTAAATATGTACTTGATTTACTTGATGAAACAGGTTTACTTGGATGCAAGGCAACGGAAACTCCCATTGAGCCCTACATAAAACTTCAACCTGCCAAACCTGAAGAAGTGAGCAACAGGGAGCAGTATCAAAGACTTGTTGGAAAACTAATATATTTATCTCACACTCGTCCAGATATATCCTTTGCAATTGGTGTTGTGAGTCAATTCATGCATGCACCTAGACAAGAGCATTTTGAGACTGTATACAGAATTTTGAAGTATCTAAAAGGGACTCTTGGAAGAGGACTGCTGTACAAGAAACGGGAAGATCTACAAGTTGAAGTTTACACTGATGCTGACTGGGCAGGAGATTCTACAGACCGAAGATCAACTTCTGGCTATTGTACATTTATTGGAGGGAACTTAGTGACTTGGCGAAGCAAGAAACAAAGTGTGGTAGCCAGAAGCAGTGTCGAAGCAGAGTTTAGATCAGTTGCACATGGAATATGTGAAGTACTATGGATTAAGAGATTATTGGAAGAATTGAAGATCTCAAACCCTTCACCAATGAAGGTCTATTGTGACAACAAAGCAGCAATTTCAATTGCTCACAATCCAGTCCTTCATGATAGAACAAAGCATGTGGAGGTGGATAAACACTTCATCAAAGAAAAAATTGAGAAGGGATTGATTTGTATGCCATATGTCCCTACAGCAGAACAGGTTGTAGATATACTCACTAAAGGATTACCAAAGAAACAGTTCGACAATTTGATTTGCAAGCTGGCAATGGAAGATATCTACAAACCAGCTTGAGGGGGAGTGTTGAGAATGTCAAAGATGTGATTTGATTTAGTTTCCTTATTTAGTTTCCTAAATATCTGTCTGTAATTAAGAGTAGATTCAGAACTGATTTGGTCAATGATTTAAATCAGTAAAGTGAGAAAATTAGGCTGTAAATTAGTTAGGACTTTCCTATTTCTTTGTAAGTTTTTCCCTATAAAAGGATTGTAAATCAGAAGGAAAAATATTGACAGAAAATATACAGTTTTTTCCCAATTCTACAAAAACCAACTAGGAAGATGAAACATAAGTAAGCTATTTGCAAAGCTTAGTATGGCATTCCAACTTCCAACCAAGCTCAAGCTTCAGATTGACCTCTGCACAGAACATCATTTAAGCTCAAGCTCATTTGAAAAGAATTAATGGAAGCTCAAGCTCCACCTTTTTCAGTTTGTTATATGATACAAGCTTGAACTTGATTGAGCCAACCAGAACTTAGAAATTGTATGAAAAAATATAAATAAAAAGCACCTAGCAAAAAAAGTCTAAAATTTGAAGAGAAAACAAACAAACATAAAATATTCAGTATTCTAAAGCTCAGTCCATTTACAGGCAATAAATTACAATGACCAAACAACTTCCATTTGGGCCGTTCAAGTAAATACCATATAATACTAAATTCACCTCATTTAACTAAACAAGGACAATAGAGTCTCAAGCTCAATTCACTTGCTAAGGGAGCAATCCAAGAGAGTTTCTTAATGAGTTAAGACTGTAAAAGTGGCCCAGTTCATTTATGCTCCAATGGAACCCTATATGATCATGAATACAACAGTCTTTTACTTCGGGCTTCCTGCGGAGGCAAGCAACTAAACTCAAATAACGACTACTAAAGTTAATGCACCTGATTCTGCAAAATGGTTGTCAATATGGAGTCCTTCTCCTTATAAGCAGGAAGACTTTGACGAAATTCTAGCATTCCTCTTCCTTCAAGAGACTCCTACAAAACATGAATGGAGGAGAAAAAACACATAATCAAAATAGTTCAAACCGGCATAACATCAAAATTCATAATTGGAGATGACAAGCAATCAAAAGGTTTATATAGAAAAAATATTTTAGCTACTGAGAACTTGCAGCTATGTTCACCCTTAAAAGTTTGCAGCTTCTGTTACACCAAATTGTCTCAAGAGGAATCTTGATAGCTAAAATTTGATAATACTTAATTTCAAAATCAAGTACATAAAATGCTAAAACCTATAATATTTTGGCTTATATTTTGCGGTCCTCAGCACACAAACCTAAACAAGCTTCACCATGCTGCTTAAAGTTACTTAAGCTATCTTGATATGATAGCTAAAACTTGATAATACTTAATTTCAAAATCAAGTACATCAAAATGTTAAAACCTATAAAATTTTGGCTTATATTTTGTAGTCCCCAACACACAAACCTAAACAAGCTTCGCCATGCTCCTTAAAGTTACTTAAGCTAGAAACTAAATGGATTTTATCAGCTAATCACACAATAGCCACTTCTAGCTTGTGAAATTTTTCTTTTTTACACATTTTTCTACACCTACAATCATCATAATGAATTTTAACCCTTTATTTTCCCTATTTCTAGCACTGTCAAAATGGGTAGCAACCCGTTGGGCCGGCCCAGCTTAGTCCATATTCTGAGGATTTGGGCTTCACTTGTGTAGCCCATTTGAGGAAAAGGGCTTTTTAGCCCAGGCCTATGGATTTGGCCCAAACCAAAAAGGGCCAGCCCATTTACCTTTTTCTTGTAATATCTTTTAATTTATAATTATATTTAAAATTTACTTATACTTTTATTTATTTACATATAATAATTAATCTTAATTGATTACTAGATTTTAAAAATAAAATTAAAATGCCAAGGCATAAGCTATACTACACTATCAATACCTGTATGCATTGATGCACAAGCAATAGCATAAGCCAATTAGTCTCTAAGTTTATTAAAACAATTTATATTATGATTGTTAGAAATTTAATATGTTCAAATGATTTTGAAGACTTGAAGTTACGGATTTGATATAAATTTATTTTATGTTTGTTTAATGTTTATTTCAAAATTTTATTTTGTTTATTTACTAAAAAATTGAGTTGTTAACATAAATTTTAATTTTTTTATTTTTAAATATGGGCCGGCCCCTTTAGGCCCATTTGCCCTTAGAGCCGGATTTAAACTTGCATTTTCAACCCCATTTTAAGAAAAGGCCTTTTGGCCTGATCCATATTTGGCCTGGCCCATTAGGGCTGGCCTAGGCCGGACCCGACTGGCCCATTTTGACAGTGCTACCTATTTCTGCCCATGTACCTAGATAGAGCAGACGTGTTCAACTTCAATTTTTTTATTAGACCTAGAGATTCCTTTCAGGCTTCCCCATGTGTGAACATTTTATTTTTTGTTCTTCAACTGGTGTAACACAGCATAACCTTGTCATCAAAATGTACATAAAAATGTTAAAATGCTTCACCATTCTGCCTTCGTCCTACACATGCAGTACCAACATAGAATTAAGACCTTATTTCTGCCAAAATGGGACTAAATCAAAATCAAGTTGTGAAAAACATCTAGAAAGTTACTTTTTTTTTTTTGTTAATCACAACATTTCCACATCTATTACTGTAATAGAAGGAAGTTGAAGGAACCGAAGAATTGTTTTGCAGCTCACAGTTTTTGGTGTCTCAAGGCCTTCAATTTTCTCCCCTTTTTATTCTTTACGTTTGCCCCTTTGGAGGACATCAGTATTAAGGAAAACGGTAGGTTAGGAAGGTAAGGAGAAAAGATCAACTGGGTTGTTCAAAGACTAGGAGGAATAGCCCTGCTGACTTTTGATAAATTATTATCTAGGGGATAGGGTTTTTACTTTTATTGCTTATTTATACTTGATCCTCTTAACTTTCTGTAATTGTTTATTTAGCATTTATTTTCTTGAAATTGTTTATTCAATCCTTGAATGATATAAATATTTTACTTGTAAGAGAATTCTTCTAAGAAGATGCATTTGATTTATAAATGTATACTTAACTTTTCATAAAAATACTAACTTTCTTCTACTTTTATGTTATCTAAAACAATTCTTTTGGATGGCCAAAAAAAAATTTGTGATGATTGTTATATTTTTATATCTTAAAATTAAAAAACAATGACTACAATAAGTAGTTTCAAACGTCTGCCATGTACAAGAAATGCAAATACCATAACACAAAATATATTATGCATACATTTTAAGTATGCATATACATTTTCAAACCTATTCCCTTCACCTACCTTTTATTGGCACATTTGGCATAGGAATTACAAATGTATTTGAGCTTAAATATCTAAATCTACCTTTTCGTTTGAACAACAAAAAACCCATCGTATTCACCAGGCAAATCAGAAGTAATTGATATAAAGCAGAAGAAAAAAATAAAATAAACAAGGAAAGAATGCCAGTTCAAGATGGTGAATAAGAAGCTTGGAACACTTGGAGAGGAACAAAGGGCGGATGAATGAGAAGAAAGTAGAATGATGCATTTGTTTGAGAGATCATCATCATCATCATCAGAGCCTCTATCCCAATAGATTGGGGCAGGCTAATGAACCAATATCTAAAATCATGTTAGATCGTCCATATGTATTCTTTGCCTCCATAGATTCCTATTCAAGACCATTTGCTCATCTAATTCTAAAACCTCCATGTCTTTCCAAACTACTTCCTTCCAAGTCTTTTTCGGTCTTCCTCTAGTCTTAACCCTTCTCTCAACATCCATAGCCTATATTCTCCTAACTGGAGCATCTACAGGTCTACGTCTTACATGTCCAAACCAACGTAAACGATTTTCACACATTTTGTCTTCGATAGGTACCACTCCAATCATCTTACGAATATGATCATTTCTCATTCTATCCTTTCTTGTGTATCCACATATCCACCGTAACATTCTCATTTCTGTTACACTCATCTTTTGTGTATGTAGCCTCTTAGTAACAATGTTGGTCTAACAACTGTCCTATAAAACTTACCTTTCAACCATGTAGGAATTCCTTTATCGCACAACACAACTGTAGCACTTCTCCACTTACTCCATCCAGCTTGGATCCTATAGGTCACATCACCATCAATCTCTCCATCCATCTGTATTATTGATCCCAAGTATCGAAAATGATCCCGCTTAGGTATCGCCAGCCCATCTAACTTCACTACATCATGCTCTTCCAGTCGGTTAGAACTGAATTTACACTCCATGTATTCAGTCTTCACTCTGCTTAGTTTAAATCCTTTTGATTCCAACGTTTGTCTCCATAATTCCAACTTTGTATTGATCTCCGCTCTAGTTTCCGCACATAGGACAATATCATCTGCAAACATCATACACCAAGGCACCTTATCCTGGATGGATTTTGTCAGTTCGTCCATAACTACCAAACAATAATTATGGAGTAACAATTTCTTCATAATCAGTAAATTAAGGCTCCTTTTGGTTCATTGAAAATGACTTCTAGAAAATGATTTTTGGGAAACAAAAGATTTTCTATTGTTTGGTTAAGTCAATGGAAAAAATTTTCTGTTGTTTAATTGTTTTTTGAAAAATCTAGTTTATTTATTCTAATGATTTTAACATAACTAATAAAATATTAAAAATTATTTATTAAACCAATTATTTTATACATATTAAAAGTAATTATGTTTTGAAAATAATATATTAAAATATTATATTATTAAACATTTAAAAGAAAACTATTTATTTTAATTATATTAATATTTTTAGAAACATGAAGTAATATTACTATTTTAATATATAATATTAATAATATATTAATATTTATTTTTGAAACATTAAAAATATTTATATTATTAAAATAATCATTTTTTATAATGAAAGTGTTTATTATTAAAATCATAAAAAATGTATTATTTGTTTATATTTATTATTAAAATATTAATATAAAAAGTATTTGTATATAAAATATAAAAACAATATATCTTAAAGTAAAATATTAATAAATTATTAAAATAATAAATATATTTCTTAAATTAATATTTATTTATTATTAAAATAGTGATATTATATTTTTTATTATTGAAATATTAAAAATATTCAAGATTAATAATATACAAAAAAATATTTAAACTTAAAATATTGAAAGATTTTTAATATTAATATTTTAATAATTAAAAATCTTAATCTAATTAAATAAAAAATATTTTTATTAATATAATAATATTTTATGTATGGTTAAATTAAATCAAAGTTTAAAAAATCATATCTCAGGTCTAACTTAAGCAGAATTATATTCACGAGCTTAGTAAATAACCTTACACATTGTAACATCCCGAATCTACAGTAAATCATATATTTTACTCTTATTCATACATTTTTTCCGGTTGGGCTGTCTGTGATACTTAACATTCTATTAACCCTTTAAGAAATAAATGATACTTTCATTTCAGTACCAAAATAGAAATATGAATGCCTCATAATTCTTGAGATCACCTACATTCCCTTTTCACTCAAAGTAGTATTGTACAATTTTACTGAATATATAAAAGAATATAATGTACCTTCAATATCGTATATCTGCTGACTCTAGCAGTCAATAACTCTGGAAGGTAAATCTTTTAATCCAAATCAATAACCTGTGAAGTGGAAATAAGGGAGTGAGCGACAACGTGCTCAGTAAAGGAGTTGTATGCTGCTTTATAAAACCAAAACTATATACCACAAAATGTTTGTTTTCCCTAACAGCATACCCAGTAGGAAAACAGTGGATATAGTGAACAATCTTTAATATTCAAATCACTGGCTAAACAGTTTACGATATAATATAGTAAACAGTAAACAGGATTCAATAAATCCTTTCAGTAAACAGAAATCAGTAAGTTGAGACTAAACATCACCCTACAATTAAATCATGCTATCATCGTTCCCGAAGGAACCCAGTAATTGTCCCCACTGGGACACAGCTAGATCCATAGCCATAATCTATAGGTAGTCCTCGGGTCCACTTGCCAAGTGACCTCGAGACCTTTGATGACTTGGCGGGTCAATAAGCCACGTAAATAGTAGCGCATGAAACTCAGGGCCTAAAGTCTCAAAAATCAATTTATATCTCATAAAGAACCCTTAAAGAATATTTCATCATTTTTTTAAAATGATTGTTTTCCAAAAAGTATTATATTTTCTGTTTACAAAACACAGTAAAAACAGCCAGTAATTTCACCATTTTTCGTGTGAGAAAAACACAAGTTAAACCAGATCGCCACTTATTAGCTCGCCCATTACCGCTCGCCCATCGCAGTGCATTGAACTCGCATGTTTTCATTCGTCCATGTGGCGAACTAACATCACTTACTGTGGCTCTCACACCGAGCTGAACTGGGAGTTGCCCACGAAATATTTCTCTTGAAAAAAAAACAAAGGATCGCCCACTGTTGGCTCACCCAGAATTATATCAAAGGGGTCGCTTATCTTTGGCTCACCCAAATTCAAAACAGTTTACCAAACTAATGCATGTCCCAAACCAAATCATTTTCTCAATATTTTTATAACATTTTTTTCCACAGGACATTCATGTCACTTAACATACTAGTCCCTTACCTGGTCTTACGAAACCGAGCTTCCCGGTTGCGTCTACCAAAATCGTACTTCTCGGCTGCAAAATAATTTTATCGAAAATTATTAATAATTTTCTTCTTATTTTTAAACCACTAAAATTCATAAAATGCAACCACTAACTTCATGTTATGAATACATCTAGTGTAATTTATACTGGTGTTATAACTCAATTTCTTCATTTTTGATCTTTTTTCGATTTTAATTTCACCAAAAATCCTCTTTTAATTTCTAATTATTCTTTACCAAAACCCCTAATTTTCAACATAATTTTCCTTTTTCAATGTCATAGCCGAATATCTTCTTTGGTCATTCCATTAACTTTCAACATCCTTCATCAATTTATTTTCTTGCTTCCAATTTATAAGCTAGTCCACGTGAGTCTCCTCTTGACTTATTCTTGCATGCAACTAAATTTTCCTAATCTTCTCATGCTAACCGAATCTCCCCTGTCATTAGCATGATTTTGATTCTTCTTCCTTTAATGTTTTTCAAGCTTCTAATCAACTTATATAATTTCCTTTAACTATTTTATATCCTCAAACTACAATTTCAACTCAATTTCACTTAATTCTTCATCTACTTCAAGATATGAATTTATTCTATTTCTATGCTCTAACAAGAATAAATTAAAAGCAAGACTATAATCATGCTTCTCATGCTTGAAATCATAGAATTATATCATTCAATCTCAAGAAACCATTAAATCTCACCTTGACCGAATGAGTGTCTCAAAACAGAATTTTATTTTCTGTTTTGGTTTTCCTTCCCCTCGTTAGTCTCTTAGCTTGGTATCTTAATTGGTCTTAAGATATACTATGAAGAAGATTAGGTTAATAACTTAGTAAGCAATGATGTTTGCTAAGGGATTTTTATGGAGAAACAAGTGAAGACCGAAAATAACTTCAGCAAACAGAGGCTCGTGGAAGCAGAGGAATTCGGTGGAGACAACCGAATTTGCTGAAGTTTCTTGCTTCTTATTCTTTCTTTCTATCCAAGACAACCAATAGTAATACTCCACCTAGTATCTTATCACTTTTTCTTCATCATTTCATGTACTAAAATTCATTTATTGCATGTAGAAAAACTACAGCACAAGGTGGCGTAGAATCCTCCATTCTACACGTCTTTTGCTTCTTTTTCTTTTGTTTTATTCTTCAGCAATTAATTGCTCTCATATTTCACTTTTAAGCCATAATTCTCTCATGTTTTTTACCACCCACGTCAAGGTTCAATAGCCTTTAAAAAAAATCTGAAGAGGGACGTGTAATAGGCAGCAAAGTGGCATGCATAGTAGTCCACTTTTGCTGCTTTATTTTTTGACTTTCATCTTCTCCATTTACTTTATCTTTAAATATTATTTCCTATCTATTTTACACCATAACACTCATGTTTCATCAGCCAAACTTATGACTGGGCAGAGGAGGGTACAAGAATAGCCCAAGGAACGTGAGAATCCTCTTTGCCTCCTGCTTTTGTGGACTTCCTTGACCGATTTGCTGAGTCTTGTTTTTCACTCTTTCTTTGCTTTATTTTAACCAATAGAAATTCTAAAGTAAAGTATCCTTTATTACTTTATTTTCAAACACCATTTCTACTTATTTTACATTATAAAAACCATGTCTTCATCAGCCCTTTTATGTCCAAACCGATCGGTACACAAGGAAAGATCCAAGTGGCGTTAAAGTCCACTTGTAGCCACCTTTCTTGACTTCCTTCATACTTCTTTTTCAAAGCTTCCACCAATGAGCTTCTAGGTATTCATTTTATGTGTTAATTTGGCTTTAGTATATATTATTTTATTCATAAACTAACTTTCTTTTCCTTGCAATTGTTTCCAGCCGAATTCAACAAAGGCAGCAGAATTTTTGGTTGGCGTGAATGGCTGAATTTTCTTGACTTTTCTTTATTTTTCTTTTGCATAATTTTCAGCCATAAAATTCCACTATGTAACTCTTATTTTATATTATATTTTATGCTTTAAATTTATGGCTGATTTTCTTTATAATTGTTTTCCAAGTTTCAGCAGCAAAACTCCATAGCAAGGTGATGTGAATGCTGTCCAATTTCTGCCCAACTTGTTAATTCTTCTAACTTACTTCTTTAATATATATCTCCTTCTTATACACCATACAATATTAAATTTCCGAAACTTCCATAATGTAACGTGGAATTTCATTTTCAATATTTATTTAATTCCACAAATTTATTTATTTCGGTTCTCAATCGTGTGCAATATGATGTACGTTTTATTTACTCCTCTGAGTATAACTCATTTCATCTGTCAATCTGGCTCGATTTTTAAATTTAGTCATGACATTATGATAGTCATGTAAATGAATGTATATATTGGAAATGTGAAATGACATAAATAATGTGGAGACGGAATTGGTAATTTGATAAATTTCTATTACAAAAGTTGATTGTGAAAAGATTACATCCTCAAGTACGTTACACCATTAAGTGATATTATATGTACCATGAGAATAAGAGATGTAATGATAACTAAATATGAAAAGAGATGTCAGGGAAAATTATTATGGGATATTAAAGTCTGCAACTGAAGTGCAGTCTTAACTAAAATGTGAAATGATTATTATGGGATAGTAAAGAATCCGAAAGAACCATGATGTTATAGAAGCGACTATAGATTGATTGACAAATTGATTCACTTCTATATTATCAAGTTTCTTGATCTCTTGAGTGCCCTAGTCGATATATATCTGTGAAACAGTGAGAATGTATGTGAAGTTCCAGTGAGCGTTACATGTGATTGGGATCCCTGATTTGCCATATGGTCTTGAAAAATAGCAAAAGGCTTCGAGATTCCAAATTTACTGTTAGCACCACTTCTTATAGATGTTAATATTCGAGCGTAATATGTACACGCTCAATGATATGTTGAGAACGGGTGCAATGGATGTAAAAGCTACTGGGACAATTACATACGATTGACTAAAATTGTCTAAATAATAATCACCAAATTATGGTTGACTTGGCACTAAATAAGATAATATGTAATAAATAGTGTGAAACTATCTACTGTATGAAATGAAGTGGAATTTGTTAACTCCCAAAGATGATAAATAATTACGAGCATAAATTGATTATGCAAGAGGAAATTGTGGATCAGATGCTATCTGGATAATTGTGGATGAATTAACTAAGCCTGCCCAATTACTTGGTTATGAAATTTACTGATCCAATTATTGCCTTAGCCGAATTATATGTTAGGGAGATTGTGAGAGTACACAGTGTTCCAGCGAGCATTACATCTGACAGGGAGTCCCGCTTCGCATCTCATTGTTGAGAGACTTCAGGAAGCTATGGGATTCCAACTGAGTTTAACACTGCGTTTTATCCGTAGACCAACGGACAGTCCGAGCGTACAATATAGACGCTCGAGGATATGTGTGAGTGTGATTATTTGATGTTAGAGGCTCCTGGAACAATCATCTACCCTGACAAAGTTGCTAATAATAATAGCTAATAGGCGAGTATCGATATGGCACCTTACGAGGTTTATATGGCAGACGATATAGCTCCACGATAGCATGGGAAAAGTGAGAGACCGTAAGTTGTTAGCTCTCCATGTGGTTGAGCAGGTTCCCGAGATGTACGGGTAATTATGTATTTTGAAGGTCTCACCCTTTAAAGATATAACGAGATTCGGTAAGAAAGGAAATTGAGTCCTCGATACATTGGACCTTTTGAGATCTTAGATCGCGTAGGAGAGGTGGCATACCACTTAACACTACCTCCAAAGTTGTCAAGAGTGCATAATATACTCCATATCTCGATATTGAGAAAGTATCATCCAGATCCTTCTCACGAAATTCGACACGAGCCACTGGAGATTAGAGGATAAGAGTTATGTTGAGAGGCCAGTACGGATCTTGGATAGGAAGGATAAGGTATTGCGATCTAAGACAATTCGTTTGGTTAAGATGCTCTGGCAATATCACACTGAGGAGGATACTTGGGAGTTAGAGAGCCTTATGCGTGAGAAGTATCTAGAGCTCTTTCAGTGACAAGTTTGGGTTAAATTTGGAGGACCAAATTTCTTAAGGAGGGGAAAAATGTAAGACCCGATTTTTCTTATATATTGTACATCATATTGCACACGATTGATAACCGAAATAAATAAATTTGTGGAATTAAATAAATATTGAAGATGAAATTCCATGTTACATTATGAAATTTTCGGAAATTTAATATTGTATAGTGTATAAGAATAAGATATATATTAAAGAAGTAAGTTAGAAGAATTAACAAGTTGGGCAGAAATTGGACAGCATTCACGTCACCTTGCTATGGAGTTTTGCTGCTCAAACTTGGAAAAAAAGTATAAAGAAAATCAGCCATAAATTTAAAGCATAAAATATAATATAAAATAACAGTTACATAGTGGAATTTTATGACTGAAAATTATGCAAAAGAAAAATAAAGAAAAGTCAAGAAAATTCAGTCATTCACGCTAACCAAAAATTCTATTGCCTTTGTTGAATTCGGCTAGAAACAATTGCAAGGAAAAGAAAGTTAGTTCATGAATAAAATAATATATAATAAAGCCAAATTAACACGTAAAATGAAAACCTAGAAGCTCATTGCTGGAAGCTTTGAAAAAGAAGTATGAAGGAAGTCAAGAAAGGTGGCTACAAGTGGACTTTAACACCACTTGATCTCTCCTTGTGTACCGATCGGTTTGGACATAAAAAGGCTGATGAAGATATGGTTTTTGTAATGTAAAATAAGTAGAAATGATGTTTGAAAATAAAGTAATAAAGGATACTTTACTTTAGAATTTCTATTAGTTAAAATAAAGCAAAGAAAGAGTGAAAAACAAGATTAAGCAAATCGGTCAAGGAAGTCCACAAAAGCAAGAGGCAAAGAGGATTCTCACGTTCCTTGGGCTGTTCTCGTACCCTCCTCTGCCCAGCCATAAGTTTGGCTGATGAAACATGAGTGTTATGGTGTAAAATAGATAGGAAATAATATTTAAAGATAAAGTAAATGGAGAAGTTGAAAGTCAAAAATAAAGCAGCAAAAGTGGACTACTATGCACGCCACTTTGCTGCCTATTACACGTCCCTCTTCAGATTTTTTTTAAAGGCTATTGAACCTTGACATGGGTGGTAGAAAACATGAGAGAATTATGGCTTAAAAGCGAAATATGAGAGCAATTAATTGCTGAAGAATAAAACAAAAGAAAAAGAAGCAAAAGACGTGTAGAATGGAGGATTCTACGCCACCTTGTGCTGCAGTTTTTCTACATGCAATAAATGAATTTTAATACATGAAATGATGAAGGTGATAAGATACCAGGTGGAGTATTACTATTGGTTGTCTTGGATAGAAAGAAAGAATAAGAAGCAAGAAACTTCAGCAAATTCGGTTGTCTCCACGGACTTCCTCTGCTTCCACGAGCCTTTGTTTGCTGAAGTTATTTTCAGTATTCACTTGTTTCTCCATAAAAATCCCTTAGCAAACATCATTGCTTACTAAGTTGTTAACCTAATCTTCTTCATAGACCACATATATATCTTAAGACCAATTAAGATACCAAGCTAGGAGACTAACGAGGGAAAGGAAAACCAAAACAGAAAATAAAATTCTGTTTTGAGACACTCATTCGGTCAATGTGAGATTTAATGGTTTCTTGAGATTGAATGATATAATTCTATGATTTCAAGCATGAAAAACATGATTATAGTCTTGCTTTTAATTTATTCTTGTTAGAGCATAGAAATAGAATAAATTCATATCTTGAAGTAGATGAAGAATTAAGTGAAATTGAGCTGAAATTGTAGTTTGAGAATGTAAAATAGTTAAAGGAAATTATATAAGTTGATTAGAAGCTTGAAAAACATGAAAGGAAGAAGAATCAAAATCATGCTAATGACAAGGGAGATTCGGTTAGCATGAGAAGATGAGGAAAATTTAGTTGCATGCAAGAATAAGTCTAGAGAAGACTCACGTGGACTAGCTTATAAATTGGAAACAAGAAAATAAATTGATGAAGGATGTTGAAAGTTAATGGAATGGCCAAAGAAAGTATTCGGCCATGACATTGAAAAAGGAAAATTATGTTGAAAATTAGGGGTTTTGGTAAAGAATAATTATAGAAATTAAAAGAGGATTTTTGGTGAAATTAAAATCGAAAAAAGATCAAAAATGAAGAAATTGAGTTATAACACCAGTATAATTTACACTGGTTGTATTCATAACATGAAGTTAGTGGCTGCATTTTATGAATTTTAGTGGTTTAAAAATAAGAAGAAAATTATTAATAATTTTCGATAAAATTATTTTGCAGCCGAGAAGTACGATTTCGGTAGATGCAACCGGGAAGCTCGATTTCATAAGACCAAGTAAGGGAGTAGTAAGTGAAGTGAAATGCATGTCCTGTGGAAAAAAATGTTATAAAAATATTGAGAAAATGATTTGGTTTGAGACATGCATTAGTTTGATAAACTGTTTTGAATTTGAGTGAGCCAAAGATAGGTGACCCCTTTGATATAATTTTGGGTGAGCCAACAATGGGCGATCCCTTGTTTTTTTTTTAAGAGAAATATATCGTGGGCGACCCCCAGTTCAGCTCGGTGTGAGAGCCACAGTGTGTGATGGTAGTTCGCCACATGGGCGAATGAAAACATGCGAGTTCAATCCACTGCGATGGGCAAGTTGATAAGGGGCGATCCAGTTTAACTTGTGTTTTTCTTACACGAAAAGTGGTGAAATTACTGGCTGTTTTTACTGTGTTTTGTAAACAGAAAATATAATACCTTTTTAGAAAACAATCATTTTAAAGAAATGATGAAATATGTGAAATATTCCTTAAGGGTTCTTTATGAGATATAAATTGATTTTTGAGACTTTAGGCCCTAAGTTTCATGCGCTACTATTTACGTAGCTAATTGACCCGTCAAGTCATCAGAGGTCTCGAGGTCACCTGGCAAGTGGACTCAAGGACCACCTATAGATTATGGCCATAGATCTAGCTGTGTCCCAGTGGGGACAATTATTGGGTTCCTTCCGGAACGATGATAACATGATTTAATTGTAGGGTGATGCCTAGTCTCAACTTACTGATTTCCGTTTACTGAAAGGATTTACTGAATCCTGTTTACTGTTTACTATACTATATCGTAAACTGTTTAGCCAGTGATTTGAATATTAAAGACTGTTCACTATATCCAATGTTTTCCTACCGGATATGCTGATAGGGAAAATAAACATTGTGGTATATAGTTTTGGTTTTATAAAGCAGCATACAACTCCTTTACTGAGCACGTTGTCGCTCACCCCCTCATTTCCACTCCACAGGTTATTGATTTGGATTAAAAGATTTACCTTCCAGAGTTATCGACTGCTAGAGTCAGCAGATATACGATATTGAAGGTACATTATATTCTTTTATATATTCAGTAAAATTGTACAGTACTACTTTGAGTAAAAAGGGAATGTAGGTGATCTCAAGAATTTTGAGGTATTCATATTTCTATTTTGGTACTGAAATGAAAGTACCATTTATTTCTTAAAGGGTTAATAGAATGTTAAGCATCACAAACAGCCCAACCAGTAAAAATGTGTGAATAAGAGTAAAATATGTGATTTACTGTAGATTCAGGATGTTACACACAGACAACTATTTTCCCAAAAATATCTTCCCCTTTCAAAAGCATAAAACATTTTCCAGGAAAATGCCCTAATTTCCGTTCACCATGAAATCATTTTCCGTTGACCAACTAATTTTCTACCAACCAAACACTAGAAAAAACAAAAATTATTTTTCGGAAAACATTTTCAGTGAACCAAAAGGAGCCTAAAACTTAATTTTCTCCACCTAATTTGGTGAGTGGCTAATTAAATTACATAATGAACTAAGGTTAAAGGACATTCATATCACATAAAAGTTTTCCATCCCGAGAAAGCTTAATTGGGAATAAATAATAGTTACAGGGCTAGATTGATTGCAAAGCTAGCGACTCCTGTGATTGATTCAGCTTAAGCATAAGGTGTTCTTGTATTTTAGTTCATAATAAAATAGCAATGCAACACGACGATCATCAATATTCTAATAAAAACATACATAAGAGATGTTATGAGTAAGCAATAGCAATGGTCTATAAGCACAATTGTCAAAGGTAAAATGAAACCTGCCATGCTTGTTGCTGATCACGCAGCTGCAAACTTCTCCGCAAAAGAATTTTCTCCATGACAGCCGTGCTAGATGCCAGTGGCTCTGGTTGCTCAAAAAGTCCTTCATCAGTAACTATACTGCTATTACCGCTTGATCTTGAAAAACAATTGTCCGAAAAGCTTTCCTTAGTCCTAGATTTTTTAGAAAGGTATTCTCCAAGATAAGCACCAACTCTCTTCAACAAACCAGAATTTAAGTTCACCTGTCAAATACTAAAAGCCTTAATATGATACATATAAGAAGCTTTCCAAAAAAAAAAAAACATATAAGAAAGATGCACCATCAAAGTCCACAAAAGATAATCTAAGAAGCACCATCATAAACATAGAATGCAAGGTGTCAGAATGAACACAGCAATATGGCAACTTCCAAAAGTTAAGACAACATAAAGCTGGGATAAGTAAAATGTGCACAGATAAATATAGCATCAATAACATCAACAAAAGGCAACCTATAAAGTGTAAAGCACCAATAAAGATACAAGAACAGTGTGACATGATGAGGTACAACAATCAAGACATTTTTTAAAATTAGGAGATACAGCTTCGGCATACATACATGATTTTGAAATTCATGAAATCAACTAAAATATGCTCAACAATCAACATGAAAATACACACAAGACAGCACAAATAAATGTACAAATCTAAAATTAAGAGAACATAGTAAATCAAGAATAACACGTGGTCTCAAGGTTTCTTTGATTTCTCTATCAATAGTTTGCCTTAAATTTGCTTAGAAACCAACATTTGGTAAATTAAAAAATTTGAGAAATAACTATTAAACAGACAAAGTGTTGTGCTCATTTTTGAACATGTATCAGTCACATATGGTCCACATGCATTGACCAAAAGTAATTTTTTATGTTTTGGGCAATGAATACAGTATGGTTATGTATCCAAATACGTTGGAGGTAGAAAAGGATACAGAACCAATATTATAAGATGATGTTGTACACTTGTATAGGTGTTTTATAAAAGAGAGCATAGAGTGAATGAGTTTCAGGAGTACCTCCCTCTGTGGACGCTTATCATCCAGATCAAATCTGTAGTTGGGCAGGGGGGACTTACTGAAGACTGCAACTTTGGAATAAAGATGGCTGCCAAACATAATTTGAGATTAGAATCCCCGAATGCTAAGAGCAACTTTACGTACAAAAACATCAATTTTAATCAAGGGAGCTACCTATACAAACCCATTCTTCTTGCTAAAGCTGCTATTTGCTCAAAGTCTCGTCTGTCCTTCCTCTCCCTCGAGATTAACTCCTGTTTCCCATCATCATGTAAAAGTATGGCTAGCTTTCGCTTCCACTCATCAATGTTAGCTTCACTGAACGTACCCTGGAAAACAACGTTCACAGAAATGAAAATATGACAGCCTTCATGCAACAAATGCCTAGTCAGCGACTAAGATTTGAATAAAAAAGTTAGATACAAATTACAAACTTTAACATATAACATTTTGCCTAAAAATAGAACTTTCTCCCAATTATCACATCTCACCCTTAATATTCACCACTTAATGCTTCTTCTAATGTTTTATTTTCTTCTTTCTTTCTTTTATGAAGTTTTTAAGAGAATCATACTATTTTCATTAATGCTGATGAAAATTGAGCTTATTTAATAGCCAAATCCCATAAGTATTATCCAAGCACATAAACGGATGCCTTAAATGCAAAACTGAAGAAATCAGTCAATGCTCCGGCTAGACTGGGCTTATAGAAATGCAAAAATTAAGCCGAAACAGTACAAAAAACCTGAATAAAGGCTAAATTTTACATAAAATTCAAGTTGGGACAACATGCTTTACGTACAAAACTAAAGAAATCAATCGATTATCTTTGCTCCAGCTAAAGTTAGCTTATCAATGATGTAGTGCAGAAGTAGAAATGCAAAAAGAAAACCAGGAAAAAAAAAGGGAATAAAGGCTAAAATTGAAGTTGGAAGAAAAACACAAGGATTTATAGAGCCATTAAAAACTAATATCCCACTATAGTAAAGCAGCCTAATGTGTCTTGAAGACTATTTATATGAGGTTTTCAGCAGCTTTTAATCCTACCTAGCCCTAGGATACACATAATTCTTATATAAACAAGCTCATTAAAAACTCACATGCTAGTCACAGACTCACATGACTGCTTAATTGAAAATAAAAAACCATAACTACAAACTATACGCTAAAGTTAAAAAGCAAACACAATGAAAAACATATTAAGATAACCAAGTTAACTAAATTCTGGAATGCTCCAGCATCATTCCAGCATTAGGAGCTTTCTTGTTACAGTTCAATGACAAACCATAATAAGCATGGTGTGACTTCATCTCTTTTATGTGTATATAGTCATTTTTATGAAGTCCATACAAAATGTGTGACTAAAGCAACTAAACATTGTTTAAAAGAAAAGAGCAAAGACAAATAGAAATAGAAATGCTGTACATGCACATGTTTAATAAATACAACCATCTTTTCGTACACAATTCAATTATATTCTAAATATTCTACTAAAAATAAAAAACTAAAAAGTGGGTAGAAACATCTCTCTTCTCTATGAAGCATTTTTTGAACAGTGGAATCTATGAGAAAATTAAGTGCTAGAAATAAATTTTATGATTATTTTGCCATTATCTCAACAAACAGACTAAAGCAAAGCAAACATCTTCATGTAAGATAACATCATTATTATTACCAAAGCCTTTATCCTAGTAGATTGGGGTAGGATGAATGAACCAACATATGAACTCACACTAAGTTGTCCACATGAATTCTCCTCCTCCATTCATGTAAGGTAACATGTAGGAACCAAATGAAAGGATATGAAGTTAAAGAAAAAAGGGATGATCTTAGTAATCATTTGTTTATGGGTTAGAGAATCTCCTAACGTCACAAATCGCAAAACCAGCAAAGGTGGCCAAGCTACATTCTTCAAACATCATTGAATTGGGGAATGACAACCCCAAGCACACAAGTATTGAAGACAAAAAAACCATTAATCTACTATTAATAATAAATTGTTAAAAGTTGTTAAAATTAAATGCAAAGATATACAAACAAGCTAGACTTGTCTTTATCATATTTTATACACACACACACACACACACACACACATACACATATACATATATCATTAACTATATATATTATACTTGTGAGAACCGTAAAATTTCTTAAACTAATCATGTACTCAAGTGTATTTATAAGTAAATATAATGCAATAATATAGTTTTGAGAATTTACAAAAATAAGATTATGGTTCGTACTCATAAAATTGAAGTCTTCAAGAGTAACATGAAGTGTACGTTAATACAGTATATGCGATGTACGTGGAAGGGATATGAAAGAAGTTGTAATTATATGCATGAATATAGTTACGTACACACATGAACCAAACGAAATGCACATTACGTGCATGCATACAGTGTACATGCATACATGCTTACATATATACATACACATATATATATGTACAACTAAATGTGTATATATATATATATATATATATATGAATTACATTGGTAGACATATATATTTTAGAAATACATATATAGGCATAAACGTATTTGAAGGAACAAGAAATTTCAATATGTATACCATGAATAAATAAATATACACGTAATACGTGGTGTGCAAATGTGTGTATGTATATAACTATAAATTAAAATAAGATATATATATATATATATTAGGAATTTTAAAAATATATGCAAGTATATAAATTATATCTAAGGATAAATATACATAATAATATATATATATATATATAGTATCTTAAGAAATAAAATAAGAAAGAAGAGAAATATATATAAAAAAATATAATAAAATAAAATAAATATATATATATATATATTTTTACGGGTTGATGGGAAATTTCCCACCAACCCCAATGAAATCAATCAACCCCTATGGGTCAGACTGCCTCCCCATTACCAAATATCTGCTTTAAAAAAAAATTATTATTGTTTAAAATTCTCCAACAGCCACCCATCTCTCTCTCTCTAATGTCTACATCACTCCAACCTTCTCTCTCTCATTTCAACCTTTCTCTCGTCTCTCCCCAAACTATCTTTCCCTCATCAGTGCCCCACACAATCATCATCACCATGGCTGGCTTGAGCTGGAAACAAGGGAATGCGAGGCAATTGAGACTGGAAACTGAAGCCAAAGAAAACAGCAGCTGGCGTGCGGTGAAGGGGTTGCTCAAGGTGGTTCTTGGGTTGTAAACAAGCTTGAAACAAAGCTTGGTTTTGTGACTTGAAGGCTGGTTAACTGTGGCTAAAAAAAGGCACTAAACAGTGTGAGATGAGGAAGAAGATAGGCTAAGAAAATAGGAACTGGAAGCGTGTGATTGGTGGCTGTTGGGAAAGGAGTTTAGGGTTGAGTTGTAGTATTAAAAAGGGGCTGTGTAAAGGTTGTTTTAGGAGTGTTAAGGCCTGCTCGTTAGGTGGCTTTTGGGGGCTGAGTTGGTGCTAGACAGAGCACCAAATAATGGGACATTTTGGTGGCTGTTAGGAGTAGCTAAACAGGGAAGCATCGAGAGAAGAATCAGGGCTTTGGAATTGATTTTTTTTGGCTGTTGAACATAGGTACTGAACAGAGTAAAAGGCATTTATTTTTGGTGCCGAATTGAAGTTGAAAAATAGAGGCTGAGTGGTGAAGTTAAGGGCCAAAGTCATGGTGTTGAAGGCTGCAAACAATGCCAAAGTTGGACTGAAATAAAGGAAGAATAAAGTCTCTTGAGTGATGAACAAGGGTCTCGGCAAAGAAGAAAAAATAAAAATAAAAATAAGAAATGGTGCTGTTTGGGGAGGCTGTATCGTGGTTGAAACAAACGCTGATTAAGGGCTGAGTTTGCATTCAATTATGTGTGCTGAAACAAGAGGGAAAGAATGGAAAAGGGGCATGTCTGATATTAAACATTGGAGCAGAACCCGAGGGGGTTAAGAAAGGAAGTTGGATTGTGTTTTCATCAATACATTTCCCTCTCCCACTGATCACAAGCGAGGCTTGAAATTTAGGGAAGCCTTGGCTGTACAGAACAGGGCGAGACAGAGGCAGCTGCGGTGAAGTGTTTTCCACGTTCGTGACCTGCATTCTTAGAGTTTCATAATTACTCTTGGTGTGTATAGATGCTACGTGGGAGAATAAAGATGGCAACAGTTGGGTTGCTTAAAACACACCAATGGGCTGTTGTTTTAGTGGAATAATAACAATTAAAATTTACAAAACTGAAAGGCATGAACAGGGGCTGAAACAAGACTGGCTCAATGCTATCTCCGGTCTGTAGTACTTCAAAAGGGTAAGGAGTCTTTAAGTTTAGCATTTAAGTATATATTGCTCTATACACCAAGAGAATGAAATGTGGATGGATTAATGCAATATTGTTTATATATATATATATATATATATATATATATATATATATATATATATATAAACATACTAAGAGACTGTGTTAAGGATAGATTAATGTGTACCTATATATATATATATATATATATATCTCTCATGAGCTTGATGAGGACAAGAAATATAGGATTTGATTAAGCATAAATGCTTTCATGCAAATGTATAAACATATATATATATATATGTATATATGTACTTACAGATGTAGAAGTATTATTAGTACAATATTGAAGGAAGAAATAAATCTATGGTGTGTAGGTGTTGGTTTGGACACTTGGGGGAAAGAAGTGATACAAACCTCGATTGAGGAAAATTCTCCAAGGGTAAGGAAAAGTAACTTGGTTAAGATTTACGTATGTATTCGAATAAAATGATGGCTAAACTCATCTATAAACATATATATAAATAAATATTTATATATATATAAATATAGAGATCTTAAAGATAATGAAGATTTAAATTATTAGCATAGAAATGAATTTAGATACTTTGATCTTAAGATATGTGCGTAAACATGTGGATAAGAGTGACGAGATATGTGATTTAATTGGTTTGCAGTGCCTCGGACTCAAGTGGAAGATTTAGTGTCAATTTGGAGGCTTGAAGAAGATAAATTGCTAAGCCCCGAGGTAAGTGGGTTAAGTAAAGTTTGTTAGCACCATCTCGTAAGAATGGTTTAATTTTATAAATTCGTTTATGCCTGGTCTGGATTGAAACTTATTTTCTACTTTGCGTGTTGTGGCCAGCCAAGCGTGCATGTTAAGTGAAAGAACCAATGCATATATGCATTTACGTATAGCATGTTTTGAGTTTAATTACATAATGTTTATGTTTTAATGGCTTGCATCATATTTTATATTTGCAAAATCTTGGTTTGAACCGACATTTGAAATAAATTGAAAGTTCTTTATATCTCGAACTCAAAACTGATTTAATAGTGATTTGGAATCCGTGGAAGTCAAGTGCTACACAAGGAAATTGATTTCAAATTGTTTTTGAGTGCAGGCATGTCCTACGACCTTTGGGTCATTTCTAGCCTATCGAGCTTAGCTCTAGGCCTTATTGCCCGTCTATTGAGCTCTGTGCTCTAGACTATCGTATTGTACCTATCGAGCCTAATGCTCTAGGTAGATTGCTACTTGTCTGGAAAACCAGAAGGCAAGTTCCAGTTCTCGACTGATCAGCGAGACTGGACTTTGTTCTATGGCCATAGATTTAGTGTTGCTTGCGACACCACTCCATCGCTAGCTAGGATGGATATTGATTGATTGATTGAGAATCATTGCCTAAACTCTACTCACTACTGTTTCATTATCAGTACTTCTTTCAGTGAATCGAGGCAATATGCCTAACCGTTATTGATTTCTTGATTTATGACTCATAGATTATTGAAATCCATATAGATCGAAATGATTGTAGTGCATATTGGTCGTTTTATCAAGTGTTTATTGATTGCTTTATCAAAGTGGCCATTGATTGATTTATCGAAATATATTAATCGTTATTTGAAATGCATAGCGTATTGAGTTTAACCGAATGCATAACGAATTGATTTAGCTAAACTGCATGGTAAGTTTGTTTTAATTAAGTGCATATTGAAAGCGTTTTACAACTGAAGTGCACGAAGAAGTGTTTGACTTAATACCATGCTTAAATACCAAGCTTACTTATTATTCCAGCATTGTTTTCTACACGTGCATATAGATCGACATGAATCTAACATGCATTTACTTAAGCTACTTACTGAGCCGTGGTTTTGCTTACCCCTTTCTAACAACATCACAGATCATACGAGCTAGACTCCACACTCGGAGTTTTGGAGCAAGGCCTCGAGGACGATCTTTAAGTAGCGATACTAGCCTGAATCCTCCGAGTGCTGTTTTTGTTGCACTTGAGGTATAAAAACAATTATCTTTGTTATTCACGTATGACATTTTAAATGCACAGTACATGCTTATAGAATTTTTTGGATGTAACTTAGGATCATTCTACATTATTATAGACTCATATGATTATCGAGTGCGATCCAAGAAGTGAATTGTGACAACTAGAAGTTGTGAAATGCCATATATATGTAATTGATGACTTTGGAAGTATGGGTAATATATAGTGAAATAGACTGAGAATTGTGGATTGGAATTATGCTGCTGGAAATAGTTGATTATTTTACAGGTTATTAAGCTGGGGAAAATCGATTTTATATAAGAGGGAGTTTTTGATTTTTTTCTCTTATCAGTTTAATATTGAATTAGAGTATTAAGTAAGTCGGATGGTCTTAAGAGATAGCAAATTAAACGGTGAATGTAAATCAAATTAAGAATGCAAATTTAGTGTAGAGGCGACACTGACATCGAATACAAACCTTAAATTGAAAAAAAAAATTTAGTTCGTAAATTTGGTAAATAGTAAATAAAGTTTGAGTGTTAAGTGTACATCGCGGTCTTCGCGTCGTGACAATACTAGTCACAACGCAAGTTATATTTAACCTCTAAGGATTGACAACCTCCATCCCTAACACCATTTGGATAGAAGTTGGTAAATGAAAGGAAACAAATGGAATGGAAAGGAAAACATACATGTTTTCCTTATTAGGATGGCTAAAATGAGTGAGGGAAAGAAAGGGGAGGAAGTGTTAACATCCATTGTTTGGTTAAAGAGAGCGGAAAGCAAAGGAGAGTGTGCATTAATTTACTTTTCCTATCAAGAGGCCAAAAAAAAAATTCCAATTATGCCTTTTTGTGATAAAAAATAATATAAACATTAAACCAAACTCTAAAAAATAAAGATTACAAGTCAAAATTGAGAACAAAAATTACCACGGTTAAATTTTTGCCTTGTGTCTATTCTTAATAAAAAAAAAGGGTCTATTAGAAAATAGTTGGTCCCATTTATATATGACTACTCCTAAAAGAACAATGGAAATGATTAATGAAGAATAGTTTAGTGTTATTTTATAAATTGCACAAACTTAATATAATATTGAAAAAATTAAGTACTGAATTTTTAGTTCTAAAATGTTAAGTACTGAATTTATAATATAAAGTTGTTTGGGATGCTACTAAAGTTAAATGTTTAGTAGATTTTGATTACTTTCATAGATAGAGATACTATTTTAAAATTACTTTCAATTGATAAAAAAAAAATGAAAAAGAAAAGAATAAATAGTTAGAAGGAAAGAATATAACATTAATGTAATTAAATAATACCTTTTCCTAAAATAAAATTAACTTTAGCATTAATGAAATTAAATAATACTTTTTCCAATAAAATTGACTTTAACATTAAATAGCTAAAAGCTACTTAACATTATCAACACTTTTTAATTGCAAATTTTCCATTAAGTGGTTTCTGAAAATGATTTAACGAACACATAGAAAAAATAAGATCATTGAAATTTTTCAATGGTTTATCAAAGACACCCTCGGTTAATAAGTTTTACATGTGTTGTATATTTCACATATAAACATCATTGCCACAGTGTTCGGATTGCTAAACAACTAGATGTAGCAGTGCCAACACCAGGATATGTAGTTACAAGTTGCTTCAACGCACAAAGATATGGCTTTTGAGGTTTTCAGAGTTTAGAAAGCTTATCTTGGGTTGTTGGTAATAAATATAGAACCGGTAATACAGATATTTCAGACTTTCAGGCTCTATTTGATTTTAGAAAATATTTTTTATTTTTGTTTCCTATTTTCATTTTCTGCAAATAATTTTCATTTTCTATTTTTTGAATTTAGTAAAGTACATTTAGTACATGAAAATAAAAAATTATTTTTAAAAAATAAAAGATACGAAAATCTGTTTGGTATGTTGATTTTTCTTTCTCATTAACAGGGCTGCTACATATTTTTAACATAACAAGACAAAACCTCACTTATATGTTTATTTATTAGCACTTGGTTGTCATCCAAATCAATTCTTCCTTTCCGATACACACTTTGAAAAGGTTAGAAAAACAACATTATATATATGTGTGTGTGACACAAACAACTCCAAACTCAAGGCAATTAATATAAAATGGCTTAATAGCCAAATATACCATCAACCTTTTGAAAAAAATGGAAATAAACCCTCAACCTTTAATTTTACTGTATAAACCCTTAACCTTTCAAAATAATGCAATTAGATCCAAATCAGTTATAAATTTTTGGAGTAAAATAAAAAGGTTGAGAGCTTATAAGACTTTAACCTCTTATTTATGTTACTTAATTGCATTATTTTATAAGGTTGAGGGCTTATTTATAGTAAAAATAAAAATTTATGGACTTTTACAATAAAATTAAAGGTTTAAGGCTTAAATCCATATTGTGCAAAAGGTTGAGGGTATATTTGGCTATTAAGCCATAAAAAAATATAACTCAAAATTTCTCAATGGGCAGATATTAAACATGTTAAGGGTACATAAAAAAGAATAAAATATTTTGATTACAAGAAATTGACTACAAGTGAGGATTTAACCCTATCAAGCAACATAACAATTTATTGCAAGTGAAAGGAACAACCATTTACCAACATAAATTAAAAAAATTATGATAGAAATATTCCGCACCAAGCCAATCATAGCAACCGACAAGCAATGAATGGTTTCAATAATAGTACTGTGAAGAAATAACTTATAGGGTTGTTTTAATAAATAAATTAAAAAAACTCAAATTATTGTGTCTATTGTAAATTGGACTTAGGTTCTTTGGTATTTTGCATCAATGGTGAAAGAAGTTTAAGAAATCTATGTTTTCAATTTTCTTAATTGTTCACAATATTTTCTTTGAAAACACCGAAAACAACTTTTTTGTTCTCTAATTTTGGCCAATTTTCATTCTCATTTTCCAAAAACGTATTTTTTCACTTCTTCAATCAAACATGTTTTCCCACACATTTTCTACCATATGTAAAAATGAAAATAGAAAACAATTTTTGTTTTCATAAACCAAATAGACACTAAAATTCTTCTGGCTTTCCTTTTACTCTCTTCCCACCATTTGGGAATTGAAACATTTTCGTTATAAGGGAAAAGGAAGGATACTAATAATTCCTCCCTTTCCCTAACTCTATTATAAAAGTTATCCAAATAGGGAAGAAACAAGGGATTGTTTCCCTTTTTCCCTTCCTTTCGTTTTCCCTTCTCATCCATATTCTCAATCCAAAATGTTTTAAATTGACTTAACCACACTTGAGTCAAAATGGCTACTGATCAGGTAATAAAAGCTTTGAAGTTAATGGAATCTGAAATCTTATTCAACATGAATTTAAGCATGAAATAACATGATCAAAAAGTAACAAATTATTAACTGTAAAAAGACATTTAAAGTAAAGTAAGCTTTAGCATACTATTAGACGAGCTTATTGGGCAGCAGTAGAACCTAGTATATATATTATCAGAGTTGTCAAGGCACATGCCTAGGTGCTGCGCCTTGGCAACAGACAACAAAAACATCTCAGACCATTTCAGGCGAGGTGCATTTGATCAGGTGCACACTTGGTCTGCCTAAGGGGTAAGCACACTTTTCTGTAAGACAATAGACACAAAAAAAAAATTACCAGATTGAAGTTCTCTTGAATTTCTTTTATTTTTATTTTTTTTCATTAACTTTTCCTTTAATAGTAAAAAAAACGGACGGTGCCAAACTCTCTACTTCTCAATGTTTAGTATTCAACAACAAACTTGGGACCCTAAGGAAATGCTGCATATTGGCCAAAAAATAAAAAGAAATTTTGCACGTTTTCTAGGATGAAAATGGACCACTCTTTAGAGTTTATGGACAGAATCATATATCTCAAGCTTATTTTACATAGACAAACACATATTGCGCCTTACTTCACTTAGGCAAGCACTTTTTTCTTTTTGCACCTCACACCTCAGGTAATAAAAGGTTTCTAGCGCCTTGAGTGCGGCTTGTGCCCTTGACAACACTCTGTATGATAGATTCAAAGTTGTAAAGCATAGCCTAAATAACAACGCCACAAGAAAACTCTCATAAACAGCACAAAGTAAAAACTGGCTTAGGTATTTCTGCAACTGTATTGTCATGCTTAGCTCGGGACAGTGAGCATATTCTAAATTCAAAGCTCAACCCCACTATACTCAATTACTGCATAATAGTCTACAAGATTTCAGTGATATTTACAGTGAGAGTCACTTGGTTACAAGCTTAAATTGTACCCTCATGTGTGACTTGTGCATAGGTAAGGACATAATTTGAGGACATTCCATTCCAAAGAAGTATCCGGCTAAACTTTTGAACTAGCAAATTAGTAACCTTCAGCAACAATAATTTCAACTAAAAAAAATACCATTGCAAACTGAAAGTGCTCATACCAAATAGTATGGGCCACTCAATTTACTTCCAAAGCAGAGAGATATTTTCAAATTGCTTTCTCATAATCAAAATTTGAAATCCTTCATTTCTATGAATATGAGAAACAAACCAAATAAAATGTGGTTTCATTTAAACAAAACTTTATATTAGCTTAAAGCCATGCAAATCAATAAGACTCTAATTTAAGCCAATCAACTAAATAATCAAACAGAAAAGCCTCAATTGCTGGAAAATATATGAATGGAAATAGTATAAGCATGAACTGACCGATTGCAAAGACAAATCCAGCTTGCGATCAGAGCCATTCTTAGAAATCCCGTCACAGTAAGCTGAAATATGCTGCGAATTATAATTATTACCATTTTTACTAGCGTTATTGCTATTACAAGTCCTCTGCTGTTGCTGCGGCTGCTCCGGTTTCTGGTGTTGTTCTAAGAAAGGCAAAGGAGGCGGAGTAGCAGCGGTGCCCTTGGGGATTAAAAAGGCAGTGTTTTGGTGGTCGCGGAACTTTGATTGAATTGTGGAGGCGGAGGTGGAGAAATCAGATCCGTTCTTGCTAGCGTTGTGGTTGTTGGGATAGGAGATGAGGGAACCGGGACGGTAGTGGGGAGGGATGTAGACGGCGCCGTACGAGGACGGAGGCCGATCCTTCATCGCCGGAAAGTGAGTGATGGTTTTAGGGTTTGGGAGCGAAAATGTGACGAGAATGGAATGGAAGAGAAGAAGAAGAAGAGGGCATGCACGGTTGATACCACGGCGAGGGTGGAAAGATTTTATACGTTTTGCAGGATCGGTTTATGGGTATCTCTTATCGTCTTTAATTTTCCTTGAGAGATCTAATTTAGTATCAATGTAGTAGATATTATTTTTGATAAACCACAAATGTCTTTATTCGTTTTAACTGTCTAAGATTAATTTTACTCGAATTTTTATATATTTTTTATCTCTTTCCAAAGATATGTTTAATAATAATCGAATTTAAAAACTTTTTACTCTTTCTACAAACTCAATCCATGATACTATCTAAATCACAACATATGAGTAAAAAACAATGCAGTAAATAATTACCTTAAAAAAGAACTTCTAAATATTTTATATTTTTTCCACACCCCACTTTTAAACGTATTACAAAAAATATATATTTTTACCCATGAAAATTATCAATTTATTCCTACATCATTTCCTCCATTGAGTCGAGTTTTTTTCTTAATCAATAGAGTTTAAAAACTTAATTCTTAAAATAAGTATATTTAAACTTCTTTTCTTAAAAAAAATATGTTGATTTAATTAGATTCCACGTTAGCATTATATTCCATTTCATGGTTTTTAAAATAAGCTATCATTTATCTTCCCTTCAATTTTAATAAGGAAACAAGAAGAACTAGTTTAAAGAATTGAATATGTAATCCTTTTACATTGCATCATTATTGATCATTCCCATCCAAGTCTGTTTGATTTGAGAAAGAATTAAAACGGAAAAATTATCTCTTCCTAGTTGTAGAAGGCTACTCAGTCAAATCACAGCCATGGCCTCAAAGCCTAATTTTGTGTGCAGATACTTAAAAAAGGATGGATTGTGAGGAGTTGAGGAAGCCACCTAAAGCGATGCATCTTGCATATACGATGAAATCAAAGATCACACTAAAAAAGATGATTCTTCTTTATCTACAAAAAAACATTAGACATTATTAAATTTTTAAGCTAAGTGATGTAGGAAGTTTAACATCCAGACAATTGCCATATTGAAGAGAAGAAAACATAACTTACCCACAGACACAAGAATCCTCTATTCTCGTCCGTCTTGCGAAAGACTATTTTTTCTCTCAATTTGAAGTTTTATAATTTTTAATTTTATTTTGAAGAATCTCAAATGATAAATTAATTAGATGAAGTTTGGTAGAGATTAGGTGAAAAAAAAAAAAGAAACAGGTTGTTTTTACTTAAGAAAGTAGATGTTACACGAGTATAATGCTGATGTGGAATTAATTTAAACCAAAATACCTCTATTTAAGAATAAAGTTTAAATATACCTTATTTTGAGAATTAAGATTTTAAATTACCTTTTATAACTTGGTTTCTACTTCCTCCATTGAATCAATTATGGTGGATTTGTATTACCTTTTTTACTTTATACCTCATGATACTAAGAAGATTACCAACTATTTGGGTTTTGCCACTCCAATTATTATGTTTTAATATTTTCCTTTTATGATCATGTTTTGTTACATTCTTGTGCTATATATTGACGTGTTTCCATAATTTTAGCTAACTAATCCTTACTTAATACCTAATTTTACTAATAGTTATTTAGTAATTAAAACAACACAATTTTGATCACCCATACTAGTTGGAATTGCATCACATTTTTGCAAGTTTAGAATCCTTATTGGAGACGAAGTGATTTGATCATGACATTTTTAAGTTTTTTTTATTCTTAAAGAAGCACAAGTGGTATCATGATTCTACCAAAATTGTTCAAATTCATCAAAAATAAACAAATGTGTCAGGTATTAGTTCTAAATAATTTAAACCAAAAATAAAGCCTTAAGAGATCTCATTTTCATCAAGGCAAGACACAGCTACAAGTTCGCAAAAATATAATATCAACAGAAAGATTTTAGTTGGTAAAGATGGAAGGGTTTAATTTAATGATTATATACAAAATATATACCCTTCTATTAAGGTTAAAATTGTCTTTTGATTCAAAATTATTTTTTTTCTCAAATATTTTGAAGTGTAAAGATTAATAATTGTAGTGCAATGCATTTAGAAACTCTTATTATCTTATTTTAAAATTTTGCCTTCATTAAATTTTGCCAAAAAAAAAGTATATATACTTTTTTTCTGTAATCACCGATATTCTCATCTGTTTTATGGTTCAAAATTAATTTTATTTGGGTGAAGATTAGTAAATAGTAAAGTCCTCCCATCATGTACATATTGTTTTTATCGTTTCGGTTTCTTTCTCTTCAATTCGATAATAGAGTCCTTCCTCTTTTTTTTTTTAGTTCATGATATATAAAATCCTTTCTCCCATCAACAAAATTCATGTGTGTTTCAAATGATTAATAAAAAGCAAAACCAATTATTCTAAACGTCTAAAATCTTTCCACTCACTCGTTAGTATAATCTCAGTATCAATAACTTAAAAGACCTTAAGAATACAAAGCATTCATGGGTTACAACTGTCTGCAAATTTCGACTCTGACGAGTATTTATTCAACCTCTCTAGATTTGGGAGGCATAAAAATATTATGTAAATACTCATCAAACAACAACTATCCTCATACAAACAGCCACAACAAAACAAAAGAAAAAAAATTGAAAACTAGAAATTAGACTTCTATTAACAACAAAAGACGTTGAGTTGCCCGAACTTATTGCTTAGTAGGTATAGCCCATGACAAACATTCCTTTCTTGGCTTCCTTTCTTTCACCCTCAGCAGAGAATTTTCCAAGCTAAACTAGTGAGTTTGCCTTTGCACGAACCAAAATAGCCTTCCGTGCGGCTTCAACATTCTCAAGATGTCCTTGCCATGTCCTAAGCACAATGTTCTACAATGCACGCACGTATGAAAAAAGAAACATGCCATGGGTTGAATGTCTGGTTCATTGCATTTAAGGTCAATGTGGTTTCTAACTCAGATTGTCCTCTAGACAAAAACTGCAAGATAAAGACATGCATACACTTTTTTTATTAATCGAAAGTTCTTTACGTAGATCAAAGGTATATATATCACTAAACAAAAGAATAGATGTAAACATGCTTTGAGAGTCAAGCAAGAAATCAAGAACAACTTGCATGCTGAACATTTAAGGTTGAAAGCAGTTATTGGTTTTTCAAGTCATTTCACCCATAAACATCATTAGGATTTTGTTAAAACATGTGAATGTCAACCTTATTGTACACACCAATTAAGAAAGTAACTGAATTATGTATTAACATTAAAGCTTCGTTTGATTGATGCTTTCACTATTTTTCTTTTGTTTTCTATTTTTTTTCTAAAACAAAAAGTAAATAAAAGGAAATAAATAGCAAAAAAAACATCAAAGCAGTAGAGGCTAAATGAGCATAAGGTTTTTTAGGGGTACCATGATTCCTAGAACAGCTGGTGGAACTCTCCTTTTAAGCATTGTAAGTGTATATTTGGCAATTGTCCCTGGAGAAGCCTTCTCCTTGTGTTACCATGCTGGGCTTGAGTAAGATGCCTTCAAACACAACATTGTTCTCAGCTAAGTAGCAAAAGACCTCAACCCAAACTTTCTTAGCTACTTCAAGGGTCCTCCCAATTGGGTGGTCACCATCAAGAAGAATCTCAGGTTCCACTAGTGGCACAAGACCATTGTCTTGGGTGTTAATTCAAACATTAAATAAGAGTGTGCTCGAAAGACAAACCGATTACAATATAATATAAGACCAAGCAACAACAAATCTAGTCAATACATTACTAATGTTAGAATTTGAGAAGGCAGTAGAAAATTAATCTAATATCCATAACAAATTGATTGAAATTTAGAATTCTAACAACTTCAATTTTGAGTAGAGAAACAAAAAGCCTAGCATATTTTAGTGAGTTACAAAAACCTGCTTTAGTTTGACAGAATACCTGAGAAATGGCAGCATAATATGCAAGTCCCCATGCAACTTCCTTAACAGCTAGAGTAGAAGGACCACATAGAATGCTTACGACTATCCTCCTAGGTATTTTAATAATATACCAAGCAAAAGCAATTCATGAATATGAATTTTATGTATGAATATAAAAAAAATGAAGGTGTTATTAACCGACTGGAACTATCATGTGAACTTCAAACGGTACAAGTTAACCAAGTAAAAATGACTTACCACTTAGCGAACTGAGCACCTTGTTTGTAGTATTCAGCAGATCTTGATGACAATCCATCCAAGCCTTGACACCAAGATTCGTTGTTGATCCTGGTAGAGGAACCAAGCCTTGAACTACCAGGAAAATGAAAGATTGAATCAATGAGCACCAACAAAAACAATTTCCAAAGCATATAAAGTGTGGATTTCATTAGTTTCACACCTTACTGACTTTGATACCAAGCACTATTTTCTGGTCACACAAGTATTCCACAAACTTCTTCCCATCTATGGTTGACTAGAAAGTGCTTCCTCGAAAAGAATGGCACCAGAAATATGTTCACTAACACCAGGAGTTGTGAGCAGAAGCTGTCTGCAAGCCTCACGGTTGGGCTCAATATTGTCTAAGCCAATAGAAGATAATTTCTTCCCACATGTAGCATTCAATTCATCAATTGCCAGGATTCCACGACCATGCAATGTAACAACTTTCCACATCATGAAGGAAACAACAAAATCAATTTAGCTAAGTCTAGTCCATCAATCAACTTAACCAACCCAAAAATTTTTCTCATACAAGCATCTATTCAAGCATCAACGTAAAACCACTTGCTCTAATCTTAATTGTGAAAGGAAATGTACATTATTTAAAATAAATAGAAATCGAGTATTAAAACATGAACTCCACCACTAATTTAAGCATCCTGCAATCACGACAAGAAACAGATAAACAGGATGTTTACACTCCGTTTAATTGTTATTGCTTTTTCTTATACAAGCAAAAGGTAAAAAAATTGACAAGTATAATTTTTTTAACCAATGGAAATAATTTACAAATAGAAAAGAAATTAAGATTTTCTGATTAAAGAAGAATAATTACATATAAGGTTATCTTCAGCTTTTCATAACAAAACCAATAAAAGAAATATGATAAAACGACAAATAACTGATCTTGGAAAACTTAACAGGAAGCCAAAAAAAAAAAGAGAGAAAGATAAAAGAGAGCACTAACGGCGGTTTGAATGAGTTCGTCAGTGTACGCACTAGCACGGATCGAGAGTGAGACTTTACAAGTGGCAAGTCGAGTGGATGATTCGAGGCGTTGTGCGTTTTGAATTTACCATTTCACCCTTTTCACTTAAGATTTCATTGTGCTTCTCTTTCTCACAAAACAAATCCTTCCTATTTCTAATTTCTCTTGCATTAGATTACTGTGTCAAAAATTCTAAATGTATTTTTTTTTACCTCCATTTTATTTGCATTTGAGTTGTACCAAAATGAAAAAAATAAAGTGTATAAAAAATTGGGATATCCTTAAAATTTCTCTTATGATTGTTGTGTTGTAAAATCTAGTCTAAAACAGGTTTGATGATAAAAACTCAAGATTCGATCATGATCGAATTTAAGATTCTTTACCTGTTTCAATTTATATAATAAATATATATATATAGAAGAGGGATCCAGTTATATATGTATAAAATAAATTTAGTTTTACACATTTTTATATCTTTTTATATGATTTATAATTTTTTAATCCGACCATTGAATTTTATATTCTATTCACATAGATCATGCATGCCAAATTTCAAATTAATCGAATACGTCTAACTATATATTTCGTAAAATAAAATTTCAACCGTTGACGTATATTGAAAAAAAAATACTTTTCTCGATTAAAATGATAGAAACAGCAGATTGATTCAAAAATTTACATACATAATAAATATGAGTAAGTTGTTAAACCCAACGGTTGGTTTGCAAAAATATTAATCTATATGAAGATATAAAACTGTGTAAAACAAATTTGTTTTATATATGTGTAAGTGGATCCCTACTCATTGATGCTTGAAAGAATTTTTTTTTTTGGTTACAAAGAGAAATTAACAAAGACTAACACAATCAAAATCCTCTAGGAAAGCCTACACCATCAAGGCTGCACGTCAATTTGTCTAGGGCATCAACCGAAAATATTTCCTTTTGCAAAACATGCTGAAAATCGCAACACCATGCTAGACTTGCAAGCTTTCTAATATCATCTATAATTCCTCCGAAATGGATGAATCACAGAGTCAATTGTTCGAATGAGATCCACTACCACCTAAGCATCAATCTTGCATATAATTTTCTTATACCCTTCAAACCAAAACCAAGATCAAACCAAGCCTCTACCTTGTAGCTCTGCAGCAACATTTGTACATATCCCTCAATGTGCTCAAAATCCTGGCAAACACAGCCTAAAACTCGACTTGGTCAATCCCCCAGCACCAACTACACCCGGATTGCCCAACGATGCACTATCATGAAATGCACTCCTACATAAGTGCTCCTTGTTTCAATCTTACGAAGCTTGTCAGAAGTTCACTAGTTGTGTAATGATACTGTCACTAAAATCATTTAATATCACACACACCCCATGCTCCTCAGCAAAAATTATCTGGCGTCTTTATTTTCATAATTTCCAGCACCCAATAATGAACACACATTTCCAGTCTATCCAATACACTCCTTATCTTGAGCTTATTATCCAACCAACTAATTAAAGACCAATTTAAAAAAGGAAATTGATTAAAAAAAGGAAATTGAAACTCAAGATTTTTTTTTCTATGTATTTTTCTATGAAAAAAAAATTTGAAGCCTGAAATAGAAAAAGGATTACATATGCTGGAATTTGGATTTCAGACTTGTTGGATGTTATCTTTTAAGAATGATTGCATGAATCATTTAAGTTAAATTTCAAGTTCTATCATGTCCCACCTTTTGGTATATATAAAATAATATTTCTTTTCTTTTATTTGATTTTGTATTTATTAATTAATAAATTTATACTATAAAAATAGCAACCTAATGCACAAGATTTTTACATTGTGATGTCTAAAAATAGTCATTGTATGCAATATTTTCTCTACATTAACAAAGATATTGTTTCGGGTTGAACTCGTGACTTTTCGATCACAAAAAAGTAACATTTACATTGCACCAAGATCTTCCTCAAATAAATTTATACTATAGTGGTAAAAAATAAATTTAAGAGTTTTTTTAATTATTTAATACTTTGTAAAGATACTATCAATGATTTGATAGGAAAAAATCTAAAATTGTTGGCAAGTGGTGATGATTAATGAACATTAATCTCGTTCATTTTGCCAATAGCCATTAATGCTTATAACTTTCTTTTTCAAAATTAAGGTAAAATATATTCAAAATTTCTAAGTACAACCTTTTTTTTCTTCATACAATCATTCATTTCTTCTTATACAACAATAGTTTTTCTTCTTTAAAGTGATTATAAGGAGCAAAAAAAGTGGTTGTATTTAGCAACTCTCAAAAATATTTAGCTATTTTAATCTTTAACAATTAAAAAATAAATTTATTTTTCTCTTCTACAAATAATGAAAATGGTGGTTATTTTAACCTTGAGTAATTGAAAAATTAAATCATTTATCATTATAGTAAACTAGTTTTAGTAAAATTCTCCCGGATAATAAAAAGATTATAATATTTCTTATCTTATATAGTTCAAAAGGCTAAATGGGTAATGCTAGTGAAATTAAATTCTATTGATGTTTGATTTTATTATTGCAATGACTAATTGAGTTGGTATCTTTTTTTTTATAAAAAAGTTGTAATTTGAAAATAAAAAAATTACACCGTCAATCTTAAAAACAACTGTTGGATGCTATTTGAGTTAAGCTTCAAATTTGAATTACTGTTGTTGTTGCACAAAACAACAATAAATGTGTGCTGACGTCGATATTCGTATTCTTCCTTACGTGTCTCCAAAGAAGTTCTGTAAAAACAAGAGAAGTTAGAGTAACGCAGGGGGTGATTCCCTGCATAGGCACTTCGATGCTTAAGTCAGCAAAAAGGTTCTTGAGTATTGGGAAGCGTAAAAGCTAGCAGTCAAAAATTAGAGAATAGAATTGTACCTAAGGCTTATTTATAGGCGAATATTCTAGGGTAATTACCTGGGGGTGATTACGTCTTTTTGGTAAGAGTTTGTTTCTAAGTATAACACAAATTCCGTCAACCTCGGAAGTTTATCGAGAGCCTGTCGCCGGTGAGGGGTTGTAGGCGAAATACGACAGACAACCAGCGGGAGAATCCTGTCACCTTATGCGGGAGGTTGCACTCGTGCCACGTGTCCACACGACAAGACCTCAACGATAGACACACGCTTCAGTACCTGCGATAGAGGTCCTGTCGCAGACGATAGGGGTCTTATGCTCACCGCAACCATCTCTCGCCTAAAATGCCACGTGGTTCAATAGGATCTCGCCGTGTGGCGGATTCTCTGATGTTTGGGCTTTAGCACATTGTAAATGGGTTTTGCCATATCAATTGCTCCCCACTCTCTTGTTGGATTTTTCCAATCAAGATAGTATAAATACTAGTTTTGGGCCCTAGCCCAATGTGAATAGTCCTTTTCTGTTTTTTTGTAGTTTTCTCTGGTACTTTTTATAGGTAAAAAAGCTCAACTCTGTGGGAGGTGTTGTCAGGCGCAACGTTTGGTATTCCCTGTCGCGGCTATATAAACGGCTGTGGTTCGACGAAAAAGCATACGAAAAACCTCTGAGCAGCAGTCTGTCGCCCGTATTTTTAGCTCTCTCGTCGAAAGAGTTTGTCGCCTAATCACAGAAGTCTCTCGCTTACAGTATCGCAGTAAGTGTTTGCCTTTCGCCATAATTTAACATCTCTCACTTACTTTTTAGTCTCTCGCTGTTATTTAGTCTTCCACATAGGGATTAGAGTCTCTCATTTCCAGAGTCTCTCGCCCATAGGTCTTTCGCCATTCCTCAAGTCTGTCACCTCACATCCTATCCTTGATCAATCATGTCTTCGCAACGCCCTGGTAAAACACTAAGAAGGGGTGGTGTCGAATGCACACTAACGAATGCGAACTTAGAGGATTTCAATACTCGTTTTCCCCTTCCTTCTGGTTATCGTTATAGACTTCCAGCTAAGGGGGAAGTTAAACCCGACCTGGTTAGAAGCGGTGTAACTGTACATAAAGCGTCCTTAGTCTTCGGTTTTTGTTTTTCGTTACCAGAATTTGGTCTAGCGTTCCTTAGGTACAAAGATATAGTTCCCTGTCAACTCCATCCTCATGCCTGGGCTCAAATAGTAGGATTTTCAGTGGTATGTCATAGTTTAGGTATCATTCCTATCGTCCCCATCCTGAGTGCCGTTTTTAGAGTCTGTGGGTTGAAAGGACTGATAACGTTTTCTCTCCAGAGGTTAAAGGTTGACGGGTTTCCTAATAAAATTTTTTCAGACCTTCCTAATAAATTGTGCGGTTTTGAGAGTGAGTTGGTCGTTGTTGAGATTCCAAGCGATCGACGAATTCGCACTAGATGGAATCATGATACTAGCGACCATTCAAAGCGCTCAGAAAAATTCGACATAGCTAGCTGACGAGTCCACTTTGGCAAGCCCATTAGGCGTATATGTTCCATCGGGGAACGAGATTTATTTTTCCTTTTAACTCTCGAGAACGTTACAGCTGCTGGCTGGGGAGTAAGCAGGGTTGTTCTTGGGACTGCTGCCGCTCTGTCCAACCTTCCTACAACCTCGTCAATTCCTGGTTCTAGTTCCAGTCATCCATCCTCAGTTCCTGTAGTTGAATCAACTACTCTCGTAGGTCGTCTCGTAGATGAACCTTTTCCTGACCCAGGGGATGAGGCATCTAGGGTCGCGGATGCCGGTGACCCATCCGATGAAGAACTTGAATGGAACCAAGGCGACGCCTTTGGGAGTCCTTTCTACGACTTCCAAACAGATGCAAACTTGGCTAACCTAGAAGACTTTGGTGATATTATAGGTTTTCGATTCATTTTTATTCCTAGCATATGTATGCGTGGTACTTTTGAACTTTATTTGCTAACTCCTTCTCCTCGTGTTATGCAGATATGAACTTCCAAAGAGCTATGCGTAAAAGGGAGGCCAATGTTTCTGCCAAAGCGGCTCCTCCTCCTCAACAGCAGCCGTAAGTCGGAGCCTCCGCTTTCAGACATCATCGTGCTCCTACTCCTCCTCCTTCGACTGCCAGCAGACCCAGCCGTCTTGCGCAAGAGGCCGGGAGAAACAAGCGAAAGAGGCCCCTTATCTGTGATCGTAGCTCGGACGATCAAGAAAGCTCTGGGTCATAGAAGAGTAAGTCCATCCTTCAAAGAGGTGACCCTAGTGTCGTCGAGGGCAGGTCGGCTCCCCGTAGGCCTCATCGTAAATACAGGAAGAGGTTGATCATTGAGGGATCAATGCCTACGAGGCCAGTTTTGCCTAAGGTAGCCTATCCTACCTTGAGGCAATGTCAAGTAGAAGGTGGGGTCGTCGTTGATGGAGAGGACTTTCAGACCTATCTCGAAGTCAATAATAATGATAGTATCGAGGAGCCCGGGATAGCTTCTCGCCTAGCCTGGAGTACCATCCTCCCTCGAGACGAGATGGGGCTCTTCACGAACCTTGTAGAAGTTGAGAACAATTTTGATTATCTCACAATGAAGGTGAGAGTGTCGCACTTATTTGATAATGATACTCCCTTTTTTAACTTCTTTTGTCAGGTTTTTGAGTTATTCTGTTTTTGTTTTGTCAGGCGACTCAACAAACGATGGCCATTAATGCACAGCATAAGGCTCTCAAGGAGCAAGCTGACAAAGAAATTTGTGAGCTCTGAGAGAAAAACATGGAGCTTTTGAATGAGGTTGTTCAACTTCGCCCATATACCAGCAGGGTCGAGGAATTGACAAAGAAGAATGCAGATCTGGATCAGAGGCTGAAAGAAGAACAGGCGAAGGTAGCCTTCCTTCACGGATATAAAGAGGCTTACAATAAGGGAACCAATGATCGGGAAGCCATGAGGAGGCAGCGGGATGAGGCCATCGATGAGCTGCAGAACGTGTTAGACCGGCAAAGGGAGGTCCGAGCCGAGGCCGTCCGCGAATACCACCTGTCTCAACATTACTATGAGAAGAAGGAAGAGTTTGCGACGAGATTTATCAAGTACGACTTCTACTTGGCTCGTGCTTGGTTGGAGAAGCATCGGCCTAACGAGACTTTTCCTAAGTTGCTTTTCACTTAAGAGGCCCAGTACTATGAAGCTCCTTCCTGAACCAAATATGAACCCGACTCACAAGGTCTAGACGACTATTTAGAGGAAGGAGCTATAGATGACTTGGACAATCTTGAAGGTCTGTGGCCTCCTTGACAGCCACGTAGCCAGCCTGAGCCTACTGAGGTACGTGACCAATATAGGCCTGCAGCGGTGCATAATAAGCCAGAAACTATCGAGGCAGGCGATCAACCCGAGCCTATCGAGGCATTGCTAGGGTTAGATGGCGATGAGCACCAATTTTCTGATTCTACTGTTGTCGATCCCATGCAAGACTCTGCGGCTGTGGCTGGGCCTTCAAACGGTGCTTCCTCTTCTAGGATGGCTTTTTCAGCTCCCCAGGATCCTGATCCTCCGGCTCCTCAAGTTCCTGATCCTCCAGCTCCTCAAATTCCTGATCCTCCAGCTCCTAAAATTCCTGATCCTCTAGTTCCTCAAGACCCTAGCACTGATGCAGCATCTTCTCGGCCGGCTGACTTGGTCCTCACCATAGATTAGGATATTTTTTATTTTCATTTGACTTTATTTGTTAATTCATCTAAACGATGTATGGGTTCATTCTTAATGAAAAGTATAATTTCTTTTTGTAGTTTTTTTCCTTTGTGTGAATTCAATATTTTGTTCAACTGTTACATCACAAAGCTCTAAAGTAGCATTAAATGTGTTTATACTTTCATAGCGTTAGAAAGATTAAATAATTCTATTTTTGCAGCATAAAGCGTACCTTTACACCATGTTGTTCCCCAAGTTCTGCTTTGAAACAGTGTTGTTGTCTCTATTCAAAGATGAACTTTTCTCGAGCGTTGTGCCTATCTCAGGTTTTTTTTTCGCTTAAGGACTTGTTAGATTTGGTAAGACTATAACATCGTTTAATGTAACATAAAGTGTTAAATGTGATTTGTCCAGTACATATAAAATTGTAATGTACCTCGTAATGTATTTCACAACTTGCATTCTATATGCTACTTCCATTTTATTGCTTTGAGGGTTTCGTATTTTGCCCATCTTGCGCCTTTTTCACTTAGGGACTTATAGGATTGCCTGTCTCGCTCATTTCTCGCTTAGGAACTTCTTTAGAGAATTGCCTGTCTTGCACCTTTTTGTGCTTAGGGACTTATGTTTGCCCGTCTCGCACCCTTTTGTGCTTAGGGACTTATGTTTGCCCGCCTCGCACCCTTTTGTGCTTAGGGATTTATGTTTGCCCGTCTCGTACCTTTTTCTGCTTAGGGACTTATGTTTTGCCTGTCTCGCACCCTTTTATGCTTAGGGACTTATGTTTGCCAGCTTTTGCCTTAGTTGTTTTTATTCCTGTAACACATACACCAACTAATACATTGCATTAGAGAATGTAACAAGTGAATAGCTAGCTTTTATTCATGAATGAAACAGGACAATAATATATGCAAAGTGATGGAATACTAGATGGAAATAAAGACAAGAATGATAAAATAGTACAATTTTTCACTGCTAGTATATTTTAAGATGGTTGGCGTTCCAAGTCTTCGATATCTTCTTCATTTGTAAAGTTTCTAAAGTGCATGTGTTGGGTCCGATCATCCTTCTGACTCTGTGAGGTCCTTCCCAATTAGCCTGGAGTTTACCTTCCTCTCTATAGGCATTTGTGATCGTTGACTTTCTAAGTACCAAGTCTCCTTTCTGCAATTCTCTGCTCTTAACTCTTGCATTGTAATAAGTGGCAACACGCTGTTGGTAAGCAGCCAGTTTCATTTTGGCTGTGTCCCTTAGCTCATCTATCAGATCGAGATTCTCCTTTAGTCTTTACGAGTTAAGTTCTTCAATGTAAGGGACCAATCTAGGTCACTCAGCTCCAATTTCAACTGGGATGAGGGCTTCAATCCCATAAACCAAATTGAATGGTGTTTCACATGTCGACACCTTACTTGTCGTTCTATAGGCCCATAGGACACTTGAGAGCTCATCTATCCACAATCCCTTAGCTTTATCCAACCTGGTTTTCAGCCCATGCAGTATCGTTTGATTGCTCACTTCGGCCTGCCCATTGGCTTATGGATAGGACACGGATGATATCCTCAGCTGAATACTCAAGCCTCTATAAAATTCTCGAAATGCATCACAATCGAACTATTTCCCATGATCAGCATTTAACACCCGAGGGATTCCAAAGCAGCAGATAATATCTTTCCATACCATCGCGTCCACCTTCTTTTCGAAAATTGTAGCTAAAGGTTCCGCCTCTATCCACTTTGTGAAGTAGTTTGTGGCTACCAACAAATACTTCCTTTGGCCTTTGCCTAAAGGAAAAGGTCCCAAGATGTCGAGCCTCCATTGCACAAATGGTATTGGTTGGAGGGTGCTCTGAAGGGCCGAGACTGGCACAGTAACTATGGGAGTGAACTTGTGGCATTTTTCGCACTTTCGCACCTTTTCAGTGGCATCTTTCTTCAGTGTAGGCCAATAAAACCTTGCACGCAATATTTTCATGGCCAAGGGTCGAACCCCTAAGTGTTCACCACATATCCTCTCGTGGACTTCAGCCAGGGTGTACTCTACCTGTTGAGGCCTAGACACTTTAGCAAGGGCATAGTGAAACCACATTTGTAGAGTTCTTTGTTCACCACGGTAAATCTAGCACTTTGCAATTTTCGCCTTCGGGCTTCATCTCTGTCAGTTGGGAGTGTGCCCCTCAATATGTAGTCTTTGATCGGGCTTCTCCAATCACTTTTGATCTCGACATCGCAGACATTTTCTTCTTCGATACTTGGCTTAGCAAGGGATTATACCTTCACCATACCACTTTTGATTCCTCTAGAAGAGGCTAACTTTGACAGAGCATCTGCATGACTGTTCTCAAACCAATTTATCTGAGTCAACCGAAAACTCTTGAATGATCGTGCTAATAATTGCACCTTCTATAAATAAGGGACCAAGGCTGGTTCTCTCACTTCATACTCACCCGAGAACTGATTTACCACCAACTGCAAATCGCTATGGGCCATTAAGTTGCTAACTTCTAGTTTATCAGCAAGTTTCATCTCGGCTATCAGGGCTTCATACTCAACTACATTATTCGAGCTTGGAAAATTGAATTGCAGGGAATACTCATAGGTTTTCCCTTCAGGTGAAGTGAGCACAATTCCAGCTCCACTGCCATCCATACTACGGGCCCCGTCTACAAATAACTTCCACCAGACTAACTCTGTTTCTTCTCAAGCTTCCCGACAAGTGCATTCTATGATAAAATCTGCCAATGCTTGCCCTTTTATTGCCTGACGGGGTTGAAAATGTATATCGTATTCACTCAACTCAATAGCCCATTTAGTCAAACGTCTGGAGTGCTCTGGTTTCTGCAATATTTGTCTCAAAGGCTGATCTGTTAAGACAATCACCGAGTGAGCTTGGAAGTACGATCGTAACTTCCAAGTTGCCATCAACAATGATAGAACTATTTTCTCCACTAAGGGGTACCTTGTCTCGGCGTCTAGCAAGACTTTGCTTACATAATAAATTGGACAGTCCTTATCTCCTTCCTTTCTCAGTAGGTCTGCACTTACAGTCTTCTCTCCTACACAGAGATACATGACGAGATGGTCTCCAAGTTGCGCTCGAGAAAATAGAGGCAACTCCTTCAGATAGTCTTTTAACTTCTCAAAAGCATCATTGCACTCCTTTGTCCATTTGAAGTTCTTTCCCGCCTTTATCGCCTTAAAGAATGGCAGAATTTTTTCAACTGATTTTGACAAGAAGCGATTCAAAGCTGCTATCCTCCCTGTTAGCCTTTGGACCTCTCTAACAGTATTGGGTGGCCTCATGTCCAAAATAGCTTGAACTTTCTCGGAGTTAGCTTTTATCCCCCGACTAGTGATCATGAACCCCAAGAATTTTTCCAACTTCACTCCGAATGAACATTTGTTGGGGTTCAACTGCATCTCATACTGCCGCAATATCTTGAATACTTTCAACATCTTCTCGGCATGTGACTCTTCTTTTCTGCTTTTAATGATCATGTCATCCACATAAGCCTCCATGGTGTTGCCCAACAAGTCCTTAAACACCTTGTTTACCATGCATTGATAGGTTGCCCTTGCTTTTTTCAAACTGAATGGCATTACTTGATAGCAATATGTTCCGCTATCAGTAATGAACCAGGTCTTCTCTTCATCCTCTGGATGCATCATGATCTGGTGGTAACCCGAAAAAGCATCCAAAAAGCTAAGCAATTCGTATCCACAAGTTTCATCTACCAACTTATCAATTCAGGGTAGTGGATACGAATCATTAGGGCAAGCTTTGTTCAAATCTGTGAAGTTCACACTCATTCTCCACTTTTCGTTGGCTTTCTTCACCATCACAACGTTAGCCAACCATTCTGGATAATTGACCTCTCTGATAAACCCTGCTTGCAACAATTTTGAAATTTCCTCGTTTATAACCTACTGCCTTTCCGGAGCAAAATTTCTCTTCTTTTGGTTGATCGATTTTGCTCATGAGACTATGTTTAACCGATGACAAGAAACTTCGAGGTCAATCCCAGGCATATCGGCTGGGGTCCATGCGAATACATCAACATTTTCCTTCTAGCATTGGATTATTTCCTCTTTGGTTCTTTCAGGCAATTGGCTTCCCACATATACTACTCTTTCTTCATCTTCTTTATCTAATCGAACTGCCTCCATCTCCTCATCAGGCTTTGGCTTAGGCGGTTCTTCGATCGTAAGGGTTTCCTTACTTTGAATCCCCTTACACGTGGTGGACGTGATATTACACGTCCTAGCCTTCCTTTGATCTCCCTTCACTTGTCCAACACCGTGAGGAGTCGGAAACTTCATTAACAGATAATAGGGATGCACTACCGCTCTCATGTCATTCAACAATGGTCGTCCGAAGATCATATTATAAGCCACTGATGTTGACTTCACCACCATGAACAACACTTGACGGACGACACTTCTCGAGCTTTCCCCTCACGTAACAGGCAGCTGAACGGCACCTACTACCTTTACCTTATCTCCAGAGAAACCGTATAGTGGTGTAGGCACTGGCTCTAGTCTGTCCTCTGAGATATTCATCTTCTCAAAGCAATTTTCGTAAATTAAGTTTACCGAACTCCCATTGTCGACTAGAATATGACTCACTAGATGCTTTGCTACAACTGTCGAAATCACTATTGAGTCATCATGAGGGATCATTATATCTCCTCTGTCAGCTGGTGTAAAAGTAATGGGCTCCTCATCCTGCCTTTTTTCCATTACTATGTTAATTTGGTGGGCCTGCCGGGCGTAAGACTTCCGAGATGAGGAAGATGTACCAGCCAATAATTCCCTTCTAGATATTACATTGATTGCTGGTCCTGTGGGCTCGTTATCATCCTCGTGATTCCTCCTTTCTATCATCCTGTCATTATTTCTTCTGTCACCTTCATTTCACCTTACAATTCTCCTGTTTTCACCTCTTCTGTCTCTAAAGTAGTTTCCTTTGTTTCGCACGGGACAGTTATTTCTGTCACTTCTCTACATAAATCGGTTTATGTTCCCATCCCGCGCTAGCTTTTCTAGCTGATTCATTAACTCCCTACACTTTTCCATTGAGTGCCCATGCACTGAGTGGTAGTTGCAGTACGAGTCTAAGTCATGGCCCAAATTCCCAAACGCTTTCTTTGGAAGCCGTATGAGACCTGACCCCTCAATAGCTGCTAACACTGAAGTGCAAGATTCAGTGAGCGGGGTGTATGTGGTGTATTTTAGTGTAAGAGCCTCATCAAATTTCTCGATTGGCTAGAGGATGCTTCAGTGACCTCTCTTCCTCGCTTCCTTCCTTCCTTGGGCTCCCCATTCATCACCATTTTCATCACTTCTTCTTGAGTGATGTACTTATTTGCTCGAGAAAGTAGGTCTAAGATTGTGGTCGGCTGGTCTAGTGACAAGGATTCTTGCAATTTCTCAGACCTTGTTCCCTGCAACATAGCTGCCACAGCTGTACCGACTTGCAAATCCCGCACCTCTAGAGTTGCGTCTCTAAACCGATCCACGTAACTCTTTAATGACTCCTTAACTCCCTGTTTAAGAGTGAGCAAATAAGTTGGTTCATTCTTTCTCCGATTGTTCACCGCAAACGCTTTAAGAAACTTGCTTCGCAGCTGATCAAAAGAGACGATGGACCCATCGGGCAAGTTATTAAACCATTTCATTGCATGCCCGATCAAAGTGAGCGAAAAGGCCCTGCACATTATCTCATCCTCTCATCCATGTAACAACATCAGGGCCTCATAATTTTGCATATGGTCATAGGGGTCTGTCTTCCCAGTGTATGCGGTCATCTATGGCATTTTGAATTTCGGAGGCAACGATTTTTGCATGATGGCCACGCAAAATGGTACTCTTCTCCTCTAGCTCTCTTCTGCGAACACTAATTTCTTTTCTTCCAGCATCTGTTCTATCATCTTCTTCATGTCCACAGAGGAAGCAATTTGATTTCTGGCATGGGACAAATCAAGTAGGTCTTCGACCACTATTTCTTTACCCTTTCCTCGAGGTGCATTTGTTCGTGTCATTTGTGTGCACCAGGTGGGGTCAAACTCTGACCCGGCTCCCCAAGTGCTTTGATCATCACCACCATTCTTTCCAGCACCTTCGATACCATGTTCTAAGTTAGTACCATCAAAGTTCGACAAATCATGGTGATGGGCGAAAGACCCTGCCGCACTTTCAGCACCTTGTCGCCCAAATGCCTACCGCCCGACACCAGACACCTGTCACCTAACCCCTGCCACAGGTTCCAGCTCTACCACATCTTCAGTCTCCCGGTGGGTATCTGCGACAGGCCTCCTACTTCCCTGTCCTGCCGCATCCTGCCGAATATCGTCCTCCTCTACACGGGGGCCTCCTGCCGCCAAGAGGGGTCTACTACTTCCATATCATCCTGTCGCTCGAATGCCTGCGACAAAACCCCTTGGCTCGTCTCTCCCACCAAATTCTGCATGGCCTGCGGCAGACTTAATGTCGGGAGGACTCCCTTAAACAGATCTACCATGGCTCTTAGCGCCTGAGTAGTTTCTTCACTCTGCCACCTCAAAGCTTCGAATTCCTCCACAGACACAGTCATTCTTTCCTCTTCCCTATTCACCCGATTTTTCTGGCGAATCGGTTGTTCAGGGGAACTCACAGAGTTCTCATCACTTCCAACTCTCAAATTAGTCGATCTTGTTCTCACCATCTTGAAAGTCTTAATTGGCTTTTTATACGTTCCCACAGTTGGCGCCAATTGTTGTTGCACAAAACAACAATAAATGTGTGCTGACGTCAATATTCGTATTCTTCCTCCACATGTCTCCAAAGAAGTTTTGTAAAAGCAAGAGAAGTCAGAATAACGTAGGGGGTGGTTCCCTGCGTAGGCACTTCGATGCTTAAGTCAGCAAAAAGGTTCTTGAGTATTGGGAAGCGTAAAAGCCAATAATCAAAAATTAGAGAATAGAATTGTACTTGAGGACTATTTGTAGGTGAATATTCTAGGGTAATTACCTGAGGATGATTACGTCTTTTTGGTAGGAGTTTGTTTCCAAGTATAACACAAATTTCGTCAATCTCGGAAGTTTATTGAGAGCCTGTCGCCGGCGAGGGGCTATATGCGAAATACGACAGACACCTAGCCGGAGAATCCTGTCGCCTTATGCGGGAGGCTGCACTCATGCCACGTGTCCACACGACAAGACCTCGATGACAGACACACGCTTCAGTACCTGCGACAGAGGTCCTGTCGCAGGCGATAGGGGTCTCACGCTCACCGTAACCATCTCTTGCCTAAAATGCCACATGGTTCAATAAGATCTCGCCATGTGGCAGATTCTCTGATGTTTGAGCTTTAGCACATTGTAAATGGGCTTTGCCATATCAACTGTATTTTTAAGATTAAGGGTATAGATAATCGGGTGACATGGAAATAAAAACTGTCTTTGCCAAAAAGAAAAGGTTTTTTCCTTTTCTTTTATTTTCTGAATTGAAAAAGAAAAAAGTTAGAGGGTCAAATGTGTCCATGTGGAAATTAAGAGTGGAAGGCATGCAGTAAAGTTGGAAATCAGAGCTTTGGAGGTGGAGAAAGCCAAAAAGAGTGGAAATTGGATCGGTATTTGAGGAAGTAGGTTTTAAGAAATCGTTCACCGAACATCATCGTGATTCATTGTCTGTATAGTTGTGTTGACCCACGCCCAAGAATATACCAACACTAGTGTTTATAAACATTTATATATATATATATATTAATATCTAATACACCGTTAGTAAAATTTTTTTACTCCATAAACGAAATTAGGATGATAACACATGTAATTTAAAAATATTAAGAAAATAAAAAATGAATAAAATAGGACATGTGTCATCATCCTGATCGCACTTGTAGAATCAAAAATCTCTACTGACAGTATATTGGATAATTATCCTATATATATTACCAACAAGTAGTTGGAAAAAGTAGAAATAGATTTCTTTTCCAATTATTTAAACATGATTCGAATAATAGAGTCGCCACTGTTGGGTAGGCTTTATCGTTTACTACTCTTGGTTCAAATATGATTAGTCTCAAACTTTACAACGAATAAAGATACCTCTAGTTATAAAAAAAATTATATTCAATATACTGATGCTATAAGTTAATTGTAGAGTGTAATTTTTTTAATAAATAAAATTTAAAAATATGTAAGTTCCTAAAAATAAATATTAATAAATTTTTTCTAATTTACTTTAAATAACAATTATATATAAGATATAAATATTTTAGAATGAAAATTTTTTAATTTTAAATAATTGAAAATTTGTAAATTAATCTATAAGTTATTCAATATTATTAAAAGTAAGAAAAATGTTTTTAACATGAAAGTCATTAAATCCAATTAAAATCTTATTTACTATAAAAAAATATTTATATAAAAATATTTTAATGATAATCATTTGGTGCAATCTAATATATATATATATATATATATATATATATATATATATAATATTTCAGAAAGCAAAAGTAACACGTGCCCTTACCTCATTAGCTTTAAATTTTTATTCTTTTTAAACTATCTTTTTTTAACTAATTAATCTTTATTAAATTATCTATCTATCATTTTTTGCTGATGTGGTGCTTATATGTTTAATCTATTTCACTGACACATAAGAACCATTCCTCTCCCTTTTTGCCTTAATAGTTAACGTAAATTTAGCAGAACGACCTCTACTCTCTCAACGGTTAACATAAATTTAGCAGCAAGTTTAGCAGTCACTGTTAGTTTTTTTTTTCAATAGCTCATGTAACTGCAGAATTAGTTGTCTGTTTTGAAAAATAATTGAAACATTTATCTAAAATCTTATCAGTTTAGGATAACTATTTGTCAATACCTCATTAACTTTCAATTTTTCTTCTCTTTTAAATTATCTTTTTAAACTAATTAATCTTTATTAAATTATCTATATATTTTATAAAATGTCTATTTTAAATAACTTAATATTTTTTCAAATATTTGTTATTCAATATTCTATTTTAAATAATTTAATATTTTTCGGATATTTTTTATTCAAAAGTTATATTATGAATAATAAATCGGTATTAATTTTAAAAATTATTATCTAATCAAATCTTTTATATTCAAATCTTTATCAAATTCTTTATTATCTAAAATAAATAATAAATTAAACATTTTAAATTTTTTATTATCTAATTAATAAATGAAAACTACGTTCTAATAACCATTCTATTTGCTCTAGAACTAATCCATCCATGTTCTAATAACCCTATACAATCTTTACTTCGAATCCACGTTTTAATAACCCTCTACAATCCTCACTCCAAAACAATTCAACCATCAACTTAGCAATTAGATTGTCAATATCCATCTGCTCTAGTTTCGTTGCTCCTGTTATAGGTTTGCACATTGCCAAAGCAGAAACATTAAGAATAGGTCCTCATTTCAATTTAAGATACGAAAATATGTTCTTATACCTTCATTTTACATTTTTTCAATACACATTTCCTATTTTATTGATCTCAAATATCATATTTTATTATTATATTCTTTATTGTTCGAGTTTTTGCAAAGGAGATTACTTCTGCAAGGTTCTTTCTTTTTCCTTTTATCTTAATTATAAGGCATTTCCAAATAAATACCAATTTTTTCTATTTTTTTTATTTATCGCATTTTATAATTTTTGAAGCACGAAATTTTTACCACATGAGTTTAATATTATTGTTAGGTAATCCTTTTTAAATTGATGGGAATTCAAATGGGTTCCTCAAAAACAAAGTTTATTTAGTATAAAATAAAAAAATTCGAATGATTTTTTTTGTTTTCTTTTTTAGCTTTCTCCACAATGGTTCGATTTGATCATTCGACAAAAACTTCTGGTAAGCTCTTCGACTACTCAGTTTATAGTTATTTTAATAAATTTCAAGTTTATTTTCGTTATTGCCCTATATAAATGTATATGTGAGTGCTTGAAGGGTGGCTATTAATTTTCACTATAAACTTTTGGGTGTTTCTTTGTTTATAATGTAGAAATTTTTATATAACGAATAAATTTATAAAAAAAATTTTATAAATTTTTTAAAAAATAAATATTATATTAAGATTATATTTTTCTTAACTTGATTGTTTTAAATTATAGTTCTTTTTTAAAAAAAATTCAAGAAAAAATGTAATGTCAAAAATACCTTTAAAAATAACAACAACAATCATTTCAAGCATTGTTTTTTATTTATTTAGACTATGGATAAAATACTCATATGGAAAATGAAAAGTTACCTTATCATCTAATAATTCAGTAGAAACAGTGGGAGTAATGCATTCAAAAAAGCATTGAATATTAGAATTGTTTGAAGCATATGGCACTGGCAAGTCCCAAAAAGAGAATAACATGTTAAAATGCAATGAAGTAGTTAGAAAAAAGTGGAGAAGATGGCCATCCTTTTTTTTTTCAGTGACTCTCTTAAAAAAGAAGTTTAAAAAGTAAACATCATAAATTGGAGTTGATATTATTCTTTATGATTTAAGAAACCGAAATCAATTCTTAAACTTTCTTTTCACAATTGGTAAATGACAACAAATCCGACGACATCAATCAAAGAAAAGAATATGAAAAGTTAAAATACCTTACCTAAAAAAAAGTTTTACGCGTTGAATAATTTATAATCTAATGATACTTTACTGTCTTCACATGGTACTTAGGATGCATATTGATGTCATTAAGTTACAATTCATATTCATCAAAAACAAGGAAGATATGAAACAAAGATGCCTGCTAATTCATGTACATATGAAGAATATAACAATTTCCTTTAAACAACTACAAAAAAAATGTACACACGAGTAAGGTTTCACATTTATTCATTAATCAATTGAATTCTTTGTGTCCTATAAATAGATAAAAATTATATCTGATGTAAACATAATTGCAGGATAGATCCGGTCGCATCAGTTGAAGATTCTCAGAATTGAAGACCTTTTTTTCAGTGATCATACTTTTAGTTTTTAATTTAAGTGTTGAACACATTTTTTTGGATGTTAGTATTTCTTATATTTGAGTGCATTATTTATATTATTCATTCATCATCTTTTATTATTTATTTATTCTTATAAGATTTTGTATTAATAAATTTATTTCTAAATACTTACTTTGATTAAATTAATTAATTAATTATATATTTAATTTTATAATCTAAATAACTAAGTTGTAAATAAAATTTATTTTTATTAACAATCACTTTTAAGTATACAAAATTTTCGTGCAACATATGGGTCATAAACTAGTTAGTATATATAAATGGAATAAAAGTTAATTTAAAAATATAACTAATGACTATAAAAATATATGATTTTGGTCAATCCATGTTTCAACAACCTTTTATATAGGTTAAAAAATAGTTTTAAGTAACCAAAAATAAAAAATTAAAGAACATTTTTAATATTAAAGTCATTAAACCTATATACCTTATAGATTAAAGGTAACTTTCAGAAAATTTGAAAAATTAGATGCCTACCATGTCATCAACTTTGAAGTTAATTACTTTAGACAAGAAATATGTTGTGGATTAAGAATAATTATTACTTGCCTTAGAGAGTTGTTAAATTATCTTTGGATTAAAGAATTAAGTTAGTAAAGTAGAATTAAAAGGAAAAATGATAAGTGAAAAACCATTTAGCGACTACACTGGCATTGAAGAAAAACTTTAAAGTGAAAAAAATTAGTTTGTAAATTTGTTAGATAAAAATTGTATAAGTTCATAAGTGTATGTCATAATCGTTGGGTCATGATAGAATTCCCTTATGATAGAATTGAAATAATCCTTAACATTATAAGTTTTGAACACTTGTATTTTGGCATGAAATTGGGTCCAAATCATGATATTAAATTTTTTGAAAATTTGACCCACTTCTAATTTTTTTCATCAAGAATATCCAAGAAATCTTATTACGATCATCAAAAAGGATACAAACTATCTAGTTCTAGTCACATTTTTTATCTTAGATGGCTCCCAAATATCACAATGTATCATGGAAAAGGGATAAGATGATTTGTATGGTTGTGTTAGATAAGTGTTTCAGACATGTTTGAACAATTGACAAATTTCACACTAAAAAGCATCTGAATTTTTTTTTGAATAATGATGAAAAAAGTATTTTCATATACAAGAAACTAGGATGCCCTAGTCAATGGTGTCACAACATAATATCACTATTTATATTAGAAAAAAAAATGCAAAAATGATTGTTTTTTACTAACTGTCAGTTGATGTTTTCTCTCGGGATCACTAGACACTTTAAGGATATAGAGCCTTTAACACGGGTTTATTTTTTCTTTTAGCTATCTGGTTTTGTTGGGGGATATCAATGGAAGAACGTCGATGAACTATCCTTTTCTTTTGTAAGAATTCCCCTAAGACAAAATTGAAATAATCCCTAGTATTGTCAGTATTCAACACTTGCATTTTAGCATGAAATTGAGTTTAAATCATGTTACTGAAATTTTTGAAATTTGATCTACTTCTAAATTTTCTTTCTCAGGAATATCCAAGAAATCCTAGTATAATCATTAACAAAGGTTACAAACCATTTACTTCCAATCATATTTTTTTTATCTTTGATGGCCCCTAAATATCAGTATGTATCATGGAAAAGGAACGAGATTATTTGTATGGTTGTGTTGGATAAATGTTTCGGACATGTTTGGACAATTGATAAATTTCACACTAAAAAACATCTGAATTTTTATGTAAAAATGACGAAAAAAGTTTTTCATGTACAAGAAACTAGAATGCCCTAATTGGTAGTGCCATAACATAATATCACTATTTTTATTAGAAAAAATAGATACAGAAAATGATTGTTTTTCACTAACTATCGGTTGATGTTGTTTCCCAAGATCACTAGACACTTTGAGGATATATATCCTTAAACATGGGTTTATTTTTTCTTTCAGCTATCTTGTTTTATTGGGTGTATCAATATAAGAACTTCGATTAACTATCTTTTCTTTTAGTAAGAATTCCCCTAGGATAGAATTGAAATAATCCCTAGCATTGTAAGTTTTCAACACTTGTATTTTGGCACAAAATTGTGTCTGAATCATGTTATTAAATTTTTTGAAAATTTGATCCACTTTTGATTTTTGTATCAAGAATATCCAAGAAATCCTAAGATGATAATAAAAAAGGATACAAACCATCTAGTTTTGGTCACATTTTTATCTTAAATGGCCCTCAAATATCATTATGTATTAGGGAAAAGGGATGAGATGATTTGTATGGTTGCGTTGGATAAGTGTTTCGAACATGTTTGGACAACTAAATAATTTCACATTGGAAAATATCTGAATTTTTATTGAATAATGACGAAAAAAGTTTTTCCACATACAAGAAACTAGGATACCCTAATCAGTAGTGCCATAACATAATATCATTATGTTTTTTAGAAAAAATAGATGCAGAAAATGGTTGTTTTTCACTAACTATCGATTGAGGTTGTCTCTCAAGATCACTAGGCACTTTAAGGATATATAGCCTCAAACACGTGTATATTTTCTTTTTCAACTATCTCGTTTTTTTGGGTGTATAAATGCAAGAACTTAGATAAATTATCCCTTCTTCTAGTAAGAATGCCCTAGGACAAAATTGAAATAATCCCTAGCATTGTCAATTTTCAACACTTGTATTTTGGCATGAAATTAGGTTTGAGTCATGTTATTGAAATTCTTGAAAGTTTAACCCACTTTTGATTCTTTTTTTTTTTCAGTAACAATATCTAAGAAATCCTAGAATGATCATTAGCAAAGGATTTAAACCATCTAGTTCTAGTCACATTTTTATCTTAGATAGCCCCAAATATAACTATGTATCATGGAAAGGGATGATTTTTTTTTGTATGGTTGTGTTGGATAAGTGTTTCAAATATGTTTGGACAATTGACAAATTTCACATTGAAAAACATATGAATTTTTTTTGAATAATGACGAAAAAAGTTTTTTCATATTCAAGAAACTAAGATGCACTAATTGATAGTGCCATAGCATAATATTACTCTTTTTATTAGAAAAAATAGATGTAGAAAATGATTGTTGTAGACACCTTATTTTGTCCGGGGTCTTAATTTGTATAAATAATTAATTGGGTCGGGTGACATTTGTATTTTAATTTAACAATTTAGAATTAGGCTAGAATTAAATTAGAATTTTTAGATTTAGAATTAACATTAATTAAAAAAATTAAAATTAAAAAAGGATTTAGGAATAATAAAAAAAGAGAAAAGATAAAAAGAAATAAAAATAATTTTAGGATAGGATAGATTTTTTAGGATAATTATTTGGATTAATATTAAATTTGATAGAGTTAGATTAGGATTAATATAAGAATTAAATAGATAAAATATTAAAAATAGGAGATAATTATTAGAATAAGTATAGTTGTATTATGACTCTAACAAATTTGTGGCTATAAAAAGGAATCAAAGCTCATGATTTGGGAGGATAGACCGAAGGAGCATCTCAGTTTTTAAATTCTTCCTCCAATACCGATCCACCTTGCTACAATCATCAAATTCTCTTTGCTCGTTTATCCAACACAGCCTGAGATCTGCATCAGTCTTGCTTGCCCCAGCATCATTGATCGTTGCTCTTCTCGCCTTTGTTACAGCACTTGCATGTGCTTCTCCGAATTGTAGCTCTTTTCTCACCATGCGCTGCCGCTGTTTGTCTCGTTCCAATCGCTAACTTTGTTGTTTGCATCGCCGGCGACACCTGCTTTTGCTATCACTCGCCTCGCATTGCCAAGTATTTCTACTTTTGCTAATAAATACGTTGTCAGATCAAAGGAAAGTAATTCAAAGTGTAGGTGGATAGAAAAAACCAAAAAAAGATAACCAAAGGAGGTCGATTGTCTTCAGGTTCTTTTCTTTCTTTTCTTATTTTAATAATTAACTAATGGACAATATGATTTGATGTTTAACATTTGAGACAATAATTCTATGATAACAATTTGGTATATTAATGGTAAGTTAGCATTTAACCATTTAACAATTTAATGTTTTAATGATATGATAATTTGATTTAATAATTTAATTGACTTGACTTAATAATTGAATAATTTAGTTGGAATGGTAATTATTTGATATATGATCCAATTTGTATGCTCATGAATAATCGTGTATATAATTTGTATATTTGTGACTTGTTTGCATGATGATATGATATTTAGTTTGCATGTATATTTAGAATTTAATTAAATGATTTGTGTGTTTGGGGTAATTTATGCAGTGGAATTTATGAAATTTATCTAGAAAACTAATCTTTTAAGAAAATGTTAGGGGAGTCTTTAGGTTTTAGAAAGTCAATAATAAGTAAATAAATAAATAAGAGTAATTAAATTATGAAGATGGATACAAATTATCCGATGATGAAATTCCAAGAAAGTCGAATGGTACTCCTTGGAAATTTCTAGGTGAGGAGTTTGCTCTAGACTGAACCAGATTGATGGAAGGTTTAGAGTAAATTTTCAATACAATAATATGTGTTCATTTTCTAAAATAAAAATAAATAAAATATAATAATAAAGACAATTAAAATAAAATAGAAATAGTATATTGAAGTAATATGAATTCAAAAAATAATAGACACATTTAAAATAAAATAGAAAATTGGGTATAGAACCAAAATTAAGATTCTCATAATATATTCCGACGACGGAGCCTCTTCAAGCAAGTCAATCGGTACTACTTGAATACTCCTGAGGTAAGGAGATTTACTTATTGTCTAAACCAGATTGATGGAAGGATTTTAAGTAAATTTTCAATATTTTAAGCATATCGAAATTAAATTTAAATTAAATTTAGAATGATTTATTGGGTATAGAGTCAATATTAGGGTTGTCATAATGTATTTAAATGATCCGACGACGGAGCCTCTTCGAGCAAGTCAATTGGTACTACTTGAACACTCCTGAGGTGAGGAGATTTACTTATTGTCTGAACCAGATTGATGGAAGGATTTTAAGTAAATTTTTAATATATTAAGCATATCGAAATTAACTCAAAATAAGGTAAATTTAGAATGACCTAAAGTAGTTGGTACCATTTTAGAATGGGCGTCGTGGGGGTGCTAATCCTTCCCCACGTGTAACCGTACTCCCGAACCCTAGATTCTTTGAAACGTAGACCAAGCCTTATCTCTAAACAAGAATAGGTGACCAATCACACCTTAGGTTTGAATGGTTGGTGGCGACTCCTAGAATTTTAAAGTCTAGCGGTTGGGTTCACGGACCTAGACGTTATGACAGTTTGGCGACTCCGCTGGGGACATTAGAGAGTCAGGCCAACATATATTTTAGGTCATTAGAAATTTACTTAGAAATAATGTTGATTTCATAATGCTTAATAATCATTTCATACACACACACTTCACATGCATACATGCATAAGCCCTCAACCCGAGCTCTATCCTTGTTAGGAGGGAGAAAAGTACCTACGCCTTCGTGAGGTGGTAACCTCCGCATGGGCTGGCGAAAAACTCCCACTCAAATTGAACCTTTCCGCTTGTAACCTATAATGGGTGAGGATTGGGTGCCTTATTAGTCCTGTGTGGATGATAGTGAGGAACAATTTGGGAACCTTTAGACCTTGAATTATCCAAACCTAGCATGTAATGAAACATAAGGCTTAGCCTTAGGGTGGAACCATATTAGATTGGAGTGTAGACTCAAACCTAAGATAGGACACATGAAGGAATAAGTTTTACTTCCTCTTTTGTACATTGTTTTTACAAAAAAAAATCAAAAAAAATATAGTTTTTCTTTCTTCCATTCTTCAATATAAAAAAGTAAAAAAAAAAAGAATTTGTCTGTATCATTAAGTCATGCATAGTTGTGTTTGATTTTGCATCACATAACATATCATTCATGTAAGTTTGCACCTGTTTTATCATGAGAATAAACACACTTTTAATTGTTAGGAAAGATTACTAGACCTAAGAGCATTCTATGTGCATTCATTTTTGTGCATAAACATATCACCACATGAAATAATTTCAACTTAATTGTGGCACTCAAGGTATCAAAATTGCATCCACTAGACGGTCCACCCTCCATAAATACCATACAAGATATCAAGCACGCATAATGGAAGAGGATCAAAATAGCAGGATAAAAAAGTTGGAAAGGGATAATGTAGAGATGAAGGGGCAATTGAGCGAAATTACTCAGTTGTTAAAAGCCATGATTAAAGGAAAGGAGAAGATGGGTAATCAAGAGGAGTTTATCTAAGAAGCTCAACAAAGCATGCGAGACAACCCTATTTTTGTTCCTGAAGGAAGTACTGTCAAAGCTCCAACACCTCTACAGATGCAAGTTCAAAACCCAGTGGAGGTACCAAATTTAGATGATCCCACAGAGTTAGAAAAGTTGAAGCATAAAGAAGAATATAGTGGTACTAAAGCTCAGCTGAGCTTGATAGAGGAAAGACTAAGTGCCGTTGAAGGAGTTGACTATGTTGGACCTGTTGATGCTGAAAGGTTGGTTTGGTACCTGGTGTCGTGCTTCCACCAAAATTCAAAGTGCCTGAATTTGAAAAATTCAATGGAACATCGTGCCCAAAAGATCATCTCACCATGTACTGTAGAAAGACGGCGGCATATGCATGGGACGACAAGCTATTGATTCATGTTTTTCAAGATAGCTTGACTGGGTCAGCTACTAAGTGGTATAACCAATTAGAAAGGAGCAAAGTTTCCTCTTGGTCGGAATTGGAAAGGGCTTTTATAGCTCAATACAAACATATGTCTGATGTAGCCCCTGATCGCTTGTCTCTCCAAAGTATGGAAAAGAAGAAAGATGAGAGCTTCAAGGAATATGCCCAACGATGGAGGGACATGGCATCACAAGTTCAACCTCCTTTAACTGAAAAGGAAGTCGCTATGTTCTTTTTGAATACTCTCAAGGCTCCTTACTATGAGCGTATGCTTAACAGTGTGACCAAGAATTTTGCAGACATGGTGCTGACAGGTGAAGCTATTGAAAATGCCTTTAAGAGTGGTAAGATTGAAGCATCTATAAATGATAGCAAGAGGAATGGGTTTTCAAAGAAGAAGGAAGAAGATGCACAAGCTGTCTCCAATAACTCACGTCGCTCATATACCTCTTATTCACCTTCAGTGAATTACACTTATTCTCAACCCCACCCACAAACTTATCATCAGAATGCTTACCAACCCATTTCCTATTCACAAGACCCCACTTTTTCACCTAATGACCAAAAGAATACTCGAGCTAGCCGAAATGTCACCATAGACCCTATACCAATGACATACACAGAGTTGTTCCCACAGTTGGTAAGGGGTCACCTTATTGCCCCTGTTTATGTAGAGCCTTTGAAGCCTCCCTACCCAAAGTGGTATGATCCTAACACAAAGTGTGCTTATCATAATGACAATGTTGGTCACTCTATTGAGAATTGTATGGGCTTGAAGAGGAAAGTCCAAGCACTTGTCAATGCTGAAATTTTGAGTTTTGGAACAAAGAATGATCCAAATGTGAATGATAATCTTCTACCAGATCACACAAAGGGTAGCGATTGATGCTATGGAAGAAACTGGATGATATTGATTGATTCATTAACTTGAAGATTATGGTTGTTTCTTTGTTTCTAATTTCATTCATCTTAGGACATTTCAATTTCTTAGGTAATATAGGAGTGTCTAAGCCCAAAAGGCATTAAGAATTCTTTTATGTATTGGGCCAGTTTTCATTTGTTTTCATTTTCAATAAAAGATTAGTGTGATGCATATTTCTTAATTCCTCATTCCAATCTTGTTCTTTAATGCCAAACACCAATACCCATATTCTCTACATTGTTACCAAGCTTAAAAGTATCCAAATAATGAACATGATAATGATGATGGCAATGAGTATAAAATTCATTTCTGAAAGAGTTGCTTTGGTTGGTTGAATGGGTTTCCAATTTGCCAAGATTGTTCAAGCAAGAAGAGAATAGAAGATATTTGTCTGAAATCTTCACCTATAGAATGTTACGAGTAAAGGTGAATCTCTACATGAAGTTCTAATGAGTTTGTCTCTGTTCAATAGATGACCTTTAATGAGAGTACTTGTATTGAGATGAGAAATGGCCTTCTTTCACTACCTTTCAAGCGTGAGTAAAATTATCCATTGATCACCCCTTTTGAGCCTATTATATTCTTTTTGATGTAACCCACCAAGAATCACCCTCCACACTGGGGGGCAAAGAAAATAGAAGATGAAAGATTTGTGGGGCAAAGTAAAAATACAAAAGGGGCAAAGAAAAAAAAACCTTTTGTGAAAAAAAAAAGAGAACAAAAAAGAAAAAGAGAATGAAGAAGGAAAGAGGGTTTGAATCAAGAAAGTGAAAACCCTAGTCACATTTGAATAAAAAAGGAGAGAGAAAGCAAATTAGAATGGGACAAAAGTCGATTCATGAAAAATGATTCTTGGTTTGATAAACCCTGAAACACTTATTTTGGGCCTATATTATCCTTTCTTTCATAAACCCTCACCTGAGCCTACATTACATGCCTTAAAAGTCCATTTTGATCAAATATGAGTACTCCTATTGAAGAATCATGTGTTGAATGAAGGCATATTTACACTATGAGATGATAATCCTTTGGATGGAAGTAGGACAAGCAGATCAGGAAAAAGATTTCTCTAGATGGAAGAAGTGGGATTCCGAAGACTCTCATAGATCCATGTGAGCATTAAATTAGGTGAAGAAATATCTGATGTTGGGGCATGAATCAAAATGGAGAACAAATAAGAGAAGTTTCATCAAAGACAATGAAGTTGAAAATGAAGAGAAATAAATTAAAAAAAAAAGAAAGAAAAGAAAATGAAAAAGAAGAAAAAAAAAGAGAAGAAAAGAAAAAAAAAGAAAAAAAAGAAAAAGAGAAAAAATGAAAGGAGGATTCAGATCGAAAACCCAAAAAGGGCGGTTTGGATCAATGAAGTGCGTCTAAGTTGAAAACCTGAAAAGGCAGCTTAGATACCAAAAAGAACTGAATGTCAATGATACGGGGGCAAGAGGATATTTTAATGAACTCAACATGATCAGATAAGGTGGACCTTTGAAGGGAATTTTGTATTCATTGATCAGAATTGTTTGAATTGTTATTATTTGGATACTATTACCTAATCCTAAAAATTCTCACCTTTCATTCAAGCCTACTTTCCTTCTAAGCCTGACAATTTCTTGTTAAATCTTTCCAAATGTTGAATAATACCACTCTCTTCATTTCACTTATCATTTCTTTGCTATATCCTTACCTTGAGGGATTGAGAAATTGTGTTGCATTGATCTTGAAATTAGAATGGTAATGAATGTTTGCTTGGCAAAATATGTGAAAGACTCCTATATTATTTAGGAAAATGAAAGAAAAGGAAACTTGTGGATGAATGGAAATTGGAAATCAAGAAAAACCAATGAATAAGAAAGAATGAATGATGAGGTCTCAGTAAAGATTTTAATGAGTAAATGAGTGACCAGATAGAGAGGAAAGTAAAAAGAAGAATCAAGGGAGAAGATAAGATAAAGAGGGCATGAAGACAAGAGTTTCATTGGGCAAGAAAAACGGAAGAAGGAAAATGAGGAAAGAAATAAGAAATAGAAGGACAAGAGGACAGATGAAAGAGAAGAATGCATGAGATGGATTGATAAAGAATAACCTTGTTGTTGCCACAATTGAGCTTGAAATGTTTTTCGAAAAAACATTGCATGGATAGAGTAGATTGCATCATAGGGATAAAACAGACTGCATTACATGGATAGAATTGATTGCATCAATAACATTGCATGGATAGACTAGATTGCATGAATGATATTGCTTGAATAAGATAGCTTACATGAATGACATTGCATGGATAGAACAGGTTGCAATTGCATGGATAAGATAAATTTCCCAAGATTTCAAATTTTAACAAGACAAGAAATTTTAGAGGGGTTTCCTAAAATTTCAAAAATTAGACAAGATAGAAGTCTTGGAGGAGTTTCCCAAGATTTCAAATTTTGGACAAGAAAATGAAATTTTAGAGGGGTTTCCTAAAGTTTCAAATTTTGACAAGAAAAAAAGTTTTGGAGGAGTTTCCCAAAATTTCAAAATTTCACAAGAAAAAGAAATTTTAGAGGGGTTTCCTAAAGTTTCAAAATTTGACAAGAAAAAAAGTTTTGGAGGAGTTTCCCAAAATTTCAAAATTTGACAAGAAGAAAATTTTAAAGGGGTCTCCTAAAATTCAAAATTTGACAAGAAAAGAAATTTTAGAGGAGTTTCCTAAAATTTCAAAATTAGACAAGAAAAGAAGTTTTGGAGGGGTTTCCCATAAATTTCAAAATTTGACAAGAAAAGGAATTTTAGAGGGGTTTCCTAAAATTTCAAAAAATTAGATAAGAGAAGTTTTGGAGGAGTTTCCCAAAATTTCAAATTTTGGACAAGAAAAGGAGTTTTAGAGAGGTTTCCTAAAATTTCAAATTTTGATAAGATAAGAATTTTAGAGGGGGTTTCCTAAAATTTCAAAATTAGAAAGGAAAAGAAGTTTTGGAGGGGTTTCCCAAAATTTCAAAATTGAATAAGAAAAGGAATTTTAGAGGGGTTTCCTAAGATTCCAAATTTTGACAAGAAAAATTTAGAGGAGTTTTCTAAAATTTTCAAAAAAAAAAAATCAGAGCTTTTTAAGACAAGATTTTAAAGTTTGACTGCCTGCCTGTTTAGGAGGAGCTTTTTGGACAAGATTTTAAAGTTTGACTGCCTGCCTGTTTAGGAGGAGCATTTTAGACAAGATTTTAAAGTTTGACTGCCTGCTTGTTTAGGAGGAGCATTTTAGACAAGATTTTAAAGTTTGACTGCCTGCCTGTTTAGGGGGAGCTTTTTGGACAAGATTTTAAAGTTTGACTGCCTTTCTGTTTAGAGGGAGCTTTTTCAAATTAAAAAAAAAGTCAGACAAAATAGGTGTATATGTCTTTGTGCAATTACTGTTTCACAGCAAATGCACAAAGAAGGGCAGCTGTAGACACCTTATTTTGTCTGGGGTCTTAATTTGTATAAATAATTAATTGGGTCGGGTGACATTTGTATTTTAATTTAACAATTTAGAATTAGGCTAGAATTAAATTAGAATTTTTAGATTTAGAATTAACATTAATTAAAAAATTAAAATTAAAAAAGGATTTAGGAATAATAAAAAAAGAGAAAAGATAAAAAGAAATAAAAATAAAAATAATTTTAGGATATGATAGATTTTTTAGGATAATTATTTGGATTAATATTAAATTTGATAGAGTTAGATTAGGATTAATATAAGAATTAAATAGATAAAATATTAAAAATAGGAGATAATTATTAGAATAAGTATAGTTGTATTATGACTCTAACAAATTTGTGGCTATAAAAAGGAATCAAAGCTCATGATTTGGGAGGATAGACCGAAGGAGCATCTCAGTTTTTAAATTCTTCCTCCAATACCGATCCACCTTGCTACAATCATCAAATTCTCTTTGCTCGTTTATCCAACACAGCCTGAGATCTGCATCAGTCTTGCTTGCCCCAGCATCATTAATCGTTGCTCTTCTCGCCTTTGTTACAGCACTTGCATGTGCTTCTCCGAATTGTAGCTCTTTTCTCACCATGCGCTACCGCTGTTTGTCTCGTTCCAATCGCTAACTTTGTTGTTTGCATCGCCGGCGACACCTGCTTTTGCTATCACTCGCCTCGCATTGCCAAGTATTTCTACTTTTGCTAATAAATACGTTGTCAGATCAAAGGAAAGTAATTCAAAGTGTAAGTGGATAGAAAAAACCAAAGAAAGATAACCAAAGGAGGTCGATTGTCTTCAGGTTCTTTTCTTTCTTTTCTTATTTTAATAATTAACTAATGGACAATATGATTTGATGTTTAACATTTGAGACAATAATTATATGATAACAATTTGGTATATTAATGGTAAGTTAGCATTTAACCATTTAACAATTTAATGTTTTAATGATATGATAATTTGATTTAATAATTTAATTGACTTGACTTAATAATTGAATAATTTAGTTAGAATGGTAATTATTTGATATATGATCCAATTTGTATGCTCATGAATAATCGTGTATATAATTTGTATATTTGTGACTTGTTTGCATGATGATATGATATTTAGTTTGCATGTATATTTAGAATTTAATTAAATGATTTGTGTGTTTGGGGTAATTTATGCAGTGGAATTTATGAAATTTATCTAGAAAACTAATCTTTTAAGAAAATGTTAGGGGAGTCTTTAGGTTTTAGAAAGTCAATAATAAGTAAATAAATAAATAAGAGTAATTAAATTATGAAGATGGATACAAATTATCCGATGATGAAATTCCAAGAAAGTCGAATGGTACTCCTTGAAAATTTCTAGGTGAGGAGTTTGCTCTAGACTGAACCAGATTGAAGGAAGGTTTAGAGTAAATTTTCAATACAATAATATGTGTTCATTTTCTAAAATAAAAATAAATAAAATATAATAATAAAGACAATTAAAATAAAATAGAAATAGGATATTGAAGTAATATGAATTTAAAAAATAATAGACACATTTAAAATAAAATAGAAAATTGGGTATAGAACCAAAATTAAGATTCTCATAATATATTCCGACGACGGAGCCTCTTCAAGCAAGTCAATCGGTACTACTTGAATACTCCTGAGGTAAGGAGATTTACTTATTGTCTGAACCAGATTGATGGAAGGATTTTAAGTAAATTTTCAATATTTTAAGCATATCGAAATTAAATTTAAATTAAATTTAGAATGATTTATTGGGTATAGAGTCAATATTAGGGTTGTCATAATGTATTTAAATGATCCGACGACGGAGCCTCTTCGAGCAAGTCAATTGGTACTACTTGAACACTCCTGAGGTGAGGAGATTTACTTATTGTCTGAACCAGATTGATGGAAGGATTTTAAGTAAATTTTTAATATATTAAGCATATCGAAATTAACTCAAAATAAGGTAAATTTAGAATGACCTAAAGTAGTTGGTACCATTTTAGGATGGGCGTCGTGGGGGTGCTAATCCTTCCCCACGCGTAATCGTACTCCCGAACCCTAGATTCTTTGAAACGTAGACCAAGCCTTATCTCTAAACAAGAATAGGTGACCAATCACACCTTAGGTTTGAATGGTTGGTGGCGACTCCTAGAATTTTAAAGTCTAGCGGTTGGGTTCACGGACCTAGACGTTATAACAATTGTTTTTCACTAATTGTAAGTTTAAGTTGTCTCTCAAGATCACCAGGCATTTTGAGGATATAAAGCCCCAAACACACCTTAGAATTGCCATTCATCTTCCCTAAATTCAAATTGTAAAAAAAATGGTTGGAGAAGAATTTAGTAACACAGTTCTTATCACAAAAGAGTTTACTAATGGACAACAAATTGCAATCCAAGTTTGGAACCAACAGAATTGATTCAAAGGTTAGGTCTTTAGAAATAACAATCAAACCTGTACCAAACACCTTTAAGGAGGAACCATCAGCTATACAGACTATATAATTTTCAGAACATGCTATATAATTATGAAGAACTCTTTCATCACTAGTCATATAATTAAAAGCTCCCGAGTCAACAATCCATAGATTTGAATTTTCTTCCATTTTTTGCTTTTAAGGAGTAAGAAAATTACCTTTGTGAGCTAAGGACCCTAACCTGATGGTAGAGTTTGACTTCTAACCTTTTCAGGACTAACTGAGTAATTTTTGCAATATTTTCAATTGCTTTTTGTTAAAAGAACTCGATAATGCTAGACTAACTGTGGTGTTGACATGGTGTCCTTGACTTTCTCTATCATGTTGTGGCTGTGAATGTGAGAACCATGAATTCTAATACCATTATGCCTGTAGGGATACTCACCACTGTTCAGTTCCTGTGCATTTCACAGGTATGAGCCAGTATAGTGAGGTGGGCCCTATAGGCTCTATAGTGCCCGGATGGACGTGAGATCGTACCGACATTATTCGAAGAGTCCAATAAGCTTACGGTAAGAATTTAGACCTTAAAATCCCTTATTTAGATTATTTTTGGGAAGTATGAAAACAAATTAGAAAATGATGATTAAGTACATAGCTTTGTGGCGTTTTTGTAAATTGTGGTCAAACTAAATGAAATTTTGATCTAATGATTAAAGCATGATATTCTACATGGGAATAAGTCTTAGGCTATGTCAACAGATGAATTGAATCAGTGGTAGAATCAGAAATTTATGTCATTTACCCAATAGGGGTAATTTCCTAATTTCACCTTTACGATAGATCAAACCTGAACCAAACCACCTTTATTCATCAATATATGTTTAATAGTAATTTTTGGTGATGGAATATGAATTTTGGGAGTTGAATTACATAGTTATAAAAATTACAAAAACTTAAGGGCATTTTTGTCCAAAAATCTCATAACCAAGGGCAAAATGATCATTTTGCCATATCAAGAAGCTTCTAAATAATTCATTAAGCTGTAGCCGGCACTATTCCTCCATCTTCTTCCTCTCTTTCACGTGGCTACCATAGCAAAAAAAAAAAAGAAAGAAAAAAAAAGCTTATAAATCACCACTTAAACCACCTTATTTCACCAAATCATCTTCTACAAACTTGTTCTACTCACCAAGCTCTATTTACCTATATCCATAGTTCATTGTAAAAGTGACAAAATCAAGGGGAAAGAGAGCCTAAAGGATTCGGTCAAGGTGAGCCCTCTTCATGCTTATGGTTTCTTTGAATTTCAATGATAAGGAATGATAAATCTAAGCTTCCTAAGCATGATTTTACCATTTGTTTGGATTAAATCTCATTGAATAAAAACCCTAGGGTTTTAGCCATGTATAGAAGAGCATGAATACATTATGTTTGATGCATGAAAATGATGCTAGGAAAATGGAAAAACATGAACAAGCATGGATATCATGTTAAATTATTGAAAAAGCTTAAGAATTTCCTTATGGATTTTTGGCCAAGGCTAAAAGGAGGGGTTCTTGTGCTCAATTTGATGAATCTAGGGTGCCATAATACTGTAGAAATTATAAGGAGACTGCTGGTAAAGTCGGATTTAAAATCGAAGTTGTGTAGGCAAAGTTATGTTTTATTGCAGGTGTAATTTAGACTGGTATAATAATTTCTACTAATAATGTAGTAGAATTTAATGAAGGAAAAATTATTAGAAATTGAATTATGGTGAATAATGGTGTTTCGTATAATATTTTGCAACCTGAGAGCTGTGAATTTCAAATGGTGCTATCGGGTGCATTGATTTAATTGGATAGGTAAGAGATGAGTGTGTAAACTGTAGAGATACTGTGAATGCATGATTTAATTCACTTTAATTTTATGAAGTGATTTGGAAGTCAAATACTTTGAAATTGGTGAAATTGTGGATACCAGTTGGTGTATAAACTGTATTTTCTGTGCAGGAAGGCTAGGTTAGAACATAGCCGAAAATCATAGAAACTCTATGAAATTATTTCTAATATTTTAAAGAATAGAAATAAGTAGAATTTCAAGTGATTTCCACGGTATTTATTAAAATTACAATATATTATTATTTACTGAAAAATAATATTTAAATATTCATGTTAATGAATTTCAATTACGTGAAGGTACCAGCATATGCTTCTCACTGTTCTGCAGATAAACAGAACATTTTCAGAAAATAATACTGAAGTGTGAATATTTTATGAATTTTTATTCATAAGCTGAATATATTTTCAATATATTTATTTATAGACTGACTGAAGATATTATCAGTGGAATTGATTTCATAAATGGCATTTCTACTGGATATACACTGTTTTGAGATTGTTAGGCCCCGTATCATGCTCACGTGTCATGTGTTACTGTTACTTACTGTTCCTGATAGATACTGATCCTATTATTAGTGTCCTAGTGTTACCTGATCAGTGCACACTGTGGACCCCATAGACTATGGCTATATGGCTCATGTGTTATTATTTCCCCATTTTGAGATTTTATTATAGCATGATATATATTGGGTGTTGCCTAGTCTCCACTATATTGCTACTATTTACCATAATGTTTAGTGAACTATTTGCTGGTACTAAATTGCTTACTGATATTGAGCTTTATACCTACTGTTTACAGAACTGTTTACTGCTGTGTTGATCAATATCGAAATGAACATTATCATGGAAAAAGGAATATTTATTGATTTATTAAATTATTTTGCTATGGGATTTTGATATGTATTTCACGTGATTATGACATCAATTCAACCAATTACTCCCTATAGTCCCTTCTGGGAGCTAGGACACGGCAATTATTCTAAAATACCTTCCATACTCCATCCGGTTTCCTAGTATCCTTCCTTGTTTGTACCTTAGTACATTGTAGGATTCAAATGTTTTAAGTATAAAGATTTCATAGTATCGGTTTTACATACAATTCTCTTCCTAAGCTCGTTAGCTCACCTCTTATTTTTCCACTCCACAGATTACCTATAGTGATATTGTTCCATGGATTTCGGTTGCGCTATCGATTCTCGAGGTAGCTTGAGTGGATCCTGGAGGTATTTTGATTTCCTTTTATATGTTCAGGCATTTATGTACAGTACTACTGTTATATAAATTATATCAAGGGGATGTAAATTCTAAAGAATTATTACTTATGTAAATATTTTCTATTTCGTAAATAAATAAATTTCTTTCGTAATTTAGTAACCGTTTAGAAGAAATGAGTGATAAAGGCATTACAGACAGTCCAACCATTACTGAGTGTGTGTAAAGGTGGAAATTATTTTATATTACAGGATGTGACAGTGAAGGCTTCCAATATGTAGGTTTCCCATGGATTTTCCAGTATTTTTTCGTAGTGTGACCTGACTTCCAGTAATGGTCACATCAAGGTCCACTTTCTCATTGACCGTTTTCATTAGGCAAATTGTCTAGATCTTTAGTTGCTAAGCGAAACCCTCAATAACAGGTTGAATAATTTGTAACCCCATTATGACTTTCTTTCTGCTTTCTTCTTGGCACACTTCTAAGGCAATTTCTCAGATATTGGATATGGCTTTGTACCCAATATTCTACCATGAACTTCATCCCGATTTTTGTTCAACCATATCAAAAATTTATAGACCTGTTTCTTCTTTATAATCTTCTTATATTTCATTGCATCTGCTGGGTAGTTCATTTAATAGTTACGAACATATCCAACTGCTGCCAATAGCAGTTTAGACGATTAAAATATTGGGTGATTGTCATATCTCCTTGGCGTAAATCATGGAGGATACTCTCTATCTCAAATGCTTCTGCAGTGCCTTTAGAATATGAATAAGTTTCTCTTACTGCTTCGTAGATTTGTTGTGTTGTTTTATAGAGCATAAAATCTTCACTAATGTCATTGTTCATCGAGTTAATTACACATAACTATATTATTTTTGCCTTCCACACTTTGAACATAAAAACTTCTTTAGAAGGTTAAGGTGCAGCACTAGTGAGATAGTCATCCTTTCCCCTACCACTTATGAACATCTTAACTAAATGAGAACATTGAAGATAATTCTGCCCATTTAATTTGTGTCCCATAACAAGAACGACTGCACCATTGCGTCCTCTATTACTATTAGAGATAGAAGTGACTTGAGAGGAAGCTACCTCTGAAGTTGAAGAATTACTTTTAGTAGCCATTTCATATCTAGTCATTAATAAATAATAATAAACTGATATAGAGAAGTAAATTAAATTTTAAAAGGATTAGTGCTTTATCACTCGGTGAACATTGAAGATCACTGACGGTGCGTAAGAAAAAGTTGACAATAGTGGGGATAAACCCCCATGACAAGTGCTTGAAGTCAGTGAATTGCTTTTAACGATGAGAAGCAAAGATGAACGGCCGTTCTATGATGGTGAATGACTGTGATGATGATTTTTGCGAAAGCAGTGGTTAACAATTTGTGATGAGAAATCGATAGTGAACCTTGGTGAGAATGACAGTGGTGGTGATTGAGAGACACTTCTCTGGGAGATCGATAGTGAACACCAATGAGAACTATAAAGGCTGTGACTAATAGACCTTTCGGGACTTGCGATGAAGTGAGTTCCTCAACTCACTGCAAAAAACATCTGGACACCAATGATTTCAGTTATAGATTGAAAGAATCTGAGCCAAAAAAAAAAGTGGCTCCATTACCATGAAGTTTTTGAGGTAGAAACTGCTTCACCTTTTCTTATTCTTTATGAGAATAATTCAAGTATTTATATACAAGACATGGTTTTAAATTGCGGTCGCGGTCGCGTTTTCGGTCGCGTTGCGTTTATCGCGGTTGCGGACATAGCGGCGGTAATTGCGGTCGTCGCAGTCGTGAATTTTTTTTAATTTTGCACAATTCTATATAAAGTGTAATAATTGCAATTACAATAATGTAAAGTCTTATTTTATAGTTTTTAAAGTAATTTATGATACCTCAAGTCTATTATTTATGTGAAAAAAAGGTTATTCATAATTTTTTGAATTATAATAAATCATTCATACTTAAAAAATTACTTATTATATTTAAAAAATAACAAATATTGAAAATGGAGATAAATAATTATGTACTAATAAGAATTAATGTACTAATGATGAATCACATTCCAAACTCCAAACAAGAAAAATACAATTTTTGTTTTGAAAATTTTTATTATGATCATTATATTATTTTTTTCTCTCTTCTTTAATTAAATATAGAACATTTGGTAAAGCCTAATTGAAATTAGAAAACATTTTTTAATAATATATTAAGAGTCAGAAGCTGAAACATATTATGTTTTTTATTAATAGACTATTAAGAGATAATTGTGTTAATAACATTATTGTGTTTAAAAAAATATTATTATGAGTTTTTTTAGAATATTAATTTAGTAGTTTTTTTCACTTGTGTTGCTACCCACAACAGATCCCTGTTTCTCTCTTCTCACGTTCTACTCTGTTTCTCTCCTTTGCTGTGGGTTTTCCCAAAATGCTCCCCTCAACCATTTTGTTCTCAATTCTCATTTCGCCCTCCTTTAGTTCTTTTCAAAGCCTCTCCAGCAGCCCTCACCCTCCCTTGATTGACCATAAATCCCCAGGCCAGCCCTTGCCCCCTAGCAGAAGAATCATGGGTGTCTAATGAATCTCAGTCACCACACCAAGCTCCAGGTTCTGCAAGTTCAACAAATTCAGGAAATTAAAAAGATAATTTTAACTTTTATAGTTTCTTAACTTCAAATCTGTTACGTAACTTACATTAGTGCTTATACAATTGTGATTGCTTGTGAAATTTGGGATTTTCTTCTTGGGTTTGCTGTGATCCGTTGTTCTAGGCTTTTATAATTTCTAACTGAATTTTTTTTTATACCCAAGTTCTTCAACGGAAAACGGAGGATAGCGGTGATAACGGACCATTATCGCCTCTATCGGACGTTACGGCGCTTCGTAGCGGCCATTAACGGCCACTACTGATGTGATTCACAATCACATCCACTTTATCCGCAATAGCGGTGGCGGCCACCGCCGCTACCGCGAAATAGCGGCCGCTATTTGAAACCTTGACACAAGACTGAGGAAATTAGTCCAAGATAAGAATAATTATATTCCTGATTTTTAGTGGATAAACTCACGAATTCAAAGCTTTAAAATTAGGATAGGGCAACATATTATCCTAATCCCTCTAGGATAAAAGAAAAATAAATATAAAAATTAACCAGATATTTCCACAAAAACTTTTATGGAATAACACTCAAAATAATACCTTCATAGAACAACACCTTAATGGAACAATACTTTCCCAGAATAGCACCAACATCTTCATTGAATAACACCTTCAAGGAAATAAAGAAATGGACATAAGCCTAAAATAAGACAAGATTTTTGGGTTAACTTCACTATTGAAATGTTTTGGAGGTTTGGATTAGTGGATCAAATATAGAGATAATTAAGAGTTTTCTCTTAACATTTCTCTAAAGTATGAGTGCTTTACTGATAGTGGACTCTTACATTTACCATTCACTATCTCTAAAAGTGAAAATCCCATTTGTAGAGGGACTTACAATAATGAGGAGATGCTCTTCACTGGAATAGCTTGAGAGATTTTACTAGAGAGGTGTTTGGTACCTGAGAACAAGGAAGGAACAGACAATGGTGGCCGGACCGATGTAGGGGCTTTGACGTAGTATTAATTCTTGGCTAAGAATAGGTTAACAATGGAGGTTTGAGGGTTTAAAGAGATTTACCAGCTCATGGAGAGTTGAGCAAAATGGGCTGTGTAAGAGAAAAGGTAGGAATGATTGGCAAATAGCTATGATACATGCCAGCTTAGCATGGCAAAAAGAACATTCTTGTTTTGGCAGTATTCAAGTCCCTAAACTTGGCAAATAGCTAGGTGTCACTAAGCACCAAGGATTTCTATTGAGAGAGAGCTAGGTTTCGTTGGGTGAATTAGGCTTGCTTGGTTTGTGAGGCCTGCTGATCTAATATTGGGCCTTTTCTATGTGTGAGGCCTATTCTCCCAAGGTAGGCTGCCATTTTTACTCTAATCCTTTTAGTGTATTAGGCCTATTGAGGCCTGTTCACCCAAACTGGGCTAGGGTATCCTATGCTCTATGAATAAGGCCTAATACCATTAGATAACATTAACTCTTCGTAACTATCAATTCTCATCATTATGCTTATTAATGCTTATATTATGTAAGTTCTATTTTTAATCTTATATAGAGGAGTTCTCACTTTCTGGAAGATAGGGATGGATCTAGGATTTATACTCAGTGGAGGCAAATTAATATATAAAATAATTAAAATGCATCAAAAATTACTTTATTTATAAATAAAGAAAGCACATTACAATTGTTCTCTACGAGTTTTCATAGCTTGGAAGCATCTTAAAATTTTTTCATTGTCAATATTACAAAATATATCTTTCTCTATATATGTAACCAAACATTCATTCATCCAAGAATCTCCCATTAGGTTGTGCAAATGGTTCTTTAGAATCTTCATATCGAAAAAAGCTCTTTAAACTGATGCAGTAAAAATTAGTAATATCAAAGCTAATTTCACAAGTAACTACACTGATGGATACACAATATGTTTCTTTGTCTCAACAAGTTTTATGGAGAGATCACTGATACTTTTCAAGCTTGCAAACTCATCATGAGATCTTAAATCAACAATGTAAGTTTCAAGCTGATTATCAAGAACAATCTCAGCTAGATAAAATTGAGTAGGATGAATCAACTTTTCCTTATCAAAGCTGTAATAGAATCATAAGGATTTAAAAAAGCCACACAAAGAAATAACTCCATATTCACCTCATTAAATCGATTGTCAAGCTCTTGAAGTTATATGTCAATTACTGTGTAAAATAACCCAACTCGATAATGATGTAAAATTTTCATTGTTTAAGCTTTGCATCGAGTTCTTTTGCAACTTACAAACATATCATCCCTATTTGGGATGACAATTTTGTTCTTTTCACAAAATAAACAAATCTCGTTGTGCAAAGATTCCCATCTATCATCTCTCATCATTTGTAGGCATTGCTTAACTAATTTAACTAAAGCCATTGTGTGAGATTCCAAATTTTCTCTACTCTTTCTACACCTATTGAATATACTGAGTTAGAATAATAAATTAGGTTACGATAACTAAGTCTCATATATTTTGTAGGTATTAGGGAAACTACCAACTAGGCCTTATAAGACAATCCATAATCCGGATGGTCACCAAAGTGGCAAAATGTAAATTTTGGACTCGAAATACATAACCGGTAAGAAGACCACTTTCTGAAAATCCTTTGTTTGAGCATACATTGGTTTATGTGCAACAATTCAAAAATAACGATTTTGTCCATAAATCGAGAGAACTTTTCTGAATAACGGTCAACTTAGTTTGACTTTGGACTAACAGATTGTTATAGTCAAACCCTTATGTTAAGAAGTTTCAAGTGATTACAATCCGTAAACTGAATCATGCGAAAATACTAAAAACAACAAGAATGAGCCCAAAAGCCTTCTTTTGGGGGTAGTTTGGTAATTTCATTACCCATAGCAGGTCAAACCACCTTAATAGTCAATCTTTGACTTAGTTTGACCTAAATAAATGAAAATTAATAAAAATAAATATCAAAATTTAAATTATAAAAATAATACCTAGGATATACTTGTAAATAATGGGATTTTAAAGGGGTATTTTAGTCTTTTCACAAGACCTGATATTTTAACATTAAAGTATTAATAAAATATGAGATATTTGAAGTATTTCTTCTACTGGAAGGGCCGACCACCATTATCATCCCCTACCTCAAGCTTTCTCCAAGTTGTCTTCACTTTCTCCTTATAAAACACCTCCCTCCCTTCACCAAATCACCAAGCCTCCTTAACAAAATTTGTTCCTCAAACTTAAGAGCTATATAAATCCAAAATTTGATGAGTTGAATCAAGCATTTGAGGGCTGTTTTGGCTGCTACAAGTCTCGATCATTATATAAGGTGAGAAGTGATGATGTTTCCTTTGATTTCAACCATGGTTTTAGATTGTTTAAAGCATGAATAACATGTCTAGGACCTTAGATTGAAACAAAAGTAAGTGTAGAGGTAGGTGAGGGTTTCAACCATGAAGAGGAAGTAGGGACACTATGGTGATTTTGATGCATGATGGCTATGGCATGCTTGTATGTAATGAGATGAACATAGCCATAACCATAGAATTGCCAAAATCATAGGTTTGGCACCAAGGGGAATATTCGACCATGGTAAGAGTTTGATGATGTTGATGCAATCTTGATGTATGGTGGGTATAGAATGGATGTAGGGAGTAAGTAAAAAACATCCATGAAGTTAAAATTGAAAAAGAATAAGTGTAGTGCAAGTGGGCATATTTGGCCAAGGCTAGTGGTATAGGTTTTCATGGTGATTTTCATGGTTTAATAGTTGAAGAATAATATATGAATGTTAATAAGATCATTTGTGAAATCGGATTCGAAAAATGATGCAATTTGACTGAAGTTATATTTTGGCATTCGGTAGGAAGTAGATTGTATTTGCTATTGTATAAGTCAAAATGAAAGATAAAGATGAGTAGAGTATTCATTATAACCGCAGTACTAAATTTTAATTGCATTCTGACATTGTTTTGTAACGTTGAGTTTAGGAGAATAAGCAGCCAAAGTGGTGCTATAAGCTTGCTACACTGTGTTGTAACATAAGGTAAGGAACATGTATGGAAGAGCATAGGAAATGCTATGCTTGCATTGGGAATATTGGCTGGTTTGAGAAATATAAACCGTGGTCTTCATACAAGGAGTTAGGATAGTTACAGTCATTATGCTGCTAAAACTTCATAAAACAAACTTAGAATCCATATATCGATAACCTAGAATAAGCTAGAATAACTTGCCAACCTAAATAGTCCAAGTTTCCTTTAATGAGAAAATTTGGTCTTAAGCTTGCATATCTTTGTGATGCAGTTTTGACTTGCATAAAAAATTATTTTCACTTGTTTCGAATTACTGACACATAACATATTCGTATTTATACGTAACAAAAATATTTTGAACACTTAGTTTAGCACTGGAATATTTGTCGAATTTTCTGCTCCGAAGTGTAAGACTTCTTGCTTTGAATAATTATGGACTGATTGAAGAGAAATCCCATTGCAATGATTTCTATTATTGACTTAAATGATATATGAACTGCTTTGAGATTGTTAGCTCCTATGGTGATCATGCATTCATATTTGAATATTTGGATTATTTGTATTTGGCTATGAGACCTTAGTCAAGTCTTCAGCACCACAGTTATCACCTGACTAGTGTACACTATAGACTTTTGACAATGGCCATTTGTCTCTTTATATGTGACCGGCTTAAGGGTGGATCCCTGGCCCATGTGTAGGTACGCCATTTCTATTTGCACATCCTTTAAGGGATTCCGTACATGCATGATTCTATTGGAAGTTGACTGTCTCCACTGATTTGTTTACAGCTCATTAGATTATCGATTTAAATTATTTGAAATTTGAAAGAAGTGTTTTAGCGATTTTAAATGTTAATGAATGAGATAGAAAGGTTTGACTATATGTTTATATCATATTTGATGTACTTATTTCTTTTGGGACTAATTTGTATTATACTTGAAGGTTTATTTTGATTTGATTATAATACATTATATCATGAGAATATAAAACCATTCTCCCTATAACCAAACTTGGAACTCGAGACAAGTAAAGTGCTTTAAGGCGTCCTTCCATACTCAGCCTGGTAATCCTAATTGGCTATAGAAGTTCTTTCCTTCCGAATTACCAGTATTGCTAATGATTTTTACATGATATTATAGAGCCAAATAGGAAACTTGCATATAATGGCATGTACATACTTTTATATATATTTCCTTACTAAGCGTAAACTCACTCCCCTATTTCCTCCTAGACTATTTGCAGTGACTTCTATTCACTTTAAAGGAGCACATATTTTGGGAGCTACAGTATTCCTTCAGGCGCGCTTTCGGTTTCCTTGAAGGTATATTGTAATTTTATTATATATCTCAGATTATTGTACAGTACTATGTCATATTTGAGACAACACTGGGGATGTAAACTAGTAGGGATAGTGTTGTGATTGTAAATTAATGTTGGACTTAATTGTGTATTGAAATATGTGCGTATGTGTATGTACAACTAATAATTTAAGGTTAATATCAATGTTGATGTTTATACTATATCCTGACAAAATGAAATTAAATTGATGATAAGAGATTAAGGAGATAATGCATATGTCATAAGTAAGTAAAGATAATGACCTGACCCATCGTAAGAAAAAGGAAAAACTTAGTTGGTATTTTCACCAAAACTGTACGTTACACATTGCATTCACAATACCTTGATCTCGCCTTTGTAATGCCAAGGGCAATTCATTTATAATCCCTAAGATATTTTTCATCAAATACAAGTTGAAAGCAAAGTCAAAAGATTGTATCAAATCTAACAAGGCATAAGCTTCACCTCTTTGCTCTGAGCTAATTCTATCCTCTACTAATTCTATCCTCTACTGTAATTTCAAGAACATCAATGACTAAACTAAACATAAGGATCAAATTCAATAAAGACCCATAATGTGAACCCCATTGTGTATCCCAAACTTGTTGAAGATTTGTTTCTTGATTCAAACCTTTTCTCGTAGAAAGTTCACCAACTCTTAAAGCCTTAACAACTTTATTCAGTTGTTTTTCTCGAAGAACATCTCTTCGTTTACATGAAGCTCCAATGATATTCACTACACTAGTCACAATGTTGAAGAGCAATGCAATTTGAACATGGTTCTTTGCCACAGCTACAAGTATCAATTGAAGTTGATAAGCAAAACAATGAACATAATAAGTGGATGTATTCATTTTCATGATCATAGTTTTCAGAACATTGAATTCACCTTGCAAGTTGCTTGCTCTATCATAACCCTGCCCATGAATCCCTAACATACTTAAATTATGCTTAGAAAATAATACCCCAGTAGCCTTTTTAAGTGTCCAAGTAGTTGTATCACTTACATGTACTATATCAAGAAAATGTTCAATTACATGCTTTTTGGAATCTACATAGCGCAAGCAATAGCAGCTTTTTCTTTGATTGAAACATCATGAGATTCATCACGTAAAATGGAAAATAATCCATCTCCAAGATCTTCTATGGTAGCATTAGTAGTCTCAATTGCAGCAGCCTGAATAAGATCTCTTTTGAATATCATGAGCTATCACTTTGGACTCATTCTCTAAGACAACATTATTGTTGATTTCATTGTGATAGGCAAGAAATCTAAGTAGCTCAAGAAAATTTCCTTGATTATGGGAATTTTCAGTTTCATCTCTACCACGAAATGCCGAACTTTGACATAAAAGAAAGCAAATGCAATCAATTGTCGTGGTTAAACGAACTCAATAATCTTTTCATGCTTGATCGGATTGCTTTGCAAAAGCAAATTGAATGTGTTGCTTTTAATTTAGCAAATCTTAACAACACTTCCATACTTTGTTATGAGCACTATTAGGACCTCCAACATGAATATCAAATCTTTCTTCTTTTTTCCAATTTGTGAATTCATCCCAAACAAAACAATCACCACTAGCTTGCTCTCCAATAGCCAGTCTATAAAGATAACAACACAAGCAAAAAGCTGCATCTTTCTCTACACTATATTCCAACCAATTAGCATATTCTTTGAACCATGTAGGAATAAAACGACATAATGCTTTTCCAAACTTTCTTTGAGGAAAATTATGTTCATAAGGTTGACATGGACCTTTTTGCAAATACGCTCTTTGAACCTTGTCTCTATCAGTAAAATTATAGTCTGAAATCTTTTTTCGTAACCCGAGATCCAAAGGAGGATCATATAAGTTTAATTCAACATGGACTTGCTTTGTACAATGTTGTATGCCACTAGAATTGATTCCGGATGATTCCTCCAAAATTGCAATCCTCTTAATAAGATATTTTTCCATATCTAATTATATTAAATAGTTTAGTTTATGTAACTTATCCATAATAAGAAGATATGTTCAAATACAATTATACAAACAAATATCATCATGCATACATAAATTGTGACAATACCCATCTTGAAACATGTATGTACATAGACCATGGACATTTAAAATTTATATTCTAAAATAATGATAATATCTTCATAGAGATAATATTTTGTTTCAAAAACAAAGAAAACAAATAAACGAAAAAAATCCCAAATGAAACATATTCTTTACTTCAACAAATAAAAAAAGGATTTTTTTTAACATCTCACACTTTTTTTTAACAAAAACTCAATGGGTTTAATTGCAAAAACAAGAATGACCTACTCCATTTGGTATTTTTTATTTTTAATCTATATTTAAATGACCTACTCCATTTGGTATTTTTTATTTTTAATCTATATTTAATAAAATAAATTATGAATTAACCCTAAATCAAGTTATTTCATCAATATAAAAAATTTTAAATAATAGATAAATATTCTATCACATTAGCAAATTAATATAAAAAAATACAAACAAAATAATTACTAACTTGAATATCTTGTTTGAAGAAGAAAGTGGTCCGCCCACTTTTTTTCCTTTGGCTTTTTAACTTTGTTTCTATCTTTGTTGCTTCTTAAGTTCCCTCTCTTTCTACTTAAAATTGTTTTGAGAGAGAAAGTGAAAAGGGAAAGTTATAAATGGGATAGAAGATGACACTTTTTGACTTTTGTTTTTTTATTATTTCTTAAATGTATTGTGGTCCTTGAATAAAATTTTTTTTTATTAATACTACCTTTGCTTTTTTTTTTTATGAGTGGGGGCAAAATATATAAAAAAAATATTTTTTACACTATGTTAAAGGAACGGAAGATTTCCCCCACTGTGTATCCATCCTTGCTGGGAGAGGACTTTTCATGAAAACTAACACAAACTCTCTCTCTCTCTCTCTCTCTCTCTCTCATTCCCTCTTCAGCCTTGCTCTCTTCTTTACTTACCTTTTCTCAATTTTGTTTTACCTTTTGACCACTACTTGTCGTTGCAGTCATTCCTCAAGATTTGCTACAATCTTCTTCACTGCTTTCTCGCGGCACATCTCATTTCACTCGTTTTCAACGTTTTCTCTCTTTAAAAAGAGCTGATTTTACAACAAAATAAATATTTTGGGGCATTGAAGCCTTCTTAAGTGGAAACAAAATAAACCTGCGTTACTTGCAAAATTTCTATCGAGAATTAGGAAGTGATCTACCTAGTTTTTTTCAAGCTCCAAGTCTTGTACAAAATGCTTGTGGGCATTGCACAATGCACATGGTAATGCACCAAAAAATGAACACCAACATACATATTGCCGCTGCCTCCACCTCCGAAAAAAATTAATTAACAGATAAAGGGACTTAAAATGAAAAAAGAAAACAAAATCTAGTGTTTTTTTCATGAGAGTTGCACTTGCACAGAAGATTTAGCTTAAAAAGTTTTACAAACTTCAATTGTCACACTCAAAACGTATGGAAGTTAGATTGTCTGTTAATTGTGTTTGAAGAAATAGTAGTCCTTAACAAACACCAGAAAATATGCATTTGTAATGATTTAAGACTTTTATCGAGAGTATCTCAGCTCTCAAAGGATTATACGGTGAACTTTTGTTTCCTTGCAATTTTGGACACCAACTTTTGATGTGAAATAAGAGATCAAATTAAGAAATTGATGAATGGATAAAATATGGACTGGCCCAATAATAAGTGGTTGAAAAAAAGGAAAAGTAAATTTTTTCTTGATATTTAGACATGATTTAAATCTTAGAATTGTCACTGTTAGGAGGGTTTTACCGTTTATGATTCCTGATTCAAACATAATTAATCTCATGCCGTAAAACGAATAAGGATACTTATAATTAAAAAAAAAAGGAGAATGACCACATTGTTCTAATAATTGAAAATTAGGATAGAGTGATTGCGAAAGACCTTTGCCTTAGCAGCAGCAGCGGCTAGCATGGCCAAACTGAAATGAAAACGAAAGAAAAACCTATGTGTTAATTAGAAATTAGGTTATATGGACATGGACAACAAATGTATGGCTAACTTAACAACCTTGACAATAGCCAAAAGGAGGGCTTTTCATATAGGAAGAGAACAACTGGACAAAAACAGGTAGTTATAGTTGTGATAAAGAAGCAAACTATCAAACAAACAAAATAAAAAACATGATGGTTCCCTCTTCCCAAATGGCATACTTGAAATTTAATTTTGAAAAAACTGAATCCTCATTACAATCAATTTAACTTCAATTGCAAGCAAATTAATTAGTATCTATGTAGACTATATTTGCGATCAAATGCCTCTCTAACCGCAACCTGCCGGGCCTTAGCATTTCATGTATCTTAAGCCCTTTCATTCTTTCTTTCTTGGTTCTTCACCAGCTTATCTAATTTCCTTACCTTTTCAAACGGAAAACTTAATTTGTTTTTACTTAAAATTATTAGCTTTAGCTTAATTTGGAAATTCTTCCATTTACGATATGACATGGAATTTGGTCACAAATTAATTTTTAAAATTTGGAATGATCTATATTTTATTAGCTGAGAAAATTTGGAATGATTTTTTTTTTGTAAAAACACGGGTTGTTTTTGTACTATATTGATTATAAAACTAACCCTCACTAGCATTATGTGATCGGCATTGATTCAAAAAAATTTAACTTAATAAAAATTTGAACACGAGACCTCTATATCATTGAGTCAATTCTTTAGATTAGTAACTTTTGGATTCAAACAATTACAACTTGATGATTTAATGAGGATATTTACGTCATTTGCCGATGAACCGGATCCTGCGTTGCTCAAATGCAACCGCTTTTTTCACCGCGTGCAAAGTCGCAAATCTGATTGCGGAGGAGACTGAACTCTCTATCTCTAGCCTTCTCCCATATATCTCTCTCAATACTTATGTATAGTCTAAAGTACGTGAGTTAAAGCTCATACACCGTCGAAAATATCTTTATAGAGATCAAACGGTCTGCATCATCCAACGACGTTTCACCTTCATACCCTAAGAAAAATAAAAAAAAAATCACAATTTAAATTAAATTAAATGACTTAAATGCCCTTAACGGAGTGATTACGAGCGCTGGTTGAAATCGAGGCAGACCTGAATAAAACGTTCTAGAAGTGGACGAAGGGTAATTCTGTTATGTAGTTGTTTTTAACGGTTTTCAGAATTCTTTTCTCTTTCTTTCTCTTCACTTCACTGCGGCCCACTTTTTCCCTCCAATTCTTTCTTCTATAAACCCACTCTTCTTCTTCCTTTTCTCACATTCGTTGCCCTCCCATTTTCTCTCCCTCCAAACAAAACAAAAAGAAAATACAAAAAGAAATATCTTTCGCTGCTCTAAAGAGAAAACCGGAGTTGTTCTTCAAAGGTTCAGGTGAGCGTCAAATTTGCTCGATTTCAATAAATTTTGCTCACTCAATTGCTGTTTCCTGGTGCTTTGATTCGATATTTCTGCATTTTTTTAAATCATTTTCTGCATTCTCTTTTTCAAGCTTTAGTACATAGCAAATGCAAAACGACAACTGTTCAACTGTCTATGGCGACCTCGCAGCCAAACAACCGAAAGATAACCAGAGCGACGGAGGTTACTCTTCCTCCATCACCTCATCCTCCGGTGCGGCCGCCTCTCTCTTCGCTCTGTACCGTCCCCGTCTTCTCATGCAACAACATCAAGATATGATCAACCACCACAATCTCTGCCTCACGCGCCTCCGCGAAGCTGCAAAAGAAGCCGAAGCACTCCGCCAAGAGAATACTTCTCTGCGATATGTCAACCGCGACCTCAACAAGCAACTCAGCGCAATGATCCAAGCCTCCGCGCACAACCACTTCGCATCGTCTGATTACAGCACGACGCCGTTCGAGTTGGTGGATGCGTTGAGAGAACTTTGTCTCAGTGGTGGCCGCGTAGGAGAGGAAGAGGTATCTGACGAGAGTCCAACGAGCGCGATGGAAGGTGCTGTGGATGTGGAGAGGGTTATGCTGCCTAGGAGCATATCTGTTAGGTCTAATGGATATCTAAAGATGATGAGTCAAGCAGGAGCGAGTCATCGTGGTAAAACTCGGGGACCAACTCGGCCTGGAAATGCCTCTCAACTCAGTGGAGCAGTGAGTTTATTTTTCTTTTTCTTGCTCTGTTGTAGATGTAAATTGGTAGTTGCAATATTTGATTCTTAGAGCTAAGCTTGTTTGCTTTTTAATGGTTTCCTTCTTTTCTTTTCTTTTTTAATGAATGGCTTGGCAATGAAGCAACGAACTACCTAAACTTAATCATATTAGCACTGTAAGACGATTATTCCTGTAGTTTTGACAATTAAAAGGAGTATTAACTGGGCTTCACATTTTCATAATGGAAGGGCTGACTAATCTTTTTTGGTGAATGTGCAGCAGAAGGTGTACGTGCAAGGAGGGAAGAAGGAGGAAGAGCCACTCGAATTGGAAGTGTACAACCAAGGCATGTTCAAGACTGAACTATGCAACAAATGGCAGGAGACTGGTGCCTGTCCGTACGGAGACCACTGCCAGTTTGCTCACGGTATTGAAGAGCTCCGCCCTGTAATCCGCCACCCTCGCTACAAGACTGAGGTTTGCAGGATGGTCCTTGCTGGCGATGTCTGTCCCTATGGCCATCGATGCCATTTTCGTCATGCACTTACTGAGCAGGAGAAGTTCATGGCCCAGCTCAAGCCCCGGACCAGATAAAACTTCAGCGGGCGATCATCATATTGCTTGCTTGCTGTATAGAGATTATTGTTCACATGAATTCCGAGCCCCAAAATTTGTTAAAAATAATATGCTTAATGTAGGAATTAGGAAGCGTTTATAGGTATGGCGCGACGTATATAAAATTGGAATACTTAGAATCATAAGAAGGAAGATAGGAAAGATGGACATAATTGGTAGAGTTTGTGGTCCCGGAAGGTGGGAGATTTTACTTGCTTTTCTTTGAGTATGACATTGAACCATGATGCTTGCTTGGGGATGCATGTTTGGTGAGCCTAACCCAAGCAAAAAAGTGCAACACATACCAAAAAAAAAAAAAAACTATAATGATGTTCATTCTTGTGACAAAGTGAAAACCTTGTGTTTGCTTGGAGTCAATAATAATATTGATGTGATTAGGCTCATAAAGTAATGTTCTGTTGTTGAAGTAGTATTTGGCATAAACATAAAAAATGTATGTACGCTTTTTAGTTGTCTTTGAGCATTTTAAATAATCTATCAGTCGCTTGGCGATGTCCTCGGAGTAATAATATGGAATTTTGAGCAACAATGCTTAACGTTGGTTGCCTGGGTCGTTCCTACTTCCTATACAATTCCTATACACTCTGTATTAAATCTATACGGGAAAAGCTGAATAAGATTGAAGAAAACGAATTATTTAACCTGTGGATTCACGTTTTTAGGAAAGAAACTAATTACAGAAGTATTTTTATTATTATTATTTATATATCTGAATGAGATTGGAATTTTGAAAATAGTGTAGCTAGGTAGCTTTGAGGCCGTGCTGCGTTTGTGACGAATTCATGACAGCAGTGGTGTTTGTTATAATATAAATATACGGTCTAATTAGATTGATAGTTCTGGTATGTTTTTCAAATTTGAAATTTAGTCTTTGCAAAAAGGAATTGAGGTTTTCTTCTTTTTATTTAATAATACCAGTCTTGTCATTGAAATAGTTCGCTAGGCTCTACGTTAATTTTGTGCGCATTACGATTAATCATGCGGATGTGACATTGATCATGCTAATGGGATATTTTGGTTAGATTCGTAATATCAAGTTTAACTAAGATGATTCATTTTCTTTAAATTTTATATTACATGAACTAAATTTCAAATTTAATATAGTATAAGACTTTCCATATAATTTGACCTTTAAAGATAAAAAAAAATATTCATTTTCATCTCTCTCTCTTCTCTCTAACTCAATCCCTTTTATTTCTAACGTCATCCTACCCATTGACTATCGCTCTTTTTCTAAATTTCATCTACCAATGGACCATTAGCTATTGTGGCTTACCAAATTCCGTCGCTAATTCCGTCGCTAATTAGCGACGGAATTTGTCCTTATCAGCGACGGATTTTTTGTTATCAGTGACGAAATTTTTCTGTCGCTAAAATGAAAATCGGTCACCTATTATCCGTAGCTAAAAATTTCAGCGACGGAATTTTCCGTCGCCAATTCCGTCCCTAATTTTTTTTATTTTTTAAATTTTATGAAAATATTCCGTCGCTAATAATAAAATTTTCTGTCGCTAATTAATTTTACCTACGGAATTTTCCGTCGCTAATAATAAATTTTTTCCGTCGCTAAATATTATCAGCAACGGAATATTCCGTCGCTAATAATAAAATTTTCCGTCGCTGAATGTTATCAGCAACGGAATATTCCATCGCTAATGCTATTATTTCCGTCACTAATTTCTTTGAATTCCGTCGCTAATAATATATTTTTTTATCATCATATATTATTTATGCATTTCGCTACCAAAATGTTAAATTCCAAAATTGTTTCCAAAAGTTTTCCGAAATATATTTAAATTTAAGCTTAAGCTTAAATTCATGTTAAAACCCTAAATTCATGACTATAGCAACATTTAAAAGACCTTAATACATAAACATAAATTTCGAATAAAATTCATACATAATCATAAAACATGATTAAAATTCAACAAATTCATAACATCTCTCAACAACCATCAAATTCTTAAAACATAAAAAGAACAAAGTACTTAAATTTCTTACATTATAACAGAGATCTATGAAGAAGGCCCATCTGCGAGGTTCGGTGTCTGGCTATCATCGGGATTTGAAGGGCCTCCTTTGCTACTCTTCCATGCATTACTCATCTCAGCCATTCATTGGTGCATTTGCGGTAAATATTTGAGAACTTCATCAAGTTTCTCTTCTATAACATCGATGCGCTCATCCTGGCTTACTATTGATTGAGAAACCGAGAATATTGGACTTGCTGAGGAGGCGGATGACTCAAGTATATCTCTATTTTGTGAACTGCTTCCAAGGCCGTACACATGTGTGTGGGTTGTTTCCATTCCTCCAATACAGTCAAACCAAGCAACAGGATCAAAGTGTGGTTGACTGCTAATATCCGTACCATACTTCTCAACCAATGAAGCATTATATTTTTCCTATAAAAAAATTTATTATTATAAATATATCTATACTTAAAAAGTAATTAAATAATAATTAACATACATAAAACGAAATAATTTTAAATATACGTACACTGACAACTTTCGACTTATTGTCCACATATTCACCTTGGCCAGCATTTTTTTTGTGAGTGCGATCAAATACCTCCTTATATGTAGGTGTTCGATTATATTGATTCCTCTTCACAAGTAAAACAAAAAAAAATATTCCGTTAGCTGTAAACAATATATATTTTAACTATAATATCATACATATGATTTAAAAAGTTACATACCAGTCTATGTGCATGCACAGGAAAAGAAATCGATCCACCTGTATGCTTGGTAACAGTTCCTTCTTTTATGGTCAATCGATTTTGCTTTCCTTTCTGTGACTTCGCCTCCCATTCCGATTTGCCCCATAAGTCATCAATCAAGGAGTCCCATATCTCAACTTTGATCCAGCTGGACATATACCCTTTACAGTCAGCAATTCGATCTGTGCCAAAATGTTGCATTGCCTTTTTTCTTTCAGCTTGCAACAAGTCACGGAATCGTGTTTTGCAAATGTTCTCCCAAATATTTTTCACAATAATCGTTTCTTCAGGAGGCCACGCAAAAATTTCCTAAATCAATTGAAATCATTAGTAAAAAATCATGTTAAGTAAAATAATAAAATAATGTATTAATTATTTGCGATTGACATACCGAAAATTTTTCCCATATTTGGGTTTTCACAGCAATTGGAACACTTTTCCATGTTGGCCAAGGATCAGTAAAATACTCTTTAATTAATGTTGTAATTGTCCGAACAGCTTGAGGCTCCAGAAAAGCGCTGCGACATACAAAAATTCAAATTTTTTATATAATATTAATTAGGTAACTTCATATAGCAAAATAGTATTATTATTTTTATTACCCGTTATTCAGACAAGTAAGTCGTGCCCTTTGATCCGGATTACTTGGAGTCGAATATCCTTGATTGGGCCCTCTTGTTCGTTTTCTACCTCCACTGCCACTACCATCGGAACTCGCACCGCTGCCTGTATTTAAAGATGTATGATCGATGTTAAGCTGCTCAATCGGTATTCCGTCAGGGGATATACCCTCGGCAGATGATGAGGCTTGGCCAGATAGACCATGTGTGGATGGGCCTTGGTCAATTGGACTATCTCTCTGGTTAATCGATTGGTCAGTGGGTGGGTCCATCTCATCAGTATCCACTTCTATTGATGGAAATAATTGTGCTTCAAGGTTAATTGCTGGGGTCTGAGATCGTGGAGTAGGCATGAAAAAAGACTTCCAACTCGATGTAGAAGATCCACCGGAGCGAGCCTTCTTACCAGAAGATTTTTTTGATGATTTCATTATACCTACAATACATGAAAAAAATAATATATGTATTAGATAATGAACTTAACATACAAAATAAATTAACATTTTACAAAAATCTTACAAAATATCGTAAATAAAAGCAAACAAAAAAGTAATTAAGTTATTAAATTCACATAAACATTTTCTTAAAAGAAATAAGAGCAATTAGCTAAAAAAGACCTCGTCCTCATCATCATCATCATTGTCGTCGTCGTTGTTGGTGTCGTCGTCGTCATCATCATCATCATCATCATCATCATCATCATCATCTTCTTCTTCTTCTTCTTCTTCTTCTTCTTCTTCTTCTACAATATTTACCTCTTCATAATCTCCGCGAACGAGAATAGTGGGATTGTCAAGGTCTTCTGAATATGTGATATTTATAGGATGTGGATTTTCAATTTCTTGATAAACCCCATCATTTAAATCCACTATGTCCACATCACAATTTTGAATATTAAATCTAGCTCTTGCTTTTGTCTTGAAAACAACCCACCAATCACGACGATCTCTTTTTCTAGATGGATAAGGACTAAAATACACTTGCTGACTCTGTTGAGCTAATATAAAAGGTTCATTGCTAGCAAGTATAGACCTATGTTTGATTTCAACAAGAGCATGTCTAGGATGAACACGATAACCTCTCTCAATGTCAAACCAATGGCACTTAAAGAGTATAACTTTATTTCCAATCCCAAAATATTCCAACTCCACTATATCTATCAATATATCATAAAAGTCACGGTCAAAATCATTGTAACAATCACCTCTCACACAAACACCGTTGTTCATTGTTTTTCGAGTTTTTCCATATTCAAAGGTATGAAACTTAAATCCATTTACAAAATACCCTTGATAACAACTTGCCAAACGTGCTGGACCATGAGAGAGGTCAATGATACGTTTATCAATTGCATTTCCTTGTTCACGAACCTACATAATAGTGATTCTTGTGATGAGTGAAATGCAGTATCATCTATTAAAACAAAACGAATTATATTTAAATTACTTACATATTGTCTAAACCATTTCGTAAAATGCGCTTAACGTGTTTTCTCCAATTGTCCATCGTTCATCTCTGGTTCATTTCTTTTAACCATTTCATCAAATATCCTATAAAATCAATATATAGCAAGTATATATGAAAATGCTTAAGATCAAAAAGCCTTCGTTGTATTTATTGTATGATATGTAATGCTATATACTTACTCAATGTATGGGAGAACTTCTTCACAATTCATTAGCACATATATCACCGCTGCATCAAACTCATCTTCTTCCAAATATCGACGATTGTTCTTTGCCCGTCCAAGTGGTCGTCCAGGATATTTGAAAATTGACAAACGTCCCATGGGATCTACGTCTCCTCCATCATCATTCCGTGGTGGACGAGTTAGCCTTGTTTGAATATTGGGATCAAAGTATAATGCACAAAATGTTGCAATTTCCTCCCTCATATATGCCTCACATATAGATCCCTCCACATGTGCACGATTTTTCACCTTCTTTTTTAGGCGATGCAAAAACCTAATTAAAGTATACAATACACATTTAATGGCATACAATAAGCGCTCTATTTCTTATAGCACATTGAAAAATGCTCATATCAAACAAATTATTACCTCTCAAATGGATACATCCATCGGTATTGAACGGGTCCGCCAACCTTGGCCTCGTAAGGTAAGTGAATGGGGAGATGTTCCATGCAGTCAAAAAAACTTGGTGGAAAAATTTTCTCTAATTTGCAAATTGTTTCTACAATGTTGCTCTGCAACTGTTCCATGTAATTCACATGTAATTCAGTTGAACATATATCTCGAAAAAAATGAGATAGCTCAGTAATAGCATCCCATATTGAATTAGGTATGAAATCACGAAAGGCAATCGGAATTAATCTTTGCATAAAAACATGACAGTCATGACTTTTCATTCCATAAAACTTGCCTTCCTCAATATTTACACACCGAGATATGTTTGATGCAAACCCATCAGGAAGCCTTAGCTCTTTCACCCATTTACACACTCTTCTTTGATCCTCTTTGCTTAAGGTAAACGATGCTTTAGGTGCGAAAGTTTTTCCATTACTTGTCACCAATTCCAATTCCTTTCGTTTACAAATCAGCGTCAAATCTAACCTTGCATTTGTGTTGTCCTTTGTTTTGCTTTTAACATCCATTAATGTATTGAATAAATTGTCAAACACATTTTTTTCAATATGCATGACATCTAAGTTGTGACGAATAAGGTTGGTATGCCAATAAGACAGCTCCCAAAAAATGCTTTTCTTCACCCAATTATGAGTTACCCCAAAACCTTGAGGTTTTTGTTGAGGACATTTTGTCCCAAATGTTAAGTCTTCCAAACTATCTATCCGAGACAACACTTCTTCACCTGACAATCTCATAACCGGAGGATCATAATCAACCCTTTTACTAAATTTATCCCTTTGCTTCCTAAAAGAATGATTAGGAGGTAAAAATTGACGATGACAATAAAAAAAACAAGGCTTTCGTCCATGTTGCAATCTAAAAGCTTTTGTATGTTCCATACAATAAGGACAAGATAATCTTCCATGTGTACTCCACCCAGACAACATTCCATATGCAGGAAAGTCATTAATTGTCCACATTAATGCAGCCCTTAACAAAAAAAGTTGATTTCTATAAGCATCATAAGTTTGAACACCCTCATCCCATAAGATTTTCAACTCATCTATCAAAGGCCTTAAAAAAACATCTATGTTTTGTGATGGATTGCTCCTTCCCGAAATTACCATATTCAATAACAAATATGGTTGTTTCATACACATCTAGGGAGGTAAATTGTAAACAGCAAGCATAACTAGCCAACAAGAATATGACCTCGTAGCTGGCCCAAACGGACAAAACCCATCTGCACATAAACCAATTCTAACATTACGAGGTTCCATAGCAAATGATGGATGAGTACAATTGAAATGTTGCCAAGCTTCACCATCAACTGGATGTCTAAGCACTCCTGAAGAACTTCGATTGTGCGCATGCCATGTCATAAACTCAGCAGTTGCAGCTGACAAATAAAGCCTTTGAAGCCTAGGGATTAATGGCAAGTAGCGCAAAATCTTGTACGGTGTCTTCTTTCCTCTTACCCCACATTGTCTATATCTAGGATGCCCACATATCACACAATGCATTAACTCGGCATATTCTTTCCAAAATAAAATACAATTATTCTTGCAAGCATCTATCTTAACATAACCAAGACCGAATTTCTCCATTTTTTTATTTATTTCATAAAAATTTTCCGATAAATGATTATTCTCCGGAAGCATACCTCTCACAATCTCCAACATTCGATTAAAACATGCTTCACTAACATTGTGCTCCGACTTCCAATTACACAATTGTGACATAGCAGATAATGTCGTGTGCTTAGAACATTTTGTCCACAATGGTTCATTTGCATCATTTAACAGAGAAGCAAAGTTTTATCTTGATGAATTTTGTTCATGCTCATCAAATCTTGACTGATTAGCATTCCCGTCAAAATTAATATGACAAGCATCCCTCACCATTCTATTATACGGGTTTTGTTCTGAATACATTTCATACATCATATCACCAACTCGTCTCTATTTCTTGAGGATTCTCCTTCAACAACTTCACCATGTTTATCCCAAATAATATAACCACCCATAAAACCTTTGTAAAATAAATGTTCCCGTACCTTATCACATTCTAAAAAGATTCTATTTTGACATTTGATGCAAGGACATTTTATTCTATCTCCACTGACAAACTGCCTATTTGAACATGCAAAATCGATAAACTCTTCAACTCCATTTAAAAACTCATTTGTAATATAACTATTACTATCTAACCGGTTGTACATCCAACTCCTATCCTTATTCATGATACGATCTGAATAAAATATCTGTAATTTAATAAACAAAACCACACAAAATAAATAAAATATAGCAATCAAAGCAAATATCTCAACCAATTAAAAAACAAAATAAAAATTTTAAATCAAAATTAACAATTATTTATTATAAAACGCATAATAAAATAGTTAAAATATTATCTCACGATCACAATCCACCAAAGCACTCCTTATTAATATTAAATAACCTACAAAAGCATAAAAAATACATATTAAAAATTAAATATTATTTTCTTTCTAATTTAAAATAAAAAATAACGATTACAATACATACATGTAATTCGTTACAATACATATTAAAACTATTAATACAACAATATATACATTTATGCAATGAAAAAAAATAATATATATAACAATGTGTATATCTCACATTAATCCCAAAATTAATAATACTAATTCAATCAATCTATTAATATCATATAATTAGATACACTAAAACAATAATAAATTATAATAATTAATAATATTATGACCAAATTAAATTTACATAAATAAATTTATATATTTAAAATATAACAAAAATAACTTTAAACATTTAATTTCAAAATTTTTACTAATATTATTATAAATACGGACAAACAAAAATAAAAAACAATAAACACATATATATTTTAAATAAACAAATTAAACAAATAAATAAAAATTAATAATAGTAGTTCAATCAATCTATTACTATCATATAATTAGATACACTAAAACAACAATAAATGTTCATAATTAATAATATTATAATCAAATTAAATTTACATAAATAAATTTATATATTTAAAATCTAACAAAAATAATTTTTTCCAATAAATACGAAATTTCTACTAATATTATTATAAATACAAATAAACATATATATTTTACATAAACAAACTAACAAACAAATAAATATAACATTTATATTTAAAAGAAATACAACTAATATATACCAAGACAACAGCCGGTGGTAGGGACGACCGGCGGCAGCTCAGCGGCGGCAGCAACGGCGATGGCGGGGGGCGGGCGGGCAGCAGCGGCGCCTATGGGCGCAGTGGCAGTGGGGGGGGGGGGGGGGAGTGGGCTGTGTTGCTTTTCTTCTTTAATAACTAGGAGGCGCCGGTGGTGAGGAGAGGAGAGAGGTGACCGGCGACAGCTAGAGGTGTCACGGACCGGCGGCGCAGCTTCGGTGGGGCAAGGGACCGGCGGCGCATAGGGGAGAGGAAGAGAAAAAAAGGAGAAAAATTGACTACCACGGGCGGGAAGAAGAAGAAAAAAGAGGGAAATCACGAATTTCGAGGTATTAGCGACGGAATTTTCGTCGGATTAGCGACGGAAAAATTTCTTCGCTAACTAGATCTAACACGTTGTACGAGGTATTAGCAACGGAAAAATTCCGTCGCAAATTTTTTCACTTTTTTCTCAGTTATTTTGGAGGGAACTTAGCGACGAAATTTTTCCGTCGCTAATTCCGTCGCTAAGTTCCCACCATGTTTTTCGGTTCCATGCAATTTTCAACCGAAAATCATGGTGGGAACTTAGCGACGGAAAAATTCCGTCGCTAAGTTCAATATATGTTTTGGATTTAGCGACGGATAATTCCGTCGCTAATTCCGTCGTTAATAATTTGGCGCAATTAAACAGTATATCCCGCCATTATTAGCGACAGAATTAGCGACAGAATTAGCGACCGAAAATATTCCGTCGCTAATTACCGACGAATTTCTGTCGCCAATTCCGTCACTAAATTCGTTATAAATTCCGTCGCTAATCCGTCGCTAATACTGATTATCAGCGACGGAAAAATTCCGTCGCTAAATTTCCGTTGCTGAAAATCAATTTTCTTGTAGTGTATTGTCATAGTACAACTTCAAGTCAAAACTAACAAATTCTCAACAGCTTTCTACCACTTAAGATGACTTTCAGCATTTTTTTTTCTGGAATTTCAATTAGATCTACAGAAAAAAAAAGCCAAATCAATTCACTTCCCCCTCTATTTTGTCAAATTTAGCCTGTATCATAACAAACATTTCCCACATAAAATAAAATTTTAATTAGGAATAACAACTTCAAAATGATAAGAGGTATGAAATAAGATCAAAGTGCTTTAGATTTATTTAAGCATTAAGGTTTTCAAAGCGGGAAAAGGTTGTATGCTTTTGGAATTTAATTCATGGGAAAAACTCTTAATTTAAGATGGTTTTAGGGTCTAAAGGAGTGGGTTCTTTCTTTTATAGCATAAGGAAGAAGATAGTATCTAGAATAATCTTAGAACATTTTAAACCAAGCTATAAGCTTAACTAGGAATGGCAATAGGTAAGGTACTTTGCTAATTTTGAGGTATTTAACCCCGAACTCGATTATATAATAAACTATCCGACTCCTATAATTACTTGAATATTTTTAAATTTTGTTACCCAAACCCTAACCTATTAGTTTTGATATTACTCATTTATTGCCTGAACCCAATTTAATTACCCGATTATTAAGTCAAAATTTTAACATTAAAATTGATGGAATTAATGCCAATTACTTGACCAAATCCAGACCATAACTTGAATAAAAAAAATTCTCATTCATACAGCTTTCTATTAACTAAAAGCATAAAAAAAAAACTAAAATTGAAATATAAATTCAATAAACAACTTTAAAATACAAACATACAACTTTAAAAATACAACAAAATGAACTTGGAATACATAGAAATTTGCTTATGAAACTAAAAACAAACATAAATCAAAAAAAAAATTTGAAATTCTATTTGATATGAGTTGGTCGAAAAGACAATAGACTTGAGGTAGACAGCGTTTAAGACGAAAGAGGACTTAGAAAGAACATAAAAACCCAGTAAGGGGATGTCATGACCCAAAGGTCGTGACTTGCATTTGACACTTACACTTATTCCACTTAGTAAAGTTACAAGCTAAATTTTTCCTTTTCGTTTTATGGTTTGTATTCGGTATCAGTGTAATCACTAAACTATTTTCATTCATTCTTTAATTCAATTATGATTTAAATTACGCCCCAAGATAGAGAAAGATCATTTATAACTCATAACTTACTATTCCTTAAAAACAGTTTGAAAATATCCCCCCTTATATTTTGAAATTTCCCCAGTTAACTACCTGCAAATCATCACAATGCTATAGAACAACATTTTCCACTATCCACATTATATTAACCAAATATATATCATCTCAACAGTCCTAGTATCCACAACTAATCCCACATGCACATCATATAATATTAGAATATTATATCGACTACTCATTATCTTAGTTTACATCCCATCCTATAGTATTATACAAAAATTGTCTGAAATAAAAGCATATACGAGAGAAGTATTACAATACCACATATTCAATAGAGAGGTCTTTGAAAGTCAATGCACTATTAAATCCTTAGGACAGTCCAACGTGTCCCTTGAATCAATCTGAAAAATAATTCTCGTTTAATGATTGAGGACTCAGTAAGTTACTAATATAATAATAGAGTTAGGATTATATCGTTTCTAATGAAAATGCATTATCCTGTAAGTATATATCCAGTATCATTCAAAAATCGATAACTTTTGAGTATTGATTCGATCATGTCTTAATGACACCAAGTGTCCCTGTATCACTACATATCATGCATCAGTGTGATAAGTACAATCATGCAGGATTCAATAGGTAGGCATATGAAAGGTTTGCTATATAAAACATTTGCTATTTCAAATCATGTCATGTGTATACAATCTCGTATGAAGCATATAAAATCTTAAAATCATTTCGCATATACCTTTAAACATGATTTAAAATATGTAAAATCTCAAATCATATCATGTCTAGTATAAACTATGTTTAAGTCGTTTAGTTTCAATTATTTCACATATACTGTGAAAAAAAACCATGTAATGTCTAGAGTTTCATATAAACTAAACCATACTCTAGACAATGTTTAACATTTAGTGAGAGACTAAGCATGGATCCCTATTCTCATATCATATCATCTCTAACCCACGGTAGCTATTAATGGGATAGTTTTCCTCGAGGGGCATCTATCTATGATAATAGATCGTCCCAATCTCACTGATCAGCTAGAAATTGAAGAATGTGTCCACGACTATTATTGGACAACCTGGAGTAGTTTCATCAAGCAACATGTACATATCACGTATATATAAATGGGGTTCCATGCCATACAGGCAAAACCAATCAATATATATATACTCTATGCCACAAAGGCATATGCCACACAGACATTTTCATAGGGTACCTGTCGTCTATAAATCAATTTTTTTTTAATTTCTTTTTAAATACTTTAAGACAACCCACATAATAAAATATTTAAAATAGAATCATTTCTCAAATTAATGCATAATTAAATCTTATGCTCAATTTGTTCATGTCATGAGTGATGTCAAAACGAGTGTTAAACATCAAGGTCTGTGGCTGTCTAGTCATTTCAAATGTTCACTTCCATTTAAAAGATTTCAATAAATCTCTTTTAAAACAATATTTTCTCTTTTAAAACAACACAAAATCGTATGCTATGCATGAATGGATTCATAAGTATACCAAGATATAGCTCAATAATTATTCAATCCAATATTGTGCATATTAGGCAATTAGACTAAGGTATATCTGCAATAGCCTCAGTTTCTCATTCACACACGATCATGACATAAGATGTCATCTATCATTCGTTATGTAATTACACAAGTCCATCAAACCCCCAATGGTATCAATCAGATTTATGATACATTTGTATAATTGTACATTCAGATATATTCCAATAATATCTATAGGTTACTAAGATTATACTCCTCTTCTTGAGGTCGCAATATTGCATAAATACACAATTCCATATCCAAATATCATCCACACAATTGAATGTCAATATACTTTTCAATTCTCAACATTTGTCTCACAGTCCATAAAGTCACAATGAGTATCTACATATATTCATGTACATTATATAATTCCGATACTATTACTGAATATTAGAATCATATACCTCTTATCATGATCACCATGTCACATCAATATACAATATTTATATTCCAATATCATCCACAATAACACACATTACCATAGAACGATTTACTACAATTTGGATCACCACGTCACACATGGTTACTAATTTATTTAATTTATTCCTCAATAAATATTAAAACTGCCTCATCATAACCTGAAACCACATTGCATCCGATAGCCACATTTCAATCACAATACACATTATTTCCCATGATAATAACATCATACGATCATAAAAAGACACATCTTATATCCCATAACACTAACTATACAACCTTTATTGTCCATATCACTTCCACAAAGTATCGTAAATCATATTTCATGATTGTCTTATCAAGCCAATAATCGAAATTATGACTCCAAAAATAATATCAATTATCATTATAAGGTAATTAACCCAATCCAGATACACATGATCCTAATGTTATGCCAATACTGTTGTCACGTAATTGTCTCATTCGATTCTAAAAGAATGACATAGTATATTAAATCACATGCACCGCATAAGGTCATACCATAATGTTTTATATATATATATATATATATATATATATCCAACCACCATCACATCAACATTTCATACTCAAATGATCAATATATTTGCTAGCGTGATTATCTAGGTTCACTAAGTGCCACAAGTTATAATTATATCTTCATTATCCACAATCGCATTCTCTTGATTATCTCATCCACCAAAATCATACTTTACATCATAACCTCTTATACACAACCACTTGCCAACATTCTCAACTAACACATTTAATTTATTAAATGCATATATAATTTAAGATTGATAATTTCTAACAACCACCTTTAACCATTTACTCATCCAAATGATATGATGAGTGTAAGGCTCGGGTATTTAAGGATACCGAGCCTCAGAAAACGCGCTCGAGAGAATTAATCCTGAGTTCTTCAGGCCCCTTGAGACAAAGTCTGAGGTAAGCGACCACCACAGCGGACAATACGTAATGAGTTTGGGCGACCGCCAACCTCACAGTCAAGGCAAACCTGGGGCGAGGATGCCTAGGGGAGCTCGCTGACGGCAGATAAAAGGGCGAGGCCTTGACAGATGTTAAGGTCGCCGAGGGAGCCACCTCTTGAGTCCCAATGGGGAGTAAAGTGCTACTCGGGTCCTTACATCTATCTTATATAAGTATCTTATCAAATGTCAAAGTTTAATGCTTTGACGAACTTCAAGCTTCACAAGCTAGTGCTTAATCCAAATTTTCGCAACTCGCCTCTTGTGACTCTGGTGCAATTTAGAACAATAACAAGAAATTTCAGTAATTCTGAATAAAATCGAGTGTCATTACCTAAAGAAAATCCCAAATATCCTTACCCAATTACCTCGGCCTAAAGCCAAACCTTCACTTCTTCCTCTTCATTTTCTCTTTGCTCGTCGATTCTGTCTAGCACTCAATCTCCATGTTTCTGACACTCCTTTAAGCTTCAATTTTCAGTACTAATTACCCAACTCATAGCCCGTTTCAACCTTTGATTAGCATCCAAAGAGACCCTCTATTCCACCTCAAGACACCGTTGTTCCTTCATTTTCTCTTTTCTCGTCGATTCTGTCTAGCACTCAATCTCCATGTTTCTGACACTCCTCCGAGCTTCAATTTTCAGTACTAATTACCTAACTCATAGCCCGTTTCAACCTTTGATCAGCATCCAAAGAGACCCTCTATTCCACCTCAAGACACCGTTGTTCCAGCCTCATTTCCTCCTGCTTAGCACCAAAAACTCCGCTTAATCAACCCTTATGTAGAGTCCAAGAACTCCAGCCTTTGAACAGCGCCTACAATCTCCTGTACAACTCGTTTTTCTTTCCTTTTCCTTAGTTCTAACCAGGCCAACAATGGCCAGTTCTCCTCACTTTTTTTTCTTCTTTCCTTTTCTTCTTTTTTTTTTTGGTTCGACCACGACCTCTTTGGTCGAACCAACTGCTGTTAAAGGCAGCAGCCTCTTTTGTCACTCCATTCCGGTCGACGATAGTGGAGGTGGCGTCGATGATACCAGCGGAAGGGCGACTACAACGCAATTGCCGGCCAGAGAGCGGTGCTTACCCCTTTTTCTCTTCGCTTTCCGATTTTCATCAACCCCTCTCTGGATCAGCCACCCTTTCTCCTTTCTTTTCCGTCGCTGGCACTCCCTTCGATCGGTCCTCCGATCTTTTTTTTTTTTTTGTATAAGGTTCTTCGACAGACACGGGTCTGCTGAAGCAATTTTTTTAATTTTTTTTTTAATTTTTTCTATTAATTAATTTTTTAATTTTTAATTTAATTTTTTTAAATGGTTTTGGTCTTCTTTAGCATACTTAGCATACTTTTTGGTCTGCTAAAGCAGACTTTTCGATATGCTCGGCAGACCATTAGTCTGCCACTATGACATGGGCAAGCTTCTTTTGGAAGCTTGTCCCATGTATATTATTTTAATATATATAATAATTTTATAATAATATATATATAGATATTTATATTATATATATTTTTTGGTAATTATATATTTTTATAGCATGTATCAAATATATATTATATAAAATTTATACTTGATAAATAGCTAATTTTTATTCAAATATATTTATCTATAATACATACACATATCTACAAATGTTCATATCTTCATTTAATCTTCATATATAAATATATATATATATATATATATATATTCTCAATATATTTTATATATGTATTTTCCTTTATTTATTTCTTTACACACACGTATAAATACACATGCACATGAAATATACTTACTTGATATATGTATATATATATATATATATATATATTTTCAAATGTACTCATTTCTTATTTAATTAATGTACAATATGTTTTATATATCAATTCTATTTATTTTTCATGTATATATTTTCATGTATACTTGTTATACACATAAAAATTAATTCATTAATTTCCTCATGACATTTCTATTTAATTTATTACTTTATAGTTCTCTTAATTCCTCTAAAAATTCCCTAAAAATTCATTTACTCCAAATCACTATATTGATTTATATTTACTTTGAGTTGAAATTTATGGTTATCAGAGGGGATGGCACGTAGCATCATTTGGTGGCACCACGTGGCACGCAACAGGTCTCCCGCATGTTGGCCTCTCGCGACTTGCAGGAAACAGTCCCACTAGGGTAACAAACGTCGGAGAAGTGGAAGGACTCTCTCAAAGACTCATCTCTCGGATATTGTGTGAAATCCCCCAATTTCATGTGAATTCTCTATGATTGTAAAGTAACTTGGCTTAAATGAAGTAAATAGATATGAGAATTATGAAAGGAAAATGATGCATGGAACATGGGAGAAGTAATGAGATGGAAGATTTAATAGTCAAGGAAATTAAATTGATGTTATAAGAATAATTGAGGTATGAGAATTGAGGTATGAGCAAAGAATTAATATCAGAAAATTAAGTGTAATTAAAGATAAGTGTATATGGGAGAAAGAAGATCAATTAAATGAATGGTCAAATAATAAAGGTTAAGGGTTAAGATGAAGTAATTTAATTGGATGAAGATGAAATAAATATCAGATTTCATAATTTGATGATGATAAAATTTATATCAAATTTTAATTGGTGTAATAAGATGTGGCTGATATGATAAGGGAAGAAGAGAATTAATGGTCAAAGAAGGGTCAAAAAGCATAGTTAAAAGAAAACATGGCTGAGATTGATGATGGGATAAGAAGCAATTAATGAAATGGCATGACTCATCACCCTCATCAGTCATCACCCTACGCCAGCCTCTCTTCCAGCCCTCTCCCTCTCGTTCCATCCAAGCTTCCAAGTCTCCTTCCATAGCTACCTTGACAAGCTACCTTATTCCTCCATCGATCCCTTTAGCTAGTTGAACGAAAATCGATCCTTGTCACTAGACTAAGTGATATCTGAAGTTTGGTAGATTGAATCCAAGTATTGGAGGAGATCTCAAAATTTGAGATTTTGGTCACTAGCAAAAGGTAAGAGAAGAAGATGATTTAGTCAATTTGATTCATGGTTTGGTGTTGTATTGAATTAGTATAACATGTTTATGGCAAATTCTTAAAGGTTTGCTTTGATATGATGATTTCAGATTTGAAGAAGAAAAAGATTAGGGTTACACGTCAAGTGATTTCGCGTTTCCGAAGGAATCAAGGTAAGAAATTTATGTAACAGACGTAAGGCGGCTATGTCCGCATGTTTTATGATGTTTAATTGTGGTTTGGAAAGAAACACCAGCTTATTTCATGCAGGAAAAATGACATTTTCGGACTTGTCTCCTAGTACCAATTAGGCTAGGGGCAGCCGACTGCCATAAAGGGAAGTCGACTGCCTAGAGACAACCAAAACGACGTTTTCTCGAAAACCGACTCAAACCAGTCGACTGCTATGTAAGCCAGTCGACTGCTATTTGCCAAAAATGCATTCTGTTTCAAACCAGTCGACTGCTATATGGGACAATCGACTGTTATTTGCCAAAAATGCATTCTGTTTCAAACCAGTCGACTGCTATATGTGACAGTCGACTGCTATTTGCCAAAATGCATTCTGTTTCAATACCAGCCGACTGCCAATATGACCAGTAGACTGTTATTTGCTAAATAAGCATTCTGTTTGAAAACCAGTCGACTGCTATATGGACCAGTCGACTGCCCTTATATGTTTTCAAAGATGAAAATATCGGAATTTTAAATGAAAATAATTTCGATAAATGAAAGTATGAAGCAGCAGCCGACTGCCCTATGAGGCCAGTCGACTGCCTTGTTTTGAAAAGAGGTTTTCAAACCTATTTTCAGAAAGTATGAAATGTCATGGCAAGAAGCTATATGGCATATGTTTTGAGATTATGCACTTTCATGTTTCTAGTAGGGGTTCTGATCAAGTCCTGAAATGATGTATGTTATGGGCTGAGGAACCATAAGTCAGGCCTCAGTCACTACAGAAGGACACCTGACTAGTGTTAACTGTAGCCACCCACAGTTGGCCAATCTGTTTATATTTCATGTTCGGCTAAGGGAGGATTCCTGGCCCTACGAGGTACGCCACATGATGATGATGATGATGATGATGATGATGATGATGATGCAGTGCATAACTCCACAAAAGTACAAATAGTTTTTATGTTATCAAAAACTACATGTATATACGATTTCAAAGAAATAAAGAAATCGAAAGTACTTGGTGTACTTGTATAAGAAGTTTTAAAAAGAAGTATATGATTTATGATTTCAAGAAGTATAAGATGTTTTAAAGGAAGTATGTATGTATATAAATGATATTTGAAAGAAGTACATGAAGTACGTTTTGAAGAAGTATGCGAAACATGCTATGCTATAAAGCATGTAAAGTATATTTTAAAGATAGAAGATGATGCATGTTTTATATGTATGTTATATTTTAAAAGAAGCATACAAAGTATGATTGTCATGTCAATTGAAATAAATATGCATAGTTGCAAACAATGCATGAAAGATGTTTATGATGCATGCTTTATAATGATTTTACATGACATTATAGAGCCAAGTAGGAAAAATGCATATAGAGGCATAGCATGCTCTTTTACATATTTTTCTTACTGAGCGTAAACTCACCCTTTTACGAACATTTTTCATACAGACTAGCTGAAGTAATCCCTCGCTCTCGATAGAAGAGCCTACGAGTGGATCTTGAAAGTTTACCTTCGAAAGACGCTTCCCAAGTAGTATAGAAGGTATACTTATGTAATTATGCAAAGTAAATTGTAATTCAGCTATGGTACAGTACAACTAACATTAATGTATATAAGATGTCGGGGATTTAAGTTAAGATGATGTATGAGATCCTGTGGAAACGGATGATACATATATACATGTATCATTAGTCTGTTTTATTGAAATTGAATTATTCATATTGAGCTGTTAGATATTAAGCTTAAGAAAGAAAAGTATGATTGACATTGACAAGCAAATCTAATCAAGTTAAGTGGAAATGGAAAAAGTAAATTGGAAATGTATGGTGACTGGGACGTCACATATTGACATAAGCAAAACCTAGATGCATGCTTGGAAGTATTTCTCTTACAATATTTCTCTCAAAAAATACATCGTACGAAGTTGAACAGGTGGGGCCCATAAGCTTATTTAAATTATGTGATTAACCTTTTGTCTTAACGATAATTGCTCGTTAAATAACTCCTATATATAGGTGACATGTATCATCTTAAGGGGATTGATTTCAATTTACTTACTAAAACTCTACCAAATTTGCTGTCTAATTTAAGTATCAAAGTGCAAGCGTAAAAAAAAAAATGACTCTGTCCCCGATTGCTTTCTTTCTTTGGAATGAGAATCACATGTATCTTTAGAGCTGTTAGTGGGCCGAACCGGGCCTGTTCTCACCGGTTCCGGCTCACTAACAACTTAAACCGGTCCGAACTGGTAGTGAACCGGTCCGGGTCGGGCTGGTTCGAATTATTTTTGCTTGCAAACCGACCCGGTTCATGGACTGGTTCGCTATTAAACCGGACCGAACCGGTTTAAACCGATTCAGTCCTGTTTTTAACTTAAATTTTTTATTTTTTTTAAAATTTATATTAATTTATTTTAATAAAATAAATATATATTAATATATTTTTATAATTTAATCTAACAAATTTATTTTTATAATAAATAATGTTAATAGTTTAATTTAACAACAATTTATTAAAAAGTTATTATAATTTATTTAATTAATGTAATAATAATATAAAAATAAATTACTATAAAATTATGTAATAAAACTATTGTTATAATAAAATAAAGTTATATTATGAATATGATATTATAATAAAATTATTATGATAAAAAAATGAAATTTAGAGAATAAAATGATAATATTATAAATTTGGAATAAGAGAATTTAAGTGAATTTGAGAGAGTTTAATTGATTATTGAAAGGGTATAAGTGAGTATTAAAAGAATAAGAGTGGATAAGTGTTTAGATTTGAGAGAAAATATGAAAGAAAATTAAAAAAAATAAAAGGGAATGAATTGATATTTATAGAGGAAAAATGAAAATTTAACATAATTTAAAAAATTTTAAAAAAAATTAAAAAAAAAGGGAGGGAAACGCTCCCTCCCTTTTACAGAGTTAATGGCAGTTGCCCATCAACATAGGCAGTGCAGGCTACTGCCTGCGTCTGCGTGCATGCCCGCCACTGCGCTGCTTTTTATTATTTTTTTAATTTTTGTTGAACCGAACCCGGATATTCCGTGCCCTTAACGAACCGAGCCCTTAACAGGCCCGGTTCATAATTAGTTGAATCGATCCAGCCCGATATGATACTAGACTGGGCCGGTTCGGAACCGGTACTGTACCGGTTCGAATTTTGGGCCGGATTAACTCGATCCGGTTGTGAGCTGAGGCGGGCCAACCCAGCCCAATAGCCACCTCTACATATCTTGTAGCTGTATTACAATGTTAGTTAGGATTGTTAAAGTTGGGCTTTTGATTTGAATAAAATAACTATAACTATATTTGATATATGTTTTTATTGGTTCCATGAATGTCAACAATTGGTGTGTTTTCATTTTCCTTTAGTAACTTTAATAGCGTAGCCACTTATAACAAGTGGGGTCAATTGATCCCATTGAAATTTTAATTTTAAAATATTTTATATATAAAAATTAAGAAAAAATAAAATTGACCCTACTAATAAATAGATGTAAGGCTTAATACATAATTTACAAAAATAAAAGAATGAATAAAAAATTAATTTAAAATAAATAAAAAAAGTTCAAAACTAAAAAACCATATAATATCTCTTATCATCACTTTTGACATAAAAGAGAAAAAAAGAAATAAAACACACAAATGTTAATATAGAAATTCGAGAAAAAATAATGTCAAAGTGAAATTACCTAACAAAATTAGTTTCAAGAATTACTTTATTGAGTATTTATAACTAGCATTGTCAAAATTGGCTTAAACCCGTTGGGTCAGCCCGGCCTGGCCCATATATTTAGGGCTTTTAGCTTATTTTTATGGCCCATTTAAGGAACCGGGCTTTTTGGCCCAACCCATTTAGGCTCGGGCCTAAATGGATTTGGCCTGGGCTTAAATGGGCCGGCCCGTTTAGTTTTAAAATATTTTTAAATTTTATTTTTATTTTAATTATTTACTTATTTAACATATTTAATCAAATTAAAATATATAAGATTAATTCTATTTTCTATTATTAAATTATTTGTTTTTACAAATCTTGCATAAAAACATTACCTAACGTTTTTTTTAAGAACATGAATTTTTTTTCAATTTTTTTATTTTTTAATTCTATTTTTTATTTATTAATTAGTAATTATAAGTTATAACACTAACACATTACTAATATAATTACATAAACATTGACGCGACACCCATTGTTGCACTGCATAATGTTTCTTTGCTTTTCTTTATTACTATGCACTTTCTTTATTACTATTTACTTTGCACTTTTCTATTGGCTACAGCCTACAGGTGGATGGCAACTTCAAACAAAACAAAATTCCCAAATTGAAAACAGAGGCGAGCAGCGAGCGGTTGAAGCGTCGAGCAGCACTACAGCAGTTTTGATCAATCGGCACCATTAGTTCACGTCAACAAGTAACTCTAACATCAATTTCTCTTTTAGATCTGTCTCTTTTTCATAGTCAAACTCCATAGTTTAAGATTAGGTTTTTTCTATTGATTAGGCTCTGCTGCAATATTTTTATTTGCTGCCATTGATGGGGTTTGTTCTTGGTCATGGTGTTTGGATTTGATAAATAGGTTCATGTTGCTCATTAATGTTTGTATGATTGTTCCATTGAGTGAATGTGTGTGCTGATTTTTTAGGCCAAGACCTAAGTTGGGTTTAATGGTTTGTTTGGTTGGATTATTGAGGTGTTTTTTTTTTATTTTGTTTTACTGATGGTAGCCTTTGCTTGTTGAATGTTGTTTATTGAATGTAGAAATTAATATGCTGTTTTTTATTTAAAAATTGTGTAGCCCTGTCAAAATGGAAGAATCTCAGTCTGAAAATGCCAATGCCCCTAATACTGTGTCCACCAATGATGAATTTGAAGTGAATGCTAATACTAGTAGTGGTACAATAAAAGAACCAGAGATGTCAAAAAGTTCAAGAAAACGAACTAAAACTTCAACTTCTACAGTTTGGAATGTATTTGAAAGAAAAACAATTAATGGTAAACAAAGAGCTATTTGTAGTGGGTGTAAGAAAGATTTTAGTACTGGGAATGGGACTTCTCACTTAAGTAGACATATGGACAGTTGTGCTGCTATTGTGTCAAAATATGGTAATTTGGGAGGGATAATAATTGATCAAGTACAGAAGTTGAAATCAAAAAAAATTGATGTGAAGCTTTTTCGAGAAGTGACTGCAATGGCTGTTATTGCTCATGACCTTCCATTTTCGTTTGTTGAATATTCATGGATTAGAAGAATGTTAAATGTAGGCAATCCGGATTTGAAAATGGTGAGTAGAAATACAGTTGTAAGTGATGCACATAAGGTGTATTTGAATGAGAAAGATAGGTAGAAAACAGTGTTGGCTAATATTCCTGGTAAAGTTTGTCTTACTTCGAACTTGTGGACTGCTTGCACTCATGAAGGATATATTTGTTTGATTGCTCACTTTGTTAATGAGAATTGGAAGTTAAACAGTAAAATTTTGAATTTTCATCACATGAAACCTCCACACACTGGAGTAGAAATAGGAAGAAAAGTGTTGGAGTTTTTAAGAGAATGTGGAATTGAAACTAAAATATTTTCAATTACCCTTGACAATGCATCTAGCAATGATGTCCTGCAACAACACTTGAAGGAACAACTTTCTTTGAATGGCACTTTATTATGTGATGGTGAATTTATTCATATAAGGTGTTGTGCTCGTATTTTGAACCTTATAGTTCAAGAAGGTTTGAAAGTAGCTAATGATGCCTTGCATAATATTCGAGAGAGTATCAAATATGTGAAGGCATCAGAAGCAAGGATGATAGAATTTCAAAAGCGTGTGAAAATGTTTAGAGATATTCAAACCGAAGTGAGTTTGCGCATGGATGTCTCTACTAGATGGAACTCCACATTTGTCATGCTTGAAAGTGCTCTTAAGTATCAACATGCATTCACTTCTCTCAAGTTAGATGATAGTAACTTTATGTTTTGTAAATCAAATGAAGAGTGGGAACGAGGGAAGAAAATGTGTGAGTTCTTGTGCCCTTGTTATGATATGACAATGTTGATTTCTGGTTCAACTTATCCAACATCTAATTTGTACTTCATGCAAGTGTGGCAAATAGAATGTCTTTTAACAAGAAGTATGATGAGTGAAGATGATGTTATAAGGGATATGGCACTTCGAATGAAAGTGAAGTTTAACAAGTATTGGAGTGCCTATAGCATTGTGCTTGCTTTTGGAGCCATCCTTGACCCACGAATGAAACTCCAAATGATAAAATTTTGCTTTAGTGAGCTTGATCCAATAACTTGTGATGAGAAAGTGGAATGTGTCAAGAAGAAGCTTTACTTTTTTTTCAATCAATATTTGAAAAAGTCTTATGATAATGAGTCTCTACTTCAAGCCAACATAATGACTCACAATCTCTTATACATGCTAATTGGAAGGGGAAAAGTACATTTGCTTTGAGCGATGTAAGTTCATTTTTTTAAAGTATATACTTTATTTTAAATTCTCTTTTGTAATGACAATTAATTTATTTTGCAATGTCTAATGATATAGGCTTTCAAAAGGTTTGAAACTACTCAAGTGGAAGAACCGAAATCCCAATTAGATATGTATTTGGAGGAGCCAAAGATTATAGGTCGCACCGTTGAAGATTTAAATGTGTTACAATGGTGGAAAGATCATAAGCCAAGATTTCCGGAGCTTGCAAATATGGCTTGTGATATATTGAGCATTCCTATCACAACAGTGGCATCTGAGAGCTCTTTTAGCATTGGTTCTCATGTTCTAAACAAGTATCGAAGTTCTCTAGACCATGAGAATGTGGAAATGCTCATTTGCACCAGAAATTGGATTTTCGGTTTTGAAGGTAATGTTATTATTTATTTTACATTTTTTAATCAATTCATATGTTTAATTCTTATGATTTCTTATATTATTTTTTATTTATGTTTGTAGATGGCGAAGTTCAAAGTGAAGTGATTGAATGTGATTGAGACTTGATGAATGAGAAGGAAATGAATCAGTTTATTATGTTTTTGGTTTTTAATATTGTAATGTTGAGACATGTTATGTTTTCTAATTTTTAAGCTTGTTAAAACAATTTATGTTATGTTTTTTAGACAATTAATATGTAATATTCAAATGATATTAGACTTGATGTTATGAATTTGATATTAATATATTTGATGTTTGTTTAATATTTATTTTAAAATTTTATTTTGTTTACTTATTAAAAGAAATTAGATGTTAACATAAATTTTAATTTTTTATTTTTAATATACGGGTTGGCCCGTTTAGGCCCGTTAGCCCTGAAGGCCGGATATGGGCTTGCATTTTTAGGCCCATTTAACTAGAAGGGTTTTTTGGCCCGATCCGTTTTTGGCCTAACCCGTTAGGGCCGACCTATTTTGACGGTGCTAATTTTTGGCATATTTACCTCTAATATAATTTTGATATGATGAAGTTTCTTTTGGGCATCACATTCTGCAGCAACAACCTGCATTTTGATTAAGTTACTGTTCGGACGAGCATTGACTAGAAGGTTTTTTTGGCCAGCCATTGAGTAGGAGTTGAGTGAAAATGAAAATGCAATGCCTGCACGATTGCTTTTCTATTTCTCTTACCTGTTTAACCTTTTTTATTACAACCAATTTGCCTAGTCTCCAACTTCTAACTTGAACGTGAGTTGGTTTTATTTTATTCCTAATAGTAATTGTTATAATGTCGAATGAAATAAGAATGTTCAACGTGTTGTTGCAAAAAAACAACAATAAATGTTTGCTGACGTCAAATTCTCGATCTTCGTGTTAGTTTGTCTTCAAGAATTCTTCAAGAGAGAAAACCATCAGGGGGCGCAGGGGTTTTCCCCTGTGTGCGCACTCCGATGCTTAAATCAGACAGGGTTTCCGTAGGCAAATAGAGCTTAGGGCTTAAAGATGATACCTGTGACCTATTTATATGAGTGATTTTGCGCGTAATTACCTTTAAGACCCACAGCTTAAGTAATAACTCAGTGGATCTTTTATGAGCCTTCTGGGCCTAATTGTCTTCAGCTTGACTTATAGAAAAGCCCAGTAATAAATGACCTAGTCCACATCAATTGCTCTCCACTCTTTTACAAGGTTTACCTTGTGAAAGAGAATATAAAGAATGGGCTTTTCAAATTCTCTTGCTGCCCTCTTCCAAGAATCTTTTCATCTTCACTTGAGGGCTTAACTAGTGAACTTCATTATTATTCGTAGCAGAAACGACTTCGTGGCATCATTTCTTTTGTCAAGTGCCTTCTATTAGCCAAGAGGAAGAAAACCGAATCTAGGTTAAGGCCATGAGGGCACATCGTCCAGAAGTGCCATAAGCGGATGCATATGTTCTTATCTGGTTTCATCATATGTGATTTGTACTTGGTATGCTCTTGATTGGTTGAAGCTCGATCTAGATGCTGAGAATTTGGAACCTTCTTTGAGGATAGACACTTGTAAAGATTTATCTAATCTTACCAGCTCTTAGAAGCCTTTTTGTCGACTAGAGATGGTCGAGGTTCTCACAAGTTTGGACGAAGATTATTTAAATAATCCAGAGACTAATTTTCTTAAGGATCAAGCTATTGACATTATAGCACCTTAGGACGCATATGCATGGGTGCCTATTAGTTTCGATACTCCTTTTAATGCAGAAATTAATCTATAGTGCTCCCCAGCTCTTCTTATGAAACACTTACATCTAAAGAAGAATTTGTACTTGGGTATTGCATTTATCCGTACACTTTATTGCTTGAGGATTTCACAATTTGCCCATCTCGTGCATTTTTTCGCTTAGGAACTTTATAGAATTGCCCGTCTCACGCATTTTCGCTTAAGGACTTTTAGAGAATTGCCCATCTTGCGTATTTTTCGCATAAAGCCTTTATAGAAATGATAAGACTATAACATCGTTTTTATATCTGGAATGCCAACATAATACGTTAAATGCACTTTGTCAATCAATTGTAGCACATATCCAATGATAAAATTGTAACGTACCTCGTTTAGAGATTTATTTTTGCCCATCTTGCACCCTTTTGTGCTTAGGGAATTTTTTTTTGCCCATCTTGCGCATTTTTCGCTTAGGAACTTATTTGTGCCCGTCTCGCGTCTTCTTCTCGCTTAGGGACTTATTTGTGCCCGTCTCGCGCATTTTTCGCTTAGGGTCTTATTTGTGCCCGTCTCGCGTCTTCTTCTCGCTTAGGGACTTATTTGTGCCCGTCTCGCGCATTTTTCGCTTAGGGTCTTATTTGTGCCCGTCTTACGTCTTCTTCTCGCTTAGGGTCTTATTTGTGCCCGTCTCGCACATTTTTCGCTTAGGGACTTATTTGTGCCCGTCTCGCGTCTTCTTCTCGCTTAGGGTCTTATTTGTGCCCGTCTCGAGTCTTCGGCCAGCTTCTGTTTTTTTTCTTCTTCTCTTCCTGCAGCATGTCTATCAAACATGGAGGATTATCATAGTACAGACAAAAATAACTGGCCTTTCGTTTCATAATGTAGTATTTTCAATTAAGTGGAATAATTGCAGTAACTGTTAAAACAATAATAGCAAATGTTTACCACCAGTACCATTCCAAGTCTTTGTCTTTGAAAAATTTGTAAGGTACGAGTGCTGTGATGTTTTGTTGTCAACCATGGATTGTGCACTAAGTTGTGCCTCGGTAGCAGCAATCTATCTTCACGAGCTTACCACAAGTTGTTTTCGATTGAACCAAGCTCTTCCTGGCTTGCTGCCTTTCACGACAGTGGCTAGTGCCTACCTCAGACACCTGCCTAATTCAATCACAATTGTTAAAGTGGACAAGAAAATTGAAAACATCGTATTAGAGTACCTCAGATCTGGTTACCACCCTTATGTCCCTGCTTGAGTGTGTTTGCAATTTCCGTTGTGCCAAGCACTCACTTGTATTGATACTCCAGAATGCTATGTATAGGGGCTTACAAAGGAGACACATCCTTGATCTCGACACCTTGAGCCGGCACATCCTTGTCTTGCTTAAAGGACTCATGAAGCCGACACACTCTTTATATAGATAAACCCTCTTTCACATGTGTGGTTATCAATAGTCCAAGTGTGTGGCTCTTAAGCCACTTCTAGATGGTTGCTAGAGCAGTTCTTGGGCCAAAGGAAGCTTTTGGACACTCTGTCGGACTTGGTCTAGAAGATTCTAGATCGTTCCGCTCAAATCCCGCACTTGGGCGTGCGCTTGGATCGTCAAATTTAAATGTGCTCGCCAAAGTTTTTTCTAATGGGAGAACCAGTAGTTTGGATTCCGTGCTATCTAGCGTTGCTAGCCATTGCCGAAAGGGATGACTCGGGTGTTCTTTGCTCGCCTGCATTGTGCTAACGGGGGAATCTTGCGTATGGGTGCTGTGTTCACCTAATTTTCTTCGCTGTCATTTTATCAAAGTAGGGAGCTTATCGCATGCGAGAGCCCCTATCTCATCCAAGGCCTGTCGCTCGTGGGAGCTCCCCTATCGCCCAAGGTCTGTCGCATGCGGGAGACCATGTCTCGCTCAAGGCTTGTCACACACGGGAGCTCTTGTCTAGCTCAAGGCTTGCCGTGTGCGGGAGCTCTTGTCTTGTACAAGGCCTGTCACTCTTCTTCGTTTTGAAGTTCAATTTCACAATGAAGAAGATAAGGTTGCCCATGTTCTAGTCATGTCGCATGCCTATAGTTGTGCAAACTACTCTATCGCGTGGCCTTGAGCTAGCTTGGGACAGAGTACCTGTTGCATGCTTGTAGTCGCGCAAATTTGCAGTGTAGCAAGCACCTTTCGAGCGACAGATTGTTCTGTCACATAACGTCTTGCATGCAACTGAGTATTTAAAAGAGTGGCATCTTTGTGAGATCTTCAATAGTGGTCCCCCTTTCTAGCCATTTTGGCTATCACACGCGTGAGCTACCTCTCGCAAAAAGAGTCTGCCACGTAGAACCTTGTCGCCAAAATTTGTCATGTGCGTGCCTGTGCTCGTCGAATTGAAAACACTGCTGTCGCCCATTCCTTGTATTCTATCGCCAGAGATCTTTCAGGCAACAGGTTGGGCTCTGCCCATTCTGTGTACTCAATCACCAGGGAACTTTTGGGCGATAGGCAGGGTTGTAGCCCACTTTTTGTATTCTGCCGCCAGAGATTATTACCTGCAGCCAAATATGTGACTGGTCATAGCCTCAACTTTTTCTTTCTCTTCTTTTGTTTTTCCATTTTTTGCAGCACAATACCTTTTACTTTTACAATATTAAGCGTACCTTTACACTATATAGCTCCCCGAGTTCTTCTTTGAAATAGTGTTGTCATTTCTGTTCAAAGATGAACTTTTTCTCGAGCGTTGTGTTTGATGGTGTACAGAGTTGCCTAATCTTTTCTCGCTTCGGTCACTCTGAATGGCTCGCCCATAAAGTTCTCTCTCCTAGGCGAGTTCCTATATCGGTTGATAAGTGCTTGCTTGCATGGGTCTTAGGATGGCTGTATTCTTACTCATCATTCACATCCATACTCGTGTGGTGGTCACTAACTCGTCTGACCTTTTATGCATTGCCTGGTTTCCGTTGCTTATCTATGTTCATGCGCACCTGGGCAAACACGAGTTAGCCTTTGAAGTTTTGGTGTGTTCCCTGAGGTCTTTGATTGGGGCTTGCCCAATGAAGCTCCATTGGACTTACGCTCGCTCGTTTTGAGCTCTTCTTCCAACTTTTTCCTTTCCTGGGCAAGCTTATATAACATCGTGGGCGTATCTCAGCTAAACCCTTCAGCTTGTTCCATGCTTGCCCATCTAGATTGCTTCTCGCGCCTTGGCATGTGTTTTACCAAGTGAGCCTTGCTGCGGAGGCTGGGCTGTGGTGTTGGTTATGCAATCACAACATGCCACTCAATCATCGAAAGTGTCTGCTGCAGTGGTCTTGTGCTAGCCTGTATTGGCTGATGCATGGGCGAGCCACTCTATCGCCAAAGTTTCTGTCGTTTGAGCAATCGAATCTATCGCTAAAGATTCTTGCCGCGGGCGCCCTGTGTTCGCCAGCTTTGCTCTATTAGGCGAGCCACTCTCTCGTCAAGGGAGCCTGCCACGTGCGATCTATGTTTGCCTATTGCTCCACCTCGTCAAGGTCCTACCGCACGAGTATTGTGCTCGCCCATCACTATACCAGGCGAGCTTGGGTGCTGTGGATAAGCTTGTTGCGCTTGAAAGTTGGCTTCACGTGTTTCAGGCTATATTGTCTCATAGGCGTGCTACTCTATAGCCTAGAACCTTGAGTGTGACAGGCTGGGCAGTTGCTAATCAATGCATTCTATCGCCAAAGTTGTTTGTCATGTACGTGCAGCAAGTGTAGACCGGTGGCGATGGGGGGAAGGGGGGAGACAGTTGAATTTTGCATCTCTCCTTCATTCTGCCACTAACACTTCTGCCAACTGTTGTTGCAGTGGTTAAATTGTCCTGTCTGCAGCGGTTGGTTCATGCATGGTTTTTCATTTTAGTTCTGCTGATTGTAACCTTTTGGTGAAGTAATTAATGCTTCTCTTCTTCGAAAAACTTCTGCTACCTCGAAAATTGGTGAAGTAATTAATGCTAGCTGTCGTCCATGAAGCTCTCGCCCAAGCTCACGAATGCGAGAGCCACTCTCTCGCCAAAACTTTGTCGGGGGCGAGAGCTAGTCTCTCACCAGTGATGTATCTTGCCGAAAGCCATTCCTCTCTTGCCAAGCATTTAGGTGCGAAAGCCTATCTCTCGCCCAGCTTGTCGGGTGTGATAGACACCCTCTCGCCAAGGGTCTATCACCCATGCAATCTCTCGCCATGCTGATAGGTGCGAGAGCCAGTCTATCGCCCATGCAGTCTCTCGCCATACAGTCATGTGCGAGAGCCAGTCTGTCGCCCATGCAGCTCTCGCCCACGCTGTCTAGTGCGAGATCTATTCTATCGCCACGCAATTCTCGCCCAAGTGTCAGGTGCGAGAGCTAGCTGTCGTCCATGAAGCTCTCGCCCAAGCTCACGAATGCAAGAGCCACTCTCTCGCCAAAACTTTGTCGGGGGGTGAGAGCTAGTCTCTCGCCAGTGATGTCTCTCGCTGAAAGTCTTGCTTCTCTCGCAAGCTTTTAGGTGCGAAAGCCTATCTCTCGCCCAGCTTGTCGGGTGTGATAGACACCCTCTCGCCAAAGGTCTATCACCCATGCAATCTCTCGCCATACAGTCAGGTGAGAGAGCCAGTCTGTCGCCCATGCAGCTATCGCCCACGCTGTCTGGTTCGAGAACTAGTCTATCGCCCATGCAGCTTTCGCCCACCACTGTCTGGTGCGAGAGCTAGCCTATTGCCAATGCGATCAGGTGAAGGAGCTAGTCTATCGCCAATGCAATCAGGTGAAGGAGCTAGTCTATCATCATGGAGTTCTCGCCCACGCTGTCAAGTGCGAGAGCTATCCTATCGCCCATTCAGTTCTCGCCCTTGCTGTTGGGTGCGATAGCTAGCTATCGCCCATGCAGTCTCTCGCCAAATGCTAACAGGAGAGAAGCTCTCGCGCCAGTACTAACAAGAGAAGGTCTCTCGCCAAGGGCTACCTGCACGTGAGTTAGCCTCTCGCCCAGTGCGGTCTCTCGCCAAATGCTAACAGGAGAGAAGTGTAAAAACTACAAACTTTGTACCATGTGGATGAATAAATAAAAGACATGGAGTAAGTTGAGTACTATGCTACATTGTAAGTTATAATCTTATGTCAAGTAATGAGGATGAAACCTCAAATTAGTGGAATTAGAAAACAGTTAAATTATACTTTTGTGTCATTTGGAAAATCTCATAACTAAGTTCAAGAATTAAATAAGAACTAATAAGACACATATATTTCCCAAAATACATAAGTAGGTTATTTTAATAAGACAAAATACACAAGTATACTAAAGGAAGTGTAGTGTGCATGAATGTTGAATGATTAAAAATAAATTGAAGAATTCATATGTATACACATATCCATACAAAAAGATATATATATATCAGTATATTTATATATATATATATATTAGACATGAATATATATATATGTTTTATTATAATTAAGATTTTTAAATATAAGTACATGTATATATATATATATATATATATATATATATATATAAAGATTGAATAGGAAAAACATATATATATATATAATATATTAATATATAAAGAAATAGGATTGGCTTCCTAAGGAAGCCAATCCAAGATGTCACCTGCTCCCACGTGAGGAGCAGGTTTATGTTGAAAAGAAATGGCTTCTGCCAAAAAAAAAACGAAACAGAAAAAGCAAACCCGATTGAAAAGAGAAGGAGAAAAGGAAAAAGATAAGGAGAAAAGGAAAAAGAGAGAAAGAAAAGAGAGATCTGAAACACTACAGCTAGCCGGAAAGAGAGGAAGAAAGGAAACTGCAATAGCGGCAACAACTGAACTTGAGAAAAGAAATAGGTGTTGTGATCGGGAAGAGAAGAAGAGCTCGTGAAGGTAGGGTTTTCTGTTATCCTAGATGTTAATTGGAGCTGTATTGGTTGATGATCTCATGGCTTGAATAACAGAAGATTAAAGGTGTGTAAGGCAAACATTTCTTTTATAACCCAATTGAACAAGAGGAGCAAGCAGGTCACGCACAAAAGGGGACCTACACACAGCAAGAAAATCTGATCTGGTGGGGTAGATTAATGGCTACTTAGGCGGGAAACTTGACTGGAATGAAGACAAAATTGGGGCTGTGTTAATGGAACATTTGGGTGCGTGAATAAGGTAGGAGCTATAGCAAATCTGTGTTCAGTTGGTTCAATGGTCAGAAACAAAATTGTAAATAACGTTGGTTTTAGATGATATTAGTTGAGTTGTGGGCTGTGTACGTGGCAAAGATAGTGCTGGATTCAAAGGCTGGATTAAGTTGTGTTTGAAGAGCATTTGGACGTACATTGAGTGATCTTGAAGGCTTTAAAATAGGGGCTCCAAAGTGGCTGAAACAAGGGCATTAAAAATACTATTATGGAGGCATGGACAGGGCATGTTTTGGCTGAAAATGGTGCAGACCGAAAGGGAGCTATGAAGTGGTTTTCATGGTAGATTTAAGGGCTGCACTTAAGAGTCTTTGAGGACAAATTTGAGGGACTGAAGAACTGATTTTTTTTAGCGTCCAAATAGAATTAAAATAGGGAATAACTGGACTAGAAAGTGACAGTAGAAAGGGGTTGCTATTGGCGCAGATTGGTAGATTTAAAGCAGGACATTTTGATAGTTGTTAAGGCCGAGATCAATGGATGGAATCAGTGCCTACAACAGGGGTTGTCAAGGTCTGAGATAGAGAGCAAGAAAAGAGAAAGGAAATTCGAAGGACAAGGAAAGGCTTAAAGTACTTCTAAGGGGGTAAGGATTTTACTATAACTAAGTTTGAAATATGTGTATTTATCTATATAAACTTAGTAACAGGTGTAACGAGGATAGATAAGTGGTAAACTTGATATATGCATATATATATATGTATACATTTATTATCGATATGATGAAAATCCCTAGTACCGAAAGAGTAAGTGATACAAATGTGAACTAGTGTTAATTACGATTACTAGATAGATATTTTAAAGTGAGCGATTAAGCATAATGACGTATAATTATTCAAGTTAACTGATTTTGTGTAGTGGATCGGAGCGGTTAAAGGACCCAAACCTTCCAATCCAGAAGAACGGGGAAGATACTCACTAGGAATATAAGGTAAGTGGGTTAAGTAAAGCTTGATAGCACCATCTCGTAGGAATGATTTAATTTTATAAAATCGTTTATGCTTGGGCTAGATCGAAACTTATTTCTGCTTTGAGCGTTGTGGCCAACCAAGCGTACATTTTAAGTGGTATGAACCGATGCATACATGCATTTACATATAGCATGTTTTGAGTTTAAATTACGTAATGTTTATGGTTTAATGACTTACATCATATGTTATATTTGCAAAGTCTTGGTTTGAACCAATATTTGAAATAAATCGAAAGTCCTTTATATTTCGAACTCAAAACTGATTTAATACTGATTTGAAATCCGTGGAAGCCAAGTGCTACGCGAGGAAATTGATTTCAAACTGTTTTTGAGTGCAGGCATGTCCTACGACCTTCGGGTCACTTCTAGCCTATCGAGCTTAGCTCTAGGCCTTATTTCCCGTCTATTGAGCTTTGTGCTCTAGACTATCGTATTGTACCTATCGAGCCTAGTGCTCTAGGTAGACTGATACTTGTCTGGAAAACCAGCAGGCAAGTTCCAGCTCTCGACTGATCAGCGAGACTGGATATCGTTCTATGGCCATAGATTTAGTGTTGCTTGCAACACCATTCCATCGCTAGCTAGGATGGATATCGATTGATTGATTGATTGAGGATCACTGCCTAATCTCTACTTACCATTGTTCCATTTCTAATACTGCTTTTAGTGAACTGAGGCAATATGCCTAATCATTATCGATTTTCTTGATTTATGACTAATGTGTTCTTGAAAATCTATATGGATCGAAATGATTGCAATACTTATTGATCGTCACCGAATGCTTATTGATTGTTTTATCAAAGTAATTACAGATTGACTTATCGAATTATACCGATAGTTTATTTGAAATGCACAACATACTGAATCCAACCGAAGGCATAGCGAACTCATTTAAATGAATTGCGTAGTAAGTTTTGTTTTAATTAAGTGCATATTGAAAACGTTCTATAACAGAAATGCATAAAGAAGTGTTTGGTTTATGATCATGCATTAAATATCGAGTTCGCTTATTACTTCGGTATTGTTTTCCACAAGTGCATATAGAACGACATGAGTCTAGCATGCATTTACTTAAGCTACTTACTGAGCCGTGGTTTTGCTCACCCCTTATTAATAACATCGCAGATCATACCAGTTAGGCTCCCACTTGGGGTTTGGGTGCGAAGCCTCGGGGACATACTTTGAGTAGCTATATCGGTCCGAATCCTCCGAGTGCTGTTTTTGTTGCACTTGAGATATAATATCGTTTATTTTGTTATCCATATATGACATGTTAAGTTTGCACAGTACATGCTTATGGGATTGCTTTTGGGATGTAACTTAGGATCGTTCTAGATTATTATAGGCTTTATGATTATCGAGCACGATCCGAGAAATGAATTGTAGTGATTTTGAACTGTAAACTGTCTCTTATAGCTATTTGTTGACTTGGGAAGTATGTATTGGATCTAGTTGAATGAACTGAGAATTCTGGATTGAGATATGTGGCTGGAAATAGTTGAGATTTTTGCAGGTTATTGAGCTGGGGAAAGTCGATTTTATATAAGGGGGAGTTTTCGACGTTTTTCTTTTATTAGTCTAATATTAAAGGAGAGTATTACGTAAGTCCAAATGGTAAATTAAACAACGAATGTATATTAAATGAAGGATACGAGAGTAGTTGAGAGAGGACACTGACACCGAATACAAACCCTAAAGTGAAAAGAAAAAGTTAGTTCGTAAAATTGACACAATTTGGTAAATAGTGAATGGAGTGATAAGCGTACGTCACGGCTATCGGGTCGTGACAGATTAAATGGTATCAGAGCCCGGTTTGTCTAGTACGTGTCAGTGTCCTAGAGGTCGTTATTGGTGTTACATCCCATGTACTGTGTAATGTCTGCATGTAGTGTACTGTTACCGACTTATACTAAGATTGATCTGCTCTTGGTATAGGTTCTCTCTTGAGTGACATACAATGAGGAGGATTGGAGGTAGACCGAGGGGATTGGCTCGAAGATATCCGATTTCACGGCCGCCCTCATCCGCAGTACCTCCATCATCCTCAATTCCGACTCCTCCACCCCCAGATAGTATAGAAGCGAGGATGGCCCGAATAGAACAAAGCCATGAGACTATGACTGCTTTATTGCAACAGTTGGTGGCTAACCAAGCTAGTGCACATCAGGCTGCACCCCCACCTCCTGCACCTCCTGTACCTCCTGCACCTCCTGCACCTCCTGTACCTCCTGCACCTCCTGTGCCTCCACCACCACCACAGCAGGCACCACCTCCGTCACCTCCGGTAGTGCCACAGGTTGTACCTTTGCCAGTTGTGCCTCCACCCGCTGTACTAGGAGTTGGGAACCCAGTGGATAGAAATATGACACTCCTCCGACAATTCCAGAAAATGAATCCATCACAGTTTAAGGGGGAGAAAGATCCAGCGAAGGCGGAGGAATGGATAGAGGAGATGGAGTTTCTCTTCAAATATATGGGGTGTGGTACCACTGAGAGGGTTTCATTAGCAGTGTATATGATGAGGAGTGATGCGCAGAAATGGTGGAAGTCCCATGAGACGTTCTTATTGGCTAAGGATCCGGTTATTACATGGGAGAGGTTCTTAGAGGCCTTCATGAACCATTATATATCTAAGGCTGCCAGACGACAGAAAAAGAAGGAATTTATGGAACTCACTCAAAGATCGATGAGGGTAGATGAGTATGAGACTCGATTTACTGCCTTAGTGAAGTATGACACGGATTATGTTGTTAATGAGGAGAAGAAGGCAGAGAAGTTTGCTTCGGGATTAAGACCTAACATCCGAAGTAAGGTCACTCCATTTGAGCTTACCGAGTATGAGGCAGTGGTAAGGAAAGCTCAAACTGTTGAACAAGAATTGGAGACTACCCAAGCTGAGTATGGGACAAGGAAGCCTCCTAGAGCTAAACCATTCATAGATAGGAGGGATGAGAAGAGGAGGTTTGAACCGAGTAGATCACAGGGACAAAATAAGAGGCAGAGGTTTGTTGCGCCTCGACCACAGGCTACTAGGCCTACAGCTACTGCTACTCCTCCTAACAGGGCCTTAGCCATTATCCCTACTGCTACTGCTACATCTCAGCCATGTGCCACTTGTGGACACAAGCATGGCAACAGACCTTGTTATGTGGTTACTGGAGCTTGTTTTAGGTGTGGCAAGACTGGCCATAGAATCAAGGATTGCCCCCAGATGAAGGCCACAGAGACGCAAGCCGGGGGACAGACCATGCCACAGCAAAGGAGGACACAAGACAAAGGCAAGAGTCCAATGGTACAAGGTAGAGTGTTTGCACTTGATCAGGAGACAGCTGATGCTTCTGGTTCGGTTATCAAGGGTAAGCTTACTATCTGTGACTTAGAAGCATTCGTACTCATTGATCCAGGCTCAACTCATTCATTCATTTCACCTGCATTTGCTAGTAGATTGCATATAGAGTCAGAGCCTTTAGGTTATCCCTTATACATTACTACTCCTCTCAAGGAATCACAGACAACTGAATATGTTTATCGTAAGTGTAAAGTGAAGGTGGGAGATAAGTGCTTAACAGTAGATTTGATACTATTGAATATGTATGACTTTGATGTAATACTAGGCATGGATTGGTTAACCAACCATCATGCTAGTGTAGATTGCTATAAGAAGATTGTAACTCTCTCCCTACCTGAAAAGTTTGTATTACGCCTTGGAAATGATAAATAGAATGATTTTAATTGTTGTTGATGTCTCACTAATATGAGATTAATTGTTTATGAAGGCTATCTCGCGTTTGTCGAGGATGCCGAAAAGAGCCAATCGGAACTGTCTGACATCCCAGTTGTCAAGGACTTCTCCGATGTATTTCCGGATGAGCTACCAGGGCTACCTCCGGAAAGAGAGATGGAGTTTGCCATAGAGCTACTCCCAGGCACTCAACCTATATCCAAGCCCCCGTATCGAATGGCCTTAGTTGAGTTAGAGGAGTTGAAAAAGCAATTACAAGAATTGTTGGACAAAGGGTTCATAAGGCCGAGTGTGTCACCATGGGGAGCTCCGGTGTTGTTTGTGAAAAAGAAGGATGGCAGTTTGAGGCTATGTATCGATTATAGGCAGTTGAATCAAGCAACGGTGAAGAATAAGTATCCATTGCCTAGGATTGATGATCTATTGGATCAATTGAAGGGTGCCCAATTATTTTCGAAGATCGATTTGAGGTCGGGGTACCACCAATTGAGGATTAGAGGGGAAGATGTGCCAAAGACAGCCTTCAGGACTCGATATGGCCACTACGAATTCCTAGTTATGCCATTCGGTCTAACGAATGCCCCTGCAGCATTCATGGCATTGATGAATGAAGTATTCAAGCCTCACTTGGATGAGTTCGTCATTGTGTTCATAGATGACATACTGGTGTATTCCTGATCCCGGGAAGAACATGAGCACCACCTCCACATAGTACTCCAGACTCTTAGAAAGGAAGGGCTATACGCGAAGTTCAGCAAGTGTGAGTTTTGGTTGGAACAAATCAGTTTTCTGGGGCATGTGGTATCCAAGGATGGTGTAGCAGTTGATCCAGTTAAGATAGAGGCCGTGATGAATTGGGAGAGGCCTAAAACAGTGACCGAGATTCGCAGCTTCTTAGGGCTTGCAGGTTACTATAGGAGATTTGTAGAGGGATTTTCCAAACTTGCTGCTCCACTAACCCGACTCACACGCAAGGATGTCAAGTTTGAATGGAATGATGCATGTGAGCGTAGCTTTTTGGAGCTTAAGCAAAGGCTGACTACGGCTCCTGTGTTGACGGTTCCAAGTGGATCCGGAGGATTTGCAGTGTATAGTGATGCTTCTCTACAAGGTCTAGGGTGTGTGCTGATGCAGAATGGTAGAGTAGTGGCATATGGTTCAAGACAGTTGAAGGACCACGAGAGGAACTATCCTACTCATGATTTGGAGTTGGCAGCGGTAGTGTTTGCGCTAAAGATTTGGCGCCATTATTTGTATGGTGAGCGGTTCCAGGTTTATACAGATCACAAGAGCTTAAAGCACTTATTCTCGCAAAAAGAGTTGAATATGAGACAGAGAAGATGGATGGAGTTATTGAAGGACTATGACTGCGAGATTCTCTATCACCCGGGTAAAGCAAACCGGGTAGCGGATGCATTAAGTAGAAAGAGTGTGGGTTTTGTTAGTTACATGATGGTCCGAGAATGGGATTTGATGGAAAAATTTTCAGAGTTGAATATCAACCTAGAGCCCGATGGTGAGTGTTTGATGGCTAGCTTGAGGATAGAGCCTAGCATCATGGATCAAATTAGACAAGCCCAGAAAGAGGATCCTAGACTTGTGGAGATTATTGGTGGAATACAACCGGACCAAGACTCAGAATTCGAGATTTCAGATGATGGGTTATTGAGGTATAAGGGCAGAATTTGTGTCCCGAATGATGAGATGTTGAAGAGGCAAATTTTAGAAGAGGCACACAGCTCCAAATACACTATGCATCCAGGTAATACGAAGATGTATCAGAATTTACGCAAAGTGTTTTGGTGGGCTGGTATGAAGAAAGATATAGCGGCCTTTGTGTCCAAGTGCCTAGTGTGCCAAAAAGTTAAGATTGAACACCAACGGCCAGCAGGCTTACTAAAGCCTTTGCCCATACCTACATGGAAGTGGGAGCATGTGACTATGGACTTCATTATGGGGCTCCCGAGGACTCGTAAGAATCATGATGCAATCTGGGTGATAGTTGACAGATTAACAAAGTCCGCTCATTTCCTAGCTATGAAGGCTACCGATTCGCTTAGTGCCTTCGCAAATATGTATGTTAAGGAGATTGTGAGGTTACATGGAATCCCAGTGAGCATAGTTTCGGACAGGGATTCTCGGTTTACTTCCCATTTCTGGGGACACTTCCAAGATGCTATGGGAACTAAACTAAGCTTTAGCACAGCCTTCCATCCTCAAACCGATGGGCAATCAGAGAGGACTATTCAGACACTTGAGGACATGTTGAGGGCATGTGTTATGGATTTTCGAGGCTCATGGGATGATCATTTGGCACTGGCGGAGTTTGCATATAACAACAGCTTTCACTCTAGTATTGGGATGGCACCTTACGAGGCATTGTATAGGCGTAGGTGTAGATCTCCTATCAGTTGGGAAGAGGTAGGTGAAAGAAAAATATTCACTCCAGAATTAGTAGAGAAAGCATCCGAAGATGTGAGGTTGATATGTGATAGATTGAGGACAGCCCAAAGTAGACAGAAGAGCTATGCGGATAATCGGAGAAGACCTTTAGAATTTCAGGTTGGAGATAAAGTGTTTTTGAAGATCTCTCCATCTAAAGGCATAATGCGATTTGGTAAGAAAGGAAAATTGAGCTCTCGGTATATTGGTCCATTTGAAATACTAGAGAGAATTGGTGACGTGGCATACCGACTAGCATTACCACCAGAGCTGTCAAGTGTGCACAATGTCTTCCATGTGTCGATGCTCAGGAAGTATCATCCGGACCCCTCCCATGTCATTGATTATGAACCTTTGGAGATTAGGGAGGATTTAAGCTATGTCGAGAGACCTATTCGGATCTTAGATAGGAAAGATAAGATATTGAGGTCTAAGACAATCCCTCTGGTCAAAGTACTTTGGCAGCACCACTCTTCCGAGGAAGCTACGTGGGAGTTAGAGAGTTTGATGAAGGATAAGTATCCTCACCTCTTTCAGATAGACATGGAAAATTTGGGGGACCAAATTTCCTAAGGTGGGGAGGATGTAAAAACTACAAACTTTGTACCATGTGGATGAATAAATAAAAGACATGGAGTAAGTTGAGTACTATGCTACATTGTAAGTCATAATCTTATGTCAAGTAATGAGGATGAAACCTCAAATTAGTGGAATTAGAAAACAGTTAAATTATACTTTTGTGTCATTTGGAAAATCTCATAACTAAGTTCAAGAATTAAATAAGAACTAATAAGACACATATATTTCCCAAAATACATAAGTAGGTTATTTTAATAAGACAAAATACACAAGTATACTAAAGGAAGTGTAGTGTGCATGAATGTTGAATGATTAAAAATAAATTGAAGAATTCATATGTATACACATATCCATACAAAAAGATATATATATATATAGGTATATATATATATATATTAGACATGAATATATATATATATATGTTTTATTATAATTAAGATTTTTAAATATAAGTACATGTATATATATATATAAAGATTGAATAGGAAAAACATATATATATAATATTAATATATAAAGAAATAGGATTGGCTTCCTAAGGAAGCCAATCCAAGATGTCACCTGCTCCCACGTGAGGAGCAGGTTTATGTTGAAAAGAAATGGCTTCTGCCAAAAAAAAAACGAAACAGAAAAAGCAAACCCGATTGAAAAGAGAAGGAGAAAAGGAAAAAGATAAGGAGAAAAGGAAAAAGAGAGAAAGAAAAGAGAGATCTGAAACACTGCAGCTAGCCGGAAAGAGAGGAAGAAAGGAAACTGCAATAGCGGTAACAACTGAACTCGAGAAAAGAAATAGGTGTTGTGATCGGGAAGAGAAGAAGAGCTCGTGAAGGTAGGGTTTTCTGTTATCCTAGATGTTAATTGGAGCTGCATTGGTTGATGATCTCATGGCTTGAATAACAGAAGATTAAAGGTGTGTAAGGCAAACATTTCTTTTATAACCCAATTGAACAAGAGGAGCAAGCAGGTCACGCACAAAAGGGGACCTACACACAGCAAGAAAATCTGATCTGGTGGGGTAGATTAATGGCTACTTAGGCGGGAAACTTGACTAGAATGAAGACAAAATTGGGGCTGTGTTAATGGAACATTTGGGTGCGTGAATAAGGTAGGAGCTACAGCAAATCTGTGTTCAGTTGGTTCAATGGTCAGAAACAAAATTGTAAATAACGTTGGTTTTAGATGATATTAGTTGAGTTGTGGGCTGTGTACGTGGCAAAGATAGTGCTGGATTCAAAGGCTGGATTAAGTTGTGTTTGAAGAGCATTTGGACGTACATTGAGTGATCTTGAAGGCTTTAAAATAGGGGCTCCAAAGTGGCTGAAACAGGGGCATTAAAAATACTGTTATGGAGGCATGGACAGGGCATGTTTTGGCTGAAAATGGTGCAGACCGAAAGGGAGCTATGAAGTGGTTTTCATGGTAGATTTAAGGGCTGCACTTAAGAGTCTTTGAGGACAGATTTGAGGGACTGAAGAACTGATTTTTTTTAGCGTCCAAATAGAATTAAAATAGGGAATAACTAGACTAGAAAGTGACAGTAGAAAGGGGTTGCTATTGGCGCAGATTGGTAGATTTAAAGCAGGACATTTTGATAGTTGTTAAGGCCGAGATCAGTGGATGGAATCAGTGCCTACAACAGGGGTTGTCAAGGTCTGAGATAGAGAGCAAGAAAAGAGAAAGGAAATTCGAAGGACAAGGAAAGGCTTAAAGTACTTCTAAGGGGGTAAGGATTTTACTATAACTAAGTTTGAAATATGTGTATTTATCTATATAAACTCAGTAACAGGTGTAACGAGGATAGATAAGTGGTAAACTTGATATATGCATATATATATATATATATATATGTATACATTTATTATCGATATGATGAAAATCCCTAGTACCGAAAGAGTAAGTGATACAAATGTGAACTAGTGTTAATTACGATTACTAGATAGATATTTTAAAGTGAGCGATTAAGCATAATGACGTATAATTATTCAAGTTAACTGATTTTGTGTAGTGGATCGGAGCGATTAAAGGACCCAAACCTTCCAATCCAGAAGAACGGGGAAGATACTCACTAGGAATATAAGGTAAGTGGGTTAAGTAAAGCTTGATAGCACCATCTCGTAGGAATGATTTAATTTTATAAAATCGTTTATGCTTGGGCTAGATCGAAACTTATTTCTGCTTTGAGCGTTGTGGCCAACCAAGCGTACATTTTAAGTGGTATGAACCGATGCATACATGCATTTACATATAGCATGTTTTGAGTTTAAATTACGTAATGTTTATGGTTTAATGACTTACATCATATGTTATATTTGCAAAGTCTTGGTTTGAACCAATATTTGAAATAAATCGAAAGTCCTTTATATTTCGAACTCAAAACTGATTTAATACTGATTTGGAATCCGTGGAAGCCAAGTGCTACGCGAGGAAATTGATTTCAAACTGTTTTTGAGTGCAGGCATGTCCTACGACCTTCGGGTCACTTCTAGCCTATCGAGCTTAGCTCTAGGCCTTATTTCCCGTCTATTGAGCTTTGTGCTCTAGACTATCGTATTGTACCTATCGAGCCTAGTGCTCTAGGTAGACTGATACTTGTCTGGAAAACCAGCAGGCAAGTTCCAGCTCTCGACTGATCAGCGAGACTGGATATCGTTCTATGGCCATAGATTTAGTGTTGCTTGCAACACCATTCCATCGCTAGCTAGGATGGATATCGATTGATTGATTGATTGAGGATCACTACCTAATCTCTACTTACCATTGTTCCATTTCTAATACTGCTTTTAGTGAACTGAGGCAATATGCCTAATCATTATCGATTTTCTTGATTTATGACTAATGTGTTCTTGAAAATCTATATGGATCGAAATGATTGCAATACTTATTAATCGTCACCGAATGCTTATTGATTGTTTTATCAAAGTAATTACAGATTGACTTATCGAATTATACCGATAGTTTATTTGAAATGCACAACATACTGAATCCAACCGAAGGCATAGCGAACTCATTTAAATGAATTGCGTAGTAAGTTTTGTTTTAATTAAGTGCATATTGAAAACGTTCTATAACAGAAATGCATAAAGAAGTGTTTGGTTTATGATCATGCATTAAATATCGAGTTCGCTTATTACTTCGGTATTGTTTTCCACAAGTGCATATAGAACGACATGAGTCTAGCATGCATTTACTTAAGCTACTTACTGAGCCGTGGTTTTGCTCACCCCTTATTAATAACATCGCAGATCATACCAGTTAGGCTCCCACTTGGGGTTTGGGTGCGAAGCCTCGGGGACATACTTTGAGTAGCTATATCGGTCCGAATCCTCCGAGTGCTGTTTTTGTTGCACTTGAGATATAATATCGTTTATTTTGTTATCCATATATGACATGTTAAGTTTGCACAGTACATGCTTATGGGATTGCTTTTGGGATGTAACTTAGGATTGTTCTAGATTATTATAGGCTTTATGATTATCGAGCACGATCCGAGAAATGAATTGTAGTGATTTTTAACTGTAAACTGTCTCTTATAGCTATTTGTTGACTTGGGAAGTATGTATTGGATCTAGTTGAATGAACTGAGAATTCTGGATTGAGATATGTGGCTGGAAATAGTTGAGATTTTTGCAGGTTATTGAGCTGGGGAAAGTCGATTTTATATAAGGGGGAGTTTTCGACGTTTTTCTTTTATTAGTCTAATATTAAAGGAGAGTATTACGTAAGTCCAAATGGTAAATTAAACAACGAATGTATATTAAATGAAGGATACGAGAGTAGTTGAGAGAGGACACTAACACCGAATACAAACCCTAAAGTGAAAAGAAAAAGTTAGTTCGTAAAATTGACACAATTTGGTAAATAGTGAATGGAGTGATAAGCGTACGTCACGGCTATCGGGTCGTGACAAGAAGGCTCTCGCCTGAACTAACAGCAGGAGGTCTTTCGCCAAAGGATCTATCGCACATATCGTCAAAGGCCTGTCGCCAGGGGTCTGTTTGCGCGAGAGATAGCTATTGCCTAGGCTAACAGGAGGGGTCTCTCGCCAAGGACCTTTCTTCGTGCGAGAATAGCTCTCGCCCAGGCTAGCAGGAGGGATCTCTCACGCAAGGACCTGTCTGTCGCGAGAGATAGCTCTCACCCAATGCTAACAGTGGAATCTCTCGCCAAGGACCTATCTGGCGCGGAAGATAGCTCTCGCCCAGGCAACAGTAGGAGGTCTCTCGCCAAGGACCTGTCTGCACGAGAAATAGCTCTCGCCCATGCTATCAGGTGCGAGAGCTCTTCTTTCGCCCATGCAATCTCTCGCCCCCCATGCTGTCACCCGCTCCTTTGTAATCTTCTCACCAGAGATTTTTCGCTAGTTGCATGCACTCTATCACCAAAAGGCCTGTCACGCGCGAGTCAGTCTTTCGCGCAAGAGAGCTAGTCTCTCGCCATGCTGTCGCCCAATTCTCTCTCGCCAAAACTTTGTCGGGGGCGAGGGCTATTCTCTCATCATGCCAAGGTTGTCGCATGTTTGTGGCGCGTGAATGACTATGTCGCATGTACCTCGCGCGCGACAGACTGTTCTGTCGCGTGAAACTTTGCGTGCGACAGACTATTTTGTGGCGTAACTTGTGCACCTTGCTGCAGCCAACGTACCTTGTCTTCCGCAGATCGTCTTTCACCATTTTTTATGGCTTTTCTGTTTGTTTCCCACAGACGGCGCCAATTGTTATTGCAAAAAACAACAATAAATGTTTGCTGACGTCAAATCCTCGATCTTCGTGTTAGTTTGTCTTCAAGAATTCTGCAAGAGAGAAAACCATCAGGGGGCGCAGGGGCGCACTCCGATGCTTAAGTCAGACAGGGTTTCCGTAGGCAAATAGAGCTTAGGGCTTAAAGATGATACCTGTGACCTATTTATAGGAGTGATTTTGCGCGTAATTACCTTTAAGACCCACAACTTAAGTAATAACTCAGTGGATCTTTTATGGGCCTTTTGGGTCCTCTTGCCTCTTGGGCTTAAGTTATCATTCGGCCTAATTGTCTTCAGCTTGACTTATAGAAAAACCCAGTAATAAATGACCTAGTCCACATCACAACGTTTGTAATTTTACGTTACGTTCATCGAGTAATTTATTTCTAACCTCTTCTATTGAAATTCGATGGCAACCAAGCGCTCAAACCCCATCAAGTATTTTATCTCTAATAATAAAAAAATTTATTTACAATTTAATTTTTTTCTTCACATAATCAAAATATTTAATATTATACTAGAATATTTGATAAATAAAACTTATTCACTCTGTAACTTTAATATTAACTCTGATATAACTAAAAATGTAAAATTTCACAAGCAAATAATTAAAAAAAATGAAAGTAAATTAATTTTTCAAGTAGTTAGACATGATTCAAATTTTAAAATCGTTATTATTAAAAATTTTACTGTTTATCACTTAACAAAATTAATTTTAAACAGTAAAACGAATAAAACAAAAGATGATTATTTCATACACTGAATATTTTTATTTTACAAACGGTATTAAGATCATGACACATATTTTATTTTATTTTATTTATTTTTTATTTTTTAAATATATTTATAAAATATATGTCACGATCTTAACATTACATATGAAATAAAAATATTTTGCTGATAGAATAATTATCCTAAAATAAAATCTCGCAGCAAGGGGGCGCGCACATAATCTAGTCTCATAATAAATTTTGGTCGTATTTGAGTTCCATACAACTTCACTTTGTTTTGTACAATTTTACACCAATTTGATTTAGAAAAACCAAGAAAGAAAAAAACAACAACGAATGTAACTAGAGGTGGCAAAAGTTGACCCGATCCGAAAAATCCGCCTGATTAACCCGAATCCAAACCCGACCGATCCGATTTGACTAAAAAAGTCAACAATCCAAATCCAACCCGATCCGAATCCGAATTGATCCGAAACCAAATTTATCCGAATTTACATTGATCCAAACCCGACCGGATCCGAAACCAAATTTATCCGAACCTAAATTCATCCGAATTTAGATTAACCCGAACCCGAATTGATCCGACCCGAATTGATCCGAACCCGAATTGATCCGAACCCAAATTGACCTGAATCCAAATTGATTCGAATCCAAATTTACCCAAACCTGAAAATATTCAAACTTAAATTTAATATTATTAATAAATATTTAAATGTTAAAATTAAATATCAAAGTATTTTAATATAGTAAAAATATAATTTTTTTCAATAATATGAGTGTTATATATTTTTTTAATATAGTTTAATTTAAATATTCGCTTTTATATTGTATTCATTTGAACATAATGTATAATTATTTAATGGTTAATCTATAATAGAGTACAGAAGCTATATCATCTACACTAATGTCTCTAATTATTCTATAAAAAATCAAACTAAATTAAAGAGAGATATATAGTATTGTTTTATAATATTTAGTATGGATTATTAAATCACTTTGATTCAAAAGTTATTAATTAACGTAATTAATTTATGAATATTGGTAAATATATTATAAAAAAAACTATAATACAGATTTATTAAATATTTTGATTATTTCAATCCCAATTGTACTATAGGTCATGTAAGAAGACAATTTTATATTCATGAGTTTTGTAGTTCTTAGAAATATGGTTTCAGTTGATTTTATCAGATAAATTACATCAAGATGACCAAAGCTTAATCCAATAAATCTGTCAAATCGACCCGAATCCAAATCCGACCGACTCGAATCCAAATCCGACCAACCCGAATTGACTAAAAAAGTCAACAACCCAAACCCGACCTTATCCGAACCCGAAATGATCCAAATCCGAAATAGACCAATTTTTCTTTGACCCAAACCCGACCTTATCCGAATCCGAAATGATCCAAACTCGAAATAGACCGATTTTTCCTTGACCCAAACCCGACCTTATCCGAACCCGAAATGATCCGAATCCAAAATGATCCGATTTTTTCTTAACCCGAAATAATCCGATCCAAAATGATTCAACCCAAACCCGATCCGACCTGCCCATTTGCCACCTCTAAATGTAACAAAAAAAAATAGAAAAAGCAAAAGAAGAAAGCAGTTTGTCGGTAGGTGAATTGTCCTTGTCTCCGAAGCTTTTGTTACATTTACGCAACGCACCTTCTTCTCACTTTCCTTTGCTTTTTCCGCGTGACTTCAACCGTCAACATAACGCGGTTTCTTTGATTATCATTCAGAAGAAAAAGAAACAACAGAAGACCCTACAGCCTCCCTCGTTTTCTCCCTTTATATTCAGTTATTCACCATGCTCCTTGCTCACTCAATCGTCTGATACGTGAGAGAGAGGGGTAGAGAGTGATGTCGGAAGTTTTTGGGGATGGGTGGGTTGGCAAAACACTCGTTTTAATCTATCGATTCTTTCCTTTTGCCGGCTCCGCCCATTCCAAACATTTCCTCCGCCATTTTCTATCCCTTGTTTCCCTCATACATGAAAATTTCTTCAAATGTTTTCGGGTGGGAGAGTGAAAGGGAGAAAGTGGTGTTGCGAGTTATAGGTATGGGGGGAGTGGGCAGGATTTTGGGCTTTGTTCAGTCAAAGCGTGCGATTCTTCCCAACACCTCCCATCCCTTTGATTTGCAACCGTTGCTCCACTTCCCTACCTCGTTGTGTCTTGGCCACTCCGGTAGCTTTTTTCAGGTTTAGTCTTCCTTGTTTTTCTTCTTCTTAGGATCTTACAATTATTTCGTTTTAACTTGATTTATTCGATGGCTTGGAATTCGTAGCGTAACCCAAAATTGTTTCGGTGAGTCAAAAATATAGCTACATAATTACATGGTTGATAAGTTTTTTTTTCTTTTTTCTAGATATTAACATATTATTTTGAGGAAAAGTATGATTACTTGCTTAACAAAGTATTTTTTTATAAGCATGCTTTTTGTATCTTATCGTAACCATTAAGAGGATGATTCATGATTTCATAACAAAGTTATGGACTCGCAAAAAAAAATTTCAACTCGATTTCGATATGAGTTTATTTTGAGTTTTTTTTCATTAGTTTTTAGAATATAGTGTGATTGCTTCAATGTTAATTTTCTTTTTAAATTTCTTTCCATTAACTAATAAAAAAAGAAAAAAGATCTTAAAAAAGTTAAAAGTAATATAATTGTTATAAAAAAATTATAAATTTTGAATAAGTAATATTATTAAAATGCCAATGATGTTTTGGTACGGTCGTAAGAAAAAGGTTCTTAAATTTTGAGATCTCGAGTTCAAATATTATTAAATGTGAAATTTATTTAATTTATTATTATTTGTATAGTTTGTTATTGTATTCATTTATTAAGTTACATGTTTATTGTAATATTTTGATTTTGATTATTAATTTGAATGAGAATATACCCTTTCAAAAAAATATTATCAAAATAAAAATAATATATATATTTTGCTATCTACATCTTCACTAACAAAATTTATTAATTACCATATCAATGGTAAAAATTAATTTTACACAACTTTTTATTTCAATTTATATAGCATTCTAATCAATATCCAACTAATTTAACAACACCCACAAATATTTAACATTTAATATCAAATATAAATTTAAAACAAAACAAAATAAAAAAAATCATGATAAAATCTAATATTTTAATTTATTATTCAAGTAAATAATTATTTAAAATTAGGATTTTTGGAAAATACACACTCTTTTTTCTGCTTTGATCTTGGTTATAAATAGTATTGTCAAAATGGGCTGGCCCGGGTCGGTCCTAACGGGCCAAGCCAAAAACAGGCTGGGCCAAAAAGCCCTTTTAGTTAAAGGGCCTAAAAATGCAAGCCTATATTCGGTTCTCAGGGCTAACGGGCCTAAACGGGCCGGCCCGTATATTAAAAATAAAAAAATTAAAATTTATGTTAACATCTAATTTCTTTTAATAAGTAAACAAAATAAAATTTTAAAATAAATATCAAACAAACATCAAATATATTAATATCAAATCCATAACATCAAATCTAATATCATTTGAATATTACATATTAATTGTCTAAAAAACATAACATAAATTGTTTTAACAAGTTAAAAAATTAGAAAACATAACATGTCTCAACATTACAATATTAAAAACCAAAAACATAATAAATTGATTCATTTCCTTCTCATTCATCAAGTCTCAATCACATTCAATCACCTCACTTTGAACTTCGCCGTCTAGAACATAAATAAAAAATAATATAAGAACTCATAAGAATTAAACATATGAATTGATTAAAAAATGTAAAATAAATAATAACATTACCTTCAAAACCGAAAATCCAATTTCTGATGCAAATGAGCATTTCCACATTTTCATGGTCTAGAGAACTTTGATACTTGTTTAGAACACGAGAACCAATGCTAAAAGAGCTCTCAGATGCCACTGTTGTGATAGGAATGCTCAATATATCACAAGCCATATTTGCAAGCTCCGGAAATCTTGGCTTAGGATCTTTCCACCATTGTAATACATTTAAATCTTCAACGGTGCGACCCATAATCTTTGGCTCCTCCAAATACATATCTAATTGGGATTTCGGTTCTTCCACTTGAGCAGTTTCAAATTTTTTGAAAGCTTATATAATTAGATATTGCAAAATAAATTAATTGTCATTACAAAAGAGAATTTAAAATAAAGTATATACTTAAAAAAATGAACTTACATTGCTCAAAGCAAATATACTTTTCCTCTTCCAATTAGCATGTATAAGAGATTGTGAGTCATTATGTTAGCTTGACGTAGAAGACTCATTATCATAAGACTTTTTCAAATATTGATTGAAAAGAAAGTAAAGCTTCTTCTTGACACATTCCACTTTCTCATCACAAGTTATTGGATCAAGCTCACTAAAGCAAAATTTTATCATTTGGGGTTTCATTCGTGGGTCAAGGATGGCTCCAAAAGCAAGCACAATCCTATAAGCACTCCAATACTTGTTAAACTTCACTTTCATTCGAAGTGCCATATCCCTTATAACATCATCTTCACTCATCATACTTCTTGCTAAAATACATTCTATTTGCCACACTTGCATGAAGTACAAGTTAGATGTTGGATAAGTTGAACCAGAAATCAACATTGTCATATCATAAAAAGAGCGCAAAAACTCACACATTTTCTTCCCTCGTTCCCACTCTTCATTTGATGGACAAAACATAAAGTTACTATCATCTAACTTGAGAGAAGTAAATGCACGTTAATACTTAAGAGCACTTTCAAGCATGACAAATGTAGAGTTCCATCTATTATAGACATTCATGCGCAAACTCACTTCGGTTTGAATATCTCTAAACATTTTGACACACTTTTAACATAAATTTTAATTTTTTTATTTTTAATATACGGGCCGACCCGTTTAGGCTCGTTAGCCCTGAAGGCCGGATATGAGCTTGCATTTTTAGGCTCATTTAACTAAAAGGGCTTTTTGGCCCGGCTCGTTTTTGGCCTGGCCCGGGCAGGCCCATTTTGACAGTGCTACAACTGTCCATATGTCTACTCAAGTGAGAAGTCCCATTCCCAATACTAAAATCTTTCTTACACCTACTACAAATAGCTCTTTGTTTACCATTAATTGTTTTTCTTTCAAATACATTCCAAACGGTAGAAGTTGAAGTTTTAGTTCGTTTTCTTGAACTTTTTGACATCTCTGGTTCTTTTATTGTACCACTACTAGTATTAGCATTCACTTCAAATTCATCATTGGTGGACACAGTATTGGGGGCATTGGCATTTTCAGACTGAGATTCTTCCATTTTGACAGGGCTACACAATTTTTAAATAAAAAATAGCATATTAATTTCTACATTCAATAAACAACATTCAACAAGCAAAGGCTACCATCAGTAAACCAAATTAAAAAAAAACACCTCAATAATCCAACCAAACAAACCATTAAACCCACCTTAGGTCTTAGCCTAAAAAATCAGCACACACATCCATTCAATGGAACAATCATACAAACATTAATGAGCAACATGAACCTATTTATCAAATGCAAACACCATGACCAAGAACAAACCCCATCAATGGCAACAAATAAAAATATTGCAGCAGAGCCTAATCAATAGAAAAAACCTAATCTTAAACTGTGGAGTTTGACTGTGAAAAAGAGACAGATCTAAAAGAGAAATTGATGGTAGAGACGTAGAGTTACTCGTTGACGTGAACTAATGGTGCCGATCAATCAAAACTGCTGTAGTGCTGCTCGACGCCTCGACCGCTCGCGACTCGCCTCTGTTTTCAATTTGGGAATTTTGTTTTGTTTGAAGTTGCCGTCCACCTGTAGGCTGTAGCCAATAGAAAAGCAATAGAAAAGTGCAAAGTAAATAGTAATAAAGAAAGTGCAAAATAATAAAGAAAAGCAAAGAAACATTATGCAATGCAGCAGTGGGCGTCGCGTCAATGTTTATATAATTATGTTAGTAATGTGTTAGTGTTATAACTTATAATTACTATTTAATAAATAAAAATAGAATTAAAAAATAAAAAAATTGAAAAAAATTCATGTTCTTAAAAAAACGTTAATTAATGTTTTTATGCAAGATTTGTAAAAACAAATAATTTAACAATAAAAAATAGAATTAATCTTATATATTTTGATTTGATTAAATATGTTAAATAAGTAAATAATTAAAATAAAAATAAAATTTAAAAATATTTTAAAACTAAACGGGCCGGCCCATTTAAGCCCTGGCCAAATCCATTTAGGCCCGGGCCTAAATGGGCCGGATCAAAAAGTCCGATTCCTTAAATGGGCCATAAAAATAAGTTAAAAACCGTAAATATATGGGCCAAGCCGGGCCGGCCCAAAGGGATTAAGCACATTTTGACAGTGCTAGCCAAAATATACATATCCAAGGAGCCATTAAGGTACTCAAGAGGGCTTCAAAAAATCCTGTTTATCAAGGCTGTTTCCTAGATAATCTTCAGAGTATTTGCATCCCACTGTACAATTGTGAACCTTAAACATCTGTAACAGACCCACAAAAGATATCACCAAAACAATGACACCGAACCGAAATTACTTGGTGCCTTAAAACTTTTAGAGTTTTATAAATGGACAGGGAAAGTTACTTAAGCACCAAGCTAAAACAAAAACCTGAAGCAAAACAGAGGCTGTAAGAAATTAGGAAGGACAGGTCATAGCTGAGCTCCAAAAATACCAATAAGGACTGCTACTGAAACTTGTACCAAAACAAAAATCAAAACCTGCAAGATAATACATAGTAATGATTATTTATTTATCAAAGGATAATAAAGTAAGAAAAAAATAATTTATACAAAAATATAAAGCTATTAACTGAGTTGCCGCCAACTCATTTAGGAAAATTACTAAAATATAGTTGTATTAGTAGAAAAATAGATATATTAATCATCTCTTCCTACAAATAAACATATACGCCTTAGTCCGCATTTAAATCAAATTATCATTTAAACTTTCAAATGCATCTCAACTTACATTCCTCTATTACCTTCATCACTCACCCTTTCTCATCCATTAATTCCACCCAAGAACATAAATGCATTTTATAATAGTAAGTAATAATAGTATTAATATTGCCATAAGAAAACCAACACTAAAAATTATATTTGAATTGATGCTAGTTGAATTTTGCTAATACACGAGATAATGCATGAGATATACATCTACAGAGGGAGGAGAGGGTCATCCCTTCTCTCATCTCTCACTTCCAGAACCAGCATATTATGTTGACCCTTTTAGTCCAAGCCTCATTAAAATAATAACATGATCTAGAACAATGTTCCAAAGACATCCCTTATTAACACAATTAAATTTTAAAGACTTAATAGTCAAATATGACCTCAACGTTTATCACAAAATGGAATTAAGTCCTCAACGTTTAAATGCATGAAAATCAGTCCTTAACGTTACAAAATAATTGAATTAAGGACATTTTCGTTAAATCTTTTAATTTCCATTACCCCTACAAGTAATAAAACTTAACGGAAATTAAAGGATTTAATGGAAATATCCTTAATTCAATTATTTTGTAACGTTAATGACTGATTTCCATGCATTTAAACGTTGAGAACTTAATTTCATTTTGTAGCAAATGTTGAGATCATATTTGACTATTAAGCCAATTTTAAATGTGGCAAAGCTTAACGCCACAACCACTTGAAACTTGATCCAAACCGACAAAAATTCACTTGAAAATTAGCAATCTGAATCCATTTGGACCAAACTAAATTGGTAACTGTTAGTGTCACGACCCGAAGGCCGTGACTAGACCTGGCAATTCGTGTCGAAAATTCGTTTTCGTGTCATGTAAAACTGTGTTCGTATCGTTTTCGTATCGTATTCGTATCGTGTATTCGTGTCAAAAATTCGTGTCGACACATAAAACTTAAAATGTTATTTTTAGCTTTTACCACATTCATTTTTTCATTTTACTTAATTTTAATCCCGTGTCATCTTGTGTCACCTCGTGTCATTTATTCGTGTCGTGTCTAAGATTGCCAGGTCTAGCCGTGACGTATACTTAACACTCAGACTTTATTTCCCATTTATCAATTTTACGAACTAACTTTTTCTTTTCACTTTGGGGTTTGTATTCGATTTCAGTGTCCTCTCTCAACTCCTTTCGTATTCTTCATTTGATTTACATTCATCGTTTAATTTGTCATTTCTTATAACTATTTCACTTACTTAATACTCTCATTTAATACTAGACTAATAAAAGAAAAACGTCGAAAGCTCCCCCTATATAAAATCGACTTTCCCCAGCTCAATAACCTGAAATAAAACTCAACTATATTCAGCCGCATTTTACCAATCCATAGTTTCCAGTTTAATTCATTATATACTACACATACTTCCAAAATCATCACATGTATATGTATGGCAGTTTACAACTCATAATTGACTAATTTTACTTCTCGGATCATCAACGACATAAGCATGGCATTTCATAACTTATAGTCTTTACAATTCATTTCTCGGATCGCACTCGATAACCATAGATGGCTACAATAATCCATAACGATCCTAAGTTACATCCCAAAAATATCTATAAGCATGTACTGTGCAATTTAAAATGTCATACATGGATACCAAAAAAATCCTTTTTCATACCTCAAGAGTAACAAAAACAGCACTCGGAAGACTCAAACTAGTATCGCTACTTTAGGTCATTCTCGAGGCCTTGCTCCAAAAACTCCAAGCGGGAGTCTAGCTTGTATGATCTGCGATGTTATTAATAAGGGGTGAGCAAAACCACAGCTCAGTAAGTAGCTTAAGTAAACAGATACTAGGCTCATGTCGGTCTATATGTACATAATTGCATGGTAGCAGATGACATAATATATATATGCATGGCATTATATTTTATGCATTAGTGTACTCACATGAAACCTCTAATACTAAAAACATTATAATCACAAACAGATTTTGGTTACACTTACTTCGAGCAGAGAACGATACTGAAACTGATGATCAATCACTGTATGCACGAGGTCTTAAAGTACTGAAACTCATGCAAATATCAAAATAGAATTCTGATGTATTTTCTTCAAATCGATGACTTTACAGAAAACTGATAATTTATCCAAATTAAGCATAAAGCCTTAAAATGCTGGAAACAATACTGATAGAGTTTAGGCATGAATCCCTGATAACTGATACTGATGTCCATCCTAGCTAGTGATGGAGTAGGTGTCGTAAGCAACATAATACCTATGGCCATAGATTATGCTCCAGTCTCGCTGATCAGTCGAGAGCTGGAACTTGCCTGTTAAATTCTCAGACAAGCCTGATAATGCCTAGAGCTCGAGGCTCGTAAGGCGCAGATACTGATACTGATGGTCTAGAGCACAAAGCTCAATAGACGTGTAATAGAACCTAAAGCAAGGCTCAATAGGCTCAAGTGACCCAAAGGTCAATGGATTTGCCCGCACTCAAAAATATATCGGAAAAATAGTTCTTTTGTGTAGCGCTCAACTTCCATAGATTTCAAAATACTGATGAAAATATTTTCGAGCTTAAATATACAAGGTTTTCGAATTCATCTCGGGGTTGACTTATACCAGAAAATTCTTAAGTTAAACTGTAAGCAAGTCACTATACATAAAAGAACTCATGGATAAAACAGTTTGTATTAGAACACATTATATGTAAATGCATGTATGCGTTCGTGAAAGTCTCTTTATGCATAATGCGTTGCTACTACATGTAGTCTATTATGTACCATGCACACATGTACCTCTAGCACAACAACAATTTCGTATTAAGGTCTCAGAACTAACGTTTTTCATGTTATTTAACATGTGGCTTGGCCGGCTACAACATATAACATAGAAAATGATATTTAAAAATTCCAGCCAAAGGAGCATTCTTTTCAAATTTATACATTAAGCCCTTCTTTACATCTTACCTTAGTAGCTCGGTCGATAATGTTTCGTCCCTTAATTCATAAATTAACTTAATCGATAAAGGGATTTAATTGTTCTTACGAGATGATACTAGTAAAGCTTACTTAACCCACTTACCTCGAGGCTTAAAATTTTCTTCCTCGAGCTTCAGAATCCGTACTCCAGTCTTTATACCGCTCCAATTCACTACACAAATTTTATTAACATTTTTCAATAACTCTTGTCATTATACTTAATTATGCACCAACACAAGCCTCTTAGAACCTCAGTTTATTTCAATTTACTACTAAATCCAAAAACCGTTTCCTTATCCTCATTCGAGATGTACCAATAAATCCTCATCCTTATTCATAGATATTTAAACATATATACATATTTATATATATGCTTACATATACGTGTATGGTCCAACTTATTCTTCTTGAAAATCTTCTCTTAGTCAAGGTTTCGCCTTCCAACTTTCTCCTCCAAAATATTCATTAAAAATCAAATATTAATTTCATCCCATTTATTCCTCATTTTCATACTACAATATACATACATATATTTACATGTATATATATGTATATGTTTTTATCTGTATATAATTATACAACATTCAACTTCAACTTAACATTAACCTTACTATATTCACACAATATATATGTATACATATATACATATTCATGCATAATTTCTACTTAATTTCCTCACCTAATCATGTGAAATAACCTTCAAACTCAAATCTGAAAATAAATTTCAAGTTTGGCACTTAAAAGACTCACCAAATAGCCACCAAAATTGTTCACCAAAATCTGAAATTCCAGCCTTATTTTTCAGCCACCAAGAACCTCTGTTTGGGCACCAAAAGTTCAGTCAAAATCCCTCATCAAACGTCTGAACAATGCAGCCACAGATCAGTCTTTGATCACGCATTCAGCTGGGTTTTCAAGTTCTTCTCCTCACGTGGGGGCAGCTGCAGCTCAATCTTCTTCTTCTTCTTCTGTTTCTCCTCGTCACTTCCAGCACCCCATTTTGGTTTTTCTTCCTCTCGTTTTCCTTCTCTTTCCTTAGTCAGAGTACCCCTTTCTTCTTTTCGTTTTGCTGCAGAAAGCTTTTCCTCCCCTCTCTCAATCCACGCCGATCATGGCTGGAGACAAGGGTTTCCTTTCTCTTCTTTCTTTCTCTCCTTTCCTTTCTCCTTTTCCTTCTTTCCTTCTCTTTTCGATAGGGTCCCTTTCTGTTTGCGTTTGGCAGAAACTTAGGGGTCGTTTGTTTTTGTTTTTGTTTCCTATTTTCTGTTTTTGTTTTCAGTTTTTTTGGAAACAGAAACAAAAAACACATTTGGCAACATGTTTCCGTTTTCAAAAAACGAAAACGAAAACAAGAATTTCCAAAATTGTTGGAAACAAGAATTTCTTGTTTTCATTGTTTTCGGAAACATGTTTTCATTTCTGTTACTGTTCATAAGTAAGTGAACAGAGTTTATATATTAATATAATATTAATATTTTATAATAAAAATATAAATAAAATTAATTAATTTTTTAAATAAAATAATATTAAATTTTAATATAAAATATTATTTAATATTTTAAAATTAATATATTTATTTTAATATAGAAAAGTTGAAAACATAAAAAGCAATTAAATAAATATTACATTGAACTATAATATTATAATATTATTTAATTTAAATTTTTATAATAATTTATTGAATATATTAAATTTTTTAAATAATATCATTTATTATAATTTTGATATGTTAATAATTAATACTATTATCTAATATAATTAATTTTTATTTTACTAAAGAATATTATTATTTAATATTATATTCTATCTTAAATTTAAAATATATCACTACTACTATTAAATAAGTTAATATTATTAAATAAGTAAATACTTAACATTAAATAATATTATTTATATTAAATATAATATATTTTAATAACTATATAATTTATTATAAATTAATTAGTTAAATATTTTATTTAATAATGTAATATTATTATTATTACAATTAAATAAAAATTATTATTAAATATAATTTATGATTATTACAATTAAATTCAATAATATTATTTTATTTAATATTTTATTTAATTATAACATTATTTAAATTATATTAAATTTTTATAATATTAAATAAAAATATTTAATATTAGTATTAAATAATATAAAATAATATTATTTAATATTATATACATATTATTATTTAGTAAATATATTATTTTTTATTTAATTTTTAAAATTTTGTTTTGTGAAGTGAATTATTATATATGTATCAGTTTAAATATTTGTTTTCAAAACGTAACAGCATTAAACAAACATGTTTTCTGTTTTCAGAAATTGAAAACAAAACAAAACAAAACAAAAACAAAATTTTCAAAAACAGAAAACATAAAACAGAAAACAAGAAACGATACCAAACGACCCCTTAGCTTCTGCCCATTTTTTCGAAGACAAACCTGCTCCTCACGTGGGAGCAGGTGATGTCTTTGATTAGCTTCCTTAGGAAGCCAATCATATATTATTATTATTATATATATTTTTTAATATATATTACATATATATGTTATATATTTATTTCCTATTCAATATTTATATATACATGTACTTTTATATGTATATATATATAAATACTAATATATGTTTATCATTTCATATATATATTTTATACATTTTGTTTTATTTTATTTCTTTTTTTATTAGTATTATTTCTTGTATTATTTAATCACATTTCCCATTCTAGTTTATATGCATATACATATATTTTTCTTATATTGTATATTCATTTTTATTCATATATATACATATATCAATAATGTCCTTAATTTAAATTTATTTCTTTATTGAATTAATGCATTTCTTGAACTTAATTATATAATTCTAATTTATGCTAGCACTCACCATTTATTGGTAATTGCTCCTAAGTAAAATATTTGTCTCCATTACTAAAGGAAATTGGAAGTACAACTAAATTTCAATACTATACTCATTTGATGCCTCTTATTTATTTACAAAAATTAGTACAATTTGCAGTCTTCACAGTTAGTCATTGCGGTAAAAGTTGACTTGAACCCAAGCATCCTATTTAAACTGCTCAATTGATCAGAAAAGGCTGCAACCAAAATCTGAAATAACTTGAACTTGCAATGAGCTTATACTTGAATCAATCCAAAGAGTCAAAACCCAAATTGATTCAACCTAAATACACTCCAATCAAATTGCCACCTCCTCTCAACATTCTTGGTTCTAACATTCTTAAATAAAATTTTGCTTTAACTTAATGAAATCTCGATGATCAGGGAACAAACCAAAGTTTCCTTTAAACAATTCAACCACCACAATGGCCAAATTGGAAATTCTGAAATGTACATTATCCTTAAACAGCACTTATTATATTGGTTCTGAATCTGCTAACTTTTAAGATGCAATCCTACAATAAATCATAGATAACACATCATAATTCAAACATAAAGTCCCCAACAAAAACCAACCTAGATGCATCTCATATATAATGAAAGCCTACTGTCCATTGCTAGTCTTTCCTTGCTCCAGCAGACATGTGAAGTTCATTTGCTTGAAATTGATTTATTCTCTAAAATCAACAAGCCAATATTTGTAAAATTAGTACATGCAATCCAAGTACAAATAAAGATAATGATTTTCCACAGCAAAGATTTAAGGCATATGGAGTGACCCAATAATCAATCGTGACCAATAGTTACATGTTGAAAGTTGTAGACTCATTCAATGGTTTATGCACAGTCCTTTTGCACGTATGCATTACTAGCAAATAAACCTTACAATCTTAGACACGACAAGATTATGCAATACGAAAACAATATGAAAAAAACATGGAAGTTACGTTTTAAATTTGACCAAAACTGCATATGAAATTGAAAAAAGCTAAAAAAAATGTTTTGTATTTGACATCTCAATGCGAATTTTGATGTAACAATTTTCGTGTTTTACATGATACAAACACGGTTGTGCGAGAAAAGAATTTCTACATGGTTCAAAGGCAAGTTTTATAAGACAGTTGTTAGACCAACATTGTTATATGGTAGTGAATGTTGGGCGACTAAGATGCTACATACACAAAAGATGAGTGTAACAGAAATGAGAATGTTACGGTGGATATGTGGATATACAAGAAAGGATAGAATGAGAAATGATGATATTCGTAAGATGATTGGAGTGGTACCTATCGAAGACAAAATATGTAAAAATCGTTTACGTTGGTTTGGACATGTAAGACGTAGACCTGTAAATGCTCCAGTTAGGAGAATAGAGGCTATGGATGTTGAGAGAAGGGTTAAGACTAGAGGAAGACCGAAAAAGACTTGAAAGGAAGTAGTTTAGAAAGACATGGAGGTTTTAAAATTAGATGAGCAAATGACCTTGAATAGGAATCTATGGAGGCAGAGAATACATATGGACGATCTAACATGATTTTAGATATTGGTTCATATAGCCTACCCCAATGCATTGGGATAAAGGCTCTGATGATGATGATGATGATGATGATGATGACGACACGATACAAACACGATTTAACATAAAACAAGTATGAAATATATATACAAATTGCCAAGTCTACTTGCAAATTCACTATCCCAGTTCAATTTGCGGCCGTAATTGGTAATACAGATGTCAATAAAATCCAAGCCAGCAATCTGCACACTTAGATTAAACTCTGAAGGTCTTCTTAACAAATCTCATATTAGTTATGATTCAGTCATCACTGTACTGTAGACTGCTTTGCTGGTCTTTTATAGAAAACCAAAACCATGCATGCTCTATTTATATTTCCCATACCATTTAGTTCATTAGCATACCCAATCCAGAATTTCAATTTTTTCCCCTAATTTTCTACTTTTGTCAAAGTAAGAACAGAAACAAAACATAAGGCTTGAAACAAATACATAAAACTTAAATGCTTTTGTATAATAAAACAGCAACAGACCTCGATCAGCTCTTCTTCACATGCACCTCAATAATGTCATTATCCTCCATGCCAAGACTTGCAGGAGTTGCAGCCAGACTAATTTTATCACCATCAAAAGAAAATACTAAGCTTTGCAGGTCAAGCTTAGCTTTATCAGCATACATGCTGAAGAGCCTCTCAAACTTGTCATCCTATTAAAATGGAAAAACTCTTCAACGCAAGTTGCAAAACAAACACATTTCATATATCACATAAAAGATACCTGATGTTCAAAATGGAAAAAATAAAAATTATTACATGAAAAGCCAATATCTAACACAAAACCTAAACCATTCAATGATACATGAAAATCCGCCAAAACAGGTCTCACAAATTGTAGTTACCCTAAGAAATGAGTTCAAGCTAGCACAATTTAAAGTGAGATATTGAAGATGTGGTTGGGTTAAACATTTTGGTTCAGGGTTATACCACTTAACCCTACACTTTTATATTCCAAGAAACATTATCCTGTTTACAGAAGCAGTACAGTGAAAGCTGCTGTCGACCTAAAGAATGGATCATTTGTGCACTCAGTAAGTGGGCCAAATTCTAGCAACTTTTCTCTATTCTATGTTAGGAAAGATAGGAATGCTTCATTGGAGGGATTCCACTAATCAAGAAATGCAAAGTTCACAGAACCCTAGAAATTAAGGAAAACATGGACATGAACCATGCATGGATGCCAAGATAGCAACTTAAGTTGCTTTCCTAGCTACTTTTTCATAGATGCAACAGAATTAGTTTCTTTTTTTTTTAATTACAAAAGAATTAGCTTTTAGAAGTTAATAATCCTGTCCAAGATTTATTTATTTTGTACACCTAGAACTTTCATTTATCTTTTTTTTATTCAATCATAACTATGTGTAGAAACTAGAGCAGATGTCATTTCAAGGTGTGAATGCATTGTGCATTTCAATAAGATTTGTATTCTTCCTAGTCCCCTATTATATCTCATGATATAGCAGTTTCTTTGAACTTACTAAATGCAACTATTCAAGCCTTCTTCACAAAAGGTCACATAAATCACAAAATTGAATACAACTTGAAAACTCATGTCTCATAACTAGGGATTTTATATAAATGTTAACACTATAAAATAATAGGATCATGCCCTAGAGATATCTCTAGTCTTATATCTGGCAAGTGAAACACAGAGATTTAAACTTTTATTCTCCTATTCCCTAGCCAGGACTACAATGCTATACCAACATACAAGGTCCAAGCACAGCACATAACCATACCATGTATACACGAAATTGCTTCATTTCATCCTTGTTCTGGATTGAAATAACTATTTTCACCCTTTCAGAGGCAATATTATTAGGTTGCTCAGCTACAGCATCTAAAGAAGGTTTCAACAAACCACTCAGTTCTCTTTTTGCAGATTCCTCCATTTCTAGCAACATGTTTTTTGCAGATTGAGCAAATGAAACCAATTCCTGCTTTCTTAGCCTGCATGCGTCATTTGACATTAAATAAGGGAAAAACAAGTTCCACAGTATAAGTCATTTAAAAAGAAAAAGAACTTAAATTAAAGCATTAAACCAGAGAATAACCACCATACTGCATGCTACACATCCCATAATATCTCAACATTGTTTCAACTTTAATTTCTTTTACAGCTTGTACATATGTATACATATGTAACTCCACCTATATTGAACACAGTTGGTCATGAGCCCAGATAAAGGAGGAGAGTTGGTGGTAGGTTTGGACAACTAACGACTTAAAACTCGTCCAATTTTATGAGATGAACCATCATATGAAATTTGTTGGGGCATCCCCTACTGTCACAACTTAGCATGAGGTTATATATTGATTCATATAGCCTACCCTAGTATTGGGATAAAGGCTCTGATGATGATCATGATATATGTATACATATATGTATAACCATCTATACATATGTGTGTGTGTGTGTATACATACATATATATAGAGGTGGCAAATGAGCGGGTCGGATCATTTTGGATCGGATCATTTTGGGTTAAGGAAAATCGGATCATTTCGAATTCGGATCATTTCGGGTTCAGATAAGGTCAGGTTTGGGTCAAGGAAAAATCGGTTTATTTCGGGTTCGGATAAGGTCGGGTTTAGGTCAAGGAAAAATCGGTCTATTTCGGGTTTGGATCATTTCGGGTTCGGATAAGGTAGGGTTTGAGTCGTTGACTTTTTTAGTCAATTCGGATTGATCGGATTTGGATTCGGGTTGGTCGGATTTGGATCAGGGTCGATTGGACAAATTTATTGGATTAAGCTTTGGTCATCTTGATGTAATTTATTTGGTATTAAAAATCAACTGAAACCATATTTCTAAAAATTACAAAACTCATGAAAATAAAATTTTCTTCTTACATGACTTATAGTACAATTGGGATTGAAATAATCCAAATATTTAATAATCTGTATAAGAGTTTTCTTTATAATATATTTACCAATATTCATAAATTAATTACATTTTTTTCATTTTATTTTTATTATCTACAATAATTAATAACTTTTGAATCAAAGTGATTTAATAATCCCTACTAAATATCATAAAACAGTACTATATATCTCTTTAATTTATTTTGATTTTTTATAGAATAATTGGAGATATTAGTGTAGATAATATAGCTTCTGTACTCTATTATAGATTAGCCATTAAATAATTATACATTAGGTTCAAATGAATGCAATATAAAAGTGAATATTTAAATTTAACTAGATTAAAAATATATAAAATACTCATATTATTGAAAAAAATTATATTTTTACTATATTAAAATACTTTGATATTTAATTTTAACATTTAAATATTTATTGATAATATTAAATTTAAGTTTGAATCTTTTCAAGTTTGGGTAAATTTGGATTCGGATCAATTTGGGTTCGGGTCAATTTGGGTTCGGATCAATTCGGGTTCAGGTTAATCTAAATTCGGATGAATTTAGATTTGGATCAATTCGGGTTCGAATTCGGTCGGGTTTAGATCAATCTAAATTCGGATAAATTTGGTTTCGGATCAATTCGGATTCGGATCGGGTTGGATTTGGGTTGTTGACTTTTTTAGTCAAATCAGATCGGTCGGATTTGGATTCGAGTTAATTGGGCGGATTTTTCGGGTCGAGTCAACTTTTGCAATCTCTACATATATATATGTATATATATATATATGTATATATATGTATATATAGCTAATATGGTTAACAAGCAGCAACAACGATTCTCATGCACAAAACAACAGTTCATGAATCATAGATTTTAATGTCAAGAAGTCAGGGAATTTAAACACAACCAAAACATGAAAAACAAATATCAGATAGTTTTATCTTAGATAATTAAAAGCAGTTGTCTACATAAATATTGCAAATGACTGCCAAATAAGAAGTACGTTATTCCAAAAAAATCATAATTCTCTAAAAATGGTTATTACAAGAAGGATATAGCCATACAAAGAAATGATTTAATATTTTAAACTTGGAAATGAGAGAGGAAAGAAGAAAAGAGAAACTGACAAAAAAAGTAACATTCGTGCTAAGAAAATAAGAATTTTGTTATTGGTATTTGAGATGCCGGCACTCTACCAACAACCCACAACTGTTGAAAAACTAAAAATTTTAACCGCTTATACACACAATAGAAATTTCCAGAAAATAAATAAATAAATAAACTCCAAGCTTCCAAGTTAACCACAAATTCATAACTCGAAAAAGCCAAAAATTTTCTTAGCAATAAAAAAACCACAAACTCATTACCAGAAAATGCAAGTATAGTACCTCAACTCCTTTATGGTTGAGTCCTCACCAATCTTACTATAAACATCAGTTGAAACCATAGGAGGAGGAGCCAACCAATCCTCTTCTAGATTCGCCACTTTTATCACTTCTACACCCTCATCCTCATCTACTTTCACAACCTAATCCACCGCCAGTTTTCCAAAAAATTAAAAAAAAAATAGCTACTCGTATTTTGCAAAATTCACTTTCATATCAATATAAATGAAGAGGGTCAAAAAATCTTACATCGGGATCAGGAATTTTCCTCCGTTTTGGTGACGGAACTGGTGAAGTATCAGAATCGTCATCTACAATAAAACTCGAACGATTAATGCAACAATTTTACTAGAATCAATGACGAATGAGCTAAATTTCTAAAAGAAATAAAAGCGAATTGTATGCTATTATTGCAAGTATTGAAAAATTAAACCAAAACATAAGACAAGAATTGGAGGGTTTTTCGGGTACCGTCGATGCAAACTAAATTTTGGGGCTGAACGCGGCGGTAATCGAACAAGGGCTCAAGATCATCCGTAGTTGAATCTGCCTGCAAAAACAAATCAATGTTTCTATGAAAACAGAAAATGGGCGAAAACCCTATTAAATCTTTTAAATTGGAAGTGAGCTTCACCATTATCGGTAGTCGAATCTCCCTCTCTATCGTTCCGCCCAAAGCACAGAAATTCCAAATCCCGGATATGAGAAAGGGAAATTTAAATCGACTAGAACCAATGAACCAACTTTTGAGATTCAATTTGAGCCGACCGACCCAATACAAAGAGGTTGGTTTGTTACGCTTTTAGGCCCATTATTAGCACTCGAGGCCTTCCAATAATAAAACGTTAAATTTTTTTTTTTAACCTTTCGATACATCAATCATCATTTTGTAATGAATGGAATTTAATTTAGGATTATTATCCCATTACAGTAAAAATTTTAATTTTATAGATCGAGTTAAAAAAATGGACACATGTCTTATTTTTTAATTAGTTTTTTACTTTTTAATATTTTTTTAAAGGTATTTGGCAATCTGATAATCTTACTTGTAAAATTTAAAATTTTCATTGACAATGTATGAAAAAAAAATTTTTTTACTTATGCCAACGAAATTTCAAAATTAATATTTAATATTTAATATTCAATATATTGTATTAGATTATGCATAAGTTTGTTGCAATTTGAAAAAAATACATAATTTAGCCCATCTCCTTAATCTTTTTAAAGTAAAATAAAATTTTGAAGAGTTAGATTTTTTTTTATTGGAAATCACATAACCACAAACAAAATTATTTTATCATTTTAGATCGCGTATAGATGTGTCATAATATATAAGTTTGTAAACCTAATTATTAGACACAAATTTAAGAATCATTACCAATCATTCTATATAGAGGTGTAATTAGTCACTCATTCAAAACAATTTGGGCCAAAAAAGCACCTATTAATTAATTATCTAATCTCTCTCGAGGTTCCTTGGAGTGAGAGTTTTGTAAATTTGTTATTGTGGTAGGTTAGCTTTTATTCTAGTCATTGTTGTTGTTATTGTGGTAGGCTAGGTTTTATTCTAGTCATTGCAATTGTTATTATGTTGTTTTGATCCAATGGTATTGATTCGAACGTGATGGTCGAGCACTTGATGGAGAAATAGGGCTAATTGTCCTTAACGAAGGAGGAGCAACAAAGTGTGGTGATACAGATGGCATGGTTTGAGGAAACAATGGAGATAGGCAAGTTTTGTTTAATTGGCAAATTATTTACTCAAAAAGGAGCCAATGATGGAGTAATGCAAAATGTATTCAGGAGGATCTAGAAGTTGAATGATGGTCTGCTCATAAAAGAGGTTGGGTAGAAACTTTTCCTGTTTCAATTTGGAAATAGACGGAGAAAGATCGGGTGCTACTAAATCAACCTTAGTCTTTCAACCGATCCTTATTAGTGTTCAAAGTGTTTGATGGGTTAACTTTAGTGGAAACCATCGATATAGACTATTGTCCATTTTGGATTCAGTTACATAGACTTCCATTAGGCATGATGAGTGAAAAGGTAGGGATAGTGTCACATCTCGTGACTACATTATTTCACATTTTTTCCACACATTTTATATGGTTAGGCTGTCTGTGATGCCTTTACACACTGTTCATTTACCACTGTAAACATAATAGACAATATATATTTATTGGAAATTAATATTCATAGCTATAAAAGTTAGTTTACATCCCCTAAATTTAAAGTTTACAACAAGTAGTACTGTATGAATATGTCTAAATATACAAATGTAAACACGATACCTCGGGAATACAATATATGATGCTTCGAGCTTCTCAAGCGGAGTTAAGCCATGGTTTGGTACTTCGACTATTCTTTATATCAAAATTGTGATGGTGAAAGTAAAGGAGTGAGCAAACCACGACTCAATAAGAGAATTGTATGCAAATCTTGATATCTCGAAGACTATATGCAGTAAAACCTTTTAGTTTGCTATCGATATGCTGTGCACACTAAAAGGAAAGGATACTATAGTCGACTGGAAAATCCAAATAGAGTATGAAAGGTATTTTAGAATACCTGTCTTGTCCTAGAAACCCAGAGCGACTATAGAGAGTAAGTGTTTATTTTTCTATATAAAACACTTTTCCATATCATTTTGAAAATAATTTTCAAAACTATGTTTTCATATAGTAAAGCATTTAATCCAAATAATCTAATATTCATAATAATTCACAAAATAATATTAGATTTACAAAAATATATTTCCTTTTTGAAAACATATCACGTGTCACGTATATCATTGAAATCTCATAAACAGTATTGGACTGAATTTAGTACCGTAAACTGTTTAGAAAAATCACCATTCATTTTATTTAAAACATATAATAACCATTAATCTTTTCAAGTAAAATTATCACTTTTCATGTCATAAAAATAGTAGAGACTAAGGTAACACCCAAATCATATCATGCTATAAATCCCGCAGGGGATAGGGTACACGTGAGATCCCTGTGGGGACAGTATAATAAACACTTGAGATCTATGGCCATAGTCTATATCTGTTCTCAGTCGTACACTGATCAGGTGTCAATCGGGACATTGAAGACAGGATCAGTGTCAACAGCTTCACATATCACATATCACATATTACATGTCACATATCAGCATGATACGGGGCCTATCAGTCTTAAAACAGTATATGTGAAATCTCGTTACCTTTATGGAATTAAGTAAAATCAATAACATCTTTCAGAAAATCCTTAAAGGTATAAATCACAATATCTCGTACGATAAAAACAGTGTTATAAAATAATTACATTGTAGTAGAAAATCTCATAAACACTTCATTTCACTGTAAACACATATACTCATATTTCTATGTTCTATTTTGAAAACTTTAAATTCAAGATATTGAAAAACATTTCCGGTAGTTTCATATCTTATGGAAAATAGAATTATTCATTTTTCCAAAATTAATAATAATTCTACCAACCACATTTCTCATTATAGAACACATGTAGAGACATTTTAGTCTCAAATAATATTTACACAGTGATAAAACCTTTATGGAAATCATTACACATGATAGAATTTATTTTGTCTATAAAGGAAAATCATAAATAAAATAGTGAATATCATACTAAAAATAATTAGAAAATATTCACTATTCACCATTTCACTTCACCAATTACACCTTTCATTATAAAACACGTGGGATGAATTTTCAGTAGTGAAACCTTTAACAAAATCAGTACCATGAATATTTAATCATTACTTTTTGGTAATTCCACCATTTATGAAAATAAATAATTTATCACTTTTGAAGCTAGGATAAATACCAATGATGTACTAAAAATATTTAATAATATTTTTGAAAATATCTTTAGTAAATTTCGGCAGCATAACGCCTGCTAGAGTCCTAGCCTCCCTGCAATTTCAAACACAGTTTCAACAGCCAAAAAAACCACAATTTTGTAGCATTTCGAGGCAATTTAATATCCAATAAATCTTATAAAATTTATAGCATGAAAAGCATGCATTCGGATATCCTTACAAATTTACACACGCACCCCTTACTTGTCTATTGAGATCGCGCTTCTCGACTGCACCACACGAATACAGTAGCTCCCGAGCTGCAATTTAATTTTACCAAAAATATCAGTTCATTGAACTCTTATTTTTAAGATATTAATCATGTCTCAATATAGCCACTATGGACACTGCAATTATTTTTGCCGTATAAGTTCTACCGTTAATATAACATGACTTCTTTTTGTATTGGATTTTAAATCCAAGCTTGCTGGTAGACTTCTCATAATTTTTACAGTCTAAATCGACTATCAAATTCAACATTTCATATGATGAAATGTAGTCCAATTTATTTCAACTTTAATTCATTCTACTCCCACTTTCAATTTCATTCATCATTTAATTAACTTATATGCTTTATTTGTTAACTATGAATTTTATAAAATTCTACATGAGAGTCTCATGAATGGGACTTTAACCCAAATTTTTTATCCAAACCATGAATCTTAACTTGCCATTCCTCATATTTTCATCCATTTCATTTTATAATTAGCACTTAACAATTCATATGGCCGAATGGCCCTTACCATTTTCACGCTTTTTCTGTTTTTCATAACACCTATTTTCTGTTTTACACAGCACCCCTGTTCAGCCCTTATCGTGCCATCTTCATTTCCATTTTCTCATGGCCGAATGGTGTCCATGAGGTTTGCTTTAATACCTCACAATATAGAGTTATAATTAAATTTACTACTTCTCTTAAAATCATTTTCTACTCATCAAACCTCAAGGTCACCACAATATCTTTACATTTCTGTCACGACCGAACCTACCATGACTGCCTAAATTACTGTTTTCATTTAATTTCCACCATGGCTGTATCCATATTATTATCCACTATCATTTTGCTCCTGTTAAATTTGAAATAGCATCATTTTCCTTCACGTGCAGCCAAGGCTGAACATCTAAGAAGTCCCTCTTTCAAGTAAAAGCCACACAGATCATTCACTCATATCATATTCATATAAAACAATAACAAGATTACATGTACTAGCATTTCTCCTTACCTGTACAAGGATCGGTTCTGCCAGTCCATACCAGTGCTTCACGTGAATTTTCAGCCCACAATTCCCTAGTTTTAATCAACTCTTTTAATGGGGAATTAAATTGCTGAAGAGAGCTATGTGTTTTTATGATAATAAATGGAGATTTTGGTGGCAGAAAAGGAGAGAAAAGCTTGAAACGGAAAAGAAAATGAAGCTGCAGAGGACGTCGGTTCAACCAGGAAATGGCAAGGGAGAAGGTCGGTTATGAAGCTGAAAGAAAAGGTAAGAAATGACTCTTTTTAGTGACATTACACTCAATAGGAATTGGCCACATGGCCAACAATTTAAAATTTCCCCTTCTAAAATCATGTATTTGCACTTTTACCACTACTCCTTTTATTATTTCTAAAATTTCCATATTTAACTTTTTATTTTAATAAAAATTTAATTTAATTAGATCAATATTTGGTCAATCTTTGACCAAGTTGATCAACTACATGTTAAATGACCATTTTATCCCCATATAAATCCATTAATTCCAAAAATTACATCAAGAATAAACTAATTTTCATATGCATAGTACCTTATAATCGGTTCTTACATTTCCTCTCCACCTTTAGGAAATTTGGTCCTCCAAAATTCACTCGAACTGATCACTGAAATGACTTATATACTTGAAATTATCTATTCCTCATACAATTTCTTTCTTAAGTATTTCTTCCACCTTGCATTTGAAATGTAGCATTCCTAGTAAGGAATTCTCAAGGTCGGCATTAATTAATTGTATAACTTTACTGCCACCTCTTATATATTAAGGGAAAAATCTGTCTGTAATAGGGAGCTCACTTTACTATTTCGGGAGTTAACCGTTTCAAATTCTCCATTTCCGTCTATGTCATTAGAAATCTACATTGTACACCATTTTATATCCATGTAGTATCATGCCGATATTAGTTTGAAGCAAATTTATAGTAGTCCTAGGAGCTTTTGAATCCATAGCACTCGCTTCCATGTATTCTCGAGCGTCTAAGTAGTACGCTCATTTTCTTCATCAATTACACGTAAGAAGTAGTGCTAGAACTATATTAGAATTCCCATAGTCCATTAAATTCTTTCCAAATTTAGAATGCGACATGGGAATCCATATCATAAACAATGCTCCTTGGAACTCAACATACCATCTCATTATTTATCGGTTAAGGCAATAAGAAGAGTCATAAATCTGGTTACTGAGAAGTTTTGTTATTTTAATCATCTTTATAACATTATAGTTCTTTCGGGTTTTCAGTAACCTCAAACAAAATCCCTCCCGGTTGGCTCCCTTTTACATTAATTTGGTAGAGGCTGCAATAAACTTGCAGACTTAAATATCTCCCTTTCGTTTACCCATTATAAAACATTCAGTATCAATCTCCATTATATCTCTCTTATAGTACTTTTAATACTATTTAGGAGTAGAATATATCTAGAGATATATTTCTCTCAGAAATCAGATTTTCTGTAATTGATAATTTTCAAAAATTACCACTCCTGTCTTTAACTATCAATACCAATTTTTCATACTTCATGTGCATATTTCTTATATAATCGTTAGTATCATATTCCTCATATAATCGACAGTACATTTATTTATTTCTCTGGGTATCAATCTCTCGAAATTTTTTTTATCCAACAGTACTCCAATTAATAGTTGATCTTATAAAACATCTATACACCCCCAAATGGATCACTGTAATTATTATTCCTGTAATAGGTGCATATTTATACTTGATGATAACACTGTTAGTTAATCCTCAATCATTGTATGTTCATATATATCATCATTATTTTCCCATATAGTTAACACTATTTTCTCCCATAGAAATACGTTAGGAGAAATAAATTCTTTATTCAGAAAATTTTGTAGTAACTTCTTACGCATTTCAATCTTGCTTATAGCATCTGATAATAGCTATAGCTTAGAGGTAGTCTTCATACCGGTTATCGAGTCGATGATGAACTCGATATTCTAAATCAATGATGGTGTTCATCTAGAAATATATCTGAAAATTTCCAATCATGTCTCACACCACTTTGAACATTTCATTTCTATGTCCTTCACATAACTAATATTTCTCACAACACATGCACACATGACAATCTCAATCACATTCAGTAGATATATTATCTTTCATATTATCAAACAATCCCTAACCAGATACCCCACTCATTCACAATTTAAATTAGGCCTTAAAGACGTACAGCAAGGTTAACTATCTTGCAACCTTCCATTATATACACATTAGGTCGCACCTGTCATCTAAACAAAGGTGGGATCGATAATAGGGACTGTTATACGAGAATTTCTCCATCACAGTATCACAAGAAACATTCCTTACACAATCTATTCCTATATTACATTCATTTAGTTAAATTTTCAAATTAATTTACTATTATTTGAGAAGTTATTTAGAGGTAAGTAGACCTGCTCAAGGACCGGGCTACCCGCCCAAGCCCGAAGGCCCGTTCGATATTTGGGAGGGCTTGGACAAAAATATTTGATGCAATTACCGGGCTTGGACAAAATTTTTAGGCCCATTTAAAAATGGGCCCGAGCCCGAGCTTAGCCTTTCAAAGCCCGGGCCCAGCCCGGCCCGATGTTAATGTTAAATATATATTTTTTTAATATATTTCTAATATTAAGTATATTTTTAATATATTTGTTAAGTATAATATAATTTTTTATATATATAAAACATTATTAATTAAAAAACATGATTATAAATATTTAATATGAAAATTGATATACAAATTTTGATAAATTAAATTAAATTTTAAAGGAAATAAAACAATAAAAAACAAATAAATAAATAATTAAAATATAAAAAATTATATTCGGGAGGGCCGGGCTCGGGCTCGGGCTTATTGTATAAAAAATAGGACGGGCTTGGACTAAATATCAGGCCTGTTTTATCAGGCCGGGCCGGGCTTGGGTATTGGCTAATATCCTTATTACCCGGCCCCGGCCCGGCCCATGGGCAGGTTTAGAGGTAAGGGTATATTCGTCATTTCTAAATTTATTTCTCTCTCCCTTCAATTTCATTCAAGAAGGTGATCTTAGGGTCTATACAGTGATGATATCTCCATTTCACTTCAATATTATCATTTTAGGATCTTATTTCGACTTCGGACAAAGGAAGTCTTGGTGGGGCCCTCACCGAGTTCTTCCCTGTACCTTGTCGAATAAAACCCTTCATGAGGATTATAAGATCACCCATTTTACTTAGAATTTTTCGGGTTACTACCCCTCTTTTTAATAACTCTCAATCCGCTAACTGTTATACAATTTCGACACTTAATCCCGATTTTTTAATCATTTGTTTCATTTATACATTCAGACTATACAGTATTACAGGGAATGTTAACTATTTTCAACACTTTCATACTAAAGACATCCATAGACATCAGGCCAATCCTGCTCTGATACCATTAAATCTATCACATCCCGTGACAATATTATTTCACATTTTTTCACATATTTTATATGGTTAGGCTGTCTGTGATGCCTTTACACACCGTTCATTTACCACTGTAAACATATTAGACAATATATATTTATTGAAAATTAATATTCACAACTATAAAAGTTAGTTTACATCCCTTGAATTTAAATTTTACAACAAGTAGTACTGTATGAATATGTCTGAATATACAAATGTAAACACGATACCTCGGGAATTCAATATATGATGCTTCGAGCTTCTCAAGTGGAGTTAAGCCATGGTTTAGTACTTCGGCTATTCTTTATATCAAATCTGTGATGATGAAAGTTATGAGCAAACCACGACACAGTAAGAGAATTGTATGCAACTTTTGATATCTCGAAGACTATATGCAGTAAAACCTTTTAGTTTGCTATTGGTACGCTGTGCACACTAAAAGGAAAGGATACTATAGTCAGCTGGGAAATTCAGATAGAGTATGAAAGGTATTTTGGAATACATGTCTTGTCCCGGAAACCCAGAGTGACTATAGAAGGTAAGTGTTTATTTTTCTATATAAAACACTTTTCCATATCATTTTGAAAATAATTTTCAAAGCTATGTCTTCATATAGTAAAGCATTTAATCCAAATAATCTAATATTCATAATAATTCACAAAATAATATTTGATTTACAAAAATCCATTTCCTTTTTGAAAACATATCACGTGTCACATATATCATTGAAATCTCATAAAGAGTATTGGATTGAATTTAGTACCGTAAATTGTTTAGAAAAATTACCATTCATTTCATTTAAAACATATAATAACCATCCATCTTTTCATGTCATCATTTATGTAAAATTATCACTTTTCATGTCATAAAAATAGTAGAGACTAAGGCAACACCCAAATCAAATCATGCTATAAATCCTGTAGGGGATAGGGTACATGTGAGATCCCTGTGGGGATAGTATAATAAACACTTGAGATCTATTGCCATAGTCTATAGGTGTCCTAGGTTGTACACTGATCAGGTGTCAACTGGGACGCTGAAGACAGGATCAGTGTCAACAGCTTCACATATCACATATCACATATTACATGTCACATATCAGCATGATATGGGGCCTATCAGTCTCAAAACAGTATATGTGAAATCTCGTTACCTTTATGGAATTAAGTAAAATCAATAAAGAGTATTGGATTGAATTTAGTACCGTAAATTGTTTAGAAAAATTACCATTCATTTCATTTAAAACATATAATAACCATCCATCTTTTCATGTCATCATTTATGTAAAATTATCACTTTTCATGTCATAAAAATAGTAGAGACTAAGGCAACACCCAAATCATATCATGCTATAAATCCTGTAGGGGATAGGGTACATGTGAGATCCCTGTGGGGATAGTATAATAAACACTTGAGATCTATTGCCATAGTCTATAGGTGTCCTAGGTTGTACACTGATCAGGTGTCAACCGAGACGCTGAAGACAGGATCAGTGTCAATAGCTTCACATATCACATATCACATATTACATGTCACATATTAGCATGATATGGGGCCTATCAGTCTCAAAACAATATATGTGAAATCTCGTTACCTTTATGGAATTAAGTAAAATCAATAACATCTTTTAGAAATCCATAAAAGTATAAATCACAGTATCTCGTACGGTGAAAATAGTGTGATAAAATAATTACATTGTAATAGGAAATCTCATAAACACTTCATTTCACTGTAAACACATATACTTATACTTCCATGTTTTATTTTCAAAACTTTAAATTCAAGATATTGGAAAACATTTCCAGTAGTTTCATATCTTATGGAAAAATAGAAATATTCATTTTTCCAAAATTAATAATAATTCCACCAACCACATTTCTCATTATAGAACACATGTAGAGACATTTTAGTCTCAAATAATATTTACACAGTGATAAAGCCTTTATGGAAATCATTGTATGTGATAGAATTTATTTTGTCCGTAAAGGAAAATCATAAATAAAATAGTAAATATCATACTGAAAATAATTATAAAATATTCACTATTCACCATTTCACTTCACCAATTACACCTTTCACTATAAAACACGTGTGATGAATTTTCAGTGGTGAAACCTTTACCGAAATCAGTACCATGAATATTTAATCACTATTTTTTGGTAATTCTACCATTTATGAAAATAAATAATTTATCACTTTTGAGGCTAGGATAAACACCAATGATCTCGACTGCACCACATGAATACCGTAGCTCTCGAGCTGCAATTTAATTTTATCAAAAATATCAGTTCATTGAACTCTTATTTTTAAAATATTAATCATGTCTCAATATAGCCACTATGGACACTGCAATTATATTTGCCGTATAAGTTATACCATTAATATAACATGACTTCTTTTTGTATTGGATTTTAAATCCAAGCTTGCTGGTAGACTTCTCATAATTTCTACAGTCTAAATCGACTATCAAATTCAACATTTCATATGATGAAATGTAGTCCAATTTATTTCAACATTAATTCATTCTACTCCCACTTTCAATTTCATTCATCATTTAATTAACTTATATGCTTTATTTGTTAACTATGAATTTTATAAAATTCTACATGAGAGTCTTATGAATGGGACTTTAACCCAAATTTTTTATCCAAACCATGAATCTTAACTTGCCATTCCTCATATTTTCATCCATTTCATTTTATAATTAGCACTAACAAATCATATGGCCGAATGACCCTTACCATTTTCACGCTATTTTCTGTTTTTCACAGCACCTATTTTCTGTTTTACACAGCACCCCTGTTCAGCCCTTATCGTTGCATCTTCATTTCCATTTTCTCGTGGCCGAATGGTGTCCATGAGGTTTGCTTTAATACCTCACAATATAGAGTTATAATTAAATTTACTACTTCTCTTAAAATCATTTTCTACTCATGAAACCTCAAGGCAACCACAATATCTTTACATTTCTGTCATGACCGAACCTACCATGACTGCCTAAATTACTATTTTCATTTAATTTCCACCATGGCTGTATCCATATTATTATCCACTATCATTTTGCTGCTGTTAAATTTGAAATAGCATCATTTTCCTTCACGTGCAGCCAAGGCCGAACATCTAAGAAGTCCCTCTTTCAAGTAAAAACCACACAGATCATTCACTCATATCATATTCGTATAAACACTAACAAGATTACATGAACTAACATTTCTCCTTACCTGTACAAGGATCGGTTCTGCCAGTCCATACTAGTGCTTCATGTGAATTTTCAGCCCACAATTTCCCAATTTTTAATCAACTCTTTCAATGGGGAATTAAATTGATGAAGAGAGCTGTGTGTTTTTATTATAATAAATGGAGATTTTGGTGGCAGAAAAGGAGAGAAAAGCTTGAAATGGAAAAGAAAATGAAGCTGTAGAGGACGTCGGTTCAACCAGGAAATGGCAGGGGAGAAGGTCAGTTATGAAGATGGAAGAAAAGGCTAGAAAGTATGCCTTTTAGTGACATTGCACCCAATAGGAATTGGCCACATGGCCAACAATTTAAAATTCCCCCTTCTAAAATCATGTATTTGCACTTTTACCACTACTCATTTTATTATTTCTAAAATTTTCGGATTTAACTTTTATTTTAATAAAAATTTAATTTAATTTAATTAGATCAATATTTGGTCAATCTCTGACAAAGTTGATCAACTACATGTTAAATGACCATTTTATCCTATAAATCCATTAATTCCAAAAATTACATTACGAATAAACTAATTTTCACATGCATAGTACCTTATAATCGATTCTTACAGATAGTCCTTAAAAAGATGGTTGGAGACGTAGAAGAGGTAGACATGGAGGAAAACAACTCAGCTTGGGGCAGATATCTTTGTGTGAAACTGTTTTTGAATGCCTATCGACCTTTGAAACAATGTGTAAAGGTCAAACTAGCCAGGTCTCATGATGTAGTGGTCCAAATTCGATTCAAACAATATAGCGCATCATCATATCATCATATTCATAAAGATAAGCATTATGAGAGTTTAAAGGATAAGAAATATTCTCATAAAACTCCTTTTCTTGATAGCATTCATACTTCAAATCTCTCATTGCTTCAATTTTAAAGCTCTCTTTGAATGGAGTAGACTTGATGATGCTTTGCTCATTTTGCCTTAAACCTTTCTCTTGCAAACCTTCAAACAATGTGCCTAAAGCAACTTATCCATCGAATTAGACCATTTATAGTTCTACGCTTTAACACACCTACAAAACAAACTTCATTTGCTTTTAGGTATGTAAATGGCCTTGGGTCCTTGGGGATTAGTACACAAAATCCTAGTGCCCTTAGGTATCCATCTCACTAACTTATCATGGGAACTTAGAGCATTTCCACCTATATCTTCCTAACTATTTTCCTTCTAAATGTAGTATTTCTAAAAGTGCAAGTGTGAAGGGTGTGTCTTATCCTAAGACGTAGACTACATCTAGAGGTAGCATTATGTATATTATTCTTATCAAGAAGAAAGTTCTCATATTGAGTTTCTTTCTCATCATCTTTATGGCCTAAATCATTCTTGTCAAAGAAGGCCCTTTGAGTTTCTAACTTTTGATCAAGTTTTTATTGCACTATATAAAATCTAGAAAATGAATAATGAAAATTAATATTTTTCTTACCTAAATCATCCATTTCTAAACCAAAGCTTTCTACTTTTTTTTTCTAATTCTAGTTTAGTCTTAGTCGAAAATTCATTCTCTATAGTCAATTTAGAGACTAATTCTTTATATTTGACATTCATTCTCATACACTCATTTACTAAGTCATCAAAAAACAACTTGTAGTTCCTTAAATGAGTAGTCATTATTCTCATTAAGTTAGAAGAATCTATTGATTCTTCATTTGCCATAAGGCACAAATTTGCAACTTCGTTTTCTTCCTTTTGTTCTTCATTGGAGTTATCACTATCGCCCCAAGTTGCTGTCATAGCCTTCTTCCTAAGTTTCTTTTCACGTCTTCTCCTAAGAATGGGATAATCTTATCAAATGTGTCTTGGCTTAATCATTTTTTCCACTAGGCTCTCCTTTATATTCAATTGGAAGGGTATAAGGACCTTTAGATTCCTCTATGATAGTCACCTTAGCTTCCCAACTCTTGGGGAGACTATTTAAGGTCTTCTCCAAACCTTTGAGACCATTTACAATATCAATAATCTACTAGCCATTTAAGCAAATAACGTATCCTGTCTCATTCTAAATAGCTCATAATCTTGATGAGCATCCCAATAGTGGTTTTCCTAACTTGGTTGGCTTCCTTTACGAGTAATTGCTAATTTTTCCCAAATTTCTTTTGCATTATTACATAGGAATACTTTTTATTCATTTGGACCTAAAGCACAAAACAAAGTGCTCATAGCTTTTACATTAAGTTGTGCCATTTTAATGTCATTTTTATCCCATTCTTCTTTACTCTTAATCAATTCCATTCCCTCAATTATTTTCTTAAGAATTATAAGACCTCTAACTATTGCCCTATGCATCTCATAATCATTCTCTTGAATGAAGGACGTCATCTTAGTTTTCCAATAAGCGTAATTTTACCTTTAAATAACAAGGGTCTAATGATTGAATATCTTTTTAAGCTAATGGGGGTTCCTATATTTAATTGAGTCATTCTAAGGATCATTTACACTCCCAGGTTGTTAAGCTTATGATCAAGAGTCTGAGCTTTGATACCAACTGTTGGTTTAATTGACTAACCGAGAAGAGGTGAAGTGGTTTTTTTACTAAAACCTTAATCTTGTTTTTCTTAAAGTTAATTCTCTACAAACTCTATTATATAATTTTATCAATCAAATAATTAAATAAATGAATAACAAGTAAGATAAAGAGTAAGAATAGAAAAAATGTACACAAGTGATTATAGAGGTTTGACATCTTTACCTACATCTTCTCCCTTGAACATAGCTCAAGGAATTTTTCAAATCCACTATCAAAAATGGTTTTCACAACACACCCTCTTTTTGTAGGCTAAAAAATAACCTTTTTTTTTGTAGGCTCACATAATAACCTTTACAACCTTTTTATTTTTGAGGCTTAAACAAAAAAATCATAACTTTCTTTTCTGCAAGCTCAAGAAAGAAACCTGTAATAACTTTCCCTTTTATGGCTCAAGGAGAAAACCTTTTACATTACTACTAGAATGAAGCACTCAAGGGTATCTCTTCCCTTTTTAAAGATTTGGATTAGCGTATACAAAGCGTAATCTTAAAACTTCTATAAAGGTAAGACGATTACAAGTTTCGCTCTATAAAGGAATTACAAATGAGATAAAAGGATATGCAAGGAAATTTGTCTCGCAATATTGATTCTCTTAAAATCTCTAAGGAAGACTTCAATATGTGAATGATAGATTGTTTGGAATTGTAGCTTTTGAGTGTTGAACACTTTAATTCTTCCGTTTGTATTCCCTCAATTGATTTTGGCCATTGAATTGAGATATTTGAATTTTTTTCTCATTGCTAGACAAAAAAAGTTTGACCGTTGGGTGCAACCTAAGTTGAAGGGTATCAATTTCTTTCTTCAAGGTACCGATATTTTTATGAAATATTCTTGCAAAAAACAAATATAAGTTTATCGATGCCTTAACCCTAGCATATCGACACCATAATAGAGTATTCAGGTTCTATCTAATGGTAATAATAGGGTAATGATACACACATTAGGCCTGTTAATTTTAAACTAACTACTATCAATACCTTTACTAAGGGTATTGATACCTTGAGCAGTCAAGGCATGATATTGGCATTTCAAACATGGAATCACTTCATTACATCAAACATATAAACATTCAACATGTAATCATAAGATTTATCATTAAGTATATGCATATTTGAGTCTCATTCAAACATTAAACACTTGGCATGATTTCTAAAATTAAATCCACATTTAAAAACAATTTGAAACAATATTAAAACCACATTCTTCTTATGGTTATAAATGTCATATCAAAATTGAAAGTATTTCAAAGTTAACATAAGAGATACTAGGTGTGTTTGGTCTATGAAAAGAAAGCTTTTCCTATTTTCATTTTTATAGAAAATAGAAAATGTAAGGGAAAACATGTTTGCTTGAAGAAATAGAAAATAAGTGTTTGGAAAATGAAAATAGAAATCAAACAAAAGTAGAGAACAAAGAAAGTTCTTTTCCTTGTTTTCAAAGAAAATGTTGAGAACAATTGAAAAAAGTGAAAACAAAGATTTTCTTAGAATTTTTTTAATATTGTTGCAAAATACTTAAGAGACCAAGTTCGGTTCACAGTTGAAGCAAAATTTTGTAATTTTTTTTTATAAAAGCTGAAACAACTATATAAATCATTTCTTCGCAAACTATATTCTATTGCTGAAACCATTTATTGTTTGTTGGTTGCTACAGTTGACTTTGTGTAAAATATTTTTATAAGATTTCAATTTTTTATTTACATTGGTATATAGTTGTTGCTTTCACTTGTAATCAATTGTTGCACTACTTGATGAGGTTAAATCCTTATTTGTAATCAAAATATTTGATTTTTTATGCCTTTAACATGTTTGACATTTGACTAATGAGAAATTTTGAGTTATATTTTTTTTATTAATTCCTTTGAGTTGGGAGTGTTACATATACATATACATATACATATACATATACATATACATATTGTCACAATCTGTTATATACAGTAATCATCATCTTAATCACATATTACATGTATTCAGTATTTGGTTGGGCTGTCTGTGATGCTTTTAATACTGTTCATCTACGATAGTAAAACCATTTAGACAATATTTATTAATTAAGAAATAATATTCACAACTGTATAAATCAGTTTACATCCCCTGAAATTAAATTTATAACAAGTAGTACTGTATAATAAATATCTGAACATACAAATGTAAACGCAATACCTCCAGGATTCACTACCATTGCTTAGGGATAATCGATACGTAGCCAATCCACGGTTAAGTAAATCATGCACTCATGGAAATTAATCTGTGGATGGTGAAAATAAAGTAGTGAGCAAACAATGGCTCAGTAAAGGAATTGTATGTAATATTTGATATCACGACATCTATATGCAGTAAAATCATTATTTTCCTATAGGTACTCTAGGGACCGAAATAGGAAGGATACTATAGTCGGCTAGAGATCCGGATGGAGTATGAAAGGTATTTTGAAATACTTGCCTTCTCTCGGAACCTAGAAGCGACTATAAGGAGTAAGCATTGATTTTGAAATAAATCACTTTTTCCATAATATTTCATATTCATTTCAAATCAAGACTTTTAACATATAAAACATTTAATCACATAATCTAATTTTTAAATAAATCACAAAAGAATATTAGATTAACCCTTTTCCATTTCCTTTTGAAAACATACCACATATCACATATACCACTGAAATTTAGTAAACAATATTGTACTTGATTTAGCACAGTAAATTGTTTAGAAAACCATCATTCATCTCTTTTAAAACATATAAATAACCATTCATCTTTTCATATCATCATCCATTTAAAATCATCATTTTTCATGTCATTGGTGGAGACTAAGGCAACACCCTTAATATATCCTACTATAATCCCCACAGGGAACAATAACAGTATCATATGAGATCTATGGTCATAGTCTATAATTATCCTCGATCGTACACTGATCAGGTGTCAACCGGGACGCTGAAGGTATGATCAATACCTACGGCTTCACACAGCATGTACATATCACATATCAGCATGATACGGGACCTATTAGTCTCAAAACAGTGTATACGAAATCTTATCACCTTTATGGAATATAATAAAATAGATAATATTCTCTAAAAACCCATAAAGGTATGAATCACAGTATATAGTACGGTGAAAACAGTGTTATAAAATATTTGCACTGTAGTAATAAATTCCATAAATATCCCATTTCACCGTAAAACACATATACTCACATTTCCATGCTTTCCTTTTAGGAAATTCAATTTCAAGAAAACTGAAATATTATTTTTCGGTAATTTCATACTTTATGAAAAATAGTAATATTTATTTTCCAAAACTAATAGTAGTTCCATAAACATACCGTTTCACTGTGAAACACATTTAGGAACATTTCGGTCTCAAAACAATACTTACACAATAATATCACCTTTATGGAGATCAATAAAATGAGTAAAATCTTCAGTCAGTCCATAAAATTTTTTATTAAATCGTATAGTGAATATTTATGGAAAATAATTTATAAAATATTCACTTTTCACCTTTTCACTTTATAAATCACTTCATATACTGTAAAACATGTAGGAAGAATTTTTAGTAACCTCACTTTCATTAAATTCAGTAACATGAATATTTAAACAATATTTTTCAGTATATTCATGTTTTATGAAAAATAATAAATATATCATTTCCAAAGCTGGGAAATTATTTCAATATGCATTAAAATATTTTATGATATTTTTGAAAAATTTTCTAAGAAATTTCAACAGCAAAACGATTGTTATTTCTCTAGCCTTCCTGCAATTTCAATACAGTCCCAAAACTCACAAACAGCCACAATTCCACAATTTTCAAAGCATATCATTTCAAAAATATTCTTATAAAATCAGTCATATCAAAATAATGCACTCGAGATATCCCTACAGATCACATATGCATCCCTTACCTGTCTATCGTATTCGACTGTTCCGAGCGCACCAACCATAATTCGTTACTCCCGGGCTGTAGATAATTTTACCAAAAATATTAGCTCATTAAATTCTTATTTTTAAATTATTATTCATGTCTCAATGCAGCCACATTGGACATTGCAAATATTTTTGCAGTATAAATTTTACCGGTAGTATAACATAACTTCTTTGTTTTACGTCAGATTTTAAATCCGAGAATACCGGAAGACTCCTTATAATTTCTACAGTCTAAATATTTCCTCAAATCATCAAAACCAGCCATGCATAATGGTCCCCTTATGTTGACCGAATTTGCCATCATTCATACTTTAATGATTTTCAACAATCTAATGGTATAACCTTATTCTACTATGTTTAATCATCCATTTGGCACCCATTTTATGTATGAAACACAATAAATCCATAAGAAACCATGCTTGGCCGAATGCCCCATTAATGGCAAAATTTTATTTTGTTCATTTTATTCAAAACCAATGCCAAAAACATGATCTACACACTTGAATTATGCTTCCTACACCATCGAATTTCAAAGAATCAAAATGCATAGTAACTTACATACCTTGAACAAATCTTTGAAGTCTCCTTTCTTCAAATTTTGCCACTTATTCTATGATCTATTGGTATGGTTAGAAAGAGGGAAAAGAGTACAGTAAATTTGTAGTTAAAATTTTATGTGTAGAAAGAGTTATGAGAACTTTTGTTTTTCTTCTTTTCTTTTCTTCCTTTAGGTGGCGTGGGAGGCTTGGAAGAAGATGATGAATAGTGCCATTCAGCCGCTGATGGAGTTTTAAAGAGGTTTCTAGAAGTGGGCAAAATGACCAAAATGCCCCTAGTTATGAAAATTTTGGACAATTTGGCCCTTAGCTTCCATAGTTGTAAAAACCATATAATCGTGCTCCAAAATTTTGGATTCTATCACCAAATAATCTTATTAAATGTATTTTGATAATTGGAAGTGGTTTCGTCAACGCAAGGTACGCGGATAGTGAGAAATTATAATTTTACCCCTACGACCTGCTAGCAAAATTTTCTGAATTAATGACCGATTTGATAAATCCGTTGACAATATCTTAACCCCTTTTTCATGTAGAATATCATGGTATTTTTACTTTGTCCCAATTCATTTTAGTTTGGGTACAATTTATGAAAATACCCTTGGGACGTAACCGTCATTTTCTAATTTGTCTGTCACGCTTCCCAAAATAATGCAAACAAGGTATTTTGTGTCTCAAATTCCTAGAATATTATTATTATACCATCAATACACTGTTTCATCAGTCATACTCACATTTGGGCTTGAATTTCTAAGTGGGGCTCACACCATTATTTACTTGTAATTTACAAAATATTTCAAAATTAAATTAATAAATAATTATTTTTAGATGTCCAGTACCATATAATCAGTTCTCACATTTCCTCCCCATCTTTAGGAAATTTAGTCCTCCAAATTTCGTCCGGACCAATCACTGAAATAACTTTATGCTTTAAATTCTCTAATTCTTATATAAATTTCTTCCTTGAGTATTACTGTCACAGCACTTTTGAAATGCAAGATTTCTAATGAGAAATTCTCAAGGTCGACATTTAATGTCGGTATAACTTTACTGTTGACTTATAGATGGTTCCTGATTCTTTATACCATATTTGTACATTATAAGGAGCTTGCTTAGTAAATCAAGATTTACCAGTTTCAGATTTCTCATTTCCTTCTATATCATTAGAAGTCTACATTATACGCCATTTTACATCTCATATCGTGCCATGCTGATGTTAGTTTTACAATTAATTTGTAGTAGTCCCAAGAGCTTTTGAAATCTATAGCACTCGCTCTCAATGTATTCTTAAGCGTCTAAGTAGTACGCTCAATCTATCCATTAATTTATACGTAAGAAGCGATGCTAGAACTATATTAGAATTCCCATAATCTCTTGAATTCTCTCTCAAGTTAGAATGTGACATGAGAATCCATATCACAAGTAATGCTCACTGGAACTCAACATACCATCTCACTATTTAAGGATATATATATTTATTTATTTATCGGCTAAGGCACTATGAAAAATAATAAACCTGGTCACTAAGGATTTAGTCATTTTAATCATTCCATCTCTATAATTACTTCTATATCATTATAGTTCTTCTGGTTTTTTAGTAACCTCAACACAATCTCTCCTGATTAGCTCCTTTCTTTCCATTGATTTGGTAGAGGTTGCGATAAACTTGCAGACTTTAATGTTTAATTTTCATTTACTGTCGATGAAACATTCCGTATCTGTAATGCCCAGGCTTGCAGTCCCGTGGGACCCTCACTGGCACATTACTCAATCGTACTGTCCGCTTTGTAAGGCGATGCCACTGCACTGGGACCACACAGGTCCACCTTACGCACAGATTTATTTCGCGTCCGCCACGACTCGAACATAGGACTTACTTTGCCTATGTCAAATCATGACTAACCATTAGGCCGCTGAATATCAAGTGTTGCATATAACTCTCTTACTGAGCCGTGGTCTGCTCACCCCTTAATATTAATATTTCAGATTTTCGAGGACTAAGAGATCTGACATATGAGGATTACGAGCTGCGCATTTGGAGATACTGCGACAGCTTGATTTATAATATGAGGTATGATCATTTATTTTCTGTATTTAGACTTACTTTCAGTACTACTTTCTTGAGCATTAAAATAGGGGATGTAATTAATAATATAAATTTTATATTTAACAGTTAAATGAATATGCAAAGTAAAATATCACAGACAGCCCAACCGGATAAGTTGTATAGAAATACGTGAAAAATGTGGTCACGGGATGTGATAGGATCGATCTCCATTATATCTCTTTTCATCTTGAATTATCAGTACACTACTCATTCTTATGGTACCTTTAGTACTGTTTAAAAGTAAAATGTATCTGGAGATATGATATCTTTCAAAAATCAAATTTCTTTAACTGTTAATTCTCAAAAATACCAATTCCGTCTCTAACTATATGTGCCAATTTCATAATTCATGCGCATATCTATTTATATAATCAGCATTAAATTTATTTATTTATTCCTCTGGGTATGACCAATTTTATCTATTAAATTGGCTCGATGTTGGATCTAGCCACAGACATATGATCATCAGAAGAAATCACTTTCAATCTGAATTTAAGAATTACTCCAACAATCAACATTCTCTAGTTATCCTATAAAATACCCTCTTAATACATATTTAAATTTCAACACACTAGTCACTTTAGTTGCTTTTTCCGAATAGTATAACACTTCACAATTTAATTCTTTTGATCCTTTTAAGTACTCCACTCACACATTTAACTTTCTCACATATAATTTATATCAGTGGAGCAGCTGATCTAGCCAACTCTTCCATAAACCGGCTAAGTTATTCAATTAAACTCAGTAAATTCCATATCTCTATTACTATCTTTGTCTCTCTCCCATTTAGTGTTAAATCTTAATTTTAAGCGAATCTATCGTCGCTCTATCATTTAAGATCACATATCTCAAAAGAAATATATTTAACCATAATTCATATTTAATAAACCTTAATTATTTAGCTTCCAGTCTCTAAGAGTCTATAAAACTATATATATCACTATTCATGTTCTTTTTGGTGTCTTAAAATATATTGGCATATTATCATTAAACACTCTCACATTATCCAAGTATGATTTAAATACCTCATTCATTTGGCTCATAAACACTGGAAGGATATTCATCTGCCCAAATGCATTATAAAGAACTTATGATAACTTTACCGAGTCCTAAATATTGTCTTAAGTACATCAGTCGCTCAAATTTTAACCAAAAGTACTCCGATTTGCAATTGATCTTAGAAAACATTTAAGCACTCCTAAACGGGTCAATTGACCATCAGTCCTTTGATAGGTGCATATTTATATTTGGTAATAACACTGTCATTTAATCGATAATTAATGTACACTTATAAACTATCCTTATTCTCTCAGACAAATAACATTGTTTTCTCCCACAGGAATACATTAGGAGAGATAAATTCTTTATTCAATAATTTCTGAAGCTACTTTTTAAGCTTCTTCAACTCCGTTTAAATCATTCAATAAGAGTTTAGAAGTAGACTCCATATCGAAAATTGAATCAGTGATAACTCGATTTCCCGAGTCAGTGATAACCTGGGAGATTTATCTGGATTTACATCCGGTAACTTTCAAATTACAATCTCATTCAACTTTGGATGTTTCGTCTTTATGTCTTTCACATATTCCATATATCCTCGAAACTTATGCACATTACACTTAAACAATTTCAATACACATTCCACTTTGATTCATTTATTTATTTACTATTTCACCATATAGTATTACAGATGAGAGGAGGTGATATACTGGATATGACAGTTTAAGTTAATACAATTCATAGCTAGCCTATTCATTTATGGAATTACTTCGAATTCCTACGTGTTTAGTAACTTAGGTTAGTGATCATTTTCCCTTCTCTCTTATAATCACTTTACAGTTCTTATAAACACTTTTCAAAAATTTATAATACTTTAAACTGTATATTATTCTGTAGAGTATATTTCGAAATTTTTCGATTTTACAAGTATCTGTTAGAAAACAAAAGAGATGTGTAGAATCAGAATTAACAACATTGATGCTGGAGTTATCGAATACACAAATCACATTTTCAGTCATATTTAGTAGAAGTATTGCTTCTCATAACATCAAACAATCCCTAACCAAATACCCTGTCTATTCACATATAAATCAGGCCTTAAAGAACTTATAACAAAACTAACTGTCTCGCGACCTCCCACAATATACTCATCGGGTCGCATCACTCATCTGAGTAAAGGTGGGGCCCATAGTAGGAACTGTTATACAAAAATTGCTCCATCATAGTATCATAAAAAACATTCTTTATACTATCAGTTTCTCTATCACATTCGGTTAGTTCGATGTCAATTTGGTTTACTATTATTCAAAGGAGTTATTTCGGTGTAGGGACGCATTCGTGATTTTCAAATTTATTTCTCTCTCTCTTCAAATACATTTAAACATGTGATCTTAAGATCTATACATTGATAATATCTACATTTCACCTCAATATTATCATTTTAGGGTCTTATTTCGATTTGGATAGAGAAAGTCTTGGTGGGGCCCTCACCAAGTTCCCCCTGCACCTTATCGAATAGACCCTTCATGAATATTGCAAGATCACCCATTTTACTTAGAACTCTCGGTTTACTACCCCTTTTGATAACTCTTAATTCACTAGCTTCTGCACAATTTTGACACTTAATCCCAATTTTCAGTCACTTAGTTCATTTATACATTCAGACTATATAGTACTATAAGGGATGTTAACCACTTTCGACACTAAAGACATCAACAGACATCAGGCCAACCATGCTCTGATACCAATAAATTTATCACAGTTTGTTATATACAGTAATCATTATCTTAATCATATATTACATGTATTCAGTATCTGCTTGGGCTGTTTGTGATACCTTTAATACTGTTAATCTACGACAATAAAACCATTTAGACAATATTTATTTATTAAGAAATAATATTCACAACTGTATAAATTAGTTTACATCCCTTAAAATTAAATTTATAACAAGTAGTAATGTATAATAAATATCTGAACATACAAATGTAAACACAATACCTCTAGGATTCACTACCATTGCTTAGGGATAACCAATACGTAGCCAATCCACGGTTAAGTAAATCATGCACTCATGGAAATTAATCTGTGGATGGTGAAAATAAAAGAGTGAGCAAACCATGGCTCTGTAAAGAAATTGTATATAATACTTGATATCACGACATCTACATCAGTAAAATCATTATTTTCCTATAGGTACTCTAGGGACCGAAATAGGAAGGATACTATAGTCGGTTTGGGATCCGGATGGAGTATGAAAGGTATTTTGAAATACCTGTCTTCTCCCGAACCTAGAAGCGACTATAGGGAGTAAGCATTGATTTTGAAATAAATCACTTTTTTCCATAATATTTCATATTCATTTCAAATCAAGACTTTCAACATATAAAACATTTAATCACATAATCTAATTTTCAAATAAATCACAAAAGAATAATAGATTAACCCTTTTCTATTTCCTTTTAAAAGCATACCACATATCACATATACCACTGAAATTTCGTAAACAGTATTGTACTTAATTTAGTATAGTAAACTGTTTAGAAAACCATCATTCATCTCATTTAAAACCTATAAATAACCATTCATCTTTTCATATCATCATCCATTTAAAATCATCATTTTTCATGTCATTGGTGGAGACTAAGGCAACACCCTCATTATATCATGCTATAATCCTCACAGGGAACAACAACACTACCATATGAGAGCTATGATCATAGTCTATAATTATCCTCGATCGTACACTGATCAAGTGTCAATTAAAACGCTGAAGGTAGGATTAGTACCAACAGCTTCACACAGCATGTACATATCACATATCAGCATGATACGGGGCCTATCAGTCTCAAAATAGTGTATACGAAATCTCATCACCTATATGGAATATAATAAAATAGATAATATCCTCAGAAAACTCATAAAGGTATAAATCACAGTATATAGTACAGTGATGTGATAACCATAAATTATTCCATTTATTGGAATCTATTAATATTGGAAACTTAGTGAAATAAATAAATAAAATTTTGATAACGGGATATTGGTGAAAATCTCGAGAATTAAGGAAGTGACGGATCGGGAAATTTGAGTAAAGAAAATTAAATTGGAAATAAGTATAAGATGAGAAATTATGGAAAATAATGAAAGGAGGAAATTTAATATGGATAAATGGAAATCCAAATTAAATAAGAAAATAAGGAATAAATATGAAATATGTTTATATAATTATATATTATATAAATGTATTTTTATACAATACATACGTATTTAAATACTGTATAGTATTTAGTATATAGTAATATACATTGGTATATATATACGTATATACTATTTTATAAATTTAAATGATACGTATGTATATAAAGATAAAACATCTTAGGTATATATAAATATATATACATATATGAATAATGTAAATATTAATTTACATTAAGGTTTGAATATACATATATATGTATATTGTAAATACAATATGTAGTGTATTATTATATCATTTATATAAAAATATGTATAAATGTTATGTAACTTTACAGTATATAAATATACATATACTAAAAATATGTAACTTTAATACATATAAATATATGAGATATAGATATATATATATATATATATATATATTTTTGTTAATACACAAAATATATATTATATATATAATATATATAGTACAATTATATATAAAATATATATTATATGTATAATATATAGTGTATATATATTTATATGTAAATAAAATAAATAAATAAAATAAATGAAAAGAAAACAGAAGGAAACATCGGGAAAGAACCCGATCTTCCTCCCTGAGTGGCAGCCGGCCACTGTTGCCGGAGAAAGAAAGAGAGAAGAGGGGAGAGACGACGTCGCCGGCGAAGAAAGGAAGAAGGGAAGTTACCAGCGATGGGAAAGGAGAAGGATAGAAGGAAAAATCGGAAAGAAACAGAGGGGAGGATCGGCGGAAGCCGAGAAGAAAAGGAAAATAAGAACTGGCGGTGCCGGCCAAATTGGTCGCTGCCACTGCAGTCGAACCACCGGCGGAGGAAAAGGAAACGGTAGGAGGTCACCGGTGAGGCAGAGAACGGTTGAGGAGGAAGAACGGAGGAGGAGAAGAAGCCGAACTAAACCGAGTCGATCTGCCGTCGTGTCGCCGAACCAAACTGAACGGAGGCCACCGGTAGCTTCACCGTGACGCCGGCTAGCTGAAAGGCCACTGAACCGCCAGAGAGCCAGCCACCGGAGAAGAACCAGCAATGAGAGGGTCTGACTGGTTTGAACCGGTCTGGCCAGAAAAGAAAGAAAAGAAAAAGGAAAAAGAAAAAGAAAAAGAAAAAGAAAAAGAAAAAGAAAAAGAAAAGAAAAGAAAAGAAAAAGAGGAAAAGAAAGAAAAGAGGAAAAAGAAGAAAGAGAGAGAAAAGGAATTCCGGGAATTCGAAAAATTCTCGGGAATTCGAAAAATTCTCAAGAATTCGAAAATTACGGGAAATCCAGGGAAACTCGGAAACTCAAAAATTACGAAAATTCGGTAAGAATTTCGGAAATTAGTTTCGAGTGATTTATTTTAATAAATTATGAAAAATTATAAAATGTAGAATTTGAATTCCAGAAAATGTCCCTCGATGACCGAGACGATGGATCGGGAGAGGTGAACATGAGCGCGACCTTTGAGAGGCAGTTGTCGACTTGAGAAAGGTAAAAGAGACATGTGCAGCCTGTAAGGATATTTGGCACACATGTTTTAAATTATGCATTTAATTTTTATAAATGCTATTGATAATGATTGGTCAGAAAATTGTGGTGATTTACTGGTTGAGATTTAAACTGTATTTTCTGTGCAGGAGGCTAGCCAATCGACAGTTGTTATACTGTCGAAAATTATTGGAAAAATTACCGAAAATCATAATAAATGATTTTTCATCACGAGAAACGATTTTCAACACAAAAATCGAGAAATCGATTAGTTTTCATAAAACATGAATATACTGATAATTAATTTTAAAATATTCATGTTTTTGAGAATGGTGAAAAAGGAAATCACTTAAATTTATCTCGATAGGTGATATTTTACGTGAAATGAGGTAAAAAATGAAAAGGACAAAAGTGAATATTTTAATAATATTTCTTCAAATATTCACTTGAATTTATAAATAACCTTTATAGGTTCAATTGTGAAAATAAGTGAGTATAGAAAATTTCATAAAGGTAATTAAAGGTGGAAAACAGTAATTTGAAACTAAAAGGTCTTCGCATGTGTTTACAGAGAAAACACGGGACGAGAGTGTTGATTTGGAAAATAAATATTTTAATTTTTTATAAATCATAAAAATAATTGATTTGAATCCCAATAACTTTAAAAATTATGTTTTCGATAGAAAGCACGGAAAAGCGTGCGTATATGTCTTACAGTGAAAAAGGACAGTTATGACCTTTTATATTTTACAGTGATTATTTTATAAACTGTTTTCACTGTATGGAAAATGTGATTTATACTGTTCTATAATATTTAGAACATTTTCGGGAGTGATTACCCTAGTATGAATATTTTATAAATTGTTATTCATAAGATGAAAATATTTTCCTTATGAATATTTATGGATTGATTGAACTTATATTCAATGAAATTGATTTCATAAATGAGGTTTATATCACGTGTTTACTGTTTTAAGACTGTTAGGCCCCATATCATGCTCACGTGTCACGTGTTAGTGCTGATAGATACTGATCCTATTATCAGTGTCCTAGTGGACACCTGATCAGTGCACACTGTGGATCCCATAGACTATGGCCATAGATCTCATGTGTTTCCCCTATTTGGGATGATATTATAGCATGATATATTTAGGGTGTTGCCTAGTCTCCATGATACTGTACTGATGATTGTACTTATTACTGAACTTTTGCTAGTACTAAATTATCTACAGTTACTGAGCTTTTGATATATTACGTGTTGAACTAAATATTATACGGTGTTTTACAAGTGTGGAAATGAGTATTTGTGGAAGGAACATTAATTCCTTATTTATTTACTTAAGTGTTTTATCACGTGAATATTTAATGTTTTACTGGATTTGAATATCAAAAGAAAACGATTACTCTCTACAGTTGCTTCTAGGTTCCGGGACAAGACAGGTATTCTAAAATACTAGCCTTACTCCATCTAGATCCCTAGCCGACTGTAGTATCCTTACTACATGTGAGCTTAGAGCCTTTAGGAAGATTTAAAGAAAGTGAAAAATTATTTTCAGCATATAGGTAGCTGAATATCAAGTGTTGCATATAACTCTCTTACTGAGCCGTGGTTTGCTCACTCCCTAATTTTAACATTTCAGATTTTCGGTGACTGTGAGATTTGACATATGAGGACTTCGAGCTGCGCATTTGTAAACATTGCGACAGATTGATTTATAATATGAGGTATGATCATTTATTTTCTTTATTTAGACTTACTTTCAGTACTACTTTCTTGAGAATTAAGATAGGGGATGTAATTGATATTGCTAATTTTATATTTAATAGTTAAATGAATATGAAAAGTAGAGTATCACAGACAACCCAACCGTATAAAATGTATAGAAAAATAGTGAAAAATGTGGTCACGGGCTGTAATAGGTGAAAACACTGTTATAAAATATTTGCACTGTAGTAATAAATTCCATAAATATCCCATTTCACCGTAAAACACATATAATCACATTTCCATGCTTCCCTTTCAGGAAATTCAATTTCAAGATTACTGAAATATTAGTTTCTGATAATTTCACGCTTTATGGAAAATAGTAATATTTATTTTTCAAAACTAATAGTAGTTCCATAAACATATCGTTTCACTGTGAAACACATTTAGGAACATTTCGGTCTCAAAACAATACTTACACAGTAATATCACATTTATGGAAATCAATAAAATGAGTAAAATCTCCAGTCATTCCATAAAAGTTTTTATTAAATTATATAGTGAATATTTATGGAAAATAATTTATAAAATATTTACTTTTCACCTTTTCACTTTATAAATCACTTCATATACTGTAAAATATGTAGGAGGAATTTTCAGTAACCTTACTTTCATTAAATTTAGCAACATGAATATTTAAACAATATTTTTTTGATATATTCATGTTTTATGAAAAATAATAAATATATCATTTCCAAGACTAGGAAATTATTTCAATATGCTGAATTAATGACTGATTTGATAAATTCGTTGACACCATCTTAACTCCTTTTTCATGTAGAATATCGTGATATTTTTACTTTGTCCCAATTCATTTTAGTTTGGGTACAATTTACAAAAATACCCTCGGGACGTAATCGTCATTTTTTAATTTATTTGTCACACTTCCCAAAATAATGTAAACAAGGTATTTTGGGTCTCAAATTCCCATAATATTATTATTATACCATCAGTACATTGTTTCGTTAGTCATACTCACATTTGGGCTCAAATTTTCAAGTAGGGCCCACACTACCATTTACTTATAATTTACAAAATATTTCAAAATTAAATTAATAAATAATTATTTTTATATGTACAATACCATATAATTGGTTCTCACACATATACATATACATATACATATACATATACATATACATATACATAAACATATACATATACATATACATATACATATAATGTTGTTTTTCTGACCTGTTCAAAATTGTATCAAAAAGGAAGAATTGATTTTGATTAAAACCAAATGCTAATAAATTAACATATAAGTGTGGTGCCTTGTTATATATGTTAGAAATAACATCTAGCAAACTTTCTAATGGAAAAGAAAAATGAATATATCAAACATATTTTTATAAATTTCATTTTTAAATATAATTTTTCATTTCATGTACCAAACATATTTTCTAAAATTTAGAAAATAGAAAATGAAAATTATTTTCAAAAAACAAAAATAAAAAATATTTTCTAAAACCAAATAGTCTAATTACTTTAAATTCCTAGAAAACATTTATACTATCATTTCTTTCTCATATTTAAATCATTTCATAGGAATCACAATTAGATAAAATAAAAGTAACAAAATGAATATCGAAAACTAAGTTCTTTTAGTACATAAATTGAAGACCAAATAAATTTTGTATAGGACTGTTTTAAGTATTAAATTTATTTTTCAATATTATTACTCGATAAATAAGTTTGACCTTCTTTTCTTTAAAACTTGATGAATGGTTAATATCCAACTACCTAAATTTAATTATTATTATTATTATTATTATTATTATTATTATTATTATTATTATTATTATTCGTTAACCTTATTATAAGGCTAAAACTTTAAACTTATTGAATTCAGATTGAGATTTAGTCTAATTGATTTATGTTGTCCTTCTAAAAGATATATTTAGTAAGTTTGGAATTCAAATATCTGTATTTATATCTCTTTACCTAACCCTCAAGTTGCGACCTTCTTTGTAAAAAAAAAATTACACTTTTTATAGAAGTCTCCCACAAAACAAAAGCTTTCTTTTCTAGTAGCTTAATTATTATTTTTTAAATAGTAATAGCAAAGTATTTTAGTGAATTTTTTTTTGTACAACCATGTGTATTCTTCGTCTGTTTTACGGTCTGAGAATAATTTTATTTAGGTATGATTTGAATCATATCCAAATGCTTAGGGAAGAAGTCTACTTTTACGTCTTCTAACTACTTGTAGGTGTGAAATAAATTATTTTAATCACTTCAAATTGAAAAACAAAGGTTGAATGATAAATAAATTGATTAAAAAATTAAAAAAAGAAAAAATTGATGGTGTTTTTGGCATTTAAAGTACAATTTGACAAAACCATTATTTTTATTTCCTCTCTTACTATTGAAACATCAGTATAACAATATCGTAAAAATAAAAAATAGTAAATTCAAATTTCGTTCGTCAAGCATTCTATACTGCAATAATTCTTAGTTATTTAAAAATAAGCTTCATAATTAGTATTTTAATTTCTTCTTTGGTTTTCTGTTTTTTATGATTTCCTTTTGTTTCTTAGCTTCTTTGTGCTGTTTTATTTTTTAAAAATAAAAAATTGTTCTGGTGTACTGTAATGATACAAACTTAAAACTCTTTCCATAACAAAATTGGTTCATATGAGCAATATAATTTGTGAGACAAGTTGATGAGAGTTACCAACTTAGAAATTGTTAATTATATATATGAGTTAACATAGTTTGACTATTTAAACTTGATTTAAGACTTCGTAATTAAGAAAAAAAAAGAGAAATATAACATGAGATAGCTATAAAGATGGCGAGAATATTTATCGATTAGTTAATAATTATTTCTTTTACATGATTAAATAATTGCTCTATTTATATATGTTGTAATTAACTATTTAAATCTATCAAAGATTAGAAGAAACTAAAAAAAAGAAAAAAAAGAAAAGAAAGAAATTGATATGTGGTAAGAAATGTGCTTCATTGATACATTTTTTTAAGAAAGAAATAGTAGATATTAGAGAAACTATGGCATGTGTGAAGTGCTAAAATTATATATCATTTCTTTTCCATAGAACATTGTTTTTTGTTTTTGGCCAAATTTCCACAGAACATGAAAGTCTTAAATTTTAAACTCGGAAACGGTAACAAAAACCTTACTCTAGAAATGGTATATAGTTAATATTTTTCCATATCTGGGGGCTGCTGTTCATTAACACAGTCAACAACTACAAACATATTTTGACTTTGTTCTCAAGAGGAAAACTTCCCAAGTTACAATGCTAATTAAAGTCACGGCCTGACTTCATCACAGTCATTTCTATTGGTTGATTCTAGCACATGTTGCTCAACGATTGGCTACTAGACTAGAGTGTGCCCCACAATGACACAAAAGAGTAAACATGTTGTACGTTGTACTGGACTGTTTAATTTCAAGGTAGGCTCAAAGTGCATGCTACATATACTGCGAAGTGCAGTATATTTATGATTTTCTTGTTTGAATTGAAGCTTTTTGCTGTCATCTTTATCTTCTTCACTACTTCTTTCGCTATTGTCTGTTATTGATTCTTCCTTATGTCATCATTTTCTTGCTCAAGGACAAGGACTCGAACTTAATTTTTCTTTCATTTTCTATTAGTCAAAAGGAAGCTCTTTTGGAAGTCATGGATGATCTCAGAAGAAGCAAGGTCCCCAAATGTGCTCGTGGACTTCCTATTCTGCTGGTGGATCGTGACACGACATCTCTCATGCACTTAGCATCCATGCTAGAACAATATTCCTACAAGGGTATTTTAATTTATATATATAATCACTTTTCTTTTCATATTTATAATCTCTTGTAATACATGAGAAAACAGACTTTGATTGATGCCTTGGTTGATTATTGATGAGAATCAAGTCTTGAAACTGAGAAAACTTGATCCTTGTATATTCCTAGTAACAAAAGTCTGAGTTCATGAGAAGATATTGGAAGTTTTTGCCAAAAGCCTTTTCGCAGAGACGAAAGGCTATGTTGGTCAACTACCATTGAGTCAACCAGTTTAATTTTTAAGCCATACAGACACCTCACAAGCTTAGAAAAACTCAAGTGAAACCCACATTTCAGGTTCATCATATATAGTTATTTCCCCCCTTTTTTTTTCAATAAATGGTTTGTTAAATTTCTTTTCTTTCTATTATGTTCAATAATATTATATTAATAATGACTAATAAAGTTTATTTTTAAATCTAATTAGTTTGTTTCAGATCATTAGTGTCTAAACTAATTAAATTTTATTTAGGAACCCTATGATAACTCTTTGTCATTCTCAAGCAACATTTGTGTGTGAATGTTGTGGGTTGATCATCAATAATGATCTTAACACCATCCTATATTCATGTACCTTATAGTTATTTATCTTTTTATTTAATACTAAATATACATATGATATAAGATTAAAATATTAACCATTGATTAAAAATTATACATTGTGATTTTGTTAAAATATTTTCATGTTTTAATTTGTATATTTCTTTCCAAAGCTTCTAAACCTTGAGTAATTGTTGTATGATCCACGAAAATCTACTAAGAAAGAAACTATTATAAGCTCTCTAGCTCTTTTCTGTTTTTTTTAAAAGAAATTTTTCAAAAATTATTGTATATATATCACTTTATGTAGAAGAAAGTCTATCTCCTGAATCTTAATAAACTTTATCTAAATTCCAAATGCTGCATATGGTTGTAATTTTGTAATATTCTATTATATATTTTGCAGTGACAACTACAGAACTAATATCGGTGGCAGTGTCCATGATTCGTGAACGAAAGGAGAGATTTAAACTTGTTATGGCTAATATTAACATGGATTACATCAACAGTCTTTCGTTTCTGGGCACATTGATTAAGAAGGATATCCCTGTCATATGTGAGTTTCAACTTCAAACTATTTCTAAATGTAGTTGCAAAGTTTATATATATATATATATATATATATATATATATATATATATATATATATATATATATATGTATGTGTACAGAATTTCAAGTTAATCGAAAATATTTAACAATTAATTTGATAATACTAAAATTTCAACTTTTAACATATATTGAAAAAATATGTTATTCTCAATTAAAATGATAATGATATCATATAGACTCGAAATTTTATATGCATAATAAATAAGAGTAAATTGTTCAAATTGTTTTATACCGATATAAGATATATATTTTTAAAGTTCCTTAATTAAGTGACTTACATTTAATTTTGGTTGGTACCATACATATATGCATGCATGCAGTGATTTCCTCTGAAAGAAGCCAAGATGTTGCCCCAAAAGCCATCGCGTATGGAGCATGTTTACATCTTGAGAAACCAATTACCATGAATGATCTCAAATACCTTTGGCAACATGTTTATCGAAAAGATAAAAAGTACACTATGAAAAATACAGCAAGTCTTGGAAAGGAATCTCGAGCTATAAAGATCAACGAGCTTGCGGCTACTGAGTTTAAGCTGTCTACAGCCGCTAGAAATGATGATTTCCATGGCATTGATACGATGACCATTAATGATCTAGAAAGGAAGAAGAAGAAGAAAGTAATTGAGACATATGCCGGAATGGTTGAGGCAAACTGCATTGAACAGATACCAGCCATAGAGGATCTGAAAAATGGAGGACCATCATCCAAGACAAAGAGATCATATGATGCTGCAGAAGAAAAAAGAAACAACCAATGTAGCAGCTCCTCCGGAGGGAGGAAGCCCCGTCTTGTTTGGAATCAGGAGCTCCACCACAAGTTTACAGCAGCCTTAAGTGCATTAGGCGATAAGAGTAATATTTGTTTCCCTTAAAACAAACTAAACTTTTCATTGTTGCCTCTTTATCTTCCTTAGAGAGAAGTTAATCTCACAATGGTTGACTCTTTTTGTTCTGGATCCAGATGCTCGTCCAAAATTGATACTAAAGATGATGAATGAGCCTAATTTGACACAGCGCCAAGTTGCTAGCCATCTGCAGGTTCTTTTCCATACTTACGATCAGTTAATACATTGTTTTTCTTTGTGTGTCTCTAGCTATATATTTCCAACAATTATTGTGTAGTTAATTATATATTTCCATTCCGTATATGTATTTATCCTGTTAGCATGCTATTATATTGGCGTAATTAGATAATTGATTGTGCCTTTTTTTTCTTTTTATACCCTTCAGAAATATAAAGCCCAGGTTCAGCGTATTTCCGCAGCTAGCAGCAGTAATTCATCCCCGGTTACTAATGCATCTACAAGCATTTATGCCAAACCAAGATCTTTGTACATGCTGCAGAAGGAGTCAGTGTTGAGTCATCTAGGACAAAAGAGTTCCAACTTCTCAATAGGATTTGGAGGTAATACAATATTTTCTAACTACTTCAATTCTATGCGTTACATAGGGAATATATATACTTTTGTTGCTAACTTTAGAATCGAACATGTCCACATCTCCATTTTTACTTTTAGCCAGACATACATACATATTATCAACGAGTGATTGGAAGAAGTGAAAGTGAATTTTTTTCTCAGGCATTTGGACACGGAATTCTAAAATTGTTATTGTTATGAAAGTTTTATAGTTTACCACTCCTGGCCCGAACAGAATTAGTGTCGGAACGTAAAATGGATTAGGGTACCTGTGGTTATAAAAAAAAAGGGAAAGACATACATAAGTATTATAACAGTGTATGGTTCATCATGCATTTATGAAATGAAAATGAACATACTCTAACGTATCAAAAGAAAAGAAAGAATGATAATGGACACTGAGAAAGAGCCTTGTTTAAACGAAGCAAAGCTGAATATCTAGGTTGATGACATTAATATTAGATTTGGTATATATGACTCCGTGATTCTCTTATTTTTCCAGCAGACACTTGTAGATTTCTAAATTTGCCTCAAGGTCCAATTCATCCAATGACTTCACTGTATCAGAATCATCAGTTTCCAAATGTGCCTCAAGACATCCATCAAAACCTACATGTCACTATAGATTCAGCTGATTCATTTAGTTCTTTGAATCAGACTCAAGATTGCCCGAGCATGCTCCACCATATGAATCAAATTCAAAAGCTAGATTTTATTCCAGAATCAACAGTTTCAAGCATTTCACGAAATCAGAGCCAAGTTTTTGTGTCATCCACAACAAGACAAATGGATTTGGCGCCAGAATACACTGCAATGCCAAATGCAGACAAATCTCTGACAGAGATCTTTGGTCAGAACCCAGAGGTGGACACTACAAAGTATGCAGTCACTTCAACAATACTCTCAGTAAATCAGAACCAACAATCACCAGAGTTTGTTAATTTGTTGAAAGTTCTTAATGAAGAAGCAGATGAGTCTAGAGGTGCTGGAATTGAACCACCTTCAGGTGAGGTTGATCAATACTGCGAATGGCTAAAGGAAGCTATGTCTGGAAACAATGAACAATCTTAATTGGTTTGGTAAGTGTAGTTTTTATGGCATTCGATTTCTCCCTTGAACAATTTAACAGCATTATTCATAATATTAGTGAGTTACGGAAGTTTTTTAATCATCATAAATTTAAATGCTATGTTAACTAACAATGTTATTTCATGAATATAGGTTGCAAGATGCTGTTGCTGATACAAAGTCAAGGAAGGCCGGCGGGGCCCTGGCCCTCCTTGGGGTTTCATATACTTGGCTAAAACAAAGTCATTCTCATATTTCAAAAAATAAATAATTAAAAAAAATATTCTCACCAGCATTAGGTGACGAAGAAAAACGTTAGGTTCAAGCGGAGAAGAGATAATTCTTAAAGATGCGAAGAAGTTGCGTCTTTGTATTCCTGTGTCAAAATCAATTGTTTGATTAAACTAGGTGGTGTTTTGGATGTTTCACAAATCAATATTTCAAGTATGGTACTTTTTTTTTTCTGAAAGGTAGGATGCTTCATTGATAGACCGAAGATGATTACAATTGGAGAACACAACTTCCTTAACAAAATCCAGGCAGGATTCTACCCAAAATAGATCTTGATCACAATTGCAAGCTAAGGTTGCTAGGTGGTGAGCAGTTTTGTTACCATCTCTTCTGATGTGAGAGATTCTGCATTATGTAAACATCTTAATCAATCACGTAGCATCTTCTATCAAGTTTCCAATTGGTGAGAAGTCTACCAAGTCATTCTGTAATTTGTTAGTAATCCCAAGAGCATCTCCTTCTATAATAATGTGAGAAAATCCCATATTAGAGCCGAATTCTAGAGCTCTTTTGCTACATGAGCTTCAACTATTCTTGAATGTGCTGCGTTTGTCACTATTGATTGTAAAGCCCCCGTTATTTCTCCCTTTTTCATTTCTCACTATTACTCCTACTCCTTTTGTGCCATCTTTTGAACCTGTAATGTCCATCAAAGTTGATTTTTACAAAGCTCCGTACTGGACATTCCCAAAGCATAGGTAATCTCGCAGATTAGCTTCATGCTTCTGTTGAGCTAGTTGGTATTCTGCCAGGTATTTTTCTGCATAGTTTGCTATGTGATTTGGTATTCTGGATCTACCTAGGGTTTCAAATAGCGGCCGCTATTGCAAATAATGGCCGCTATCTCGTGCTAGCGGCGGTGGCCGCCACCTTTATTAAGGCAATAACGGGTGTGAGTACGGATCTGTAACATCCCAAAGCTACTGTCTATCATGATACATATTCATAACTTACACTTAATTATCGGTTGGGCTGTCTGTGATGCTTAACAACTTTTACTACATTATTATGTAAAAATATAAATTAATAAAGTATCTTCCTTGAGATATATATACATTCCCTTCCTAATTAAAGTAGTACTATACAACTTTGCTGAATATATAAAAGAATATAACATACCTTCAATATCAAATCTCAGGAAGGTAAGTCTCTTAGCCAAATTAGTTATCTGTGGAGTGGAAAAATAAGGAGTGAGCGACAATATGCTCAGTAAGGAAGGTGTATGCTGTTTTACAAATATAAAACTATATTCTCAAAACCCCTTAATTATCCTAATGATCAAACTCATTAGGAAATAATAAATATAGTTAAAATTAAATAGGATTTAATTTGATCCTTTCAGAAATCATTTAATTGAGACTAGGCATCAATTTAAATCATGCAAGGAATATAAGTCATCCGCTTTTGGGGTGCACCCGTAGGCCATCGCCCTTCACGGCTATCTCATCTAGATGTATGGCCATAATCTGTAGGTGGTCATCGGGTCCACTTGCCAAGTGACCTCGAGACCGCTGAGGACTTGGCAGGTCCATAAGCCCTGTGACGCCCTAGGGTGCACTCGTTGGTCTATTTGACCCGAGCCATCACCCTAGATGGGTCACGCAAAGTATATGAATGATAATGCATGAACTCATGGCCTAATGTCTCAAAATCAAATTATCATATGTATCATTTCCATAAAATGATTTGGTTTTCCAAAAGGTTTTATGACTAGTAAAACAACCCTCAAATTCAACAGTTTCTGTGAGAGAAAGGCACGTTTGGAGCTGGTTCGCCCATGGCTAGTTCGCCCAAGGTCAGCTCGCCCATTGGCCAACTCACCCAATGCTCAACTCCCCTAATGGTCAACTCGCCCGAGAGTCAACTCGCCCAAGGGTCTACTTTCCCAAAAAGTTTCACATTTTCTATTTTTCAAAAATATTAATTGAAAATTTATATATTTATTTATTTAATTTACGTTCAGAAAATATTCATAAATCAGTTCGCCCATTGGTCAATTCGCCAAGGCGGCGAATTAGTGATCGCCCGCCACTTAGCTTTTTCAGACAAAGTTTGGCTCATCAATTAATAGCTCGCCCGCCTTTAATTTTAGGAAAGGGTCGCCCGCCCATACAACATAAAAGTTCTCAAATTTTAAAACAAAGGCACTCGCTCAGGTTCTCATAAAGGAGAGCTCGCCACTTGGCTAGCACGAATTTCAACTTAGAACAAAGCTACTCGTCCGCCCTAAGTAGCTCGTTCAACAACAACATATGGCGACTTTGTAGCTCGCCAGGGTCAAAACATTTTATAATTCAATGCATGTCAGAAAAACAAAACAATTTCTAATATTTTCTTAACACTTTTACTCCACAGGACATGCATTTTCATCACATACCACTTCCTTACCTCGTCTATTGCAGCCTTGCTTCTCGCCCGCCTTCCTCAATTCCCGTCTGCAAAGTAAAATATTAATTCTATTAATATTTTCTTTTCTAATAATTTTCTAAAACTCGTTTCAACTAATTTGGCGAAATAACCGCTCGCCCTTCATTAGCGGCTTATTCATGAGAGTTCGCCCGACGTGGGAGCTCAACTCGCCATGCTCATCCATTCAGTTCGCCACTCGTGGCTTTTCATTCATAATTGGGCTCGCCCATGAATTGGATAGCCCTTGGCTATCTCGTCCTCTTGAACAACACTTTGGCGAGTTCTCTATTTCCTACTCGCCTTATTGGCGATCATTGGTTCTCGCCTTACTTCCACATTCCATATTATCCCACAACCAGTGGCGAATATGTTCTTGCCTAGTTATATCTTGTATTGTACTCGCCACACCCTTCGGGCGAATACTCCTTACTCGCCTATTGTTTTTCTTAATCATTTCCATCTGATTTCTTATATATTCCCACAATATTTAACCACAACCAGGCTATATCTATGTTTATCACATTATAAAACATAGAATCTAATATGGAATATCAAGAGAACCATGGAAAGTATGAAACTCACCTTAATCCAATTGCTCTTCCATAAACAGAATGCTTTCTTGCCTTTCTTAGTTTTACTTCTTCTGTGTCCTTAGCTCTTTAATGGTGAGGAAAGTATTAAACTGGCAGAAAGATGAAACTCCTTGGTTATAAAAGAAACGGAAGAAACCAAGTAAAATTTGTAGCAAACAGAATGGGCGAGTAACAATTCCTCAGGTATGCTTCTTATATAGCCCCTCAAATCCACTTAGAAGTCGCCACCTATTCTTATCCTGTTTCATGTCATCATTGCACGTCTTTCATGTAATTAAACCCAGAGAAATTGGTGATAAAAGGAACGGTGGTAAGGTCTCCCATTGCAGTCCGTTTCTTTCTTCCTTTTTGACTAAAATTATTCTTCTCCTCGTCAACTTCTCTTCCAGCCAACGTTGATTGGCTAACTCCTTATCCTTCCCAGTCCACGCCACTGTCAGCCAATGTTTATTCGCTTTCCTTTCATTTTTTTCTCTATTTGTCTGACAGCCATATTCTTCATTAAATGCTTTCATACTTAGCATTAATTTCATGGAGACTATTTGTAGTAAACGAAATCAAGTAGAACTCTTTTCTACCCACACGTTATTGACTTGTTTGCCATGCTTTCCCACAAAATTTCACTTTTAATTTTTCTCAATCCATCTGGGCGATCAACGCCCTCGCCAGCTTGGGCGAACTGTTCTACTCGCCCTAACCAGCAACATTGGCGTTCTGTTCGCCAATTTAGCTCGCCCATTGGCGAGCAATCTTCCTTGCTTATACATTATCACACCAACGTTCTTCTATGCACATCTCAAATTAATGAACTTTTCATCCAAGTGAGAATCAATATGCAATGTTTACTTTATTGACATTACCAAATTTTATGAAATTTGGGTTTACAGTAGTATAAAATCAGATTTTACAGGATCACACCCGTAGCGGCCAATAGCGGCCGTTATGAAACGTCGTAATGGAGGATAGCAGCCTGTTATCGTCGCTATCCTCCGTTACTTTTCAGACAAAATAAAAAAAAACAAAATCAGAATTCAAGACCATCGGAACTCAGAAGAGAGAAAATGGAATAGATACCCCAAGCACAAACAGGCAACAGCAGAGCTCAATCTCAGCACATAAGCAAGCATCAAATTCAAAACATCAATCATCACCTAAAAAAATTTAGCTTCGAAGTCTGTATTCAAAATAACTATGGCATCAAATGTAGAAATCCATTGAGAAATTCACAATCCCATTCCTAGCAAAAAGCCAACTCACAGACTCACACACACAGTCACAACAAGCAAAGCAACAGAGTCACTCAGAGATAGTACTCAGACATCGCAATTTTGCAAACAGTGAGCAACTAAACTAAGCAAGCAGTTTTTATTTTTCTTTTTTTTCCTTTGAATCTTCCATCTAGATTAAAGATGGAGAGGGTGGAGTGGGCTGGGCTGTCGCAGGCTCGGCTGGGCTGTCGCAGGCTCGGCTGGTGTTGGCGAGGCCGAGATTAGATCTGGCCCCTTGGCGCTGGTGGCTGGCAGCATGGTCTGGGTTGTTGCAGGCTCGGCTGGTGTTGGCAAGGCTGAGATCAGATCTAGCCCCTTGGTGTTGGCGGTTGGCGGCGTGAAGCCATGAAGGGGAGGGATCAAAGTAGAGGTGAGGACTGAGGCCTCGAGCTCACAGGAAAGGAGGTGAGTGAGGGTGAGGCTAGGCGTGAGTGAAATCGTGAAACCAAAGGAGAGGCGGGGCTGAGGTGAGGGCATCGCGGTTGTCGCCGTCGTGTGAGGCTGCCTGAGGCGACTGGTGAGGGGAGGTGAAAGGAAAGGAGGCGGCGAGTGGGTAAGGTTGCTCGAGGAGAGAAAGAGGAGAAACTGAGGGGTGGGTGGGTTCTGAATTTTGATGGGCCTTTTATTTATTTGTTTTTGGGGTATGGTTTTTATTTATTTTGAATACTTTTGTTTTAAATTTTTAATACGTTTTAATTATTTTTTTGGTGGATATTCTAATTAGTTTTTTATTTTAAATATTTTTGTTTTAAACTTTTAATATGTTTTAATTAGTGATATAAGAATTGATGAATCATGATAAAATATATTAAATAATGAGTAATTTTTTAATTATCATAAGTAAATTTTTAAATATGAATGTTTTATTATAATTCAAAAAATTGTGAATAACCTTTTTATCACATATATAATAGATTTGAGGTATTATAAATTACTTTAAAAACTATAAAATAAGACTTTAAATAATTATAATTACAATTACTACACTTTATATAGAATTATGTGAAATTAAAAAAAATTCACGACCGCGATGACCATAATAACCGCCGCTATGTCCGCAACCGTGATAAACGCAACGCGATCGAAAATGCGGCCGCGACCGCAATTTAAAACCATGGATCTACCTTCCTCGGCCTCCTCGTTCGTATTATTCCAAATAGCCCATGGAGTTATTAATCTTGCTTCAAACCTCTATTGATTTGTTGGTGTAACAACTTCCAGCATCCACTCCATTACACTTTATTCTCACCCTTCCACCTTTTTGCTAGATCCGTTGCAGTTCAAATTGTAGTTGCTTTCTTACATCTAGCATTGCGTGAAGTCACTACAAAAAATAATGCTTTTACCGGCATTTTTGTTAAGGCGATTATAAAAAGTGACAGTGTTTGCATGTTTTTAACGGCATATAACATAGAGCTGGTAATTGTAAAATCTTCAATGACTCTTTCAATTAAAGCCTTCCTTCCAGCAATAAAATTTGATTTATAAATCAAATGAATAGCACAGGCCCCATACACACGGGTAGGGCTCTTTAGCACATTTTACTCAGGATTGCTCCACCTCTCTTCAGCTTGTAGCTTCGCCGATCTTCAACTTTACCACTCCACCACTCTTCAGCTCTACTGCTTCACCACTCTGCCACTCTTCAACTATTCTATTCTCTTCTCATCGTCGATCTGACTTTCTTTTTTCTTTTTTTTAATTTGGGTTTCATACTACTTTGTTCCCCTCTCGAGAAACAACTAGATCCTCTTTTCATCTCATATTCTCTTCTCATGTCGATTTGACGGTTCCTTCCTCTTCTCATTGCCATTCGCTCGCATATTCACCTCTTCGCTCCAATGATCATCGCTCTCAACTTCATTGTTCTAAATATCAGGGAATATTAGTATGTATTTGTTTGTATTTTAAATCTTTTGTGTCTCAGCTTAAAAGAATATTTATATATCTTTTTCCTCTTAGTTGGGTGATTTTATAATGATAATTATTACTTATTGGTTAATTTGTGTATGGTTTAGGGATTAAGAGCTGCAAATGTTGTTCAAGCAAGAACGAAGGACTTCACCTCGAAGGTATTTTTGGGGAATTTTTATTTCTTTTTTGATTGTTCTCATCGATGAGAAAGTGATTCATGTTAGATGCTTATATTCTGGGATTTTAAGGCATTATTTCATATTTCTAATCTTAGGGTAGACCTTTGAGGTGTCTTGACTCTTGAGGGTGCTTTCATTTATAGCATCATTGACATTTATGGTACTGATGTTTACTTATCTTGATTCTTGATTAAATAAACATGATCTGTGATGGTCATGCAAATATGAGGTTTAACTTCTTAGGAATTTACTATATTTTAATCATAATTCTAGGTGGTCTTTGTCCCTTAACTCCTCTCAACAGTTAAACAATCTTGTTTTTTAAGGAATATCCAACACGTCATTATGTGTTTTCAAAGTGCTAGAGGAAATAGTTTAATCCATGTCAGTGACATTTTTCAATTTTTGGATTTAGTTGTGTCGTGGGATGGACCATCTGATAATTATTCTATAAGTAGAGGTTATTCAATGACATCTAACGAATAAAATATGATTAGATGATAATTTACAAATGATTTAGATGTTTCTTATATTTTATAGTTCTTCTAATTAAGGGATATGGAAATCCAAATTGCTTCCTGTCATATGTTGCTTTTTATAGCATCAAAGTTGTTCCTCCTATTCCAACTAAAAAATGATTGGAATTGTGAAAAGAAAATTGTTGGATTTGTTTTTCTAACAAGTAAACTTGGAAACAAATTCATAGAAGAATAAGGTTCATTGGCCCTGGAATAATTTTATGAGCACTTCAGCTTCAAGTCTCATTAAACCAAAAGAAAACACTTTCCAGGAAAACTATGCTGAATGGAGCTCAGCCTTTTATAATTCTAAGTCTCATCAGAATTCAAGCATTTCATCCACTATTGTACAACTTCTTCTATATGGAATAGTATATGTTTTGATAGACATAATCTGTTGCTGGGACCTACCTAAGAAATAGTATTATTGACTCTACATGTCATGCATGTATGTGACTCATTTCTTGTAATTGCATTTTTGTCTTACAAAATGAAGAATCCTCTGTTTAGTAGTTTGAACTAAAGTTTTACTTTAATGACTTCATACTTCCTTGATAGTTCTGTCAATTTTTTATATTTTTAAACATGCTTCATTTGCTCAGGGGTTTCTTTTATGGATACTCAATAATTACTATTGTCATGATCCTTAACCATGCACTCAGGTATTTCATTCTCCTTTTTGGCTTAATCAAGTTTGCTAGTAACTTGTTCTGACTCCATTTTTTTAGATGCCTTTGAGTTTTTGCTAAAAGGTTGAACGATTCATACGATAAAAATACATGCATGAAAATTCTATTAAGGTCATTTTATTATAATCTACAAATCAATAGATTTGTTGTAGGCCCTGAAAAGCAATGTTTGTCAAGTTTCTGCTCCTGGTAAAGTGTTCTCTAAAAAATAGTTTATACCTTTCTTATAACAAATTGTGTTTCTTATACCTTTCTTTTTTTACATAATTTCTTTCTCCTTTCTCAAAATTTCCAGATATCCCTTTGAAGAAGCTGCTACAGTTGCTATATCCACTGTCAAAGAATTTGCAAGTGACATTAAAGGGGTAATGTTTGGTGAATTTGATATTTATCTTTCTAAAATTCCAGTAACAGCATCAACAAATCTTAAGAATAAAAGTTACCACTTTGAATGCTTTTGGTAGAAGGAAGCTCTTCAAGTTTAAAAGGGTATATTTGTAGAGTGAAAAGTGATATTATATGATTGGAAGGAGGCATTGACACTAATTATTCTAAATATGATGAGAGTAGATAAGTAGAGAAATTCTATTAAAGGTATGGGAATATCCACTTTTAGTCTTTTAGGTTTTTGCTTGATGCTACTTTGAGATAGGCTAATTTGCTTTCTTGTGCTTTTGCTGCTAATTAGTATTTAACATTCTGCATCTAAGCTATAGTGCAAGCTCTGCCTTGAACCTCCATGGAAAGTTCTTTTTACTTGTTGCGTTCACCATTAATTTGCTTTCTTGTGCTTTTGCTGCTAATTAGTATTTATTGTTCTACATTTTGTGAAACTCTTGGTTATTATTCCAATGCCTAAGACTGCTTTAATTTTTGCATTAAACTTTTATTAGAATTGTGATATTGTTTGTTAAGGTATACTTAAATTGTAAATGATTTATTATTTTATAGTAAATTATGTTAGTGGAAATCCTGACTTCAGCCTTTGAGAACTTGCAGATAAGGAAATTAAAAGAGCTGTTTGAAAACAATTTGGGATGGGAATTGCGATAGAAAAGTAGAGTTGATGGAATCTACTTTGAAGAGGATGATGAGGTCTGTAAATTTTTTTCATATGCATAAACTTTAAACTATCTCTTTCTCCTGCCTCATCATTCCTTAACTTGTGAATATGCAGTTTTCCCTCTTTATGTAAATGGTGATCTTACCTTATGATTTCTACTGGAGGTAACTAAAGAGTATAGGTTTGTACCTGAGACATTATTTCTGACAGTGAATTACATTGATCCTTGTCTTTTCAGCAGTTCAATTATCAAGCAACAGTTATGTTAATTGTTATGTTAACACATAATGCAAGGAGATATGTACACCTCAAGTGAAAGAGTTCTGTTATGTTATTGATAACATATACTGCAAGAATGAGGCAAAATCCAGTTTAGAGATTCATTTCCAATTTTCTTTTTTCTTTTCACCACAACTTGCATAAGCATATTTTTCCCTGCTTTGACTGTTGTAGATTTTGTAAATGGAATCTGTTGTGCTGAAATACTTAAAAGTTTGAAATGATAGTTGGCTAAATTTTTTCTTAAGTAATGCCTCACTCGCTTATTCCATACATTGTGCAGTTTATAAAAGTTGCTAGATTATTGACATGATTCATGAAAACTTCTAGTCAATTTGTTCATGTTGCCCAAATGATCAATCAGGTATCTCTGTCATAGACTAGTGTTTTTACATTCATTTTTACGATTTCGCTACACAAACTAGGTTTAGTTTATGTTATATTTGGATATCTTGATCCTTAGTTTCATAGTTTTGTAAGTTCAATGCCCTTTCTTTCATCTTCTCTTTTTTTATATTGTAGGTTTCAGATGAATTATATTCATTAGGATCACTGCATGCAAATAACTAGTCTACGGCTGGTTGGTGGTTCTTTTCTTGCAATGGGTTGGTTCTTTATTTGATTTTTAAGGATGTTATTAGTATTTTGATAACTTTTTGGTTTGTATGTACTTTGAATTGAACTTTTAACAAATGATGGTAGTTGGGAATTAGAAATCATTTGGATTTGCATTAAGAACAAACGATGAGATTTTTATGAATTTATAGATTGTTCATTTTTTTGGCATTATTAATCTTATTTTTTCTATTTTAACAGTGTTAATTATAATCAAAGTTTTTAATTCTTTATCTTTGGATTGTGTAATGTTTATATGTTAATGATAATCAAAGTCTTGATTATCAAAATATCTGTTGCTTTGTTTTACATTTTTTATTTGTTTTGTAATCCAAAAAATTACTAAATGTAAATTGGTTATAAAAAAAGAGGAAACACAGTGATTTAAAATAAAACTTAATAAATATAAAATTTAACATTTAAAATAAGATTTTTACTAGCATTTTAAAGTGTTGATAAAAGCTTTTAAATTTAAAATAAAATAAAGAATATAAAATTTTCAAATTCCAAATAATTTTTATTGGCATTTAAAAGTGTGGATATAAACTTTTAAATTTAAAATAAAATTCAATAAATATAAAAGTATCAAATTTCAAATAAGATTTTTGCCGACACTTTAAAGTGCCGGTAAAAGTTTTTAAATTTAAAATAAAGCTTAATAAATATAAAAATTTCAAATTTCAAATATGACATTTCCTAGCATTTTAAAATGCCGGTAAAAGTCTTTTACTTTTAAAGGCATTTAAAAGTGCCGGGAAAAGTCATGCCGGAATTTGTCAGACCTTTGTCGGCAGTAGAGTATATCACCGTCGATAGACCTACACCGGCATTCACTTGGCCGACGGTTAGCCGGCAGTCAACAAACCACCGGTAAGGTTTTTACCGGTGGTTCATTGGTCTTTTTCCGGCACTTATAAGTGCCGGTAAAAGTAAATTTTTTTGTAGTGAGTATACTTTTGTCCTCGATTAGGCATCTGTGGCTGGTTGTTTGAGTTAGGATCTTCTTGCTTGCTAAGTTGACGTTGCATGGGATTATTTGATGGGGAGTTGCCATGCAAACATCTTTACTTTATTTGGGACCCCAACTTTCTAGATAAGCTTCTAAAAGGATCTCATCTTGCATGTAACTTCACTTTCAAATTATGGGTTGTGGTTCCTTCGTCTCCATAAGCTTCTTATGGGCACTCTTAATACTATATTAACCCAACATTTTCTAGTCCCAAATCTGGCTACCATCCATCTCTTTCTTGCTCATTAGGATTACACGTATTAGAGAAGCTTCATGTTTAATGAATAAGCTCTCGACTCTGGACTAGTTTGGATAAACAGTAAGATTGACTTTAGTGATATTGAAAATAATGAAAAGATACTTAAAGATATATCTTTTTTAATAAAATAATAAAAAGTAAGGATAGGAGAGTAAAATTACTCTCTTTTATTTTTGTCTTTAGTGCTTGGAAGCATTGCACCGATAGTGCCGAGTGCGGTGGCTTCCAAACTAAGTAGGGATGGCAATGGGTACCCGACACTACCTGATCCGGTTAAGTAGGGTTAGGGTAGTATATAATCGGGTTCGGGGTAGTGAAATTACTACTCATCACGGGTTCGAGTAGTTATTTTAAAGTACCCGCCACCCAAACCCAATTATAAATAATAATTAATACAATATTTTTATTTTTTATATATAAATTACTTATTATTAATGTTGTATTTAATTAAATTAAGCCATTAAATATTATAATTATAATTATGATTTTTAATTTTAATTTATATTTATGAGTTAAATTAAATTTATTAATTTAATTTTTTAATTAAGTTATTCCAAAATTGATTTTAAATTTAAATTTGAAAGTCAAACTTTGACTTAATAAACGAGTAGTTAACGGGTTTGGGTAGTTAAACGGGTATTTTCTATTTTATAGAGTTATGGTTTGGGTAACATAAATAAAAATAATCGAGTAGTTAATCGGGTTTAGTTATTATAAAAATTAATCGGGTTTGGGTTTGGGTATCCTAAATTTAGCAGGTATCTGACTCGTTTACATTCCTAAAACTAAGCCTCTATTAATTCTACAAGCCTTGGTTTGATCATTAATTAGTTTACTGACATATTCTATAGCGTTAACTTTATTTGGCTATGTAGTTGGCTTGAAACCATCAACCCTCGAAAGCCACTTATCCTTCCATATATTAACTTCCTTGTCATTGCCTATCCTCCAACGCAGCCCCATCTATAACACTTCTCTTCAAGTGGTGATATTCCTCCAAGTATAGGAAAGACATAGTAATGTAAAATACGAGATGAAGAGATGAATACAGATAGGAGAAGAAAGTTTGGATAGGTAGACTGAAGAAAATGAGAGAGAAAGGATGATGAAAGGATTATGAGAGAGAAGCTTTTAACAATATCAAAATCAGAATAGTGTGTCCTTTATTGAAAGACAATAGCCAATTTATAAGCTTATTACATTAGTAAAATAGGAAACTATAATAAAGACATTAAATACTAAATTATTCTCAAAATCAAATTATTCCCAGCATTAAACCCAATCAATCAAGGTTTATATTTTCGCCTAAAATAGGTTTTTAATCCCCTTGATTTATGTGCTACATCATTTTCCCCGGGGTGAAAAGAACTCAACTCCATCTAGTTATGCTGCAAATAAGACTCCAACAAGTCAGGATAAAGTCGGCGAAACTCATCTTTGGTGATCCAAGTATCATCAGTGGATGGACGATCCTTCCAACGTACTAAGAATCAATGAACTCCTCCAGTGGAAGAAGTCACATGTTCGTCATCCAAAACATCAACAATTATATCGGTAGGACTAGAGGCTGCAAGAAGACTTGGTGCAACAATGGAAGATGGACCTATAGACATAGAGGAAGGCAAAACTGGAGGCTCGAAGGTGCCTCTATAAGCAAATAAATCTGCCACATTAAATATTGGATTGAAAGATAAATCAGGAGGCAAATCAAGCACATATGCATTGGATCCAATCCGACAAGTAATGGCAAAAGGGCCCATAGAGCGGGCATGAAGTTTTTTTACAGAATTCTTTGGGTATCGCTCAGGAGTAATGTGAGCCTTGACGTAATCACTAACCTGGAATTTCTTATGCCTACGATGTGCATCAGCAGAAAGTTTATAATTTTCATTACTTAAAGCAATTTTTTGCCTAATCTCAGCATGCAAATTGTGGATATGGTTAGCAAAGGCTTGGGCGGAGTCAGAAGGGCGATAATCTATGGGCAAAGGAATAAGGTCAATAGGTTGTTTTGGGGAAAGGCCATAAACAATCTCAAAAGGGCTTTTACCTGTGGAACGATTGACAGAGTTGTTATAAGCAAATTCAACAATGGGCAAAATGACATCCCAAGTACCAGGTTTTTCCCCAACTAGACAATGAAGTAAATCACCTAAACTACGGTTAACTACCTTCGTCTGACCATCAGTCTATGGGTGAAAAGTAGAAGAGAACTTCAGTGTGGTGCCAAACAATTTCCAAAGTGTCTTCTAAAAGTAACTAACAAACTTGACATCTCGATCAAACACTATGGTTGAAGGTAAGCCATGTAATCTCACAATCTCGTTAAAGAACATCTTAGCAACATGTGACACATCTATGGTCCTAGAACATGGGATAAAATGGGCCATCTTAGAAAATCTATCAACCACCACAAAGATGGAATCATATTTGCTAATAGTTTTTGGTAACCCGAGGACAAAATCCATACTAAGGTCATGCCAAGGAGTATGTGGGATAGGGAGTGGAGTATACAATCCAATGTTTTGCTTCTTTGCCTTTCCTAACTGACAGGTGCGACATTAGGAAACTATCTGGGCACCATCCTTCTTCAAAGAAGGCCAGTAAAAACGATCCTCTGCCAAAGTAATGGTTTTATCCCTACCAAAATGTCCAGCTAGCCCCCTTGCATGTAATTCCCACACTAAAAGTCTCGAAGAGAAGTTTGTGGAATACACAGTTTAGTACCTCGAAAGAGGTAGCCATCTCGAATGAGGAAACCAACATTTTCTCGACTAGGGGTTTCTAATAGGTCTTTATAAATGAGGCCGAAATCAGGACATGGTAAGAATTCATCTCGAAGACGCTCAAAGCCAATGACATGAGTAGTCATAGAATGGAGAACGAGAGAAATTCGACTAAGAGCATCAGCAGCCTAATTGTCATTTCCAGCACAATGCTTAAGTACAAAGGTAAAATCTTGAAGAAACTTAACCCATTTAGCATGTCTATCACTCAATTTTCGTTGGGAGCTTAGGTAGCGAAGGGCTTGGTGGTCAGAGTAAAGAACAAATTCCTTTGGCAACAAGTAATACCGCCAGTGATGAAGGGACTGGACCACTGCATAAAATTCTTTGTCATAGGTGGAGTACTTCTGGTTGGCCTCGTTAAGTTTCTCACTAAAATACGCAACAGGGTAGCCATCTTGGCTAAGAATAGAGGAGGCAAACGAGCGGGCTCGGGCGGGTTCGATTCGGGTTATATTCGGGTTATATTCGGGTTCGGGTTATTTCGGTTACAGGTTTTTTCAGTTTCGAATTTTTTCGATTTCATTTTTTCTCGGCTTCGAGTTTTTTCAATCTCGAGTTTTTTCGATTTCGGGTACTTTCGATTTAGGGTTTTTTCGGTTTCGGGTATTTTCGGTTTCGGTACGGTTTTAATCGGGTGGGCTTAGCGGGCTTAGTCAAATTATTTTAAAATTTTATAAATTATAAGTAATTTATAATTTTAAATGTAATAATTAATTTAATTTTATATAGTTAAATAAAAATATAATAGAAATGCTATATTAAAGTTAAAATTTAATAAATATTTATATAAATATAAATTTTTACATTTTAATGTTTTTATTACTTGAAAATTATTAATTACTTTTTTAATTTCCTGTGATATTCATATGTTTTATAAAATATATAAAAGTTTATTTTTTAAGTAAGCCAAATATATATAGCAAAACTAAAAGAAAGTAAAAATCCAAAAGTATTAGCTATACAAATAAATAACTAACAAATTATAAATAAATCATACTATTAGACATTTATATAAATGGCTTTATACTCTTAACAATAATTTATTAGGTTATTGTATTTTTTTAGGTCAACATTGGGCAATTGGAATTTAGATACTCTTAGTTTAATAAATTTCTTTTTTTTACTTTGTTTTATTAGCTTTTTTAATAATTATATTATATTTTTAATAAAATTTTAAGTTTTTAAGAATTTTTTTACATTTATTTTGTCTTTTAAATATCAACATAATTAGTAATTAAATTAAATCTAACCGCATAACTAGTTAACTAATTGTTCAATTATAATGTTGAATAAGATTATAGTATACGTTAAAAAAATATCTAATATTATGAATAATTGGTCAATTAATTACCTCAATTTTATATTTATTTTGTTTTTGATTTGTACATAAATCATAATATAACATTATTATATTAAATATAATCATATTCATACATATTAATTAATCAAATACCTCATTAAAAGTTTAGAATGTCAAATTAAACAAGTTATATACACCAATTGACATTATATTATAAATAATAACATTTGATATAATCATATCATATATAGTTATACACCAATTGAGTACTAATTTTTTCATGTTTACATTAACATAATAATATTAGATATACACCAATTGATCGAATATCTAATTAAAATGTTAAATAGTAGATATTACTAAATTAATTAATATAATGCGAGTTATTTAAATATAATTAATAATAATATTAATAAAGTATAAAAAACAAATTTTAGTAAAATTACCACTTACACAGTAAATCAGTAATACTACTCTAATATATTATTAAATTACACTTTAATTTATTATTAGAATTATTATTTTTATCCACACTTTAATTTTACATTTAATAGATAATAAATAAATTATTTTTAATAAATACTTAATTCTATCAAAATAATACTTACACACTAAGAGATTACATAATTTATTCTTAAAAGATTATTATAATATAATATATAAATCATTATTATAATATACCAAATTGGTTTATTCATGTATAATATCATTATAATATAATAAATAATTAATTACCAATAGCTTGAATTATTAATGTCTTTTGTTTTAAGGCTAAAAATAAAATTACTACTAGTTTGATTTATAATTTTCTCTTTTAATGATGCCCAAGCTTATAAAAAAATTGTACTTGTATTGTTTAATATAATTACTTAACTTTTTCTAATCTTAAAAACTTGAATTTTAATTTTAAGATTAGGTTTTTTTAATCTAAATTTAATTTCTTTCTATACTTGAAACTTTAAGAAAATATAGTTTAAATTTAATTTTATTAAAAATATTTTTAATGTGTTGCACAAAATATCAAATTCAAAGTTTCAAACAAATATTGAAATTATACAATTTTTTTATATATTTGATTTATTATTGTATTAAAATTAAAATTTTATTATAAAATAAAAATAATAAAATGTTTAAATGATTTTTATGATAAAATCAAATGTTAAATTAATAATATATTTATTATTATAAATGCAATAAGTATAATATTAAAGATCATTTGATATCATATATTATGGTGTTTTAAATTAATTTAATTTAATTGAATTAAAAAGATTCAATATTTATTTTGCTAGTAATACATAATTGATAAAATTGTATAATAAATAATAATTGTTTTCAAAATTTTAAACATTTTAAAAAAGTGTATCAATTATTTATTTATTTTTAAATAATAATTATATAATTATAATTAGGGTTTTCTCGGGTTATAAATTCTATTTTTTATGAGTTTCGGATCGGATCGGTCTCAGATTGTATCGGGCTCGGTTATGTCGGGTTCGGGTTTTTTTCGGTTTCAAGCTTTTTAGGTTTCAGGCTTTTTCGGTTTCGGGCTTTTTCGATTACAAGCTTTTTCGGTTACGAGCCTTTAACTTTTTTGGTCAATTCGGGCTGGTCTCGGTTCGGTCTCCAGCGGATTCTGGAGGGTTTTCGGGCTCGGGCCAGTTTTTGCCACCTTTAGCTAAGAATCCCACCTATACCTACACCATATGCATCACAAGCAACTTCAAATACTTTGGATAGATCAAGGTGTCACAAAAGTGAGGCAGTGATCATCTTTTCCTTAATTTCAAGGAATGCCTCATAAGTAGCAAGGGTCCATTTAAACTCTCCTTTCTTCATTCACTCAATGATAGGAGCAGTGATGGTGCTAAACCCTTTAATGAATCGTCTATAGAAGGAGGCTAAACCATGAAAACTACGAGCTTCTGTTAAAGTCCTAGGCTCAGGCCATTCTCTAATAGATTTAACCTTATCAGGGTCAGCAGAAATTCCTTGGGAAGACACAATGTACCCTAAAAATAGTACCTGGCTTTACAAAGAGGCACACTTTTTAATATTGGCATACAACTTTGCCTCTGTAAGCGCTAACAAGACTTGACGAAGATGGTCTAGGTGTTGCTCCTTAGACTTACTGTAAATCAATATGTCATCAAAGTAGACAACAAGGAACTTACCTATGAAGGGGCGGAGAACATGGGTCATGACTCTCATGAAAGTGCTCGATGCATTAGACAAACCAAATGGCAGTACTAACCACTCATACAACCCATCTTGAGTTTTGAAGGCAGTTTTCCACTCAACTCTAGGTTGAATCCTAATCTGGTGATATCCACTTCGTAGATCTATCTTTGAAAACACTTGAGCACCAACTAATTCATTCAACATGTCTTCTAACCTAGGGATAGGAAACCTATATTTAACAGTGATCTTGTTAATGGCTCCACTATCCACACACATCTACCATGATCCATCCTTTTTTGGGGTTAATAAAATAGGAACTGCACATGGACTAAGACTTACGAATAAATCCCTTTTTTAAAAGATCATCTATTTGCTTATTCAATTCAGTTCGCTCTGTTGGATTCATTCTATAATGTGGGAGATTAGGCAATTGGGAGCCTGGGACTAGGTCAATGGCATGTTGGATATCTCTCATCGGTGGTAACTCATTTGGGAGTTCATCAGGCATGACGTCCTTGAACTCATCTACAAGTGGAGAGACATTAGAGATATGGTCTATGTTGGTATCTAAGGGAAAACGAAAGCTATCCTTATTGACAAGAGCGAAAACTAGACCAGTCTCAATTCCTATATTCTCAAATTGCTTACAAGACAAAATCTGAAGCCTATTCTTGCTAGTGTCAGTGAGAGTGGAAGACACAGACTTGTTCTTGGAGGTAGGTTGGGCTGGTTGTAGCAAAATGGTCTTCTTACCATGGGTGAATATGTAGGTGTTGTCTCGACCAAAATGCTTAACATCATGATCATATAACCAAGATCGACCGAGTAAGACGTGTGCAACATCCATAGGTAAGACATCACAATAGAGTTCCTCAAAGTAAGGTCCCATCCTAAGAGGTACTAGACAACGTTCTTTGATGGGCAAGGAAGTTTTATCTACCCAAGCAACTCTAAAAGGATTAGGATGGGGTTCAGGCTTAAGGTTGAACCTTGTAAGGGCAGTGCTAGAAATCACATTCATGGTGCTATCGCTATCAATGACAATCTTGTAAGCTTTGTCCTTTAGAGGAACATAGGTATGAAAGATACTAGTGCGCTTCCAAGCATCAAGTAAGGCAGGTGTGGACAAGATGCATCTCATTACAACAGAGAGGTGACTAGGGTCTACAAAAGAATCATCTACAAAGGCCTCAAATGAGTCATCGTCACAATTAGGATTCACCATAAGGGTGATAGCAATAATGTCAGTATCATCCTCAAGTGTAGTCTCGTTAACATGCTTTAAGACTAAAGTTCGATGTGGGCATCGAGAAGCTATATGTCCTTCAGTGTGACAGTGATGGCACTTTATGAAGGGATGAGAAACACTTGAGGTGGTAGTCTTTTTACCTTTGTTATGAGTAAGGGCAACAGAGTTTGAAACTGTGTTGGTCCTAAGAGGGCCAGGTTGGGTTCCAGTATTAACCCTAGAAATATGAGAAGGAACAAAGGTACGCCTAGGTGGAGGATATTGGAGGTACTTTTAAAATTCTAAAGCCTTATGATATGCATCCTTTAAAGAATCAGGTGATTACACAATGACCTTCCTCTTAATATTAGCTCTTAACCCATTAACAAACCTAGAGACTGTGAGCCTGGGTTCTTCATTGATGTTACTCCTCAATAACAACTCCTCAAATTTGGCAATGTATTGATCGACATGAGAGTTTCCTTCCCTATGGTTTAGTAGTTAGTCTAACAATTGATCCCTATAGTAAGGTGGCAAATACTTTTCTTTCAACTGTTCTTGCATCTCGGCCCAAGGAAGAATAGGGGGACACCCGAGACGATCATTGTTGCGTTGAACATTTTGCCAATAACGCTTGGCAGATCCTACCAACTTCATTTTGGTGAAACGAATGCGTTGAGCATCGTTCATTTGGTATCACTCAAAATAATCTTCCATATTGTACAACCAATCCATGAAAACACCAGGATCTAGTCTACCATCAAACTCAGGGGCATCTACCTTAACCTTCCTAGACATATCAAGCTCATCATTATCACAATACCTAGGACAATCCAAGGGATACTGAGGATTTGGCTTATAATATCTCCCTTTGGCTCTTTGGGCATGTCTAACATGTGGTGGATGCTCTAAATACTCTTCCTCAGAAAAAAAAACTTCCTCATCGACAATAGGCGGGTGATTGGCTGTAGGATATGTCATAGGTGGTGTAAGCAACAAACCGGCTTGGGTATTCCTATTGTTTCTAAGACCGGGAGTCATAACAGAACTTTGACCATTGTTTGGTTCACTACTGATTTCCCCTTCTACTCGCTTTTCAAGATTCTTACGAGTTGCATAAAAGTCATCTCGAAGGAGGTTAACTGCTTTGGTAAATTGTTCAACAGTGGTGAAAAGTTGGTCAAGTCGGTTTTCTAGGTGACTAACCCTTCCCTTTGTTTTGTTCACTCTTTCTTCGTTTTGACTTTGTCTTTGCTCAAGTTTTGTGAAGGCAGTTTCAAAATCTTTCACAATCATGGTGTGGAGGAAAAGATAATGATAATGATGCTAAGAGAAAACTAAAACAACCTTAAGCAATAAAAATTAAATTTTTTGCCAATAACAAAATAGGAAAAAAATTACCAAGTTAATAATCAAGTAATGAGGGTGGGTTAATTTTTTTTTTTAAGTTGAATGGTTGAAAAAGAAACCTCACAATGATAACTAAGACACACTTTCTGGCTGGCAAACTCAAATAATGTACAGGTTCAAATAAAGCAAGTCAAACAAACAGGCTTAACTAATCAGATCCAAGTACAATATATGGTAGTAAGCCTCACTAAATTTATTAACCAACCGTATATTCAAAGGGTTAGAAATATTACCAACTAGGCACGAAGGATGCAATTTCTTGTCGAGCCTGCAGCTGCAGTTCGTTGTCAAAAGACTAGACAGCGTAGAAACGATTTGTTGTCGAGTGGTAAGATGGTATGGAAAGTGTGGTTTTCTTTTTTTGGTCAAAGAAAGCGTTAATGGCTCTGATACCACTTGATGTAGAATACGAGATGAAGAGATGAATACAGATAGGAGAAGAAAGTTAGGATAGGTAGACTGAAGAAAATGAGAGAGAAAGGATGAGGAGAGGATTAAGAGAAAGAAGCTTTTAACAATATTAAAATAAGAATATTTTGTCCTTTATTGAAAGACAATAGCCAATTTATAGGCTTATTACATTGGTAAAATAGGAAATTATAATAAAGACATTAAATACTAAATTATTCTCAAAATCAAATTATTCCCAGCATTAAACCCAATCAATCAAGGTTTATATTTTCGCCTAAAATAGGTTTTTAATCCCCTTGATTTATGCGCTACATCACATAGTCTTATTTTTATATCCTTAAAAGGCGTTCTTAGAAAGTATTAGGCCTTCAACACTCAATGTAGTAGAGAGGAGGTGTTGTGTATTAACCTCCACCCCTTTTTATTAAATTATTGAAATCTTTGAAACAAATGGTCCCATCTCTTTCCATGTGCACACTTTCTGCCACTTGATCCAATGGATCCCTCTATCTTCAATTCTAGACCTCCGCTAGTAATTGCTAATAATGCTATTCAGTACATCACACAAACATGATGGAAACTGATGGAAGCCCATTAAGCTCATGAAGCCCAAGTCATGTTTAAGATGATTGTGATCCTTTGAGTATCCATGGAGGTCCAATGACAAGAGCTAAAACTAAGAGGATGCAAAAAGCCTTGGTTGGTTTCATTAATATTGCTAGAGAGAAAGCCCAATAAAACTTGAGCATGGAGGATGACATAGTCTTCTACAATATGATCCAAGCCCAAGTTCAACATTCTTAAAGATTTACAAGTATTGGGTTGAAATGCAATTAGACCAGATTCATAAATTAGGCCTACAATTAGGCTAAATGCTATACTTATTTTATTTAGTTATGTCTTATTGGGCTTAACATTGTCTTAATTTAAATTAAGCCAATTCCTTTGTATTTATTAGGTAAAGTAAGATTTTTATTTCTTGTTCTTCAAGTTAGGAAACTAGGATTTCCATTTCTTGTTCTGTAAGTTTGTTATTTGCCTATAAATAGCTATGTAACCCTTTTGGGTAGAACACAATTGATTTGAGTTATAATATTGAGAGACTTTTTCTCTTTGGTTCTCTGAGAACTCTTGAACTTATCAAGGTCTTCCTTGTAGCATTTTTCTACTTTTCACCAATTTATACCTTATGTTCTTGCTTAAGCAACAAGTCTAGGTCCAATACCATAGGTTCTTCTGTTTCTACACAAAACGTTTTAGTTTTATCTCTAATTCTTTGCTTTACTTTGCTGCATTTTTAACTTGTTATTGTTTTTCTTCGAGTGTTCTTCATGTTTTTCATTGAATCTCATCTTCTTTTGGTGAGGTTCATAGCATTTGGCATTAGAGCTTAGGTTCAATTCGTGGGAGTCTTGTTTTATTGCTTTCTTGTGTTTTTTTTCTTTCTTTGTCTTCTTGTCTCGGCCAAACCTTGATCTTGAATCCTCTTCCAAGCCACCACTAAAATTGTTATTCCTCAAACCTATTGTCTTCATTAAAATAATCTACCTTTACTTAGCCACCAAGTAAACCCTAACTTGTTCTCCAAGCAACCTCAACCCTAAAATTTTTTTGCTCACCAAGAAACCTTCAAAAGCTCTACTTTCACATAAAGACTACCTTGTTTCACAAGCCACCTTTTTGTCTCGTTTCTTGCCTCACAAGCTATAACCAAAACTAGCTTGTTTTCTCAAAAGTTGTCTTGTTCTCCAAGTAAACCTCTTCTTATCAGTTAACCTTTTTTTCTTTATTGTTCATTTACTTTAGTAAAAAAAAAGAATTAACAAGAAAAAAAAGAAGTAAGAAAAAAAAAGAAAAAAAATCAATTCAAGAGGTGATTCGTTATATCGTGTTAGAGAGTACAACGTCAAAGGCAATATGCGGAGGTTTACTTCATCAAAATCTTGAGGTAGTCATTCTTTCTTGAGCTTTGAGATTTCTTGTTTGCCTAACTCTAAAAATTCCTTGTTACCTTTCTACCCCTAATTCTCAAAATTACCTTTTGACCCTACCACCTAAACGAACAAAACTACCTTACCTTTGGCTAGACCTTACCCTAACCAAACACCCCAAAACACCCATGTTTCCTTCAAGGCTGATATTCTTTAGAGTCTTCTTAAGTCTTGCTATGTCTTGTTGAGTCGTCATTATTTTGTTTTCCATTGGTTAAAGTCTTGTGCTCATCTTGGTTGATTGTTGGATTCCATAAGTTGATTTTTGATCGAGTCTTAAGTTCAACATAAAACCTATAGAGAAAAGTTGTGTGGGGGAAAAAGGCAAGAATGTGTGAGTAACATTAGTAGAAAAAACCATATTAAAATTTTGTGAAACACAAGTGTGGGTGTTAAATTCTTATCTGCATTAAGTGTAAACATGTGTGGTCATACTTGTAAGGTCCGTTTCTTTTACTAACGTTTCTTGTAGGTTACAATCATGTCTTCTAATAGTGAAAGGCTTGATTTGAGTAAGACTAAGATCATGCTCCAAGCCATGCAACAACAACTTTCGAGAATAGAGGTGAAGTTGGGTAATACCCATGACAAGTTAGAGCGAAATGATGCTGCCCATGGTGAAGCACTTATAGCTCGTCGTGCATTAAGTGCCCAAGTTAAGGATAAAGATGAAGTGCAACAAGAAAACATTTTCCATACTAGATGCCATGTTAATAATAAGCTATGCTCTTCGATTTTGATGGTGGTAGTTGCACTAATGTTGCTAGCACTTATTTGGTTGACATATTGAGTTTGCCTACTACAAAACATCTCAAGCCATTCAAGCTTTAATGGCTCAATAATCGTGAAGAAGTAAATGTGACAAAGCAAGTATCAGTGCCATTTGCCATTGGAAGGTACAATGATAAAGTGTTGTGTAATGTTGTGCCTATGCATGTTGGCCAGTTGCTTTTAGGAAGACTATGGCAATTTGATAGACATGTCATACATGATGGATTCACAAACCGTTATTCATTTACCATGGATGGTAAGAAATTTACACTTGCACCTTTGAGTCCTAAAAAGATTTATGAGAACCAATTGAGGTTGAAAGAGCAAAATGATTCACAACAAAGGTCAAAGAATCTAGATAAAGATAACGACATTGCAAAGAAAGTAACAAAGGAGATGAGCTTCCATGCAAAGGAAACTGATGTCAAGGCTGCTTTCTAGCTAAGTGCCTAATCCTTTTGTTTTAATATAAAGAATCTTGTTTTAGTTTTAATGATCTTAAAGCTTCTTTGCCTATTGATGTTGTGTCTCTTTTGAAGGAATTTGAAGATATATTCCCTAAGGAGATTCCAAATGGCTTGCCACCTATTAGGGGAATTAAGCATCAAATAGACCTTATTCTTAGAGCTGTCATTCCCAACCGACCTACCTATAAAAGTAATCCCGAGGATACAAAGGAGCTATAAGGGCAAGTTAAAGAGCTCATGAAGAAAGGCTATGTTAAAGATGCTATTCCTGTGTTACTTGTTTCTAAGAAGGATGAAATGTGGAGGATGTATGTTGATTGTTGTGCTGTCAACAAAATCAATGTAAAGTATCTCCATCCCATTCCTAAATTAGATGTTATGCTTGACAAGTTACATGGTTCTTGCATCTTTTTTAAAATTGATTTAAAAAGTAGTTATCATCAAATTCACATGAGAGAAGGTGATGAGTGGAAAATTGCATTTAAGACTAAGCATGGTTTGTATGAATGGTTAGTTATGCCTTTTGGATTAACTAATGCACCTAGCACTTTTATGAGATTAATGAACCATGTCCTACATGCTTTCATTGGAAAGTTTGTAGTTGTTTATTTTGATGATATCCTGATCTATAGTAGAAGTTTGCTTAAACATATTGAACATTTAAAGAATGTGCTTAATGTCTTAAGAAAGGAAAAGCTGTATGCTAACCTTAATAAATATTCTTTTTGCACTAATAAGATTATATTTCTTAGATATGTTGTTTCTTCTAAGGGTATAGCAGTAGATGATAAAAAGGTTAAGGCAATTAAAGATTGGCCTATACCTAAGAATATCTCTAAGGTGCACAGTTTTCATGGATTAGCTAGTTTCTACCGTACGTTTGTTAGAGACTTTAGCACTATAGCTGCACCTTTAACTGAAGTTGTTAAAAAGAATGTTGGATTTAAATGGGGTCTTGAGCAAGATCATGCTTTTAACTTGCTTAAAGAGAAGCTTTGTTCTACACTTTTATTATCCTTACCTAACTTTACTAAAACTTTTGAGATTGAGTGTGATGCTTCAAGTATAGGTATTGGAGCTGTTTTAATGCAGGAGAAGAGCCCCATTGCTTTCTTCAGTGAGAAGTTAAATGGAGTGACCTTTAACCATCCAACGTATGACAAAGAGATATATGCATTAGTGAGGGCCTTGGAAACGTAGCAACATTATTTATGGCCTAAAGAATTCATTATCCACACTGATCATGAGTCCTTGAAGCACTTGAAAGAATAAGCAAGTTGAACAAGCATCATGCCAAGTGGATGGAGTTCGTTGAGACATTCCCATATGTGTTCATATAAACAAGGTAAAGAAAATGTCATGGCTGATGCATTGTCTCGAAGGTATACTTTAATCACTACTTTTACGGCTAAGCTACTTGGATTTGAGTATATTAAAGACTTGTATGCTACTAATGAGGATTTCGAAAATGTATTCAATTTATGTGAGAAAACTGGTTTTGGAAAGTTTTAGAGGCATGATGGATTCTTATTTAGAGAAATAGATTTTGTGTACCTAGGAGTTCTTTGAGAGAATTACTTGTTAAAGAAGCCCATAATGATGGATTAATGGGACATTTTGGAGTTAAGAAAAATTTAGGCATATTGCATGATCACTTTTTTTGGCCTAACATGAAAAGAGATGTTGAAAAGTTGTGTGAAAGATATGTCACTTGTAAACAAGCAAAGTTTAGAGTTATGAATCATGGTTTTTATACTCCATTGCCTATTCCTACTACTCCTTGGACTGACATTTCTATGGACTTTGTTTTGGGTTTACTAAGAACAAAGTGAGGTAGAGATTCTGTTTTTGTTGTTGTTGACAGGTTCTCTAAGATGGCTCACTTCATTGCTTGTCATAAGACTGATGATGCAAGCAATATTGTTGGTTTATTCTTCAAGGAAATTGTTCATCTACATGGTGTTCCGAGGACCATTGTTTTTGATCGTGATGTGAAGTTCCTTAGCTACTTTTGAAAAACTTTATGGGGAAAGTTGGGAACAAAGCTGTTGTTTTCGACTACTTATCATCCACAAACCGATAGTCAAACTAAGGTAGTCAATCGTACTTTTTCTACTTTGTTGAGGTCCATTATTCAAAAGAACTTGAAGAATTGGGAAGATTGTTTGCCTCATGTGGAGATTGCTTACAATAAAAGTGTGCATTCTACTACGAGTTGTTCCCCATTTGAAGTTGTTTATGGTTTCAACCTACTCACTCCGTTGGATCTTTTACCACTACCTATTGAGGAGAGAACTAGTTTGGATGGGGAAAAGAAAGCTGATTTTGTTAAGCAATTGCTTGAGAAGGTACGCCAAAGCATTGAGAAAAAAATTAAGCAATATGCTACTCAAGCCAACAAACATAGCAAGAAAGTTGTCTTTAAACCTGGTAATTGTGTTTGGGTACATATGCGTAAAGAGAGATTTCCTACCCAATGTCGTTCCAAATTGCAAGCTCGAGGAGATGGATCATTCCAAGTGATTGAGAAGATCAATGACAATGCTTATAAGTTGGATCTTCCAAGTGAGTATAATGTTAGTGCTACATTTAATGTTTCTGATCTTTTCTCCCTTTGATATTGATGTATAGGTGATTCTGATTTGAGAACAAATTCTTTCGAAGAGAATGGGAATGATGGTGGCCTATCAAGCTCACAAAGCCCAAGTCATGTTCATGATGATCGTGATCCTTTGAGCGTCCATGGAGGTCCAATGACAAGAGTTAAAACTAAGAGAATGCAACAAGCCTTGGCTGGTTTCCTTAATATTGCTAGAGAGAAAGCCCAACAAAGTTTGAGCAGGGAGGATGACAAAGTCTTCTACAACATGATCCAAGCCCAAGTTCAACCTTCTTGAAGATTTACAAGTATTGAGCCGAAATGCAATTAGGTCGGATGCATAAATTAGGCCTAGTGCAATCAGGGCCAAATGCTATACTTATTTTATTTAGTTATGTCTTATTGGGCTTAACATTGTCTTAATTTAAATTAAGCCCAATTCCTTTTTATTTATTAGGTAAAATAGGATTTCTATTTCTTATTTTGCAAGTTAGGAAACTAGGATTTCTATTTCTTATTCTGCAAGTTTGTTATTTGCCTATAAATAGTTATATAACCCTTTGGGTAGAACACAATTGATTTTGAGTTATAAAATTGAGAGACTTTTCCTCTTTGGTTCTCTTGAGAACCCTTGAACTTATCAAGGTCTTCCTTGTGGCGTTCTTCTACTTTCCACCAATTTATACCTTAGGTTCTTGCTTTTTTTTAAGCAACGGGTCTAGGTCCAATACCATATGTTCTTGTGTTTATACACAATGGGTATTAGTTCTTATCTTTAATTCTTTATTTTATTTTGCTGTGTTTTTTACTTATTCTTGTTTTTCTTCTTATATTCTTCGTGTTCTTTATGTTCTTTATTGAATCTCATCTTCTTTTAGTGAGAACAAATCCTTTCGAGGAGAGAGAAAATGATGGAGACCATCAAACTCACAAAGCCCAAGTCATGTTCATGATGATTGCGATCCTTTGAGCATCCATGGTGGTCCAATGACAATAGCTAAAACTAATAGGATGCAACAAGCCTTAGCTGGTTTCATTAATATTGCTAGAGAGAAAGTCCAACAAAGCTTGAGCTGGGAGGATGACAAAATCTTCTACAATATGATCCAAGCTCAAGTTCAACCCTTTTTGAAGATTTACAAGTATTAGGCCAACATGCAGTTGGGCTGGATGCATAAATTGGGCCTAGTGCAATTGGGCAAAATGCTATCCTTATGTTATTTAGTTATGTCTTATTGAGCTTAACATTGTCTTAATTTAAATTAAGCCCAATTCCCTTTTATTTATTCAGTAAAATAGGATTTCTATTTCTTGTTCTGCAAGTTAGGAAACTAGGATTCCTATTTCTTGTTCTGCAAGTTTGCTATTTGCCCCATAAATAGCTATGTAACCCTTTGGGTAGAACATAATTGATTTGAGTTATAATTTTGAGAGACTTTTTCTCTTTGATTCCATTGAGAACCCTTGAACTTATCAAGGTCTTCCTTGTGGTGTTCTTTTACTTTTCACCACTTTATACCTTCGGTTCTTGCTTTTCTAAGTAACGAGTCTAGGTCTAATACTATAGGTTCTTGTGTTTCTACACAACTGGTCTTCGTTTTATCTTTAATTCTTTGTTTTACTTTGCTACATTTTAACTTGTTATTGTTTTTCTTTGAGTATTCTTCGTTTTCTTTTGTTGAATCTCATCTTCTTTTGGTCAGGGTCATATCAAAAACCAAAAGCATGTCATAGCATATGAAGGAATGGCATGTAGACCTTTTTCCTTGCTTATGACAATAACCATCTCTAGTTCTAACTTTGTATTTTTCTCTAATTTTAATCCCTGCAAAAGCCTTTTTTCTGTTCCTACCAACCAATGTGGGTAAACTTAGATACTTCTTTGGGCTTGCTGTGACATGAATTCCAAATAATCCTTTAAGCTATTCCTTGGCTTGATCTTTAGTTGTCGGTTAAAGAATAAGCCAAACTTTTAATAGTTACTCTTCTACCTCAAGCTTTTTTCATAAGTCTCTGGCATGTTCCTCACACTTTCACCTTCACTTTGGTTCAGCCTTATAAATAGAAACTATCATCTGCAAAAAAAAAAAAAAAGCTTGGGGGTGTGATAACTTTATGAAAATAGAGTTATTTTCATGCTTAATTTTTTAATTATTGCTTAATTGCCTTATGAAATTTGTTAATTATTTGCTTAATTTGTTTAATTTCCTCAAACTATATTGATAAATCAATTTAAGAAGAATTATAGTAATTTTAGTGGCAACTAGACTGAAAAGGAGCAAAAAAGAAGACAAAAACACTAAGGTTGCTTTTGGTACATTGCAGGTAAAGTGATTGCAGCGTAAAAAGATTGCTGGGAAAGTGTTTGCTAGGAAAGTAACATTACAATGTTTGGTATGCAGTGTAAAGTTTTGTTTAAATTGCAGGGAATGTAACTTTGCAGCGTTTGGTATACAGTCACTTTGCTAGTAATGTAATTAAAAATTCCAAAAATACCCTTAAATATAAAAAATTTGTACATTGGAATTAATAACAAATGTAATTATCATATTAAAATGTAAAGAATATAAAGTTGTAATTGTTGACATTGATCATCATTTGTAATAACAAATTTATATACATTATTATTAATTTTTGTAATTAATTTGTATAATTATTTGTATAAATTTACATTCATTATTATTAGAGAAATGAGGCAATGCCAAATAATTTTATTCATTTTGGATTGCAAATAAACGAATTTGCCTTCTAGCTCAAAGAATCAAAGAACAAAACTACCAAATCATAGGTGATAATAAAACCATATTACACTTTTATATGTTCTTGTAAAATAAAATTTACCTTATATACTTAAGCTACTAAAAGGAAATGATTTTAGAAATATTCCAATCAGCATTATTAACTTGTTGTGCTTTAGCATTGCAGCTCAAACTGGTTGAGGTGGTACTTGAAATATTGATTTTGGAAAGAATAAATTTTTGTTATTCTTAAGGGCCATTATCTGCAATGATGATGTCCTTGGTCACCAAGCACAAGTGAACATGTTCACTTCTTTTTTTGGCCAAGAACAAGTTTAATTACTTTCAGCCTAGGTAAGTATAGGTTAACTTCTTCAAAGAGAGCACTTTATGTGAAAATGTTGAAGGTTAGAAAAGTGCCCTAATTCTGTTAGAAATGCTGAAGAAAAATGTTTGAGGACATGCTTTTGAATGTTAAATATAAGAGACGAAGAGCTGGCAGAAAAAGTTTGCAGACAACTACTTGTGGATTACAAGATATCAACAAACAGGATAATTTCTATACAAGGATGAAGAAAGCAAGGCTCAACTTTGAATCTGACTCATCAAAGGCCAACATTACAGCTAAAGTTACTACTAAAGAAGGTGTTGAGGTATTGGGTGTTTATCGATGGGTTCATGGCTTGGTGGTGACTGAATAGATCACAGCAATGAGAGAATAGGACAATCGCAACAAAATAGTTGATGATTAATAACATGGTAATACAAAACTGTATAGTCAAATGCAAATGAATAATCAAATGCAACAAATGATTGCGTTAATGAATAATCAAATACACGACAATACAGGACAATGCCAACAAATCCCAGAATTCAAGCATAATCAAATGCAACAAATGAATAATCGAATGAAAATGGAAGCAAGCAATTTTTGCAGATACAAAACAAGCAAATCAAAACCCATGCTATTTAGACAAGCATTCAACAATCTCATACAAAACCAAAAATTATTTTGAGAATCAGAATCTCACTTGTGCGACAGAGATGAGAGATAGTGATAGAGGTGAGATGGAAGGAGATAGAGGCGAGATGGAAGGAGATAGAGGTGAGCTGGAAGGAGGCAGAGGCGAGCTAGAGGGAGACAGAGGCGAGCTCGAGAAAATGGAACCCTAATTCGATGAAAGAGGGACAGAGGCGAGAGGGATAGTGAAATGTGATAACCGTAAATTTTTCCATTTATTGGAAATTAGAAATATTGAAAATAAATATTAGAGAAATTAAATAAGACGAAATAAATATAAATTTGCGAGAAACGGGATATTGGTGAAAATCCTGAGAAATGAGGAGGTGAAGATAAAAATAACAGAGAGAGGAAAAGAATTAAATTGGATAAATTAAAATCCAAATCTAATTAAGAAAAATAAGAAAATAAATGAAATATATTTATATAATTATATATTATTATATAAATGTATTTTTATACCAATACATATGTATTCAAAATATTATATAGTATATTTTAAAATACGTTGTTATATATATAGAAATATATGTATACTATTTCATAAATTCAAATAATACATATGTATATAAATATAATGTTTTATGTGTATATATAATTATGTAAATACATATAGAAGAAAAGTAAGTATGGTTTTATATTAAAGTTTATATGTATAAATATTTTATTATAACATTTATATAATTTATATATATAAATGTTACTTAATTTTACGTATATATATATATATATATATATACACATATATACTAGACATGTATTTTGTAATGTACAATATGTATTTTGTATATAATATATATTGTTTAATATTATGTATGAAATAATGTATGTATAACATATAATATATATTATATGTATAAAATATATTGTATAATATATAGTATATAGTAAATACTAAATATAGAAAGAAAATAAAAGACAAAAAAAGGAAATGAAACAGAAAACAAAAGAGAAGGAAGAAAATCGGGTAGGAACCCCGACCCTCCCAGCCAAGGGCCGACGGCGGCGGAGCTGCCACCGCCGGCGAGGGGAAACGAAAGGCGGGACGCCACCGGCCAGAGAAGAGGACGCCGATGCCAACGCTGGCGTGCAGAAACGGAACAGAATCGACGGGAACGAAGGAAAATCAGGAGAGAAAAGAAAATGGCGGACGGCGGTGCCGGCCGATCCAGGCACCGCCACTGCCACCGAAGCTTCACCAGAGGAAGAGGAAGCTGATGGAGGCCACCGGAGACGCAATGGACGGCGGAGGAACGCCGGCGAAGAGGAAGAAGAAACCGAGGCAAAATCGCCTCGATCCGTCGCCGTGCTGTCGATTCGGGATGAACGGAGGTCAGATCCAAGCTCGCCGTAGCGTCGGCCAGCTGCTGAGCCATCGAGCCGCTGGAGAACCGACCGCCGGCGAGGAACCGGCGAGGACAGGAGCTGGACCGGTCTGACCGGGAAAGGAAGAAGAAAAAAGGAAAAGAAAAAGAAAAGAAAAAGGAAAAAAAAAAGAAAAAGAAAAGAAAAGAAAGAAAGAAAAGAAAAAGAGGAAAAAAGGAAGAAAAAGGAAGAAAAAGAGGAAAAGGAGAATTTCGGGAATTTGAAAAATTCCCGGAAATTCGACAACCCGGGATTTTACAAATTCGGTAAGAAATTTCCCGAGAATTTAATTTCAGAAAAAATTAAATAAATTATGAAAAATTCTAAAAATTAGAATTTTAATTCTAGAAATTATTTTCAGCAATCGGGATAAGGAATCGGGAGAAATGGAGTGCGGGCGCGATCGATAAGCGGAAGTCGCCGACCCGAAAAAAGGTAAGGGATGCATGTGCAGCACTGTAAGGATACTCAGTCTGCATAATTTAATTTGAAATATTTTATGCAATTATTTTATGAAAATTATTATGATGCATGATTTGCTGAAAATAATTTGGGAAGAAGTATTGGCTGAAAGATTTTAAACTGTATTTTCCGTGCAGGAGGTTAGTAAATCGGCAGCCGTTATGCTGCCGAAAATTTTAGAAAAACTTTATAAAATCATATTAAATGATTTTATTTCCGAATTTCGATAGTAAATCACGAAACATGAGGAAATTTCTAAATTTCATAAAACATGAATATAATGAGATGAAATTCTAAAATGTTCATGTATTCGAGAATGGTGATAAGGAAACCACCGAACATTCTCGAAATAGATAAATTCCACGAATTACGAGACGAAAGTTGAAGTGAAATATAGTGAGTATTCTATGAATATTCTTATAAATATTCACTAAAGGATTTTAACCCTTATGGTTTTAAATCATGGAATTATATATTTATATAAATTCCATAAAGGTGTATTTTATGATGAGAATTACGGTTTTGAGACTGGTTGGTATTCTTATCATGCTGATGCATAATATGTGATATGTTTAGTCCCGGTAACGTCTAATCAGTGATCCACCGAGGACGATATAGGTTATGGTCATAGTTTTGACCGGTGTACTTCCTTACCCTCCGAGGTATACAGTATGAAAAGATTGATGTCTATCTTAGACTCCATAAATTATAGGTAATATGTTTTCAAAAGGAAGAAATGATAATTCTAATATTCTTTCTATGGTCTCAAATGAAATATTAGATCATAGGTACTACATGAGATCTGATAAGACAGTGGAAAATACATATGGCATAAAGGCCAATCAGAGCAGAGACTCGATGATTAAACCGTGGGAGCCACCTCTAGAGTCCTTCGGGAACTAAGTGCTACACGTGTTCTGATGTTTCAGTACAGGCCATACCGAGCAGAGACTCGATGATTGAACCGTGGGAGCCACCTCTAGAGTCCTTCGGGAACTAAGTGCTACACGTGTTCTGATGTTTCAGTACAGGCCATACCGAGCAGAGACTCGATGATTGAACCGTGGGAGCCACCTCTAGAGTCCTTCGGGAACTAAGTGCTACACGTGTTCTGATGTTTCAGTACAGGCCATACCGAGCAGAGACTCGATGATTGAACCGTGGGAGCCACCTCTAGAGTCCTTCGGGAACTAAGTGCTACACGTGTTCTGATGTTTCAGTACAGGCCAGACCGAGCAGAGACTCGATGATTGAACCGTGGGAGCCACCTCTAGAGTCCTTCGGGAACTAAGTGCTACACGTGTTCCGATGTTAGTATGAGAAATCGTAGGATATTGTGACGATAAGTAAGTGATTGTGATTCGTGAAATCGACAAATGTCAAAGGATGAAATAGAGCTGGTGCATATGACATATGATGTGTGTGATATATCGGATGAGTAAGGCATTAGGGTGGTAAATCCCTGGTTAACAGAGATCTAGGCACTCCCGGTCCTTACAATGAGTTCGTTCTTTCACACTTAATCATACTGATAAAAAGAATGGTGCCTTAGGAATTTAAGAATAGAATGAAAGCATAAACAAGTTTGAGACGTCCGTATGTATATGAAATAAGTTTTAAAGAAAAATGATAATGATTTAACTAATATTCTTTTTAAAGAATATATGAATATTAGTTATTGGAATTAAACCCTTGTATTTCATAAAAGCATCATTTTGAAAAGAATACGAAAAGAAATTTGGGGTGAAAAGGAAAAGGATTTATTAAGTCAAAATGAAATAAAAATCTCTCTCTACAGTTGCTTCTAGGTTCCGGAACAAGTATGGTATTCTAAAATACCTACCTTACTCTAATCGGATCCCTAGCCGACTGTAGTATCCTTCCTACATGCGAGCCTAGAGCCCATAGGAAAAAAAATGAAAAAGATTTTCAGCATATAGGAAGCTGCGTATCAAGTGAGGCATATAATTCTCTTACTGAGCCGTGGTTTTGCTCACCCCTTAATTTTCAACATTTCAGGTTTTGATGAATGTGAGTTCAGTGGATTGTGGATCCTGGCTGTACACGAAGGACAATGTGTCAAACCGACTGTTCATTGAGGTACGATCATTTATTCTCTGTATTTAGACATGTCAATAGTACTACTTATTTGATAAATTACGATAGGGGATGTGTATAATATAAACAATATTATGTAAAAATTGTTTAACAGTCAGTACAAGTGAAGTATCGCAGACAGCCCAACCGGTTAAGTTGTGTATAAGAAGATGAAAAATGTGGTCACGGGTCGTGACATGAAAGAACCTGGGCTGTTGATGAAGTGGAAAAGATCGATGAAGGAAAAAAAACAGGAGTACTTTTGGCTAAATTACTTTGCAACGTTGGCTACAAAGTACTTTGTAGCCAATATTAGCTGCAATCACTTTGCAGTGGGATCTTACTTTACAGTGTAAAGTAGGATATCAAACACTGCAATTACTTTGCATCTAATTAAATTGCAATGCAAAGTTGCAATTCGCCCAGTACCAAACGCCACCAAAAAGACAAAAGGAGCATGGCAATCCACTTGTAGTGTACATCATCTCTCTCATCCACCTAGTACTTCACATAGCATCATCTCATGCATTTCTTGGAGGCCAAGTACATACGTCATATGGTGAACACGTCTTTGCAAACTAGGACCCACACTTGTACAAAAAGACAAAAAGAATGTGCTATAAGAGATGAGGTGTCCTTGGATTGATTTGGAGGCTTTGATGACATGAAAATATCTCCCACAAATGGACAATCAAGTGAAGACAAGTGCTAATGAGTGCCAACTCATCAACCTTGAGCAAAGTCCCATTTACCCTTACTAAGGAGGCTATGTATAAAATATGAAATGCAAGGGGTCCAACATTGGCTGCTAGGTTTTTTTTTAGGTTCTTTTCAATGCTATTTTAATGTCATTTAATTAGTTTTAGGCAGCCACCATTGTTGCATTTAAATTTCCCTTTTATTTTCTTGATAAACTTTAAGTCTTTCTTTAATTTTCCTTACAATCGCCAAATTTTTCTTTTGAATTTTCTATGAAACGATAATTTCACTCTCCTTTGCCAGCAATGAAGTAATCTTTCCTTACCTTTTTCTTTGTCATTTTTGTTGTGAAAAAGCTTAAAGAGCGTGGAAAATTAAAGAGGTTGAAAAACTACCTTAATAACTTTTGTGCTTGAGTTTAATTCACATTTCTTCCCTTTAATTTTTATTTTCTGTTCTAGGATTTTTAGCTACTGTTTGGACTTTTACTTACTGTTTTGATGTTTATTTTTATGTTTAAAAATTATTTTATGATGTGTTTAAGTTGCTAAAGTCAAGTTTTAAAGGTTAAGATACGTAGGAGTTACGATTGGTGATTTTCGGTTTCATTTGCAAAATTTGTTTTCTGTTTCAGCATGTTGTGGCGTAACTTTCAACTTAGAATCAACTTCTTTTTTAGCTTGTTTTAGGGCCTTTAATTAGATGTAAGTCATCTTAAGGGTAAGCATTAATTAGGTAATTTTTAGGAAATGATTAGCTTATTTATCATGGCATTTTGCATTTTCATTCTTGTTTTAGGCGTTAGTTTTTAGGCAGAATTTGGTTGCTGTTTTGGTTAGTTTTTAGGTGCATTTCATTAGCTTTTAAGTCATATTAATGTCATGCATTTAGAGGTTACAGTTTAGTTATGGTTCAATTAAATGTCCTTAGCATTTTCATTTCACTTGAATGCATCAATTTCAAATCGGTCCATGCTTTAAGCATTAGTGTCAGTTCTGATTTGGTCATTGTTTTAGCTTAATTTAATGCATAATTAATTAGGTTTAAGGCAGAGGTGCTTTGGGCTGAACCAGTCCGGGTCCAAGCCGGACTAGATCAGTTACGGCCCACAAGTTGTAAAAACTGGTTTGAACTGGTTACTAAATCGGGCAGAGCCGGGCTGGTTTAGTAGGGATAAACCCTTGAATCGGTTCGGCTCGGCTCGACAGCTTGATTCAGTAGAAACCAGACCAAGCGAGCCAAACTAGTTGGCTCATTTTTTTTAATTTTTAATTTTTAAAATTTTATTTATTTTTAAATTTATTTATTAATTCATTTTAATCATGTTGTTGCACGAAACAACAATGATTGTTGCTCGAAACAACAATGATTGTTGCTGACCTCAAATTTTCGATCTTCGTGTCCAGCTGTCCCCAAGAATTCTGCAAGAAAGAAAACCATCAAGGGGCGCAGGGGCTTTCCCCTACGTGCACACTCCGATGCTTAAGTCAGACAGAGTTTTGGTAGCATTTTTGTAGGCAAATAAAGCTTGGAGTTAAAAATAATACTTGTGACCTATTTATAGGAGTTATTTTACGTGTAATTACCTTTAAGACACACAGCTTAAATGATAACCCAGTGGATCATTTATGATCCTTCTGAGGCCTCTTTTCTCTTGGGCTGAAACTATCATTAGCCCAATGTTCTTTAGCCTTATTAATATCAAAGCCCATTAATCTTTAGTTTGACCCTCATCAATTGCTCCCCACTCTTTTGCAGGGTTTACCCTGTGAAAGAGTATATAAAGAATGGGCTTTTTAGATTCTCTTGCTACCCTCTTTTTGGCATTATTACAAGAGGCTTTTTATCTTCTCTTGGGGGCTCAGCTAGTGGACTCCATAATAATTTGTAATAGGATCGACGTTGTACTGTTATTTCTTTTGTTAAGTGCCTTTTTAGAGCACTACTGGGATACGTTTTTCTCCATTTCAATTGAGCTAAATGCTTCTCAAGTGGAATATGCCACCCTTCTTTTCGAATTCAAGGTCTTAGCTGACTGAAACCAAGAGCTATAAAGAGAAATTATAAGATTGCAGAGCCACCAAAGCCTTCTATTAGCCAAAAGGAAGAAAACCAAATTTGGGTTAAGGCTGTGAGGGCACATTGTCAAGAAGTGCTATAAGAGGATGCATATATTCTTAACTGGTTTCATCAGATGTGATTTGTACTTGGCATGCTCTTGATTGGTTGAAGCTTGATCTAGATGCTGAGGATTTGGAACTTTTTTTGAGTATGGGCACTTATAAAGATCTATCTGATCTTACCAGCCCTTAGGAGCCTTTTCGTTGACCTAAGATGGTCGAGGTTCTCACAGGCTTGGACAAAGATAATTTAGATAATCCAAAGACTAACTTTTCTAAGGATTATAGCGTCTCAGGATGCACTCTCCAGTTTTTTGTGAAAGAACTTAGTCTTTTGCAAACTCATCAACACATTTTTAAACTCATCTACAGAGGCAACTAATCTTATGTAATAATAAGACTTTCCTCGCGCACTTTTCGCTTCAAGTCCTTTACTTTGTTCATGGCTTACCTTGCACATTTTTCGCTTCAAGCCCATGTGTTACCCATCTTGTGCATTTTTCGCATAGGGACTTTATAGAATTGATAAGAATATAATATCGTTTATATCTAAAATGCCAACATAAAATGTTAAATGTATTTTGTCAACCACATAAAATGTTAAATGTATTTTGTCAACCAATTGTAGCACATATCCAATGATAAAATTGTAACATTTTTCGTAACATACCTCACAGCCTGCATACTATGTGCTCCCCAAGTTTTTCTTTGCGACTTTTCGTGTCCAAAAAAGAACTTTTATTTGAGCGTTGAGCCTGTCTCGTGTGTTCTCCGCTTAAGGACTTGTGTATTTTGTTTGCCCGTCTCGCGCATGTTTCGCTTAGAGACTTTCGAATTTGTCTGTCTCGCACTCTTTTGTGCTTAGGGACTTTCGAATTTGCCCATCTCGCATCCTTTTGTGCTTAGGGACTTATCGCACTCTTTTGTGCTTAGGGACTTTGAATTTACCCGTCTCACACCCTTTTGTGCTTAAGGACTTATGTTTGCCCGTCTCGCACCCTTTTGTGCTTAGGGACTTTGAATTTTGCAATAGACAGCTAGTTCACGCATTTTTCGCTTTTAGCCCCCTTCTTTGGCCAGTTTCCGTTTTTCTTCTTATATTCCTGCAACATGTCTATCAAACATGGAGGATTATCATAGTACATATAAAAATGGCCTTCCATTTCATAATGTAGTATTTTCAAGTAACAACATAATTGCAACAAATGCTAAAACAATAATATCAAGTGTTTACCGCCAGTATAGTTCCAAGTCTTTGTAAAGTTCGTAAAGTGCGAGTGCTTGGACGTTTTGCTGTCAATCATGGATCGTGTGCTAAGTCGCACCTCGGTTCTTCACTCATAGGAACCAGTAATCTACCTTCGCGAGCCTACCACAAATTGTTTCCAATCCAACTATATCGAACTAAACTCTCCCTGGCTTATTACCTTACAGGACAGTGGCTAGTGCCTCCTTTGGACACTTCAAATATGCTACCACCCACATGTCCTTGCTTGGTCGGTGAAGACTATAACAATGTGCAAGGAACTCGTTGACCTTGCATCCAAGCAATTGGCTGCGTGCTTTTTCCTAACTCATCAGCAACTAGTAAAGGTGGCAAAAATTGGTCCGAGCCCGAAAATCCGCCCGAATCCACCCGAGACTGAACCGGGACCAGCTCGAATTGACCAAAAAAGTCAAAAGCCCGTAACCGAAAAAGCCTGTAACCGAAAAAGCCCGGAACCGAAAAAACTCGAAACCGAAAAAGCTCGAACCAGGCAAACCCGAACCCGATACGATCCGAAACCGAGACCGACCCGAACCGAAAACCGATAAAAACCGAATTTATAACCTGAGAAAACCCGAATTATAATTGTATAATTATTATTTAAAAATAAATAAATAATTGATACACTTTTTTAATTAAAAGGTTTAAAATTTTGAAAACAATTATTATTTATTATACAATTTTATCAATTATATATTACCAGCATAATAAATATTGAATCTTTTTAATTAAATTAAATTAATTTAAAACAATATAATATATGATATAATATATGCTATCAAATAATCTTTAATATTATCCTTATTGCATTTATAATAATAAATATATTATTAATTTGACATTTGATTTTATTATAAAAATCATTTTAACATTTTATTATTTTTATTTATAATAAAATTTTAATTTTAATATAATAATAAATCAAATATATAAAAATTATATAATTTCAATATTTGTTTGAAACTTTGAATTTGATATTTTGTGCAACACATTAAAAATATTTTTAATAAAATTAAATTTAAACTATATTTTCTTAAAGTTTCAAGTATAGAAAGATATTAAATTTAGATTAAAAAAAACCTAATCTTAAAATTAAAATTCAAGTTTTTAAGATTAAAAAAAGTTAAGTAATTAAATTAAACAATACAAGTAAAATTTTTTTATACTTGGGTATCATTAAAAGAGAAAATTATAATGGTAATTTTATTTTTAGCCTTAAAACAAAAAACATTAAAAAATCAAGCTAGTGATAATTAATTATTTATTATATTGTAATAATCTTATACATGAATAAACTAATTTGGTATCTTATAATAATGATTTGTATATTATATTATAATAATCTTTTAAGAATAAATTATGTAATCTCTTAGTGTGTAAGTATTATTTTGATAGAATTAAGTATTTATTAAAAATAATTTATTTATTATCTATTAAATGTAAAATTAAAGTGTGGATAAAAATAATAATTCTAGTAGTAAATTAAAGTGTAATTTAATAATATATTAGAATTGTATTACTATGTAAGTGGTAATTTTAATAAAATTCATTTTTTATACTTTGTTAATATTGTTATTAATTATATTTAAATAATTAGCATTATATTAATTAATTTAGTAATATCTATTATTTAACATTTTAATTAGATATTCAATCAATTGGTGTATATCTAATATTATTATGTTAATGTGAATATGAAAAAGAATTAGTACTCAATTTGGAATAGTTTTTTTGATAGCAAAAATGTCACGACCCGAAAGCCGCGACTTTCCTTTATACTCATACTTTTCTTAGTCTACAAATTTATGGACTAAATTTTTCTTTTTTTCATTTTAAGGTTTGTATTCGGTGTCAGTGTAGTTACTATACTATCTAGGTGGCTTATAGTCATTCCATTTAAATATTAAACAACACGGAAACGGTTCTTAGTTACATCCCGACTTGTTAAACAAAATATGTACTGTGCATCAATTAAAGTCATACATGTAAACAAGTATTTTATAAGTTCCATATACCTCCGGAAACTAGTACCAAGTCCATACACCGTCTCCGATGCCCACTGAGCAGCTCACATGGCAGATGTTAACTTCAATAATCTGAAAGAGATGAAATTTAGTGGGGTGAGCAAAACCACGGCTCAGTAAGATACTAATATAAATGCAAGAGTAGGATTATACTGTCTTAACCGCAAATGCTTAAAACTTGCAAGGATGCAATTACAGTTAATCCTTTCTCATCGATAACATATCATTATCTCATTTCTTGTCATCTGTCTGTCACTTATACTTTTAAATAAATAATCATAATCACTTTTTCAATCTTCTCGATCTTACACTATAGTGCATCGCATCTGTCGTATCCAAATTGAATGTCATATACTACTAGTCTATATTTTCCTCTATCTCGGAGTACATCATGTCCAATTGAAGCATCATATCAATTCACCTTATGTTTCATAATCGTACTCTTGTAATCTATCACCTCATATCATTTTCCATATAGAGAAATCATGATCACAATAGTGTAAGTTCACAATTCTCTTCATATCACTCTTATGTTTATGTATCATATCATGTCTAGATGAAATATCGTTACCACTGTGTGCTATCATCACATGATTCAATATGTACCGTATAAAATTTGTGTTCTGTATAAAACATTCATTTCAAATCATGTTTCATGTAGTACATAATCATGTACGAAAGTCATGTAATTTAGAATCATTTGACATATGTTTTAAAACACATTTTAAAACATATGAAATCTCTATTCATATCATGTGTGGTATAAAACACATGTACATCATTTCATCTGTCATGTCAAATAAACATGGTTTAAAACATATAAAGTCTCAAATCATATAATGCATAATATAAACCATGTTTCAATCATTCAATTTCAATCATTTCATGTATACTGTAAAACATATCATGTCTAGAGTTTAATATATAATAAATTGTACTCTAGACATTCTTTAACATTTAGTAAGAGACTAGGCATGAATCCCTATTCTATTATCATATCATCTCTAACCCATTGTAGCTATCAATGGGATAGTTTCCCTCGAAGGGTTCACTATCTATGATCATAGATCGTCCCAGTCCCACTGATCAGCTGGAAACTGAGGAATGTGTCCACGACTATTGTCGGACAGCCTGGAATGATCTCATCAGGCAACATTTACATGTACATATCATATATGTATAAATGGGGTTCCATGCCACACAGGCAGAACCACACAATAAATACATACTCTGTGCCACAAAGGCATATGCCACTCAGGCATTCAATAGGGTACCTGTCGTCTCAAAATCAAAATCTTTTGATATATCATTTTGAATTCATTTAGACAGCCTTCATAAAAAAAAACATTTAAAACCGAGTCTTTTGTCAAATCAATGCATAATCAAATCTCATGTTCAATCTGTACATGTCATGAATAATGTCAAAATGATATTAAACATCAAGGTCTGTGGCTGTCTAATCATTTCAAATATTTACTTTCACTTAAAAGATTTCGATGCATCTCTTTTTAAAATATCACTTTTTCTTTTAAAACAACATGAAATCATATGTCATGCATGAATGATTTTCTAAATATATCCAAATATATCTCAATACTCATTCAATCTATTGTTGTGCATATTATGACATCAGACTAAGGTGTGTCTTTAGTAGCCTAAATTTCTTATTCAAACATGATCATGACACGAAAGTCATCCGTCATTCATTCTACAATTACACACGTCTTTCAAGTCCCCAATGGCATCATTAAAATCCACTGTACATATGTTTGCACGTTTATTCAAATACATTTCAATAACATCCATAGACTACTAGGATCATTCTAGTATATTTTTCCATCAAAGATCACAAGCTACCTCAAGCTTTCATTCTCCCTTTCATTATTTTGCACATTAATTAAATCAATTCCCAACATTAGCTTTACACATACAAAGTTAACATGCCACAATCAAACATTGATTCGAATCCATTCTATTGACAAAGATATTCCATAATGTAGTATATATCAAGTACCAAATTCTCTAAATCTCATTTTATTGCTATTTTTTTTTTCTCAATTTCAGTCTTATGGTATATTAAGATTATATTGTCATATTGCCAGATAGGTCATTATCCACACTTACAATCCTCTAACTTCGAGGTCATAACACATCAAAATGTCCATAAGATTTCGCGATCTACTTTCTTATGATCATTATCTCAATCATACCACTAAGACAGTCCATTTGTTTGAATCTATCAATTCTATACTCATCACTTTTCAACTATGATCTTCTCTTCAAAGCAATATCATATAATCATCGTTACATCTATCAATACTCCAACTATCGAGATTCCACCTCAATTTCTGCTCGATAGTCAACTTGACATATTAATTAACCCGAATTATCGACTCTATAAGATTCACAACCAAATTCCTCACATTATCGTGTTCATCCATTAACCTTCTCAACCATTTAAAAATCAATTTTTCCTATGACACAGTAAGATCCTTTCAAGCTTATCTTCGATAATTCTTTCAGGATTCCATTTAGATGAGAATTTAATATTTTTCCTTAAACATTTTCGTGGAAATTTCGGCAGCATAACGGCTTAATTTCCTCTAAACTTCCTGCAAGGAAACACAATTTATACTGACAGCCGTTGATTCTCACCAATTTTTACCTCTTACTAAGACCCCCACCATCAGTTGTGGGTCCTCTTAGCATTTTTAACAAATCAATTTAAATCGATGCATCATATAAAAAAAATCACAATTCCATTAAAAATCATTCCATCAATGCATCATATAACATCATAAATCCCACATACAATATAATGCTACTAAGGCTTTATAAGAGTATCTTACTTGGTGTTGAAGCTTAGCGCCTTGACGAGCTCCTAGCATCGTCGAACCCCAAATCGCACCTGTCACTTCCGCTACAATTTTCACAACACCAATGCATTTACGTGAATATATGACAATAAAATTTATTCAATAACATCAGTAATTTATTTTTCCTCAATTTTTCCTTACCTTTTCTTTCTTCTTCTTCTTTCTTTTCCTTTTTCCTTTTTCCTTTTTCCTTTTCCTTTTCTTTTCTTCTTTTTCTTCCTTCTTTTCTTTCTCCTTTTTCTTTTTCTTTTCTTTTCTTTTCTTCTTTTTCTTCTTCTTTTTTTTTTTCTGTTCTGTTTTTTTTTCTGGTCTGAACCGGTTCGGACCGGTTCAGACCGGTTCAGTACTCACCGGCCGGTTCAGCCTCCGGCGGCCGGTCCTTCACCAGTTCAGCCTTTCCTCAGCTGGCGGAGATGGCCGTGAGACTGGATCTGCCCTCCATTTCTCCAGATCGACGGCGACGGCGCCGGATCTGGCAGCGAAAGTTTCGACCTTCTTCTCCTCTGTTTCTTCCTTCCTCCGCCGTTTCCTTCACCGCCGGTGGCCTCCTTCTCCTTCGTGGGTCTTCACCGGTAGTGTTGGTGTCGATGGCGGTGCCCGGATTGGCCGGCACCGCCGTTCCACTTCCGCTTTTCCTTCTCGGGTTTTACCTCCGTTTTCTGTTTCGTTTTCTTTTCGTTTTCTTTTTTTTTTTGTTGCCGGCATCCTTCCTCACGTCGCCGGCGGCTTCACCTCGCCCCCCCTTCCTCTCTCTCTTTCTCCGGTAAGCCGACAGGGGGTCGGCTGCCGGTATTTGTCTTCTCTGTTGTAAACAGAGAAGAGATGAGGGAATCGGGTTGTATTCCCGATTCCCACGTTTTCATTTCTTTTTTTTTTCTTTTTTTTTTATAACATATATATTTATTATTATATATAATAATAACAACTATAATATATATAATTATTATACCTATAACCATAATTATATATATAGATACACTATTTATAATATGTATTTAAATACATGTTTTGTATCAAAATATATATATATATATATATTTATACTTTTTACACTTTTAACACAAAATAATATTTATATTTATCCAAAATATATTTATATAATATCATTATATAAATATATAAAATTATTTTTATTTCTTATTAAGTTTTGGATTTCCAAATATCCAAAATTATTTTCTCCATTTTCTTATTTAATTTGGATTTCCATTTATCCAAATTAAATTTCCTCCTTCATTTCTTATTTCCAATTTAATTTTCCTTTTTATTTCTTATTTAATTTGGATTTCAATTTGTCCAAATTAAATTTTTCCGGATACCTTATATTTATTTAGAAAATTCTCGGTCTTCACAAAATAAAATACATAATATAGTTAATAAATAACGTCTTATCATAATGATTTGTATGTTATTATAACTTTAAAAATAATATCTTTTCATGTGATATATAATCAACTATACAAGATCTTAATTATATAAAATAAATTATTAATATGCTTATCTTATCATAATGATTTGTATGTTACATTATAATAATCTCTTACCATGTAATATAGAATAAATTAAAACAATCTCTCATAGCATATTATAGTTTTAATTTCAAACATTTTTCATTCCAATTTCTTTTCATGCTTTTAGAATATACTCTTGTTTTTAATTTCAAACATTTAATCTCTTATGATGTATTCATGTAATTTAATTTAACTTGATCAATTAATAATCATAATATTGGATGATTATATAGATATTGACCTTCTCAACTACTTTTTTAGTCAAAAAAGTGTTTTTTTATTTATTATAATGAGTTACAAATAAAATAATAAACATAATATACTATATATATATATATATATATATTAAGATTTACATTATAATAAAATGTTATATATGTTAAATTATCAATATTTTAAGAATTGTGTCTTAACATATTATGAAATTTCTATTAATTTAATTTTAGTACTTTATGTCTAAAATTTTAAAATCTTATTATCTAAAGAATAAATTATTATTATTATTATTATTATTATTATTATTATTATTATTATTATTATTATTATTCAGTAAACTATTTTTTTGGCCAACAATGTTTCATTAAATTTTAAATTGCAAGTTGTGTTAAAATAAAAATAAAATTTACAACAAATATAGCAAATTCTCAATCTAACTCACGTGGTTAAACATATAACAATAAATATAAGAGGCCATGGTTCAAATCTTTGTACAAGCATATAATTTTGATTATAATTTTGATTACTTTCATATAATTGATGAACAAGTTCAGGTACCAGATACTACTTGATCAAAAGTTAATCGGGTATAGCGTACCCTAAGAATACTGCCTGAATCCGATACGGTTAATAAGAACACTATCCGAACCCTATAATTATTCAATTATAGAGTCGGATAGTGTCGGGTACCTGATTATATATTACCCATTTACATCATTATATCAAATTTTTTTTAGTACATTATATCAAATGTTATTATTTATAATATAATGTCAATTGGTATATATAACTTGTTTAATTTAACGTTCTAAATTTTTAATGAGATGTTTGATTAATTAATGTGTTTGAGTATGATTATATTTAATAAAAATAATTTTATATTATGATTTATGTTCAAACTAAAAACAAAATAAATATAAAATTGAGATAATTAATTGACCAATTATTCATAATATTAATTATTTTTTTAATGTATACTATAATTTTATTCAACGTTATAATTGAAGAATTAGTTAACTAGTTATGCGTTTAAATTTAATTTAATTACTAATTATGTTGGTATTTAAAAGACAAAATAAATGTAAAAAAGATTCTTAAAAATTTAAAATTTTATTAAAAATATAATATAATTATTAAAAAAGCTAATTAAACAAAGAAAAAAAAATTTTATTGAACTAAGAGTATCTAAATTCCAATGACCCAATATTGACAAAAAAAAAAAACACAATGACTCAATAAGTTATTGTTAAGAGTATAAAGCTATTTATATAAATGTTTAATTGTTTAGTGTGATTTATTTATAATTTGTTAGTTATTTATTTGTATAGCTAATACTTTTGGATTTTCAGTTTCTTTTAGTTTTACTATATATATTTGGCTTATTTAAAAAATAAATTTTTATATAATTATTAATATATAATTATATATTTTATAACAAATGTAAATATCACAGGAAATTAAAAAAAATAATTATCAAGTAATAAAAACATTAAAATGTAAAAATTTATATTTATATAAATTTAGTCAAAACAACAAAAGAAATTAAAAATAATGAATAATAATATTTTATTTATGAGAGTTTCGTGTGAAAGGATATCTGTTTGATTTTCATTTTTCAATTCCTTCCAAACAAACTTTTCCCACATTACCAAAAAATTTCAAATTCTTTGGGAATATGTCTTTTCCCTCCCTTGAGAATCACATGAAAAAACTTCAAAAGCAAACTTTGAAATATTTTTATCTCAATATACTGTCATACAATGTAGATATGATAATTAGAAAAAATGAACGTAACATTGGATCAAATTTTGATAAAAATTAGAAAAAAAATTGTGTTTGGTATATCAATATAAATTTTAATACAGTAATTTTTATATTTTATATGATACAAATAAATTTGATGCAATACGAATACAAAATATATATATACGAATTATTAAGTCTAATATAATATAATGTCTATTATAATCATTTTAATTATAATCGAAATTCAAAGATGCTTTTTTTTATTACAAGGGAAATATTAAATAACTGAGGATGAAGGTGTTGGATTCAAACCCAAGACTTACAATATGCCACAACTCATCTTTAACCACTAGGCCAAGAGGTTGTTGGCAATTCAAAGATGATTTTTAGTAGTTGGAGTTTGTGGACAAAAAAATTAATTAGTACAGAAATCCAGATGCTCCCAAGGCAGAAGTTTATAATAGCAGAAGTGCTTTCATTTCTTGCAAATGCAATGCAATGCAATTTAAAACTTTTTCAATGTCTTTTACATCTTAGAGTTTTTTACTTGTAATTCTTTTTACGATAATTAATCAATTATAATTAAAAATTATATACTGGTCCATCATTTACAAAGTGCGAACTTTATGTATTATTTTGATAGATCTCACGTGACTTTAAATTTTGATTATTAATTATAATGTAATAGTTATAGATGATACGTTTTCTTTTATTATTGTAGATAACTATATTCTTCATTGGTCCACTCCCAATGTTTTCAAAATCATCCCAACCAAATTTCTCAATATATATATATATATATATAATACAATTCCCATTTATTAAATTTTAACTTTAATTTAGCATTTCTATAATATTTTTATTTAACTATATACAATCAAATTAATTATTACATTCAAAATTATAAAATATTTATAATTTATAAAATTTTAAAATAATTTGACTAAGCTTGCTAAGCCTGCCCGATTAAAACTGGACCGAACCCAAAACCGGACCGAAACCAAGAAAACCTGTAACTGAAAAAACTTGAAACCGAAAAAACCCACAACCGAAAAAATCGGAGACCGAAAAAACCCGCAACCGAGAAAACCCGAGACCAAAAAAACCCGCAACCGAGAAAACCAGCAACAGAAAAAAACCCATAACGGAAAAAGCCCGTAACCGAAAAAACCCGGACCGAAACCCGCCCGAACCCGCCCGTTTGCCCTCTCTAGCAACTAGCTCTTGTTTATTGCTATCAATATCAACACTAATGAGGCGTCCTCCCGGGACCATCACCCTTTCACTGCTTCTGCTTTGGTGCACCTGCATGCACTTACACAGGCCATTAATCTGGACAAGGGTCGCTAACCTGACTATCTTACCCTTTTTCCTTTCTGATTTCGATGGCATTGAGGACTTTTCTACCTTTGGTCCCTCACTCTCCGTTGGGACAAAGCATGACACCTCCCGTCACTAATCCATAGACTGCCCAAAATGAGGTATAGGTGCTTCACCGCAACAATGGTCACACCTGGGACAGGCTGTTCTTTGGCGTTTACAGCCTCGACCTGACTTGAGCACTTGGAGACAGTCGATCCAAGTCACTACACAACTTACTGGGAGATGAAATTGTTGGTAGCTCCGTATCTAGCATGGCTCGCACACTTTGCCCATTCATCTATGCCTTCATGTACATTAAACCATGATGGAGGCCTCGCTTGCCCACTGCAATGGTATTCAACAACCGCATTGGGTTGAGTCTAGGATTAGCCTCCTTTGCCTTCGTTTCTGAACCATCTTGGATGCTAAGGGTAGAAAGCTTTTCCCTTGGGGTTGATTAGTCCCCTTTTGCTTGGGTGTTTCCCCAATTATTTTTCGTGTCCCATTTTTATTTCTTCCCATGCCTCTGGTTCTTTTTTCCTTTGTCTTTGTATTGGATGAAAAAGCACGATATTGGAAACCATTAAGACTATCCACAGCAGCAATAATCGAAGGTAAGTCAGTCACCTTTCAATCGTCTCAATTCAGCCTGCACCCAAGGTTGGAGACCCGATAGGAAGTTAAACACTCGGTCTTCCTCAGTCATATTGTTGATTTCAAGCATCCATGAGCTAAATGCTTTCGCATACTCCCGCATAGACCATGTGTGCCTACTCTTAACTCGGGCACTGTAGTAACCTGCTAGCTAGCCTACTTGGGAGACAACTTCTTCTGCGTCTAAAAGTAGCTAATGGCTACATTATCTGTCAACACCATGAACTTAGACTCTAACAAATACTATCGCCATGACCTGAGACAGTGTACCACAGCCATCATCTCTTTTCTTGGACTATGTACCTCCTCTTTATCTCCTTGGGCTTCCTGCTCTCATAGGCGATCGGGTGGCCCTCTTGCATTAGCACATCGCCTATGGTAAAGTCAGAGGCATTCGTGTACACCTCAAACAGCTTACTGTGGTCGGGCAGGGCTAAAACCGACTCCTCAGTTACCGCAACCTTCAGCTGCTTGAATGCCTGCTGGCTCTTCTGGTTCCAGTCCCATGTTCGCCCTTTTTTAAGCATCTCTGTCAGTGGAGCAGCGATCGCCAAATACCTTTTGTTGAATCGCCTATAGTAATTGGCGAACCCCAGAAAGGATCTCAGCTTGGTCACCTTGGTGGGCGGTTCCCACTCTTGGATTGCCTGTACCTTATCCACATTCATTCTAACCAGACTGCCTCCTTACCACGTGGCCTAGGAACGTGTCACTTGCTCAGGTCTTAAGCCTAGCAATAGTGCAGCCTTAGGGAGGAAAACTTGCATCCACACATCCGTAGACAAGCACGCTGGTATGGGGGAACTCGTATACTTGTATTTGTACTCAAGAATGCTATGTATAGGAGCTTTACAGGGGATTTATAGCCTCTCTCACTAGCTCTCACTGTACCCACACAAGAGACTCTTTTATCTATAAGTGTGGGGGAAGGCACCCTTTTATATTGACAAGCCTTCTTATGCATGTGTGGCTATCAACAGGCCAACTGTATGGCTTCTAAGCCACCTCTAGATGGTTCCACACTAGTGGTGCCTTGTCCTTCCCACAAGTGGAATCTTGTCTGGGTGCGTCAGGGTCTCTGGAAGCTTCTGGAGCACGCACCGTGTCTGGAAGGTTTCGGACTCTTCCACTCAGGGCCCACGTCTGGGCGTGTACCTGATCACCCCTCGAGCTTTATCGAGTTCCCTCAGAACTCCTTCGCTTAGGGCTCACCCGATTGTTGTTTGCTTGGACGTGCAAATGGTTTGCCCCATCCTTAATTCTTGGTCATGCGCTTGGCTCGACGATTCTAGCTCACCATGCAGATTCTTCCATGCCAAGGTTGCGTGTGTGCTCGTCTATGGAGTTGTTCCGCGTTCTATAAAGTTTTGGCACCTGTGGCTCGACATATTCACGCTCACCTTTAGGTCTTACTTGTCTGGGCATGCTCCGAGCTAACCTATCGAGCTCTCCTGCTTTGTCAGACGCTTCGGTGCCCAGGGCTCGATCGATTCCAGCTCATCTTCCAGATCCTCTCTCGCCTGGGTGAGCTTAGGGCTCCTCTGGCTTAGTCAATCCATTGTTGCCTGGCATGTATACAACCGGCCTGGGCTGTCGCTCTTATGGATTCTTCACACACCCTATAGCCTTGTGTGCATGCTTGGATACGACGGATTTTGCCTTGCTCGCCCATATAGCTTGCCTGCTCGCCACGTGGGCATTGTAGGCGATCACTGGGATTGCTCTATTACCAATTTGGTCTGCTACCTAGGCTTTGTGTTCGCCACAAATGTCAATGTGCTCGCCTTCTTTTGATCAACTGGGCGAGCCTAGCTTGCGACAGGTTGGGAGCCACTTAATCACCGTGTTCCCCTTAATGCCACTGTGCTCGCCATTATTGCTCCGCTCATTGTGTGCGACAGGCTAAGCTCACGGGAGGATTTGCTCACCCATATTGTTGTTGCATAGGGGAGCCATTCCACCGCCGAAGATGCTTGTCACACTTGTTATTTGCTCGCTGTCACCAAAGCACTCTACGAGCGATCCTTTTGGCGGGAGTCTGTCTGTCGCATGGGCGAGTCTATCGCCAAAGTGGCTATCTCGTGGACGAGCTTGCTATCACCAAAGATGTCTGCCGCATAGACATCTTCTTTCCCGTATGGACAGTCGCATGGCGAGCCACACTCTCTCACCATATGCCTGGGCATGCAGCATACTCGCCACATTTCCACGCCTAGGCGAGCTCTACGTACGGCAGCCTACATTTCTTGCATGCGTGAGCCATATTCTCTCACCAAAAGGGCCTGCCGCATGAACCTTTGATCGCCATCGCCAAACAAGCATTTCTAGTTAGGCTTTGCTTGTCTGCATGTGTTGTTCTACCGTTTGCTTGTCGCGTGCACGTGCGCTCGCCCACATTGGCTATCGCGTGGGCGAGCCAGTCTATTGCCCAGAGCTGCTACATTTGCTTGCCCGCGTGCATTGTTCTACCGGGCAATCCATTCTCTCTCCATTATTTCTCTACTAGGTGATTCTGTCACATGTGTCTATGTTTGCCATTTACAGTGTGCCCTGCACGGGCAGACTAGCCTGTCACACGCATGAGCGACTCTCTCACCAAAGTGGTTTACCGCTTTACTCGCCCGCTATTCTAGCCTACATGTGCTCGCCTCTCGCCATAGTGGCTTGCCGAGTGGACTTGTCTTCTTTCGCAAAAGAGCCCTGTCGCATGCTCCTTCTCACCGTTTAGCTCGCCCAGGCAAGCTACGTGTTTGACAGACAAGTCCGTCGCCTATATAGCCGCTCTCTCACTCTCTCGCCAAGGGAGATGTCCCGTATGTGCTCGCCTCTCGCCATAGTGGCTTGCCGAGTGGACTTGTCTTCTTTCGCAAAAGAGCCCTGTCGCATGCTCCTTCTCACCGTTTAGCTCGCCCAGGCAAGCTACGTGTTTGACAGACAGGTTCGTCGCCTATATAGCCGCTCTCTCACTCTCTCGCCAAGGGAGATGTCCCATGCGGGAGCCCCCTTTCTCGCTGCTTTTGGCTGTCACGTGTACCTTCTCATGCAATGCAGCAACAGCTTCAATCATTACCTCTGTCTTTTGATTTCTCGTTTGTCATAATATCGAATCCAATTACTTCTCAAGCTGTATGAACTGTGTCACACTTAGGTTTTCAATGTTTTGATTTTGACCTTCGATGTGTCTTTCAATCATTTCCTGTACACTAGTACCTCTTAAAATATCTTTGAGTTCACCATGAATATGTTGCTATAATTCCTTGGCTGTCACAAGTGGGAGGCTCTCTCACCTAATGCCTCTCTCTCGCCAAGCCTGTCGAGCACGAGAGCCAGTCTCTCTCCTAATGCCTCTCTCTCACCAAGCCTGTCGGGCGCGAGAGCTAGTCTCTCTCCCAATGTCTGTCTCGTGCGAAAGCCACTCTCTCGTCCAAGACTTGTCGCGTAACCTGTGCACCCTGCCGCAGCCTACGTACCCTGTCTTCCGCAGATCGTCTTTTCACCATCTTTTGTCTTTGTCTTTTTTGTTTGTTCCCACAGACGGCACCATTTGTTGTTGTACGAAACAACAATGATTGGTAGCTGACCTCAAATTCTTGATCTTTGTGTCCAGCTGTCCCTAAGAATTCTATAAGAAAGAAAACTATCAGGGGGTGCAGGGGCTTTTCTCTGGGTGCGCACTTCGATGCTTAAGTCAAACAAAGTTTTGGTAGCATTTTTTTTAGGCAAATAGAGCTTAGAGTTAAAAAAAATACCTGTGGCCTATTTATAGGAGTTATTTTGTGCGTAATTACCTTTAAGACTCACAACTTAAATGATAACCCAGTGGATCATTTACGAGCCTTCTGAGACCTCTTTCTCTTGGGCTGAAATTATCATTAGGCCCAATGTTCTTTAGCCTTATTAATATCAAAGCCCATTAATCTTTAGTTTGACTCTCATCAAATCAAAATAAATATTTGTTAATACATTTATGATTTAATCTAATAAATTTATTTTCATAATAATTAATGTTAATAATAATTATAATAAATAAAGTTATTATAACTTATTTAATATTAAAGTAATTGTAATAAAGATAAAGTTATTATAAAATTATCTAATAAAGTTATTGTTATAATAAAAAAATAAATAATAAACACAAAAAGAATTTGCTCCGCTGCAAGACGTTATGGTTGATCATCGCAAGCTTAAGTCGATAGAGGACTATGTTGTCTCAACTGTAAGTGAATACTACATTGGGACTAGGAGGCCAGTTATCCCAGCCAACAACTTTGAAATTAAGCTTGCAATCATCCAGATAATCTAGACTTCTGTGTAGTTCAATGGTTTGCCCCATAATGACCTACATGCACATTTGGACAGTTTCTTAGGCATTCTTTGTCTAAACTTCATTCAAGTGAAATGTAATAAAGTTTGATGTTGTAGATACTTAATTTTGGAAACTAATATTTATTTCATACTATAGTGAAAGACAACCTCTTCTTAGAATAAATACTTCACAAGAATAACTTCTTCAGAAGAGCTTCTGCACAAAGAACAACCTCTTATCATAAGAGCTCATTACTTCTAGAAGAACTCATTTGCATAATAGCTCTTCTCATAACAGCTCTTCTTATAACAGCTTTTCTCAGAACAACTCTTTACAGAACAACCTGTTCTCAGAATAACTGATTTATAGAACAGCACTTTCAAGAAGAAGTGAAGATAACTCCGGAATAGGGCAGGGTTCTTGAGTTAACTTCACTATTGGGATGTCCTGGAGAGTTTGGCTTGGTGGATCAGATATGAAGATAGTTAAGAGTTCTTCTCTTAACCTAGAGTTCTTCTCTTAACCTTTCTCTGAAGATCGAGTGCTCTTCCTTATTTCTTTCATTACACTTTCTCCCAAGCGTAACTCCCATTAGACAAAGCATTAATGCTTTGTAACTGCCAATTCTCATTATTACGTTATTAATACCAAAGATATGTAACTCCCATTCTCTACTCCTATATATAGGAGTTCTTGTTATCATTGAAAGGACTTTTGGCAAATTAGCTAATCCAGAAACTCTCTCAAATTCTCTCTACATTGTTTCTTCTATACAGCCTTGTTCGCAACCTTGCTCAGCCTTCTACCGCCACCTGCTGCTGCACTCATTCTTTAGGGTCTGCTCCACTCTTTCTCTCCGTCGCCTCTCGACACATCCCATTCTAGTAGTTTGCAACATTTCCTCTCCACAACAAAAGAACTCATCTACATTTTGGCGACTCCATTGGGGAAGAGTGATTGCATTGAGTAGAACATCTTTAACCTTCACTTTGCCGGAAAACATGAAGAGCTCTACTGGAAATCAGGATGCTCAGGCCCCTACCTACATTCAAGAGTTGATGAAGATGATCCAGGCTTCTCAAGAAAGAATGCAAAAGTTGGAAGACACTATCTCCCAACTCACATCTTCTGATGCCACAACTTCTTAGGTTCAACCTGTCACTCTTGTTACTGTCGGGAATGAGAACACTTCAACTGGCAATAGGGGAAACTCAACTGATGCATCTGGTCCTGGAAGGGTTGAAAAAATTGGTGCAAATAACACCACAACTGCTAGAACTTCTATTATGACTCTTCCTTCAGCCACAGCTCAAGGCTTTGTGACAAAAGAAGAGCTTCAAAGGTTGTTGGAAGAGAAGAACAAGAGTTTGAGTTTTTTTTAATTTGATCTCAAGTTGCCTTACCCTGCTAGTGTGGCTGTTAAGTCATACCCCAAGGACTACACTAGTCCCAAGTTTAAGCAATTCAATGACAAGACTGGTGATGCTCGTGAGCATGTTATGAAGTTCGTGGAGACTCTTGGTGTAGCAGGATTGGATGATGATTTAAAGTTGAAAGAGTTTTCCAAGCCTCTCATTGAAAAAGCATACACCTAGTATGTTAATCTTACTCTTGGTTCTGTAGAATCCTGGAGTCAAATGTGCAGAATGTTTGGAGAGAAGTTCTTCTCTACTTAAGAGAAGGTTACTCTTATTGATATGGGGAGAGAGCATCAAAAGTCACGTGAAGATCTTATGGAGTATATTCAGCGCTTCGGAGAAAGAGTGTAAGATATTCAAGACTCTCATGATAAGAAAGAGTTAGTTAAAGTTTGTATTCAGGGGATGTTTGATGAATATAGGGTGCATTTGGAGAATTTACCACTCCCAACTTTTGCTACTCTGGTTAAAGCTGCAAGAAGAACCAACAACACTGTTCTTAGGTAAAAGGGAGTTAATCGTTTCACTAGAAGAAATACTCCTACAGTGAATGCTATTCAAAGAAGAAGAAGAGAAAGAAAAAGTCCTCCTCGTCCTAATATGCACCCTAGAAGAGAAGATCCAAGAGGAAGGCAAGATAATGATATTGACTCCCTACCATTCTCAATTCCATTGGATAGAGTGAAAGCACTTATCTAAGAATGGATTAGAGATGGAAATGTAAATCTACCTTATGTTTTATGACTACCAACAACAGAAGAAATGTCCAACCCAAAGCATTGTGATTATCACTGAACAGTTGGTCATTCACTTGCTGAATGTAGAAACCTTCGAAGAATTTTTCATAAAAAATACAAGCAAGGGAATTAATAATCAAGAATAATAGAGTTCAGAACAATCTATTCCCAACTCATCAGAATTCTTGAAGACATGAGAATGCAATTTTCTTTAAGATATGCACACAACTATTGAATCTCTTTCTTTCCAGGTTGAGATTTCTTCTCCCCAATATGAAATAGAGATTTACTCCTTGGCCTCAGCTGTATCGCTTATTATTTGGCCGCCACTCTATCGCTTATACTTATAGCCGCAGCTTTATCGCTTATATCTTGGCTATACTTTACTCCAGCAGCAGCTTTATCGCTCATATTTTGGCTAAGAGACTTGCAAATCATATATTAACTGCAGCTTTAACGCTTATCTAAAAGGATTGAATCAATCTCCTTAATATTGAGTTGAGAGATAATCTTTCCTTGATGTAAAGTTGAGAAAGGTTCTCCTTGGTCGCATATATACATACAAACTATTCTCTAAAGAGAATTCGATTGTTGTGATCTTGCATCAATTCCATTAATTTCATATGCAAAATTCTTCCATTAGATGAGCTGAACTTTGTGATCTTACACCACTTTACTTAAGAAAAGTTGAACACTATGACTCCTCACGTCACTTCTGCTAATTTACTACAAAAGAATCTTTTCTCTTATTTGCAGGAGGACAGACAACACAAGAAGAATGGTCATAATTGACTTCTGCCATAATGTGTGAAGAATACCTACAAGAAATCAAAAGCATTATCCAGATAAGTATATATTCATAAGCATATGTAGTAGTCTTCTTCTTCTTCTTAAAAAAATACTTCTTAATAGGAGCTTGTAGGAATAATCCTGGTAGCTCGTAGGATTAATCTCGTAAGCAACACGCAGCAAGAGGCTGCAGCACATGTAGCTTGTTGCCAAGCAAACCTAGTAGAATAAGTTAGAATGGAAAAACCTCCTTAAATAAATGTGTTGGCTCTTATAGGCAATACCGAGAGGGGGGTGAATCGATTTTTAGCTAACATTAAGCCCGTTTTTCGATTCTTCTAAATGTCCTAACCTATATTAATATTTTCTAAGTTCTCTAGGCTAGACAAGCATGCAATTCAAGTTCAATGAAATAAACACAATATAAGTGCAAGTAAATAAAGAGTAGGGAGAGAGAGATTTACACAATCGATTTATAGAGGTTCGGCTACCTTGCCTACGTCCTCTACCTTGAGACACTCCCAAGGATTTTCCCCAAATTCACTATACTTGAATTTGTCTTTACAATCCCTCTTTTTAACGGCTCAAGAGAAACCTCTCTCTTTTTCTAGGCTCAAGAGAAACCTCCCTTTTTTTCTAAGGCTAAAGAGAAACCTCCCTCTTTTTCTAGGCTTAAGAGAAACCTCCCCTTTACAAGGAATGATGGGTTACAAATAATGTAATCAAAGAAAGGCCTCTAGGTAGGCAAGTGATTACAGAAATTAAGCACAATGAAAACCTATACAAGATTTGTACTAAGCACTATAAGGAATAAGAGAATGATAGATGATGAAGACTTTGTAGCTCTTGATTTGTTGTTTGAGGCTTGAGAATTTGAGGAATATGAGATTTGGAGTTGCTGAGTGGTTCCTCTTACTTTCTTTAGCTTCTAAGCCTCTATTTATAGTCCCTTGGATGTATTCTAGCCATTGGGTGGAGCCAAATCTCGGATATTACCATTGTCTCACAAAAACTAGCTGTTATAGGCTATTTTCAGGCAAAGGGATCAATCCCTTTCCATAGGGGATCGATCCCTTCATTCCAGATCTAATCTTCTGGGCTGAGGGACCTTTTCTAGTCGTTGGTAGCCATTCTGCCTTTAGGGGATCGATCCCTTCCCTTAGGGGATCGATCCCTTCTTTCCAGAATTGATTTTTCTAGGCTGAGAGACATTTTCTTGCACCAAAAAAGCTTACTACCACTAGGAGATCGATCCCTTCCCTTAGGGGATCGATCCCTTCTTTACAGAAGGTGATTTCCTGCACTTTTTGAGTTAGAAATAATGTGGTCTTTGATCCTAATCCAACCTAAAACATTTTGGCTCTTTTGTGGGAGTTTTTCTTGACTTTCTCAAATGAAAACATAGTCTAAATATTCATCAAGTGATTTTCTAAAATATTCAAAACATTTACAAAGTATTAAGACCAATAAGAGTATGCATCATTAAATCATGGTCTTAATGTTTGATATGATCACTTGAAAATGGATTGAGAAAATCATGTGTGATAAGGCAAATTTACAATATGAATTCAAACATTAAAGCTTACTTAAGTTTTTGTCATTTCAAAATATATATGGCAATTTAAAGCTAACAATCTCCCCCTTTTTGATATGACAAAACTTAATGTAAATTTACTTTGAAAATTCTTTGATAAAATACTCCCCCTCAAATAAAGCAGGATTTAAGCTCCCCCTTAATATAAGCATGGGTTTTGAAAATGAATTTTCAAATTATTTCTCCCCCTTTATATCTCACCCTTTTAATATCTATCTCTCCCCCTTTTTGTCATAGCGAAAAGAAGGAAAAAATAAGAAAAAAAATATGCTCCCCCTAAAATCATGGCTATGTGAGAAGAGATAAAAGAATATGCTCCATCCAACAAGAAACATGTTAGTACATGGGACTCATAGCACAAATAAATAAGTCAATTGTTCATAAAGAGTATGAAATATTCATGCAAAGAACATGACTTATGATCCTATACCAATTGTTTATAAATAATTTTGCAAGAAGTTCACAATTGGTAAGAATTTAAGCAAGCACCTAAGTATAACAATTGTTCTCTAAAGTCTAACTAAGGTGCATGACAATACATCATGATTATGAGCTAGAATTAGATGACATATTATATGCATGAGCTCATAAATCATGTTCAATCAAGAGTGTGCATAGAATCAAAATATATAGCAATTAACTACAAGTTCTAGCACATAAGAGTTTCATGCAAAAATATCCTAAATGGATTCTTCTCTATTTGTCATTTCAAACTAAAGAGCACAAGAAGAATTGTCAATTTAAAGCTCATACCAATTGGCAATTTAGTTTTGGCCTACCAATTGTTGAAAATATGGTTGCTAATGATACTAATTGTTATTTCAATCTAAATACCAATTGCTACTAATGGTTGACTTAGGCATTTTGCATGAATCCAATATCTATGTGTAGTGTGTCCATGTCAAGAAAATAGTCATTCTAAATATGCAAGAACACAACACATATCATCAAATATGCATATGGATCAATTAATCATTAGCACACTATCATAAAGTCTTAATCCATATTCATATTCACAAAGTTATACCATATAGAAGATTCATACAATCAAAGTATTCAAGCAAACACATTTTCTTCCATGGTTTCAAACACAAAAATCCTACGCTCATTTTCCAATTCAAGTCTTTAACCAATTTAGAGCAAGGAAAGATTCAAAATTACCATTTTAATCAATTAATAACCATATCCCTAGTTGTTATCATCATTTAACGTTCTAGAGGGTATATGTTATTTTAACTAATATGGATTTGTCTAAATAAATCAATATCATGCTTAAGTATAGTTTCACAATAAAATCCATAAACTATGAGTGAGGTTAAGCACATAATATCATGAAAACACTATTCTCATCTCATAGGCATGATTATTGATTCAACTTAAGTAAACATGCATGCTCAACATTAAAACAGTCAAGATACAATGCATGTATATCAATTGTTGGTGTTGTCATTAAAGCTCAAGTTCTTTAATAATTTGGCCATAAGAACTAATTTCATGGATGATAAAGTTTCATGCATTTGAACATTAAGAATCCACTTACCATCACAAATTATATGCCAATGACGATTACCGATTGTTGAATTTATATTTGAAATCAATCCACTAGATGTATAATCATCATGAAACCTAGTGTGGAATGATAAGTCAAGCTAAGAGACATAATCCTATAAGCATGCTTGACTAAAATGAACAAAAAGAATGATCAATATTCATGATGCACAAGTTCATCAAATTCTCATATATATCCATAAATTAATGAAATAAATCTCAAAATTATGTTTAAGCATTCAATGAAAATATATTTCAAGATTATTTCAAGATTTATGCAATTCATGAATGTTTTTAACAAGAAAAATGATTTTGCACTTGTGAGCTCAAGAAAAATGATATTGATTGTTGAAAGTGATTCCATTTGTAGGAAATGATACAAATTGATGAAGTTGAGGCATGATATCAATGAAAAATGAGTTTTCATATTTTAAAGTTCATCAAAAAGAAGTTAAAACAATGAATTTTAAGTTGAGAAGAAAGAAGATATCAAGAAAGCGAAAAATCCTTCTCAAATTCGGTTGAAAAAGTGCAGAAAAGCCCTTTCTGGCTTGTGGGGATCGATCCCTATGGGAGGGGGATCGATCCCTTAAGTCCAGAATGCAGATTTCTTGCATTCTGCTCAAGGGGGATCGATCCTGCTTGTTGGGGGATCGATCCCTCATCCTGTTTCTGCAGTTTTTGACAGAAAATCCAACCTTTGAGGTACCAAAACTTCGTTTTTGAGTATTTTAAGTCCAAGTAAGGGTTTAAACATTTGTAAAACATGATTTTGGACTTGTATGAATGAAAAACATGAATAAAAAACCATTTTACTAGAGATTTTGCAATTTTGGAAGAATTTACACAATAAAATGCATTTTTGGCCTCAAAGGAGGTCATTTTGAAAGTTAAGCATCTTTTGACAAAACTAAAGCATTGGAAACCACAAATATGTCAAAACAAACTTGTTCACATAGGTTTTAAGCACATATATCATCAAATCATACATCTTGTGAACAACATGCCCTGATTTCCAACATACAAGTTCTTCATTATTGCTCATGACATGGCATTTTGCATATATGACATATTTGGTATTTTGAGACAAGTAAATACATTATCAACACATAGGAAACTTGCTCAAAATGCAGAAATCCAATAATCATTTCAAAATCACAAATCATGTTTTTCATTCAATGCATCAAGTACTATGATCAAACAATCAAAAATCTTTGTCATGCCTTTTTGTTCAATCATTCAACTCACAAAGATTATCAACCACATTTCTCATCAATGCACAAATAATCAAATAAAAGTTTTAAGGAGTAAAGAATTAAGCTTACAAAACTCCTTTGCTTGAGTATGCTTTGCCTTGAATTGTTGAGTCCACCTTGAGCTATCCTTTGAAGAATTGTTGTGATTTGTCAAAGATGAATCCTCAAGCTTTTCCTTTTTCTCATTGGCACAAGCAAACTCCATGAGGATGTGTTGAGCATTTAAACTCCATTGTTCCATTGTATTCCCATGCTCTAACACTCCTACAACAAACAAATTCAAGCATGCTTTGGTACCCAAATTTTCTTGGGTCCATGAAAGTTAGTGTTCACAATTTTAGATCCCTTAGGGATCCATTTCAAACATAATTCATCATTGTTTATAGCATGCTTTGGCACCCACATTTTTCTAACAACTCTTCCTCTAAATGTAGTTTTTCTAGAAGTGCATGCTTGTGAAGAGTGTCCTATTCTATTGCAAAGTGAGCATGTGAGAGATAAATCATGCATAGTATTTTTGCTCACTAAGAAATTCCTAAGATGAGTTTCTTTTTGATTTGCATTATAACCTAACTCATCTTTATCAAAGAAAGCTCTTTGGGTCTCAAGCATGTGATCTAATTTTTGTTGACCCATATAGAACCTAGTAAATGAGTTATGCAAATTTGTATTCTTTTTATTTAACTCATTTATCTCTAAGTTAGCCTCTTCTAATTTCTTTTCAAATTCTAGCTTAGTATTAGTCAAGGCTTCATTTTCTATTTTTAATTTAGCAATGATTTTCTTATATTTGGAGTTCATGCATTGAAATTCATTTGCTAAATCATCAAAGGCATTTTGTAGTTCACTAAAGGTATAATCATTATTTTCATTAGAACTACTACTAGCCTCATCATCACTAATGGCCATAAAGCATGAGTAGGCTACTTCTTCATCTACATTTTCCTTATAGGAGCTATCACTATCGCTCCATGCAGCCACAAATGCTTTCTTCTTAGGTTTCCTATCTTTTTCCTTCCTAAGTAAGGGGCAATCTAGCTTAGTGTGACCCAGTTCATTACATTCATAACACCCTAAGTGGTCTTTTTCTCTTTTACTTGACTTTCCCCTATGATGTCTCCTATTCTTCTCTCTCTCATTCATTCTCATGAACCTATTGAATCTTTTGGCAAACATTGCCATTTCCTTTTCTTTCTCACTTCCACTCTCATCACTATCATCTTCAATGACCTCATGAGTGGAAGACTTAAGTGCTACCCCTACTTTCTTTGAAGGCTCTTCATTTCTTTTTAATTTCATTTCATATGTAAGTAGGGAGCCCATAAGCTCATCTAGAGACAAGGTATTTGGATCCTTAGACTCTTCTATTGCGGTTACCTTTGCCTCCCAAGACTTAGGCAAGCTATTCAAAATTTTCTTTACCATTTCAACATTGGAATAAGCCTTGCCTAGTGCCTTAAGTCCATTAATTATGTTATTAAACCTAGTGTACATTTCACTCATGGACTCATTTTCTTTCATTCTAAAAAGCTCATAATCATGTGTGAGCATTCCTACATTGGTCTCTCTAACTTGATTGGTCCCTTCATGTGTGATGGCCAATTTGTCCCATATTTGCTTAGCATTTTCACATAGCGACACTCTATTGTACTCATTGGGACCTAATGCACAAAAGAGAGTGTGCATAGCCTTGGCATTCAATTGTGCCAATCTCATGTCATTGGTGTCCCACTCATCTTCACTCTTACGGACATCTTTTCCATCTACTTTCTTTATTGGGATTCTAGGGCCATTAACTATTACTCTCCACACTTCATAGTCATTAGATTGTACAAATAACATCATCCTAATTTTCTAATAAGAGTAATTCTCACCATTGAATAGTGGAGGTCTAACTAATGAGTGTCCTTCTTCTCCTAGGGGTGTGCCTACATTCAAGTGAGCCATTTAAGATCGTTTTGCTCGATAGAGGTTAGTCTAAATCAATCTTGAGCCCAAGCTCTGATACCAATTGTTGGCTCTTATAGGCAATACCGAAAGGGGGGTGAATCGATTTTTAGCTAACCTTAAGCCCATTTTTCGATTCTTCTAAATTTTCTAACCTATATTAATATTTTCTAAGTTCTCTAGGCTAGACAAGCATGCAATTCAAGTTCAATGAAATAAACACAATATAAGTGCAAGTAAATAAAGAGTAGGGAGAGAGAGATTTACACAATCGATTTATAGAGGTTCGGCTACCTTGCCTACGTCCTCTACCTTGAGACGCTCCCAAGGATTTTTCCCAAATTCACTATACTTGAATTTGTCTTTACAATCCCTCTTTTTAAAGGCTCAAGGGAAACCTCTCTCTTTTTCTAGGCTCAAGAGAAACCTCCTTTTTTTTCTAAGGCTAAAGAGAAACCTCCCTCTTTTTCTAGGCTTAAGAGAAACCTCCCCTTTATAAGGAATGATGGGTTACAAATAATGTAATCAAAGAAAGGCCTCTAGGTAGGCAAGTGATTACAGAAATTAAGCACAATGAAAACATATACAAGATTTGTGCTAAGCACTACAAGAAATAAGAGAATGATAGATGATGAAGACTTTGTAGCTCTTGATTTGTTGTTTGAGGCTTGAGAATTTGAGGAATATGAGATTTGGAGTTGCTGAGTGGTTCCTCTTACTTTCTTTAGCTTCTAAGCCTTTATTTATAGTCCCTTGGATGTATTCTAGCCGTTGGGTGGAGCCAAATCTCAGATATTACCGTTGTCTCACAAAAACTAGCCGTTATAGGCTATTTTCGGGCAAAGGGATCGATCCCTTTCCATAAGGGATCGATCCCTTCATTCCAGATCTAAATCTTCTGGGCTGAGGGACCTTTTCTAGCCGTTGGGAGCCATTCTGCCTTTAGGGGATCGATCCCTTCCCTTAGGGGATCGATCCCTTCTTTCCAGAATTGATTTTTCTGGGCTGAGGGACATTTTCTTGCACCAAAAAAGCTTACTGCCACTAGGGGATCGATCCCTTCCCTTAGGAGATCGATCCCTTCTTTACAAAAGGTGATTTCCTGCACTTTTTGAGTTAGAAATGATGTGGTCTTTGATCCTAATCCAACCCAAAACATTTTGGCTCTTTTGTGGGAGTTTTTCTTGACTTTCTCAAATGAAAACATAGTCTAAATATTCATCAAGTGATTTTCTAAAATATTCAAAACATTTATAAAGTATTAAGACCAATAAGAGTATGCATCATTAAATCATGGTCTTAATGTTTGATATGATCACTTGAAAATGGATTGAGAAAATCATGTGTGATAAGGCAAATTTACAATATGAATTCAAACATTAAAGCTTACTTAAGTTTTTGTCATTTCAAAATATATATGGCAATTTAAAGCTAACAAAATGCAAAAAAGAAAAAAAAACATTACTCTGAGCAAAGAAATTTTTAGAGTTCAAATTTCGAAATAGATGCAATGACATACATTCATTTCAGCTTGTAAAGCCATGTCAATGACAATTCAAAAAAAAAAGAAAAGCAAGATTTACTGTTGATAAATAGAGCAATGAAAGTACCAATATTATTGCAAGAGATCAGAAAAATCCCAAAACAAAGAAATATTGAATTAGAAATACAACAAAAGAACAGAAATATCTAATTAACTAAATAGCTCCAAAAAGAAGAATTACTGCTACTGAACTCTGAAAAAGAATTTAACTTTTGCTGCAACTAAACTTGATGATTCTTCAGTGAGGTAATCTTCACTTCTATTTCTTTTAACTCTTCTTCTACTTTATTCTTTTCCACACCAATAGAAAGAAAGGCTTTGGCTTTGGAAATGCAAATGTCAATACAATTAAGCCTAAAACCAGCCTAGATTGCATCATCCATAAGTCGCAAAATCAATTGTAATTTCTCTGAAGAAATAAAAGACACCGAAACATCAGCAATCAACAAAGCTTTTCCTAACCCATCCAGTGCGTAAGAAATAAAATCTTCACTTTGGAAGATACAAGAATCCCAAAATTCACCACCATCTTTCTGATAGATGATCTCCAAATGCTTCACATACTGAGACTGAATAGAGAAACCATGAAAATCAACTATAGTTGTTACATTTTTAAAATATGTTCCAAAAGTATCAAGGGTACTAGTAGCTTTTCTGTTCTCTGACACTAGGGAGGGAAGAAACAACATCAAGAGTAACTGTAGCAACAACAGTATCAGTCTGAACAGGTTGAGCACTTGGAACAGGTTGAGTACTTGGAACAGGTTCAACATTTGGAACAAGAATAGTTGTGTCAGTCTGAACAGGTTTAACACTTGGAACAAGATCAGTATTGGGAACATTTTGAGCATTTGGAACAGCATCTTCTAAGATAGCAACTTCATCACTCTGAATATCTTCCTCAATTCTATTAAAGAAATCATCAGCACTTATGTCAAATAGAGAAGTAGAATTCTCTAGTTGAACATCATTAGCTCCAGAAAAGGCATCATCATTAGACTCATCAGAATTCATAGAGTGCTCGTTACTAGATTCATCTTCATCAGCACAAGATGTCTCATCATCATTAACAAATTGCTCCTTTTGAATTGATTTACCCTAAAAAAAGGGAAGATGAGAAGATGACATCAAAAGAGATAATAAGGAAGAACAAGAAAGAAAAAGAGAACAAGAAATCATCATCAGCACAAGATGTCTCATCATCATTAACAAATTGCTCCTTTCGAATTGATTTACCCTAAAAAAAAGGGAAGATGAGAAGATGACATCAAAAGAGATAAAAAGGAAGAACAAGAAAGAAAAAGAGAACAAGAACAACTTACTTTTCCATGTCTAGTACGTGAAGCAACGATATCAGTAGAGTCCTCATCTATCTGATCAACACATTCTTTTCCTTTTCTTCTTGTACTTGAAGGGGTCAAATGTAGTAATATGTCACTTTGAGTAACATCAATAAGAGTAAGGCGTTTTCTAAGATCAAGAAGAGGTCTACAAAAAGCTTTCCAATCAGAAATACACTGACCCCAATAAGCTAGCCATCCTGAACTATAATAACTGCGCCTGTCAAAAGCTGGTACAACCCAAAGTTTAATCTCTTTACACTTCTTCTGAACTTCATCAAAAAGAAAATCAGAAACACAAGAGAAGTCTTCATCCAAAGGACTAAAAGGGGCACGTGGAATCATTTGATCATATCCAAATTGATGAGCAAATCTACACATTGAGTATACTTCAACGGAACGAGAATCTCTATCTAAGCCTGTATAGGTACTTTCTATCATAGAGGGTAAGATGACAAGATTAGTCCACAAGTAAAACTCAAACTCTTCCTTAGTTAATGAAGAAGAACGAGGTTGATTCTGAACATCATAATAGGAATCTGGATTACCATACCTATTCTTCTTACGCAAGTAAGGACGCCAAGTAAATTCCTTTATCACATCCAACACCTCAAGAACACATCTCTTTGCACTTTGATTATGCCAAGCCCAAGCTCTATAATTATTCTTAGAAAGAGGTCCAGAAGAAGTCACAGACTGAGGACTTTGATTAGGTATAGGAGCACAACTACTAAACCTCTCCCATAAACACATTTGAATGAAAGAAACATCAATGTATGTAAGAATCCTATACCGACCAGCTGATTCTTTAGTCTTGGAAGAATATAAATCCAATCTTCTATAAAAAGAACCCAAATAGAAATGGGCTAGAGAGAAGCGCATACTTTTAGCAATTTTAATAGCTATTGGAATGAAAGCTTGACTAATACCATCATTTGGACATCTTGGGAAGACATGCATCGCTAACCACATTATCAGTAGTGCTTCTAACTCATGCTCAGAATCTAAAAGATTAGGAGAAGTACTTTCGCCTTTTCTAGGTTTGAATTTATGAAAAAATAATCCAATCCAATTAAAGAAACGAGCAGCCTTAGATTTCTCCATTTAATGTTTGAGCAAATCACAGAAGAAACGACGAGTCTTCTCTTCTTCCTCAGACAATTTGATGGAACAAACATTATGTCTCCCCAGACAAGGAAGTTCAAGAAGAACACGTACATCCTCAAGAGTAAAAGTGAATTCTCCCCAAGCAGTAATCATAATATGAGAAAAAGTACTCCATCGTGCTAAAATAGCACGCCATACATCCATTCTTCCTTCTCTACGAATATGAAGTTTTAAGGAAACCAGTATAGCATCAAGTACTCTTGCTGAAGAGAGAACCTTTACGTGAGCAGGATTCTTCAGTACCTTATTCACCCAATCTTCCCAACCTTGAACAGGTTGAGAATTAGAACCAAACTTAGTTAAAGACAATGGGAATTCTCCTTGTTCAAACCTAAATTTCATAATAGACTCGCCCGGAATATGAGTTCTGAAAGTTGATGCTTCAGGACTAATACTTAGCCAAGAATGGCCAACTTGAGGATCAGGATAAGAAGTAATTCGTCGACCACGAACCTCTTTCCAGAAACGATCTTCTCCTCCTTCCCTAATGATATGACCAATCTTCAGGAACAGAAGGAAGCGCACGGCTTTTTCCAATACGAAGACGCATTTTTTTGTCAATAGGAGCTTCAATATTAGAATCTTCAGAAATATTATTTTTTTTTCTTTTCTTTATAGGAGCTCGAGCAACAACAGAAGGTTGGCCATATTGAACCTTTGTCATTGGAGAATATGTACAAGAAATCAACAACACAAGTCAGATAAGTATCTGTTCACGAATATTTAACAATAGTTATTTTTTAAAAAAAATAAAATAAAATAATAATAGTTTATTAATAAATTATTAATTAAATTTTAGATTTTTTTTAAATACTAGGCGCAAGAAATTTGCGCAGCAAAAATTACTGCACGCATTAGACCTGCACAACAAGTTCCTGCATAGCAAGCTTTGCTGTGTAGCAAACACTGACACTACGTAGTAGTATTTTACTGCACAACAAGTTCTTGCGTCGCAAGCTTTGTTGTGCAACAAAAACTGACACACACAATAGTACTTTTACTGCACAGCAAGTTTTATTGCTACACTGTAACAAAACTAATCTTACACGTAAGAATATACTACATACACTATCATTAAAAAATATATATGTATATATATATATATATAATACAAACGATTTATTTTTAAAACATGCAAAGTAATCATTATAGTCCAACATATATATTTTTAACAACCAACTAAACTTCCTACAGATTTTAACTTAATAACTTAACAATAACTACAGAATTATTAAAACATTATACATCTACATTCAACAATCTCTAAATTATAGATACATATATATTCAAAAAATAATAATAATAACAATAATAATAAAAAATTTTCATAAAGACTTTTAGTTACAGAATGTCCTTTGATTGAATTTTTTTTTTCTTTGTGAAATAAATTATAAACAACTTATTAATAATAGCTTAGAACAAACAAAAGTTTGACCTCTAGAAAACCTATCCAATCTATAGCTAGTAAATTACTATCTTTCACGTAAGTGGTTAAAGCTTGTAATTTAAATAACTTCATAGCTTTAGTTTGTCTATTTCTAAAATTACATTTTTTTGCAATAAATAAGTAGCAAATAGAAGAAGACATGCAACAACAAAGATATATATAAAATTAATTAAGACTTGAAAAACAAAAAAAGATGAAAAACACTTACCTCTTCAACTAAAAAACCAAAAGAATGAAAAGAAACTATTGCTCTCTTATTTTTTATGTAAGAAAATTTTCAAGAGAAACTTTCATATTTATAAGACTTAGAGTATCAAGATTTTAATGACAAATATTCAAAATCAAATCTTCTTTAATTATAAATACTTTTTTTCTTTTAACTTACACAATCTTTTAAAAGGAAAGTTAAATAAATTTATATTTACACATGATCTCTTCTTTTCAAAGATTTGAAACAGTAACAGTAATTTTTACTTAAAAAAATCTGTTACAAATTGAAAAACATGCGGTAATGAATTTTTCAAACCTCTAAATTTACATTAAAAAAAATATATGTATTCTTAAATATATATATTTATATATACACAATCCCAATTGAAGTTTACTATATATATATATATATATATATATATATATATATATATATATATATATATATAATCCCAATTGAAGTTTACGTCTTTCATAATTGAATTTACAATTGAAATGTTAAAGTACAAGTCAAAAACTTCCTACGTCTTTTATAAGTGTGGTTTATAATTGAAATGTTAAAGTACAAGTCAAAAACTTCCTCCGTCTTGTATAAGTGTGCTTTATAATTGAAATATTAAAGTTCAAGTCAGGAACTTCCAAATTGAAGCAAAGGAGTCAAGTGGCGAGCCTTTTAAACAAAACATTGACTCGTAGAACAGTGTACTGCGAGATGCAAAACTGCATCGCGTGGAAACAGTTTCGCAAGTTAAAAAATATATATTATTTTTATTTTTTTAAATAAAACAAATCTTAGAGAAATGCTTTTTATTTGTTCTCAAAATTTTCGAAAAAAGTTTCTAGTTATTTTCAAAATTTTAAAGAAAAACTTCCTACCTATTCCCAAAATTTTAGGGGAATACTTCTCACTTGTTTCCAAAATTTTAGAGAAACACTCTACAAACTGTTTCCAAAATTTTAGAAAAAAGTTTCTAGTTGTTCCCAAAATTTTAGAGAAAAACTTTTACCTATTCTCAAAATTTTAAGGAAAAGCTTATTACCTGTTCCCAAAATTTTATGGAAAAGCCTCTAGCTATTTTCAAAATTTTAGAGAAAAATTTTTACCTATTCTCAAAATTTTAAGGAAAAGCTTTTTACCTGTTCCCAAAATTTTAAGGAAAAGCTTCTAGCTGTTCTCAAAATTTTAGACAAAAACTTTTACCTATTCTCAAAATTTTTAGAAAAAACTTCTTACCTATTCCCAAAATTTTAGAGAAAAGCTTCTAGCTGTTCCCAAAATTTTAAAGAAAAGATTTTACCTATTTTCAAAATTTTAAGGAAAAGCTCCCTATCTATTCCCAAAATTTTAGGGAAACATTCCTATCTATTCCCAAAATTTTCGGGAAAAGTCTCTAGCTATTCCAAAATTTTAGAGAAAAACTTCTACCTGTTCTCAAAATTTCAGGAAAACACTTCTTTTTTATTTCAAAAATTTTAAGAAAAAACTCTACTCACGTGTTCCCAAAATTTTAGGGAAAAACTTTTTACTTATTCTCAAAATTTTCAAGAAACATTTTTTTTACTCATTCTCAAAATTTTATAGAAACGCTATTCTCACTTGTACAAAAAAATTTTAGAAAAATGCTTTTTTTACTTATTTCCAAAATTCTAAAGAAACACTCCTTCTAAATTGTTCTCATTTGTTCTCAATCTATACATAGAATATTTCTTTTCTTTAGAAATTTCTATGCAGGGGGCAACACAACATAAGCAACTATTCCATCAGGCAACAGTACAGCAAAACAAAAAATTATTTTGCTAAAAAAAATTATGCCAAACAATTATTTGGCTAAGAAAATTTCATTCATTATTCTGCTAAAAAAATTTAATTCATCATTAAAAATTCATACAGGGGCAATAATAAGTCTAACTTAAACAATTTCAATACAAGACAATAAGTTTTAATAAAATTATTATTTTTCCAAAAACCCTTTATAGTTCTAATGCATGAGAATTTCTTATACTAAGAATTCCCATGCAATGGGCAAAATGTAGATACTTAATTTTGGAAACTAATATTTATTTCATACTATAGTGAAAGACAACCTCTTCTTAGAATAAATACTTCACAAGAATAACTTCTTCAGAAGAGCTTTTGCACAAGAACAACCTCTTATCAAAGAGCTCATTACTTCTAGAAGAACTCATTCGCAGAATAGCTCTTCTCAAAACAGCTCTTCTTAGAACAGCTTTGCTCGAAATAACTCTTTATAGAACAACCTGTTCTCAGAATAACTCATTTATAGAACAGCACTTTCAAGAAGAAGTGAAGATAAACTCCGGAATAGGGCAGGGTTCTTGAGTTAACTTCACTATTGGGATGTCCTGGAGAGTTTGGCTTGATGGATCAGATATGGAGATAGTTAAGAATTCTTCTCTTAACCTTTCTCTGAAAACTGAGTGCTCTTCCCAATTTCTTTCATTACACTTTCTCCCAAAGCGTAACTCCCATTAGACAAAATATTAATGCTTTATAACTGCCAATTCTCATTATTACGCTATTAATACCAAAGATATATAACTCTCATTCTCTACTCCTATATATAGGAGCTCTTGTTATCATTGAAAGGACTTTTGACAAATTAGCTAATCCAAAAACTCTCTCAAATTCTCTCTACATTGTTTCTTCTATACAGCCTTGTTCTCAGCCTTGCTCAGCCTTCTACTGTCACCTGCCGCTGCACTCATTCTTCAGGGTCTGCTTCAATCTTCCTCTCCGCCGCCTCTCGACACATCCCATTCTAGTGGTTTGCAACATTTCCTCTCCATAACAAAAGAACTCATCTACATATGTAAAGTTGATATCGACGAATGTTCTGTCAATACATGCGCAACAAACTTTCTAGGCTGTAAGAACACGCATTCAAAACTAGAACCCCTTTAGTTTCTCTATCCTTTATATAAACTTCATTCATGTGAAATGTAATGCCGCAAAGCAAGAGTAGTTATGCATAACAACCAAACCAATTAACAACCTTAATGACCAAATATAATACTAATCCTGTACTAACAATATTGATGTTCTTCGATGAAAGTTGTTTTTCTTTTTCCACGGTGCAAGCAGTAAGCATCTTTGACAACTGAAATCCAGTCTTCCAAGCCAACCTAGATAAAAATCCTGTTTCGTAACATCAAAAATGGTTTTTTTTTTATAATTTCTTTGTTTTTTCTTTGTAATGTAGATGAGTGAAGAGATATGAACATATCATTCAACAACAGGGATGTAGAAGAAACGCATGATACAGAGGCATTAACAAGTCTGTATTTTAGTTTTTTCTCATAGATTACAGAATAAATTTTCACATGTTACAATGACATCAAGAAAAGAGAAGAGAGAACTAGGATACAAACAAAGAAGCTTCATGTACTTAAATCTACAATGATAAAGCCGAACACCTTTTTCCTATATATTAACGAACTATATTAAACAATCAGAAGCTTTAGTTGAAACAACTTGCAAATCAGAAGCTTGCTCTTACAAGGCATGAGAGGGGCCGACCACAAGGGGGACTGGAGGCGCGGTCTAGGCACACGTGAGGAAGAAACTCCAGTTTTCTTCGAGTTGAGTCTAAGTAACTTGCAAGTATGGGTGTATTGTTTACACCCTTATTCTTAATAAAAGTGTGATTGAATCGAGTTGAAACGATCTAGTATTAAGTTCGAGCTCGACTTAACTCAAAAACTCGAGGCTCAAATCTTGATTTGATCTCGATCGAGTTTAGTTTTTTAAGCTTGAGCTTTATTTGATAAAATATTCAAATTAATTGAACTCAAATTGATAGGCTCGAGTTTAACTTAATAAGCTCGATTTATCATTTTTCGATAATGTATTATGAGGGCAACATGGTAAATTAATAATAAATTTTTAAAGAAAATATAAATTAAAAAAAAATTCTATTAAGCTCATAAATCACTCGAACTAAGTATTAAAATACTCAAATTCAGTTTGTTTTGTTACTCAAGTAGAGCGAGCTTAAATTCGGTTCGAAAATAAATAAATCAAACCTAAATACTAATCGATCGAATTTAAGTAACTCGTGAATAATTTGACTCATTTACAACTTTAGTTGTCAATGATCAACCCTGCCCCTTCACCCTTTTTCTCTCTTCCCTTTCCCTTTTCTTTTACTTTTCAACCTTTTTTTCTAATTTTTTTTCATTTTTAGTTTAAAAAGATTAAAAAAAAATCAATGCTATTTTCTTTTTCGCACGTCATGATTTTGTGAATTGATCCGTCGATTTAGTGTTAACAAAAATTAACATGTGAAGCAATAGTGAAATTTAAATATCTTATTGAGAGTTTTTATTCTCTACATGCCATATTGACATCAATGATTTACATTATTACTAAATTAATATTTAACCGTTTTGATGAAAATGAAAATGAAAATAAGCTACCAGAGTATTTTTAAATCAAATTACGTATAGTATACATTTCTATTCTATCAATTCTGATAAAAAAGCAATTTCTGTGATAAAGACAAATAACAAAATTAACCCAAGTACTTAGAATATATTAAGAAATCTACGTAAGTTTTATTGCCAGTGCTTGTGTGAAAGGAAATACCAATATTTTCTTAATATTCCAGCTTCCGGGCATACATGCAATTTCAAGTATCTATGTTGGTTATGGGACCAGTAAACCAATGTCGAGCGCTAATGATCCAAGAAGAAATGGTAAGAACGAGCAAACCACAAACAGCAACAGGAGTGTAGTTGAGTGTCTCAGAGGTGATTGGATAGGCAACAGGCAATGAGAAGAGGACTGAGATGGTTGCCACCCAGAGGACTGCAATCCAACCAACGAAGACTCCATAGCGGCCGAGGTTGAAGGGTCCTGGGGTGAAGGATTTCCGCGCCAAAGTTACCCTCAAGAAGATTGGTAAGGCATAAGCAATGTAGAGTCCAATAGTTGCAATAGATACCATGGCCTGAAATGCCACCGAGCTTCCAAGAGACTGCAAAAGAACAAAACCAAGGCAACATTATTTGCAGTTAAACAAGAATGCTAAATAGATTTCGATACACATATCTCCATATGTTAGTTTGACCAGCATGAGCAATGAAATATTAACTGCCTTGGCTTTTTTTTTTTTTTTAATGAAGCTCATGTTACATATGTTTATTGGAAAAGGAAAAACAAAAAAAAAAGAAAAAAAATCCTCTCAAACAATTATTCAACAGATGAATCAAACGAAAATGCAGCCCAATATTCCATTGAGAGAGTAGCTCTCACCAAATGTGATATCCAAAATAGGACAACCCCTTTTTTCAAGGTTTAGAGTAAAATTTACATGCATGGGGTGGAGATGAGACCATGAAAGGAACCTGGAATTGCATATCTTGCAGACAAATAAATGCACTTTATGTACATAGAAATGAAGATTTAAAGTTATATATTTTCCATCCATTAACCTTTATCGATATCTACTAAAACCGGTAAAAATTAATTTTAACACTCCGATGCAACAAAAAAGGATGCATTTGTTTAGAATTTTCTGATGGTTAATTGTACAGGCATACCGTTAGTGCCATACAAAATGACATAAATGCTGAGAGCCAAACTGCATTTACTGGAACCTCCTGCTTGTTCACTTTATGCCACAAAAATGACAATGGCATGGCCCCGTCCCTTGAGAATGCATAAGCCATCCTAAGAATAGATATTTAGTGCAAGTGAGTTGCCACTAGAAAGGTAACAGTATCCAGAGATTTATCTTACAAGAACATAAGAAATCATATACCTTGAGTTGCTGGTAATGGAACTCATACCACAAAAAAATATGGCAATTGCAACCACTCCCAAGCAAATAATTCCCCCAACACCATTGCCATATCTATTCTTAAATGCTAGGTAAAATATTTCAGCAATAGCATAGCCTCCAGCATCATTATCTTCACTCAAAAGAAATGGAATGTTGGTAACTGCAAAGGTGATACCAAGTAGGTAACCCCATCCAAATATAATAGATATCCCAATGGCACTAATTATTCCTTTTGGTCCATTCTTATCAGCACTCTTGGTTTCCTCTGTCTATGAATAGAAGTTTACAATAAACAAAACAATTTAGTTTCATTTGTCAGATTGTAAGTTCTCCATAAGGCAGAAGGGAAAAAAAGTAAACTCTAAGGCCAATCTAATGGAACTATAATGTCACTCTAAGATGGTGAAACTTTGAGCCTGTTCATGCTTGCAAAGGGAGACCTCAAGAAATAGCATGACCTTATGATTCATTTAATTAATTTTTCGAAGAACATCCGTGGAATTATTACATGGTAGCTGATTAAGTTAAGCTTGATAACATTTACCTTTATGAAGTAAAAAAGAACCTTGACAACCTTTCTTGCCCTGGTTTTCTAAAGCTTTAAAGGTGGGTTTGATTGAGAAGGAAATTAAAGAAAAAAAAACCTTACCATATGAGCAGACGCATCATATCCAGTAATGGTATATTGACTCATAAGAAGCCCAAGAACGAAAATATAGACTTTACTGTTTATTCCCTCCCCATTATCTGTGTTGAAATGAGTGAACACAAACTTGGCACTAGCCCTCTCTGTTGCAATTGTCGGAATGAGGATCATAAGAAGAACAACACCTAGATGCAAAGAAACATTAGTTAAAAAAGGAAGATCATTAAGCAAAAATGTAAGTTAAGTTCTGATGTCTTTATACCTATAAGATTCCATGCAGCAGCCAACTGTCCAAAGAAAGACAAAACTGAAATAGGAAGACTGTTTATTAAAGCATGTAACAGTAAAATTGCCCCATGGAAAGCGATGACTACATATTTAGATGCTTCATATCCACCACCATTTTTTCCACCTGTGCTAAGGAGAATTATCACCTGAACCAGTTGTGCAAGTGAGAAATCTACACTTGTTGTAACAGCCCACTGCAATTGAAAAGGCAATTTATGTGTTAGAACTTATTATTGTCTTCATATCTAATCAACAACTAAATTGGCCTTTCAGTGATATATCATAGCAAATCAAATCCAAGGATGTCAAATTCGAACACAAACCTGACCAACAATATTGAACCTGCCAGAAAATATAAATGATCGGCATTAGATGAAATGAAAAAGACCCAGCTGACTATCTCTTATGATTATGTTATACTAAAGCAAAAATATATGTGTATGTATGTATGTACTTATGCATGCATGTGTGTGTGTGCCCTAGAACAACAATGAGATAAAATCCTACCGAGCACTGAAACAATCCCAGATTAACAAGAGGAAACAAAAAAGAAGAGCTGGTAGAACAAACATATTAACTGCAATTTGATTTAATATGCAGAATCTCACCAAAAGCTATAAAAGAAAGTGGCCTATTATACATGGAAATGACCACCAATGCAAAATTGTTTCCCATGGTCTCAGGTATGAGGTAAGGCATGAGCAAGTCAAGCACTCAGGTTGAATTACACTGTTCGGAATCAATGGGAACTTAAAATCCTACCTCAAGGCCATTTAGCTTATGCAAAGAACATATACACACAGAGGCACAAAAATATAATGGCCTAAAACCGGTGCCAAATATATACATATAATGGGCCTCACATGCAGAAATAGAGAGCTCCAGAACCTGCAATACATGGTCGAAGGAAGTTTACTCTGTGATGTGATTCGGTGCAATTCCAGTATTTTGCAGCCATCCTCTATTCTCTTATTTATTTGTTTATTTTGGCAAACTGAGTACACAAAGCTCTCACGTTATAAGATTTGGGAAGAGTCATATGTATTTAGCCTTCCCTCCAAATTAACAGAGAGGCTATTTCCATGACTTGAACTCATAACCTCCAAGTCACAAAGAAACAATCCTTACCATTACATCAAGATTCACCCTCTCTGTTCTCTTTTTCATCTGCTTCATTATTTTTCTAAATCTTATATTCATTCAATTTTGAACATAGCTGCATATATATATCGAATAGTAGCAGATTGGTTCACACCTACAACAGTGCTTAGAGTTGGAAATATTAAAGCAATCAAAATAGATGCCCAGCTATAAAAAGTATCAATATAAAAAAAAAAAATAGACTTCTGAAGGGCGTTCCAATTCTCTGAGCTACAGGTTTCTGATTAAACAAGGAGCATTGAATTAATTACAAGAATGAATTATGAGAAATCTAGAATAATTCCAAATTTTCTACAGTTGAACTAAGAACATATTCCTTTTCGCCAGTTTTCAACAAAAATAGGGGAATAATGTGCTAGTGTTTGAGAAACAAATTATAATTGAGAAAATCAATTACTAACAAATTGCTGTAGCCCCTTGCTCCCTTTCATTGTTGTTCTCCATCTACATCCCCACAATATCCATAAGGGTACTCTTAATTTAGCATTCATCTAAGCTTATACCATTTCTATTTGTTTTGAGAGTAGTAACTAAGCCCTAAATCTTTAGCAGTACTTTTCTCAAGAAACTTTTATTATCTAATTAGCTCTCAATCTTTGCATGTTGTTACCATGCCCAAAGTACTTCAATAAGTACATAAGAAGAGGGAAGCTTGACAAACAGTATATGGAATTTATTCATTTCCAATCTCTCCGGTACCACAGTTTTGTCATTTGGTATGCATGCTCCTGTCCATGACAGGAGAAAACTAGAGCAGATTGAAAATCTTCTAATAAACAAACTTAAAGAGTGTGATGCAAACTACTCATACCTAGCATCTAATATAGTTCATATGCTCGAGTATTGACTTGTTCTAACAGTAAAATTAAGCCCTAAATCTTAGCTGATACTTTTCACAAGAAAACTTCTATCATATTACCATGCCTGATTTACTTTAATAAGTAAATAAGAACAGGGCAGCTTGGGAAACAGTATATGCAATCTATTCATTGCAGTTACGCTGGCACCACAGTAAGCTCCTTCTGTAGGTATCCTGTCCATGACATAGAAAAACTAGTAGAACGAAAGTCTGCCAATAAAAAAACTTAAAGAAAGAGAGGCAAACTTATCATACCCTCATATGATTCATATTATCAAATCTCAATATCATTTTTTTGGTGCAAACCATGAAGTATTCTTATACCACATTGGGTATGAGACTAATCTCCGCTCGCACCGTATGGCTAGCGCTAGCCCAATGGAATTTGACCTAGTAAGGATTCGAACACGGACCTCCCGCTATAAATCGTCCTCGTTCAAGAATTCAGTGAGGCATTACATCATTGAGCCAACCCTTTGGGTTTATCTCAGTATCATTTTAAATAGTAATGAAGAGGCGTCAAGCTTCTAAAATTAATTAAGCGTCTCAACTCTTAAGGGCTAAACTTCTAGACCATGAACACAATAATTCTCAAGACCAATACCATAAAACCCAGCACCAACAACTAGTTCATGCAATATAGGAGATGACAATCTCATTGGAGGATACAGCATATACAAAACAAAAGCCTCATCAAAAGCTATAAACTAGCCCAGGCATTCAGAGTAGATTAACTTAAATAAGTCAAGACCATCATAGAACTTAATAATTGAAGCAATAACATTTGTCAGTCATAAAGTAGCCGAACTCATCAAATTGAGTGTAGATATTAACTTTTGGAACTAGCCAGAAGAAAATAATTACCAGCCCGTGAGCCAAGAGGCAAAGGGTGCCCAATTTGGGCCAGCAAGCTTAGCACTCCAATAATAAAGGCCACCAGAAGTTGGATAAGAGGAACAGATCTCAGCCATTGATAACCCCACAATCATGGTGAAACCACCAGCAATGAACCAACCATAAACCATGGAGACAGGTCCACCAAAATTCAACCCAGTGTTGTAGAGAGTGGTGATACCAGTAAGCACCGATATGATGGAAAATGAAAACGCAAAATTCGAAAACACCCTGCACAAAGTTTTAAACCAAAAAACAGAGAAACAGAGCTCATTTGTTTTGACACTCTGCACCGTTCACACCCACTCAAACTGAACATGAAAAGAAGGGTATAAAGGAATTTTACGATAGATCACGCTTGAGCTCTTGTTTGTAACCAAGCTGTGCAAGACGGGACTGGCCCGAATCAACCAAAACGTTGCCATTTTCAACGGTATGAGATGGAAGAGCCGTTTTTTCAGTGCCCAAATCCATCTTTTTCACCACGGAAAGGAAACGGAAGGCTTTTTTAAATCCCAAAAGAGATTGATTTGCTGTTGTTTTCTGTATCTCTCTGTTCCCTTCGTTCCTGGAGCTGGAGAACTATTCTCATTTCTCCCTCTCTCCTGTTCCTTCTGTCTTTATATTTTATTTATTTATCAAACAAATGCAGTAATAATGCGTAAAAATTACAATAAAAGAGGAATCCAATCACATCTGGCTGTGATCGAAAGAAAAGAAGTGCGATTCTTCTTTTTTTTTTTCAATTTTAATTTCGTGAGCATTATTGTTCTCTCTGGTCAAACAGGGACGCCAGTTTTACTACGCTTTGTTTTGACATTTCCCATTTCCCAAATATATATTTAATTATTTATTCCCTGTCAGATTCTAGCCAGATTCCATAAATTTAATGGGATTTTTTGTTAGAGAGTGTACTGTATCTGGATTGTGGATGATTTTCTTTCTCTCTCGTTGGGATGAAATAATCATCAATAAATATAGGTTTAATAGTCAAATAAACCCTCAACCTTTAACCTAAAATGGAATTTAGTCCTCAACGTTTTATCGCATAAAATTCAGTCCATAAACTTTTATTTCAGTGAAAATAGACCAAATCTGTTAAATGAACTAACTGCCGTTAGTTTTGCCTACGTGGCATGCCACGTGGTAGTTAACTAAGCTATCCACGTCAGCTGCCACGTATGCAAAACTAACTGCAGTTAATTTCATTTAACAGATTTTGACTTAATTGCATAATTGTAAAAGGTTGAGGGTTTATTTTCACTGAAATAAAAGTTTATGGACTGAATTTCATGCGATAAAACGTTGAGGACTGAATTCTATTTTGGACTAAAGGTTAAGGGCTTATTTGGCTATTAAGCCATAAAGATACAAGGATGGTCCATTGCCGCAACCAACGCTCCAAGTTGAAGCGGGACTACGGGAGAAAGGAGAATCCAATTGCGTGATTTCCTTCTTTTTTTCTTAAAACTAGAATTAGATGCGGCAAACATGCGATTCCGACGGATTCTTTTTGAGTTATTTTTAAATTCGGATTATCTTAAGTTTGAGTTTTTTTATATTTGGATCATCTCAAATTTGAATTATTTTTAGTTTTGATTTTTTCGGATTTGGATTTTTTTGAGTTTGAGTATTTTTGGTTTCAAGTTTTTTTTATTTTGGATATTTTTGGGTTTGATCAGGTTTTAATTGGACGAATTTAGCGGATTTAGTTTAATTATTTTAAAATTTTATAAGTTATAATTTTTTATAATTTTGAATGTAATAATTAATTTAATTTTTTTATAGTTAAATAAAAATAAAATAGAATTGCTAAAGTAAAGTTAAATTTAATAAATATTCATATAAATATAAATTTTTACATTTTAATAGTTTTATTACTTTGACAATGATTATTTATATTTTTATATTCACATTTGTTATAAAATATATAATTATAAATTAAGAATTATATAAAAATTTATTTTTTAAGTGGGTCAAAATATTAATAGTAAAACTAAAGGAAAGTAAAAAATTCAAAATTATTAGCTACACAAATAAATAACTAACAAATTATAAATAAATCACACTAAATAATTAAACATTTATATAAATGGTTTTATACTCTTAACAATAACTTATTACGTCATTGCATTTTTTTGGATCAAAGTTGGGCCATTGGAACTTGAACATTCTTAGTTCAATAAAAAAATTTTCTACTTTGTTTTATTAGCTTTTTTAATAATTATATTATAGTTTTAATAAAATTTTAAATTTTTAAGAATTTTTCTTACATTTATTTTGTTTTTTAAATACCAACATACATAATTAATAATTAAATTAAATCTAACCGTATAACTAGTTAACGAATTGTTCCATTATAATGTTGAATAAAACTATAGTATACGTTAAAAAAAATACTTAATATTATTAATAATTGGTCAATTAGTTATCTCAATTTTATATTTATTTTGTTTTTGGTTTGTACATAAATCATAATATTAACATTATTACATTAAATATAATTGTACTCATATACACTAATTAATCAAATATCTCATTAAAAATTTTAGAACATTGAATTAAAAAAATTATATACACCAATTGATATTATATTAATAAATAATAATATTTGATATAATTATATCATAAATAATAACATTTGATATTAATCAAATATCTCATTAACACCAATTGAGTTCTATCTTTTTATATTCACATTAACATAATAATATTAGATATATATTAATTGATCGAATGTCTAATTAAAATGTTAAATAGTAGATATTACTAAATTAATTAATATAATGCTAGTTTTTAAATAATTAATGATAATATTAATAAAGTATAAAAAACAAATTTTATTAAAATTACTACTTACAGAATAATACTACTATAGTATATTATTAAATTATACTTTAATTTACTATTAGAAATATTATTTTTATCTACACTTTAATTTTATATTTAATAGATAATAAATAAATTATTTTTAATAAATAATTGAATCTATCAGAATAATACTTACGTATCAAGAGATTACATAATTTATTCTCATAAGCTTATTATAATATAATATATAAATAATTGTTATAAGATATCAAATTGGAATCTTATTAATATAACAAATAATTAATCACCAATAGCTTGATTTATTTATGTATTTTATTAAAATTACTGCTTACACAACAATACTACTATAGTATATTTTTAAATTACACTTTACTATTAGAAATAATTATTTTCATCCATACTTTAATTTTATAATTAAAAAAGTATATCAATTATTTATTTATTTTTAAATAATAATCATATAATTATAATTCAGATTTTTTCAGTTTATAAATTTGGTTTTTTATGGGTTTCGGATTGGATCAATCTTGGTTTCGGATCGTATCGAGTTCGGATTATGTCAAGTTCGAGTTGTGTTGGGTTCTGATTTTTTCGGTTTTGGGCTTTTTTAGTTTCGAGCCTTTTCGATTAAGGGCCTTTAACTTTTTTGTCAATTTGGGTTGGTCCGGGTTCAGTCTCGGGTGAGCTTTTAGACTCGGGCTAGCTTTTTTCACCTCTAACTAGAATACGTCCGTATTTCGCTATTATTTTTTTAACATTTGTTTTTTTTAAAGATTCTAAATACACCCTTTTTTTAAACTAATTTTTATTTGTTTTTAAATAGTAAACACATGAAGAGAATGGGGTGTATAGTAAATAATAGGGTTTATTTAGAAATACTCTTCTTTTTTATTTTAATATATATATATATATATATGTAACAAAAGTATATTTCATATAAAATAAAATATATTTATAATAATTTATTAGATATTAATTTAATATTTATTTTTTAAGTAATTATTTTTATTTAATAATTAAAATTATCTACGCCACAATAAAAATTTAATGTAGCATAGCATTTTTCCTTTTAAAAATTTAAAATATGCATACCTGATACATCAGAACATTTATTATATTTTATTATTAATTAATTTATAATAACAATTATACTAAATTCGTATCATGAAAATAGAAAAATAAATCTATAATATAATTTTGCTAGAGATTTATGTACTTTAAGGCTACCCACGTAAGATGGTCCCAATTTTCCTTCATTTCTTTTTTTTTTTTGCTCGAAATGAAGGAAAAAAATAATAAAACAAAATAAGGGTAAAATAATGAAATAAGTTATTAATTGAAGTTAAAAAAGAAAATTGTCCACTTTTACAATGGTTGGGTTTGAAAAAAAAAAAAGCAAATCCACCAGTTTTCTTTTCTTTTAATTTTCTCCTATCAAATAAAAAATAAATAAATAATTTTTCTTTCAACCCCTTTCTTTCCTTATTATTTCTCTTATCAAGCATAAATAATAGAAACAAAGAAAGAAAACAACACACTTTTAATAAATTTAAGATAAAAATGAGTTTATATTATATTTAACAAATTTATTCATAAACTAATTTTAACATAGATTAAACATGTCAAAATGAAATTACTACATCCAAAATTTAAAGACTTGTCAATGATTGAACGTGCATGTGTGGAAACGGCGAGCACAAGGCAAATATTAGGGTGCAAAAGTTTTGAATTTTCATGTGAACTGAAAGAATTGATTATTTTTCCTAGTTGGATCTTGAATTTTGGGTTAAATCATGCATTTTGGAATCGGAATCTTTGACTACCGCTATACATGGACTGTGATGTCCAATACATTAGTAAGATAATTATTTTATATAAAAAACACTCTCTCCTTTTTATTTATAATAGATAATAAAATTTAGATTGACCATTGTTAATTAAAATAAAAATTTACTACTTAAAATACTCTTTAACTATAATAAAATTACTATTTATAATAATAGTTTTATAATAAATGAAGAGTTCCGGATAAATGAACAGTTTTTGATGCATCAATCTAATAGGGTAAAGTACATAAATTACCCTGTGTTAGGAATGAACTAAAAATTTAACATTTAATCATTTTGAGATTTGTTTTTTGTTTCAGTTTGTCCCAAATAATTACTTTTTTCCTTTTTTTAATTTTTTATTTATTTTTATCCTTTTTTGTCTTCTTTAATATTTTACTCATTTTTTCTCCCTCTAAACCTTAAAAAAATTTGGCTAAAATATTAAAAAAGTCCTTGAACTTTATCTGTTTATTTAAATAAGCCATTATACTTTTATTGCATTCAAATAAGTTCCTAAACTTTAATTTGCATTCAAATAAGCTCTTATTTCAAATAAAAAGATTACATATGAGTAAAAATAGATTTTAATTAATTTAACCGATTAATATGCAGTTAATTCGGTTCAATTAAATCAATTTTGAGTTCAAGTCAGTTTTTTAGGTTGTTTATTAGATTAAGTTGATATCTAAAATTACGAATCAGACTAACTAAATTAATTGATATTTTTTAAATATGTTATATATAATATAAATATTTAAATATTATATAACATATTATATATAATCGATTTTTTATGCAAGAAGTTGGGATCTAAAACTCATTCAAAAAATCAATTAATGGCTCATCCCTATAAAAAATTGATTTATGTTAAAAGTTTATTTAACTACAAAGTAAAGGTTAATGGCTTATTTGAATACTCAAATTAAAGTTTAAGGGCTTACTTGAATACAAATTAAAGTTTAAGGGCTTACTTGAATACAATAAAAGCATAAGGTCTTATTTAAGTAAGGTAATAAAGTTCAAGGGTTTTTTTAATATTTTAGCCAAAACATTTTTTCTCTCTAAATCCATTTCCATTTCTTTTTAATCTCAATTATTTTCTTTTCTTGTTTCTTACCATGAGTTTTGCTATGAAAGGGTTTAATTCGAATGGGTTTCTATCTATTTTTAAATTCTTTACTGTTTGATTATCTTTGATTACCTTTTTTTTAGTTGTGTTTACCTCATGGCAAACTACAAGAGAAGGAATTAAAAATGTCACAAAAGATAAGACTTAAAGAGTAGTTGATGTATCTGCAACAGTGGTTTTTGACCTTTGCCACACATAGCTGAGCCCCAAGCCTACAAGCCCAACTGCAAACGCTTGATTGGACCGAGTTGATTGGGTTTTAGAGGGTTTTGCTGATATTGTGGACAAACATGTCTAAGGTAATAGGAATGAGACTGGTGGGTCAAATGTGGACCAAAATTTGGCTCACCTTAAATAGTTTTAGAAAATGAACCCTTCGGTATTTAAGAGAATCTGAGACCCTACTGTGGTAGAGGCTTGGGTGATCATCATCATCATCAGAGCCTTTATCCCAAGAGATTGGGATAGGCTATATGAACCAATATTTGAATTCACGTTAGATCGTCCATATGTATTCTTCTCCTCCATAGATTCCTATCCAAGGCCATTTGCTCATCCAACTCTAAAACCTCCATATCTTTCTAAACTACTTCCTTCCAAGTATTTTTCAGTCTTCCTCTAGTCTTAACCCTTCTCTCAACATCCATAGCCTCATTCTCCTAACTGGAGCATCTACAGGTCTACGTCTTATGTGTCCAAACCAACATAAACGATTTTCACACATCTTGTTTTCGATAGGTACCATTCCAACCATCTTACCAATATCTTCATTTCTCATTCTATCCTTCCTTGTATATCCACATATCCACCGCAACATTCGCATTTCTATTACACTCATCTTTTGTGCATGTAGCCTCTTAGTCGCCCAACATTCACTACCATATAACAGTGTTGGTCTAACAACTATCCTATAAAACTTGCCTTTCAACTATATAGGAATTCTTTTATCGCACAATACACCTGTAGCACTTCTCTACTTACTCCATCCAGCCTGGATCTTATAAGTCACATCACCATCAATCTCTCCATCCATCTGTACTATCAATCCCAAATATCGAAAATGATCCCGCTTAAGTATTGCCACCCCATCTAACGTCACTACATTATGCTCTTCCACTTGGTTAGCACTAAATTTACACTCTATGTATTCAGTTTTCACTCTGCTTAGTTAAATCCTTTTGATTCTAACGTTTGTCTCCATAATTCCAACTTTGCATTGATCTCCGCTCTAGTTTTTACACATAGGACAATATCATCTGCAAACATCATACACCAAGGCACCTTATCTTGGATGGATTTTGTCAGTTTGTCCATAACTACCGCAAACAAGAATGGACTCAACGCTGACCATTGGTGTAATCCCATCGTGATAGGAAACTCACTTGTTTGCCCCTCACCTGCCTTCACATGTATCCTTGCATCTCCATACATGTCCTTAATTAGTTCAATATATTTCAAAGGAACTCTTTTCTTCATTAAGGGCCACCATAGTACCTCTCTAGGCACTTTATCATATGCTTTCTCTAAATCTATAAAGACCATATGGAGATCTTTACCTAGTACTCAAGAGCGCTGCATAAGTTGTCTAAGCAAAAATATTGCCTCCATAGCTGATCTACCCGACATAAAACCAAATTGATTCTCTAATATCTCTACATTCTTTCTTAATCTTTGTTTTATCACTCTCTCCCATAGTTTCATCGTGTGACTCATCAATTTTATGCATCAGTAATTGGCGCAACTTTGAATATCTCCCTTATTCTTATATAAAGGTATCAAGACACTCTTCCTCCATTCCTCCGGCATTTTATTAGTGCGCCAAATCTTATTAGACAGATTTGTGAACCACCTAACTCCTACATCTCCAAGGCATTTCCAAACTTCAATTGAGATGCCATCAGGTCCAACAGCTTTTCCGTTCTTCATAATCTTTAGTACCTTTTTTACCTCTGTCTCTTTGATTCTACACATAAAACACCGATTTAAATCCTTGAAAGGCACCGAGATATTATCCAAAACTTTATTTTGTCTATCATTAAATAATTTGTCAAAATAATCACGCCATCTGTCCTTAATGTCATTGTCTTTAACGAGAGTTCTTTGATGCTCATCCTTAATACATTTCACGACTCTTAGGTCGAGACTCCTCCTTTCTCTTGCTCGCGCCAATCTGTATATCTTTTTCTCTCCCTCCTTTGTGTTCAACTTGTCGTAAATCTCTTTCGCAACCTTCATCTTAGCTTCTGTCACAGCCTTCTTTGCCTCCTTTTTAGCTAACTTATATTTCGTAAAACTCTCTTCTGTATTGTTCTTCTTCAAAGCCTTGTAACACTCTCGCTTAGTCTTTATAGCATCTTTTACTTCTGCAACCCACTATATTGCATCCTTTCCAGTCGGCACTCTTCCACTTGATACTCCTAATGTCTCTTTGCCCACCTCCCAAATGCATTTTGCCATCTTATTCCACATTACATTTGGGTTCTCTTTTAGTGTCCAATCCTTTTTTTGAATCCAACTATCTCTACATGTTGTATGACAATCTTCTTTTAGCTTCCACCATCGAATCCTTTCAATTCCCTTTTGTTGGTTCCTTCGATGTCGTCTATCTATCTTTATAACTAGGACTAGGAGTCTATGTTGCGTGGTAACACTCTCACTTGGGATAACCTTACAATCCAAACATCTATGTCTATCCTTACTCCTAGTTAAAAAGAAATCTATCTGACTTGCTCTTGGTCCACTTCTAAAGGTTATAAGATGAGAATCTCTCTTCCTAAACAATGTGTTTACTAAGATTAGGTCATAAGATAAAGCAAAATCTAAGATAGCATCCCCACCCACATTTCTTACATCATAACTAAAAACCCCATGTACGCTCTCAAAACCCTCTTTACTTGTATCTACATGTCTATTAAGGTCGTCGCCAATAAAAATGTTTTCTCCTAGAGGCACTTCTTGAACTACCTTATCTAAATCCTCCCAAAACTATCATTTACTAACCTCATCAAGTCATATCTGGGTGCATTCACGCTAATGACATTCAACACATCTTCTCCTAGAGCTAGCTTAACCAAAATAATCATGTCCCTTTGTCTCCTAATCTGTACAACATCCTTATGATACTCTTTATCTATAATGATACCTACTCCATTTTGGTCTCTATCTTTCCCTGTGTATCAAAGCTTATATTGCCAAGGTGCTATCTCCCTAGCCTTTTCCCCAACCCATTTGGTCTTTTGAAGACACAAGATGTTAACCCTCCTCCTACTTATAACCTCACAAATCTCAGCTAACTTACCACTAAGCATACTTATATTCCAAGATCCTAACCTAAGCTTATGGTTATGGCTATGGACTAACTTCTTTACCTACCCTCGTCCATTATGGTGTGGGAACCTTTGCCTATTTAACACCATATCCAGGCATCGATGTGGCGCATCGCTCCTGGGCGACGGCCTAGAGCAACGGTCTATCAACCCTTGCCCACTTTTCACTACACTCGGGCTCCGATGCAATGCGTCACTCACTAGGGGACACCCCAACGATGTTTTAATATTGGTTCATTTCATGAGATTGGACTAGTTTTTATGACTGGTTGTCCAAACTTACTGCCACCATCCTCTTTTAGCCGGGCTTGGAATTGGCTGCGTTAACTCACACAAGCTTGGGTGATGGAATTAAAAAATTTATTTGATTATAAGGGCTGTGGAAACCAAAAGAAGGTGACTTTGACTTCTCTTCTCTTATGTTATAGGAGGAAGCAAAGCATTAGTGGAAATTCACTAAGGTTGCGTTTGGATGGATAATTTTAAAATTTTGAGATATTTTAAAATAAAAGTATTTTAAAATATCTCATTTTAAAATACTAGCATTTTTAATTAACTTGTTTGAGTCAATAATATTTAAAAAGAATTTTTGAATATTAGAATTTGATTAAATAAAAATTAATTATAAAAGAAAAATAATATTATTATATATTAGAAAAAGAAAAATATCAAATAAAATATGCAATATGGATATCATTAAATTTGTAAAAATATATAGATGTTATTAATAATATAAAAAATAAAAATATATATTATATTTAAATAAAATAATATGTTTTTATTTTTAACTTTATATTTAATAGTGGAGCATGTCTAATAAAGTAAAAAAGAGTGGAGGGAGTTTTAAAAAACCACCTCTTTAGATGGATTTTCAAGAGGGAATTTGAGATGCTCAAATTCCCTTTTGAAATCCCTCATAAATTTTGAAATTCTTCAAAATTTTTTGCCAAACAAGAAATTTAGATTTTAGACTTTTAAATATCCTTATTAAAATGAATTCCTTCCTTAAAATTCGTCATCCAAACACATGTGTCCAGAAGAAAAAGTAAGAAGAATTCCTTAGTGTAGTACAGGGAAGCATGTCAATGACTAAGTTTTAGTCCAAGTTCACAATCTTATTTTGATTTGCTTCGCATTTCGTAAGTGATATTCTAGAAAGGCTCGAAAGTTCTTGAGGGGCTTAAAACCCTACATTAGAAGGAAGCTAGTGTCCCATGACTTCACTACATATGTTGATGTGGTGAGACGGGCACAGTTTGTGGAGCTAGATATTGAATATGCCCAAGCAGAATATGATAGGAAAAGTTAGGGTAAGAATAGGAGCACACAGTCAGATTCCAATAAATTGGGTAAGAGGTTTTGAGAGATTTGGAAGAAACAAAAATCATAAGGATCTAAGCCATCCTTTGTCAAATGAGACATCACCGAATACTGTGAGAGGTGTAAGACCACCCATCAGACAGGAACATGTTACTGGGATGCCTAAACTTGCTTTAAGTGTGGTAGTACTCAGCATATGATTAAGGATCGTCCATTGACAAAGGCACATAATAAGCAGCTTGAGGGAAGATCTACAGGCTTTAGGATTAGAAAGAGGAGCTCCACTAATAGAAGGGCCATAGTCGAACAAGAATAGATAAGGGAAACAATCAGCGAACCCAGGCAGAGCCTATGCCTTAGGTGGCGTTGTGAGAGCCCAAATTTCTCTATTCTTCTTATACCTATTGAAGGTGAAAAAGATTAATAATAAGTACAATTATGAAAATTAATTCCCCGATGCTATGGAATTATTGGGGAAAGATTGTCAAGTGGGCCCACAGCACAATCTGTAAGCTGGATGTTTTTCGAAGTGGTAAATTATTAAATTTGGGGTTGAAATATTTAAGGTTCAAGAAGACCACTTTTCCAAATTCTTCAAGACGAGTGAACCTTAGTTTACGGGCAACAAATTTGAAAATGACGATCATGTCCATACTGTGGGAAGATTTGTTTGAATAACAATCAAACCAAATTGACTTTGGACCTATAAACTGTCATAGGATAATTCTCGTGTAAAGAAATTTCACGTGGATCCAGCCGTGAACTGAATTACGCGAATTAAGTGAAAAGTTTCGATAAGGGGTAGTTTGGTAATTTCACTATCCACACTTGGTTAAACCATCTTGAAAGTTAATAATTGATCATATTTGACCTAAATATATAGGAAATAATGAAAATAAAATATTAAATATAAATTTTGAAATATTAAATAAATGATAGGATATAAATGGGATTAATGGAATCATACAAGGGTATAATGGTCAATTAACATGGGAGACTGGTCAAATTAGTCAATGTGAACAAAAATTGACCTAAAATAATTAAATTAAAATAAATTAAAATTAGAAATTCTAAAATTATAAATAAGGGGATATTTCAAGGGGTAAAAATGTAAATAAATGATTGTTAAAGGGGAATTTTAATTATTGTGACATGTGGCCACTTCCCATTGAATGAAATAACAATAATAGAAGACTAAAACTTAGCCATTTTCTGAGTTCGTTCGCCGCCTTCCTCTGCCCTATTCTGGTACCCGATTTTCCCTCTCGTTCTCCATGAATTCTTCACGGTTCCGTGTGCCAATCCCATTTTATCTTCATTTAATCATCCCATCTTCTTCACTAAACCTCTCCCTCAACTCAAGATCATCATATGGTTGGAATTGGAAAGGCTAACGTGAAACAACTTGCATTGGTTTGGGGGCTGTGTTGTTCGGTTAATTAAGGTAAGATGGTTTGAAGATGTTTTGATTGATCCTAACTGTGGTTTAGGATTGATTCATGCATGGGAAGTTTGATTATGAGCTTGGATTTAAACAAATTTGAGGCAGAAGAAACAGGGAGGTTCGGCAATGGTGTAGGCATAGGGAAATTGTTGTGATTTTGATATGATTTGGGTTGGATTTGATAGTAAATAATGAGAGGAACTTGATTGAATTGTGATGTTAGTGATAAATTGCAGAAAAATTAGAGGTGGCGTGAAGTGAGTACGTTCGGCCAAAACATGGATTGAACGATAATGATGGATTTTTGTTGCATGAATGATGTTTGCTAAAATTCCTAAGTGAGTAAATGATAACTATAAAGATGGAATTGAGTAAAGGGAGAAAACTATGAAGATAAATCTATATGGGCTGCCGGTCATGGACGGAAAATAGGAAGCCGTCGATAGTGATAGGAAAACCAAATGAAAGAAAAGAAAAAGAAAACAGAAAAGGAAAGGAAAATGATGTTAATATAATTTTAAATAAATGGTAATAATAAAATTAAAGTGATAATGAATTAAGATTAGTTGTAAGACAAAAATTGGCAACAAGAATAGATGAAAGACCATAGGGAGGAGCCATGAATCATTCGGCCATGGCTGTTGGAATGGAGAAAATTGTGTAAAATTTAATATAAAATAGATATAAGACAAATAAATTAATGAAGTAGAGAATAATTCCTAAATTAATTAAAAAGAAAATGAATGAAAAATAATAAGAATTTGGCCATAGAAGTCTAATTGGCTAAATATGTTTCACAAATAGAATCATGTTAAATTTTAATGGTTAATGGATAAAGAATGATATATCTAGGTTAATAAAATTATTGATGAAATTAATAATGGGAGAAAGAATAAGATTTTGGTAAGTGTGGAATTTTGGCCAAGACTTAATATGTATGTTCTTCAGGTAAATTCTATAACTTATAGTTAATGAATAATATATATATAGGTTATTTAAATCCTAAATGAGATTGAATTTGAAGAAGAATAAACCCTAGATAAATAAGAAATTGGTTAACGCTTAAATATTAAACTTAATGGTTAAAGACTATTATCGATATTGAACTATTATCGAACGGTTTACTGAACTGTTACTAGATTTTACATTGAATTATTTTACTGAATTGATTGACATAAATAGTATTCATAATGCATCATAAAATGATTTTTAAATATTTTAACATTCATATTTTGAATTATTTTTATTATACGCAAATAAGTTTCTTTAAATTTTCATACAATTGCATGTAGCTCGCACTTTTATATATATTTCTTACTGGGCTTTCCCAAAGCTTACCCCTTTTACTTACCATTCCAGATAACTAGATAACTCATTAGAGTGCGTAACAACTGTTGTGACCGGTTAGGTGAAGAAAATTACTAGAAGTTTAAAGAACCCAGAGACCAAGTATATGTAGTACTTTCATATTTATATTCAGAGTTGCAAATGCATAGCAATTGCATTTGTAATAAGATGTAAATATTAGAAGGTTAAGTTTAAGGATATGTTTCATATAGTGGGATGTAAATTATGTAATTTTGTATTCAAATTGTTATTATCAATTAAATTTACAATAAACCAAATTAGTTGAAAAGAGAAAGATGGATTGTTCTTACATCGACTCCGAACGCAAACCGACTGACACCGAATAATTGAATGAGAAAGATAGAAGTGAAAAGGAAAAAATTTGGTTCGAAATTTTATAATTCCGGACGTTACAAAGTGGTATCGGAGTGAGGTTTGCCTAGTACGTGCCGGTGTAAGTAAGTTAGAATTGATTTACATTTCACACTGCTGTGCATTGTCTGAATATAAATTGTGAAAAATAGTTAGAAAATGGAACAAAATACCGATCGGTAGAGGAATATTGAAGTTGATGAAAAGAAACAAGAATGATAGTTATAGATGGTATAGAGAAGTGTTAAGAAAATGAATACTGAATGATCGAGGATGATAGATGGAATTAAGCTTAGTTAGAATGATTGGATGTGATTGAGGGGTTTTGCTTAATTGGAAATGGTAGAGGGGTCATAGTGGAGATGAATGAAAATGAGAACTACTAGTGAATGATACAGAAGTTATATGGAATTATGAGTATAAACGAATAAGATAGGTATTGAAATGATACGTCTCCAAGCATCAAATTGCCAGAGTACTTATATTGAATATGGAGGATCAAATTTCTTAAAGGTGGGGAGGATGTAAGAGCCCAAATTTCTCTATTCTTCTTATACCTATTGAAGGTGAAGAAGATTAATAGTAAGTAAAATTATGAAAATTAATTCCCCGACATTATGGAATTATTAGGGAAAGATTGTCAAGTGGGCCCACAAGACAATCTGTAAGCCGAATGTTTTCTGAAGTGGTAAATTATTAAATTTGGGGTTGAAATATTTAAGGGTCAAGAAGATTAAACCCTAGATAAATAAGAAATTGGTTAATGCTTAAATATTAAACTTAATGGTTAAAGAACAAGAGACAATGTACCAATATTCATGAAATCATAAGTAAAATTAGAATTAGAAAATAAAAAGTGAAATTCAAGAATAATAATTTGGCTATAAATATATATATATATATATATATATATATATATATATATAAACATGGGAGGAGTGAATTAGAAGAAGACAATATGACTTAGTTGTATTTACATAGTAATAATAAATAGAAATATTCATTTAAAATAAGGTGTTTAATACAGTTACAAATGGAAGTTTAAATATAAAATTAGAATTATGGGTGACATGAGAATTAAAGAAAGAATGAGATTTAATTGAAATCATATTTTAGTATTTAATAGAAAAATAAAATAAATTGATTGTGGAATTAATAAAATGAAAGTAAATTGGATATAAGCAAATGGTGGAATCAATGTTCATAATAAATAAAGAATTATTTGTAAAATTTAAATTAGAAAATAATAAAGATAAAGCAAGAATGAAATATTTGACAATAATAAATAATTAAAGATAATAAAATTTTAATGAAATTAAAATTAGGAGGATAAGCCAATTTAGTTATAGCTAAATTTCGATATCTACTAAGAATTAAAATAAACTACTATGGAAAGTGACAATATAGAAAATAAGAAGTAATCAAATAATTATTAAAATTGTGAAGGATTTCAATTTAAGTATAATTATATTAAAGTATTTAGTAGGAAATTAAATAAATAAAATTATTGAAATTGACAAAATAGAATATAGGGATTTATAGAATATTTATTAAAGTTATATATGGGATTTTAAGTGTAATTTGGAATTATTGGATGACATTGGATGTAGAGGGAGAAGGGGGTATAATTGAAATTATATTTTGGCAAATTGTGGGAGATAAGTTAAGGTAAATTGATTATTGAAAATTTATAGAAATAAAAGATAGGAAACTAAAAGAATTTTTGTTTAAGTCATAGTATGGAATATTTATCTGAATCATAACATAGGATTTTGTATATAATTTAATATTATTGTGCAATGTAAAGAACGAAAATATAAAGAGGCATAAATGGCGCTATCGGGTTTTACACTGCATGGAAGTAGAGGTAAGGAACATATATTAGAGTTGCATAGGAAATAATTTACATGAATTGATTTACATGATATGATTTATATGAATTGATTTATATGATATAATTTACATGAATTGGTTTTCATGAAATAATTTACATGCATTGATTTACATGAAATAAGTTACATGAAATGATTTACATGAGCTTATTTATATGAAATGTTTCAATGGCATAACATGAAATTTTATTACTATTTTACATGATTTTCGATTGACTGAAGATAATTGCTATTTGAAAATGATTTCTATTGTTAAATGAAATGATTTAGGAAATGTTTTGAGACAGTCGTACCTTAGTAATAATGCATACTATTATATGACTGTGAGACTTGATCAGTCTGCAAGTTTACTGTATATGACTGTGGGATTATAGTCAAATCCACAGGTTTCCACAGTGAGCACCTGACCAGTGCGAACTGTGTGCATTGTTTAGATGATGGTCATTCGTTATTATTTTGCCCCTACGGGGATACTGTTATTGATAGTCCCTTCAGGGATATTGTTATTGACGGTGCATGATTCAATTGGATGTGACTGTCTCTACTGCACTATACTATTTTATCGAACTGAATTGTTTACTGATACTGAATTGTTTATTGATACTGAACTATTTACTGAAATTTTAATTGATACAAAACTGTTACCGATGTTGAACTATTATCGAACGGTTTACTGAACTATTATTGGATTTTACATTGAATTATTTTACTGAACTGATTGACATAAATAGTATTCATAATGCATCATAAAATGATTTTTAAATATTTTAACATTCATATTTTGAATTATTTTTATTATATGCAAATAAGTTTATTTAAATTTTCATACAATTGCATGTAGCTCGCACTTTTATATATATTTCTTACTAGGCTTTCCCAAAGCTCACCCCCCTTTACTTACCATTCCAGATAACTCATTAAAGTGCATAACAACCGCTATGACCGGTTAGGTGAAGAAAATTACTAGAAGTTTAAAGAACCCAGAGACTAGGTATATGTAGTACTTTCATATTTATATTCAGACTTGCAAATGCACAACAGTTGTATTTGTAATAAGATGTAAATATTATAAGGTTAAGTTTAAGGATATGTTTCATATAGTGGGATGTAAATTATGTAATTTTGTATTCAAATTGTTATTATCAATTAAATTTACAATAAACCGAATTAATTGAAAAGAGAAAGATGGATTGTGCTTACATCGACACCAAATGCAAATCGACTGATACCGAATAATTGAATGAGAAAGATAGAAGTGAAAAGGAAAAAATTTGGTTCGGAATTTTATAATTCCGAACGTTAAATGCACAAATAGTCCCACATCGGTAGAGGTCATCAAGGGTAAACTCGTAGTCTCTAATTGTGAAGCTACAGTTTTATTTTATCTTGGTTCTACACATTCTTTTGTATCATACCAATTTGCATGCATCTTTGATGTAGAACTTAAACATTTAGGATATGTTTTACAAGTTAGCACCCCTGCTAAAATGTCGTTGATGTCAAATTTGGTATTTAGATATTGTGTGGTAAAAGTGGGAGAGAGGGAGTTGATGGTAGATTTAATTTTGTTGAATATTTCTGGATTTGATGTGATTTTGGGTAAGGATTGGCTAGCCACCAATCATGCTAGTGTAGACTGCCATACGAAAGTTATAACCTTCTCCTTACCAAATCAGTCTAAGTTCTGTTTTGTGAGTTAATAAATGAAATAAGCTGATTTTGATCTATTTATTAGATTTTCTGTTTATTTTGAGGGCTATATGGATATTGATGTGGTGGAAAATGAGGAACTAGTAGGATTGTACAATGTACCTATCGTGTGAAGTTTTCTTGATGTATTGTTGAAAGAGTTGCCTGAATTGCCACCAGAAAAGGAGATTGAGTTTGCCATTGAGTTGTTTCCTGGCACTCAACACATCCTAAACCTCCTTATACAATGGTTCGTGTAAAGTTAGAAGACCTCAGTAAACAATTGTAGGATAAGAGATTTATTCATTCTAGTGTGTCACCATAGGGAGCCTTGGTTATTTTCTAAGAAGAAAGATGGCTCTAGGAGATTGTGCGTCGATGACAAATAGTTCAATATGGTGACAGTAAAGAACAAATATCTTTTGCCTAAAATTAATGATCTACTTGATCAGTTGCAAGGCGCACAAGTGTTCTTTAAGATTGACCTTCAATCTAGGTATCACCAATTAAGAATCAGGTAGGAAGATATCCCAAAAATAGCTTTCAGCACTTAATATGGCCATTATGAGTTTTTAGTTATGCCTTTCGATTTGACGAATGCACCTGTAGCTTTCATAGACCTAATAAACTGAGTATTCAAACCTTATATATATAAGTTTGTTATAGTCTTTTTTGATGACATTCTTATCTATTCTTGGTCCTGTGAGGAATATTCTAAACATCTATCTATAGTTCTTTAGACTCTCCGAGAGAGTTAGTTGCATGCCAGGTTTAGCAAATGTGAGTTCTGGCTGGAAAGAACTGCGTTTTGGGACATGTGGTTAGTAGATAAAAGTTTTAATAGATCTGTCAAAAATCAAACCCATAGTAAGTTGGGAGAGGCCCAATATTGTAACAGAGATTTGGAGCTTTCTTGGATTGGCATGTTAATATCAAAGATTTGTAGAGGGATTTTCAAGATTACTGCCCCATTAACTCGTCTCACCCGAAAGGATATGCCATTTGAGTGGGATGATGCTTGTGAATACAACTTCTTGCAATTGAAATAGAAATTAACATCAGCACCAATCTTACAAGTGGTAGATGGGCTAGTTAGAGTGGGTTCGGTCCAGATTGTCTTCGGGTTTGGGGTATTTGCGGGTTATCTTCGGGTTCGGATTATTCCTTTCTCATATTTCCTTTGAAAAAACTGCAACCTTCTTTCTCTAAAAAAGTGAAATCCTAGGCATATTTTTCCAACAAATTTTATAACTGCTTCTTGTGTTGTTTGTGGCTTATTCTCTGTTGTGTTTATGGGTTCTGTTTCTGATTAAATTCTTTTGGTTACTATTTTTGCTGGTTTTTTAGTTGGGTATGAATCAAATTTTGTGGGGTTTGATTTAAGGGATTTGGGGATTCTGGGTTCGACTCTATTTCTGGATTGAATATGTTACAATTGAGGGTTTGTTTTTCTGCTGTGTATTGTTTATGGTGTAAATATTTTGAATCTTCTCGCAGGAATCATTTGCTTTGTATTTTAATTTCAGTGTGGATTTGCATTTTCTTTTTTGTTTATTAATGATCTAATTTGACTTGGATGCTAGGTGTATATGATTGATTATGTATGGAAGGTTGTTTGTGTACTAGGATGAAGGCTTTACTGAAATTGTTGGTTATGGATGCATCAATGTGGATTTACTTAATGAATTTAGGTAAACTGGATTGTTAAGAAACTTCTGTCGGTTTTCTTGGCAGCTCTAGTTTCTGGTAATTGAATCGATGGTGGGATCAATGCTTTCTTTTCTCGGTGTAATGTGTATCAACAAAACTTTTTTGATTATTGTTGATTAAATATCCACACTCATCCAGTTTCAGTCAAATTTAAGTTCTTGATTTAATCAAAAGATTTGTGTCATACGCCCAAGACTGATCCGAGGGTCCTCTCCATATTTTTACATTTTTAAATATTTTTTACATTTTAAATTTTTTTCCATATTTTTACATACTTTTACATATTTTTAAATACATTTTTAAATTTTTTTAATTTTTTACATACTCTTACATATTTTAAGAAAATTAAATTTTTTTAATATTTTTTACATTTTAAAATATTTTCAATAATTTTAAATATTTTGAAATATTTTAAAAATATTTTTACATATTTTTAAATATTTTTGAAAAAAAAATAAAACTAACGCGACGTGTGACGTGTCAAAATTTTATTGGGCAATTTACGTCACATCAAATTTTTTCAAACGATGTTAATTTTTGAGATAAAGTGATTGTCTGAAGTGAAGATATGTATGAAAGTGGAAATTTTTTTTTTAAAATACCAAAATAAAAAAAATAATATAGTTTAAGAACCAAATGATACATTAACCCTTAAAATTTTATGCTTAAACCGCAACAAAATTTCGTGATAAGACTCGTGGAGCGAAATTTATTAGTTACATTAAAACTTTAGATGTTGGGCCTGAGCTGCCCTTCATGTACCATGAAAGGTTGCACGGACATGCTACGGCGCTAGGCTAGCTATTGTAGTGTAATAGACCGGCTAACGACGGCACTTTATTCTTTTTGTTTGCAATGAAGGCTTTAGGTCCAGGGAAGAGAGAACGTAGGCGTTAATACGATTATTTTAATCAATACTCAAGCGTTTAACTCTTTTCATTTTAAACTTTAAGGTTCTGTGAACATGGCGTTACGAGTTAGGTCTTAACTGCTCGATATTCAGATTCTAAAGTCTCAACGGACCCTACAACAGTGGCTTATCAAATTATAATCCATTGAAGCAAAGTGGGCTCTCACAAGATCAAAGAGATGTTAAATTGTCTTTGTCTTGAACGTAAGTTTTGTTCAAGAAGGAGCCTCTACATGAAAAGTGAGTGAAACTTTGGCTGAAAAAGTAGGTTGCATTATACTTTAAATTTAAAGGGTCGTAGTTTTTCCATGTTTTTGTTCGGCTAACAAATCTAAAGTCTAAGCGTGGGTTTGGACCACTAAAGACAAAAATAAACAAGGGTAAATTTATTTTTTTCTTTTTTTAATATTTTATTAAAATTATTTTTACCTAATATTCATTTAGCTTTTTTTAATTTCACCGAAACTAGATTTACCGTCTGTCCAAACTAACTTTAGTACGTAACGCTGTTCAATGATTATCATGTTGGAGCGATGCTTTGAAAATTTGAAAACAAATACTTAAGCAAACAACTACGAGGACAGCTAACCTGGGAACCAATGTAGAAATAAGAAGAAAAGCAAAGACTTATATTATGACGCATAGACCTAAAAGCCTGAAGTTATCTACCCAATGCTCACCAAGTGCCGGACCACGGCCTAATATATGCATACGTGAGAAAAAAAAGGATAGAAATCCAACCTAACAGGGAGACAGAAACAGGTGACTGCAAATTAATGCAAGCCCAAGCAATTGATGCAAAATTAATTGTAAGCTAAAAGAAACTAACCAACCAGTGAACCAGGAAGCCAGAGGACTCCACTCATTGCCGCACAACTTGGCACTCCAAAAGTATAGACCACCAGAAGTCGGATAAGCGGAACAAATCTCAGCCATTGCCAAACCCACCATCACAGTTAACATGCCCACAATGAGCCACCCATATATCATTGTCACAGGCCCACCAAAGGTCAATCCTGTACCGTACATTGTTGTGAGTCCTGTAATCACGGATACGATGGAGAATGTCACCGAAAAGTTTGCCGTTGCCCTGCACAGTGCACACCATATCACCACAACCTCACATTTCTCATCATTCCGTCATTTCCTCAATGGATTTAGAAAGAGTCATAGCCCAAGTATTCAGGCACATAAACAAAATGAGTAAATTACGTACGAGAGGCTGCGCCGAAGTTGTTGCTTGTAACCCAGCTGTTTTAGGCGACTGTCGTCGGAAGCGCTGGCTTCATGGTCCCGGAGAGGGAGGTATGGGACTGAATCAACGGAGACTTCAATTCCAGTTTCCATTTTGGAAAAGAAATGTGATGGCTAATCTATTTCTGTACGTCTTATAAGAGCGGCTGAGCTCTATCTTACGGTCAAATGGAAGGTGAGTTTGACGAGCGGATAGATAGATCCACGTCAAAAAGTTTGCGAAAAATTGGGCCAAGAATTTAGGTGCCAACAACAGCTAATTAAGAGCTTGATAATATTCTTTTTTTTAATAATACTTGATAATTTTCTTGTACACTTGTTTCTTGCTATCTAAGCAATTTTTATTTGACCATCGATTGCGACTCAGTGCTCATATTTAATGGCAAACAAACCGGGGACTTTTATAGTTAGTTTACAAATTTTGACATTATTGTAAATTCAATGATTAATAACCTTTAGATTGGAAATAATTAATTTAAATTATTAATTAAATTTTAAAGATAAAAGGAATTCTAACTTGAAAACCCATTCAACTAGTTTTTCAAAGTACGGTTATATATTAAATGTATTACCAATTTAACCTTTGTATGCATATTTTATTTCTGTTCAATTTCTTTTTTGTAAAATCCTTCAAACTAGTTCTTCTTTCTCTTTTATATTTAGGGTTTTTATTTCTTATTTCTTTTTTCTAAATCCTCAACTTAAATTAATATAAAATTAACGAGATTTTAAGTATAAAACTATGACAATCAACATAAAATTTATACTAAAATTATTTGGAATCCCCTTGTTCATACTAAAATTCAATGTTATTTGTGAAAGATCTCCAGGAATGAAATAGCTACTACCTGGAATTTATGGAAGAGAAGGATCATTAATAGTCCTATTTGCCAAGTATGTGAGAAGGAGGAGGAATCAATTGAGCATACTATGTTGCTATGTGACTGGACGCTAGCAGTGTGATTTGGTTTAAATATTGGTTATAAGTTGGATAGGGATTTGATCAGGACTATAGATTGCTGGATTGGTGGGGTAATTGAAGATGGGAAATTGAATGCTGAAAATAAGACTATGTTGCTAATTATAATAGCTCATGCATGCTGGGCTATTTGGAAGGAAAGATGTGCTGTTTTGTATTAGAAAATTAAGCCAGGCCAATGGAAGTTGTAAAGAGAATAAATAGAGTTATTGTTGAAAGTTTTAGTGTGCTAGAAAAATCTCAAAAACATAGAGGTGCAAAGGACCCAAAGTAGTAATGGTAGAAACCTATAGATGATTGGTGTAAGGTCAACTGTGATGGAGCTTATTGTGAGAAAAATAAAGATGCCGGAATAGGTGTTATAGTTAGAAATAAGGAGGGGGTTTTGGCGGGGAGGCATTGGTAAAGTAATTGTTGCAAACTCATGTATTGAAGTAGCATCTGTTGCTGTAAAGGAAGGACTACTGCTAGCTAAAGGGATGCATCTGAGGAAAATTATTGTTGAATCAGATGCAAAATTGTTGTGGAATGAATTAATAAAGGGGGAAAAGGGTGGGGATTGGAGGATTGCTCCTTTGGTAAAGGATATTAAGGTGTTGAGCAAAGATTTTGTTAATTGTAAATTTGTGTGGGTTGGTAGATCTACGAATAGAGCAGCTGACTGGGTTGCAGACCAGTTTAAAAGGAGATTGTGCTTGACAAATTGGGTGAATCAACCCCCAATTTCCTTTTCCTTGGTGCACATCTTGAAAAAAGATGGCCTTCCTTATCCCCAGTTTAAAAGCATTATAAGATATGTGTATATGAAGATATCTCATAAATAATGTTTGGTTTGTATTCTAACAGAACGTTATGTTGTATTGACCTTTTTGATATGCTAAATGAAATATTTTTTATGGCAAAAAAAACATAAAATTTATGAGATTAAGCATAAAAATATTATAAATAAAACTAAAATTTATGAGTAAAAACGTATAGATTGATGAAATAAAATAGCATGAATGAAGACAAAATACTAAATTAAAGATTATAAATAAATAGATTAGTATAATGATGTCTTTCATTTGCATATCTAAATTAAAGATGATAATTTTTTCTAATCTTTATCAAATTTATATATAAATTTAGAAAAATTTTAATCTGTATTATTTTCGTATTTTTTATCCTTTCATATCATATCGTGTCCAAAATTACTAAATTAATTTCAATTATTTTTCCAAATTATATGGTACATAATAATTAAACACTAAAATCCATTGAATGTATAATCCACGTTATATAGAATATTAGAAATAACTCTCTCAAATAAAAAAAATATTAAAATTATTTTTCCTAGCCAATAAGATAAAAATAATAGCAATAACTTGGAATGTGACCCATTTTCACTTCATGCAAGATAACGTGTACTTGAAAACAATAATAATAATAATAATAATAATAATAATACTAATAATAATAATAATAATAATAATAATAATAATAATAATAATAATAAATGTATAAATATATATATATATAAATATATATAATATATATATATATATCAAATGAATATTTTAAAATTTTAAATTGATATATATATATATATATATATATATATATATATATATATATATAGAAAATGACTATTTTAAATTGTTAACTCAAATTAATGAAACCTAAAAGTCAATACCAAGATTTTTCAATAGGCCATGTTTCTTAGGTGTCTTCTGTTCTGTGTGACAATGAAGCCATAGGCGTGAAAAGGGTCTTGAAAAACCTGTTGCTAGGGTAGTTGAATGCTCGTGAAGGGCATTCGATTGCTCCAGATAAAAATTTAAGCAAGATTTATGTAAGGGAAGTCAACTGTATTTAAAAGACAATCGACTACCCTTAATCAGTATAATATTTGTTTAAAATTTTAATCATGGCAATCAAATGCTATTTACGAGAATTCGATTGCCTTTCTCTAAATTATGATACAATTATTTAAATTTTAATAAAACTATGATAATGAATTGTAAAATTGATGAAAATTGGCGTAAAAACATTAGAATAAGTATAACATTATGATAATTAACTATAAAATTTATAAGATTCATTGTAAAATTGATGAAAATCATTGTAAAATTTATAAGATTCATCATTAAATTTATGACATGTATTGTAAAACTTATGACATTTATCATAAAATTTATGAGATTTATCGTTAAATTTATGACATTTATCATAAAATTTATGGTATTTATCTTAAAATTTATCATATTCGTCCTAAAATTTAAAAGATTCATCGTAAAATTTATAGCATTTATCATAAAATTTATTAGATTTATCATAGAATTGATGAAAATAAGCATAAAAACAATAGAATAACATAAATCTATAATAATTAATCGTAAAGTTGATGAGAATCCTCTTAAAATTGATGAGAGGAAGACTTTGACCAAATGCCTTATAAATCCATTATGCATGTTTCTAAACCAATACAACAATGAAATGCTTAAAAATGCAATCTCAATCAAAATGTGCCTTAGCACCAATAGCAATTCAGTTTCATAATCAAATTAGTTCATGTCAAACAACTTAGATGCATTTTAAAGTACTTGTAGGTTACTTACTGCACTTCCTTAGCATAGGTAGTTCAATTCCCCTCTTACTCAATCTTGTGCCTTAGGCCTAAATCCTTAAGAAGCTCTCTAGATAGCACCTTCAACTTATCACATTCAGTCTATAGACATCATTAGTAGTTTCATAATTGGTAATACGGTGACACGAGAACTTGTTCTCAGCTTTCCTTTCGACACTATGTCACCTAGATGCTATCTAGCTTGTTTCCACTTAGTTTGTTAGCAAGTTTTGACACTTATATACCCTTAACTAACCCAGCCAAATGTAACATACTTGTTCCTTTCCATTTACATCCAATTTCATGGTCATACGAGAATTAGCTAAGTGTGCATTTAGGCTATAAACATGGCAAAAAATTATTTTGCATAAGGCAGCCCTTACCTCTAATGCTAATTGCATTTTAACCATTATGTACCTCAAGTCCAATCATTTGTGTGTTATTCTACTCTACACCATTGCATGACTTATTAATTCTAATGCCTTAGCAATTTCTATAGTCTACCTCTTACTTAAGCACTCATGTCAAAGATGAAAAATGTCATATTCAAGCCATATTTGACACTTACCAACTCAACGCAATTTGTTGCTAGCTTCTATGCCACTTAACAAATCAAAATTTACCTTTTTTGGCGTCTTGCATCATTACAACAAGATATACAAAATCAAAACTTAGCATTTTTCAACTAGGCAAAATCACAATCATTAGACTTACACCTTTCTTACTAAGGGAGCCCAAACCGTGAGCCTAGCACATTCTTCCTTTTCAGTTTCAATTGTCATTGTGACAAAGACATACTCAACATGTTTAGTTTTTAAATTCATAATGCCTCAAACATCTCAAACACCAAAAGGTACAATACTTATCTCACCTCAAGTGGTCGAAAGGTACAATTCTCCACACTTTCGGTTTCATGTCCCTCTTCACCTCACCTTTTTAAACAAATGCAAAATTTTTTTTACTATATAGACATATATTTCAAAAGGTATTAATCTCAAAACCAAGAAAATACTAATTCCTTACCTTGAATGAGCAAGAACTTGAGAACTCAATCCTAACTTCATCTTGGTTCATGCCTCATTTATTTAATTCACCATAGCTGAAAACTTTAAGCTTCCACTTGACTCATTCCTCGCGGCTTCACCTCATCAAGCATATGCAAGACCATATTAGTTGTCAATCATACAATTTCATACTTAAACACCAAGAGGTACGTCTTCCTTACCTTAAACTTATGAAAATTGAAAGCTAAACTCCAAAACCTTCTAGGTTCAATGCTTGCTGTTTACTACGTTTTACATGCAAGATGGTTTTAATCTTGCCCAACGTCTCCCCTTCAAGTATCCTTTATGGATTTGCAAGGAACACCAAAATTCCCCTTTGAACCTACAAGAACTGAAACCTCCCTTTAGTTTTTTCTTTTAACCGAATGTAAGAGGAGGGTGGATTTTTTGTAGGTTGTTGCATGCAAACTATCACAAGCCAAATTTAAGCTACCTCTTCCATAATTCTTCTCTAATTTAGTTTAAAACATACCTATTTCCCTTTCAATTCTCCCTAAACCGTGACTTCCATGGAGTTCTTTCCAAATCGAGAGTGACTTTTACAAATTAGATGGTTTATGTTGAATGCAAAAATAACTAAAGCCTTTAGAAATTTTTCTATATGCAGGGACATGGATGGTAGTAGTAGATTTCTTAATGCCATTTTTAGTTCACTTAACTTAAGGAGAGATAGTTAATGGGTTTTCACTATTACATGCATAGTTATGGTGTTTTTAATCCTAACTATAACCTTTAAACATAATGATTACATATGCTTTTATGTCTCTTATTATGTCTTATATGAAATTATCTTGCTTACTTTATCATTTAATCCAATATTCCTTAATACTACTTGCTAATTCACCTTTTCCATAATTTCCTACTATCTCAAAAATCATATTCAAACTCTATTTAAATTATCGAGCTGATGAAATTACCTTTTTGCCCTTGACCTTGGAATTCCACTAAGATCATCACGATGTCCTATCTTACCACAATCTATCAAAAATTCCCAAAATTAGTCTCAGATTAGTCAAAAATCCAATAGGTACATTTATGCGTAGTAACTTATTAAGCAATTGTCACGTGCTTCGCACCTTAGGAAATTTAGTCCCCAAATTTGAGTTATGCTATATTAGAAAAGGTGAGGATGCTTCTTTATCATCAAACTCTCTAATTCCCAAGTAGCTTCCGCTTTTGAATGTTGTTGCCACAATACTTTAACTAAGGGAATAGTTTTGAATCCTGATAGGCTTCTTTTCATAAGTAAGGTTATCTCGGATATCCAACTTTTTATACTCAACTACATGGGAAGGATCTAGGCAAAATTTTCATAACATCAACATGTGGAATACATTGTGCATGCTAGCTGGATGAAGTGGTCAAGCTAGCCTGTTTGCGATATCACTAACCCTCTCGAGTATCTCAAAAGGTCCAACATACCTTTGACTTAGCTTGGCTTTCTTTTTGAATCCCATAATGCTTTTAGATGGAGAGACTTTCAAAATAGTGAATCACCAATGGCAAATTCAAGGTGTCTTCTCCGATTATCAACATATGACTCTTTTATGCTCTGAGCAGCCTTTAGCCTATAACATATAAGCTTCACACTCTCGGAAACTTACTTAACCAACTTAAAAGCAAAAATCTTCTTGTCACCCACTTCCTCCCAACAAATCAAAGATCTACACCTCCATCCATACAAAGTTTCATACGATGCCATACCAATGCTTAAATGAAAGCTATTGTTGTAGGCAAATTCAGCCAATGGCAAGTGATCATCTTCGGAGCTTAAAATCAAGTGCATATACTCTCAAAATGTCCTAGAGAGTTTGGATAGTTCTCTTGCATCGGTTTAAGGGTGGAAAGCTGTGCTAAGATTCAATTGAGTTCCTATCGTTTTTTGAAATTTGTCACAAAATCGAGAAGTGAGCTAGGAATCTATATCAGAAACAATACTCACTAGGACTCCATGCAACCTAATAATTCTTGAACATACAAGTCTGCTAACATGCTATGAGAGTCTGCAGCCCTGATGGCTAAGAAGTGGGCTAACTTAGTTAGTCTATCCACTACACAAATGGCATCATGTTGTTTGTTGGTCATTGGAAGACCTAACTTGAAATCCATGCTAATATGCTTCCATTTCTAGGTTGGAACTAACAAAGGCTGGAGCAAACCTACTGGCTTCTAGTGCTCGAGCTTTACCTTTTGACAAATCAGACATCTTGCAACAAACTCAGTGATATCCTTTTTCATTCTAGCCTAATAATATAGACTACGCAGATTACAATACATCTTTGTACTGCCTAAATGCAATGTATACTTAGAGCTATGAGCTTCTTTGAGGATTAATCTCTTTAGGCCTTTATTATTAGGAACACATATTTGACCTTTGAACCTTAGCAAAACATCACCGTCGACCCCATAATAAGAATCTAAATTCGAACTTTTCTTATTTTCGAAGACAATCTCTAAAAATGTGAGGTCCTCTTTTTGCACTTGTCTGATCTGCTCTATGATACTCGATTCTATTCTCATGCTGGCTATCACACAACCATCAATAGGGGATTCTACATTCATGTTCAGTTCTGCTAATTGCTCTAAGAACCTCTATTCTTGAGTCATCATCACCTAGACCATATCAATGCCCTTCTTGCTTAATGCATCTACGATAACATTTGCTTCGTTGGATGGTATAATATCTCACAATCATAATCCTTCAACAACTCCATCCATCGACATTGGTGCATGTTTAACTCTTTTTGGGAGAAGATAAATTTTAGACTCTTGTGATTAGTGTAAATCTGAAATGTCTCTTCATAAAGAGAGTGATGCCAGATCTTAAGCGCAAAAACCACTACAGCTAGCTTGAGGTTGTGTGTCGAGTAGTTCTTCTCACGGTCTTTCAATTTTCAAGAATCATAGGCTTCCACTTTCCTATGTTGCATAAGAACACAACCCAATCCTTGATGCGATGCATCACCATATATGGCAAAACCTTTGAACCACTAGGAATGATAAGGATTGGTGCCGAGGTCAACCATTGCTTCAACTCTTGAAAGCTCTTTCCACATGCCTCAATCCACTCAAAATTCACTCCTTTTCAAGTGAGACAGGTTAAAGGTGTAGCAATTTCTGAGAATCTTTCAACAAATCTCTCGTAGTATCTTGCTAGCCTTAGGAAGCTGCGGATCTCTATCACAGTTTGCAGTTTCTTCCACTTCACAATGGCCTCTATTTTAGACAGATTAATAGATACCATGTCCTTGAATACAATATCCCCTAGGAAGGCAACTAATCAAGCCAAAAGTCACACTTGCTAAGCTTAGCATATAGTTTCCTATTTCAGAGAATTTGGAGAAGCATACGTAAATGTTGTTCATGCTCTTCGTGTGAATGAGAATAAATCAGAATGTCGTCGATGAAAATAATGACAAATTGATCCAAAAATGGCTTAGACACCTCATTCATCAAGCTCATGAAGGCAACGAGTGCATTAGTCATTCTGAAAGGCATCACAAGAAACTTATAATGCCCGTATCTGGTTCAGAAAGCATTTTTGGGATATCTTCACCCTTAATCCTTAACTGGTATACCTAGATCTCAAATCAATCTTGGAGAAAACTTGTGCACCCTTCAACTAATAAAAAAGATTGTCAATATGAGGCAGTGGGTATTTGTTCTTGATAATAGCTTTATTGAGTTGTCGGTGTTTGATACACAACCTCAAACTACCATCCTTCTTTCTCACAAACAACACTGGTGTGCTCGAGGGAGATACACTTTGGCGTATAAACCCCTTGTCAAGCAATTCTTACAACTACTTATTTAGCTCTTCCAATTCAACTAAAGCCATTGCATGCGATGCCTTCAAGATAGGCTGAGTACTCGAAACCAAATCAATGTGAACTCGGTCTCTCGCTCTAAAGGCAAACCAATCAAATCGTTAGGAAACACATTGAGGAACTCTCTGACAATAGGTATGTCTTTTAATTCCGTATGGTTTCTTTCAACATCTTCCACAAATGCTAGAAATCCTTCATAATCAACGCACAATTCAAACTTTTCAATCATATAATATTAACTAGCATCTCATTACTGCTTATCAATAGAAATTACAATAGGTTCAAGTAGGTCTGTCTTCTTATAACAATCAAATTGGGCATGATGTGTAGCTAACTAGTCCATACCTAAGATTACATCAAAGTCACTCATATTTAGTAGGATTAGGTTAGCTACAAGGTTCTTATCTCCCACCTTCACATTAAATGCATTATACATAATATCAGTCAATTGGGATTCCTTAAAAGGTGTACTAACATGGAAATTAAAATGTGTTCTAGAGTTTCACGATCTACTTTAATCCTACTAGCAAAGTGTGGTGCAATAAAGGAGTGAGTAGAACCAAGGTTAATAAATACACAAGCTTCAAGTTTGACAATGGTAAACTTACCCTTGATAACTAATGCAGTGTCTTGAGCTAATGCTTCATCTAAGGCAAAGACTTGACCTTGAGCCTTCGATTTCTTATCCTTATCTGCAGCCTTTCCTTTATCTCTACTAGACTGCCTAAGTGCCTTCTTTGAAGATGGTTAGGGCAATCTCGAATCATATGCCCTGTCTTACCACACTGAAAGCAGGCTCCAATATCCTTGTAATAGGGTCTTGTACCACGGTTATTGTCACATTTATAGCAAGTCTGATCAAATTTAGGCCTTTAGCATACCTTATCTGTCTTCTATCTCTTGTCCTACTACTTGTTTCTGTTGGGCTTTCTGTCATCAAATCTCTTCTTTTTTCCTTTACCCTTACCTTTGGACCCAAACTCTTGCTGAATGATGTCATAGTCAAGCTTAACTATCGTGCTATCGGGGGGCCTCAGTATAGTTATCTATATCTAATACAACTATCTTACCTCAGATGCTAAGCCTCAGTCCAGAGCTAAACTTAATGGTCTTTCCTAACTCATCCTTAGAGGTAAAAGGATAATATCGACAAAGGGATGAGAATTGGGACTCATACTCATCAACACTCATCGAACTCTGAGTGAGCGTAAGGAACTCTATCTACCTCTTCCCTCTAGCAAGCTATAGGATAAATTGTTTGAAGAAACTTTTTAAGAATGCTTCCCAAGTAATCTCAAGATTATGGTCGCTCAACAATTTCTTTGCAAACTCTCAACAAACTTTAGCCTTATCTTTGAACATAAAAACTACCAAAGTAACCCTTTCAATACAACTGCATCCCTTGTACTTAAATAGCTTCTTTAGCTATTTAAACCATGTTTTTGCCTTATCTAGGTTTTTCTCACCCTTGAAAGAAGGTGGGTTCATTTTTTGAAATTGGAAAAGTTGATTCATGTTCCTATCCTCCTGATCCCTAGTTTGATGTGGTGGAACTAGTGCGGTAGTGCTACTGATTGCTAAGGTGGTGCAACTTGCAGCTGTGGGCAGTCTATCGCTATGGTGCAAGAGGAAGAGGTAGAGGTGGAGCTTAAGCTTGCACTTGTAGAGGATTATGATAATTTTCAAATTGTTAATTAAGAACTGCAGTTAAATTATAGATTGTCTGATACAGCTCTCCCACTGTATGCTTTAATTAACCTATATGAGCGTTAAGGCTCGAGAACTAGGGAGATTGAGGAGGCGAAGTCAAAGTCGAAGTCGGAGATCGGGATTGTCTCCTAGGAGGTGCTTACCTGATACATCTCATCATCTTATATTTAACTTTCTTGTATAGAAACCAAATAGTTTAGTATACTTCAAATAGCAATAACAATATATAAGCAGACATGGACACAGTGTACTAGGATGCAAAACTAACTTTATCAACCTACACAGGCACAAACAAACATTATTTCGATACTAACATGTCACATCCTAACTTCAAAAGCCTAAAATTTGAGGGTTTTTCATTTTCCTTTACTTCACTTATACGTTTATTGGTAACCACTAGGTTACATAGTCGTGTGGATATTACGAGTTTGTTTAAGTGATTCTAAGATCACTTATGTCTCATTTTTAAATTGCTCGTTGTCAACTTGATTATGCATTTATCAAATATTACCTTAAGTTACCATTTAGTCGCTTGCATACCAAGTTCATGTACCAATACCTCATTTCATTATAATTGGGCATGTGATCTTTTTAACTGATTGCTTTACACTATAATGATCATAACACACCTCACATGCATTACCAACACACACACACACACACACACACACACACACACACATATAAATCATGTGTACTAATAATCCTTACAACGAACCATACAACATCATTTACATGCACACGACATTCTAGGCTATAACCACATTAATATTTAATCCATAAGCATCTAACAAGATCACTACTCTTTCACATTTACAAGTATCAAGGCATTCATCACTAAAACACCATCATCACATCACAACATAACAATATGGAAATCCACAAGTCATAAACAAAATTTAGTCCACATCGTTATAGTTAGTATCCACAACCACAACATATATACACTAACATAATCCTATCATCTTGCTTGCTTTATCATTTAATCCAATATTCCTTAAAACCACTTGCAAATTCACAATTTCCATAATTTTATTATCTCAAATATTATATTTAGTCTCTATTTAAATTATCTGGCTGATGAAATTACCTTTTTGCCCTTGACCTTGGAATTCCACCAAATTTCACCAAGATCAACATGATGTCCTATCTCACCACAATCTATCCAAATTCTTGAAATTAGTCTCAGATTAGTCAAAAATCCAATAAGTACATTTACGAGTAGTAATGTATTTAGCAATTGTTACAGAAATGATATGTATTTCAATGATAATTTGCATGTTGATTAAAGAACACTTTTAAATAATATAAATGTGTGTGACAATTAATTTGAATTAGTCATTTACTTATAATATATTAATTTTTCATTTTTATAATCTAGTTGCACGAGTAATTTTGTGATGTATAGGATAGATTTTATGAAGTTCAATTTTAGAAAAAGTACAACCTTTTAGGAAAATATAATAAGAAAATTTTTAGGGTTGTAAATAATAAATAATAAAAGATAATAAATCATAAAATATGGACATATTGAGATTATTCGAGGATGTAATTCCAAGTGTCACGAATGGTTGCCATTTTGAAAATTCCTAGGTGAGAATATTTGCTTTAAATTTTGCTAACATGACGAAAGATTTAAGGAAAATTTTTTATATTAATAATCAATATTTATCTCTAAAAATATAAATATTAATAATTAATATTTTAAAAAATATATATGAAATGTAAGTAATAATAATAGACTAGGCAATGATTCATAATAAAATTAAGGGTAAAGTTATTAATAATGAGATAAATGAATATTATTATCCCAATGATGGAATTATAAGATGTCACGAATGGTTGAAATTTTAAAATTCTTATCTGAGAATATTTTCTTTCAAATTTGCCAGTATGATGGAAAATTCAAAAAAAATTTTCAATAAGAATAATTGACATTTATTTTCAAAAATATATAAGATTAAAATAAGATTAAGATAAAACTTTGGCAATAAAAATAGATAAAATAATAAAAAATAGAAAATAAAAATATGATAAAATAAATATAAAAATATATAAGATAGGAATAATATATAGAAAACAAAATTAAGAATCCTTCATAAGAAATTTAATGAATCTGACTACGGAACCTCTCCAAGAAAGACGAATGGGATTTCTTAGATGCTCTCGAGGTGAGGATATATTTTTAAGAAATTCCACTAAAATGATGAAGAGTTTTTTAGAAATTGTTTAATATTTAAATATTTGAATTTAATAAGAACAAAACTATTTAGTTAAGATTTCTTTAGGATATCACAAAATTAGTTGGTACCATTTTAGAATTGGTGTTATGGGATGCTAATCCTTCTCTACATACGTAACCATACTTCAAAACTCTAGAATATTTGAACGTAAACTAAGCCTTGTTCATTGTTTGAATATATGATTAATCATATCTAGATTAAAACAATTAATGACAATTCTTTGAATTTAAATCTAATGAGTTAGATTTTATGACTTAGCACGTTACGAGAAATTCATTGCCTTTTGAACCTGTGTACAAATCTATAAATGTACACATGTATATGTTTTTTGATTTTCTTTCTTGTAATACAAAAAGAGAGATTCTGCTGATACAACAAAAAGGATTGAGTCTTTGGCCTTTGAATTTTCGTTGGACAACCTAGCCTACTACTATCATGGGTGCCCATTAACAGCTTTTTTGTCTTTCTATTTTCTTATTTTTGCTTCCCATCTCCATCTTCGCACATTAAAAAATAAAAGCTAATTTTTTTTAGCCAATTGAAATACGTTAAACATATTACATATATTTATTGTCCTCTTTTAAAATTTGGGACTGGACTTGTGCTTCAAATGAATTTAATATCTTTGTTTAAACTCATAAAAAAATAAAATCAGGTTTTTTGATTTGAGCGAATCGTGCAGTCCACAAAACAAATCTAATCAGGGGCATCCTCAAATTTTAACTTAAAAAATAAAAGATAAAATTTATTCCGGTGGAGACGTTTGCCTGACAACGAATTTCTTCGTAAATAATTTTCATACTAATATATAATATTTATATATCAGTGGACCCATCAATAGTCCAATTGTTATCCTTTTTATGCAGTTTTGGGAGCTTTAACGTCCTGGGGCATCAGAATCAGACCTTTTTGAGCTAGATAATATCATTTAATTATCGAATATTTAATCTTAGTCTTATTCTTACTATTTATTCTTCCTGTACAACTCATACATTCCAAAAATTTCAAGGTTTGCTGAAGCTCAATTTATCAAAAAATCACAAATGAAGAGTTTATATGGCATTTTATCTTGGTGTGATTGCTCTCATTATTTTGAGAGCAACCAAGCCAAAGGGAAGTAAAGATAAAATAAGGTAATTTAAAAAATTAAAACCACAGAAAGAATCTTTTTGGGCGCCCACAGTCTTAGTGAAAAATTGTAGACATATGGCAATTCTTTTGTTAAGGAAACAATGAAAATATATAGAAAGTAAAAAATAAAATCCGGTTAACGGATTTTTATAGATTTTTTTATATTTGATAAAATATTATTTTAGCTCGTGTTTATGAACACTATCTATTAAAAAAAAATGTTTTATTTTTATTACTAAGTTTTATTCAAGAAAACATAAATTTATTTGTTATTAAAAAATAGAAATAATTTACTTATTTGAAAAAGAATAAAAAGCTTAGTTCACTTATTTGTACGGACTCCCGAAAAACTGGAATCCGGACTCTGGAGGGTATATATTTTAACATGCTTGAGCTCGCATTAAGGTTGAGAAGTAGCGCGACGCACGCAGTTTTATGATAAAGAAGCGTGCTTTGCACGTGCATCTGTTGCAGTTTTTTTACATCTCACTTCACTTTGCTTGCATGGCTTCCACCTTTCAAAAGTTGTCTTTTTCCACTTTTCCTTTTCTGACATTCTTGGCTTGTTTGTTCCTTAAAATTACACCACTACCCCTACCCCTCGCTTTGTCTTGAAAATTAATCTTCTAGAAAGCATCCTTTCTTCCGTGGCTTTTAAGAGTTTATTATGTTAGAACTTAGAACTATATTTTATTACTAAATCAAGAAAAACCGCAGGAAATTAATTCTGTGATGACATTAATTTCACCAAAAGAAACATTTTAATTAGGTTAAAAGGTAAAAAAGATCTTAGAAAAAATGATTTTAATAATTGAGTTTCTAATTTTTTTTCAATTAATTAAACTTTTACATTTAATTTTCGCTCAATTGAATTTTTTATGGAATGAAATCATTAAGTTTGTTATGTTTTTGGCACATGTATTGTACAGATTTAACAGTTTCAATATGAATTTAACGATTTTTATTCACAAAATAATTCAATTGAGTAAAAATTGAAATATAATAGTTCAATTAAATGCAAAAAAATTAAGGGTTTAATTGCTAAATCTAATTTTTAAAAATTTTTTTGACCTTTTAGCATTTTAATTAGTACTCATCATTCTTTTCTCTAATGATTTGCTTATATTAGTAGTATTATAAAATATAAATTATTATTTATAGAAACTTTCATAAGAATATGTTTCAAAGAAAAATAAGATAGAGGGAGTTAAAAATGGAAGGTCGGTTTTGTAATAAAATCGTGCATGTAGGGTTGTTTGAGAAGGAAGGAAAGCACCTGTAACAATCTGGGGGAGTCCTATTTTCCACAGGGGGCACTCCCCAACTTTACCTAAACAAGAAAAAGACGGGGAAAGCAAAACACCCAGCCCCGGTTTTCAGGTCTTTTACTCCACCACTCCTTTGGAAACCACTGCGCTCCTGCCCCTTATATAATCCTCATCTTCTCCTACTCCTCTCCGTACAATCTCTCTCAAATAATCCCATACAAAATTACCATGAGGATGAGCTGTAATGGCTGCAGGGTCCTGCGCAAGGGCTGCAGCGAAAACTGCACCATTAGACCTTGTCTTCAATGGATCAAGTCCCCTGATTCTCAAGCCAATGCCACTCTCTTCCTGGCCAAGTTCTATGGCCGCGCTGGCCTCCTCAACCTCATCGAAGCCGGCCCTGAGAACCTTCGTCCTGGTAATTAATTTATTACGTTCCTTTCAGGTTACTATCCATGTTATTCATGGCGGAAATTTATAATTCCTCTCTTTTTCATTGCAGCTATATTTAGGTCACTTTTATACGAGGCTTGTGGGCGTGTCGTAAATCCAGTTTATGGGTCGGTTGGCATGCTCTGGTCTGGCAGCTGGGCTGAATGCCAAGCAGCTGTTGATGCAGTGCTTAAAGGCTCACCGATAACCCAAACTTCCTCTTCTGAATCCCTTGCGGAGCAACCGATTTCCCCTCTCAAAACCTACGACATCCGCCATGTCTCCAAGGTCCCAAAGCCAGCTGACCTCTACAAGGGTAAGACGCGCACTCGTTTCAAACGATCTGCCGCCAGGTCCAAGCGGCAGGTTGATTCGCTCAATTATGACTCTTGGATGAGCCAATTGGGAAATGGTGACAGCAAAGAAGATGAGAGCATGTTCTCTGGGGAGACTGTGGAGGCTTCGCTGGTAAACCAAATCAAAAAGGTTCCTGTTTTCAAGTTTGCAAGCCAAACCGTGGAGAGTAATGATGTTGGGTTAGAACTGACTCTGGGTTTGGCTCCTGCAGCGACGCAAGCGCCTCACCTGTGAGGAAGAAATTAATCCATCATAAAGTGGTAGATGTAAACTGCAGTTGGTCATAAATTAATCCTCCCCTGTGCTTCTTTCATTAGAGATGGAAGCAATTTTGGCGGCTATAAAGATATCAACTCTAGTTTCACCTGATCACATAATGGAATGTTAAAGTAATTAATTTACTTTGTTTTTTTGTGTTTGGTGAAAAAGAAATGTTCGTGTGTTGTATTTTCTTTAAAATTGGGACACAGATAATGTAGTTTATAGAATTTTTATTTTATAAGCAATTAATCATCTGTGTATCAAATTTCACTCTTTTTCGCCCATGATCAGTATGAACATAATTTGGTGGATAACTGGATATGGTTAGGTGGTGATGTACTTGCCAAATTTGGGCTTGTTTAAATTTTTTTGGTTTTTAATTTAATTCCAACGAGTGCTTGCTGCTGCAGCAAGTTGGCACTAGGCAGTGGAGCTCTTGTGCATTGTGGTCATCAAACGGCTCCAAGGCAGTGGGGTCATTCCACGTAGACTCGTGTGTTTAGCGTTTGAGACAGCTGCTCTTCATGCAGCGGTTCTTGGTGTTTGGGACTTTGGAGTTTCCAAGTATCATTGCTTGCATGTGTTCGTTCCTGGTAGAAAAAAAAAATTAATAGACAAATGTACTTTTAATCTTTTCTATAAAATAGATATAAATTTTTATTTTATTGTATGAAAATCAGTATATAAATTTTTATTTTACTATAAATAAATCTTCAATTTTATAAAATTATGCAATTAAACTTAGATATGTTAAATGACACTAACTGCAGTTTTGACATCTTACGTGAAAGTTGCCGTAGATAATTTAGTTGATTATCATGTGGCATACTACATGTATCATTTAACGGATTTAGATTTAATTGTATGACTTTAAAAAGTTATGAGTTTATTTACAGTAAAATAAAAATTTGTAAACTCATTTTCAAGTGATAAAACATTAAAAGTTTATTTTTATTTTGTAAAAAAAATTGATGATATATTTAACTATTAAATTGAAAAAAAACCTTCTTCAATGCCGGTGATCGATAAGATCGGCTAAAAACGAGAAAGAACAACAATTTATGGAAAGGATGTTCATTGTTCACGAGGGCGATCTGTTGTGTCCTGGTTCTTGGCCATTGCCCTTGATCGTTTGTGATGTAGGCCAGGAATGGATAGGCCGTGGGAACAAGAACCCTCCATCAATCAGAAACGTGCAGCTCGAGGACTTCGAAGAAAAGTTAGTTCACCACTCAGCCTGCAAGATTAGCAGGAGGTTGACACGTAATTCTAGCGCGATACCGCTAAAAGCTGACTCAAAATTATTTAGTATTTGGAGGATGTTGCAGTGGCCTCTGTTTTGTTGGAAGTGGGAACTTGCTTGATTTTAACACGCAATTGACATTAATATATTAGGTTAAATATATGGAACTTAAATCAAAACCCAAGAGCATTATTATATATAGTTGCCTTAATAATCAAATTGTCATATTGAAATCAATTGATAAATTTTTATTTTACTATAAATAAATCTTTAACTTTTTAAAATTATACAATTAAGTTCAGTTCTGTTAAATGACATTAACTGTTGTTTGGACATCTTACGTAAAAGTTAATGTTGATAGCTTAGTTGGTTGTTATGTGGTATGCCACATGCGCAATACTAATAGAAGTTAGTGTCATTTAACATATTTGAATTTAATTGCACGATTTTGAAATATTGAAGGCTTATTGACAGCAAAATAAAAGTTTATGAATTGATTTTCTCACTAAATACACATTTAGAGAGAGGTGAGAAGCCTTAACTGTAACATAACCCCGAGCATGATTAGTTTCAAACCGTTAAAACGGATAAAAATACCTGTGGCTTACACAAAAAAAAAGTTTATAAATTGATTTTAATGCAATAAAACGTTGAGAGCTTATATTTATTTTATACAAAAGGTTGAGGATGTATTTGACTATTAAACCTATATAGTTTGAACCTACATTTTTGTTCTTTTGTTACTTTATAGTTTTTTAATTTTTATAAATGAAATAATAAATATATAGTAAAACTTTGACATCAATTAAAATGCAAAACCAAATAGAACATATAATTTAGATAATAGAAAAATGGAATCATGTACTTTATCATTTAACAAAATTATATAGTTCACATATAATTTTTTTTAACTTTTATATTTAAACATAATTTTTTCTTGTTTCTGAAAATAAAAATCAAATAGTAAAAGAATCAACTATATAAAGCCTTATTATCTATGCTCAATCCATATGTTTCGCAGGACCACGGAGCTGCACCCTATGATGGACATCATCAGAACTGATTGTACTAAGCTAGCGGCAGGATTCCGAGAAGTGAAACTAACTTTTGTTTACAGGGAAGCTATCCAGAGTGCAGATACACAAGCATCTAGAGCTGCTGCGACCAAAGAAACAGCAATCTACACTCAAGCTCCTACTTTCCTTTTGCTTGTTCTAAACTTTGAATATAACAATGGTGTATCTACTAGACTTATGCGCTCTATAACTGAATGCTCCTATAGTTTCACTTAAATAAAAATTATCCTGCCTCTTTCGGTTTAAAAAAAAGCTTTATTATGTAATCAAATACTTTTCAATTAAGTTGTGACAAATCACTATATTACAATTTATATACAAACGCACATGCATGTGGAATGGATAGTGCTAGAAAAGCTTACTCAAATTCAAAAAACTAATGCAACATGTCCGAACACAAATTCAAGTCAATATGATTCGATTAAAAAATGTTAACAACATGAAATCGTCCATGTTGAGAGGGTTTGTCTGTAATAAGTGAAGTGACCTTTTATATAAACCGCCGTTAGACAATTAACATTGCAGATTTTGGTTTTTAATCAAAACAAAATCTGACAGTCTCCTTAATGCCCATAATTTACACGGCATAAAAATTGATGCTTAAATGCATAAAAGCGTCAAACAGATTTTTAAAATAAATGCATAAGCTAAAATACCTAAATAAGAGAATAAAATGATATAGGAAATAAAACACAAAATGCAGGGTCAAACCAGGCCAATAGATACAAGCGCGTCGGGTCTTTTGATGGGTCAACACGTGAGTCTTTGAGTGCGCCACGAATCGTGCAAAAACGACACCATTCTGCCAGATCCTTTCTCACTAAAACACCACCGTTTTGGGAGCTTTATTTAAGCACCTATTTTTTTTTTTACTCATTTTCATCCCCTTTCCAAAAAAAAAAAGTCTTCAGTCCCTAAAAATGCATTTCCCTCTCTCCTGCAATAGTCGGCTGCGTTATTGAATGTCCTAAAGCCAACTCACTTGATGAGAGGCATGGTAACATAGCAAAACATGTATCACCTAGATAAGTGACATGATAGGTTTTCCTTTACCATCTTAGTCAATTATATGAAGACATAATAACTACAAGATGAGATGAAGTCCATAGAACAACACAAGCCTTACAAGAAAATTGTAATATAATTACAATTATGAGAATCTTTATGCATCGAAGTTTAGTTCCTAAGAATCGTTCCTGATCATTGTACTCTCGAAATAGAGCACTAAAACTGCTCAAAGATTGATACAAGCTAAGCCTTCTTACTTATGAAGTAAGCATTCGATCTCATAGATTAAACTATGAAGATATTTGTGATATCATGTAGGTGCTTATTAGAATAAGTTCACAGAATATGACCCGAAGTTAGAGTTCCATTTGGTGGTATCACTTGAGTGTCTATGGAATATACTTCCATATGTCAATAGTGCAAGTGATCTTCTGCCTTGAGATATCAAGTCATCTTATATGTGCTTCGTCATACTTTGGTTTTCATTCTTACAGGTTTGGATAAGTTAAATGCCTAAAACCGGTACTTTTAGGTATGGTTTGCAGCATATGAAGATGAATGAGTAGTCAAGATTCATCTTAAGTGACTTAAGGGGATAATATCTTATGTATCCTAACTTGTATTAACTTATAAAGTTTTTGGCTAAAGCATTTATTGAAAAGGAGTTAATATTTGAAGCTAAAAGGTAAAAACGAAAATGTACTTGATATAGACACTAAACCAAACTTTAGCTATTTCTGAGATATTGTGATGAAGGATTGAATTGCAGTAACACATTGCGCATTGAAATGTTGGTCAAACCATATTAATTGATGTGTGCCGAATGCACCAATTTAAAATTATTTTATTCACCAAATTTGTAGATAAGGCAAGTAAATGTCGATCCCACAGAAATTGTAGTTAATTTATTTATAAAATTAAGTTCAATTAAAAGAAATAAAAGATGAGATTTAATTTAATTTAATTAATCTAAATTAACTAAATAGTAAACAAGAGGCAATTATAAAGAAATCTATTTTAATAATATTAAACATGCTACGATCACAAGGTATCTATCCACTCTTGGAATTTGACGTTTATCATCAATTCATAATAATATTATCAATTAAATATTCAATCGTAGTATGCCAACAAGATTTGCTACACCATCTTTCCTTATGAAGTCATTAATTGAAACAAGCTCTTCAATTAATCCCTAACTACTAAACTACCAAGAACAAGCTCTCTCAATATAATTTGTAGTAGCATTAGTATTTAGAAAGATATGGATTGAAATTAAGCAATAAACAGACAAGCTCAGTTTATTTAATTTAAACTTTAATTCTCCTAAATCTTTAGTGATTAAAAACATCAAGCAATTACAAGCTTAAGTTTTAATCTAGCAGCAGATTATTAAATTCAACTAAATAGAGTGCATCCTGTCAAGTCAAATAAATAATCATGTAAATATATTCAGAGAATCTTAGATACTTCATTAAAAATCATCTATTAAGTTCATACAAGTCCCATAATATACATCCAAGAGTATTTAGACTACCTAATAACTGAACAAAGACAATTAACCACACATATTTAAGAAATCAACAAGCATGCTTTTTAATATAAAGAAATCGACAATTTTAAAAAATAAGGGGAGAAAAAAGTTAACTATATTATTAAAACATGCATGGCTAGTTTGTACAGTGTTTTGATCTTTAAATAAGCTAATTTCAATCCTAATTTAACAAGAAGTTATTCTCTAATAAACCTTTAATTGCAAGAGTTGCTCTCCAAGTAAACTTCTTACTTTAGAATCCCATTTTGACTAAAACTCTCTTTGCTGCCACTTCTTGAATGTATTAGAGTGCTTTTGTAGCATTCTACCTCTTATATATCTCATATACTTGTATTTGATCTCCACTAAAACTCTCTAAATCTGATTTACACAAGTAGTCCTTTTATAGCCAACTAAGAATCTTAATCCCACTAGGATTAGTAATCAGAATTTTGAGTAGACTCTCCACAAATGTTTGACCAACCAAACCAACTTGGATTTTTACGATCTTGTATACTCTGAAAAGCTTAGGAAGTCCACTTCAATTTTCATGAAGGCCTCATCTTCATTCAAGTACATTAAAATGGTTAAATTACCGTTTTACCTCTGACTAGTTAAAAAATCTCAAATATGCCATTTTAGCTCATTTTTCTCTAAAAGATTATTTTTGATACCTAAAACATAAAAAAAATTAGCAAGCTCATTTAGGCACAAAATATAATTAAAAGAATAATATTAAATAAAAAAGGTTAATGCTTTCTACCCCTTATCATTAACCTTTCTAATATTTGTGTGATCATGAAGTATTGGTAGATGCCACTTATGATACATGACTTTTTATGAAAAATTAAATTCATTGCAAATGTGTTGAAAATCCAATGGTCACAAACAAAGAGCAATATATGGACACACTGAATTAAGGATTGAAAATTTTGAAATATTCCATTGGAACTTATTGAGAAAGAATTGCAATAACATGGAGTTAATAAAATGAGTTTAATTAAGTGGATTTAATCAAATACTTTAATTAAATCATAAATGACCACATTTAATAATAATAGATTTAATTTGATGGGTTTAATTAAATCCATTGGTCCAATAATTAGTTAAACGAATTAATGGGCTAGATTGTAATAAGTTTGGTCAAGGAAATTTAGTTAAAAAGGTTATTTAAATCATAAAGCCCATCTTTTAATTAATAAAGCATGAAATTGGGGTAATCCAATTAAAAGGAGTTTAATTGCATTTTGGACCACAAGTCAATTAAATGCTTTAATAAAGACTTAGGCCTAAAGAAACTATAATTCTAAATAAGTTCAAATGTTAGTGGTATTAGAATAAGAAAACCGTAGCTTAAAAATATCAATGCAAAGGCCAGCCACCTGAGACTTTTGCTACTTTGTGATTTGAGGCATACTAACGCTAGGAAACCTTGTGAAACTTGCAACAAAACCCTGCAATAATCCCTATAAAACTTGCAACAATACCTTGTGGAATTGCCCTGTGATTTATGGTAATTAAAGGAAGAGGAAGATCTTCTAGTATTTGATACATCCCGTAGATATAGTTGTCATTGGAGCAATTGTTATAAAGCATCCTTTCAAACTTTTATTTTGCCTACAAGAAACCTTAAAGTTGTCGCCACTATATCCCTGTGCAAGATCAAGAAGTATTCTTGATTCTTTTAGTGATGAGTTTGAAGAAACTCAAGCTACTAGCATAGTTATGTCGATTGCATAATTTAAACTTATAAAAGGTGGGTATTGCCTGTGTGGATCATTGTTAGAGGTTGGGTACTTGAACAAATTTGGTTTAGAAACAACCAAGAACATGTGTGGAATCAACATGGAAAAAGATTCTTATATTACAAGATTCAAGAATAAAGGTAATAACAATTTTAAACTCCATGGTTTCCTACATTATTGTTGGCTCTTATAGGCTATACCGAGAGAGGGGGGTGAATCGGTTTTTACTAACCTTAGGTTCGTTTTTCGGTTCCTCTAAATTTTCTAGCCTATATTAATATTTTCTAAGTTCTCTAGGCTAGACAAGCATGCAATTCAAGTTCAATGAAATAAACACAATATAAGTGCAAGTAAATAAAGAGTAGGGAGAGAGAGATTTACACAATCAATTTATAGAGGTTCGGCTACCTTGCCTACGTCCTATACCTTGAGACGCTCCCAAGGATTTTCTCCAAATCCACTATCTTGAATTTGTGATTACAATCCCTCTTTTTCTTAGGCTCAAGAGTAACCTCCCTCTTTTTCTTAGGCTCAAGAGTAACCTCCCTCTTTTTCTAGGCTCAAGAGAAACCTCTCTCTTTTTCTTAGGCTAAAGAGTAACCTCCCTCTTTTTCTAGGCTTAAGAGAAACCTCCCCTTTTATAAGGAATGAGTGTGTTACAAATAATGTAATCAAAGAAAGGCCTCTAGGTAGGCAAGTGATTACAGAAATTAAGTACAATGAAAACCTATACAAGATATGTGCCAAGCACTACAAGGAATAAGAGAATGATAGATGATAAAGACTTTGTAGCTCTTGATTTGTTGTTTGAGGCTTGTAGATTTGAGGAATATGTGTTATGGAGTTGCTGAGTAGTTCCTCTTTTTTTTCTTTAGCTTCTAAGCCTCTATTTATAGTCCCTTGGATGGTTTGTGGACGTTGGTTGGAGCCAAAACAGAAACTAGCCATTATGTCTCACAAAAACTAGTCGTTGGGGGCTTTTTGGCATAAAGGGATTGATCCTTTTACCAAAGGGATCGATCCTTTTACCAAAGGGATCAATCCTTTTCTTCATTCTGGGCTTCTGGGGCATTCTTCCAAAAAGGGATCGATCCCTTTCCCTAGGGGATCGATCCTTTTCTTCCAGAGGGCATTTTTCCTGCACTTTTAGGTTAGAAATGATGTGGTCTTTGATCCTAATTCAACCCAAAACATTTTGGCACTTTTGTGGGAGTTTTTCTTGACTCTCTTTGATAAAAACATGGTCTAAATATTCATCAAGTGATTTTCTAAAATATTCAAAAACATTTATAAAGTATTAAGACCAATAAGAGTGTATCGATAAATCATGGTCTTAAGTTTGATATGATCACTTGAAAATAGATTGAGAAAATCATGTGTGATAAGGCAAATTTACAATATGAATTCAAACATTAAAGCTTACTTAAGTTTTTGTCAATTCAAAATATATATGTCAATTTAAAGCTAACAATCTACCCTTTTTTTGATATGACAAAACTTAATGTAAATTTGCTTTGAAAGTTCTTTAATAAAATACTCCCCCTCAAATAAAGCAGGATTTTATAAAGCTCCCCCTTAATATATGCATGGGTTTTGAAAATGAATTTTCAAACTATTTCTCCCATTATCTCTCCCCCTTAATATCTCTCCCTTTTAATATCTATCTCTCTCCCTTTTGTCATAGCAAAAAGAAAGAAAAATAATAAAAAATATGCTCCTCCTAAAATCATGGCTATGTGAGAAGAGATAAATATGCTCCATCCAACAAGAAACATGTTAGCACATGAGACTCATAGCACAAATAAATAAATCAATATCCACAAAGTGTATGAAATATTCATGCAAAGAATATGACTTATGATCCTATACCAATTGTTTATAAATAATTTTGCAATAAGTTCTCAATTGGTAAGAAATTAAGCAAGCACCTAAGTATATCAATTGTTCTCTTAAGTCCAACTAAGGTGCATGGCAATACATCATGATTATGAGCTGAAATTAGATGACATATCATATGCAAGATCTCATAAATCACGTTCAAGCAAGAATGTGCATAGAATTAAGACATATATCAATTAATTACAAATTCTAGCACAAAAGTGTTTCATGCAAAAGTGTCTTATATGAATTCTTCCCTACTTGTCATTTCAATCTAAGGAGTATGAGAAGAATTGTCAATTTAAAGCGCATACCAATTGGCAATTTAGTTTTGGCTTACCAATTATTGAAAATATGGTTGCCAATGATACTAATTGTTATTTCAATCTAAATACCAATTGTTACTAATGGTTGACTTAGGCCTTTTGCATGAATCCAATATCTATGTGTAGTGTGTTCATGTCAAGAAAATAATCATTCTAAATATGCAAGAACACAACACATATCATTAAATATGCATATGGATCAATTAATCATTAGCACACTATCATAAAGTATTAATCCATATTCATATTCACAAATTTATACCATATGGAAGATTCAAAAGATCAAGGAATTCAAGCAAACACATTTTCTTCCATGGTTTCAAGCACAAAAATCCTATGCTCATTTTCCAATTCAAGTCCTTAACTAATTATGAGTAAGGAAAGATTGAAAATTACCATTTTAATCAATTAAGAGCTATATCCCTAGTTGTTATCATCATTTAACGTTCTAGAGGGTATATGCTAAAATGGTATCACCTAAGTGATTCAATATTATCAAGCTAAAATATATTTTATCATTAAAATCCATAAACTATGAGTGAGGTTAAGCACATAATATCATGAAAACAACTATTCTCATCTCATAGGCATGATTATTGATTCAACTTAAGTAAACATGCATGTTCAACATCAAAACAATCAATGTTCAATGCATGTATATCAATTATTGGTGTTGTCATTAAAGCTCAAGTTCTTTAATAGTTTGGCCATAAGAAAAATTTAAGTACATGGATGATAAATTTTCATGTAACTCAACATTTAGGATTCATTTATCATTACTAATTATAGGCCAATGACCATTACCAATTGTTGAATTTACATTTGAAATCAATCCACTAGATGTATAATTATCATATAACCTAGAGTGGAGTAGTTGAGTCAAGCTAATAAACATAATCTTATAAGCATGCTTGACTAAGATGAACAAAAGAGATGAAGAATATTCATTATGCATAAGTTCATCAAATTCTCAAATATATCCATAAATTCTTGAAATATTTCTCAAAATTATGTTTAAGCATTCATTGAAAGTATGTTTCAAGATTATTTCAAGATTTATGCAATTTATGACCATTTTCAATGAGAAAACTAATTTTGCACTTGTGAGATCAAGAAAAATGATATTGATTGTTGAAAGTGATACTATTTGTTGGAAATGATACAAATTGATGGAGTTGAGGCATGATATCAATGAAAAATGAATTTTCATATATTAAAGATCATCAAAAAGAAGTTAAAACAATGAATTTTAAGTTGAGAAGAAAGAAGATATCAAGAGAATTAAGAAAACTTCTCAACTAAGGCTTAAAATGCAGAGAAAGGCATAAATTGCCTAGAGGGATCGATCCCTAAACTCTAGAATTCAATTTCCTGCATGTTTTTCCAAAGGGATCGATCCTGTTTGTAGAGGGATCGATCCCTCATCCTGGTTCTGCAGATTTTTGACAGAAAATCCAACTTGTGAGGTGCCAAAACTTTGTTTTTGAGTATTTTAAGTCCAAGTAAAGGTTTAAACATTTGTAAAACATGATTTTGGACTTGTATGAATGAAAAACATGAATGAAAAACCATTTTACAAAAGATTTTGCAATTTTGGAAGAATTGTCACAATAAAATGCATTTTTGGCCTCAAAGGAGGTCATTTTGAGAGTTAAGCATATTTTGACAAAACTAAAGCATTAGAAACCACAAATATGCCAAAACAAACTTGTTCACGTAGATTTTAAGCACATATAACATCAAATCATCATACTTGTGAACATTATGCCATGATTTCCAACATACAAGTTCTTCATTAATGCACATGACATGGCATTTTGCATAAATGACACATTTGGTAATTTGAGGCAAGTAAATACATTTTCAAAACATAGAAAACATGCTCAAATTCCAGAATTCATTTCAAAAATCATAAATCATGCCTTTCATCCAATCATCAAGAATTGTCCATCAAACACTCAACAACCATTTATCATGCCTTTTTGCTCAATCACAATGCATTAAAGATTATCAATCAAATTTCTCATCTAAGCAAAAATAATTAAATCAAATAAAATTTTTAAGGAGTAAAGAATTAAGCTTACAAAACTCCTTTGCTTAAGTATGCTTTGCCTTGAATTGTTGAGTCCACCTTGAGCTATCCTTTGAAGAATTGTTGTGATCTTGTCAAAGATGGATCCTCAAGCTTTTCCTTTTTCTCATTGGCACAAGCAATCTCCATAGAGGTGTGTAGAGCATTCAAACCCCATTGTTTCTTTGTAACTCCATGCTCTAACACTCCTACAACAAACACATTTTCAAGCATGCTTTGGTACCCAAATTTTCTTGGGTCCATGAGAGTTAGTGCAAATAATTTTTGATCCTTTTGGGATCCATTTCAAGCACAATTCACCATTATTTATTGCATGCTTTGGCATCCACATCTTCCTAACCACTTTTCCTCTAAAGGTAGTTTTCTATATGTGCATGCTTGTGAGGAGTGGCCTATCCTATTACATAGTGAGCATGTGAGAGACGTATCATGCATAGTATTTTTGCTCACAAGGAAATTCTTTAGATGAGTTTCTTTTTGTATTGCATTATATCCTAACCCATCTTTGTCAAAGAAAGCTCTTTGGGTCTCAATCATATGATCTACTTTTTGTTGACCCATATAGAACCTAATAAATGAGTTATGCAAATTTGTATTCTTTTCATTTAACTCATTTATCTCTAAGTTAGCCTTTTCTAATTTCTTTTCAAATTCTAGCTTAGCATTTGTCAAGGCTTCATTCTCTATTTTTAATTTAGCAATGATTTTCTTATATTTGGAGTTCATACATTGAAATTCATTTGCTAAATCATTAAAGGCATTTTGCAGTTCACTAAAGGTATAATCATTATCTACACTAGAACTACTACTAGCCTCATCATCACTAATGGCCATAAAGCATGAGTAGGCTACCTCTTCATCTACATTTTCCTCATCGGAGCTATCACTATCGCTCCATGCAGCCACAAATGCTTTCTTCTTAGATTTACTATCCTTCCTAAGTAAGGGGCAATCTAACTTAGTGTGACCCGGTTCATTACACTCATAACACACTAAAGGGTCCTTTTCTCTTCTACTTGACTCCCCTATTTGATGTCTCCTATTATTTTCTTTTTCTTTCATTCTCATGAACCTATTAAATCTTTTGGCAAACATTGTCATTTCCTTCTCTTCCTCATTTTCACTCTAATCACTATCATCTTCAAGGATCTCAAGAGTGGAAGATTTAAGTGCTATCCCTACTTTCTTTGAAGGCTCTACATTTCTTTTTAATTTCATTTCATGAGTAAGTAGAGATCCCATAAGTTCATCTAGAGGTAAGGTGTTTGGATCCTTAGATTCTTCTATAGCGGTTACCTTAGCCTCCCAAGATTTAGGCAAGCTATTCAAAATTTTCTTTACCATTTCAACATTGGAATAAGTCTTGCCTAGAGCCTTAAGTCCATTAATTATATCATTAAACCTAGTGAACATTTCGCTAATGGACTCAATTTCTTTCATCCTAAATAGCTCATAATCATGTGTGAGCATTCCTATTTTGGTCTCTCTAACTTGATTTGTCCCTTCATGTGTGATGGCTAGTTTATCCCATATTTGTTTAGCATTTTCACATAAGGAGACTCTATTGTACTCATTGGGACCTAATGCACAAAAGAGGGTGTGCATAGCCTTGGCATTCAATTGTGCCAATCTCATGTCATTGGTGTCCCACTCATCTTCACTCTTACAGACATCCTTTCCATCTACTTTCTTTATTGGGATTCTAGGGCCATTAACTATTACTCTCCACACTTCATAGTCATTGGATTACACAAATAACATCATCCTAATTTTCCAATAAGAGTAATTCTCACCATTGAAGAGTAGAGGTCTAACTAATGAGTGTCCTTCTTCTCCTAAGGGTGTGCCTATATTCAAGTGAGCCATTTATGATTGTTTTGCTCGATAGAGGTTAGTCTAAATCAATCTCGAGCTCAAGCTCTGATACCAATTGTTGGCTCTTATAGGCTATACCGAGAGGGGGGTGAATCGGTTTTTACTAACCTTAGGTTCGTTTTTCGGTTCCTCTAAATTTTCTAGCCTATATTAATATTTTCTAAGTTCTCTAGACTAGACAAGCATACAATTCAAGTTCAATGAAATAAACACAATATAAGTGCAAGTAAATAAAGAGTAGGGAGAGAGAGATTTACACAATCAATTTATAGAGGTTCGGCTACCTTGCCTACGTCCTCTACCTTGAGCGCTCCCAAGGATTTTCTCCAAATCCACTATCTTGAATTTGTGATTACAATCCCTCTTTTTCTTAGGCTCAAGAGTAACCTCCCTCTTTTTCTAGGCTCAAGAGAAACCTCTCTCTTTTTCTTAGGCTAAAGAGTAACCTCCCTCTTTTTCTAGGCTTAAGAGAAACCTCCCCTTTTACAAGGAATGAGTGTGTTACAAATAATGTAATCAAAGAAAGGCCTCTAGGTAGGCAAGTGATTACAGAAATTAAGTACAATGAAAACCTATACAAGATATGTGCCAAGCACTACAAGGAATAAGAGAATGATAGATGATGAAGACTTTGTAGCTCTTGATTTGTTGTTTGAGGCTTGTAGATTTGAGGAATATGTGTTATGGAGTTGCTAAGTAGTTCCTATTTTTTTCTTTAGCTTCTGAGCCTCTATTTATAGTCCCTTGGATGGTTTGTGGACGTTGGTTGGAGCCAAAACAGAAACTAGCCGTTATGTCTCACAGAAACTAGCCGTTGGGGGCTTTCTGGCATAAAGGGATCGATCCTTTTACCAAAGGGATCGATCCTTTTCTTCATTCTGTGCTTCCGGGGCATTCTGCCAAAAAAGGATCGATCCCTTTCCTTAGGGGATCGATCCCTTTCTTCCAGAGGGCATTTTTCCTGCACTTTTGGGTTAGAAATGATGTGGTCTTTGATCCTAATTCAACCCAAAACATTTTGGCATTTTTGTGGGAGTTTTTCTTGACTCTCTTTGATAAAAACATGGTCTAAATATTCATCAAGTGATTTTCTAAAATATTCAAAAACATTTATAAAGTATTAAGACCAATAAGAGTGCATCGATAAATCATGGTCTTAAGTTTGATATGATCACTTGAAAATGGATTGAGAAAATCATGTGTGATAAGGCAAATTTACAATATGAATTCAAACATTAAAGCTTACTTAAGTTTTTGTCATTTCAAAATATATATGTCAATTTAAAGCTAATAATTATTGATGAAAACGATTTCTATTTGGTTATCAAGTTGATCCTATGCATCTTCGATTTTTTATGTTTATTTTTTAGTTGTGTTGTATGCTTAATAATATGATTATTCTAGCATAAACTCAAGCATGGTGAGGTGATAAACCTTCATGTGTCATCAGAGCTTCACTTGATACAAAAAAAATCGATAAATCAAGTTTTTTGATGTTGCCATAATGTATCTAGATGCATGCTAGGTGTTGGATATAATTATTAATGCATTAAGATGTTTAAAAACTTGTTTCTAAAAGGATTTCAATTTTGGAAATTAATTTTAATAATTGATTTCTGATGTTTGAATAATGATTTAAACATCTGAATGATGACATGCAAAGTTCTGAGACAAACTGAGAGTTTAAAAATTTACATTTAACCTTGTTCATGGTGTAACGTATCGTAAGATACAGTAATTATCCAAAATCTCACATACAGTAAGTTGGTTGGGCTGTCTGCGATGCTTTTATCACACTCATTTTTAACAGTAAACCACTTTTTAAATAAAATTCTATTTATAATCGATAATAATATTTACATCAATAATGTGATTTTCGGTATAATTCAATATTCTACATCCCCAGTACGTAATTATACAAATGTAGCACTATACATAAAAAGTCTGAACATATAAAAGAAGTAAAATATACCTCCAGGATCAAATCACTGCTGCCTCCGGGTACCAAAAGCGCAGCCAAATCCATGGAACGGTATATTACTGCAGATAATTTATGAGGTGAAAAATAGGAGGGTGAGCTAACGTGCTCAGTAAGAAATTTGTATGCAAGACCTGATGCTATTAAATCTATATGCATAAAAAATTTAATTTCTAACAGTACACTAAAGGACATTTTTAGGAAGGATACTATAGTCTGCTAGGAAATCAGATAGAATATGGGAGAAACTTTAAAGTACCTGTCGTGTCCCAGCCTCTAGTAGCGACTATAAAGAGTAAACAGTTGAAGATGGTATGTATAAAACGTGAAAATTACTTAAAATCATTTTGTGCACTTTTCAGTTTATAAACAATATATAATCACTTTTACTAAAATCACTTCAGTATAAAAATCCAGTAATAAGTATAGTAAACACTTTAGAAATTTTAGTGTAGTTAATATGTAAACACTTCACTTCAATATCAATAAGAAATTTCATTCAGTAAAACAGTAAAGTACAGTGAAGACCAGGTAACACCCAATAAATATCATACCATAACAGTATCCCAAGAAGGGAGAAACAATAACAGTACGACATATGGCCATAGTCACAGTGGTCTATAGTGGACACTTACCAGGTGACAACTACGGAAGCTGAAAACTTGGCAGATCTATCAGCAACAATAACAGTAACAGTCAGCATGATACGGGACCTAACAGTCTCAAAACAGTTTATAAACAGTATAAACACCATTTATGAAATCAATTTCAAGGATAAAATCCTCAATAAGCCCATAAATAAATATATTGAGAAATATAAGCACTTCAGAAATAAAAATTCATAAAACATTCACAGTTCAGTTTTTTTTTCTAAAAACATTCTATTTATTTGTAGAATAGTTATAAGCACATGTTGGTGTCCTCACGTACACAAAATTCATTAATATGAATTTTTAAATATTGTTTTTCAGTATTTAATAAAATATGTAATTTTAATAAAGAGATAAAAATCACTTAGAAATTTATTTATTTCTAATATTTAAGAATATTAAAGATAATTTCATAAAATTTCTAGAATATTCGGTAGTATAACAGCTGTTTCTATCCTAGCTCTCCTGCATTGAAAACACAATTTATAAACCAGCCAGTATCCACAATTTTACCAATTCCAAAGCAATTGATCTCAAAACCATTTCGTAAAATTATCTTAAACCATAACATGCATTCACAATATCCCTACGGCTTCCATATTGTTGCGCTCTAAGACCTATACCGCAAGTGCACGGGTCGCGACAAGTAATAAAGAGTGAGTAGAGTATCGTTCCTACGAGGATTAGTTAGAATTGCTATAGCTAAGTACTAAAATTGGTCATCCTAGGTTTATTCAAGCAAATGAATTTTTTTTTTTGAAAGTCAATTAACTACTAAAAGCATTAAAATAAAACCTAAACTAATATTAGAAATTAAATTAAAGCACAGGAAAACTAAATTGCAAGTTAAGAGAATAAAAAAAAAGCTAAAAATAAAAATAAAAATGCAAACTAAATTAAAGCAAAGCAAAATTAAAATGCAACTAATTTTAAGGAACTTGAAATTTAAAAAGATAAAAAAAATTTAATGCATGAAAATTGAGTACCTAATTAATTAAATATTAGAAATAAAAAAATGCTCTAATTGAACTAAAGCCATTATAAGGTAATAAACTAATTAACTAAATAATAAACTAAATTAATAAACAGATTTAATATACTACTAATAATAAAATTAACAAAACAAAATTTAAGGCTGCCAGTCACACGTCCATGCTCTCACACCAATCAGCTTGTCACTCCAACTAGCGATGCATAGCCCAAGCTCTGCCACGCAAGGAGAGCAATACTAGGCCAGAACCAGGAAGCAACGCCAGGTCCTGCCATGTCACGCACCTGCTGCAATTGCCAGCCACGTCCAAGCGCAAACGTCACCTTGCAGCTGCCTTCAATGCACCTCAAACAACCACGCGTCCACCACTGTATCACGGACTGTAAGACCTGAAATTTTACTATACTATGTACCATATTTGTACATGATTTATAGTGAAAATAAATTCTTTTAGTAAAATTAAAGGAAACATTTAAGGTAAATTTTCACTTTAATTTTAAGTTATGGAAATAAATATTGATAAGAAAGTTAAGATAATGCCTATGGTATGAAAACATAAAAGGAAGAGAGAAAAGTCAATGTAAGAAATTATAAGTGGATTACACGCCACTTTGCTTCCTTCACAAATCAGGTGAGACATTAAATGGCAAGAGGGGCAAGTCAATAAGAGTGGCTGGTAGTGGCGTGGACTGGAGAAGAAGAGGAAAAAGGAAAGAAAATTGTCAAAACATGCAGAAACTTCTTCTTACCGCCGTTCCATTTGCTGCAGTTTTTCTACAAGTTTTAATGCATGAAAGACAAGGTAATGATGAAGAGAACGGGATAAGGAAACAGGTGGTAGAATTTGAGTGGATTTGAGTGAGTATATAAGAAGAATATAACTGAAGAAAACCAACTTAGCCAACTTCATCTTCCTCAAAATCCTTCTCTCCATTCTGTTTTCACCACAGGCTCACAATTAGTTCTTCCATTTTTCTCATATATGAACCATGAAAACTTCATTTTTAGTTAGCCAAACCTTTCCTCCATTGTTGAAGAACTAAGGAACAAACAAAGTAAAGCTAAGTGAGGCAGAAAAGCACTCTGCTCCAGGAAGTAGAACTCAGTTGAGGTGAGCTCCCATATTACTATGGTTATCTTGATAAATTGATGGATATTTCTATGTTTATAACGTAATGAACATAGATATAGCTTAGTTTTAAGTAAATCTTGTTAGAATATATAGGAAAACTAGAATCAGATGTAGTCTGGAAACTAATGGTGAATGAAAAAAATGAAAACACTGAAAATGACGGTATGGTGGGCGAGCTCAGTTGGCATGGGCGAGCTAAAATCTGGAATGTGGAAGTGGGAGAGGTCGCCACACACTAGTCAAATTCCTTGGCGAGCCCACCTCTGAATAAAAGCGGTGTAGGGCGAGTTGAGTTGATGTGTGGGCGAACTCACCCATTAGCCATGTTGGGCGAACTCCCACAAATAAGCCATATTAATGGCGAGAATGATTGGGCGAGCTCCCAAGAGTAGATCGATTATAGAAAGGCGAACTCTATGGGTGAACGGAGAACTCAAACTCGCCAAAGTGTCCCAAATATTAGGAAAATATAAATAGCTTAGAAAATATTCGAAAAAGGAACATTAATAGTTTTAATAAATTTTTGCAGACGAAAATTGAGAAAGGCAAGCGGGAAGCAAGGTTTTATCAGACGAGGTAAGGGAGTTGTGTGTGAAAAGAATGCATGTCCTGTGGAGTTAAATTTATGAAATTAGTGAGAAATGGTTTGGTTTATGACATGCATATTATTTTGATAAATTGCTTTGTTGTGGGCGAACTAAAAGCCGACCCAATACTGTTTGTTGAGGTGAACTAGTAAGGGCGGGCGAACTAATCCTTTTGTTATGTTTTGGGCGAAGAACCCCTGTTATGATGTTTTGGCGGGCGAGTGACCTGGTTTTAAAATAAATCTGGGTGAACAAATGTGGGCGAGCCCTTTTATGTTATTTTGGGTGAACTGTTAGGCGGGCGAACCAAATTTTTATGATTTTTGGGCGAGTGACCTTGTTTTAAATAGAAAATCCGGGCGAGCCATTGTGGGCAGACCCTTTTTAATGTTGTTTTGGGGCGGGCGACCCAGGTTTTCATGAAATGGGCGAGTTGACTATGGGCAATTCCGCCTTGGCGACATGGGCAAGTCATTGAGGGCGAGCCAGTTTTACTTGTTTTTAATATCAAAGGTTGGCGGGCGAACACAAGTTCACCGCACTAGAAGAGTTGACTATGGGCGAGCCAGACTGGACAAGCTGACCATGGGCGAACAGATTTCAATTTACATTTTCTATGAAAATGAGAATAATACCTTTTTAGAATTATTATTTAAATAATTTAAGTTTATAAATGTGTATCTTTAAAGGTATTTTGAGTTATAAATATGATTTTGAGACTTAGGCCCCTAGTTTTCATGCATTCTCATGAGTTATGATGCTGATGGACTCGCCAAGTCATCAGCGGTCTCGAGGTCACTTGGCAAGTGGACCCGAGGACCACCTAGAGATTGTGGCCATAGATCTATTGTATCCCTGTTGGGATAATTATTCCGTTCTCGCAAGGGGGAGGGGGAACGATGATAGCATGATTTATTTATAGGGTGATGCCTAGTCTCGACTTAATGATTTCTGAGAGGATTTGTTGAATCCTTTTTCATTGTTTATTATATGATATTGTAACTGTTTAGCAAATGATTTGACTATCACAAATTGTATTACAATATCCATTGTTTTTCCCTAATAGGTTTATTGTTGGGAGAAATAAATTAAACAAAGAATATGGTTTTACTGGTATAATGCAAAATACACTTCCTTACTGAGCACGTTATCGCTCACCCCTTATTTTCCACTTCACAGATTGTTGATCTTGGGTTAAGAGAATTACCTTCCAGAGATTATCGACTGCTAGCAGAGATTCGATATCAAAGGTATATTATTCATTTTATATATTCAGAAAAATTGTACAGTACTACTTTAAATAGAAGGGAATGTATATGCATCTTAGTACAAGTAATAAGAGTTCTAATTCTTATCTAAATTGTTAATAGTGTTAATCATCACAGACAGCCCAACCGGTAAGTAAGTGGGGTTTATAAGTAAATATTGTGTTATATAGTGGATTTGGGATGTTACAGATTTAATGATATCAGAGCAGGGTTGGTCAGATGTCTAGTGATGTTTATAACGACAAGTGAATAGTAAACATTCCCTGTAGTACTGTATATTCTGAATATATGATTGATATACTAATGATGAGTAATAAATGATCTCTGTGGTACAAAAATGAGTGGAAGAAGGAGGCTGATATGCTCAGTTAGAGATATCGACCGAGGTAGGGCGGCACAGATTCCAGAGCCGCAGACACCGGAACCTGCCCCTAGACCTCCACGCCCTCTATAGTTAGAGAACATTGATACTCGTGTGAACTAAGTAGAGAGGTTAGTAGCCGATTTTATGGCTATGTATCAGGCGGATAGAGTCGCGGATAGGGCCGAGAGGGAGAGATCTACAGCTCCTGCAGCCCCAGTTGAGGTACCAGCGCCGCCACAGCCAACACCAATGGTACCTGAGCCTCAGCCTATGCCACAACCGGTACCTCAGCCACCGGTAGCTCCACCACAGCCATTGATTCAGCCGCCTCGAAATGCGGAGTCTTATTGTAATGTGGCATTGGTGAAATCATTTAAAAAGTTAGATCCACCTAAGTTTAAAGGTACTAGGGATCCAATGGCGGCAGAGCAATGGATTATTGAGGTTGATAGATTACTTTAGATTATGAGGTGTTCAGAGACAGAGAAGGTAGGCCTAGCAGTGTTCCAGTTGGCAGATGATGCGAGACATTGGTAGAAGACCACTCAGACTGTATTATTTGCTCAGCATCAGGATCTGTCCTGGGATATTTTTGTGGAAGCTTTTAGGAGGCAGTATATTCTTGACACTGTTCAGGAAAAATTACAACAGGAATTCATGGGTTTAATTCAGAGCAGCATGTCAGTGGACGAGTATGAGGCCAAATTTACTACATTGAGCCGTTTTGATCCACAGACAAGTGCGAATACCCGGTATAAGATTTCGAGGTTTAGAGCTGGTTTGAGGCCATTCATCAGAATGAAGCTAGCCCTATTTGTTATATAGACTTATGATGAGATAGTTCAACGAGCTCAGCTATGTGAGAGGGATTATGAGCAGTTCCAGCTCGATTTCAGTAGCAAGAGTAAAGGTAAAGCAAAGGCAAAGGCTAAGAGGTTTATGGAGGAAAGATCAGGTAGAGAGCAGCCTAAGAGAAGCAGACCTATGGGCATACAGATTTCAGATGGCAGATTTAGTAGACCAACAGTTTCTACACCTGCTAGTGGCCCTACCACTACTCAGAGGAGTGTTGCACCTTTATGTAGACAGTGTGGAAGGTCGCATGGGTCACGCCTTTGTCCTTTAATGTCTAGGGCATGTTTTAATTGTGGACAGACGGGGCACTTTATCAGGAACTGCCCGATGCTCAGAGAATCTGCTGCTTCTACTATTCCTCCTACCTTACCTCAGATAGCGGCCCTGGCAGCTCAGAGTGAGCCAGAGAAAGCGACACCCTCACAGCCTAGGCGGGCGACAGCCGCAGAGAAGGGTAAGAAGGTTGTGACTCAGGGTCGGGTGTACGCGATGGGTCAGGAGACTGCCGACGCCTCTATTGAAGTGATTAAAGGTAAAGTTTATCTCTTTGATCTTCCTGTAATTGCCTTATTTGATCCAGGTTCTGCCCATTCATTCTTATCGCCTACATGTGCTAACAGGACCCCAATAGAGCTGGAGTTGTTAAGGTATACTTTACAAGTGAATACCCCTTTTAAAGATTTCGAGAAGACGTATATTGTATATAGGAATTGTAAATTGACTATAGGAGAGAAGGTTTTTATAGCTAACCTAATTTTGTTGGACATATATGATTTTGATGTCATTTTGGGTATGGATTGGTTAGCTGCGAACCATGTTAGTTTGGATTGTAATACTAAGTTTATTAGCTTCTCTCATCCCGAAAAGTATATTGTAAAGTTATTGTAAATTAGTACAATGTTTGTTTGTGAAATGATGTGTACTGAAATTGAGATTGTATATGAATGTTTATGAAGGATATATTGCTAGTGTGGAGGATGTAGAGAGGAAACATCCAAAGATCCAAGAGATTCCTGTGGTTAAAGACTTCTTGGATGTATTTCCCGAGGATTTACCAAGGTTACCACCAGATTGAGAGACGGAGTTTATGATCGAGTTGGTACCCGGTACGGAGCCGATTTCCAGACCCCCATATCAGATGGCACTGACTGAGTTGCATGAACTCAAGAAGCAGCTCCAGGAGTTATTAGATAAGGGATTTATACGTCCCAGTGTGTCACCTTGGGGAGCTCCAGTATTATCTGTTCGGAAGAATGATGGTAGCCTCCGATTATGTATAGATTATCGGATGTTGAATCGGGCTACCATTAAGAATAAGTATCCATTACCTCGGATTGATGAGCTGTTTGATCAGCTCAGGGGTGCATAGGTATTTTCCAAGATAGACCTTCGATCAGGCTATCACCAGTTGAAGATTAAGGAGTCGGACGTGCATAAGACAGCATTTCGGACTCGCTATGGTCACTATGAGTTCCTAGTGATGCCTTTTGGGTTGACAAATGCCCCTGCAGCTTTTATGAGTTTGATGAATGAGGTGTTTCATTCCTTTTTGGATAAGTTTGTCATAGTTTTTATAGATGACATCTTAATTTATTCTAAGACTCCGGAGGAGCATGAGCAGCATTTGCAGATTGTTCTATAGACCCTCAGAGAGTGGAAATTATATGCTAAGCTTAGTAAATGTGAGTTCTGGCTTGACCATATAATATTTCTCGGACATGTGGTGTCAAGGGACGGGGTGTCAGTTGATCCGTTCAAGATAGAGGCTATTGTTCAGTGGGAGAGGCCTAACACAGTTACCGAGATACGAAGTTTCTTGGGTCTTGCCGGATATTATCGCAGGTTTGTGGAGGGATTTTCTAGGCTTGCTGCTCCATTGACACGACTCACATGTAAGAATGTAAAGTTTAAGTGGAATGATGCGTGTGAGCGTAGTTTTGGTGAGCTTAAGAGGAGATTGATTACTGCCCCTTCCTAGCAGATCAGGAGGATTTATGGTGTATACTGATGCATCCGCTCAAGGATTAGGGTGTGTGCTCATGAAGCATGGTCGGGTTATAGCCTATGGTTCTCGACAGTTGAAGGATCATGAGAGGAATTACCCGACACATGACTTGCAGCTAGTCGCAGTAGTGTTTGCACTGAAGATATGGCGGCATTACTTGTACGGGGAAAAATTTCAGATATATACAGACCATAAGAGTCTGAAATATGTATTCTCACAGCGAGAGTTGAATTTGAGGCAGCGACGATGGATGGAACTGTTAAAGGATTATGATTATGAGATTTTGTATCACCCAGGTAAAGCTAATGTAGTAGCAGATGCACTGAGCCGTAAACATGTTGGCATGGTATCGTACATGATGATTAGGGAGCATGATTTGATAAAGCAATTCTCTAACCTCAGTTTGACAGTTGTTTCCTCTGACCAGTATGGATTTACGGCTAGTTTTCGTATAGAGCCGAATTTGATGGACCGAATCAGGGAAGATCAGAGGAGGGATGATTATTGCATTGGGGTTGCCAGTCAAATTCAGACGGGAGTTATGTTAGATTTTGTGATTGGCACCGATGGGATACTGAGGTTTAAAGGTCGGATATGTGTTCTCGGTGATCAACAACTTAGAGACTTGATTTTATCAGAGGCCCATACCTCTAGATACATGTTACATCCGGGTAGTACTAAGATGTACCAGAATCTCCGGAGAATGTATTGGTGGCTTAAGATGAAGAAAGACATCGTTGAGTTTGTTGCTAGATGTCTAACATGCCAGCAGATTAAGATTGAGCATCAGAAGCCAGCGGGTATGCTTCGACCCTTATCGATTCCTATGTGGAAATGGGAGCATGTTACTATGGATTTTATTATGGGATTACCACGGACCCGGAAGGGGTATGATGCTATTTGGGTGATAGTGGATAGATTGACTAAGTCTGCTCATTTCTTGGCCATGAAATCTACAGATTCAGTTAGTGCCTTGGTCGAATTATATGTCAGGGAGATAGTGAGGTTACATGGTGTTCCAGTAAGTATTACCTCTGATAGGGATTCCCGTTTCACCTCTCATTTCTGGGAGAGATTTCAGGAGGCTATGGGATCCCAGCTGAGTTTTAGCACCGCTTTTCATCCACAGACTGATGGACAATCCGAGCGTACGATACAGACGCTCGAGGATATGTTGAGAGCGTGTGCACTGGATTTTAGAGGCTCATGGGACGATCACTTATCTCTGGCAGAGTTTGCTTATAATAATAGTTTTCATACGAGTATCAGCATGGCACCGTATGAGGCCATGTATGGCAGACGATGCAGATCCCCGATAGCATGGGAAAAAGTGGGAGACCGTAAATTATTAGCTCCCGATTTGGTCGAGCAGGCTTCTCGTGATGTACGGATGATTTGTGAGAGGCTCAGAACAGCTCAGAGTCGGCAAAAGAGTTATGCAGATACTAGACGCTGACCATTAGAGTTTGTAACGGGTGATTATGTTTTCTTAAAGGTCTCACCGTCCAAAGGTATAATGAGATTCGGAAAGAGAGGAAAGTTGAGTTCTCGATACATTGGGCCTTATGAGATCTTAGATCGCATAGGAGATGTGGCATATCGGTTAGCACTACCACCAGAGTTGTCAGGAGTACATAACGTATTCCATGTCTCGATGTTGAGAAAGTACCATCCAGATCCTTCTCACGTAATTCGACATGAGCCACTGGAGATCAGAGAGGACATGAGTTACGTTGAGAAACTGGTACAGATCCTGGATAGGAAGGATAAGGTGTTGCGGTCTAAGACGATTCCTTTAGTTAAAGTGCTCTGGCAGTATCATAATGAGGAGGAGGCTACTTGGGAGTTAGAGAGCCTTATGCATGAAAGGTATCCAGAGCTCTTTCAGTGACAGGTCCAAGTTAAATTTGGAGGACCAAATTTCCTAAGGTGGGGAGAAATGTAAGACCTGAAATTTTACTATACTATGTACCATATTTGTACATGATTTATAGTGAAAATAAATTCTTTTAGTAAAATTAAAGGAAACATTTAAGGTGAATTTTCACTTTAATTTTAAGTTATGGAAATAAATATTGATAAGAAAGTTAAGATAATGTCTATGGTATGAAAACATTAAAGGAAGAGAGAAAAGTCAATGTAAGAAATTATAAGTGGATTGCACGCCACTTTGCTTCCTTCACAAATCGGGTGAGACATTAAATGGCAAGAGGAGCAAGTCAATAAGAGTGGCTGGCAGTGGCGTGGACTGGAGAAGAAGAGGAAAAAGGAAAGAAAATTGTCAAAACATGCAGAAACTTCTTCTTACCGCCGTTCCATTTGCTGCAGTTTTTCTACAAGTTTTAATGCATGAAAGACAAGGTAATGATGAAGAGAACAGGATAAGGAAACAGGTGGTAGAATTTGAGTGGATTTGAGTGAGTATATAAGAAGAATATAACTGAAGAAAACCAACTTAGCCAACTTCATCTTCCTCAAAATCCTTCTCTCCATTCTGTTTTCACCACAGGCTCACAATTAGTTCTTCCATTTTTCTCATATATGAACCATGAAAACTTCATTTTTAGTTAGCCAAACCTTTCCTCCATTGTTGAAGAACTAAGGAACAAACAAAGTAAAGCTAAGTGAGGCAGAAAAGCACTCTGCTCCAGGAAGTAGAACTCAGTTGAGGTGAGCTCCCATATTACTATGGTTATCTTGATAAATTGGTGGATATTTCTATGTTTATAACGTAATGAACATAGATATAGCTTAGTTTTAAGTAAATCTTGTTAGAATATATAGGAAAACTAGAATCAGATGTAGTCTGGAAACTAATGGTGAATGAAAAAAATGAAAACACTGAAAATGACGGTATGGTGGGCGAGCTAAAATCTGGAATGTGGAAGTGGGAGAGGTCGCCACACACTAGTCAAATTCCTTGGCGAGCCCACCTCTGAATAAAAGCGGTGTAGGGCGAGTTGAGTTGATGTGTGGGCGAACTCACCCATTAACCATGTTGGGCGAACTCCCACAAATAAGCCATATTAATGGCGAGAATGATTGGGCGAGCTCCCAAAAGTAGATCGATTATAGAAAGGCGAGCTCTATGGGTGAACGGAGAACTCAAACTCGCCAAAGTGTCCCAAATATTAGGAAAATATAAATAGCTTAGAAAATATTCGAAAAAGGAACATTAATAGTTTTAATAAATTTTTGCAGACGAAAATTGAGAAAGGCAAGCGGGAAGCAAGGTTTTATCAGACGAGGTAAGGGAGTTGTGTGTGAAAAGAATGCATGTCCTGTGGAGTTAAATTTATGAAATTAGTGAGAAATGGTTTGGTTTATGACATGCATATTATTTTGATAAATTGCTTTGTTGTGGGCGAACTAAAAGCCGACCCAATACTGTTTGTTGAGGTGAACTAGTAAGGGCGGGCGAACTAATCCTTTTGTTATGTTTTGGGCGAAGAACCCCTGTTATGATGTTTTGGCGGGCGAGTGACCTGGTTTTAAAATAAATCTGGGCGAACAAATGTGGGCGAGCCCTTTTATGTTATTTTGGGTGAACTGTTAGGCGGGCGAACCAAATTTTTATGATTTTTGGGCGAGTGACCTTGTTTTAAATAGAAAATCCGGGCGAGACATTGTGGGCAGACCCTTTTTAATGTTGTTTTGGGGCGGACGACCCAGGTTTTCATGAAATGGGCGAGTTGACTATGGGCAATTCCGCCTTGGCGACATGGGCAAGTCATTGAGGGCGAGCCAGTTTTACTTGTTTTTAATATCAAAGGTTGGCGGGCGAACACAAGTTCACCGCACTGGAAGAGTTGACTATGGGCGAGCCAGACTGGACAAGCTGACCATGGGCGAACAGATTTCAATTTACATTTTCTATGAAAATGAGAATAATACCTTTTTAGAATTATTATTTAAATAATTTAAGTTTATAAATGTGTATCTTTAAAGGTATTTTGAGTTATAAATATGATTTTGAGACTTAGGCCCCTAGTTTTCATGCATTCTCATGAGTTATGATGCTGATGGACTCGCCAAGTCATCAGCGGTCTCGAGGTCACTTGGCAAGTGGACCCGAGGACCACCTAGAGATTGTGGCCATAGATCTATTGTATCCCTGTTGGGATAATTATTCCGTTCTCGCAAGGGGGAGGGGGAACGATGATAGCATGATTTATTTATAGGGTGATGCCTAGTCTCGACTTAATGATTTCTGAGAGGATTTGTTGAATCCTTTTTCATTGTTTATTATATGATATTGTAACTGTTTAGCAAATGATTTGACTATCACAAATTGTATTACAATATCCATTGTTTTTCCCTAATAGGTTTATTGTTGGGAGAAATAAATTAAACAATGAATATGGTTTTACTGGTATAATGCAAAATACACTTCCTTACTGAGCACGTTATCGCTCACCCCTTATTTTCCACTTCACAGATTGTTGATCTTGGGTTAAGAGAATTACCTTCCAGAGATTATCGACTGCTAGCAGAGATTCGATATCAAAGGTATATTATTCATTTTATATATTCAGAAAAATTGTACAGTACTACTTTAAATAGAAGGGAATGTATATGCATCTTAGTACAAGTAATAAGAGTTCTAATTCTTATCTAAATTGTTAATAGTGTTAATCATCACAGACAGCCCAACCGGTAAGTAAGTGGGGTTTATAAGTAAATATTGTGTTATATAGTGGATTTGGGATGTTACAGATTTAATGATATCAGAGCAGGGTTGGTCAGATGTCTAGTGATGTTTATAACGACAAGTGAATAGTAAACATTCCCTGTAGTACTGTATATTCTGAATATATGATTGATATACTAATGATGAGTAATAAATGATCTCTGTGGTACAAAAATGAGTGGAAGAAGGAGGCTGATATGCTCAGTTAGAGATATCGACCGAGGGAGGGCGGCACAGATTCCAAGGCCGCAGACACCGGAACCTGCCCCTAGACCTCCACGCCCTCTATAGTTAGAGAACATTGATACTCGTGTGAACTAAGTAGAGAGGTTAGTAGCCGATTTTATGGCTATGTATCAGGCGGATAGAGTCGCGGATAGGGCCGAGAGGGAGAGAGCCACAGCTCCTGCAGCCCCAGTTGAGGTACCAGCGCCGCCACAGCCAGCACCAATGGTACTTGAGCCTCAGCCTATGCCACAACCGGTACCTCAGCCACCGGTAGCTCCACCACAGCCATTGATTCAGCCGCCTCGAAATGCGGAGTCTTATTGTAATGTGGCATTGGTGAAATCATTTAAAAAGTTAGATCCACCTAAGTTTAAAGGTACTAAGGATCCAATGGCGGCAGAGCAATGGATTATTGAGGTTGATAGATTACTTTAGTTTATGAGGTGTTCAGAGACAGAGAAGGTAGGCCTAGCAGTGTTCCAGTTGGCAGATGATGCGAGACATTGGTAGAAGACCACTCAGACTGTATTATTTGCTCAGCATCAGGATCTGTCCTGGGATATTTTTGTGGAAGCTTTTAGGAGGGAGTATATTCTTGACACTGCTCAGGAAAAATTACAACAGGAATTCATGGGTTTAATTCAGAGCAGCATGTCAGTGGACGAGTATGAGGCCAAATTTACTACATTGAGCCGTTTTGATCCACAGACAAGTGCGAATACCCGGTATAAGATTTCGAGGTTTAGAGCTGGTTTGAGGCCATTCATCAGAATGAAGCTAGCCCTATTTGTTATATAGACTTATGATGAGATAGTTCAACAAGCTCAGCTATGTGAGAGGGATTATGAGCAGTTCCAGCTCGATTTCAGTAGCAAGAGTAAAGGTAAAGCAAAGGCAAAGGCTAAGAGGTTTATGGAGGAAAGATCAGGTAGAGAGCAGCCTAAGAGAAGCAGACCTATGGGCATACAGATTTCAGATGGCAGATTTAGTAGACCAACAGTTTCTACACCTGCTATTGGCCCTACCACTACTCAGAGGAGTGTTGCACCTTTATGTAGACAGTGTGGAAGGTCGCATGGGTCACGCCTTTGTCCTTTAATGTCTAGGGCATGTTTTAATTGTGGACAGACGGGGCACTTTATCAGGAACTGCCCGATGCTCAGAGAATCTGCTGCTTCTACTATTCCTCCTACCTTACCTCAGATAGCGGCCCCGGCAGCTCAGAGTGAGCCAGAGAAAGCGACACCCTCACAGCCTAGGCGGGCGACAGCCGCAGAGAAGGGTAAGAAGGTTGTGACTCAGGGTCGGGTGTACGCGATGGGTCAGGAGACTGCCGATGCCTCTATTGAAGTGATTAAAGGTAAAGTTTATCTCTTTGATCTTCATGTAATTGCCTTATTTGATCCAGGTTCTGCCCATTCAATCTTATCGCCTACATGTGCTAACAGGAACCCAATAAAGCTGGAGTTGTTAAGGTATACTTTACAAGTGAATACCCCTTTTAAAGATTTCGAGAAGACGGATATTGTATATAGGAATTGTAAATTGACTATAGGAGAGAAGGTTTTTATAGCTAACCTAATTTTGTTGGACATATATGATTTTGATGTCATTTTGGGTATGGATTGGTTAGCTGCGAACCATGTTAGTTTGGATTGTAATACTAAGTTTATTAGCTTCTCTCATCCCGAAAAGTATATTGTAAAGTTATTGTAAATTAATACAATGTTTGTTTGTGAAATGATGTGTACTGAAATTGAGATTGTATATGAATGTTTATGAAGGATATATTGCTAGTGTGGAGGATGTAGAGAGGAAACATCCAAAGATCCAAGAGATTCCTGTGGTTAAAGACTTCTCGGATGTATTTCCCGAGGATTTACCAAGGTTACCACCTGATCGAGAGACGGAGTTTATGATCAAGTTGGTACCCGGTACGGAGCCGATTTCCAGACCCCCATATCAGATGGCACTGACTGAGTTGGATGAACTCAAGAAGCAGCTCCAGGAGTTATTAGATAAGGGATTTATACGTCCCAGTGTGTCACCTTAGGGAGCTCCAGTATTATCTGTTCGGAAGAATGATGGTAGCCTCCGATTATGTATAGATTATCGGATGTTGAATCGGGCTACCGTTAAGAATAAGTATCCATTACCTCGGATTGATGACCTGTTTGATCAGCTCAGGGGTGCATAGGTATTTTCCAAGATAGACCTTCGATCAGGCTATCACCAGTTGAAGATTAAGGAGTCGGACGTGCATAAGACAGCATTTCGGACTCCCTATGGTCACTATGAGTTCTTAGTGATGCCTTTTGGGTTGACAAATGCCCCTGCAGCTTTTATGAGTTTGATGAATGAGGTGTTTCATTCCTTTTTGGATAAGTTTGTTATAGTTTTTATAGATGACATCTTGATTTATTCTAAGACTCCGGAGGAGCATGAGCAGCATTTGCAGATTGTTCTATAGACCCTCAGAGAGTGGAAATTATATGCTAAGCTTAGTAAATGTGAGTTCTGGCTTGACCATATAATATTTCTCGGACATGTGGTGTCAAGGGACGGGGTGTCAGTTGATCCGTTCAAGATAGAGGCCATTGTTCAGTGGGAGAGGCCTAACACAGTTACCGAGATACGGAGTTTCTTGGGTCTTGCCGGATATTATCGCAGGTTTGTGGAGGGATTTTCTAGGCTTGCTGCTCCATTGACACGACTCACATGTAAGAATGTAAAGTTTAAGTGGAATGATGCGTGTGAGCGTAGTTTTGGTGAGCTTAAGAGGAGATTGATTATTGCCCCTTCCTAGCAGATCAGGAGGATTTATGGTGTATACTGATGCATCCGCTCAAGGATTAGGGTGTGTGCTCATGAAGCATGGTCGGGTTATAGCCTATGGTTCTCGACAGTTGAAGGATCATGAGAGGAATTACCCGACACATGATTTGCAGCTAGCCGCAGTAGTGTTTGCACTGAAGATATGGCGGCATTACTTGTACGGGGAAAAATTTCAGATATATACAGACCATAAGAGTCTGAAATATGTATTCTCACAGCGAGAGTTGAATTTGAGGCAGCGACGATGGATGGAACTGTTAAAGGATTATGATTATGAGATTTTGTATCACCCAGGTAAAGCTAATGTAGTAGCAGATGCACTGAGCCGTAAACATGTTGGCATGGTATCGTACATGATGATTAGGGAGCATGATTTGATAAAGCAATTCTCTAACCTCAGTTTGACAGTTGTTTCCTCTGACCAGTATGGATTTACGGCTAGTTTTCGTATAGAGCCGAATTTGATGGACCGAATCAGGGAAGATCAGAGGAGGGATGATTATTGCATTGGGGTTGCCAGTCAGATTCAGACGGGAGTTATGTTAGATTTTGAGATTGGCACCGATGGGATACTGAAGTTTAAAGGTCGGATATGTGTTCTCGGTGATCAACAACTTAGAGACTTGATTTTATCAGAGGCCCATACCTCTAGATACATGTTACATCCGGGTAGTACTAAGATGTACCAGAATCTCCGGAGAATGTATTGGTGGCTTAAGATGAAGAAAGACATCGTTGAGTTTGTTGCTAGATGTCTAACATGCCAGCAGATTAAGATTGAGCATCAGAAGCCAGCGGGTATGCTTCGACCCTTATCGATTCCTATGTGGAAATGGGAGCATGTTACTATGGATTTTATTATGGGATTACCACGGACCCGGAAGGGGTATGATGCTATTTGGGTGATAGTGGATAGATTGACTAAGTCTGCTCATTTCTTGGCCATGAAATCTACAGATTCAGTTAGTGCCTTGGTCGAATTATATTTCAGGGAGATAGTGAGGTTACATGGTGTTCCAGTAAGTATTACCTCTGATAGGGATTCCCGTTTCACCTCTCATTTCTGGGAGAGATTTCAGGAGGCTATGGGATCCCAGCTGAGTTTTAGCACCGCTTTTCATCCACAGACTGATGGACAATCCGAGCGTACGATACAGACGCTCGAGGATATGTTGAGAGCGTGTGCACTGGATTTTAGAGGCTCATGGGACGATCACTTATCTCTGGCAGAGTTTGCTTATAATAATAGTTTTCATACGAGTATCGGCATGGCACCGTATGAGGCCATGTATGGCAGACGATGCAGATCCCCGATAGCATGGGAAGAAGTGGGAGACCGTAAATTATTAGCTCCCGATTTGGTCGAGCAGGCTTCTCGTGATGTACGGATGATTTGTGAGAGGCTCAAAACGGCTTAGAGTCGGCAAAAGAGTTATGCAGATACTAGACGCTGACCATTAGAGTTTGTAACGGGTGATTATGTTTTCTTAAAGGTCTCACCGTCCAAAGGTATAATGAGATTCGGAAAGAGAGGAAAGTTGAGTTCTCGATACATTGGGCCTTATGAGATCTTAGATCGCATAGGAGATGTGGCATATCGGTTAGCACTACCACCAGAGTTGTCAGGAGTACATAACGTATTCCATGTCTCGATGTTGAGAAAGTACCATCCAGATCCTTCTCACGTAATTCGACATGAGCCACTGGAGATCAGAGAGGACATGAGTTACGTTGAGAAACTGGTACGGATCCTGGATAGGAAGGATAAGGTGTTGCGGTCTAAGACGATTCCTTTAGTTAAAGTGCTCTGGCAGTATCATAATGAGGAGGAGGCTACTTGGGAGTTAGAGAGCCTTATGCATGAAAGGTATCCAAAGCTCTTTCAGTGACAGGTCCAAGTTAAATTTGGAGGACCAAATTTCCTAAGGTGGGGAGAAATGTAAGACCTGAAATTTTACTATACTATGTAACATATTTGTACAAGATTTATAGTGAAAATAAATTCTTTTAGTAAAATTAAAGGAAACATTTAAGGTGAATTTTCACTTTAATTTTAAGTTATGGAAATAAATATTGATAAGAAAGTTAAGATAATGTCTATGGTATGAAAACATTAAAGGAAGAGAGAAAAGTCAATGTAAGAAATTATAAGTGGATTGCACGCCACTTTGCTTCCTTCACAAATCGGGTGAGACATTAAATGGCAAGAGGAGCAAGTCAATAAGAGTGGCTGGCAGTGGCGTGGACTGGAGAAGAAGAGGAAAAAGGAAAGAAAATTGTTAAAACATGCAGAAACTTCTTCTTACCACCGTTCCATTTGCTGTAGTTTTTCCACAAGTTTTAATGCATGAAAGACAAGGTAATGATGAAGAGAACAGGATAAGGAAACAGGTGGTAGAATTTGAGTGGATTTGAGTGAGTATATAAGAAGAATATAACTGAAGAAAACCAACTTAGCCAACTTCATCTTCCTCAAAATCCTTCTCGCCATTCTGTTTTCACCACAGGCTCACAATTAGTTCTTCCATTTTTCTCATATATGAACCATGAAAACTTCATTTTTAGTTAGCCAAACCTTTCCTCCATTGTTGAAGAACTAAGGAACAAACAAAGTAAAGCTAAGTGAGGCAGAAAAGCACTTTGCTCCAGGAAGTAGAACTCAGTTGAGGTGAGCTCCCATATTACTATGGTTATCTTGATAAATTGATAGATATTTCTATGTTTATAACGTAATGAACATAGATATAGCTTAGTTTTAAGTAAATCTTGTTAGAATATATAGGAAAACTAGAATCAGATGTAGTCTGGAAACTAATGGTGAATGAAAAAATGAAAACACTGAAAATGACGGTATGGTAGGTGAGCTCAGTTGGCATGGGCGAGCTAAAATCTGGAATGTGGAAGTGGGAGAGGTCGCCACACACTAGTCAAATTCCTTGGCGAGCCCACCTCTGAATAAAAGCGGTGTAGGGCGAGTTGAGTTGATGTGTGGGCGAACTCACCCATTAGCCATGTTGGGCGAACTCCCACAAATAAGCCATATGAATGGTGAGAATGATTGGGCGAGCTCCCAAGAGAAGATCGATTATAGAAGGGCGAGCTCTATGGGTGAACGGCGAACTCAAACTCGCCAAAGTGTCCCAAATATTAGGAAAATATAAATAGCTTAGAAAATATTCGAAAAAGGAACATTAATAGTTTTAATAAATTTTTGCAGACGGAAATTGAGAAAGGCGAGCGGGAAGCAAGGTTTTATCAGACGAGGTAAGGGAGTTGTGTGTGAAAAGAATGCATGTCCTGTAGAGTTAAATTTATGAAATTACTGAGAAATGGTTTGGTTTATAACTGCATATTATTTTGATAAATTGCTTTGTTGTGGGCGAACTAAAAGCCGACCAAATACTGTTTGTTGAGGCGATCTAGTAAGGGCGGGTGAACTAATCCTTTTGTTATGTTTTGGGAGAAGAACCCCTGTTGTGATGTTTTGGCGGGCGAGTGACTTGGTTTTAAAATAAATCTGGGCGAACAAATGTGGGCGAGCCCTTTTATGTTATTTTGAGCGAACTATTAGGCGGGCGAACCAAATTTTTATGATTTTTGGGCGAGTGACCCTGTTTTAAATAGAAAATTCGGGCGAGCAATTGTGGGCGGACCCTTTTTAATGTTGTTTTGGGGCGGGCGACCCAGGTTTTCATGAAATGGGCGAGTTGACCATGGCAATTCCGCCTTGGGTGAGTTGACCATGGGCAATGCCAGATGGGCTAACTAACATGGGCAAGCCATTGAGGGCGAGCCAATTTTACTTTTTTTTAATATCAAAGGTTGGTGGGCGAACACAAGTTCACCGCACTGGAAGAGTTGATTATGGGCGAGCCAGACTGGGCGAGCTGACCATGGGCGAACAGATTTCAATTTACATTTTCTATGAAAATGAGAATAATACCTTTTTGGAATTATTATTTAAATGATTTAAGTTTATAAATGTGTATCCTTAAGGGTATTTTGAGTTATAAATATGATTTTGAGACTTAAGCCCTTAGTTTTCATGCATTCTCATGAGTTATGAGGTTGATGGACTCGCCAAGTCATCAACGGTCTCGAGGTCACTTGGCAAGTGGACCCGAGGACCACCTAGAGATTGTGGCAATATATCTACTGTATCCCTGTTGGGATAATTATTCCGTTCTCGTAAGGGGGAGGGGGAACAATGATAGCATGATTTATTTATAGGGTGATGCCTAGTCTCGACTTGATGATTTCTGAGAGGATTTGTTGAATCCTTTTTCGTTGTTTATTATATGATATTGTAACTGTTTAGCAAATGATTTGACTATCACAAATTGTATTACAATATCCATTGTTTTTCTCTAATGGGTTTATTGTTGGGAGAAATAAATTAAACAAAGAATATGGTTTTACTGGTATAATGCAAAATACACTTCCTTACTGAGCACGTTATCCCTCACCCCTTATTTTCCACTCCACAGATTGTTGATCTTGGGTTAAGAGAATTACCTTCCAGAGATTATCGACTGCTAGCAGAGATTCGATATCGACGGTATATTATTCATTTTATATATTCGGAAAAATTGTACAGTACTACTTTAAATAGAAGGGAATGTATATGCATCTTAGTACAAGTAATAAGAGTTCTAATTCTTATTTAAATTGTTAATAGTGTTAAGCATCACAGACAACCCAACCGGTAAGTAAGTGAGATTTATAAGTAAATATTATGTTATATAGTGGATTTGGGATGTTACACGCACATGCTAACTTCAGTCACTAGTAGTCTATGCCTCTAGCCAGCATGCACTTTCACCAGCCCAATATGGTTCCAACAGGTAGCATGCTTTCAACAGGTTCTTGCCTTCAACAACCCACGGTAAGCTTCAGCCAATCTTAAACCCAAACTGGTGCAAGAAACCGAGAAACAGAGGAAGAAACAACAACATAAGAAACTTACGAAACTAATGCAATGTTTATTCAAAAGCACAGGAAACTTACGAAACTAATGCAATGTTTTTTCAAATTTTACTTAAATTAACTATTACCTAATCTAATATAAAGACACACAATAAAAGCTTGAAAGATTAAAACCCAAACTGATTTCAAACAAAGGAGAACACTGCAACTTAAACCTTAAAACAGAACATGAAGAAAACTACTGATATTATCATTTGATACCAAATTGTTTAAATAAAACCAACATTAAAAGCTTTCTAAACAAACGTAAATGTCTCTAAATTAATTAAAAACATTAAAAGAAAGTGCCAAGAAGAAAGTTCAAAATTAAAACAGTAGCTAAACTGAAGAAACCGAAACAATCTTGAAGCAAAAACGATGAAGAAAATGCAGCTACTTGGGAAGACTTGAGCTGCTGTCACCAGCCGGTCTTCCACACTTCTCCCATTCGGCTGCTCTCCTCCTTTTTTACAAGTTAGGGTTGCTTCTGTAGGCTTGCATTGAAGAAAGGCCTCAATTGTGGGTTGGATTCCTTGCCTTTTCCTTTCACACGTCCAAGTCTAAAAAAAATGGCCAAGACTTGTGTGGGACTTTTAAAGTAGGCTTGTTAGGTTTTGGTAGTTAATGTAGAATATGGGCTTTTGGATGGTATAGGTTTAGCTTGGGTTGGGTTTAATGTGTGGTCTATTGGGTTTTGAGGTTTAGATATAAGGGGTTTAAAAAGGTAAGGTTAAGGGTAAATTTAAGGGTTTTTTTTATGGTAAAGGTTTTGGGTTTAGCTAATGTTTATGGCTTAAAAATAGTTTAGGGGTAAGGTTAGGCTTAGGGTTTAAACACCAAATCCAACCATTTTTTTTTATTTTCTTGCTATTTTCTCAATTTCTTCATTATTCTCGAATTTCCTACATATGAAGACAATTTAATTAAATCGAGAAGAAAATACAATAAAATTTCAAAATTCAATCAAAATTGACTCTAAAAAGTGTCTATTATAGAGACTTATCACATACTGATCCCTTACTTGTCTTTTTCTACTGACTTGCCAACTACACCACACGACAATTCTTCACTCCCGGGTTACAAAACTTTATACCAACACTATCATTTCTCCACATTCTAATTTATAACTAATTTTTCTCCATTAAATTCTATCACATTGTCTACAGAAATTACGAAACTAGTATAATTTACACAGGTGCTAAAATACAACTATGCCTAAATCAACTCCGATTTTAATTTTGATTGCACTGGTAGTCTCCTCTTAATTTATACAGTCTCATGGAACCTAGAATACATCAAATTAAGCAACATATCATGCTCCCCTTCATGTGGCTGAAATCAACATGTTGACTTATACATGTTTTTTTCAACAATTTAGCCATTAATTCATGCTTAGCCATTATCCTTCATCCATCAAGCATCATTTTCATGCATCAAAACACCATGTATCAGGAACATCTCAATATGACTGAAACCCTAAGGAAAGAATTGAAGTGATTTTGATTCAATCTAAGGCTAGAATCATGCTTCGCAACCTTGATTTCATCATTTTACAACCTTAAAACATGAAAGAAATGAAAGCATGAAAATACCTTGATGTGGCCGAACACTATGGGACCTCCTTCCTTTTGATTTTGTCAATTTTAGGAAAAGATATTGGTATGGGCTTGTAGAGAATTAAATTTGGAACAACTTTGTAGAAATAAGTTTTATGGTTTGAAGTGATTTTAATGGTGTTTTTGGAAGGTTTTTATTTTCTTCACAAGGTTGGCTATGGTGGTGTGGCGTGAGGTTGAAGATGATGAAGTGGTGCAGCCGGCCCTTTTGTGAAGAAAATTTTAGAATGTTCTCTTAATAGTAAAATGACCAAAATGCATTTGGTTATAAGAATTTTGGACAATTTTTCCCTTAAACTTCAATAATTTTTCTAACAATCCAATTTAACTCCAAAATATTTTATTTCATCACTAAATATTATTATTGAACATAGTTTAATGAATGAATGGGGTTTTATTAAGGTTTGATTGACCATAAGGGTGAAATTACGAAAATCCACCGGACCAATCGCATAAATTCCTGATTTCACCAACGATTTAATCTATCTATTAACATAGCCTAGAACTTATTTATACGTAGATTATCATACTTCAGTCTGTTGGTCAAAAGTTAATTTAGTTTGACCATTATTAACGAAAGTTCAACCAGGCTATGTCTTTAATCGTCATTTTCTAATTTGTTGGCATACTTCCCAAAAAAAACCTAAATAAAGGATTTTAAGTTCTAGATTCTTACCATAGACTTATTTGACTCTTCGTACAGTATCTGTTCAGTCTTACAACCATCCGAACACTGTAAGGCATGTGGGACCCATCGCTCTGTTTACTTTGTTACCTGTGAAATACACAAGAATTGAACAGTGGTGAAAAGTCTAACATATGGAATAGTATCAGAATATGTGACTCTCACATCCTCCTCACCATAGGAAATTTGGTCTTCCAAATTTGATCGGACTAGTCACTGAAATAGCTATGGGTACTTCTCTTGCATCAAACTTTCTAATTCCCATGTCAGCTCCTCTTCTGAATGGTACTGCCAAAGCACTTTTTCTAGTGGAATAGCCTTAGATCGTAGTACCTTGTCTTTTTGATCCAAGATCTAAATTGGTCTCTCTACATTACTCATATCTTCCCTAATCTCCAATGGTGTTGGCTCTATAGGCTATACCGAGAGGGGGGTGAATCGGTTTTTTGCTAACCTTAAGTTCGTTTTTCGATTCTTGTAAATTCTCTAGCCTATATTGATATTTTCTAAGTTCTCTAGACTACTCAATTATGCAATATAGATTCAATACAATAAACACAAATATAATTGCAAATAAGTAAGGAGAATAAGGATAGAGAAATTTACGCAAGTGATTTATAGAGGTTCGGCAACCTTGCCTACGTCCTCTACCTTGAGACGCTCCCAACGACTTTCCCCAAATTCACTATCTTTGAATTTGTATTACACTCCCTCTTTTTCTAGGCTAAAGAGAAACCTCTCTCTTTTTCTTAGGCTAAAGAGAAACCTCCCTCTTTTTCTTAGGCTAAAGAGAAACCTCCCTTTTTACAAGGAATGATTGTGTTTACAAATTGTGTAATTAAAGAAGAGCCTCTAGATAGGCAAGTGATTACAATGTTTAAGCACAAGGGAAAAGCCTATACAAGATTTGTGCTATTCTATACAAAGAATATGAGAATGATGGAAGATGAAGACTTTGTAGCTCTTGATTTGTTGTTGAGGCTTGAGGAAAATGAAGAAGATGATGAAAAGAATTTCTGAGCAGTTCCTCTTGCTTTCTTTAGCTTCTAAGTCTCTATTTATAGTCTCTTGGATTTATTCTAGCCGTTGGTGGTGTGAAGACCGAGAATTTTCTAAATAAATATAAGGTATCCGGAAAATTTAATTTGGACAAATTGAAATCCAAATTAAATAAGAAATAAAAAGGAAAAAAATTAAATTGGAAATAAGAAATGAAGGAGAAAATTTAATTTGGATAAATGGAAATCCAAATTAAATAAGAAAATGGAGAAATTTAATTGAATACCAAGAAATCCAAAAATTTGAGAAAATTAGAAATGTGTATATATGTTATTATTAATTAATAATTATATTTATAAATATATAAATATAATTATTAAAAAAAAATAGAAAACGGGTGGGAATCGGGTATCCCGATTCCCACCCATTTCCCCCTCTGTTTACAACAGAGGAGGGATTTCCAAGAGGAGCCGGCCAATGCTCGCCGGCTAAAGGAGAAAGGGGAAGGGAGGAGCGACGTCACCGGCGGAGAAGAAGCAAGCGGTGACGGCGCGAGGCGGAAAGGAAAGAAAAATTGGGCGGAGACCGAAGCAGGAGGAAGGAAAACCGAAAAAGGAAGGAAAAAGGAAAGGAGGCAACGCCGGCCGATCCACCGGTCGCCGCCGCCTTGCGAAGCCTCGGTGAAGCCAGATCTGCAGGGAGGAACGCCCGACGGTGAAGAAAACGGCGAGAAAAGAGAGGAAGAAAAGAGAGAAGGAGCCGCCGCCGCCCGTCCCAGATCTGCTACCGTCGGCGCCGTCGATCGAGAAACCGAGACCAGATCTGGCTTCGTGGCAACCTCGGCAAGCTGCTGGGTGGCCGAACCGCCGGAATGGGTGGCCGCCGGTGACCGAACCGGCCAGCAGAAGATTGAACCGGTCTGACCCGATCCGACCCGATCCGACCCGCCTGACCCGGTCCGACCCGGTTCAGAAAAAAAAAAAAAGAAAAGAAAAGAAAAGAAAAAGAAGAAAAGAAAAGAAAAAAGGAGAAAAGAAAAAGAAAAGAAAAGAAAAAGAAAAAGGAAAAGAAAAAGGAAGAAGAAGAAGAGGAAGAGATGGGTAAGGAAAATTAAAAGCCTTTTTCGCTCTATGTCTGGAATTTAGTAGAAATTCTTGGATTATTTTCTAAATGAAAATATATGTCAATTTTTGAAATTGTAGCAAACGAAAATGAGACGAATGGTGGAGTTCGGCAAGGCTCGGAAATCGGAAGGTACACTAAGCTTGGCGAATAGGTAAGATACTTTTATAAAGCATTAGTAGCTTTATATTGTATGTGGGAATTATGATTTTATATATGATGCATTTATTTAATTGATTTTAAATGGAATTGTGATTTTTATATGATGCATCGATTTAAATTGATTTGCTAAAAATGCTAAGAGGACCCACAACTGATGGTGGGGGTCTTAGTAAGAGGTAAAATTGGTGAGAATCAACGGCTGCAAGTATAAATTGTGTTTCCCTTGCAGGAGGTTAGGGAAAATTAAGCCGTTATGCTGCCGAAATTTTTAGGAAAATATCTGAGGAAAAAGATTAAGTTTCTCACATAAATGGAATCTTGGAGATAATTATTGGAAATAAATATTAAAAGGATTATATGGTATTACTGAAGAGTTTGATATTGAAATCGATGGGAAGATAGATTATTGAAAACGATAATGTGATGAATTATATGGTCTAAACATTATAGAATTGATAAATCAAGTGATTTTAATATCATAAATGGTATCAAGTTGAGATTGAGGTGAAATTATTTATTTGACAAATCACAGATAAAGGTGATGATAGTTATATGATACAACTTAAAAGAGAAAAAAAAGATCGAAGTTGTGATTTAGATGGTCGAATGATAGAATTGCGGAATTATCAATCGAGTGACGATTATAGGATTGATAAATTCAAATAAATGGACCGTCTTAGTAGTATGAACTGAGATTTTTGCAATAATGTGGATAGTCGCAAGGTGACTTAAACGATTGAAACACTATTGATAGTGGAAATTGGCAAATTTGTTTTTAGTGGTAAATTGCCAATCAAAAAATTGAATTGAGGAGTTTTACAGATAATTCTAGCATGATATTACATTCTATAGGCCATATGAAAAGTGAATTGAGGATTGTGATATGATTTTTGATAGTGAATGAAATTGAACCGCAAGTCGAAAATTCTGAATATGTACCAATAGGTCAAACCATAAATGGATTTGATAAGCGATTATTGATCTTGTGGTTCTATGATCCTCGATGTCGACTCTGAAATAGATATCGAATGAGGATATTAGTAATTCATAATTTCAGTATCTTGATGGTTATATGGAAACATGATATTTAGATACACATAGATACTAAGAGGATTCACACTGATGATGTGGTTCTAGTATCGATAATAAAATGTACAAATAATTATTATAGTCGATAATTATCGAAAAAGGATATTGAATACTGAATGGTTTGAATACCAAGTGATCTGATTATTGAACAATTAGAGTACTGAATAATTGAATATTGAATGATTTGAAAATTGAATTACTGATTTTACAGAAAGAGAGTCTCGAAAGCGAATGATTGATGGTGATGAATGTAAATGAATTTCTCCACTATATTGAGGAAAATATTACTGAAGTTGCATACTGAAATGTTTTATAGCATCGCAATTAAGCATGCCTTCTTGCAACTTGAAACATTTTAATAATGTTTATATGAATACTAAAAAGTATTGATTTGTTTTGAAATGAAAGTATATGGTAGATATATATATATTTTGATATATGAAGTCTCATACAGAATTTTACCATATGCTTTACATGATATTGAAAAGAAAGCTATAGATTTAAATGTTTTATGAGACTGTAGGCACCCTAAAAGAATGAAACTCAATAAAGCATAGTGGAAACCGCCTAATTGGAGCTTTGCTCATTAGGCAGAGAGATGCTTGTCCGACAATAGTCGTGGACAGGTCTCAGTCACGCCTGATCAGTGGGGCTGAGAGAGATGAGGTCTATGGCCATAGATAGCGCCCTAGTTGGTTTCCAGGGGACGATGATATGATTCACTGCTAGCTACAGTGATTTAAGTCTTTATTGATAGAGATGATAGGGATCTAGCCTAGTCTCTGACCGATATGATATGAAGTCTAGAGTATGATTTTATTGATATGAACTCTAGACTTGACATGATTTATACTGTACATGAAACAGATTTGAAATGAAATATGTTTTGAAACAGTACATGTTTTAAACATGTTTTAAAAGTCCATGAGATATGATTTCGACACTTATATGATTTATATGTGATTTTGTGTCGAACATGACATGATATGTGGTCTAGAGTATAGTTTGATTTGATATGAACTCTAGACCTGATATGATTTACAGAATATGTTTTAAAAGTATATGATAAATGATTTCGACACTTACATGATTTATATAAGATTTTGTGTCGAATTTGAAATGACATGCGGTTTAGAGTATAGACTGATTTGATATGAACTCTAAACCTGATATGATTTATAGTATATGAAAAAAATGTTTTAAAACTGCACATGTTTTAGACATGCCCTGAAAATGAATACATGAATTGAAATTGAACATGTTTTTATCGTGCCATAAAGGTAGACTTGAATGAATTGAAAATTCATACGTGGAGCATGTTCTAAAGTACATATGACACGATTAGAGATGATAGCCGGTTTATACAGTAAAGTTACATAATTGCATATTAAACCTTGACATGATAATATGCTTCATACACGAGTTTCATGATAAATGTCATGACTCGACATAAATGATATTTCATCTAGACGATGACATGATATGATACATGAACATATGATAGATATGAAGAGAATTGTGAACTTACACTGTGGTGATCATGATTCCTCTATAAGGAAAAGTGATATGAGATGACAAATTACAGGAGTACGATTATGAAATATAAAGTGAATTGATATGGTGCTTCAATTGGACATGATGTACTCCGAGATAGAGGAAAATATAGACTAATAGTATATGACATTCAATTTGGATACGACAGATTGTTGTGTGATGCACTATAGTGTAAGGACAAGAAGAATGAAAAGTGATTATGATGATAATTTTAAAAGTATAAGTGATAGACAGATGACAAGAAATGAGATAATGATATGTTATCGATGAGAAAGGATTAACTGTGATTGCAAATTTGCAAGTTTTAAGCATTGCAGATTAAGACAGTGTAATCCTACTCTTGTATTTATATTAGTATCTTACTGAGCCGTGGTTTTGCTCACCCCACTAAATTTCATCTCTTTCAGATTATTGAAGTTAACATCTGCCATGTGAGCTGCTCAGTGGGCATCGGAGACTGTATATGGACTTGGTACTAGTCTTCTGAGGTATATGTTTCTTATAAATTACTTGTTTACATGTAAGACTTAAATTGAAGCACAGTACATATTCTGTTTAACAAGTCGGGATGTAACTAAGAATCGTTTCCGTGGTTGTTAAATATTTAAATGGAATAACTATAGGTCACCGAGATAGTATAGTAATTACACTGACACCGAATACAAACCTTAAAATGAAAAAGAAAAATTTAGTCCATAAATTTGTAGACTAAGAAAAGTATGAGTATAAAGGAAAGTCGCGGCCTTCGGGTCGTGACAGGTGGAGCCAAAACTTGAATATGACCGTTGTCTCACAAAATCTAGCCGTTACAGGCTATTTTCGGGCAAAGGGATCGATCCCTTCCCATAAGGGATCGATCCCTTCATTCCAGATTCAGTTATTCTGGGCTGAGGGAGCTTTTCTTGCGTTGGGATGCTTACTGCCAAAAGGGGATCGATCCCTTCCCTTAGGGGATCGATCCCTTCTTTCCAGAGGGTGATTTCCTGCACTTTTTGAGTTAGAAATGATGTGGTCTTTGATCCTAATCCAACCCAAAACATTTTGGCTCTTTTATGGGAGTTTTTCTTGACTTTCTCAAATGAAAACATAGTCCAAAAATTCATCAAGTGATTTTCTAAAATATTTAAAACATTATAAAGTATTAAGACCAATAAGGATGTATCATTAAATTACGGTCTTAATGTTTGATATGTTCACTTGAAATTGGATTGAGAAAATCTTGTGTGATAAGGCAAATTTACAATATGAATTAAAACATTAAAGCTTACTTAAGTTTTTGTCATTTCAAAATATATATGGCAATTTAAAGCTAACAATCTCCCCCTTTTTGATATGACAAAACTTAATGTAAATTTGCTTTGAAAATTCTTTGATAAAATACTCCCACTCAAATTAAGTAGAATTTTACAAAGCTCCCCTTAATATAAGCATGGGTTTTGAAAATGAATTTTCAAACTATTTCTCCCCTATTATCTCTCCCCTTTAATATCTCTCCCTTTTAATATCTATCTTTCCCCCTTTTTGTCATAGCAAAAAGAAGAAAAACTAATAAAAAATATGCTCCCCCTAAAATCATGGCTATGTGAGAAGAGATAAAAGAATATGCTCCATCCTACAAGAAACATGTTAGTACATGAGACTCATAGTACAAATAAAGAAGTCAATATCCATAAAAAGTATGAAATATTCATGCAAAGAATATTACTTATGATCCTATACCAATTGTTTATAAATAATTTTGCAATAAGTTCTCAATTGGTAAGAAATGAAGCAACTTGAGTATAAATATCTACTAAGGTCTATGACTTGCTTATTTCAATCCTATTAAGCACCTAAGTGTATCAATTGTTCTCTAAAGTCCAACTAAGGTGCATGTTAATACATCATGATTATGAGCTAAAATTATATAACATATCACATGCATGTGCTCATAAATCATTCTCAAGAAATATTGTGTCTAGAATTAAATCACACATCAATTAATCACAAATTCTAGCACAAAAGTGTTTCATGCAAAAGTGTCTTATATGAATTCTTCTCTATTTGTCATTTCAATCTAAGGAGCATGAGAAGAATTGTTAATTTAAAGCTCATACCAATTGACAATTTAGTTTCGGCTTACCAATTATTGAAAATATGGTTACCAATGATACTAATTGTTATTTCAATCTTAATACCAATTGTTACTAATGGTTGACTTAGTCATTTTGCATGAATCCAATATTTATGTGTAGTGTGTTCATGTCAAGAAAATAATCATTCTAAAAATGCAAGAACACAATCACACACCATCAAATATGCATATGGATTAATTAAACATTAGCATACTATCATAAAGTATTAATCCATATTCATATTCACAAAGTTATACCATATGGAAGATTCAAACAATAAAGGTATTCAAGCAAACACATTTTCTTCCATGGTTTCAAGTACAAAAATCCTATGCTCATTTTCTCATTCAAGTCCTTAATTAATTATGAGCAAGGAAAGATTCATTAAAGCCCAAGTTCTTTAATAATTTGGCCATAAGAAAAATTTAAGTACATGGATGATAAAGTTTCATGCATTTGAACATTTAAGATCCATTTACCATCACAAATTATAGGCCAATGACCATTATCAATTGTTGAATTTACATTTGGAATCAATCCACTAGATGTATAATTATTATGAAACCTAGTGTGAAATGATAAGTCAAGCTAAGAGATATAATCCTATAAGCATGCTTGACTAAGATGAACAAAAGGAATGAAGAAGATTCATTATGCACTAGTTCATCAATTTCTCAAATATATCCATAAATTCTTGAAATATTTCTCAAAATTATGTTTAAGCATTCATTGAAAGTATATTTCAAGATTATTTCAAGATTCATGAATGTTTTCAACAAGAAAAAAGATTTTGCACTTGTGAGCTCAAGAAAAATGATATTAATTGTTGAAAGTGATACCATTTGTTGGAAATAACACAAGTTGATGGAGTTGAGGCATGATATCAATGAAAAATGAATTTTCATGGTTTAAAGATCATCAAAAAGAAGTTAAAATACTGGATTTCAAGTTGAGAAGAAAGAAAGTATGAAAACAATGAAAAGTTCTTCTCAATTTCGGTTGAAAACATGCAGAAAAGCCATTTTGGCTTGGGGGGATCGATCCCTAGAGGAGGGGGATCGATCCCTTAACTCCAGAATGCAGATTTCCTGCATTCTGCTCAAAGGGGATCGATCCTGCTTGTTGAGGGATCAATCCCTCATCCTGTTTCTGCAGTTTTTGACAGAAAATCCAACCTTTGAGGTACCAAAACTTCATTTTTGAGTATTTTAAGTCCAAGTAAAGGTTTAAACATTTGTAAAACATGATTTTGGACTTGTATGAATGAAAAACATGAATGAAAAACCATTTTACAAAAGATTTTGCAATTTTGGAAGAATTTACACAATAAAATGCATTTTTGGCCTCAAAGGATATCATTTTGAGAGTTAAGCACATTTTGACAAAACCAAAGCATTAGAAACCACAAATATGCCAAAACAAACTTGTTCACATAGATTTTAAGCACATATAACATCAAATCATCATAATTTTGAACATTATGCCATAATTTCCAACATACAAGTTCTTCATTAATGCACATGATATGGCATTTTGCATATATGACATATTTGACAATTTGAGGCAAGTAAATACATTATCAACACATAGAAGACTTGCTCAAAATGCAGAAATCCAATAATCATTTCAAAATCATAAATCATACTTTTCATTCAATGCATCAAGTACTATTCATCAAACAATCAAAAATCTTTCTCATGCCTTTTTGTTCAATCATTTAACTCACAAAGATTATCAACCACATTTCTCATCAAAGCACAAATAATCAAATAAAAGTTTTAAGGAGTAAAGAATTAAGCTTACAAAAACTCCTTTGCTTGAGTATGCTTTGCCTTGAATTGTTGAGTCCACCTTGAGCCATCCTTGAAGAATTGTTGTGATGGATCCTCAAGCTTTTCCTTTTTCTCATTGGCACAAGCAATCTCCATAAAGGTGTGTAGAGCATTCAAACCCCATTGTTTCATTGTATTCCCATGCTCTAACACTCCTACAACAAACAAATTTATGCATGTTTTGGTACCCAAATTTTCTTGGGTCCATGAGAGTTAGTGCAAACAATTTTTGATCCTTTTGGGATCCATTTCAAGCACAATTCATCGTTATTTATTGCATGCTTTGGCACCCACATTTTTCTAACTACTCTTCCTCTAAATGTGGTTTTTCTATATGTGCATGCTTGTGAGGTGTGTTTTATTCTAATGCAAAGTGAGCATATAAGAGATAAATCATGCATAGTATTTTTGCTCACTAGGAAATTCTTAAGATGAGTTTCTTTTTGTTTAGCATTATAGCGTAACCCATCTTTGTCAAAGAAAGCTCTTTGGGTCTCTAACATATGATCTAGCTTTTGTTGACCTATATAAAACCTAGTAAATGAGTTATGCAAATTTGTATTTTTTTCATTCAACTCATTTATCTCTAAGTTAGCCTCTTCTAATTTCTTTTCAAATTCTAGCTTAGTATTAGTCAAGGCTTCATTTTCTATTTTTAATTTAGCAATGATTTTCTTATATTTGGAGTTCATGCATTGAAATTCATTTGCTAAATCATCAAAGGCATTTTGGAGTTCACTAAAGGTATAATCATTATTTTCACTAGAACTACAACTAGCCTCATCATCACTAATGACCATAAAGCATGTGTAGGCTACCTTATTATCTACGTTTTCCTCATCGGAGCTATCACTATCACTCCATGCAGCCACAAATGCTTTCTTCTTAGGTTTCCTATCCTTTTCCTTCCTAAGTAAGGGGCAATCTAACTTAGTATGACCCGGTTCATTACACTCATAACACACTAAGGGGTCTTTTTCTCTTCTACTTGACTCTCCCCTATGATGTCTCCTATTTTGCTCTCTTTCATTCATTCTCATGAACTTATTGAAACTTTTGGCAAACATTGTCATTTCCTTTTCTTCCTCATTTCCACTCTCATCACTATCATCTTCAATGTCCTTATAAGTGGAAGACTTAAGTGCTACCCCTACTTTCTTTGAAGGCACTTCATTTCTTTTCATTTTCATTTCATATGTAAGTAGGGAGCCCATAAACTCATCTAGAGACAAGGTATTTAGATCCTTAGACTCATCTATTGCGGTTACCTTTGCCTCCCATGACTTAGGCAAGCTATTCAAAATTTTCTTTACCATTTCAACATTGGAATAAGCCTTGCCTAGAGCCTTAAGTCCATTAATTATATCATTAAACCTAGTGAACATTTCGCTAATGGACTCATTTTCTTTCATCCTAAATAGCTCATAATCATATGTGAGCATTCCTACTTTGGCCTCTCTAACTTGATTTGTCCCTTCATGTGTGATGGCTAGTTTATCCCATATTTGCTTAGCATTCTCACATAAGGATACTCTATTATACTCATTGGGACCTAAAGCACAAAAGAGGGTGTGCATAGCCTTGGCATTCAATTGTGCCAATCTCATGTCATTGGTGTCCCACTCATCTTCACTCTTAGGGACATATTTTTCATCTACTTTCTTTATTGGGATTCTAGGGCCATTAACAATTACTCTCCACAGTTCATAGTCATTGGATTGAACAAATAACATCATCCTAATTTTCCAATAGGAGTAATTCTCACCATTGAAGAGTGGAGGTCTAACTAATGAGTGTCCTTCTTCTCCTAGGGGTGTGCCTACATTCAAGTGAGCCATTTAAGATCGTTTTGCTCGATAGAGGTTAGTCTAAATCAATCTCGAGCCCAAGCTCTGATACTAATTGTTGGCTCTATAGGCTATACCGAGAAGGGGGTGAATCGGTTTTTCACTAACCTTAAGTTCGTTTTTCGATTCTTGTAAATTCTCTAGCCTATATTGATATTTTCTAGGTTCTCTAGACTACTCAATTATGCAATATAGATTCAATACAATAAACACAAATATAATTGCAAATAAGTAAATAGAATAAGGATAGAGAAATTTACGCAAATGATTTATAGAGGTTCGGCAACCTTGCCTACGTCCTCTACCTTGAGACGTTCCCAAGGATTTTCCCCAAATTCACTATCTTTGAAATTGTATTACACTCCCTCTTTTTCAAGGCTCAAGAGAAACCTCTCTCTTTTTCTAGGCTCAAGAGAAACCTCCCTCTTTTTCTTAGGCTAAAGAGAAACCTCCCCTTTTACAAGGAATGATTGTGTTTACAAATTGTGTAATCAAAGAAGGGCCTCTAGAAAGGCAAGTGATTACAATGTTTAAGCACAAGGAAAAAGCCTATACAAGATTTGTGCTATTCTATACAAAGAATATGAGAATGATGGAAGATGAAGACTTTGTAGCTCTTGATTTGTTGTTGAGGCTTGAGGAAAATGAAGAAGATGATGAATAGAATTTCTGAGCAGTTCCTCTTGCTTTCTTTAGCTTCTAAGCCTCTATTTATAGTCCTTTGGATTTATTCTAGCCATTGGGTGGAGCCAAAACTTGAATATGACCGTTGTCTCACAAAAACTAGCCGTTACAGGCTATTTTCGGGCAAAGGGATCGATCCTTTCCCATAGGAGATCGATACCTTCATTCCAGATTCAATTATTCTGGGCTGAGGGACCTTTTCTTGCGTTGGGGTGCTTACTGCCAAAAGGGGATCGATCCCTTCTTTCCAGAAGGTGATTTCCTGCACTTTTTGAGTTAGAAATGATGTGGTCTTTGATCCTAATCCAACCAAAAACATTTTGGCTCTTTTGTGGGAGTTTTTCTTGACTTTCTCAAACGAAAACATAGTCCAAAAATTCATCAAGTGATTTTCTAAAATATTCAAAACATTTATAAAGTATTAAGACCAATAAGGATGTATCATTAAATTATGGTCTTAATGTTTGATATGTTCCTTGAAATTGGATTGAGAAAATCATGTGTGATAAGGCAAATTTACAATATGAATTAAAACATTAAGCTTACTTAAGTTTTTGTCATTTCAAAATATATATGGCAATTTAAAGCTAACAAATGGGTTGCATTAAATTACGTGAGATGGATTTGGATGGTACTTCCTTAACATTGATACATGGAAGACATTATGCATCCCAGCTAGTTTTGGTGGTAGTCTAACCGATAGGCAACATCCCCACACGGTCTAATCTCGAACGGCTCGATATATCTAAGACTCAATTTCCATTTCTTACCAAATCGCATTATACACTTTGATGGTAAGACCTTTAGGAAGACAGAATCTCTAACTGAAAATTCCAAAGGTTGGCGTTTGGTATCAACATAGCTCTTCTGCCGACTCTATGTTGTCTTTAATCTCTCACAAATAATCTACACATCATGGGAAGCCCGCTTTACTAAATCGAAAGCTGATATCTTTCGACCACCCACTTCTTCCAAAGCAATTGAAGATCTACACCATTTGCCATACAGAGCTTTATATGGTACCATGCTGATAATAGAATGGTAATTATTATTATATGCAAACTCCGCCAATGGCAAGTGATCGTCCCAAGAGCCTTTAAAATCTAGTGCACAAGCTCTCAACATATCCTCGAACGTCTGGATATTGTGCTCGGACTGACGTCACTCTGTGGATGGAACGTGGTGCTAAAGTTCAATCGGGTCCCATAGCCTCCTAAACTGCTGGGAAGGGCAAGGATAGGAGCAGTAGTCAATCTCCTCTTCAACTCCTGAAAACTGTGCTTACACGTATCTGTCCACTCGAACTTAACAAAATGGTGGTAGTATTCGGCTAGACCCAAGAAACTTCATATTTCTGCCTTCGTCTTAGGCCTCTCCCACTGAACAATGGCTTCGATCTTAGATGGATCAACAGACACCTTATCTATTGATACATGTCCTAGAAATGTGATATGATCTAGTAAGAACTAACACTTACTAAACTTTGCATAAAGCTTCCAGTCTCTGAGGGTCTGTAGGACTATGTAAAGATACTGCTCGTGCTTCTTTGGTGACTTGGAATATACCAAAATGTCATCGATGAAGACAATAACAAATTTATCTAGGTATGATTTAAACACCTCATTCATCAAATTCATGAAACCTACAGGGGCATTAGTCAATCCAAAAGGCATTACCAGGAACTCATAATGACCATATAGAGTCTTGAATGCCGTCTTAGGGACATTAGCTTCTCGGATCTTCAACTAATGATACCTTGATCAGAGATCAATTTTGGAGAACTCCTGTGCATCCCTGAGCTGGTCAAAGAGATTGTCAATCCTGAGTAAGGGATATTTATTCTTGATGGTAACTCTATTAAGCAGCCGGTAATCAATGCACAATCTTAAGCTACCATCCTTCTTCCAGATGAACTATACTAGTGCACCCCACGGAGACACATTAGGGCAAATGAAGGCCTTATCCAATATTCCTGGAGTTGCTTCTTAAGCTCCTCTAACTCCACCAATGCCATCCGATATGGGGGCTTAGAAATGGGCTCAGTATCGGGGTACCAAGTCAATGGTAAACTCGATCTCCCAATCTGACAGTAACCCTAATAAATCATTCGAAAACATATCGAGGAAATCCCTAACCACAGGAATCTCGTGTAACTCTAGACGTTTCTTTTATACATCCTCCACATATGCAATATAACCTTCAATCACATCACACATAATACTCAAACAATTTAGTAACAATTATTTTACTTTCATTACTTATCTAACATTTTTACAGTATAACGTTCAGGATGAGAAAAGGTGATAAACTTAGTATAATAGTCTAAACTAACATTGTTCGCAGCTAACCAGTCTATTCTTAAGATTACATCAAAATCATACATATTCAACAAAATTAGGTTAGCTATCGTTTCCTTCTCTCTTACTGTCACTTTACAATTTCTACACACAATATCAGTCATCTAATATTCTTTAAAGGGCATATTTATTTGTAAAGCATACCCTAAAGGTTTAGGTTCTACAGGTATTTTACTAGCACATACAGGTGACACAAAAGAGTACGTAGAACCAAGATGAAATAATGCAAGTACTAGAATATCAAAAATATTGATCTTACCCTTAATGACATCTGTGGAAGTATCAACAGCCTCTTGATCCAGTGCGTACACGCGACCCTGTGTCACAACCTTTTTACCCTTCTCTGCTACTGTCGCTCCCTTAGGCTACGAGGGTGTCGCCTTCTCAGACTCACTCGATACTAAGGTTGTTGGAGATAGAATCGTAGCAGGAACAGTAGATGCGGCTGCCTCTCTCAACATCGGGCAATTCCTAACCAAATGCCTCGTCTGACCACGATAGAAACAGGCCCTAGCAAGCAGATAGCAAGGTAGAGTATCATGTGACCTCCCACAATGTGCACATCTGGTCATTGTACTCTTCTGAGTAGTGCTGGGGCTAGTAATAGGGGTAGTAGAAGCAAACTTACCTGACTTATCCTCTGAACTTCGAATGCCCGATGTCTTAGCCTTTGTAGGCTTCCATCTCCCTGTTTGCTCCTCAAAACCTCTATTAGCCCTCTCCTTCCCTTTACCTTTACCCTTGGACCTTGTGTCAACATGGAACTGCTCATAGTCCTGCTCGCATAACTGAGCTTGTTTCATAGCCTTATCGTATGATCTAATATCAAACGGGACTAACCGGGTCTTGATAGAAGGTCGTAAACCTGCCATGAATCTATCAATCTTATGCTCCTCACTAGTTTGAGTTTGAGGATCAAATCGGTTGAGTGTGGTGAATTTGGACTCGTATTAATCCACAGTCATACTCTCTTGAGTCAACTCTAGAAACTCCTACTGTAACTTTTTCTGCGCAGTTCGCGAAATACACTGTCGGTAAAAAGCCTCAAAGAACATAGTCCATGTCACCACTGGATGCTGGGCTAACAATACTGTATGGGTGGCTTTAACCAGTGCTCCGCATCATCTATTGATTGAAATACAGCCAAGCCCACCTTCTCCGTCTCAGAACACCGCGTATACTTAAATAATTTCTCAATTGCATTCATCCAATGCTTTGCCACCATCAAATCCTTATCCCTCTTAAACTTTGGAGGTTCCAACTTCTTAAATTGTCGTGCTAGATTTACATCATAGTAAGACTCAATATCTGTAGGTTATGGCTGTACTGGTGGCTGTGGTGTTACCTGTGGCTGGGGTTCAAGCTGTGGAATAGGATGTGCTCGGGACCTGGCTGTGCTGGTACCTATGCAAGCTGAGGTGGGGATGATGCTGCTCTAGCTTTGTCTGTATTACACATGGCTATGAAATCTGCCCACATCCATTCCAGCCTCGTAATTCTGGTATTTGGACTTTTGGGTTGCGACAGAAGTGCAGGTTCTGGGGTGGGTTCTGGTGCTGGCTCCGGGATTAGCTCCGCCCTACCTTTTCCTCTACCTCGATAAATAACCCTTCGCCCACTCATTTTTTCACAGACAGACATTCAAATCGATTTTCAGTCATTTGAATCATTTATACATTCAGACTATACAGTACTACATGGGATGTCATTCTATTTAAACCCAAAGACACCGACAAGCATCAAACCAACTTGTCTCTAATACTAATTAAACTGTAACGTACCATAATATACAGTAGTTATCCAAAATCCCACATACAGTAAGTTGGTTGGGCTGTCTACGATGCCTTTATCACACTCATTTTTAACAATAACCACTTTTTAAATAAAATTCTGTTTATAATCGATAATAATATTTACATCAATAATATCATTTCCAGTATAATTCAATATTCTACATCCCTTATACATAATTATATAAATGTAGTATTGTACATAAAAAGTTTGAATATATAAAAGAAGTAAAATATACCTCCGAGATCAAATCACTGCTGCCTCAAGGTACTAAAATCACAGCCAAATCCGTGGAACAATATACTATTGCAAATAATCTATGAGGTGAAAAATAAGGGGTGAGCTAACGTGCTTAGTAAGAAATTTCTATGCAAGACCTGATACTATGAAATCTATATGCATAAAAACATTTAATTTCTAATAGTACACTAAAGAACATTTTTAAGAAGGATACGATAGTAGGCTAAGAAACCGAATAAAGTATGGGGGTACTTTGAAGTACTCATGTCCCAGTCCCTAGTAGCGACTATAAGGAGTAAACAGTTGGAGATGGTATGTATAACCGTGAAAATTACATAAAATCATTTTATGCACTTTTCAGTATATAAACAATATATAATCACTTTTACTAAAATCACTTAAGTAAACAGTTTAGTATAAAAATTTAGTATTAAGTACAGTAAACACTTTAGAAATTTCAATGCAATCAATATGTAAACACTTCACTTCAATATCAATAAGAAATTCCATTCAATAAAACAGTACAGTACAGTGGAAGCTATGTAACACCCAATAAATATAATGCCATAACAGTATCCCAAGAAGAGAGAAACAGTAACAGTACGACATATGACCATAGTCATAGTGATCCATAGTGTATGCTTGCCAAGTGATAACTACAAAAGCTGAAGACTTGGCAGGTCTATCAACAACAGTAACAGTAACAGTCAGCATGATACGAGGCCTAATAGTCTCAAAACAGTTCATAAACAGTATAAACACCATTCATGCAATCAATTTCAAGGATAAATCTTCAATCAGACCATAAATAAATATATTGAGAAATATAAGCAATTCAGAAATAAAAAATCATAAAATATTCACGGTTCAATATTTTTTTCTAAAAATGTTTTATTTATGTGTAGAACAATTATAAGCATATGCTGGTGTCCTCACATGCATAAAATTCATTAATAAGAATTTTTAAATATTATTGTTCAGTATTTAATAAAATATGCATTTTTAATAAAAGAGATGAAAATCACTTAGAACTTTCTTTATTTCTAATATATAAGAATATTAAAGATAATTTCATAAAATTTCTAGAATTTTTGGCAGTATAACGACTATTTTAACCTAACCCTCCTGCATTGAAAACACAGTTTATATACTAGCTAGTATCTGCAATTTCACCAATTCCAAAGCAATTGATTTCAAAACTATTTCATATAATTATCTTAAACTATAACATGCATTCACAGTATCCCTACGGCTTCCATACTCATCCCTTACCTATATTTTTCTACCGACTTGCAAACGACACCATACGACAATTCCTCACTCCTGGACTGCAAAACATTATACCAAAACTATCATTTCTGCACATTCTAATTTATAACTAATTTTTCTCCATTAAATTCTACCACATTGTGTACAAAAATTATGAAACCAGTATAATTAGCATTGATACTAAAATACAACTATGCCTAAATCAACTCTGATTTTAATTCCGATTGCACCGATAGTCTCCTCTTAATTTATACAGTCTCATGGAACCTAGAATACATCAAATTGAGCAACATATCATGCTCCCCTTCATGTGGCTAAAATCAACATGGTGACTTATACATGATTTTTCAACAATTTAGCCATTAATTCATGCTTAGCCATTATCCTTCATCCATTAAGCATCATTTTCATGCATCAAACCACCATGTATCATGAACATATCACTATGACCGAAACCTTAAGGAAAGAATTGAAGTGGTTTGATTCAATCAAGGTTAGAATCATGCTTAGCAATCGTGATTTCATCATTTCACAACCTTAAAACATGAAAGAAATGAAAGCATCAAAATACCTTGATGTGGCCGAACACTATGGGATCTCTTTTCTCTTGATTTTGTCAATTTTAGGACAAAATATTGGTATGGGCTTGTAGAGAATTAAATTTGGAACAACTTTGTAGAAATAAGTTTTATGATTTAAAGTGATTTTAATGGTGTTTTTGGAAGGTTTTTATTTTCTTCACAAGGTTGGCTATGGTGATGTGGCGTGAGGTTGAAGATGATGAAGTGGTGTGGCTGGCCCCTTTGTGAAGAAAATTTTGGAATGTTCTTTTAATAGTAAAATGACCAAAATACCATTGGTTATGAGAATTTTGAACAATTTTACCCTTAAACTTTCATAATTTTTCTAACAATCCAATTTAACTCCAAAATGTTTTATTTCATCACTAAATATTATTATTGAACATAATTTAGTGAATGGATGGGGTTTTGTTAAAGTTTGACTGATTGTAAGGGTGAAATTACAAAAATACCTTTGGCAGGCCAATTGCTTAAATTCCTGATTTCACCACCGATTTAATCTATCTATTGACATAGCCTAGCACTTATTTATATGTAGATTATCATACTTCAGTCAGTTGGTCAAAAGTCAATTTAATTTGACCATTATTAATGAAAGTTCAACTGGGCTATGTCCTTAATCGTCATTTTCTAATTTGTTGGCACACTTCCCAAAAATAACCTAAATAAAGGATTTTAAGTTCTAGATTCTTACCATAGGCTTATCTGACTCTCCGTACAGTATCCATCCAATCTCACATCCATTCGGGCACTATAGGGCCTGTGGGACCCACCGCTCTGTTTACTTTGTTGCCTGCGAAATACATAGGAGTTGAATAGTGGTGAGAAGTCTGACATATGGAATAGTACCAAAATTTGTGACTCTTACACATGGTGATTCGGGTTTGAGCTTGGTAATTATAGTTTTTACTAAAATTTGATGAATATAAAGCTTTTAGATGTGTAAAACTGTTTTCATACATTCTAGAAAGGTTTGGGCGTCATAAGATCATGAATTATTCATGCAAAGCTATGAAAATGAAACTCGAAGCTCCTTTTGGCATGGGAATTTTGACCGGTTATGTAATATAGTAGGAATGTTGAATTTTGGGGCTTTTGGCATATTTGACCTTGTACTTTATCCCCTATGTGTGGTGAAAGTGGTAGCTCAAAATAATAGTGAGAAAATCTGAAACCAAATACTAGGAATCGTTTTGTCATGTCCCATGGACAACTTCTAGGACCTAAGCATCTGCACCTCTTTGTTTTGGGGACTTACGCCCAATAGATGGGGTTTCTTGGGTAGGGAACACAAAATTTGAGAAACAGATTCTTTTTTATAGTTCGACTCCTTTTGCAAGACATTTTCCACTTCTCAAGGCATCCCCTTCGAGCGGTAATCATTGCCAGAGTGCTATTGCATACCATAATGCCACCACAGCGATATCTCAAATGAGTGATTAATCAAGCCTCTTATTCGAGCTTGACTACTTTAGCGCACTAGGTGCCTTCAAGCTTTGGTATACATTCCTACTGAAGGAAACCGTAACAACACGTAGCGGAATTTAAATCATTCGGCCTCCACCAAGATCGATTCGGAGGGTTGCCTGATTAGGGTTTCGAGATTTTACCTAACGTTTTCTCCGAATTTTCTGTCGTTGGTCGAGTTACAAGCAGCAACTTTTCGCTCCTGCCTCTATGGTATCCACACGAACGGATCTCACGACTCTTGAACGTCTCACGATCAGAAGCCTTGAAGAGGTTTTGATTCCTTATAACCGAACTGCTAGCTTCGATTAAAAGGAATGTTTTTTTTTTGTTTTCTGTTTTAAAAGGTGCGGCTCTGTTTTAGAAAAACTTCCTTTTTATAGGCAGTAAATTTTACCCTAAAATTTACTGCCAAACAGAACTCTAATCCTACTTAGAATAGGATTAGATATATCCTTAATCCAATTCAGAATAGGATTAGATATATCCTTAATCCAATTCAGAATAGGATTAATTAAGCTCTTCATTGATCCGTTCTAAGTGTGCGACCCAATAGGTTCTCAAAACAATGGCAATGACAAAATTGTCACAGGCAATGAGCGGTATCTAGCAACACATCATTGCTACCCATGTAACGAGAATGTCAATGACTCGACATAACCTTACTCGTGATAGATGTTACCGTGTAGTCTAATCCCTTTATCCTTTGATGTCTCGATTAGACACAAGTCATGGAATGTGTCACACTTGTATAGTCTAATCAGCGTTTCTTGATTCCTGAGTAGACTAATTAAACAAATAAAATCAATATCTCATATTGACTTATTCGAGCACGGCCATGCATTTCTTAGTCTCACTCTATCAAAGGGCCCAAGACATCACTCTTGTTATATAAGAGGGATAAATCCTATCTTGATCACTCAACATCCCTCTACATAGATCAAGGCATACCCAATTACTACCTTTATAGTCCATCCTGTTACGAATGACATCTAGCAGCATTAAAGTATGCAATTCTCTATGTTGGGATCTCTGATGATCTCAAGTCAAAGGATCACATACACCATCATCACTATGAGAATCGCTTATGACACTCATATAACAATCCATGTAGCGTTCTCATGGAGGGTCGATCCAGTACATAGTTCTCTAACATGTACCTATGTGATGACTTGATATCTTATATCCATGACAATGGTCATCAGTCAACCACATACTAGTCTTATCGTATCATTGTTATCCTTATTCACAATAATACTTGACTAGGGATATTTTAAGAATAGTGTGTTATTACTATTCTAAGGACATTATCATATAAGATTATATTACGCAGTTATAAGACAAATATAATAATGAACTATGATAAATAAAATGTCATGATACATAAAAAATGCCAAAGTCAATCATCTAATGAATGGTTCTAAGGGCATAATCCAACACCTACTTCTCTAGCACTTCCCTGAATACTTTTCTACTTTGTTGCTAACTTCCATAGCTTCATTAGATTCATTGACGATGTCAATTGTGGTCCCAAGGATAGGTGTTTTCTCATGCCTTTTAGCTTGATATCCTCTTCGTCCAGGTACTCACTTAGCTGTGCCTCAAGTGAAGTCTACCTTTTAATCTATCTTTTGCCTTTGCAAGTGAGAATTAATAATTGAAAACTCTAAGGCAGAACACTTTTCTTCAAATTTCTCAATCTTTGTCACATATTCGCATGTTTGAATGAAATTTTAGTCCATAGATTGACCATTGGTTGCGGATGTGTGAATAGTAGAAATGCTTCTTTGAACAGTCAATCTTAGGCAATTTTAATGGAATGCATGGACAGGAGAGATGAACTTAACTTATGTTCTTATGTCACTAACATGAAAGAAGGAAAAACTTTAATCATGGACTCAGTTGATAGCTTTGCCAATCACATATATAGATGAAATGAAAACTTTGGGCATAGCTAGTTGCTATGAATCATTGCACATAGAGGAGATGAGATCTTTAATTCAAGCAAAAATTCTTAGTCATGATATCGTATGATGATTATTGTAACACCTTTATATGGGAGATATGAATTATCAATCATGAGCTTGCTTATCCCATATTACAAAGCGTTCTTCTTCAAACTTCTGAAGTGTTGTTACACATGTGGACATTTAAATGAAGCTTCGGTGCATGGACTTAATTGATAGCTTGCGAAATGGACCATGGACACAAAGTTAAGATTTAATGATGGACTTGAATGGTTGCCATTGATTGTGTGTGTAATGAAAGGATTTGTTCATGACTCAAATTTTGGCCTTAGCTCTTATAGGTGATAGAGATGAAATGTTGCATGCAAGCCCAAATGATACTCTTCACACACAACTAAATGATATTCGTCAGAAACATAAATAGTAGAGATGATATTTTCCTCATATACTTAAATGGTTTCTTCAAACATATATGTGGAGGTTTACTTCCACAAGATAGCCAAGTAGTAACAATGAACCTTTAGCCACAAATTTTAGATGGTTGCCATGGAATGCTTAAGAAAGATGAAGATCCATTGACTTGCGTGACTTCTGCAAGGTGCATAAACAATGAAGGTGGGACTTTCCTCACGGAATTGCATCTTTTCCATAGAAACAGCATAAATAAAGCTCCATTTCTCTATTTTTTTGGATAATTATTGTGGATAGAAATAGAATCTTGCTTGCAGGTTTGACCTCAACCTATGCATGAACTAAGAAACCTACGATTAAAAGAAATATACTTTTGTTAATGTCAGATGTACATATCTCTCTGACTGAAAGTACGTAACCTTTTAAAGGTTTATACTTAATGGTATTTGAATTACTATATAAAGGTATTCGAATTCTTAGAATTTTTTTTCAGTTCTCTTCATAATGCTTCATTAGTATAGGTATCCAAATTCTTGGATAGAGGTATTCACATTATTAACTAAATTTTCTAAATTGAAAGTAATGTACAAATGTTCACATCAAATGTACATATGTTTATCACTCATGTATATCTGTTTTCTACATTTATACAAATGGTATTCGATTGCTTGTTTCAGCGCATTTGAATTCTTAAATAGAAGAATTCGATTTCCCTTAATTATTTTTTGAATTGAAAGAAACGTAAAAACATTCGTATAGGATGCCCCTTTCGTCTCATCTCCTATCCTTAAGCCATTTTTGACAAACTTAATAGTGATGGTTCTAGGTTGAAGTAGGTGTTGGATTATGCCCTTAGAACCATTCATTAGATGATTGACTTTGGCATTTTTTATGTATCATGACATTTTATTTATCATAGTTCATTATTATATTTGTCTTATAACTGCGTAATATAATCTTATATGATAATGTCCTTAGAATAGTAATAACACACTATTCTTAAAATATCCCTAGTCAAGTATTATTGTGAATAAGGATAACAATGATACGATAAGACTAGTATGTGGTTGACTGATGACCATTGTCATGGATATAAGATATCAAGTCATCACATAGGTACATGTTAGAGAACTATGTACTGGATCGACCCTCCATGAGAACGCTACATGGATTGTTATATGAGTGTCATAAGCGATTCTCATAGTGATGATGGTGTATGTGATCTTTTGACTTGAGATCATCAGAGATCCCAACATAGAGAATTGCATACTTTAATGCTGCTAGATGTCATTCGTAACAGGATGGACTATAAAGGTAGTAATTGGGTATGCCTTGATCTATGTAGAGGGATGTTGAGTGATCAAGATAGGATTTATCCCTCTTATATAACAAGAGTGATGTCTTGGGCCCTTTGATAGAGTGAGACTAAGAAATGCATGGCCGTGCTCGAATAAGTCAATATGAGATATTGATTTTATTTGTTTAATTAGTCTACTCAGGAATCAAGAAACGCTGATTAGACTATACAAGTGTGACACATTCCATGACTTGTGTCTAATCGAGACATCAAAGGATAAAGGGATTAGACTACACGGTAACATCTATCACGAGTAAGGTTATGTCGAGTCATTGACATTCTCGTTACATGGGTAGCAATGATGTGTTGTTAGATACCGCTCATTGCCTGTGACAATTTTGTCATTGCCATTGTTTTGAGAACCTATTGGGTCGCACACTTAGAACGGATCAATGAGGAGCTTAATTAATCCTATTCTGAATTGGATTAAGGATATATCTAATCCTATTCTGAATTGGATTAAGGATATATCTAATCCTATTCTAAGTAGGATTAGAGTTCTGTTTGGCAGTAAATTTTAGGGTAAAATTTACTGCCTATAAAAAGGAAGTTTTTCTAAAACAGAGCCGCACCTTTTAAAACAGAAAACAAAAAAAAAACATTCCTTTTAATCGAAGCTAGCAGTTCGGTTATAAGGAATCAAAACCTCTTCAAGGCTTCTGATCGTGAGACGTTCAAGAGTCGTGAGATCCGTTCGTGTGGATACCATAGAGGCAGGAGCGAAAAGTTGCTGCTTGTGACTCGACCAACGACAGAAAATTCAGAGAAAACGTTAGGTAAAATCTCGAAACCCTAATCAGGCAACCCTCCGAATCGATCTTGGTGGAGGCCGAATGATTTAAATTCCGCTGCGTGTTGTTTCGGTTTCCTTCACTGGTATCCGAGCCAGATTCGGAGTCCCTGATTTGTTTTGATAAAAGCATGATCTCTTGTTACTTTCTGTTTATGATTACATGCAATCGTTTTAATGAGATTAATACGGATTAGAATGTATATGATATATTCAGAGGCTAGAAATCGAATTGTTGAAATTATATATATGATATATATCAATTTCCGATTCAACTTATATGTGAGATATAATCTGTAATGAGAATTTTTAATGGCGGTTTCTGTTCTGCATAAACGTTATGGAAGAACAGAAGAATGTCGAAAGATTGAAACACTTTTAGATAAGAGTTCTAATGCGACTAAAATTATAGTCAGTATGAGATACTGGCTGGAACATCCTGATAAGATTAGGACACTTTCGGATAAGGGGCGTTGGCAGTATGAGATACTGTTGACCTTTTTTTTTTTCGGCCGCCCCTGGGAACCCCGCAGTCAGGGTTATAATTCTTTTCAAATGTGCCTCGTTAATAAAACAAAAATTTGAAAATTGCATTACACTTGTTTGTATAACACGGTGGTTGTTGTTTGAGCATGGTGCATAGTTATAGCCCTAGCCCAATATGATTGTATTTTGGTGGTTGTAAATTTTAATAAATACGACCTGCGTGTCGTGCCTTGTTCTTGAAATTCTTGTTGTACATTTTTTTCTCATCTTACTCCCCTCGAATGTAACTCGAGGTTTCTCTTAAACTATGTAATTGGAGCTGACAACCATGCAAAGGATGACCAAAGAGGCACTTGGAGAAGATGCTATTACCCTTAGGTTAACCCTTAGGGTTTTTCATTGGCTTGGGAAATCCATTTAGTTTGGGCTATAACTATGTCACGTTTATTTTATTGCTTAATTGCATGAGATGTATGGTTTATTTTGTACGTTTATGATATGAAAATCATATGATAATTTTTGAAAAGTAAAATTGGTGAGATCTTATTCAATAAACTAACAAAATCCCTCAAATTAAATTAAGTCAATAATAGATGCCTACCAATGAATAGCACTCGTCAAGACTAGAATCGATTTTGTTATGTTTGCCAAAGCAAAATATCATATCTATCTTAGTAAGACGCGATGGGATAATAGTGATATCCAAAGGCTATAAATTGGGTTGACTTAACTAGATTTCCTCAATAGGATTGGGAATCTAGAGGCATAAAGTTGGGCTTACATTCATGAGATGAATTAGAACAAGTGTTGTTCACCCAACTATCCAAGAGTTACATGAGATGTAATTGGTAAGTGTTGCCTACCTAAATAGCCAAATCTTGGGCGATTAGCCAAAGCTAACTCTAGATAAGGTGAAATATGGATCTTGGCCCACTAGAGAAATTATGTGATAATTTTTCTGAATTAATAGTGAGGGTTGTGGATTCGATAAAAATAGTGGGAGCATCATTTAATAAATATTTAATTAAATGAATGCATTCATGATACTTATATTTTGCATATTTTGTTGTAGATTACCATGGCATCAAACACAAATAACACACTTTCACTGCGATCTGTCCTTGAGAAGGACAAGTTGAATGGGACAAACTTCCTGGATTGGTACAGGAACCTGAGGATAGTCCTCAAGCAAGAAAAGAAGTTGTATGTCCTCGAGATTCCCTTACCTGAGGAACCGCCCTCTAATTCTCCAAGGGCAGAAAGAGATGCTTATAAGAAGCATCAAGATGATGCATTGGATGTAAGTTGCCTTATGCTTGCCTCCATGAATCCTGAGCTTCAAAAGCAACATGAGGAAATGGATGCGTTCGATATGATCGAGCATCTCAAGCAACTCTATCAAGAGGAAGCTAGGCAAGAAAGGTACAATGTCTCTAAGGCATTGTTTCAGTGTAGGATGGCAGAGGGGACTCCCGTTGGTACTCATGTGCTTAAGATGATTGGGTACACTGAAAACCTTGAAAGATTAGGATTTCCTTTGGGCCAAGAGTTGGCCACTGATGTGATTCTGCAATCGTTGCCAGACAGCTACAGTCAGTTTGTTGTTAATTACAACATGAATGAAATTGACAAGACTCTGCCACAATTACTTAGCATGTTGAAAACAGCTGAATCCAACATGAAAAAGGCCAAGCCCAAAGATGTCTTAATAGTTAAGAAAGCTAAGGGCAGGGCTAATGCAAAGGGCAAGAAAAAGGGTAATAAAACCAATGGCAAGTTCAAGCCCAATGATACTGCACTGAAGCCTAAAGGTGGGGTTGCCAAAGAAGGGAAATGCTTCCATTGCGGTGAGACTGGACATTGGAAGAGGAATTGCAACAAATACTTGGAAGAGCTAAAGAAGAAGAAAGGAAGTGAGACTTCCACTTCAGGTATTTATGTTATAGAAGTTAATCTATCTACTTCTTCATCATGGGTATTAGATACTGGATGTGGTTCTCACATTTGTGTAAATGTGCAGGAACTCAAAAGGAGTAGATCGTTGACTAAGGGCGAGGTCGACCTGCAAGTGGGAAATGGAGCAAGGGTTGCTGCATTAGCTGTAGGAACTTATATTTTGACATTGCCCACAGGGCTTGTTTTAGAATTAGATGATTGTTATTATGTGCCTTCCATCACTAAAAATATTATTTCTATTTCTTGTTTGGACAAGAAGGGTTTTTCATTTATAATAAAGGACAACTGTTGCTCCATTTATTTAAATGATATCTTTTATGGTAGTGCACAATTAATTAATGGTCTTTACATTCTAAATCTTGATATGCCTATTTATAACATAAATGCTAAAAGGATTAAATCTAATGATCAAAATCCAACATATCTCTGGCATTGTCGTTTGGGACACATAAATGAGAATCGCATTTCCAAACTCCATAAAGATGGAATTTTGGACTCATTTGATTTTGAATCGTATGAGACATGTGAATCTTGTTTGATGGGTAAGATGACTAAAGCCCCTTTCAAAGGACATAGTGAAAGGGCAAGTGATTTATTGGGCTTAGTACATACAGATGTATGTGGACCTTTAAACACACAGGCCAGAGGTGGGTTTATGTACTTTATTACATTTACTGATGATTTCAGTAGATATGGCTATGTGTATCTTATGAGACACAAGTCAGAATCTTTTGAAAAGTTCAAAGAATTCAAGAATGAAGTACAAAACCAACTTGGCAAGAGCATTAAGGCACTTCGATCAGATCGAGGTGGTGAATACTTAAGCCAAGAATTTTATGACTATCTTAAAGAGTGTGGGATTGTCTCACAACTCACTCCTCCAGGTACACCACAATGGAATGGTGTATCTGAAAGGAGAAATCGAACTTTATTAGATATGGTTCGATCAATGATGAGTCATACAGATCTTCCAGAATCCTTTTGGGGACATGCATTAGAAACAGCTGCTTTTACACTGAACCGTGTTCCATCTAAATCGGTTCCAAAGACACCATATGAGATATGGACTGGTAAACGTCCCAGTATGTCTTTTATGAAGATTTGGGGTTGTGAGGCTTATGTGAGACGTCAAGTCTCTAACAAACTTGCACCTAAATCTGATAAGTGCTATTTTGTGGGATATCCTAAATTAACTAAAGGATATTATTTTTACAATCCCACTGAGCGCAAAGTGTTTGTAGCTCGAACAGGTGTCTTTCTAGAAAGAGAATTCATTTCTAGAAGAACTAGTGGGAGAAAAGTAGAACTTGAAGAAATTCAAGAGCTACAAGATAGCGCACCCGATGTTGAGATGGAGCCTGAGCAAGCACCACAAGTTGTTGTGGAACCAGCACCACAAGTTGTTGTGGAACCAGAACCACAAGCTGTTGTGGAGCAACCGCCTGCTCAAGAGACACAAGCCTTGCGTAGATTAGTTAGAACACATCGTGAGACACAGAGATATGGATTTCTAATGACTCAGAACGGTGATGTATTGCTCATGGACCAAGATGAGCCTACTACCTATCAAGAGGCTATTACAGGGCCAGACTCTGAGAAATGGGTTGAAGCCATGAGATCTGAGATGGAATCCATGTATGTCAACCAAGTTTGGACCTTGGTTGACTTACCCGAAAGGGTAAAACCTATAGGGTGTAAATGGGTTTTTAAGAAGAAAACCGACATGGAAGGAAATGTTCATACCTATAAAGGGCGATTGGTTGCTAAAGGTTTTAAACAAATTCATGGTATTGACTATGATGAAACTTTTTCACCAGTCGCAATGATCAAATCCATTAGGATCTTGCTTGCGATAGCTGCATACCATGATTATGAAATCTGGCAAATTGACGTCAAGACTGCTTTTCTTAATGGAAAGCTACTCGAGGATGTGTACATGACACAACCTGAGGGTTTTGTTGATCCAAAAAATGCTGGAAAGGTTTGTAAGCTGCAACGTTCTATTTATGGACTAAAGCAAGCTTCTCGAAGTTGGAATCTTCGTTTTGATGATGCAATCAAAGAGTTTGGTTTCATCAAGAACGAAGATGAACCTTGTGTCTACAAGAAGGTCAGTGGGAGCTCTATTGTCTTCCTGGTGTTGTATGTAGATGACATACTACTCATTGGGAATGACATCCCTACCCTTCAGTCTGTAAAGACTTGGTTAGGGAATTGCTTTTCAATGAAGGACTTGGGCGAAGCTTCCTATATACTGGGTATAAAGATCTATAGAGATAGATCAAGGAAATTAATTGGCCTAAGTCAAAGTGCATACATAGATAAAGTGTTAAAGAGGTTTAGCATGCAGGATTCCAAGAAAGGATTCTTGCCTATGACACATGGCATTACTCTCTCAAAAGAACAGTGTCCTACAACACAAGAAGAGAGAGAACGTATGAGTAAAGTTCCATATGCATCTGCTATTGGATCCATTATGTATGCCATGTTATGCACACGTCCCGATGTCTCGTATGCCTTGAGCATGACGAGTAGATATCAAGTTGATCCTGGTGAACGTCACTGGATCACTGTCAAGAATATTCTTAAGTACTTGAGAAAGACTAAGGATACATTCTTGATATATGGAGGTGAGGAAGAGCTCATTGTAACAGGTTACACTGATGCTAGCTTCCAAACTGATAAAGATGACTATAGATCGCAGTCTGGTTATGTGTTTTGCCTTAATGGTGGTGCTGTGAGCTGGAAGAGTTCAAAGCAGGCGACAGTGGCCGATTCTACAACAGAGGCTGAGTATATAGCTGCCTCTGAAGCTGCTAAGGAGGCTGTTTGGATCAGGAAGTTCATTACTGAGCTTGAAGTTGTTCCTAGCATTGTAGATCCGATTGAGCTCTATTGTGACAACAATGGAGCCATCGCACAAGCTAAGGAACCTAGATCTCACCAACGATCCAAACATATACTACGGCGCTTCCATCTCATTCGAGATATCATCGAGAGAGGAGATGTGAGGATATGCAAAGTACCAACTGACGATAACATCGCCGACCCACTGACGAAGCCTTTGACGCAGCAGAGACATGATCGTCACACTAGGTCACTAGGTATTAGATACATGAGTGAATGGTCTTAGTGCAAGTGGGAGATTGTTGGATTATGCCCTTAGAACCATTCATTAGATGATTGACTTTGGCATTTTTTATGTATCATGACATTTTATTTATCATAGTTCATTATTATATTTGTCTTATAACTGCGTAATATAATCTTATATGATAATGTCCTTAGAATAGTAATAACACACTATTCTTAAAATATCCCTAGTCAAGTATTATTGTGAATAAGGATAACAATGATACGATAAGACTAGTATGTGGTTGACTGATGACCATTGTCATGGATATAAGATATCAAGTCATCACATAGGTACATGTTAGAGAACTATGTACTGGATCGACCCTCCATGAGAACGCTACATGGATTGTTATATGAGTGTCATAAGCGATTCTCATAGTGATGATGGTGTATGTGATCCTTTGACTTGAGATCATCAGAGATCCCAACATAGAGAATTGCATACTTTAATGCTGCTAGATGTCATTCGTAACAGGATGGACTATAAAGGTAGTAATTGGGTATGCCTTGATCTATGTAGAGGGATGTTGAGTGATCAAGATAGGATTTATCCCTCTTATATAACAAGAGTGATGTCTTGGGCCCTTTGATAGAGTGAGACTAAGAAATGCATGGCCGTGCTCGAATAAGTCAATATGAGATATTGATTTTATTTGTTTAATTAGTCTACTCAGGAATCAAGAAACGCTGATTAGACTATACAAGTGTGACACATTCCATGACTTGTGTCTAATCGAGACATCAAAGGATAAAGGGATTAGACTACACGGTAACATCTATCACGAGTAAGGTTATGTCGAGTCATTGACATTCTCGTTACATGGGTAGCAATGATGTGTTGCTAGATACCGCTCATTGCCTGTGACAATTTTGTCATTGCCATTGTTTTGAGAACCTATTGGGTCGCACACTTAGAACGGATCAATGAGGAGCTTAATTAATCCTATTCTGAATTGGATTAAGGATATATCTAATCCTATTCTGAATTGGATTAAGGATATATCTAATCCTATTCTAAGTAGGATTAGAGTTCTGTTTGGCAGTAAATTTTAGGGTAAAATTTACTGCCTATAAAAAGGAAGTTTTTCTAAAACAGAGCCGCACCTTTTAAAACAGAAAACAAAAAAAAAACATTCCTTTTAATCGAAGCTAGCAGTTCGGTTATAAGGAATCAAAACCTCTTCAAGGCTTCTGATCGTGAGACGTTCAAGAGTCGTGAGATCCGTTCGTGTGGATACCATAGAGGCAGGAGCGAAAAGTTGCTGCTTGTGACTCGACCAACGACAGAAAATTCAGAGAAAACGTTAGGTAAAATCTCGAAACCCTAATCAGGCAACCCTCCGAATCGATCTTGGTGGAGGCCGAATGATTTAAATTCCGCTGCGTGTTGTTTCGGTTTCCTTCAGAATCTTGGTCCAGCTAGTGCAGGCGGAATCATACGCGATGCAAACTCTAATTTTGTGATATGCTACTCCGTCTATATTGGTATTACCAATAACAGCATTGCAGAACTTCAGGCAACCCGCGTGGGTTTTCAATTAGCATCCACCATGGGAATACAACATCTAATTGTTGAAACTGATTCACTCAGCTCCATCCATCTTTTTCACAGGGGACAGGACATGCCGCCTCTGCAGGCCACTATCATATCTGACTGCCGCCTACAGGATTTACCCAACTAGTTCTATCTTTTGCTCAGCGGGAAGTCAATCAGGCAGCAGATATGTTAGCAGTCAGAGCAGCATCTACTAGATCCCATGACATTTTCCATGAATGTCCATAGTTTCTCTCACATCTTCTGTTTTTGGATGTGATGTGGGTCAGGTTAAAGATTACTGGGCTTTTCTATAAGTTAAGCTGAAGACAATCACGTCCAATAATAATTTAAGCTCAAGAAGAAAGAGGACTCAGAAAGCCCATAAATGATCCACTGGGTTATTATTTATGCTGTGGGTCTTAAAGGTAATTACGCGCAAAATCACTCCTATAAATAGGTCACAGGTATTATTTTTAACTCTAAGCTCTATTTGCTTACTAAAACCCTACCAAAACCCTATCTGACTTAAGCATCGGAGTGCGCGCGCAGGGGAAAACCCCTGCGCCCTTTGATGGTTTTCTTTCTTGCAGAACTTATTTGGAGACACGTGGAGAAAGAAGACAAGATCGACGTCAGTATGTATTTATTGTTTTTTTGTGCAACAACAATTGGCGCCATATGTGGGAACAAACAAAAAAGCCAAATACAAAAGATGGTAAAAAGACGATCTGCGGAAGATAGGGTATGTAAGCTGTAGCAGGGTGCACAGGTTACACGACAAGGTCTTGGGCGAAAGACTGGCTCTTGCGCATGAGACAGGCATTGGGCGAAAGAGTGGCTCTCGTGCATGACAGGCTTTCGGTGATAGAGTACATACTACTGGCGACAGAGTACAAAGGAGTAGGCGAGAGACAGCAGTGGCGAGAGACAACACTCACAGACTTGGCGAGAGAAAGGCTTTCGCTCGCGACAGGCTTGGCGAGAGAAAGCCTCTCGCTCGCGATAGGGGAGCAAATGCGCGTGCTTTCTAATTCCAGGTTCTACAAGGATCCTCGAAACAACTTTTCAAAGTAAAATTTAAGCCAGCAGGGAGTTTCTTAGAACCGCCGGCGCTTACATGGTAATTTTTAATTGTTGAGTTTGCAGAAGAACCGAAAGCAACAACATTGGTCATTCGAGAAGCTTTGTAGTTGTCTGAAAAACGAATCGTTACGGACTAATAACGCCATGAAATGATCTTTTCGACGAGTAAAGATTAGAGCTTTTGGTTGAAGAAGAAAAAAACACTGCTGCTTTGCTTCTAACGTAACAAAGCTTTTCAGTTTTCACATTCCAACATTCCTCGGAAAATGGAACGAAATAATGATGGTTCTGCAGCAAACAAAAGAATTTGGCTTAAATAAATCGAATAATTAATAAAAAAAAGTCTGAGGATTTCATGAATGATGTCAATGATAGAAAAAAAAATTAATTAAAAGAGCAAATTTATTCATTGCATTGATATGGGTGAGAAAAAGAAGAAATTTTAGGGAATAATATCATTGAAGACGTCAGTTAGCTTTGTTCTCTTTTGGAATCCAAGCTTGATTTATTAATTAGCTTAATAGCATTGAAGACGTTGGTTGGCTTTGTTCTCTTTTGGAATCCAAGCTTGATTTGTTAACTAGCTTAAAGAAGCTAGCCATGAAACATAGTAGTGTAATTGGGCATGCTCGACAGAGCGATTCGCTCGCCCACATACATGCGACAGACACTCTGTCACAAGCTAGAAGGAGGCTCACGCGAAAAAGCAATTAGACAAGAGAGTGGCTTCCACACGAGATAGCATTGGGTGAGAGAGTGGCTAGCCTGTCACACAAGTCTGTCGTCACAAGCCTGTCGCACAAGCCTCACACAGCCTATCGCACAAAGCCTCACATAGCCTGTCGCACAAAGCCTCACACAGCCTGTCGCACAAGCCTCACATAGCCTGTCGCACAAAGCCTCACATAACCTGTCGGCGCACCATCTATTCTTGCATGTGCGGCAGAGCGATTACTAAAATGTACTCGATGCCAACATATTATCAAAGTGGATCCGTGGCGCAGTGGTAGCGCATTTGACTCCAGATCAAAAGGTTGCGTGTTCGATTCCTTTCGTGCGCAAATAATTTTGTGATTAAGCGCAAATAATACAAAAATATTTGCACGGCATTCAACTCGAACATGGGCTGTCCAACACAGCTGATAAGCAACCAGCCATCAAGCAACACAGATTTGTTGTGATACTAATTGGCTTCAATTATATTTGAAGTATTCCTACAGAATGTTACAACATTATGGCTCTTACACTTCGAACCGCTCTCCGGACTACCTCGGGTCAATAAGGCTCATGCATTCGAATACCATGGGTCGACAAGGGCCCACACTCCCGACTACCATGGGCCGACAAGGGCCCATGCTTTCGACCACCTCAGGCTGACAGGGTTTGCACTTCTAGCTACCTTAAATGACGTGGCTCACACTTTCGGCCATCTCGAGCCGACGAGGCCCATAATCCCCACAATCTTGCGCCGATGAGGTTGTATTTTTTATCACCTTGGGCTGATGGGCCCACACTCCTAACCAACTTGAGTAGCGGGGCCTAAAACTCTAGAGGCAAAGCTCGAACCAAGAATTACTAGAAAAGCTTTTGCTATGATGTTTTTATCCAACTCCACTTTGGTGTGGGTGAAATTTTAAATACGTGCAGCAAGTGCACCGGTAGAACAACTGATGCGTGCAAACAAAGTCTAACTAGAAATGTCACGACTCGACGGCCTTGACGTACACTTATCACTCCATTTACCAATTACCAATTTTACGAATTAAATTTTTCTTTTCACTTTAAAGTTTGCATTCGGTGTCAGTGTCCTCTCTAAACTGACTTCACACTCTTTACTTGATTTGTATTCATTATTTAATTGTCATTTCTTGAGATTATTCGACTTAATATTCTCGTTCAATATTAAGCTATTAAAAGAAAAACGTCGAAAACTCCCCCTTTTATAAAATCGACTTTCCCCAGCTTAATAACTTGCAATAAACTCAACCATGTCCAGCCACATATCTCAATCCAGAATTTTCAGTTCATTTAAACTAGATGCAACACATACTTCCAAAGTCAACAAATATATATAAGAGACAGTTTACAGCTCAAAATCATCACCATTCACCTCTTGGATCGTACTCGATAATCATAAAAGCCTATCATAATCTAGGACGATCCTAAGTTACATCCCAAAAAGCAATTCCATAAGCATGTAATGTGCAAATTTAACATATCGTACATAGATAACAAAATAATCGTTGTTATACCTCAAGTGCAACAAAAATAGCACTCGGAGGATTCGGTTCGATATAGCTACTCAAGATAGTCCCCGAGGCTTCGCACCCCAAATTCCAAATGGGAGCCTAACTGGTATGATCTGCGATGTTATTAATAAAGGGTGAGCAAAACCACTGCTCAGTAAGTAATTTAAGTAAATGCATGCTAGACTCATGTCGTTCTATATGCATGTGTGGAAAACAATACTGAAGTAGTAAGCGAACTCGATATTTAGGCATGATCATAAACCAAACACTTCTTTATGCATTTCGGTTATAAAATGCTTTCAATATGCACTTAAAAACAAAACTTACTATGCAATTCATTTAAATGAGTTCGCTATGCATTCAGTTGAACTCAGTACGTTGTGCATTCAAATAAACTATCAGTATAGTTCGATAAGTCAATCGATAATTACTTTGATAAAACAATCAGTAAGCATTCGATAAACGATTAATAAGTATTTCAATTCATTTCGATCAATATGGATTTTCAAAAATCCATTAGTCATAATCAAGAAAATCGATAACGATTAGGCATATTGCCTCAGTTCACTAAAAACAGTACTGATAATGAAACAATAGTAAGTAAAGTTTAGGCAATGATCCTCAATCAATCAATCGATATCCATCCTAGCTAGTGATGGAATGGTGTCGCAAGCAACACTAAATCTATGGCCATAGCACAATATCCAGTCTCGCTGATCAGTCGAGAGCTGGAACTTGCTTGCTGGTTTTCCAGACAAGTATCAATCTACCTAGAGCACTACGCTCGATAGGTACAATACGATCGTCTAGAGCACAAAGCTCAATAGACGGGCAATAAGGCCTAGAGCTAAGCTCGATAGGCTATAAGTGACCCGAAGGTCGTAGGACATGCTTGCACTCAAAAACAGTTTTGAAATCAATTTCCTCGTGTAGCACTCGGCTTTCACGAATTCTAAATCACCATTAAATCAGTTTTGACTTCGAAGCATAAGGAACTTTTCGATTTCTTTCAAATGTTAGTTCAAATCAAGACTTTGCAAAATATAAAATCTGATGCAAGTCACTAAAAACATAAATATTAAGTAATTAGACTCAAAACATGCTATACATAAATGCATGTATGCATCGGTTCATTTCACTTAACATGTACGTTTGGCTGGCCACTACACGTAAAGCAGAAATTAAGTTTCAATCCAGCTCAAGCATAAACGAGTTTATAGAATTAAACCATTCCTACGAGATGGTGCTAACAAACTTTACTTAACCCACTTACCTAATGTCCTTAGCCGATATTCTCTTCGAGCCTCCGATAAAAATCTACTCCTCCATTCCAGTCAAAGTCACTACAACCATGGCAATACCATCTCAATCATATACTCATATTATGCCTAATACTATTTTCAAGACATGAAATTGAAATCACATACCATTATTAAAAATTGCTATTATGCCCAAGATTACTTTGCATTATAAGTCTAAAATATACTTATACTCATCTCTAGAGATATGTATATAAATAAATCTTGAACCGATGTTTAGTTCTTGCTAAAATTTCCTTAACCGATTTCGTACCGATCACTTTGTTCAATATATATATATATATATATTTACATGCTTACACCAAGGTTTCATTCCTCAAGTTCCTATTTAATAGCAAATAAATATTGGTAAATAGGCAGTATATTCATATTGCATTCAAGATTCAACCATGTAAATTAAAACCTATGTTGTTCTTCTTCTTAAAGCTCAATATATATATATATATAATTTCTTCTTATCTATGCCTTTGCATTTATATACATGTAGATATTATCCAACAATTATACATAATTGTATAAACATGGTTATACAATTACATTATGCAAAAGGCTTAACTTTTACCTTTAAACTAGCTCAACCGATTTGCTGGATACTGGTCTCCACAATGCCTCCCGGATGTGGCTCTTTGCTGTAACTTCTATTTTCTCTCCTTAATTCAACATCAATTCCTAAATTTTATCAAGCCATTTTTTTGTATAACATATTAGTATGAATCCATCGATATGTATACATACATATATTCACTTGAAATAAAATGAATAAATCTTACATGTATTTCCTTTAAGACCCGAATCTCACTGCCTCCAAATTCAGCTCTTGCTCATGTCTAAACCAGCCTAAGTCAAATGCCACATTTTTTTTATTTCAAGACTAATATTTCCAAGGCTTCAAATCGTTATTTCCCACCTCCTTGTATTGTTCAAATCACTCTCTTTCACACGCCCAAGTAGTCTATTTTTACTCAGCTTACCGTCAGGTACAACTAGCCCCTTTGAACCAGCATGAAGCCCACCTAGAACCAGCCACCGAATGTTCCTTGTTAAGCCTTTAAATCAGCCCCAACAGTAGCTTCTCGTATGCCTTGTTTCTATCTACATTTTAGTCTTCAAACCAGTCATAAAACCTAACCTAACAACAGCCTTAACTAGCATCTAAAACCCACATTAATTTCCTTTTAGCTTACTGACCTTGTTGATCAACCGAATGTCACTTGCTGTTGCAAATTTCTTTCCTTCTTCTTCTTTTTGGTTTGCTGCAGTAATCTTTTTCCTTCTTCAGCTTGTTTCTTTCTCTCCTTCACTGCATTTCTCCTTTGTGTTTGGCCGAGACCCCTTCTCCTTTCTCTTCTTTCTTTTTCTCCTTCCTTTCCAGCCGAGATCCCTCTTTTCGTTTCTTTCTTTCCTTCCTTTTCTTTGGTCGGTTCCTCTGTTTTGTTTGGTTGTAGCTTGGCCCTCTTTAAGTCTTTCTTTTATTTTGTTTTCTTTTCTTTTACCCGACCTAGCCTTAGCCTCTGTCTATATATATATTTTTTTATCGGGTTACTGTCTCTTTTTCTATTTGGCAGAAGCTTTGCTTCTGCCTTTCTTTTATTTACAGACCTGCCACGTTACGTTTTGATTGGCTTCCTTAGGAAGCCAATCATATTTAATATATATTATTATATATGTTGTATATATATATATATGTATATATATATATATATATATATTTCCTGTTCACTATTTATCTATATACTTGTACTGTTATATATATACATATATTAATATTAATATATTTTTTTGTCATTCCATATATATATATATATATATGAATATATATATTTTATACATCTTGTGTTATTTTATTTCTTTTTATTAGTATTATTTCTTGTCTTATTTAATCACATCTCCCATTCTAGTTTATATGCATATACATATATATATATATATATTTGTTTATTCATCTATATTCATGTATATATATATAACTTTTTTTATCTCAATTATATATGGGATATATATATATTCAATAATATATATATACACATAGCAATAATGTCCTTAATTAAATTTATTTTCCTTCATTAAATTAACGTATGTTTTGAACTTAATTATATGATTCCAAATTATGCTAGCACTCATCATTAATCGGTAATTGCTCTTAAGTAAAATATTCGTTTCCATTACTAAAGGAAATCGAAAGTACAACAAAAATCTAATTCCTTAATTTACTTGATGTCCTTTATTTATTTACAAAAATCAATACGAAATTTGCACTCTTCACATTCTCCCCACCTTAGGAAATTTGGTCCTCCAAATTTTCCATGTCTATCTGAAAGAGGTGAGGATACTTATCCTTCATCAAACTCTCTAACTCTCACGTAGCTTCCTCTGAAGAGTGATGCTGCCAAAGTACTTTCACTAGAGGAATCGTCTTCGACCTCAATATCTTATCTTTTCTATCCAAGATCCGAATAAATCTCTCAACATAGCTCAAATCCTCCCTAATCTCCAAAGGTTCATACTCAATAACATGGGAGGGGTCCGGATGATACTTCCTGAGCATCGACATATGGAAGACGTTGTGCACACTTGACAACTCTGGTGGTAATGCTAGTCAGTATGCCACGTCACCAATTCTCTCTAGTATTTCAAATGGACCAATATACCGAGAGCTCAATTTTCCTTTCTTACCAAATCTCATTATATCTTTAGACGGAGAGATCTTCAAAAACACCTTATCTCCAACCTGAAATTCTAAAGGTCTTCTTCGACTATCTGCATAGCTCTTCTGTCTACTTTGGGCTGTCCTCAATCTACCACATATCAATCTCACGTCTTCGGAAGCCTTCTCTACCAATTCTGGAGTGAATATCTTTCTTTCACCTACCTCTTCCCAGCCAATAGGGGATCTACACTTACGTCCATACAACGCCTCGTAAGGTGCCATCCCAATGCTAAAGTGAAAGCTATTGTTATATGCAAATTCAGCTAGTGCCAAATGATCATCCCATGAGCCTTGAAAATCCATGACACATGCTCTCAACATGTCCTCAAGAGTCTGAATTGTCCTCTCTGACTGCCCATCGGTTTGAGGATGGAAGGCTGTGCTAAAGCTCAGTTTAGTTCCTAAAGCCTCTTGGAAGTGTCCCCAGAAACGGGAAGTAAACCGAAAATCTCTATCCGAAAGTATGCTCACTGGGACCCCATGCAACCTTACTATTTCTTTGACATACAAATTTGCTAAGGCACTAAGTGAATCGGTAGCTTTCATGGCTAGGAAGTGAGCGGACTTCGTCAATCGGTCCACTATCACCCAAATGGCGTCATGGTTCCTACGAGTCCTCGGAAGCCCCATGATAAAGTCCATAGTCACATGGCTTTGTTCCATTCGGGCCATCCTCGCTTCCATGCTGTCTGGTGGTGGTGGAGTCGGATTTGAGGACGATGGAGGTACTGTAGATGAGGGCGACCGTGTAATTGGATATCTTCGAGCCAACCCCCTCGGTCTGCCTCCAATTCTCCTCATTGTATTTCAATCAAGAGGAAAAACTTATACCAAGAACAGATCAATCTTAGTATAAGTCGGTAACAGTAAGTTACATGTAAACATTACACAGTACATGGGATGTAACACTAATAACGATCTCTATGACACTGACATGTACTAGACAAATCATGCTCTGATACCATTTAATCTGTAACGACCTGAAGGCCGTGACGTACACTTATCACTCCATTTACCAATTACCAATTTTACGAATTAAATTTTTCTTTTCAATTTAAAGTTTACATTCGGTGTCAGTGTCCTTTCTAAACTGACTTCACGCTCTTTACTTGATTTGTATTCATTATTTAATTGTCATTTCTTGATATTATTCGACTTAATATTCTCGTTCAATATTAAGCTATTAAAAGAAAAACGTCGAAAACTCCCCCTTTTATAAAATCGACTTTCCCCAGCTTAATAACTTGCAATAAACTCAACCATGTACAGCCACATATCTCAATCTAGAATTTTCAGTTCATTTAAACTAGATACAACACACACTTCCAAAGTCAACAAATATATATGAGATAGTTTACAGCTCAAAATCATCACCATTCACCTCTCGGATCGTACTAGATAATCGTAAAAGCCTATAATAATCTAGAACGATCCTAAGTTACATCCCAAAAAGCAATTCCATAAGCATGTACTGTGCAAATTTAACATGTACATAGATAACAAAATAATCGTTGTTATACCTCAAGTGCAACAAAAACAGCACTCGGAGGATTTGGTTCGATATAGCTACTCAAGATAGTCCTCGAGGCTTCGCACCCCAAATTCCAAGTGGGAGCCTAATTGGTATGATCTGCGATGTTATTAATAAGGGGTGAGCAAAACCACAGCTCAGTAAGTAACTTAAGTAAATGCATGCTAGACTCATGTCGTTCTATATGCATGTGTGGAAAACAATACTGAAGTAGCAAGCGAACTCGATATTTAAGCATGATCATAAACCAAACACTTCTTTATGCATTTCCGTTATAGAATGCTTTCAATATGCACTTAAAAACAAAACTTACTATGCAATTCATTTAAATGAGTTCGCTATGCATTCAGTTGAACTCAGTACGTTGTGCATTCAAATAAACTATCAGTATAGTTCGATAAGTCAATCGATAATTACTTTGATAAAACAATCAGTAAGCATTCGATAAACGATCAATAAGTATTTCAATTCATTTCGATCAATATGAATTTTCAAAAATCCATTAGTCATAATCAAGAAAATTGATAACGATTAGGCATATTGCTTCAATTCACTAAAAACAGTACTGATAATGAAACAATAGTAAGTAGAGTTTAGGCAATGATCCTCAATCAATCAATCAATCGATATCCATCCTAGCTAGTGATGGAATGGTGTCGCAAGCAACACTAAATCTATGGCCATAGCATGATATCAAGTCTCGCTGATCAGTCGAGAGTTGGAACTTGCCTGCTGGTTTTCCAGACAAGTATCAATCTACCTAGAGCACTACGCTCGATAGGTACAATATGATTGTCTAGAGCACAAAGCTCAATAGACGGGCAATAAGGCCTAGAGCTAAGCTCGATAGGCTATAAGTGACCCGAAGGTCGTAGGACATGCATGCACTCAAAAACAGTTTTGAAATCAATTTTCTCGTGTAGCACTCGGCTTTCACGGATTCCAAATCACTATTAAATCAGTTTTGAGTTCGAAGTACAAGGAACTTTTCGATTTCTTTCAAATGTTAGTTCAAATCAAGACTTTGCAAAATATAAAATCTGATGCAAGTCACTAAAAACATAAATATTAAGTAATTAGACTCAAAACATGCTATACATAAATGCATGTATGCATCGGTTCATTTCACTTAACATGTACGCTTGGCTGGCCACTACACGTAAAGCAGAAATTAAGTTTCAATCCAGCTCAAGCATAAACGAGTTTATAGAATTAAACCATTCCTACGAGATGGTGCTAACAAACTTTACTTAACCCACTTACCTAATGTCCTTAGCCAATATTCTCTTCGACCCTCCGATAAAAATCTATTCCTCCATTCCAGTCAAAGTCACTACAACCATGCCAATACCATCTCAATCATATACTCATATTATGCCTAATACTATTTTCAAGACATGAAATTGAAATCACACACCATTATTAAAAATTGCTATTATGCCCAAGATTACTTCGCATTATAAGTCTAAAATATACTTATACTCATCTCTAGAGATATGTATATAAATAAATCTTGAACCGGTGTTTAGTTCTTGCTAAAATTTCCTTAACCAATTTCGTACCGATCACTTCGTTCAATAAATATATATATATATATATATATATATATTTAAATGCTTACACCAAGGTTTCATTCCTCAAGTTCCTATTTAACAGCACATAGTATTGGTAAATAGGCAGTATATTCATATTGCATTCAAGATGCAACCATGTAATTTCTTCTTAAAGCTCAATATATATATATATATAATTTCTTCTTATCTATGCCTTTGCATTTATATACATGTAGATATTATCCAACAATTATACATAATTGTATAAACATGGTTATACAATTACATTATGCAAAAGGCTTAACTTTTACCTTTAAACTAGCTCAACCGATTTGCTGGATACTGGTCTCCACAATGCCTCCCGGATGTGGCTCTTTGCTGTAACTTCTATTTTCTCTCCTTAATTCAACATCAATTCCTAAATTTTATCAAGCCATTTTTTTTTGTATAACATATTAGTATGAATCCATCGATATGTATACATACATATATTCACTTGAAATAAAATGAATAAATCTTACATGTATTTCCTTTAAGACCCAAATCTCACTGCCTCCAAATTCAGCTCTTGCTCATGTCTAAACCAGCCTAAGTCAAATGCCACATTTTTTTTATTTCAAGACTAATATTTTCAAGGCTTCAAATCGTTATTTCCCACCTCCTTGTATTGTTCAAATCACTCTCTTTCACATGCCCAAGCAGTCTATTTTTACTCAGCTTACCGTCAAGTATAACTAGCCCCTTTGAACCAGCATGAAGCCCACCTGGAACCAGCCACCGAATGTTCCTTGCTCAGCCTTTAAATCAGCCCCAACAGTAGCTTCTCGTATGCCTTGTTTCCATCTACATTTAAGTCTTCAAACCAGTCATAAAACCTAACCTAACAACAGCCTTAACTAGCATCTAAAACCCACATTAATTTCCTTTTAGCTTACTGACCTTATTGATCAACCGAATGTCACTTGCTGTTGCAAATTTCTTTCCTTCTTCCTCTTTTTGGTTTGCTGTAGTAATCTTTTTCCTTCTTCAGCTCGTTTCTTTCTCTCCTTCACTGCATTTCTCCTTTGTGTTTGGCCGAGACCCCTTCTCCTTTCTCTTCATTCTTTTTCTCCTTCCTTTCCAGCCGAGATCCCTCTTTTCCTTTCTTTTCTTTGGTCAGTTCCTCTGTTTCGTTTGGTTGTAGCTTGGCCCTCTTTAAGTCTTTCTTTTATTTTGTTTGCTTTTCTTTTACCCGACCTAGCCCTAGCCTCTGTCTATATATTTTTTTTATCGGGTTACTGTCTCTTTTTCCGTTTGGCAGAAGCTTTGCTTCTGCCCTTCTTTTATTCACAGATCTGCTCCCACGTTACGTTTTGATTGGCTTCCTTAGGAAGCCAATCACATTTAATATATATTATTATATATGTTGTATATATATATATATTTCCTGTTCACTATTTATCTATATACTTGTACTATTATATATATATATATATACATATATTAATATTAATATATTTTTTTGTCATTCCATATATATATGTGAATATATATTTTATACATCTTGTTTTATTTTATTTCTTTTTATTAGTATTATTTCTTGTCTTATTTAATCACATCTCCCATTCTAGTTTATATGCATATACATATATATTTTTATTTGTTTATTCATCTATATTCATGTATATATATACCTTTTTTTATCTCAATTATATATGGGATATATATATTCAATAATATATATATATACACATAGCAATAATGTCCTTAATTAAATTTATTTTCCTTCATTAAATTAACGTATGTTTTGAACTTAATTATATGATTCCAAATTATGCTAGCACTCATCATTTATCGGTAATTGCTCTTAAGTAAAATATTCGTTTCCATTACTAAAGGAAATCGAAAGTACAACAAAAATCTAATTCCTTAATTTACTTGATGTCCTTTATTTATTTACAAAAATCAATACGAAATTTGCAGTCTTCACAAGAAATGCTTGTTTGGCGATGGTGAGCAAAGGTTTGTTACGTTAGCTCGTGCCAAGAGCGGAATGTGGGCGAGTAGGACCATGCGGCAGGACCTTTTGGTGAGATATAGCAACTCACGCATGAGAGGGAGGTAGGGTGCCGCACAAAGAGCACATGCAGTTGTGAATGTTGCAAGCATGTTGCATCGTAGACCTTTGATGGGAGATTGTGGTTCGCCTATTGACAGCCAGAACAGGCAAGCACAGTTAAACGCGGCACGAGTTTTGGTAAAAGAGTAAGCCACGATGGCGAGCACCGCACATACACCATAGTTTTGGGCAGTAAAGAGATGATGGCGAGCACGATTTGTAGAGTAAAAGATCGAAAAAATAGCTAATGTATGACAGGCACCACCGCAACAGAAGGGCTCTTGCAACGACAGGTCAATTCGTCATACGTAAGGCGGTAACACAAATACACGAGTATTGATCCGAAGCTACATGCTGGCCCAGTAGGTAAAAGGTAATGGTGAGTATATTCGACAGGTTATATTATGGTAAAGCGGTTCGTTCTGTGCAACAGTCGTGCGGGCGAGGAAAAGTCACACTGCAAGCATTCTAAGCGAGCGAACAGCTCCCGTGAGCCCAGCATCCTGCACACAAAACGTGAAGCAATACTGACGAATGCAGTGTCATGTAGCAAGCACAAGACCACTGTAGCAGACACTTTCAGTAATTGAGTGGCATGTGGCGAGTGCATAACCAACGCTATAGCCTAGCCTCTGTAGCAAGGCTCGCTTGGGAAAACACTTGCCAAGGTGCGAGAAGCAATCTAGGTGGACAAGCAAGGAACAAGTTGAAGGGTTTGGCAAAGATGCGCAGACAATGCTAGATGAGCTCGCCCAGGAAAGGAAAAAGCTAGACGAAGAGCTCAAACAAGCGAGCGTAAGTCCAAGGGAGCTCTATTGGGCAAGCCCCAACTAAAGACCTCGAGGAACACACCAAAACTTCAAAAGCCAGCTCGTGCTCGCTCGGGTGCGTAAAAACATAGACAATCGGCCGAAATTGGGCAAGGCACAAAAGGTTAGACAAGCTAGGGGCCGCCACGTGAGTACGGTTGTGGGTGGCGAGCAAGAATACGACCATCCTGAGACCCAGGCGAGCAAGCCCTTTGTCAACCGAGACAGGAACTCACCTAGGAAAGAGAACTCTATGGGCGAGCCATTCAGAGTGACCAAAGCGTGAAAGGATTAGGCGACTCTGTACATCATCAGGTGCACACCCATGTAATGAAGGATCGAGCGAGGATGCACTCTTTCAGACAATGAGAACTCTAGTTTGCAAGCGAGACTTTGGCGAGCCCAGCCGCAAAAGCTCTCTATGAATACGACAGAGCTCGATTGGTGATCTAGCTGAATGCCCAGTAAAGAAGAAATCGGGTTGGCAGCCTTCGTCCAAATTAATGGCCCTTGTGATGTCACGAAAGTGCACACAGATACATCAAGAAGAGACAGTGAAGGGGTGATGGTCCACATAAGATGCCCCATTAGTATTGACATTGATAGCAAGAAACGAGAGCTATTTGCTGATGAGTTAGAAAAAAGCACGCAGCCAATTGCTTGGATGCAAGGTCAACGAAGTCCCTTGCACATTGTTATAGTCTTCACCGACTAAGCAAGGGACATGTTGGTGGTAGCAGATTTGAGGTACCCTCATATTATGCTTTCAATTTTCTTGTCCATTCTAACAGTTGTGATCGTATTAGGCAGGTGTCCGAGGCAGGCACTAGCCACTGTCGTGTAAGGCAGCAAGCCAGGGAGAGCTTGGTTCGATCGAAAACAACTTGTGGTAAGCTCGTGAAGGTAGATTGCTGGTATCGAGGCACGACTTAGTGCACAATCCATGGTTGACAGCAAAACATCCCAGCACTCGTACTTTATAGATTTTTCAAAGACAAAGACTTGGAATGATACTGGTGGTAAACATTTGCTATTATTGTTTTAACATTTGCTGCAACTATATTGTTTCTTATTCCATTTAATTGAAAATACTACATTATGAAACGAAAGGTCAGTTATTTTTATCTGTACTATGATAATCATCCATGTTTGATAGACATGTTGCAGGAATAGAAAAAGAAAAAACGGAGGTTGGCCAAATAGACAGGCACAAATAAGTCCCTAAGTGAAAAATGCGCGAGACAGGCAAAAATAAGACCCCAAGCGAGAAGAACACGCGAGACGGGCACAAATAAGTCCCTAACTGAAAAATGCGCGAGACGGGCAAAAATAAGACCCCAAGCGAGAAGAAGACGCGAGACGAGCACAAATAAGTCCTTAAGCAAAAAATGCGCGAGACGGGCAAAAATAAGACCCTAAGCGAGAAGAAGATGTAAGACGGGCACAAATAAGTCCCTAAGTGAAAAATGCGCGAGATGGGCAAAAATAAGACCCTCAGCGAGAAGATACAAGACGGACACAAATAAGTCCCTAAGCCAAAAATGCGCGAGACGGGAAAAAATAAGTCTCTAAACGATGTACGTTACAATTTTATCAGATTACATTTAACGTATTATATTGGCATCTCGGATATAAACGATATTACATTCTAACAAGTCCTTAAGAGGATAGTACGCAAGACAGGACAAATACTCCAGCAAAAGTTCTTCTTTGGACACGAAAAGTCGCAAAGAAAAACTTAGGGAGCACATAGTATACAGGCTGCAAGGTATGTTACAAGGTATGCTACAATTTTATCATATTTTATGTTAACATTTCAAATATAAGCGATGTTATATTCTTATCAATTTTATAAAGTCCCTAAGCACAAAATGGTGGGAGACAGGGCAAATTCTAAAGTCCCTGAGCGAAAAATGCGCGAGACGGGCAAATGAAAAGTCCCTAAGCACAGGAGGTGCGAGACAGGCAAAACAAAAAGTCCCTAAGCGAAAAATGCACGAGACGGGCAAACCAAATACATAAGTCCTTAAGTGGAGAACACGCGAGATAGGCTCATCGCTCAAGTAAAAGTTCTTCTTTGGACACGAAAAGTCGCAAAGAAAAACTTGGAGAGCACACAATAAGCAGGCTGTGAGGTATGTTACAATTTTATCAGATGTACATTTAACATTTTATGTTGCCATTAACAATGTTATATTCTATAAAGTCTCTAAGCACAAAAGGGTGCGAGACGGGCAAATCCAAAGTCCCTAAGCACAAAAAGGTGCGAGACGGGCAAATCTAAAGTCCCTAAGCACAAAAAGGGTGCGAGACGGGTAAATGCAAAGTCCCTAAGCGAAAAATGAGCAAGATGGGTAACACATGAGCCTGAAGCGAAAAATGAACGAGGTAAGCCATGAATAAAATGAAAGGACTTGAAGCGAAAAGTGTGCGAGGAAAGTCTGATTATTATGTAAGACTAATACAAGGTAAATGTGTAGTTGCCTCTGTAGATGATTTTAAAAATGTGTTGATCAGTTTAAGACTAAGCTCTTCCGCAAAAAACTGGGGAGCACTCTAGATTAATTTTTGCCTCAAAAAGAGCATCTATACTAATAGGCACCCAAGCATGTACGCCTTGAGGTGCTATAATTTGAGAAGCATTTAGCTTAGAGGAAAAAAACATATCCCAGTAGCGTCCTGAAAAAGGCACTTGACAAAAGAAATGATGACACGATGTCGTTTCTGTTACAAATAATAATGAAGTCCATTAGTTGAGCCCTCAAATGACGATAAAAAAACTTTTGTGATAATCCCAGAAAGAGGGTAGCAAAAGAATTTGAAAAGCCAATTCTTTATATACTCTTTCACAAGGTAAACCCTGCGAAAGAGTGGGGAGCAATTGATGTGGGTCATGTTAAAGATTACTGGACTTTTCTATAAGTCAAGCTGAAGACAATCAGGCCGAATAATAATTTAAGCCCAAGAGGAAAGAGGACTCAGAAGGCCCATAAATGATCCACTGGGTTATTATTTATGCTGTGGGTCTCAAAGGTAATTACGCGCAAAATCACTTCTATAAATAGATCACAGGTATTATTTTTAACTCTAAGCTCTATTTGCCTACTGAAACCCCGCTAAAACCCTGTCTGACTTAAGCATCGGAGTGCACACGCAGGGAAAAACCCCTGCGCCCTTTGATGGTTTTCTTTCTTGCAGAACTTATTTGGAGACACGTGAAAAAAGAAAACAAGATCAACGTCAGTACGTATTTATTGTTGTTTTGTGCAACAATATAATGAATGTAACACAGTACCAACTAGTTATAAATAACGCTGCCGTTGATTGTACTATTACTTTAAATTAAATAAAATATCTCCTGTCGTTTGTGCAAAAAAAAAAAAACAGAACTATGCACCAGTCATCCATACAAGTTGCAACAAGCAACTACAATGGGTAAAAAGAGCCTCACATTATAATCTAATAATAAAGAAACAAAAATCAACCGGTAAACTAAATTTAAACATAGAAACCCATGCTTTTTAAGAGTGCATGAATTTTTCTAACAACCTCTTCATCAAATAATAAGAAAAGGAATTATAAGGCATATAATTTGAGTTTGAATCTTAGCAATTCCATCTCATCTCTAATATAAAAAATATATATGAATTTTGTCTCAAATGATTGGCTAAACATGGCCTTATTTTACAATATTTTAACCTAAACATGTCAAAGAAGTAAATACAACGAGACAAAGAGTACGCCAGTTCTTCATTGCAAAGTAAAGCTGAAAAGGAAGAGATCCAAACAATTGACGATGTCACAAACAAATAGCTCAAACGATGATAAGCAGAATCAAATATCAACAACCTATCAATTGAAACAAGAATCGATAAGAATTTAAACAAATATTTTAATTAAAGAAATAAATGGGAGAAAAAAAATCATATTTACCTGCTTAGTTAACACGTTTCACCTCATTTTTTCACTTCATCGCGTAACGTTATCCTTGTTTCTCCCACATTCACGTAAAGGTATTTGATCCTCCACATTTGGACGATGCCAAATTATATCATTGTAGGTGGATTGATTATAAACTTTTTCTTCCATTATGTTAAAATCTTCCATAGTATTATTCTGAGCTTGTTGGAGTTCCTTCACAACAAATAACCCAAAAAAATGATAAAAAGTACTAGGTTGATTAATTAACTATATGCATATGACGTGTACAAATCAGAGTCTCCCAATTCATATATACTGATATATAGTTATATGCTAATATAACTTTTGTTTCCATCATTTTGTTTCATGATTAATATCGATATAATCAAAAACAATAAATTAACTAAGCATAATAGTTAAAAATAAGAAGTTGGATAGTACCTCTCTTATAGCATGCGCAGGATATTTTGAATCAATGCTGAAACTTGTTGTCAATTTGTGACATTTGATTACTAGAAAAACTTTCAAGGAAGAGAATCGGAAATGATAACCTGTTGGAGCAAAGCTCTTTAAACTTGGCAGCTCTAAAAGATTCAACCTTTCTAATTCAGGGAACTCAATTCCCTTTTCACCATCTTCAACGTTTAATTCACCTTGATGCCCAAAGACTTGCTCTAGTTTGGAAGCCCCATGAATTCTGATATCTTTGAGTTTTGAGAGAGAACAGCTGGTACTAATAGGAAACAAGCTTTTCAAGTTGCTGCACCCTTCAATCCATATAACTTCAAGACTAGGGAAGGATATAGGCGATGATTCTATTGAACTTTGCTCCATTTCAATGATTTCTTCCAATTCCTCGCAATTTTCTATGCTTAAACTGATCAGTTGCGGTAAATTTCGAGCCACCATAACAGAAAATAGATATTTTAGCCTGTTAAAATCTGACACCGATAACTTTCTAAGGCTTGCAGTTTGGATTGGACTCTGCAACTGATGGATTATATGCTCTTTCCTTGATTGGAGGCATCCAACTTGAATTTGAAATACCTTCTCCCAACTAGTTGTGTAACACGCGCTTCCAGCCTTACAAAGGTGTAATTCCTGTATACATGTAAGAATATTGTAAATAATTTAATTAAAAATTGAATAAATTACATAGGACTTATTTTATTACGCCATTACTAAACGAAACAAGTTTTTTTTTCATTTGTTTTAATTTTTAAATAAAAAGCGCGTTTTATTAATTGTCTCGAATGAGTTGCACATAAATAAAATATTATTAAAGATGTGAATTGAAAAACATCTCCATCTGTACAAATTTTGATTTATAATACTTTTATTTTATAATGTAAAACTAGGTACTTTTTGAAAAGAGTTTTCAGTTTTTTTTCAGGGCTCAAGAAAGATTCATATATACTCAAATTAATTTAAATCCTATGGATGCTCAAGTGATGATTTTATTTTTATATTATTAATTTATTATATATTTATTCACATAATAAAAAGAAATTATATTTTAGCTTTGAATTTGAGATTTTTGAATATGATTTAGTATTTAGTAAAAAGTTATTTTATGTATAGAATAATAATTTGAATAAATATATATAGAATGTTTGAACAAAATTAGTGAGAAAAATATTATAAAATGTGCAAGTAATAATATAAAAAGGAGAAAGTAAATAAAAAAAATTAAAAAGAGGTATATAACATCGGGTATAGAGTCAAAGAAAACCCAAATAAATCCACAATAATTTAATAATTAACTTGAACAAGCAAGAAGAAAGTATGATCTATCAAGAAACAAAAACTATGTAATATAGAAAAAGAAAATAATAATTTAAAATTGATAGTCATTCATCCTCATTTTTAGCTTATGAAATATTAAAAACTCTAATATAATACCTCATATCTCTGTAATATTGCATAAGCTGTATTCAAAAAATAGAAAAATCAAGATAAAAAAAAAATCACATAAGAGATCGTACGTTTAACAATCATAATGAAAACTTAGTCATATGTTTAATTTATTTTCTGTAGGCAAGTCAAAGCGAAATCCCAATTTTAGCTTTTTTTTTTAATTTAAATGTGTGTCAATTTTAAATAAAAAATTTGACCTTTGTTTTTTATAGAAAAAATAATAATAATGTAACACCTACTATTTATAGGCTTATACGATGATATTTGGGGTGTAATGATAATTTTTAAATTGATAAACATATATATATATATTGAATTTAAAAAATAAATTAATTATAATCAATTTCAAATTTAAAATAATTTACGCCCATAAAGATAAAATTTATGTTTGAGTTTTTTAAATTTAAAAAATATATCAAATCCATTTCGAAATAGATATATCTAAATTATATGTTGAATTTTTTAAATTTGAAAAGAGATACCTAAGTTATAGGTTTTGTCCATTAAAAACAAATGTCAGACATAAGTATCCTTATAATCAAATTTTTATCAAGTTTTGTCTTATGTCTCATCCTAAAAAATATCTAGATAAGCATTCACATAAACAAATCCTATCTTGTATAAACTTTTTCATTCATTTTTTTCTTTTTTTTAATTCTGTTAATGGGTTAATTTTTTATTTTAATTTTTCTATCCAACCAAAACATCGAAGACAACATTAAATTATTTTATGAGCATACAAAAGATTTGGGCCAAAGGCAAATTCTTAAATCACAATTAAAGGAAAAGTGCATAAAATACCTTTAGTCGAACCTGTTTGTCGACTTCTTGTTGAATATTGAAAATTTCCAATTGAGGACAATCTAGAATGAATAGCTCTTCCAAGGATGGTGACACGATGGGATAGTTTTCTGAGCAAAAGCAACTCAAATCTATCAAGTTTTCAAGATCTAGATATTGTAGGCAAGGGAGTGCAATGGCATGACCAACTGCATTCTTTTCTTTTGCCACATTGAAGACATGTTTTAACTGAGGATCATCAGTTATTGCAAGGGATTTCAAACGTGGAAGACCTTGAGCCAAAGGATTTTTAAAAACATATTCCAGTCCATAGCACCTTCTTATCTCGAGTTGTTCTAGCAGCACCAAGCTTTGAGTAAGCGATGGAGAGAAGAGATACTTCAATCTATGGCAGCCAAAAATTTTTACAACTTTCAGGCTTTGAGGGTTGAAATAATGGCTGGGCTCTTTCCATATCCACTTCAATTCTGGTAATGTATCCAGCTTCAAATACGTTAAATTTGAGAGAGGTGCTACCTGATATTCCTTGAATATTATAATATACAGACATGAGTCCATTGATTAAAAATGTCAATAAATATTCACAAGACATATATTTGCTAAAATATGTGTAGAAAGTGTTAAAAAAACAAAATATTGAAGAACTGTGTATAGTAGTTGCTGAATAATAATTTATTAGATGTGGAAAGGAAAAGAAAATATGTACAAAATGTGTTAATAAAATTTAAGGATTTATATAAACCCTTAATTTAATTGAACTTTTTTTCCCTTTAAACTTCAACAGGAGTTAATATGATCAATTTATATATAAAGTTTATTAATTTGTCATTAAAAGTATCTTTTGTTTCCTCCTTCCAGACATAAGTAACTGGGAATAATATATTTCTGTACCAATAATATATTTTAAAATATATTTTAAAAATGGTTCAATTAACAAGTGTTTATAGACTATAGTTATGGGTTTAGAATAGTTAATATATTCTATCTAAAAAAAATATCTTTCACTTCAAGCATTGTTTTCATCAAATTCAAGAATGAAATATGTATTGGTTTCATTTTTTTTTATAATAAACATCATCCTAACCAATGCTAATGTATTCCTTATAAGAACTTCCGCAAGAAAGCCTTTTTAAGAATATTGAAAAATATATTGTTGGGTAGTGTGTATATATAGTAGTTATTAGATTTTTTAGCATTTATTTTTAAAAAAAAATTTACAACCACAACAACCAAGATTTAGTCCAACGATTGTTATCTCTCTTTAGAAGAGATTAAGTCTAATATTCGATTCTCTATTCCCCTCTTACCAAAAATAAAGTTAATACTAGGTTAAAAGCATGTGGAAATTTTCTTGCAATGAAAGTATATTTAAAAGGAAAAAAGAGGAAAAATTAAGTAGTTCAAATAAATAAATTAAAAAGAAAAAAAAACATGGCTCTTATTAGTATAGGATTTAAAAGTGTACCAATCGCTTATCCAACAAGGCAACAGACTTAATTAAAGATTTAAAATTGTTCAGTAAATTAGTAATCAACTACCAACAAAAGCAGCAGAGAGCATGCATGAAAGGAGAAATGAAGAGAGAAGAGGTACCTCAAGCTTAACCGTTTCTTTCTTTTCAAGAATCTCATCCATTTGAAATACCACTTTCAACTGCTCACAGTCTACAATGGTTACATCTTTTAACTTTTGTAAGAACATAGTCGGAGCAGGACCATGGCACAACTCTTCTAAACAGGACATTTTCCTCATAACTAATTTCTCCAAATTAGAGAATACAGTGGTTGGCCCATTCTTTCTTGTTGTGTCCATCAAGCATTCCAGATCATTGCAAAGTCCAAGCTCAAGAGAAGTTAACTCATTTAGGCCACCTTGAACAATGCTTGGGACAATATTTTTGTGTTCCATGGCAACCTTCTCCAGAGCCAACTTTTCCACGTTGCAAAATAGCTCCTTAAATGCACTTAATGAAGATAAGAAATTTTTAATTTTCAAGGTTCTAAACTTTAGCCCCTTAACTTTTCCAACATGTACTTTTACAGCTATCATGTAACTTTTTAGCTTAGCAGGGAACACAAAGTTTTCTGGAAAACATTGATTAGTAGAAACTCTCAGTGATAGTGCAGTCAAATCAGACAATGAATTTAGCTCCGATAAGTTAATATTGTTTCTAGATATCAGGTGAAGCTCTTGGAGTGATGTCAACCTATTACACAGAAATACAAAATTATATTATCAACACAATAATAACGCTTCAAACTAATGATTAAATTAGCTAGATAATTAATGATAACTACAAACTAAACTAATTTTTATTATCTCTGCACGTATAACATTGTTTTTATCTTTTACTATTTGGAATTCATTTGACTATCATGTGATATGCTAGCAGGTTTTTTAAATGGAAAAAACTACAGGTTCGAATGTTTCAATTTATAAGAATAATAATGGGAGTGAACAAAAGCTTAAGGTGGATATGTTTTATATAGTCTAAATCAATATAAACAACATAAAACTAAATACTTAGTTTTGAGAAATATGATAAAAAAACAATTGACATCTACTACTTCATACCTCGATAGCAAATTAGGAGGAAAATTGATCTCTTGGCTTCCGGAGTAAGAAAAATGTAGTGATTTTAGTCCTCCCAATACCACTAATTCTTTAGGTAGCTCATAAATATTAGTTTTAAGCAATGCAAGAATCTCAAGGTTCTCTAAATTCCTCAATAATGAGAAGTCCTCGAGCTCACAATCTTCAAAGCATAGAGTTCGAATATATCTTACAATTTCAAATGCTTTCAGTGAAAAAGAAACATTTTTGAGATATAAAATTTGAAGGGCTTTCATTCCTTCAATGAATGCACTTGGAACTATCACTGAGCCGTTTCCTTCAAAAGCCAAAATTTTGAGTTTTGGAAATTCCAATTTGTCAGGAAAATTATTTATTTCGCTCTTCCAGAAAGAAATTGATGTATAACATCCAAAACTTTCGCTTATAGGCCATTTGGTCAACCCTGCTTTTACCATGAATGTATTTTTCTCTCTCAATGTTGTCCAATGAGCAAAATCACGAACCACATCATGAATACGTACATATATTTCATCCTCATCATCATCACTATCATCACCATCATCAGTTTCCAATAACAAACCCGAATCTTGGAGTGTTCTTAGTGCGTCACGAATTTCCACCCGGAAAACATCCATGAAGTAAACATCAAAAAATAATCCATATCCAATTCCAAACATAATCAACCACTCGATACCAATATTAGAATCTTCTGGAAAAAGAGAACACAGCAAGAAACATGACCGAATATTGTCTTCCTTCAAATAATCGTAGCTAAGCTTGAGGCAATTGTACAAACCTTCACAAACATTTCCATTGTCTGAATGTCTTGAGTCCTTAAGTCGCTGATTTGCTGCAATCCAACTATTTAGATCTTTCCCTTTTAGAGCTTTTCCAATTGATACAATTGCAAGTGGCAAACCCTTGCATTCAGAAGCAACTTCCTTGGCTACTTCATTCAATGTTGAAGAGACATCGTTTAGACCAGCAGTATCTTTGAATAAAGCCCATGCTTCATTTTTGGATAAGATGCTGAGTTGAAATGTCTCTTGACAATTCATTCTAAGACATACCAGTTGACGACGTGTAGTCAACAAACTTTTGCAACCCTCGTCTTCACCGTCGAATGGAATGCCTATAGTTTGCAATTCAAATTCATCCCAAACATCATCAATAATTATGAGGATCTTCTTCACTTCTCTCAATCTTCGCCATAACTCTTCTGCTTTTCCTTCCTCAAAACTTTCTTCAAAATTTAAACCTAATATTCCTGCAATTTTATTTTGAATTCTGTTGATGTTTGGAGTTTGGGACATTGTAACTATCACAACGTAATCAAAAAGCCTTTGTTCTTTTGCATGCCTCCCAATTTCTTTTGCCAAAGTTGTTTTACCCACCCCTGGCATTCCATGCAATCCGATCATATTCACGCCATTACTATTTAGAGCCCTCATAATCCCATTAAAAGCTAAATTTGAAGATTCAAAAGGCTTGAAATCTTTAGATGGGAAGAATTCTATTCCTTGAAGAGGACCACGGTAGCCCACTCGTTGAAAGTTAGAACTCTCAAGAAGTTTAGTGATATAAGGCATCTTTTTTGCAGCTTGCTTACTTAAGCAGTATCGCCATCCCCAACTAGGACACCAGTTGAAACATTGCTTACGTTCTATTTCAGCTTCCAAACTCTGAGCATCTTTCAGTTCTTTCTCCGCCTCGTTTAACCACTCTTGAACGTCCTTCTCAATTACCTCAGTTTGCCTTTTAGCCTTATCAACATCATTTTGTACCCGATCTCTCCTCAATTCAAGCTGTTTTCGCTGATTCTTGAATTCCTCAACGATTTTGCCATAACGGAAAAAGTAACGAACATAAGGTGATGCATATTCTGTTGCCAAGTTTCCAACAGCATTGGCGGCGGCAGATGCAGCAAATTCAGTAGCCATTCTTTGATAATCTGAGGTTGAAAAACAACTTTAATGATTGGTAAACATATTAATTAAAGCCAGCTTGAGAGATAAAAGTAATCGAGAATGTTTGCAAAGTATCTTTCTTACTTTCGAAGCAATATATACCTCAATGAAAATGGGAAGTACAAGAGAGCAATTTGTAGAAGGATCAAACTGGAAATTGAAAATTCTGCAGAAATTAGAAATTCTTTAGTGTTCATGCGCATATTAAGGGTTTATCTTATATGCAAAGGCATATATAGTATACACTTTGACCATGCTATCAATTATTTTGTCAATTTTTAAATAAATATATTTATTTCATTTTTTTCCTTAGAAATATGCCAAAAGAGAAATGAAGAGGATAGTATATGTAACAAAACTTACGGAGAGTAACGAATATATGGTCTATTGAAGCATTCCTCACTTGGGGTTGATCTTCTAAAGCTGTAGCCTGGATGGATTTGTTACTTCACCAACGCCTTAGATGAGGACCGGCCTTTGAATTTTTAGATTTTGAATCAAGGAAAAAAGACAAGTACAGCCCAAGCAAAGAAGCAAAAATACCAGAGCATGTAACCAAAAAGAAAATACTAGGGCAGCTTTGATTTTATTATTATTATTATTATTATTATTATTATTATTATTATTATTATTATTGACCTTTGGTGGACTTAAGGAAATGGAAAAGTATGGACAAAAGAAAACAGATTTAACGGAACAGTTTTTTTTTAGTTATAAAAATAAAGTACAGACTAAAATCAAGGAAAATGGAAAGGAAATTGAATACCTAATATTTGTTGGGTTACAACTTACAAAGAGAAGCACAAGGCAGAAATTGTGGAGAGCTTGGGTAGTCTAGGTATCTGCTGGAGGATGCAGAGATGATAGAAGACGATGCTTGATTGTAAACTGTGTAACAAGAAAGTAGTGAATAAATATTCACAAATATGGGGAATCAACTTTGCTTGAAATGAACAAAATGCTTCAAGTATCCACAAATATGGGGAACTTCTGCTTGAAATGGCTGTGAAATTGAGACAACAAAGAACAGTTTGATCAAAAGACTTGTTTACTTTCTTTGGATTGTGTTTTTTATCATGATAATTACCATTTTTTTGTTCAAATCATTAGCGGAAGACAACTAGAAAAGGGCTCAAACATCCTTTTCTCTTTCTAAATTATTTAACCATAATTAAATAGTGTAATGTGAAGAGGCCGGCTGGTCTTACAAAGGATAGGATGTAGATGTATGGGAAATATTCAGATTGCAGCGCGAGGAAAAGTATCAACCAATAAAAGACTTCACTTTTTTCTCCCTCTTTTTCATTATTTTAATTGTTTTTTCAAACCGACAACCTCGTCTTTTTGAATGCATGTTAAAGAAAAATTATAACACAATGTAAAATTTGATTTCAAATCTAAATGACTTCAACTCCACTCTCAATTATTAAAAAAAAAATCTCTCTTCTCTTTTTCTTTTTTTATCCATAGTTCCATTTTTATTCAAATCATTGTAAGTGAAAGACAAAGTAAAAGACCGTAAAACGGATGAGAATATTTATAATTATACAAAAGAAAAAAAGACAAAGTGACCAAACATCTTTTGTTTTGTTCTTCACAACTTCTGCTAGTGGGATATGTCATTAAATTTTGAAGTTAAATCAACTTAATTTTAGATCATTTCATATTAATCTTTCTATTAGTTCGGATTAGATCAATTTGGATTGGAGTTAAACATGTTCAAATTTATATGGTCAGTTAAATTTTTGTAAGTAAAATATTTCCAATTTAGCATATTAATCGGTTTAGAAACCTGGTCTAGCAAGAAAACATACTTGCTCTTAAGAAATGGGTATAGTGTTTAATTCTGTAATTAATTTTAGAGTGTTTACAATGTTCCTTAAGATTAGTAAACATATTAGCAGCTAGAGAGACAAAAGCAATTGAGAATGTTTACAAAGTACCTTAATTACTTTCAGAGCAATGCATACCTCTATGAAAATGTGAAGTACAAGAGAACAAATTGTTGATGGATGAACTTAGAAAATGAAAATGCTGCAGAAGGAAGAAATTCTTCAGAGTTCATACATGTGCGTATTAAGAATACCTTACATCTGTTAGAGTAAAGCCAAAGTATATAAAAAATTATGGAAAATAAAAATTATAGATTATTTAAGCTCATGCTAAATTAAGCTGTATAGACTTTTTACAACACCAACTCCAGATATCATTATAAAAGGAAAATTTAGTACCATCCTTAATTGAGATTTAGAGAAAAAAAAATGAAAAGTACAAATTTAGGAAATATTTGAATTTTATCAAACCAAAAAATATAGTTTATAATAATTTTCATGTTTTAGAGTTAAAATTAAAGAAATTTAAGTATAATTAAAAATACAGGACCAATGATAGACATTTCATGTTTTTTTTCTTCTGTGGCAAGTTAGGTAAAATAAATGGCTGACTTATGATTTTAAAGGAAGCAGAAAAGAATCTATAAGATAATGACCAATCTTACTTTGAATTCTGTTGAATCCTCTAATTAGCAGCAATGGCATTTTGGAGCAATAACTCTAAGTCACCCAATCTGGATCGACAATCAAAATCATAAGGAAAAAACAGAAATTGCAAGAGAACAGAAAGAGAAACTACCAAAAAAATAAAGTGATGGAATACCTCACATAACTGAAATCCGGGTATGTTGCTATAGCATCTTTAAAATCTCGAATTAAATTAGAAAAGAACTCAGTTATCTCGGTGAGTAACTATTGAACTAGCCGTTGTTAGCAAGTTTCACTTATGAACCTCACTAAACACGTTATTAAATTACCAATTGTTACTTGAGCAAATTCAATAAATTAGTAACTCTGACTAGAAGAATTGCATAATTTGGAGACAATTCCTTTACGGAAAGATACAAAAGTAACATAGTGGATTTAGATTTTGGCTATGTCTAAAGAATTTGATTCATATATAGTTAGTAAACTTGATTTCATAAATAGTTGAATAAAGGAAAATCCAAAGTAGCATGTTTACTTCGTAAAGAAATTACCTTTGAAACAGCATCAACGATAAACACGGTTCATGAACACGAGACCAGTGAAAAGCCATCCAACAACAGCATAGGGCTGTACATCCAGTCACGTCTGTCCATTAGACAACAAACAATAGACAAAGCTGACTAACAGCGAACTCTTTCGAGGATCCCATATTGAATTGCAACAAGATTGAGGAAAGAATTATCAAGAACAATATTTAACACAAATCAATCATAATTGCACTATTTGGGAGAGAAAGCAAGTGTAAATAACATGTTTCTATTAGCAAACAGATCAGCTAAACCGAATCAGCTAAACCAGATCAGCAAAAGAGGAAATTTACCTGATCGAAGATGTTGCCGGACGAGATGGGGAATATATCCAGGCAAAATAAAGAAGACAGCGAAAGTAGCTTAACAGTAGAAATTGAAGCTTTAATTGGCGTCGGGCAAAAAAGAAATGGAGTTTCGAGGAAAAGATCAAGGTTGAATCGACAAGAGAGAGAGAGATTTTAGGTTGGTGAAGAGAATTTGGATAGGGAAGAATTTTGGGGGAAACGATCCAGACTGGGACAAAGGAAGTAAAATATCTAAGAATTCGCGGCGCTTTTTTAATTAACGCCGTCACATAATTTTCATAATTATGATTTTTAATTCATTTGTTTAATTTTAAAAAATTAACGGCTTTTTTTTATTTAAAACGTCATTATTTTATAAATATTTTATTATTAACTAAAATAGTTTAAAATTTTATTTTTTATTTTATTCACGTAATTTTGTTAGATAGCAGCGTTTCCAAAGAAAATGCCACTATCTTTAACTTAGCAGCATTTTTAATGTGAAACGCCACTATTTTATTCTTAACATTTTATTTTTTTAAAAATAAATAAGAATATCTTTTTATTTTATTTATTTAATTTTGTTAAATAACAGCGTTTTACAAAGAAAAAGCCGTTATATTTTAAATTTAACGGTATTTTTAGGATAAACGCCGTGATATTATTAAAAAACACGATATTTTGTGAAATTTTTAGTGAAACGTCACTAAATAAATGCGACTAAAAGTCTAAATTTATGTAGTGATTCATGTATCATATGCATATAATATAATTAACCTTTTATTTAACTATTTATCATTGTCATCAACTTCAAGAAACAAGAATTGAGAAAGAATAAGTAATTAAAGTAAAAATTAAATTTATTTGTTAACTGAAGAAATGATGTAGTAAAGTGCATAAGTCAAAAAAGAAGTGAAGAAGTTGAGCATATACAGCAAATATTATGGAGAATAACATGTATACGGTTTATTCAAGGATACCTCACTTGGGATGGACGTTGTAAATATGTATGGATTTTTTACTTCACCAACACCGCTGCAAGGAAAATGAAAGATTAGCCAGCCTTAAATTCTTTTTTTTTTAAGTAAAGCAAAGCCAAAAATCAAAAGGAAATTAAAGAGGTAATATTTGTTGAGTTCTAAAGAGAAGAACAAGGCAGAAATTGTAGTAAGCTTGGGAGATGATAGGCACGATGGTTGAAAAGAAACTAAGTGTGTTTGAAGAGTGAAGAGAAAGAAGTAAGATTGGTAAGGTATATATAGGAAATTTGCGAAGACTAATAATTGAAATTACTATACTAACAACCAAGAAAATTAAACATTGGCAATTGTCTAATTATGTTAAGTAATTAGTCATTCCATGCATGTGAACCTCTTTGCAACTTCCGCACTTAACAATTAAGAAACGTTTTTTTTGTTAATTATTATTGTTATTGATTTTGGGTTGACTTTTGCAGGATTGCTCCATTTTTTGTTTTTTATCCATCGCCGGCGGTGATGGTTTTCCATTATTATTATTATTGATTTTGGGTTGACTTTTCCATGATTGTTCCATTTTTGGTTTTCTATCCATGGCCGGCGATTGATATTTAAAATTAAATATCCACAAATATTTAAAATTAAATATTAACAATAAAACAGACTCGGGTGGCACTTCTTAATTGGAATAGGTCCTTTTTTTGGTAATATTCAATAGAAGGAACAAGAATTAGCTCGGATTGCCTCTCTACGAGTGACCGAGACCACGTTATAGTAGGAGAGGCTTATTCGACGTGACTTAGAGGAGTATTTGAACAGGGCAGAGTTGTTATGGAAGCAGAGGTCAAGAATTTGTTGGTTGCAAGCAGGGGATAAAAACTCTAGATTCTTTCATTCTTATGCTTCAGAGAGACGACGAAAGAATACAATTAGCGGGCTCTTTGATAGCGATGGACATTGGCAAGAGAATGAAGAATTAATGGGGGACATCGCTATGTCTTATTTCCAACATCTATTTATAGCTGATGGACAAGCCAATGCCATTGATGGATACCATTCTGGAAACCATAAATCCGAGTGTAATCAATTCACCAAAAAAAAAAAGTATGAATCAAACTTTGCTTCAACCATACACTGAACAGGAAGTGGAGAATGCCCTTTTTCAAATGCATCCCACGAAGTCCCCTGGTCTTGATGGGATGCCTGCATTATTTTTTCAAAAATACTTGTATGTGGTTAAGCATGAGGTGTTACAATTCGGTCTGAATTTTCTTAATGGTAATGGTGATATTTCAAAAGTGAATTCACTCATATTGTGCTTATTCCAAAAATCGCTCATCCACAAGAAATGTCTCATTTTCGACCTATTAGCTTGTGTAATGTTATGTATAAAGTAATTTCTAAAACACTTGCTAATAGATTGAAACAGATCCTTCCCACCATAATTTCTGAAACACAGAGTGCCTTTGTATTGGGCATGTTAATAACAGATAATTTTATTGTTGCTTATGAGTTACTTCACTCTCTAAAGAATAAGTGCTCTGGTAAAGAGGGTTATTGTGCCCTCAAATTGGACATGAGTAAAGCATAGGATCGAGTTGACTAAAAGTTTTTAGAGGCTATTAGTAGAGAAGCTTCAGAATATGAAGAGTATGTTGAGCATACTTTCTTGATTTGAAAAATGAAAAAAATACAGAGTTTATATAGGAGGCTGGTACAAGCGTTTTACCAGCTCACCCGCAAAAGACGCTAAAAGAAATTAAAAAGAGTAACAACCAGACGTAACAACCAGAACATTCTAAAAACTATTTATTTAGCCTATATATATTTCTAATACTCCCCCTCAAGATGGAGAGTGTATGTCATGCACACCCATCTTGTTGAGAAGTGTTGTAAATTGAGATGGAAAAAGGGGCTTAGTGAGCAAGTCTGCAATCTGATGTTGAGTGGTCACATGAAGAGTTTTCAACTTCCCAGCCATGATTTTTTCCCTCACCAAGTGGCAATCAATTTCTATGTGTTTTGTACGCTCATGGAAGACTAGATTTGCTGCAATGTGGAGTGCTGCTTGGTTATCACAAAAAAGTAGTGCTGGTGAGGAATGGTTAATGTGAAGATCTTGAAGAAGAGAGAAAAGCCACATTAATTCACATGTGGCATTTTCCATTGATCTATACTCTGCCTCAGCTGAAGACCGGGAAACTGTAGTTTGCTTCTTTGACTTCCATGAAATCAAAGATTCTCCAAGAAAGACATAAAAACCAGAGATAGAACGCCTGCTATCAAGGCAGGAAGCCCAATCTGAATCTGCAAAACATTTCAGTTGAAGTTTTGAAGCAAAGGAATAGAGAAGTCCTTGACCAACTGTACCCTTTACATACTCCAAAACTCTGTATGTAGCCTGTAGATGAGGAACCCGTGGTGTTGCAAGGAATTGACTCAAGTGATTGATTGCAAAACACAAATCAGGCCTTGTAATGTTGAGATACAATAATCTACCAATTAACCTTCTGTAACAAGTTGGATCATCAAGAAGGTCCCCTTCATCTCTTGACAACTTCACATTGGGTTCCATAGGAGTTTTTCTGGTCTTGCAGCCAAGATATCCAGCATCTGAAAGTATCTGTAGAGCATAGTGGCATTGACAATCAGAAATTCCTTTGCTAGACCTGGCTACTTCAAGGCCTAGGAAGTATTTCAATGCTCCAAGGTCCTTAAGTTTGAAGCGCTTGTTCAGGAAATCCTTTAAAGCTGTAACTTGTTGCTGATTGTTAGAGGCAATAACAATATCATCAAAATATATTAACAGAAACATGAAGAAGTTCTCAGTAAACTTTGTAAATAGAGAGCTGTTAGCAGTCGATTGAGTGAACCCCAAATCAAGTAGAGCACTGGAAAATTTAGCAAACCATTGGCGAGAGGCTTGCTTCAGGCCATACAAGGACTTGTGAAGTCTGCAAACAGAATTAGGAGGTAAAGACTCCCCCTCATGGTGATATCCAGGGGGCAGTGTCATGTAAACCTCTTCAAGAAGATCACCGTGAAGAAAAGCGTTGTTGACATCAAGCTGAGTAAGATGCCAACCATGAATAGCAGAAAGAGCAAGAAGAACACTGAATGTGGTGAGCTTAGCAATAGGAGAAAAAGTATCGACATAATCGATGCCTTCTTATTAAGTGTAGCCTTTGGCTACCAACCTTGCTTTGTGCCTCTCAAGAGAACCATTAGCATTAAATTTCAGCTTGTAAACCCATTTACAGCCAACAGGGTGTTTACCAGCAGGAAGAGACACAATAGACCATGTGTCATTTGCTTCCAAAGCTTGTAACTCAGTAGCCATAGCTGATTGCCACTCAGGTATTGCAGCAGCTTGTTTAAAGGTTATGGGTTCAAAGTGGGAAGAAACAGAATTGACAAAGGCACGATGGGATGGAGACAGTTTATTATAGGTGAGGAAGTTGGATAAAGGATGGGATGTAGAACAAGAAGTATGTGAAGAAGAAAACAAGTGATAATCTTGGAGATAAGATAGAGGTTTGACTGATCGAGCAAGTCTAGTGGAATCTTGGGCTGTTGTGTCAGGTAAGACAGAGGGAGATGGAGTAGAGTGTTGAGAAGGTAAAACATGATCAGAAAAATAAAGAGGGATGTGCTGGTGTATGGGAAGCTTTGAAAAGGAAAAAGGTCTTCATGAAATACAACATCCCTAGAGATGTAGGTGGCATTAGTGGTTAAATCAAGCAGCTTATACCCTTTATAACCAGGTGGGTAACCAAGGAAAACTATAGGGGTGGCACGAGGAGAAAACTTGTGACGGGTACGAGGTAAAGTTGAACTATAACGAAGACAACCAAAGGTACGTAAATGAGAATAGGAAGGTTTCTTTCTGCACAACAGTTCAAAGGGAGTTTTGTTGGATAACAAGGGAGAAGGTGTTCTATTGATGAGATAAACTGAAGTGAGAACACAATCACTCCAATATGCTAAAGGAACATTGGACTGGAAATGAAGGGCACGAGCTACATTAAGGATATGCTGGTGTTTGCGCTCAACTATAGAGTTTTGCTGGGGACGGTCGACACAGGAATGAAAGGATTGTATACCCTTAGCATGAAAGAAATCAGGAAGTGCTAATTCAGGGGCATTATCTGTTCTAACAGCCTTAATGGAAGTACCAAATTATGACTGTATAAGTGTGTAAAATGTAGGAAACACAGTAGAAAATTCAGATTTAGCATGAAGAAGATAAATCCATGTAAATCGAGAGCAATCATCCACTATAGTCAAAAAATAACGATGACCCTCAACAGAAATAGGAGTAAAGGGTCCCCAAATGTCACAATGTATCAAATCAAATGGCAGTGCAGAAAGTGTTAGCTTTAAATTGCCATACATATTTTGAAATGACAAAAACTTAAGTGAGCTTTAATGTTTTAATTCATATTGTAAATTTGCCTTATCACACATGATTTTCTCAATACATTTTAAGTGATCATACCCAAACATTAAGACCATGATTTAATGATACATCCTTATTGGTCTTAATTCTTTATAAATGTTTTGAATATTTTAGAAAATCACTTAATGAATTTTTGGACAATGTTTTTATCAAAGAAAGTCATGAAAAACTCCCACAAAAGTGCCAATATGTTTTGGGTTGAATTAGGATCAAAGACCACATCATTTCTAACCCAAAAGTGCAGGAAAAACCCATTCTGGAGGAATGGGATCGATCCCCTAAGGAAAGGGATCGATCCCTTTTTGGCAGTATGCCCCGGAAGGCCAAAATGAAGCATGGGATCGATCCCCTAAGGAAAGGGATCGATCCCTTTATGTCAGAAAGTCCCCAACGGCTATTTTCTGTGAGATACAACGGCTAGCTTCGGTTTTGGCTCCAACCAACGTCCACAAACCATCCAAGGGACTATAAATAGAGGCTTAGAAGCTAAAGGAAGGAAGAGGAACAACCAAGCAACATCTTTCATCATCTTATTCATCTTCCTCAAGCCTCAACATCAATTCAAGAGATAAAGAGTCTTCATCTTCTATCATTCATCTATTTCTTGTATTGCTTAGCACAAACTTTGTATAAGCTTTTACTTGTGCTTAATCTCTGTAATCACTTGCCTATCTAGAGGCCTTCTTTGATTACTTCTCTTGTAAACCAATTCATTCCTTGTAAAAGGGGAGGTTTCTCTTTAGCCTTGAAAAAGAGGGAGGTTTCTCTTTAGCCTTAGAAAAAGAGGGAGGTTTCTCTTTAGCCTTAGAAAAAGAGGGAGGTTTCTCTTTAGCCTTAGAAAAAGAGGGAGGTTACTCTTGAGCCTAGAAAAAGAGAGAGGTTTCTCTTGATCCTTGAAAAGAGGGAGTGTAACAAATTCAAGTATAGTGAATTTGGGGAAAATCCTTGGGAGCGTCTCAAGGTAGAGGACGTAGGCAAGGTAGCCGAACCTCTATAAATCGATTGTGTAAATCTCTCTCTCCTTACTCTTTATTTACTTGCACTTATATTGTGTTTATTTCATTGAACTTGAATTGCATGCTTGTCTAGCCTAAGAGAACTTAGAAAATATCAATATAGGCTAGAGAATTTAGAAGAACCGAAAAACGAACTTAAGATTAGATAAAAACCGATTCACCCCCCCTCTCGGTATAGCCTATAAGAGCCAACAATTGGTATCAGAGCTTGGGCTCGAGATTGATTTAGACTAACCTCTATCGAGCAAAACGATCATAAATGGCTCTAGGTGATGATTTTGAGACTAGCTCACAAACTTTAGAAGAATATTCATTTGATGAGCTTCAAGATGCATTTAATGAGCTAAGTGATGAATATAAATCAATGCATGCAAAATATAACAAAAAGTTAAATAAATTTAGAAAAGAGAATGAAATTTTGATCAATACAAATGTTGAGTTGGAGGAGAAAATAAAAGATCTAGGCTCAAAGAATGATGAACTCACCAAGGTGAAATTAGAGCTAGAAAAGAAATTAGAAGATATTAAAGATAAATTGGCAAATCCTAGCTCTTTGACTATTGAGGATGAAAAGGAAAAACCTAGCTCTAGTGAATGCAATAATCATTCTTATGATGATTTACAAGATGCTTTTGATGAGCTAGCTAGTGAATTTGAATGCATGAACTCAAAATACAAGAAAATGATCACAAAATTAAAAATGGAAAATGATGAGCTATTGAATGCTAAGTTAGCATTTCAAAAGAAATTAGAGGAAGCTAATCTAGAAATAAATGAGTTAAATAAAAAGAACACAAATTTGCATAACTCATTTTCTAGGTTTTATATGGGTCAACAAAAGCTAGATCACATGTTAGAGACCCAAAGAGCTTTCTTTGACAAAGATGGGTTAGGCTATAATGCTAAACAAAAAGAAACTCATCTTAAGAATTTCCTAGTGAGCAAAAATACCATGCATGATCTATCTCTTACATGCTCACTATGCAATAGAATAGGACACTCTTCACAAGCATGCACATATAGAAAAACCACATTTAGAGGAAGAGTTGTTAGAAAAATGTGGGTGCCAAAGCATGCAATAAATAATGATGAATTGTGCTTGAAATGGATCCCAAAAGGATCAAAAATTATTTGTACTAACTCTCATGGACCCAAGAAAATTTGGGTACCAAAGCATGCTTGAATTTGTTTGTTGTAGGAGTGTTAGAGCATGAGAATACAATAGAACAATGAAGTTTATATGCTCAACACATCCTCATGAAGTTTGCTTGTGCCAATGAGAGAGAGAAAGAGCTTGAGGATCCACCCTTAGCTAGGTCACAACAATCCTTCAAGAAAGGCCTAAGGTGGATTCAACAATTCAAGGCAAAGCATTCTCAAGCAAAGGAGTTTTGTAAGCTTAAATCCTATCTCTTCAAAACTCATTGTTTGCTAAAATTATTTGTATGTTTTATTGAGGCACTTGGTTGATGATCTTTGATGCTTTGTGAGTTGAATGATTGATCAAAAAGGCATGATAAATGATTTTTGAATGTTGGATGAACAAATATTGATGATTGAATGAAAGGCATGTTTTGTGATTTTGAAATGATTATTGAATTTCTGTAGTTTGAGCAAGTTTTCTATGTGTTGATAATAGATTTACTTGCCTCAAATCGCCAAATATGTCATATATGCAAAATTCCATGTCATGAGCCTTAATGAAGAATATGCATATTAGAAATCATGGCATAATGTTCACAAGTATGATGATTTGATGTTATATGTGCTTAAAATCTATGTGAACAAGTTTGTTTTGACATATTTATGTAATTCAATGCATTGGTTTGGTCAAAATATGCTTAAATCTCAAAATGACCTCCTTTGAGGCCAAAAATGCTTTTATTGGTGAAAATCCTACCAAAATTGCAAAATCTTTTGTAAAATGGTTTTTCATTCAGATTTTTCATTCATACAAGTCCAAAATCATGTTTTACAAATGTCTAAACCTTTACTTGGACTTAAATTACTCAAAAATGAAGTTTTGGCACCTCAAAGGTTGGATTTTCTGTCAAAAACTGCAGACACAGGATGAGGGATCGATCCCTTAGCAAGAAGGATCGATCCCCTTGAGCAGAATGCAGGAAATTTGCATTCTGGAATTAAGGGATCGATCCCCCTCCCAAAGGGATCGATCCCCCCAGGCCAAAATGGCTTTTCTGCACTTTTTCAACCGAATTTGAGAAGGATTTTTCACTTTCTTGATATCCTCTTTCTTCTCAAGTTAAAATCCAGTCTTTTAACTTCTTTTTGATGATCTTTAAACTATAAAAACTCATTTTTCATTGATATCATGCCTCAACTTCATCAATTAATATCATTTCCAACAAATGGTATCACTTTCAACAATCAATATCATTTTTCTTGAACTCACAAGTGCAAAATCAGTTTTCTCATTGAAAATGGTCATGAATTGCATAAATCTTGAAATAATCTTGAAATATACTTTAAATGAATACTTAAACATAATTTTGAGATCTATTTCAATGATTTATGGATATATTTGAGAATTTGATGAACTTGTGCATAATGAGTGTTTTTCATATCTTTTGTTCATCTTAGTCAAGCATGCTTATAGGATTATGTCTTTTGGCTTGACTCACATATTCCCATTGAGCATCATGATATAATTCTTATGGATTGATTCCAAATGTAAATTCAACAATTGGTAATAGTCATTGGCCTATAAATTGTGATGGTAAATGGATCCTAAATGTTCAAATGCATGAAACCTTATCATCCTTGTACTTAAAGAACTAAGGTCTTAATGACAACACCAACATTCAAAGATAAATGCAAACTTGAACAAATTTAATATCCATGCATTTATTATTTGAATATTTCCTTGCTCATAATTAGTTAAGGACTTGAATTAGAAAATGAGCATAGGATTTGTGTGCTTGAAACCATGGAAGAAAATGTGTTTGCTTGAATTCCTTGATTTTTTGAATCTTCCATATGGTATCAATTTGTGAATATGAATATGGATTAATATTTTATGATAGTGTGCTAATGTTTAATTAATCCATATGCATATTTGATAATGTGTGATTGTGTTCTTGCATATTTAGAATGATTATTTTCTTGACATGAACACACTACATATTGGATTCATGCAAAATGACTAAGTCAACCATTAGTAACAATTGGCATTTAGATTGAAATAACAATTGGTTTCATTGGCAATCATATTTTCAACAATTGGTAGGCCAAAACTAAATTGTCAATTGGTATGAGCTTTAAATTGACAATTCTTCTCATGCTCCTTAGATTGAAATGACAAATAGAGAAGAATTCTCTTAGGATATTTTTGCATGAAACTCTTGTGTGCTAGAATTTGAAGTTAATTGCTATATGATTTAATTCTAGACACAATATTTCTTGAGAATGATTTATGAGCACATGCATATGATATGTTATATAATTTTAGCTCATAATCATGATGTATTACCATGCACCTTAGTCGGACCTTAGAGAACAATTGATATACTTAGGTGCTTGCTTAACTTCTTACCAATTGGAACCTTCTTGCAAAATTACTTATCAACAATTGGTATCCAAATTATTTATAAACAATTGGTATTGGATCATAAGTCATATTCATTGCATGAATATTTCATACTCTTTGAGAATATTGACTTATTTATTTGTGCTATAAGTCCCATGTACTAACATGTTTCTTGTTGGATGGAGCATTTTTATTTATTCTCACATAGCCATGATTTTAGGGGGAGCATATTTTTTATTATTTTTCCTTCTTTTTGCTATGACAAAAAGGGGGAGAGATAGAAAAAGGGAGAGATAGATATAGAGAGAGATATTAAGGGGGAGAAATAGTTTAAAAATTCATTTTCAAAACCCATGCTTATATTAAGGGGGAGCTTTATAAAATCCTGCTTTATTTGAGGGGGAGTATTTTATCAAAGAATTTTCAAAGCAAATTTACATTAAGTTTTGTCATATCAAAAAGGGGGAGATTGTTAGCTTTAAATTGCCATACATATTTTGAAATGACAAAAACTTAAGTGAGCTTTAATGTTTTAATTCATATTGTAAATTTGCCTTATCACACATGATTTTCTCAATACATTTTAAGTGATCATACCCAAACATTAAGACCATGATTTAATGATACATCCTTATTGGTCTTAATTCTTTATAAATGTTTTGAATATTTTAGAAAATCACTTAATGAATTTTTGGACAATGTTTTTATCAAAGAAAGTCATGAAAAACTCCCACAAAAGTGCCAATATGTTTTGGGTTGAATTAGGATCAAAGACCACATCATTTCTAACCCAAAAGTGCAGGAAAAACCCATTCTGGAGGAATGGGATCGATCCCCTAAGGAAAGGGATCGATCCCTTTTTGGCAGTATGCCCCGGAAGGCCAAAATGAAGCATGGGATCGATCCCCTAAGGAAAGGGATCGATCCCTTTATGTCAGAAAGTCCCCAACGGCTATTTTCTGTGAGATACAACGGCTAGCTTCGGTTTTGGCTCCAACCAACGTCCACAAACCATCCAAGGGACTATAAATAGAGGCTTAGAAGCTAAAGGAAGGAAGAGGAACAACCAAGCAACATCTTTCATCATCTTATTCATCTTCCTCAAGCCTCAACATCAATTCAAGAGATAAAGAGTCTTCATCTTCTATCATTCATCTATTTCTTGTATTGCTTAGCACAAACTTTGTATAAGCTTTTACTTGTGCTTAATCTCTGTAATCACTTGCCTATCTAGAGGCCTTCTTTGATTACTTCTCTTGTAAACCAATTCATTCCTTGTAAAAGGGGAGGTTTCTCTTTAGCCTTGAAAAAGAGGGAGGTTTCTCTTTAGCCTTAGAAAAAGAGGGAGGTTTCTCTTTAGCCTTAGAAAAAGAGGGAGGTTTCTCTTTAGCCTTAGAAAAAGAGGGAGGTTTCTCTTTAGCCTAGAAAAAGAGAGAGGTTTCTCTTGATCCTTGAAAAGAGGGAGTGTAACAAATTCAAGTATAGTGAATTTGGGGAAAATCCTTGGGAGCGTCTCAAGGTAGAGGACGTAGGCAAGGTAGCCGAACCTCTATAAATCGATTGTGTAAATCTCTCTCTCCTTACTCTTTATTTACTTGCACTTATATTGTGTTTATTTCATTGAACTTGAATTGCATGCTTGTCTAGCCTAAGAGAACTTAGAAAATATCAATATAGGCTAGAGAATTTAGAAGAACCGAAAAACGAACTTAAGATTAGATAAAAACCGATTCACCCCCCCTCTCGGTATAGCCTATAAGAGCCAACAGAAAGATTATTCAAAGAAAGAAATGGCAATCTTCTTTGTTTAGCTAGATGACAAATATCACAATGAGAAGGAAAATTTGATATATCATTGATATGCAAATCAGATTTCAATGTTTCCAACTTAGAATAAGAAGGGTGACCTAACCGAGAATGCCAAAGTGCATTAGATACCAAAGAAACATTATTACAAATAGGTAATGTGTGTACTGAAAAAGGAAGCAGGGTATTAGTGTCCAAGACATACAGATTTCCCAGTCGTCTACCCTTCCCAATCATCCTACCCGTCGATTGGTCCTAAAGTGCACTGATAGACAATAAATTGAACTTAAAATTGGGTACAAACAGCACATGAGATAAAGTGAATTTATCAAACAATGTGATTGAGCCATGACTCGTGATGGGAACCATGTGACCATTGAGAAGAGTGACAAAACAATTTGTGACACACTGAGAAGAGGTAACTTGATCACGAGAACAACAAACATGGTGTGTAGCACCTGTATTTAAAACCCAATTTGAAGAGGTATGGGAAGAAAAGTAGTAGAAGAGGATAGAGATAATATACCACTAAAACTAGAAATGGAGATGTTGGGCAGTGAATGAGTCTCGGACATATTGTTTTGTTGAAGCTAAGACTGCAATAGATGAAGAATCTGTTGGCACTGGGCAGGGGTGAAAGCAGATGGTGAGGATTCTGTTAGAGTAGGTTGGGAAACGGGGGTGGTGGTGGCAACCTGATTGGCTGGAGCTTTAGCTTGAGATTTAAACCGAGGTTTATAACCTAGAGGATAACCATGTAATTGGTAACACCGATCACTGGTATGGCCATGAGTATTGCAATGAGTGCAAAAAGGGCGATCCCGCCTGGGTTTGGAGGAATGAGTAGAGGCATTCACAGATACTGAGTTCAGGAGAGGTGTCTCAGAAGCAGAAGGAAAACTTTGAGAAATAGAACGTTGGCACTCTTCTTGTAGAACTAAGGAGAAAACCTTAGTGATTGGAGGTAATGGATCCATAAGAGAATCTGAGCACGAATAGGAGAGAATGATTCATTGAGATCCATAAGAAATTGTAAAACATACTCTTGTTGTTGATACTCTGTCCATAACCTCATTCCTCCACAGGTACAACCATGTACAGGTTGAAAATCTTTAAGCTCATCCTAGAGAGTTTTCAACCGCGTATAATAGCCATTCACATCAAGAGATCTTTGGTGAAGAGCATTTAGATGCTGTTTGACTTGAAAGATACGGGGACCATTGCTATGATGAAACCGTTCTCGCATATCGATCCAAATATCAAAGGCAGTTGCAATATAAAGAAGACTATCAGCTATTTCTTTGTTGATAGAATTGAGAATCCAAGAAATAACCATACTGTTGCAACGATTCCAAGCTCCAAACAATAGATCGTCAGCTGAAGGTCGATGAATACTCCCATCAATGAAGCAGATCTTGTTCTTAGCTGTGAGTGCCATGATCATAGCTCGACTCCAGGTATTGTAGTTAGATCCAGAGAGAAGATGAGTAACAAGAACAAGACCTGGATAGTCACTATTGTTAAGATAATAAGGACTACTGGAGTCTTCCATGGAAGAAGAGTGGGAAGCTCCAATAACCGCTTTGTTGTTGTTGTTTGGGCCTCCTCGAGCCATGAGAGAAAGAAAGAAAACTCAGAAAACAACGACGGAAGGAAATAGCTCTGATGCCATATTAGCAGAGAAGCTTCAGAATATGAAGAGTATGTTGAGCATACTTTCTTGATTTGAAAAATGAAAAAATACAGAGTTTATATAGGAGGCTGGTACAAGCGTTTTACCAGCTCACCCGCAAAAGACGCTAAAAGAAATTAAAAAGAGTAACAACCAGACGTAACAACCAGAGCATTCTAAAGACTATTTATTTAGCCTATATATATTTCTAATAGAGGCAGTGATGAGGGAGATGGGCTTCTTGGACTATTGGATGTTAAAGATTATGACCTGTGTTAAGATAGTAACTTATTCAGTCCTTCTGCAAGGGAAACAATATGGATAGTTTCAACCGAATAGGGGATTGAGACAAGAGGATCCCTTATCTCCATATTTGTTTCTGTTTGTGTTGAGGCTTTGTCCCAATTGCTGATTCATGCTTAGAACCAACAACAAAGTACTGGGTTGTAGCTAGCAGAAATAGGCCAAAAGTATCACACCTTTTCTTTGTTGATGACTGTATTCTATTTTTCAGGGCAACAAATGATGAGTGTTGCAAGATTGTGGATTTGTTGAAAATCTATGAACGGGCATCGGGGCAAAAAGTGAATTTTGCCAAATCTGGGGTTTTTCTTTAGCAGTAATACAACACATTCAATCAAATATCAAATAACAAGCTCTCTTCAAGTGAATGTCGACGCTAATCTGGAAAAGTACTTGGGGTTGCCTCCTTTGGTTGGAAGGAATAAGCGTAGACTGTTTGCAAACATAAAAGATAGACTTCGTATTCTGCTTAATGGTTGGAAGGAGAAAACTTTATCAATAGCAAGGAAGGAGATACTTATTAAAGCTATCTGTCAATCCATTCCAACATATGTGTGAGCATTTTCAAATTACCTAAGAGTTTGTTAGATGAGCTGATGTGCATAATAAGCACTTTTTGGTGGCAACATGGAGAAAATCGCAGAGGGATCCAACAGATGAGATGGGAATCAGTTTGTTTGCCAAAGTATAGAGGTGGATTGGGTTTTAGATGTTTCCACACTTTTAACTTATCCCTTCTGGCAAAACAAGGTTGGAAGCTACTTCAATCACCACATACTCTGCTACAGGGTGTTGAAGGCCAGTTATTTTCCATTTAGTCGGTTCATGAATGCATAGATACCATCTAACTCTTCTCTGGTATGGAAAAGTATTTGTGAAGGAAGAGTTGTACTTCAGCTAGGATTGAGATGGAGAGTGGGTAATGGAGAAAGTATCCGTGTTTGGAATGACTCTTGGATTCCTCGGCTATGGTGTTTCAAGCTTATTACAGTTGTACCAACTCATTTGGAGATTTAACGTGTTGCTGCATTGTTACAAAATTGAGGAAATCAATGGGATGAGCATGTTCTATCTGCTTTGTTTGATATTGTCGATATTGAACAGATTATGAAGATTCCTTTAATAGATAGATTTGTTCCTAATAAGTTGGTATGGCATCACAATTTTGCAGGTGTAAACACTGTTAAATCGGGATATAATGCGATGATTCAATACTGGATTTTAACTGAAGGATTACATAATGGACAAGGTCATAACTGGGGAGAATCGTCCACTACAATTTGTTCTGACAAATTATAGAAATCCATCTGGTCTTCTTGTTTGCCACATAAGTGTCAAACCTTTGCATGGAGGGTATGTCAGAATATTATTCCAACATTTGCCCAATTATGTGAAAGGAAAATCTCATCAGTGAATGTGTGTCCTTTTATGTGTTAATGGTGTGGAAACTTTACTTCATGCCTTACAGGACTACTCTGTCCTCGAACCTTTATGGGAGATTTGGGGTTGTAACACTTTGGAAAATTGGCAGTCAGTAGATACAGCTATGGAATGGTTTTCTAATATTGTAACGGTGGTGGATTCACTGAAACTACAACGTTTTATGTTGTTGATTTGCAGTTTTTAGGTAGAGTGTAATAAATTCCTTCATGGAAATGGTTCATATGCTGGGTATCAACAAATCATTACCAGGGCAATGGATTTACTTGATGATTTTGTGGTAGCAAATACCCCAGCTTCACAGACTATGGAGCATTCAATCTAAAACAGACAATGGAGGCTGCCAATAACTGGGTTTATAAGGTTAATGTGGATGCAGTGCTATTTGTGGAGATGAGGTGCTATGGGGTTGGTATATCGATAAGAGACTAATGGAGAAGCAATAGCTTTCTGTGCCATGAAGAAAAAGGGAATAGATGATTCTCTAATCGTAGAATATTTAGCAATTTCAGAAGCGCTTCGATTTGCAGTAGAGATTGGGCTACAATAGATCATGATTGCAAGTGATTCCCAGGTTGATGTTCGAGCAATCAATCACCACTAGCTAGATTATTGTTCTGTGGGAGGCATAATAGAATACATTTAGATGTAGATTAGTTTCTTCATAGTAGTTCCAATCTCCCATATGTATCGAGTTGGCAACAAAGTGGCACATGCTTTGGCCAAATACTCCAAGGGAATAGAAGATATGTTAGTTTGGCTGGAAGAAACCCCCAGCTTTCTAATTCCTCTATGTATTCAAGACAATTGTATGCTGTGATTTTATGTAATAAATACAAATCTATTGCTTCTGATAAAAAAATATTAATAATTTTTTAAATTTATTTTTAAGGATTTACATTTTTTTTTACTTTTTTTTATTAATTAACTGGCTATGTATAACTCAATGCATCAAATATAACTTTAACTAAATTTAAACCCGTGAGATGCACGGTGATGATTTTAATTTATAATAAATTTAAAAAATAAAATAGAATTTAAAAAAATTATTTTGAAATACATGTTGAATAATGTATTAAAAAACTTGATGCATATACAAACTACACAAATTAAAAAATAATTCTTAATATCATAAATTATAGAAAAATTAAATACTAATTAAAAAATTATAGAAAAATTAAATATCACAAATCTTAATATATTTAAATAGCTACAATTTAATGAAAATAATTCTTATAAATAGCTACAATTTTAATGAAAATTAATTTATTATTCCAAGAGCTTTGGCTTTTATATATTTGTATAAGATATAAGATTCATCATCATCATCATCATCAAAGCCTTTATCCCAAAAGATTGAGGTAAGCTATATGAACTAATATATGAATTCACGTTGGATTGTCCATATGTATTCTCCTCCTCCATAGATTCCTATCCAAGGCCATTTGTTCATCCAACTCTAAAACCTCCATATCTTTCCAAACTATTTCCTTCCAAGTCTTTTTCGGTCTTTCTCTAGTCTTAACCCTTCTCTCAACATCCATAGCCTCTATTCTCTTAACTGGAGCATCTACAGGTTTACTTCTTACGTGTCCAAACCAATGTAAATGATTTTCACACATCTTGTCTTCAATAGGTACCACTCCAACCATCTTACGAATTATCTTCATTTCTCATTCTATCTTTTCTTGTATATCCATATATCTACCGCAACATTTGCATTGCTGTTACACTTATCTTTTATGTATGTAGCCTCTTAGTCGCCCAACATTCATTACCATATAACAATGTTGGTATAACAACTGTCCTATAAAACTTGCCTTTCAACCATATAGGAATTCTTTTATCGCACAACACACCTGTAGCACTTCTCCACTTACTCCATCTAGCCTGGATCCTATAGGTCATATCACCATCAATCTCTCCATCCATTTGTACTATCGATCATAGATATCGAAAATGGTCTCACTTAGGTATCACCACCCATCTAACGTCACTACATTATGCTTTTCCACTCAATTAGAACTAAATTTACACTCCATGTATTTAGTCTTCACTCTGCTTAGTTTAAATCCTTTTGATTCCAACGTTTGTCTCTATAATTCCAACTTTGCATTGATCTCTACTCTAGTTTCCGCACATAAGACGTATAAGATATAAGATTATCATAAAAAAAAAACTAAGTCTTATTAAAATTAGAAGCGTAACTTTAGATCAATGATCAGGTGATTCTTCATAAACATTTTATATTTTAACGATGAAAATAATTCATCTCACCACACGTCACATGTTCATATAAAATACATATGTATTTTTCTTTAAAAAAGTTCATCCAAGTAAAAAATTTATACCAAAATTAATTGTGTATAACAACAGGACATATACATTGATAAAAGACGAGTAAAGAAATTGATAAATGATATGAATTTTTTTATTGTAATTTTAATGTTTATAGATTTATATCTTTTAGAAAATTGAATAAAATTATTATTTTTTATTTTAAGATATTACACGTATCAATTTTTTAGATATCCGCATATAATATTTTACTTTGAGTTCAGTGCTTTGGGGTACATACATATATATATATATATATATATATATATATATATATATATAATGGATAATTATCCATACATCGTCAGTGAAATTTTTTTACTTCACAAGCGGAGTTAAGATCATGACACATGTCTTATTTTATTTATTATTTATTTTTTAATATTTTTATGGGACTTGTGTGACCAGCCTAACACTACTTGTAGAGTAAAAAAATTCACCGATGGTATATGTAATAATTATTTATATATATATATATATATATAAGATTATTAAAAAATGAATAGACTATGAAATTTGTTGAAAGAGCTCATAATTTTCATGGATTGGGCCTCAGGTAAGGCACAAAGTACAGTTCTTGAAAGGTTTTCCGTGAAATAAGCACAATGGTATTTTTTTGATGGGTTCCGATAATGGATATGAATTGGGCTTTGGCAATCGAATGATGAGGCTATTGGCTAGTTTTAGAACAATGCAAATTCTGCAAAGTAATAACAACAACAGTAATAACAACAACAACAATAATAATAATAAATTTTCCCTATAAGATCAAACTTATTTAGCTATAATTTTATATTAACAAAGAAGATGAAGAATATGACAATAAATGATGCATATTGCATACAAATATAAAATGATTTAAGCATAAATTTAATTATTTAGTCATTTACAAATGCAAGTAAAAATCTTTAAAAATCTAGCAAAATTTTTTTAACCAATTATTAATTATCCATTGCTAAGACATAATATAAAGTTTTCAAGATAATATTACTTTTCATCTTTCAATAACGGAAAAACATTAAAATTTCATTTTGTTTTAAGCAAAGTCAATGGGGCCACGGATAGTACACAAAAGTGAACATGTGACAAGAACATGGTAGTTCGAAATGTGTTTGAAATATAGTAATTAAAAGTCAAAGGAATATAAATGTTAATTAAGAGTATATGGTAAAAGTTCAAGCTGCTGTGGGTTCTTCTAAGTAGTGTGTCTAAAAACAGAGAGAAAAAGTTGAGTCTTGATCTTCACTCATGAGAAAACGTATAACATGCAAAACAATAAGGCGCGAGAAAACCTATATCAAGTAGATGTATATCCTCTTTAAGACAGAAGCTTGATTATTTTCTTCCACTATACAATCCAAAACTTCCCTTGAAATAACATTTAATAACGCATGAAGAACCAAAATCGTAATACTTTTGATAAGCATTTAGAATGCTAAATATAAAACAATTTAATTAAATAACAAATACTAGATATTTAAAAAATGAACAAATTCAAAAATAAAAATGATCCTTCTCACTTACAATCAATTCAGAAAAGAAAAATTCACTTACAATCAATTCAGAAAAGAAAAATTCTTGCTGCGAACAAATCCTTAATTGCACATATATCTCACTCTTCCGGACAAATTCAAATAATGACGATTTTTTTTATAGAAAACCATTTCTTAGTAGCAAAAGAAACAAAAGATACTGGGAAAAAGAAGAATAAAGCAGGAAAAAGGGAAAAACATTGCTACAATAAGACTTAACCAACTTAAAACTAATTTAAAATCAATAAGTTAAAAATCTGAAATAGCTACAAATAAGAAGACTTGATATTCCAGCCCAACATTCGTTGATATGCTTATCCTCCAGGCCAGACTAAACTTCTTATATCCCTCTGAAAAAAATATTATCAAAAGCATAACATAGTTAATGAAAGCCATTCAGAATATACACCTGCCCCTACAAAATTACATGTGGAATGCTTCGCATAATGAAATTGTCTTCAGAGACAATCAAAATAAATAAAACAAACATAATATATCAAAGGAAATACTAAAACATTGCACCATCCTGCCTCACGCTAGAAAACCTCCTGCTTGTCACGGTACACATCTGCATAAATGAATTTAAACCAATAAACATACACCAGGGCAAAGATGTAAATGAAAAACGCAGTTTCAAAAGAGTAGACAGCTCTTTTTTAACTAATTCTCTTGCTCTTTCTTTCCATATGTAAAGCCAATAAGACAGTAGAAGGGCCAATGTATTGACCGGAGAAAATTATTTTGTTGGAAAATCATATAAATAAACACACATAAGATCTCATGTTCAATCATCAAGAAAATTAATACAGAAGCGTACCTAAATCTAGTGAAATTTTTTGATTGGGTTTAGCAGTCTTCCATGTGTAAACCTTTGAGAGAATATGTATCGCACTCATTGATAAGATATGAGAATAAGAATTACGTTATGTTTAGACTAAGGACCATAACCTATTTATACCTGTAACATATTTTATTTTACTTTGGCCAATCATAAAAATAAAATAAAAAAAATATTAGGTCTCTATAAATTGCAAAGCCCATACCAAAACGAGATACTCTAAAGTCCAATAACTCAAATATTATATGATCACTTTTAAATGGATTAAACACATTAGATAGCCTGTAATGTACAATTAATTGATATATAAAAGCCCACTTAAAGAATTTTTCAACAATCTCCCACTTGGGACATATCTCACCAGACAATTATACATTTTAAAATAACTTTATGAACTCAAAATTTGCTATCTTCACAGAGTATTATCTTTAAACAATTTAGTCAAGCAATTATACGAACATAGGATCAAAGCGATCTTCATTACATACATTTCATAACTAGAACTATCAATGGTCACATACATTGACATAATCAATGAGATAGATCAAGTATGGATGTGTAGCAGGGAAATTACATGTAATGTGATCCCTTAACATCCCTATTTCCAAGTGGTCCTGTAACGGTTTACAGTATAATAAATAACATATTTTCTACACAATTTGCGGTTGGGTTGTCTGTAATGCCTTTAGCACTTGAACAGTCACAGTAACAAATGGTAAACATTTTTTTATTTAATAAATGCGGAATATAAAATTTTACAATATTCCTTACACTTTACATCCCCTATTTTTATTTTACAATAAAGTAGTACTGTATACATGTGTCTGAATATATAAGAGAAGTGACTACACCTTTAAAATTCAATGCACTTTGCCCCAGTGTGCTATTCGCAGCTATATTTATCTGAGTAAGACCTCAAATAATCCTTGCAATTTATCTGGGGAGTTGAAAAATAAAGGGGTGAGTGAACCATGTGCTCAGTAAAGGAGTCGCATGCCGCTTGATACAATGAAATCTATATGTTGGAAAATATTTATTTTCCTAATAGTGTACTAGCACAGTAGAGGAGGGATACTATAGTCAGCTGGAAAATTTAGATGGATCATGGAAGGTATTTTGAAATACCTGTCTTATCCCGAAACCCAGAGCGACTATAGGGAGTAATTTTTAAATTGTTATGATAAAACAATTTAATACTCATTTTTCCATAATATAAATGGAATAAACCATTTAATTTTCATCACTTCAGTAATAGTTCAAAACACGTGACAGTACAGTAGAAAAACATTTTAGTAAGGCAGTACAGTGAACAGTAGATGTAATACCGTAAAAACAGTGTACTGTCACTTTAGTACAATATGTTATATTATCTAGAAAATCAGTGGATAAACAGTTCAGTAATTATTTCTAACTTTATAAATAATTTTCATAATATTCTTTTCCATCAAACAGTAGTTCTCAGTACGATTCAGTAAACAGTAATCAGTAAGATACAGTTCGGTAAGCGGTATTCCTCAATACAGTACAGTAAATAGTATTCAGTAAAAATTCATTTCAATAAACATTATCAGTGGGTTGAGACTAGGCATCACCCTAACTCATATCATGCTATCATCATCCCCTAAGGGACACAGTAACAGTATACAGTAAGATCTATGGCCATAGTCTATAGGGCGTCCTCGGTATACACTTGTCGTGTGACTTCGGGACTGCTGATGACTTGGCAGGTTAATCAGCCACGTGACAGTAACAGTAATCAGTAAGCATGAAATTGGGGCCTAAGTCTCGAAACAGTATAAAAATTGTATTATAGCCTTTATGGATTTTATTCAAAAATAATTTGAAATATTTCATAGTTATCTATAAGGCTCACAAATTCATATACTTCCTCTTTTCATAAATTTTCATCATTTTCACATTTTTCCCATAGAAAATACCTTTAAGGAATTTTAATAAATTTAATCATTTATTTAAGTAAATATTCCAAAAAGGTATTTATTTCATATCCCCAAATATAGGGAAAATAGTCGATAAATATTCATGTATTTAGTGAGAAATCCCATGAATATTCTTTTTGAATATTTTATAGTATAAAGAATATATTTTTTTCTCACTTAAATAAAATCCATAACATGAATATTTAATTTAGCATCTTTCAACAATTTCCACTTTATAGAAAATTTATAGAAATGATTTCCAAAATTCACAATTTATTCCATTTATGCATCTAAAATATTTCATAATATTTTAGAATAATTTTAATAATTTTTCGACAGCATAGCGGCTGCGAATTTCTAGCCTCTTGCACGAAAATTTACAGTATATAAAACCAGCTTTCAACCACAAACCACAATTTATTATTTATTTATTTTATTAATTATTCCGAGACCCTATTTCTATCCTAATTTTATTAATTTTAATTAATGTCAATTCTAAATCTAAAAAATCCTAATTTAATTCTAGCCTCATTCTAAATAATCCTAATATTAAATAATTATCCTAATCTAAATTGTTAAATTAAATTAAAAATACTATGTCACCTAACTCAATTAATTATTTTCACAAATTAAGACCTTGGACAAAATAGGGTGTCTACATAGCTTGCTATGAGGAATCGAACTAGGCAATATGGTTGCAAAATTTTTTCAATGGGCTGTGCATTGTCGATGGTATTGAGAAACCATTGAAGGTATATTGCTATAATAAATCCACAAAGTTATATGCTAAAAACAATATAAGCTTGTTAAAGTTAAAACATATTGACATTAAGTTTCTTGTTGTTAAAAAAAGAGTTCAAAGTCTTTAGATATCTATTGAATATATGAATACAAACTCCATGATTGCGGATTTGCTTCCTAAAGGTGTACCACCTAAGGTGTTTCATGAGGATGTAGCTTGTATGGGTGTAGTTCATCTTGATGATATGTTTGTATAGTGGGAGTTGGTTTTATTTATAGTCATTTGTTATTGAGACATTTTTCTAATCAGAATTAAGTATTGTTGTTATTACTAAAACTTTGAAATAAAGTTTATTCTTTCAATTGCAATTGAGTATAAAGTTTTTGAAAGTATGTTGTTTAACTCTTCGAGTTATAAAATAGGACTTGTAAGACCCGATTTTATAATACTGTAACTATATTTTCGTAAATCTTTAATTAGGAAAATAAATTATTTAGTGAAATTAAATAAATATTAAATGTGGATTCCACTTTAGATTTTAGATGTATTGAGTTTATGATTTATAATATGGTATATAAGAGATGAAAGAAATATTAAATGATGAATTGAAGGTATAGAAATAAATAAAAAATCAAATCAGATATTTGGAAATTGAAATATAATTTTAATGGCATAAAATACAAATAAATGATATTTAAAAGAAAAAAATTGATTAATTAGACATATGATTAATTGTGATTGGTTGGAGTATACAAAACACAGGGAAAATAAGCCAACAACCGTGCAGCAAAATTTCCTCACCGCCACTACTTTTGCTGCTATTTTCTGCACGTGTAGGACCATTTAAATAAAAGAAATGATGAAAGAAAGGTGATAGTTAACTATCTGACAACTTTTCATTGCACAACACCAAAAAGAAAGAAGACAAAAAGACAGTCTTCTTCAAGCATTTCAAGTCGGCAAAGAAAGAGTGCAGCACCGACTTTCTCCTCTGCTAATTTACTGCCCGACTCTGTTCCAGATTTTCAAGGAAACTCCTCACGTTTTTCTCTTGTTTGTTCATAAATTTACCATGTTTCATCACCAAAACAGCCATCAACCTTCATCAAGTCTGTATCCCATCTTTAGAATAAAGTGGCTGAACAGTTCGGCAGTGAAGGAAGGTGAGGATCGATGATGTTTCATGTGTTTCTAGCTTTGATTTTCATTTGTTTATGCATGGAAAATGTATCTACAACCTTAGTTGAATGAAAATTTATTTGTAGAGAAAGAAGTGCTGTTCGACAGTAAAGAAGAAAAGAAAAATGCATGGTTAATTTTGATGTATGTGAGATAAAGATGAAAGCTGGACATTGGATAACAATAGTTATAACTATAAACTAGCTAAATTAATTGGTTAGAGCTAGAAGGTAGGTTCGGCTATGAAAGAATGGTGAGAATTTTCTTGCAAACATGCAGTGGCATGAAATGGGTATTGTTCGGTCAATGAGGAAGGTTGACGATGGTAATGTTATTTTGATAAATAGAAGATATTTGACAAAAGTCTAAGTGAGGTAGAAAATGTTCATAAACTAGGTAAAGAAAACATCAATGAAAAACCAACAAAGAGGAGGCCATAGAGAGATTTCGGCAAGGCTGTTGGAAATGAAATTTGGGCAATTTTGAAAATGCAATAAGTGTATGATAGATATATTAAGTGAGTAGAGAATATTTCCTAAATTAATTGAGAAGAGAAATAAAGGAAATAATAGACATGCATAAATGGATTAAGGAAAGAATAAATGAATCACCATAAGAAGGGGTTCATGAAAACATTCGGCCATGAGCATTTTTGGACTGTTATTGTGCTGCATTTTATGGTTCGAACATGAAAATGACTGTAAAAATTAAAAAAATAATTAATAACCATTTTTGATAAAATTATTTTGCAGCATGAATAATCGAAATTTAGAATAAGATAACTATTTAAATTAGGATTAATTAATTAATTAGGAGAGTTCTTATTAGATTAATATTAAATTTGTGATAGAGTTAGATTAAAATTAGCATAGAAATTTAATATATATTTAGAATTAAAAGATAAATGAAAAGAAGAGATAAAAGTTGATTGAGTCTAGGATTCTAATTAAGAGCTTATAAAAAGACCCTTTGTTCACTTCCTTGAGGAGGCTTCGGTCTGCCAGCATCATCTCTATCTCCCAACCTAGGCTGCAACTCATCACCGAACCATCTTCAACACCCTTCCTTGCATTGTCCAACCTGAGACCTGCTGCAAGCTACTCGTAAACTTTGCCTCATCATCATTAACCATTGTTTTGCTCCTGCTTGTTAAACCGAACCAAATCATCACACAACCAGACCCTGTTTCTTTGCATATTCTTTTCCATCACGCCATCCTAGCTGCATCCCAGCACCATTCATCCTCTGCTCCAATCTTGAAGTTGTAAGTGGAGTTGCGGGAACATTAAGGTTGTTGCAGTATACGATTGCAACTGGGAAAGGGTGTAAGACGAGAAATTAAAGCCGCTGTCGACCTTACAAACCGTCGTTGTTGCTGTTGAATGAGAAGCAAACCGAGCAAACTGAAACAGACACTAGAAACAGAAAACCAAAGGAGGTGGAAAGTATAAGTCTAAATTGAGGCAATAAAATCAAAGCTTGACGTGGTGGGGACAAAACCTACAACAAAGGTATATGAAATCTGACATGGAATGATTCCTCTGTTCACTTACATCTAAGTTTTTTTCTTATTTCTTTTATGGTTTCTCATGTACTTCACGTGTAAGTTATCTTTTCTATTTGTTTTAATTGTTCAATCATTGTTTCATGTGATTTTTTAGTTCTTTAACGTGCTTAGGTTAGTTAATATGATTACTTTATGTTAGAAGTTTTTTATATACTAAAGTATTGGTTAAGGATTTAAAAGTAAACTATTTTTTAATTAGGAAATTATAGGAAAAATCATTTAGGTTATATAAATAAATATAACAAAATATAAAGTTAAAATAATAAAATTTAGTAAATAAAGTACTAGTTAAATTACAGAGATTGATATGATTTACTCCGATGATGAGATTTCGAAGAGGGTTACGCCTAAGTAATGCTTGGGAATCTCTAAGTGAGAAGATTTCCTTCATGGTCTGACTAGCTTAATGGAAGGAGCTAAAGGGAACTTTCAATAAAAAAATAATTCATGTGCATTTTTCAAAAATACAACAAATAAATAAATAATAATGATAAAAAAATAAAGTAAAAATAACAATTAGATAATAATAAATCATAAAGGTGAATATAAATTATTCCGATAATAAGATTCCAGAGAGGGTTACGCTAAAGTAATGCTTTGAAAATCTGTAGGTAAGAGAATTTCTTTTAAATCCTACCAGCTTAATGGAGGATTTTGAATGAATTTTCAATTGAATAATTTATATTAATTTTCTAAATAAAAAATAATTTATATTCATAGATAAAAATAAAAATAAGTAATAGATAAAGATATGAGTCAATAAAAATAATAGAAAATAATAAATGATAAAAGATAAAATAGGGCAATTTGGACAAAGGAGTTAAAGTTAGGAAATTTCCATAAAATATTAAAATTCATCCGATGACAGAGCTTCTTTAAGCAAGTCGCATATACTACTTGAATACTCTTGTGGTAAGAAGGATTTTTTTAAGTTATCCCACCAGCTTAATGGAGGATACTTAGTAATATTTTTCAATATTAAGTATATCGAAATTAAAGATTAACTTAAGCAAATTTAGAGGATAACCTAAGAGTAAGTGATACCATTTTAGGATGGGTGTTATGGGGTTGTTAATCCTTCCCCACATGTAACCATACTCCCGAGCTTAAGATTCTTTGAACGTAGACTGAGCCTGATCTTTAGACAAGAATAGGTGACCAATCACACCTAAGTTAGAATGGTTGGTGGCGACTTTATGAATTTAAGTCTAGCAGGTTAGGTTCTAGGACTTGACATGTTACGATAGGTTGGCAACTCCACTGGAGACTTTAGAGAATCGGGCTAATATTTGGTTTTAGATTATCTTAGTATTTGCTTAGAAAGTTATAATTGAAAGAAAGCTGTAATAAATATTGTTCCTTCAACACACACATCACTTGCATTACATGCATAAGCCCTTGACTCGGGCTCCATCCTTCTTAAGAGAGAGTAATGTACCTATGCCTTCGTGAGGTAATACCTCTACAATGGCTACAAAATACTCTCGCTCAAATTGAACCTATCCATTTGTAGCTTATCATGGGTGAGTATTGGGTACCTTACTAGTCTTGTGTGGATGATAGTGAGGAGCAATTTGGGAACCTTTAGAACTTTAGCTGTCACATCCTGGATATACAATATTTTATGCTTTTTCACACTTTTCCATACACGTGAATTGGTTGGGCTGTCTGCGATGCCTTTACTTCCACTTTTAAATCAATAGTGTACAGTAACTATTGTAATTTTACTTTAATTTACATAAGTAAAATATTTACAAAATAATATTTATATCAATTCGATACATCCCCTGTTTAATACAACACTGTAGTACTGTAAAACAAAGTCTGAACATATAAAAGAAATAAATATACCTCCAAGATCTGAACAAGTTGCCTCGGGGTACTCAATACGTAGAGGGTAATCCTCAGATGATATATCTCTCGGTCACTGAAAATAATCTGGAGAGATGAAAATAAAGGGGTGAGCAAATCACGGCTCAATAAAGTAGTTGTATGCAATTTTGATATCGCGAAAACTATATGCAGTAAAATCTTTAAATTTCCTCTCGATATGCTTGGCACACTAAAAGAAGGATACTATAGTCGGCCAAGTAACACTACTAGAAAATAGGTGTTTTGCAACGACAAAAGTCGTTGCAAAATGCAATTTTTTCGTTGCTAAAATTTTTTCGCAACGATTTTTAGTCATTGCAAGGTCGTTGAAAAAAGTCCCGTTGTTAAAAGTACATGCAACGACTTTTGTGTCATTACCAAATGTATTTATTGCAACAATTTTTTCTTGTTACTAATTAAATAGTGTTTAAGTAACGACTTAAAGTCGTTTTCTTTTCTTTAAGTTATTGCAGCGGAATATATTTGGTTGCAAATCCTCTTTTGCAACAATTTTAAGTCACTATAATAGTTAATTTTGAAACGACTATGTCGTTTTCTTTAAGTTATTGCAATGAAATATATTTGGTTGTAAATCCTCTTTTGCAACAATTTTAAGTCGCTACAATAATTAATTTTGAAACGACTATAATCGTTGCTAAATTTAATTATAAAATCACAATTTTGTCGTTTCTAATAGTTTTTATAACGACTATAGTTGTTGATAAAAAATAATTATAAAATAGTAATTGTGAAATCCCCCAATTTCATGTGAATTCTCTATGATTGTAAAGTAACTCGGCTTAAATGAAGTAAATAGATATGAGAATTATGAAAGGAAAATGATGCATGGAACATAGGAGAAGTAATGAGATGGAAGATTTAATAATCAAGGAAATTAAATTGATGTTATAAGAATAATTGAGGTATGAGCAAAGAATTAATATCAGAAAATTAAATGTAACTAAAGATAAGTGTTATATGGGAGAAAGAAGACCAATTAAATGAATGGTCAAATAATAGTGGTTAAAAGTTAAGATGAATTGATTTAATTGGATGATGATAAAACCATATCAGATTTTCATAATTAAGTGATATGTGTGGCTGATATGAGAATGGAAGAAGAGAATTAATGGGTCAAAGTGTCAAAAGGAAACATGGCTCAGATGAGATGATTGGGATAAAGAGGATTTGCATGCATTAAATGAGGCTGCATGAGTCATCACCTCCAGCCATCCCTCACGGCAGCAACCCTCTTTCCAGTTCTCTCCCTCTCGTTCTCTCCATTTCTCCAAGCTTCCAAGTCTCCTTCCATAGCTACCTTGACAAGCTACCTTATTCCTCCATCGATCCCTTTAGCTAGTTGAACAAAAATCGATCCTTGTCACTAGACTAAGAGATATCCGAAGTTTGTTGAATTGATTCCAAGCATTGGAGGAGATCTCAAAGTTTGAAATTTTGGTCACTAGCAAAAGGTAAGAGAAGAAGATGATTTGTTCAATTATGTTCATGGTATGGTGTTGTACTGAATTAGTATAACATGTTTATGGCAAATTTTTAAAGGTTTGCTTTGATATGATGATTTCAGATTTGAAGGAGTGAAAGCTAGGGTTACGCTCCAAGTGATTTCGCGTTTCCGAAGGAATCAAGGTAAGAAATTTATGTAACGGATGTAAGGTGGCTATGTCCGCATGTTTTATGATGTTTGTACGTGATTTGGAAAGAAACACCAGCTGATTTCATGCAGGAAAAATGACATTTTCGGACTTGTCTCCTAGTACCAATTAGGTTAGGGGCAGCCGACTGCCATAAAGGGAAGTCGACTGCCTAGAGACAACCAAAACGCCGTTTTCTCGAAAACCGACTCAAACTAGTCGACTGCTATGTAAGCCAGTCGACTGCTATTTACCCAGTATGCATTCTGTTTGAAAACCAGTCGACTGCTATATGACCAGTCGACTGCTATTTGCTAAGAAGCATTCTGTTTGAAAACCAGTCGACTGCTATATGGACCAATTGACTGCCCTTATATGTTTTCAAAGATGAAAATATAGGAATTTTAAATGAAAATAATTTCGATAAATGAAAGTATGAGGCAGCAGCCGACTGCCCTATGGGGCCAGTCGACTGCCCTGTTTTGAAAAGAGGTTTTCAAACCTATTTTCAGAAAGTATGAAATGTCATGGCAAGAAGCTATATGGCATATGTTTTGAGATTATGCACTTTCATGTTTCTAGTAGGGGCTCTGATCAAGTCCTGAAATGATGTATGTTATGGGCTGAGGAACCATAAGTCAGGCCTCAGTCGCTACAGAAGGACACCTGACTAGTGTTAACTGTAGCCACCAATAGTTGGCCAATCTGTTTATATTTCATGTTAGGCTAAGGGAGGATTCCTGGCCCTACGGGGTACGCCACATGATGATGATGATGATGATGATGATGCAGTGCATAACTCCATAAAAGTACAAATAGTTTTTATGTTATCAAAAACTATATGTATGTACGATTTCAAAGAAATAAAGAAATTGAAAGTACTTGGTGTACTTGTATAAGAAGTTTTAAAAAGAAGTATATGATTTATGGTTTCAAGAAGTATAAGATGTTTTAAAGGAAGTATGTATGTATGTAAATGATATTTGAAAGAAGTACATAAAGTATGTTTTAAAGATAGAAGATGATGCATGTTTTATATGTATGCTATATTTTAAAATAAGCATACAAAGTATGATTGCCATATCATTTGAAATAAATATGCATGGTTGCAAACAATGCATGAAAGATGTTTATGATGCATGCTTTATAATGTTTTACATTACATTATAGAGCCAAGTAGGAAAAATGCATATAGAGGCATAGCACGCTCTTTTACATATTTTTCTTACTAAGCGTAAACTCACCCTTTTACGAACATTTTTCATACAGACTATCTGAAGTAATCCCTCGCTCTCGATAGAAGAGCCTACGAGTGGATCTTGAAAGTTTACCTTCGAAAGACGCTTCCTAAGTAGTATAGAATGTATACTTATGTAATTATACAAAGTAAATTATAATTCAGCTATAGTACAGTACAATTAACATTAATGTATATAAGATGTCGGGGATTTAAGTTAGGATGATGTATGAGATCCTGTGGAAACGGATGATACATATATACATGTATCATTAGTCTGTTTTATTGAAATTGAATTATTCATATTGAGCTGTTAGATATTAAGCTTAAGAAAGAAAAGCATGATTGGCATAGACAAGCAAATCTAATCAAGTTAAGTGGAAATGGAAAAAGGTGAATTGTAAATGTATGGTGACTGGGACGTCACAGTAATTTTGTCGTTTCTAATTTTTTCACAACGATTATAGTTGCTGCTAAAAATAATTACAATTAAAAAAAGAAAATTAGCATTAATAAATTAAATATATATTCATTATTAAGTCATTTACAATACATTTATCTTAAAATATATTACAACAATTAAAATTCATAAATAAACAAAAAAAATTCTCAATGTAATCCTGTTCTCCTGCAATAAAAAAATTTTCATGATATAAGTAACTTGAAATAATGAACATAAAATTCAAAACCAAAATTGAAATAAGGAAATGAAAAAATTTTTAAAAGACTTACCCACACCATTTTTTAGCATTTATCAATAATATTTAGGCCAAATGGCCAATAACACACTGGATCAGTAAGCCAATAAAGCAATAAACCCAGCAAGAAATAGACGAAATAAAAATCAGCAAGCTCCATCTGTGTTATACAGTATAGGGAAAAATCAAAAGTGAAAAAGGAAGATGAGAGGGAAAAGAAAGAAAGGAAATAAATGGAAATAGGAGAAAGAAAACTGGAATAGGTATAAGGAAAACTGAAAATAATTGGCGGCAAATGAATAAATTTTGGAACAAAGGCAGACGTGATCTACCTTAGCAGATCATGTATTGGGGTTTGGTGGGGCCTTAGTAGATCATGTAGTGGCCCACCAAACCCCACTAACTCAAACATTATTTTATTTTTTATTTAAATTTTATTTTATTATTTATATAAATATTTATTTATTATATATTATACTAGGTATATATTTTTAAATGATACATATATATATATATATATATATATATATCTTTCAAAAAAATATATATAAACATATATTTTATAATTATATTTCCCTTTTTGTTTACTCATTATATATATATATATATTTATATATATTCATTATATTTACATACACACACACACACACACACACACACACACACACACACACTTATTATATATATTTTTATCCTTTTAATCTATATACATATATATACATCTGTATTTTTTTATTTAATATATAAATGTGTGTGTGTCTATATATATGTATATATATATATATATATATATATATTTCCTTAATTTAAATCCTCCCTTTTTAATTCAATTAAATTTCAAAAGATAAAAAATTTAATTATCATTTAATTAAATAAACTCTCATGACTTTTAAAGACTCCATATGAAATTATAAGTCTAAATAAATGGATTTACTCACTAAGTTCGAAAAATCGTGGTTGTCACACTTTTGGCTATGATTGTCGGGTTACAGATATTCCCCTACAGCTGATACACTAGCGAGTCCTCCAACGGCTCTGCTTTATGAGCTGCTTCTTTATTTTGCAAGAGCGTTTTTTCTAAGTAAAAAATCTAATTATGTTTTTTTGTGATTAATCGTAGAGTTATTTCTATAGGAATTAGTCCCAAAATTAGTAGAAGTCTTATTTAGTTGTAGTATTTATTAATGTAATGTCCTAAAATATCTACAAGTTTTAATCTAGACAAATTAGAAAACTGACTTAATAATTTAATTCTTGTAATTTTTATTATTTTATATTTCTTATATTTATTTTTTACAATTCATGATAATTATATAAAAAATTAAATTACAATAATTTAATAATAATTATGAAAAATTATTGCTAATTTCATAAGATTTTGAAACAAAATTTTTTTGTCGTTACGAATGTGATATAAATATCATAACAACTTTAGTGTCGTCGTGTAAAATATAAAAAAAATGAAATAATCAATGACTATTAAAAGTCGTTGCAAATATAAAAAGATATTGCAACGACGTTTTTTATTGTTGTCAATTTGATAAGAATTCGCAACAACAATAAGTGTCGTTGCATAAAATATAAAAAAAAATCCAATAAGCAACAACAATTAAAAGTCATTGCAAACATAATAAGATATCGCAACGACTTTTTTTTATTGTTCTCAATTTGATAAGAATTCACAACAACAATAAGTGTCATTGCATAAAATATAAAGAAAAAAACAACGACAATTAAAAGTCGTTGCAAATATAATAAGATATCGTAACGATATTTTTTTATCGTTGTCAATTTGATAAGAATTCACAACAACAATAAGTGTCATTACATAAAATACAAAAAAATTTAATTAAGCAACAACTATGGAGAGTCGTTGCAAATGTCATGAGATTTTGCAACGATGATGTTAGTCGTTGCAAATTTTGGTTGCTAAAGACCCTTTTTCTAGTAGTAATCCAGATGGTGTATAGAAGGTATTTTGAAATACCTGTCTTATCCCGAAAACCCAGAGCGACTATAGGGAGTAGAAATTTAATTTAATATAAAATTTATTTAAATATTCACTGCATATAATATATTTCACATACTTGAGTAAAATAACTCATTTAATCATATAAGCCAACACTTGAAAACAATTTGATTTCCACCATTGAAATCATCATCTTTAGACGTGTAACAGTAAAATAAACTGTTCAAATATAATACCAATTCAGTGCAAAAACACTTCGGTAAACAGTACATTTCAGTAAATATCATAAGAACCAGTAATAACACGTGAAATAATAATGGAGACCAGACAACGCCCTAATGATATCATGTTATAATCTCCGTAGGGAGTAGTAATAATAAACACGTGAGATCTATGACCATAGTCTATAAATGTCCTCGGTAGAACACTGAGCAGGTGTCAACCGGGACGCTAAAGACAAGCTCAATGTCAACAGCTTCACACAGTAAGTAACACATGAACACGTGACACGTGAACATGATATGGGGCCTATCAGTCTCAAAATAATATTTACACAGTGATATAGCTTTTATGGAAATCATTACACATGATAAAAATCTTCAGTTAGTTCATAAAGGATAATTAATAAAATAATGAATATTATATTGAAAATAATTATAAAATATTCACTATTCAACATTTCACTTTACAAATCATATATTCCACTATAAAATACTTGGGATGAATTTTCGATAATTTAACTTTTATCGAAATCAGTAGCATGAATATTTAATAAATGTTTTTTTGATAAATTCATGATTTATGAAAAATAATAATATTTCACGCTCAAGGCTAGGAAAATATTTCACAATGCATTATAATATTTCATGGCATTTTTAGAAATATTTCTAATAAATTTCGGCAGCATAACAGCTGCTAACACCCTAGCCCCCTGCAATTGCAAACACAGTTTAAAATAGCCAAACAGCCACATTTTCACAGCATGAGAGGCAATTCTCTTTCAAAATAATTTCATAAAATTATTAACATGAAAATCATGCATTCAAGATATCCTTACAAATTACACACACGTCCCTTACCTGTCTGAGATATTCGTGCTCGCCGATGCACCACTCTAAAACCGTAACTCTCGGGCTGTAGATAATTCCATCAAAATTATTAGCTTATTAAATACTTATTTTTAAACTACTATTCATATCGTAATGCAGCCACATTGGATACTGCAATTATTTTTGCAATATAATTTCTACCGGTAGTATAACATAACTTCCTCGTTTTCCGTTCGATTTTAAATCCGAGCATACCAACAGACTCCTTGTAATTCCTGCAGTCTAAATCTACCCTCAAATCATCAAGAACAACCATGATTCACACTCCCCTTCATGAGGCCGACTATGGATGGTCTTGAATTTGATGGAATTTCAACAATCTAATTTTACCATGTTATTCTACCATGCTTAACCATCATTTTGGTATCCATTTTAAGCATGAAACCACATGAATTCCCAATGCTCCCATGTTGGACGAACACTCATCCCATGGCACATTTTTATTTTTCAACCATTAAATGAAACTAAGGCTATAGACATGTTCATCATGTTTAAAGGAATGAAACTACACCATTAGATTCAAGAAAAGCATAAGAAATGGTGAGGTTACCTTGCTTGGCTAAATCTTGGGAGCTTCTTTTCTCCTTGTATAATGGCTTATAAGTTGAGCTATGGGTATAGAAATGTAGAGGAGAGAGAGGATTAATTTTGGTGAAGAAAGGTGGTTGAATTTCTTAGTGTATGGTGAGATATGGAAGCTTGAAATTTCTTTCTTTCTTTTCTTCTCAACAATGGCATGGGAGCTTGGTGGAGAAGAGGATGAATAGTGCCTTCAGCTGCCGAAGCATTTTTGAAGAAAATTCTGGAAATGGGCAATTTGACCAAAATGCCCCTACTTATGAAAATTTAGGACGATTTTGCCCTTTGTTCTCGCAGTTGTAAAACTGTGTAAATGTACTCCAAATTTTTGGATTATAGTACCAAATGATCATATTAAATGTGTTTTGATGATTGGAAGTGGTTTCGTTGATGCGCAGTGCACGGATAGTGAGAATTTACAATTTTACCTCCGCGACCCACCAGTGAAATTTTTTGTTTTGGTGGCTGTTTCAAGATATCTATTGACACTGTTTTGAAGTACTTTTCATGTAGAATCTCGTGATATTTTTACTTCGTCCTAATTCATTTTAGTTTGGGAGAAATTTACAAAAATACCCTTGGGATGTATCCATCATTTTCTAATTTGTTTACCATACTTCACCAAATAATGCCAACAAGGTATTTTGACCTCCAAACTTCCATAATATCATTATTACACCTTCCATACATTATTTTATCAGTCATTTCCTCATTTGGGCCTATAAATCTAAGTGGGGCCCACATCTCTATTCACTTGAAATTTACAAAAATATACAAAATAATTTATTTATTAATTAATAATTACACATTCTTACATGTACAGTACAATATAATTGGTTCTCACATTAGGTTGTCCAAACCCATCATATAATGAAATATAAGGCTTAGCCTTAGGGTGGAACCATACTAAATTGAAATGTAGACTCGAACCTAAGATAGGACAAATGAAGGAATAAGTTTTACTTCCTCTTTTCTACATTGTTTTTTTAAAAGAAAAAATTTTGAAAAAATATAGTTTTTTTCCTTCTTTCCATTTTTCAAAAATAAAAAATGTGAATTTGTCTATATCATTAAGTCATGCATCTTTTTATTTGATTTTGCACTACATGTTATTCACATACTTTTGCATTTGTCTTGTCATAAGAATATATATAGAATTAATTTTTAGGATACGTATATAAAATCAATTTTGGTATGCATTCCATGCATTTTGCCCATTTGTGTGTACATTTTTTAGGCATAAACATATTGTGACATAACATCTTAACTTTAGGCTATGTTAAAAAGGTTTGAAGACACCCATTTAAAATAATCTACTCATCAACTCACCAAGTTCATGGAGAAAGGACAAGGTGATCACATGGAAAGTATGGAAGAGTAGATTGACATGGAGACCTAAATGAAGATTAAATCTCTAGAAAAGAGATTGCAAGTTGTGGAAGATTGGGTTTTGATGGTTCATTGGATGCTGCTAGCCTATGCTTAGTCCCAAATGTAGTCATCCCGTTGAAGTTTAAGGCGCCGAAGTTTGAAAAGTTTAATGGAACTTCTTGCCCTAAGACTCTCTAGATTATTTTCAGTGACCATTTGAGGTATATCATCTGAGGATTAGAGGTTGCGTGTTGAGCACCCTGAGGCAACGCTTATAGATCTCAGAGGTATAATTATTTTATTTTATATGTTTGGACTTTTGATTTATGGTACTACAATATTGTATTAAGCTAGGGGATGTAAGTATGAATTAAAATACAATTTGTAAATATGTAATTCCGTTAATTATATTAAATTACGGATATCGTGTTTTCAGTGAATTAAATGTGAAAATTAAGATATCGCAGACAGCCCAACCTATTTATGTGTTGTGAAATTGTATAAAGAGTGTAAAATACTATATACTTGGGATGTGACAAAGCAATTCGTATATATGTTGTTTACCTCGAGTCCACGCAATATCTCTGCATTCCTACTATCGCTTGTGTAATCCTATTTCAAAGAATTTCTACTTTGTATAGTAATATCACCTTATATTATATTTCATATCACCATATCAAAAGGACAATAAATATTCCATAATTTCTATTTATCAATCTCAACAATTGATTTATTTAAATTCTCTTCTAGACACCACACATAGCTATGATCAAATCATATTCCTTCCCAGTTCCAATAATCACTAATCTTATTAACCTTTATGTTATATTTATATGTTTTTAAATCATGATGATTCACATTGTAATCTCACTTTTGAGTTACAATCAACCATCTCTTTATGCACATAATTCATTTCTTTCCAATTTATTCCCAATAATCTTTCTCTTCTCATCCTTAACTATTTCTCTTTAATCATTAAGTCATTAAATTAACATGAGAATTCCCTCATGGACAATGCCTTGTCCAATTATTCATATCTTACACTACAAAGATTAGATTTCTTTCAATTCTAATTTCACCAAATAATTTCATTGCTTATAATTTATTTTTCCTTAACTACTTAGCCATTAAATTACTATAAAAATCCCTTGTAAAATACCTTGGCCGAAATCCTCTCTAGTTCCCACACCTATTATTTCCCAACGTTAGCTTCACCAATAATTTTGTTATTCATTTTTAATATTTATTCTTTCCTTCCTAAGTATCTATACTACAGTTCCATCATCCTTTTCCTTCTTAGCCAAATAGCAACTCATGTTAATAAATTTTATTATTTCTTTGATTTATGATTATAGTAATAGCTATTACATTTCATGTCACCATCCTATATAAATCTTATATTAAAATTACCATTTTCCCTTAAAATTAACCCATAGCCGAATGCCTCATAGGGTCTTATACTCATCATTTTGCAAATTAAATTCGATGAACACTTCTTATATTTTTCTTACATTAATTTCATCACCATAAATTTCTAAAATTACTCCATCATTTTCATCCTTTTGTCATGGCCGAATGGCTCCTATTTGAATAAATTTATTGTTTCATTTTAGTCATGAACCTAAGTACATTTGCTGACTTTCTCTGCTTACATGTTTCTACCATTTAAGCATCAAAGTCAAACATTCTTTCCTTCATTTTTTACAACCGGCTGCACATGTTGACTAATTTGTATTTTAATCAATTACATTTTATGGCAGCCACCATTCTTGACTCAAACTCATCTTTTCTTCCCCCTTTTTAATTTAACAAATAATCATTATTAAAATTTATATTGATATTTTCTTGTTTTCCTTTCTTTTTCTTTTCTTTTCCGCTTTGTTTTCTTTCTACTGCCAGCATCCTCATTCTTTTCCATAGTCTGTAGCTCATCAAGTCTTCTTCCTCCATTTTTTTTTTCACTTATTCTTTTCTCACTTATTGTCTTATAATTACTCTTACTCTTTTAGTATTTTTATCAAGCATCTAAAATTCACAACAACATCATCTTTAAAGTGAAACCATGCTACAACAGGCCATATTCTTCATTCACGCCACAGTCCACATTTTGGAATTTCTTCGCCATCGTTCAGCTCCTATTTTGTAGAATCATCACTATAAACCATTTCCAATTAAAATTTTCCATCATCTACTACTAAATCCAACCTAAATATATCAAAATTACAGCAATTTCCCTTACTGTTCTGTTATAGCCGACAACTTCCATTGCTCCTTTCTTATGTTTCTTTCATTTTTCTTCTTCTCAACTTTCATTCTTTCCTACAATTATTCCTACTCACTTAGGAATTTTATCAAATGGCTTCAATTTATCCAAACACCATCACCACGTCCAGCCCCATCCACCAAGTTCACGCCACTTCCAGCATTTTACAATTTCTCATTTCAATCAGATTCTAATCGGTTTGTACTCCTCATTCACTACAAGTTTATAACTACAATACATCAAAATCATCACTAATTTTCACTATTTTCATTTAACGTCAGTTCTGTCCAGCCCTTCAATTTAATTCAATGTCCTAATTCACATTACACAAGCTCAAGCAAGTAGATAGTACAACTTGTATCAAGGAACACATCACCCCTTTCATCTTACCTGCCCAAAACTGAACAAAACAACCCCTTTATAGAGCCGATCCTCTTCAGTTATGTACTCCCACCATCAGCTTTAGGGGTTCTTGAGGTAAGGGATCGATAATGGAAAGATGATTTGGTGTTGATGAAGAAAAATCGAGATTTGTAGAGCAAACGTAAGGAATCGAAAGGAAAAATTACAACCAAATCGTGCAGCAATAAACCAGAGGAAAAAGGTCGGTTAAGCAGAGAGTCGGCAGGAAAATCAACATTTTATGCTGATTTTAATCTTGCTTCAACCAATAACAAATTGCCACGTGTTAATAGGCAATTTTCCCCCTTCAAAATTTCAATTATTTACACTTAAGCCACTCAAATATCTGAAAATCCGTAATTTCATATTTTAATCTTTTTAATTTTATTGAATTTAAATTATTTAAGACAAATTTAGTCAAATATTGACTAATTGACCAATCCCCCATGTAAAATGACCTTTATACCCCTATACAATCTCATTATTTTCACTTATGTCCTATAATTTATTTAATCCTTAAAAATTTCAGATATAATATTTAATTTCTATTATTTGTCCTATATTTAGGTCAAACATGGTCAACTATTGACTTTCAAAGGGGTTTGACCAGTCTTGGGTAATGAAATTATCAAATTACCCTTAATCGTAAAAATTGTGTAAATTCCTACTTTTACGCTTGATTTCTTCTATCAATTCACATGATCTAAAATCTTATCACATATAAAATTATTCACTTTAACTATCATCATTCTAGGGTCACACTTCGATCTGGACAAAGAAAGTCATGGTGGGGCCCTCATTGAGAAATTCCCTAAACCATATCGAACAGACCCTTCTTTTAGATATTTAAACAATAAATTTCTTTTTTTAAAATTTTTGCACTTAACAACTTAATTAAAATATAAAAATTCAGGGCTCTCACAGCTATCAAGGTAACCAGCAAAATCGTAGTCTGAATACCCAATGATCTCTAAATGATCTTACCTTCGATATGTGAACATGTAATCTTTAGTTCTCTATAGATATTGCATAACGCTCTTTACTACTTTCCAATGATCCATTTCAGAATTACTTAAATATCTGTCAAACATTCCAACTATGTACGTAATATCTGAACGCATACAAACTTGAGCATATGTGAGACTCCCGATTGCTAAAGCATAAAGAATATTCTGCATCTCTTTCTTTTCAATCTCATTTCTTGGGCATTGAAGCAAATTAAATTTATCACCTTTAGTAATGGGCGTGTCTCCTGATGTACAATTCTTCATGTCAAATTTGCTAAGCATCTTATCAGTATATGCCTTTTGTAACAATCCAAGTGTACCATGTGAACGATCTCTGTGAATCTATATGCCCAACACAAATGATGCATTCCTAACATCTTTCATCTCAAAATTATTCGAAAGAAATCTCTTGGTTTCATGCAATAGGCCTATATCGCTGCTTGCCAACAAAATATCATCCACATATAACACTAAAAGAATAAACTTGCTCTCACTGATTTTATGATAAATACATTGATCAACAATGTTCTACTTAAAATCGAAAGAGGTGATTACTTGATCAAATTTTCGATACCGTTGATGGGATGCTTGCTTTAAACCATAGATGGATTTCTTTAATTTGCATCTGACATGAAATTTTCTAGTTGCACCGTATAAATTGTTTCTTCAATGTCACCACTGAGAAACACTCTCTTTACATCCATTTGATGTAGCTACAAATCATAATGAGCTACAAGTGCCATAATGATTCCAAAAGAGTCTTTTGATGAAATTGTAGAGAATATCTCTTTATAATCAATGCCTTCCTTTTGAGTGAAACCCTTGGCAACTAGATGCACTTCTTATCTTTCGACATTGCCTTTCAAATCTCGCTTAGTTTTGAAAATCCATTTACAACCAATCAGTTTTGCTCTTTTAGGCAATTTGATAAGATCCCAAATGTGTAATGTGTAATGACCCGTTACCACATTTTTCACCTTATTTTACACAACTTAACCGGTTGGGCTGTCTGTGATACTTCACTTGTACTAACTGTTAAACAATTTTACATAACATTGTTTATATTATACACATCCCCTATCTTAATTAATTAGATAAGTAGTACTGTAGACATGTCTAAATACAGAAAATAAATGATCTTACCTCATATAAATCAGTCGGTCTATCATATTGTCCTTTGTGTACAGCCGTGATCTACTATCAACTGATCTCACTTAATCATCAAAACCTGAAATGTTTAAAATTAAGGGGTGAGCAAAACCACGGCTCAGTAAGGGAATTATATGCCTCACTTGATACTCAGCTATCTATATGCTGAAAAATTTTTTCAGTTTCTTTTAAATCTTCCTAGCTGCCTCTAGGCTCACATGTAGGAAGGATACTATAGTCGGCTAGGGATCCGGATGGAGTAAGGCAGGCATTTTGAAATGCCTGTCTTGTCTCGTAACCTAAAAGCAACTGTAGGGAGTAATAAATTTCTTTTGAAATTTAAATTATTTTTCTCTTTTATTTCATATCATTTCCATATTCTTTCCAAATTAATTGCTTTTATGAAATAAAGCATTTAAATAAAATAACTAATATTCATATTTTCTTTGAAAAGAATATTAGTTAAATCATCATCATTTTCCTTTAAACTCATTTCATGTTTTACTGTACAATCATAATTAGTACAGTACTTTAAATAGCAAAGTAAGTTATTAAAATCTATTCCACTTATCACATTAGCAAAGCAGCAAGCACTTCGGTAGATTAGTCACTATACACGTCAATAAATCAGTTACTATGCAAGTTAATAAATCAATCCATTCACAAAACGAAAATCAATAAACCTTAAGCATATAGCTTAACTCACTGAAAATAGTTTGAAAATAACCGATCACTTAATCACTTTAGGCGTAAGCCCAATTCACTGATTCAGTTACGACATCCATCCTAACTAGCAATGGAGTTAAGTGTTGTATCGAGAAACTCGTGTAGCACTTAGTTCTCAAGGATTCTAGAGGTGGCTCCCCATAGTTTCCGAAGAACCTATGTAGCACTTAGGTCCCTTGAGTTTTCTAGAGGTGGCTCACACAGTACAAAGATCGAGTCTTTACTCGGATTGGCATTTATGCCATATACTTTCCACTATCTCATCAGAACTCATGTAGCACTTAGTGCTCGAAGGATTCTAGAGGTGGCTCACACAGTACAAAGATCGAGTCTTTACTCGGGTTGGCCTTTATGCCATATACTTTCCACTATCTCATCAGAACTCGTGTAGCACTTAGTGCTCAAAGGATTCTAGAGGTGGCTCCCATAGTTTCCGAAGAATCTATGTAGCACTTAAGTCCCTTTAGTCTTCTAGAAGTGGCTCACACGGTACAAAGATCGAGTCTTTACTCGGGTTGGCCTTTATGCCATATACTTTCCACTATCTCATCAGAACTCGTGTAGCACTTAGTGCTCAAAGGATTCTAGAGGTGGCTCCTATAGTTTCCGAAGAATCTATGTAGCACTTATGTTCCTTGAGTTTTCTAGAGGTGGCTCACACGGTACAAAGATCGCTGTAGCACGTACAATCTACTATTCCATTTAAAATCATGGTAAGAATATTAGATTTATCAATTCTTCCTTTTTGAAAACATATTACATGTTCGTATCACATGTCTTATGAAAATCATCTCACAGTACTATAATCAGTACCGTAATGAGCATTTTGTAAAAAATGCTATAAGTCAATTGATCTTCTTCTCATATCATATAAAACATGTTCTTTTCACATGTCACGCATCATATATAGAGTCTAAGACAATCATCAATCATATCATGCTATAGACCCCGAAGGGCAAAGAAATAAACATGTGAATTCTATGACCATAATCTATATTGTCCTCGGTGGATCACTGATCAGGTGTCGACCGGGACTAAACATATCACATATCACACGTCAGCATGATAGGATGCCTACTAGTCTCAAAACAGTATTTTTCATCATCAATAAACCTTTATGGAATTTATAAAAATATATTTTCATAATTTAAAACCATAAAGGTTATAAAACCATTTAGTGAATATTTAAGAAATATATATATATATAAATATATAAATATAAATATTCACTTTATTTCTTTTCATTTTTCATCTCGTATTACGAGTAATTTACATATCAAGAGAATTTTCGGTAATTTCATTATCATTATTCTCAAAGAGAATTTTCGGTGATTTCATTATCACCATCTCGAAAGCATGAATAATTTAAAATCACTTTCATTTTATTCATGTTTTTATGAAAATATTCATTTCCTCAATTTTCGTGGTTGAAAATCATTTCTCGTGATATAAAATCATTTATTATGATTTTCAGTAATTTTTGAGAATTTTTTGATAATTTTTCGGCAGTATAACGCCTGCCAATTGGCTAGCCTCCTGCACGGAAAATGCAGTTTATAATTTCCAGCCAGTACTTCATTCCAAATTTCCAACCAATCATTCATCATAATAATTTCATAAAATATTTTCATAAAATATTTCGAAATTAAAACATGCAGACTGAATATCCTTACAGTGCTGCACATGCATCCCTTACCTGTCTCGGGTCGGCGACTGACTCTCGAAGGTCGCGCCCGTGTTCACCTCGCCCGATTTCATCTGCTCGGTCATCGCGAGAATTTTCTGAAATTTAAATTCTACAAATTAGAATTTTTCCATAATTATTTAAATAAATAAATTATTTAAATAATTTAACACTTTCCGGGATTCTTACCAATTCCCGTAATTCTCGAGATTTCCCGTAATTTTTGAATTCTCGGGAATTTTTCAAATTTTCGGAATTCTTTTTCTCTTTCTCTTTCTTCTTTTTCTTCCTTCTTTTTCTCTTTTCTTTTCTTTTTCTTTTCTTTTTCTTTTTCTTTTTCTTTTTCCTTTTTCCCGTCCAGATCGGTCTGCCTCCTTCCTCATCGGTTCTCTGGCGGTTCGGTGGTTCCTCAACTGGCCGGCACCACGGCGAAGCCGGATCTGCCTTCCGTTCATCCCGAATCGACAACACGGCGGCTGATCGACTAGATTTAGGTCGGCCTCCTTCTGCGTCTTCGTCGGCCCTCCTTCGCCGTTCTTCACTTGACCGGTGGCCTCCCACGTCTTCCTCTTCCTCCGACGAAGCTTCGGTGGCAATGGCGGCAGCCAATTCCGTCGGCACCTCCAGATCCCTTTTTCGTTTTTTTTCCTCGGTTACGCATTCTCCATTTCAGTTTCCTTCCCGATTTTTCCTTCCTTTCGACGGTCACCGGCCTCCCTCTCTTCGTCGACGTCGTCTCTTCCTTTTTCCCGCGCCGGCGATGGCAGCTCTGCCACCGTCGATTCTGGCTAGGAGGGTCGGGATCCTCCCCCGATCCTTCCTTTCCATTTTCTGTTTCTTTCCTCTTTTGTTTTTATTTTATTTCTATATTTAGTATATAATATATTATATACTATATACTATATACTATAAAATATGTTTTATACGGATAATATATATTATATATTATACATATATTATTTCATATATAATGTAATACAATATATATTATATATAAATTATATATATTATGTATTACAAAATATATATCTAGTATATATATATATATATGTATATTTATATACGTTAAAATAAATAACATTTATATATACAATTATATAAATGTTATAATACAATATATGTATACATATAAACTTTAATATAAAATCACATTTACCTTTCTTTTATATGCATATATATATATAATTATATATATACACATAAAATATTATGTTTATATACATATGCATTATTTAAATTTATGAAATAGTATATATTTCCATATATATACCAACGTATATTAAAATATACTATATAGTATTTTAAATGCATATGTATTTGTATAAAATACACTTATAAAATTTGTAATTATATAAACATATTTTATTTTCATTTCTCATTTTCCTTATTTAATTTGGATTTTAATTTATCCAAATTAATTTTCCTCTCTCCGTTATTTTTATTTTTACTTCTAATTTAATTTCCTTTACACGAATTTCCTGTTCTCACAATTTTATTTATTTATTTCATTATATTTCCAATATTTATAATTTCCAATAAATAGAAAATTTACGGTTATCACATCCTCTCCACCTTAAGAAATTCGGTCCTCCGAATTCAACTTAAGTCCAATGGTGGTACATGCCGTATACTTACGACTTCTGACCTCTTGTTCATCCTCCAAGTAATACTGCCAGCACACTTTCAACATCAATAGTACTTTAGACCACTACATGCTGTCTTTCATCATATATATCTATACTCCCGTAAGTTCATTTCTCAAATCGGGAGTTATTCACTTTTACTCTTTTCATATAAGAGTCCATACACAATATTTTTCATATTACAGCTAATCTATGCTGTTCATCATCTATTCTTCTCACTTAGTGCCAAGTCGACATAATTTGGTGCTATCATGTACTCACGTCAATCAATTATATGTAAGTGTCCCAGTAGCTTTCACATCTCATGCACGCGCTCTTTCAATATCATGGAGCGTTTACATCTCACGCTCATATATGTATACATCAGTATAGAGCGGTGCTATCAGTACACTTGGGATCTCAAAGCCTTTTGCTATTTCTCATTAAGCATATGGCATCTCAGAGACTCCCATCATATTTAATGCTTACTGGAACTGTATACATACTTTCCCTATTTCATACTCATACTCCGACTATGGCACTAGAGAATCGAGGATTCTGATAATGGAAAGTGATTCTATTAGATCTTCAATCTTTAATCACTTCCATATCATCATTTCTCTTTTGGACTCTTTATTATCCACAATATTCATTTTCACACTTATTCCACCATGGCTGCATCTCATGCAGACTTTGTTATGGATCATCTCTTACCATCATAAATCATGAGACAATCATGTTCTCTTCATGTAGTATGGTCTTTAAATCTCTTTTCATAATTTAGATTCTACAATTGAATCCTCCAATCATCCATTTAGTCATCACATTATCTATACAGTTCCACCATTTCTATCATGTCAAGGTGGTTATATGTACAAACATTTCCCATTTATATACTAGCAGTAAACATATCAATTATCTTACTCCTTTGAGTATCATTAATTTCACTTATCAAATTTGGCTTGATTTTACATCTTGCCACAGTTATGTGATAACCAACACAAATCACTTTCAGTCTTACCTTTGGGAACTGTTTCATATTGATGTTCCCTTCTCATCATGTAATTTATTTCCTTATTCCACTTTCATTTTTGTTTTCATATTCCCACTTTTATCTTTTCATGTTTTTACTCTCATCCTTTTAGTCGATTTTCTCATTTGGTATGATATTATACTGCTAAGATCTTTTAAAATCTTGCATACTATCTTTTCTTTACACTTATCCATTTACCGACTTTAACTTCTTTCTTTAATTACATCACATTAGTAGAGCAGCTAGTCTCATCACTCTTTTATAGACTGGCGATAGTATCTAGCTAGACTCATTAATCTTGTATCTCAATCATTATCTCTATATCATAGACAGGTTCGCTGTCATCTTGTCGTCTCGAGATCATATATCTCATAAGGAGATACTATCTAGCCAAATCTCTTAGTTACCAATCTTAACATAATTCCACAGTCTTTAAGAGTTTAAGGGTTATACCACAATGCTGCTCATTTTCCATTTATACTTTAGACTCTATCAGTATTTCATCAATTTACTCATGTATAGATGCCTCCTTCTTTAGGCTTATATACTTCACAAGGCAAATCATTAACCTTGTAACCTCAATAGGAACTCGTAAAATTCACTCCGAGTTCTAATCATCATCTTATGGATACCAATCTCCAATCTTTTATCTAAGGACGCTTTTTACTGAGGCTAGTCTTATTAACTCCTCACATAACTCTAATTAGATCTATAAAGCGTCTATTTCCATGTAGATGAATATTCGTTCTTCATAAGAACTTTATTAGATAGTAAACATTTACTATATCACTTTCATTCATCTACATATCGAGGTCAGTTGTATTTCTCTTATTTTCACTTATACAGATAACTTCATTATCATCAAATTTATGTTATCTGTATTTTCATCAATCACACCTTTACACGTGAATTTCATTATTCATTCGGTTTTTAGAGTTATTTTCTTAAGCTTTTCGGATTCTTTCTATATTCTCCGATATAAGCTTGGATTTAAATTTCATATCATCAATCGAGTCAAAGTTAGCTCGATTTCTCCAATCTATATAACTCTGGAAGAATTTATCGAGAATCACCTCTGATGCTTTCTTTAATCACACATCTCTCATCATCTTGGACATTTCATCCTCATGTCCTATCGTTTACACTATGTATTCTCAAGGCAGAGACATTCGATATTCAAATCATTTTGATACACACTCTACCTTGATTTCATTGTTTACTCATACTTTACAGCCTTACGAATCTCATTCCATTAAGTTGTAGTAAGTACAATAGTTATCAACACATGTTACAGCTAACCAATTTATTACCACTGTAATTTACTTTGGAATCAAGTTCATTTAATAAATTCAGGTTTAACCCCTTTGAGCATATTATCCACGAGGTTTGAACCCTGGTACCCGTATGTACCTAGTTCCTTACACTCGTATTATCATTAACATAATTGTAAGAGTCCCGCTCGTTTCGTATTGGCCGTCGGCGAGGATCCCCTAGGCGATCCTTTCGCCCTAAGTTTACCCTTACTAGTGAGTCGGCAATAACATAGTTCGTCCGCATCTCACAACGCATGATCCACTACGGGTCGCCCATCATTGGGTCACCCATCACAGTTCTGTCTCAAGGGTCTTGAAGAACTTAGGTTAGCTGTCATCTTCATTTTATCACTTTACTGTTCTTATATATATATTCACCAATCCACAGTACTCCACACAATACCTCATTCTGTAGCACATATTTCAAGATATTTCGGTTCTATATAAGATTATCTGTTTGATACCTCAAAGTAGTAAAAATATATAGAAACATAAGTAACCACACCAGTATGCATTTTATTATCTGTACTATCTACTTTCTCAATAAATTTCTGTATTCATTTCACTTTCCATAATATTCAATGATCCCGTAATAATATCCATTTCAATACACTCGTAATTCAGGCCCTTACAATCAATAACAGGGCCAATCATCATGTAACATCCCACTACACTCTTATCGGATCGCATCATATAAGGTCTCGGCCCGTCCGCCGTCCGTCTTTACACATGTGCACTGTTCTCTTTGAGAATGCCCAGCCCGTTCACTGGGTCACCTCTCAAGGTTTTATCGTGAGGCTTAGCCCGTTCACTAGGTCACTCGTAATTTGCGTCCATAATCGAAGTGTAAGTGGAAATCAATACTAGGGATCGTTATATTCATATGACATCCTCTATGCCATTTATAACTCCATTACTATTAATGGATTCCAATTTAGCTCGGTTTTATCACTGTGCCAAAACATCGCCCAATATAGGGGCATTTTCGTCATTTTGACATTTATTTCTTTCTCCTCAGTATACATTTAAACCAAGAATCTCATCATCTATGTGCTGATAGTATCATTTCTCATACTATTATCAGCAGTTTCAGATCTTATTCGATTTAGACAGAGAATTCCACTAAAATCCATAATTGGATTTTTTTGCACGTAATGAAGCTTTACATCATCAATTTCTCTGTCAAATCAATCATTTCCAACTTCTGTTGGTCTATTATGACTCAAAAAATTTTTGGAAGTAGGGGTATTTTGGTCATTTTTGGCCAAAATTTTTCTCTCTCTTCAAATTACCTTCAATCCGTGATCTTAAAGTCTATTTAATGATGATATGTCATTCCTCTCCTTTATACCATCATTTTCAGGTCTCAATTCGATCCGGACCGTAAAGTATTGGTGGGGCCCTCACCGAGTCCTTTCGGTTCCTTACCAAACAGGCCTTCATTTAGATTATAAGAATCACCAATTTTTCTGTAATTTCTGAGCCTATTATTTGTCTTTAATATTCTCAATTTATACTTTTTTACTCCCTTTAAATCATTTTACTAAATTTATAATCATTTATTTTCTCTATGTTTTCAGACGACACAGTACTACCGGGGATGTTTAACACTTTTCCTTCCAAAAATATCTACAGACATTAGGCCAACCATGCTCTGATACTATTAAATTTGTAATGACCCATTACCGCATTTTTCACCTTATTTTACACAACTTAACCGGTTGGGCTGTCTGTGATACTTCACTTATACTAACTGTTAAACAATTTTACATAACATTGTTTATATTATACATATCCCCTATCTTAATTAATTAGATAAGTAGTACTGTAGACATGTCTACATACAGAAAATAAATGATCGTACCTCATATAAATCAGTCGGTTTGTCACATTGTCCTTTGTGTACAGCCGTGATCCACAATCAACTGATCTCACTTAATCATCAAAACCCGAAATGTTTAAAATTAAGGGGTGAGCAAAACCACGGCTTAGTAAGGGAATTATATGCCTCACTTGATAATCAGCTATCTATATGCTGAAAAACTTTTTCAATTTCTTTTAAATCTTCCTAGCTGCCTCTAGGCTCAAATGTAGGAAGGATACTACAGTCGACTAGGGATCCGGATGGAGTAAGGCAGGCATTTTGAAATGCCTGTCTTGTCCCGTAACCTAGAAGCAACTGTAGGGAATTATATGCCTCACTTGATAATCAGTTATCTATATGCTGAAAAACTTTTTCAATTTCTTTTAAATCTTCCTAGCTGCCTCTAGGCTCAAATGTAGGAAGGATACTACAGTCGACTAGGGATTCGGATGGAGTAAGGCAGGCATTTTGAAATGCCTGTCGACTAGGGATCCGGATGGAGTAAGGCAGGCATTTTGAAATGCCTGTCTTGTCCCGTAACCTAGAAGCAACTGTAGGGAGTAATAAATTTCTTTTGAAATTTAAATCATTTTTCTTTTTTATTTCATATCATTTCCATATTCTTTCCAAATTAATTGCTTTTATGAAATAAAGCATCTAAATAAAATAACTAATATTCATATTTTCTTTAAAAAGAATATTAGTTAAATCAGCATCATTTTCCTTTAAAACTCATTTCATGTTTTACTGTACAATCATAATTAGTACAGTACTTTAAATGGCAAAGTAAGTTATTAAAATCTATTCCACTTATCACATTAGCAAAGCAGTAAGCACTTCGGTAGATTAGTCACTATACATGTTAATAAATCGGTTACTATGCAAGTTCATAAATCAATCCATTCACAAAGTGAAAATCAATAAACTTTAAGCATATAGCTTAACTCATTGAAAACAGTTTCAAAATAACTAATCACTTAATCACTTTAGGCGTAAGCCCCAATTCACTGATTCAGTTACGACATCCATCCTAACTAGTAACGAAGTTAAGTGTCGTATCGAGAAACTCGTGTAGCACTTAGTTCTCAAGGATTCTAGAGGTGGCTCCCCATAGTTTCCGAAGAACTTATGTAGCACTTAGGTCCCTTGAGTTTTCTAAAGGCGGCTCAAACGGTACAAAGATCGAGTCTTTACTCGGATTGGCATTTATGCCATATACTTTCCACTATCTCATCAGAACTCGTGTAGCACTTAGTGCTCAAAGGATTCTAGAGGTGGCTCCCCATAGTTTTCGAAGAATCTATGTAGCACTTAGGTCCCTTGAGTCTTCTAGAGGTGGCTCACACAGTACAAAGATCGAGTCTTTACTCGGGTTGGCCTTTATGCCATATACTTTCCACTATCTCATCAGAACTCATGTAGCACTTAGTGCATAAAGGATTCTAGAGGTGGCTCCCATAGTTTTCGAAGAATCTATATAGGATTTAGGTCCCTTGAGTCTTCTAGAGGTGGCTCACACGGTAGAAAGATCGAGTCTTTACTCGGGTTGGCCTTTATGCCATATACTTTCCACTATCTCATCAGAACTCGTGTAGCACTTAGTGCTCAAAGGATTCTAGAGGTGGCTCCCATAGTTTTCGAAGAATCTATGTAGCACTTAGGTCTCTTGAGTTTTCTAGAGGTGGCTCACACGGTACAAAGATCGCTGTAGCACGTACAATCTACTATTCCATTTAAAATCATGGTAAGAATATTAGATTTATCAATTCTTCCTTTTTGAAAACATATTACATGTTCGTATCACATGTCTTATGAAAATCATCTCACAGTACTATAATCAGTACCGTAATGAGCATTTTGTAAAAAATGCTATAAGTCAATTGATCTTCTTCTCATATCATATAAAACATGTTCTTTTCACATGTCACACATCATATATAGAGTCTAAGACAATCATCAATCATATCATGCTATAGACCCCGGAGGGCAAAGAAATAAACATGTCAATTCTATGACCATAATCTATATTGTCCTCGGTGGATCACTGATCAGGTGTCGACCGGGACTAAACATATCACATATCACACGTCAGCATGATAGGATGCCTACTAATCTCAAAACAGTATTTTTCATCATCAATAAACCTTTATGGAATTTATAAAAATATATTTTCATAATTTAAAACCATAAAGGTTATAAAACCATTTAGTGAATATTTAAGAAATATATATAAAAATATTCACTTTATTTCTTTTTGTTTTTCATCTCGTATTACGAGTAATTTACATATCAAGAGAATTTTCGGTGATTTCATTATCACCATTCTCAAAGAGAGTTTTCGGTGATTTCATTATCACCATCTCGAAAACATGAATAATTTAAAATCACTTTCATTTTATTCATGTTTTTATGAAAATATTCATTTCCTCAATTTTCGTGGTTGAAAATCATTTCTCGTGATGTAAAATCATTTATTATGATTTTCAGTAATTTTTGAGAATTTTTTGATAATTTTTTGGTAGTATAACGCCTGCCCATTGGCTAGCCTCCTGCACGGAAAATACAGTTTATAATTTCCAGCCAGTACTTCATTCCAAATTTCCAACCAATCATTCATCATAATAATTTCATAAAATATTTCCATAAAATATTTCGAAATTAAAACATGCAGACTGAATATCCGTACAGTGCTGCACATGCATCCCTTACCTGTCTCGGGTCGGTGACTGACTGTTGAAGGTCGCGCCCGTGTTCACCTCGCACGATTTTATCGGCTCGGTCATCGCGAAAATTTTCTGAAATTTAGATTCTACAAATTAGAATTTTTTCATAATTATTTAAATAAATAAATTATTTAAATAATTTAACACTTTTCGAGATTTCTTACCGATTCCCGTAATTCTTGAGATTTCCCAAAATTCCTTTTCTCTTTCTCTTTCTTCTTTTTCTTCCTTCTTTTTTCTCTTTTCTTTTCTTTTTCTTTTCTTTTTCTTTTTCTTTTTCCTTTTTCCTTTTTCCTTTTTCCTTTTTCCTTTTTCCCGTCCAGACCGGTCTGCCTCCTTCCTTGCCAGTTCCTTGCCGACGACCGATTCTCCGGTGGTTCGGTGGTTCCTCAGCTGGTCGGCACCACGGCGAAGCCGGATCTGGCCTCCGTTCATCCCGAATCGACGGCACGACGGCAGATCGACTCGATTTAGGTCGGCCTCCTTCTGCCTCTTCGCCGGCCCTCCTCCGTCGTTCTTTGCCTGACCGGTGGCCTCCCACGTCTTCCTCTTCTTCCGGCGAAGCTTCGGTGGCAATGGCGGCAACCAATTCCGTCGGCACCTCCAGATCCCTTTTTCGTTTTCTTCCTCGGTTTCGCCATGTCCATTTCAGTTTCCTTCCCGATTTTTCCTTCCTTTCGATGGTCACCGGCCTCCCTCTCTTCGTCGGCCCCGTGTCTTCCTTTTTCCCTCGCCGGCAGTGGCAGCTCCGCCACCGTCGGTTCTGGCTGGGAGGGTCGGGATCCTCCCCCGATCCTTCCTTTCCATTTTCTGTTTCTTTCCTCTTTTGTTTTTATTTTACTTCTATATTTAGTATATAATATACTCTATACTATATACTATAAAATATATACTATATATTATACATATATTATTTCATATATAATGTAATACAATATATATTATATATAAATTATATAGGAAGGTATTTGAAATACCTGTCTTGTCCTGGAAACCTAGAAGCAATTATAAGGAGTAACTGTTAAATTGTCGATATAAAAACAATTTAATATATTCTCAATAATTAATGGTAAGAAAACCATTTAATAAACAGTTCAATATTATTTAAAATCATATGACAGTAAACAATAATAATGACTGTACAATACATAGTTTCGGTAAACAATAGTTACATGTGAAATCCCCAAATTTTTGTAAATTTTTCCATAATTGTATAGTATTTCAGCTTAGAAGAAGTAAATAAATATGAAATTTTGATATGTGAAATGATGTAAGGGACATGGATGGAATTAAAGCAATAGAATAATCAAATGGTTAAAGAATTAAATGGTCAATGGCTGAGATGATTATGAGATAAATATGCATTTAATGAAATGTGCACAGTCATCATCACCTCCATCAAAGTCGGTAGCAACATTTCCAGCCCTCCCTCTCGTTTCCCTCCATTTCTCCTAAGTTTTCATTTCCATTCATCTTGAGAAAACACCAAGATCTTGTTAGCGGATCGTTGAGCTTGCTTAACGAAAAATGATCCTCATTACTAGCCTAAGCTACATCTGAAGTTTGGTGGATTGAATCCAAGTAATTGGGGAGATCTAAATTGCTGTCAAACTTGGCTATTGACAAAGGTAAGAGAAGAAACTTATTCATTCAATTTTATTGATGGTTTGGAGTTGTAAAGAGTTGGTAGAGTATGGTTAGAAAGGTTTCCTTAAAGTTTTGGAAATTTTATGATATTTGCAGCTTGAAGAGTGAAGAGGAAATCAATGGTGCAACCAAGCTAGTGGATTTTAGCTATTAAGGTAAGGAATATGTGTAACGGATGTAGGGTGGCTATGTCCGCATGTTTTGATATGTTTTGAATATTTTGGGATGAAGTACAAGCTGGTTTAAGAGTAGAAAATGTCCATTTCGAGCTTTCCTCCTAGTTACCAAAATTGCTAGGAGCCGTCGACTACCTTAAGTAGCAGCCAACTGCCTAGAGACAACCAAAGCGAAGATTTCTCGAAAATCGACTCAAACCAGTCGACTGCTATATAAGCCAGTCGACTGTTATTTTCCCAGAAAACATTCTGTTTCAAAACTAGTCGACTGCCTTGGGAGCCAGTCGACTGCCCTGTTTTCAGAAGCATTCTGTTTACGAAAATAGTTGACTGCCAATGAGCCAGTCGATTGCCTTTTTCTCGGAAGCATTCTGTTTCTAAACTAGTCGACTGCCCTATTTTCAGAAGCATTCTGTTTACGAAAATAGTTGACTGCCAATGAGCCAGCCGATTGCCTTTTTCTTGGAAGCATTCTGTTTCTAAACCAGTCGACTGCTATATGGGACCAGTTGACTGCCTTATGCATTTTCGAAAAATAAAATATTTGAATTTCCAAAAAGAAAAGAAATTCAATAAAGCAATATATGTGATAGCAGCTGACTGCCCTATATGACTAGTCGACTGCCCCCTTTGAAAAAGAGGTTTTAAAGCTTATTTCAAGAGAGTATACTTGTAATTGTTAAAGCTATAGGACAAAGGTTTTGGAGACCTTGGATTCTTTGACGATCATGCATATTACTTGTATTTGTACTTGGCTGAGGAACCTTAATCTGGTCCTCAATGCCATAGATGTCACTTGACTAGTGTTCACCGTGGTCTGTAGACAATGGCCATATGTCCTTTATTTGTATTCAGCTTTGGGGAGGATCCCTGGCTCATGCTGGGTATGCCACTTATTTGACTTCTTTCGGGATTATCCCTTATGGGATATATTTGTGGTATCCCTTATGTGATCTCTTATGGATTATCCCTTACGAGATATATTTGCTGTATCCTTATGAGAATTACTTGATGCATGATTCGGTTGGAAGTTAATTGTCTCCTATTTATTTGAAAGTATATGAAGTTACTTGTATTTGAAGTATTTGTATTTGTACATCAGAATTTACGTGAAAGAAATTGAAAGTATTTGACTTATTTGATTTTACGTGTATATGGTATTTGAAGAAATTACTTGACATATGCTTTATAATGATTTTATATGACATTATATAGCCAAGCAGGAAAACTGCATATAGAGGCATAGTACGCTCTTTTACATATGTTTCTTACTGAGCGTAAACTCACTCCTTTACAACTATTTTTCAGACTATTTGAAGTGATTCTTGCTTCAGATAGAGAGGAGCATACTTTGGAATCTTCTAGTATACCTTCGAGACACGCTTTCCAATTTTCCTTGAAGGTATAACCAGTGGGCTGTGTACTTCGGCTATTGTACAGTACGATATTACATTAATGTATATTAGGTAATTTGGGGATATAGGATACATAAGTGATGTGAGATCCTGATGTAGTTGACGTATGTGAAAATATATGAGAATTCTCATTTCGTGATAAATTTGATATCATGTTATAAGTAATGATGCTTAAAGTATAAGAAGACAAACAGATGACATTGACGAATAAGTTTAACCAAATGTTATGTGAAGAAAAAGTTAATTGATATTTGGCAGTGACAGAGATGTCACCGATTGGTATCAGAGCAATTTAGACTGATGTTTGTCGGTGTCATTAGGTTAGAATTAGTGTATATCCCCAATGTACTATACTTATCTGAATACATATGAATAGTATAACTATTTAAGTTATACTAAATAGCTCAATTTTGTGATTTATCGACAGAATAAGCTCCGTAGAAGGAGTACTAGTAGAAGACGAGGAAGGGGTCGAACGGGACTGCCCCTAACACAGTCTCCTCCTCCATCTCCACCAGATAGCTCGAACACTAGGTTAGCGAAAATGGAGAAGCATATGGAGAATATGGCCACTATGTTTATGCAGTTTATGGCGAACTTCCTGAACTTGGCCACTAATGCTCCAGCAGTTACTCTTACTGTTCCTCTTACTCCTACGGTACAGCCCCTACCAGTCCTAGCTACTGAAAGGCGAGATCCTAAGGCTTATTGCAGCGTTGCTTTGATCAAGGAATTTAAGAAACTACATCCGCCTAAGTTTAAAGGGGACAGTGACCCATTGGCCACGGAGAATTGGGTGAAGGCGGGCACTAAATCATTTGGATATATGACTTGTACCGAGAAAGAAAGGGTGGGATTGGCTACCTATTTGTTAGTGGATGAGGCAGAACCCTGGTGGCAGGCCACTCAAATAGTATTAGAGGCTAGACATTCAGAAGTAACGTGGGATATATTTCTAGAAGCATTCAATGAACAATACATCCCACGCACTGCTCAGAGGAGGTTGTAAAGACTGCAAATTTTGTACCAAATTAGTAAATACATAGAAGATATTAAACAAGCTAGCATTGAAAAGAGGATTTGTAATTCTTATTATGTATATGTATATACATCTAGTTGGAGTATTTAACAATAATGATTTATGCATGTTTAAAATTTAAAAATGTTATAAAAGAAAAAATTAGAGATGAAAATATATGTATAAGCTTCAATGAAAGAGACAATGGACATCTTGTACATGAATGGTACAAGTATACTAAATCAAATAGGACATATATATACATAATGTATATTTAAAGAAAGGGAATAAATAAGAAGAATATATGTATTAAATATAATATATACATATACAAAAATATATATAAAATAAAAATATATTAGACATGAAAATAAATATAGTATATATATATGGGTATTTGTATATATATATATATATATCATTTATAATTAAAGGTTTTAAATATAGATACATAAACTTATCCTATGCAAAGAATATGATAAAATAAATAAATACATATTTCATGTAATCAATAAAATAAATAAATAAATAAATAAATATATTAATTACATATATGTATATTAATTATGCAACTATGATTATAGAAATATATATATTATAGATAATTATAATATGAATAGAAAGAATTAAAATAAAAGCAAGATTAAAATAAATTAAAGAAGACTCAGTGGAGTTTGATGGGACTTTCTGCCATCAAACCCCACTCACATTTCTCGGCAACAACATCACTTAAGCTTCTCAAAGAAGCTTTGTAACCAACAGAAAAGAAAGAAGTGAAAAACGAGAGAGAGGGCTGAAGCTTGGACTATTTGGTGAAGAGAAGAGAAGGAAAGAAAAGCTGAAGCCGAGAGGGAAGGAAGAAAGAAAAGGTAAAACCGAAAGGGGAAGAAAGAAGAGAAAAGGAAGAGCTGCTAAAAAATTTGGGTAAATGAGATATTCTTCTAACTTTACAATGTTTATTTATTATGAAAATGAAATTATGATAAATTGAATCAAATGGGCACTTTATGAATGAAGGATTGATTAAATTCCAACTCGATGTTCAAATATGGAAATCTATGTTTTGTTTTAGGTTGCAATTAAAACATTCAGTTTAATTGTTATACAAGGAAAAAAATTCTGAAAAAATTCTGATTAATAGCCCTTTAAGTTACAAGAAAGTCGATTTTGGAATTTCTTGATTTGGATTTCTATAACTTGAGATATGTACAAATGAGTGCATGATACTCTGTCCAGAAATGTGAATCATGAGTCTGATTTTGAAAAATTGTAGAAAATAGCCTACAATGAATTAGGTTTCAAGCCTTACATTTCTAGAAAGTTAATTAAGTTATGATTGTGATGGTTCTGGGATTGCACCAATTGGATATGTGTATAATTAAATATGAAGTGTTTTGTGCAAGTAGGTTAGTGTAACCCTGTGCTTGAATTACTGCTGGAAGATAGTGCAACTTTGGAAAATTGCTAATGTTGATCTAGGAAGAATTAAATCATGAGCCTTACATTTCTAGATAGGAAAATTGCTAATGTTTTGGAATTTGTGGATTTGGAATTATGTAGCTTAAGCTATGTACATATGAATACAGGATACTCACTGCAAGGTACAAACAGCCTAGTGTCAACTTCAAAAAATTCCTAGAAAATAATTCAGATAGAGTTTGATTTCAAACTTTACATTTTTAGAAAGGTAAATGAGTCAAGATTGATATGGTTTTGGGTTTGTACAAATTACATATCCCTATAATTAGTAATATAAATTTTAATGAACAGAGGTCAGGAAACTATCCTACCTAATGTGCCAGATTTGGACCAAAGTTTGAAAAATTATTGGAAATGGCACAAGATGAATTAAGAAGTAAGCCTTATACTTTCGAATAGGGAACTGAGTTAGAAGTAATGTAAAATTTATGGCTTGATGATTAGATTCTGAAATTTTTACAAAAGACTAACAAAGATGCTTTAAAAGGATTTTCAAGGTAAAGTAGGACTTTGTAATGTTTTGTTTAAAGTCTAAGTACATATATATATATATACATATATATATATATATGTGTGTGTATATATATATATATATATATATATATATGTCTAAATGCATATGCTTATGCATAATGTATATTTGTACGAAGAAAGAAAAAAAAAGGAATGAGCATAGATAAACAAATATATGTATCTATAATATATATTGGAATATACATATAGATATAAACACAAAGATTCTTAAAACATATATTTATATATATATATATGTATATAAGGACTTGTACCATGGATACACTGCAATTGATGATAAGGAGGTAGCTTTAGATTAATGGTTACTCGAAATTAATTGCGTTTAAGGTCCTTATTTTAAGTACGTGATTAAGTACGATGATGTAAACTTATCAAAATGTTAATGGATTATGTGTAGCAAAGTGGAATAGTGTAGAGGTTTGAGTACAGACTCGGAAGCGTGAGGAGAATAATTACTAAGCCTCGAGGTAAGTGGGTTAAGTAAGCCTTACTAGTGTCATCTCGTAAAAGATGAAAGAAATCTTAATAAATACTTATTGAAATTTATATCAAACTTGGTGGGACATTACGGATAAGACTAATAGAGTAAGTATGGTAAGATATAAATTGGACATGATGTGATCGTGAATAATACTTGTTTGCAGAGAAATCTTAGTTGTGACTTGCATGTTATGTGTTATAGTTTATTTATGTTTATTGAGCATGCTGATGTATTATGATACTTTGAGAATGAATATGTGAAATAGTGTTCTGTATATATGCTACTTACAATGTTGAATTTATGGACCTCGATTATTACCTAGTTGTGTTTGTCAAAAACTAGGAAAGAGGCCAACCTGAGTAAAGACTGAACCTTTTTGTACCGTGTGAGCCACCTCTAGAGAACTCAAAGGAACTACGTGCTATGCAGCTTTCTTCGTGAACTGTGGGAGCCACCTCTAGAGTCCTTTGAGAGCTAAGTGCTACACTAGTTCCGATGAAACATCAGAAAGTATGTGTCATAGAGGCCAACCCGAGTAAACACTCGATCTTTGTACCATGTGAGCTACCTCTAGAGAACTCAAACGAACTACGTGCTACGCAGCTTTCTTCGTGAACTGTGGGAGCCACCTCTAGAGTCTTTTGAGAGCTAAGTGCTACAGGTGTATCGATGAACCATTTGAAAACGTAAGCCATAGAGGCAAACCCGAGTAAAACTCGATCTTTTATACCGTGTGAGCCACCTCTAGAGAACTCAAAGGAACTACGTGCTACGCAGCTTTCTTCGTGAACTGTGGGAGCCACCTCTAGAGTCCTTTGAGAGCTAAGTGCTATACGAGTTTCGATGAAACATCAGAAAGTATGTGTCATAGAGGCCAACCCGAGTAAAGACTCGATCTTTGTACCGTGTGAGCCAGCTCTAGAGAACTCAAAGGAACTACATGCTACGCAGCTTTCTTCGTGAACTGTGGGAGCCACCTCTAGAGTCCTTTGAGAGCTAAGTGCTACACGTGTATTGATGAACCATTTGAAAACGTAAGCCATAGAGGCAAACCGAGTAAAACTCGATCTCTTGTACCGTGTGAGCCACCTCTAGAGAACTCAAAGGAACTACGTGCTACGCAGCTTTCTTTGTGAACTGTGGGAGCCACCTTTAGAGTCCTTTGAGAGCTAAGTGCTACACGTGTATCGGTGAACCATTTGAGAACATAAGCCAAAGAGGCGAACCCGAGTAAAACTCGATCTCTTGTACCCTGTGAGCCACTTCTAGAGAACTCAAAGGAACTACGTGCTACGCAGCTTTCTTCGTGAACTGTGGGAGCCACCTCTAGAGTCCTTTGAGAGCTAAGTGCTACACGTGTATCGGTGAACCATTTGAGAACATAAGCCAAAGAGGCGAACCTGAGTAAAACTTGATCTCTTGTACCATGTGAGCCACCTCTAGAGAACTCAAAGGAACTACGCGCTACGCAGCTTTCTTCGTGAACTGTGGGAGCCACCTCTAGAGTCCTTTGAGAGCTAAGTGCTACACGTGTACTGATGAATTATGGAAATCATGTGCCCTTGAGATAATGGATAAACGATTGTGAATTGTGAATGTGACAACTATCATTGGATAGGATAGATACTATAAATATGATAGAGAATTGGAAACAATTATTGAACTTTACTTACATGTGCTATAGAATCATGTACTATGTGAAATGGTTGTGTTTTTCATGCCTAACCATATCGATAAAAGAGATAAAAAGAATGAAATTTTGTGAGTTAAAGAAATGAAGAAAAGTATGAATGAGCTTATACAATCTATTGTACATACAAGTTGGTAGCTAATCATGATATAATGCATACATGCCATTTTATAGAGTTCATGCATGTATGATCGTGTTTTACAATGTGAGCCTAGTATGTACTTATTTAAGCTACTACTTACTGAGCCGTGGATTTGCTCACCCCTTAAATTTAACATCTACAGATCATACAAGTTGATATTCGACTCAGGCTTCGTATAGGCTCCCGGAATTGTACCTAGTAGTGGTACTCGTCTACGTTCTCCGAGCCTAGCTTTTGTGCTTTTGAGGTATACTACTTGTATATCATTTTGATAGTTATACGAACTTTAATTTCACAGTACTAGGAAAGAATATGGGATGTAACTTTGGATCACACAAGATTATTATGTGAGTCTAGGTGATTATCGAGTTCGATCTGGGTTAAGATGCATATTTTGAATTTTGTATAAACTGCAAAATGTGGATTATTACTAGTTTAATCCTTGAGAAATATGAGATGCATGGTTGTGTGAATTGTGGGAAACAAAAGCTGGCTATATTGTGAAGATTTGAATATGTTTAAATGCAGGTGATTTAACTGGGGTAATTGATAAAATACAAGGGGAGGTTTTCGACCCGTTTCTTTTGGAATAGTAAAATAAGGCTAAAGTAATTAAAATCACCTTGAGAAGCATGACATAGTTCGAGAAATGACATTAGTAAGATAAGATTTGATTTAGATACTACACTAACACCAAATACAAACCGTAAATAGAGAAAGAAAAATTTGGTTCGTAAATTTCCAAAAGGAATAAAGTAAGTGTTAAGTGGACGTCATTGGCCTTCGGGTCGTGACAGAGGTTACAGGTAGAATTTTCGAACTTGATTCAGGGGAATATGACGGTTAGTCAATACGAGTCAAAGTTCATTATACTGAGCAGATTTGATCCGGAAGTGTTGAAGAGAGAGGAGCATAAGACCTATAGATTTATGGAAGGATTGAGACCTTCCATCAGATCCAAGTTATATCCCATGGATATCACTACATATGGAGAGGCAGTCTGTAAGGCTCAACTGTGTGAGCAAGACTATGAATTTCATCAGGCTGACTTTCGAGCTAAGAGTAAAGAACCGATGAAACGGAATTCAGACGAGAGAGCCTCTAGTGATAGATATCCATCTAGGAGAAATAGGCCTTATGACAGAACTTCGATAGGTAAGCAAATAAATTATAAGAAATTGATTGTTAATTTAATAAATAGAAATATACTGAAATTGAGAGTTATAATGATTATGGTACAGGGACTCCTAGACCCACCGGGATTAAGATAAATGACGAGCGATCCCGATTTTCAGCGGGTAGTACTGCTAGCTCACTGAGGAGTACAATGCAAAGATGTGAGCAATGCGAGAAATTTCATGGGCCGACTGGCGAGTGGGGCTTGTTACTGGTGTGGTGAACAAGGACACAGGATAAAGGATTGTCCCAAGATAAATTAGAAGGTGCCTGAGGAATCGGAGAAGGCCCTCTAGCCCTAGCGTAAGGCCAAGGCTACAAAGAAGGGAAAGACACTCGTGACTCAAGGTCGTGTATTTGCCATAGATAAAGAGTCCGCCGATGCTTCATCTAAGATGATACAAGGTAAGATTTATCTTTATGATACACCTATCCTTGCATTATTTGATCCAGGCTCTATGCACTCTTTTATTTCATCTGAAATTGCTATAGAATTGCCTATTGAGCCTAAATCCTTAGGACAATAATTGCAAATAAGTACTCCATTTAGGGAATCACAAATGATGGACATATTGTATCGTGGTTGTAAGCTACGGGTAGGGGAGAGAGAATCGATAGCTGGCTTAATCCTACTGAATATGTATGGATTTGATGTCATATTAGGAATGGATTGGTTAGCTAAGAATCATGTAAAATTAGATTGTCATGCTAAGAGTGTGATCTTCTCTTCTCTCGTTAGCTATGTTGTAAATTTTGCAAATACCTAATACAAAAGTATGTTTGCTGATTGAATTATTTGAAATTGAAGTAATAGAAGATATATTTGATGTGTGAAGGATTTATAGCGTATGTGGTGGACGTAGGACAGAAACGTCCTGAACTTCATGAGATTTCGGTAGTCAGGGATTTTTAGGAAGTGTTTCTGGACGATCTTCCAGGACTTCTTTCGGATAGGGAAGTAGAGTTTACGATCGACTTGGTGTCGGGAACTGAGCCCATTTCGAGATCACCCTATTGGATGGCGCTAGTAGAATTGGAGGAATTAAAGAAGCAGCTTCAAGAGTTACTAGATAAGGGGTTCATATGACCCAGCGTATCCCCTTGGGGTGCTCCTGTGCTATTTGTTCGGAAGAAGGATGGCAGCATGAGGCTGTGCATCGACTATCGATGGTTGAATAAGGTGATGACTAAGAACAGTACCCTCTTCCCAGGATTGACGATCTCTTTGATCAGCTCAAGGGTGTACAAGTCTTTTCTAAGATAAACTTGAGGTCATGATATCATCAATTGAAGATCTAGAGAGAAGATATCCTTAAGATTGCATTCAGGACACGGTATGGCCATTATGAATTTTTGGTGATGCCGTTTGGTCTAACCAATGCACCCCCAGCGTTCATGAACTTGATGAACGACGTGTTCAAACAATATCTGGACTAGTTTGTTATTGTCTTTATCGATGACATATTGATGTATTCAAGATCCCGAGAAGAGTATGGACAGCACTTACGGATAGTCCTGCAAACCCTCAGAGATTGAGGATTGTATGCCAAGCTAAGTAAGTGTGATTTCTGGCTAGATCAAATCTCCTTTTTGCGTCATATAATCAGTAAAGATGGAGTTTCGGTCGATCCATCGAAGATTGAAGCGGTGGTTCAATGGGAGAGATCGAAAACGGTGATGGAAATTAGGAGTTTCTTGGGTCTAGCTGGCTACTATCGATGATTTGTGGAGGGTTTCTCAAGGTTAGCTACTCCCTTAACGCACAAAGAGGTGAAATTTGAATGGAATGATGCCTGCGAGCGTAGTTTCCAAGAGTTGAAGTGCAGGCTGACAACCACACCTGTGATAACCGTAAATTTTTCATTTATTGGAAATCATAAATGTTGAAAACAAATATTGGAGAAAATAAATTTGAGGAAATAAATAAAATTGTGAGAATGGGATATTGGTGAAAATCCCGAGAATTGAGGAAGTGAAAGAATCGGGAAATTCGTGTAAAGGAAATTAAATTGGAAGTGAAAATAAAAATAACGGAGAGAGGAAAACTAACTTGGATAAATTAAAATCCAAATTAAATAAGGAAAATGAAAAAAGAAAAGAAAAAGAAAAGAAAAAGGAAAAAGAAAAAGAAAAGAATGAGAAAGAAAAGAAAAAAGAAAGAAAGAAAGAAAAAGAAAAGTGGAAAAAGGAGAATTTCAGGAATTCGGAGATTCCCGGAAATTCGACAACCCGAAAATTTACGGAAATTCGGTAAGAAATTCCTGGAAATTAATTTCAGAAAAATTTAATAAATTATGGAAAAAATTCTAAAATTTAGAATTTTTATTTCCAGAAATTATTCTCAGCGATCGGGATGAGGAATCGGGAGAGATGGAGTGCGGGCACGACCGATAAGAGGAAGCCGCCGACCTGGAAAAGGTAAGGGATGCATGTGCAGCACTGTAAGGATATTCAGTCTGCATGTTTTAATTTCAAAATATTTTATGGAAATATTTTATGAAATTATTATGATGAATGATTGGTTGGAAATTTGGTATGAAGTACTGGCTGGAAATTATAAACTGTATTTTCTGTGCAGGAGGCTAGCCAATCGGCAGCCGTTATACTGCCGAAAAATTCTCGAAAATTACTTAAAATCATAATAAATGATTTTATGTCATGAGACATGATTTTGAACCACGAAAATTGAGGAAATGAATATTTTCATAAAAACATGGATAAAATGAAAGTGATTTTAAAATATTCATGTTTTCGAGAATGGTGATAATGAAATCACCGAAAATTCTCTTTCAGAATGGTGATAATGAAATCACCGAAAATTCTCTTGATATGTAAATTACTCGTAATACGAGATGAAAAACGAAAAGAAATAAAGTGAATATTTTTATATATATTTCTTGAATATTCACTAAATTGTTTTATAACCTTTATGGTTTTAAATTATGAAATTTATATTTTTACAAATTCCATAAAGTTTATTGATGATGAAAAATACTGTTTTGAGACTAGTAGGCATCCTATCATGCTGATGTGTGATATGTGATATGTGTAGTCCCGATCGACACCTGATCAGTGATCCACCGAGGACAATATAGATTATAGTCATAGATTTGACATGTTTATTTCCTTACCCTCCGGGGTCTATAGCATGATATGATTGATGATTGTCTTAGACTCTTTATAGGATGTGATGTGAAAAGAATATGTTTTATATGATATGAGAAGAAGATCAATTAGTTTATAGCATTTTTTACAAAATGCTCATTACGGTACTGATTATAGTATTGTGAGATGATTTTCATAAGACATGTGATACAAACATGTAATATGCTTTCAAAAAGGAAGAATTGATAAATCTAATATTCTTACCATGATATTAAATGGAATATTAGATTCTACGTGCTACATGTGTAACGATGAACCATTGAAAACATAAGCCACGGAGGCAGCCCGAGTAAAGACTCGATCTTTGTACCGTGTGAGCCACCTCTAGAAGACTCAAGGGACCTAAGTGCTACATAGATTCTTCGTGAACTATGGGAGCCACCTCTAGAATCCTTTGAGCACTAAGTGCTACACGAGTTCTGGTGAGATAGTGGAAAGTATATGGCATAAAGGCCAATCCGAGTAAAGACTCGATCTTTGTACCGTGTGAGCCACCTCTAGAAGACTCAAGGGACCTAAGTGCTACATAGATTCTTCGTGAACTATGGGAGCCACCTCTAGAATCCTTTGAGCACTAAGTGCTACATGAGTTCTGATGAGATAGTGGAAAGTATATGGCGTAAAGGCCAATCCGAGTTAAGACTCGATCTTTGTACCGTGGGAGCCACCTCTAGAATCCTAAGGGACCTACGTGCTACATGGATACTAGTTGGACCGTGGGAGCCACCTCTAGAATCCCAAAGGACCTACGTGCTACACGGATGTTGTTTGGATCGTGGGAGCCACCTCTAGAATCCTAAGGGACCTACATGCTACGCGGATACCAGTTGGACCGTGGGAGCCACCTTTAGAATCTCGAAGGACCTACGTTCTACACAGATGTTGTTTGGATCGTGGGAGCCACCTCTAGAATCCTAAGGAACCTACGTGCTACGCGGATACCAGTTGGACCGTGGGAGCCACCTCTAGAATCCCGAAGGACCTACGTGCTACACGGATGTTGTTTGGATTGTGGGAGCCACCTCTAGAATCCTAAGGGACCTACGTGCTACGCGGATACCAGTTGGATCGTTGGAGCCACCTCTAGAATCCCGAAGGACCTACGTGCTACACGAGTTCCTCGATATGACACTTAACTCCATTGCTAGTTAGGATGGATGTCGTAATCGAATCATTGAAATGGGGCTTACGCCTAAAGTGATTAAGTGATCGGTTATTTTGAACTGTTTTCAGTGAGTTAAGCTATATGCTTGAAGTTTATTGATTTTCATTTTGTGAATGGATTGATTTATAATCTTGCATAGTAACCAATTTATCGACGTGTATAGTGACTAATCTACCGAAGTGCTTGCTGCTTTGCTAATGTGATAAGTGGAATAGATTTTAATATTCTTACTATGATTTTAAATTGAATATTAGATTATATGTGACATGAATATGTGATATGTTTTCCAAAAAGGAAAGAGGAGGAAAATAAATCTAATATTCTTATTTTAATTTTTAAATTTAATATTAGATTTAAATGATTTATATGTTACACGAAAAAGAATTAATAGCTTATTTTGCTATTTAAAGTACTGTACTAATTATGATTGTACAGTAAAATATGAAATGAGTTTAAATAAGAATGATGATAATTTAACTAATATTCTTTTCAAAGAATATATGAATATTAGTTACTTTATTTAAATGCTTTATTTCATAAAAGCATTATTATATGAAAAGAATATGAAAATGATATGCAACAAAAAGGAAAATGATTTAAGTTTCAAACGAAAAGAAATTTATTACTCTCTACAGTTGCTTCTAGGTTTCGGAACAAGATAGGTATTTCAAAATACCTACCTTACTCCATCTGAATCCCTAACCGACTGTAGTATCCTTCCTACATGCGAGCCTAGAGCCAATAGGAAAAATGAAAAAGATTTTTAGCATATAGATAGTTGAGTATCAAGTGAGGCATATAATTCCCTTACTGAGCTGTGGTTTTACGCACCCCTTAATTTTAAACATTTCAGGTTTTTGATGATTGTGAGATCAGTTGATTGTGGATCACGGCTGTACATAAAGGACAATGTGACAGACCGACTGATTTATTTGAGGTACGATCATTTATTTTCTGTATTTAGACATGTCTACAGAACTACTTATCTAATTAATTAAGATAGGGGATATGTATAAATATAAACAATGTTATGTAAAATTGTTTAACAGTTAGTACAAGTGAAGTATCACAGACAGCCCAACCGGTTAAGTTGTGTAAAATAAGGTGAAAAATGTGGTAACGGGTCGTTACAGCACCTGTCCTCACCATTCCTAGTGGTTCTGGTGGATTTTTGGTGTATGGTGATGCCAAGGGACAAGGTCTGGGTTGTGTGTTAATGCAGCATGGTAAGGTAGTTGCATATGGTTCTCGCCAATTAAAGGACCATGAGAAGAGCTACCCAACTCATGACTTGGAGCTAGCTGCAGTGGTGTTTGCTTTAAAGATTTGGAGGCATTACTTGTATGTTGAGAAATTTCAGATTTTTACGGATCATAAAAGTCTGAAGTACTTATTCTCTCAAAGAGAATTGAATATGAGTCAGAGAAGATGGCTCGAACTTCTAAGGGATTATGATTGTGAGATCTTGTACCATCCGGGAAAGGCCAATGTGGTGGCTGATGCTCTGAGCTGGAAACATGTAGGGACAGTATCTTACATGATGATCCGAGAGTATGAGTTGCTTGAATAGTTTGCAAGCCTCAGCCTAAATGTCACACCTCTTGAGCAAATTGGGATAATAGCCAGTTTGTTGATTGAACCGGAGTTGATGGATAGAATTCGAGTTGCTCAAAGGAAGGATAATCAGTGTATCGAGGCTATGAATCAGATTCAATCAGGTATACTTTTGGAATTTAATATTGGTAGCAATGGAATCTTGACGTTTAATAATCGTATATGTGTTCCTAATGATAAGGAGTTGAAAAAGTTAATTTTGACAGAAGCACATGCCACTAAATACACGTTGCATCCGGGAAATACGAAGATGTATCACAATCTAGGCAAGATGTATTGGTGGACTGGCATGAAAAGAGACATAGCAGAATTTATGGTGAAATGTCTCACATGTCAACAGGTTAAGGTAGAGCACCAAAGACCAGCAGGTTTGTTACATCCTCTGCCTATACCTATGTGGAAGTGGGAGCACATTACGATGGATTTTGTGGTGGGATTTCCTCGGACAAGGAGGAATCATGATGGTATTTGGGTAATCGTGGACAAGTTGACTAAGTCCGCACACTTCCTACCTATGAAATCTATGGATACACTTAGTGCTTTGGCAAACTTGTACGTGAAAGAAGTTGTCAGACTACACAGTGTTCCAGTGAGCATTACATCTAACAGAGATTCCAGGTTTACTTCTCATTTTTGGGAGCATTTCCAAGAAGCCATGGGATCTCAGTTGAATTTTAGCACAGCTTTTTATCCGTAGACTGATGGTCAGTCCGAGCGCACCATTCAGACGCTCGAGGATATGTTGAGAGCTTGTGCTTTGGATTTTAAAGGCTCATGGGACGATCGTCTGCCATTAGTTGAGTTTTCTTACAACAATAGTTACCATGCAAGTATCGGGATGACACCATATGAGGCTTTATATGGTAGAAGGTGTCGATCTCCGATTGGGTGGGAAGAAGTGGGCGAACGCAAGTTGTCGGCTCCAGATCTAGTCGAGCAAGCCTCGGAGGATGTTAAGTTGATTTGTCAAAGACTTAAGATAGCTCAGAGTTGACAAAAGAGTTATACGGATGCTCGACGGAGACCACTTGAGTTTTTAGTTGGAGATTCGATGTTTTTGAAAGTCTCTCCATCTAAAGGGATTATGAGATTTGGCCGAAGAGGTAAGCTTAGTCCTCGTTACATCGGGCCATTTGAAGTCTTAGATTGAATTGGAGATGTTGCTTATAGATTGGCATTACCTCCGGAGCTATCGGGAGTACATAATGTCTTTCATGTATCCATGCTTCGGAAGTATAATCCGGATCCATCTCATGTCATAGAATATAAACCCTTGGAGATTCGAGAAGACATGAGCTATGTGGAGAAGCCGGTTTAGATTTTGGACAAGAAAGAGAAAGTGTTGAGGTTGAAGATGATTCCATTAGTTAAAGTTCTCTGGCAATACCATACTATGGAAAAAGCTACATGGGAGCTAGAGAGTTTAATGAAAGAAAGGTATCCTGAATTATTTGAGGGATAGCCCAATTCACATTTGGAGGACCAAATTTTCTAAGGTGGGAAGGATGTGAAATCCCCAAATTTCTGTAAATTTTTTCATAATTGTATAGTATTTCAGCCTAGAAGAAGTAAATAAATATGAAATGTTGATACGTGAAATGATGTATGGGACATGGATGGAATTAAAGCAATAGAATAGTCAAATGGTCAAAGAATTAAATGGTCAATGGTTGAGATGATTATGAGATAGATATGCATTTAATGAAATGTGCATAGTCATCATCACCTCCATGAAAGTTGGCAGCAACATTTCCAGCCCTCCCTCTCATTTCCCTCCATTTCTCCTAAGTTTCCATTTCCATTCACCTTGACAAACACCAAGATCCTGTCAGCGGATCGTTAAGCTTGCTTAACGAAAAACGATCCTCATTACTAGCCTAAGCTACATCTGAAGTTTGGTGGATTGAATCCAAGTAATTGGAGAGATCTAAATTGCTGTTAAACTTGGCTATTGACAAAGGTAAGAGAAGAAACTTATTCATTCAATTTTGGAGTTGTAAAGAGTTGGTAGAGTATGGTTAGAAAGGCTTCATTAAAGGTTTGGAAATTTTATGATATTTGCAGCTTGAAGAGTGAAGAGGAAATTAATGGTGCAACCAAGCTAGTGGATTTTAGCTATTAAGGTAAGGAATATGTGTAACGGACGTAGGGTGGCTATGTCCGCATGTTTTGATATGTTTTGAATATTTTGGGATGAAGTACAAGCTGGTTTAAGAGTAGGAAATGTCCATTTCGAGCTTTCCTCCTAGTTACCAAAATTGCTAGGAGCAGCCGACTGCCTTAAGTAGCAGCCAACTGCCTAAAGACAACCAAAGTGAAGATTTCCTGAAAACTGACTCAAACCAGTCGACTGCTATATAAGCCAGTTGACTGCTATTTTCCCAGAAACATTCTGTTTCAAAACCAGTCGACTGCCCTGTTTTCAGAAGCATTCTATTTGCGAAAACAGTCAACTGCCAATGAGCCAACCGACTGCCTTTTCTTGGAAGCATTCTGTTTCAAAACCAGTCGACTGTTATATGGGACCAGTTGAATGCCCTATGCATTTTCAAAAAATAAAATATTTGAATTTTTAAAATGAAAAGAAATTCAATAAAGCAATATATGTGATAGCAGCCGACTGCCCTATATGACTAGTCGACTGCTCCCTTTGAAAAAGAGGTTTTAAAGCCTATTTCAAGAGAGTATACTTGTAATTGTTAAAGCTATAGGACAAACGTTTTGGAGACCTTGGATTTCTTTGACGATCATGCATATTACTTGTATTTGTACTTGGCTGAGGAACCTTAGTCCGGTCCTCAGTGCCACAGATGTCACCAGACTAGTGTTCACTGTGGTCTATAGACAATGGCCATATGTCCTTTATTTGTATTCGGTTAGGGGAGGATCCCTGGCCAATGCGTGGGTACACCACTTATTTGACTTCTCTCGGGATTATCCCTTACGAGATATATTTGTGGTATCCCTTATAAGATCTCTTATGGATTATCCCTTACGGGATATATTTGCTGTATCCTTCTGAGAATTACTTGATGCATGATTTGGTTGGAAGTTAATTGTCTCCTATTTATTTGAAAGTATATGAAGTTACTTGTATTTGAAGTATTTGTATTTGTACATGAGAACTTATGTGAAAGAAATTGAAAATATTTGACTTATTTGATTTTACGTGTATATGGTATTTGAAGAAATTACTTGACATATGCTTTATAATGATTTTACATGACATTATAGAGCTAAGCAGGAAAACTGCATATAGAGGCATAGTATGCTCTTTTACATATGTTTCTTACTGAGCGTAAACTTACTCCTTTACAACTATTTTTTAGACTATTTGAAGTGATTCTCGCTTCAGATATAGAGGAGCATACTTTGGGATCTTCTAGTATACCTTCTAGATGCGTTTCCCAATTTTCCTTGAAGGTATAACCAGTGGGCTGTGTACTTCGGCTATTGTACAGTACGATATTACATTAATGTATATTAGGTAATTTGGGGATATAAGATACGTAAGTGATGTGAGATCTTGATGTAGTTGACGTATGTGAAAATATATGAGAATTCTCATTTCGTGATAAATTTGATATCATGTTATAAGTAATGAAGCTTAAAGTATAAGAAGACGAACAGATGACATTGATGAATAAGTCTAACCAAACGTTATGTGAAGAAAAAGTTAGTTGATATTTGGCAGTGACGGGGATGTCACATTACAGTACAATGATAGTATGGGAAACAATAAAAATAGTATTTAACACAGTAAACACTTCGGTAAAATAATGAGTAATCAGTTCGGTAATCAGTTTCACTTTACCAATTAATTTGGTAAACACATTAGTTGTAATAGTTCAATAAACCGTAACAGTTTTAGTAAACAGTAACAGTTTAATTTCAGTTCAGTAAACATCACGGTGAAGTGAGCAGTTTCAGTGAACAGTGATAAGTTTAGAGCTAGTAAAAATGTTCATTTCAAAGCATTACAGTTTAGTAAAACACTTTTAGTAGCAGTTCGGTAATAGTAACCTTTTCAGTAACAATAAACAGTTCGGTAATGGTACAATAGACAGTTTAGTACAGTAAACACTTGAATTTCACAACACTGTAACAGTTCAATAAACGTTTAATGATCGGTAATAAATCCATAAATATTTTCAGTTCAGTAACAGTAATAATTCAGTAATGGTTCAGTAAACAGTTAACAGTAAATCACAGTTCAGTAAATAGTTAATAGTAGGTGGAGACTTGGCACACCCTAAGTATATCATGCTATAGTAATATCTGAAGGAAAACAATAACACGTGAATCTATGGCCATAGACTATAAAGTGTCCTTAGAGTACACTTGCCAGGTGTCTTTAGGACTGCTGATGACTTGGCAGGCCTATTAGCCAAAGTAACAGTAACAGTACAGTAAACAGTGAGCATGATATGAGGCCTAATAGTCTCAAAACATTTTATACACAGTGGAAATACCTTTAAGGAAATTTAATAAATACCACTTAAATTAATAAAATTCCAAAAAGGTATTTAAATTAACATTTATCAGTATAGTGAAAACAGTCAATAAAATATTCATGCTTCAATGAGAAAATTTATAAACCCGTTCTAATTTACTGTGAAATATTTTAAAGAATGTATCAGTAATCTCACTTTAACAAAATTTAATTACATGAATATTTAAATAATATTTTTCGATAAAACACCAATTTATGAAAAATATTAGAAATAAATTCCAAAATACACAATTTCACTCAATTTATTCACTAAAAATATTTCATGGTATTTTAGAAAACTTTGATAAATTTTCGGCAACTTAACAGCTGCGATTGCCCTAACCTCTTGCACTTAAAACACAGTTTACATAACAGTCGTAATACCACAATTTTGCATGATTTCAAGGCAATTTGTCACGACCCGAAGGCCATGACGTTCACTTAACACTTACCTTTATTTCACTTAGAAAAATTACGAACTAATTTTTTTTTCTATTTACGGTTTGTATTCGGTGTTAGTGTAGTAACTAAACTAATCCTACCTTGGTATGATATCATTTCACTAACTATATCATAAGTCTCAAGGTTGACTATAGTTATTTTAACATCATATTCACTTATCCAAAAGAAATGGGTCAAAAACCTCCCCCTTATATTTTTATCAATTTCCCCAGTAAATCACCTGCATTGCAAACACATTTTTATTTTCACAACACAACATGATTCTAGTTTCCACAATTTGTACCATCATACATTACATGTTCCTCAAGTTTCAACACAACAACACTTCCACATTTTGTAATTTATACATACACCGAAATATGATTTCATCCTGGATTGTACTCGATAATCATATGAAACTATATAATGATCTAGTGTGATCCAAAGTTACATCCCATTTCACTTCCTAGTACTGTGAAAGTAAAGTTTGCACAATTATCAAAATGATATACAATTCATATACCTCAAAAGTACAAACACAAAGCTTGGAGGATGTAGACAAGTGTCACGACCAAGTATAGTCCCTGAAAGCCTACACAATATTCCGAAACAGGAGTCTAACTCGGATGATCTGTAGGGAGTTAAATTAAGGGGTGAGCAAACCATGGCTCAGTAAGTAGCTTAAATAAATACAAACTAGGCTCATGTTGTAAAATATGTTTATGTATGCATGAACCGCATAAATAATGTGTATGCATAATGCCATAGTTAGCTACTAACAATTAATCTATAACAGATTGTATAGCTCATTCAAACTTTTTTCTCCATATATTTAACCCGTACAATTGCTTACCTTTCAATACTTTAATTGGTATGGTTAGGCATAATGTTTCTAACCATTACAGATAGCTAATGATACTATAGCGTAATACAAATAAAACTTAGCCAGTTATTCTGACTCACTATCATACGTATAACATCCACCCTAACTAATGATGGGTAAAACGTCACAAAGTCATAACCGTATAGCACTTAGTTCCCAAAAGACTCTAGAGGTGGCTCCCACAGTTCCGAAGGTAACTGTATAGCATGTAGCTCCTTTGGGGTCTCTAGAGGTGACTCACACGGTCCAAAAGCAATCGGTCTTATTCAGTTGCCTTTTAGGCGTATGATTTCTAATGATTCATAGGCACTCGTGTAACACTTAGTTCTCAAAAGACTCTAGAGGTGGCTCCCACAGTTTCAAAGGTAATTGTGTAGCACGTAGCTCTTTGAGGTCTCTAGAGGTGACTTACACAGTCCAAAAGTAATCGGTCTTATTCAGTTGCCTTTTAGGCGAATAATTTCTAATGATAATGTTCCAAATCATTCAAGTCCTCGAATCACATGTATGCATGAGTTGTCATACAAATCCAATATCCTAGTTTCAATTAATACAAACTATGTGCTATTCGAGGCTCATGAGGTCAACATCGTGAGTTGTATATATCGTACACTTAATTACATACACATTTTCAAAATATTACAATATACTGGCATGCTCACTTGGTGCAACTTAAGTAGATCCCATGCATTTCTCACAATGCAGGCACCTACGATTTATACAAGTTTATATGTTCATTGAGCATAAGCAAGTCATAACACACAACACACAAGGCACAAATAAAGTTTCATTCTAGCCCAAGCACTATTCACAATCACATCAAGTTGAACCTGTATCTTACCAGTACTTATCCTTATAGTTGTTTCCGTGATATTTCACAAAACTTAATATGAGATTAGATAAAGATTCATTCATCTCTTACGAGATGATACTAGTAAGGTTTATTTAACCCACTTACCTCGAGATTTAACAATTTCTTCCCAACCTTTTGAATTCATATTCAAGTCCTTAACCGCTCCGATTCACTACACATAATCCATTAACATTTCAATAACTCTATGTCATTATGCTTAATCATACACCAAGAACAAGATCTTAAAACACTATTAAATTCAATTTACTACTAATCCAAGACTACCTCCTTATCGTCATTTGCGACATACTCATAGTTACTCATCATTATATGTATGTGTGTGTATATATATGTATATATATATATATATATATATATAAATGTTTAAACACATACATGCTTATATCTATGTGTATATCCCAATATTTTATATATATATATATATATTTCTATGTTCACCTTTTTCTTTCTTCATATAAATATTTATTATGCATAAGTATATATATTGATACATATATATCATTTTAATGACATATAAACATCTTGATCATCTTGATATATATATATATATATATATATATATATAGATAAATTTCAATCACTATTCTCATCCTTTAGCATGCTCATGTCCACCTTAAGTCAATATTATTTACCTTAAACTCTATTGATTTTAGCCCTCTCTTTAAGACCTACTATGCCTCTCGGTTGGTTGTTATTTTCTCCCTTGAGTTAGTCCTATTGCTATGTTGAATACCCAATTATTTTGTCCCTTATACAACCTGTCAAAACAGCCAAGAATTCCATCATATTTGCCGTATTTCACACCTTGTATAGTCCAACTTATTTTCTGTTCTAGCCAAAAAAAATCTTACCACCATTTAAAACAGCTGCATTACTCACGATTTAGCCTCCAACAGCCGAGAACCTCAGCCTTTCAGCCTTTATTTCACTGTCGTTCCTTGCTTCTTCGATGGTGGCAGCAGCCTTGGTTCGATCTTCACTCTGCCCCAATTCATTGTCTCACACGTTTGTCTCCTTCCTAGTCGAACTCAGCCTCATTTCTCCGGGTTCTTCCCTTGTTCGACACCTAAGGAACCCAGCCTCTAGCGCTTGGTTCAGCATTCCCCGATCAGCACTGACATTACCAAGTTTCCAGCCCATATTTTCCTCCTCTGCTATCGTCCCCTGCTGCTTACGGTGGTGAGGCAACTGCTACACTTTCCTTTCCCTTGTTCTCCCTCTTCTCTTCTTTCCCTTCGGCTTTTCCTCCCTCTTCTTCCCAGTTTATTTCAGCTTTTGGTTCTCTCTCGTGCCTCTCTTCCTCCCTTTCATTTTCATTTTCTTTCCATGGCTTTTTGCTAAGCCACAGATGATGTTAACGATGATGGCTGCTTAGTGGGGTTTGGTGGGAGAAAGTCCCACCAAACTCCACTAAGTATATATTTAACTTATTTAATTTTACAAATTTCAAATTATTTTATTTTAATTTTATTCTAATCTCTAATATCTATATTCACATAATTTATAAATATATTTACACAACCAATATATATTTATATACTTATTTATTTATTTATTTTGTTATATTCCTTACATATAATATGTATATGTACATATATTTCCAACGTTAAATATATAATTTATATATATACATATATCTACATATATATATATATATATATATATATATATATATATATATTTTCATGTCTAAAGTATATAAATGTATATAATAGTAAATATATAATTACATATTATATTATCCTTTATTTTAAATATCTATTTCATAACACAATGCTTGACACTTGTATATTTTCCTCTTTTTATTACATTTATATCTATTTAATTATATATTCATGTGTATATTATCTTTAATTCAATATATTTGTACTCTTTATTTAGTTAAATGAATATACACATGAATATATATATATATATATATATCTCTATTTTTTCTTTTAATTATCTATGCACTTAGGTTTCGTAAGTGCATTTATATAATTTATCAGTTTACTTCACAATGTGCAAAATATTAATTCCTTTTCCTCATTGAATTAATATATATATATGTCTCTTGAACCTATTTATACCATTTCTAATTATATAGGTGTACTAATCACTTAGTGCTAATTTACTAAACTTGTAACTTCATTCTCATTGCTTGAAATAATAATAATTACAGACTTTATTTCAGTACTTAACTTATACAACGTCGTTGATTTGTTTACAGAATCGGTACGGAATTTGTAGCCTTCACACAAGTAAACACCAAAATGATTTCATAAAATTAAATCCATATAAATCATGCATTCGCTATATCCTTACGGCTTCCACACTCATCCCTTACCTGTCTCGTGTTATCGAACCTTTCGATAGCACCGCACATAATCCGATTATCCGGGCTGCAAAACAATTTCACCAATAATTTTTGTCAATTATCCTCTAATTTTTGAACCATTATTCATCACTAAATGCAGTCACATTGTACACTGCTTATGTCTAACCAGTGTAATTTACACCAGTAGTAAAACACAACTTCACCGTTTTAACTCCGATTTTAGATCCATTGCATCATTATTCTTCTCTTAATTTTTACCTTATTTTGGCACATTAAACTCATAAAATGCAGTGCTTAAACCTGTCCAATAAGCCATGGCCGAATGGTGCTTTATGGAATGTTTTTCAACAATCTATGCTTACCAATTAACAAATCCATGTTCATTTAACTCTTTGGCACCATATTCATGCAAAAACCACTAGGGTTTCCTTATGCCCTTATGTAAACCGAAACCCCATGGCCACCATTTAGCATGATTCAATGAGATTTAAGTAAAACTAACACTAGACACTAGATCCTTGCTTAGCAATGTTACAAACATAAAAATCCAACATTAAACTTTAAAGAAAGTGAATGCACCATGATTTACTTACCTTGGCCGAACCCTTCACTCTTCCTTTTCTCCTTGTTTTCTTCCTTATTTGATGATCTTTTGGTATGGGTAAGAAGAGGAGAGTGAGTAGGACAATTTTCTAGTTTTGATCTAGGTGAAAAATGTATATTTAGCTAGGTTTTTGTTGATTTTATTTTCTTTCTTCCTTTTCTTTCAAAAATGGTGTGGGAGCTCTTGAAGAAGAAGGTGAATAGTGCCGACCACAAGTTGGCTGAAAATTAAAGAGCATTCTAGAAGGGTGCAAAATTACCAAAATGTCATTAGTTATGTAAATTTTGGACAATTTTGCCCTTAAGCTTTCGTAATCATAAAAACTATGTAATCGTACTCCAAAATTTTGGATTCTATCACCAAATAATCATATTAAATGTATTTTAATGATTAAAAGTGGTTTCATCGATGCACGGTACACCGATTGTGTGAAATTATGAAATTCCCTTAGCGGACCACCAGCGAAATTTTTCGATTAAACCACCTATTCGATAAATCTTTTGACACTATCTTATTCTCCTTTTCTTGTAGAATATCGTAGTATTTCTACTTCATCCCAATTCATTTTAGTTTGGATGCAATTGACAAAAATGCCCTCGAGACATAATCGTCATTTTTCAATTTGTTCACCACACTTTACAAAATAATACAAAATAATATAATAAATGATTTTAAACCTCAAAAGCATCATATTATATTTATTACACCCATTGTACATTGTATTATTAGTATCGAGCCCATCAAAACCATAAAAATTAAAGTGCGGCCCACATCACACTTTCACTTATAATTACATAATATATTAAATTTCACTTAATAAATAAATACATATCTCATATATAGTACAATAGAAACAGTTCTCACAAATATGAAAGTCAAATAAATCATTCGCAGTTCTAATAAATATTGTGTTAAATAAACACTTTCTTCGTTTCAAATCAAATAAAACAATACTCAAATAATTTGTAGGCAAATCACTGGAGACAGTTAACAGCCAGTAGATCATGCACGAACTATATGCCTTCAGGGATATATAGGAATCGGGCATACCCATACATGGGCCAGGTATCCATTCCTAAGCCCTTCCTATGAAACGGTAATAAGTAACTGTAACAATGGCCATTGTCAAAAAGTTTACAATGCTCACTAGCCTGGTGCCAACTGTGGATGCTGATGACTTGGCTAAGGTTAATCAGCCATATACATTTAAATCATGTAAATCACGTAAGCACATAAACATACATGAACACCATAGGAGTTAACAATCTCAGAATAGTTCATATATCATATAAAATCAACAATAGAAATCATTTCAAATAGGAATTATCTTCAGTCAATCCATAATCATATAAAAAAATAAACTTTATATTAAAAGCAAAAAATTCGGTCAATAATTATCAAGTAAAATTTTGTACCAAATTCCAAAACATGTGAAAACGATGTTCATGCAGATCAAGCGGGATCATAAAATATGCAGGTTTAAAAATAGACTATTTTCATTTTTGGGTCAATTTTAATAATTCCACAAATTCACTCTATTTTCAGTTGAATTCTGGTAGAACTGTCTACTGACCTCTGTGCACAAATTAATTCATATCTAATTACAAGGTTGTCCAAATTGTGCAAACTCAAAACCATATTATTCCTAAATCATTTACCTTTCTGGAAATGTATGGCTTGCACCCAAATTCATTCTGGTATATTTTCTATAATTTTTCAAAATCAACCGTTTGGACCACATTTTTTAGGCAGAGTGCCCTCATTCATTTGCACATATCTTAAGCTAAAAAACTCCAAATTAAGTGATTCCAAGACTGACTTTCACCCAACTTAAAAGGCTATCTACCATAAGTTTTCTAGAATTTAACTCATTATAAAACGCCCAAACTAAACATTTAAACATGAGGCTTGGAATAGGACAGTGCAGCAGAATTACAACACCAACACATACAAACACTTTACACTTTGTTTCTTGCAACTTTACAACATTTTGAGCATGAGAACAACATTTTCCCTTAGGAAACCCTCATGATTGAAACCTTAACATGTCCATACAATTTGATTTGTTTCAAATTCCAACCATAGACATGTTAAACTACTATGAAACAATTGAAACCAAGAAGAAAAATGCAAATTGGTGGCTATCTCCTTTTACCTCTCCATGTGTAGCCACTTTTTGCAGCCAAAATAGCCCTCTAATGGTTGATTCAACCTTCCAAATTCCAAGTATAGATAACCCTCATGGAGAGGAACAATTTTGGTTAGGAAGCAAGTTAATTTGGTGGCTAGATGTTAATGTTTCTCAAGGTTTTCCTCTCTAAAAGACTTAGAATTTTTTTATTGTGTTTGGGACAGCAATGGTGGCCAGCCATGGGTAAGGGAAAGCTTAAATATCTGATTTTGATATTTTTTTAATATTAAAATATCAGCCATTGTGTATTTACCATTTTACCCCTTACTTTTTCACTTTATTACGAGGCTTTGTTTGTTTTCCACTCAAATCCATTACTACAAAAATCTATTTTCTTACCAAGATCCAATCATGGCCTTAATCACTTTCCAAAACTCATTATTAATCTTAAAATATCTACACTTGAGAAATGACCATTTTGCCCCTTACAATTCGTTATTTACATCTATGTCCTAGCTATTATTTTACTATTAAAATTTTGATTTTTCATTTTTATTTCCATTTAAATATATTCATTTGTAATAATATAGGTTAAATATTAGATATTGGTGGGGTTTGACTGGCCTTAGGGTGTAAAATTACCAAAACACCCATAAACGAAGGCTTTTGGCTTCATTCACGTTGTTTTTAGCATTTTCACGTAATTCAGTTCACGAGTTGGATACACATGAAACTTCTTTATGTGAGGATTTTTGTATAGCAATATGTGGGTCTAAAGTCAAACTGGGTTGACCATTGTTCAAAAAAATCTTCTGGGCTATGGACAATCGTCATTTTTGAATTTGTTGCATGTAAACCTAGGTGTGCTTAATTAAAAGAATTTTGAAAAATGTTCTTCTTACCAATTATGTATTTCAAGCCCACGACACATTTTGCCACTTTGGAGAACATTCGGATTATGGGTTGTCTTGTGGGGCCTACTTGGCAATTTTCCTCGATAACTTCCAAGTGTATAAGAGTTAGTTATCGTAACTTGACTTGATATTCTAACTCATCATATTCAATAAGTGTAGGAAAATAAGAGAAATTTGGGATCTCACAAAAAGAAGCATTAGAATGATGGATTTAATAGTGGTTTTAAAGGCATACGTTGAAAGGTAACGATTTTATTTATTAATCAGAAATTATCGAAATGATTGAGTAGAGTTTGGACCTTGAAGGATTGAAATGGTTAATTGTTATTGACTTATAGGAAATGTTTTGGGATTGTTTTATGACTTTTGAAGGGTAAATGAATGGTCTTTAAGAATCGTATTGAAAGTATTAGATTTGAAATTTGATAAACAATGTAAAATCGAAAATGAAATGATAGTCCAAAGGTATGCTTTTAGTCATGCATAATGGCATCGCCTATGGCATAACCATTGTTTGATAATTTTCAAATGTTATGCCTAATGATAGTGAAGTGCATTGAAAATGTTTAATCGATTTGAATGATTGCATAGTTTTGAAGGTTTTGAAGTTCAAACAAATTTGAAATGTTTGAAATGATTACCTTCGTATTGAAATGAAAGCATTTTGGAAATGATAAATGTTTTATATCGAATGAAATATTTTATGAAAGACGATTTATTGTAGATGTTTCATCAGTTATCCTACGATTGAGCGTATATTGTGGGAGCCAGCTCTAGAGTCCTAAAGGACCTATGTGCTATGTGAGTTCTTTGAGATCATGAAAGGCACCTCTAGGATCCCAAAGGAGCTAAGTGCTACACAGTATGCCTCACTATTAGAACCTATCGAAATGTAAATTGAAAATTGGTTCCCAAATGTTTGAAAGTTTTGAATGTATTATTATACTAGGTTCTTAAAGTATAATATTTTTAATGTTTACGGGGATCGAGTAAATGTTTTGAGATATGGGACCTTCCTTTAGTTGTCTATTAGTAATCATACTATAATGAATGAATGTTTGCTGTTAGAACTTAAGCAAGTCTACAGCCACCTCGGTATCATCTGCTCTGTGGTACTGTGGGTGTAATGTTTGCTATTGACCTTGAGCATGTCTTCAACAGTTCACAGGATGTCTCCATGACACTAGATGGACACCATTTTGACTATAGCCATATCTCTTAATGTTATTTACCACTTGGGAACCTTTTGCTGCATGATTCTATAGGGAGGTACTTGTCTTTACATTTTATGCTTTAAACAAAATGATTATCGCTTTGAATTCACATTGTTTAATGAATGATATCGTTATGATTCTTATTGATCGAAATTGAAATTGTTTATCAAATTTTTATCATTTTGATTGTTACTGATTATGAATTTGATTTACTGTTAATGATTGCTACAGGAAAATTAAGGAGGAAGAGGGATGATTTTTATGAGAGCCAATATGCTTTTTATATAGGCCTAAGAATGTTAGGTAGAGTAGAAGTCTGAGAAGAGTTTTAATTGGCTTAAACTCTTTTTAGAATTTTTCTCTCTTTACAATTCTTTCTCTACTCAAGCTCTATTTTCCTATTTTATTACATCGTCTTAAAAATAATTAAAACTTTAAGACGTAACAAAATTTTGAGACATGTCATGTCTCAACCAAATTTTGTCTTCACAATATCTTGTCTTAACAAAATCTTGTCTTGGCCTTGCTTTGTTGGAACTCTTTCTAAAAATAGAAATTCTGAGTAGATTTCATTATAACTTTCCATAAATAGTTTACCCATCAAACGAAATCCGATTTTTGCAATCTTGTACATTCTGAAAACCTTAAAAATCCTTTACAACTTCCATGAAGCCCACTTCTTGAGATCAAGTCGTTAAGATGATCAAAAACATCAATCTTTCAAACTGGACAAAAAATACTGTACTTTGTTCTTTTTAGCTTCAATTAATTCCAACTTTGATATTTAATACCTAAATCATAAAAACAAACATTAGTAAGCTCTTTTAGGTATAAAATATCAATAAAGCAAATATATTAACACATATATAATTCACAAAATATTATCCTATCAAATTCCCCCACACTTAGTTTTTGCTAGTCACTAGCAAAACCTAAACTAAACTAACTAAAGAACGAAATCCTAAAATCCAAATCCTAAATCCTAACTCACTTTAGTAAGAATCACGATTGCATTTAGCGTATGCAATAAGCCTTTAAACCCTTAGGTCAACCCTAGTGGACGAGTTGTGTCTCATGAAGGCTTTCAGAAGATATACCCACAAAATTATTTACTTAACGCTCAATCCTAAAAATTCAAATAAAGACTCAATAACAAAGACTAAGATCATGGATATATTTTCAAATCTTTTAATTCTCAGCTCATAACTTCAACAATAGTTAAATAATTAAGTCAATCATATTTTTAATCATTACTTCTCATATTCATGCATACTTCTAAATAAATTCATGTAAGATTCATAATCAACACAATTGAAACATATAATATCAACTTTGCAACTATCCATCTTCTATCAATACAAGCCTAGGCAGTAGATCTTAGAACCTTTATTTTTCTTTTATTTCTTTTTCTTTTTCTTTTTTTTTCTGAGGTATCGACAATGGTTTTCCTAAGTACTTACTTGTCTTTTTACATGAATGTTAATATTAGTGATACCAACACTCGGTTACTCAACAAGTAAGCCCTCTTTTAGAGTACTTTGCATACTCATATTTCGAGTCACTTTAATAATTTATTCAATCAAAGATCAAGCAACTCAAAACATTGGAGTAGAATTTAAAGCTTTCAACCTCTATATTTATATATTTCTTTTTTTCTAGGTTCTCATCTATTTAACCTATACTTATACCAACTTCAATGAACTAATCACATTATCAATATCATATGAACAATCATATTTAATCATGAATTCACACAAATTATTTAGAAAACATTCACTTCAACAATAATAACAATTAAAACATTCTCAACTCTCCTATAAAACCATGTTCTAGTTTAGAATCAATTATCAAAAGAAAGAAAACATATCATGATCTTATAGACTCTTAAAACTTTTTGTTTTGGTTTTCAACTTCTTTTCCTAATTTTAATTTTTTTTTCTTTCTATAAACTCCAAACCATTATTCCCCCCTCCCCAACACTTAAATCTTACTTTGTCCCCAAAGTAAGTTCATCATGTAAAGAAAGAAAAATATAGACTTCAAAATAAATGGTAACACAAGTTAAGGAAAGAAATACTCCCTCTTTTACATCATTGGGTTGCCTCCCAAGTAGCACTTCTGTTTAATGTTGTTTGCTCAATATTCCCTCCTTCTTCAATTCTTATAGGTTGGATCTTCCAAATCCAAGTCCTCCACATTGTATACTAGAAACTCTTCATAGTATGGTTTAAGTCTTTGAGCATTCACTTTGAATTTCAACTACACCATGAGGATAAACACTAGTAACAATAAATGGACCTAACCATCTAGAATGTAACTTACCAGGGAAAGGCTTGAGCTTTGAATGAAAAAGTAGAACTTTCTGTCCAATCTCAAAAGTCTTTCTTGCAATCATCTTATCATGGAAAGCCTTGGTTTTTTTCCTTGTAAACCCTTGGGCTCTCATAAGCTTTATTGTGAATCTCCTTTAATTCTTGCAATTGTAGTTTTCTATGTTCTCCCACCTCGTTGTACTTTTTGTTGCATTACTTAATTGCCTAATAAGCTTTATGTTCCAATTCAACAGGAAGATGACATGGCTTACCGTATACCAACCTATAAGGAGACATCCCAATAGATGTCTTGTAGGTTGTTCTATATGCCTATAAAGCTTCATTAAGCCGCTTGCTCCAATCTTTCCTTTATGGTTTCACTATTTTCTCAAGGATGGACTTAATCTCTCTGTTAGAAACTTCTACTTGGCTACTTGTTTGGGGTGGTAGGCTGTAGACACCTTATGAGTGACATGGTACATTTTCAATAAAGCTTCAACCATTCAATTACAAAAATGAGTACCTCTATCACTTATTAAGGCTCTTGGTGTTCCATACTTAACAAAAATATTAGATTTGACAAATTCTACAACAACTTTAGAGTCGTTAGTCCTAGTGGCTTTTGCCTCTACCCATTTAGAAACATAATCAACTGCAAGAATTATATAGAGATATTGTATGAATATGGGAAGGGTTCCTTGAAATCAATACCCTAAACATCAAAAATTTGACAAACTAAAATAGGTTTTATGGCATTTGATTTCTTTGAGAGATGTTACCTGCCTTTTGACAATTCTCACATGTTTTGCAAAATAAATATGCATCTTTAAAGATTGAAGGCCAATAAAATCCACAATCTAATACCTTTTTTGCTATCCTTTTAGGTCCAAAGTGACCTCCACATTCATAACTATGGCAGAAAGTTAAGATTGATTGGATCTCACCTTGAGTGACACATCTTCTAATTACTTGGTCTGAGCATTACTTCCAAGGATAAGGGTCATCCCAAATATAATATTTAGAATCACTCTTAATCTTGTCCTTTGAGCCCTAGTTAAACATTAGGAAAATTATTAGTAACTAAATAATTCACAATATCTACATACCATAGCTGAGTTACTTCAACTTTCATGAAATGTTCATCAAGGAAGAACTCTTGCAAGGGTAACGACTCCTCTTCTCCTCAAGTCAACTTAAGTGATCAACCACTAAGTTCTCGACACCCTTCTTGTCTTTGATCTCTAGGTCGAATTCTTGTAATAAAAGAATCCATCTTATTAACCTTAACTTAGCTTCCTTTTTCGACAGCAAGTATCGTAAAGCTGCATGGTCAAAATAAACAACAATTTTAGTACCAAGTAAATAAGATCTAAATTTATCTAAAGCAAAGACAATGGCTAAGAGCTCTTTTTCTGTTGTAGAGTAATTGTGTTGAGCATCATTCAATAGTCTTGATGCGTAATAGATCACATGTGAAGCTTTTCCAACTTTTTATCCCAGCACTGCTCCAATAGCATAGTTACTTACGTCACACATAAGCCCAAAAGGAAGGTTCCAATTAGGTGGTTGGATGATAGGAGCAGAAACTAGGCATTCCTTCAACTTGTCGAATGCCTCATTGCACTTCTCATCAAATTTAAATTCAACACCCTTTTAAAGCAACTTACAGAGGGGTAATGCAATCTTTGAAAAATCCTTGATAAACCTATGATAAAAGCCTACATGTTCAAGAAAAGAACGAACTTCTATCACTTACGAGGTAAGGTAAAGATTGGACAATGCTTATCTTAGATCTATCAACTTATATGCCTCTAGATGAAATTACATGTCCTAAAACTATACCTTGTTCTACCATGAAGTGACATTTTTTAGAATTTAAAACAAGGTTAGTTTCTGTGTATCTTTCAAGTATAAGGGTAAGGTTTTCTAAGCATGCATCAAAAGAGATTCCATAAACAATAAAGTCATCTATAAAAACTTCTATGATGTTTTCAACAAAATCAAAGAATATACTTACCATGCATCTTTGGAATGTGGCTGGAGCATTACAAAGACCAAACAACATTCTTCTATAGGCAAAGGTCCCAAATGGACATGTGAATGTTGTTTTCTCTTAGCCCTCGGGGGCAATCACTATTTGATTATAGCCTGAATAACCATCAAGAAAACAATAACGAGTTCTATCTGCTAATCGTTCAAGCATTTGATCAATAAAAGGTAAAGGAGAGTGATCCTTGCGAGTTGAAGCATTCAACTTCCTATAGTCAATACAAACTTGCCACCCATTCTGAATTCTTGTAGGTATCAATTTGTTGTCTTCATTCTTCACAACAATGATGCTAGACTTCTTTGGAACAACTTAGATAGGGCTTACCTATTTACTGTCAAAGATAGGGTAAATCACCCCAACATCTAGGAGCTTTAGTATCTCCTTCTTCACTACCTCCATTATGGGCAGATTTAGTCTTCTTTGGGCTTCCCTTGTTGGTTCTGAGCCTTCTTCAAGTAATATATTACGCAAGCACATGGTAGGGCTTATACCTTTTATGTCAGCAATAGTCCATCCAATCGCTATCTTGCACTACCTGGGTACCCTAACAAGTCTTTCCTCTTGCAAGGAGTTCAAATTATTAGCAATAATCATAGGTAAAGTTTCATTTTCTCCTAAAAACACATACTTGAGATGGTCAGGTAAAGGCTTTAATTCAATCTCTGGGGCCTACACAATAGAACGAAGAAGCTTAGTATAAGAAATAGGCAATTCATATTTAAAAGATTCATTCCTTTTTTTTGATTATGGAGTCCAAAACCAAGACTTCTTCTTCAAGTTCTTTATTAAAATTGACATATGCAAGAGAATTATCAATTTCTTCCTTTTGAACACTGTTGCTAATAGCCACCTCAAGTGCATCCTTATTTCCTAGCTCAAAAAATTGTTGGGTTAGATCATCAAGTATATCAATCCCGAAAACAGCATGCACATCACTAGGATATCTCATAGCTTCAAAGATATTAAATTTAACCATCTCCCCATCAAATTCCATGGTTAATATTCCATTATGCACATCAATCATAGTCCTAGATGTCTTTAAGAATGGTCTTCCTAATAAAATAGGTTTTAGACTAATAGAATTATCATCTTCCATATTTAACACATAAAAGTCAACAGGAAAGACTAATTCATTAACTTGCACTAAGACATCTTCAACTACTCCTTCAGGATAAGCATTAAACCTATCAGCCAATTGAATTATTACACCTGTCTCATTTAATGGTCCAAGATTCAAAGAATTATAAATTGACAAAGGCATAACATTAATTGATGCTCCTAGATCTACCATGGCTTTTTCAAACCTAGAATTGCCTATTTTACATGGAATAGTAAACATACCAAGATCTTTGCACTTAAGGGGCATCTTTCTTTGAATGACTACTGAGACATTCTCCCCCACACTTACCTTTTTATAACCTTGAAGCTTCATCTTATTAGGGCACAATTCTTTAAGAAACTTTGCATACCTTGGCACTTGTTTAATGGTATCAAGAACATGAATGTTCATCAAGAACCTCTGGGGACTTGAATTGAAGTTGTGGCCTAAGGGCACATTCCAAGAAAGCCGTGAGGGGCGGTGGCCTGCGGGTGCACCCCAAAGCGGACAATATGGATGAGTGACCCACCTGGGGCAGTGGTTCGGGTTGGTGGACCAACGGGTGCACCCCGGGGCATCACATTAAAATGCACATTTTTTTTGTAAGGCCCCGGTCCGTCCGCCGTCCGCCATTACTCATCCGTACTGTCCTCTTTAAGGAGCCCACATGGCCCCCTCAAGGTTTTGTCGTGACGCCCAGCTTGTTCACTGGGTCACTCACAATTCGCATTTGGAGCGACTTGAACCCTTTACTTCCTCAAGTGTCAAGTCATTTTTTTGTAAGGCCCCGGCCCGTTTGCCGTTTGCTGTTACTCAACCGTACTGTCCTCTTTGGCGAGCCCACATGGCCCCCTCAAGGTTTTGTCGTGAGGCCCACCCCGTTCTCTGGGTCACTCACAATTCGCATCCGGAGCGACTTTAGCCCTTGACTTCCTCAAGTGTCAAGTCACTCCTAACCAATTGGTTAGGAGTGACTTGACACTTGAGGAAGTCAAGGGCTAAAGTCGCTCCGGATGCGAATTGTGAGTGACCCAGAGAACGGGCTGGGCCTCACGACAAAACCTTGAGGGGGCCATGTGGGCTCGCCAAAGAGGACAGTACGGTTGAGTAACAGCAAACGGCAAACGGGCCGGGGCCTTACAAACCTGGCAAGAAAAGGAGGGGGTAAGTGCCTATATTAAATGGAACATGCATTTTACTTACCTCAGCTTAGGAGCCTTGATTTCGACTTCTTCCTCCACCTCTTTAGATTTATCGACTTTCTTCTTATCTTTAATAACCAAATCGATTTTGTTTTCCCTTGTTATAAAGTTGTCATTTTCTTCACTTTTGGTCTCATTATGCCTATCAACACCTTTATAAAAAGGAAGGGAGTTGCCGATTTCTTTATAAAGTTTGGTGTCCTTGTTGTCATCTTCAAGTGCCACATCTTTAGACCCTACTTCTTTCCTAGTTCGCAATGTAATAACATTTGCATTCTCCCTAAGGTTCACCAAAGGTTGGAAGGGCAATTTGTTGGAGTCTTTAGCTTCAAGTTTGCTTAGGGAAGTAGCGATTTGGCCTATTTAGTATTCTGTTTTTGTGCAAATCTTTGGTCATTCTTTTGTTGATTTTGCACGGAGGTGGCAACAAAGTTCTTTACCATTTCCTCAAGGGACATGGTGGCACTTTGTTTTTAAGGTGGGGGCAAGGGTCTTTCTTGGTATGGTGGCTTAGGAGGCTAGAAATTATTTGCCCTATTGTATGGTGGGACATAAGGTGCATGCCTATTTCCATGTTGTAGTTTGGGTGGTTCCTCCAATTGGGGTTATAAGTATTGGAATAAGGGTCATACTTACCTGAAGGTAGACCAGGGAATCCTCCAATTGCATTGGCTTGCTCCATAGGATCTTTTTGAAGGGTTAGGCACATGTTAGTAGTATGTCCCATGTTAGACCAAATCCCACAAGCCTTAGCTTGTTGCAAATTACCTACGGCCAATTGTTGCACAAAGGAGGTTAGATGTTCTATTTGTTTCTCAAGGTTGGAAGTACTTACCTCATGTGCTTGTTTAGGTGGTGGATCACGCCTAGTGTTGAATTATTGAGCATTGGTTGCCATGTTTGCAATCAAGTTTTGGCTTCTTGAGGAGTCTTGTCCACTAAAGCTCCTCCACTAGTAACATCAATCATACTTCTATCATAGGGCATAAGTCCTTCATAGAAGTATTGGATTAGTAGTTGCTCATTAATTAATGGGTGGGCAACTCGCACAAAGCCTTTTAAACCTTTCCCAATACTCATACAAAGATTCACCATTGTATCACCTAATTCCACAAATTTCCTTGCAGATATTGGCTGCCCTTGAAGCTGGAAAATACCTTTCTAGAAATAGCTTTCTCATCTCATCCCATGTGGTTATGGTTCTAGAAGGTAAGTAATAAAGCCAATCCTTAGCTGCATCTGCCAAAGAGAATCGAAAGGCTCTTAACTTAATTTGATCTTCACTTACCCCTGTAGGCTTCATGGTTGAACAAACCACATGAAATTCCTTTAGATCTTGTGTGGATCCTCACATGCAAGACCATGGAAAGTAGGTAAGAGATGAATCAAACCAGATTTTAATTCACAAGGAGCATATAAAGTAGGGTAAGTGATGCAGAGGGGTTGTTGGTTTAGGGTGGGAGCCGCCAACTCATTCAGTGTCCTGTTCACATTTTGAGCCATAGGTTCCTCTTCAAAATCATTAGAGAATTCAAAGGTAGGCTTGAATGTTGGCTTGGTGGAAGGTGGATCGTTAAGTGGTGGTAATGGTGGTTGTGATGGTGTTATTGGCACCGTACTTTGGCTTGCTTGGATGAAATCTCTAATCCTTTTGAGTTTGTAACTAGATTCCTCATCAGACATGCAAACCTGAAAAAGAAAGAGAAAAGAAGAAAATAAGATAACAATCTAATAATAGGTAAATAAAATAATTATGAGTCCATGCAACAGCACCAAAATTTTGGTACTATCTTAGGTTACCAAAAATAAATTCCTAAACAACTACTATGTAACTAGCAAAAGTCAAGGTTGATCCCACAGAGACCTAATTAAATAAAATTACCTACCAAAATTAATACCTAATCTTTGGGGAAATAAGCAAAAGGGGGTTTTTAAGGTTACTACTAAATTTAGGGCTTTTAGAAAATAGCACTTAACTAATATACTAATAGTATAAAGATTAAAATTCAAACAAATATCACAGGCATTCAGTTAGAAGGTATCAATATTCTTGGACTTCCCTGTTGATCATTGACATCAAAGGATCATTATTAATTAAATAGTCAACCATAGTGTACCAAGTACGACAAGTTATACCATCAATCCTTAGTCGTTAATCAAGAATACGATTCCTAATTAATCTCTAACTAATTAATTCACCTAGGATACAATCTCTAAATAAAATTATTAGCGGCATTAGAAACTAGAAATATATGAGTTGATATTAAGTAACAAACACATACAATGTAATTTTGTTCAACTTAAACTTCCATCCCCTCCTCTTGTGATTAAACCCAAAAGCAATTACGGACATAAGTTTTTAATCTAGGAGTAGATTCTTTAATTAAACTAAATAGTGGGCCTCCTATCTAATCAATTAAACAATCATAAAATCATGCTTAGGGAATTTCAAATATTTAATAACAATTATATCATAAGTTCGTAATCTCACAATCAAGGTTTCCAAGAATTATTAAATTACCTCATAACTAAATTAATAAACTACTTACTAGACATGTTCAAGATTACACAATTCATGTTAAATATTATCAAGAAATCAATTATCATGCAAAAGAACAATCAAGATATCAATCTTTAATCATATTAAACAAGAACTAATCAATCACGATAAAAAATCTAGCAAGAACACACAAACAATTATTAAAACTAAGCAAGAATTAGTTTTGTGATAACCGCAAATTTTCGAATTTTGATAATAAGTATTCGAAAATTTAATTTAATGCAAGAGATAAATCAAAGTAATAAATGAATTTAATTAAGAAAAAGGGAATATCGTTAAAATTCCCGAAATTGATGAAAAGATGAAACTGAGGAAATTTAATTTGGATAAATGGAAATCCAAATTAAATAAGAAATGAAAAGGAAAATTAAATTGGAAATAAGAAATGAAAAAGAAAATTTAATTTGGATAAATGAAAATCCAAATTAAATAAGAAAAGGTGAAAAGAATATGAAATATATTTATATAATTATATATTATATAAATGTATTTTTATACAAATACATATGTATTGAAATACTATATAATATATGTTAATATACATTAGTATATATATGTATATATACTATTTAGTACATTTAAATAATACATATGTATATAAATATGATATTTTATGTATATATATAAATATATACATATATAAGAAAAGTAAATATTATTTTTATCAAAATTTTTATCTATATATTGTAATACAATATATATCTATAAATACATATATGAAATATATATTAATTCAAATAAAAATTTATATATATATATATATGTATTTTGTGTATAATATATATATATGTTATTATATTATGTTTATATATATTATACAAATAGAAACGGGATTGAGACCCCATTTCTGTCAAAAATAGGAAGAAACAAAAGCAGAGAACCGGCCAACACCGGCCACTGGAAAGGAAGAGCAGAGACGGGGCGTCGCCGGTGAGATGAGAGGGAAAAGGGAACTGACCAGCGACAGCCCAAAACGGAAAAGAGAAAAGCGAAAATCGAAGGAAAAGAGAAGAAGACACACGGCTACGCCGGCCGATCTGGGCACCGCCACTCCCCCCACGACACTGACGGAGGCCAAGAGAAGGAAAGAGGACCACCGACGGCGAAGGAGAAAGGGGAAAGAGAAAGAAAAGAGGAGGAGAAGAGTCGCCGCCGTCGATTCCAGATCCGGGGCTGTCGCGGGTGATAGTGCGAAACGGAGACCAGATCCGGTGTCCCCACAACTTCGACAAGCTGTGGGAGGCACGAACCAGTAGGAAGGAGGACCGACGGTGGCCGAACCGGTGGAGGAAGACCGAACCGGTTTGAACCGATTCAGACCAGGAAAGAGGAAAAGAAAAGGAAAAAGGAAAAAGAAAAAGAAAAGAAAAGAAAAAGGAAAAGGAAGAAAGAAAAGAGGAAAAGAAGAAAGAGAGAGAAAAAGGAGAATTTTCAGGAATTCAGAAATTCCCGGGAATTTGGAAATTCGGAAAATCTCGGACATTTGATAAGGATTTCAAAAATTATTTTCAAGTATTTAATTTAAATAAATTATGGAAAAATTCTAATTTTTAGAATTTGAATTCCAAAAAATTCCCTCGATGACCGAGACGATGAATCAGAAGAGATGGAGTACGGGCACGACCAATAATGCGGAAGTCGCCAACCCGGGATAGGTAAGGGATACATGTGCAGCACTGTAAGGATATTCAGTCTGCATATTTTTAAATTATAAATTATTTTATAGAAATGTTGTGATGATTCATCGGCTGAAAATTTATGATGACGTATTGGTTGAAAATATAAACTGTATTTTCTGTGCAGGAGGCTAGCCAATTGGTAGTCGTTATACTGCCGAAAAATATTAGAAAATTACTGAAAATCATAATAAATGATTTTATGTTATGAGAAATGATTTTCAACCACGAAAATCGAGAAAATGAATATTTTCATAAAAACATGAATAAAATGAAAGTGATTTTAAAATATTCATGTTTTCGAGAATGGTGATAATGAAATCACCAAAAATTCTTTTCGAGAATGGTGATAATGAAATCACCTAAAATTCTCTTGATATGTAAATTTCACGTAATACGTGATGAAAAATAAAGAGAAATAAAATGAATATTTTTATATATATTTCTTAAATATTCACTAAATGGTTTTATAACCTTTATGGTTTTAATTATGAAATTATATATTTTTATAAATTCCATAGAGGTTTATTGATGATGAAAAAATACTGTTTTGAGACTAGTTGGCAACCTTATCATGCTGATATGTGATATGTAGTCCCGGCCGACACCTGATCAGTGATCCGTCGAGGACAATTATAGACTATGGCCATAGATCTAACATGATTATTTTATACCCTTCGGGGTCTATAGCATGATATGAGTGATGATTGCCTCAGTCTCCATATATGAAAATGTTTTATATGATATGTGATACATGAAATGTAAATGTTTTACATGATATGTGATAAGTTAAATGAAAGTGATTTACAGCATTTTACATAATGCTTTATTATGGTACTGATTTTAGTACTATGAGATGATTTTCATATGACATGTGATATGAACACGTATCATCTTTTCAAAAGAGAAAAGAGTTTACAAGTCTAATATTCTTACTATGATTTTGAATTGAATATTAGACTATATGTGATATGAATATGTGATATATTTTCCAAAAAGGAAAAAGGAGGAAAATAAATCTAATATTCTTATTATAATTTTTAAATTGAATATTAGATTTAAATGATGTATATGTTATACGAAAAAAGAATTAATAGCTTATTTTGCTATTTAAAGTACTGTACTAATTATGATTGTACAGTAAGATATGAAATGAATTTAAATGAGAATGATGATGATTTAACTAATATTCTTTTCAAAGGATATATGAATATTAGTTACTTTATTTAAATGCTTTATTTCATAAAAGCATTATTTTGAAAAATATATGAAAATGATATGGAATAAAAAGGAAAAGGATTTAAAATTTCAAACGAAAAGAAATTTATTACTCTCTACAGTTGCTTCTAGATTTCGGGACAAGACAGATATTTCAAAATACCTGCCTTACTCCATCCGGATCCCTAGCCGACTGTAGTATTCTTCCTACATGCGAGCCTAGAGCCCCTATAGGAAAAATGAAAAAGTTTTTCAGCATATAGATGGCTGAATATCAAGTGAGGCATATAATTCCCTTACTGAGCCGTGGTTTGCTCACCCCTTAATTTTAACATTTCAAGTTTTCGAAGACTGAGAGTCTGACACCTAAAGGATTTTGGCTGTGCATTTGGGGACGATGCGACGACTTGATTTATTTAATAAGGTATGATCATTTATTTTCTGTATTTAGACTTACTTACAGTACTACTTCATTATGAATTAAGACAGGGGATGTAATTTATATTATAATTTAATATGAAATTGTTTATATGTAAAAGAAAAGTAAAGTATCGCAAACAGCCCAACCAAACAAGATGTATAGAATAAGGTGAAAAATAGAGTCACGGGTTGTGACAAATTCAATGGTATCAAAGCACGATTGGCCTGATGTCTGTCGATACTTTTGGAAAGAAAATGTGTTGAAAATGTTAACATCCCCTGTAGTACTGTGTAGTCTGAATACATAAAGAAAATAAATGATTGCAAATTGAATTAAGTGTTTAGAAGGGGGTGAAAATTATGAAATCAGGAATGCAAAAAAGGAAAACGGCTCAGGAATGTTACTGAAATGGTGATCTTATAATCTAAATGAAGGTCGGTTCGGTAAGGAACAGAAATGTACTCGGTGAGGGCCCCACCAGTACTTTTCGGTCTGAATCGAACTGAGACCTGAAAGTGATGATATAAAGGAGGGGAATTAAATAGACCTTAAGATCACCGATTGAAGGTATTTTGAGGAGAGAGAAAATTTTTGGCCAAAAATGAGCAAAATACCCTTACCTCCAAAATTTTTCCTGAAGTCATAATAGACCAACTGAAGATGGAATTGACTGATTTGACAGAGAAATTGATGATGTAAAGATACATTTCATGCAAAAAATCCAATTATGGATCCTAGTGGACTTCTCTGTCAAAATCGAAAAAAATTTTAAACTGCTGATAGTAGTATGAGAAAGGATACTATCAGCACATAGATAATAAGATCCTTGGTTTAAATTTATATTGAGGAGAAAGAAATAAATGTGAAATGACGAAAATGCCCTTATGTGGGATTATGTTTTGAATAGTGATAAACCAAGTAGATTTTGAATCTATTGATAGTAATGGAATTATTGAGGGTATAAAGGACATAATATGAGTATAACGATCCCAATTATAAATTTCAACTACACTTAGAGTGTTGATGTGACCCGAATGGTTATAGAAAAGTCGCAAAATGAACGGCTCAGTTACTAATTTTAAGGGTCTAAATTTAAAAGTGTATTAACGGGATATTATTATGAGATTGTTGGATATGATGAAAAGTGAGATAATGACTGAAGATGAATGAGAAAGAGATCAATATAGAGGACAAAATCCATAGCAGTATGGTTAATTTTGGTTCTATACATTCATATAGTTTTCGAAGTATTAAATGGATATTTATAGAACCGGAATAATTTGAAATATGTTTTACGGAATGATGTACTATATGGAGTATATGAAATTAGAGAATATGCATAAGAACAATAAGTGAAGATAAGAGATGAGGAAGATAACAGCTAACTTGAATTATTAAATGAAAATGATTGAAAAAGAAAATTACAGTAATAATAAATCGGTTAGCTGTAAAAGGTGTTAATTAAATTGTTATATTTAATCCAGTATATAAATTAAGATGATCGATATGCTGTGAAGTATGATTAACTAAACAAATCAAGGTGGAGTATGTGTTAAAATGATTTGATTATTAAGTGTCTCTGCCTTGAAGATGTACAGTGAAAAGATAAGACATAGTGGTGAAATGTCCAAAATGATAAGAGATATGTGGTTAAAGAAAGTATCGGATGTGATTCTCGATAAATTTTCAGAGTGATATAGATTGAGAGATCATATTAGTATTGACTCGATTATTAATATGAAATCTATTTCTAAGCTTATATCAGAGAACCTAGAAGAATTCGAAAAGCTTAAGAAATAACTCTGGAAAATTTTGTGGATAATAAAATTCACATGTATTGATGTAAAGGATGGAAATATGGATGATATGAATTAATGATGAATTAAATGGTGAATTAAATTCCTATTATGCAATAGAGTTCTTATTAAGAACAAATAATCATCTATATGGAATTGATGCCTTAAATTGATTTAATCGGAGATGTATAAGAGTCTATAAGACTAATCTCTGCACAAGGCATCACTAAATGAAAAGTTGGAAATTGATGATCATAAGATGATAATATTAGAACTCGATATAATTTTTACAAGTTCCTATTGAGGTTTACTAGGTTAATGAAATACCTTGTGAGATATATGAGCTTAACGAATGAAGCATCTATATAAGGATAAAGTAATGATATATCGATACAGTCTAAGGCACAAATGGAAAATAAGCAACATAGTGGTGTGACCCTACGGAATCTCAAAGACTGTGATTTATATGATAAGATTGGCAAATAAAAGATTTGGTTAGACAGTATCTCTTTCTGAGATATACGATCTCGAATGACAGAGTGATGTGGATCTGCCTATGATGAAGAAATAATGATTGAGATGCGAAATGTATTGGGTCTAGCTAGATACTATTGTTAGTCTATGGAAGAGTTATTGGGTTAGCTGCTCTATAGACGTGACTAATAAGTAAAGAAGTTAAAGTCGGTGGACAAATAAGTGAAAGATGATACTCGAAAGGTTAAAAGAGTTTAATAGTGGAATATTTTACAGTTGAGGAAAAGATGAATATGAAATAAGAGGAGAAGTACATGATGAAGAGGGAGCACGAATATGAAGTAGTTCCCAATTTTAAAACTAAAAGTGATTTTGTGGTTATCACATAATTATGGCTAGATGTAAGATTGAGCCAAACTCGATAGAAGAAAAGTAATTATACTCCAAGGAGTAAAGAAATGATTTACATTTTACTGCCAGTCATATAAATGGAAAAAGGATAAATATATATATATATACCACCTCGAAATGATGGAAATAGTGAAATTATATGGATAATATGGTGACGAAATTGATGATTTTATTAGTCACCTATGGAATCTAAATTATAAGAAAAGAGTACAATTTCAGGTATATTCTAAAGTTAAAGTGATAATGAATATACCATAAGAATAAAAGAGGTAATAAGAATGCTACATGAAAAGATGATATGGAGAGGAAATGATTGTCTCCTGATTCAATTATGATAAAAGATGGTAAATAGTAAAGTCTGCAAATGAGCTGTAGCATTTGATGAAATAAATATGAAAAGAGTATTGGGGATAATAATGAAGAATCTAAAAGAGATATGATAATATGGAAGTGATTATAGACTAATAGTCTAATAAAATCACTTCTCTATTATCAAACTCTTAGATTCCTTAGTGCCATAGTCGAAATATGATTATAAAATGAAGAGAATGTATGTGAAGTTCTAGTGAGCCCTATATGTGATGGTTATCTCTAAGTAGCTATATGTTTATAGGAAATAGCAAAAGGCTCTGAGATTCCAAATTTATTGACAGCATCGCTCCGTACCGATGTAAATATCTGAGCGTAAAATGGAAACGCTCGAAGATATGTTGAGAGAGCGGATGCACGAGATGTGAAAGCTACTGGACAATTACATACAATTGATTAACTTGTTTAAATGACAGTTACCAAATTATATCGACTTGGCACCAAATAAGAAAGATGAATGATGAACAATATGAATCATATGTGATGAAAAGGAGTGGAAATGGATAACTCCCAAGTGATAAGAAATTTAAGGGAGTATAACTATATGATGGAAAATGATGTGTAATGATATAAGAGATGACTATGATGTTAAAGGTATACTGGCAGTATAAATTGAAAGATGATGTAAAGGACAAGAACTATAAGTATACAGGATGCTACCACCTTATGAATTAAGTTAAATTCGGAAGACCGAATTTCTTAAGGTGGGGAGGATGTGATAACCGCAAATTTTTCAATTTTGATAATAAGTATTCGGAAATTTAATTTAATGCAAGAGATAAATCAAAGAAATAAATGAATTTAATTAAGAAAAAGGGAATCTCGTTAAAATTCCCGAAATTGATGAAAAGATGAAATTAAGGAAATTTAATTTGGAGAAATGGAAATCCAAATTAAATAAGAAAATGAGAAAAGAATATGAAATATATTTATATAATTATATATTATATAAATGTATTTTTATACAAATACATATGTATTGAAATACTATATAGTATATGTTAATATACATTAGTATATATATGTATATATACTATTTAGTACATTTAAATAATACATATGTATATAAATATGATATTTTATGTATATATATAAATATATACATATATAAGAAAAGTAAATATTATTTTTATCAAAATTTGTATCTATATATTGGAATACAATATATATCTATAAATACATATATATATATGAAATATATATTAATTCAAATAAAAATTTATACATATATGTATTTTGTGTATAAAATATTATATAAATATAATATAGTATATTATAAAAAAAGGTAAAAACAGAAACGGGATCGGGACCCCGTTTCTGTCAAAAATAGGAAGAAACAAAAGCAGAGAACTAGTCGACGCCGGCCATCAGAAGGGAAGAGTAGAGATGGGGCGTCGGCGGCGAGATGAGAGGGAAGAGGGAAGTGATCGGCGATGGCCCAAAACGGAAAAGATAGAAGCGAAAACCGAAGGAAAAACAGAGGAAAAGAGAAGAAGAGACACAGCGGTGCTGCCCGATCTGGGCACCGCCACTCCCCCCACGACACCGACGGAGGCCAGGGGAAGGAAAGAGGACCACTGGCGGCGAAGCAGAAAGAGGAAAGAGAAAGAAAAGAAGAGGAGAAGAGCCACCGTCGTCGATTCCAGATCCGGGGCTGTCGCCGATGATGGGGTGAAACGGAGACCAGATCCGGTGTCCCTGCAACTTCGGCAAGCTGTGGGAGGCACGAACCGACGGGAAGGAGGACCGACGGTGGCCGAACCGGTGGAGGAAGACCGAACCGATTTGAACCGGTTCAGACCAGGAAAGAGGAAAAGAAAAGGAAAAAGGAAAAAGAAAAGGAAAAGAAAAGAGAAAAGAAAAGGAAGAAAGAAAAGAGGAAAAGAAGAAAGAGAGAGAAAAAGGAGAATTTTCGAGAATTCGAAAATTCTCGGGAATTTGGAAATCCGAAAAATCTCAGACAATTGGTAAGGATTTCGGAAATTATTTCCTAGTATTTAATTTAAATAAATTATGAAAAAATTCTAATTTTTAGAATTTGAATTCCAAAAAATTCCCTTGATGACCGAGGCAATGAATCAGAAGAGATGGAGTACGGGCGCAACCGATAACGCGAAAGTCGCCAACCCGGGATAGATAAGGGATGCATGTGCAGCACTGTAAGGATATTCAATCTGCATATTTTTTAAATTATAAATTATTTTATGGAAATGTTGTGATGATTCATCAGCTGAAAATTTGTGATGACGTATTGGTTGAAAATATGAACTATATTTTCTGTGCAGGAGGCTAGCTAATTAGCAACCTTATACTGCCGAAAAATATTAGAAAATTATTGAAAATCATAATAAATGATTTTATGTCACGAGAAATGATTTTCAACCAAGAAAATTGAGAAAATGAATATTTTCATAAAAACATGAATAAAATGGAAGTGATTTTAAAATATTCAGGTTTTCGAGAATGGTGATAATAAAATCACCGAAAATTCTCTTGATATGTAAATTTCACGTAATACGTGATGAAAAATAAAGAGAAATAAAATGAATATTTTTATATATATTTCTTAAATATTCACTAAATGGTTTTATAACCTTTATGGTTTTAATTATGAAATTATATATTTTTATAAATTCCATAGAGGTTTATTGATGATGAAAAAATACTGTTTTGAGACTAGTTGGCAACCTTATCATGCTGATATGTGATATGTGATATGTAGTCCCGGCCGACACCTGATCAGTGATCCGTCGAGGACAATTATAGACTATGGCCATAGATCTGACATGATTATTTTATACCCTTCGGGGTCTATAGCATGATATGAGTGATGATTACCTCAGTCTCCATATATGAAAATGTTTTATATGATATGAAATACGTGAAATGTAAATATTTTACATGATATGTGATAAGTTAAATGAAAGTGATTTACAGCATTTTACATAATGCTTATTATGGTACTGATTTTAGTACTATGAGATGATTTTCATATGACATGTGATATGAACACGTATCATCTTTTCAAAAGGGAAAAGAGTTTACAAGTCTAATATTCTTACTATGATTTTGAATTGAATATTAGATTATATGTGATATGAATATGTGATATATTTTCCAAAAAGGAAAAAGGAGAAAAATAAATCTAATATTCTTATTATAATTTTTAAATTGAATATTAGATTTAAATGATGTATTTGTTATATGAAAAAGAATTAATAGCTTATTTTGCTATTTAAAGTATTGTACTAATTATGATTGTACAGTAAGATATGAAATGAATTTAAATGAGAATGATGATGATTTAACTAATATTCTTTTCAAAGGATATATGAATATTAGTTACTTTATTTAAATGCTTTATTTCATAAAAGCATTATTTTGAAAAGTATATGAAAATGATATGGAATAAAAAGAAAAAGGATTTAAAATTTCAAACGAAAAAAAATTTATTACTCTTTACAGTTGCTTCTAGGTTCTGGGACAAAACAGGTATTTCAAAATACCTGCCTTACTCCATCCGGATCCCTAGCCGATTGTAGTATCCTTCCTACATGCGAGCCTAGAGCCCCTATAGGAAAAATGAAAAAGTTTTTCAGCATATAGATGACTGAATATCAAGTGAGGCATATAATTCCCTTACTGAGCCGTGGTTTGCTCACCCCTTAATTTTAACATTTCAGGTTTTCGAAGACTGAGAGTCTAACACCTAAAGGATTTTGGCTGCGCATTTGGGGACGATGCGACAGCTTGATTTATTTAATAAGGTATGATCATTTATTTTCTGTATTTAGACTTACCTACAGTACTACTTCATTATGAATTAAGACAGGGGATGTAATTCATATTATAATTTAATATGAAATTGTTTATATGTAAAAGAAAAGTAAAGTATCGCAGACAGCCCAACCAAACAAGATGTATGGAATAAAGTGAAAAATAGGGTCACAGGTTGTGACAAGTGTTGACTACTTTCGGTTTCGAGCATTTTCAAGTTCGGTTATTTACGAGTTCAATCCGATTCTAACCGGGCAGGTTTAGCGGGTTTAGTTAAATTATTTTGAAATTTTATAATTTATAAAAAAATTTTTATAATTTTGAATGTAATAATTAATTTAATTTTTTATATAGTTAAATAAAAGTATAATAGAATTACTAAAGTAAAGTTAAAATTTAATAAATATTCATATAAATAATTCATTTTAATGTTTTTATTACTGACAATGATTATTTATTATTCTAATTTCCTATGATATTTACATTTGTTATATTATATATATAATTATGTGTTAATAATTATTTAAAAATTTACTTCTTAAGTGAGCCAAAAAATATATATTAAAACTAAAAGAAAGTGAAAATCTAAAAGTATTAGCTATACAAATAAATAACTAACAAATTATAAATAAATCACACTAAACAGTTAAACATTTATATAAATGACTTTATACTCTTAACAACAACTTATGGGTCATTGCTTTTTTTTGGATCAAAGTTGGGCCATTGAAATTTGGATGCTTTTATTTCAATAAAAAAATTGTTTTACTTTATTTTATTAGCTTTTTTAATAATTATATTATAGTTTTAATAAAATTTTAAATTTTTAAGAAATTTTCTTACATTTATTTTGTTTTTTAAATACTAACATAATTAGTAATTAAATTAAATCTAATCTTATAACTAGTTAACTAATTGTTCTTTTCTAATGTTGAATAAAAATATAATATACATTAAAAAATACTTAATATTATTAATAATTGGTTAACTAATTACTTCAATTTTATATTTATTTTGTTTTTGGTTTTTGCATAAATCATAATATTAACATTATTACATTAATATAATCGTACTGATACACACTAATTAATCAAATATCTCATTAAAAATTTAGAACATTGAATTAAAAAAGTTATATACACCAATTGACATTATATTAATAAATAATAACATTTAATATAACATATCATATACAATTATATACCAATTGAGTGCTAATTTTTTTATGTTCACATTAACATAATAACATTATATATATTAATTGATCGAATGTCTAAGTAAAATGTTAAATAGTAGATATTACTAAATTAATTAATATAATGCTAGTTATTTAAATATAACTAATCATAACATTAATAAAATATAAAAAAAATAAATTTTAATAAAATTACTGCTTACACAATAATACTACTATAGTATATTATTAAACTATACTTTAATATATTAGAAATATTATTTTTATCTAAACTTTAATTTTATATTTAATAGATAAAAAATAAATTATTTTTAATAGATAATTAATTCTATTAGAATAATATTTACACATTAAAAGATTACATAATTTATTCTTAAAAGATTATTATATTATAATATTTAAATAATTGCTACAAGATGCCAAATTGGAATCTTATTAATATAACAAATAATTAATTACCAATAGCTTAATTTATTTATGTATTTTATTAAAATTACCTCTTACACAATACTGTTACTATAGTGTATTTTTAAATTACACTTTACTATTAGAAATAATTATTTTTATCCATACTTTAATTTTATAATTAAAAAAGTGTATCAATTATTTATTTATTTTTAAATAATAATCGTATAATTATAATTTGGGTTTTTTCGGGTTATGAATTTTGTTTTTTATGGATTTCAAATCGAATCAATCTTAGTTTCGGATCGTATCAGTTTCGAGTTATGTCGGGTTCAAGTTGTGTCGTGTAACATTCAGAATTAGAATAATTCGAACTAACTTTTTCCTTTTTATTACTATCTTTCTCATCCTAATACACAGTATCATTTCGGTTTGTATTCGGTGTCGGTGTAAGTGCGATCTACTATTCTCATTACCATTTCATTTTATACCATTAAATTTATAAATCTATAAATTCTCATTACCATTTCATTTTATACCATTAAATTTATAAATCTATAAATAATAAACAAGATTATAATAAAGCTATAACATAATATTTATAATTTTATTTATATCAATTCAATGTGAATACATTCCACTATTCAAGTATCTCTCATTAATTTAACATTTCACTATTTACATCCTAGTATAAATACATCTGCTAAGCATTTGCTAGTCTGAATATAAATATAAAATTAACATATACATGTCTACTCGATATTATAAACTTCTAACAACTTTACTCCACTAACCTGAACCTGCTGTTGCCACGTACACAGAAGCACTATCTGGAATGGTGAGTAAGGAGGTGAGCTTTGGGAAAAGCCCGATAAGAAACACATATAAAAGTGCATACTATATGCAATTAAGTAGAAATAACATATTCTACTAATTATGAAAAAGTATATTAATTATCATGTTGAATTGCATAAAGATATTAATTTCCTAATAGTACACTAAGGAATAGTATAGGAAGCATACTATAGTCGGCTAGAAAACCGGATGAAGTATGAGAGGTATTTTAAAATACCTGTCATGTCCCAATCCCTAGAAGCGACTATAGGGAGTAAACATTTGAAATTGATATGGATAAACATTTTTATCACATGAAAACAATTAATGGTATTATTCAATATATATATATATATAACAATATATATACACTTTCATTAAAAACATTTCAGTAAATAGTTCAGTATAGAAATCGAGTAAACAATACAATAACACTTTAAAACATCACAGTACAATCAATATTTAAAATATTCATTTTGGTGCCAATAGCATTTTCAGTTCAGTAAACAATATAATATAGTGGAGACCAAGCAACACCAATTAATATCATGCTATAACAATATCCCAAGAAGGGAGAAACAATAACACACGAGACATATGGTCATAGTCGGTAGGGTCCATAGTGTACACTTGCCAAGTGACTCTTATGGAAGCTAAAGACTTGGTGGGTCTATCAGCAACAATAATAGTACACGTGACACGTGAGCATGATACGGGACCTAATAGTCTCAAAATAGTATATATACAGTAGAAACACCATTTATGAAATCAATTTTACTGATAATATCTTCAATTAGTCCATAAATAAATATACTGAAAATATATTCATTTAGGAATAAAATTCATAAAATATTCACACTTCAATATTCTTTTTTAAAAATATTCTATTTATCTGTAGAATAGTAATAAGCATATGTTGGTACCTTCACGTAATTAAAATTCATTAACATGAATATTTAAATATTATTTTTCGATAAATAATAAAAACATGCAATTTTAGTAAATGATATGAAGATCACTTAAAATTTCCTTTATTTCTAACATTTGAGAATGTTAAAGATAATTTCACAAAATTTCTAGAAATTGTCGGTAGTATAATGATTTTTTTTTTTACCTAGCCTTCCAACATTGAAAACACAGTTTCTAAACTAGCCAGTACCCACAATTTCACCAATTTAAAGGCAATTGACTTCAAAAACAATTCCATAAAATTATTTTAACTCAAAACATTTTCATAAATCATATAATTCAACATTAGAAATCATTTCAAATAGCAATTATCTTCAGTCAGTCCAAACTCTTGTAAAAAAAATATTGGTTTTATTTGACAGTAATAAAATTCATTAAATTATCAATATAAATCTTAATATTCAAAATATCATATTTAAACATAAATGATAAACCATTTCATGTAAAATAATAATAAATTCCATTTTATGTAATTTAAACATTCCATGTAAATCGTCTCATATAAATCAATTCAGATAAATTATTTCATATAAACCAATTCACATAAATCCTCTCATATAACTCAATTCATGTAAATCATTTCATATAATTTAATTCATGTAAATCGTTTCATTGAAATCGATTCATGAAAATCATTTCATGTAATGCAATATTTAGACTTGTAGGAACTTAAGATAAATTTCTATTTCTTGTATTCAGGAAAAGTAGGTGAGGAACGATTTAAAATTGGATTTTCGAGAATTTTCAATTGCAAGTAAAACATGTCCTATCAACTCTTATATATGTTCCGTACCTCTACTTCCGTGCAATATAAAATCTGTTAACACCACTTATTCCTCTTTATTTCTTGTACATCACACTGCACAACAATTCTAAATTATATTCAAATTTCTATATTATAATTCTAATAAATATTTCATAATTTTCTATTTTCTATTTATCATTCTCAACAATTCATTTATTTTTATTTTCTACCAAATACCAAAATATAATTTCAATTAAATCCCATTTTTTACTTTAAATTCCATGTCATCACTTATTCCAATTTATATTTAAAACCCCATCTATAACTATAATAATTTTTCTATAAATGCCTTCTTTCCATTTTATAAATTTCAATAATTTATTTATTTAATTTCCTACTAAATATTTTAACATAACTACACTTAAATGGAAATAATTCCACTAATAATTGCATATTTCAATTCTAATAATGATTTTATTAATCTTTATTTTCTATTTTATCTTTCCCTATAAATTCAATTCATTTTGTTAATTTCCATAATTAATTTATTTATTTTATTCCTTATTAAATACTAAAATATAATTTCAATGAATCATATTCTTTCCAATTTCTTCAATAATTTTGTTAACATTTAATTCATTATTCTTTACCCATTAAGTCATGAAATTTCACATGGGAGTTCATCCTTTTGAATTTGGCCAAATATTCATTAATGTCCTACACTTAATAGTTTTCCAATTCTAAATTCACCAATAATCTTCTTGTCATTTTTATTTTGTTCCTTAATTCCTAAACCATGAATGACACCATGAAATCCATATTACTAACCTTGGCCGAATATCCCTAAAATTTCATTCTTCTTATTTTTTTCATTTAATTTCTTTTCTACCAATTACCGTAATTGTCTACACTTAATAGTTTTCCAATTCTAATTTCACCAATAATCTTCTTGTCATTTTTATTTTGTTCCTTAATTCCTAAACCATGAATGACACCATGAAATCCATATTACTAACCTTGGCCGAATATCCCTAAAATTTCATTCTTCTTATTTTTATCATTTAATTTCTTTTCTACCAATTACCGTAATTGTCTACACTTAATAGTTTTCCAATTCTAATTTCACCAATAATCTTCTTGTCATTTTTATTTTGTTCCTTAATTCCTAAACCATGAATGACACCATGAAATCCATATTACTAACCTTGGCCGAATGTCCCTAAAATTTGATTCTCCTTATTTTTCATTTAATTTCTTTTCTACCCATTACCATAATACAATTACACGTAATGGAGATCTCTTCAAATTTTATTTCTTAACTATTTTCATTAGCATGTATATTTTATCCTTAAATTTTCCAATCGTGAAAATATATATGGTAACTATATCTCCTAGCTTAAACCAAACACTTCTTTAAATACACAATTGATCCTGTTTCAAATTTACTTTTATAATTATTCTCTACTCATCCTTTATATTTATATTCCATCTTCTATATATTAAAATTTCATTAACTCTCTTACAATTTGGCCATAATAAATATCTCCTATGGTTTTTATCTTCATTGCCTTTTCATTTATTCTTCTTCCAATTTAAGTTATAGTTATTTCCACTTCACTAAACACATATCTCCAACACCTTCCTACATCCACGTTTCACCATCATTGCCAAAGTCCCTCATGGCCGAACACTCTCAATTGCCTCATCCTTATGCTTTTTCATTCCTTCCTCAAAACTTGTTTTATGATATTTCCTACTCATTAGGAACTTTCATCAAACACCTCAAATTCATTAAAAATTTAATTATCATCAACAGCCACACTTCATGGCTGGTTGTAATAATGTTCACGTCACTTTCCCTATCTTAACAATTTTCATTTCATCCAAGTTCCAGAGAGATTCCACTCATCATTCACTATAAATTCCTACCCAAAACACATTAAAATCACAACAATTCCCTCAATTCTCTCCATGACCGAACCTCCCTTCTTCTTCTACACTCTTATTCAATTCAATTCAAGAGTTAAATCATATCATCCAAGCTCAAAACAAGTAGATACTAGTATCGAGGAAAATGTCACCCATTACCTTACTTGCAGCAACCGAACCGAACAACCCCATAACAGTGCTGTTTTCTTCACGTCAGCTTCCCCAGTTCTGAGTTTAAGATGATCTTGGGGTAAGGAACAAGTCTTGTGAAGGAGGTTGGGTGAATTGATGAAGAAAGGATGGGATTTACAAGGTACACGTGAGGAAACCTTAGGAATTTTGGGGGCAAAATCGTGCAGCAGGAGATAGGGGAGGGGAAGTCAGGCATGAAGATGAATTTGGCTGAGTTTTAGCTTTAATTTATCTTATTTTAATGCATAAAAATCTGCTCATATTAAAAGATTGTTTTGCCATTTTATTTTCCCATAATTACACCTACACCATTATCAATATTTTATTATTTTAAGTTTCAAATTTAAAATTTTTTTAATTAAATTTAATTTATTTAGGTCAATTTTGGTCAATATTGATCATTTCGACCACCATAATGCCCTTGTATAATTTCATTATTTCTAATTATATTCTAACATTAATTTGATAATTTTAAATTCATATTTAATATTTTATTTTTTATTATTTTTCATATATTTATGTCAAACATGGTCAATTATTGACTTCCAAGGTGGTTTAACGAAGTATGGGTAGTGAAATTACTAAACTACCCATATACGGTTTCCTTAGTTTCGTTCGCATTGTTTTTGGTACTTTCGCATAATTCAGTTCATGGGCTGGATCCACGTAAAACTTCTTTACACGAGGATCATCCTATAACGGTCTGTGGGTTCAAAGTCAATTTAGTTTGATCGTTATTAAAAAAAGTTCGTCCGGGGTATGGACACGATTGTCATTTTCGAATTTGTTTTATGCTTTTCAAAATATATTCGAACAAGGTGATTTTGAGATGCAGATTCTTGCGATATTCATATTTCATCTCAAATATCATCATTCTAGGGTTCAACTTTGATCTGGACAGAGAAAGTCCTAGTGGGGCCTTCACCAAGTACTTCCTTACATAATGGAACAGACCTTTCATTTAAATATTTTAACAACAAATTTTCTCTTTTAAATTCTTACACTCTGTAACATATATCGAATATGAGATAAATAGGGTTATCACATGTCAAGTACGGGTTTTTTTGGGTTTAGGCTTTTTAAGGTTCAGGTTTTTTCAATTTTGGGCTTTTCGATTTTGGGCTTTTTCGATTTTGGGCCTTTGACTTTTTTGATCAATTTGGGTTGGTTCAGGTTCCGTCTCAGACGAGCTCAGGCGAGTTTTTATGCTGGGGCCAACTTTTGCCACCTCTATACACTGTATAAGTGTATGTCTCACATCATTCTCTAAGACTTCAACTCTGTGAATATAACTATGATCATACACTTGAAATACCAAAATTACATTATTTCATTATATTTACTTAAACTTACACATTGAGTATATGTTGGGCTTAAGAAAATTGCGGTTCTCACAAATTTATATGGATTTTTTGAAAAATGTGTAACTCACACTTATTTGCAAGTATTATTCAGTTATTATTAATCCAGTTAGATAATGATGAATGCCAGGAGTAATCACTTTTACAGTTACATTTCAACACTCTTTATCTTATTCGGTCACACTACTTTCTAGTTCTATGTGAAAACCTGCTACCTATTATTACAAGTTACTTGGTAAGTATTTTTTAGAGTCCACATACTTCATCTTTTCAACTTTTCACATGGGTAACCATTCTTCACGTAAAACTAGAAACAAAAGTGGCCCAATAAGATTAAGAGTGTTGAATTATGACTGTCAAAGTGATTGCTGCTAGCATTTCTAGTAGATAATTAGAATATTAGATTGCAGCTTTAAGCTAAACCAAGATTAGAGGATTTTTTTTAAGATAGAAAAGGTCAATAGATTTGTAGCAATGATCATAATAGTATGCACCAAAAAATGATCGTAATTGTAATTAATAGATGCATGGTCAGAATATTATATTTTTTTACCATTACTTGCTAGTCTTTTCTTGCACACATATATTCCACTACTCAAAAAAGCCCTTTTGCAATTGCACCATTTTACTTCTTCACCCATATAAAACCTCTTTTTCTTCTTCACTTTACAAATCTCTCATCCCTTTCATTTTACTTTTAAATGCATAGAACAAGAATGAAGATTATGCCCAGTAGAACATGTGAGAGCTTGGAGGAAAGAAAATACCTAAGACTACATGGTGCAACGTCTAGCAATGAGGGGACGCTTTAGAAGGCTGGGAAATGTTGTAACTACTTTGGAATTGAAAACAATACAAAAGATGAGTTTTCAAATGGCTTTGCCAATCAAATTGTTTACCAAGTTTCACAATGCTTATGTTGACATGATGATGTGATTAGTGAATAATATGAGGAAGGCTAGACAAGGTGGTGTGTTTAGAGAGAACAAGATTGCCAAAGATTATCGACATCTGTTGGGCCAAGTGTAAAGAGCTCGGTGCCCCTTAAATAAGATCTTAAGTTCGAGCTTTGTGAATGGAGAAAACAACAGTGGAAGAGCTCACTCGTTAAAAGTTTGACCGTAACTTGACTCTGAATTAATCGGGGGCTAAAGTAACCTTCAGATATCAAGGGGTTTCAACCAAAAAAGATTGCCAAAGATTCACACATTGTTTCGATGGTGTTGGGCGGTGACCAAGTAATTGACATCAAATTAGTGTTGGAACTCTATAAGAGATTAGCTGCTTCTCCTAATTTAAGAGAGCTAGCCTATTGAATTTGAACCAAATCAATAGGTGATGATTTAACTCTTGTTGATGTTTTATTGTTATTTTCTTTTCTTTATTATTCTTCCTTTGCATCAAATTTATTTTTATATTATTTCTATCATCAAATAAGAAGATGCGCAGATTGGAATTCAGTGGATAAATTGGTCACTATTAATAAAGTTCGTTTGTTTTCTATGCTATACAAAATTTGATTTGTAAATGTGGATAAATTTTGCAAGAGTAATTATTCAAGCACTCAGACGAAAATAATTAAGCATGTATTGTCAATAGTTTTTTTTTTTTGTCTTGAAGGCAATAGTTTTCAATACTTGGTAATTGCTGATTTGCTTGGTAGGTAGAGAAAAAAAAGTGAAATGATATGTTTTAAGAAGGTTACTGAAAGTAATTTTTTATGAATTCATAAAATTCAACGTTAATAAGCATGCTTTGATCAATATGAAGGGATGCATTGTACGAAACAAAAATTCTCTTACAACTCAATTAAAAAAAATAGAAATGACACTATTATAAAAAAGTTAAAAGATTACGGTTAAAAATCTAATTTATTATAAAAGATTATTTTTTTCCAACTGTAATGCCACAATCCGAAAGCCGCAACATACACTTGTGAACTTACCATATTCTATCTTACAAATTGACAAACTAATTTTTTTCCTTTTCGATTATGATTTGTATTTGGTATTAGAGCAATAACTAAGCGATACTAATCTTTTCATTACACCAACCTATATAACTGAAACTTTAATCCTTGGTTAAATTTATTTAACTTTTTAAGGCAAATAATGATCATTTTTTAACCACAATATTTTCTACCTAGAAAATAAATTAAAAATATCTCCCTTAAAATAAGAGATTTTCCCTAATTCAAATTACCTGCATAACACAATAATTTCATATATTCCAATCACAACAATCATTTCCGCAATCCACATCAAGCACTTCAAATAGAGATCATATAAATAATTCTAATATCCACAACTATGCATCCCATGCACATAATATTAGACAATCTTACTGACCATCACAAATCATTAATTACATATTATAGGATAACTAAACAAGACATTATTAGTTTATTCATTCAGCCTATATCCCATCCTATAATACAGTAACAAAAACTGTCTGAAATTTAACCTTACATACAAAAGGAATATTACTGTACCAAATTAGTCAAAAAGAATCTTCTCGAAGAGTTGAGACGATATTTCAAGCCTTGACGGATTTTAGATAGATCTGAAATACTTCTCCAACTCTGTGCTCAATCTAAAAAAAGGTTAGAATAGATTTTAATGAATGCAAGTTCAGTAAGTCATTTATATAAATGTAGAAGTAGAATTATGTTGTTCTAAATGCAATGCATAAGCCTCTAAGTTTACAATCATAATTTATCATTTCAATCGATAACATCTCATAACTATACTGAGATCATGTCCTAATACTCTAGGTGGATTACGGTTTGGGTTATCGATAGAAGGATACTTTGAAGTACATTATTATCCCTGTCCCCGACACCTATCAACCATGCAATTATACCATATCATACAGCCCAATGTCAATCCTTAATATACATCGTTGATCCAATAGAAATCCACAATAGATAACACTCAAGCAAATATCAATCCAAAATATCATTCTCTATCCCAATGTCACAATCCACACAACCTACACATAACAAATTCAGTCTATCATGCAGCAAATATAAAGTACACTAAATGAGTAAAAGCATGAGAGTTATAAAATCCCTTCATACTACATTCCAAATGCTCAAACAATATGAAAAATCATCTCATAAATCATTAGTGCAATATAGAGTTTCCAAAACACATACTAATACTTAGGCTATACTCAAGCTCAAGGTTCACTATGCATGAACATGTTTCACTCATGATTTCAAAATCAAAACATCATTAAAAAAATCATGTCACAAGTAGTATCAACCATATTTAGAACCAATGCAGTCTCCAAAACATGTCATGTATAACATTGATATTATAACACTGGTAAATAAAATACATTCATGCATGATAAAACAATATCATGTTTAAAATACATTGCATGGTTTAATAATCATTTTACTGTTCAATATGCATTTCATTATTTGATAAATCTTTCACTTTTCGGTAAACATTTCACTACTTAAGTCCAAACTTATAGCTCGACTCAGAGTTTACTTATTCAATAAAACCTTATTTCGTTAAAATAGTAGTAAGTATGAGATTAAGCATACTTTCCACTTTAACAATAAAGACTTATTCTACTGCAACTGCCACTAGGCCACTTATCCCTAAAAAGGGCGCTACTTATGGCTATAGATCCATTAAACTCCAGTTCTATTGATCCAGTGAGAACTAGAGCCTATCCGCAACTATGATCAGACAAGCCACTATGCCTAAGGATTAATCATTTACTTAGGTGAGTCCACTTATGCTTTATTGCCACTATCAGAACTGCCATAACGTCTAAAATCAAAAGTCCACTGGTTCTGTAGTTCAATAGTTCAAAAATCCACTTATTCTTAAAAAAAATCATAAAAGATATATCAAGCTTTCTTTCAAAATCATTTACATATGTGCAATTATGTCATATGCTATTTTAAAGTCAAAGTTAAGTTTCAGTAGGTTCACTTTCAAATAATTAAAAAATTTTGATGTATGCATTTAAACCGATGCATAGTTCCAAAATCTCACTTTTATATCATGTAATGCTTTAAGCTAATGCATTTAAAACATGATTTTAAAATAGAAGTGATGTGGTATGCAAGTGTTATATTAATGCAATCACTCTCATGATTATCTAAATTGAATCATAAGTCACGACCAACTTTATGCCAAATTTCACTATCATTTAGCTCTATACAAATTCTCATCAAAGTATAACACATTATATCAAATTTGTCACTTGCACCATACGTGCTCCTATGCTCCCATTAAGCAGTAGGTCCACACAATAATCATATCTATCTATATCCAAATGCATTTTCCAGAATCATCCACAATTTGCACATCAATTCTCTTCCTTACTGCAAACTCATGGTATGCTAAGATCACGATGCCATATCGCTAAATCTAACATTACTAACACTTTCAAATTTTCTCACTTCGAAACATAATACGTCAAAATCACAATGTATAGGTATTTATTCATGTGTCCCAACAATATCCATAAGGCAATAAAATTGTATTTTTATTATCAAGGTCACATTACTTTAGAAATCAGTCCTTCACAACATATTTTTCCACATTTTACATATCAATTAATAATTATTCAGACATCAATATCGTATCAACACAAATGGATAGTTCACATATCCCACATTTCTAGTTTCACATTCAAATAGATCATTTCACGTTCACAAGGTAACATAATTCATACTTCATAGTATATAACTTACTAAATTCAAAATTCATATCATGTCATTCTCCCACTCAATAGCTCATATTTTCACAACAAACCATAATTTCATTAATTCACATATTTACAGCTTTATCATTACTCTTACAATCCTTCCAACATTTAACATATTTCAACAAGTTTTCATTTTGATCCGATCATCATTATAATGACATTGTAACCATATAAAGGTGATACTCCTATAGTATTCCACACTTTAACAAGGACATCCCATCAATACCATAATATTGTTTCACACATTTGAGTAATTTCTATCTTCAAACATCACAATTTTAACTATTTTATCAATAATAATCTTAATCCTCAACAATTTGCCAATAATATCAAACTACCATTTCATACATCTCAACCATTTATATTCAACAATCTCTTACCATTTACTTATTAATATTACACTGCTATCCAACACTTTCCTTAATCAAAATCAAGCATCACTATGAATAATAATTTATTTTAACATCATCACAACTCCATAACTTATTAACTAATAAAATTTCATTTTTGAACTTTCCAAGCTTATCCTTTAATAATCAAATCAACCAAGCTCAACACAATATAATTTTAATTCTACTTTATATATTTAATTTATACAATATAATGCTAATTCTGAATTATATAAACGTCTTACCAAGCGTCAAAGCTTAGTATTTTAACGAGCTCTAAACTTGTAAGATTCGATTTTACTGTACTGTACATGTACATGCATGTAAATTTTAATTAATAAATAAATTATTTTGTACATTTTTACAAATATTAAATAAAAGTTGTGGGCCCTTCTTAGATTTCAGTGCTTAGACGATGATATGAGTAAGAAAATATATTTTGGAGGTTGAATTAAGGATTGGAAATTGTGAGGATAAAAATCTCATGATGCTTGAATGACCAATCGATAGTGTTTCAATTATAAATTTTGATCGGAGTATCTAAATGATAAACCGTGAAATTTTTGGAAAGCTAACTTAATTATCTTTCCAAACATATAGGCCTCTTATTCTAGTTCTTTATGGATCAACACCAGAAATTTTGTAAAGTTATTACATGAGCAGTAGATTCTACCAACCGACCCAATCGACCTATCTATCAAGATTCACTCATAGCGGTTGGTAGGAAACTCCAATTAAGGTGATTCAAAACCTATTAGAAAGCTAACTTAAATATCTTTTATCCATATAAGGCTCATATTTTAATTCATTATAGATTAATCACAAGAAATTTCTACATTCACGTCACATGGAGGGAGGTTAAAATTGAGCAATCGGTAAAGAGTCGGACATAAGTTTCGATAGGGAACTCCGATTGAGGTGATTCAAATTGCATTGGAAAGTTAACTCGAAGACCTTTCCGGTCATATATGGCTCATATTTTTATACATTTTGAATTGATCTCGGTGAATTTGTAAAGTTGGTTATAAGCACAGTAAAGCAATTAGAAAAAAATGAAACTAATGTTTTAAAGATGATATATATATATATATATATATATAGAATATAGTATATGCCAATGTATAAATATATGTTAATAGAAATATATTTATAAAAAAATAAAAAAAAATATGCAGCACGTGGGAGTAAGCTGCTGAAAGAAACAGAAAAAGAAGAGAACAGAAGAAGAGGGAATTGATTCGTAGGCCAAGTGGCAAAATTATATTGATTGTAGCATAAATAAAATATGACTAAATGAAACAAATGCTCAGCCATTTTGTACAGACCATGATATGAATCAGGAAGAGGACACTCAAGGCAATAAGACAGGAGAGGAGCTGGCTGAGCAGAGCATTGCTTATTCGAGAGGAAGAAGAACAATTAGGCGTCCTGCAAGGTATGAAGTCTAGCGGGAAGAAGTAGCAAAGTCAGCAGAGAGGAAGTACTTAGCTGGGAAGTCAAAGTCAATTGTAAGTCGGTATAGTGGTTGTAGATATAGTTACAGTTGTAAAGTCAGTTACACTAACTGACTTATGGATGTAAGCAATAACTACCCATGTACACGAGGTAAAAGGGCATGCAATGAATAATCAATTCCTGATTTGCCTTTTCTCTCCAAGATTCTTCATCTTTCTCATCTCCTTCTTTACAATTTCTGAGTTTCTTGAATAGATCCTCTGTTGATCTATCATTTGGTGCTTTCGTTGAGTCAAACATGGCCTCTACAAGAAGTAGATCTTTAGATGATCGGGTGGATAAGCAAGAACAATTGCTTACTCAGTTTCCAGCAGAGATGTCGACGGTCCATTCTGATATTTCTCAAGTACGCACAGACATGGAGTCTATGGGGTTAAATGTGGCTAATATCTCAACACAATTGAATGACTTTGCCTTCAAGATTTCGGCCTTGTGCGTGAATATTGAACAAGGAAGGCAGCAGAATACCAGTTCCAATTCACCGGTTCCAACTCCAAACAACATCAGAGTTCCATCTAATTCCACTGGCATTGCACCAGTAAACCTCAAACCTTTGAGAATTGATGTACCCAGGTTCGAGGGAGGTGATCCACTAGGATGGATATTCAAGATTCAGCAATTTTTTGATTGGCATGGCACACCCCAAGATCAAAGATTGCAGGTAGCACCATTTTACTTTGATGGTAAGGCGTTAGCGTGGTATCAGTGGATGCATCGTAATGGCCTTGTTACTACGTGGGAGAGGTTCTTGGAGGCACTACAAACTAGATTTGGACCTTCAGAGTTAGAAGAATATCAAGGGCAATTGACAAAGCTGGTGCAGAAAGGGTCTGTAGTCGAATATCAGGAGGCATTTGAATCTTTATCAAATCGTGTGAATGGTCTTTCAGAGTCGTTTCTTATGAGTTGCTTTGTGTCAGGCTTGAAACCAGAAATACAACATGAGGTAATGGCTTTTCAACCTCATTCATTGACAAAAGCAATAGCCCTTGCCAAGATTCAAGAAACTAAGCTGGCATGCAAAAGATTTCCACCTAAACTGTATTCATCACTGCGACCTTTATTACCTACACCACTGCCAAACCAAACTCTATCCCAAACTCAAAAGACCAGCCTATACAAGTACAAACCTGACTCTACTCATAACACACCTTAACCTTCAAACAATAATAAGCCAATTACCCAAAAGTTGACACAAAGTCAGATACAGGAACGACGAGAGAAAGGTTTATGTTTCTACTGTAATGAGCGCTATACATTTGGCCACAATTGTAGAGCATCTGTGCATATTCTAATTGCTCCAGATGAAGAGACAGTGGACAGCATTGAGAGTGAAGAAGAGGAAGCAGACCATTCAGTGAAGGTAGTCGAAACCCCACAAATCAGTTTGCATGTAATGTCAGGTGTGATAGCTCCTCAGACTTTACGATTTTCTGGTTTTATTGCTAAGACAGAAGTACAAATACTGATTGATGGGGGGAGTACCCATAATTTTCTGCAATCCAGTATCGTTGCTAAATTGAACCTAACTACTGATGTCAATCATCGATTTGAAGTTATGTAGGAAATGGGGAAGTTTTGATGTGTGAAGGAAGGTGTTGTAAAGTGCCCTTACAAATTCAGAAGCATGTCTTTCTAGTAGATTTTTACATCTTACCAGTGCAAGGTGTGGATGTGGCATTAGGAGTCCAGTGGTTGCAATTGTTGGGACCGATCGTGGTGGACTATCAAAGGCTGACAATGGATTTTACGTGGGAGAAAGAACAAGTACATTTGCAAGGGTTGAAGCAATGGCAACCTCAACCAATGTCTATGCACCAGTTTCGCAAATGCCAGTCACATCGAGCTGTAGCTTCTTTATTCCAATTAACCCTACTGCCAGTAACAGAGAACAAACAGCAGACAGAAGTACCTATAGAGTTCCATGCCTTATTGGAAGAGTTTGCTTGTGTTTTTGAGGAGCCTACACAGTTGCCTCCCCAACGTCAATTTGACCATGAAATACATTTGCTGGATAATGCTACACCAGTCAATGTAAGACCTTATCGATACCCACAATTCCAAAAAGGAGAGATTGAAAGGTTGGTGTCTGAGATGCTTATATCTGGGGTGATTCGACCTAGCACTAGTCCTTTCTCGTCACCAGTATTATTGGTGAAGAAAAAGGATGCAACTTGGAGATTTTGTGTGGACTACAGAGCCCTTAACAGTATCATAGTAAGGGACAGATTTCCAATTCCAACAGCTGAGGAATTAATGGATAAACTAGAGGGTGCAGTCGTCTTTTCTAAACTGGATCTTAGAGCTGGATACCACCAGATCAGAGTTAAGCCTACTGACATCTACAAGACAGCCTTTCGAACTCATGAAGGACATTATGAGTTTGTTGTTATGCCATTTGGGCTGACAAACGCTCCTTCTACATTCCAGGCAATGATGAACTTTATATTGAAGCCATTTTTGAGGAAATTTGTGACAGTATTCTTCGATGACATACTTGTCTACAGCTCTTGTATGGACAATCATCTCAATCACTTAAGGCAAGTGTTGCAAACGCTTAAGGAGAATCATTTTTTTGCCAAGAGGAGTAAGTGTGCCTTTGCTCAGCAGAGAGTGGAATACCTTGGTCATGTGGTCTCAAAGCAGGGAGTTAGCATGGACATGCAAAAGGTTCAAGCTATGATTGAATGGCCTCTTCCTAAGAATTTGAAAGAACTTCGCGGATTCCTTGGGTTGACAGGATACTACCGCAAATTTGTGCAATCATACGCGTCCATTGCAACGCCTCTCACTGATCTCTTAAAAAAAGATTCATTCACGTGGGATGCCAGGGCACAGATAGCATTTGGAGAATTGAAGAAAGCCATGACATCAGCTCCAGTATTACACCTACCAAATTTCTTCAAGGATTTCATCATTGAAACTGATGCATCAGGTGTGGGGATTGGGGCGATTTTACTGCAAGATGAGCACCCCATTGCATATTTCAGTAAGAAGCTTTCTTTTCGCCTTCAACGTGCTTCAGCTTATGTCAGAGAGCTTTATGCTATAACAGAAGCGGTGAAGAAGTGGAGGCAATATTTGCTAGGAAGAAGATTTGTTATCCGCACTGATCACAAGAGTTTGAGGGGTCTTCTAGATCAGGTGATACAAACGCCTGAACAGCAGCAATATTTGGCTAAGCTACTGGGGTATCAATATACAATTGTCTACAAACCAGGGAAGGAGAATCGAGTAGCTGATGCTTTATCGAGAAGACCAGATGAGGCCCACAGTACATATTTGGCTTATTCCACGGTCCATTATCAACTATTGGATCAGTTGAAGTTGGAAAATAGCCAGTCAACGTTCTTTAAACAATGGCATGAGGATCTTAAAAAACATCCGAAATTGCATCCAGATTACACTATCAGAGAAGGGCTTATTCTTTACAAGGGCAAATTATTACTGGATCCATCTTCTTCACTAAAAGAGAAGGTATTAAAGGAATGCCATTCTACTTTGATGGGGGGCCACGCTGGTATTCAAAAGACAACTGCTAAGGTATCGGGAGCCTTTATTTGGCCTGGATTCAAGAAGGATGTCAAACTATTTGTCCAATGTTGTGAGATCTGTCAACAAACGAAGTACGAGACCTTAAAACCAGCAGGTCTTTTGCAACCATTGCCCGTGCCAGAAAGAATTTGGGAGGATCTCAGTATGGACTTTATTGTGGCCTTACCTCAATCTCAGGGTTACACTACTATATTGGTGGTGGTAGATCGTTTATCCAAGCAAGCTCATTTTGGTACATTACCTCAACACTATAATGCTGCAAGAGTAGCTGATTTGTTTGCAAGAATGGTGTGCAAGTTGCATGGTTTACCTCGTTCCATCGTCTCTGATCGGGATGCAGTGTTTATGAGTAAGTTTTGGAGTGAATTGTTTACTTTGAGTGGCACAGTATTGAAGCGCAGCTCAGCCTATCATCCACAAACGGATGGCCAGACTGAGGTTGTAAATCGCATATTAGAACAGTATCTGAGGTCGTTTGTAGGAGAATTTCCTAAGCGATGGAGCACTATTCTTCATTGGGCTGAACTCTGGTACAATACTTCTTTCCATTCCTCCATTGGCATGACTCCATTCCAGGCGGTTTTTGGTAGGCAACCCCCTTCTATCCTGGATTATATTCCATTAACAGCTCAGACAGATGCAGTTGATAAGGAACTTATTGATAGGCAACACATTTTGCAACTTTTGCAACAAAACTTATTAAAGGCTCAGAAAGTGATGAAAACAAATGCTGATAAGCATCGAAGGGAGGTACTGTTTAAAGAGGGAGACTTGGTCCTGATCAAATTACAACCTTATCGCCAACATTCAGTGGCAAGGAAGACATGTGACAAACTGGGCAAAAGATATTTTGGTCCATTCAAGGTGTTGAAGAGGATTGGTATGGTAGCTTACAAATTAGAGTTACCAAGTGGAGTGAAAATTCATGATGTTTTTCATGTTTCAGTCCTGAAGAAGTTTCAAGGCGATGCTGTTAATTCACATTTGTCACTACCTGACGAAATCCTGGCTTGTCATCCAATTTTGGAGCCCTGCAGAGTCTTGCAAACTAGAGTGCTATCACGTGACAGTGAGGATGTGCAGCAGTTTTTAGTTCAATGGCAAGGTTTGCCAGACGCGGAAGCTACTTGGGAGGATGCGACACGCATGGAATCAGATTACCCAGATTTCAACCTTGAGGACAAGGTTGTAGTGGATGGGGGAAGTACTGATATGAATCAGGAAGAGGACACTCAAGGCAATAAGACAGGAGAGGAGCTGGCTGAGCAGAGCATTGCTTATTCGAGAGGAAGAAGAACAATTAGGCGTCCTGCAAGGTATGAAGTCTAGCGGGAAGAAGTAGCAAAGTCAGCAGAGAGGAAGTACTTAGCTGGGAAGTCAAAGTCAATTGTAAGTCGGTATAGTGGTTGTAGATATAGTTACAGTTGTAAAGTCAGTTACACTAACTGACTTATGGATGTAAGCAATAACTACCCATGTACACGAGGTAAAAGGGCATGCAATGAATAATCAATTCCTGATTTGCCTTTTCTCTCCAAGATTCTTCATCTTTCTCATCTCCTTCTTTACAATTTCTGAGTTTCTTGAATAGATCCTCTGTTGATCTATCAGACCATCACCGACTTAGTTCTTTGTTTTATTTCTACTGCACCGCCTCATTCCTGCTGCATTTTCTCTGCTCACGTTTTCTCTCCCGATTACTAAGGTTTCCATGCTTTTGGCCTAGTGAAACACCCCTTCCTTTTATCAAATCACCTAGGTTCCTTCAGGAAAAATATTCCTTACCATATGAGCTTCTAAATCATCTAAAAAGCTCAGTTTAATTCAGCCAAAAATCACCTACTCTGTTGCTGCTGGTGACGTCCCTGTTCAGGTAACAAAACAGCCATGGTTTCTACAGTTGTGTCTTATCATTATGCTTGTGCTTGGTGAATAGATGATGCATACGACAATTATGATTTAAAGTATAGGCAAGTATAAACCAGAATTAGTGTTCTGTTATGGTGGATTTGAGGGGTTAAACGAGGCTGTTGTTGGTGAGGATGCAGAAAAAAAAAATGGCGTGAAAGGTAGAATAAAGGGGCTGGCCATTGGTAAAGGAAACCATAGATTTTAAAATATATATAATTTTGTGTACCAATATGCAGCCGACCATGAAGAAATTAAGGGGAAAAATAGCTAATTTTGAAGTGTAAATGTGAGAAAAATGCTAGCATGTAATATATTTAATTTGGTTTGATACATAAATGAAGAGGAAATTTGTTAAATTTGCACAAGGTCATTCGGCCATAGTAGAAGAATGATTATGGTGGCTATTGCATGAAAAGTAACGAATGGGGGCTAAATTCCTAATGTTATGATGTGAATAACAGAAACTAAAGGCTGTGTGTATGAGGCGTGAAAGGGGTCTACAATGGTGGCTAGCAATGGAGTAAAAATAGCCATAAAAATTTAATAAATAAAAACACATGAAATTTAGTCATAATAAGAAATGTGAGAATGAAAGTGAAATTTTATGTGTGATGGATGTTGGAGAATGCATAAAATGAATGCATGAAGTGACTAAAGAGTGTTTGTGGGAAGTGAATTTGGGATTAAAAGAAATAATAAGTAAAATTCATGGATGATCATTTGGCCAAGATATCAGGCTGCATTTTATGATTTTTAATAGGCCAAAATGATATAGAAATCAAGAGAAGATCAATAGTGCATTCAGATATGAAATTGGAATTAAATCAGTAAATTTGTGTTTTACTACCAGTGTAAATTTAAATGATTAGATATAAGCAATATACAATATGGCTACATTTAGTGATGAATGATGATTCAAAAGTTAGAAAATAATTAATGAAAATTATTGGTGAAATTATTTTGCAGCCTGAATAATCGGATTTCGTGTGATAACACCGGGAAATTCGACACTACGAGACAGGTAAGGGCTGCGTCTGTGAATTTGTAGGGATATCCGGATGCATGATTTACATGCTATGAATTTTATAAGAATTATGGAATATTGATTTGCCTCGAAATGCGATGAATTGTGGTTTTATGGCTATTGAGACTGTATTTATAAGTGCTGGGTGGCTAGGACTTTGGCAGCTGTTATGCTGCCAAATTTACTAAAAGTATTTCTAAAAAATATTTTAAAATATTTTAGTGCATTATTAGTATTTTTCCTAGCCTCAAAAATGGTAAATTAATTATTTTTCATAAATGATGAATTTACGGAAAGGTATTTATTAAATACTCATGATACCAAATTCAGTGAAGGTTAAAATCCTCAAATTTTCATTCCACGTGTTTTATAAAGAAATGTGTTATTAGTTAAATAAAATGGTGAATAGTGAATATCTGATAAATGATTTTTAGTATAATATTCACTAATTTGTTATAATTTTCTTTTATGGATTAAATAAATTTTATCACGTATAATGATTTTCATAAAGGCTTTATCATTATGTAAAGATTATTTTGAGACTAAAATGTTTCTACATGTGTTTTATAATGAGAAATGTGTTTGGTGGAATTATTATTAATTTTGGAAAAATAAATATTTCTATTTTTCCATAAAATATGAAACTACTGAAAATGTTTTCCAGTATCTTGAATCTAAAGTTTTGAAAGGAAAGCTTGGAAATATGAGTATATGTGTTTACGGTGAAATGAAGTGTTTATGAGATTTCCTACTACAATGTAATTATTTATAATACTTTTTCACCGTACAAGATACTGTGATTTATACCTTTATAGATTTTCTGAAAGATGTCATTGATTTTACTTAATTTCATAAAGATAACGAGATTTCACATATACTATTTTGAGACTAATAGGCCCCGTATCATGCTTATATGTGGCATGTAATATGTGATATGTGATATGTGAAGCTGTTGACACTGATCTTGTCTTCAGCGTCCCAGTTGACACTTGATCAGTGTACGACCGAGGACATTTATAGACTATGGTCGTAGATCTCATGTGTTTATTATATTGTTCCCATAAGGATCTCACGTGTACACTATCCCCTACGGGACTTATAGCATGATATCATTTGGGTGTTGCCTTAGTCTCCACTGTTTTTATGACATGAAAAGTGATAATTTTACATGAATGATGATATGAAAAGATGAACGATTATTATATGTTTTAAATGAAATGAATGGTGATTTTTCTAAACAGTTTACGGTACTAAATTCAGTCCAATACTGTTTATGAGATTTCAATGATATATATGTGACACGTGACATGTTTTCAAAAAGGAAATGGATTTTGTAAATCTAATATTCTTTTGTGAATTATTATGAATATTAGATTATTTGGATTAAATGCTTTACTATATGAAAGCATAGCTTTGAAAATTATTTTCAAAATGATATGAAAAAGTGTTTTTTATAGAAAGATAAACACTTACTCCTTATAGTCATTTTGGGTTTCCGAGACATGGCAGGTATTCCAAAATACCTTTTATACTCTATCTAGATTTTCCAACCGACTATAGTATCATTTCCTTTTAGTGTGCCCAGCATACCGATAGCAAACTAAAAGATTTTACTACATATAGTCTTCGAGATATCAAAATTTGCATATAATTTTCTTACTGAGCTGTGGTTTGCTCACTTCTCTATTTTTATCATCACAGATTTGATGTAAAGAATAGCTCAAGTACAAACCATGGATTAACCGCGCTTTAAGAAGCTCGAAGCATCGTATATTGGATTCCCGAGATATCGTGTTTACGTTTGTATATTCAGACATATTCATACAGTATTACTTGTTGTGAATTTAATTTCAGGGAATGTAAATTAACTTTTATAGTTGTGAATATTAATTAACAATAAATAAATGTTATCTAAATGGTTTTACTGTGGTAGACAATAGTATTTAAAGATATCACAGACAGTCCAACCGATTCATATGTATGAAAATATGTAAAAAATATAAAATACTGTATACTTAACTATGACAAAACTTCACCCACCGCTAAATCACATTTTCGTCACTTCTACTACAATTTTGACAACACTTAATACACTTAGACAATTATATAAATTAAACTAAAAATTCAATAAACATCAATAACAATTTTCTTATAATTTTTCAAGTTAAATCATCAAGAAACATTACCAAAATCTTTTTTTCTCTTTTTTTTTCTTCCTTCCTTTCTTTCTTTTTCTCTTCTTCTCTCTCCTGGTCAGTCACCGGTCACCTCAGGTTCACGGATCGTCCGGCGTCGACTCCTTCGCCGGCGCTCTCTCTCTCTCTCTCTCTTCTGCTCCTTCCTCTTTCTTCTTCTCTACTTTCTCTCTCTCCTTTCTTTCTTTCCTTTCTTCTCTTTAAATTTTTTTCAGTCTACTTCGACAGACTGGGGGGTGAGTGGGTGAAAAAACCCACTCACCTGATTTTTTCTCTTTTTTGTTTTGTTTTGTTATTTTGTTTTTTTTCTAACGCCTGTAGTAGGCGTTCGTGACCTTGACAAGCTTCCCGATGAAGCTTGTCAAATTTAAATTTTAAATTTTTTTATTTGCCGGCTGACGCAGGCGTTGGTGAGGTCACCCACTCACTTACATCAAGGATGCTTGTCGCGTTACAATAGTTTTAGGTGGTTTTTTTTTATAATATTTACTCTTTTATATAAATATATATATATATATATATATATCTTTTAGATAATATGATATAATAATATTATATTATATTATATCTTTTATTATAATAATATATATGATATAATATTTTTTTAATATTAAGATATAATATTATATCTTTTATATTATAATATAGTTAATTATAATATATAATATAATATATTATTTTTAAAAAATATATATTTTATTATTATTATTTCTGTAAGATATATTTCATACAATTAGATTCTTAGAATTTTAATCCATCATTTAAGTCCTTAAGTTAATTTTTCCGTAACCTTTACTCCATAAATTATATCAATTTTTTCTCTCAACTTAATACAACCCTCATGATCAAATAAAAAAGCAAATACTCTAAAGCATAGTTTTCCTTAGTATCAAACACTTTTTTTTTGTATAAATACTACGTTTTTTTTTATAAAATGTGTTGTTTAAATTATTAATAAATTTTTATTAGTTTGAAACTAAATTGATTTTCTAGATCAATAAACCTTATTTCACCAGTAACCATCGTTTCATTCAAGTAAATGACAGCACATTTAAGATAAAAATACCAACGTCTATATTAATGAATAAACAACTTTTTTATGCTTTGAGGAGGTTTTCCTTATGATATAAACTATGGTTTTAAAATACTGTCTAGCCTTTATTTCTGGTTTTATATATATATATATATATAAAATAATTGACAAATAATTTATGTTGACTTTGAAATACATTAAGTTTTTGATATGACTATTCAAAGAACTTAAAAAGAATGTAATTTTAATAAGCATGATTGACTTAATTGTTTGAATTTTATATATACTCATGCTTAATGAACGAAAAATTCAGTTATACGCAATATTAAAGACAGAACATACATTGGCATATTTGAATTTAACTTTTTCTTGCTTCCTAGGCCAAGTATCGATACGATTTGAATATATGTCGATACGACTCATTTTCAATATTAGTGGGATTGATTGTGTATTCATACTCGAACATAACCCTGAATAACATTCTCTATTTAGTACCGATACGATTAAGTGATGTATCAGTATAGTTGTTTCCTTATATATCGGATTTCTCTTAAAAGTATCAATACACAAAAGAAAGTATTGATACGCTTCAAGTCTAGCAAGCTCCAACAGTCAAATTTTTATATTTGCCAATAGGAAGATTATTGTAAAATTAGCTTGCAGCCAAAAACTTGAAAACTCTATATAATGAAGAAGCTATGGACTGAACAAAGTGAGAGTCAAAATGCCATATCCAAAATTATACTCATTTCCAAAGCTTCATAAGAGAAAAAGAGTAGAGAAGAGAATAGACAAGAGTTCATTCTCCACATTGTTTGTCTCAAAAAGATTCCTTCATAAGAGTTAAAAAGAGTGATCAAGCCTTAGTATAGGCATTTTGAACTATCTTGTTAGCCCACACCTATATTGTGAGAACTCATTATTTTGTATTGTACATGTACGGACATATAATTATTAATTAATAAATAAATTATTTTGTATATTTTTGTGAAATTCAAGTGAATAGTGATGTGAGCCCCACTTGAATTTTAAGGTCCAAATGTAGAAATGATTGATAAAATAGTGTATGGAAGATATAATAATGATATTACGAAAATTTGGAGGTCAAAATACCCTAATAGCATTGTTTGGTGAAATATGATAAACAAATTGGAAAAATAACATATACGTCCCAAAGGGTATTTTCGTAAATTTCTCTTAAACTAAAATGAATTGGGACAAAGTAAAAATATCATGAGATTCTACAAGAAAAGTACTTTAACATAGTGTCAATAGATTTCTTGAATCAACCGCCAAAACAAAAAATTTCGCTGGTGGGTCCGAGGGTAAAATCGTAATTTCTCACTATTCGTGTACCATGCGTCGATGAAACCACTTCCAATCATCAAAATAAATTTAATATGATCATTTGGTACTAGAATCCAAAAATTTGGAGTGCGTTTACACAATTTTACGACTATAGAAACTTAAGGGCAAAATTGTCCAAAATTTTCATAACTAGGGGCATTTGGTAATTTTGCCCATTTCCAGAATTTTTTTCATATTTCCTTCAGCAGCTGAGATGCACTATTCATTGTCTCTCCCAACAAGCTCCCACACCATAACCAAAAGAAAAGAAGAAAGAAAACTTCAAGCTTTTATACTACCTAATCTAGCTAAAATTTCACCATACTTACAACTAGAAAAACATTCTATTTTCTCTCCTCTACATTTTTATACCTATAGCTTATTGTATAAACCACTATACAAGGAGAAAGGAAGCTTACAAGTTTCAGCCAAGCAAGCCTGGGAGTTACGGTATTCGTGTGGTGCGATCGAGAAGCTTGATTTCCCTAAACAGGTAAGGGACACGTATGTAGTTTATAGGGATATCCCGAATGGATGGTTTTCATGCTAATAATTTTATGAAATTATTTTAAAAGTGAATTGTCTTGAATACTATGGAATTGTGGCTGTTTGGTTGGTTTGAACTGCGTTTACCTTGTAGTAAGGCTAGGCTATCTGCAACCGTTATGCTGTTGAAAATTTATTAGCAAATTTTATAAAAATACCATGAAATATTTTAATGCATTGTGAAATATTTTCCTATCCTTGAAAGGGTGATATTTGATATTTCTCATAAATTATGAATTTTACCGAAAATTATTATTTAAATATTCGTACTATCGAATTTGTTCAAAGTTAAAGTGTTAGAAATTTCTCCCAAGTGTTTCGTAGTGAAATATGTGATTTGTAAAGTGAAGTGTTAAATAGTGAATATTTTATAAATTATTTGAGTATAATATTCACTATTTTAATATGATTTTCCTTTATGGACTGATTGAAGTTTTATCTTATTAAATGATTTCCACAAAGATGATATCACTGTGTAAACACTGTTTTAAGATTGTTAGGCCCCATATTATGCTCATGTGTTCATGTGTTACTGTTACTGTGTGAAGTTATTGACATTGAGCCTGCCTTAGTTTACGACCAAAGACATTTATAGACTATGGCCATAGATCAACGTGTTTATTATGACTGTTCCTTATGGGGATTATAGCATGTCACAGCCCGTGACCCTATTTTTCATCTTATTCTATACATCTTATTTGGTTGGGCTGTCTGCGATACTTTACTTTTCTTTTACATATAAATAATTTCATATAAAATTCTAATATGAATTACATCCCCTATCTTAATTCATAAGGAAGTAGTACTGTAGGTAAGTCTAAATACAGAAAATAAATGATCATACCTTATTAAATAAATCTAGCTGTCACATCGTCCCCAAATGCGCAGCCGAAATCCTTTAAGTGTCAGACTCTCAGTCTTCAAAAACCTGAAATGTTAAAATTAAGGGGTGAGCAAACCACGGCTCAGTAAGGGAATTATATGCATACTTGATATTCAGCTATCTATATGCTGAAAAACTTTTTCATTTTTCCTATGGGCTCTAGGCTCGCATGTAGGAAGGATACTACAATCGGCTAGGGATCCGGATGGAGTAAGGTAGGTATTTTGAAATACTTATCTTGTCCCGAAACCTAAAAGCAACTGTAGAGAGTAAAAAATTTCTTTTCGTTTGAAATTTATATCCTTTTACCTTTTCGTTTCATATCATTCTCATTTAAATCTCATTTCATGTTTTACTATATAACCATAATTAGCACAGTACTTTAAATAGCAAAATCCGCTATTAAATCCTTTTCGTATAACATATATATCATTTAAATCTAATATTCAATTTAAAAGCTAAAATAAGAATATTAGATTTATTTTCCTCCTCTTTTCCTTTTTGGAAAAACATATCACATATTCATGTCACATATAGTCTAATATTCAATTGAAAATCATAGTAAGAATATTAGACTTATAACCTCTTTTTCCTTTTGAAAACATATTACATATTCGTATCACATATCATATGAAATCATCTTGTAGTACTAAATTCAGTACTGAAATAAGCATTTTGTAAAATGCTGCAAATCTCTTTCATTTAACTTGTCACATATCATGTAAAACATTTACATTTCACATATCATATAAAACATTTTTACATATGGAGACTTAGGCACACACGCCCAGCCCGTCCACTAGGTCGTTACTCAGATCATGCTATAGACCCCGCAGGGTATAAATAATTATGTCATATCTATGGCCATAGTCTATAATTGTCCTCGGCGGATCACTGATCAGGTGTCGACTGGGACTACATATCACATATCACATATCACATATTACATATCACATGTCACATATCACATATCAGCATGATAAGGTTGCCATCTAGTCTCAAAACAGTATATTTCATCATCAGAAAACCTTTATGGAATTTATAAAAATAATAATTTCACAATTAAAACCATAAAGGTTATCTAATAAATCAAGTGAATATTTAAGAAAATATTTATAAAATATTCACTTTATCCCTTTTTCATCTTTCATTTCATATCACGTATAATTTATATATCGAGAGAATATTTAGAAAACTTTTATAAAATATTCTCTTTATCCCCTTTTCATTTTCCATTTCATCTCACATATAATTCATATATCGATAGAATTTTTTGTGATCTCATTATCACCAATTTCGAAAACATGAATATTTTAAAATGAATTTTGTTATATTCATGTTTTATGAAAAATAATCATTTTCTCGATTTTCATGGTTGAAAATTGTTTCTTGTGAAATGGAATCATTTATTATGATTTTATAAATTTTCTAGAAATTTTCGATAATTTTCGATAATTTTTCGGCAATATAACGGCTGCCGATTGGCTAGCCTCCTGCACGAAAAATACAGTTTATAATTTCAACCGGTACTTCATTCCAAATTTCCACCCAATCATTCATCATAATAATTTCATAAAATATTTTCATAAAATATTTCGAAATTAAAACATGCAGACTGAATATCCTTACAGTACTGTACATGCATCCCTTACTTGTTTCGGGTTGGCGACTGACTCTCGAAGGTCGCGCCCATGTTCACCTCGCCCGATTCTATCGGCTTGGTCATCGAGGGAATTTTCTGGAAATTAAATTCTAAAATTTAGAATTTTTTTCATAATTATTTAAATAAATAAATTATTTAAATAATTTATCACTTTCCGGGATTTCTTACTGATTCCCGTAATTCTCGGGTTTTCGAATTCTCGGGATTTCCCGTAATTTCCAAAATTCTTCTTTTTTCCTCTCTTTTTCTTCTATTCCTCTTTTTCTTTCTTTTTTCTCTTTTCTTTTCTTTCCTTTCTCTTTCTTTTCTTTTCCTTTTTCCTCTTCTTTCTTCCCAGCCGAACCAGTCAGCTTCCTTCCTCGCCGGTTCCTTGCTGGTGGCCGGTTCTCCGGCGGTTCAGGTGCCTTTTAGCTGGCCAGCGTGAGACGAACTTGCCAGTGGCCTCAGCTCGACCTAGATCGGCGGCACGGCGGCGGATCTACTTGGTTTTGCCTCGGTTTCTTCTCCTCCTCCGTCAGCCTTCCTCCGCCATTCACCGTGCCTCAGGTGGCCTCCATCCTCTTCCTTTTCCTCCGGCTATGCTTCGGTGGCAGTGGCGGTGGCCAATTTCGCCGGCACTGCCAGATCCCTTTTTTGTTTTCTTCCTCGGTTTCGTCGAAAATTTCCTTCTCCGTTTCTGTTTTCCATTTTCCGTCGCGGGTCTCCGTTCCTCACGTTGCCGGCATCATCTTTCTCTCTCCCTCTTCCTCTCTTGGCCGACCGACGGTGGTCGGCCTTCATCGGAGAAGAATCGGGATTTTTTCGATTCTTTTTCTTCTGTTTTTTTTGTCATATATTATATTTATAATTTACTTTATAAATATAATATTAATATTATATTATATAGCACATACTATATAATATTTTATAGATATATATATTATATATTAACACATAAATATTTAATTATATATCTTCATACTTTTAACTTAAATTATATTTATATATTTTGATATAAATGAAATAATATTATATATATTGTATTTACAATATATATATATATATATTTTCTTCCTCATTTTCTTATTTAATTTGGATTTCTATTTATCCAAATTAAATTTTCTCTATTCCTTATTTTATTTCCAACTTAATTTCCTTCACTTGAATTTCCCGATCTGTCACTTCCTCAATTCTCGGAATATTCCACAATATTCCGATCTCATATTATATTTATTTATTCATTTCACTAAGTTTCCAATATTAATAATTTCCCATAAATAGAAAATTTACGGTTATCACATTCTTCCCACCTTAAGAAATTCGGTCCCCCGAATTTAACTTAGGTTAAAGGTGGCACTATTTCGTATACTCATCATTCTTGTCTTCTTAATCATCTTTTAATTAATATTGCCAATATGCCATTAGCCTCGGAATCATTTTCACTATATATCATTTTTCATCATATTTTTATACTCCCTGTGAAATGCTTATCAATTGGGAGTTATCCATTTCCACTCCTTTTCATATCACATATGATTCATATTATTCATCATCCATCTTCCTTATTTGGTGCCAATCGATACATTTCGATAATTATCATTTACTGATTTAAATCATAGTATGTAATGGTCTAGTAGCTTTCACATCTCGTGCATCCGCTTACTCAACATATCATAGAGCATTTCCGTATTATGCTCAAACATTTTTACATCATGTACGGAGCGGTGCTGTCTATAAATTTGGAATCTCAGAGCCTTTTGCTATTTCCCATAACATATAGCTACTCAAAGATTCTCGTCACATATAGAGCTCACTGGAACTTCACATACATTCTTATCATTTCATAATCATATTTCGACTATGGCACTAAAGAATCTAAGAGTTTGATAATGGAGGAGTGATTTCATTAGACTATCAGTCTATAATCACTTCCATATTATCATATTTCTTTTAGATTCTTCATTATTATCTTCAATACTCATTTCATATTTATTTCATCAAATGCTACAGCTCATTTGCAGACTTTGCTATTTACTTATCATTTTCTTTCCATATCGTCTTTCCATGTAATCTCATCATTACATCTCTTATTCTTATGGTATACTCTATATCACTTAAGTTTTAGAATATACCTGAGCTTATACTCTTCATAATTTAAATTTCATAGGTGACAAATCAATCATCATTTTCGTTACCACATTATCCATGTAATTCCACCATTTCCAAGGTGGTTGTATATATATTTATCATTTTTTCATTTACATTACTGGCAGTAAAATCACTTCTTTACTCTTTTGAGTATAATTACTTTTCCTCTATCGAGTTTGGCTCGATCTTACATTTAACCATAATCATGTGATAACCACAAAAATCACTTTTAGTTTTAAATTCAGGAACTACTTCATATTGGTGTTCCCATTATATCATGTACCTTCCTCTTATGACATATTCATCTTTTCCTTCATCATCATTTCAATCACTTTTCTTTAATGATAACATATTCCACTATTACCTCTTTTAACATCTTGTATGCCATCTTTATATTTACTCATCCACTTTAACTTCTTTAATTAGCAGTCACATCTATAGAGCAGCTAACCCAGAACTCTTCTATAGACTGGCAATAATATTTAGCTAGACTCATTACTTTCGTATCTCAATCATTATCTCTATATCATCGACAGGTTCACTGTCATCTGTCATTTCGAGATTATCTATCTCAGAAAGAGACACTGTCTAGCCACATCTCTTAGTTGCCAATCTTAACTTATAAATTACAGTCTTTAAGAGTTTAAGGGTTATACCACAATGCTGCTCATTTTCCATTTGTACTTTAGACTCTATCAGTATTTCATCAATTTACTCATGTATGGATGCCTCATTCTTTAGGCTTATATACCTCACAAGGCAATTCATTAACCTCGTAACCTCAATAGGAACTCGTAAAATTCATTCCGAGTTCTAATCATCATCTTATGGACATTAGTCTCTAATCTTTTATCTAAGGACGCTTTATACTGAGGCTAGTCTTATTAACTCCTCATATATCTGTGATTAGATCAATAAAGCGTCTATTTTCATGTAGATGAATACTTGTTCTTCACGAGAATTTTATTAGATGGTAAACATTTACTATATCACTTTATTTCATCTACATCTCAATATCATCAGTGCTTCTCTCACTTACACTTATACAGATAACTTTCTTATCCTTAATTTACGTTATCTGTATTTCCTTCAATCACACCTTATACACATGTATTTCATTATTCTCACATTTTCCAGAGTGGATTTCTTATGCTTTCGGATTTTCTTAAGTTCTCCGATATAAGCTTAGAATCAGATTTCATATTCAAAATCGAGTCAATGTTATCTCGATTCCTTCAATTTATATAACTCTGGAAGTTCTATGGGAAATCAAATCCGATACTTTCTTTAATCACACATTTCTTATTAATTCGAACATTTCATCCACATGTCCTATCATTTACACTGTATATTCTCAAGGCAGAGACATTTACTATTCGATTCATTTCGACTCATACTCTACCTTGATTTCATTGTTTACTCACACTTTACAGCCTTACAAATCTCATTCCAGTAAGCTGTAGTAAGTACAACGGTTATCAACACATGTTATAGCTAACCAATTTATTACCACTGTAATTTACTTTGGAATCAAGTTCATTTATTAAATTCAGGTTTAACTCTCTTGAGCATATTATCCATGAGGTTTGAACCCTGGTACCCATACGTACCTAGTTCCTTACACTCGTATTACCACTGAGCTAATTGTAAGAGTCCCACCCGTTCGAATCGGCCGTCTGTGAGCATCCCCTAGGCGATCCTTTCGCCCCAGGTTTACCCTTACAAGTGAGTCGGCGATAACATAGTTCGCCTGCATCTCACACATATGATCCATTACGGGTCGTCCATCATTGGGTCGTCCATCACAGTTTTGTCTCAAGGGTCCTGAAGAATTTAGGTTAGCTGTCATCTTCTTTTATCACTTTACTATTCTTGTGCATATTCTCCAATTCACAATACTCCATACAGTACATTAATTTGCAAGGCATATCTCATAATGCTCCGGTTCTATAATTAATTATTCATTTAATACCTCAAAAACAGTATATATGTATAGAACCTCAATCAACCGTACTGCTATGGATTTCATTATCTGTACTATTCACTTTCTCAGTCATTTTCTATATTCATTTCACTTTTTGTAATATCCAACGATCCCGTAATAATATCCAATGCAGTACCTCATAATTCAGGCCCTTACCGTCAATAACCAAGCCAATCATCTTATGACCTTCCACTATACACTCTTATTGGATCGCATCATATAAGGCCCCGGCCCGTCCGCCGTTCACCTATACACATGTGTACTAACCTCTTTGAGAATGCCCAGCCCTTTCACTGGGTCACCCCTCAAGGTTTCGTCATGAGGCCTAGCCCTTTCACTAGGTCACTCGCAATTCGCGTCCATAATCGAAGTGTAAGTGGAATCAGTAATAGGGATCGATATATCCATATGACATCCTCTAAGCCATTAATAATTCCATTACCACCAATGGATTCCAATTCAGCTCAATCTTTTATCATTGTTCCGAGCATCACCCAACATAAGGGTATTTTCGTCATTTCAACATTTATTTATTTCTCCACAGTATTCTTTTAAACCAAGGGTCTCATTATCTATGTGATGATATTATCCTTTCTGATACTTATATCAGCAATTTAGATCTCATTTGATTTCGACAGAGAAGTTCATTAAAATCCACAATTGGATTATTTTGCTTGTAATTCAGCTTTACATCATCAATTTCTCTGTTAGATCAATCAATTCCAACCTCCATTGGTTTATTTTAACTCCCGGTAAAATTTCGGAGACAGGGGTATTTTGGTAATTTTTGGCCAAAAATTTTCTCTCTTTGCAAAATACCTTCAATCGGTGATCTTAAGGTCTATTTAATGATGATATTTCATTCCCCTCATTTATATCATCACTTTCAGGTCTCAGTTCGATCCGGACATAAAAGTACTGGTGGGGCCCTCACCGAGTCCATTTCTGTTCCTTACCGAACCGACCTTCATTTAGATTATAAGATCACTAATTTTTTTAGGTAACATTCCTGAGTCGTTTTTCTTTTTGGCAGTCCTTATTTCATAATTCTCACCCCCTTCTAAACACTTAACTCAATTTGCAATCATTTATGTTCTTTATGTATTTAGACTACACAATACTACAGGGGATGTTAATCTTTTTCTGACACAATTTCTTTCCAAAAGTATCGACAGACATCAGGCCAACCGTGCTCTGATACCATTAAATCTGTCACAGCCAGTGATCCTATTTTTCATCTTATTCTATACATCTTATTTGGTTGGGCTGTCTGCGATACTTTACTTTTCTTTTACATATAAATAATTCCATATAAAATTCTAATATGAATTACATCCGCTATCTTAATTCATAAGGAAATAGTACTGTAGGTAAGTCTAAATACAGAAAATAAATGATCACACCTTATTAAATAAATCTAGCTGTCGCATCGTCCCAAAATGCGCAGCCGAAATCCTTTAAGTGTCAGATTCTCAGTCTTCAAAAACCTGAAATGTTAAAATTAAGGGGTGAGCAAACCACGGCTCAGTAAGGGAATTATATGCATACTTGATATTCAGCTATCTATATGCTGAAAAACTTTTTCATTTTTCCTATGGGCTCTAGGCTCGCATGTAGGAATGATACTACAATCGGCTAGGGATCTGGATGGAGTAAGGTAGGTATTTTGAAATACCTATCTTGTCCCGGAACCTAAAAGCAACTGTAGAGAGTAATAAATTTCTTTTCGTTTGAAATTTATATCCTTTTACCTTTTCATTTCATATCATTCTCATTTAAATCTCATTTCATGTTTTACTGTACAACTATAATTAGTACAGTACTTTAAATAGCAAAATCCGCTATTAAATCCTTTTCGTATAACATATATATCATTTAAATCTAATATTCAATTTAAAAGCTAAAATAAGAATATTAGATTTATTTTCCTCCTCTTTTCCTTTTTGGAAAAACATATCACATATTCATGTCACATATAGTCTAATATTCAATTGAAAATCATAGTAAGAATATTACACTTATAACCTCTTTTTCCTTTTGAAAACATATTACATATTCGTATCACATATCATATGAAATCATCTCGTAGTACTAAATTCAGTACTGAAATAAGCATTTTATAAAATGCTGCAAATCTCTTTCATTTAACTTGTCACATATCATGTAAAACATTTACATTTCACATATCACATATCATATAAAACATTTTTACATATGGAAACTTAGGCACACGCCCAGCCCGTCCACTGGGTCTTTACTCAGATCATGCTATAGACCCCGTAGGGTATAAATAATCATGTCAGATTTATGGCCATAGTCTATAATTGTCCTCGGCGGATCACTGATCAGGTATCGACCGGGACTACATATCACATATCACATATTACATATCACATGTCACATATCATATATCAGCATGATAAGGTTGCCATCTAGTCTCAAAACAGTATATTTCATCGTCAGAAAACCTTTATAGAATTTATAAAAATAATAATTTCATAATTAAAACCATAAAGGTTATCTAATAAATCAAGTGAATATTTAAGAAAATATTTATAAAATATTCACTTTATCTCTTTTTCATCTTTCATTTTATATCACTTATAATTCATATATCGAGAGAATATTTAGAAAACTTTTACAAAATATTCTCTTTATCTCCTTTTCATTTTCCATTTCATCTCACATATAATTCATATATCGAGAGAATTTTTGGTGATCTCATTATCACCAATTTCGAAAACATGAATATTTTAAAATGAATTTCGTTATATTCATGTTTTATGAAAAATAATGATTTTCTCGATTTTCGTGGTTGAAAATCGTTTCTTGTGAAATGGAATCATTTATTATGATTTTATAAATTTTCTAGAAATTTTCGATAATTTTCGATAATTTTTCGGCAGTATAACGGCTGCTGATTGGCTAGCCTCTTGCACGAAAAATACAGTTTATAATTTCAACCGGTACTTCATTCCAAATTTCCACCCAATCATTCATCATAATAATTTCATAAAATATTTCCATAAAATATTTCGAAATTAAAACATGCAGATTGAATATCCTTACAGTGCTGCACATGCATCCCTTACCTGTTTCGGGTCGGCGACTGACTCTCGAAGGTCGCGCCCATGTTCACCTCGCCCGATTCTATCGGCTCGGTCGTTGAGGGAATTTTTTGGAAATTAAATTCTAAAATTTAGAATTTTTTCCATAATTATTTAAATAAATAAATTATTTAAATAATTTATCACTTTCCGGGATTTCTTACCCATTCCCGTAATTCCCGGGTTTCCGAATTCTCGGGATTTCCCGTAATTTCCAAAATTCTTCTTTTTTCCTCTCTTTTTCTTCTTTTCCTCTTTTTCTTCCTTTTTTCTCTTTTCTTTCCTTTCTCTTTCTTTTCTTTTTCTTTTTCTTTTTCCTTTTTCTTTTCTTTTCCTTTTCCTTTTTCCTCTTCTTTCTTCCTAGCCGAACCGGTCAACTTCCTTCCTTGCCGGTTCCTTGCCGGCGGCCGGTTCTCCAGCGGTTTAGGTGCCCTTCAGCTGGCCGGCGTTGAGACGAACTTGCTGGTGGCCTCAACTCAACCTGGATCGGCGGCACGACGGCGGATCTACTCGGTTTTGCCTCGGTTTCTTCTCCTCCTCCGTCGGCCTTCCTCCTCCGTTGGCCTCCATCCTCTTCCTCTTCCTCCGGCGATGCTTCGGTAGCAGTGGTGGTGGCCAATTCGGCTGGCACTGCCAGATCCCTTTTTCGTTTTCTTCCTCGGTTTCGCCGAAAATTTCCTTCTCCGCTTCTGTTTTCCTTCCGTTTTTCGTCGCCGGTCTCCGTTCCTCACGTTTCTGGCATCATCTTTCTCTCTCCCTCTTCCTCTCTTGACCGACCGACGGTGGTCGGCCTTCATCAGAGAAGAATCGGGATTTTCCCGATTCTTTTTCTTCTGTTTTTTTGTTATATATTATATTTATAATTTACTTTATAAATATAATATTAATATTATATTATATAGTACATACTATATAATATTTTATAGATATATATTATATTAACACATAAATATTTAATATATATATATATATATCTACATACTTTTAACTTAAATTACATTTATATATTTTGATATAAATGAAATAATACTATATATATATAGTATTTACAATATATATATTTTCTTCCTCATTTTCTTATTTAATTTGGATTTCTATTTATCCAAATTAAATTTTCTCTATTCCTTATTTTATTTCCAACTTAATTTCCTTCACTCGAATTTCCCGATCCGTCACTTCCTCAATTCTTGGAATATTCCACAATATTCCAAACTCATATTATATTTATTTATTCATTTCACTAAGTTTACAATATTAATAATTTCCCATAAATGAAAAATTTGCGGTTATACATAGCATGATATCATTATGGTGTTGCCTGGTCTCCAATGTTATTACTGATTACTGTGATATGTTACTGAACGATATTGTTGCTGATACTGTTTACTAAAATGATTTTATCACTAAACTGTTATCGTACTGAACTGTATATCATACTGTTACTATGGTTCAGTTACTTGTCAAAGTGATGATTTTAATTGTGAAAGTTAAATTACTTTCCAAATTAGTTTTTATGTGATTTAAATGATTTATTTTACTAATTTATGAGAAATATCTATCTATATTTGATTTATGGAATAAATTTGATATCAACGTAAATTTTTCTCCCTATAGTCACTTCTAGGTTCGAGATAAGATAGGTATTTCAAAATACCTTCCTTACTTCATCCGGATCTCTAGCCGACTATAGTATCCTTCCTTTTAGTGTGCTTAGCATATCGATAGGAAAATAAAAGATTTTATTGCATATAGTTTTCGAGATATCAAAATTGCATACAAATCCTTTACTGAGTTGTGATTTGCTCACCTCTTTATTTTCATCTCTCCAGAGTATTTCTAGTGATTGAGTGGTACATCATTCAAGGATAATTGGCTGCGTTATGAGTACACCGAGGCAGCTAGTGTAGATCCTGGAGGTATATTTATTTTCTTTTATATGTTCAGACTTCCTTTTACAATACTACAGTGTTGTAATTATAATAGGGGATGTAAATGTTTAGATGAATACTGTTATGTGAATATTTTCACTTATGTAAATTAAATTAATTTACAAATATTACTATTCACTATTAATTAAAAGTGAGAAGTAAAGGCATCGCAGACAACCCAACTAATATTGTGCGCATAAAAAAGTGTGAAAAGTGTAAAATACTGTATATTCAAGATGTGACATATATTTGTAAAAAAGGGAAGTAACCTTGAGTGCCAATTTGTAAATTGAGGTTGGGCAGACTAAGGATTGGTTCTTAAACTAGAAAAAGAAGCACTTGTAAGGTTTGCTCTTTTAGCAAAAAAAAAAAAAAGCTCTTGTAAATGTTGCTTCCCTCAACCTATGAAAAGGAAAGGTGTAAGTTTGCTCATTGAGCTTGTGTAAAGGAGTAGTAAGATTATCCTTGAGAAAAAAAGAAAAAGATCGTCTCCTTAAGCTTGCAAAAGGAAGAAGTTGTAACCATTTTCGGTAGTGAATTTGGTTGAAATCCTTGAGAGAAACTCAAGGCAAAAGACATAGGCTAGGAGCTGAACCTTTATAAATAATTGTGGATAACTTCTCTTCCTTATACTCTTACATTATCTGTTGTTTAATACTTGTTTATTACATAAGTTAGTATAGATAGCACTTAAGCTAGAAAACCTTAAGTTAGAAAAAGAGTTCAAAAACTAATTCACCTCTCTCTCATTTTATAGTCGAGCTAACAATTGGTATCATAGTAAGGTTCTAGGTATTAGATTTAATCACATTAGATTATAAACGATCTTTCCAACCTCTTCAAGGTTTTCTTTTTTCTTTTCAATTTTTTCCCTTAAATTTGTCATAGTCATCGAATCTAGTTCAAGCTCATCGACCACTATAACGTATGATTTTGGCGAAAATACCAACTAACTTTTTTCTTTTTCTCATAATAGGTTAGGCCATTTGTCGGGTCATTATCTTTACCATGCATTATCTCCTAAATCTTTTATCTTCAATTTAATTTCATTTTTGTCAAGATACAGTATAAATACCAACATTGATATTAACCTTAAAGTATTATTTATACATACACATACACTCATATTGCAGCACACAATTAACTCTTACATTAATTTACAATCACCACTATTTCTACTAGTTTACATCCCTAGTGTCGTCTTAAATATGGCTTAGTACTGCACAATAGTCTGAGATATATATAATAAAATTACAATATACCTTCAAGGAAACTGTAAGTGCGCCCCCAAGGAATATTGTAGCTCCCAAAATATGCGCATATCTAAGGTGAGCGGAAATCACTACAAATAGTCTGGGAGCAAATAGGAAAGTGAGTTTACGCTCAGTAAGGAAACATATATAAAAGTGCGTACTATGCCATTATATGCAGGTTTCCTATTTGGCTCTATAATAACCTGTAAAAATCATTAGCAATATTGGTAATTCGAAAAGAAGGAATTTCTATAGCCGTTTAGGATTACTAGATTGAGTATGTAAGGGTTCTTTAAAGCACCTCACTTGTCTCGGGTTTCAAGTTCGGCTATAAGGAGAATGGTTTGATATTCTCATGATATAATGTATTATAATCAAATCAAAATAAACCTTGAAGTATAATACAAATTAGCTTCAAAAGAAATAAGTACGTTAAAATACAATTTAAACATATAGTCAAACCTTTCATCTCATTCATTAACTTTTAAAATCGATAAAACATTTCTTTCAAATTCAAATAATTTATATCAATAATCTAATGAGCTGTAAGCAAATCGGTGGAGACGGTCAACTTCCAATAGAATCATGCATGTACAAAATCTCCTAAGGGATGCACAAATAGAAATGGCGTACCCACGCATGGGCCAATGATCCACCCCTAAGTCGGTCACATATAAAGCAGACAAATGGCCATTGTCAAAAGCCCACAATGTATCCTAGTCAAGTGACAATAGTGGTGCTAAAGACTTGACTATGGTCTCATAGCCAAATACAAATAATCCAAATATTCAAATAAGAATGCATGATCACCATAAGAGCTAACAATCTCAAAAAAGTTCATATATCATTTAAGTCAATAATAGAAAATCATTCCAATGGAATTTTCTCTTCAATTAGTCCATAACTATTCAAAGTAAAACATCTTACACTTCGGAGCAGAAAATTCGGCAAATATTCTCAGCGCAAAATTAAGTGTTTAAATATTTTTGTTATGTATAAATGCGAACATATTACATGTCAATAATTCAAAACAAATGAAAATAAATTTTTATGCAAGTCAAAACTGCGTCACAAAGATATGCAAGCTTAAGACCAAATTTTCTCATTAAAGGTAACTTGGATTATTTGGGTTGGTAAGCTATTCTAGCTTATTCTAAGTTATCGGTATTTTAAGTTCGTTTTACGAAATTTCAGCAGCATAACAGTTGTAACTATCCTAACCCCCTAAATGAAAACCACAATTTATATTTCTCAAACCAACCAATATTCCCAATGCAAGCATAGTATTTCCTATGCTCTTCTATACATGTTCTTTACCTTAGGCTACAACGCAGTGTAGCAAGCTTATAGCACCACTTTGGCCACTTATTCTCCCAAATTCAATGCTGCAAAACAATGTCAGAATGCGATTAAAATTCAATACTACAATTATAAAGAATACTCTACTTGTCTTTATTTTTCATTTTGCCCAATACAACAGCCAATCAGGTCTACTTCCTACTAGATGCCAAAACATAACTATAGTTAAATCGCATCATTTTTTGAATCCGATTTCACCAATGATCTTATTAACATTCATATATTATTCTTCAACTATTAAACCATGAAAATCACTATGAGAACCTATACCACTAGCCTTGGCCGAATATGCCCACTTGCACTACACTTATTTTTTTTCAATTTTAACTTCATGGATGTTTTCTACTCACTCCGTACATCCATTCTATACCCACCATACATCAAGATTGCATCAACATCATCAAACCCTTACCATGGTTGAATTTTCCCCTTGGTGCCAAACCCATGATTTTGGCAATTCTATGGTTATGGCTATGTTCATCTCATTACATACAATCATGCCATAGCCATCATACATTAAAATCACTATAGTGTCCTTACTTCCCCTTCATGGATGAAACCCTCGCCTACCTCTACAGTTACTTTTGTTTCAATCTAAGGTTCTAGACATGTTATTCATGCTTAGAACAATCTAAAACCTTGGTTTAAATCAAAGGAAACATCATCACTTTTCACTTTGTATAGAGATCAAAACTTGTAGCAACCAAAATAGCCCTCAAATGCTTGATTCAACCCACCAAATTCTGGATTTAGATAGCTCTTGAGGTGAGGAACAAATTTTGTTAAGAAGGCTTGGCGATTTGGTGAAGGGAGGAAGATGTTTTACAAGGAGAAAGTGAAGAAAACTTAGAGAAAGCTTGAGGTAGGGAATGATAATGGTGGCTGGCCCTTCTAGTAGAAGAAACACTTAAAATATCTCATATTTTATTAATATTTTAATGTTAAAATACCAGGTCTTATGAAAGACTAAAATACCCTTTAAAATCCCATTATTTACAAGTATATCATATGTATTATTTTAATATTTTTAATTCAGATTTTTACTTTTTTCATTTTTATTATTTTTCCATTCATTTAGGTCAAACCAAGTCAAAGGTTGACAATTGAGGTGGTTTGACAGGCCATGGGTAGTGAAATTACCAAACTACCCCTAAACGATGGCTTTTGGGCTCGTTTGCGTTGTTTTTAGCATTTTCGCATGATTTAGTTCATAGGTTAAAATCATGTGAAACTTCTTCACATGAGGTTTACCTATGATAATCTATTGGTCAAAAGTCAAACTAAGTTGATCGTTATTCAGAAAAGTTCTCCTAACCTATGGACAAAATCATCATTTTTAAATTTGTTGCACACAAACCTAGGCATGATCAAACAATTGAATTTCGAAAAGTGGTCTTCTTACCACTTATGTATTTGGAGTCCAAAATTCACATTTTTTCACTTCGGTGACCATTCGAATTACAGTTTGTCCTGTAAGGCCTACTTTGTAGTTTCCTAAATACCTACAAAGCATATGAGAGTTAGTTATCGTAACTTGATTTATTATTCTAACTTAGCATATTCAATAGGTATAGAAAGAATAGAGAAAATTCAGAATCTCACAACCACACCCTTTTTCTTAAGGCTTGTCCCACCTTTGGTCAAGAGGTTTGTGGGAATTAGCTATATGTTTGGGGAGCTGGACAATTTCAAGAAGTTTTTTAGACCCCAAATGGGTTTCCCTCACTATCATCCTTTGCTGGATTAGATTCTGAAACAGGATGTCACAATGTTGTGGCATCTTAATGCCTACGTTGCTTTCTTGGGTTCTTCATCGTAGGCTAGCACTCACATAATCCCTTACAATTTGAGTTAGATTATGGATCTCTTGTCGTTGTTTATTGATTTCTTCCTGTGTTGCTGGGTTATAATGAGCAGAAGACATGCTAAAGTTATCACTTTTTCTTGGCCCTTCTCATGGGCCAGGCCTCTAGCTTTCCTCATTGGCTGATAATGACATCACATTTCTAGTAGTTTTAGGGGGTGTAGTCATGTTGACTCCTCTTATTCCATTGATTGCATGGCTATTGAGCACACCGTTAAAACCTCTTCTTCTTGTGGCCTTCCTCTTGGCCATATTGTAAAGTACAAAACTATGATAACCTCTCTTTGGAACAAAATTGATGAAGAACACTATAAAGAGGAACTAACTTGAGTTCAACTCTCAATAAAAGCACCAATTGCTACAGAGTACTGAACAGAGTAAGTAAAGAGATGGACACCATGATTTACGTGGTTCGACAATGTGTGTATGTCCATGGTTGGAGCTGCAAGTTGGCCGCTAAGTATAAAGTGTGAACTGGACTATTCACCAAGTGCAATGCTCTTGACAATACTGGTTAGGTGTCCAAGCGCGACCAAGGTACAAATATGTAAGAAAGCTAATAAGGCATAAAGTAAATACAATATAATCTAGACAGTAAATGAGAGAACATGGTCACTTTCCTATTGAAAAAAGGGCATATTTATAGGCAAGCAAAGTGGCACAAGATCATGCTATATGTCACCTTTTGGTGGAGTTAGGCTATTTAGGAAAAGTCGGTCTGTTTTCAGGCCATGAGACTGGAGAGACTAGGAGACTGGACAAGATATGGATTAGGCCTATTGGGCTAAACCAGGCATATGGTTTCTAGGCTGAGTCTATCCCCAACAAAGACTACCATAATAAAGAGATATACTCGGCTAAGTATAAGGATATTGGTCGAATAATGGGCATTGTTTAACCAAAGATGTGCTTATGACCCAAAAGGGGAAGAAAATGAATGAGTAATAGGAGGAGTGCTTAAACAAAGGCTTGTGTTTGCACAAGTCTACCTAATGCTTTAAGTGTTGAACAAAGGGGGTTTCCGGCACTCAAAATTAACTGTGTTGAGATAGTTGCCTAATCTAAAGGCAACGATTGACCACAATGATGTTTAGTCCTTTTATTCTTAGCCAAAGTAGCTGTGAGGACCCCAATTTTCTTATATTCGGTATAAGTTACAGAGTGTAGGAATTTAAAAAGAAAATATTAACTGTTAAAATAATTAAATAAAGGGTTTGTTCGATAAAGCTCAAGAAAGGTACTCGGTGAGGGCCCCACTAGGACTTTCTTTGTCCAGATCGAAGTGAGACCTTAAAATGATAAGATTGGAGGTGAAATATGAATGTAGCAAGAATCTGCATCTCAAAATCACTTTGTTATAGTGTATTTTGAAAAAACAGGAAACAAATTTGAAAATGACAATCGTGTCCATACCCCGAAAGAATTTTTTTGAATAACGGTCAAACTAAATTCTCGTGTAAAGAAGTTTCACGTGAATCCAGCCCATGAACAGAATTACGCGAATTAAGCTAAAATCTTTGATAAGGGGTAGTTTGGTAATTTCACTACCCAATATCGATCAAATCACTTTGAAAGTCAATAATTGACCATGTTTAATTAAAATATATAAAGAATAAAAAAATAATAAATAAAATATTAAATCTGAATTTTAAATTATTAAATTAATGATATGACACAAATGAAAATAATGAAATTTTACAAGGATGTAGTGGTCATTTAATTTAGGGGGCTAGTCAATTAGTCAACGTTGACCAAAATTAACACAAAATAAATTAAATTTAATTAAAATGAAATTAAATAAAAAATATGAATTTAGAAAATAATAAAATATGGTGTCTGGTAAAAGTGTAAATTATAAAAGATTTAAGGGGTAATTTAATACTTTTAATATGTTAGATTTTTATATATGAATAAAATATTATTAAAATGATAAAACACAGCATAAATGGGTCATCTTTATCAGCAATCAGTACCGACACACCCCTTTTTGCTGTTATGTTTGGGCGAATAAAGGAGTATGTTGGACTTTTGAAAATTTTCAGAATTTATAAATTAAATTTATAATTTATAACCAATAAAACTAACGCAACACAACATATTCCAGCGATTTCTACCATCTTCCTCAGCTGTTTCCTATTGTAGCACCAATTCTCCTCTGTTTTCCCCAAGTATTGCTCACGTCTCCCTTAGAAAACACCTTCCTTTCTTCACCGGATCACCAAAGCACCTTTATATGGATTATTCCCCAACCTAATAGCCTCCTAATCATCTCAAAAGTTCAACCAAAATCAGCCAAAAGTTTACGGTTCGGTAGCTGATAGAATCGAACCCTGTATAGGTAAGAAGAAATCAATGGTTTTATATGATTTTATTTGGTGTTTGTGTGAATATGAGATGAGTAGTTGCTACTGATGGCTTCTGTTTAAAATAAATACATGTAGATTGCCTATTAGGTTGTTCGGTCATGGAGTGGATGGTGGAAAATATGTTGATCTTAATAGCTAATTGAGGTAGATTGATCATATGTAGTGTGATAAATGATAGTGGATAGCATAAAAAATAAGTTGGCCTTATAAAGATCGATTACCATGTTAAAGAAATGAGGATGATGGCGTGGTTATAATCTTGCAAGACAGAGGAAAAGTGGCGTGAAACAGGGGATTAATTGGGCCAAACAGTGGTGATGATAGTTGATGAATAAAAGGTATTTGATGAAAATCCAAATTGAGTAAAATAGGTGTTGTTGCACAAAACAACAATAAATACGTACTGACGTCGATATTGTCTTCTTTCTTCACGTGTCTCTAGAAAAGTTCTGCAAAATAGAAAACCATCAGAGGGCGCAGGGGTTTTCCCCTGCGCGCGCACTCCGATGCTTAAGTCAGATAGGATTTCCCCAGGGTTTTTCAGTAGGCAAATAGAGCTTAGGGTTAAAAATAATACCTGTGACCTATTTATAGGAGTGATTTCGCGCGTAATTACTTTTAAGACCCACAGCTTAAATAATAACTCAGTGGATCTTTTATGGGCCTTCTGAGTCCTCTTTTCTCTTGGGCTTAAGTTATCATTCGGCCTAATTGTCCTCAGCTTGACTTATAGAAAAATCCAGTAATAATTGACCTAGTCCACATCAATTGCTCCCCACTCTTTTACAAGGTTTACCTTGTGAAAGAGTATATAAAGAATGGGCTTTTCAAATTCTTTTGCTACCCTCTTCCTGGGATTATCACAAGAGTCTTTTCATCTTCACTTGAGGGCTCAACTAATGAACTTCATTATTATTTGTAGCAGAAACGACTTCATATCATCATTTCTTTTGTCAAGTGCCTTCTATTAGCCTAGAGGAAGAAAATCGAATCTGGGTTAAGGCCATGAGGGCACATTATCCAGAAGTGCCATAAGCGGATGCATATGTTCTTATCTGGATTTATTAGATGTGGTTTGTACTCGGCATGCTCTTGATTAGTTGAAGCTCGATCCAGATGTTGAGAATTTGGAACCTTTCTGAGGATAGGCATTTGTAAAGATTTATTTAATCTTACCAGCTCTTAGAAGCCTTTTTGTCGACTCGAGATGGTCGAGGTTCTCACAAGCTTGGACAAAGATTATTTAGATAATCCAGAGACTAATTTTCCTAAGGATCAAGCTCTTGACAGTATAGCACCTCTGGACGCATATACATGGGTGCCTATTAGTTTCGATACTCTTTTTAATGCAGAAGTTAATCTATAGTGCTCCCCAGCTCTTCTTATGAAGCACTTACATCTAAAGAAGAATTCGTACTTGGGTATCGCATTTATCCGTACATTTTATTGCTTGAGGATTTCACAATTTTCTCATCTCGCGCATTTTTTGCTTAGGGACTTTATAGAATTGCCCATCTCACGCATTTTCGCTTAGGAACTTTTTAGAGAATTGCCCATCTCGCGCATTTTCGCTTAGGGACTTTTAGAGAATTGCCCATCTTGCGCATTTTTCTCATAGGGCCTTTATAGAAATGATAAGACTATAAAATTGTTTTTATATCCAGAATGCCAGCATAATACGTTAAATGTAATCTGATAAGATTGTAACGTACCTCGTTTAGAGACTTATTTTTGCCCGTCTCACACCCTTTTGTGCTTAGGGACTTTTTGTTTTGTTCGCTTAGGACTTATTTTTGCCCGTTTCGCGCATTTGCGCTTAGGGACTTATTTGTGCCCATCTCGCGTCTTCTTCACGCTTAAGGTCTTATTTGTGCCCGTCTCGTGCATTTTTTGCTTAGGGACTTATTTGTGCCCGTCTCGTGTCTTCTTCACGCTTAAGGTCTTATTTGTGCCCGTCTCGCACATTTTTCACTTAGGGACTTATTTGTGCCCGTCTCGCATCTTCTTCACGCTTAAGGTCTTATTTGTGCCCGTCTCGCGCATTTTTTGCTTAGGGACTTATTTGTGCCCGTCTCGCGTCTTCTTCACACTTAAGGTCTTATTTGTGCCCGTCTCGCACCCTTCTGTGCTTAGGGACTTATGTCTACCCGTCTCGCACCCTTTTATGCTTAGGGACTTTATAGAATTGATAAGAATATATCATCATAAGAATATAACATCATTTATATCTGAAATGCCAACATAAAATATGATAAAATTGGAGCATATCTCGTAACATACCTCGCAGCCTGTATACTGTGTGCTCCCCAAGTTTTTTTTTTGTGACTTTTTGTGTCCAAAGAAGAACTTTTACTTGAGCGTTGAGCCCGTCTCGTACCCTTTTATGCTTAGGGACTTTAGATTTGCCCGTCTCGTACCTCCTGTGCTTAGGGACTTTTGATTTTGCCCGTCTCGCGCATTTTTCACTTAGGGACTTTTGATTTGCCCTTCTCACGCATTTTTCACTTAGGGACTTTAGATTTGCCCGTCTCGCACCTTCTGTGCTTAGGGACTTTTGATTTGCCCGTCTCGCACCTCCTATGCTTAGGGCCTTTTTCTTCTTCTGTTCCTGTAACATGTCTATCATACATGGAAGATGATCATAGTATAGATAAAAATATGAATAACTGGCCTTCCATTTCATAACATGTAATATTTCCAATCAAATGGAACAAGTAATAAAATAACTGCAATAAATGTTAAAACAAAAATATCATGTGCTTACCGCTAGTACGGTTTCAAGTGATTAGTGTTCCAAGTCTTTGGAACCTTCTTGCACTGTAAGGCTTTCAAAGTACAAGTGCTTGGTCTGATCACCTTATTGTAAGGTCTTTCCCAGTTTGCTTGAGTTGGCTAGGAGTGAAGGCCTATCGACCTAAGGTGATCATAAATATGACCTCATCGCTTGAGCTTTGTCTCGAACCCTGCTGCAGCTTGCGTACCTGCCACTGAGGGGTACCCTGTTGTAGCCTTGCATCCTTCCATCAAGGGGTACCCTGCTACAACCTTACAACCTGCTGCAAGCTAAGGCATTCTGCTGCAAGTTGAGGCACTATGCTGCATCCCCGTCGTGCACCTATCAAATGCCTGTCGCGAGCCTACCACATACCTGCCGCGGCCTATTAGTTGTTGTGCTTTGCTGCACGTCTGACGCATTTTAACCTTGCCACACGCCGAACACACGCCTGCCGCATTCTAAGTGCTCTCGTTGGCAAGCAAGGCTTATATATAATAAAGTGCCTGACGAGCAGGGCTTATACGAACCTGCATGTTAGCGTGATTTCATGCTTGCAATAGGTAAATCCACAAATAACTCCAACATCATGCTCACTGTTGGCACATTTTTTATCAAAGTTTTGGATAACTAGTAAGTCACTTCGACCTTCAACCCAATGTAAATGGAGGCCGGCTTAAAGAGCTACAAAGAGCAATACAAGAAAGATACATGTACTTTCTGAACCTACATATGACATCCTCCTAAAAGCATGCCATTCAGTAATACACTAACGAAACAATAATGATGCTCAGAATACATTTTGCCTTAGATAATACCATGTAAACCACTATATGATAAGAGAGAAAATACCATAAGCAATTCAAAGGCATTAACTTTTCACAGGCAAATAATATCAAACGAAAATGAGTGTCAAAATGGAATAATCGTGATTAAGACTCTAATATATCAACCCATGTGTAAGAAATAACATTAAATGGTGGAGATCATTACCATATTGGCCTAGATGGCCTTCATATATTCTATATCATGTACTTAACAATATAATAGTATAGTCAATAGTGTGAATAACAGTTATGCGAATGAACTTAGATTTAGTGGTGATTGCTTTATCTATATGAGTTATGGCATTTGAAAATGTTCAATTTAACTTCGCATTGCATGTCTAACAAATAACAAGTATTTCAAAGCACTTACTTTTTATTGAGAGCCTTTTTTTTTATTTCTCATGGATAGGGCACCAGCTAAGTAATGTTAACAAAATGATAAATTTAAGCAAATAATAATTCAATCTACAATTATTTAAATTAGATGACATCCAATGCTCCTGATGATACCCCTCAAGAGAGGGTGAAACTAGTTAATGATATACTTGATTGGCTTTCTTCCATCTTCGGGTTTCAGGTAATACCTTGAATTACTAATAATGTTGCACTTATTTTACACTATTTTATGTGCCATTGGTTCTGAGTCATTATTTAAAACTGACTGCGTATGTTGATCCAACACAATTATGTCTAAAAAGAATCATACTTCAATTTGGATATTCCAAGAAGGGTTTGCTATTTCCACCAGGCCATCATTTCCCTAGGATTTTATTTTTCATTTATTTAGAACTTTTTCAGATCAGGACGAAAGTATTGAGCTTTATGAAGGTGATTGAAACTAGTTATATTCATGAGCTTAAGGAACAAAATACTAAAAACTGCAACATCGAATGGTGCAAAGTTCCTAAAAATTTTGCACCTAGGTTTCACTTTTCCGTTTTGAGAAACCTTCTGGTAAAATAATGAAAATCATGGAAACTTAGCCTGTGAAAGAAAAGAGCTTTCATTTCTATTGCTTCTTTTATTTTTTATTTTTGTTTAAAGCTATGGTATCTTTTGTAGATTCTTTCACAATGGATTTTAAAAAAAAAAAAACTAGTAAGACCTTTAACCTTTTTGTTGTAGAGTTTGGCCCATTTTTATGTGCCTGACAAACTAATTTGTTGAGATTTGAACAACTTTTCCAATATAATTTAGTCTAGAATGTGTTGGCAGGATTCTAAAGCTACTATATTTTTGAAGCCTTCTCTAATCGGTTTCAAAAACCTCTAACAAACTTCAAATGATCATAGTTAGGAGTGTACTGCAATCTTATAGTTCAGAAAGTTTTAGCCATCCAACTTCAGATATATGGCTAGCTCCATAAGTTCAAAGAAATTTTAGTAAAGATCTTTTCTTTCAAGTTGTTTAGCTATTATTTTTATATATCATTTCTTCTTGAAAATCAGTTTTTCTAAACCCATATCATTTATTATTATTATTTGGAATTTGAAGAAAGGAAATGTAGCAAATAAAAAAATGATTATTTGAATATAGAAGTAATCTCTATCTACAATTATATTAATTTGCTCCTCCTGATAATGATTTCATTCTAGTTTCACTAATTGTAAGAGTAATATTTTTTTTAAAGCAAAATCAGGTTCATTCAATTTGGTCTCTTTTTTTTTTAATTCACATAAAAAAAACATCAAAAGTTTAAGTAGGGACGTAAAATTCCAGATGACTCAAAATCAAAAATTGAAGAAGCGGCATATCTAGCATAGACTTTTTTCACATAACCAAGGCAACTCTAGAAAGTTAATTTAACCAAGGTAAAGCTTTCTGCATCTCAAATTCTCAACAATTTAAGAAAGTGCTAAGTAAGTTCCAAAGGCTGACGAAACTACCCCACTGCAATAACTATAATATAAAGTGTAGCCTAAATATGGGTTACTTTAAAATTAAACTTTTCTAAAAGCAAAAAACTAGTAAAAGAGTTATTGCATGTCACGGGTTGGATGGAGGCCTTTTTTTTTTCTTTAAATTTTCTTCAAATTGTAATGGGATTTTTTAATTCCCAACTAACTAAAAGCAGTCACCATTCTATTGTCCACACAAGCATTGTACACTTTAAACACGCAATATATTCAGGCAACTTACAGACTTATCCGCATTCCAATTCAATCAAAAATTAAAGTGAATTAGATAAATCAAAAGATATGCACATTATAGATCAAATATAAGAAAATCCAATTTACCGGATCAAGGTTAAAGGATTCCAAAGATCGATGTTGCCATTAACAAGGCCACTAGCAATGAGCTCGAGTGAAAACTCATCCGAATAAGATCCATTCTTGGCGCAAGCAAGATGGTTAAATCATTCTGAGCTGGGGCACTCGTCTACCACAGGAAGCTCGCGATTGTCGTTCTGGAAATCAAGCTTGAAGATCTCAAGATTCGCTGATGAACTGAAAAACAGATTCATTGCCCCAACCATTGTCCTTGCTGCCATGTGCAGCGAGTTCGGCGACAGTGCCATTGATGTTGATCTATTTGCTTAGAATGATGGTGAGCAAATGGCTTGTCGTTTCCCACAGACGGCGCCAATTCTTGTTGCACAAAACAACAATAAATACGTATTGACGTCGATATTGTCTTCTTTCTCCACGTGTCTCTAGAAAAGTTCTGCAAAATAGAAAACCATCAGAGGGCGCAGGGGTTTTCCCCTGCGCGCGCACTCTGATGCTTAAGTCAGATAGGATTTCCCCAGGGTTTTTCAGTAGGCAAATAGAGCTTAGGGTTAAAAATAATACCTGTGACCTATTTATAGTAGTGATTTCGCGCGTAATTACCTTTAAGACCCACAGCTTAAATAATAACTCAGTGGATCTTTTATGGGCCTTCTGAGTCCTCTTTTCTCTTGGGCTTAAGTTATCATTCGGCCTAATTGTCTTCAGCTTGACATATAGAAAAACCCAATAATAATTGACCTAGTCCACATCAATAGGTATATAAGATTATAGTTAATTGAAGGATGGAAACACCAAGAGAAAACTATGTGAGTTGCCAGCCATGAAGGAGAAGAAGTGGGAAGATGCTGCCGGTAGTGAAAAAGAAAACCCAAAAAAGAAAATAAAAGGAAACAGAAAAGAGAAAGAATAATAATAATAATAATAATAATAATAATAATAATAATAATAATAATAATAATAATAATAATAATAATAATAAATTAATTAATTAATTAATTAATTATACAATTAAAATAAGAACAAGGAATAAGATTGGATTATAAAGTAAAATCAGCCATAGCTGTTGGGATCAAATTTGTGCAATTTTGCAATATAAATAGATATAAAATAAATATATTGGTAAGTAGGGTGGTATCATTTTGTTTCTAATAGTAAGACCAAGCATTAAATAAAAAGTCCTCTCCTTAGTGTCCTGCGACGTCTAAGGGAGAGGTTTGTTTAAGTCTTGTCCAGGACAAGTTTTCCATATTCTCAAGATTTCTTCTAGAGATCTGTGGGATTCAGTAGTTTGTAGAGTTTTCAGTGTGTTTCTAGTAGGGGAGTAGCGGCAAGAAGCATCGTTTGATGGAGAAAAACTTGGAGGAAGTTTGGTCAAAACTTAAACTCACTGAGGATGAACAAGATGAAGTGGTTGTAGAAGAACTGAACGAGGGTGATGGCACCAATAAGGAAGAGCCTTGGCTGTTTGGTTCATTGCTCACAAACAGGCAGTACAACAAAAAAGCTATGATGGCTACGTTGTAAGTCATATGGAGATTGGTGAAGGAGGTTCAAATCACAAGCCTTGAATCAAATATTTTCTTATTCAAGTTTGAATCAGAAAGGGACAAGGCAAGAGTGATTGAAGCGATCCCATGGTCATTCGATAAACATTTGCTACTGCTCCAGAAGTATGATGGAAACCTTAAAGCAAGTGATTATAAATTTGAATCAGCTCTTTTCTGGGTGAGAGTTTATGATCTTCCACTAGGGTGGTATACAAAGGAGGTGGCTTTACAAATCAGCAAGAAAATATGAAAATTGAAGGGAGTTGATTTAAGTACTGAAGGAGAAGGCTGGGGAAGATTTTTGAGATTACGAGTAGAGATTGATGTGTCAATGCCATTGAGAAGAGCCATTTTATTGAAAGAATTTGCTGAGGGTGGAAATAAGTGGGGAACCATAAAGTATGAGCGACTCATAGTTTTGTTATGAATGTGGTGAAGGAAACCGAAACAAACACGCAGCGAAATTTAAATCATTCGGCCTCTACCAGGATCGATTCGGAGAGTTGCCTGATTAGGGTTTCGAGATTTACCTAACGTTTTCTCTGATTTTCTGTCGTTGGTCGAGTCACAAGCAACAACTTTTCGTTCCTGCCTCTATGGTATCCACACGAACGGATCTCATGACTCTTGAACGTCTCACGATCAGAAGCCTTAAAGAGCGTTTTTGATTCCTTATAACCGAATTGCTAGCTTCGATTAAAAGAATATTTTGTTTTCTGTTTTTTTTTGTGCGGCTCTATTTTAGAAAACACAAAACATTCTTTTATAGGCAGTAAATTTTACCCTAAAATTTACTGTCAAACAGAACTCTAATCCTACTTAGAATAGGATTAGCTATATCCTTAATCCAATTCAGAATAGGATTAGTTATATCCTTAATCCAATTCAGAATAGGATTAATTAAGCTCCTCATTGATCCGTTCTAAGTGTGCGACCCAATAGGTTCTCAAAACAATGGCAATGACAAAATTGTCATTGGCAATGAGCGGTATCTAGCAACACATCATTGCTACCCATGTAACGAGAATGTCAATGACTCGACATAACCTTACTCGTGATAGATGTTACCGTGTAGTTTAATCCCTTTATCCTTTGATGTCTTGATTAGACACAAGTCATGGAATGTGTCACACTTGTATAGTCTAATCAGCTTTTCTTGATTCCTGAGTAGACTAATTAAACAAATAAAATCAATATCTCATATTGACTTATTCGAGCACAGCCATGCATTTCTTAGTCTCACTCTATCAAAGGGCCCAAGACATCACTCTTGTTATATAAGAGGGATAAATCCTATCTTGATCACTCAACATCCCTCTACATAGATCAAGGCATACCTAATTACTTCCTTTATAGTCCATCCTGTTACGAATGACATCTAGCAGCATTAAAGTATGCAATTCTCTATGTTGGGATCTCTGATGATCTCAAGTCAAAGGATCACATACACCATCATCACTATGAGAATCGCTTATGACACTCATATAACAATCCATGTAGTGTTCTCATGGAGGGTCGATCCAGTACATAGTTCTCTAACATGTACCTATGTGATGACTTGATATCCTATATCCATGACAATGGTCATCAGTCAACCACATACTAGTCTTATCGTATCATTGTTATCCTTGTTCACAACAATACTTGACTAGGGATATTTTAAGAATAGTGTGTTATTACTATTCCAAGGACATTATCATATAAGATTACATTACGTAGTTATAAGACAAATATAATAATGAACTATAATAAATAAAATGTCATGATACATAAAAAATGCCAAAGTCAATCATCTAATGAATGGTTATAAGGGCATAATCCAACAATCTCCCACTTGCACTAAGACCATTCACTCATGTATCTAATACCTAGTGACCTAGTGTGACGATCATGTCTCTGCTGCGTCAAAGGCTTCGTCAGTGGGTCGGCGATATAGTCACTTAACCTAGGGATACAATGGTAATTTCCTATCCTAGATGAGTTGGCATTAATTGCCACTTGTCTTCATGTCCTTGGCTCTGCAAAATAGATATTTCCATGTCATTTAAGTGCCCACATCAGCCATGGACACCTCTTTCTTTCTAGCACCTTCTTTTTTATCTTTTAGTCCACATAAGCATGCAAGGTGGCAAAGGCATGTGTCCTCCATGTGTTGGCATGTGTTTTTTGTTTTTATCCACTAAGAGTGAGTAGGATGATGACATGTGGCATGCTAGATGTCAAAAGATGAGAGAGAAAATGAAGAGTCATGCTCCCTTGTCTTGTAGTGGTCCAGTCTCCTTTCTTGCCCATTTTTCAGTCTATTTTCTACCAAAAAGACTGAAATTCATCTAGAATTTATTTTTCTGCAAAACATGAGGAATTTAATAAAATTAGGGGAATAATTAATAAAATAATGGGGGAATTAAATAATTATTAGTCAATAAAATAAATAACTCTATTTTCATAGAGTTATCAAGAATCCATGTGGTTTGATGTATGAAAATGGTGTTAAGTCAGAGAATGAACATGTATAAACATGAATTTAGTGATAAAATGATGAAACTCCATGAATTTTGCCTAAGGGACCATTTGACCATTGAAAAGGGAAGCGTTTTGTGGCTGCATTTGATGAATTTAGGGTGCTATAATATTGTAGAAACTATGAGGAATCCACCAGTACAATTAGATTTAAAATCGGACTTAAAACGGAGAAGTTATGTTTTAGCACCAGTAGAATTTACACTGATTTAATATTTTCAGTGTACAATGTGGCTGCAATTAGAAGTATAAAATAGCTTAAAAATTTAAGTTAAGTGAGTTAATAAAGTTGGTGAAATTATTTGCAATCCAGAAGAAATGAATCGTGCATAGTGCTGTCGAAAAGTAGATAACGTCAGACAGGTAAAGGATGTGTGTGTAGACTGTAGGGATATTATGGATGCATGATTTTTATGAGAATAATTTTATGAGAACATTGTGATACTCAATTGAAGGAAACCGAAACAAACACGCAGCAGAATTTAAATCATTCGGCCTCCACTAGGATCGATTCAGAGAGTTGCCTGATTAAGGTTTCGAGATGTTACCTAACGTTTTCTCTGATTTTCTGTTGTTGGTCGAGTCACAAGCAACAACTTTTCGTTCCTGCCTCTATGGTATCCACACGAACGGATGTCACGACTCTTGAACGTCTCACGATCAGAAGCCTTAAAGAGCGTTTTTTTTATTTATTTAACCGAATTGCTAGCTTCGATTAAAAGAATATTTTGTTTTGTTTGAAGAAGCTCTAAAACCACAGAGAACAGGTTTCTCTTTTTTTTTGTTTAATTGTGCGGCTCTGTTTTAGAAAACACAAAACATCCTTTTATAGGCAGTAAATTTTACCTTAAAATTTAGTGTCAAACAGAACTCTAATCCTACTTAGAATAGGATTATTATATCCTTAATCCAATTCAGAATAGGATTAATTAAGCTCCTCATTGATCCGTTCTAAGTGTGCGACCCAATAGGTTCTTAAAACAATGGCAATGACAAAATTGTCACAGGCAATGAGCGGTATCTAGCAACACATCATTGCTACCCATGTAACGAGAATGTCAATGACTCGACATAACCTTACTCGTGATAGATGTTACCGTGTAGTCTAATCCCTTTATCCTTTGATGTCTTGATTAGACACAAGTCATGGAATGTGTCACACTTGTATAGTCTAATCAGCGTTTCTTGATTCCTGAGTAGACTAATTAATCAAATAAAATCAATATCTCATATTGACTTATTCGAGCACGGCCATGCATTTCTTAGTCTCACTCTATCAAAGGGCCCAAGACATCACTCTTGTTATATAAGAGGGATAAATCCTATCTTGATCACTCAACATCCCTCTACATAGATCAAGGCATACCCAATTACTACCTTTATAGTCCATCCTGTTACGAATGACATCTAGCAGCATTAAAGTATGCAATTCTCTATGTTGGGATCTCTGATGATCTCAAGTCAAAGGATCACATACACCATCATCACTATGAGAATCGCTTATGACACTGATATAACAATCCATGTAGTTCTCATGGAGAGTCGATCCAGTACATAGTTCTCTAACATGTACCTATGTGATGACTTGATATCCTATATCCATGACAACGGTCATTAGTCAATCATATACTAGTCTTATCGTATCATTGTTATCCTTGTTCACAATAATACTTGACTAGGGATATTTTAAGAATAGTGTGTTATTACTATTCTAAGGACATTATCATATAAGATTACATTACGCAGTTATAAGACAAATATAATAATGAACTATAATAAATAAAATGTCATGATACATAAAAAAATGCCAAAGTCAATCATCTAATGAATGGTTCTAAGAGCATAATCCAACAATCTCCCACTTGCACTAAGACCATTCACTCATGTATATAATACCTAGTGACCTAGTGTGACGATCATGTCTCTGCTGCGTCAAAGGCTTCGTCAGTGGGTCGGCGATGTTATCGTCAGTTGGTACTTTGCATATCCTCACATCTCCTCTCTCGATGATATCTCGAATGAGATGGAAGCGCCGTAGTATATGTTTGGATCGTTGGTGAGATCTAGGTTCCTTAGCTTGTGCGATGGCTCCATTGTTGTCACAATAGATCTCAATCGGATCTATAATGCTAGGAACAACTTCAAGCTCAGTAATAAACTTCCTGATCCAAACAGCCTCCTTAGCAGCTTAAGAGGCAGCTATATACTCAGCCTTTGTTGTAGAATCGGCCACTGTCGCCTGCTTTGAACTCTTCCAGCTCACAGCACCACCATTAAGGCAAAACACATAACCAGACTGCGATCTATAGTCATCTTTATCAGTTTGGAAGCTAGCATCAGTGTAACCTGTTACAATGAGCTCTTCCTCACCTCCATATATCAAGAATGTATCCTTAGTCTTCCTCAAGTACTTAAGAATATTCTTAACAGTGATCCAGTGACGTTCACCAGGATCAACTTGATATCTACTCGTCATGCTCAAGGCATACGAGACATCGGGACGTGTGCATAACATGGCATACATAATGGATCCAATAGCAGATGCATATGGAACTTTACTCATACGTTCTCTCTCTTCTTGTGTTGTAGGACACTGTTCTTTTGAGAGAGTAATGCCATGTGTCATAGGCAAGAATCCTTTCTTGGAATCCTGCATGCTAAACCTCTTTAGCACTTTATCTATGTATGCACTTTGACTTAGGCCAATTAATTTCCTTGATCTATCTCTATAGATCTTGATACCCAGTACATAGGTAGCTTCGCCCAAGTCCTTCATTGAAAAGCAATTCCCTAACCAAGTCTTTGCAGACTGAAGGGTAGGGATGTCATTCACAATGAGTAGTATGTCATCTACATACAACACCAGGAAGACAATATTGCTCCCACTGACCTTCTTGTAGACATAAGGTTTATCTTCGTTCTTGATGAAACCAAACTCTTTGATTGCATCATCAAAAAGAAGATTCCAACTTCGAGAAACTTGCTTTAGTCCATAAATAGAACGTTGCAGCTTACAAACCTTTCCAGCATTTTTTGGATCAACAAAACCCTCAAGTTGTGTCATGTCCACATCCTCGAGTAGCTTTCCATTAAGAAAAGCAGCCTTGACGTCCATTTGCCAGATTTCATAATCATGGTATGCAGCTATCGCAAGCAAGATCCTAATGGATTTGATCATCGCGACTGGTGAAAAAGTTTCATCATAGTCAATACCATGAATTTGTTTAAAACCTTTAGCAACCAATCGCCCTTTATAGGTATGAACATTTCCTTCCATGTCGGTTTTCTTCTTAAAAACCCATTTACACCCTATAGGTTTTACCCTTTCGGGTAAGTCAACCAAGGTCCAAACTTGGTTGGCATACATGGATTCCATCTCAGATCTCATGGCTTCAAGCCATTTCTCAGAGTCTGGCCCTGTAATAGCCTCTTGATAGGTAGTAGGCTCATCTTGGTCTATGACCAATACATCACCGTTCTGAGTCATTAGAAATCCATATCTCTGTGGCTCACGATGTGTTCTAACTGATCTACGCAAGGCTTGTGTCTCTTTAGCAGGCGGTTGTGGACAGCTTGTGGTTCTGGTTCCACAACAACTTGTGGTGCTTGCTCAGGCTCCATCTCAACATCGGGTGCGCTATCTTGTAGCTCTTGAATTTCTTCAAGTTCTACTTTTCTCCCACTAGTTCTTCTAGAAATGAATTCTCTTTCTAGAAAGACACCTGTTCGAGCTACAAACACTTTGCGCTCAGTGGGATTGTAAAAATAATATCCTTTAGTTAGTTTAGGATATCCCACAAAATAGCACTTATCAGATTTAGGTGCAAGTTTGTTAGAGACTTGACGTCTTACAAAAGCCTCACAACCCCAAATCTTCATAAAAGACATACTGGGACGTTTACCAGTCCATATCTCATATGGTATCTTTGGAACCGATTTAGATGGAACACGGTTCAGTGTAAAAGCAGCTGTTTCTAATGCATGTCCCCAAAAGGATTCTGGAAGATCTGTATGACTCATCATTGATCGAACCATATCTAATAAAGTTTGGTTTCTCCTTTCAAATACACCATTCCATTGTGGTGTACCTGGAGGAGTGAGTTGTGAGACAATCCCACACTCTTTAAGATAGTCATAAAATTCTTGGCTTAAGTATTCACCACCTCAATCTGATCGAAGTGCCTTAATGCTCTTGCCAAGTTGGTTTTGTACTTCATTCTTGAATTCTTTGAACTTTTCAAAAGATTCTGACTTGTGTCTCATAAGATACACATAGCCATATCTACTTAAATCATCAGTAAATGTAATAACGTACATAAACCCATCTCTGGCCTGTGTTTTTAAAGGTCCACATACATATGTATGTACTAAGCCCAATAAATCACTTGCCCTTTCACTATGTCCTTTGAAAAGGGCTTTAGTCATCTTACCCATCAAACAAGATTCACATGTCTCATACGATTCAAAATCAAATGAGTCCAAAATTCCATCTTTATGGAGTTTGGAAATGTGATTCTCATTTATGTGTTGGATTTTGATCATTAGATTTAATCCTTTTAGCATTTATGTTATAAATAGGCATATCAAGATTTAGAATGTAAAGACCATTAATTAGTTGTGCACTACTATAAAAGATATCATTTAAATAAATGGAGCAACAGTTGTCCTTTATTATAAATGAAAAACCCTTCTTGTCCAAACAAGAAATAGAAATAATGTTTTGAGTGATGGAAGACACATAATAACAATCATCTAATTCTAAAACAAGCCATGTGGGCAATGTCAAAATATAAGTTCCTACAGCTAATGCAGCAACCCTTGCTCCATTTCCCACTCGTAGGTCGACCTCGCCCTTAGTCAACGATCTACTCCTTTTGAGTTCCTGCACATTTACACAAATGTGAGAACAACATCCAGTATCTAATACCCATGATGAAGAAGTAGATAGATTAACTTCTATAACATAAATACCTGAAGTGGAAGTCTCACTTCCTCTCTTCTTCTTTAGCTCTTCCAGGTATTTGTTGCAGTTCCTCTTCCAATGTCCGGTCTCACCGCAATGGAAGCATTTCCCTTCTTTGGCAACCCCACCTTTAGGCTTCAGTGCAGTATCATTGGGCTTGAATTTGCCATTGGCTTTATTACCTTTTTTCTTGCGCTTTGCATTAGCCTTGCCTTTAGCTTTCTTAACTATTAAGACATCTTTGGGCTTGGCCTTTTTCATATTGGATTCAGCTGTTTTCAACATGCTAAGTAACTGTGGCAGAGTCTTGTCAATTTCATTCATGTTGTAATTAACAACAAACTGACTGTAGCTATCTGGCAACGATTGCAAAATCACATCAGTGGCCAACTCTTGGCCCAAAGGAAATCCCAATCTTTCGAGGTTTTCAATGTACCCAATCATCTTGAGCACATGAGTACCAACGGGAGTCCCCTCTGCCATCCTACACTGAAACAATGCCTTAGAGACATTGTACCTTTCTTGCCTAGCTTCCTCTTCATAGAGTTGCTTGAGATGCTCGATCATATCGAACGCATCCATTTCCTCATGTTGCTTTTGAAGCTCAGGATTCATGGAGGCAAGCATAAGGCAACTAACATCCAATGCATCATCTTGATGCTTCTTATAAGCATCTCTTTTTGCCTTTGGAGCATTAGCGGGTGGTTCCTCAAGTAAGAGAATCTCAAGGACATACAACTTTTCTTGCTTGAGGACTATCCTCAGGTTCCTGTACCAATCCAAGAAGTTTGTCCCATTCAACTTGTCCTTCTCAAGGATAGATCGCAGTGAAAGTGTGTTATTTGTGTTTGATGCCATGGTAATCTACAACAGAAATATGCAAAATATAAGTATCGTGAATGCATTCATTTAATTAAATATTTATTAAATGATGCTCCCACTATTTTTATCGAATCAACAACCCTCACTATTAATTCAGAAAAATTATCACATAATTTCTCTAGTGGGCCAAGATCCATATTTCACCTTATCTAGAGTTAGCTTTGGCTAATCGCCTAAGATTTGGCTATTTAGGTAGGCAACACTTACCAATTACATCTCATGTAACTCTTGGATAGTTGGGTGAACAACACTTGTTCTAATTCATCTCATGAATGGAAGCCCAACTTTATGCCTCTAAATTCCCAATCCTATTGAGGAAATCTAGTTAAGTCAACCCAATTTATAGCCTTTGGATATCACTATTATCCCATCGCGTCTTACTAAGATAGATATGATATTCTGCTTTGGCAAACATAACAAAATCGATTCTAGCCTTGACGAGTGCTATTCATTGGCAGGCATCTATTATTGACTTAATTTAATTTGAGGGATTTTCTTAGTTTATTAAACAAGATCTCATCAATTTTACTTTTCTAAAATTATCATATGATTTTCATATCATAAACGTACAAAATAAACCATGCATCTCATGCAATTAAGCAATAAAATAAACGTGACATAATTATAGCCCAAACTAAATGGATTTCCCAAGACAATGAGAAACCCTAAGGGTTAACCTAAGGGTAATAGCATCTTCTCCAAGTGCCTCTTTGGTCATCCTTTGCATGGTTGTCAGCTCCATTAGTGTTGATCACCATCAACTCATACTTAGCTAAATTCTAACCCTATACTACGTTACAATTACATAGTTTAAGAGAAATCTCGAGTTACATTCGAGGGGAGTAAGATGAGAAAAGAATGTACAACTAGAATTTCAAGAACAAGGCACGACACGCAGGTCGTATTTATTAAAATTTACAACCACCAAAATACAATCATATTGGGCTAGGGCTATAACTATGCACCATGCTCAAACAACAACCACCGTGTTATACAAACAAGTGTAATGCAATTTCAACTTTTAGTTTTATTAATGAGGGACATTTGAAAAGAATTATAACCCTGACTGCGGGCGGGGTCAAGGGGCAACGTCCCTTGAGGGGGTTTGGGGGCGGAGCCCCAAAAAAAAAAAGGTCAACAGTATTGACATTGCCAACGCCCCTTACCAGGAAGTGTCCTAATCTTATCAGGATGTTCCAGCCAGTATCTCATACTGATTATAATTTTAGTCGCATCAGAACTCTTATCTAAAAGTGTTTCAATCTTATCAGGATCTTTATACACTTTCGACATTATTCTGTTTCTTCCATAACGTTTATGCAGAACAGAAACCGCCATTAATAATTCGCATCACAGATTATATCTCACATATAAGTTGAATCGAAATTGATATATATATCATATATATAATTTCAACAATTCGATTTTTAGCCTCTGAATATATCATATACATTCTAATCCGTATTAATCTCATTAAACCGATTGCATGTAATCATAAACAGAAAGTAACCAGAGATCATGCTCTTATCAAAACAAATCAAGGACTCCGAATCTGACTCTGATACCAGTGAAGGAAACCGAAACAAACACGCAGCGAAATTTAAATCATTCAGCCTCCACCAGGATCGATTCGGAGAGTTGCCTGATTAGGGTTTCGAGATTTACCTAATGTTTTCTCTGATTTTCTGTCGTTGGTCGAGTCACAAGCAACAACTTTTCGTTCCTGCCTCTATGGTATCCACACGAACGGATCTCACGACTCTTGAACGTCTCATGATCAGAAGCCTTAAAGAGCGTTTTTGATTCCTTATAACCGAATTGCTAGCTTCAATTAAAAGAATATTTTGTTTTCTGTTTTTTTGTGCGGCTCTATTTTAGAAAACACAAAACATCCTTTTATAGGCAGTAAATTTTACCTTAAAATTTACTGTCAAACAGAACTCTAATCCTACTTAGAATAGGATTAGTTATATCCTTAATCCAATTCAGAATAGGATTAGTTATATCCTTAATCCAATTCAGAATAGGATTAATTAAGCTCCTCATTGATCCGTTCTAAGTGTGCGACCCAATAGGTTCTCAAAACAATGGCAATGACAAAATTGTCATAGGCAATGAGCAGTATCTAGCAACACATCATTGCTACCCATGTAACGAGAATGTCAATGACTCTGATACCAGTGAAGGAAACCGAAACAAACACGCAGCGGAATTTAAATCATTCGGCCACCACCAGGATCGATTCGGAAAGTTGCCTGATTAGGGTTTCGAGATCTTACCTAACGTTTTCTCTGATTTCTGTCGTTGGTCGAGTCACAAGCAACAACTTTTCGTTCCTGCCTCTATGGTATCCACACGAACGGATCTCACGACTCTTGAACGTCTCACGATCAGAAGCCTTAAAGAGCGTTTTTGATTCCTTATAATCAAATTGCTAGCTTCGATTAAAAGAATACCTTTTTTTCTTTTTTTTTAATTATGCGGCTCTGTTTTAGAAAAACATCCTTTTATAGGCAGTAAATTTTACCCTAAAATTTACTGCCAAACAGAACTCTAATCCTACATAGAATAGGATTAACTATATCCTTAATCCAATTCAGAATAGGATTAATTAAGCTCCTCATTGATTCGTTCTAAGTGTGCGACCCAATAGGTTCTCAAAACAATTGCAATGACAAAATTGTCATAGGCAATGAGCAGTATCTAGCAACACATCATTGCTACCCATGTAACGAGAATGTCAACGACTCGACATAACCCTACTCGTGATAGATGTTACCGTGTAGTCTAATCTCTTTATCCTTTGATGTCTTGCTTAGACACAACTCATGGAATGTGTCACACTTGTATAGTCTAATCAGCGTTTCTTGATTCCTGAGTAGACTAATTAAACAAATAAAATCAATATCTCATATTGACTTATTCGAGCACGGCCATGCATTTCTTAGTCTCACTCTATCAAAGGGCCCAAGACATCACTCTTGTTATATAAGAGGGATAAATCCTATCTTGATCACTCAACATCCCTCTACATAGATCAAGGCATACCAATTACTACCTTTATAGTCCATCCTGTTACGAATGACATCTAGCAGCATTAAAGTATGCAATTCTCTATGTTGGGATCTCTGATGATCTCAAGTCAAAGGATCACATAAACCATCATCACTATGAGAATCGCTTATGACACTCATATAACAATCCATGTAGCATTCTCATGGAGGGTCGATCCAGTACATAGTTCTCTAACATGTACCTATGTGATGACTTGATATCCTATATCCATGACAATGGTCATCAGTCAACCACATACTAGCCTTATCGTATCATTGTTATCCTTGTTCACAATAATACTTGACTAGGGATATTTTAAGAATAGTGTGTTATTACTATTCCAAGGACATTATCATATAAGATTACATTACGCAGTTATAAGAGAAATATAATAATGAACTATAATAAATAAAATGTCATGATACATAAAAAATGCCAAAGTCAATCATCTAATGAATGGTTCTAAGGGCATAATCCAACATGTGGAATATTGGGTCATATAGAAGTTGATTGCGAGGAGAAAGCTGGAACGGAAGGGGTAAGCTCTGAGGCAAAGCAATATGGTGATTGGCTACAAGCATCACCAATCAAAATGAGACAAGGGAGATAACGAATGTCAGAAAACAAGGAGATTCTGTGGCTGGAAGAATAGGAGGGGATCAAGCAGAAAGAGACAACGAGGAACAAAGGAGAAAGCCGGGAGAAGGAAGTAGTGGAGGAGAACAGTGATCAGAGTAGGTCTGATGCGACACTATGCAAGGAAAGTAGATCAATAAAGGAAGTGATTAATGCGGATGTGTTTAATCAGGAAGGTCAACGGGATTATGGTAATGTTGATTCCTTGATCAATCGAGTGAATCTGCATGCGGAAACGACGACACAATTGGTGGAACAAAATACTCATAAGCATTATGAAGGAGAGGTTATTGGATTATGCCCTTAGAACCATTCATTAGATGATTGACTTTGGCATTTTTTTATGTATCATGACATTTTATTATGGCTCATTATTATATTTGTTTTATAACTGCGTAATGTAATCTTATATGATAATGTCCTTAGAATAGTAATAACACACTATTCTTAAAATATCCCTAGTCAAGTATTATTGTGAACAAGGATAACTATGTACGATAAGACTAGTATGTGGTTGACTGATGACCATTGTCATGGATATAGGATATCAAGTCATCACATAGGTACATGTTAGAGAACTATGTACTGGATCGACCCTCCATGAGAACGCTACATGGATTGTTATATGAGTGTCATAAGCGATTCTCATAGTGATGATGGTGTATGTGATCCTTTGACTTGAGATCATCAGAGATCCCAACATAGAGAATTGCATACTTTAATGTTGCTAGATGTCATTCGTAACAGGATGGACTATAAAGGTAGTAATTGGGTATGCCTTGATCTATGTAGAGGGATGTTGAGTGATCAAGATAGGATTTATCCCTCTTATATAACAAGAGTGATGTCTTGGGCCCTTTGATAGAGTGAGACTAAGAAATGCATGGCCGTGCTCGAATAAGTCAATATGAGATATTGATTTTATTTGTTTAATTAGTCTACTCAGGAATCAAGAAACGCTGATTAGACTATACAAGTGTGACACATTCCATGAGTTGTGTCTAAGAAAGACATCAAAGGATAAAGGGATTAGACTACACGGTAACATCTATCACGAGTAGGGTTATGTCGAGTCGTTGACATTCTCGTTACATGGGTAGCAATGATGTGTTGCTAGATACCGCTCATTGCCTATGACAATTTTGTCATTGCAATTGTTTTGAGAACCTATTGAGTCGCACACTTAGAACGGATCAATGAGGAGCTTAATTAATCCTATTCTAAATTGGATTAAGGATATATCTAATCCTATTCTGAATTGGATTAAGGATATAGTTAATCCTATTCTAAGTAGGATTAGAGTTCTGTTTGGCAGTAAATTTTAGGGTAAAATTTACTGCCTATAAAAGGATGTTTTTCTAAAACAGAGCCGCATAATTAAAAAAAAAAGAAAAAAAGGTATTCTTTTAATCAAAGCTAGCAATTTGATTATAAGGAATCAAAAACGCTCTTTAAGGCTTCTGATCGTGAGACGTTCAAGAGTCGTGAGATCCGTTCGTGTGGATACCATAGAGGCAGGAACGAAAAGTTGTTGCTTGTGACTCGACCAACGACAGAAATCAGAGAAAACGTTAGGTAAGATCTCGAAACCCTAATCAGGCAACTCTCCGAATCGATCCTGGTGGTGGCCGAATGATTTAAATTCCGCTGCGTGTTTGTTTCGGTTTCCTTCACTGATATCAGAGCCAGATTCGGAGTCCCTGATTTGTTTTGATAAGAGCATGATCTCTGGTTACTTTTTGTTTATGATTACATGCAATCGGTTTAATGAGATTAATACGGATTAGAATGTATATGATATATTCAGAGGCTAGAAATCGAATTGTTGAAATTATATATATGATATATATCAATTTCGATTCAACTTATATGTTAGATATAATCTGTGATGCGAATTATTAATGGCGGTTTCTGTTCTGCATAAACGTTATGGAAGAAACAAAATAATGTCGAAAGTGTATAAAGATCCTGATAAGATTGAAACACTTTTAGATAAGAGTTCTGATACGACTAAAATTATAATCAGTATGAGATACTGGCTGGAACATCCTGATAAGATTACGACACTTCCGGATAAGGGGCGTTGGCAATGTCAATACTGTTGACCTTTTTTTTTTCGGGGGCTTGGGAAATCCATTTAGTTTGGGCTATAACTATGTCACGTTTATTTTATTGCTTAATTGCATGAGATGCATGATTTATTTTGTACGTTTATGATATGAAAATCATATGATAATTTTAGAAAAGTAAAATTGGTGAGATCTTGTTCAATAAACTAACAAAATCCCTCAAATTAAATTAAGTCAATAATAGATGCCTACCAATGAATAGCACTCGTCAAGGCTAGAATCGATTTTGTTATGTTTGCCAAAGCAAAATATCATATCTATCTTAGTAAGACGCGATGGGATAATAGTGATATCCAAAGGCTATAAATTGGGTTGACTTAACTAGATTTCCTTAATAGGATTGGGAATTTAGAGGCATAAAGTTGGGCTTCCATTCATGAGATGAATTAGAACAAGTGTTGTTCACCTAACTATCCAAGAGTTACATGAGATGTAATTGGTAAGTGTTGCCTACCTAAATAGCCAAATCTTGGGCGATTAGCCAAAGCTAACTCTAGATAAGGTGAAATATGGATCTTGGCCCACTAGAGAAATTATGTGATAATTTTTCCGAATTAATAGTGAGGGTTGTTGATTCGATAAAAATAGTGAGAGCATCATTTAATAAATAAATATTTAATTAAATGAATGCATTCATGATACTTATATTTTGTATATTTCTGTTGTAGATTACCATGGCATCAAACACAAATAACACACTTTCACTGCGATCTGTCCTTGAAAAGGACAAGTTGAATGGGACAAACTTCCTGGATTGGTACAGGAACCTGAGGATAGTCCTCAAGCAAGAAAAGAAGTTGTATGTCCTTGAGATTCCCTTACCTGAGGATCCACCCTCTAATGCTCCAAGGGTAGAAAGAGATGCTTTTAAGAAGCATCAAGATGATACATTGGATGTTAGTTGCCTTATGCTTGCCTCCATGAATCCTGAGCTTCAAAAGCAACATGAGAAAATGGATGCGTTCGATATGATCGAGCATCTCAAGCAACTCTATGAAGAGGAAGCTAGGCAAGAAAGGTACAATGTCTCTAAGGCATTGTTTTAGTGTAGGATGGCAGAGGGGACTGCCGTTGGTACTCATGTGCTCAAGATGATTGGGTACATTGAAAACCTTGAAAGATTGGGATTTCCTTTGGGCCAAGAGTTGGCCACTGATGTGATTCTGCAATCGTTGCCAGACAGCTACAGTCAGTTTGTTGTTAATTACAACATGAATGAAATTGACAAGACTCTGCCACAGTTACTTAGCATGTTGAAAACAGCTAAATCCAACATGAAAAAGGCCAAGCCCAAAGATGTCTTAATAGTTAAGAAAGCTAAGGGCAGGGCTAATGCAAAGGGCAAGAAAAAAGGTAATAAAGCCAATGGCAAGTTCAAGCCCAATGATACTGCACTGAAGCCTAAAGGTGGGGTTGCCAAAGAAGGGAAATGCTTCCATTGCGGTGAGACCGAACATTGGAAGAGGAACTGCAACAAATACCTGGAAGAGCTAAAGAAGAAGAAAGGCAGTGAGACTTCCACTTCAGGTATTTATGTTATAGAAGTTAATCTATTTACTTATTCATCATGGGTATTAGATACTGGATGTGGTTCTCACGTTTGTGTAAATGTGCAGGAATTCAAAAGGAGTAGATCGTTGACTAAGGGTGAGGTCGACCTACGAGTGGGAAATGGAGCAAGGGTTGCTGCATTAGCTGTAGGAACTTATATTTTGACATTGCCCACAGGGCTTGTTTTAGAATTAGATGATTGTTATTATGTGCCTTCCATCACTAAAAACATTATTTCTATTTCTTGTTTGGACAAGAAGGGTTTTTCATTTATAATAAAGGACAACTGTTGCTCCATTTATTTAAATGATATCTTTTATGGTAGTGCACAACTAATTAATGGTCTTTACATTCTAAATCTTGATATGCCTATTTATAACATAAATGCTAAAAGGATTAAATCTAATGATCAAAATCCAACATATCTCTGGCATTGTCGCTTGGGACACATAAATGAGAATCGCATTTCCAAACTCCATAAAGATGGAATTTTGAACTCATTTGATTTTGAATCGTATGAGACATGTGAATCTTGTTTGATGGGTAAGATGACTAAAGCCCCTTTCAAAGGACACAATGAAAAGGCAAGTGATTTATTGGGCTTAGTACATACAGATGTATGTGGACCTTTAAACACACAGGCCAGAGGTTGGTTTATGTACTTTATTACATTTACTGATGATTTCAGTAGATATGGCTATGTGTATCTTATGAGACACAAGTCAGAATCTTTTGAAAAGTTCAAAGAATTCAAGAATGAAGTACAAAACCAACTTGGCAAGAGCATTAAGGCGCTTCGATCAGATCGAAGTGGTGAATACTTAAGCCAAGAATTTTATGACTATCTTAAAGAGTGTGGGATTGTCTCACAACTCACTCCTCCAGGTACACCACAATGGAATGGTGTATCTGAAAGGAGAAACCGAACTTTATTAGATATGGTTCGATCAATGATGAGTCATACAGATCTTCCAGAATCCTTTTGGGGACATGCATTCGAACAAGCTGCTTTTACACTGAACCGTGTTCCATCTAAATCGGTTCCAAAGATACCATATGAGATATGGACTGGTAAACGTCCCAGTATGTCTTTTATGAAGATTTGGGGTTGTGAGGCTTATGTTAGACGTCAAGTCTCTAACAAACTTGCACCTAAATCTGATAAGGGCTATTTTGTGGGATATCCTAAATTAACTAAAGGATATTATTTTTACAATCCCACTGAGCGCAAAGTGTTTGTAGCTCGAACATGTGTCTTTCTAAAAAGAGAATTCATTTCTAGAAGAACTAGTGGGAGAAAAGTAGAACTTGAAGAAATTCAAGAGCTACAAGATAGCGCACTCGATGTTGAGATGGAGCCTGAGCAAGCACCACAAGTTGTTGTGGAACCAAAACCACAAGCTGTTGTGGAGCAACCGCCTGCTCAAGAGACACAAGCCTTGCGTAGACCAGTTAGAACACATCATGAGCCACAGAGATATGGATTTCTAATGACTCAGAACGGTGATGTAGTGCTCATGGACCAAGATGAGCCTACTACCTATCAAGAGGCTATTACAGGGCCAGACTCTGAGAAATGGCTTGAAGCCATGAGATCTGAGATGGAATCCATGTATGCCAACCAAGTTTGGACCTTGGTTGACTTACCCGAAAGGGTAAAACCTATAGGGTGTAAATGGGTTTTTAAGAAGAAAACCGACATAGAAGGAAATGTTCATACCTATAAAGGGCGATTGGTTGCTAAAGGTTTTAAACAAATTCATGGTATTGACTATGATGAAACTTTTTCACCAGTCGCGATGATCAAATCCATTAGGATCTTGCTTGCGATAGCTGCATACCATGATTATGAAATCTGGCAAATGGACGTCAAGACCGCTTTTCTTAATGGAAAGCTACTCGAGGATGTGTACATGACACAACCTGAGGGTTTTGTTGATCCAAAAAATGCTGGAAAGGTTTGTAAGCTGCAACATTCTATTTATAGACTAAAGCAAGCTTCTCGAAGTTGGAATCTTCGTTTTGATGATGCAATCAAAGAGTTTGGTTTCATCAAGAACGAAGATGAACCTTGTGTCTAGAAGAAGGTCAGTGGGAGCACTATTGTCTTCTTGGTGTTGTATGTAGATGTCATACTACTCATTGGGAATGACATCCCTACCCTTCAGTTTGTAAAGACTTGGTTAGGGAATTGCTTTTCAATGAAGGACTTGGGCGAAGCTACCTATGTACTGGGCATAAGGATCTATAGAGATAGATCAAGGAAATTAATTGGCCTAAGTCAAAGTGCATACATGGATAAAGTGCTAAAGAGGTTTAGCATGCAGGATTCCAAGAAAGGATTCTTGCCTATGACACATGGCATTACTCTCTCAAAAGAACAGTGTCCTACAACACAAGAAGAGAGAGAACATATGAGTAAAGTTCCATATGCATCTGCTATTGGATCCATTATGTATGCCATGTTATGCACACGTCCCGATGTCTCATATGCCTTGAGCATGACGAGTAGATATCAAGTTGATCCTGGTGAACATCACTGGATCACTGTCAAGAATATTCTTAAGTACTTGAGAAAGACTAAGGATACATTCTTGATATATGGAGGTGAGGAAGAGCTCATTGTAACAGGTTACACTGATGCTAGCTTCCAAACTGATAAAGATGACTATAGATCGCAGTCTGGTTCTGTGTTTTGCCTTAATGGTGGTGCTGTGAGCTGGAAGAGTTCAAAGCAAGCGACAGTGGCCGATTCTACAACAGAGGCTGAGTATATAGCTGCCTCTTAAGCTGCTAAGGAGGCTATTTGGATCAGGAAGTTCATTACTGAGCTTGAAGTTGTTCCTAGCATTATAGATCCGATTGAGCTCTATTGTGACAACAATGGAGCCATCGCACAAGCTAAGGAACCTAGATCTCACCAACGATCCAAACATATACTACGACGCTTCCATCTCATTCGAGATATCATCGAGAGAGGAGATGTGAGGATATGCAAAGTACCAACTGACGATAACATCACCGACCCATTGACGAAGCCTTTGACGCAGCAGAGACATGATCGTCACACTAGGTCACTAGGTATTAGATACATGAGTGAATGGTCTTAGTGCAAGTGGGAGATTGTTGGATTATGCCCTTAGAACCATTCATTTGATGATTGACTTTGGCATTTTTTTATGTATCATGACATTTTATTATGACTCATTATTATATTTGTCTTATAACTGCGTAATGTAATCTTATATGATAATGTCCTTAGAATAGTAATAACACACTATTCTTAAAATATCCCTAGTCAAGTATTATTGTGAACAAGGATAACAATGTACGATAAGACTAGTATGTGGTTGACTGATGACCATTGTCATGGATATAGGATATCAAGTCATCACATAGGTACATGTTAGAGAACTATGTACTGGATCGACCCTCCATGAGAACCCTACATGGATTGTTATATGAGTGTCATAAGCGATTCTCATAGTGATGATGGTGTATGTGATCCTTTGACTTGAGATCATCAGAGATCCCAACATAGAGAATTGCATATTTTAATGCTGCTAGATGTCATTCGTAACAGGATGGACTATAAAGGTAGTAATTGGGTATGCCTTGATCTATGTAGAGGGATGTTGAGTGATCAAGATAGGATTTATCCCTCTTATATAACAAGAGTGATGTCTTGGGCCCTTTGATAGAGTGAGACTAAGAAATGCATGGCCGTGCTCGAATAAGTCAATATGAGATATTGATTTTATTTGTTTAATTAATCTACTCAGGAATCAAGAAACGCTGATTAAACTATACAAGTGTGACACATTCCATGACTTGTGTCTAATCAAGACATCAAAGGATAAAAGGATTAGACTACACGGTAACATCTATCACGAGTAAGGTTATGTCGAGTCATTGACATTCTCGTTACATGGGTAGCAATGATGTGTTGTTAGATACCGCTCATTGTCTATGACAATTTTGTCATTGCCATTGTTTTGAGAACCTATTGGGTCGCACACTTAGAACGGATCAATGAGGAGCTTAATTAATCCTATTCTGAATTGGATTAAGGATATATCTAATCCTATTCTGAATTGGATTAAGAATATAGTTAATCCTATTCTAAGTAGGATTAGAGTTCTGTTTGGCAGTAAATTTTAGGGTAAAATTTACTGCATATAAAAGGATGTTTTCCTAAAACAGAGCCGCATAATTAAAAAAACAGAAAAAAGGTATTCTTTTAATCGAAGCTAGCAATTCGATTATAAGGAATCAAAAACGCTCTTTAAGGCTTCTGATCGTGAGACGTTCAAGAGTCGTGAGATCCGTTCGTGTGGATACCATAGAGGCAGGAACGAAAAGTTGTTGCTTGTGACTCGACCAACGACAGAAATCAGAGAAAATGTTAGGTAAGATGTCGAAACCCTAATCTGGCAACTCTCCGAATCGATCCTGGTGGAGGCCGAATGATTTAAATTCCGCTACGTGTTTGTTTCAGTTTCCTTCAGAGGTGTCGAAGGAAAGAAATACTATGAGTTCTAAAGTCAGCACAAGTGCAGTGGCTAAAGTTAATGATGCTGACACAGGTGAAAGGAATGAGAAGGAAAGGAATTTAGATCAAGATAATGTGCATGACCCATACAGCAGTACTAAGAAGCCCCGTAAGTGAAAGAAGTTAGCAAGGAAGAATCTAATCAATTCAATAACCCAGGCTAAAGATGTGACTAGAAGAAGGACACGAGAGGAGAATATGGAAGAGGATTATATGGATATCAAAGCAAGTCTTAAGAGATCTAGGTGGCATGAGTAGGAGATAGCTGAAACGGAGGAGGCTGGACATCAGCCCCACTGAGTGCAATGATACTCCTAGGCTGGAACTGTTGTGGGCTTGGGAACCCACGGTCAATTCGAGCTCTGCGAGAGCTCAACAAAATCAAAGGTCCCGACGTGATCTTCCTCAGTGAAACAAAGCTTACAACTCAAGAATTTGATAGAGTGCGAAGACAGTGTGCTATGGTTAATTGTTTTGCAGTGACTTGTAGTGATCGAAGAGGAGGATTAGCAATGTTATGGAAAGAGACAGTAGATTTGAAGCTCAGAAGTTATTCAGATAATCATATAGACATGGATATGATGACAAATAATCAACCCACACAGCGAATAACGGGAACGAGACACAAGTAGGCGAGCAGCGACATGGAATTTGCTGAAACGTCTAGCTAGTGATTCAAACCTGCCTTGGGTGTGCTGTAGCAATTTCAATGAGATCTTGTACGACGTTGAAAAGAATGGAGGGGCATTACGAACATCAGCACAGAAAGAGACATTCCAAGAGGCCTTAGATGAGAGCAGGTTGACAGACCTTGGCTACATTGGGACACCTTTTACATGGTCGAGAGGAAGGAACGCTTAAACACTATTGCAGGAACGGTTGGGCAGGTTTGTGGCCAACAAAGAGTGGTTGGATTTGCATGCTAACTATGTAGTGGAGCATCTAACAAATTCAATGTCGAACCATGTCCTGATCTTGCTTAATATAGAACTGGTTTGCAGGAGAGATCGAATGATGGGTAAAAAGAAAAGATTTCGGTTTGAGGCCTGGTGGACCAAAGAGGAAGAGTGTGAAGCTATCTTAAAAGAAGAGTGGATGAGGAGCACGGATTCAAATATGGCAGACAGAATGGAAAGCATAGGTCGGAGGCTAATGAGGTGGCAGAGATCACACTTTGGAAGAAAGGAAAAAAGAATGGGTGAAATACATTACCTGCTGGCAGATATTAAAAAGGTGCAACCGACTGATGAGGTGCTTGAACAGGAGAGAAATTTAAAGAGAGAACTTAATGAGCTATTGGAAGTTGAAGAATTGCACTAGAAACAAAGGTCCAGAGTTCAATGGTTGCGGGAAGGAGACAAGAATACAACCTTTTTTCATGCACAAGCCAATTGTAGGAGGAGAGCTAATAAAATATTAGGGATGGAGGATAGAGATGGGAACTGGTGTGAAAGGGAGGAAGACACATTGAACATAGCTACAAACTACTTTACAGAATTGTTTGAATCCTACAGAACTCAAAATGAGGGAATTTTTCTTGAAGCGGTGGAAAGTCGAGTCACAGACGAGATGAATCAAACCCTTCTTGAAGACTTTCGACCTGAAGAGATTGCACTAGCCCTAAAACAAATGCACCCAACCAAAGCCCCAGGACCTGATGGTATGCCCGCTCTCTTTTATCGAAAATTTTGGCATATTATTGGTTCTAATATTACTACTTTTTGTCTTGGCATGTTAAATGGTCATATTCCTTTGAGTTAGATTAACAAAACCAATATTGTCCTTATCACGAAAACCAAAGACCCAAAGAATATGATGAAGTATAGACCCATAAGCCTTTGTAATGTGCTTTATAAGTTAATTGCGAAGGTGTTAGTTAATAGAATGAAACATGTTCCTAATCTTTGCATAAGTGAAAATCAGAGTGCTTTTGTGCCAGGATGACTAATCACTGATAATGTCATGGTAGCTTATGAACTTATTCACTCAATTAAATTGAAGAGTAAGGGTGGTCATCATTGTTTTGCTCTCAAGCTTGATACGAGCAAGGCATATGATAGGGTGGAATTTTCTTTTTTAGGAGCAATGATGAGAAAGCTAGGCTTTGCAGAAAAATGGATCTCAATCATTATGAATTGTGTGACGATTGTGTCTTCTTCTGTTGTAATTAATGTAACTGTATCTGATAGTTTTTACCCCAAAAGAGGTCTTCGACAAGGAGATCCTCTATCACCTTATCTCTTTCTATTTTGCTCTGAAGGACTTTTAGCAATTTTACATAATGCATAAAGAGATGGTGTGTTAACAGGAGTACAAGCTAGTAGATACGGGCCTCGGGTTAATCATCTATTCATTGCAGATGATAGTATTTTGTTTGTCAAAGCAAATAAAGATGAAGCAGGGAGGATGAAGAGCATGCTAAAGTTATATGAGGAGAGCTTGGGGCAAAGGAATAATTTTGAAAAATCATCCTTATTTTTCAGTCCGAACACAACAGAAAGACAGCAAAATCACATCCAGTCATTATTTGGAATTAATGTCGTTTACAATCCGGAGAAGTATTTGGGTCTACCATCGTTAGTGGGAAGGGACAAAAAAGCGGCATTCCGAAGTATCAAGGAAAAGGTGGCTGTGAAGACACAACAATGGGGAAGTAAATTGTTTTCTTTTGGAGGCAATGAGGTGTACATAAAGGCGGTGCTACAAGCTATGCCAATGTATGCAATGAGTGTTTTCCTCTTACCTAAGACCTTAACGGATGATCTACATAGGATAATAGGGAGATATTGGTGGTCCAATACTGGCAGAGGTAAAGGCATTCACTAGATTGCATGGAAAGATATGTGCAAACCAAAGATGATGGACAGAATGGGCTTTCGAGACTTAGAACTGTTCAACAAAGCACTCGTGGCTAAACAGGGCTAGCGTTTTTTGAATAATGCCAACTCTTTATGTACAAGAGTCTTCAAAGCAAAGTACTTCTCTCGACAAGATTTCATGCAAGCTGAATTAGAAATCAGCCATCACTCATTTGGAGGAGCATTTGGCAAGCGAAAAAGGTGCTCAAGCTAGGGGTGAGGTGGAGGTTTGGAACTGGGAAGAGGATAAAGATTTGAGGGGATAGCTGGGTGCTGAGGAATGGTGATTTTCATATATCTACTAATCCCATACACATGGCGAAAGAATCAACAGTGGATAAGTTGATAGTTGAGAATATGGGGTGATGGAATATTGACCTTGTAAATGAAGAATTTAATGTGGATGAAGCAACCATTATTCAGAATATAGCTTTGAGCAAGACAAGGATTGAGGATAGACTGATATGGCACTGCAACAGAGATGGATACTACTCAGTACGAAGCGGGTATTAAGCTCTACTACATGCACGGCTTGGAGTAGGACCTCAGTGAGCTATATGGCGAAAAATATGAAATTTAGAAGTTCCACCAGAGGTTTGTATTTTTGTGTGGAGGGCGTGCCATAATATTCTACCTGCAAATGGCAACTTAGCTAAGACGATAATGGGAGCGGATGCAACCTGTGTTAGATGTGGGGTTGGAAAGGAAACGCTAATACATGCCTTACATGATTGCCCACGTGCACTGAGGGTGTTGGCTACCGGCAATTGTCCAGGGACTCTGATAAACCCAAATGAGGGACAAGCGGTGGATTGGATGGAGAAAACCAGTAGTGTGTTGTCAAAGGAAAAGCTGGAGCATTTTGCGATGCTGCTATGGGCAACCTAGAATAGAAGGAACTTAGAGATGAAACAGGGAAGGACAGAACAAGAGATTAGAACGGTGGAAATGGCGAAAATTTTTCTTGAGGAGTATAGAACAGCTCAACGAAATAGAATGGAGCATGCACAAATCAGAGCTGTCTCAAGATGGTCTCCACCAGTGGATACTCTTGTCAAAGTCAATTTCGATGGAGCTTTAGACACATGCACAAAACAGGGTGGAGTTGGAGTCATTATAAGAGACAAAGATGGCAAGGTACTAAGTGCAGCAATGTGCAAAGTTGGTATAGTAACTGACACCAGCATTGTTGAAGCTTTGGCATTGGAGATTGCATACTTGTGTGGGCATCGAAGAATTTGGCTAGAGGGGGATGCTCTACAAATTATTAGAAGACTGCAGGATGATGAGGAAGACCTTTCAGCGGTAGGTCCATTGATTGAAGATGGAAATAAATGGGTCACCTTGTTTGATAATTGCCAATTTTCCCATATAGGAAGGGAGGGTAATAAAGCAGCTCATAGGCTAGCTAAGCAAAGTCTAGTAATTGACACAGATATCTATTTGTTAGAGGAGAACCTAGATTTCATTCATGCTATCGTATTTGATGATGCAAACTTTGCAAGTGCTTAATAAAAATCTGCCGTTTTGATTCAATATATATATATATATATATATATTAGGTAAGTAGAAAATATCTCCTAAATGAATTAAGAAGAAAATAAATAGATAAATTGTTGATATTAATACGATAGAAGATAATGAAATGGGGTTAATAAAGATTATTGGTGGAAGTGAAAAAATAATAAGTGTAATACAATAGTGAATATTGGATCAAGTGAAATTGGTAGGGGTTCATGCTAATTTTGTAGTTTAAGAGTTAAAAGAAAATAAATTAAAGTTAATAGGAGCCTTGAATAAATTAGATATGGAAAAGAAAGTAAATTAATTGAAACTATGTTAATTATTCACTAGGAACAAAATATAAATGACAAGAAGATTATTGATGAAATTAGAATTCAAAATTATTAAGTATGGAACAATTATGAATAGAGGCCCAAGAATATTTCCTTAGGATGAAATATTAAATTTGATAGTCAATGAGTAAGAATAAATAAATTGATTGTTGAAAATAATAAAAGGAAGATAAGAATTTATAGAAAATTCCTTATAGCTAAAATACAAAATTTTTAAATATAATTTGGAAAATAATAAATAAAATTCAAGAATGGAAAATTTTATTATAATGGACTTTACATGATATTGATAGAACGAACTCGAATAAGAGAATATAATTTAACTACAATTACATTATGACAATTAATAGAAAATAAAATAAATTGATTGTAGAAATTAGTAAATGGAAATAAATTTTGATATAAGCAAATGGTAAAATGGATATTAATAGTGAACAAAGATTATTTGTAAAATTAAATGGGGAAAATAATAAATATATTACAAGAAGAAAATATTTGATTTCAATAATTAATTAAAGATAATGGGATTTTAAATAAAAAAAATAAAATTAGGGAATAAGTCAATTTAAATTATAACTAAATATTGGTAATTAATAAGAAACAAAATAATTTACTAAGAAAAGAGTGATAAATTAGAAAATAAGGATTTATAAAATAATTATTAAAAATTGAAATATGAATTACTGGTGGGAAATTATAGAATATTTATTATAGTGAATTAGGGGATTTAAAATACAAATTGAAATTATTGATGACATGATAATTAAAGAAAGAATAATTAAAATTATATTTTTGGCAGTTGTTAGAGAATAAAATAAACTAGTTATTGAGAATGATAAATAGAAGATAGCAAATTATAGAATATTTATTAGAAGCATAATATGGAATTTTAAATATAATTTGGAATTATTGTGCAGTGATAAGGAATAAAGAGGCGTAAATGAGACTACCGGATTTTATACTGCACGAAAATAGAGGTAAGAAACATGTATAGGAGTTGCATAGGACATGTTTTACTTGCAATTGAAAATTCTTCAAAATCTCATTTTAATCATTCCTTCCCAATTTTCCCAAACACAAGGAATAGAATTTATCTTCAATTTCTACAAGTCTAAATATTGCATTACATGAAGTTCTACATGAATCGATTTAAAAGAAATGATTTAGATGCGTTGCATTACATGATATGATTTACATGAATTAAATTTCATGTAATGACTCACATGATGTGAGAACTCGTTATTTTGTACTGCACATGTACGAAATTACAAATTTTAAATAAATAAATTAATTTTGAATAATTTTCTAAATGTCGAAATAGAGGTGGGATAGAATTGAAATTTCAAAGTGGTATAAGGGCAAAGTTGGCTTTTCTAAAGAATTAGTCGAAGTTGATTAAATTAATCATAATTTGGCTTAAGAAATAAATAAAATAAATAAAAATTTAGATTAAAAAGAAGGCTGGACAGAAAGTGGACTGTGTATTGGCAAGTGAGTAAATAAAGTGACTTTAGAGAGTATTTTTGACTTAAATAAATTATATCAGAATTTTTATAAATTAAAATTAAATTATGGACAATTAAATTTAGACAACAAAGCTAGCTTCCCATTATTTCTTCAGCTGGGATTGCATCGCCTCAATCATTTTTTGATTTCAGCTCACGTTTTCTGTTTTCTCTTCCATCGATCTTCATGCTTCAACTCTGAAATCACCATCCTCTCATCACCAAATCAGTTAAGCTCTTTCACAAAACTTCATCCTAACCTCCATAGCTCCCTAATCATCAAAGAAACTCAGCCAAAAACTACTCAAAAGAGATTCCCCTGTAGTGGGACAGTGGCGTAGAGCAAGTAAGAAAATTCTTCAGCCCACGTTTCATGCACTTGAACCCCTGGTTTATGATGATGTTAGTTAAGTGGATGATATGTAAGGATTTGTTTTGGAATAAAAACATATAGAAATTCAATAGGACTGAATTTCTTATTGGTTAGTGGCGTTAATGGCTGAATGAATCTTGTTGTTGAGTGCGTGTGTAGCGTGAATGGATGAAGTAGAAAATTCTGCTGTGTAGGTGGGTGACGTAAAGAGCAGGAATTAAAGATGGAAAAAAATAGAAATATATTATATATATACATGAAACCATGCTGCTATGGTTAGCCATGAGGGTTTCAAAGAGGTATGAACGTGGTAACTGGATGGTGTGAAAACAGAAAATAAGGGCTGACAAAGCCGAACAGAAAAAAAATAAAAAAAATGTTGGCCGGAACCGAAACAAAAAATGGGAAATTGATTTAGTGTTGACCGAATGTGATGAAGATGGAGTGATAGTCAATAACAGAGGCTGTTGTGGTGTGGAAAGGGGCTGAATTTCTGAGAAATGACTAAGCAAAAAGTGGTAAAAAATAAGGGCTGTAGAGAAGAAAAATAAAACCATAAGATATAAATATAGTCAATGTGAGGGTGTGTGTGCTGCCGATTATGGAAGAAATGAAGAAAATAAAATATTGCATTTTATTTTTTAATGGTGGAAAAATGCAAATAAGATGGCAGCTTATATATTTAATACATTGACTAAGAAATTGAAATAATAACTTTTAATTATAGAAAGGCCATTCGAACATAGTGAAAAAGAGAGAAAGAATGGCATGAAGAGTAGTCATTTTTAGCTATGAGACTTACTTACATTTACATTTTGATATAAATCGTAGCTTAAAAATAAAAGGATAATTAAGCTAATAATTTGGCAAAATTAAATTGCAGTCGGAAGTTCGACGTTCATGTGGTGTACGAGATAGTGCGATCTCGATAAATAGGTAAGAGACACGTATATAGATTTGTAGGAATATCCGAATGCATTAATTATATGCTCTGAATTTTACAAGAATTATGGAATATTGGTTTGTCTCGAATTGCATGAAATCTGAGGTTTTCTGGTTGGTGAACTGTGTTTGAACGTGCAGGGAGGCTAGGGCCCGGGCAGCTGTTATGCTGCCATCTAATAATACTGGAAAATATTTTAAGGGCATTATTGATATATTCCTAGCCTTGAAATTGTGAATTTAAATATTTTTCATAAATGGTTAATATACCGAAAAATATTTATTAAATATTCTTGACTTCGATTTTGGTGAAGGTTTTACTACCGAAAATTCATTTCACGTGTTTTACAGTGAATTGTGTGATTGGTGATATGGAATACTAAATAGTGAATGTTTTATAATTGATTTAAACTAATATTCACTATTTGAAAAATATATATTTATATATATTTTTCCTTTATGGAATTAATAAAATCTTATCATGTGTGTTGGTTTTCCATAAAGGTTTTATCAACGAGAAAAGACTGTCTTGAGACTGTTAGGCCCCATATCATGCTCAGGTGTTCATGTGTACCCTCCCATGTGTTGTGATATTGACATTGAGCCATCTTCAGTGTCTCGGTTGTCACTCGCTTAGTGTACGACCAAAGACACCTATAGACTATGGCCATAGATCTTTATAATTATTTATTGTCCCTACAAGAATCTCACATCTACCCTATTCCTTCCAAGACTCATAACATGATATTATTAGGGTGTTGCTTAGTCTCCACTATTATTACACGTGTTATAACTGATTTTGACGGGCACTTGAAAATATACTGTTTACTATGATTTTTTATCACTGACTTGTGAGATATATGAACAGTGTAATTTGCTGCTACATGTGTACTTGTGTTTAAAGTGAATGATTTTAACGGTGAGAAATCAAAATAAATTCCAAGTATGATTCATGTGATTTATTAAAGTATTTTATTCAATTTTAAGACATTTTATATGCATTAAATATTTTAATGAAATATATGTTTATATATATAGAATTCAAACTCCCTATAGTCACTCTGGGTTTCCAAGACAAGACAGGTATTTCAAAATACCTTTCATACTCCATCCGGATTTCCCAACCGACTATAGTATCACATCCTTTATAGTGTGCCTAATTTAAGAATGAGAATTAAAGGATTTTACTGCATGTAGTCTTCGAGGTATCAAGATTTGCATACAAATCTCTTACTGAGTCGTGGTTTGCTCACTCCAATATTTTATCTCTCCAGATTTATTTTCAGTGACCATTTCAGGCATATCATCCGAGGATTAGAGGCTGTGTGCCGAGTACCCTGAGGCAAGGCTTATAGATCCCGGAGGTAAATTATTTTATTTTATATGTTCAAACTTTTAAATTTGCAGTACTACAATTTTGTATTAAATCAGGGGATGTAACTGTGGATTAAATTACAAATTGTAAATATTTATTTCCGTTAACTATATTAAATTACGAACATCATGTGTTAATTAATTATATGTGGAAAATAAGATATCGCAGACAGCCCAACCTATTCACATGTTATGGAATTATGTAAAAAGTGTAAAATACTATGTACTTGGGATGTGACAGTTTTTATTAGTATCAGAGCGAGGTTGGCCTAATGTCTGTTAATGTCTTGGTGATAAAGTCAAGTGGAAAAGTAAAGTGATTACATCCTCGTAGTACTGTAGAGTTTGGATATATAAAAGGGGTCACTAATAAAAGTTCGATAAATCGTTGTGTGGTGCAGATATGAGTGGATGACGGGTGACTCATGCATATATGGGTCGAGGCCGAGGTAGGGCAGAGTAGATTCTGGAGCCTCAGACACTAGAGCCTAGACCGGAGCCTACCCCAGGACTGGCTCACCCTCCGCAGCCTGAGAGTTTCGATACTCAAATGTCCAGGATGGAGCGCATGCTGACAGATTTTATTGCTATGTACCATACCGATAGAGCTGCTGACAGGGCAAAAAGAGAGCGCGCGGCTCCAGTCGCTTCACCTGCAGCTCCAGCTATCCCACCTGTTGCACCACCTCCACCACCTCCTATACAACCTGTTCCTGCACCACAGCCAGCACCACAGGCTCAGCCTGTGCCACCGCCACCAGCACAGCCGCCACGAGACGTAGAGTCTTACTGCTATGTGACTTTAGTGCAGCGATTTACCAAGTTAAATCCACCGAGGTTTAAGGGTGAGAAAGATCCACTGGTGGCAGAGCAGTGGATTATAGCTGTGGAGAAGCTATTCAAGTATATGAGATACTCCGATACAGAGCGAGTCGGACTAGCGGTGTTCCAGATGAGTGATGATGCAAAACACTGGTGGAAGTCCATACAGACGGTATTATTCGCCCAGCCTCCAATGATCACATGGGATATTTTTGTTGAGGTTTTCCGTCATCAGTACATCCCCGATACGGCCCAGAAGAAGCTTCAGCAAGAGTTTATGGATTTGAGTCAGGGGAGCATGTCAATAGACCAATACGAGTCCCGATTTACCACACTCAACAGGTTCAATCCACTGACTAGGATTGACGAGCGGCATAAGATAGACAGGTTTAAGGCTGGGATGAGACCGTCCATTCGATCTAAGCTAGCTCCTTTTGATATTCGGACTTATGATGAGGTCGTCCGACGAGCACAGCTTTGTGAGCAGGACTTCAAGCAGTATCATTCAAAGTCCACAGCTTAGGGTAACGCAAAGGGTAAAGGTAAAGTGAAGAGGGGTGCGGACGATAGATCTGGTAGAGAGCAGCCCAAGAGAGCTAGATCTTCTAGTATTCAGATTTTAAAGGGGCGATCCATGAGATCGACTACTGCAGCCCCCACTACTACTGGTCCTGCTTCTGCGCCGAGAGGTACCACAACCAAATGTGAGTGGTGTGGATAGTTGCATGGTACCTGACCTTGCCACATGTCAGCCAGGACTTGTTTTAGATGCGGGCAGGCAGGACATTTGGTGAGAAACTACCCCATGCTCAAAAAGGTCGCTACATCTACCACCCCAGCCCCAGTACTTCCGGCACCGACTCTAGCACCAGTAGCTCTAACAGAATTGGAGAGAGTGACACCCTCTCAGCCTAGATGGGCTACAGCAGCGAAGAAGGGTAAGAAGCCCATGACTCAAGGACGAGTGTACGCATTAGACCATGAGACTGCTGATGCATCCGCGGACGTTATCAAAGGTAAAATCTATATTTTTGAATATACCCGTACTTGCATTAATAGATTCTGGTTCTACTCATTCATTCATATCTCCTGGTTGTTCTGACAGAGTCCCAATAGAGCCGAAGCAGTTAAGGTATACACTTCATGTAAATACTCCTTTTAAAGAATCGCAATCTACTGATATTGTATATAGAGATTGTAAGATAAGAATAGGTGAGAAAGAAACTGCAGCTAACCTGATTTTGTTAACGATGTATGATTTTGATGTGATATTGGGTATGGATTGGTTAGCTGCAAATCATGCAACTATAGACTATTACACTAAATTTGTGACTTTCTCCAAGCCTGAAAAATATATTGTAAAGCTATATGATAAGTAATAATAAAAGTGACGTATTTACTAAACTGTGTGAATGTGTATGTGTTGTGTTGAAGGTTTTATAGCATGTGTGGAGGATATGGAGAAAAGACGTCCAGAGCTGCATGAGATTCCTGTGGTCAGGGATTTCCCGAATGTATTTTCGGAGGATTTACCAAGGTTACCGTTGGATCGGGAGATTGAGTTCACCATAGACTTGGTACCCGGCACGGAACCCATTTCTAAACCCCCGTATCGGATGGCACTATAGGAGTTAAAGGAGCTTAAGAAGCAGCTCCAGGAATTGCCGGATAAGGGATTTATACGTCCCAGCATGTCTCCGTGGGGTGCACCGGTATTATTCGTCTGGAAGAAAGATGGCAGTTTGCATTTGTGCGTTGATTATCGGATGCTAAATAAGGTGACCATTAAGAATAAATATCCCTTGCCCAAGATCGATGATTTATTTGATCAGTTGAGGGGTGCTCAAGTATTTTTAAAGATAGATCTTCGATCGGGTTATCATCAACTTAAGATTCGAGAGTCAGATGTTCCCAAGCAGCATTCTGAACTCAATACGGACACTACGAGTTCCTGGTGATGCCATTCGGATTGACTAATGCCCTAGCAGCATTCATGGGCTTGATGAATGACGTGTTTAAGCCCTACCTAGATCGATTCGTGATCGTATTTTTTGACGATATCTTGGTGTATTCTAAGTCTTCGGCGAAGCATGAGCAGCATCTCTGTATAGTCTTGCAGATCCTCCGAGACCGAAAGCTTTATGCCAAACTCAGTAAGTGTGACTTCTGGCTAGATCACATTGTATTTCTAGGTCACGTAGTCTCGAAGGACAGGGTGTCAGTAGATCCGTCTAAGATAGAAGACATAGTGCAGTGGAAGAGACCCGAGACAATGACAGAGATCAGGAGTTTTGTAGGTCTAGCCAGATATTATTGTCGGTTCGTCGAGGGATTTTCCAGACTTCCTGCTCCACTAACGCGACTCCCGTAAGGATGTGAAGTTTGAATGGACAGACATGTGTCAGCGTAATTTCCAAGAACTGAAGCGGAGACTTACGACGACTTCAGTGTTAGCCCTTCCCAGCGGATCAAGTGGATTTGTGGTGTATACAGTTACTTTCACTAAGGGATTAGGGTGTGTACTAATGCAGCATGGTCGAGTTATTTCATATGGATCTAGGCAGCTTAAGGAGCATGAGAAGAACTACCTGACTCATGATTTTGGAGCTAGCCGCCGTGGTGTTTGCATTGAAGATTGGACGGCATTACTTATACGGTGAGACATTTCAAATTTACACAGATCATAAGAGTCTAAAATACTTGTTCTCACAGCGTGAGCTTAATATGAGACAGAGGAGATACTGTACCACCCGAGGAAAGCGAACATGGTGGTATACGCTCTGAGCTGAAAGCATATAGCAATGGTATCTTATATTATGGTTAGGGAAAATGAGCTGCTGGAGCAATTCTCGAGCCTCAGCATTAGTGTGGAACCCTCTGAGAGTTATGGATTTATTACTAGCTTCATAATTGAGCCCGATTTGATGGGTCAAATCAGAGAAGCTCAGAGGATAGATAATTACTGTATATCGATCGCCAATCAGGTACAGGTGGGAGTACAATCTGATTTCAAGATTGGCACCGATGGGATTTTGAGGTTTCGAGGCAGAATTTGTGTTTCCGATGATAAGCAGCTCAGAGACTTGATCTTGATAGAGGCCCATACCTCCAGGTACACTTTGCATCCTTGCAGTACTAAAATGTACCAAAATTTACGGAGGATTTATTGGTGGCCAAAGATGAAGAGAGACATCGCACAGTTTGTAGCGAGATGTCTCACGTGTCAACAGGTAAAGATTGAGCATCAAAAGCCTGCAGGACTATTACAGCCTTTACCAATTCCTACTTAGAAATGGGAGCACATCACAATGCACTTCATCATGAGTTTACCAAGGACCCGGAGACAGCATGATGCGATTTGGGTGATAGTTAATAGATTGACGAAGTTCGCCCATTTCCTAACTATCAGGTTTACTAATCATCTCAATGCCTTTGCCGATTTGTATGTACGAGAAATAGTGAGGCTACACGGAGTTCTAGTGAGCATTACATCGGATAGGGATTCCTAGTTTACATCCCATTTCTGGGAGAGATTTCAAGAGGCCATGGGATCTCGGTTGAACTTCAGCACCGCCTTTCATCCGCAGACTGACAGGCAGTCCGAGCTAGTGATACAAACGCTCAGGGATATGTTACGGGCATGTGCGTTGGACTTTAAAGGCTCTTGGGATAATCATTTACCATTAGCCGAGTTTGCATATAATAACAGTTACCAGACTAGTATCGGCATGGCACCATATGAGGCATTATATGGTAGACGATGTAGATCTCTGATCGCATGGGAAGAAGTGGGAGATCGAAAGTTATTAGCTCTCGAATTGGTAGAGCGAGCCTCACATGATGTACAATTAATATGTGAAAGACTACGTACGGCACAGAGTCGGCAGAAGAGCTACGTGGACTCAAGACGTCGACCTCTTGAGTTCTCACCAGGTGATTTTGTATTTTTGAAAGTTTCCCCATCTAAAGGCATTATGAGATTTGGCAGGAAAGGAAAACTAAGTCCTCGTTACATTGGACCCTTCGAGATCTTGGATCGCGTAGGGAACATGGTGTACCGATTGGCACTACCACTCGAGCTATCAGAGGTGCACAATGTATTCCATGTTTCAATGCTTCGTAAATACCATCAAGATCCATCCCACGTAATTCGGTATGAACCATTAGAGATATGGGAGGATATGAGTTACATGGGAAAACCTATCAGGTTTCTGGATCGGAAGACAAAGTGCTGCAATCTAAGACAATTCCTCCAATGAAAGTGCTCTAGCAGTACCACTCCGAAGAAGAGGCTACATGGCAATTGGAAAGTCTAATGAGGGAAAATTATCCAGAGCTATTTTAGTGAATGGTTCGAGTGAAATTCGAAAGATCGAATTTCTTAAGGTGGGGAGAAAATGTGAGAACTCGTTATTTTGTACTGTACATGTACAGAATTACAAATTTTAAATAAATAAATTAATTAATTTTGAATATTTTTCTAAATGTCTAAATAGAGGTGGGATAGAATTGAAATTTAGAAGTGGTATAAAGGCAAAGTTGGCTTTTCTCAAGGATTGATCGAAGTTGATTAAATTAGTCATAATTTGGCTTAAGAAATAAATAAAGTAAATAAAAATTTAAATTAAAAAGAAGGCTAGACAGAAAAGCAGACCGTGCAGTGACAAGTGAGTAAATAAAGTGACTTTAGAGAGTATTTTTGACTTAAATAAATTATATCAGAATTTTTATAAATTAAAATTAAATTATGGCCAATTAAATTTAGACAACAAAGCTAACTTCCATTATTTCTTCACTTGGGATTGCACCGCCTCAGTCATTTTCTGATTTCAGCTCACGTTTTCTGTTTTCTCCTCCACCTATCTTCATGCTTCAGCTCTGAAATCACCATCCTCTCATAACCAAATCAGTTAAGCTCCTTCACAAAACTTCATCCTAACCTCCATAGCTCCCTGATCATCAAAGAAACTCAGCCAAAAACTGCTCAAAACAGATTGCCCTGCAGTTGGACAATGGCGTAGAGCAGGTAAGAAAATTCTTCAGCCCACGTTTCATGCACTTGAACCCCTGGTTTATGATGATGTTAGTTAAGTGGATGATATGCAAGGATAGGTTTTGGAATAAAAACATATAGAAATTCAATAGGACTGAATTTCTTATTGGTTGGTGGCGTTAATGACTGAATGAATCTTATTGTTGAGTGCGTGTGTAGTGTGAATAGATGAAGCAGAAAATTCTGCTGTGTAGGTGGGTGACGTGAAGAGCAGGAATTAAAGATGGAACAAAAAATAGAAATATTATATATATATATATATATATATATATATACACATGAAACCATGCTGCTATGGTTAGCTATGAGGGTTTTAAGGAGGTATGAACGTGGTGACTGGATGGTGTGAAAACAAAAAATAAGGGCTGACAAAGTTGAACAGAAAAAAATAAAACAAATATTGGTTGGAACCGAAACAGAAAATGGGAAATTGATTTAGTGTTGACCGAATGTGATGAAGATGGAGTGACAGTCAATAACAGAGGCTGTTGTGACGTGGAAAGTGGCTGAATTTATGAGAAATGACTAATCAAAAAGTAGTAAAAAATAAGGGCTGTAGAGAAGAAAAATAAAACGACAAGATATAAATATAGTCAATGTAAGGGTGTGTGTGCTACCGGTTATGGAAGAAATGAAGAAAGTAAAATATTGCATTTTATTTTTTAATGGTGGAAAAATGCAAATAAGATGGCAGCTTATATATTTAATACATTGATTAAGAAATTGAAACAATAACTTTTAATTATAGAAAGGCCATTCGGCCATAGTGGAAAAGAGAGAAAGAATGGCATGAAGAGTAGCCATTTTTAGCTATGAGACTTACTTACATTTACTTTTTGATATAAATCATAGCTTAAAAATAAAAGGATAATTAAGCTAATGATTTAGTGAAATTAAATTGCAACCGGAAGTTTGACGTTCATGTGGTGCACGAGATAGCGCGACCTCGATAAATAGGTAAGAGACGCATATGTAGATTCGTAGGGATATCCGAATGTATGAATTATATGCTCTGAATTTTATAAGAATTATGGAATATTGGTTTGTCTCGAATTGCATGAAATCTATGGTTTTCTGGTTGGTGAACTGTGTTTGAACGTGCAGGGAGGCTAGGGCCCGAGCAGCTGTTATGCTGTCATCTAATAAAACTAGAAAATATTTTAAGTGCATTATTGATATATTCCTAGCCTTGAAATTGTGAATTTAATTATTTTTCATAAATGGTTAATATACCGAAAAATATTTATTAAATATTCTCTACACTAATTTTGGTGAAGGTTTTACTACCGAAAATTCATTTCATGTGTTTTACAGTAAATTGTGTGATTGGTGATATGGAATACTAAATAGTGAATATTTTATAATTGATTTAAACTAATATTCACTCTTTGAAATATATACATATTTCCTTTATGGAATTAATAAAATCTTATCATGTGTGTTGGTTTCCATAAAGGTTTTATCAATGAGAAAAGACTGTTTTGAGACTGTTAGGCCTCATATCATGCTCACTGTTCATGTGTACCCTCTCATGTGTTGTGCTGTTGACATTGAGCAATCTTTAGCATCCTCGTTATCACTCGCTCAGTGTACGACCAAGGACACCTATAGACTATGGCCATAAATCTTTATAATTATTTATTGTCCCTATAGGAATCTCATGTGTACCCTATTCCTTCCAAGACTCATAGCATGATATTATTAGGGTGTTGCCTAGTCTCCACCGTTATTACACATGTTATGATTGATTTTGACGAGCACTTGAAAATATACTGTTTACTGTGATATTTTATCACTGACTTGTGAGATATATGAACAGTGTAATTTGCTGCTACATGTGTTCATGTGTTTAAAGTGAATGATTTTAACAGTGAGAAATCAAAATAAATTCCAAGTATGATTCATCTGATTTATTAAAGTGTTTTATTTAATTTTAAGACATTTTATATGCAGTAAATATATTAATGAAATATATGTTTATATATATAATTCATACTCTCTATAGTCACTCTGGGTTTTCGGGACAAAACAGGTATTTCAAAATACCTTCCATACTCCATCCGAATTTTTCGACCGACTATTGTATCACATCCTTTATAGTGTGTCTAATTTGAGAATGAGAATTAGAGGATTTTGCTACATATAGTCTTCGAAGTATCAAGATTTACATACAAATCTCTTACTGAGCCGTGGTTTGCTCACTCCAATATTTTATATCTCCAGATTTATTTTCAGTGACCATTTAAGGCATATCATCCAAGGATTAGAGGCTGCATACCGAGTACCCTGAGGCAGTGCTTATAGATCTCGAAGGTATAATTATTTTATTTTATATGTTCAGACTTTTAAATTTGTAGTACTACAATTTTTTTTTTAAATTAGGGGATGATTTTTTTTTTAAATTAGGGGATGAAAGTGTGGATTAAATTACAAATTGTAAATATTTATTTCTGTTAACTATATTAAATTACAGACATCATGTGTTAATGAATTATATGTGGAAAATAAGAATCGCAGACAGCCCTACTTATTCACGTGTTGTTGAATTATGTAAAAAGTGTAAAATATTGTGTACTTGGGATGTGACACATGAATTGCATTATGTGGAATGATTTATACGAATTGCTTTATATGAAATGATTTACATGGATTGTATTAGATGAAATGATTTACGTGAATAGAACTACACGAGACGATTTTATTAATTGTGTTACATGAAACGATATATATGAATTGAATTACATGCAATGATTTACGTGAATTGAGATATGTGACATGATTTATATGAATTGATTTACATTAAATGATTTATATGAACCGATTTATATGAAAGGATTTTATGAAATTGATGTCTCTCGTATGATCATGCATACGAGACAATGATGATTAGGCTGGGAGACGTCCCAAACCTTCTCTTTTACATGATATGACTGTACGAGTTATGGTCAAACCCACAGGTTTACATAGTGAGCACCTGACCAGTGCGAACTGTGATTGATCGACGATGGCCATTCGTTACAGTGTTTTGTAGGATTGGCTAAGAAATTCTGAATCCATGGCCTTTTTATACAAGTCCCTTACGGGATATAGTGCGTGCATCAACATCTAGGAGATTATTTTTCTATCGATATGTGATACTTGGTAGATGATTGATTTATTGAATGATTTGGCTTACAAGATTGATTTACTTAATGATTTGGTTTACAAGAATGATACATGATTTGATTTTGAATGACAAAAGAAGTGATACGAGTTTTTACAGTATATGTTTTCACGGTACAAATGCATTTATCGTATTTTATTGATTTCTACATAAATCGCTTTTCTTACTTAATAAAATTACTGAAAATTACTGCATTATTTCATGACTTTGAAAATGTTATCATACTGTATACTGAAACTACATCATGAAATTGTTTAAAATAAAATTATTTTATATATTATAATGGTTTGGAAATTGCATAAAATTGTTAATGTTTTTACATTGCATAATTATTCCATCGATAATTGTTTACTCCCTATAGTCGCTCTTAGGGACTAGAACACAACAGGTACTTTAACGTACCTCGTATACTCCACCCGGTTTCTTAGCTGACTATAGTATCCTTCCTATAGTATGCCCTAGTGAGCCGTTAGGAAATAAATGTTTTTATTGCATTTTAATATTTCTATTGAATACACCTTTTTCATGGTTAGTAAAATAAATTATTTAGTTAACTGCATATAGTACGCACTTTTATATGTGTTTTTTATTGGGCTTTCCCCAAAGCTCACCCCTCTTTCTTTCCATCCCAGATAGCTCATTAGTAAACAAGAAATCCGCTGTGAAGAAATCACTAGAAGTTTAAGGTACCCAGTGACCAGGTAGACATAAAGTTTTATATTTATATTCAGACTTATACATGCACAACAAATGTATTTAAAATATGATGTAAATAGTGTAATGTAGATTTAAACGAATATACATGACTTTGTGGGATGTAAATTACATGGAATTGTTACTAATAGATTATTTATAAATGTGGTGTTATAAATTTTATTTTTATTTCTAATTTATTATTTATAGATTAATTAATTTAATAGTATAGCAGTTTAATTGAATGTAAATTGAACTTACATCGACACCGAACGCAAACCAACTGATACCGAATATTCGAAGGAGAAAGATAAAAGTGAAAAGGAAGAATTTAGTTTGAAATTTTCTAATTTCAGACGTTACAGTAGCCTAGCTACCAAGCATCACTTGATTAAGAAAATATGTTCAACCAAAGAAGTTCTTGTTGGCCAAAATGGCTAAATTTGGGGGGCTATTCAAACAAGAGAATTTGTACGTGAAAAGGTTGTGCCCATCACTCCTAGTCTCGATTAAAGCAACCAAGTGTCTAAGTAATGCCCCATTAAAAATGGATGTTCAGCAAAAGGAGTTTCTTATTACTATAAACATGGCTAGGTTTATAAGCATTACCTGAACAAGAGGCTTTGCTCGGGCAAAAAGAGGCATCCATCACTTAAACTTAGAAAAATCAACAATGTGTGGAAGCCATTACCCGATCAAAGGGAGTTGTTCAGCCATTTCAAAGATTTGACGTCAAGGATGATGAAAATGGCTAATTGTAAAAATAAGTACCCAAACAAACAGTGTTGTTAATGTAGGTTTCTTAGGTCAAGCATAAGTGGATCATGCACATAAAATCATAATAAACACAATAGAATAACAGGCAAATTTTAATATTTTACAACCAAGAAACTAATCCCAACAGATCTCTTTTATCAAGAACATTCAATTCATGCAAATAAGTGTCAAGAATCATAAAGATGTTTCAAGAAACATATCTAAGCTTTAGATACCAAACCCATAGAGGTGAAAACAAAGTGTGACTATTCACACATAAGATTACTTAGCATCTCAAGTTAGATGACTATTTACGCCACTAACACATGAGAGTAATTCCAAAGGCACTCGAATGACACTACCAAATAGAGCACTCACAACAAGTCATGTTGAGTGAACTTATTCTCTAATAAGTACCCATATGCTATGTAACAGCCCGTTATCACATTTTTCACGTATTTCTATACACTTTTTCGGTTGGGCTGTCTGCGATGCCATTAACATTTAATAATGACAATAATAAATGTTAAACATTTATTTAACAAATATGGACTATAAAAATTCTTTTCATTATTCCTTATATCCAACATCCCCTATTGTCTTATTTCACTAAAGTAGTACTGTATACTTATGTCTGAAATGTAAAAGAGAAGAGACTGTACCTGTCATGTTTAACATCCATCTTGGAGCTACTTCTCTAAATCCGTGTCTTTTATCTGTGGAGTTAAAACAAAGGGGTGAGTGATTCATACGCTCAGTAAAGGAAACATATGCTGCTTTATAAAACCAATACTATATACCACAAACTATTTGTTTTTCCTCAAATCATATCTGTCATAACGTATTAAGTTTTAGAGAAAAACCTAATAGCTAGACACAAAATCTATGGAGTCGCCACCAACCATTCTAACCTAGGTGTGATTGGTCACCTATTCGAACTAAGGATAAGGCTTGGTCTACGTTAAAAGTTCTGAGTTCAGGAGTACGGTTACGTGTGAGGAAGGATTAGCACCCTCACAACGCCCATCCTAAACTGGTACCACTTAGTTTTAGGTCATTTGCTAAATTTGCTTATGCTGATCTTTAATCTCGATATAATTATTATTGAAAAAATATTTCTAAGTGTCCCCCATTAAGCTGGTGGGACAACTCAAAAATCTTTTTCACCTCAAGAGTATTCAAGTAGTACTATGCGACTTGCTTGAAGAGGCTCCGTCGTCGGATTTTAATGTTTTATGAAAAACTCTAATTTTTACTTCTATCTAATTCGTTCTTGCTATCTTATCATTTTTACTACTTTTATTGTTTTCTATTATTTTATTAATGTTTAATTTTATTGTTTTATTTTATTAGAGAAAGAATATGAACTATTTTTCTGAAATATTCCTTTTAGATCTTCCATTAAGCTGGTCAGATCTTGAAAGAAATTATTTAACCTAAAGATTTCAAAAGTATTACTTAAGCGTAATCTCTTTTGGAATCTTATCATCGGAATAATCAATACTCAATCTCAATAATTATTATTAACTATTATCATCCCATTTTTATCATTTATTATCATTATTATTATTATTTCTTTATATTTATTAGTTTATTTTTGTTACCAATTATTTTAATTTTATAATATGTCTTATTTTATTTTTAGACTAATATAAGCCATTAGTTATTGAAAACCCTCTTTAGACTATCCATTAAGCTGGTGAGGCCTTGAGAGAACTTTCAAGAAAATTACTTAAGCGTAATTCTCTTGATATTTTATCATCGATGTAATTCATATTCACATTCATTATCATTTTAATATCTAATTCTAGTTATTTTATTTATTTCCTCCCTTATTTTGTTATGAACCATTAATATTTTTTCTAACTTTGTAGCTAATTGTTTTTATTGTAATTTTATAATAAATTCATTTTTAAAATGAATGTAAATTATTTGTTATTGAAAACTCTATTTAGACCCTCCATTAAGCTGGTGAGGCCTTGGATAGAATTTTCTCACCTCAAGATCTCTAAATGTATTACTTAAGCGCAGTCCTTTTAGAGTTCCGTCGTCAAAAAATTTAGTTTGTTTTAATTTTTAATATCATAATCAATTTTTACTATACATATTTTTATTTTTGCAATTAATCATAAACTTAATAGCATAAGATCTTTGGCATTATTTATTCTAAATACTTCAACCATATAAACTAAGCAAATTACTTTATTATTCAATTATTCACTTTTATTACCCCACTTAATTAGTCCAATAAATTTGATATTTAATTTAATTACATTCTACAAGTTAATTAACTAAACTAATTAATTTAATACATCTTAACAACTATAAGTAATTAAATTTACTAACATCCTAGTAACAAAGATGTGAAATACATATTAGCAAATTAATTAATATTGTAAACATGTCAGGCATCAAAATGGAAAACAATAAATGATAACACATTAGCAAATATATAAAAAAATACAAAAGCCAAAGAATAAAGTAGAAAAACAATAAAATAAATGATAACGCAAAAAAAAAAAAACAAAAGTTACTTTAGCAAACCTGTAGTGAACGACATTTCCTTTCTCTTTTATTCACCACGTTTCTTATTCTTTTCTTGGACTTGGACGGTGCAACAAGAGATGACAGAGGACTGATGCAGGCGATAACCAGGTTGCAGCAACGTTGGAAGTGAGGAGATGATGTGGCTTGCTTCACGATGGACAGAACACAGCCATGGCAGCGGTATCGTGGAGTGGTGAGAGATGGCAGTGGTGGAGCTACAAGCGTGGGCTTCACGAACAGGGATGAGCTGTGCAGGTGGGACTGTGCTGGAGCAATGTGCTGCATGTCACATCCCGTTACCGTATTTTTCACCTTATTTTACACGATTCCTTCGGTTGGGCTGTCTGTGATACTTCACTTTTACTAACTGTTAAACAAATGTACAGTACATTGTTTATATTATACACATCCCCTATCTTAATTAATCAGATAAGTAGTACTGCAGATATGTCTAAATACAGAAAATAAATGATCATACCTCATACAAATCAGTCGGTCTGTCACATTGTCCTTTGTGTACAGCCGTGATCGACAATCAGTTGATCTCACAATCATTAAAACCTGAAATGTTTAAAATTAAGGGGTGAGCAAACCACGGCTCAGTAAGAGAGTTATATGTCACACTTGATATTCAGCTATCTATATGCTGAAAATATTTTTTTTTCTTCACTTTCTTTAAAATCTTCCTAACTGGCTCTAGGCACACATGTAGGAAGGATACTATAGTCGGCTAGGGATCCAGATAGAATAAGGTAGGTATTTTAGAATACCATACTTGTCCCGGAACCTAGAAGCAACTGTAGAGAATATCAATTTTGTTGTTTCAAAACGATATAATTTTCGTTTTTCCACAGAGTAAACCACTTGTTCCTTTCCACTTCAGTATACTTTAAAACACTTGACAGTTCAGTAATAAAAACAGTGGTTTACTTCTCTTCTCTTCTCTTCTCTTCAGTACAGTAAAAACAGTACAGTACAGTGATTTGCAAATATCAAATCATTGGATAATTACTTCTTCGATTTTCTTTATCTTAGAAATAATTCTTATGTTACTCTTTTAGAATAAACATTTATTTCTCTTTTCAAATCAATAACCGTATCATACTAAAGCCTCATAAGAAATGCATTTAAAATAGTCATAGTATCGATATATGCAGAAAACAAATGCCATAATAATGCATTTCATACTTTAAATCATTGTATGAATTCTTTAATGCATATATCTAAAATTCATACTTGTTTCAAACATGCATCATACTTTAGAAACTTAACATCATAATTAATAAAACTTTTTATACAATTCATGGAGACTAGGCAAAATCATATAGCCAGTATGCGGTCATGACACTTACTTCTTCCTCCGAAAAGGGAACATAATACGTATGGCCATGGTATGGGCTGTAGACCTGATCAGAGTCGTACAGCAAACATATACATACACCACGAAGGACCAACATACCCACAAAGGATGTAATCATACACAATGTGGGCGAGAACATGCACGACGTGGTTAAACTTATGCCACAATGTGGCAGACATGACAGGCAATAACATAAACTATAGGAAGGCCTTAGTCTCAAAACTTACTTACATACAATTGATATAAAATAGTAAGGATCGGGCGTGCCAGGGTCTAAGTTAACCTGGGGGGTGCCACTCCGATACCTTTTTCGGAAAACATACTTATAGCATTATTGAAAAATATACATAGAAATCATAAATTCGTTTAGCTAATTATCAAAAGACTATGGAATTTAATTTCAGAACGAAATTCATGCTTCAAACATTTCTTTATAAATTGCGATGAAGACAGTTTGAAAAATCATCACTGAACATGTAAAAGGGTAAAATTGTCTTTTTTCACCATAAAACATATATGCACGTTTTTCCATGCATTAAATTGAAAACATGATTTTATAATTATTGGAATTCAAATAAATTATTTTTATACTTTATGAAAATAAAATATTTATTTTCTAACTTTAAATTCTCATCTCAATGTTTTCTTTTAAAAACAAGTGTAGGGACCTTTAGTCTCGAAATCATAATTATTCATCCTTTCTTAACCTTTATGGACTATTCATAATTAATTATTTCCATAATTAAACCACAAAGGTTTTCTGTAAAATCAAGTGAATATTTAAGAATATTTGTAAAAATATTCACTTTAGTCTCTTTTTCATTTTCATTTCGTTTCACGTGAAATATCACCTATCAGAATAAATTTAGGTGATTTCCTTTTTCACCATTTTCAAAACATGAATATTTTAAAACTAATTATCAATATATTCATGTTTTATGAAAACTAATCGATTTCTCGATTTTCATGTTAGAAATCGTTTCACGTGAAATCAAATCTTTTATTTTGGTTTTCGATGATTTTCGGTAAATTTCAGTAATTTTTTCGATAATTTTTTCGGCATTATAACGGCTACCGATTTGGTTAGCCTCCTGCACAAAAATACAGTTTATATTTTCAACCGGTGTTTCATCACAATTTCATCCGATAAACCATCACACTATAAAACCGATAGTTATCAATAGCATTTATAAAATTAAATGCAATTTAAAAACATGGCCGAATATCCTTACAGGCGGCACATGTCTCCCTTACCTGTTTCGGGTCGGCGACTGCCTCTCGAAGGTCGCGCCTGTGTTCACCTCGCCCGATTCCATTGGCTCGGTCATCGAGGGAATTTTCGTTTCCCGTAATTCCCGGGTTTCTGAATTCTCGAGATTTCTCGTAATTTTCAAAATTCTCCTTTTTCTCCCTCTTTCTTCTTTTTCCTCTTTTCTTTCTTCCTTTTTCTCTTTTCTTTTCTTTCTCTTTCTTTTCTTTTTCTTTTTCTTTTTTTTTTCTTTTCTTTTTCTTTCTCTTCCCGTCAGACCGGTTACCCCCCTTCACCGCCGGTTCTCCTCCGGCGACCGGTTCTCCGACGGTTCAGGTGCCATTTAGCTGGCCGACGGCACGGCGAGTCCGCTGGTGGTCTCCGTTCGGCCTGGATCGACGGTACGGCGGCGGATCTACTCGGTTTACCTTCGGTCTCTTCTCCTCCTCCGTCGGCGTTCCTCCGCCGTTCACCGCCTAAACCGTGGCCTCCATCCTCTTCCTCTTTCCCTGGCGATGCTTCGGTGGCAGTGGCGGCAACCAATTCCGCCGGTACCGCCAGTTTCCATTTTCTTTTCTCTTCCGATTTTCCGCCGATTTTTCCTTCGTTTCCGTTTCTGTTTTCTTTCTTCTTCCGCCTCGGGTCACCGTCGTTCGCTTCTCCTCTCGCCGGCGACGTCGCGCTCCTCTCCTTTCTCCCTCGATTGGCCGACCGACGGTGGCCGGCTTCCTCTGTTTTGTTTACGTTTTCTCCTCTGTTTTAACAGAGGAGAAAATAACATGGGAATCGGGTATATCCCGATTCCCTTTTTCTCTTTTTTTTTTATAATTAATATATATAATTATATATAATTATTTTATGATATATATTTCATATAATACCATATATATATATATATATCTATACATTTAAAATCAAATACTATATATATTTATATATTATATATTTATATACAAAAATGTATTATAATAACATACATATGTATTTATTTAACATAAAATAGTATATATATCATTTTATAATATATACTATATTTCATATATACATATGTATTTATATAAAAACATATCAAAATATATTTATATAATCTAATCATATAAATATATAATATATGCATTTTATTTCATTTAATTTGGATTTTCTTAATATCCATTTATTTCTCCTCTCTTTATTATTTTTCATGATTTCTCATCTTATACTTATTTCCACTTATCTGTTTTCTTTAATATTAATTTCTAATATTAATAATTTCCAATAAATGGAAAATTTGCGGTTATCACACTGCAGATGATGGTGGCGTGGATGGCAGCGTGGTAAAAAGTTCGGTGATGAAGACAGCAGAGAGAAAACTCAGCAGTGAGTAGGGACTTAGCAGCAGGGAGGGTGATTAAGGTAGGACCAAGGATGGTGGCAAGGAGCGGCTTTGAGAGAATGCTTGAAGCGATGCAAGATGTAGAAGCAGTAGCACACGGAGCACAGTGGACTTGTGATGAAAACCGCTCGAGAAGCAGCGACTAGAGGATAAAGTAGCCGTTTTTTTCCTTTCTTCACGTGGCCCTCTCCATTTGAAATTCTTACTTGTTACAACACAGTGGCCCACGTGACGGATAGCTAGCAACTAGGGCTAGGATGCTTCACGATAAGGATAATGTTGGTGCAATGAGGATCGACTGTAAGCTATGGAAGCGAACTGGGCAAAAACGGGCGGCTTTGGAGCGACAAGCATGGGCAGAACAGCAGGGCAGAGGCGCAGCGACGGTGGCTGTAGCGAGGATGACAGAGGATGGTGGCTTTGGGTGACTAAGAGCAGTAGAATTTTTTTTTTAGGGTTTTTCTTTTCCTTTTCCTTTCTAGGGTTTTTTTTCTTCCTCCCCCTAGCGGCTAGCCCCCCCTTATTTTTTTTTCTTGTTTAAATAGACCTAGGTCTCCTTTTATTTTAGGTAATTCAAAAAACTCAAGAATCAATCTTTTTTAGGAAATTTTATATCTAAAGAATCGGATATTAAATCCGATATTAATTCTGATTTCTCTTTCCACCAAATCCAAATTAATTTTTCATCTTTTAATGGTCTCATTTAATTTTACTTTCCTATCAAAATTAATTCTGATTTCCTTTTCTTTTTTTTATATTTTTTTTCAAAAATAAAAAGTCAAAATCAAAATTTCTAAATCTAAAATAAAAAATATATATAAACTAATTAATTAAAAATGTTTGAAAAAGATCCGGACAAAAATGGTGTCTACAGTTGCCCCTCTTTGTACATTTGCTATGAAATAGTAATTGTGCAAAGACATAGACATCGATTTTTTTCCGCATTCATTTTATTATTTTTTCCTTTTTTTTCAATTTTTTTTGTTTTGTTCCCCCTTTTTTTTGTGGATATTTACTTATTCTAAAAGAAATTGGTTTTCATCATGAAAATGCTCCTCCGACCAGGGAGGCCTTGAAACTTTAAAATTTCTCATCTCTAAAATGCTCATTCGACTAGGAAGGCCCTGAAACTTTAAAAATTTCTCATCTCTAAAATGCTCCTTCGACTAGGAAGGCCCTGAAACTTTAAATTCTCTCATCTCAAAAAGCTTAAATTTTCTCATCTCAAAAATGCTCCTTCGACTAGGAAGGCCCTAAAACTTTAAATTTTCTCATCTCTAAAATGCTCCTTCGAGTAGGAAGGCCCTGAAACTTTAAATTCTCTCATCTCTTAAATGCTCCTTCGACTAGGAAGGCCCTGAAACTTTAAAATTTCTCATCTCTAAAATGCTCCTTCGACTAGGAAGGTCTTGAAACTTTAAAATTTTCTCCTCTTAAAAAAGCTCCTTCGACTAGGAAGGCCCTGAAACTTTAAATTTCTCATCTCTAAAATGCTCCTTCGACTAGGAAGGCCCTGAAACTTTAAAATTCTCTCATCTCTTAAATACTCCTTCGACTAGGAAGGCCCTGAAACTTTAAATTCTCATCTCTTAAATGCTCCTTCGACTAGGAAGGCCCTGAAACTTTAAAATTCTCTCATCTCTTAAATGCTCCTTCGACTAGGAAGGCCCTAAAACTTTAAATTCTCTCATCTCTAAAATGCTCCTTCGATTAGGAAGGCCCTAAAACTTTAAAAATTTTCTCCTCTTAAAAAAGCTCCTTCGACTAGGAAGGCCCTGAAACTTTAAAAATTTTCTCATCTTAAAATGCTCCTTCGACTAGGAAGGCCCTGAAACTTTAAATTCTCTCATCTCTTGAATGCTCCTTTGACTAGGAAGGCCTTGAAACTTTAGATTTTCTCATCTCCAAAATGCTCCTTCGACTAGGAAGGCCCTGAAACTTTAAATTTCTCATCTCTTAAATCCTCCTTCGACTAGGAAGGCCCTGAAACTTTAAATTTTCTCATCTCCTAAATGCTCCTTCGACTAGGAAGGCCTTGAAACTTTAAATTTCTCATCTCCAAAATGCTCCTTCGACTAGGAAGGCCCTGAAACTTTAAATTTCTCAACTCTAAAATGCTCCTTCGACTAAGAAGGCCCTGAAACTTTAAATTTTCTCATCTCTTAAATGCTCCTTCGACTAGGAAGGCCCTAAAACTTTAAATTTTCTCATCTCTTAAATGCTCCTTCGACTAGGAAGGCCCTGAAACTTTAAATTCTCCTCTGTAAAATGCTCCTTCGACTAGGAAGGCCCTGAAACTTTAAATTTTCTCATCTCTAAAATGCTCCTTCGACTAGGAAGGCCCTGAAACTTTAAATTTTCTCATCTCTTAAATGCTCCTTCAACTAGGAAGGCCCTGAAACTTTAAAATTTCTTCTTTGTAAAATGCTCCTTCGACTAGGAAGGCCATGAAACTTTAAATTTTCTCATCTCTAAAATGCTCCTTCGACTAGGAAGGCCCTGAAACTTTAAATTTGCTCATCTAAATGTGTTCAATTATGCTCAGAGGTTTTATGGATTGTACCCAGAGGATTTGATGAATCATGCCCGAAGGTCTTATAGATTGTACCTAGAGGTTCTAATGAATCATGCCCGGAGGTCTTACAGATTGTACCCGGAGGTTTTAATGAATCATGCCCGGAGGTCTTACAAATTGTACCTAGAGGTTCTAATGAATCATGCCCGGAGGTCTTATAAATTGTACTCAAGGGTTTTAATGAATCATGCTCGGAGGTCTTATAGATGTACCTAGAGGTTCTAATGAATCATGCTCGGAGGTCTTACAGATTGTACCCGGATGTTTTAACCTTATCTAATCATTTCAATTCTATCTTCTATATCATCTTATCATTCCAGTTTCTTCTTTTTGTTATTTCCTATCACACTTTTTTCATCACATCTTTCAATCCCTTTTTCATTATCCCATCATATCCATACCTTTCTAATTTCCTTTTTCTTTCCAAAATTTTAACATTTTTGTTTCAAAACTTCATACTTTTTTTGTCACATTTTTTTCCTAATCCTTCTCACATTCTCTGATTTTTTCTTTTTCTCTCTCTTTTTTTTTTAAAAAATCCAAAAATTTTAATCATCTAGTCTTTCAGAACCTTGTTTTTATCACATCTTATTCCTAATTCTTCTCACATTTTTTGATTTTTTTTCTTTTTCTCTCTCTTTTTTAAAAAAAATCCAAAATTTTAGTCATCTAGTCTTTCAGAACCCTTTTTTATCCTATTGTCTTAACAAACAAACTTTTCTCTTTTTTTTTTGTGTCAAAATGCATGTAATGGAATGCAATGCCATGCATGTCATGAATGCAATGCAAATGATAAACAATGATTTACCAAGTCACATAATCAGTCTACCTTATTCCTTTCTTCAAAAATTTATCATCCTTCAATCTTCTCTTTGCCTTATCATTCAATCTTTTACTGCCTCATCATTCTTCTTTCTTTAAATTTAGCAATCCTAAAATCACTTGCCCTATCATCGTCGTTCATTCAGTCTTCTTGTTGCCCCACAATTCTTCTTTCTTTTAGCAATCATCACTCATTCAGTGTTCCCATTGCCCCATCATCACCATTCATTTAGTTTTCTTCTTGCCCTGTAATTCTTATCAACTTAAAATTCATCAATCCAAATCACAACAACAAAATCATCTCAAACTACTCACAAGAACACTTCACCACTCCTCATATGTTTAAGAAAATTCATGCTCTCATAACAACCAAAGATTGCCGCAAGAATAGTCTTAAAAACATCATCACCACACTTGATATCTTTAAAACAAGAACTTGCCCCCATAAAATCTCAAAACTCTCATTTTTCACTTCTTCAAGTTTCTTTTTGAAAATAAAAAATTGCCCCACATAATAATTTTCAAAGATAAAAACATTTGACATTTAAATCTCTTAAAAATTGGTGATTACTATTGAGAACAAATAGAATTAGTCACAACTTGGTCTAGCTGAATAAATGTACTGATTTGGTGCATCAAGGATGTTTGGTCATCAAGAAAGGTTCTATTGATCAATGTCTCTTCATCTTGGCTCACAAATGAAACAAATTCCTTGAAAATGAAAATTCTTTTTATAAAAGTAACTTTCACAAAACACAATCCATTTTAGCATTCTCTTAATTTCTTGATGCGTGAACTTTAACAAATGTCAAGACTAGCTGTGATGGCTCAAATTTCGGGGTAAGGAAACCAAATATACAAATCTCAAGTCAAAATTTCGAGGTGATGGTTTTTGAATTTCTCAAAAGGTCTTGCCTGAAAGCATCACTCATCTAGTTTTTCTTCTTTCTTGTTATTACCTTAGCATAGTCACAAACAATGGCCTTGAGTTGTTTCAAATTTGCTCTAGACTGCCCTTTCATGGGTTTTCACCCTAGAGCTTCATTTTTTTTTCTTCTTCTTTTTTTTTCTTTTTTTTTGTCTTCTTTTTTTATTGATTATTCTACCATGCATTTGAGAATTCAAATTTCATTACAAACTAAATAATGATTATGGTTTCTCAAAGAAAAGCTTTTCAATACAAGCATTATTTGATCAAAATGGACTTTTAAGCACGTACTATAGGCCAAGGTTTAGGGTTTTCAAAGAATGGATAAATAGGCCCAAAATAAGTGTTTTCAAAGTTTATCGAACCAAGCATCATTTCTTCGATTGTGAACATCTGTCCTTGCCACTCTTCGAAGCATTTTTCTTTTCTTTTCTAACATTTTATTCTCATTCATTTTCTTTTTTTTTTCTCTTTTTTTTCACATCTACCTTTTTCATTTTTTCAATTTCTTGTTTTTTTATATTGATTTCCATCTTCACATATCCTTCTTCTCACATTTGCCCCTTAACAAGGGCATCATTTTCCTGCATTTGATATAAGACCAATCATTAATGCTTCTAAAACCCCTCTGATGTATTTGCCTCTCCAATGTGGAGGGTGATCCTTGGTCAAGGTTCATTCAGAAAGAAATCAATAAGCTCAAAAGGGGTAACAAAGGGATGATTTCGTTTCAGTAATAGGAATATGAAAGATGGCCATTTGTCATATCAAATATTGACACTTTTATTGAAAACCAATCCTCAAGATAAAAATTTGGCTTTTGAAATCATTTGAATATCCCTCATGCATGGTTTCACAATCAATTTTTTCTTCTTTTCTTTTTTCTTTTTTTTTACTTCCTTTTTCTTCATTTCTTTTCACAACTCATGCCCAGAATGTATCAACTCAACTTTATGAAGGCCATACGAAGCAATTTTCGTTATCATGGTTTAAAATCGAAAAAAGGATATCAATCAAATTAAGAATGGTCATTAAAAGATGTTGAGGTTATCAAAAGCTTAGCTCTTTCAATCATTTTGCTCTAAGGTGTAGCGAAGGATGATTCAAGTTATGAGAAAGAATTTTGGGTTGATGTGTTTGGGACTCTTAGCTTGGCCTTAACATCTATCAAATTTCCAAATACGAAGTCCTTAAGAGAATGCTTCATGAATTGGTTCTTCAAAACAATTCAAAAAGTTTTGCAAATTCATCAATTATTTCATTGCTCATTGCCTTAACGAAGATCATTGACTTCAAAAGTTTAACATGGTAAGCAAAAATGAATGGAATTCTAGCTTGTGTTTCTTTATGGATTCCAAGTTTTCACTGAATCGGAAAGTATACTAGAAATGTAATGACTAGGTCTATTCATTGTCAATAAAAATCACCAATGTTTTAAAAATTATTTTATTTCATCTATTTGGAAAGAAAAATATGGAAAGCTTTCAAAACAACTTGATGAAAATTTCAAGAATCCTGAGAACATCTCACATCCACAAATTACATATAGGAAATTTGGCCTATGGAAGAGCAGACTTCCATTGTTCAATAAGCTCTTGAGTTAAGGCACCACTGCTGATGAGTTCTTCAACCTTTTCTCCAACATGTCACATTTATGTTGTATCCCTACAGCCAGACCGTTAACTGCTTCTCTCTTTAACTTCTCTTGTTCAATAGGATCATCCAAGTTTAGGATGAAAATAGGGTCAACAGGACTAAACCTTATACCAGGTTGACTTTGGCCCAGAGTACGACCTTATCCTCCCATTGAAGGTGTTGCATGAGCATAAACCTTTGGAGACATTTGGGCTTGATGGGTGAACCCTGGAGGGTATGGTGGATCATCACTAGGATATTCCTCCGCTATTAGGTCTTGCACGACTCCTTTCCCTTTAGTCATACTCATCATCAACTCCATCATCTTAGTCATCTGCTCTCGAGTTTCCTCTTGAGCTTTGACAATCTCTTGTTGCACCTTTTCTATTCCATCAATTCGTGCCAACTGCTCATTCTCCATGACTCTTATTTGCAAACAAGTATCGTATGGGTGACTGGCAATTTTAACAGCCGAGCTATCTTCTCACCTTTATTACCATAGTCTTAATCAAGATGCCATGATATGCACATACAAACCTATGCATGAGATGCATGCTCAATTTATGTATGACCAAAAATGTCTAGATGTATAGGTGCAATGTTCAAATTGACATGTTATGCATTGCAAAATCAAAGGAAAGCCTCATGTGATGAATAGACACGTTTCATCTCTTTATTATTTTTTTTTTATTTTTTTTATTATTATATTTCTTGAAAAGAACAAATTTTCCTTCATGTGTCCTGATCCTCGGTTATCTCTACATGATGAGCTAGCATGGCTCTAACTTAAGTTGGCCTCTTAGGTTTCTTTATATGCTTGGTTTGGATAAGTCAGAATTCTTAAGGTTCTCAAATTGTTCCTTACTATCGTCCATATAGGACTAGTAAGGCACCCAATCCTCACCCATCACAGGTTACAAACGGAAAGGTTCAATTTGAGTAGGAGTATTTCGCTAGCCATTGCGGAGGTATTACCTCACGAGAGCGTAGATACTTTACTCCCTCCTAAAAGGACTGAGCCCGGGTCGAAGGCTTATGTATGCTAATGCAAAGTGATGTGTGTGTATGAAGGAATAATGTTTTATTTAATGTTCGTTTTCTATTAAGATCTCTTAAGCAAATTCTAAGATAACCTAAAACTAAGTATTGGCCTGACTCTCTTAAGTCCCCAGCGGAGTCGCCAAACTGTCATAACGTATTAAGTTTTAGAGAAAAACCTAATAGCTAGATACAAAATCTATAGCGTCGCCACCAACCATTCTAACCTAGGTGTGATTGGTCACCTATTCGAACTAAGGATAAGGCTTGGTCTACGTTAAAAGTTCTGAGTTCGGGAGTACGGTTACGTGTGAGGAAGGATTAGCACCCTCACAACGCCCGTCCTAAAATGGTACCACTTAGTTTTAGGTCATTTGCTAAATTTGCTTATGCTGATCTTTAATCTCGATATAATTATTATTGAAAAAATATTTCTAAGTGTCCCCCATTAAGCTGGTGGGACAACTCAAAAATCTTTCTCACCTCAAGAGTATTCAAGTAGTACTATGCGACTTGCTTGAAGAGGCTCCGTCGTCGGATTCATTTTAATGTTTTATGAAAAACTCTAATTTTTACTTCTATCTAATTCGTTCTCGCTATCTTATCATTTTTACTACTTTTATTGTTTTCTATTATTTTATTAATGTTTAATTTTATTGTTTTATTTTATTAGAGAAAGAATATGAACTATTTTTCTCAAATATTCCTTTTAGATCTTCCATTAAGCTTGTCAGATCTTGAAAGAAATTATTTAACCTAAAGATTTCAAAAGTATTACTTAAGCGTAATCTCTTTTGGAATCTTATCATCAGAATAATCAATATCAATCTCAATAATTATTATTAACTATTATCATCCCATTTTTATCATTTATTATCATTATTATTATTATTTCTTTATATTTATTAGTTTATTTTTGTTACCAATTATTTTAATTTTATAATATGTCTTATTTTATTTTTAGACTAATATAAGCCATTAGTTATCGAAAACCCTCTTTAGACCATCCATTAAGCTGGTGAGGCCTTGAGAGAACTTTCAAGAAAATTACTTAAGCGTAATTCTCTTGATATTTTATCATCGATGTAATTCATATTCACATTCATTATCATTTTAATATCTAATTCTAGTTATTTTATTTATTTCCTCCCTTATTTTGTTACGAACCATTAATATTTTTTCTAACTTTGTAGCTAATTGTTTTTATTGTAATTTTATAATAAATTCATTTTTCAAATGAATGTAAATTATTTGTTATTGAAAACTCTATTTAGACCCTCCATTAAGCTGGTGAGGCCTTGGATAGAATTTTCTCACCTCAAGATCTCTAAAGGTATTACTTAAGCGCAGTCCTTTTAGAGTTCCGTCGTCGAAAAATTTAGTTTGTTTTAATTTTTAGTATCATAATCAATTTTTACTATACATATTTTTATTTTTGCAATTAATCATAAACTTAATAGCATAAGATCTTTGGCATTATTTATTCTAAATACTTCAACCATATAAACTAAGCAAATTACTTTATTATTCAATTATTCACTTTTATTACCCCACTTAATTAGTCCGATAAATTTGATATTTAATTTAATTACATTCTACAAGTTAATTGACTAAACTAATTAATTTAATACATCCTAACAACTATAAGTAATTAAATTTACTAACATCCTAGTAACAAAGATGTGAAATACATATCAGCAAATTAATTAATATTGTAAACATGTCAGGCATCAAAATGGAAAACAATAAATGATAACACATTAGCAAATATATAAAAAAATACAAAAGCCAAAGAATAAAGTAGAAAAACAATAAAATAAATGATAACACAAAAAAAAACAAAAGTTACTTTAGCAAACCTGTAGTGAACGGCATTTCCTTTCTCTTTTATTCACCACGTTTCTTATTCTTTTCTTGGACTTGGACGGTGCAACAAGAGATGACAGAGGACTGGTGCAGGCGATGACCAGGTTGCAACGCAATGACAACGTTGGAAGTGAGGAGATGTTGTGGCCATGGCAGCGGTATCGTGGAGTAGTGAGAGATGGCAGTGGTGGAGCTACAAGCGTGGGCTTCACTAACAGGGATGAGCTGTGCAGGTGGGACTGTGCTGGAGCAATGTGCTACAGATGATGGTGGCGTGGATAGCACCGTGGTAGAAAGTTTGGTGATGAAGACAGCAGAGAGAAAACTCAGCAGTGAGCAGGGACTTAGCAGCAGGGAGGGTGATTAAGGCAGTACCAAGGATGGTGGCAAGGAGCGGCTTTGAGAGAATGCTTGAAGCGATGCAAGATGTAGAAGCAGTAGCACACGGAGCACAGTGGACTTGTGATGAAAACCGCTCGAGAAGCAGCGAATAGAGGATAAAGTAGCTGTTTTTTTCCTTTCTTCACGTGGCCCTCTCCATTTGAAATTCTTACTTGTTACAACACAGTGGCCCACGTGACGGATAGCTAGCAACTAGGGCTAGGATGCTTCACGATGAGGATAATGTTGGTGTAATGAGGATCGACTGTAAGCTATGGAAGCGAACTGGGCAAAAACGGGCGGCTTTGGAGCGACAAGCATGGGCAAAACAGCAGGGCAGAGGCGCGGCGACGGTGGCTGTAGCGAGGATGACAGAGGATGGTGGCTTTGGTTGAGTAAGAGTAGTAGAATTTTTTTTTAGGGTTTTTCTTTTCCTTTTCCTTTCTAGGGTTTTTTTTTCTTCCTCCCCCTAGCGGCTAGCCCCCCCTTATTTTTTTTTCTTGTTTAAATAGACCTAGGTCTCCTTTTATTTTAGGTAATTCAAAAAAATTAAGAATCAATCTTTTTTAGGAAATTTTATATCTCAAGAATCGGATATTACATCCGATATTAATTCTGATTTTTCTTTCCACCAAATCCAAATTAATTTTTCATCTTTTAATGGTCTCATTTAATTTTACTTTCCTATCAAAATTAATTCTGATTTCCTTTTCCTTTTTTTTATATTTTTTTTCGAAAATAAAAAAGTCAAAATCAAAATTTCTAAATCTAAAATAAAAAATATATATAAACTAATTAATTAAAAATGTTTGAAAAAGACCCGAACAAAAATGGTGTCTACAATATTGATAGGAAAACAGTGGTTATAGTAAACAGTACTCTCAATGCACCATTCAAATCTTTTGCTCAACAGTTTATAACATCATGTAATTTAAACAAAAATTAGGATTTAACAAATCCTCTCATTAAACAGAAACCAACAAGTTGAGACTAGGCATCACCCTACGAATAAATCATGTTATCATCGTTCCCTTCTCCCTTGCGAGAACGGAATCTACCGCTATTGGGGTGCACCCGTAGGCCATCACCCCTCACGGCTATCTCTGCTAGATCTATGGCCATAATCTATAGTGGTCCTCGGGTCCACTTGCCAAGTGACCTCGAGACCGCTGATGACTTGGCGGGTCCATCAGCCCTGTGATGTCCTGAAGTGCACCAGTTGGTCCATTAACCCGAGCCACCGCCCCAGGTGGATCATGCAATAACATAAATAATAATGCATGAAACTAGGGGCCTAAAGTCTCAAAATCACTTTATATCTCATGAAAACCTTTAAGGAATTATTTCATAATTTCATCATTTTCTCAAAATGATTTTTTTTCTTCCAAAAAGGTTTTAAAGAAAACAGCCCGCCAATCTCACTAAATTCCGTGTCAGAAAGGCACGGTTAAACTGACTCGCCATGGCTAGTTCGCGCATGGTCAACTCGCCCCATCAAAAGGTTTCATATTTTCTATTTTTTAAAAATATTAAAAATAGCTAATTTATCGTTGAGAAAATGTAAATAGAAACCTATTCGTCGTGGTTAGCTCACCTAATACGGCTCGCCCATGGTCAACTTGAAAAGGGGTGAACAAGTGTTCGCCCGCCAATCCTTACTTTTAAAACATTAGGTAAAACTGGCTTGCTCTCATTAGCTCGCCCATCATTTTCTCAACAAAAAAGGCGTCGCCCGCCACAATGCATTTATAAAAGGGTTCGCCCATCTGTGGCTTGCCCGGATTCTATTTAAAACAAGGTTACTCACCCAAATTTCATAAAAAGGGTCTTCGCCCAAAATTTATAAAAAGGAAGGCTCGCCCGCCCTGTATCAGTTTGCCCAATCATATATAGTGGTCGGCTTTTAGCTCGCCCCAAAATCAAAACAATTTATCAAATAATGTATGTCATAAAACAAAACATTTCTCAATAATTTCCCTGAAATTTACTCCACAGGACATGCATTCACTTCACACACATCTCCTCACCCATTTGACCAACACTTGGGCGAGTTCTTTATTTCCTACTCGCCTCATTGGCGATTACTAACTTTCAACATGGGCGATCACCATAGTCGCCATTTTCATCACTCTTACTCCATTTCCATTACTTTCCTTATTCATTCTCGATTATTTTCCCATCATTCTACTACAATTTCAACCCAGTTTCATTTTATTCTTCATCTACATTCGAGATATTAATTTATTCTATTTTATGATCTAACAAGAATAAATCAAAAGCAATACTAAAATCATGCTTCTCATACTTGAAATCATATAAATATATCATCCAATCTCAAGAAATCATTAAATCTCACCTTAATCAACTGTACTTCCAGCACATATCGCTTTCTGTCTCATGTTGGCCTTACTTTGTTTATTCCTTTAGCTCATCAACTATGGAGGAAAGGTTTTGTAAGCAGGTTTTCTCATTTAGCCAACTTAAGGGTGAAGTGTAGTAAATCGGGCATGGTAGAAATGAGAGAAAATCAGAACATAAACTTGCAGTTGCATAGCTCTCGTGAAGAAGATGAATTTGGCTAAATCGGTTTTCCTCAAATGTTTCTTCTTATATAGCCATGCTAATCCAATCAGAACTCATCACTTGGCCTTATCCCCATTTCCTTCATTTATTTCACGTCTTTTATGGATTTAATGCATGAAGAAAAACTGCAGCTCAGGATGGCGTGAAAGTCTGCCTTCCACACACCTTTTTCTGCTTCTATTGACTTTGTTTTATTTCTTGTCCAATAAGGTTAATTCCTTTATTGACTTTAACTTTTCTCTATTTATTGTCTTCAACCGTATGACTTACAAAGTCAATTTTGGCTGCAAAATAGTTTGAATCTATTTCCCATATCGTCAGCTTTTATTTCCATTTGTCCACACAAGTTGATTCCAGTTCGCCTCCTTGTCTTGAGACCTTAGCTCGCCAACTCTATCTCAATTTGTCAACCTTTCATCTCGCCAATAGCTCTGAGGCTCGCCTCTACTTGCACCTGGTATCACCACTTTGTCTTGATGCCAACTTAATATTTGGCAATTTCGAGATAATTTCTTTTACTTGGCGATTACATAAAGGTTTGGCGATCACAGCCATTGTCGCATTGTTGGCGATCATAGTGTATTACTCTACTCGCCAATATCAAACTCACCATCATGCATTGGCGATTATGGCCTTGCTCGCCCATTGGCGAGCTGTGCATTGTAGTACTCGCTCGTCGAGTATTTCAAATAAATTACTCCTTCATATCTCAAATTAAGGAGCTTTTCACTTAAGTAAAATCAATATTCATTATTTATTTAATTTCCATTTTCAATTTTTATGAAATTAGAGTCTATAGTAGTGTAGAATCGGATTTTACATTTTCTCCCCACCTTAAGAAATTTGGTCCTCCAAATTTCAACCAGACCTATCAGAGATAAGGCTCTGGATATTTATTATGCATGAGGCTTTCAAATTCTCAAGTAGCCTCATACTGCCAGAGAATCCCATCAAGAATTAATCTTTGATCACCACACTTTATCACAATACTTTATCTTTCCTATCCAAAATCCGTACCGATTTCTCAACATAACTCATGTCCTCTCTAATCTCTAGGACTCATGTCGAATCACGTGAGAAGGATATGGATAGTATTTTCTCATCCTTGAGACATGGAATACGTTATGCACTCCTGACAACTCGGGAGGTAGTGCACATCTTTCACACAATCTAAGATCTCCAAAGATCCCATACGTCAGGGACTCCATTTTCCCTCTCATTATGCTTCTAAATTGTGAGACCTTATATGCACAATTTCTTGTATATCTCAAGAAGTCTGTTCAACCAAGTTGAAAATAATTCTCAGTCTCCCATTTTCTCATGCTATCGTGGATTATATTGTCTGCTATATAAACCCTTTCAAATGTTATGCCTATACTCTCCTTTGGCTATTATCATAAACAACTCTGCCAGGGTAGAGGATTATCCCAGGAGCCTATAAAATCAACTGCCCATGCTCACACCATATCCTCGAGCGTCCATACCCTACGCTCGAACTGTCCATCAGTATACGGATAAATTGCGGTGCAAAACTTGATCGGGATCCCATAGCTTCCTGTAATCTCTTTCAACACTGAGATACGAAGCGGGACTCCCTATTAAATGTAATGCTCACTGGAATACTGTAAAACCTCACCATTTCCCTGACATATAACTCGGCCAAGGCACTAATTAGCTCAATAAATTCTAGAATTAAGGAATAAGCAGACTTACTCAATATGTCTACAACCATCTAGATAGCATTATACTCTTTTTTTTCACTTAATATAGGAAGTACCTCTAATATAGGTATTTTTTTTTCCTTATCACCTTCTCAACTCTTATTTATTCTCGTCTCTAATATGAGACCACGAATATCTCTTTATACTCCTTATTGTCTTTAAGAGTATTGCCCGTCTCTTCAGGCCATTAATAATCATCCCTTTGGCGCTCTTTCAGGTGAGTCGGCGACCACCTAGTTCGCCCACATCTCTCAACATATTATCCGCTATTAGGCGATTGCCCCACTCGTGGGTCGCCATCCCGGATTTTATTCAAGGATCCTGAAGAACTCGGGCTTCTTCTCTCAAAACCAATCTACACTCCCTCAAAGTCTTCTATCATCCTTGGGAGTTAGCAATTTTTCACTTCCTTTACACAGTAACTCATTCATACTACTTATCACTTATCATCTCATTCGGTGCTAAGTCGATAATAATTTGGTGACTATCATTTAGATAGTTTTAATCCATCGTATGTAATTGTCCCAGTAGTCTCTTAAATACAACGCACCCGCTCTCAATATATCCTAGAGCGTCCACACAATGCGTGATTGATCAGTAATAAACTGTCTTACTATAGCACCCGTAATAGGCCTACTTAGAGGAATGGGTAGCGTCTTTACCTTCTTTCATGATGTAGTTGCTTATCCGGATATCTATATCAATCTGAGGCGGTGCTAACAGAAAAATTTTGGAATCCCAAAGCCTCTTGCTATCCTCTCAAAGCATGTGGCAAATCAGGTATCCTTATCACAAGTATCCACTCATTGGAACTTCACATACTTTCTCCCTATTTCACTGATATATATCGACTAAGGCATTCAGTACATCCCAAAACATGATGATGAAGTGAATTAATTTGGTTACTCAATCCATAATGACTTCTATAACCTCATGGTTAAACTATGACTGCCCTTCTTTTACAGACCTTAATATTAGCCACCAATTACGTCTCAGGTAATCAATTTCCCTTCGATAACTTCTTCTTATATCAAGTTATCATTTTATCTCTTCTATTCTCCTAGTACATGCAATATCACTTGCTTGGAGAATATATTTGAAAGTATAATTTCTTCACATCAATATCTGAATTTGAATTGATTATCGTTTAGATTCCATCACTACCTTACTTATACAATTTCACATTCCTAATATGTACATGTATGCACATATGTATATCCTTTTTCAGGATTAGTAGTACTTCTTGTATCTGCTCCTTTGAGTATGACAATTTCATCTTTCCAATTCTGGCTTGTCATTACTTCCAGCCATAACTACATAATGATCAGAGGAAATCACATTTATTCATATACTTAGGAACTACCTCATAACTCGCGTTCCTTAGTCATTATATAACTTGTCTCTTAAGACAATTTCATCCTTTTATATTCATTACCACAGTTGTTTTTTCCACTTAATATAGTACTTTACTGTTACAATCTCGTAACCATTTCGAATACTATATCCATACATACCCATTCACTTCCACTTTCTCACAAGTATATATCACATCAGTAAGGTAAGAAATTCCACAAACTCCTCAACAAATCATTTATGCCATATGGGTACCTCATAAATTTTATACCCCAATAACCATACTTTAATCTCACTTACGTAGTGAGATCCTTTACTCAGACAACTTCAATATCCACTTAATCATTCGAGACCTCACTTCTCTACTATATATAGTTCAATTAGAACTCATGTTCACTGACTTAACAGTAAGGTTTTCCATTCCTAGAAGTTTGTGACGTTATTCAACGATATTGCTTATATCAATATACATATTTATTCTCTTAAAATCATCCTAGTTGGCTCTAGGGACACAAATAGGAAGGATACTACAGTCGGCTAGGGATCCAGATAGTATATGATAGGTATTTTAGAATACCATACTTGTTCCGGAACCCAGAAGCAACTGTAGAGAGTACTAATCTCGTTGTTTTTCAAAATGATAAATTTTTGTTTTCACCAGTTATACCAAAACAGTTAATTTCTCTACTCATCAATTTCTTGAGTAATTTCTCAAGTTTTTTTTTAATTTTTTTTGGTAAAGCTTACAAACAAATTCCATATTGTGAATCGCGTCAACAATCACTCGAATCCTCGTTACTTCAAAAATTTACTTAAAACATCAACATTTAATTTCTAATTCACAAACTCATATCATCTTGGATGTCTCGTTATTTGCATCCAACAATTCACTATGTATCCTCCTAACACACACACACACATATATATATATATATATAAATTTCAAGTCACCTCACATGTATTTCATAATACTTCAATTCTATGAATATCGTAACGGACCAGCCCAACCGGCCATGGCAACCCCTTTTTGGGCCCATCAACAACGATTACTGTGACAACGCTACTCAGCCATACTGTCCTCTTTGGCAAACACCTCGACGCCTCGGTCCTTCCAACTGTGCTCGAGTTCGCCCACCTCAAGGTTTTTTTTCGCTTTCACTGTGACTCGAACACTTGAATTCCTCAAATGTCAAGTCATTACTAGTATTTATTCTCTTAAATCATAAGGAGTGTCTAGAACCAGTATTAACATAATCAATTTTACATCATTTTTCACACAATTCACCTTTTGGTTCACACTATATAAGTGCATCACTTTTCATAATATTCAATCATCTCTCCTCAATATAATCCATATCTTTATTTTAATTCAGACCTTAATATCCACAACAGGGCCAACTATTTTGCGACCTCTGATAGCATATACTCCGGGTCGTCTTACTCGTCAATATATCAGTGGAGTCCACAGTAGGGGTCATCCGTTACACCATCAAATACTATTTTAAATCAATTTAGTCATTCATGACTTAGATAAAGCATTTCAATATAAAGTATATTCATAAATTTCCCTTTAATTCTCTCTCTTCGATATGCCTCCAAACATGCTGTCACAGCCCGTGACCTTATTTTTCACCTTATTCTATACATCTTATTTGGTTGGGCTGTCTGTGATACTTTACTTTTCTTTTACATATAAACAATTACATATTAAATTATAATATGAATTACATCCCCTATTTTAATTCATAAGGAAGTAGTACTGTAGATAAGTCTAAATACAGAAAATAAATGATCATACCTTATTAAATAAATCAAGTTGTCGCATTGTCCCCAAATGCACAGCCGAAGTCCTTTAGATGTCAGACTCTTAGTCCTCGAAAACTTGAAATGTTAATATTAAGGGGTGAGCAAACCACGGCTCAGTAAGGGAATTATATGCCTCACTTGATACTCAGCTATCTATATGCTGAAAAACTTTTTCATTTTTCCTATGGGCTCTAGGCTCGCATGTAGGAAGGATACTACAGTCGGCTAGGGACTCGGATGGAGTAAGGTAGGTATTTTGAAATACCTATCTTGTCCCGGAACCTAGAAGCAACTGTAGAGAATAATTTCCTTTTCGTTTGGAATTTTAATCCTTTTTACCTTTTTATTCCATAACATTTTCATATTCTTTTCAAAATAATGCTTTTATAAAATAAAGCATTTAAATAAAGTAACTAATATTCATATATTCTTTGAAAAGAATATTAGTTAAATTCCCATCATTCTCATTTAAAACTTATTTCATGTTTTACTGTACAATCATAATTAGTATAGTACTTTAAATAGCAAAATCAGCTATTAAATCCTTTTCGTATAACATATATATCATTTAAATCTAATATTCAATTTAAAAATTAAAATAAGAATATTAGATTTATTTTCCTCCTCTTTCTTTTTTTTGGAAAACATATCACATATTCATGTCACATATAGTCTAATATTCAATTTAAAATCATAGTAAGAATATTAGACTTATAAACCCTTTTTCCTTTTGAAAACATATTACATGTTCATATCACATGTCATATGAAGATCATCTCGTAGTACTAAAATCAGTACTGAAATAAGCATTATGTAAAATGCTGTAAATCAATTTCATTTAACTTATCACATATCATGTAAAACGTTTACATTTAACATATAACATATCATATAAAACATTTCTCATATATGGAGACTTAGGCACGCACGCCCAGCCCGTCCACTGGGTCGTTCCTCATATCATGCTATAGACCCCGAAGGGTATAAATAATCATGTCAGATTTATGGCCATAGTCTATAATTGTCCTCGGCGGATCACTAATCAGGTATCGGCCGGGACTACATATCACATATCACATATTACATATCACATGTCACATATCAGCATGATAGGATGCCATCTAGTCTCAAAATCGTATTTTTCATCATAAAATAACTTTTATGGAATTTATAAAAATATATAATTTCATAATTTAAAACCATAAAGGTTATAAAATCATTTAGTGAATATTTAAAAAATATATATAAAAATATTCACTTTATTTCTTTTCATTTTCCATCTCGTATTATGTGTAATTTACATATCAGGAGAATTTTCGATGATTTAATTATCACCATTCTCAAAAACATGAATATTTTAAAATCATTTTCATTTTATTCATGTTTTTATGAAAAATATTCATTTTCTCGATTTTCGTGGTTGAAAATCATTTCTCGTAAAATAAAATCATTTGTTATGATTTTATGAAATTTTCTAGAAATTTTTGGTAATTTTCGATAATTTTTTCGACAGTATAACAGCTTCAGATTTGCTAGCCTCCTGCACGGAAAATACAATTTATAATTTCAACAGGTACATCACCACAATTTTCCAACCAATCATTCATCGCAATATTTTCATAAATATTTTCACAAAATATTTCATAATTAAAATCATGCAGACTGAATATCCTTACAGTGCTGCACATGCATCCCTTACCTTTTTCTGGGTCGGCGACCGCCTCGTTCGTCACGCCCGTGTTCACCTCACCCGATTTCGTCGTCTCGGTCATCGAGGGAATTTTCTGGAATTTAAATTCTAAAATTTAGAATTTTCTATAATTATTTAAATAAATAAATTATTTAAATAATTTAACATTTTTCGAGATTTCTTACCGATTTCCGTAATTCCCGAGTTTCCAAATTCTCGGGATTTCGCGTAATTTTCGAAATTCTTCTTTTTTTTCCTCTCTTTTTCTTCATTTCTTTTCTTTCTTTCTTTTCTTTCTTTTTTCTCTTCTTTTCTTTTTCTTTTTCCTTTTTCTTTTCTTTTTCTTTTTCTTCTTTTTTTTCCTGGTCAGACCGGTTCAGACTAGTCAGACCGGTTTGGCCTCCCTTATGGCTGGTCTTCCGCCGGTGGCCGGTTCCCCACCGGTTTTGGCCTCTCACAGCTGCCCGAGGTGGCGACGAAGCTGGATCCGACCTCCGTTCTTCCCCATCACCGGCGACGGTGCCAAATCTGGAACGATGGGTTTCAGTGCCTTTCTCCTCTTTTTCTTCCCTCCTCCGCCGTTTCTTTCACCACTGGTGGCTCCTCTCACCTTCGTCTCCCTTCGGCGGTGGTACTGGTGGCGGTGGCGGTGCCTGAACGGGCCTGCACCGCCGTTTCCTTTCTCTCTTCTCTTCTCGATTTTTCCTTCGTTTTCCTATTTTCCGTTTCGCTTTCCGCTTCCGATTTTTCCTTCTTTCTTTTCCTTTCCCGTCGCCAGACGTTCCTTTCTCTTCCTATCTTGCCGGCAACGGCTCCCCCCTCTTCTTTTCTCTTTCCGCCGTCTGCGGCAGTTTTCCTTCTCTGTTTTGTAACAGAGAAGGAAACAAGGATCGGGTTATATCCCCATCCCGTTTCTTTCTTTTTTTTAATATAATATATATATTATCATATGTATATAATTATACATATACTTATAAAATATATTTATACAATATATGTATAAATATACTATTATTACTATATGTATATAAATACATATATTTGTATTTTATATTGATACATATATATTTTTTACATTAACAATATATATATGTACAATAGGATTTATATTTCATGTATATACATATATTTATGTATATCAAAACTTTATAATAGTATATATGTTACTTATTTAGTGACTTAAAATAGTATATATCACTAAATAATAATATATACATATATTTTATATATGTAGATAAGTATTTATATTTAAATATATTTATATAAATATATAATAGTACATATGTATTTATGTAACCATATATTTATATAATATAATTATATGAATATCTCATTATATTCATTTTTCCGTTTTTCTTATTTTACTTGGATTTTTTTTATCCAAATAATTTCCCATTTTCCTTTTCTTATTTAATTTGGATTCTAATTTATCCAAATTAATTTCCTCCATATAATTTATCAATTCCTTAACTTCATTATTTACAAAATTTCCAACAATTTTCCATCTTGTAAAGAATTCCTTTATTTACTTTAATTTATCTTTCGCATTTAAAAAATTAAATTTCCGAATAAGTAATATAAAAATTCAGAAATTTGTGGTTATCACATTCTCCCCACCTTAAGAAATTCGGTCCTCCGAATTTAACTTAGGTTAAAGGTGGCACTGTTCTGTATACTCATCATTCTTGACCTTTAGATCATCCTTTAAATAATACTGCCAGTATACCTTCACATCTGTATCACCTCTTATATCATTTCATATCATTTTCATCATATACTTATACTCCCTTAAATTTCTTATCACTTTGGGAGTTATCACTTTCATCTCTTTTCACATAATAGCTGCTTCATACTGTTCATCATCCGTTTTCTTATTTGGTGCCAAGTCGATAAGTTTGGTAATTATCATTTAAACAAGTTTATCAATTGTATGTAATTGTCCAGTAGCTTTCTCATCTTGTGCATTTGCTCTCTCAACATATCTTTGAGCGTTTCCATTCTACGCTCAGATATTTACATCAATACGGAGCGATGCTATCAATAAATTTGGAATCTCAGAGCCTTTTGCTATTTCCCATAAATATATAGCTACTCAAAGATTCCCATCACATATAGGGCTCACAGGAATTTCACATACATTCTCATCATTTTATAATCATATTTCGACTATGGCACTAAAGAATCGAAGAGTTTTATAATGGAGAAGTGATTTCATTAGACTATCAGTCTATAATCACTTCCATGTTATCATATCTCTTTTAGATTCCTCATTATCCATAATACTCACTTTTCACATTTACTTTAACAAATGCTGCAGCTCATTTGCAGACTTTACTGTTACTCATCATTTATCATAATTGAATCAGGAGACAATCATTTTCTCCCCATATCGTCTTTTCATGTAGCATTCTCATTACCTCTTTTATTCTTGTGGTATATTCATTATCACTTTAACTTTAGAATATACCTGAAATTGTCCTCTTTTGATAATTTAGATTCCATAATGGCATAATCAGATTATAACTTAATCTTTTCATTATTTAATTTCATCATTGAATCTATAATTATCAATTTAATCATCTCATTATCCATATAAATCCATTATTTCCATCATTTCGAGGTAGTGTGTATATATATATATATATATCTTTTTCTCCATTTTTATGACTGGCAGTAAAATGTAAATCATTTCTTTACTCCTTTGAGTATGATTACTTTTCCTCTATTAAGTTTGGCTCAATCTTACATCTAGCGATAATCATGTGATAACCACAAAAAATCACTTTTAGTTTTAAATTCGGGAACTACTTCATATTCGTGTTCCCTCTTCATCATGTACTTATCCTCTTATTTCATATTCATCTTTTCCTTCATCATCATTTCGATCATTTTTCATCAGTGGTAAAATATTCCACTATTAAACTCTTTTAACCTTTTGTATACCATCTTTACATTTATTCATCCACTGACTTAAACTTATTTAATTTTAAGTCTCATATGTAGAGCAGCTAACCCGATAGCTCTTCCATAAACTGGCAATAATATTTAGCTAAACCCAATACATTTCGTATCTCAATCATTATCTCTTCATCATAGACAGATCCACATCCCTCTGTCATTCGAGATCATATATCTTAGAAAGAGATACTGTCTAGCTAAATCTTCTATTTGCCATACTTAACATATAGTTCACTGTCTTTAAGAGTCTACGGGGTTATACCACTATGCTGCTCATTTTCTATTGATGTCTTAGACTATATCAATATCTCATCACTTATCCTTATATGTACGCCTCATTCATTAGGCTTATATACCTCATAAGGAATTTCATTAACCTTGTAAACCTCAATAGGAACTCATAAAAATTTTATCGATTTCTGATCATTATCATCTTATGACCATCAGTCTTCAACTTTTCATCTGATGATGCCTTTTACAGAGATTGATCTTATAAACTTTTTATATCTCTCTTGATTAAATCAGATAAGGTATCAATTCCATAAAATTGATTATGCGTTCTTAATAAGAACTCTATTGCATAATAGAAATTTAATTCACCTTTATACTTCATCCTCAAATCATGTCATCTGTATTTCCATCAATTATCCTTATGTAAGTGAATTTCATTATTCACTAATTTTTCAGAGTTGTTTTCTTAAGCTTTTCGAATTCCTCTATGTCCTCCAATATAAGCTTAGAATAGATTTCATATCCACGATTAAGTCAATATTAACCCGATCTCTCAATCTATATTACTCTGAAAATTTTATCCGGAATCACATCCGATGCTTTCTTTAATCATTCATCTCTTACCATTTTGGACATTTCATCTCTGTGTCCTATTATTTCCACTGTATATCCTCAAGGCAAAGATATTTAATATTCAAATCATTTTAACACCTACTCCGCTTTGATTCACTTATTTCCTTATATTACACATCATATCAATCATCTTAATTTATATGCTGTATTAAGTGTAATTATTTCATTTACACATTTCACAGCTAACCGATTTATTATTACTGTAATTTACTTTTACAATCATTTCCATTTAATGAACTCAGGTTTAATTCCCTTGAGCATGTTATCCACGAGGTTCGAACCCTAGCACCCTTACGTACCTAGTTCCTTACACTCGTGCTACCACTGAGCTAATTGTAACGTCCCGCCCGTTCGATTTGGCCGTTGGTGAGCATCCCCTAGGCGATCCTTTCACCACAGGTTTACCCTTACAAGTGAGTCAGCGACCACATAGTTCACCCACATCTCACATCATATTGTGCACTGTGGGTCGCCCATCATTGGGTTGCCCATCCCAGTTTTGTCTCAAGGGTCCTGAAGAACTCAAGTTAGCTGTTATCTTCTTTTTATCACTTTACTATTCTTGGGCATATTCTCCAATTTACAGTCCTCCATACAGTACATCAATTTGCAAGGCATATCTCATCATGCTCCAGTTCTATAATTAATTATTCATTTAATACCTCAAAAACAGTATAAATGTATAAAACCTCAATCAACTGACTGCTATGGATTTCATTATCTCTACTATTCACTTTCTTAGTCATTTTCTATATTCATTTCACTTTTTGTAATATCCAACGATCCCGTAATAATATTCAATTCAATACCTCATAATTTAGGCCCTTACCGTAAAAAACTAGGCCAATCATCTTATGACCTTCCACTATACACTCTTATTGGATCGCATCATATAAGGCCCCGGCCCGTTCGCCGTCCGCCTATACACATGTGTACTAACCTCTTTGAGAATGCCCAGCCCTTTCACTGGGTCACCCCTCAAGGTTTCGTCATGAGGCCTAGCCTGTTCACTAGGTCACTCGCAATTCGCGTCCATAATCAAAGTGTAAGTGGAATCAGTAATAGGGATCGATATATCCATATGACATCCTCTATGCCATTAATAATTCCATTATCATCAAGGAATTTGAAATCACTTGGTTTCATCACTATTCAGCACATCGCCCAACATAGGGGCATTTTCATCATTTTCATATTTATTTCTTTATCCTCATATACATTTAAAGAAGTGATATTAATATCTATGTTGATAGTACCCCTTTCTCACACCATTATCAGCAGTTTAAAATCTTTTTCGATTTTGACAGAGAAATCCAATAAGATCCATAATTGGATTATTTTGCATGAAATGTAGCTTTACATCATCAATTACTCTGTCAAATCAGTCAATTCAAACTTTCGTTGGTTTATTATGACTCCAGGTAAAATTTTGGAGGTAGAGGTATTTTGGTCATTTTTGGCCAAAAATTTCTCTCTCTTCAAAATACCTTCAATCGGTGATCTTAAGGTCTATTTTATGACAATATTTCATTCCCCTCCTTTATATCATCACTTTAAGGTCTCAATTCGATCCTGATAGAAAAGTATTGGTGGGGCCCTCACCGAGTCCATTTTTGTTCCTTACCGAACCGACCTTCATTTAGATTATAAGATCACCATTTCAGATAACATTCTTGAGCCATTTTCCCTTTTTGACATCCTTAGTTTATAATTCTCACCCCCTTCTAAACACTTAACTCAATTTACAATCATTTATTTTCTGTATGTATTTAGACTACACAGTACTATAGAGGATGTTAACCTTTTCAACACATTTTCTTTCCAAAAGTATCGACAAACATCGGGCCAACCTTGATCTGATAACATTAAATCTGTCACAGCCCGTGACCCTATTTTTCACCTTATTCTATACATCTTATTTGGTTAGGCTGTCTGTGATACTTTACTTTTCTTTTACATATAAATAATTACATATTAAATTATAATATGAATTACATCCCCTATTTTAATTCATAAGGAAGTAGTACTGTAGATAAGTCTAAATACAGAAAATAAATGATCATACCTTATTAAATAAATCAAGCTGTCGCATCGTCCCCAAATGCATAGCCGAAGTCCTTTAGATGTCAGACTCTTAGTCCTCGAAAACCTGAAATGTTAATATTAAGGGGTGAGCAAACCACGACTCAGTAAGGGAATTATATGCCTCACTTGATACTCAGCTATCTATATGCTGAAAAACTTTTTCATTTTTCCTATGGGCTCTAGGCTTGCATGTAGGAAGGATACTACAGTCGGCTAGGGATCCGGATGGAGTAAAGTAAGTATTTTGAAATACCTATCTTGTCCCGGAACCTAGAAGCAACTGTAGAGAATAATTTCCTTTTCGTTTGGAATTTTAATCCTTTTCACCTTTTTATTCCATAACATTTTCATATTCTTTTCAAAATAATGCTTTTATAAAATAAAGCATTTAAATAAAGTAACTAATATTCATATATTCTTTGAAAAGAATATTAGTTAAATTCTCATCAATCTCATTTAAAACTTATTTCATGTTTTACTGTACAATCATAATTAATACAGTACTTTAAATAGCAAAATCAGCTATTAAATCCTTTTCGTATAACATATATATCATTTAAATCTAATATTCAATTTAAAAATTAAAATAAGAATATTAGATTTATTTTCCTCCTCTTTCTTTTTTTTTTGGAAAACATATCACATATTCATGTTACATATAGTCTAATATTCAATTTAAAATCATAGTAAGAATATTAGACTTATAAACCCTTTATCCTTTTGAAAATATATTATATGTTCATATCACATGTCATATGAAGATCATCTCGTAGTACTAAAATCAGTATTGAAATAAGCATTATGTAAAATGCTGTAAATCACTTTCATTTAACTTATCACATATCATGTAAAACGTTTACATTTAACATATAACATATCATATAAAACATTTCTCATATATGGAGACTTAGGCACGCACGCCCAGCCCGTCCACTGGGTCGTTCCTCATATCATGCTATAGACCCCAAAGGATATAAATAATCATGTCAGATCTATGGCCATAGTCTATAATTGTCCTCAGCGGATCACTGATCAGGTGTCGGCCGGGACTACATATCACATATCACATATCACATATTAAATATCACATGTCACATATCAGCATGATAGGATGCCATCTAGTCTCAAACCGTATTTTTCATCATAAAATAACCTTTATGGAATTTATAAAAATATATAATTTCATAATTTAAAACCATAAAGGTTATAAAATCATTTAGTGAATATTTAAGAAATATATATAAAAATATTCACTTTATTTCTTTTCATTTTTCATCTCGTATTACGTGTAATTTACATATCAGGAGAATTTTCGGTGATTTCATTATCACCATTCTCGAAAACATGAATATTTTAAAATCACTTTCATTTTATTCATGTTTTTATGGAAAATATTTATTTTCTCGATTTCGTGGTTGAAAATCATTTCTCGTAAAATAAAATCATTTGTTATGATTTTATGAAATTTTCTAAAAATTTTTGGTAATTTTCGATAATTTTTTCGGCAGTATAACGACTGCGGATTGGCTAGCCTCCTGCATAGAAAATACAGTTTATAATTTCAACCGGTACTTCACCACAATTTTCCAACCAATCATTCATCGCAATATTTTCATAAATATTTTCATAAAATATTTCATAATTAAAATCATGCAGACTTAAAATCCTTATAGTGCTGCACATGCATCCCTTACCTTTTTCCGGGTTGGCGACCGCCTCGTTCGTCGCACTCGTGTTCACCTCGCCCGATCTCGTCGTCTCGGTAATCGAGGGAATTTTCTGAAATTTAAATTCTAAAATTTAGAATTTTCTATAATTATTTAAATAAATAAATTATTTAAATAATTTAACATTTTTCGAGATTTTTTACCGATTTTCGTAATTTCCGGGTTTTCGAATTCTCGGGATTTTACGTAATTTCCGAAATTCTTCTTTTTTTTCCTCTCTTTTTCTTCTTTTCTTTTCTTTCTTTCTTTTCTTTCTTTTTTCTCTTCTTTTCTTTTTCTTTTTCCTTTTTCTTTTCTTTTTCTTTTTCTTCTTTTTTTTCCTGGTCTGACCGGTTCAGACCAGTCAGACCGGTTTGGCCTCCCTTATGGCCGGTCTTCCGCCGGTGGTCGGTTCCCCACCGGTTCTGGCCTCTCACAGTTGGTCGAGGTGGCGACAAAGCTGGATCTGGCCTCCGTTCTTCCCCATCACCGGCGACGGTGCCAGATCTGGAACGATGGGTTCGGCGCCTTTCTCCTCTATTTCTTCCCTCCTCCACCGTTTCTTTCACCATCGGTGGCTCCTCTCACCTTCGTCTCCCTTCGCGGTGGTACTGGTGGCGGTGGCAGTGCCTGAACGGGCCTGCACCGCCATTTCCTTTCTCTCTTCTCTTCTCGATTTTTCCTTCGTTTTCCTATTTTCCGTTTTGCTTTCCGCTTCCGATTTTTCCTTCTTTCTTTTCCTTTCCCGTCGCCGGACATTCTTTTCTCTTTCTCTCTTGCCGGCAACGGCTCCCCCCTCTTCTTTCCTCTTTTCGCCGTCTGCGGCAGGTTTCCTTCTCCGTTTTGTAACAGAGAGGGAAACAGGGATCGGGTTATATCCCGATCCCGTTTCTTTCTTTTTTTTTTTGAAATATAATATATATTATCATATGTATATAATTATACATATACTTATAAAATATATTTATACAATATATGTATAAATATACTATTATTACTATATGTATATAAATACATATATTTGTATTTTATATTGATACATATATATATTTTACATTAACAATATATATGTACAATAGGATTTATATTTCATGTATATACACATATTTATGTATATCAAAACTTTATAATAGTATATATGTTACTTATTTAGTGACTTAAAATAGTATATAACTAAATAATAATATATACATATATTTTATATATGTAGATACGTATTTATATTTAAATATATTTATATAAATATATAATAGTACATATGTATTTATGTAACCATATATTTATATAATATAATTATATGAATATCTCATTATATTCATTTTTCCATTTTTCTTATTTTACTTGGATTTTTTTTATCCAAATAATTTCCCATTTTCCTTTTCTTATTTAATTTGGATTCTAATTTATCCAAATTAATTTCCTCCAAATAATTTATCAATTCCTTAACTTTATTATTTACAGAATTTCCAACAATATTCCATCTTGTAAATAATTCCTTTATTTACTTTAATTTATCTTTCGCATTTAAAAAATCAAATTTCCGAATAAGTAATATAAAAATTCAGAAATTTGCGGTTATCACACATGCGATCTTAGGGCTTATGCACTAATACTACTCCTTTTTATTTCAATATCATCATTTCAGGATCTTGGTTCGATATGGACAGAGAACTCCTGGTGGGGCCCTCACCGAGTTTCTCACTGTGCCTTACCGAATAGACCTGACATTATGATGATAAGATCGCCTATCTCATGCAAAATTCTCGGATTACAATCTCTATTTATAATTCTTAATTCATCAACTTCCACTACGTTTAAACATATATCTCAATTTACAATCACTTAACTCCTCTATACATCCAGACTATATAGTATTACAGGGGATGTTAACCTTTCTGAACACTTTCCGTGCTAAAGGCATAAACAGACATCAGACCATCCCAAGCTCTGATACCATTAAATCTGTAACAGTCCGTTACCACATTTTTCACGTATTTCTATACACTTTTTCGGTTGGGCTGTCTGCGATGCCATTAACATTTAATAATAACAATAATAAATGTTAAACATTTATTTAACGAATATGGACTATAAAAATTCTTTTCATTATTCCTTATATCCAACATCCCCTATTGTCTTATTTAACTAAAGTAGTACTGTATACTTATGTCTGAAATGTAAAAGAGAAGAGACTGTACCTGTCATGTTTAACATCCATCTTAGAGCTACTTCTCTAACTCCGTGTCTTTTATCTGTGGAGTTAAAACAAAGGGGTGAGCGATTCATACACTCAGTAAAGGAAACATATGCTGCTTTATAAAACCAATACTATATACCACAAACTATTTGTTTTTCCTCAAATCATATCGATAGGAAAACAATGGTTATAGTAAACAGTACTCTCAATGCAACATTCAAATCTTTTGTTCAACATTTTATAATATCATGTAATTTAAACAAAAATTAGGATTTAACAAATCTTCTCATTAAATAGAAACCAACAAGTTGAGACTAGACATCACCCTACGAATAAATCATGCTATCATCGTTCTCCCTTCCCCTTGCGAGAACGGAATCTATCGCTATTGGGGTGCACCCGTAGGCCATCGCCCTTCATAGCTATCTCTGCTAGATCTATGGCCATAATCTATAGTAGTCCTCGAGTCCACTTGCCAAGTGACCTCGAGACCGCTGATGACTTGGCGGGTCCATCAGCCCTGTGACGCCCTGAGGTGCACCTGTTGTCACATCCCGGAAACGTAGAAGTTTTGGGCTAAATTTTTTTTTTTACTTGGGTTAATTTCTTACTTGGGTTGTATTCCTGCCAGTATCTCATCATACTTTTTAACCACAGCAACATCACAATATTTTTATAAAATATTTCATTCACATTATATTGATTTTTTTTTCCTCCAGGTAACGCTTACATTCATACAATATCGATTACATCCCAAAAGTATTATTTATATACAAATATCTGTGCCATACCGGATGTCTGGTATTAAAATATGAGTATACCTTACGTAAGTACAAAAAAGTAGTCGGAGGAGAGACGTATCCCTCAGTCTACATCATATGCGCAACAGGCAAAGGGTTGATCACTGCAAATAATCTGGTAGAGTAGGGGGTGAGCTTTTTGGAAAGCCCCGTAAGAAATGCATTTAAAATAGTCATAGCATCTATATATATATATATATATGCAGAAAACAAATGCCATAATAATGCATTTCATACTTTTAAACATTATATGAATTCTTTAATACATATATACCAAAATTCATACTTGATCAAACATGCATCTTACTTTAAAATTTTAAATTCAAAATTAATAGAACATATCATACAGTTCATGGAGACTAGGCAGAATCATATAGCTAGTATGCGGGTCATGACACTTACTTCTTCCTCCGAAGAGGGAACATAATACTTATGGCCATGGTATGGGCTGTAGACCTGATCAGAGTCGTACAGCGAACATGCACCACGAAGGACCAACATACCCACAAAGGATGTAATCATACACAATGTGGGCGAGGACATGCACGACGTGGCTAAACTTATGCCACAATGTGGCAAGCATGACAGGCAGTAACATAAACTATAGGAAAGCCTTAGTCTCAAAACTTACTTACTTATGTAAATTCTTAAATCATACAATTGATATAAAATAGTAAGGACCGGGCGTGCCAGGGTCTAAGTTAGCCTGGGGTTTGCCACTCCGATACCTTTTTCGGAAAACATATTTATTTCATATCATACTTAAAACATTATGGAAAAATATACATAGAAGTTATAAAGTTCATTTAACAAATTAAAAGATCATGAAAATTAACTTCGGAATAAAATTCATGCTTTAGGCATTTCTTTAAAATTTGCAATGAAAGTAAGGGATACCATCACAACTTTAAATTACATCCCTTACCTCAATACACTGTAGATCAATGCCTTATGTTGCACCCATGTGCTTCCTATCTCTCCGAATTATAAACTGCAAGATAACAGTTTTACTGAAATTAATTTTCAGTATAACTTATAAAAATTCCCTTTTGCTTATCTAGCTACTATTTATCTCATCATTATTCATAATATTAACATTTCCTATGATTTTCTCATAGGTAAATATTTTATTTGCTTTTCTTTTCTTGTTTTGGCATCATTAGTCTTTTTACTAAGTCAACATTTCCTCAAAGATTGCATGGCCGAATGTCCTTCTTAGATGACTAAGCTTATTTAGCTTATGTCTTATATTTTCTTCCATGCTATTTATGTACTTTATCCATGTATATTTCTAGCCAATTTCTCTCATTTTCTATGCCACTTACCTTACTTTTCTTGTCTAATTTTAATGGCCAAATATCTCTCTTAAATAACTAAATATATTTGGCTCATGTCCTTTATTTCCTTCTTATTATATCTATGTCATTCCTTCCTATTTTCCATCTCCTTCACGTTATTCTCATTATCTACTCTTTTGGCCGAATGATCTTAGTTATATGTAGGTACTTTCCTCCACTTATAATATATGATATATATATATATTTTTTAACCTATACTCATACCATTTGGTCAACTTAAACTTAACCTTTCTTCATATATATATATTTTTCTGTTGTTTACTGACCAAATGTGAGCCTTCTTTCTTTTCTGTTTCTGCAGTTCACGTTGGCTCCCTTTTGTCCCTATGTAATGGTCATGTCTAGTATGTCTTAGGTTGCCAAAAAGTCTAGTATTCATACCCACAAAATCAGCCAAGGTTAGCCTCTTCTTCTCCTTTATTTCCTATTTCGGTTGTCTTCCCAGCCATGTCTTCTTTTCCACGTACAGCCCCATTTCTTCAGTCCACTTTAGCCTCTACTTTATCTTATAATATTTCCCCATATAATAAAATTTTATGCTGTTTAATTTATATTATTTTTCATACCTAAAGGTCAGCAAACAGATCATTCACACTACCAAATTTTTCTTTAATTTCGGCTGGACTTTTAGTCACCTGTTCTCACTTGTGTTTCGGCTGTACAACCAGTCACTTACCTTCTTTCTTCCAGCCATTTTCTTTGACTTTAAGGAACATCATTTTATTGGTTTATTTTTCTTCTTCTTCTTCTTCAACTCACGTAATTCACAACTTCTTCAACCAAGCTTTAATTATTTTCTGCTTCATTTCTATTCAAGCCGACAACTTCTCCTCTTTTTCTTCAAGGTTCACGTGGTATTCATTTCCTATCAACTCACTCTTTCTTAACTTATTCAACCTTAGTACATAACTTATAGGTTTTTATTTCCTTTTCATATTTTCCTTGACTGGTTCGGTTCTTAATTTTCCAGCTTGTTTTCGGTTCATGCCTATTTTGCATTCCATCTTCACGTAAATCACCATTAGCATCATCCTATTTCATTCTAAATTCTCCTTATTGAACTAGGGTTTTCATTCTACATGTATTTACTTCAAACAAGGCTGTGACTAACATATTCTTGATCATTACATGCAAAATCAAAGGATAAAAATCTTAAAAACTGAGTTGGACATTACCTATATAAAAGAACAAATCTGTCCACGTGAATTGCCTCCTGTTTTGAGGGTTTTTGTGCTAGCTTCTTTGAGGTTTTGTAAGCTTAATATCCAAGGTCTGTTTTCCTTCCAAAATCTTGGTTTATTCACTAAAGGTTATGCACGGTTTTGCTATGGATAGTAGGCTACACAGTTGAAATAAAACAGAGCAATTTTCGGTGATGAGAATGGCTGGAGATGAAGGTCACGATGGAAAGAGGATTTTATAGCACAAAATATATATTTGTTGGACTTTTTGCCAACTTCATTAAAACCCTTCTTTAATGTTTACATCTTTTCTTTTGTTTAATGCTTCTTCTTCTCCAACCGGCTACACTCTCTTTTCTTTCATGCAGCCCACGTTTTCTGACTTTCCCATCTTTTCCTTGCTTTAGTTCTTTTCTTATCTTGTTATTGCTTACTCTTTGGTGCAGCAAAATCAACACAAGTCAATGTTATGGTTTGGTCTTCGGTAAAGCAAGGAAATGAACCAAAGTCATTGTTATAGCTTCTGCCAACCTAGGACAAAAACGTGAGGAAGACTTTCTTGTGTCTTCCTTTATTGGTCACTTCATATTTTATTCTCTTGTTTTCCTATTATTCACTTGTCCAAACCGAAGTCATGCTTCCTTTTCTATTATATCTTAGTTTGTCAAAAGTCTAGTGTTCCCATGTATGAAGTCAAGAAAATTAACCTTTACTTCTATTAACCATTTAGATCAACCGAAACTTCCTTTTCTTTCTTCTTATTCTTTCATTTCTTCATGCCGCCAACACTCTTCCATTTTGTCCAAATTAAAATTTGCAATATCCATTTAATTATTTATTCCATCCTTTATGTAATAATTTCCATACTTATATTTATTTTATCTAGAATTAAAATTCTCTATGTAAAAGACACTATTCTTATATATTTAATTCCTCAAAATATTATCAATAATTTCTTTATTGATAATTTGTTCATATACATGTACAACTATAGTATAAGAAAATGAGATCTCACATTCTCCTCACCTTATAAGAATTTGGTCCTCCAAATTCAAGCTGGTTCATTAAACAAATGTGGGTACTTTTCTTTCATGAGGCTCTCTAGCTCCCACGTAGCTTCCTCTGTTGTGTGGTGTTGCCAGAGAATCTTGACCAGTGAAATAGTTTTAGATCGAAGTACCCTTTCCTTTCTGTCAAGGATCCGGATTGGCTGCTCAACATAGCTCATATCTCCCTGAATATCCAATGGTTGGTATTCAATAACATGGGAGGGATCCGGATGATACTTCCTCAACATAGAGATATGGAAGACGTTATGTATACCAGAAAGCTGTGGTGGTAAAGCTAACCGGTAAGCAACATCCCCAATTCTTTCCAATATCTCAAATGGACCAATGAAACGAGGACTTAATTTTCCTTTCTTTCCGAAGCGCATGACACCCTTGCTCGGAGATACTTTTACAAATACAGAGTCCCCAACCTGAAATTCAAGTGGTCGTCTACGTACATCAGCATAACTTTTCTGTCTACTTTGAGCAACCTTGAGTCTATCACAAATAATCCGAACACTCTTAGTCGCCTCTTCAACAAGATCAAGGGCTAAAATCTTACGGTCACCCACTTCTTCCCAAGCTACTGGGGATCTACATTTCCTGCCATATAGAGCTTCGTATGGTGCCATTCCAATGCTGGCATGATAACTATTATTATAGGCAAACTCTGCGAGAGGCAAGTGGTCATCCCATGAACCCTTAAAATCTAGTGCACACGCCCTCAACATGTCCTCTAAGGTCTGAATAGTCCGCTCGAACTGACCATCTGTCTGAGGATGGTAGGCGGTGCTCAAATGTAATTGAGATCCCATGGCTTCCTGAAAATGAGTCCAAAATCGAGAGGTAAACCTGGAATCTCTATCAGAAGTGATGCTCACGGGAGCCCCATGTAATCGAGCAATCTCGCTAACATACAAGTCTGCCAATGTACTTAGTGAGTCTGTGCTCTTAATGGCAAGAAAATGGGCACTCTTAGTCAATCTATCCACAATAACCCAGATCGCATCATGACCTCTCCGGGTTCTCGGTAAGCCCATAATAAAATCCATCGTAATGTGTTCCCATTTCCAGGTAGGCACCGGTAAAGACTTAAGTAGTCCTGCTGGCTTCTGGTGTTCAGCCTTTATCTGCTGACAAGTCAGACATTTGGCCACAAACTCTGCTACGTCTCGTTTCATACCAATCCACCAATACACCTTACGCAAATCATGGTACATCTTAGTACTGCCTAGGTGCATAGTGTAACGAGAACAATGGGACTCTTTCAAAATCCTTTGTCTTAGGGTATCATCATTCGGAACACATATACGGCCCTTAAATCTTAACAACCCATCATCACTGATCGTAAAATCTGACTGCAAGTCTTGCTCTGCTTGACTAACCATGTCCAATAGCCTCCGATCATTTCTTTGCCCTGACCGTATCTGGTCTAAGATACTTGGCTCAATTTGAAGGCTAGCCATAAACCCGACATCTACTGTTTCAACACTGACATTGAGCTCGGCGAACTGCTCCAGCAATTCCCATTCTCTAACCATCATAACAGAAACCATACTTTTTCTGCTTAGAGCATCTGCAACTACATTCGCCTTGCTCGAATGGTACAGAATCTCGCAGTCATAATCCTTAAGAAGCTCTATCCAACGTCTCTGCCTCATATTAAGTTCCTTCTGATCGAATAGATACTTCAAACTCTTATGGTCAGTGAAGATCTGAAACTTCTCACCATACAGATAATGCCGCCATATCTTTAAAGCAAAAACAACTGCGGCCAACTCTAAATCATGCGTAGGGTAGTTGCGCTCATGGTCTCTAAGCTGGCGTGAACCATACGCGACTACTCTACCATGTTGCATTAGCACACAACCTAAACCCTGACTAGAAGCATAACTGTATACAACGAAGCCTCCAGATCCACTCGGAATGGTTAGGATTGATGCTGTAGTTAATCTTTGCTTAAGCTCCTGAAAACACTGCTCACACTGACTTGACCATTCAAATGGAACTCCTTTGCGTGTAAGCTTAGTCAACGGAGCTGCAATCCGAGAAAAACTTTCCACAAACCTCCGATAGTACCCTGCCAATCCCAAGAAACTCCGAATCTCAGTCACTGTCTTCGGTCTCTCCCATTGGAGTACTGCTTCAACCTTGGACGGATCAACTGACACCCCGTCCTTGGATACCACATGGCCAAGGAAAGCTATCCAATCCAACCAAAATTCACACTTACTAAGCTTCCCATAAAGCTGCTTATCTCGAAGAATCTGGAGCACAATCCTTAGATGCTGCTCGTGCTCCTCCCGAGACTTAGAATATACTAGAATATCATCTATAAAAACAATCACAAATTTATCCAGATACTCCCGAAACACATTATTCATCAAATTCATAAATGCAGCAGGGGCATTAGTCAAACCGAAAGGCATCACCAGAAACTCAAAATGGCCATATCGGGTTCTAAAGGCCGTTTTCGGTACATCTTCCTTCCTAATTCTCAACTGATGATAGCCTGATCTTAAATCAATCTTAGAAAACACCGAAGCCCCTTTCAGTTGATCAAACAAATCATCTATTCTTGGCAGGGGGTACTTATTCTTAATTGTAGCCTTGTTTAGTAACCTATAGTCGATGCATAACCGGAGACTACCATCTTTCTTTCTCACAAACAATACCGGAGCACCCCATGGAGATACACTTGGTCTAATAAAACCCTTATCCAGCAATTCTTGCAACTGTTTCTTTAATTCTTCTAATTCCACTAGTGCCATCCGGTAAGGAGATTTAGAGATAGGCTGGGTATCCGGCACTAAATCAATAGTGAACTCCAGCTCTTTCTCTAGTGGTAATCCTGGTAACTCATCCGGAAACACATCTAAAAACTCACATACCACTGGTATATCTGATATATGTGGAGATTCCCGACTTGCATCGGAGATAAAGGCAATATAACCTTCACACGAATAAATTTAGTTGAAATTTCAAACACATAATCATTATAAACTTCATCGAACATAACATCATATACTTTATTTCTTAGTGGCAAAACATACATCAAATTTGTCAAGTAAAGAGAAAGTTATAGTCTTAGTGTAGCAATCTAGACTTGCACGATTGATTTCTAACCAATCCATGCCTAAAATTACATCAAAACTATGCATGTTTAACAAAACTAGATCTGCTAACATTATTCTATCTCCAACCTTAATTTCACAATTTCTACACACCAAATCTGTCATTTGAGAATCATTCATGGGTGTGCAAATATGTAATATATGACTTAAAGGCTCAGTTTCTAAATGAAGATTGTGTGCAAACCGTGGTGATATAAATGAGTGCGTGGATCCTGGGTCAAATAAAACATGTGCCTCATGCTTACAGACAAGAAGATTACCTCTAATAGTCGTGGCGGAATTATCGGCAGTCTCCCTGTCTAAAGCAAATACACGTCCCTGAGTAACAGGCTTCTTACCCTTCTCAATTCCTGTAGCTCGTTTCTATGGGGCCTGTCTTTGTGGAGCCCGTGTCTCTGGCTGCTGTCGTAATGGCTCCTGAGACTGTGGGGTCTTATCTTGCAATTGTGGGCAATCCCTGATCATATGACCTTTTTCCCCACACTTAAAACAATTTCCTGTGACCCAATGGCATGGCCCACCATGTGGCTTGCCACAATCCTTGCACCGTTTAAAAACCTTTTGGGAGTCTCTAATGACCTCTACTGTATTAATAGGAGTCTTGAGCTTGCCCGTCCTTACTCGAGACTCATCTGTTCTCGGTCTCTTAAATGAACTCCACCTTTGTTCTGTTCGAAAACTATCTGTCTTCTTATCTTTACCCTTACTCTTACTTCTGAACCCATACTGTGATTGCGTAACATCAAGACCCCTCTCAATATCCTGAGCCCGTCCGAGAGCATCCTCAAACTCAGTAATACGAAACCCCAATAATCTGTCTCGGATGGCTGGTCTCAGTCCAGACAAAAATCTCTCGGTACGACGCTCCTGATCTCTGACTGTCTCAGGGTCATATCTCATCAACATCGTAAATTGGTTCTCATACTCATCAACCGACATACTGCCTTGTATTAAATTCAAAAAATCTGTCTGTATTTTCTTCTGGGCAGTACGGGGAACATATTGGGTCCTAAAGACTGACAGAAAAGTATCCCAACTGATCACTGTGTGTTGGGTAGTCAACTGCCTCTTAGTGGCTCTCCACCAATGTCCTGCTTGACCTTTTAACATATAAGAACCCATACTGACTTTCTCAGCATCTGTGCACCCCAAGTAATCAAAAGCCAGTTCCAATTCTAATAACCACTCCTCGGCCTTAACTGGATCCTTAATCCCCTTAAATTCTGGAGGATTCATCTTAAGAAAATCCCGTAATCTGCCAGTATCTCTATCATCTCTAGGCGGTGGGACTAAAGGTTGAGGAGCGGAGGGTGCCAGAGGAACCTGTGGAGGAGGAGGTGGTGAAGTAGGTGTAGGCACTGTAGCACCTATATCTGAAGTGTTCGCTCCGAAATGTTGAGTAAACATAGCAGCGATGCTATCAAACCCCTCTTTCATACTGTGTTCGAGCCTGCTCATTCTAGCATTTGGGCTCTCTGGTTGGGGAGTAGGTGGTAGAGGTGGCTGAGCCTGCCTCCGAGGGCGACCTCGTCTCCCACTCATAATGCGTGATCAAATACCTGCGCATAAACCCTATGTTTTAATTAAACTTTAACAGATATACTCAATTTTATAACCAAACAAGCACAGATAATTGGGATGTAATCTTATCCTAACTATCGACACTGACAGTACTAGACAACCCTTGCTCTGATACCAAGAAAGACTGTCACATCCCGGAAACGTAGAAGTTTTGGGCTAAATTTTTTTTTTTTACTTGGGTTAATTTCTTACTTGGGTTGTATTCCTGCCAGTATCTCATCATACTTTTTAACCACAGCAACATCACAATATTTTTATAAAATATTTCATTCACATTATATTGATTTTTTTTTCCTCCAGGTAACGCTTACATTCATACAATATCGATTACATCCCAAAAGTATTATTTATATACAAATATCTGTGCCATACCGGATGTCTGGTATTAAAATATGAGTATACCTTACGTAAGTACAAAAAAGTAGTCGGAGGAGAGACGTATCCCTCAGTCTACATCATATGCGCAACAGGCAAAGGGTTGATCACTGCAAATAATCTGGTAGAGTAGGGGGGTGAGCTTTTTGGAAAGCCCCGTAAGAAATGCATTTAAAATAGTCATAGCATCTATATATATATATATATATATATGCAGAAAACAAATGCCATAATAATGCATTTCATACTTTTAAACATTATATGAATTCTTTAATACATATATACCAAAATTCATACTTGATCAAACATGCATCTTACTTTAAAAATTTAAATTCAAAATTAATAGAACATATCATACAGTTTATGGAGACTAGGCAGAATCATATAGCTAGTATGCGGGTCATGACACTTACTTCTTCCTCCGAAGAGGGAACATAATACCTATGGCCATGGTATGGGCTGTAGACCTGATCAGAGTCGTACAGCGAACATGCACCACGAAGGACCAACATACCCACAAAGGATGTAATCATACACAATGTGGGCGAGGACATGCACGACGTGGCTAAACTTATGCCACAATGTGGCAAGCATGACAGGCAGTAACATAAACTATAGGAAAGCCTTAGTCTCAAAACTTACTTACTTATGTAAATTCTTAAATCATACAATTGATATAAAATAGTAAGGACCGGGCGTGCCAGGGTCTAAGTTAGCCTGGGGTTTGCCACTCCGATACCTTTTTCGGAAAACATATTTATTTCATATCATACTTAAAACATTATGGAAAAATATACATAGAAGTTATAAAGTTCATTTAACAAATTAAAAGATCATGAAAATTAACTTCGGAATAAAATTCATGCTTCAGGCATTTCTTTAAAATTTGCAATGAAAGTAAGGGATACCATCATAACTTTAAATTACATCCCTTACCTCAATACACTGTAGATCAATGCCTTATGTTGCACCCATGTGCTTCCTATCTCTCCGAATTATAAACTGCAAGATAACAGTTTTACTGAAATTAATTTTCAGTATAACTTATAAAAATTCCCTTTTGCTTATCTAGCTACTATTTATCTCATCATTATTCATAATATTAACATTTCCTATGATTTTCTCATAGGTAAATATTTTATTTGCTTTTCTTTTCTTGTTTTGGCATCATTAGTCTTTTTACTAAGTCAACATTTCCTCAAAGATTGCATGGCCGAATGTCCTTCTTAGATGACTAAGCTTATTTAGCTTATGTCTTATATTTTCTTCCATGCTATTTATGTACTTTATCCATGTATATTTCTAGCCAATTTCTCTCATTTTCTATGCCACTTACCTTACTTTTCTTGTCTAATTTTAATGGCCAAATATCTCTCTTAAATAACTAAATATATTTGGCTCATGTCCTTTATTTCCTTCTTATTATATCTATGTCATTCCTTCCTATTTTCCATCTCCTTCACGTTATTCTCATTATCTACTCTTTTGGCCGAATGATCTTAGTTATATGTAGGTACTTTCCTCCACTTATAATATATGATATATATATATATTTTTTTTAACCTATACTCATACCATTTGGTCAACTTAAACTTAACCTTTCTTCATATATATATATATTTTTCTGTTGTTTACTGACCAAATGTGAGCCTTCTTTCTTTTCTGTTTCTGCAGTTCACGTTGGCTCCCTTTTGTCCCTATGTAATGGTCATGTCTAGTATGTCTTAGGTTGCCAAAAAGTCTAGTATTCATACCCACAAAATCAGCCAAGGTTAGCCTCTTCTTCTCCTTTATTTCCTATTTCGGTTGTCTTCCCAGCCATGTCTTCTTTTCCACGTACAGCCCCATTTCTTCAGTCCACTTTAGCCTCTACTTTATCTTATAATATTTCCCCATATAATAAAATTTTATGCTGTTTAATTTATATTATTTTTCATACCTAAAGGTCAGCAAACAGATCATTCACACTACCAAATTTTTCTTTAATTTCGGCTGGACTTTTAGTCACCTGTTCTCACTTGTGTTTCGGCTGTACAACCAGTCACTTACCTTCTTTCTTCCAGCCATTTTCTTTGACTTTAAGGAACATCATTTTATTGGTTTATTTTTCTTCTTCTTCTTCTTCAACTCACGTAATTCACAACTTCTTCAACCAAGCTTTAATTATTTTCTGCTTCATTTCTATTCAAGCCGACAACTTCTCCTCTTTTTCTTCAAGGTTCACGTGGTATTCATTTCCTATCAACTCACTCTTTCTTAACTTATTCAACCTTAGTACATAACTTATAGGTTTTTATTTCCTTTTCATATTTTCCTTGACTGGTTCGGTTCTTAATTTTCCAGCTTGTTTTCGGTTCATGCCTATTTTGCATTCCATCTTCACGTAAATCACCATTAGCATCATCCTATTTCATTCTAAATTCTCCTTATTGAACTAGGGTTTTCATTCTACATGTATTTACTTCAAACAAGGCTGTGACTAACATATTCTTGATCATTACATGCAAAATCAAAGGATAAAAATCTTAAAAACTGAGTTGGACATTACCTATATAAAAGAACAAATCTGTCCACGTGAATTGCCTCCTGTTTTGAGGGTTTTTGTGCTAGCTTCTTTGAGGTTTTGTAAGCTTAATATCCAAGGTCTGTTTTCCTTCCAAAATCTTGGTTTATTCACTAAAGGTTATGCACGGTTTTGCTATGGATAGTAGGCTACACAGTTGAAATAAAACAGAGCAATTTTCGGTGATGAGAATGGCTGGAGATGAAGGTCACGATGGAAAGAGGATTTTATAGCACAAAATATATATTTGTTGGACTTTTTGCCAACTTCATTAAAACCCTTCTTTAATGTTTACATCTTTTCTTTTGTTTAATGCTTCTTCTTCTCCAACCGGCTACACTCTCTTTTCTTTCATGCAGCCCACGTTTTCTGACTTTCCCATCTTTTCCTTGCTTTAGTTCTTTTCTTATCTTGTTATTGCTTACTCTTTGGTGCAGCAAAATCAACACAAGTCAATGTTATGGTTTGGTCTTCGGTAAAGCAAGGAAATGAACCAAAGTCATTGTTATAGCTTCTGCCAACCTAGGACAAAAACGTGAGGAAGACTTTCTTGTGTCTTCCTTTATTGGTCACTTCATATTTTATTCTCTTGTTTTCCTATTATTCACTTGTCCAAACCGAAGTCATGCTTCCTTTTCTATTATATCTTAGTTTGTCAAAAGTCTAGTGTTCCCATGTATGAAGTCAAGAAAATTAACCTTTACTTCTATTAACCATTTAGATCAACCGAAACTTCCTTTTCTTTCTTCTTATTCTTTCATTTCTTCATGCCGCCAACACTCTTCCATTTTGTCCAAATTAAAATTTGCAATATCCATTTAATTATTTATTCCATCCTTTATGTAATAATTTCCATACTTATATTTATTTTATCTAGAATTAAAATTCTCTATGTAAAAGACACTATTCTTATATATTTAATTCCTCAAAATATTATCAATAATTTCTTTATTGATAATTTGTTCATATACATGTACAACTATAGTATAAGAAAATGAGATCTCACACCTGTTGGTCCATTGACCCGAGCCACCGGCCCAGGTGGGTCACGCAATAACATAAATAATAATGCATGAAACTGGGGCCTAAAGTCTCAAAATCACTTTATATCTCATGAAAACCTTTAAGGAATTATTTCATAATTTCATCATTTTCTCAAAATGATTTTTTTTCTTCCAAAAAGGTTTTAAAGAAAACAGCCCGCCAATCTCACTAAATTCCGTGTGAGAAAGGCACGGTTAAACTGACTCGCCATGGCTAGTTCACCCATGGTCAACTCGCCCATTTAGTCAACTCGTCCCATCAAAAGGTTTCATATTTTCTATTTTTTAAAAATATTAAAAATAGCTAATTTATCGTTGAGAAAATGTAAATAGAAACCTGTTCGCCATGGTCAGCTCGCCTAGTACGGCTCGCCCGTGGTCAACTTGAAAAGGGGTGAACAAGTGTTCGCCCGCCAATCCTTACTTTTAAAACATTAGGTAAAACTGGCTTGCTCTCATTAGCTCGCCCATCATTTTCTCAACAAAAAGGGCGTCGCCCGCCACAATGCATTTATAAAAGGGTTCGCCCATCTGTAGCTTGCTCGGATTCTATTTAAAATAAGGTTACTCACCCAAATTTCATAAAAAGGGTCTTAGCCCAAAATTTATAAAAGGGAAGGCTCGCCCGCCCTGTATCAGTTCGCCCAATCATATATAGTGGTCGGCTTTTAGCTCGCCCCAAAATCAAAACAATTTATCAAATAATGCATGTCGTAAAACAAAATATTTCTCAATAATTTCCATGAAATTTACTCCACAGGACATGCATTCACTTCACACACATCTCCCTTACTTGGTTTAACGAAGCCTTGCTTCCTGCTCGCCTTCCTGATCGCATTTACTGAGTCCATAATTCCCGGCTGCAAAATAATTTATAAATTCTATTAATATTTTCTTTTCCAATATTGGCGAGACTTAATAATCAAATAGCTCGCCCAAAAGAGTCTTTTTAGCTCCCCCAACCGAGCTCGCCATTCATCAAATGGCTTACACGTGGGAGTTCGCCCGCCATTACTCGCCATATAATTGTGAGCTCGCCCAACATTCAACTCACCAGGCCAATATTGGCTTAAATGTGGGAGTTCGCCCACAATTCTACTCACCTAATGCCTTACGCATGTGAGTTCGCCATACGGCTTTCTATTCGGTAATGGGCTCGCCCATGAATTCACTTGGGCGACCTCGCCCATTTGAACAACACTTTGGCGAGTTCTTTATTTCCTACTCGCCTCATTGGCGATTACTAACTTTCAACATGGGCGATCACCATAGTCGCCATTTTCATCACTCTTACACCATTTCCATTACTTTCCTTATTCATTCTCGATTATTTTCCCATCATTCTACTACAATTTCAACCCAATTTCATTTTATTCTTCATCTACATTCAAGATATGAATTTATTCTATTTCTATGATCTAACAAGAATAAATCAAAAGCAATACTAAAATCATGCTTCTCATACTTGAAATCATAGAAATATATCATTCAATCTCAAGAAATCATTAAATCTCACCTTAATCAACTGTAGTTCCAGCACAGATCACTTTCTGTCTCATGTTGGCCTTACTTTGCTTATTCCTTTAGCTCATCAACTATGGAGGAAAGGTTTTGTAAGCAGGTTTTCTCATTTAGCCAACTTAAGGGTGAAGTGTAGTAAATCGGACATGGTAGAAATGAGAGAAAATCAGAACATAAACTTGTAGTTGCATAGCTCTCGTGAAGAAGATGAATTTGGCTAAATCGGTTTTCCTCAAATGTTTCTTCTTATATAGCCATGCTAATCCAATCAGAACTCATCACTTGGCCTTATCCCATTTTCTTCATTTATTTCACATCTTTCATGCATTTAATGTATGAAGAAAAACTGCAGCTCAAGATGGCGTGAAAGTCTGCCTTCCACACGCCTTTTTCTGCTTCTATTGACTTTGTTTTATTTCTTGTCCAATAAGGTTAATTCCTTTATTGACTTTAACTTTTCTCTATTTATTGTCTTCAACCGTATGACTCACAAAGTCAATTTTGGCTGTAAAATAGTTTGAATCTATTTCCCATATCGTCATCTTTTATTTCCATTTGTCCACACAAGCTGATTCCAGTTTGCCTCCTCGTCTTGAGACCTCAGCTCGCCAACTCTATCTCAATTTGTCAACCTTTCATCTCGCCAATAGCTCTGAGGCTCGCCTCTACTTGCACCTGGTATCACCACTTTGTCTTGATGCCAACTTAATATTTGGCAATTTCGAGATAATTTCTTTTACTTGGCGATTACATAAAGGTTTGGCAATCACATCCATTGTGGCATTGTTGGCGATCACAGTGTATTACTCTACTCGCCAATATCAAACTCGCCATCATGCATTGGCGATTATGGCCTTGCTCGCCCATTGGCGAGCTGTGCATTGTAGTACTCGCCCGTTGAGTATTTCACATAAATTGCTCCGTTCATATCTCAAATTAAGGAGCTTTTCACTTAAGTAAAATCAATATTCATTATTTATTTAATTTCCATTTTCAATTTTTATGAAATTAGAGTCTACAGTAGTGTAGAATCGGATCTTACATGCTATCCTTTAATATCCCTATATTTCAATCTATGTGATCGGTTACTTATTTCATAATTAAGGAGGCTTAGCATGCGCTAATCATTAAGCACTATCATTAACCTGTCTTGATTGTACAATGACCAAGAATAATTTAGGAACATGGCTTTTATGCATAAGGATCTTATAATTGTAACCCTTTACAATTCTCTTGTAAGGCTAGCTTGTTTCATGGGCTTTACCCAGTTAGTGACTAATGAATCCATTCTTATCAATAGTAAATGGTGAAAGGAAACCTTTATGTCACTTTCCTAAAGTGAACATAAATCGACATCATACCATGCCTCATGCGAAATGATAGGGAGTAGAAATTGTTAACTTTATATATTCAACAATTATTCTTTTAATTATATTTTATGCCTAAATGAGCTTGCTAATGTTTATTTTATGTTTTAAGTATCAAAATAAGCTTCTAGAGTAAAATAAGCTAAAATCCAAGTTGATTTAACTGGTCAAACATTTATGAAAAGTGAACTCAAAATTCTAACTACAAATCTTTGTGGGATTAGGATTCCTAGTTGGCTTTACAAGGACTCCTTATACACGTTAGATTTGAAGAGTTTTATTTGAGATCAAATACCAGTAGGAGAGCTCTATAAGATGTGGATTACTTCAAAAACACTCCAAAACCTTATAAGAGTGGCACAAAAGAGAGTTTTAGTCAAAGTGGAAATCTAAAAGTAAAGAAGTTTACTTGAAGAGCAAGTTTTGTAATTAGAGGTTTATTATAGAGTAACTCTTATCAATTCAGGATTGTAATTAGCCTACTTATAAGATTGAGCTTTCTCTTCTTCTTTATAATCTTAAGTTGTGCTTTCTTATATTATTAAGAGCATGCTTGTCGTTTTCATGAATATGAGTGGCTAATTGTTTTTGTTCTGTTATCAGGTAGTCTAAGTACTCTTGGGTTGTGAGATGTATGAGCTTAATAAATAATTGTTGATTAAATATCTGAGATTCTCTAATCATATTACTATGATTATTGATTTGATTTAGGTGTGCAGCTATTTAGTTAAATTTAATAATCTACTGCTAGGTTAAAACTTAAGTTTATAATTACTTGATGTTTTTAATTACTAGAGATCTAGGAGAATCAAAGTTTAAGTTAAATAAACCGAGCTTGTGTGTTTATTTTTTAATTTCAATCCATATCTTTCTAGTTAATAATGCTACTACAAATTATATCTAGAGAGCTTATTCTAGGTAGTTTAGTAGTTAAAGATTAATTGAAGAGCTTGTTCAATAAGGAAAGATGGTATAATAGAGCCTATTGTTATATTACGATTGAATGCTTAATTGATAATATATTATGAATTGATGATCAACATTAAATTCCAAAAGTGGATAGGTACCTAGTGACCGAAGTCTTCTTAATATTGTTTTATCCAATTTTAATATTTGTTTTTATTTTAATATTTAATTAATTTAGTTAATCTAAAGCAAATCCTTCTTCTTCTTATTTCTTTGAACTTAATTTTTAAGTAACTTGATTAACTTCAATCTCTATTTGGATTGACCTCTAATCCATTATCTATAAGCTAGTGGACGAAGAGTAATTTATTTTTGGTGCATTCGGCACGCATCACCAAGTGAATTGGCTTTATAGCATACATTCACAGATTAGGCTTGAGCTCACTTTCAATTCCTTCATACCTTACCTATGCTCAAACTATGAACAAGTCTACTTAATATAAGGGCAATTTTTATATTCCAAGCCATTTGCATTTTTTGAAGCAAACTATAAAAACATTTCCACCCTTTCTTTATATTCTGTTGAACGTCTATCACTTTCAACCAATATTTATCCACATTTTTCTATTTCCTAGTAAAGCAATATATTTTTAATGTGCAACAATTATACTATTCAAGCAAAACCACATTTTAGAATAACTAAAGCAAATAATTAAAGTAAGAAATATATTTAAAAAAAAAACAAAACACTAAGGCTGTGCTTGGTATAGCTGAAAAGTGGAAGGAAAGAAAATTGGAGAGGGAAAACTGGAAAGAAAATAAAATTTCACACTGCTTGGTAGAACAGAAAACATAAAGGAAAGAAAAAAGGAAAGAAATATGTTTTCTGTCCTCTAAAGAAAAAAAAAATCCGTCCAATTTGGACAGAAAATAAGGGAGAAAATATTGGCATGTGAACAAAAATACGAAAGTGCCCCTAATAAAATTTTAAATCATCAATTTTACTTTTTTTCTTTTTCATCTTGAACCTCTCTGTCTCACTCTCGCCGTACTCTTTGAATCTCTCCTTCGGTCTTCTCCGTCGCCGATGTCGTCTCTCCCACCACCATTTGAGCCTCCGTTCAGATCACCATTTGTAATGGATTGGGTGATTAGAGCTTGAGCTTGGACACAGGGTCGCTGTTTAGATCGCCTTTCATTTCATTGTAATTGCATCAGGTATGTTTTGATCCATCCTTATTTTACCATGTTCAGTTTCTTTTGATTTTTTAACAAGTTTCGATCCCTTACTTTGCTTTTCCAGTTTTATTCATTTCATTTTAATGATATATTTGATTTTTTTTTGTTATCTAAAACATTGCCATAGCCCTTTAATTAGTCGGTGATGATGCTCTTTGTTTCCATTTTTATAATTCTAATTAGTTGGCTCTCCATTAAAGAGACTTGTGAATGATTTATCAAAAGTACTTGGGTTAGCAGCTTCTATCCTTCGACTATTGTTGGTATAAGATGAAATATTAACCGTACTTTGAAATTTATCAAAAATACTTGGGAGCAACTTATAACAATTTCTTGAGAAAATGTAAAAGAAAATCGATCTTTGCTTTGTGCTATTTTCCCTGAAAGATTAGTGATAGTAACTGATGATAATGGCTGGTCTGATGTTTAATTTGATTTGGGCTTCTAATATGATGCTTACAATTGATTGATTTTCTCTGGTTGATAGCATGTATTCTAAGGCTGAAGCAATTCGGCAAACAACTTCCAATAGAAGTTGTTAACCACACTAGTCAGTTACACAAGATGATAAATAGCAAAGTGTAGACATCCTTGATTCAGGAAATAGAATTTGTAAAACTCTGTTGCAAGTTAAGGAAGATTCATGCCATTGTCTCTAGTTCATAGCATTATCCATCTGGTAAGAATGCAGTGCATTATCCATGTGCACACTACTCCGCAGCCTGGGATTTGCTGCATCAAGAAAGATGCCAAATGCAAGAGTTTGAATTTGTTGTGTTGATTTGATGAACATGCAGAAATTAGCATTGTAGAAGCAGGAAAATTTGACAATGTTGGCACTGCAATGTAAATGTTTGCATGAAGTAGACCTTACAAATTGTGTATCTTTGACAAATTCTATTTGCAATGTGTTTAGTGACGATGGTGGTTACCCTATGCTAAAATCATTGGTTCCGGATAACTGTGAGGTTTGTGAATAGGGTTTTTCTGTATACTGAGTTATTTACCAGTTCTCATGCATGTGGTATGGATAAGGGCCATATTAGGGAACATTCAAAGATTTGGTGATAAAAGAGGCATAACATATAAAGATCTATAAGATTAGCTTCACCTTAGTTCTTTGGTCACTTCAAATGGCACCGTATATTTCTGTCTGAATTCCATTCTGCATCTGGTTTCAATTTCCAATATTCTTTAATTGTTTTTGTTGCTATTAAATAAATATAGCTCCTTGGTTCCTGCATTGTTGCATTTTTTTTTGTGCTGCGTTTTCTGACAATTTCTGGTTTTTATTTTGACCAGAGCTTGACAGCAGTGCAGTTCTCCAGTACATATTTAGTCAGTCTATCTCTGGTTGGTTGTCGTGCTATTACTTCTTTGGATCTTGCATGTCCTTGTCTTGAGAAAATTTGCTTAGATGGTTGTGATCATCTGGAAAGAGCATCATTTTGTCCTGTAAGTTTAGACTGACTCTAGACTTTTTTTGAGATTAATTTACTAAAGTATTATCAACTACTTGATGCATGCAGTTTCTTGTTCTTACTAAAATGTAAAACCTGAAGTATTTCCATCCTTTTAGGCCGCCCTTCGGTCACTTAATCTCAGGATCGATGCAGCCAACTTAAGGATGATTGCTTATCTGCAACTGCTGGTTCCTTCTCTCTGATTGAGTCATTAATATTGATGTCATGCCCATTTATTGGTTCTGATGGTCTTTACTCTTTGCCCTGGCTTCCGAATTTAACAACACTTGATTTGTCATACACCTTTTTGACGAATTTGCATCCAATTTTTGAGTCTTGTTTGTATCTTAAGGTAACTTTTTAATCCTTTACACGTAAGCATGATTAGCCATACATGGCATATTATTGTTACTACATGTTCAGTTGGTTATACTGCACGTCCTTGGTGAATGCATGAATTTTGTATTGGTTTGTACTATTAATGATTTGGTATTTTAATCTCAAGTGCTAATACCATTTTGGTTACTTGTGTAGAGAATTTTCTCATAACATCCATTGAGCAATTTTCTGAAAATTTTCACATTCCCATATAATTGTCTGGTTTAAGCTTTCAACATTTCTAACATTCCATGTTTTCCTTATTTCTTGCTATGTTCTTTTGCTCACTTTTCCTTTCTTTCTTTCAGTTGGAGATGTCACTAGATGAACAACCTTGTTAGCTAGTTTTACACGAGTCTTTTTAGAGTCCCGAAACTGAAACTACCATAGAATATTCCACATTGGCCATTGCATCTTTACTTAGCACATGTCACCCTCCTTATACCTGAGTCTGATCTCTTTTGTGGGTTTTGATTTCCTTCTGAAATGCATTTGGTTTGGTTTTATTTGAGAAAACAATTGAAAAGTGCAGCTTTATTTTTTATAGGAAAAAGTGTTGCCTTGTTAGTTGTTATTTAGTTTGACATTGCATCCTTGGGGATAACATAAGAATTTTTTCCCAGAAAAAAAAATGCAGACACTATTCATTTATGTGAAAATTTGGAAGTTGAGCTTATCAAGGGAACTGACATGGTGTTTCTCTGTTACTGATCACAACAATATTCAATAATCAACGGTCCTCTGATATCTTATGTAAGACATCTGGGAGCAAAAGTAAGGAGAACAAGAATGTCACCTTAATTTTCTGCAAACACCGAAGAAATTCATTAAGGAACCTCCTTCCTCCTGCTCTACCATTGTTGTTATAGTTGTTTTTATTTCCTCTGTTGGAAAGACCACTTGGCGAAGCTGCTTGGCTTTTGCTTGATTAGCACATGATTAAGCATGTCATGTAGATTCAATTGAGGAGAGACCTGAATTTTTAAGGAAAGCACGACATGCATTTATAGTGAAACATGCATGTTAGACGTAGATTTAATTGAGGAGAGACCTTAACCTTTTTGAATAATTTGTCATTTTCAATATTGCACATAGTTTAGTCAGGTTTTTAGTTCTTGGGAACTTGTAAATATTAGCAGAAAAAGATAGAATTCATTGCAGTGAGAAAGAAAACAGAATAGAACAACATAAACGACAAGATAGAATTCATTACTGTGCTAGTTTATAATTTAATTTCCTTGTGGTCCATAATTAATCATTAGCATCAGTTTCATTCTTAACTTTAGACAGAATTCGAGAATGGGCGGCAGAAGAAATTAGTGCAGATCCAACTTCCATTGATCTGGAAATAAACTATGAACCATCATCTCCAACATCCGTATCAAATTCTGTTGCACAACAATCAAAGAGCTCTAAAAAGAAAGCTCGCATGGAAGATTATTTGAAAAACAAATTGATGTTTTAGACCACGCAATTGGCAATGTGGCAGAGATAATGAGACAAGGCAATGCCATTGCAGAAAAAGTTGCACAAATTGCCGAAAAGGGACTGGCTATTGCTGAAAAAGGAAGGCCACACTGTTATTCCGAAGCTGAAGTATTTGATGAGTTGCTAAGGATTGATCTGCCAGAAGATCTTCAACTCGATGCTTTTTTATTTCTAAATCAAAGCCAACAAAGGATGAGGGCGTTTTTTGGAGTTCCGACTCAACGACGTAAAGAATTACTTTTGAAGATGATGAGTAAATGAAAGAGCTCTTAGCATTAGGTTTTTTTTTATGGTATTTTTATTGCTTATAACATAGGTTGATTTTCGTTACTAATGAAAAAATAAGAAATACTCTTAGATGGAAATATTTTTTTTTGAAGTAATTGGGTGGAAATACTTTGAATATGGACTTGTTTATAGTATTTGATGCATTAATCCACATCTATGTTTTCTTTTGTTTTCTTAGGGGTTGACATATGATATATCAAGTTTCTTGTATAAAAATAATTTTATTAGTATTAGACATTTTTTTTGACATTATTCATGGTTGAGTTGAGTATTTAACAATTATTAGTCATTACATAATTAATTAATAATTAATTAATTATATAAATAAATAATTATAATAATTAATTATTAATGAATTATTTTGACTAGATTTTTTTTAAAAAAAATTTCATTAAAAATGAAAACTCAATAAATGCCAAAAACATTTTATCCAAAAACAATTATAGTTAATAAATATTTGTATAAGGGTAGGATGGTAAAATCATTTTATTTTTAATTTTCTTTCCTCTCACTTTTTCACTCTACCAGGCAATAGGAAGAAAGAAATATACTTTCCATCCATTTTTCCATCTTTCATACCAAGCACACTTAAGGAAAAAAATTAAAGTTTTCCATCTTTCCAATTTTGCCTCCCTTCAATTTTCTTTCTTTCCACTTTTCTTTCCACTTTTCTTTCCATCCTATCAAGCAAAGCCTAAACTAAGAAGGGTAATGATAGAGATGCGAGGGCGAGATGAGATGATGGACTGGTCCACACTAACCGTTGACTTTTGAGAAGCACTAGAAGTAAGGGTGAGTGCGAGCATAGAGAGTGAAGTTGCAGGTATAGATTTGTTTTCATAAAGCGTAATGAAAAAACGAAGGAAAATAATCTAAACTACATTTAAAAAAAGCTAGTCTTTTGATTAAAAGCATACATTAGATTTATATTGTATAGACTATAATTCAACATTAACTATAATATTTGGATTAAAAAATGTCTATGTAGGAAAAGATTACATTTTAAAAAAAAAATTGTCGTCTTTTTATAGAAAGCAAATATAGTATAGACCACGATTCAACATTATCCATAGTCTTTGGTATATGGAAATATTTATTTCTTAACAATAGGTGACACTTAAAAACATAAACATAGTTTATATACAATTTCTCTGGTATCAGAAAGAACGTTAAAAAATAGGGGAAAATAAATCTAAATAAGGCCACATTTTTTAAGAAAATTGTAGTTTTTTCGAAAGCTTATGTTGGATTTATATAGTGTAATTTACAATTAAACATTTACCATATTATTTAGTTTTAAGAAATGTTTTAGAGACATAATTATAGTCTATTTACAATAAACTTTTTATTGAAATGTAAATTTATAAAGGTTTAAGCAGTGATTTTTATTGTTAAAAACTATGTTTTTAATAAATAATACTTTTCATTATTAAGTCTTTTTTCTATGATAATAAAAATCTTTAAACTTTTACAATTTAAAAAAAGATAATTATTCAATATACCATCAGTGGAGTCTTTTAACTTTACAAGAAAGGTTAAAATGATTACATATGTTTTATTTTATTTATTTTTTATTTTCTTAAAATTTTTAAAAGACATGTGTAATTATCCTAACTCCGCTTATGAAATAAAAGAATTCTACTGACGATTTATTGGATATTAATCCTTTAAAAAAACTGTTATTAAATATATTAGACTGTTTATGTTTCTAAAAACCATAGTTAATGTTTTTATATAATCATTGTCTATGAGCTTTTTCTTTTTTCTAGTACTGAATAAAAAGATGAAAAACTAAAAGAAAACAAATGTAGAAAGGAGAAAGTATGCATTTTATTTCCATTGTTGTGTGCGGTAGGAAAGATGAAAAAAAGTAAAAGAAATATAATTTTGGTTCCATTTCTTATTCGGTGTAGTTTGAAAATTAAAAAACAATATGAAGAAAAACAATATGCTTTTATGGTTATATCCTTTGCAAATTAAGATGAAAACAAAATAAAATCTAAATATGAAGGATAGTCTTATTAATTTCCAAAATAATATAATAACCTAGTGCCAAGTGCACTCTTATGTAATTTGGATGTTCCATGGAGTGATATTCAAGTGTCAAATATTGCTTGCCTAAAAAATATCTCATAAATATGCAACAGTAGAGTCCCTCACACTTTTTCATTTGTTTTCTCCTTATATATTTTTTATTTAAAGTGATTTGTTTTTTGATAAATGTGAAAAATAACAATCTTTGGTATCTTCTTTTCCCTCACCTTTTTTCTCCTATCAAATACATCTAAGATTCATTTTCCTTTTTCCTTTTTCCTTTTCGTTCAAATTTCTTTGTTACATTTTCGTTCATATATATATATATATATATATATATATATATATATATATATATATATATATATAAATTACCCATCATGTTTAGTTTTTTACCTTTTTCATCTGAACTTACAAAGGTACAATTGTTAGATAATATAATTTGACTTAATAACCAAATGCGCTCTCAATCTTTTGCATAAAATAAAATTAAGCTCTCAACGTTTTATTGCGTAAAAATCACTCCATAAACTTTTATTTTAGTGTAAATAAACTATCAATCTTTCACAATCATGCAATTAAGTCCAAATTTGTTAAATGACACTAACTGACGTTAGAACATCCTACATGAAAGGTAACTTAGATAGCTTAGTTAATTTCCACATGGCATACCACATGTGCAATAATAATGGAAGTTAGTACCATTTAACAAATTTGGACTTAATTGTATGATTTTAAATGGTTGAGGGTTTATTTATAATAAAATAAAAATTAATGTACTGATTTCTATGCCATAAAATATTGAGAGCTTAATTCCATTTTATGCAAAAGGTTGAGGGTATATTTGACTATTAAGCCATATAATTTTAATTATTTTCTTTCTTTTTCATTTTTTAACTTTATTAACAATGATTAAAAAAATAGTTGTTTTATTTTTTTTATCATTTTTCCTACCATGGAAAAGCCATGGTCACACAAATTAAGATTACTTAATTTATGAAAAAAGTGCAAATGCGGATGTAAAAAAAGAAAAGGTAGGAAGAGAAATGTGACAGAGTTAACTATGTATAATGTTGAAAAGAAAAAACAAAAGAAGCAGAGGAAGTAGAAAAGGACAAGAAGAAAGAGGCAAAAGCAAAATCAAGGCCAAGGAGGAAAAGGCAAAAGCGAAATAAAAGGACAGTTTGAACGGATTACAGAAGAAAAGCCGGATGAAAAAAAAAAGGTAAAGGAGAGGACGGCCAAGGGAAAGTCCAAAGCCAAGCAGAAGCTACAAGCGTACAAGCAGTGGATCAGAATCATCAGATTAATCAGGCTTGGAGTTTGGGTGCCCTTCTCTTTTTCAGGGACAGTCAGATTCAAACAAATCCCACTTTTTTTCATGCTCTTAAAGGGCAGTAGTGATGTAATTGAATCGGATCGAGATGATTCGAGATGATTCGATGTTAAATTTGAGTTTAGTTCGATTTTAAAATTTATAACTTGAAATTTGTTTTGAGCTCAATTAAATTTGATTTTTAAAATTCGAATTCAACTCGATAGAATATTCAAGAGTTCGAATTCGACTCGATAAGTTCGAACTTAATTCGATAACTCAATTTATTAATTTTTAATTATATATTGTGAGTATAAAATAATAAATTAATAATAAAATATTAAAAATATATATTACAAATGTTCGATAAAACTCACAAGTTGTTCGAATCAATTATTCAAAAACTCAAACTCGATTCGATTCGTTATTTAAACAACTCAAATTTGAATCTGATTTGAAAATATACGAATCAAATTTAAATATTTATCGAATCGAATTCGAATATTTTAATTCATTTATATCTCTGATTTATATCCCTGATGTGAAGTGTCGATTGCCACCACACTTCAAACTCTAACGTACAGTAACGTTCCCCGTTACTCGGTGATATCATTTTATGCTCGGCCTACGGTTTGTGCGTCGCCAACGTTGTCTGAGGAGAAAAAGTTGAGTTCGAGTCTTTAGAAACTTTTTTTTCTGACATCAATTTGTTTTAATTTAAATATTTTAAAATAAAATTTAAAGAATAAAATCGAATTTATGGTTTTAAGTTAAGATGGAAAAGTGCCTTGCTTTTAAATTCTAGGAAATTAAATAGTAATTGTATAAAATAGTTAAATAAAATTAAATTAGTTTATATGAAATAGAACATACATTTATTATTTATAAAATAATTATATTTTATTTATAATTTAATAAAATATTATTTAATTTTATATTTAACATACTTTTTAATATCTATTTATAAATAGAACAGAAAAATAAAATATATTATCACTCAAATACCCAATTGATTTATCCCAATAAATGTAATTGATAGACATGTTCACGGATTCAATAATCTTTCAAATTTATGCGTTGGATCTTATTCGGACTAAACTTTGAATAAAGTTATTCAAATTCAAATTTAACCCAATTTTTATTTTGTCAATTAAAATTTTTATTTTTAATTTTATACTATATTTAAAAAAACAAATTTATTAATGCTTAAATAATTTTTATAAAAACAATGAACTTTAAAAAATTTTACTAGATCAAGCAAACCTTGAAAAAACCTTTAAAACCAAAAATAGATCCACTGCGATCAATTTCTTGATGTAAAAATTTTTAATTTTCGTTGCGTTTAACCTTTGATTGTTCAGGTATGATCCACCTATGCATGATCCAAAAAACCGACATCTTTCAACCATAGTGGCTGTAGACATAGAGTTAAGAACTAAACTAGTAGTGATGAGCAGCCTAAAGAGGAAACACAGAGGGTTAATAGGTTGGGAGTTATTTGATTGTGCCGTCAGGTAAAGACTCCTTAGTCAGCAATGGGAGAGAAGTGCAACAGAGTGTCATGAAAATGTACGAGTGGTTAGAGAGAACACAATGAAGTGTAAGTGGTAGCAGGGTGCCACAAATCGAGTTGGTTATTAGACCCCTCCTAGGTGAGTGTGCAGGGTGCAACTCAAACAAAGTGGAGGACATGTTAGCAGTGTGGGAGAAGATATACGAGATAGGATGATTCTGAGACAGTCAAGTGTTCGCCTAGCAAAGAGGGTGTTACTAGAATGAGTGGGGGAGAGTGTCATAGTTCACACACTAATTTTGGGCTAGGATGCACTAACATGGCCAAGGTTTGTAGCATGGTACGAAAGATTGGTTCGAGCCCTAGAGCTCGCACTCAACCAGACAAGTTGCAAGCCATGTCTGGGAAGTGTCTAAAACCCAAGTACACCAGGTTACGTGTCTAGCACAGTCCTAAAAGAAACAAGGTAGCTACAATGGTGGAGTTTGGATTCAAGTTAAACTTCTTGGCAGCTTATCCTCTACAACCCTTCGAAATTTTAAACTCTAGTGGATAAAGTTATCTTGTAATTCAAACACTTCTAAAGAAGCTTGAAAGAGTCTAAACATGTAAAGGGACTTAATTATAAATAGAGGATCTTCCCAACCTCATTATGTATAGAACTTACTCTAGTTAATGAGAATCATAGCCTATTCTTTTATCTTCTTTGATGTTCTGTTTTTCTGTTGTGCTCCAGTATCTTGATTATTTGAGTACTTTCAAGGCTTCTAAATACATGGTTAGAAGGCTGATTTAGTTTCTCAAGGATAAAAGTTCCAGCCTAAGACTGTACAATTATTTGATTTAAGCTCGTAGCCCGTGATATAAGGCAACAACTGAATTGAGTTTTTTGTATTTTACTATGACAGCTCAAATTTATCTATTCTTCCTATATCTATTGAAGGTGAAGAATTGGAATAATAAGTAAAGTTACGAAAACTAATTCTCCTGCGTTATAGAATTATTGAGAAAATTGTCAAGTGTGCTCCACAGAACAATCCATAATTCGGATGCTCTCTGAGGTGGCAAAATATTAAAATTGAGCCCGAAATATCTAAAAGTCAAGAAAACAATTTTATGAAATTCTTTAAGATGAGTATACCTTAGTTCAAGTGTAACAAATTCGAAAATGACGATCATGTTCATACCCTGGAAGAACTTTTCGGAACAACAGTCAAACCAAATTGATTTCGAACCCATAGACTGTCATAGGATAATTCTCGTGTAAAGAAGTTTCACTTAGATTCAGCTTGTGAACTGAATTACGTGAAAGTGCTAAAAATAACGTGAATAAAATTGAAAGCCTTCGTAAAGGGGTAGTTTGGTAATTTCACTATCCATGCGATCAAACCCCCTTAAGAGTCAATAATTGACCATGTTTGACTCAAATATATAGAAAATAATAAAAATAAAATATTAAATCTAAATTTTAAATTATTAAATTAATGATAGGATATAAATGAAAATAATGAAATTATATAAGGGTATTATAGTCAATTAACATGGAGGCTGGTCAAAATGGTCAAAGATTGACTATAATTGACTTAAATAAATTAAATTTAATTAAAATGAAATTGAAAATCTGAATTTAGAGAATAATAAAATATTATGTGTGATATAAGTGTAAATATTAGGAAATTGAAAGGGAAATTTGAATATTGAACCATGTGGCAAATTTTTATTGGATGGAATATTAATAAAAGAAAGCAAATGGGATTTTTTTTCAAGCTTCTTCAGCTCCCTTCACCAACTTTCCTCCCCTGTTTTCTGCTGCTACACGTTCTGCTCTATTTTTCTTCAAGGTCCCTTACGTTTACCTTGCCAAACCCCATCTTCTCTTCATCCAATCATCCAACCTTCTTAACAAAACCTCTTCCTTACACTAAGATCACCTTAAACCCAAAAAAGGAAAGGCTAACGTGAAGAAAATCAGTGCTGGTTGGGAGTGGTACTATTCAGCTGAGCAAGGTAAATTGATTTGAGGATGTGTTGCTTGATTCTAGTTATGGCATCTACTTGTTTATTGCATGGATGATGTGTTTAGGACCTTGAATCGAATTTAATGAAAATGTAAAAGAAGCAGGTTGGTTCGTCCATGGCTGGAAATTGGTGATATCATGATATTAATTCATGAAGAATAGAAAATGATAATATCTAATGTGTTAAGTATGATCATGATGCTAGAATCAAATAAATTTATGTGAAGAGGGACATGAACAGAACATGATGAATTTGGATGTATTATGGGCATGGCGTGATGATGGGTAACCGGCCATGAAGTGTGGGCTGAATATTGGTGATGAAACTCTGATGAATTGAAGATGTTTGATAGAATTCCTAGATGAATAGAAGAGGCCTATAAAACTAGAGTTGATTGAAGAATGGAAAACACAAAAATAAAGCCATTAGAACTCTCGGCCATGAACAAGAATAAAAGAAGTTGGTGTAATTTTTATAAATGGTAATAGTAAAATTAATATAATAATGAATTAAGATTAATTGTAAAACTAAAATTGAGAAGAGAATAAGAGTGGGCAAGTATGAAATTTTGGCCAATCATGAATTATGAAATGATCATGTTAAATTCTTTAATTTAATAGCTAAAGAGATAGTATTTAAATAATGGCAAGATTTTGATAAGATCTTAATGCATAAAGTGTGAGTAGAAAATTGCTTATGAAATAAGAATTGAGAAAAGAATGAATTTTGGATATAGGAACATATTTTGCTAAACACATGCCCATAAGATGAATTATTGATAATTAATGGACAAGGAATAATATGTAATTGTCAAGAAGATAATTGGTGAAATCAATAATTGGAAAAAAATAATATTTTGATAAATGTGAAATTTGATAAGGCCTAATGTTTCTTATGTAAAATTTCATAAAGTAATAGTTAATGAATAATATATCTACATATATACATATATATATATAGGTTAATTAAATTATTAATGAAATTGAATTTAGAAAAAGAATAAATTTTGGGTAAGTAGGAAATTGGTTGCTTATATTTTGTAACAATAAATATTGAATTTAATGGTTAATGAATAAGAAACAATACAACAATATTAATAAAGAAATTATTAGTGAAATTGGAGTTGGAAAATAATAAGTGAAAATTCAAGAATATTAGTTCGACCAAAATAAAATTACATAATATTGTTGTAGTAAATTAGGAGAAGAAATATAATTTAATTGTAATATGTTGTAATAAGTAATAGAAATAAAATAAATTAATTATTGTAATCAATAAAGTAAAAGATAAGAAATTGAGAGAAAATTTATTAAAAGTTATAGTATAGAATTAAATTTGGAAAAGAACACAAATTTATTTGTAGTCATGTCGTAATAGAATATTTTTTTGAAATAAAATATAAAGAGTTAATAGAATAATTATTAGAGTTAAAAATAAAAATTATTGATGGAATTAGAATTGGGAAAAAGGTTTCAATTTAGTTGTAATTAAATTTTCGTATTAGTAGAAAATAAAATAAATTCATTGTTGAGAATGATAAATAGAAAATAGAAATTAATGGAATATTTACTAAAATCATGATATAGAATTTTGAATATAATTTAGAATTATTGTGCAGTGTGAAGTACGATAAATAAAGAGACGTAAGTGGCGTTATTAGATTTTATACTGCACGGAAGTAGAGGTATAAGAGTCGTATAGGGAATGTTTTACTTGTATTTAAATATTTTCGAAAACTAAATCGTAACTATTCATAACCGTTTCCCCTAAACAAGAATATAGAAATTTATTTTACATTCATACAAGTTAAATATGACTTATTTGCATGAGAAATATTTTTATTATTATTTGTTGCTATGAAATGATTTACATATCTTGATTTATATGGAATGATTTACATGCATTGATTTATATGAAATTATTTACATGAATTGGTTACATGAAACGATTTACATTAAATGATTTACATGAAATGTTTAAATTTCATAAATTGTAATTTTTCATGATTATGAATTGATTGAAGATAATTGCTATTTGAAAATGATTTCTACTGTTAAATGAAATGATTTATGAAAATGTTTTGAGACAGTCGTTCTTTAATGATCATGTATACTGTTATATAACTACGAGAACTGATCAGTTTGCAGGTTTACTGTTTACTATACATGAATGTGGGAATATGGTCAAACCCACAAGTTTCCACAGTGAGCACTTGACCAGTGTGATCGGTGACTGTTCGACGATGGCCATTCGTTATTGTTTCGTCCTTACAGGGATACTATTATTGGTCGTCCCTTCGGGGATACTTTTATTGATCATGCATGATTCTATTGGATATGACTGTCTCCATTGAACTATATGTGAATGATTTGAATACTGATTTATTGATTTGAATATTGATTTATTGATTTGACAGAAAGAAAGGAATGTTCAAAATCGAATGATTAACAGTGTTAATTTTAAATGATTTGTTTTATTGTATTAGATGAGAACACAGAAAGTATTGTTTATATTATGTTTTTGAAATATTATTGTATTATTTATTTAATTTTTATTGAAATTGTTTTATAGCATTGTCTAAATACATTGTTCATACGCTGATATCGATTTAAAATGGCATCGCATAAAATATTAAACGATTTTTATTGATTAATTATTTCATCATCAACCGCTTACTCCCTATAGTTGCATCTAGGGACTGAAACACGATAGGTACTTCGAAGTACCTTCCATACTCTACCCGATTACCTAGCCGACTATAGTATCCTTCCTATACCGTCCTTTAATGAGCTGTTAAGAAATAAATGTTATTATACATTTAATATTTATATTTAACATGCCTTTTTATAATTAATAAAATAAACAATTTTTATTTAATTGCATATAGTACGTACTGTTATATATGTTTCTTACTGGGCTTTCCCCAAAGCTCACCCCTTTACTCAACATCCCAGATATAAACCATCAGTGTACATGCCGCAGCTACTTCCCGGTTAGTTAGAGAAGATCGTTAGAAGTTTATATTATTAAATAGACAAGTATATGTTATTTTTGTATTTATATTCAGAGTAGTAAATGCATAGCAAATGTATTTATGATGGGATGTAAATGGTGAAATATTAATTTAAAGAAATGTACATGAATTAGTGGGATGTAAATTACATTGAACTGTTATAAATAGATTTATAGATATTGTTCTTATAGATTTTATTCTAATTTCTAATTTATTACTTATAGATTAATTAATTTAAAAGTATAACAGTTTAATTGTAATGAAAAATGTAGATTGAACTTACATCGACACCGAACACAAACAAATTAATATCAAATATTTGGATAAGAAAGACAGAAGTAAAAAGGAAAAAGTTAGTTTGGAATTTTATAATTCTGGACGTTACATTTACCAAATTACTTGAGATTTTTAAAGAGATTAGGGGTATAAACGAGTCAAGCTATTCGTGAGCTACTTAAGCTTAACTTGATGAGTACTCGAGTTTGACTCATTTATTTTCGAGCTTGAGCTCGAGCTACCATAGTGATGAGTTGAATCGAGTTCGTGCTTCTTAATACTGGGCTTAAACTGCTTGCGAGCTTTATTGAGCTTTTTAATATATATTTTTAATACTTTATTTTTAATTTACTATTTTACTCTCATAATATATAGTTAAAAATTGACAAGTCAAGCTATTGAATCGAGTTCGAGCCTATCAAGTTGAGCTCAACAGCTCGAGTATTCTGTCGAGTCGAGCTCGAGCTTCAAAACTAGGCTCAATTGAGCTCAAGCCAAGCTTTGAGCCTCGAGTTTTTTAGTCGATCTAAGCTCGAGCTTGGAACTAGATCATCTCGATTCGGCTCAATTGCTTCCCTAGAAGAGATCAAACCAATCCAAGCCATTCTAATCCATTGAATTACGATTTCAACTTTTATCGAAAAGTGTACAAAAAACCAAGAAATAACAGTTTTGTCCATAGGTCACTGGGTCAAGTGGTCAAAACCGACTATGTGAAATGACTTTAGAATTCTAACTGATTAATGTCAAAGCCTTAACTTCTTATGTCAGACCCCATATCAAAAATTTGAAGAATAAGATCAAAAAATGTTGAAATAGGTAATACCGAGCAAAAACCCTAGTCTTTTCTTATATGCATAGGACATGTATGTAATATGGGAAATTCTAACCTACCTAAAGTTATGAACCAATTTGAAGATAGATAAAAGAAAAAAAAGGTAATTAGGAAATTAAAGAATAAATTCTAAAAAAATCTTATGCTAAAAGCTTTAATCTCATCAACTAACCCTTATTATGCACCTTAGTGGCTAAAACAAGCCACTTAAAGAAGCCATAAGTCATGACTTCCTTCATCTCCACCATGACAAACCGTAAGCTAGAGAAAGAAAAGAAGAAAAGAAAGAAAACTAATGAACCTAGCCAAACCATGACCTTTTAAGCTCTCTCCATGTAATTTTTAGCCTATTCCTCTAAATTTTCATGATACTTTAACTCTCCTATATCTTGTAACTTCATCTCTAGCCTTAGTTCTTTAAGTGGTATTAAGAAAACATAAGGAATCCTAAAGAAAGCAAGTTACAGCCAAGGTGAGATATACTAGCTAGGGATTGTTTCATAACTTCTAGTTACTATATGTTGTTTAGTGATCAATACTAAGGAATTTTATGGTTTTAAATTAAAGCAAAACAACTCCCTTGAAGTGTTGAAGTGTTCGGCTAATTGGGATCCTAGATGTATACTTTGATTCAAGCCTTGAAATTGATATACGTTAAGTGTTTAGTGATGTAGAGATTATGTATGATGTTAGAATTGATTGCTAATGGTTGTAGCTTAAGGTATAAGATTCGACCACTTAGGGTTTCCAGTGGTGTCATGCTTAGTTCAAGGGGATAATGATATATATGATGTAATTAATGTAACGAAGCATGCTTATATTGTTAATTTGGATTGAATGTAAGTGCAAGGCATGTGTGTACACTAGGCTAGATGAAGGGCATCTCTAAAATGACATGATTTTACCTTGAAATAGTGATATGTTAGAGTGGTCATGATATATAGTTGATAGGTGCAATTATTTGAAGTGAAACTATGAAAATGTAACACTTTGTCAACTAAATTTATGAAAACCCTAATAGTGTCCTATATGAACGCAGTGTGTAAAGAAGTATATAGTGATATGTAAAGAGATGGTGACGTGTAACCATGTACATGGTGTGTGATTATAGTGATTGGATTAAATTTGGTGGTGTGGTGACTACTTGAGTTAAGCTTGAACAAGTTCCTAAACTATCGAGCTTTGGCTAAGTTCACTCTATGATATGCATGATAACATCATATAGTGTAAGTTTGAATGATAAGATGCCGATTTAATTGTAACTGATAAGATGCCGATTTAATTGTAACTGAACCATGTATATATATAAATCGTGTGTTAATACCGCATATTAGGATATGGTAGCCTGATTGTGGTGCATGTAAACTATATATGTATATAATATTGAAATAAGATGTAAATTATGGGTATGAGATTGATTTGCTTTTGATTTGCAAGCTGGGTAGTGAGATATAGTAACCCTGTCCTATTGCAATGAATTTTATAAATTCGAATACCAATCGTGAAAGTCTAATATAGTAAACCATGTTTATATTGCATATGGCATTCTATGCATAACATGGTACTGATGAGATTTTAAGCTTGCATGGATTAATTTTTGCATGTTTGAAAGCTTGAATATCTCACTTGTAACATGTTTTGAAATACATTGAATATATAACTACATTGTACATGTACGTGCTTTCAGATTAAGTATACAATTGCTTTTATAATCACTGTGTTATCGAATTTCAAAACATGTAAGAACAACTATTTTACAACTTATAAGGCACTCCACATTGATATGAGATTGATAGAGCAATATGAAATAGCCTAAGTATCATATACTCTTATATAGGAATGTACAACTTGTTCGACAATAGTCTTTGAAAGATTCCAGTCTTTGCTGATCTCTTGGATTAGAAACATGAGGATCTATGGCCATAGGTAACACCTAGTTTCCAGGGTTTGACATTGAGTCTTTGATTGTTACAGTGGGATAGCTTTATTGGTTAATTATAAGGGAGTTTTCTAATTTGATTTACGAGCATTGATTATTGAACACACGAGCATTGATTTACGAACTTACAAGTACTAAGATATGAATTTATAGGCATTGATATACAAACTTTAGTATACTGATTTTTGAACTTGTGAGCATTGATTTCAGAACTATTGAATATTGTTTGACATAATGGTACAACATATTATTGACATCCGTAATTGCATCGATTTACTTAACATTGCATCATGTTTGTCGTTCAATCACTGTTTTATTGAAATGATAGGACTGTTTAATTGTGATGTCACTTTCAAGGGGGTAATGAGGTACTTCAAAGTATCCTTTTATGAAATACCTCGAAAGGTCTTAACAGCGTTACCGAGTCTTAGTGTCGGAACAAGTAAGAAAAGTGATTAAATATCGAAAAACAAAATTGTATAGGAAAGTGTTTATTGACGTTTATATAGAAATGTTATGATATTCTAGCTTGCATGCATTACAAAATAGTATACATCATGTTACTATCCTTTGCACTTGTGTGGTTGACTTATCGGGTTTCTAGCTCACTCCCCCAGTGTTTTCATCATAGGTTAAGTTGGGATACTACCATTTATCGATTGCAGTATCTACCTTTGCTAGTTTTGAAGTTTTAGAGCTCTCATAGTACATTTTCTGCATATTTTTTGAGTGACTAAATGATTTTATTTTTGGACAATTTTTACAATACTATAGTTAGGGATACGTAATAAATCTTTGATATTGAGATGTAAATAAACTTTTATTACTAAATGTGCCAAAACCATAAAAAAATTCAAATATTTTGTTAGGAGTCTTTTTGAACGGTCAAATGATTGTCTTTATCAATGAGATTTGGATATTTTATTAGCTACCTAATATTATAAGATGACACTGCTCATAAGACAAACCAATGTAAAGAAAAAGGAAAAATTAGCCCTAAATTTTTTAATTCTACATAAGTAACCAACCTATTGCGTCTTTTGATGCATGATAGTATTTATTGGTATCAGTACAGGTTGTCTTGTTGAGTCAGTCTAGAAAGGTTCGAAGTAACATTTACATCTCATGCGCATGCTATTGTACTGTATCTGTCTGAATATGAACTGTGAGTTTCAATTGATATTGTTCAATAGTAAGTGAATATTTCTATGCAAAATAGTGCACGATGTTGAGGAAAGTAAGGAGACCTGGACTTGATCCACTTACAACTCCCCCAACTCGTCCTCCTCCACTTCTTGGCAGCCAAATAGTCCAAATACTCATAGACGTCTAGCATAATCAAAGCAGAATGTGACTGACATCACTACGAGTCTATGGAACTTGACTGCCTTGTTAACTCAGTAGTTCGGTAACCCCCCACCACCACCACAAGCTTCACTACCTCCAGTCCAACTGCCACCTAATCCACAGCCACCGCCTCAACCACAGGTAGTTCCTCCTCTACAGCCTATTGAAGCACCAACAACGGCACTTGGTGCGGATAGGCTAAAACAGTTTCCAAAGATGAGTTTGCCTATCTTTAAGGGGAAAAAGATCCAAATGTGGCAAAGACTTGGTTTTTAGGTATCAAGAAAGTTTTTGAGTATATGTATTGCAAACTAAAAGAACAAGTAGATCTAGTAGCTTATATGTTTTAGGGAGAGGTTGATCATTGGTGGTAATCAGTCAAGACTTTTCTAAGAAGTTAGGATCCGATTATTACTGTAGACACCATTTTTGTCCGGTTCTTTTTCAAAACATTTTTAATTAATTAGTTTGTATATATTTTATTATTAGTTTTTAAATTTTATTTTTTATTTAGATTTAGAAATAAAATTTGAATTTTGATTTTGATTTTTATAGAATAAAATAAAAAAAAGAAGGAAATCTAAATTAATATTGATAGGAAAGTAGAATTAAATGAAACCATTAAAAGATTAGAAATTAATTTGAATTTGGAATTGATATTAAATTTAAGATTCGATTCTTGAAATATAAAATTTCCTAAAAAAATTGATTCTAGATTTCCAATTATTACCAAAAATAAAAAAATAAAAAAAGGAAAAAACCTAGGTCTATAAAAGGAATGAGAACTAGGGTTTTGAAAGTGGGAAGAAAAAGAATTAGGGTTAGAGGGGGATACGGTTTTTCACAAGAGAGACGAGAGGGATTTTTTTTGGGCCGAAAAAAAAGAAAGAAAAAAACCCTAGCTAGGGGAGAGCATTTTGGCCAAAAAAGAAGAACCCTAGCTAGGAGGGGACGGCTTTTATTTGTTTACTGGAGAAAGAAAGTGGGAGGGCTTGATTATTCACTGTTCATGGTCATTTTGCTGAGGAACCCACGCCTACCATATTGCACCGTGACCCTCCTCAGCATCCTCACCCTTCTCCAAGTTCTGCCAGCCCCGCCACTACCTGCTGCACCGATCTTCATCCTGCTACTGCTGTGAAGTCGCGCGCTACTGCCACCGTCACCGCTTTGCTGTGCTGCTGCAACTTTGCCGTTCCGAACCAGCCCCCACACCCTCGTCACTCCTGCTTCGCGTTTTCTACACTACAGTTCGCTACCAGCCTGGCTGCTGTCCCCTTTACGCTACCATGAGTTACCTTTCTGTCCAACAAAGTAAGAACTGAAAGAAGAAGAACCACATGGCCATCTCATATCCTCCAAAGCTGATAAATCCTCACTCTCCTGTCTGCGTTGATCTCTGCTGATAAAAGTCTCGTCAACTTCAAATTGGTTCCTTGTTCTACCTGAGCAAAGCTGCAGCCACGGACTGGAGGCAGAAACGACTGCTACCTGTGCGTTGGAATCTGGCAAGTGCATGAGCTGTTCGTTTGAGGCGTGTGGGCTTGTCTGCTCGTGGACTGCTCTTGGTTTGTTGGCTGTCGGTTGTTTCTGCTGGTCGGTGAAACTTGCAGCAAGCTACAGCGTGGACAAGAAGCAGGGAAGTTCGATGCATGCTGAAGCATTTGCTGCTGAATCACGTGGCTAACAGGTTTTAGGGTGCAACAAATTGCTGCAAGGATCATGAGGAAGAGACGTGGGAAAGTAAAGAAAGAAGGATTAAAAAAGGATGGAAAGGCACGTGGAACAAGATTCATGCAACGTTGCTATTCCAGATTTATGCTTGGTCTTGGGTGCTAAAGGTGTAACCAAATTCCAATAGAGGAAGTCTGCCATGACTTGGACTGTTGAAGGTGTAAGACATTGAAGAAAGAAGGCCACGTGATCTCCCATTTACTAAGGTGAGTTTATTTTGTTTCAATATATTTTTAGGATTAATTAATTTAATTAACATGATTTAATTAATATAACATGATTTGGCTTAGTTTAACATGAATTAATCTATAAAGATTTATTTGCATGACTTGTATGGTAGGATTGATTTCGCATGATTCAATTAATTTGATTAATGTGTATATATATTGAATAAATAATTTGTGTATTGATATATTTGGTTAATTTAATTTGTATTTTATATGTTAGTATGATAGATATTAGATAAATAAAATAATAGAAAAATAAGTTAAATTAAAAAAATGCAAATAAGAGTAAATAGAAATAAAATTAAATAAAATTATGTTAAATTTGAGTAAATATATTCCGATGATGGAACTCTAGAAGCATCACGCTTAAGTGGTACTTTAGAGATCTTGAGGTAAAAAATCTTATCCAAGGCCTCACCAGCTTAATGGAGGGTCTAGATAGGATTTTTGGTAACAAATAATTCATATTCATTTTAAAAGAAAATATATATAAAAATAAATTTATTATAAAATAATAGTAAAAATAATTAGTTATAAAATTAGAAAATATGTTAATGATTAATAATAATATAATAAAAATAGTAATGGCAAATAAGGAGGAAAATAAATGAAATAACCAAAGTTAGATATTAAAATAATAAAAATGAATATGATTACTCCGATGATGAAATATCAAGGGAATTACGCTCAAGTAATTTTCTTGAAAATGTCTAGGTAAGAAAGTTCTATTCGAGGCCTCACCAGCTCAATGGAAGGTCTAAATAGGGTCTTCAATAAAGAGTAATTTATATTCATTTTTTAAAATTAAAATACGAATAATTAGTAAATTTGTTATTGAATTGGAATAAGAATAAGTTATAAAAATTAGAAACGATAATTAATAGTCCACGATAATAGAAATAACAATGATTAACAAAATAAGGAATAAATTGAATAAAAATTAGATATGAAAATTATAATGTAAGTGAATATGAACCACTCAATGATGAAATATCGAGAGAATTACGCATAAGTGATTTTCTTGAAATTTTCTAGGTAGGAAAATTATTTTCAAGGTCTCACCAGCTTAATGGATGGCCTAGAGATAGTTTTTCAATAATAAGTGATTTTTATTTAGTTTTTTTAAATTATAGAATAGGTGGTTTTTATCTAAAAATATTAAATTAAAATTAAAATTAAAATCAAAAGTAATTAAGAAGATAAAAATTTTCGATAATTCATGTTAACTATAATAATAAAATAACAATAATAAATGGTAATGAAATGATAAATAGGAGTTATTGAGAGTGAATATTGATTGTTCCTATGATGAGATTCCAAGTAGATTTACGCTTAAGTAATGATTTGGAAATCTTTAGGTAAGAAAATTTCTTTTGGGTCTCACCAGCTTAATGGCATATCTAAAAGGAATCTTTGATAAAAACAATTCATATTCATTTTCGCATGAAAATAAATAAATAAAATTAAGAATTAATGAATAATAGAATGGTAAGAATTAATAGGGTAGAAGGAGTCAAAGTTAGGAATTTCTCATAAAATATTAAAATGAATCCGACGACGGAGCCTCTTCAAGCAAGTCACATAGTACTACTTGAATACTCTTGAGGTGAGAAAGATTTTTGAGTTGTCCCACCAGCTTAATGGAGGACACTTAGAAATATCTTCAATAATAATTATATCGAGATTAAAGATCAATGTAAGCAAATTTAGTAGATAACCTAAAACTAAACAGTACCATTTTAGGATGGGCGTTATGAGGGTGCTAATCCTTCCTCACACGTAACCGCACTCCCGAACTTAGAACTTTTAACGTAGACCAAGCCTTGACCTTAGTTTGATTAGGTGACCAATCACACCTAGGTTAGAATGGTTGGTGGCGACTCCATAGTTTAGTGTCTAGCTATTAGGTTTTATCCAAAACTTAGTACGTTACGACAGTTTGGCGACTCCACTGGGGACTTAAGAGAGTCAGACCAATATTTAGTTTTACGTTATCTTAGAATTTGCTTAGGAGATCTTAATAGAAAACGAACATTAAATGAAACATTATTCCTTCATAAACACACATCACTTTGCATTAGCATACATAAGCCCTCGACCCAGGCTCGGTCCTTTTTAGGAGGGAGTAAAGTATCTACGCTCTCGTGAGGTAATACCTCCGTAATGGCTAGCGAAATACTCCCACTCAAATTGAACCTTTCCGTTTGTAACCTGTGATGGGTAAGGATTGGGTGCCTTACTAGTCCTATGTGGACGATAGTGATGGAACAATTTGAGAACCTTTAGAATTCTGACTTATCCAAACCAAGCATATAAAGAAACCTAAGAGGCCAACTTAAGTTAGAGCCATGCCAGCTCATCATGTAGAGATAACCGAGGATCAGGACACATGAAGGAAAATTTGTTCTTTTCAAGAAATATAATAATAAAAAAAATAAAAAATAAAAAAATAAAGAGATGAAACGTGTCTATTCATCACATGAGACTTTTCTTTGATTTTGCAATGCATAACATGTCAATTTGAACATTGCACTTATACATCTAGACTTTTTTGGTCATACGTAAATTGAGCATGCATCTCATGCATAGGTTTGTATGTGCATATCATGGCATCTTGATTTAGACTATGGTAATAAAGGTGAGAAGATTGCTCGACTGTTAAAATTGCCAGTCACCCATACGATACTTGTTTGCAAACAAGAGTCATGGAGAATGAGCAGTTGACATGAATTGATGAAATAGAAAAGGTGCAACAAGAGATTATCAAAGCTCAAGAGGAAACTCGAGAGCAGATGACTAAGATGATGGAGTTGATGATGAGTTGTGCAAGTCCTAACAGCGGAGGAATATCTTAGTGATGATCCACCATACCCTCCAGGGTTCACCCATCAAGCCCAAATGTCTCCAAAGGTTTATGCTCATGCAACACCTTCAATGGGAGGATAAGGCCGTACTCTGGGCCAAAGTCAACCTGGTATAGGGTCTAGTCCTGTTGACCCTATTTTCATCCTAAACTTGGATGATCCTATTGAACAAGAGAAGTTAAAGAGAGAAGCAGTTGATAGTCTGGTTGTAGGGATACAACATAAATGTGACATGCTGGAGAAAAGGTTGAAGAACTCATCAGCAGTGGTGCCTTAACTCAAAAGCTTATTGAACAATGGAAGTCTGCTCTTCCATAGGCCAAATTTCCTATATGTAATTTGTGGATGTGAGATGTTCTCAGGATCCTTGAAATTTTCATCAAGTTGTTTTGAAAGCTTTCCATATTTTTCTTTCCAAGTAGATGAAATAAAATAATTTGAAAACATTGGTGATTGTTATTGAGAAATTACATTTCCAGTATACTTTCCAATTGAGTGAAAACTTGGAATCCATAAAGACACACAAGCTTGAAATTCATTCATTTTTGCTTACCATGGTGAACTTTTGAAGTCAATGATCTTCGTTAAAGCAATGAGCAATGAAATGATTGATGAATTTACAAAACTTTTGAATTGTTTTGAAAGACCAATTCATGAAGCATTCTCTTAAGGACTTTGTATTTGGAAATTTGATAGATGTTAAGGCCAAGCTAAGAGTCCCAAACACGTCAACCCAAATTTCTTTCTCATAACTTGAACTTTCTGACTCAAACCATCTGTTGCTATATCTTGAGGCAAAATGATTAAAAGAGCCAAGCTTTTGATAACCTCAACATCTTTTAATGGCCATCCTTAATTTGATTGATATCCTTTTCCCTATTTTAAACCATGATAATGAAAATTGTTGCATAAGGCCTTCATAAAGTTGAGTTGATACATTCTGGGCATGAGTTGTGAAAAAAAAAGAAGTGAAGAAAAAAAGGAAGTAAAAAAAAGAAAAGAAGAAAAGAAAAAAATTGATTGTGAAACCATGCATGAGGGATATTCAAATGATTTCAAAAGCAAAATAAAATTTTCATTTTGAGGATTGGTTTTCAATAGAAGTGTCAATATTTGATATGACAAATGGCCATCTTTCATATTCCTATTACTGAAATAAAATCATCCATTTGTTACCCCTTTTGAGCCTATTGATTTCTTTCTAATGAACCTTGACCAAGGATCACCCTCCACATTGGAGAGGCAAATACATCAGAGGAGTTTTAGAAGCATTAGTGATTGGTCTTATGTCAAATGCAAGAAAATGATTCCCTTGTTAAAGGGCAAATGTGAGAAGAAGGATATGTGAAGATGGAAATCAATATGAAAAAAAACAAGAAATTGAAAAAAATGAAAAAGGTAGATGCGAAAAAAGAAGAAAAAAAAGAAGAAATGAACGAGAATAAAAGGTTAGAAAAGAAAAGAAAAATGCTTCGAAGAGTGGGAAGGACTGATGTTCACAATCGAAGAAATGATCCTTGGTTCGATAAACCTTGAAAACACTTATTTTGGGCCTATTTATCCATTCTTTGAAAACCCTAAACCTTGGCCTACGGTACGTGCTTAAAAGTCCATTTTGATCAAATAAAGATGCTTGTATTGAAAAGCTTTTCTTTGAGAAACCATCATCATTATTTAGTTTGGAATGAAATTTGAATTCTCAAATGCATGGTAGAATAATCAATAAAAAAAAGAAAAAAAGAGAATGAAGCTCTAGGGTGAAAACCCATGAAAGGGCAGTCTAGAGCAAATTTAAAACAACTCAAGGCCATTGTTTGTGACTATGCTAAGGCAATACCAAGAAAGAAGAAAAACCAGAGAAATGATGCTCTCAGTCAAGATCTTTTGAGAAATTCAAAAACCATCACCTTGAAAATTTGATTTGAGATTTGAATCCTTGTCTAGAAATTTGAGCCATCACAGCAAGTCTTGACATTTGTTAAAGTCCACATATCAACAAATTAAGAGAATGCTAAAATGGATTGTGTTTTGTGAAAGTTATTTTTACAAAAAGAATTTTGATTTTCAAGGAATTTGTTTCATTTGTGAGCCTAGATGAAGAGACATTGATCAATAAAACCTTTCTTGATAACCAAACATCCTTGATGCACCAAATCAGTACATTTATTCAGCTAGACCAAGTTGTGACTCATTCTATTTGTTCTCAATAGTAATCACCAATTTTTAAGAGAGTTAAATGTCAAATGTTTTTATCTTGGAAAATTATTATGTTGGGCAATTTTCTATTTTCAAAAAGAAACTTGAAGAAGTGAAAAATAAGAGTTTTGTGATTTTATGGGGACAAGTTCTTGTTTTAAAGAAATCAAGTGTGGTGATGGTGTTTTTTAGACTATTCTTGGGGCAATCTTTGGTTGATTTGAGAGCATGAATTTTCTTGAAGATATGAGAAGTGGTGAAGTGTTCTTGTGAATAGTTTAGGATGATTTTGTTGTTACGATTTGGATTGATGAATTTTAAGTTGATAAGAATTATGGGGTAAGAAGAAAACTAAATGAATGATGATGATGGGGCAATGCGAAGACTGAATGAGTGATGATTGCTAAATTTAAAGAAAGAAGAATTGTGGGGCAAGAAGAAGACCGAATAAACGATGATGATGGGGCAAATGATTTTAGGATTGCTAAATTTGAAGAAGGAAGAATGATGAGGTATTGAAAAATTGAATGATAAGGCAAAGAGAAGATTGAAGGATGACAAATTTTTGAAGAAAAGAATAAGGTAGGCTGATGATGTGACTTGGTAAGGCATTGTTTATCATTTGCATTGCATTCATGACATGCATGGCATTGCATTCCATTACATGCATTCTGACACAAAAAAAAGAGTTTGTTTGTTAAGACAATAGGATAAAAAAAAAGAAGGTTCTGAAAGACTAGATGACTAAAAATTTGGAAAATTTAAAAAAAAAGAGAGAGAGAAAAAGAAAAAAAATCAGAAAATGTGAGAAAGATTAGGAATAAGATGTGATGAAAAAGGTATGAAGTTTTGAACAAAAATGTTAAAAATTTGGAAAGGAAGAGGAAACTAAAAAGGTATGGATATGATGGGATGATGAAAAAGGGATTGAAAGATGTGATGAGATAAAAAAATGTGATAAAAAATAACAAAAAGAAGAAACTGGAATGATAAGATGATCTAGAAGATAGTATTGCAATGATGAGATAAGATCAAAGCCTCCGGGTGCAATCTGTAAGACCTCCGGGCTTGATTCTTTAAAACCTCGGGGTACAATCTATAAGACCTCTGGGCATGATTCATTAAAACCTCCGGGTACAATCTATAAGACCTCCAGGCATGATTTATTAAAACCTCCGGGTACAATCTATAAGATCTCCGGGCATGATCATTAGAACCTCCGGGTACAATCTATAAGACCTCTGGGCATGATTCATTAAAACCTCCGGGTACAATCTATAAGACCTCCAGGCATGATTCATTAAAACCTCTGGGTACAATCTATAAGACCTCCGGGCATGTTCATTAGAACCTCCAGGTACAATCTATCAGACCTCCGGGCATGATTCATTAGAACCTTTGGGTACAATCTGTAAGACCTCCGGGCATGATTTATTAAAACCTTCAGGTACAAGTTGTAAGACTTTCGAGCATGTTTCCTCAAAAGATGAGAAAATTTAAAGTTTCAGGGCCTTCCTAGTCGAAGGAGCATTTAAGAGATGAGAAAATTTAAAGTTTCAAGGCCTTTCTAGTCGAAAGAGCATTTTGAAGATGAGAGAATTTTAAAGTTTCAGGGCCTTCCTAGTCAAAGGAGCATTTAAGAGATGAGAGAATTTAAAGTTTCAGGGCCTTCCTAGTCGAAGGAGCATTTAAGAGATGAGACATTTTAAAGTTTCAAGGCCTTCCTAGTCGAAGGAGCATTTTAGAGATGAGAAAATTTAAAGTTTCAGGGCCTTCCTAGTCGAAGGAGCATTTTGAAGATGAGAAAATTTTTAAAGTTTCAGGGCATTCCTAGTCGAAGGAGCATTTTAGAGATGAGAAATTTTAAAGTTTCAGGGCCTTCCTAGTCGAAGGAGCATTTTAGAGATGAGAAAATTTTAAAAGTTCCAGGGCCTTCATAGTCGAAGGAGCTTTTTTAAGAGAAGAAAATTTTTAAAGTTTCAGGGCCTTCCTAGTAGAAGGAGCATTTTTTAGATGAGAAAATTTCAAAAGTTTCAGGGCCTCCCTAGTCGGAGAAGCATTTTCATGATGAAAACCAATTTCTTTTAAAATAAGTAAATATCAAAAAAAGAGAAGAAAACAAAAAAAAAACAAAAAAAAAGAGGAAAAACTTTGAAAAAGGAAAAAATAATAAAATGGACGCGGACAAAATGGATGTCTATGTCTTTGCACAATTACTATTTCATAGCAAATGTACAAAGAAGGGCAACTGTAGACACCATTTTTGTCTGGTTCTTTTTACATTTTTAATTAATTAGTTTGTATATATTTTATTATTGATTTTTAAATTTTATTTTTTATTTAGATTTAGAAATAAAATTTGAATTTTGATTTTGGTTTTTATAGAATAAAATAAAAAAAGAAGGAAATCTAAATTAATATTGATAGGAAAGTAGAATTAAATGAAACCATTAAAAGATTAGAAATTAATTTGAATTTGGAATTGATATTAAATTTAAGATTCGATTCTTGAAATATAAAATTTCCTAAAAAAATTGATTCTAGATTTCCAATTATTACCAAAAATTAAAAAAAATAAAAAAAGGAAAAAACCTAGGTCTATAAAAGGAAGGAGAACTAGGGTTTTGAAAGTGGGAAGAAAAAGAATTAGGGTTAGAGGGGGATACGGTTTTTCACAAGAGAGACGAGGGGGATTTTTTTTGGTCCGAAAAGAAAGAAAAAACCCTAGCTAGGGGGGAGCATTTTGGCCAAAAAAGAAGAAAACTAGCTAGAGGGGGACGACTTTTATTTGTTTACTGGAGAAAGAAAGTGGGAGGGCTTGATTATTCACTGTTCATGGTCATTTTGCTGAGGAACCCACGCCTACCATATTGCACCGTGACCCTCCTCAGCATCCTCACCCTTCTCCAAGTTCTGCCAGCCCCGCCACTACCTGCTGCACCGATCTTCATCCTGCTACGGCTGTGAAGCCGCGCACTACTGCCACCGTCACCGCTTTGCTGTGCTGCTGCAACTTTGTCGTTCCGAACCAGCCCCCACGCCCTCGTCACTCCTGCTTTGCGTTTTCTACACTACAGTTCGCTACCAGCCTGGCTGCTGTCCCCTTTACGCACCATGAGTTAACTTTCTGTCCAACAAAGTAAGAACTGAAAGAAGAAGAACCACATGGCCATCTCATATCCTCCAGAGCTGATAAATCCTCACTCTCCTGTCTGCGTTGATCTCTGTTGATAAAAGTCTCGTCAACTTCAAATTGGTTCCTTGTTCTACCTGAGCAAAGCTGCAGCCACGGACTGGAGGCAGAAATGACTACTACCTGTGCGTTGGAATCTGGCAAGTGCATGAGCTGCTGGTTTGAGGCGTGTGGGCTGGTCTGCTCGTGTACTGCTCTTGGTTTGTTGACTGTCGGTTGTTTCTGCTGGTCGGTGAAACTTGCAGCAAGCTACTGCGTGGACAAGAAGCAGGGAAGTTCGATGCATGCTGAAGCATTTGCTGCTGAATCACGTGGATAACAGGTTTTAGGGTGCAACAAATTGCTGCAAGGATCATGAGCAAGAGACGTGGGAAAGTAAAGAAAGAAGGATTAAAAAAGGATGGAAAGGCACGTGGAACAAGATTCATGCAACGTTGCTATTCCAGATTTATGCTTGGTCTTGGGTGCTAAAGGTGTAACCAAATTCCAATAGAGGAAGTCTGCCATGACTTGGACTGTTGAAGGTGTAAGACATTGAAGAAAGAAGGCCACGTGATCTCCCATTTACCAAGGTGAGTTTATTTTGTTTCAATATATTTTTAGGATTAATTAATTTAATTAACATGATTTAATTAATATAACATGATTTGGCTTAGTTTAACATGAACTAATTTATAAAGATTTATTTGCATGATTTGTATGGTAGGATTGATTTCGCATGATTCAATTAATTTGATTAATGTGTATATATATTGAATAAATAATTTGTGTATTGATATATTTGGTTAATTTAATTTGTATTTTATATGTTAGTATGATAGTTATTAGATTAATAAAATAATAGAAAAATAAGTTAAATTAGAAAAAAATGCAAATAAGAGTAAATAGAAATAAAATTAAATAAAATTATGTTAAATTTGAGTAAATATATTCCGACGATAGAACTCTAGAGGCATCACGCTTAAGTGGTACTTTAGAGATCTTGAGGTAAAAAATCTTATCTAAGGCCTCACCAACTTAATGGAGGGTCTAGATAGGATTTTTGATAACAAATAATTCATATTCATTTTAAAAGAAAATATATATAAAAATAAATTTATTATAAAATAACAGTAAAAATAATTAGTTATAAAATTAGAAAATATGTTAATGATTAATAATAATATAATAAAAATAGTAATAGCAAATAAGGAGGGAAATAAATGAAATAACCAAAGTTAGATATTAAAATAATAAAAATGAATATGATTACTCTGATGATGAAATATCAAGGGAATTACGCTCAAGTAATTTTCTTGAAAATGTCTAGGTAAGAAAGTTCTATTCGAGGCCTCACCAGCTCAATGGAAGGTCTAAATAGGATCTTCAATAAAAAGTAATTTATATTCATTTTTTAAAATTAAAATACGAATGATTAGTAAATTTGTTATTGAATTGGAATAAGAATAAGTTATAAAAATTAGATCCGATAATTAATAGTCCACGATAATAGAAATAATAATGATTAACAAAATAAGGAATAAAATGAATAAAAATTAGATATGAAAATTATAATGTAAGTGAATATGGACCACTCAATGATGAAATATTGAGAGAATTACGCATAAGTGATTTTCTTGAAATTTTCTAGGTAGGAAAATTATTTTCAAGGTCTCACCAGCTTAATGGATGGCCTAGAGATAGTTTTTCAATAATAAGTGATTTTTATTTTTTTTTAAATTATAGAATAGGTGGTTTTTATCTAAAAATATTAAATTAAAATTAAAATTAAAATCAAAAGTAATTAAGAAGATAAAAATTTTCGATAATTCATGTTAACTATAATAATAAAATAACAATAATAAATGGTAATGAAATGATAAATAGGAGTTATTGAGAGTGAATATTGATTGTTCCTATGATGAGATTCCAAGTAGATTTACGCTTAAGTAATGATTTGGAAATCTTTATGTGAGAAAATTTCTTTTGGGTCTCACCAGCTTAATGGCAAATCTAAAAAGAATCTTTGATAAAAACAATTCATATTCATTTTTGCATGAAAATAAATAAATAAAATTAAGAATTAATGAGTAATAGAATGGTAAGAATTAATTGGGTAGAAGTAGTCAAAGTTAGGAATTTCTCATAAAATATTAAAATGAATCCGACGACGGAGCCTCTTCAAGCAAGTCACATAGTACTACTTGAATACTCCTGAGGTGAGAAAGATTTTTGAGTTGTCCCACCAGCTTAATGGAGGACACTTAGAAATATCTTCAATAATAATTTTATCGAGATTAAAGATCAATGTAAGCAAATTTAGTAGATAACCTAAAACTAAATGGTACCATTTTAGGATGGGCGTTGTGAGGGTGCTAATCCTTCCTCACACGTAACCGCACTCCCGAACTTAAAACTTTTAACGTAGACCAAGCCTTGACCTTAGTTTGATTAGGTGACCAATCACACCTAGGTTAGAATGGTTGGTGGCGACTCCATAGTTTAGTGTCTAGCTATTAGGTTTTATCCAAAACTTAGTACGTTACGACAATTACCTGAGATAGATTTCTGATAGCTTTTCAGAATCAAAATTTTTTAGAGAATGTACAAAGGCTGAAGTACTTAGAGTTCTTGAATTTGAGCTAGGGGAATCTGACAGTGGACCAATATGAGTCTAAATTCATTATGCTTAGCATATATGATTCGTTGATTGCTTAAGATGAGATCAAAAGGATGATGAATTTTATTTATGGGCTGAGACCTACCATTAGAGGTCGATTATCTGCTTTGCACATTGTTTCCTATTCTAAAGCCATCCAACGAGCCTAGTTTGTTAAGCAAGACCTAAATAAGACCCAAGCACAGTTTGAGAGCTAGGGTAAGGGTAAAGGTAAACGAGTTGAGTCAAGTAAAATAGTTTAGAAGAAAGAGATGACAAGCCAAAAATTAAGAGGCAGAAGATTGATAAGCCTTGCAAACAAGTTGAGAAGCCTAAGCCTAATCAAGTATGCTCTCAATGTAGTAAGATCCATGGTACTAGACCCTGTTACTTAAAAACCAACCTTGTTTTAAGTGCAACAAAAAGGGGCATATGATTTGTCACGTCCAGAAACGTGAAATTTTGAACTAACTTTTTTCTTTCAATACTATCATTCTCATTTAAACATTCATTACCATTCGATTTGCATTCGGTGTCAGTGTAAGTTCACTCTATAACTTTCAATTACAAATCAATCTTTATAGCATTAGAATATTAATCAATGCATAATAAACAAAAGATCAAAATATAAATCATGACATTGCAATTTATATTTCCGTTTATATCAACTCAATTCAAATACATCCCACAGGTTCATCTTGATATTATTCGACATTACACTATATGATTTACATCCCGGATTATAAATATAGTGGTTGTGTGTGCACTATCTAAATACAAAAGCATAACACTTAGCATATACCTGCTTATTTGCTACTTTAAACTTCTAGTAATCTCTTTTGACTAACCTTGAACCTACGATTGCCACATATACAACGAATTATCTGAGATGGTGAGTAAGGGGGTGAGCTATAAAGCTTAGTAAGTAACATATATGAAAAAAAAAAGAAAATCATGCTAACTATATGCAAGAATCCTATATATATACATATCTACATGCCAATACAGCTTAATGTAGTACCTTCAATTATTAACTTATTGATTATCACTAACATTAGCTCGATTTTAGAAGGAAGAAATACTATAACCGGTTAGGGATATCGAGCTAAGTATGGAAGAATACTTTGAAGTACCTCACTTGTCCTAGTCCCTAGATCCGACTATAGGTGTCCTAACGAGACTGACAAAATGATGCATTAATGTTATGAACATGTCAATGTAGATGTATGCCATTTCCTCAAAACTGTGGCAATTTCTTTGCCTTTAAACCATAACAATGTGATTTATTTCTTTTAAAACTATGATAACGCAAATCATTACCTTTAAAATCATGATAATGCATTTTACATGCCTTTCATCTCAAAATCTGATTTTCAAAGCATTAACGGTTAAACAGTACAAAATCGTTCGTTTCAAATACAAATGATAAAGCTTATCAAACATTTAAATCAAATACAAATAAATAAATACTTTTAATCGATATCATCAAATCATTCGTACCATTTTTTGATTTTCAAACGTTTCATTTCTGTCAATAAAACAATCAAATCGATGAAACATTTGGTGGAGACTATCAACATCCCAATAGAATTATGCATAAAAGATATCCCATAAGAAATGCACATATGAAATGGCATACCTAATATGATAACTCCCAATTGATAAGCATTTCACATGGAGTATAAAATATGATGAGAAATGATATATAGTGAAAATGATTCTGAGGCTAATGGCATATTGGCAGTATTAATTAAAAGATGATTAAGAGGACAAGAATGATGAGTATACGAAACCGTGCCACCTTTAACCTAAGTTAAATTCGGAGGACCGAATTTCTTAAGGTGGGGAGAATGTGATAATCGCAAATTTCTGAATTTTTATATTACTTATTTGAGAATTTAATTTTAAATGCGAAAGATAAATTAAACTAAATAAAGGAATTATTTACAAGATGGAATATTGTTGGAAATTCCATAAATAATGAAGTTAAGGACTTGATAAATTATATGGAGGAAATTAATTTGGATAAATGAAAATCCAAATTAAATAAGAAAATGAGGAAGAAAATATATATTGTACATACAATATATATTGTATTATTTCATTATATAAATACATATAAATGTTATTCTATTTTAAAGTATATATGTAAACATAATATATATATTAGATATATATATATATATATATATATATTTGTAATATATAATATATATACATATTTTTGTATATAATACATATATATAGTACTATACTATATATAAAATTATATATAGTATAATATATATAGTATAATATGTATATAATAAAATTAAAACAAAAAAAAAGAGATAGGAAGGAATCGAGACAGAGCCCAATCCCTTCCTAGCCAGAGGCTGCCGGCAGCAGAGCTGCCGCCATCGACAATGAGAAGAGAGAGGAAGGGAGGAGATGATGCCGGCGAAGTGAAGCGAGGCCGGTGACAGAAAGATGAAGCAAAACGAACGAAAAAGAGGCAGAAACCGGCGGAAGCCGGAAAAGAAAAAGAGAAAGGGATCTGGCGGTGCCGGCAGAATTGGCCACCGCCACTGCCACCGAATCATCGCCGGAGGAAGAGGAACAAGATGGAGGCCACTCGAGGCGTGGTGAACGGCGGAGGAGGAGAAGAAACCGAGGCAAAACCGAGTAGATCCGCCACCGTGCCGTCGATTCAGGCCGAACGGAGACCACCAACAGACTCGCCGTGCCGTCGGCCAGCTATGGACCCCTTGAAGCGCCAGAGAACCGGCCGTCGTCGAAGAACCGGCGAGGAAGAAGGCTGAATCGGCTGACGGGAAAAAAGAAAAGAAAAAGCAAAAAGAAAAAGAAAAAGAAAAGAAAGAGAAAGGAATGAAAAGAGAAAAAAAGGGAAGAAAAAAAGGAAAAGAAGAAAAGAGAGGAAAAAAGAAGAATTTCGAAAATTACGGAAAATCCCGAGAATTTGGAAACCCAGGAATTACAAAAATCGGTAAGAAATCTCAAAAAATGTTAAATTATTTAAATAATTTATTTATTTAAATAATTATAAAAAATTCTAAATTTTAGAATTTAAATTTCAGAAAATTCCCTCGATTATCGAGACAATGGAATCGGACGAAGTGAACACGGGCACGACAAACGAGGCGATCGTCGACCCGGAAAAGGTAAGGGATGCATATGCAGCACTGTAAGGATATTCAGTCTGCATGATTTTAATTATGAAATATTTTATGAAAATATTTATGAAAATATTGCGATGAATGATTGGTTGAAAAATTGTGGTGAAGTACCGGTTGAAATTATAAACTGTATTTTTCGTGCAGGAGGCTAGCCAATCGGCAGCCGTTATACTACCGAAAAATTATCGAAAATTTCTAGAAAATTTCATAAAAGCATAATAAATGATTTTATTTCACGAGAAATGATTTTCAACCACGAAAATCGAGAAAATGAATATTTTTCATAAAAACATGAATAAAATGAAAGTGATTTTAAAATATTCATGTTTTCGAGAATGGTGATAATGAAATCACCGAAAATTCTCCTGATATGTAAATTACACGTAATACGAGATGGAAAATGAAAAGAAATAAAGTGAATATTTTTATATATATTTCTTAAATATTCACTAAATGGTTTTATAACCTTTATGGTTTTAAATTACGAAATTATATATATTTTTATAAATTCCATAAAGGTTTATTGATGATGAGAAATACGGTTTTGAGACGAGATGGCATTCTATCATGCTGATATGTGATATGTAACATGTAATATGTGATATGTGATACGTAGTCCCGGTCGACACCTGATCAGTAATCCGCCGAGGACAATTATAGACTATGGCCATAGATCTGACATGATGATTTTATACCCTTCGGGGTCTATAGCATGATATGAGTAACGACCCAGTGGATGGGCTGGTCGTGCGTGCCTAAGTCTCCATATATGAGAAATGTTTTATATGATATGTTATATGTTAAATGTAAATGTTCTACATGATATGTGATACATGAAATGTAAATGTTTTATATGATATGTAATATGAGAAATGAAAATGATTTACAGCATTTTACTAAATGCTTATTTCAGTACTGATTTTAGTACTATGAGATGATTTTCATATGACATATGATATGAACATGTAATATGTTTTCAAACGGAATAAGAGTTTATAAGTCTAATATTCTTATTCTGATTTTAAATTGAATATTAGACTATATGTGACATGAATATGTGATTTGTTTTAAAAAGGAAAGAGGAGGAAAACAAATCTAATATTCTTATTTTAAACTTTAAATTGAATATTAGATTTAAATGATTTATATGTTATACAAAAAGGAAATTATAGCTTATTTTGCTATTTAAAGTACTGTACTAATTATGATTGTACAGTAAAATATGAAATGAGTTTAAATGAGAACGATGATGATTTAACTAATATTCTTTTCAAAGGATATATGAATATTAGTTACTTTATTTAAATGCTTTATTTTATAAAAGTATTATTTTGAAGAGAATATGAAAATGATATGAAATGAAAAGGTAAAAGGATATAAATTTTAAACGAAAAGAAATTTATTACTCTCTACAGTTGCTTTTAGTTTCCGGGATAAGATAGGTATTTCAAAATACCTACCTTACTCCATCCGGATCCCTCGCCGACTGTATTATCCTTCCTACATGCGAGCCTAGAGCCCATAGGAAAAATGAAAAAGTTTTTCAGCATATAGATAGCTGAATATCAAGTATGCATATAATTCCCTTGCTGAGCCGTGGTTTGCTCACCCCTTAATTTTAACATTTCAGGTTTTTGAAGATTGAGAGTCTGACACTTAAAAGATTTCGGCTGCGCATTTGAGGACGATACGACAGCTAGATTTATTTAATAAGGTATGATCATTTGTTTTCTGTATTTAGACTCACCTACAGTACTACTTCCTTATGAATTAAGATAGGGGATGTAATTTATATTAGAATTTTATATGGAATTATTTATATGTAAAAGAAAAGTAAAGTATCGCAGACAGCCCAACCAAATAAGATGTATAGAATAAGATGAAAAATAGGGCCACGGGTTGTGACAGATTTAATGGTATCAGAGCATGATTGGCCTGATGTCTGTCGATACTTTTGGAAAGAAATTGTGTCAGAAAAAGATTAATATCTCCTGTAGTACTGTGTAGTCTAAATACATAGAGAAAATAAATGATTGCAAATTGAGTTAAGTGTTTAAAAGGGGGTGAGAATTATGAAATAAGGAATGCCAAAAAGGAAAACGGGTCAAGAATGTTACCTAAAAATTGGTGATCTTATAATCTAAATGAAGGTCAGTTCGGTACGGAACATAAATGGACTCGGTGAGGGCCCCACCAGTACTTTTTTGTCCAGATCGAATTAAAACCTGAAAGTGATGATATAAAGGAGGGGAATGAAATGTCATCATTAAATAGACCTTAAGATCAACAATTGAAGGTATTTGAAGGAAAGAGAAAATTTTTGACCAAAAATGACCAAAATACCCCTGCCTCTGAAATTTTACCGGGAGTTAAAATAAACCAATGGAGGTTGGAATTGACTGATTTGACAGAGTAAATAATGATGTAAAGCTGACTTACAAGCAAAATACTGCAACTGTGGATTTTAATGAACTTCTTTGTCGAAATCGAATGAGATCTAAATTGCTGATATTAGTATGAGAAAGAATACTATCAGCACATGGATAATAAGATCCTTGGTTAAATGTATATTAAGGAGAAAGAAATAAATGTCGAAATGACGAAAATGCTCCTATGTTGGGCGATGTGCTGAATAGTGATGAAACCAAGTGATTTCAAATTCCTTAATGATAATGAAATTATTAATGGCATAGAGGATGTCATTTGGATATATCGATCCCTAGTACTGATTCCACTTACACTTCTATTATGGACGTGAATTGCGAGTGACCTAGTGAAAGGGCTAGGCCTCATGATGAAACCTCGAGGGGTGACCCAGTGAAAGGGCTGGGCATTCTCAAAGAGGTTAGTACACATATGTAAAGGCGGACAACGGATAGGCCGAGGCTTTATATGATACGATCCAATAAGAGTGTATAGTGGAAGGTTATAAGATGATTGGCCCGGCTATTGACGGTAAGGGCCTGAATTACTAGTGTATCAACTCGAATAACTATTACGGGATCGTGGATATTATGAAAGTGAAATGAATACAGAAACTGATTGAGAAAGTACATAGTACAGATAATGAAATCCATAACAGTACGATTGATCGAGGTTCTATACACTTATACTATTTTTGAGGTATTAAATGAATATTTATTTATAGAACCGGAGCATTTGGAGACATGCATTGCAAATTGATGTACTATATGGAGTGTTGTAAATTGGAGAATATTTATAAGAACAGTAAAGTGATAAAAAGAAAAAGATGACAGCTAACCTAAGTTCTTCAGGACCCTTGAGACAAAATGAGACGGGCGACCCAATGATGGGCGACCCGCAATGGACAATGTGATGTGAGATGTGCGCGAACTATGTGGATGCTGACTCACTTGTAAGGGTAAACCTAGGGCGAAAGGATCGCCTAGGGGATGCTCATCGACGGCCGATTCGAATGGGCGAGACTCTTACAAGGAGCTTAATGGTAATACGAGTGTAAGGAACTAGGTACGTACGGGTACCAGGGTTCAAACCTCGTGGATAATATGCTCAAAGGAGTTAAACCTGAATTTATTAAATGAACTTGATTCTGAAGTAAATTACAGTGGTAATAAATTGGTTAGCTGTAACATGTGTTGATAACCGTTGTACTTACTATAGCTTACTGGAATGAGATTTGTAAGGCTATAAAGTGTAAGTAAACAATGAAATCAAGGTAGAGTATGAGTCGAAATGAATCGAATAGTAAATGTCTCTGCCTTGAGAATATACAGTGTAAATGATAGGATATGTGGATGAAATGTCCGAATTAATAAGAAATGTGTGATTAAAGAAAGTATCTGATTTGATTTCCGATAGAACTTCCAGAGTTATGTAAATTGGAGGAATCGAGATAACATTGACTCGATTTTGAATATGAAATCTGATTCTAAGCTTATATCGGAGAACTTAAGAAAATCCGAAACCTTAAGAAATCCACTTTGGAAAATGTGAGAATAATGAAATGCACGTGTATAAGGTGTAATTGAAGGAAATACAGATAACGTAAATTGAGGATAAGAAAGTTATCTATATAAGTGTAAGTGAGAGAAGCACTAATGATTTGAGATGTAGATGAAATAAAGTGATATAGTAAATGTTTACTATCTAATAAAGCTCTCATGAAGAACAAGTATTCATCTATATGAAAATAGACGCTTTATTGATCTGATCACAGATATATGAGGAGTTAATAAGACTAACTTCAGTATAAAGCGTCCTTAGATAAAAGATTGGAGACTAATGTCTGTAAGATGATGATTAGAACTCAGAGTGAATTTTACGAGTTCCTATTGAGGTTACGAGGTTAATGATTTGTCTTGTGAGGTATATATGCCTAAAGAATGAGGCATCCATACATGAGTAAATTGATGAAATACTGATATAGTCTAAGACATCAATGGAAAATGAGCAGCATAGTGGTATAACCCCGTAGACTCTTAAAGATAGTGAATTATATGTTAAGTATGGCAAATAGAAGATTTAGCTAGACAGTATCTCTTCCTGAGATATATGATCTCGAGATGACAGGATGACAGTGAACCTGTCTATGATATTGAGATAATGATTGAGATACAAAAGTAATGAGTCTAGCTAGATACTACTGCCAGTCTATAAAAGAGTGATGAGACTAGCTGCTCTATAGATGAGATCTAATTAAAGAAATTAAAGTCGGTAAATGGATAAGTGGGAAAAAATGGTATGAAAAAGGTTAAAGATTTTAACAGTAAACTATCATACCACTTGAGAAAAACCGACTAAATTGATGAAAGTAAAAAGAGATAAAAGTGGAAATATGAAAACAAAAATGAAAGTGGAATAAGGAAATAAGTTGCATGATGAGAAGAGAACATCAATATGAAACAATTCCTAAAGGTAAGACTGAAAGTGATTTGTATTGGTTATCACATAACTATGGCAAGATGTAAAATCACGCCAGGTTTGATAAGTGAAATTAGTGATACTCCAAGGAGTAAGATAATTGATATGTTTACTGCCAGTATATAAATGGAAAAATGATAAATATATATACAACCACCTTGGACATGGTGGAATTACATGGATAATGTGGTGACGAAAATGATGATTGATTTGTCACCTATGAAATTTAAATAATGAAGAGTATAAGCTCAAGTATATTCTAAAACTTAAGTGATATAGAGTATACCATAAGAATAAGAGATGTAATGATGAGATTACATGGAAAGACGATATGGAAAGAAAATGATGAGTAAATAGCAAAGTCTGCAAATGAGCTGCAGCATTTGATGAAATAAATATGAAATGAGTATTAGAGATAATAATGAAGAATCTAAAAGAAATATGATAATATGGAAGTGATTATAGACTGATAGTCTAATGAAATCACTCCTCCATTATCAAACTCTTAGATTCTTTAGTGCTATAGTCGAGATTTGATTATAAAATGACAAGAATGTATGTGAAGTTCCAGTGAGCTCTATATGTGATGGGAATCTCTGAGTAGCTATATGTTATGGAAAATAGCAAAAGGCTCTGAGATTCCAAATTTATAGACAACACCACTTCGTACATGATGTAAAAATGTTTGAGCGTAATACGGAAACGCTCGATGATATGTTGAGTGAGCGGATGCACGAGATGTGAAAGCTACTGGGACAATTACATACTATTGATTTAAAACGTGTAAATGATAGTTATCAAACTATATCGACTTGGCACTAATTAAGAAAACAGATGATGAATCATATGAGATATGAAAAGGAGTGGAAATGGATAACTCCCACTTGATAAGCATTTCACAGGGAGTATAAAATATGATGAGAAATGATATATAGTGAAAATGATTCCGAGGCTAATGGCATATTGGCAGTATTAATTAAAAGATGATTAAGAGGACAAGAATGATGAGTATACGAAACAGTGCCACCTTTAACCTAAGTTAAATTCGGAGGACCGAATTTCTTAAGGTGGGGAGAATGTAATAACCGCAAATTTCTGAATTTTTATATTACTTATTTGAGAATTTAATTTTAAATGCGAAAGATAAATTAAAGTAAATAAAAGAATTATTTACAAGATGGAATATTATTGGAAATTTTGTAAATAATGAAGTTAAGGAATTGATAAATTATATGGAGGAAATTAATTCGGATAAATGAAAATCCAAATTAAATAAGAAAATGAGGAAGAAAATATATATTGTACATACAATATATATTGTATTATTTCATTACATAAATATATATAAATGTTATTCTATTTTAAAGTATATATGTATACATAATATATGTATATATATATATTAGATATATATATTTGTAATATATAATATATATATATACATATTTTTGTATATAATACATATATATAGTACTATACTATATATAAAATTATATATAGTATAATATATAGTATAATATGTATATAATAAAATTAAAACAAAAAAAAAGAGATAGGAAGGAATCGAGACAGAGCCCGATCCCTTCCCAGTCAGAGGCCGCCGGCAGCAGAGCTGCCGCCGTCGGCGATGAGAAGAGAGAGGAAGGGAGGAGATGATGCCGGCGAAGTGAAGCGAGGAGGCCGGTGACGGAAAGATGAAGTGAAACGAACAGAAAAGAGGCAAAAACCGGCAGAAGCCGGAAAAGAAAAAGAGAAAGGGATCTGGCGGTGCCGGCAAAATTGGCCACCGCCACTGCCACCGAAGCATCGCCGGAGGAAGAGGAAGAGGATGGAGGCCACTCGAGGCGCGGTGAACGGCGGAGGAAGGCCGACGGAGGAGGAGAAGAAATCGAGGCAAAACCGAGTAGATCCGCCGTCGTGCCGTCGATCCAGGCCGAACGGAGACCACCAGCAGACTCGCCGTGCCGTCGGCCAGCTGTGGAGCCCTTGAACCGCCGGAGAACCTGCCGTTGGCGAAGAACCGGCGAGGAAGAAGGCTGAACCGGCTGACGGGAAAGAGGAAAAGAAAAAGAAAAGAAAAAGAAAAAAGAAAAAAGAAAAAGAAAAAGCAAAAGAAAAGAAAGAGAAAGAGAAAGGAAAGAAAAGAGAAAAAAAAGGAAGAAAAAAGAGGAAAAAAGAAGAATTTCAAAAATTACAGGAAATCCCGAGAATTCGAAAACCCGAGAATTACAAAAATCGGTAAGAAATCCCAAAAAATGTTAAATTATTTAAATAATTTATTTATTTAAATAATTATAGAAAATTCTAAATTTTAGAATTTAAATTTCAGAAAATTCCCTCGATTACCGAGACGATGGAATCGGACGAGGTGAACACAGGAGCGACAAACGAGGCAGTCGCCGACCTGAAAAAGGTAAGGGATGCATGTGCAGCACTGTAAGGATATTCAGTATGCATGATTTTAATTATAAAATATTTTATGAAAATATTGCGATGAATGATTGGTTGGAAAATTGTGGTGAAATACCGGTTGAAATTATAAACTGTATTTTCCGTGCAAGAGGCTAGCCAATCGGCAACCGTTATACTGCCGAAAAATTATCAAAAATTATCGAAAATTTCTAGAAAATTTCATAAAATCATAATAAATGATTTTATTTCAGGAGAAATGATTTTCAACCAAGAAAATTGAGAAAATGAATATTTTCCATAAAAACATGAATAAAATGAAAGTGATTTTAAAATATTCATGTTTTCGAGAATGGTGATAATGAAATCACCGAAAATTCTCCTGATATGTAAATTACACGTAATACGAGATGAAAAATGAAAAGAAATAAAGTGAATATTTTTATATATATTTTTTAAATATTCACTAAATGGTTTTATAACCTTTATGGTTTTAAATTATGAAATTATATATTTTTTTATAAATTCCATAAAGGTTTATTGATGATGAGAAATACGGTTTTGAGACGAGATGACATTCTATCATGCTGATATGTGATATGTGATATGTAACATGTAATATGTGATATGTGATACGTAGTCCCGGCCGACACCTGATCAGTGATCCGCCGAGGACAATTATAAACTATGGCCATAGATCTGTCATGATGATTTTATACCCTTCCGGGTCTATAGCATGATATGAGTAACGACCCAATGGATGGGCTGGTCATGCGTGCCTAAGTCTCCATATATGAGAAATGTTTTATATGATATGTTATATGTTAAATGTAAATGTTCTACATGATATGTGATACGTGAAATGTAAATGTTTTATATGATATGTAATATGTGAAATGAAAATGATTTACAGCATTTTACTAAATGCTTATTTCAGTACTGATTTTAGTACTACGAGATTATTTTCATATGACATATGATATGAACATGTAATATGTTTTCAAAAGGAATAAGAGTTTATAAGTCTAATATTCTTATTATGATTTTAAATTGAATATTAGACTATATGTGACATGAATATGTGATTTGTTTTAAAAAGGAAAGAGGAGGAAAATAAATCTAATATTCTTATTTTAAACTTTAAATTGAATATTAGATTTAAATGATTTATATGTTATATGAAAAGGAAATTATAGCTCATTTTGCTATTTAAAGTACTGTACTAGTTATGATTGTACAGTAAAATATGAAATGAGTTTAAATGAGAACGATGATGATTTAACTAATATTCTTTTCAAAGGATATATGAATATTAGTTACTTTATTTAAATGCTTTATTTTATAAAAGTATTATTTTGAAGAGAATATGAAAATGATATGAAATGAAAAGGTAAAAGGATATAAATTTCAAACGAAAAAAATTTATTACTCTCTACAGTTGCTTTTAGGTTCCGGGACAAGATAGATATTTCAAAATACCTACCTTACTCCATCCGAATCCCTAGCCTACTGTAGTATCCTTCCTACATGCGAGCCTAGAGCCCATAGGAAAAATGAAAAAGTTTTTCAGCATATAGATAGCTGAATATCAAGTATGCATATAATTCCCTTACTGAGCCGTGGTTTGCTCACCCCTTAATTTTAACATTTCAGGTTTTTGAAGACTGAGAGTCTGACACTTAAAGGATTTCGGCTGCGCATTTGGGGACGATGCGACAGCTAGATTTATTTAATAAGGTATGATCATTTATTTTTTGTATTTAGACTTACCTACAGTACTACTTCCTTATGAATTAAGATAAGGGATGTAATTCATATTAGAATTTTATACGGAATTATTTATATGTAAAATAAAAGTAAAGTATCGCAGACAGCCCAACCAAATAAGATGTATAGAATAAGATGAAAAATAGGGTCACGGGCTATGACACCTAACACATGGGCTAGGGATCCACCCAAAAGCCAAGCACATAAAAAAAGACAAATGGCCATTGTCAAAAGTCCACATTGTGCACTAGTCAGGTTATAGTTATGGTATTGAGGACTTGACTAAGATCTCACTGCAAGATACACATACTCCACATAAGCGCATAAGTATGCATGATCGCCATAGGAGTTAACAATCTCAAAACATTTACTCAGTTCCCATAAACACTAAACATTTTTACTTTAAGGCATAGTGTAAAATACAATCAAAACTTTTCATTCAACTGGGAACCAAGTTTCGTTTCACAAATCGATACGATAAACTCAAATCATTTCATATTCGTTCGATCTTTAAAACATTCAATTTCTGCATTCTTTCAGATCATTTTAAAACCAGTACTTAATGCACTTTAAAACTTGTGAGCATAACAATCCAAATTTTCAAAGAATAATCATGGCATGTATGATACAAATGAGCATGATTTGACACATGCAAGCATATTATTGTGCTTTAAAACTATTATGCATAATGATTGGAAACGGTCAAACAATATCTATGATATGAACAATGCAATTATGCATGATTAACACATGCAAACATATTATCTTTCCAATCTATTTCAATACCATTTTACAAAGTTTACTTGAATCTTTCATTCCGATCATTGAAGATCAACATTGACCCTCCAAAATCCATTACTAATTTCAAGACATTTCTTTCGATTCATTAATTATCTATCATTTTAATTAATTTACCTCAAAACCATCCAAATCATTCAATAAATTCTTATCGATAAATCAAATTGAAAGCTTCGAATTTGTTCTTAGAAAAACACAAGTAATATAACATCTAAATACTTCTTTTGAAAATATAAGTCTTCCAACAATTTCTTTTCCTCTTATAATTTTTATAAAAATTTCGACAGCATAATGGCTATAACTATCCTAACCGTCCTGCATGAAGACACAATTTATATTTCTCAAGACCAACCATAATTTCCCAATGCAGTTCATACATAATCAAACTCGTTTCTCAATCCATTAATCATACATTAAACAATCAAATTATCATCTATTTATTATTTTTCAAACCTAAGTCATATCCAACATCATTCTTTCATATAACCATATCAATAACAACATCATGAAGTCATTTAATTAATCAATTAAGAATTTCTATGTTTATTCTTTAAACCTTTAAACTTAAAATCAATCATTAATTCTTATCCAACAAACATACCAATTAATTTTATATGCAACATGACATCATCCTACTTCTTCCAGATATGTCCCTTACTTATACAGTATCACTTCATTCAAACAACACAATTGGTGTCATCGAACCAATGGATCGATCTTTATTCGTCTACTTTTCCATTTTACTCTTTGACTTCAGAGCTTTAACAATGGCAGCAAATTTGGAGCGCTGTATCACCAAGTAAATAGCCAATTCAGGGCTCCAAATTCTGGGTTTAGAGAGAGCTAGTGATGAGGAACAAATTTCATTTAGGGAGCTAAGTGATTTTGGTGAGGAGAAAGAGGGGTTTTAAAAGGTTATCTCTCTTAAAGTTAGTGAAAAAATAAAAGAAAGAGGGCTGTAATGGGGGTGCTGGCCATGAGGTAGAAGAAAGGCTCAAATATCTTAATTTTATGCTATTTTAATATTAAAATATCATCTACTTGTGATTTACCATTTTACCCCTTGCTTTTCCACTTTATTACTAGGCTTTGCTTGTTTTTCACTCAAATCCATTACTACAAAAATCCATTTTCCTACCAAGATCCAAACATGGCCTTAGTTACTATTCCAAAATTCATTATTACTCTTAAAATATCTCTTTCAACAAATTACCAAAATACCCTTGCACAATTCTAATATTCCATCCATATCCCTCACAATTTAATATTATTTACTATGATAAAATAAAATTCATATTTATTTTATTTTCATACAGATAACATCTACCTATCATAATATGGTCAAATAGTTGACTTTTAGTAAATATTAACTTATTAAAATGGTAAAATTGCCAAAATAATCCTAAGCAATCATTCACGTTGTTTTTAGCATTTTCGCGTGACACAATTCACAGGTTGGATCCACGTGAAGCTTCTTCATGCGAGGGCTTGTCAATGAATGTTTGTTGGTCAAAAGTCAAACTAGGTTGACCGTTATTCAAAAAAGTTCTCCCAACCTATGGACAAAATCATCTTTTTTTTAATTTGTTGCACGCAAACATAAATATGCACAAAAGAAGGAATTTCAGAAAGTGATCTTACCAGTTATGTATTTCGAGCTCAAATTTAACATTTTGCCACTTTCGTCCTCATCCGAGTTAAGGATAATCATGTGGGGCCCACATTGCAATTTCCTGCCATACTTTTAAAGCATAGCATTAACTATAGCTTATTTTGATATTTCAAATTAAATCTCCAATTTGGACTTATTATGAAATATGAATAAATCAATCCTCAAATACTTTCTAATAAACTCTCTTAGAACCATGTCAAATTATAAAAATTCTAGTGTGGATCCCACATCCCTTTCCTTCAACACTCCTACTTGGAAATCTTAGCTATAGTCATTTTTTTCTCTAAATCCTTAACTTAGGGAATTATATGAGAATTGGGTCCCACATGATTAAAGACTACCTAAAGTGGAATGATATAGAGAAATGGCCTAAGAAAGCAGCTGCAGATAAAGCAAAGGCAGCAAAAAAGGTTAAGAAGTCTCTAGCTCACGGCAGAGTGTTTGCCCTAGATCAGGAGGCCGCAGACACATCCGACCTCATCGTTAAGTGTAAGCTCCTCTAACATTGAAAATTTATGTTTAATAAATCCTAAGTCTACACATTCATTTGTTTTATCTTTATTTGCTAAGAGACTAAACGTAGAGCCAAAGTCATTGGGATACATGTTGCACATAAGCACACCATTAAAAGAATCTCAAATGATAGAATCTATTTTGTAAAAAGTGTAAAGTGAAAGTGGGAGATAAAAAGTTGGCTGATTTGATTTTATTACATATATACGGCATAAATGTCATTTTGGGTATGGATTGGTTAGCCACCAACCATGCCAGTGTAGATTGTCATAGTAAAAATTTAACCTTTGATCTCACCGAACCAGTTGTAATGCAATTTGATAAATGAAATGAAAGTGAATATTATATTGGGGAATCTTACATGAATATATTGTTATCTATTTTTAAGATTATCTAGCCTTTATGGAGGATGTAAACAACGAACATATGGAGTTGTCAAATAACCTAATAGTTAGACTTTCCAAATGATTTATCAAGATTACAACCTAAGAGAGACCAAGTTTTCCATCGATCTTCTACCAGGGACTAAGCTAATCTCTAAGCCCTCTACGGAATGGCACTATTGGAAATAGAAGAGTTGAAGAAGTAGTTGCAGAAATTGTTAGATAAGGGGGTTATCTAACCAAGTGTGTCACCTTGAGGCACTCTTATTTTGTTTGTTAGAAATAAAGATGGAAGCCTCCGGCTATGTATCGATTATCGACTGCTAAACAAAGATACAGTTAAGAACAAATATCCTCTGCCTTGAATAGTTGACTTTTTTAATCATTTGCAAGGTACATTTGTATTTTTTAAGGTTGATTTATGATTTAGGTATCATCTGTTGAGAATTAAAGGTGAAGATATCTCAAAGACTGCTTTTAGAGTTTGGTATAGACACTACGAGTTCCTTGTCATGCCATTCAGGTTAACCAACGCACCTACAGCCTTTATGAGTTTGATGAATGAGATCTTAGAGCCATACCTTGATCAATTTATTATTATTTCCATCGACGACATCCTGGTTTTTTTCTAAATCCTAGGTACAGCATGAGGACCATTGGAGGATTTCTCGCCTGACTCTAAGAGACAGGCAGTTTTATGCAAAGTTTAGTAAGTATGAGTTTTGGTTAGAAAACATATCATTTCTGGGTCATGTGGTGATGAAGAATGGAGTATTAATAGATCCATCCAAAGTTAAGGCTGTCTTGAGATGGGATAGGCCGAAGATGGTTATTGAAATCTATAGCTTTTTAGGAATGGCAGGGTATTAGTATTGATTTGTGCGAGGGTTGTCAAGGATCGCAAAACCATTGACACGCCTCACTCATAAAGGTTACGTTTGAGTGGACGGAAACGTTTGGGGATAATTTCAAGTAGCTTAAGTAGAAGTTGACTTCATCATCGATCCTTACTATATCAAGTGGGTTTGAAGGGTTTGTTATGCATAGTGATGCTTCAATATAGGGTTTCGGTTACGTCCTGATATAGCATGGTAAAGTAGTAGCTCACGAAACTAAATAGCTAAAAGATCATAGGAAGAACTACCCCACCCATGATCTAAAGCTAGCAGTAGTGGTATTCACACTGAAAATTTGGCCCCGCTACTTATACGGTGAGAAATTGCAAATCTACACTAACCTTAAAAGTTTGAAATATATGTTTTTCTTAGAAGGAATTGAATATGACACAAAGACATTGGATGGAACTTCTCAAAGATGAAGACTGCGAGATCCTGTACCATCCAAGGAAAGCTACTGTTGTTGTCGATGCGTCGAGTCATAAGAGTATAGGTATGGTATCATATAAAATGGTTCAAGAGTGGAGTCTATTCGAGAAGTTCTTCAAGCTGAATCTGAGAATGGAACTTTTTGATGATTTTCTGATAGCCAATTTACGGATTGAGCTGAGTAAAGTTAATCAGATCAAACAAGCTTAAAGAGAGTATCCGATTTTAATTGATTAGGCTAGTCAGAAAAAACAAGGCTTAAGGCTAGACTTTATGGTTGGTGATGATGGGATTCTCAGATATAAGATTCTTAGATCCGAGAATAGGCTCACAGTTCGAAGTATATGATGCAAATAGGTAACATTAAGATGTATAAGAACTTGCAAGGTTTTTATTAGTAGGCCAGGATAATGAGAGACACAACAAATTTTATGTCTATCTCACATGTAAGGAAGTTTATGGTTGAGCATAAGAGACTTGCGAGGTTGCTCAAGACTTTACCAACTCCAACCTGCAAATTGGAGCACATTTCTATGGACTTTATTATGAAACTCCCCAAAAAACGAAGGGGTCTTGATGCCATTTGGGTTATAAAAGACAGTTTGAGCAAATCTGCACACTTTCTGCCTATGAAAGCCATAGATTCTCTGAGTTCACTTGTAAAGCTATATGCTAGGGAAATTATTGGATTGCATGGTGCCCTAAAAATTTCACATTTATCATAGTGATCATGCTTATAGGAATTCTAATTATGATTTGACATATATTTAAGCATATCATAATTTAAATGCCCTAATCTAACATGCCACAAAGTAGAAGATACAACAAAATAAGTAGAAGCAACATTTATTTTATTAATACTTAGTTTAAACATGCCATCAATTAAATATCTCTTTCCTAAAAATATAAAATTTTTAGAGATTACAAACGTGTCCAATTCTAGAACAATCTTAAAGCCTCTCTTGCATAACTGGCTTGCAGAAGCTAAGTTCCTCTAGTCATCAAGAACTTGATGCACATTGACAAGGGTCAATTTTTGTCCAGATGTGAAGTTGAGCATCACACTCCCTTTTCCTAGCAGTTTGACAGGAGCATGGTTTCCAATAAAGACTTCATTATTTTCTTCAGTGTAAGTGCTGAAAAATTTCTTATTGTTATAGACATGAACTGTTTCTCTTGAATCAAGAAACCACTCTATGGTTTCTGCTTTTGTTGTCATGTTTAATTCAGTAACCATGGCCACAAAATTCATGTCATCTTTAACCACCATATTAGCTTGAATAGATTGTCCAAAACTATTGCCCTTATTCTTCCTATCTTCTGCAATCTTGACTCTAAAATCTTTAATATAGTGTCTCTGCTTTCCACAATGAAAACAGTCCTTGTTTTTCTTATTGTTGTTGTTTAACTTCTTAAATCCACCAGTTTTTTGGACTTTAAGTTTGTTCTGATGTGATAACCGTTAATTTTCTAAAATTAATATTAAATATCAGTAAATTTAAATATAATGCAAATAGAAAAGTTAAATAAATAAATAACATTATTTATGAGATTGAAATATTGTCGAAATTTAAAAGGTTGATGAAGTGTTGGATTTGAGAAATTGTAATCAAGGAAATTAAATTTGGATATAAAGAAATCCAAATCAAATAAGAAATAAAAAATGAGTATAATTATATATTTATATTATATAAATATATTTTTATGTAAATACATATGTACACAAATGAAATATATGTATATATTATATATATATATATTGATATATAATATATATATTGATTGATATATATATTATTTATATAATAAAAAAAAGAAAAGTACACATGTATATACTTATGTGTGTGTGTGTGTATATATATATGAACATTATTTTATGTTAAAGTGTAAAATATATATATATACAAATATGTATTTTGATACAAAATATGTATTTAAATACATATTATAAATAGTGTATTTATATATATAATTATAATTATAGTTGTATATATAATTATAATGTATATATAAATATATATAAAGGAAACAGAAACGGGATCGGGACCTCGTTTTTGTCAAAAATGGAGAAAAGAGCTGACCTCGTCGGCGGCACCGGAGAAAGGGAGAGAGAGAGGGGAAGCTGTCGCCGGCGAGGAAAGGAAGAGAAGGAAGCTGCCGGCAACAGGAAAGAAAAAGGAAAAAAGAGAAGAAATCAGGAACCAAAAGAAAGAGAGGAGAAAAACGAAACGGCGGTGCGGGCCGATCCGATCACCGCCACACCTACCACGACTCCGGCGAAGGTAAGGGGAAGGAAAAGGGACCGTCGGTGGTGGAGAATGAAGAGGAAAGAGGAAGAAAAAGGAGGAGAAGGAACTGAAGCTGCCACCGCCAGATCTATCGTCGTCGCCGTCGATCTGGAGAAACAGAGGCCAAATCCAGCTTTGCCGCCACCTCTGCCAAACGAAGAAGGGCTGAACCGGTGAGGAACTGGCCTCCGAAGGTCGAACCGGCCAAAAGGGGCTAAACCGGTGAGGAACCAGCTGCCGAAGGCCAAACCGGCCAGAAGGGGCTGAACCGGTCTGAACCGGTTCAGACCAAAAAAGGAAAAAAGGAAGAAAAGAAAAAGAAGAAAGAAAAGAAAAAGAAAAAAAGAAAAGGAAAAAGAAAAGAAGAAAAAGGGAAAAAGAAGAAGAGAAAAGAAGAAGAGGAAGAAGAAGAATAAAAAGGAAGAAAAAAGAAAAATGCGATAGGAAATTGGAATAAATTTCCAATAATTTATTATTATTATTTTGATAAATAAATTGTGAAAATTCTAAAATGTGAAAAATTGGATTTGTAGAATCATACTCGGTGATTGCGATGATTAAATCGAGAGAGGTGGAATACAAGCGCGACGATAACGAGGAAGTCGTCGACCCAAAACAGGTAAAGGATGCATGTGTAAATTTGTAGGGATATCTGAATGCATGGTTTTCATGCTATGAATTTTATAAGATTTATTGGTTATTTAATTGCCTTGAAATGCTACGAAATTGTGGTTTCTGGCTATTGAGACTATGTTTGAAAGTGCAGGGATACTAGGACTCTAGCAATCGTTATGCTACCGAAATTTACTAAAAATATTTCCAAAAATATTATTAAATATTTTAGTGCATTATTCTTATTTTTCCTAGCTTCAAAGTGATAAATTAATTAATTTACATAAACGGTGAATTTGCCGAAAAGTATTTATTAAATATTCATGATACTGATTTTGATAAAGATTAAACTACCAAAAATTCATTCCACGTGTTTTATAGGGAAATGTGTGATTGGTGAAGTGAAATGATGAATAGTGAATATTTTATAAATAATTTTCAGTATAATATTCACTAATTTATTATGATTTTCCTTTATGGATTAAATAAATTTTATCACGTGTAATGATTTTCATAAAGGCCTTATCACTGTATAACTATTGTTTTGAGACTAAAATGTCTGTGCACGTGTTTTTTAGTGAAAAATGTGTTGGTGAAATTATTGTTAATTTTGGAAAATAAATATTTTTATTTTTCCATTAAGTATGAAAATATTGGAATTGATTTCCAATAACTTTGAATTTCAAGTTTTGGAAAGAAAGTATGGAAACATGTGTGTATGTATTCTACAGTGAAAAAGAACAGTTATGAAATTTTATTACTACTGTGTGATTATCTTATAAACTATTTTTCATCGTACTAAATATTATAATTTATACCTTTATGAATTTTCTGGAAAACATAATTGATCTTACTAAATTCCATAAAGGTAATGAGATTTCTTATATACTGTTTTGAGACTGATAGGCCCCGTATCATGCTCACGTGTCACGTGTTTCATGTGTTACTCATGTGTGAAGCTATTGACACTGATCCTGTCTTCAGCGTCCTGGTTGATACTTGATTAGTGTGCGACCGAGGACACCTATAGACTATGGCCATAGATCTCATGTATTTATTATACTGTCCCTACAAGGATCTCACATGTACCCTATTATTCCCTACGGGACTTATAGCATGATATCATTTGGGTGTTGCTTGGTCTCCATTATCATTTCACGTGTTATTATTGAATTTAGTGATATTTTCATAAAACTATGATGATTTTCTGAAGTGTTTTATTACTAAACTGTCATTATAATTAAACAGTTATTTTACAGTTACACGTGTGAAAGTAATGATTTCAGTGGTGGAAATTTTGTGATTATCAAGTGTATGAAACATTTATATGCAGTAATTTGAAATAAGTATATATAAAAAATAAATTTCTACTCCCTATAGTCGCTCTGGGTTTTCAGGACAAGACAGTATTTCAAAATACGTTTCTTACTCTATCTGGATTTCTCGGCCGACTTGAGGCACGAGAAGAAATCAAAGTCTTCATAAGAGCATAAGCTTTCAAGCTAAGGCTTGAGGCATGTGAAGGAATCTAAGTCCCCATAAGAGCAGAAAGTTGTCAAGTTAGAGCTCAAGGTGTGCAAAGGAATTTAAGTCCTCATATGGGCAAAAGTTGTCAAGCTAGGGATTGAGGCATGTGAAGGAATCTAAATCCCCATAAAAGCAGAAACCATACAGCCAAGACTCGAGACACACAAGGAATCAAAGACTTCGTAAGATCATAAGCTAAGGTTATAGCTTGAAGCATGAATATGATCAAAATTAAAGCAGCTAACGAAGCTTAAGATTATGCAAAACTGTTAGCTTTAAATTGACATATATATATTTTGAAATGACAAAAACTTAAGTAAGATTTAATGTATAATTCATATTGTAAATTTGCCTTATCACACATGATTTTCTCAATACATTTCAAGTGATCATATCAAACATTAAGACCATGATTTAATGATGCATACTCTTATTGGTCTTAATACTTTGTAAATGTTTTGAATATTTTAGAAAATCACTTGATGAATATTTAAACCATGTTTTTATCAAAGAGAGTCAAGAAAAACTCCCACAAAAGTGCCAAAATGTTTTGGGTTGAATTAGGATCAAAGACCACATCATTTCTAACCCAAAAGTGCAAGAAAAATGCCCTCTGGATGAAAAGGATCGATCCCCTAGGGAAAGGGATCGATCCTTTTTTGGCAGAATGCCCCAGAAGCATAGAATGAAGAAAAGGATCGATCCCTTTATGCCAGAAAGCCCCCAACGACTAGTTTCTGTGAGACATAACAGCTAGTTTCTATTTTGGCTCCAACCAACGTCCACAAACCATCCAAGGGACTATAAATAGAGGCTTAGAAGCTAAAGGAAGCAAGAGGAACTACTCAGCAACTCCATAACACATATTCCTCAAATCTACAAAGCCTCAAACAACAAATCAAGAGCTACAAAGTCTTCATCATCTATCATTCTCTTATTCCTTGTAGTGCTTGGCACATATCTTGTATAGGTTTTCATTGTGCTTAATTTCTGTAATCACTTGCCTACCTAGAGGCCTTTCTTTTATTACATTATTTGTAACCCATCATTCCTTGTAAAGGGGAGGTTTCTCTTAAGCCTAGAAAAAGAGGGAGGTTTCTCTTTAGCCTTAGAAAAAGAGGGAGGTTTCTCTTGAGCCTTAGAAAAAGAGGGAGAAGAGGTTTCTCTTGAGCCTAGAAAAAGAGAGAGGTTTCTCTTAAGCCTGTAAAAAGAGGGATTGTAAAGACAAATTCAAGTATAGTGAATTTGGGAAAAATTCTTGGGAGCGTCTCAAGGTAGAGGACGTAGGCAAGGTTGCCGAACCTCTATAAATCACTTGCGTACATTTCTCTATCCTTACTCACTTTACTTATTTGCAATTATATTTGTGTTTATTGTATTGAATTTATATTGTATAATTGCCTAACTTAGAGAACTTAGAAATCACTCAAATAGGCTAGAGAATTTAGAGGAATCGAAAAACGAACCTAAGGTTATCGAAAAACCGATTCACCCCCCCTCTCGGTATAGCCTAAAGAGCCAACAATTGGTATCAGAGCTTGGGCTCGAGATTGATTTAGACTAACCTCTATCGAGCAAAACGATCTTAAATGGCTCATTTGAATGTAGGCACACCCCTAGGAGAAGAGGGACAATCATTAGTTAGACCTCCACTCTTTAATGGTGAGAATTATTCATATTGGAAAACTAGAATGATGTTATTTGTACAATCAAATGATTATGAAGTGTGGAGAATTATAATAAATGGTCCTAAAATTCCCATGAAGAAACTAGATGGAAAAGATGTCCCTAAGAGTGAGGATGAGTGGGACACAAATGACATGAGATTGGCACAAATGACATGAGATTGGCACAAATGAATGCCAAGGCTATGCACACCCTCTTTTGTGCATTAGGTCCCAATGAATATAATAGAGTCTCCCTTTGTGAGAATGCCAAGCAAATTTGGGACAAATTAGCTATCACACATGAAGGGACCAATCAAGTGAAAGAGACCTAAGTAGGAATGCTCACACATGATTATGAGCTATTTAGGATGAAAGAAAATGAGTCCATTAGCGAAATGTTCACTAGGTTTAATGATATAATTAATGGACTTAAGGCATTAGGCAAGAGCTATTCCAATGTAGAAATGGTCAAGAAAATCTTGAATAGCTTGCCAAAATCTTGGGAGGCAAAGGTGACTGCTATAGAAGAATCCAAGGATCCTAACACCTTGTCTCTAGATGAACTTATGGGCTCCCTACTTATATATGAAATGAAATTAAAAAGAAATCAAGAGCCTTCAAAGAAAGTAGGGGTAGCACTTAAGTCTTCCACTTATGAGGTCATTGAAGATGATAGTGATGAGAGTGCAAATGAGGAAGAAAAGGAAATGGCAATGTTTGCCAAAAGATTCAATAGGTTCATGAGAATGAATGGGAGAGAGCAAAATAGGAGACATCATAGGGGAGAGTCAAGTAGAAGAGAAAAAGACCTCTTAGTATGTTATGAGTGTAATGAACCAGGTCATACTAAGTTAGATTGCCCCCTACTTAGGAAAGAAAAGGATAGGAAACCTAAGAAGAAAGCATTTGTGGCTGCATGGAGCGATAGTGATAGCTCCGATGAGGAAAATGTAGATGAAGAGGTAGCCTACTCATGCTTTATGGCCATTAGTGATGATGTGGCTAGTAGTAGTTCTAGTGTAGATAATGATTATACCTTTAGTGAACTACAAAATGCCTTTAATGATTTAGCAAATGAATTTCAATGTATGAACTCCAAATATAAGAAAATCATTGCTAAATTAAAAATAGAGAATGAAGCCTTGACAAATGCTAAGCTAGAATTTGAAAAGAAATTAGAAAAGGCTAACTTAGAGATAAATGAGTTAAATGAAAAGAATACAAATTTGCATAACTCATTTACTAGGTTCTATATGGGTCAACAAAAATTAGATCACATGCTTGAGACCCAAAGAGCTTTCTTTGACAAAGATGGGTTAGGATATAATGCAATACAAAAAGAAACTCATCTAAAGAATTTCCTTGTGAGCAAAAATACTATGCATGATACATCTCTCACATGCTCACTATGTCATATGATAGGCCACTCCTCACAAGCATGCACAAATAGAAAAACTACCTTTAGAGGAAAAGTGGTTAGGAAGATGTGGATGCCAAAGCATGCAATAAATAATGATGATTTGTGCTTAAAATGGATCCCAAAAGGATCAAAAATTATTTGCACTAACTCTCATGGACCTAAGAAAATTTGGATACCAAAGCATGTTTGAAATTATTTGATGTATGAGTGTTAGAGCATGAGAATACAAAGAAACAATGGAGTTCAAATGCTCTACACATCCCTTGGAGTTTGCTTGTGCCAACGAGAGAGAGGAAGAGCTTGAGGATCCATCCTTGGCAAGTTCACAACAATCCTTCAAGAAAGGCCTAAGGTGGATTCAACAATTCAAGGCAAAGCACTCTCGAGCAAAGGAGTTTTGTAAGCTTAATTCCTTACTCCTTAAAACTATTATTTGATTATTTGTGCTTTAATGAGAAATTTGGTTAATGATTCTTGATGCATTGTGAGTTGAATGATTGAACAAAAAGGCATGACAAAGATTTTTGATTGTTTGATTATAGTACTTGATGCATTGAATGAAAAGCATGATTTGTGATTTTGAAATGATTATTGGATTTCTGCATTTTGTGTAAGTTTCCTATATGTTGATAATGTATTTACTTGTCTCAAAATACCAAATATGTCATATATGCAAAATGTCATGTCATGAGCAATAATGAAGAACTTGTATGTTGGAAATCATGGCATGTTGTTCACAAGATGTATGATTCCATGTTATATGTGCTTAAAATCTATGTGAACAAGTTTGTCTTGGCATATTTGTGGTTTCTAATGCTTTGGTTTTGTCAAAATGTGCTTAACTCTCAAAATGACATCCTTTGAGGCCAAAAATGCATTTTATTGTGTAAATCCTTCCAAAATTACAAAATCTATTGTTAAATGGTTTTTCATTCATGTTTTTCATTCATACAAGTCTAAAATCATGTTTTACAAATGTTTAAACCTTTACTTGGACTTAAAATAATCAAAAACAAAGTTTTGGCACCTCACAAGTTGGATTTTCTGTCAAAAATCTGCAGAACCAGGATGAGGGATCGATCCCTCAACATACAGGATCGATCCCTTTGGAAAAACATGTAGGAAATTGAATTCTGGAGTTTAGGGATCGATCCCTTTGCTCATAGGATTGATCCCTCTAGGCAATTTATGCCTTTCTCTGCATTTTAAGCCTTAGTTGAGAAGTTTTCTTAATTCCCTTGATATCTTCTTTCTTCTCAACTTAAAATTCATTGTTTTAACTTATTTTTGATGATCTTTAATATATGAAAATTCATTTTTCATTGATATCATGCTTCAACTCCATCAATTTGTATCATTTCCAACAAATGATATCACTTTCAACAATCAATATCATTTTTCTTGAGCTCACAAGTGCAAAATCATTTTTCTTGTTGAAAACATTCGTGAATCTTGAAATAATCTTGAAATATACTTACAATGAATGCTTAAATATAATTTTGAGAAATATTTCAAGAATTTATGGATATATTTGAGAATTTGATGCTTAATGAGTATTCTTCATATTTTTTATTCATCTTAGTCATGCATGCCTATAGGATTATGTCTCTTAGCTTGACTTATTAATTCCACACTAGGTTTCATGATAATTATACATCTAGTGGATTGATTTCAAATGTAAATTCAACAATTGGTAATGGTTATTGATTGTGATGGTAAATGGATCCTAAATGTTCAAATGCATGAAACTTTATCATCCATGTACTTAAATTTTTCTTATGGCCAAATTATTAAAGAACTTGGACTTAAATGACAACACCAACATTCAAAGATAAATGCAAACTTGAACAAATGTACCTTGATTGATATCCATGCATTTATTATTTTTCCTTGCTCATAATTGGTTAAGATCTTGAATGGAAAATTGAGCATAGGATTCTTTAGTTTCATGGAAAAAAATGTGTTTGCTTGAATACCTTTATTGTTTGAATCTTCCATATGCATATTTGATGGTGTGTGTTGTGTTCTTGCATATGTAGAATGATTATTTTCTTGACATGAACACATTACACATAGATATTGGATTCATGCAAAATATCTAAGTCAATCATTAGTAACAATTGGTATTTAGATTGAAATAACAATTAGTATCATTGGCAACCATATTTTCAATAATTGGTAAGCCAAATCTAAATTGCCAATTGGTATGAGCTTTAAATTGACGATTCTTCTCATGCTCCTTAGATTGAAATGACAAATAGGGAAGAATTCATATAAGACACTTTTGCATGAAAAACTTTTGTGCTAAAATTTGTGGTTAATTGATATATGATTTAATTCGAAGCACAATCTTACTTGAAAATGATTTATGAGCTCATGCATATAATATGTTATCTAATTTCAGCTCATAATCATGATGTATTACCATGCACCTTATTTGGACTTTAGAAGAACAATTGATATACTTAGGTGCTTAATAAGATTGAAATGAGCAAGTCATTGACTTTAGTAGATATTTATACACAACTTGCTTCATTAATTACCAATTGTGAACTTCTTGCAAAATTATTTATAAACAATTGGTATAAGATCATAAGTCATATTCGTTGCATGAATATTTCATACTCTTTGTGAATATTGACTTATTTATTTGTGTCACGACCCGTGACCACATTTTTCATCTTCTTATACACATCTTAACCGGTTGGGCTGTCTGTGATACTTCACTTGTACTGACTGTTAAACAATTTTACAATGTATTGTTTATATTATACACATCCCCTATCGTAATTTATCAGATAAGTAGTACTGTTGACATGTCTAAATACAGAGAATAAATGATCATACCTCAAATAAACAGTCGGTCTGACACATTATCCTTCGTGTACAGCCAGGATCCACAATCCACTGAACTCACATTCATCAAAACCTGAAATGTTGAAAATTAAGGAGTGAGCAAAACCACGGCTCAGTAAGAGAATTATATGCCTCACTTGATACTCAGCTTCCTATATGCTGAAAATCTTTTTTTTTTCATTTTTCCTATGGGCTCTAGGCTCGCATGTAGGAAGGATACTACAGTCGGCTAGGGATCCGAATAGAGTAAGGTAGGTATTTTAGAATACCATACTTGTTACGGAACCTAGAAGCAACTGTAGAGAGAAATTTTCATTTCGTTTTGAATTAATCAATCCTCTTCCTTTTTCAAAACTTCCATAATTTTTTTCATATTCTTTTCAAAATAATGCTTCTACGAAACAAAGCATTTAAATGAAATAATTAATATTCGTATATTCCTTGGAAAGAATATTAGTTAAATCATCATCTTATTTCTTTAAAACTCATTTCATGTTCTAATGTACTCTTTTAATTAGTACCGTACTTTAAAAAGCAAAATAAGCTATTAAAATCTATTTCATTCTTAAGTTCACAAGGCATCATTCTTTTTATTAGTATGATTAAGTGTGAAAGAAACGAACTTATTGTAAGGACCGAGAGTGCCTAGATCTCTGTTAACCAGGGATTTACCACCCCAGTGCCTTACTCATCCGATATATCACACACATCATATGTCATATGCACCAGATCTATTTCATCCTTTGACATTTGTTGAATTCACGAATCACAATCACTTACTTATCATCACAATATCCTACAGAATTTCTTACTAACTCATCAGAACTCGTGTAGCACTTAGTTCCCGAAGGACTCTAGAGGTGGCTCCCACGGTACAGTCGTCGAGTCTCTGCTCGGTTTGGCCTTTACTAAAACATCGGAACACGTGTAGCACTTAGTTCCCGAAGGACTCTAGAGGTGGCTCCCACGGTTCAATCATCGAGTCTCTGCTCGGTATGGCCTGTACTGAAACATCAGAACACGTGTAGCACTTAGTTCCCGAAGGACTCTAGAGGTGGCTCCCACGGTTCAATCATCGAGTCTCTGCTCGGTATGGCCTGTACTGAAACATCAGAACATTGTAGCACTTAGTTCCCGAAGGACTCTAGAGGTGGCTCCCACGGTTCAATCGTCGAGTCTCTGCTCGGTATGGCCTGTACTGAAACATCAGAACACGTGTAGCACTTAGTTCCCGAAGGACTCTAGAGGTGGCTCCCACGGTTCAATCGTCAAGTCTCTGCTCGGTATGGCCTGTACTGAAACATCAGAACACGTGTAGCACTTAGTTCCCGAAGGACTCTAGAGGTGGCTCCCACGATTCAATCATCAAGTCTCTGCTCGGTATGGCCTGTACTGAAACATCAGAACACATGTAGCACTTAGTTCCCGAAGGACTTTAGAGGTGGCTCCCACGGTTCAATCATCGAGTCTCTGCTCGGTCTGGCCTTTTCCGTTTGACATATTCCATGTCATGTAAAATATTTCCCTTTTTAACATGTCACCTATCATTTATGGATTCTAAGATAGACGTTAATCTTGTCGTACTATAAACCCCGGAGGGTAAAGGACTAAACCGGTCAAATCTATGACCATAATCTATATTGTCCTCGGTGGATCACGGATCAGGTGTCGACCGGGACTAAACATGTCACATATCATGCATCAGCATGATAAGAATACCAACCAGTCTCAAAACCGTATTTTTCATCATAAAATACACCTTTATGGAATTTATATAATTATATAATTCCATGATTTAAAACCATAAGGGTTATAATCCTTTAGTGAATACTGATAAAAATATTCATAAAAATATTCACTATATTTCACTTCATTTTTCGTCTCGTAATTCATGTAATTTATCTATTCCGAGAATTTTCGGTGATTTCATTATCACCATTCTCGAATACATGAATATTCTAAAGTTCCATCTCATTATATTCATATTTTATGAAATTTAGAAATTTCCTCATGTCTCATGATTTACTATCGAAATTCGAAAATAAATCATTTAATATGATTTTATAAAGTTTTTCTAAAATTTTCGGCAGCATAACGGCTGCCGATTTACTAACCTCCTGCACGGAAAATACAGTTTAAAATCTTTCAGCCAGTACTTCTTCCCAAATTATTTTCAGCAAATCATGCATCATAATAATTTTCATAAAATAATTGCATAAAATATTTCAATTAAATTATGCAGACTGAGTATCCTTACAATGCTGCACATGCATCCCTTACCTTTTTCCGGGTCGGCGAATTCCGCTTATTGATCGCGCTCGCACTCCATTTCTCCCGGTTCCTTATCCCGATTGCTGAAAATAATTTCTAGAATTAAAATTCTAATTTTTTTGAATTTTTTTCATAATTTATTTAATTTTTTTCTGAAATTAAATTCTCGGGAAATTTCTTACCGAATTTTCGTAAATCCCGGGTTGTCGAATTTCCGCGAATTTTCCAAATTCCCGAAATTCTCCTTTTCCTCTTTTTCTTCCTTTTTTCTTCCTTTTTCTTTTCTTTCTTTCTTTTCTTTTCTTTTTCTTTTTCTTTTTCTTTTTCCATTTCTGGTCGGACCAGTTCAGTGCCTCCTCTGGCCGGTTCGACTGGTTCGATCGCCGGCGATCCTCCTTTCCGCCGGTTCGCGCCTCCCCCAGCTTGCCTGAGTTGCGGAGATGCCGGATCTGGTCTCCGTTTCTCCCCATTGCCGGCGACGGTGCCGGACCTAGGAGGGTGGGTTTCGGCTCCTTTCTTCCTTCGTTCGTCCTTCCTCGGCCGCCGTTGGTCTCGCCGGTGGCCTCCTTCATCTTCCCCTCACCTCCGCCGAGGTTCGGGTTGGGGTGGCGGTGCCTGGAACGGCCGGCACCGCCGATTCCCACCTCTTTTTTTCCTCTCTTTTTCGCCTCGCGTCGCTCCTTTCTCTTTAGTTTTTTTTTCCCGTCGCAGACGTCGGCTTCTTCTTTCTCTCTTCTCGCCGACGACCTCTCCTCCTCTTCTTTCTCCTCTCTCAGCCGACGGTGGCAACTGTTGCTGCCGTCGGTTTCGACTGGGAAAGGGAATCGAGGTCTTTCCCGATTTCCATTCTGTTTCTTTCCTTTTTTTTTTGTTTCCTTTTTAGTTTTATTTTCCTTTCCATTTTTAGTATAAAATACACTATATATTATACACTACATTTTATATTTTATACATATAATATATACTATATATTATTTATATATTATTTCATATATAATATTATACAATATATATTATATATAAATATATATTGTACATTACAAAATACATGTCTAGTATATATATGTATGTATATTTATATATTTTAAAATAAATAACATTTATATATAGAGAATCATATAAATGTTATAATACTATATATATACTTATAAACTTTAATATAAAATAATATTTACTTTTCTTATATATTCATATACTTTTATTTAAAATAATAATATATATATTTCATATATATATATATATATATGTATATCTGTACATATATATTTATAATTATATAAATACATTTTATAATATACACATGTATTTATTTAAGACAAAATAGTATATATTTCATTTTATAATATATACTAATATTCATATACATACATATGTATTTATATAAAAACATGTGTAAATATATTTATATAATTTAATTATATAAGTATATAATATACGCATTTTTATTTTATAAATTTTGGATTTCCATTAATCCAATTTAAATTCCTTCTTTCTTTATTTTCCATAACTCCGATTTTATTTTTATTTTCATTTAATTTCCTTCACACGAATTTCCTTATTCATCACTTCCTCATTTCTCGGGATTTTCACCAATATCCCGTTTCTCGCAATTTTTATTTATTTCCCCTTATTTAATTTCTCCGATATTGATTTTCAATATTTCTAATTTCCAATAAATGGAAAAATTTACGGTTATCACAATTTGTGCTATGAGTCCCATGTACTAACATGTTTCTTGTTGGATTGAGCATATTCTTTTATCTCTTCTCACATAGCCATGGTTTTAGGGGGAGAATATTTTTTTCTTATTTTTTACTTCTTTTTGCTATGACAAAAAGGGGGAGAGATAAATATTAAAAGGGTGAGATATAAAGGGGGAGAGATAATGGGGGAGAAATAGTTTGAAAATTCATTTTCACAACCCATGCTTATATTAAGGGGGAGCTTTATAAAATCCTACTTTATTTGAAAGGGAGTATTTTATCAAAGAATTTTCAAAGCAAATTTACATTAAATTTTGTCATATCAAAAAAGGGGAGATTGTTAGCTTTAAATTGACATATATATTTTGAAATGACAAAAACTTAAGTAAGATTTAATGTATAATTCATATTGTAAATTTGCCTTATCACACATGATTTTCTCAATACATTTCAAGTGATCATATCAAACATTAAGACCATGATTTAATGATGCATACTCTTATTGGTCTTAATACTTTGTAAATGTTTTGAATATTTTAGAAAATCACTTGATGAATATTTAAACCATGTTTTTATCAAAGAGAGTCAAGAAAAACTCCCACAAAAGTGCCAAAATGTTTTGGGTTGAATTAGGATCAAAGACCACATCATTTCTAACCCAAAAGTGCAGGAAAAATGCCCTCTAGAAGAAAAGGATCGATCCCCTAGGGAAAGGGATTGATCCCTTTTTGGCAGAATGCCCCGGAAGCACAGAATGAAGAAAAGGATCGATCCCTTTGGTAAATGGATCGATCCCTTTATGCCAGAAAGCCCCCAACAGCTAGTTTCTGTGAGACATAACGGCTAGTTTCTGTTTTGGCTCCAACCAACGTCCACAAACCATCCAAGGGACTATAAATAGAGGCTTAGAAGCTAAAGGAAGCAAGAGGAACTACTCAGCAACTCCATAACACATATTCCTCAAATCTACAAAGCCTCAAACAACATATCAAGAGCTACAAAGTCTTCATCATCTATCATTCTCTTATTCCTTGTAGTGCTTGGCACATATCTTGTATAGGTTTTCATTGTGCTTAATTTCTGTAATCACTTGCCTACCTAGAGGCCTTTCTTTGATTACATTATTTGTAACCCATCATTCCTTGTAAAGGGGAGGTTTCTCTTAAGCCTAGAAAAAGAGGGAGGTTTCTCTTTAGCCTTAGAAAAAGAGGGAGATTTCTCTTGAGCCTTAGAAAAAGAGGGAGAAGAGGTTTCTCTTGAGCCTAGAAAAAGAGAGAGGTTTCTCTTAAGCCTGTAAAAAGAGAGATTGTAAAGACAAATTCAAGTATAGTGATTTTGGGGAAACTCCTTGGGAGCGTCTCAAGGTAGAAGACGTAGGCAAGGTTGCCGAACCTCTATAAATCACTTGCGTACATTTCTCTATCCTTACTCTCTTTACTTATTTGCAATTATATTTGTGTTTATTGTATTGAATTTATATTGTATAATTGCTTAACTTAGAGAACTTAGAAATCACTCAAATAGGCTAGAGAATTTAGAGGAATCGAAAAACGAACCTAAGGTTATCGAAAAACCGATTCACCCCCCCTCTCGGTATAGCCTATAGAGCCAACAAAAACAAAGAAAGATTAAAGAATAATCTAATCAAGCTCAAACTCGAAACAAGTAGTACAATAACAATGTCTAGTATCGACGCCAAAGTTCAAAATCAAATATGACATTCCACAAACAAAAAAACTTGCTCAAATCTCCACAACATCAAGGCAAAAATCAAGTCCAACGTAAACAAAGATAACTCCAATGAGCCTTCTTTTTCATGAAAAGAGAAAGCACAACAAGCGAAAAAACACACTCACTAAAAATGGGATGATGATAAAAATACGACAAGATTTTGCTTAAGCCATTTGACAAGCCAATACCAATATTGATGCTCGATTACGGCCTGAAGGGGGACTTAGTGCTATAGATGAATTTAGCCAAGAGATAGCTACACTAAGCCTAGCCCAATAGGTTCAAACCATACCACAAGTAGTCTTCTTGTCTTCTCAATCTCATTGCTTGAAGAGAGATTAAATCTACTTAGACAAATAGAATCCACAAGATGGTGACACATGGCACAATCTAAGCCCTTCCCATGGTTTACTCAAAGGCAAATGGATCTTTTAGTCTTTATTTACTATCCAGACTCTATCACTATTGTACTACGCCTCTCTCTCTAGCTCTATTACACTGTGGTCAAGCCCAAACACCTAAACAATTCTAGCAAGAATACTATATTTAGTATTCACGCTCTTGATTAAGTGGTACTCTCAGTTATCTTTCGTGGATGTCGGCTCTCTTGTCGAACCACATAAATCCTAGTAGTCCTTTACATTTAACTTGTACTATTTGCACCCTTAACAACTATAATAGTATCGCTATTACCAACATCAAAAGGTAGAGAATAAAAGTTAGAAAAAAAAGGAGCTCTGCAAGTATGGATGTAAATCATACCAAAGTCAACCGACCAATTTGTTAAACCTGTCGACTTTCTTAAGATCCACTAAAAATAGGCTTAAACAGGCTTGGTTTGGTGAATTGGGAATCTGCGCAAACCAATCAACGAACCAAGGCCCATAACCAGTCCACAGACTAGTCCACAAACCATGGTCCTCCCTTATGTCCTTATCCATTCTCTCCAACCTAATTACCCAAGCCCAAGCCAAGTGAAGGCAGCCTACCTAAGCCCAACATGGCTACCCAACCCCAACTAAAGATTGGACTATCAATCTAATGCATGGCTTCTTCTAATTTCTAACATCTTCTCTTCTTTAACGCACAAGGGTATACAAGTCAACTGACTTCATCAAGTTTATAGCCTTACCCAATCATTTTCCTTGCGTCCAAAAACAGATTAAACCCTAAAATTCTAGTTAATATCAGAAAAAGACCTTACATATTAGAACAAGTCCTATTCTGTAATTGAACTATTGGAACAAGCAGTAGACAGTCCAACAAGGCACTCAGCGGAGACTAATGAGAAAAGTGATTTACCCCAATAATAAAATAAAGTTAGCAAATGTTGTACGGAAGAAAACTAATAAATGCACTTCAAATCCAACGAAATGTATGAGAGGTAACAAGAAGCATGTAACCTAAAAGATGGCAGTTAGCTGTAGTTTTAACCTATACAGACCCTCTAAAAAAACTATGTTAATTTTTACCTACATAAACACCATTTTCGAAATAATTAAAATAAATAGTAATAGTTGTTTGGGATTGTTTTGTGATATTCATACATCTACAATTCGTACACATTTATAGATATTATATAATTATCTAAATGACCTATAACTTGTAGGAATAAAGGATAACGGATGGTAGGCCCCACAGGACTTTCGGTGTTTCGAAGCAGGTGAGACTTGAATGACATGATATTTGGAGCTAAATATGGATAAGGTAAGAATTTGAACCCTAAACTAGTTTGATTGTCCATTTTTTAGAAGTGTGCAAATAAATTAGAACATGACAATTAAGTCCATAGGTTAATAAAATTTTCGTAAATAACGGGCAAACCAAGTTGACTTTGGACCCACTATCAGTGATAGAAAATTTCTCATAAAATAAGGTTCTAGGCCATGTGGACTAAAGGAATTAAATCTGCGTAAAAATAAAAATTTATGCGATTTTGCAGTTAAAGGTATTTTAGTAATTTCACCCAAACGGTCAGTCAAACTTCAATAAAAGCTCAACCAAGAGTTAGAGCAACTTAAATAGATATATTTCATGATGAAATAAAATATTTTAGAGATTAGACTGATTGTTTAAACCAAAGTTGAATCGAAAAGGGTAAAATTGGAAGATTACTTAAACATAAAGGCAAAATGGTAATTTTCACCATAAAATATCATTTTCAAGTGAAATTTCCAGCATTTTCTTAATCATTCTCGGTAGCAAGTGAGAGAAAGCTTGTAAAACCTGACCAAAACTTCACCTAAATAAAAAATTTCCTTCATGAAAGTTGTTCTCCTCAACTTCCTTTATCTTCCTACACTAAAATCATCATCTACATCAACCAAAATAAAAGGGTAAGGGTCCTTGAAGAATTTAGCCAATAGGGAAAGGTATGGAAGTGTTGGATTTTTTTACGATTTTTATGATCTCTACTTAGTGTTTAGCATGTTTAGACGATTATTTAAGCTTATGTTGGCTCTATAACTAAACCGAGAGGGGGGTGAATCAGTTTTTAGTTAACCTTTAGTTAGTTTTTCGGTTCTTCTAAATTCACTAGCTTATATTAATGTTTTCTAAGTTCTCTAGGCTATGCAAGCATGTAATCCAAATTCAATATAATAAACACAATATCAATGCAAATAAGTAAAGAGAGAAGGGAAAGAGAAATTTACACAATCGATTTATAGAGGTTCAGCAACCTTGCCTACGTCCTCTACCTTGAGACGCTCCCAAGGATTTCCCCAAATTCACTAGCTTGAATTTGTTACACTCTTTTTCTTAAGCTCAAGAGTAACCTTTACACCTCTCCTTTTTCCGGGCTCAAGGAGGAAACCTTACACCTTCTTTTGCCAGGCTTAAGAAGAAAACCTTATAACCTCTCCCTTTTATGGCTCAAGGAGAAAACCTTTTACCCAATTCTCACTTACAATGAAGCACTCAAGGGTTCATTCCCTTTTACAAATTGTGAATGGGTTTTCTAGTTTGTGTAATCAAGGAGATACCTCTAGATAGGCAAATGATTACAAAGGTTAAGCTCAAAACAAAACCGATACAATATTTGTGCTATTTATACAAAGAAGATGAGAACGATAGAATATGAAAAATTTTTAGCACTTGAGATGTTGTTGAGACTTGAAGAAGATGGAGAAGATGAAGAATATTGTTACTCAGCTATTCCCCTTGCTTTTTTAAGCTTCCAAGCCTCTTTTTATAGTCCCTTGGACATGTTGTTAACGTTGGGTGGAGCTAAAATCAAAAATTACCATTGTATCTCACAAAAACTAGCCGTTGGAGTGCTTTCTCGAGGTAGGAGATCGATCCTATGCTTCAATTTTTCTTCTGGGAGCATTCTACGATTAGGGGATCGATCCCTTCCCTCAGGGGATCGATTCCTTTTACTATTCATCTATCCTATTGGTCAGGGGATCCATCCCTTTAGGCAGGGGATCCATCCCTGCACTATTCATTTGCCTTTTCTAGGTTTTTAGGCACTAAAAATATTCTCAAACCAATTTTGAGTATTTTTAAATGTGACATGACTTTGAAAACATGAATTTGAGTCCAAAAATTTATCAAGTAATTTTCTTAAAATATATTCAATAATTCCATAAGAAAATTACTTAAACCAATAATTAAAAATATTTTCTAAATTGATTAAAGCCAATAAAGATAATCAATTAAATCATGGTTTTATATTGATAAAAGCAGTTAATATGGTTTGTGAAAATCGTAATTGATAAAGCAAATTTACAATATGAATCAAACATTTAAGATGACTTAAGTTTTTGTCATTTCAAAATATATATGTCAATTTAAAGATAACAACTTGAATTAATATAAAACTAGGAAGACCTTTCTAGGGTTTCGGTCAAGATCATTGGTGCATGGAAATGTTGAAATTTCATGAGAAGATGATGTAGAATTAATGTAAAGTAGAAATTCTAGCTTAAATGGAAGAAAATAATGTGGAATGCCAACGAAGCTTAACTCGGCCAAGGAAAGGAGGAAGAATCCTTGCTAATTTTGATGCATTTTGGGTCCTAAAATAATGTACAAATTAATAAGAGATTGTGGGTGAAATTAGAACTGAAATCGAAGTTGTTTAGGTGAAGTTGCAATGTTAGCACCAGTGTAAAAGAGACTGAAATGGAAGTGATTATATGCAATATAATGATTTATGGAAAGTTAACAGTTAATTATAATTGAAATGTGTTGATTTGACAGTGCTAAATAGTGATTATATGGTGTTTTGCAGCTCAAAAGTCAGAATTTAACACTGGTGCTGACGAGTAAAACTATAGTGAATTAAGAGGTAAGGGATGAGTGTAGAAGATGTAGGGATACTATGATGCATGTTTTGATAAAATGTGCATCTTTTGAAATTTGAATGTTGAAATGGTGTTGAAATGGAACTGTTGCTGGTTCATATACTATGTTTTCACTGCAAGAAGGCTAGGTTAAAAATAGTCGTTATGCTGCTGAAAATTTTAATAATTTTATGAAATTATCTTTTAACATCTTTAAGTATTAAAAATGAAAGATTTAGTAATTTTATCTCCTCTTATTTATTAAAATTCCATATTTTCACTAAACACCGAAAAACAATATTTAAAAATTCATGTTATTGAATATTATGTAGTGAGGGTACTGGCATGTTTTCAGAACTTATTTACAGATAAATAGAATATTTTCAAAACTAAATGTTGAACTATGAATATTTTATGAATTTTTATTTTTGAACCACTTATATTTTCAAAATATGTATTTATGGGATGACTGAAGATACATGTTATTAAAATTATCTTCGTAAACTGATATGAACTGTTTTATATATTGTTTTGAGACTGCTGGCCTCATAACTGCTTACAAGCACTTGCACTTTACTGTTACTGTAGCTAAGTGATCTTGATCCCATCATTCAATGTCCTCAGGTGACACCTGACCTATGTTCATCTGCGGACAACCTTAGACTATGGCCATATGTCCCCTTGCATGAGTTTATTGGGTGATGCCTTATCTCCATGATTTTATCTAGGGTGGCAAATTCTCGAACATCCCGAGCACTCCCAGAAAGTATATATTTATGCTATGGATTTTTAAATGTAATTTCTTTGATACTTAATGAATCTACTTTCTAAGTTTTGCTATTGTTATTGAAACTAAAATTTCATATTGTTTACAGAGAAATGATTTATACTGTTTACCTAATTTACTAAAATTATTGTTAAATATCTTTTATTACTGTTTATTGAATTATGCATGCTCACTAAAATTGCTTAACTCCAAAAGAAACTCCTATAGTCGATATTAGGGATCGAGACACGACGGGTACTTCAAAGTACTTCCCATACTATATCTGGTTACATAGCTGATTATAGTATCCTTCCTTTACATCGTGCCTAACTCACTGGTATACATCATGCTTTTATATATATAATATGATTTTGATACTTACATATATGATATATGATATTAGTTCTTGTATATGATTCTCTTACTGGGCATTAGCTCACCCCCTCTTTTTCCTTCCAAATTAATTTCAGTGATCTCTCGACTACGAGCGAGAGGAGTTTATTACTTTCGGTATCCCTTAGGCAGAGTTGATATTTCCGTAAAGGTTAATGTAGTTTATATTTATATATTCGAACTTATATGTGCAGTATTTTTGCTATGTGTATTTAGACTTGGAATGTAAATAGAATGAAAAATAAATTTTTAAAAAAATTTGTGGTGTATATATTTGATTATGGTAAATGGAAAGATATAGTTCCTAGGATTAGTTTTGAAAAATGAATATAAATTTTAAATTAAATTATTAGTGAAAGCACGACAGACAGCCCAACCGACTGTAAGTAAGGTTTAAAAAATGGTATGAAAAACTATATTTCAAACCGTGATAGTTAAGTTAGTATCAGAGCGGAGTAGTTTGATATCTGTTAGTGTCATTAAAATTAAAGATGGTTTATATCCCTTGTAGTACTATACTTGTCTGAATATATATTATTGTTACGAATATGAGACTGAAAAATGTTTTCATGTTTGCTTTGGGATAGAATGGATGAAGGGTGAAAGGATGCCAAACGGGGACGAAGATGTCCTAGACACATCCATCATTCCCCAGAGCCATCTCCGGAGCCAATATTGGAGCCCGCTTTCCCTCCACAACCCGAGAGTGTAGATACTCGTCTGTCAAGACTGGAGCGCATAGTCGCAGATTTTATAGCTAGTCAGACAAAAGCACTAGTTCTCGAGTAGGCACACTTCCCCAGCCTCAGGCTAATATTCCACCCGTACCACAGCCATAGCTAGTGCTACCTCTACAGCAACCTCAGCCTCTGATTAGTGAACGGGATCCTTTAGCAACAGAAAGCTGAGTAAATGCAATGAGAAATTATTTCGATATATGAGATGTTCAGAGGCAGAGAAAGTGGGGTTGGCTACCTATTTGTTTATTGATGGGTCGAACACTGGTGGAAGTCCACTGAGACAGTGTTGGTGGCAAGACATCCAGTGGTGACTTGGGAGATATTTTTAGAGGCTTTTCGTAGGCAACATATTCCCCATACTACACAGGAGAAGCTAAAGATAGAGTTTCTAGATCTAACCCAGGGGAACATGATGGTCGACCAGTATGAGTCCCAGCTAACCATGCTAAGCCAGTTCGATCCAAAGACGATGAGAAGTGAGAAGCACAAGATCGAGCGATTCCTAGCAGGGTTGAGACCATCGTATAATGCCCAGTTAGCCCCTTTTGACATTACTACATACGATGAGCCAGTTCATAGGGCCTAATTATGTGAACAAAATTACAAGCAGTATCAGGCAAGGTAGGAGTCACGTACCAAAGGTAAAGGTAAAGGTAAAGAGAAGGCTAAACAAGGTTCAGATTATATAGTAGATAGGGGACCAGCTAAAAGGTCTAAGGGTATTGTTATTGAAGGTAAATCAGCTGGAGACAAGTCTACTAAGTCTACCAGTACTGCTAGTTCCCTTCCTCAGAAGGGTGTTGCGACAAGGTGCGGTATTTATGGTAGGTCGCATGGTGATAAGCCTTGTTTATGGGCTATCGAGGCTTGCTTCAGTTGTGGGCAGAAAGGACAGTTGGTCCGAGATTTTCCCCAAGAGAAGATGACTTTGCTAGCACCAGCAGTAGCACCAGAGGTTAAGGAGCCGGAAAAGCCTGCATCATTCGCACCCAGGTGAGCCACAACTGCAAAGAAAGGGAAGAAGGCTGTGACTCAGGGTTGAGTGTATGCCCTGAATAAGGAGTTTGTTGATGCCTCTTCTAACTTGATTAAAGGTAAGATCTCTATTTTTGGTATTGATGCATATGTATTACTTGATCCCGATTCTACTCACTCAATTGTATCTCCATTATTTGCTACTAAATTACCAATAAAGCCATAGTTGTTAGGGTATGCATTACAGATAAATACACCCTGTAGGGAATCTTAAATGACAGACGTAGTATATTGTAACTATAAATTGAAGATAGAAGAAAAGGAAATAGTAGCTGACCTAATAATTCAGAATATGTATGATTTTGATGCTATCATAGGAATGGACTGGTTAGCAACAAACCATGTTAGTTTAGATTGTTACACTAAGTATGTAACCTTTGCTTCTCCTGAAAAGTGTACTATAAAACTTTCTGGATAATAATGAAATATAAATTTATTTCTAAGATGTTATCAGAACTAAACTTTCTTGAATGTTGTGTATGAAAGATTTATTGCCTATGTGGAAGACATAGAAAAGAGGCGTCCGGAATTACACAAGATTCCTGTTGTTAGGGATTTTCTATATGTGTTTCCGGATGAGTTACCAGGTCTTCCTCTAGATCGAGAGATGGAATTTACTATCGATTTTATACCCAAGACTGAACCTATATCTAAGCCTCCCTACAAAATGGCACTAGTGGAGCTCAATGAGCTTAAGAAGTAGCTCTAGGAGTTATTGGATAAAGGATTTATTCGACCCAGTGTATCTCCTTGGGGTGCGCCAGTCCTATTTGTTTGGAAGAAGGATAGTAGCATGCGACTGTGCATTGACTATCGGTTGCATAATAAGGCTACGATCAAAAATAAATATCCTCTGCCCAGGATAGATGATCTGTTCGACTAGCTCAGGTACTCTTGAAGATTGATCTAAGGTTGAGATATCACCAGTTGAGGATTCGAGAGTCAGATATCCCAAAAAGTGCTTTCAAAACGTAGTATGGCCACTATAAATTTCTAGTCATGCCATTTGAGCTTACCAATGCCCCTGTAACTTTCATGAATCTGATGAATGAAGTTTACAAGCCTTTCCTGGATAAGTTTGTCATCGTGTTCATTGATGACATTCTGGTATATTCCAAGTTCCTGGAGGAGCATGCGTAGCATCTCTATATTATCCTGCAGACCCTTAGAGATAGGAAGCTGTACGCCAAGCTGAGTGAGTGTGAATTCTTACTAGATCATATTACATTTTCAGGACATATGGTCTCTAAAGACGGGGTGTCAGTTGATCCATCTAAGATTGAGGCAATTGTAAGGTGGGAGAGACCGAAGACAATGACAAAGATACGAAGCTTTTTGGGACTAGCTGGATATTATCGAAGGCTTGTAGAGGGTTTCTCGAGATTAGCTGCTCCTCTGACGCACCTCACACACAAGGATATCAAGTTCGAATGGACTGATGCTCGTAAGCACAGTTTTCAGGAGTTGAAGAAGAGATTGAACACAACATAGTCATTACCATTCGTAGTGGGCCAAGAGGATTTTCAGTATACAGTTATGCCTCTTCTCTTGGTTTAGGATGTGTGCTAATGCAGAATGGGAAAGTGGTCGTATATGCTCCTTGTTAGTTGAAAGACCACGAAAGGAATTATCCTACTCATAACCTAGAACTTACTGCCATCGTGTTTGCTTTGAAGATATGGTGGCATTTTCTATATGGTGAGAAATTCCAAGTATACACTGATTATAAAAGTCTCAAATATTTGTTCTCACAGCAGGAATTAAATACAAGGCAGCGTAGATGGATGGAGCTGCTTAAATACTATGACTGCGAGATATTGTACCACTAAGGAAAGCAAATGTGGTGGCAGATGACTTGAGCCAAAAGCACTTGGGTATGATATCTTATATGATGGTTTGGGAGTACGATCTTTTGGAATAGTTTGTGAGCCTTAGTCTGGATGTGACTCCTTCTGAAAGGTATGGTTTGTTGGCTAGTTTTCAGATTGAGCCGGATTTGATGGATCGGATCAAAAATGTTCAGAAGGAGGATACTTTTTCTATTGATGTTGCCATCATATTCAATTAGGAGTTCAGTCTGAGTATGAGCTTGGCACAGATGGTATACTAAGGTTCAAAGGTCGGATTTGTATTCTCGAGGACAAATAGTTGAGGGAGCTAATTCTGACAAAGACACACTCCTCGAGGTACACATTACACCCAGGGAGTAATAAGATGTATCATAATCTTTGTAAGGTGTACCGATGGCCAAATATGAAACAAGACATTGCCAATTTTGTTGCAAGATGTCTCACTTGTCAGCAAATAAAGGTAAAGCATTAAAAGCCCACTGGAATACTCCGACCTCTACCAAAGAACGATGTGAAAATGAGAGCACATCACCATAGATTTCATCATGGGTTTGCCGAAGACCAAGAGGAATCATGATGCGATCCGGGTGATTGTTGACAAACTAACAAAATCAACCCACTTCTTGACTATTAAATCCACAGATTCTTTGAGTGCCTTAGTCGACTTGTATGTCAAGCAGATTGTCAGGTTTCATGGAGTTCCAATAAGCATTACATCAGACAAAGATTCCTGATTTACCTCTCATTTTTTGGAGCATTTTCAAGATGTAATGGGATCTCGACTGAACTTTAGCACAGCTTATCATCTGTAAATTGACGATCAGCCTAAGCGCACTTTCCAAATGCTCGAGGATATGTTAAGAGCTCGTGCACTTGATTTTAATGGCTCATGGGACAAACATTTACCACTGGCAAAATTTGCTTACAATAACAATTATCATTCCAGTATTGATATGGCACCTTATGAAGCCCTTTATGGTAGAAGATTTTATTCTCCTATTGCTGAGGAGGAAGTGGGTGACAGGAAAATATTGGCTCCCGATCTTGTTGAGCAGGCTTCTGAAGATATCCAGATTGTCTATAACAGATTAAGGATTGCTCAGAGTCGGCAAAAGAGCTATGTGGATATTAGATGTCGACCATTGGAATTCTCTATAAGAGATTTAGTCTTTTTGAAAGTTTCACCATCAAAGTGCATAATGAGATTTGGAAAGAGAGGAAAGTTAAGTCCTTGTTACATCTGACAGTTCTAGATCTTAGACCCAGTGGGAGACGTGGCTTATCAGTTAGCATTACCACTAGAGCTATCTGGTGTTCATAATATCTTCCATGTATATATGCTACAAAGATATCATCCAGATCTGTCACATGTTATTCGGTATAAACTTCTGGAGATTAGAGAAGACATGAGTTATATGGAGAAACTGATATGGATTTTGGATCAAAAAAAGAAAGTGCTATGGTCTAAGACGATACTCTAGTGAAGGTTCTCTGGCAGTATCATTCAGCAGAAGAGGCTACTTAGGAGCTAGAAAGCCTAATGAAAGAAAAGTATCCAGAGTCATTTGATTGACTAGTCCGATCAAATTTAGAGGACCAAATTTCCTAAGGTAAGGGTGTTGGCTCTTATGGGCAATACCGAGAGGAGGGGTGAATCGGTTTTTCACTAACCTTAGGTTCGTTTTTCGGTTCCTCTAAATTCTCTAGCCTATATTGATATTTTCTTTGTTCTCTAGGCTACTCAATTATGCAATATAAATTCAACACAATAAACACAAATATAATTGCAAATAAGTAAAGAGAGTAAGGATAGAGAAATGTACGCAAGTGATTTATAGAGGTTCAGCAACCTTGCCTATGTCCTCTACCTTGAGACGCTCCCAAGGATTTTCTCCAAATTCACTATCTTTGAATTTGTCTTTACAATCCCTCTTTTTCAAGACTCAAGAGAAACCTCTCTCCTTTTCTAGGCTCAAGAGAAACCTCCCTCTTTTTCTTAGGCTAAAGAGAAACCTCCCTTTTTTTCAAGGCTCAAGAGAAACCTCCCCTTTTTCAAGGAATGATTTGGTTTACAAGAGATGTAATCAAGGAAGGCCTCTAAGTAGGTAAATGATTACAGAAATTAGGCACAAGTAAAAAGCCTATACAATGTTTGTGTTAAACAATACAAGAGATATGTGAATGATAGAAAATGAGGAATTTGTAGCTCTTGATTTGCTGTTGAGGCTTGAGGATTTGAGGAATATGTGTTTTGAAGTTGCTGAGTAGTTCCTCTTAGTTGCTTCAGCTTCTAAGCCTCTATTTATAGTCCCTTGGATGGTTTGTGGACGTTGGTTAGAGCCAAAACAGAAACTAGCCGTTGTATCTCACAAAAACTAGCCGTTGGGGACTTTCTGATGTAAAGGGATCGATCATTTCCTTCATTTCACGCATTGGAGTGCTTCTGCCAAAAAGGGATCGATCCCATGCTTCCAGAGGGTATTTTTCCTGCACTTTTGGGTTAGAAATGATATAGTCTTTGATCCTAATTCAACCCAATATTTTGTGGGAGTTTTTCTTGACTTTCTCAAATGAAAACATAGTCCAAATATTCATCAAGTAATTTTTTAAAATATTCAAGACATTTTATAAAGTATTAAGACCAATAAGAATATGTAATTAAATCATGGTCTTAATGTTTGATATAATCACTTGAAAATGGATTGAGAAAATCATATGTGATAAGGCAAATTTACAATATGAATTAAAACATTAAAGTTTACTTAAGTTTTTGTCATTTCAAAATATATATGGCAATTTAAAGCTAACAAGGGGGAAATTTGATATTCATACATCGACCATCCATACACATTTATAGATATTATATAATTATCTAAATGACTTGTACCTTCTAAGAATAAAGGATAATGGATGGTGGGGCCCACAGGACTTCCGATGTTCCGGAGCAGGTGAGACTTGGAGGACATGATATTTGGAGCTAAATATGGATAAGGTAAGAATTTGAACCCTAAACTAGTTTGTTTGCGCATTTTTTAGTAGCGTGCAACAAATAAGAAAATGACGATTAAGTCTATAGGTCGATAGAATTTTTAGTAAATAACGGGCAAACCAAGTTGACTTTGGACCCACTATCAGTGATAATAAATTTATCATAAAATAAGGTTCTAGGCCATGGAGACTGAAGGAATTAAATCTATGCAAAAATACAAATTTACGAGATTTTATGGTTAGGGGTATTTTAGTAATTTCACCCAAACAATAATTCGAACTTCAATAAAAGCTCAACCAAGAGTTAGAGCAACTTCAATAGATATATTTCATGATGAAATAACATATTTTGGAGATTAGACTGATTATTTAAACCAAAGTTGAACCGAAAAGGGAAAAATTGAAAGATTACTTAAACATAAGGGCAAAATGGTAATTTTTACCATAAAATATCATTTTCAAGTGAAATTTCCAGCATTTTCTTCATCATTCTCGGCAGCAAACCAGCAACTTCATTTTTCTCTATAGCTAAACCTTGGCAAGTGAGAGAAAGCTTGTAAAACCTAACAAAAACCTCATCAAAATAAAAAATTTCCTGCACGAAAGTTGTTCTCCTCAACTTCCTCTATCTTCCTACACCAAAATCATCATCTAAATCAGCCAAAATAAAAGGGTAAGGGTCCTTGAAGAATTCAACCAAGAGGGAAGGGTACGGAAGTGTTGGATTTTTCATGGTTTTCATGATCTCTACTTAGTATTTAGCATGTTTAGATGATTATTTAAGCTTAAATCAATATAAAACTAGGAAGAACACCTCCCTAGGGTTTCAGTCAAGATCATGGGTGCATGGAAATGTTGAAATTTGATGAGAAAATGATGTAGAAAAATTGTAGAATTAATGTAAAGTAGAAATTCTAGCTTAAATGGAAGAAAATAATGTGGAATGCCAAGGAAGCTTAATTCGACCAAGGAAGGGGAGGAAGAATCCTCACTGATTTTGATGCAGTTTAGGTCCTAAAATAATGTACAAATTAATAGGAGACTGTAGGTGAAATCGGAATTGAAATCGAAGTTGTTTAGGTGAAGTTGCAGTGTTAGCACCAGTGTAAAAGAGACTAAAATGGAAGTGATTATATGCAATATAATGGTTTATGGAAAGTTAATAATTAATTATAATTGAAATGCGATGATTTAATAGTGCTAAATAGTGATTATATGGTGTTTTGCAGCTCAGAAGTCAGAATTTAACACTGGTGCTAACGAGCAAAACTATAGCAAATTAAGATATGAGGAATGAGTGTAGAAGACGTAGGAATACTATGATGCATGTTTGGATAAAATGTGCATCTTTGAAATTGGAATGTTGAAAATGGTGTTGAAATGGGAACTGTTGCTGGTTCATATATTGTGTTTTGACTTCAGGAAGGCTAAATTAAAAACAATCGTTATACCGTCAAAAATTCTGATAATTTTATGAAATTATCTTTTAACATCTTTAAGTATTAAAAATGAAAGATTTAGCAAGTTTATTTCCTCTTATTTATTGAAATTCCATATTTTCACTAAACACAGAAAAACAATATTTAAAACTTCATATTTTTGAATTTTACGTATATGAAGGTACTAGCATGTAAAAACTTATTTACACATAAATAGAATATTTTCAGAACTAAATGTTGAATTGTGAATATTTTATAAATTTTATTTTTGAACTGTTTATATTTTCAAAATATGTATTTATGGATTGACTGAAGATACATGTTATTGAAATTATCTCTGTAAACTGATATGAATTGTTTTAAATGCTATTTTGAAACTATTGGCCCCACAGCTACTTACGAGCACATGCACTTTGCTGTTACTATTACTATAGATGAGTGATCCTGATCCCATCATTCAATGTCCTCAAGTGACACCTGGCTCATGTTCATCTGCGGACGACCTTAGACTATGGCTATATGTCCCCTTGCATGAGTTTATTGGGTGATGCTTTGTCTCCACAATTTTATCTAGGGTGGCAAATTCTCGAACATCCTGAGCACTCCCAGAAAGTATATATTTATGCTATAGATTTTTAAATATAATTTCTTTAATACTTAATGAATATACTTTCTAAGTTCTGCTATTGTTACTGAAACTAAAATTTTATACTATTTATGCAGAAATGATTTATACTGTTTACCAAATTTACTGAAATTATTGTTAAAGATTGTTTATTACTGTTCACTGAATTGTGCATGCTTACTGAAATTGCTTAACTCCAAAAGAAACTCCTATAGTCGGTACTAGGGACCAGGACACGACAGATACTTCAAGGTACTTCCCATACTCTATCTGGTTACCTAGTCAATTATAGTATCCTTCTTTTACATCATGCCTAACTCACTCAAATACATCATGCTTATATAAATATATATAAATATATATATATATATATATAAAATATGATTTTGATACTTGTATAGAGGATACATAGTATCAGTTCTTATATACAATTCTCTTACTGGGCGTTAGCTGACCCCCCAATCTTTCTCCTTTCAGATTAATTTCAGTAATCTCTCAGCTACAAAGAGGAGGAGTTTATTACTTTCAGTGTCCTTTAGGCGGAGTTGATAATTCCGTAGAGATATACGTAGTTTATATTTATATGTTCAGACTTATATGTACAATACTTTTGCTAAGTGTATTTAGACTTGGGATATAAATCGAATGAAAAATAAATTTTTTAAAAAAAAATTGTGGTGTATATATTTGTTTATAGTAAACAGAAAAAAATAGTTCATAGGATTAGTTTTGAAAAATGAATATAAATTTTAAATTAAATTATTAGTGAAAGCACTGTAGACAACCTAACCGACGGTAAGTAAGGTTTGAAAATTGGTATAAAAATCTATATTACGGACTGTGATAGTTTTCTACTTTTTGTTTTTTGGTTTCTATTTTTGAAAAAAAAAATTCAAATTATAAAAACAAAAAACATGTTTGGTTAATGTTGGTTCATATTAAAAACAAATATTTAAACTGATTTAATACAATAATTCAATTCACAAAATAAATTTTAAAAAATTAAATAAAAATATATATTTATTAAGTAATACTAATAGCAAATGATATTATTTTATACTATTTAATAATATTATTAAATATATTCTTTTAATCATACTAAAATTTAATATAATTTAAATAATATTATAATTAAATATAATATTAAATAAAATTTTTTTAATATTAATTGTTATTAGATAATAATTAAGATTAATAAAATTTTAGATTTTATATATTGAATAATAATATGAAATAATAAATTATAGATTATATTTAATAATATTATTTAATTAAGTGTAATAATATTAAATTATTAAAAAAATATATATTCAACTAATTAATTTGTAAAAAAATTATATAATTATTAAAATATATTATATTTAATATAAATAATATTATGATGTTATGTTTATATTATTTATATTTAATTGCTTTTTATTCAACTTTTCTATGTTAAAATAAATATATTAATTTTAAACTATTTTTAATCAAATAATCTTTTATATTAAATTTTAATATTATTTTTATTTTAAAAATAGTTTATTTTGTTTTATATTTTTTATTATGAAAATATATTAATATTATATTAAGGATTTATATACAACATACTAACAATGGATAGTCCTATACACTGACAATGTATCAAAGGTTGACATCTCATCAATAAGTCCTTATGAGTAAATCGAAAAAAAAATTATTTGTATTTAGGGCTTGATTTTTTTTAATTTACTTATTGATGAGGTGTCAACCTCTGGTGCATTGACAGTGTATAGAAACTATATATTGTCAGTACATTATATACAAACTCTTATATTAATATATAGATACTATTCACTTACTTATGAATAGTAGTAGAAATGAAAACATATTTTTGAAAATAATGAAAAAAATGAAATTTTTGTTTTCATTTTCATTTTTGCTTTTTGAAAATAAAAACGCATTACAAAACGTGTTTTCTGCTACTGTTTCAAAAAAAATTGAAAACAAAAGCAAAAAACAAGAAACAAAATGATCCCAAATAGCGCCTAAAAGAAAAGCAAAATTAAATTTTCCCTATAGAAGTAAAAACCATTAGATACTTTTATATCTCTTGAATACTCTAAAACAACACATTCCAATCAAAGACACAGAATATTAAAAACAAACTTTTACGATTAATTTTTAGAAACAAAAAAAAATGAATAAAAGAGACTCATTTCTCTCAAATTTTCAGTTTTATGTATAAAAAAAAAAGGTTGGCTTGCAGACCGATCCAATCTGCATTAGGATCAGATCAGACTTGCTATCCATGGTTCATTTAAAGGCAAATCTAAACAGACCAAATCGGTTTAGATCCCTGTCCGTGCAGATTGAGCCCTATCTGGTTCGATCCATCTATTTTACGCCTCTATATGTAAGTAGTTAGGAGCAACTTATAAGTAGGTTGAAGGAATTGGTGTACATAGATGTAAAATAGTGTAGAGAAATGCAAGTGAAGACGTAATTCTCACATTGAAGGTGAATCAATATAAATCTCGTATGTGTTTTATGCAATACTTTTAATCTTAATATTTATTATCACTTTCGTAAAATAGTAAAAGGGCTTTAATCCTAATATTAAAACCCAGAAAATATGGTAAAAGATCTATTAGAATTCTTCTTAGAACATCCTTACTCAAGTTGAAATCTATAATTATACACTGAACAATGATTTTCGAATTTACATCAACGTGATAATCATTTCGAGTTTATATAATAATTTTTTAAAAATAGAACAAATACCTATAAGTAGTTACAAGAATTGAAAATGGATTTTTTTTTCAAATATTTGAATATAATTCGAATTTTAGAATTTTTATTGTATGAAGAGTTTTATTGTCTATCACTTTCGGTTCAAATAAAATTAATCTCAGATAATAAAACGGATGAAAATATATGTGATTGCAAAAAAAATAATAATACAAACAAGAGAAAACCAGGGTATCAAAATATCACAAGTGGATATAGAATGGATCCAATCCTATATAACACTAGCTTTTCGTAGTGTGCCCGTGAACAAAGTACCTTCGCATGTATCAATTCAATTGCCTATATAGTCTATAGATTAATAGATGCATTTGGTACGACAGGGAAATTGAAACTCGTCATTTTGGGGTTACCCAATTTTTTTTGGTTCATTACTTTGGGGTTTTCTAAATTCAAAAGTTAAAAATCACAAGATTGCATCAAAGTTTGGTACTTTGATACCTTATGAGATCGTCAGACGATATTCAGAGACACTTCCTTGTTACCGACGTTGAAGTACCACATCGTCTCCAACACCTTGGCGAGATTCGCGGTCAGCTTCTCCCAAGTTTTCACCGATCATGTTCCGATTCTTATTTTAATGTTATTTTAATCAGCTTTTTCTTAAAGATTAAAGCTCACGCAAGTCTATGGCGCGTTATGTTAGTAACCCTAACGGGTTGAGCTGATCATGTTCAATCATTCGGTGAATTGAATTTTGAATATAAATTATAATGTCACTCCTCACGTCTTTCTCCCTCCTAATAATAAACATTGAATTTCTTATCTTCTTATTTAATGAATAAAATTTACTTCCAATGAAATTTAGGTGAGCCACTTAAACTCCAACTGACGGTTCAAAGGTTAATCTATTAGAGTGCGGCTTAATATATTCTCTCAGTTTTGTTTTAAGTATCCATCTTTTCTTTTATAGAATGTGTTCAAATGAAGGTTTTTTTTCTATTCTAAATACCTTATATTCTTATGTTATTATATTTATTTTTTTTTACTTTTTGATAATAAAAAGTATGATACACCAATAGTATAAAAATTATAATTAAAATTAATTTTATAATATTAAATACATAATAAATTAAAGCTAGTTTAAATTAAACGGAAAGTATAATCAAATTTCCATACTAGCATTCAGTAATTCTCTAAAAAACAAAATAATTTGAAAATTTTATGAATAAAATATCTTTTCCAAAGACAAATATCTTGATTTCTTAGTTTGTAAAATATAGCCGGTGATGTGGGTCAGGTTAAAGATTACTGGGCTTTTTTATAAGTCAAGTTGAATACCATTGAACCAAATGATAATCTAAGCCCAAGAGGAAAGAGGATTCAGAAGGCCCATAAATGATCCACTGGGTTATTACTTAAGCTGTGGGGCTTAAAGGTAGTTACGCGTAAAATAACTCTTATAAATAGGTCACATGTATCATTCTTAAACCCTAAGCTCTATTTGCCTACTGAAACTCTGTTTGACTTAAGCATCGGAGTGCGCACGCAGGGAGAAATCCCTGCGCCCCCTGATGGTTTTCTTTCTTGCAGAATTTTTGGAGACAGACTAACACGAAGATCGAGGATCCGATGTCAACAAACAAATCATTGCTGTTTCGTGCAACAACAATTGGCGCCGTCTGTGGGAAACAAACAGAAAAGCCATAAAAAATGGTGAAAGACGATCTGTGAAAGACAGGGTACGTAGGCTGCGGCAGAGTGCACAAGTCACGTGACAGAATAATCTGTCGCTTGCGAGGTGCATGCGACAGAGTAATTCGCGCCCCACAAACATGCGATAAACCTTGGCAGGGCGAGAGAATAACTCTCGCATGTGACAGGCTTGGGCGAGAGAGCCTCCCGCATGGGCGACAGGCCTTGGAAAAATCGTATTTCGGATAATGAAATGCTAACTAATAGAAGGGAGCCTTGTTTCGCATTTAATAATTGGCAATTTTGTTGTGTTTCTTTGTCTTGGTTTGTGGGCAAGCCATCCATGATCCATGCCCATGCAATGCAAGACATGCAGATGATGGCTCCCGATGGAAAAAGTTGCATTTAAAGAAGCAATGATAGCGATGGAAATGGCTAGCCGTGCACTCATTCATGGTTCCATGATAAAGCTGTGCACTACGAGCCATTAATCAATAATAAAGCTGCAGCCATTATTAATTCTGCATATAAATTGTTTTTCCCAAGTAGCTCTTCATTTATGGCTACGTGATTCATCTGCTTGTGAATAAATATGAAATTTGAGCATGTGACTTAAGGGATTTAATTATTGATTAATGGCTCTCCACATGATGAGAGCTCTTCCTCAAATGACGTTAACTTTGACAAGCTATAATAACTGTTTTATAATATTAATATGAGTTGGATATTAATGCTGAACCACGCCAATCACGCCATTAATTAGAGAGTGGCTCTCACGCCGGATAGGCTTGAGCAAGCAAGAGAGGCTCTTGCAAGCAGCAAAGCAATTCACTCTACAGGACACGCGACAGGGCACCCCATTTGAGAGACTGGCTCTAGCGCAAGAAACAGATATTGGGCGAAAGATAGCACTGGGTGAGAGGTTAGCTCCCGCGCAGACAGGCCCTTAGCGAGAGACCTCCTCCTGTTAGCATTGGGCGAGAGCCACCTATCCTGTTACATTGGGCGAGAGACAGTACTGGGCGAGATGCTAGCTCTCGCGCAAACAGCCTTTGGCGAGAGACCTCTTTATGTTAGCACTGGCGAGATGCTAGCTCTCGCACAGACATGCCTTGGCAAGAGACCTCCTTGTGTTAGCAAGGGCGAGAGGCTAGCTTTCGCGCCAAATAGGCCCTTAGCGAGAGACCTCCTCCTGTTAGCATTGGACGAGAGCCATCTATCCTATTACATTGGGTAAGAGACAGTACTGGGCGAGAGGCGAGCTCTCGCGTAGACAGGCCTTTTGGCGAGAGACCTCCTGCTCATACTGGGCGAGAGCCATCTATTGCACGAGACAGATCCTTGGTGAGAGGAGACCTCCCTCTCGCGATGGGCCCCTGGCGATTAGCACTACTCACCGCTAACATTTGCTATTTTCTGCACACATCCACGGCAGACGCATAAGAAATTTAAGTATGTCATTTGACATTTTGACACAAACTTTAAGGAGCCTTTTGGCTACAAGGTTCCACGCGACAGAGCAATTCACGCTACAGGCCACTTGACCATGGTAACGCGGCAGGATGTGTGCACGACAGGTGAAAAAAAAACACTTTGTCGCATAGTAAGGCAATATGGACGATAATAGTTGTCGCATGCAAGGTTCGCCCAATTCGGGTGAGCATAGGTCCCACACGAAAGGCCACTCTGGCGACCGTGCTCAACTGCACGACAGCTAAAGCAAGCGAGCAATGATTCTCATACGCGACATCTTCCCTGGGCGAGAAGAGTCTCCCGCACACGTGAAAAGCGCCCGGGTAAAACAACGCATGTGTGCAAACAAAGCCTAAGTAGAAATGTTTGACGAACAAAGGACTGTTACGATGACTCACGCCAGGGGCGAAATGTGGGCAAACAGGACCATGCGGCAGGACCCTTTGGCGAGATATTGCAGCTCGCGCATGCAAGGGAGGTAGGGTGCCGCACGAAGAAGCACACGCATGAGTGAATGTGGCGAGCATGTTGCATCACAGGCCTTTGACGAGGGATTGTAGCTCGCCTACCGACAGCCAGAACAAGTGAGCACAATTAAACACAGCACGAGTTTTGGCAAAAGAGTAAGCCACGATGGCGAGCACCACACATACACAACAGTTTTGTGCAGCAAAGAGACGATGGCAAGCACGGTCTGTAGAGTAAAAGATTGAAAAAACAGCTAATGTACAGCAGACATCGCCGCAACAAAAGGGCTCCTGCCGCAACAAAAGGGCTCCTGCCACAACAGGTCAATCCACCGTACACAAGGCGGTAGTGCAAATACACGAGCACTGATCCCAACCTGCATGCTAGCCCAATAGGTCAAAGGTAATGGTGAGCATATTCGACAGGTTACGTCGCGATAAAGCGGTTTGTCCTAGGCGACAGCCATGCGAGCAAGAAAAAGTCACACGGCAAGCATTCTAGACGAGCAAATGGCTCCCGTAAGCCCAGCCTCCCGCACACAAGGCGTAAAGCAATGCTGACAAATGCAGTGTCATGTGGCGAGCAAAAGACCACTGCAGCAAACACTTTCAGCGATTGAGTGGGATGTGGCGATTGCATGACTAACGCTACAGCCCAGCTTCCGCAACAAGGATCACTCGGTAAAGCACGTGTCAAGGCACAAGGAACAATCTAGATGGGCAAGCAAGGAACAGGCCAAAGGGTCGGGCAGAGGTGCATGCTCAATGCTGGATAAGCTCGCCCAGGAAAGGAAAAAACTGGATGAAGGGCTCGAAACGAGCAAACGTAAATCCAAGGAAGCTCTATTGGGCAAGCTCCAATCAAAGACCTCAGGGAACACACCAAAACTTCAAAGGCCAGCTCATATTTGCCTAGGTGCGTATGAACATAGATAAGCAATGGAAACCAGGCAATGCACAAAAGGTCAAACGAGCCGACAACCGCCACGCGAGTATGGTTGTGGGGGACAAGCAAGAATACGACCATCCTAAGACCTATGCGAGCAAGCCCTTGTCGACCGAGACAGGAACTCACCTAGAAAAGAGAACTCTATGGGTGAGCCATTCAGAGTGACCAAAGCGAGCAAAGATTAGGCGACTCTGTACATCATCAGGTGCACGCCCATGTAACGAAGAACCGAGCGAGGATGCACTCTCCCAGACAACGAGAACTCCGCTTTGCAAGTGAGATTTTGGCGAGCCCAGCCGCAAAAGCTCTCTATGAACACAACAAAGCTCGATTAGTGATCTGGCTGAACGCCCAGCAAAGAAGAAATCAAAATGGCGAGCACATTTCAAATTCAACAGGCTCTCTACTTTGATAAAATAACAACGAAGATAATTAGGTGAACACAGCACCCGTAGGCAAGATTCCTCCGTTAGCATAATACAGGCGAGCAAAGAACACCTGAGTCATGCCTTTCGGCAATGGCTATCAACGCTGGCGAGCACAGAATCCAAACTACTGGTTCACCCATTAGAAAAAACTTTGGCGAGCACATTTAAATTTGACGATCCAAGCGCACGCCCAAGTGCGGGATCTGAGTGGAATGATCTAGAGTCTTCTAGACCTAGTGTGTGCACTAATCCAACAGAATGTCCAAAAGCCTCCTTCGGCCCATCTGTAGATCGTCTGCACATAAGCTTTCAAGAACTGCTCTAGCAACCATCTAGAAGTGGCTTAAGAGCCACACACTTGGCATATTGACAACCACACATGTGAAAGAGGGTTTGTTTATATAAATGGTGTGTCAGCTTCATGAGTCCTTTAAGTAAGACAAGGATGTGCCAGTTTAGGGTGTCGAGATCAAGGCTGTATTTCCCTTGTAAGCCCCTATACGTAGCATTCTTGAGTATCAATACAAGTGAGTGCTCGGCACAACAGAAATTGCAAACACACTCAAGCAGGGACATACAGGTGGTAACCAGATTTGAAGTACTCTCATACAATGTTTTCTATTTTCTTGTCCACTCTAACAGTTGTGATTGAATTAGACAGGTGTCTCAGGCAGGCACTAGCCATTGTCATGTAAGATAGCAAGCAAGGGAGAGCTTGGTTCGATGTAGTCGGATCGAAAACTTGTGGTCAGCTCGTAGAGGTAAATTGCTGGTACCGAGGCACGACTTAGTGCACAATCCATGGTCGACAGCAGAACATCCCAGCACTCGTACTTTACAGATTTTTCAAAGACAAAGATTTGGAATGGTACTGGTGGTAAACTTTTGCTATTATTGTTTTAACATTTGCTGCAATTATATTGTTACTTACTCCATTTAATTGGAAATACTACATTATAAAATGAAAGGCCAGTTATTTTTATCTGTGCTATGATAATCCTCCATGTTTGATAGACATGTTGCAGAAATAGAAGAAGAAAAAACAGAAGTTGGCCGAAGACGCGAGACGGGCACAAATAAGTCCCTAAGCGAAAAATGCGCGAGACGGGCAAAAATAAAACCTTAAGCGAGAAGAAGACGCGAGACGGGCACAAATAAGTCCCTAAGCGAAAAATGAGCGAGACGGGCAAAAATAAGACCCTAAGCGAGAAGAAGACGCGAGACGGGCACAAATAAGTCCTTAAGCGAAAAATGCGCGAGACGGTCAAAAATAAGACCCTAAGCGAGAAGAAGACGCGAGATGGGCAAAAATAAGTCCCTAAGCGAAAAATGCGCGAGACGGGCAAAAATAAGACCCTAAGCGAGAAGAAGACGTGAGACAGGCACAAAAAAGTCCCTAAGCGAAAAATGCGCTAGACGGACAAACAAAAATGTCCCTAAGCGAAAAATGCGCGAAACGGGTAAACAAAAAGTCTCTAAGCGAAAAATACGCGAGATGGGCAAACAAAAAAGTCCTTAAGTGAAAAATGCGCAAGATGGGCAAAAATATCTCTAAACAAGGTACGTTACCATTTTATCATATTACATTTAATGCATTATGTTCGCATCTCGGATATAAACGATATTATATTCTAACAAGTCCTTAAGCAGATAGTACGCAAGACAGGACCAATACTCCAGTAAAAGTTCTTCTTTAGACACAAAAAGTCATAAAGAAAAACTTGGGGAGCACATAGTATGCAGGTTGTGAGGTATGGTACGAAGTACGTTATAATTTTATCATTGGATATGTGCTACAATTGATTGACAAAGTGCATTTAACGTATTATGTTGGCATTACGTTACAATTTTATCATTGGATATGTGCTACAATTAATTGACAAAGTGCATTTAACGTATTATATTGGCATTCCGAATATAAAAACGATGTTATAGTCTTATCATTTCTATAAAGGCCCTATGCGAAAAATGCGCGAGATGGGCAACACATAGCCCAAAGTAAAAAATGCGCAAGATGGGCAATTCTCTAAAAGTCCCTAAGAGAAAATGGCGAGATGGGCAGTTCTCTAAAAAGTCCCTAAGCGAAAATGCGCGAGACGGGCAATTCTATAAAGTCCCTAAGCAAAAAATGCGCATTATGGGCAAATTGTGAAATCCTCAAGCAATAAAGTGTACGGATAAATGCGATACCCAAGTACGAATTCTTCTTTAGATGTAAGTGCTTCATAAGAAGAGCTGGGGAGCACTATAGATTAACTTCTACATTAAAAGGAGTATCGAACTACTAGGCACTCATGCATATGCTTCCTGAGGTGCTATAATGTCAAGAGCTTGATCCTTAGGAAAATTAGTCTCTGGATTATCTAAATAATCTTCGTCTAAGCTTGTGAGAACCTCGACCATCTCGAGTCAACAAAAAGGCTTCTAAGAGCTGGTAAGATCAGATAAATCTTTACAAATGCCTATTTTCAGAAAAGGTTCTAAATTCTCAGCATCTGGATTGAGCTTCAACCAATCAAGAGCATGCCGAGTACAAACCACATCTGATGAAACCAGATAAGAACATATGCATCCGCTTATGGCACTTCTTGACGATGTGCCCTCATGGCCTTAATCCAGATTCGGTTTTCTTCCTCTTGGCTAATAGAAGGCACTTGACAAAAGAAATGACGATATGATGTCGTTTCTGCTACAAATAATAATGAAGTTCACTAGTTGAGCACTCAAGTGAAGATGAAAAGACTCTTGTGATAATCCCAAGAAGAGGGTAGCAAAAGAATTTGAAAAGCCCATTCTTTATATACTCTTTCACAAGGTAAACCCTACAAAAGAGTGGGGAGCAATTGATGTGGGTCAGGTTAAAGATTACTGGGCTTTTCTATAAGTCAAGTTGAATACCATTGAACCAAATGATAATCTAAGCCCAAGAGGAAAGAGGACTCAGAAGGCCCATAAATGATCCACTGGGTTATTACTTAAGCTGTGGGGCTTAAAGGTAATTACGCGCAAAATAACTCCTATAAATAGGTCACAGGTATCATTCTTAAACCCTAAGCTCTATTTGCCTACTGAAACCCTGTCTGACTTAAGCATCGGAGTGCGCGCGCAGGGAGAAATCCCTGCTCCCCCTAATGGTTTTTTTTCTTGCAGAATTTTTGGAGACAGACTAACGCGAAAATCGAGAATCCGACGCCAGCAAACAAATCATTGTTGTTTCGTGCAACAACAGCCGGTAAATTTCATGAATTAAAATTTGTAAAAGAATCAAATTCCAGAATCTTTATTTAAACTTGCATAGTTATTTGTTTCGAATATGATTGGAGATATTTTTAAATTTTATTTGGTATTTAATTTTTTTTGTGAGAACGTAATAATGTCTTCTCACACATCACTTGATGTGTTTAAAATTTTATTTTCGAAATATTTTTTATAAAAATTGACTTAATGTAACAAAATTACGTACTTGACAAAATCTCTTGTTGGTTTTGGAAAATAAATTTACCATTTCACTTGGTCAAATAATTTCTTCAAATTCCCCTTCATCCGATATAAAAAGTAAAGAATTTAAGATGGAAAGTCTGTTGTCATACTGTCATTTCATTCAATTATATATATATATATATATATATATATATATATATATATATATATATATATATATATATATATAAAAGAAAAGATAGTTTAGCCTTGATCACCGACATGCAGAATTTTTTGCAGAATCAACACATGCTACTTATACAGTGGCGTTAAAGTAATTTAGTGATTTGTTGGCCCTGGAGGGTTGAGTAATTTAATTAGAATGAAGACTTAAGTCAAAGGAACAAAAATTGTTCTTTTAATCTCAGTACAAGGCTGAAATGGATTGGTATAGAATAATTACTTAATAAGCAAATATACCATTAAATTTTTGCATAAAATAGATATCAACTTTCAATATTTTATGTATTAAAATCAATACATATATTTTTATTTTATTGTAAACAAATTTTCAACATTTCAAAATCATATAATTAAGTTTAAATATATTAAATAACACTAACTTTAATTAATATTACACACGTGATATACTACATGCCAACCAACTAAATTATCAACATCAACTTCTACGTAAGATGTTCAAATAATAATTAATATTATTTAACAAATTTAAACTTAATTATATAATTTTAAAAAATTAAAAATTTATTTATAATAAAATAAAAATTTATAAATTATTTTTAATACAATAAAATGTTAAATACTTATATCTATGCCTAAAATAATCCTCTCACCTGAAAAAAAATCACTGAAGAGTACTGTGGAGGCCGTAGGGATTTAGATTGCTATTCTCTCATCACGTGGGCCAGTGTGGGTTGCATGAGCCCTCCTCCATCTTTCTCTTGCCCTCCCTTCTCCTTACCTAAATTAGCCCGTCCCTTCTTTCTCTTATACTTCTCCTAGACATAGATTGAAAGACGAGAGATAGAGAGAGAGGGAGAGAAAAAGCTGTTCTAAGAAAAGCAAGCTCTCCAAACTCATTTTGTCAACAGAAACAAAGGTTTAGCAGTCTAGCTAGCTAGCTGAATTTTTAGCAAAAAAACGGTGTTGGATTGTTTGAAAACAGAGAGTGTTTTGCTTTTCCTTTCTTTGTCTTTTCACTATTTTTTTAGATAAGAGGCGAGTAAGATAAGCATTTGTTACCCACCACAAGAGAAAGGGAAAAAGGAAGAAAGAGGAGGAGGGGAAGTGTACAGTGAGTGAGCGGGCACATTTATGTGGATTTTTAATGGGGATGTGGTTTTCCAGCAGCAGGAGACTTTTGTGCTCTTCTATGGCGGTGCTGTTGATTATCTCCGTCTTACAGATTTGGATTTTCTGTGATTGCCGAGCTGGAGCCGTAAGGATTTTTCCTGGAAATGGGATGAGAAAGATGACAGAGAGCCACGGCATGAAAGATAACAGGAGCAAAGCAGACATATTTCAAAAATACTTTAATGGAAGATCTTTCAGTTTCAACGAAACCGATAAAGGATTTGAAGAAAGCAAACGAAGAGTTCCCAATTGCCCAGACCCTCTCCACAACTAGTAGAAAACCCTTTTTTTTCCATGAATTTTGTTGTATCTTATCCAAAATACCCACGTTTTTCTCATCATTTCGTGCTAGTATTTTGATTGTTTTAGTAATTCCAGGGGGGAAAACGAGGGTATTTTGGTATTTCAAAACTTTTTTTGACTTTCTAGTGGAGGATCCAGGAGTGAAGTGTATAGAAGAAGAAAATTTCAGTATAGTTGTTATAGTGAATCTCTGTATCTTAGACTCTCTGTATGTACTTCTTCTTGGATCCTTTTTTTAATTGGCTTAGCTTTTCTCTGAAAAAGGAAAATAGTGGTAAATGAAAAAGGAAGGGCAGAGATCCATCCATGTCCTCTCACTGCAACAATACAAAGATTTTCCTTGTCCCATGTTTGTCACTGGGGAAATATTTGGAGTGTTTCAGTCTCCAATTTGCATATTTAGTATTACTTGAAAGTGTTTTTGTTTGTTGAATTTTGCAAGTTTCTTCTTGTTTATGCTATGCATGTTACGACTTGGTGCTCCTCAACTTCTTCATGAAAAACGCTATTTGCTTATTTTTATTCCCTTTCTTCAAAGTTTTACCAAATCTTGTTTTACCAACTATGGTTGAATCAAGTAAAAGAAATTTGGTGTCCTTTAAATAAGATATCAAATTTGAGTTTTTTGAATGAAAAAAAAAACATTAAAAGAGCTACCTCATTCAAGGTCTTAAACTCAAAAATAATCTTCAAATACCGGAAAGCTTCCACAAAAAAATCTTACCCCAAATTTCACAAAATGTAGTAGGATCCATAGACTTTATTAAAAATTCTTTTTTATTAATTCTTTTTTATTAAAAATTTGTAGCCGTCAGATCCATAGACTTTATAATTAATTCATTTCATGAACCAAGCATTGACTCCACACATAAAATAGTTGATTTGGCTCTAAGTGTTTTGGCTGCACGTGGTTTAAATATTTCTCCTCTTTGTCATGTTTGCAACAAGGAAGAAGAAACCCTCATCCATTGTTTAAGAGATTGCCCTTCGGCTATAGAGTTCTGGAAACAAATTGAAATTCCAAGATCTCTTTCAACTAGCTTCAATACTGGATTAGTTCCTTGGCTTTTTTTCAAATCTAAAAGCACAGGACATTACCAAAGAAGGAGTTCCTTGGGAGGTGGTCTTTCCAATTGCTTTATGGACACTATGGCTTAATAGAAATAAAGCTCTCTTCAAAGATTCTTCCGTTGATACTCCTACTCTGACTAAGAAAACTTGGTTAGTTGCTAAAGAATTTTGGGCTACCATGGGGGTATCCTCCATAAATAAACCCACAACCAACATTAATATCTCTTGGAAGGCTCCTCCACCATCCTTTGTTAAACTTAACACCGACGGCTCATTCCTTGAAAACCCAGGTAGGGCAGGCGCTAGAGGTTTACTAAGAGACTCGAATGGCATATGGCTTGGGGGTTTCTCTAGAAACTTGGGGTTCACAACAAGCAATTGTGCTGAATTGTGGGCTTAAGAAATGGTCTTCGTTTGGCTGTCAACAAAGGATTTCATAATCTCATTGTGGAAATTGATTCCCAGACTATTCCTAGGTATGTCTCTAATAATGTTGATAAATCTCATCCTTATAGCTCCTTGATTTCTGATTGCAGGCAACTTCTCCATCAACGTGAGGATGCTAGGATTTTTCATGTTTACCAGGAAGCAAACACCAGTGCTAATGGGCTTGCTAGGCTTGGAGGAACACAAAATCCAGATTTTGTTCTGTTTCATTTTTCACCGGATTGTATTAGGCTTCCTTTATTGTTTGATGCAATGGGATGCTATCATCCCAGATCTATTTGCTATGACTCTATTGAAATTTAAATTTCTGTTATAAAACCTTTTATTCACCAAAAAAAAAAACCAATAATAAAACAGATATTCCTTTTTTCAACGGGGAAAGGGAAAAGGCTAAAGGAGGTTGCAAGCTGAAAGCCACCAAACAGTAACAGAGGATCTTTCGAAAGTTCACAGCTTTTTTCGTCTGCCTTTAATTCTTTTTGCACCCATTCGGAATGTCACTATTACAGTTTAAACCTATTAGGGAAAGTCGGGTATTTGATTCGCAAACGTACAAGGCTACTCATCCACGACAAAGATTTCATAAATCATCAATTAAGTAGTTGAAAAAGATAAAAGTAAATTTTTTCTGCAAATATTTCGATATAATTTGAGTTTTGAAATTATAATTTTATCATTTATTATTCTTAATTCAAATAGAATTAATTTTAAACAATAAAATGAAATAAGATACCTGAGATTACGTAAAAAAAAAAAAACAGATTTCATAAATCAGAGCAACTGTTTTGAAGGTTAGATGGAGCGTAGTCCTTGTATATTAGTGTAATTTGGAAACATAAGCAATTTTTTATTGCTTCTTCCGGTTAGCATTTTGTCCTGTTAAGGAAAAACGTGTAAAAGACGATCTACATGCAGCAGAAAAAGAGGGTGAAATTTTTAATTTGAGCATTTTGGATATTCTTCCATTTTTATAATTTATAGTGCATGTTTGTATTTAGTGTTGTTTTAACGTAAACACAAGGGGACTGGGGAAGTCTCGTTTTCTGGTAATTTTGGGTGGTACTGGTTTATTTGGAGAAAAAGGAATGGAAATCGATGTGAGAAAGGCCGAAAGGGCCACGTATTTTGCGGCCAAAGAAGTTAAAAAAGCTGCAGCAGGTTTCGTAGCCGTGGTGGTTTGTTTGCTAGTGCTTTGGATTTGGAATCAAATTGACTCTCCGTTAATATTTTTCTCATCAACACAATTTAGCTCACCAATGCATTATGCATGCCATTGCCAATGTTGCGTAAACCTATTTATGCATTCTCTTCTATCCTTGTTTCAATTATCATAATTACATAGTACACATATTAGTAGGCCTAATTAGTATTCTCTTTATCTAACACTCTCAATTCAAGTTTTCAATATTCGCTAGTTAAGTTCTTCTCCATAGGGTCATTTTTGAATCAATCGCATTCCCGGTTTTGATGCCATTGATTCCAAGTTAGCTTGGATTAACATTGAGATTGATTTCGACGATGTTGAAACTAATAAAAAGATTATGAAAGTTATATGATTTTTAATAAAATAATAAAAAATAAAAAAGTAAGGATAAGAAGGTGTAACTATTGAAAGCTACCACACCACTTCCAAACTAAGTCTCCAAAATTTGAAACCAAATGCACTGAAGCAATTGGTTTCACAAGCTGCACCTAGTTTCCACCAAGCCCTAAAGAGGTCCAGTGGAGGTCCAATGGAATTGTTGAAAACAAAATAAAATTAAAAGAATAAAAGATAATTTTATAATTATACATACTTGAAGCACATCTATCCCATTTTCTCTCCACTTATCTTTCATATTTGGAATGATTTGGTTTTATTAATAAAAAAAATTGAAATTTTTTCTATTTTCTTTTTTCACACTTTTCCTTCCTACCAAGAACTAATAAAAACTATTTTATTTCCACTTTTCCACACTCTTCTTTCCATCCTTCCACTTTTTCACTTTACCAAGCATACCCTTAAATTACAAAAATGCCTTGATTTTATTTTTGTTTTTTGTCATTTTCTATTTTAAAAAATTTTATTATATATTAATTTAAAGTATAAATAAATGAATATGTGTGTAAATTTATATAAAATATTATTTAAATAGATATGTAACTAACTGTTAATTATGTATAAATAAATATATGTAAATTATTTTTAAATATATAATAAAAAAGTATTATTTGACATAAAAATTATTTTAATATTTTTAATTTATGAACAAAAATATTATTTTCTGTTAGAATAAATTTAATAAATTTGAATTATTTATTGATTCACAAATATCTAATATATGTTATAGATTTTGTTTTATATAGCTTTTAATTTTACGTCTATAATGGTTATTTTCTCTTTTTCTTACATTTTTTTATTACCATCGTTGCATTTACATCTAAACACATGTCTCACAATTGATTTTAATCTCTCCAACTAATCTCACATTCAGCATTATTTCCAATCTCATCAAAATCAACCTCACTGCCAATCCAAAATCAGCATTAATTTTTTCATTTCTTGCATATATTGCTTTGAAAGGTTCACATTAAACATCTTGCGAGTTAATTATTATTTTACTTACAAGCTTTTAAGATTAGTACTGTCAACTGTGGACAAATTAACATATCAAAATTATAGATAATGCCACGAATGCATTGGTATCCATTGAATAAATTTGGAAACCATATGCCAATGTGATTTGTATTGAAATTTAGAATTGAGTAAACTGTAAATTTGGTAGAAATTTGATTTCCAAACGTAAACACAGTGGTGAAAATCAGCAGCTACACATTTAAAGCTAATGGGCCGTAACAAGTCCGTCTCATGATGGGAAAACTGCATTGACATGAAAAGGGCCACGTATCAATTACCTAACCTTTCTGCCCCCATTTAAAAAGAAAAGAAGCAGAACATGAAAAATCCGATGTTTGGGTTCGCTTTTCTGATATGAAACACATGACCCTGCTGTCAGGTCTGTATATTCAAAAGATAATTATTTTATATATTGTTAATAAATTTTTTTTTATTTGACAAATAAAATTAAAATAATAATATATATCTTTTAAGATATTAAAAAAATAAAAATAAATAAAATGAGATATGTATTATTATTTTAATTTTATTTGTGGAGTTAAAAATTTCACTAAAAGTATATAAAATAATTATTTATACTTGATAATTATTCGAATGGGACCGACAATAATGGATGGATGAATTATACACACCAAGAGCATCAAATGTTTTTGCTTGGAACGGTTACTGTGTTTGCCGTGGGGGATAAGGGATTTACATGAGCCTTCTGTTTGAAGGCGGCCCGAACTAGCTGGCTCTAATGAAGTTCTATAGTACATAGCCACGGAGAAATGTCCATCTCAAGCTTAGCTCTTTGATGAGAAGACGATATAAAACTTGTGTATTTATCAAGCTTTGAGTCAAATTGATTTCCTGAAAAGGAGGGAATACAAATTGATATTGAACTGCCTACTGCCAATGGGCATCATCTCTAAATTTTTTTTTTTTTGAATAAGGGCATCATCTCGAAATTGCAATTGAAAACAAGTTGATAATAAAGTTTATTGTGTACCATTCTGGGAGCTAACTACACAGCTGCCGAATGTAGGGCCCGAAGTTAAAATGCAACATTAATGGGCTCCTATTCAGCCATAATTATTCAACCCAATTTTCAATTTCATTTACTTGGAAGTACGGGAAAATAGGAAAAGAATCGGCGTCCTTTCAATGACACTAGTGTTTTTTGGCCCTCGCTTCTTGCGAATATAATGAAATATAGGTAGCACCGTCAAAATCGATCGAGTCAATCCCTCATATCTGATTTTAAGAGTTAATAAGATTAAATGGGTCGATTCATATTTTAAGAAATTAAAAAAATTAAAATTTATATTACCATTTTATTTTTTAGTAAATAAACAAAATAAAAATTTTGAAATAAATATTAAACAAACATTAGTGTTGGGAAAATAAGGGTTAGATTTTTTTATGAAAAAAAAAGGTAAAGTAGCATGTGCGTTAGCCGCCCATATAATGTTGTCCTTGTATTTAGAAATAAGAAACAAAGAGGGCGTTTGGTCTATGGAATGGAATAGAGAATGAATGAAAAATGTATTTTGAAGGAATAGAAAATAGGTAGAATATAAGTGGAATATGTATTATGTTATTTCATTGGTGGAAAGGAATAATTTTTTTGATTTATTTTTTGTTTGGTTTAGGAATAAGGTAAGAATAGGTTAAAGATGACCGAAATACCCTTTTAATAAAATAGTTGAAGAAGATAAAGTTTTTGTGGGAAATAGACACAATGACATATTATGTAATTTTGTAGGAAATAAAAGGACACGCTTGTTCAATTGTTTTTTAAACCACACAGAAAACCCATTCTTTGCTAGGGGAGAAGATTAGATTTTCCTCTCCCACCAGCCAAAGCTTTTCCACACAAAAAAGCTATTATTTTTGTTACCTCAAACCAAACCTTTGAATTGTGGGCTCACTTAGAATAACGGGGGAACAAAAAATCAAATACCTCCAAGCAAACGCGCTGAAAGAGAATTGAATTGAGAGCATTTTTGCTACTTTGTGCGTTTCATGTGTATCGGATTTTGGGCTTTTGTTGCTGTAAGTCCTAAAATGTTATGCATTTTATTTTGCATAGTATTTAAAAGCCTATATCATTGTACCTATGTGTAGGCCTTTTTTGCTTTGGACTTTGACTTTGGGCCATTAATTAGCTTGCTTAGTTGCCTTGTTTTGACAATTGTTGCACATGTATACTATATGCAATTCCAATTCCATTATAATTGTTTTGGTAAGGCCTTTTTGCCTTGCCATTATAGTATTGTATTATGTGTGCTGTTACATAAATACATATTTAGCAATAAATTAGTAATAATCAATAGACTTAATTTTATATATTTTAATTTAATTAAAAATGTTAAACATGTAAATAATTAACATAAAAATAAAATTTCAATATAATTAAAAATTTGAAAGTATTAAAAAATTAAATTGGCCAGCCCATTTAAGATCGAGCTAAATTCATTTAGGCCCAAGCTTAAATGGGCCGAGCTAAAAAGCTCTTTTTCCTTAAATGGGCTATAAAAGTAAGGTCCAAGACCTAAAAATATAAACCAGGTCAGGCCGACCCAATAGGTCTTGACCAATTTTGACAGTGCTAAATATAGGTCATCACTTATCATCAACACTTGTGATGTAAATATATCTTAAACTTGTAGAAAAAAAGTATGTAAGTCAAATATATAAAAAATTACAATGAAATTGTATACACATCCTCTTAGGACATAGGGCTTTGTAGATCTTTGATTGTCTACTATAATACTCAACACACTTAGACAAAAATTTAAAATACGACTACTTTCAAATTCAATGGAGTGCCACTTATTTTTATTCTTTTTACATAATAAAATATTCATGCAACTGATTAATAATACAAAACAAAATTGCTCAAAGAAACAAAAAGAAAACTCAAACTTCCAAGAATGTCCATTTAAATAATTAAAACACACAAACTAAAGCTCAAATAAAAATAGATATATGTTATTGTGAATATACACCATATAATACCCATAAAGTTGGCAACTAGCACTAGAAAGTTGCCCTTTCTGTTTTGGTAATATTGCTTGCATTCAGCCATGTTACCTAATATCGAGCCACCACAGTACCCCCCATCCTCTAAAGTAGTAACAAAAAAAGGTAGAAAGTTAATTAGATTATAATAACAACTAAATAAGACAATTTACATAGGCAAAAAGGAACAAATATAGCCAAAATAACTAAAATATGCCATTAGAGATAAACAGATTTTTTCAATGAACTTTTTTAACTCTCTTTGTAAAAAAAAAAGAAAAAAACCATTGAAAGCCACACACATAATATAAAAAGACACAATGGAAAGTAAATAAAATTAAAAGTTAAACGAAGAGATAAAAGAACTCATCACCAAAATTGTAAAGGCTTTTGTTAAGGATGTGAACAATATGGTTAAAATGTAAAAGACATAGTGATTTAAATGGTTCAGCAAAGATGTTTAAGTCCACGAAAGGTAGTGGCAGAGTATCACTATTCAAGAATGAGAATTGAACTATTCACTAAGTACTTACTATAATTGGTAAGGTGTCCATGTGTGACCAAGTTACAATAGTTCTAGAGAGAGAGGCGTATGTAATGCTAAAGAGACATAGGACCGAGCTTAGAACATGCCATGTGTCACCATATTGTGAATTCTATATGTCTGAGTGGATTCGATCTATCTTTAAGCCATGAAAGTGAGGAGACAAGAAGACTGAGTATGGTCTTAGTGTATCCTGTTGGGCAGGCTCAGTGTGATTGTCTGTTATGCTCGGATTCACTAAAATTTGGGCTAGTTTTTTTCTTTCATAACATTTAGTTTGGTTGTGTGCAATGCAACCATTTCCAATTAAAGCAAAAACTTTCTTCGCTAATTTGATTTAATAACATAATATCGATCCCAGTTTTATTATGCTATCGTATTATTTAATCATCTATTACCGACATACATTATCCCTTTTATTACCATCTCAATTCCAATAAAGCATAATTATATTGAATCCATATTTATAATCAGTCTGAAACAATATCAAAAACTAATTTCCATATATCAAATACTATTGTAATGTTTATAGTCCAACCTATCCAAAAGATACAATAATTAAATTCAATATACTATAATTTACATCCAGATTACAATTTATTGGTACTGCATATGTAGTGTCCGAATACATAAGAAAAACAACACAATCATATACTCTAAGGTATAAGGAATTGTTTCGAAGGAATACTATCCACAAGCCTCCAAAAGTTGTGGCAACGATCTACTACAGATAATCTATAAGGTGAAATAGGGGGTGAGCTTTACAACCAGTAAGACACATATATAAAAGAACAGATACCATGCTCACTATACACAAGTATCCCATACATGTTTCTACATAACATTGTGCAATCGATTACAACATACTATCAAACATAACTTCGGGTAGAATGCTCTCTACAGTCGGGTTAGGAGTTTAGGGGTATTTTAGGAAGGATGCTTTAGAGCACTTCATTATCCTTGGATTCTAACACTCAACCATAGAGATCTTAAATGCAACCAACCGAGGAAATGTACATATGCAATCAAATCAATACTATCAATTTGCAATTCGTTTAGAAACAATAACAATCATTTAAAATTACTTCAATAGAGAGCCAAGCAACATCCTAATGGAATCATGTGGTTTAAAAATCGTGAGTTGGGAGTAACCAATAGTAACATATGGACATAATCATGAGAAGGTTCACAGTATGTACTGATCAGGTGACATCTAAGAGTGCTGAAGACGTGATCAATGTCATATAGCAAGTAATATAGTACAATATAATACGGCATGATTATGAAGAAGGCAACTACGGTTAGCCAATAATCTCAAAAAAAATAAGTAAATCATTATAAATGATTTAGAGTACAATCCTATCATTCAAACTCAACCATTATCAAATAGCTTTCGATAAGTTTAAATCCTTAAAACATTTCATTTCAAACATACTAGAATCAAAATGCATTAAGAAATCATTACTTTAAAATGGGTTTATAATTCAAATTCCCAGTTATGCTTTAAAACCATCATAACGTACTTTGAAAACACAATGAAATCTATTAAACAATTACTTTTTGAAAACAATGCATACATCTAACTGACCATATCTAATGTTATTATTCTATCTACTTCTATAACCTATTCAGCAGTCTATTTCCCTTAAATCGTTTCTATCCTAACTTATCGTTTTATAAAAATTCGACAGAGTAACTTTTCTATTTTAGTAACCTCTTGCAAATAAAAAATAGTTCAATATTTTCACAATCAGTTCATTTTAGGCATTCATGATATCCAATTACATATTCTATACATGTCTCTTACCAACAATCAATGCACACTTTCTCAATCCAATAAGCACCAATGCATTAAGCTAGGTAGGCATATATTTGCCTATGCCACTCTTTTCCTAAATCAATTTGTAGCTACAATACAAAATCCAAACATATTCCATTATCAATCATTAAGTCACATTACACTTCAAAACAATTATATTCTAACTCAATCAAATAGTATCATTTCTTGTCACTCCCTATGTTGGCCGAAACTGCACTTCACTATTCTAATTGTTTCTTTCAATTCTGACTGCACTAACATTACTCATACATGTCCAATATCAACATATCTATAGATCTGCACCATTGCACTACTCTAACTTCATGATCCATAAGTTGGTCGAATGCATAGCAACTTCTTCCAATGGTCATTTTTCAATTCTAACTTCATAATCTTACTTGCCATCATCTCTACATTAACATATCTTATTTTCATGAAATTTCATGCAACCTAACCCTAAGACCTCATCATGGTCGAAACCCTAAAGTGCTCTTACAAACATTTTCATGTCATTCCAATGCTATACACACGCTTTAGAAGTCCCAAAACATCACATACATTAAACCTAATTTGAACAAAAATTTTCTTACTCTACTTACCCAAATGGCTGAAACTTTAAAAGGATTTTTCACCTTCTAAAAGACCACACGTAGGCTCTGAATTCAACTATGTTAAAGAGGTAAAAGAGGAGAACAATTTGTCTTAAGGGTTTGCCTTGGTTTGGATTGGTTTGGCTAGACTTTTTCTTCTCTCTTTTCTTTCTCTCTATCATGTGAAACTTAGGCAATTTTCATGGCCATGGCCGGCCAAGCTTATGGAGGAAGATGATAAAATATCTTTATAACATTTAATTGATTAATTAATATTAAGTTTAATTACAAATTGACTAATGAATCCCCATTAGTTTATTGATTTACTAAGCCTTGTTTGTTTGGCTCGTAATGGCATAAGAAATTAACTAATTGATTGTCCACTTCTCGAAACACTCCCCAACACGTTTTCCATAAAAGCTAAATTAACTTAATTAATATAATATAATATATATATATATGTATATATATACATAAGGTTAGCCAATTACATTTAAACCTTTAATGTCATAAACTTTGCACACATTACTATGATATGGTATATAATTAAAGTGATAAAGTGGGAATTCAATTAAAGTAAGTCTTACACTTTCCATGACTTTTCATTGTGGGAAAAGTCAAACGTGAGGTGGAGAAAGGTGGTGGACGACATTAGAGGTGATTTTTGGCAAAACAGCTTCAAACGAAGGCTTTTTATGTTGTTCGCCTTTTTTTTAGCATTTCGCGAAAGTCTATTTATTGGATTGGTTTAAGGTTTGACTTCTTCACTTGAAGGCTTGACTATATCAGGTCATTGGTCAAAAGTCAATCTACATTGGTCATTATTAAAATATTTCATTTTTGGCTCATGACTTATCCGTAATTATTGAATTTGTTGGCATGTATTCTTAGGTATACCAAATCAAGTGCAAATCAATTTGCGATTTCTTATTGTCTTTGAGTCGAGCTTTCAATATTGATAATCTAATCCTTACACTCCAATTCAGTTTGTAGGGAATCTTATAGAGTTTGCATCGTAGCATTCTTTTGTCCCTGCAAAGTACAACATTAGCTAACTTCCATTTTCAAACTAACCATTCTGACTTCAAATACATATATATTTATGGAAATAAATGATGGATCTCACATCGTTTCCACCTTAGGAAATTTGATCCTCCAAATTGAATCAGCTACTAATCAAACAAATGTGGATACTTCTCTCGCTTCACGCTCTCTAGTTCCCATGTCACTTCTTTGGATGAATGGTATTGCCAAAGAACCTTAACCACTTAATCATCTTAGACCTCAATACTTTCTTCTTCCTATACAAGATCCACACTGGCTTCTCCACATAACTCATATCCTCTCTAATCTCCAATGGTTCATATTGAATAACATGTGATGGATTTGGATGGTACTTACAAAGCATGGACACGTGGAAAACATTATACACACTTGCTAGTTTTAGAGATAATGCTAAACTGTATGCAACGTCTCCCATTGGTCTAAGATCTCAAAAGGCCCAATAAAACGAGGACTTAATTTCCCTCTTTTATCAAATTTCATAATACCTTTGGAAGGTGAAACTTTCAGGAACATAGAATCACACACCAAAAACTCTAAATGTCTGCGTCTACTATTAACATAACTCTTCTGTCGACTCAAAGCTATCCTAAGTCTATCCTAGATTAGGCAGACATCCTTAAAAGATTGTCTTACCAAATTGAGGGCAAGAATTTTTTGTTTACCCACTTCTTCCAACTAATAGGAGATTGACATCACTGTCCATATAAAGCCTCATAAGGTGCCATATCAATTCTCGAGTGGTAACTATTGTTGTAGGCAAATTCAGTTAATGGTAAATAATCATCCCAGAAGCCTTTAAAATCTAATGCATAAGCTCTAACATATCTTCGAGGGTTTGAATCGTCTACTAGGACTGCTCATTAGTTTGATGATGAAAAGTTGTGCTGAAATTCAACCAAAATCCCATAGCTTCTTAGAAGTGTTCCCAAAAGTAAGAAGTGAATCAAGAATCTCTATTTGATGTAATGCTTACTAGAACCTCATATAGCCTAACAATATCTTTGACATGAAGATCTACTAGAGCACTGAGTAAATCTATATAGTTAATGGCAAGAAAGTGAGTTAACTTCGTCAATCTATCTACTATAACCCAAATCCCATCATGGTTCCTCCTGTTCTCGACAAACTCATGGTGAAATCCAAGTGATATGCTCCCACTTCCATGTAGGGATAGGCAGAGGCTGAAGTAGACCTACAAGTCTCTGGTGCTCTACTTTCACTTGTTGACATATGAGCACTTAGCAACAAAAATCTGCATTATCCAATTTCATCTTTGACAATAGTATACCTTACGAAGGTTATGATACATGTCTGTACTACCATGGTGTAAATGTACTTCGAGGTGTAAGCTTTTGTCAAAATCAAAATTCTTTAGAATCTTATCATTGGGAATACAAATCTACCCTCTAAACCTTAGAACACCATCACTGCTATCAGACCTCAAACCTTGCTGAATCTAACTAGCTACCTCCATACAATAAGAATCCTCCCTCTAAGAATTCCTAATCTGATCAATCAAATCTGGCTCAATCCTCAGACTATCCGTCATACCATAAGTGTTAGAAAGAGTCATACTCAAATTGAGGCTCTCAAACTACTCCAACAGATCGTACTCCCTAACCATCATATATGTTTCTAAACCCAGTGCTTCCTGCTCAAGGCATCTGTTAAACATTAGCTTTACCTCGATGATAAAGTATCTCACAATCATAATCTATTAGAAGTTTCATCTATCTCCATTGTCTCATATTCAACTCTCATCGTAAAACAAGTACTTCTGTGGTCAGTAAACAACTAAAACTTCTTATAGTACAAGTAATGTTGCCATATCTTCAATACAAGCACTATGGCAGCTAGTTCCAAGTCATGGGTGGGGTAGTTCTTCTCATGATCCTTAAATTGGTGGGAAGCATAAGTGACTACCTTACCATTTTGCATAAACACACAACCCAAACCCTGTAAGGAAGCATCACTATACATGGAGAAACTTCCTAAACCACTCAGTGTGGTAAGGATTAGTGCTTAGTCAATTTGCGCTTCAGTATTTGAAAGTTGCGTTCACACGCATCATTCCATTCAAACCTTACGTCCTTACACATGGTGCATCAACAGCAAGTCTAGAGAAACCCTTTACAAACTGACAGTATAACCGACTAACCCAAGGAAACTATGGATCCTAATGACACTCTTCGATCTTTCCCACTATACAATGGCTTCAATTTTAGACAGATTAACTAACACCCTATCTTTTATCACCACATGACCCAAGAATGTAATCTGATCTAGCCAAAAATTACACTTCTCAACTTGGTATAAAGCTTACAATCTCTGAAGGTCTGTAGAATGAATAAGAATGTCATCATTCAAGACGATGGGAAACATCTCCAAATATGGTTTGAACACTTCATTCATCAAGTTTTTGAAAGATATGGTGGCATTTGTCAATTTGAATGGCATTACTAGGAACCTGTAATAACCATAACAGGTTCTCAAAGCAGTTTTAGGGACAACTTTACTTCTAATCTTCAATTTGATGATATCCTTATCTAAGATCAATTTTAGAGAAAACCTAAGCACCCCGAAGTTGATCAAAAATATCATCAATTATGGGAAGAGGATATTTATTCTTGATAGTAGCTCTATTCAACAATCAATAAGGAGAGACGATAGGTTAGAGGAAACCTTTGTCTAACAATTCTTGGAGCTGTTCTTTAAGCTCTTCCTAAAGAATTTTTAAGAAGAAGAAAGAATTATAGGATCTCATCAAGTTCTTAAGTGAGTCCTTAAGAAATTGTTATTCTGTTATATAGAAAATAAATTATAGTACAAAGAGAGTTTCCTTGGTAGATTTAATTAAATATAAAATATGATTTATACAATAGTCAAGGGATATTTTGCATATGGAATCTATCATGAGTGTCTTTACGCTACCATTGCTCCAATAATTTGTTGACTGTTGGCTGCTATTGTCCTAACAATTTGTTGTATGCTTTGTAGGTAGAGTATGTCTTCCTTCACTCCCCATCAAACTAGACATGGGAATATACCATAGTCCAAGTTTGATTCGCAAATCCTTAAAACAAGCTCAAGAGATAAGCTTAGTAAAAATATCTGCCACTTGATTTCTTGAAGAAACAAATCGAGTTATAATAGAGCCCAAGGCCAAATTCTCACGTACAAAGTGATAATCAATCTCAATATGTTTTGTCTGAGCAGGAAAAATAGGATTAATAGTCATATGAGGGGCTGACTTCACTTCTGATCTTCAACTGATGATATCCCGATCTAAGATCAATCTTATAGAAAATTTGAGTACCCCAAAACTGACCAAACAAATCATCAATTATGGGAAGAGGAAATTCATTCTTGATAGTAGCTCGATTCAACAATCAATAGTCGATACACAATCTCAAGCTACAATTATTTTTCCTAACAAATAGCTAAGGTGCACACTAAGGAAGGATGATAGGTTAGAGGAAACCTTTGTGTTAGCTCTATAGGCTATACCGAGAGGGGGGTGAATCGGTTTTTCACTAACCTTAGGTTCGTTTTCCGGTTTCTCTAAATTCTCTAGCCTATATTGATATTTTCTAAGTTCTCTTAGCTAGGCAATTATACAATATAAATTCAATGCAATAAACACAAATATAATTGCAAGAAAGTAAAGAGAGAAAGGATAGAGAAATGTACACAAGTGATTTATAGAGGTTTGGCAACCTTGCCTATGTCCTCTACCTTGAGACGCTCCTAAGGATTTTCCCAAATTCACTATCCTTGAATTTGTTACACTCCCTCTTTTCAAGGCTCAAGAGAAACCTCTCTCTTTTCTAGGCTCAAGAGTAACCTCTCTCTTTTCTAGGCTCAAGAGTAACCTCCCTCTTTTTCTTAAGCTAAAAAGTAACCTCCCTCTTTTTCAAGGCTCAAGAGAAACCTCCCCTTTACAAGGAATGAAATGAGTTTACAAATGAGTAATCAAAGAAAGCCTCTAGATAGGCAAGTGATTACAGAAATTAAGCACAATGAAAAGCCTATACAATATTTGTGCTTTTCTATGCAAGGAATATGAGAGTGATAGAAGATATTGAATTCTAGCTCTTGAATTGTTGTTGAGGCTTGAGGATTTGAGGAAAATGAGTATTGGAGTTGATTGAGTAGTTCCTCTTGCTTTATTTAGCTTCTAAGCTCTATTTATAATCCCTTGGATGTATTCTAGTCGTTGGGTGGAGCCAAATCTCAGATATTACCGTTGTCTCACAAAAACTAGCCGTTATAGGCTATTTTCGGGCAAAGGGATCGATCCTGCTACAGTGGGGATCGATCCCTTTTGTCCAGAATCTTGATTCTGGGCTTCAAGGACCTTGGGAAGACTTTCTGCCAAAAAGGGATTGATCCTACTACAGTGGGGATCGATCCTTTCCTTCCAGAGGGCATTTTTCCTGCACTTTTGGGTTAGAAATAATATGACCTTTGATTCTAATTCAACCCAAAACATTTATAAGCTTTAAGGGAGTTTTTCTTGACTTTCTCAAATGAAAATATTGTCCAAGAAATCATCAAGTGATTTTCTAAAATATTCAAACCATTTATAAAGTGTTAAGACCAAAAAGAGTGTATCGATAAATCATGGTCTTAAGTTTGATATGATCACTTGAAAATGGATTGAGAAAATCATGTGTGATAAGGCAAATTTACAATATGAATTAAAACATTAAAACTTACTTAAGTTTTTGTCATTTCAAAATATATATTGCAATTTAAAGCTAACAATCTCCCCCTTTTTGATATGACAAAACTTAATGTAAATTTGCTTTGAAAATTCTTTGAAAAAATACTCCCCCTCAAATAAAGCAGGATTTTATAAAGCTCCCCCTTAATATAAGCATGGGTTTTGAAAATGAATTTTCCCTCATTATCTCTCCCTTTATCTATCTCTCCCCCTTTTTGTCATAGCAAAAAGAAGGAAAAATAATAAAAAATATGTTCCCCATAAAATCATGGCTATGTGAAAACAAATAAAAATGCTCCATCCAACAAGAAACATGTTAGTACATGGGACTTATAGCACAAATAAATAAGTCAATATTCTCAAAGAGTATGAAATATTTATGCAATGAATATGACTTATGATCCTATACCAATTGTTTATAAATAATTTTGATACCAATTGTTGATAAGTAATTTTGCAAGAAGGTTCCAATTGGTAAGAAGTTAAGCAAGCACTTAAGTGTATCAATTGTTCTCTAAGGTCCAATTAAGGTGCATGACAATACATCATGATTATGAGCTAAAATTATATAACATATCATATGCATGTGCTCATAAATCATTCTCAAGAAATATTGTGTCTAGAATTAAATCATATAGCAATTAACTTCAAATTCTAGCACACAAGAGTTTCATGCAAAAATATCTTAAGAGAATTCTTCTCTATTTGTCTTTTCAATCTAAAGAGCATGAGAAGAATTGTCAATTTAAAGCTCATATCAATTGGCAATTTAGTTTTGGCTTACCAATTATTGAAAATATGATTGTCAATGATACTAATTGTTATTTCAATCTAAATACCAATTGTTACTAATGGTTGACTTAGTCATTTTGCATGAATCCAATATTTGTGTATAGTGTGATCATATCAAGAAAATAATCATTCTAAATATGCAAGAACACAATCACACATCATCAAATATGCATATGGATTAATTAAACATTAGCACACTATCATAAAGTATTAATCCATATTCATATTCACAACATTATACCACATGGAAGATACAAAAAGTCAAGGTATTCAAGCAAACACATTTTCTTCCATGAAACTAAAGAATCCTATGCTCAATTTTCCATTCAAGATCTTAACCAATTATGAGCAAGGTAAAATTCAAAATTACCATTTTAATCAATTAAGAGCCATATCCCTAGTTGTTATCATCATTTAAAGTTCTAGAGGATATATGCTATTTTAACTAAAATGGCTTCTCTTAAGTGAATCAATATTATCAAGCTAAAATATATTTTATCATTAAAATCCATAAACTATGAGTGAGGTTAAGCACATAATATCATGAAAACAACTATTCTCATCTCATAGGCATCATTATTGATTCAACTCAAGCAAGCATGTAAGTTCAACATCAAAACAATCAAGAATAAATGCATGGATATCAATCAAGGGACATTTGTTCAAGTTTGCATTTATCTTTGAATGTTGGTGTTGTCATTAAAGCCCAAGTTCTTTACTAATTTGGCCATAAGAAAAATTTAAGTGCATGGATGATAAAGTTTCATGCTTTTGAACATTTAGGATCCATTTATCATCACAAATTATAGGCCAATGACTATTACCAATTTGTTGAATTTACATTTGGAATCAATCCACAAGGTCAAGTTTTAATCATTTTATCATTAAAGTATATGACCTTAACTATTCAACTTCCACTAAGAATTATATCATGATGCTCAATGAGAATATGTGAGTCAAGCTATAAGATAAAATTCTCTAAGCATGCTTGACTAAGATGAACAAAAGGAATGATGAATATTCATTATGCACAATTTCAACAAATTCTCAAATATATCCATAAATTCTTGAAATAAATCTCAAAATTATGTTTAAGCATTCATTGAAAGTATGTTTCAAGATTATTTCAAGAGTTATGTAAATTATGAATGTTTGCAACAAGAAAAATGATTTTGCACTTGTGAGCTCAAGAAAAATGGTATTGATTGTTGAAAGTGATACCATTTGTTGGAAATGATATTAATTGATGGAGTTGAGGCATGATATCAATGAAAAATGAATTTTCATATATTAAAGATCATCAAAAAGAAGTTCAAACAATAAATTTTATGCTTATACACAAGATAGTGTGAAACTAACAAAAGATCCTCCCAATTTTCAGTTTAAACATGCAGGAGAGCCTTTTCTGGCCTGGGGGGATCGATCCTGCTACAGTGGGGATCGATCCCTCATATGTTTCCTGCAAATTCTGCAGTTGTTTTGACAGAAAATTGAACTAGTGATGTACCAAAACTCCGTTTTTAAGTAATTTAAGTCCATGTAAAGGTTTAAACATTTGTAAAACATTATTTTGAACTTGTATGAATGAAAAATCTGAACGAAAAACCATTTTACAAAAGATTTTGCAATTTTGGAAGGATTTTCACCAATAAAAGCATTTTTGACCTCAAAGGGGGTCATTTTGAGATTTATGCATATTTTGGCCAAACCAATGCATTGAATTACATAAATATGTCAAAACAAACTTGTTCACATAGGTTTTAAGCACAAATATCATTAAAGCATACATCTTGTGAACAACATGCCATGATTGTCAACATACAAGTTCTTCATTATTGCTCATGACATGGCATTTTGCATATATGACATATTTGACAACTTTTGAGCAACTAAATATATTATCTAGACATATCAAACTTGCTCAAGATGCAGAAAACCAAAAATCATTTCAAAATCATTAAACATGCTTTTCATTCAATGCATCAAGAATTATTCATTAAACATTCAAAAATCATTTATCATGCCTTTTGTTCAATCATTCAACTCACAAAGCATCAAAGATCATCAACAAACCATACCATAAAGGCATAAACAATTTAAATGTAACACAAATTTTAAGGTGTGAGAATTTAAGCTCACAATACTCCTTTGCTTGAGAGTGCTTGCCATGATGTGTTGGATCCACCATTAGCCATTCTTTGAGAGATTGTTGTCACCTTGCTAAAGATGGATTTCCAAGCTCTTCCTTTTTCTCAATGGCACAAGCAAACTCCATGAGGATGTGTTGAGCATTTAATCTCCATTGTTTCATTGTATTCCCATGCTCTAACACTCCTACAACAAACAAATTTAAGCATGCTTTGGTACCCAAATTTTCTTGGGTCCATGAGAGTTAGTGTTCACAATTTTTGATCCTTTTGGGATCCATTTTAAGCACAATTCATCATTATTTATTGCATGCTTTGGCATTCACATCTTTCTAACAACTCTTCCTCTAAATGTGGTTTTTCTATATGTGCATGTTTGTAGAGAGTGTCCTATTCTATTACATAGTGAGCATGTGAGAGATGTATCATGCATATTATTTTTGCTCACAAGGAAATTCTTTAGATGAGTCTCTTTTTGTATTGCATTATATCCTAACCCATCTTTGTCGAAGAAAGCTCTTTGGGTCTCAAACATGTGATCTAATTTTTGTTGACCCATAAAAAACCTAGAAAATGAGTTATGCAAATTTAAGTTCTTTTTATTCAACTCATTTATTTCTAGATTTGCTTCTTTTAATTTCTTCTCAAATTCAAGTTTGGCATTTAATAGCATTTCATTTTCTATTTTCAATTTAGCAATGATTTTCTTATATTTGGAGTTCATGCATTGAAAATCATTTGCTAATTCATTAAAGGCATTTTGTAGTTCATCAAATGTATAATCATTATCTTCACTAGAACTACAACTAGCCTCATCATCACTAATAGCCATAAAGCATGAGTAGGCTACCTCTTCATCTACATTTTCCTCATCGGAGGTATCACTATCACTCCATGCAGCCACAAATGCTTTCTTCTTAGGTTTCCTATCCTTTTCCTTCCTAAGTATGGGGCAATCTAGCTTAGTGTGACCCGGTTCATTGCATTCATAACACACTAAGTGGTCTTTTTCTCTTCTACTTGACTCTCCCCTATAATGTTTCCTATTTTGCTCTCTCTCTTTCATTCTCATAAATCTATTAAATCTTTTGGCAAACATTGCCATTTCTTTTTCTTCCTCATTTCCACTCTCATCACTATTATCTTCAATGTCCTCATGAGTGGAAGACTTAAGTGCTACCCCTACTTTCTTTGAAGGCTCTTCATTTCTTTTTAATTTCATTTCATATGTAAGTAGGGAGCCTATAAGTTCATATAGAGACAAGGTGTTAGGATCCTTAGATTCTTCTATTGCGGTTACCTTTGCCTCCCAAGACTTAGGCAAGCTATTCAAGATTTTCTTTACTATTTCAACATTGGAATAAGTCTTGCCTAGAGCCTTAAGTCCATTAATTATATTATTAAACCTAGTGAACATTTCGCTAATGGACTCATTTTCTTTCATTCTAAATAGCTCATAATCATGTGTGAGCATTCCTACTTTTGTTTCTCTAGCTTGATTTGTCCCTTCATGTGTGATGGCCAATTTGTCCCATATTTGTTTAGCATTTTCACATAGAGAGACTCTATTATACTCATTGGGACCTAATGCACAAAAGAGAGTGTGCATAGCATTGGCATTCAATTGTGCCAATCTCATATCATTTGTGTCCCACTCATCCTCACTTTTAGAGACATCTTTTCCATCAACTTTCTTCGTTGGAATTTTGGGACCATTAACAATCACTCTCCACACTTCATAATCATTAGATTGTACAAAAAAAACATCATCCTAATTTTCCAATATGAATAATTCTCACCATTAAAGAGTGGAAGTCTAACTAATGATTGACCCTCTTCTCCTAGGGGTGTGCCTATATTCAAATGAGCCATTTAAGATCGTTTTGCTCGATAGAGGTTAGTCTAATTCAATCTCGAGCCCAAGCTCTGATACCAATTGTTAGCTCTATAGGCTATACCGAGAGGGGGGGTGAATCGGTTTTTCACTAACCTTAGGTTCGTTTTCCGGTTTCTCTAAATTCTCTAGCCTATATTGATATTTTCTAAGTTCTCTTAGCTAGGCAATTATACAATATAAATCCAATGCAATAAACACAAATATAATTGCAAGAAAGTAAAGAGAGAAAGGATAGAGAAATGTACACAAGTGATTTATAGAGGTTCGGCAACCTTGCCTACATCCTCTACCTTGAGACGCTCCCAAGGATTTTCCCAAATTCACTATCCTTGAATTTGTTACACTCCCTCTTTTCAAGGCTCAAGAGAAACCTCTCTCTTTTCTAGGCTCAAGAGTAACCTCTCTCTTTTCTAGGCTCAAGAGTAACCTCCCTCTTTTTCTTACGCTAAAGAGTAACCTCCCTCTTTTTCAAGGCTCAAGAGAAACCTCCCCTTTACAAGGAATGAAATGAGTTTACAAATGAGTAATCAAAGAAAGCCTCTAGATAGGCAAGTGATTACAGAAATTAAGCACAATGAAAAGCCTATACAATATTTGTGCTTTTCTATGCAAGGAATATGAGAGTGATAGAAGATATTGAATTCTAGCTCTTGAATTGTTGTTGAGGCTTGAGGATTTGAGGAAAATGAGTATTGGAGTTGATTGAGTAGTTCCTCTTGCTTTCTTTAGCTTCTAAGCCTCTATTTATAGTCCATTGGATGTATTCTAGCTGTTGGGTGGAGCCAAATCTCGGATATTACCGTTGTCTCACAAAAACTAGCCGTTATAGGCTATTTTTGGGCAAAGGGATTGATCCCTTTTGTCCAGAATCTTGATTCTGGGCTTCAGGGACCTTAGGAAGACTTTCTGCGAAAAAGGGATCGATCCTGCTACAGTGGGGATCGATCCTTTCCTTCCAGAGGGCATTTTTCCTGCACTTTTGGGTTAGAAATAATATGACCTTTGATTCTAATTCAACCCAAAACATTTATAAGCTTTAAGGGAGTTTTTCTTTACTTTCTCAAATGAAAATATTGTCCAAGAAATCATCAAGTGATTTTCTAAAATATTCAAACCATTTATAAAGTGTTAAGACCAATAAGAGTGTATCGATAAATCATGGTCTTAAGTTTGATATGATCACTTGAAAATGGATTGAGAAAACCATGTGTGATAAGGCAAATTTACAATATGAATTAAAACATTAAAGCTTACTTAAGTTTTTGTCATTTCAAAATATATATTGCAATTTAAAGCTAACACTTTGTTTAACAAATCCTAGAGCTGCTTTTTAAGCTCTTCTTAAAGAATTTTTGAGAAGAAGAAAGAATTACAAGATTTCACCTAGTTCTTAAGTGAGTCCTTAGGAAATTGTTATTCTGTCATATCTCAATTCATTCAAATAAGTACTAACTTTTTACTTTCATTTCAAAGAGTTAGGTTGTGTGCAGTATCACCATTTTTGATTTAAGCCTTAACTTAGCTTATTTAGTTCTCTAACCTTATATCGGTCCTAGCTTATTCATCTTAATTCCCATCTCAATTTCACCGAACATAAACCATTATATTTTATAACTATAATCAGGATAAACAACCTCAAACGTTCATTTTCATATATCCATTACCATTATGTTTACAATCTATACCATTCAAACAAGACTGAAATTGGCATTCAATACTTTATAATTTACATCCCAAGTATTAAACAAAGATACAATATAGTACTATACATATACTTTCTAAATATATAAAGTAAATGTACATAAGTATACCTCCGAGGTAGAACCAGCAATCTCGAAGGAATACTCCAAGAGTTCTCCCGTATAGGTAACAAGCTACTGCATATAGTTTGTGTTGGCTCTATAGGCTATACCGAAAGGGGAGGTGAATCGGTTTTTAACTACCCTTAAGCTCGTTTTGTGATTCTTCTAAATTCTCTAGCCTATTTGATTATTTTCTAAGTTCTCTAAGCTAGGAAAGCATGCAATTCAAGTTCAATGCAATAAACATAATATAATCGCAAGTAAATAAAGAGTAGGGAGAGAGGGATTTACACAATCGATTTATAGAGGTTCGACTACCTTGCCTACTTCCTCTACCTTAAGACACTCCCAAGGATTTTCCCAAATTCACTATCCTTGAATTTGTTACACTCCCTCTTATTCTAGGCTAAAGAGAAACCTCTCTCTTTTTCTAGGCTCAAGAGAAACCTCCCTCTTTTTCTTAGGCTAAAGAGTAACCTCCCTCTTTTTCTTAGGCTAAAGAGAAACCTCCCCTTTTACAAGGAATGAGTGTGTTTACAAATTGTGTAATCAAAGAAGGGCCTCTAGATAGGCAAGTGATTACAATGTTTAAGCACAAGGAAAAAGCCTATACAAGATTTGTGCTACTCTATACAAAGAATATGAGAATGATGGAAGATGAAGACTTGTAGCTCTTGATTTGTTGTTGAGGCTTGAGAAAGATGAATAAGATGATGAAAGATGTTGCTTGGTTGTTCCTCTTGCTTCCTTTAGCTTCTAAGCCTCTATTTATAGTCTCTTGGATGGTTTGTGAACGTTGGGTGGAGCCAAATTTGAATATGACTGTTGTATCTCACAAAACTAGTCGTTACAGGCTATTTTCGGGCAAAGGGATCGATCCCAAGCTTCCAGGATGTTAAATCTGAGCTTGAGGATCATTCTGCCTTGAAGGGATCGATCCCTTCCCTTAGGGGATCGATCCCATGCCTCCAGAAAGCTATTTCCTGCACTTTTGGGTTAGAAATGATGTGGTCTTTGATCCTAATTCAACCCAAAACATTTTGGCATTTTTGTGGGAGTTTTTCTTGACTTTCTCTGATGAAAACATGGTCCAAAAATTCATCAAGTGATTTTATAAAATATTCAAAACATTTTATGAAGTATTAAGACCAATAAGAATATGTAATTAAATCATGGTCTTAATGTTTGATATGATTACTTGAAAATGGATTGAGAAAATCAAGTGTGATAAGGCAAATTTACAATATGAATTATAACATTAAATCTTACTTAAGTTTTTGTCATTTCAAAATATATATGGCAACTTAAAGCTAACAATCTCCCTCTTTTTGATATGACAAAACTTAATGTAAATTTGCTTTGAAAATTCTTTGATAAAATACTCCCCCTCAAATAAAGCAGGATTTTACAAAGCTCCCCCTTAATATAAGTATGGGTTTTGAAAATGAATTTTCAAACAATTTCTCCCCCATTATCTCTCCCCCTTAATATCTCTCCCTTTTAATATCTATCTCTCCCCCTTTTTGTCATAGCAAAAAGAAGGAAAAATAAATAAAAATATGCTCCCCCTAAAATCATGGCTATGTGAGAAGAGATAAAAGAATATGCTCCATCCAACAAGAAACATGTTAGTACATGAGACTCATAGCACAAATAAATAAGTCAATTGTTCATAAAGAGTATGAAATATTCATGCAAAGAACATGACTTATGATCTTATACCAATTGTTTATAAATAATTTTGCAAGAAGTTCACAATTGGTAATTAATGAAGCAAGTTGTGTATATATATCTACTAAGGTCTACGATGTAACGATCTGTTACCATATTTTTCACCTTATTTTACACAATTCATCCGGTTGCGCTGTCTGTGATACTTCACTTTTACTAACTGTTAAACAAATTTACATAACATTGTTTATATTATACACATCCCCTATTTTAATTAATCCGATAAGTAGTACTGTAGACATGTCTAAATACAGAAAATAAATGATCGCACCTCATATAAATCAATCGGTCTGTCACATTGTCCTTTGTGTACAGCCGTGATCCACAATCAACTGATCTCACAATCTTTAAAACCTGAAATGTTTAAAATTAAGGGGCGAGCAAACCACGGCTCAGTAAGAGAGTTATATGTCACACTTGATATTCAGCTATCTATATGCTGAAAATATATATATATTTTCTTCTGGTAAAATCTTCCTAGTTGGCTTTCGGCTCACATGTAGGAAGGATAGTACAGTCGGCTAAGGTTCCAGATAGAATAAGGTAGGTATTTTAGAATACCATACTTGTTCCGGAACCTAGAAGCAACTGCAGAGAATACTTATTTCGTTGTTTTCAAAACGATATAATTTTCGTTTTTCCACAGAGTAAACCACCTGTTCTTTTTCACTTCAGTATACTTTAAAACACATGGCAGTTCAGTAATAAAAACGGTGGTTTACTTCTCTTCTCTTCTCTTCAGTACAGTAAAAACAGTATAGCACAGTGATGTGTAAATATCCAATCATTGGATAATTACTTCTTCGATTATTTCTATATTAGAAATAATTCTTATGTTATTCTTTTAAAATAAACATTTATTTCTCTTTTCAAATCAGTAACCGTATCGTACAGTTCAGTAAAACAGTATATTCAGTAAAACAGTAATTCAATACGGTTCAATCAGTAACAGTAAACAGTAACTACCAATTCAGTAAATAGTATAAGGTAGCTTTCAGTTCAGTAAACAGTAAATGGTAGCTTTCAGTTCAGTAAAACAGTAATCAATGGCTACCATTTCAGTAAATAGTACAGTTCAGTAACACAGTATTTTGGTACGGTTTTTCATCAGTAAACAGTAAATAGTACAGTAATTCAGTACAGTAAATAGTACAGTACAGTAAATAGAATTCCGTAAATCCTTTCAGTAATCAGTAAACAGTAAGCAGTAAGTGAGACTAGGCAACACCCTACAAGTGAATCATGCTATCATCGTCCACTAAGGGACACAGTAACAGTAATGAGATCTATGGCCATGATCTATAATATGTCCTCGGTGTACGCTTGCTAGGCGACAATCCGAGATGCTGATGACTAGCTGGTCAATCAGCCACGTGACAGTAACAGTATATGTGATGCATGAAGCTCGGGGCCTAAGTCTCAAAACAGTGTAACCGTACCATAGCCTTTATGGATTTTAAACACAATAAATTAAAATATTTCACAAGTATCCATAAGGCTCACATGTAATAAATCATCACCTTTATGAAATAATTAAGTTAAAATAACATTTCTCAAAATATTTCATAAAGGTATAAATCATATTTTCCATACGGTGAAAACAATTTATAAATCATCACTGAAATTATAGAAGGGCAAAACTGTCCATTTTCCACCGTAAAACACATATGCACGCTTTTCCGTGCATTCAATCGAAAACATGGTTTTATAATTATCGAAATTTCAAACAAATCATTTTTATAATTTATGAAAATAAAATATTTATTCTCTAACTTTAAATTCCCATCACCATGTTTTCTTCTAAAAACACATGTAGAGACCTCTAGTCTCGAAATCATAGTTATTCATCATTTCTTAACCTTTTATGGAATTTTCATAATTAATTATTTCCATAATTAAAACCATAAAGGTTTTATATGAAATTAAGTGAATATTTAAGAATATATATAAAAATATTCACTTTAGTCTCTTTTTCATTTTCATCTCGTTTCACGTGAAATATCATCTACAGAGTGAATTTTCGGTGATTTCCTTTTCACCATTCTTGAAAACATGAATATTTTAAAATCAAATATCATTATATTCATGTTTTATGAAATTTATTTAATTTCTCGATTTTCGTACCTGAAAATCGTTTCACGTGAAATCAAATTATTTATTATGATTTTCGGTGATTTTCGGTAAGTTTCACTAATTATTCGATAATTTTTCGGCAGTATAACGGCTGCCGATTTGGCTAGCCTCCTGCACGGAAAGTACAGTTTATATTTTTCAACCAGTATTTCACCACAATTTGAAACCGATAAATCACCACAAATTTCAAAACTAATCAATATAAATTGCATTTATAAATTAAATGCATAATTTAAAACATGTGGCCGAATATCCTTACAGGCGGCACATGTCTCCCTTACCTATTTCGGGTCGGTGACTGCCTCTTGAAGGTCGCGCCCATGTTCACCTCGCCCGATTCCATTGGCTCGGTCATCGAGAGAATTTTCTGGAAATTAAATTCTAAAATTTAGAATTTTTTCATAATTATTTAAATAAATAACTTATTTAAATAATTTAACACTTTTCGGGATTTCTTACCGATTCTCGTAATTCTCGGGATTTTCCGTAATTTTTGAATTTTCGAGAATTCTCCAAATTCCTGGAACCCCTTTTTTCTTTCTCTTTCTCTTTCTCTTTCTCTTTCTTCTTTTTCTTCCTTCTTTCTTTTTCTCTTTTCTTTTCTTTTCTTTTTTTTCTTTTTCCTTTTTCTTTTCTTTTTCTTTTTCTTTTTCTTTTTCCTTTTCTTTCTTTTCTCGCCGGACCGGTCTGCCTCCTTCCTCGCTGGTTCCTCGCCGGCGGTCGGTTCTCCGGCGGCTCAGGGGCTCAGCAGCTGGCCGGCATCACGGTGAAGCCAGATCTAGCCTCCGTTCATCACGAATTGACGGCATGGCGGCGGATCTGCTCGGTTTTGCCTCGGTTTCTTCTCCTCCTCCGTCGGCCTTCCTCCGCTGTTCACCGCCTGAACCGTGGTCTCCATCGTCTTCCTCTCCCTTCGGCGGTGCTTCGGTGGCAGTGGCCGGTTTGGCCGGCACCGCCAGATCCATTTTCTTTTTCTTCCCGGCCTTCGCTTGTCTTTTTCTTCGATTTTCCTTCCGTTTCTTTCCTTTCTCCGTCGCCGGTCGCCTCCTCTTCCAGCCCTTAGCTCGCTGATGACGTCGCTCTTCTCCTCTCCTCTCCTTCTCCGGCGACAGTGGCCGGTGCCACTCGGGAAGACAGAATCGGGAGTCTTCCTGATTCTGTTTCTTTCTTTTTTTTTTGTATTTTATTTTCTAATTTAATTATATACATATAATATATACTATATAATATATACTATACTCATAATATAACATATATTATATTTATATTATATATATAATACATATAATATTATTATATATAGTATAGTACATATGTATTATGTATTAACAAAATACATATTTTGTGATAACCGCAAATTTTCCATTTATTGGGAATTATTAATATTAGAAATTAATATTAAAGAAAATAGATAAGAGGAAATAAATAAATTAGTAGAAACAAATAAATAAATAAAATTGTGAGAATCGGAATATTGTGGAAATTCCGAAAATGGAGGAAGTGATAAAATTTGGAAATTTAAGTGAAGGAAATTAAATAAGGAATAGAGGAAATTTAATTTGGATAAATGGAAATCCAAATTAAATAAGAAAATGAGAAATGAGAATAAAATATGGTTATATAATTACAAATTATATAAATGTATTTTGATATAAATACATATGTGTTTAAATACCGTATGGTATATAGTATATATTAAAGTTACATTGGTATATATAAGAATATATATACTATTTGATAAATTTAAATAATACATATGTATTCAAGTATGATATTTTATGTATATGTAAGTATATACATATTTGAGAAAATGTAAATATTAAATTACATTAAAGTTTGAATGTATATATATATTGTTAATACAATATATATATATATGGAATTAATACATTTATATAAATACTTATATAAATGTTATGTATTTTAAAGTATATAAATATACAAATATATATATATATACTAAATATATATTTTGTAATATACAATATATATTATATATAATATATATTATACTATACTTATATGAAATAATATATATGTAATATATAGTATGTATATTATATATATGTATAAAGTATAAAGTATATAGTATATAATATATTTATATGTTAAAAATAGAAAGAAAGGTAAAACAAAAATGGAAAGAAGAAACAGAATCGGAAGACCCCGATTTTGCCTTCCCCAGGCGAGACCGATCCCGTCAACCGCCGCCGGAAAGGGGGAGAAGAGGGACGAGAAGCGTCGACGCCGGCTAAGGAAGAGGAAGCCGACGCCAACGCCGGCGAAACGAAAACAGAAAAGGAACCGAAATCGACGGAAAAAGCCGAGAAAAGGAAAAACCAGATCTGGCGGTTGCCGGCGGAATTGGCCGCCGCCACTACAACCGAAGCATCGGTGGAAGGAGAGGAATGGGATGGAGGCCACCGGTGAGGCCAACGACGGCGGAGGAAGGCCGACGGAGGAGGAGAAGTAACCGAAGGTAAACCGAGTAGATCCGCCGCCGTGCTGCCGATCCAGGCCAAGCTGAGGCCACCGGCAGCTTTGTCTCAACGCCGGCCAGCTGTCGAGCCACTGAACCGCCGGAGAACCGGCCGCCGGAGGGGAACCGACCGTGGAGGAAGGTTGACCGGTCTGACTGGTCTGAACCGGTCAGACCAAGGAAAAAAAAAAGAAAAAGAAAAAGAAAAAAAGAAAAAAAAAAGGAAAAAGAAAAAGAAAAGAAAAGAGAAAAAGAAGAAAAGGAAGAAAGAGGAGAGAGAAAAAAGGAATTCCGGGAATTTAGAAAATTCTCGAGAATTCGGAGATTACGGGAAATCTCGAGAAAGACGGAAATTGGTAAGAAACTCGAAAAGTACTAAATTATTTAAATAATTGTAGAAAAATTCTAAATTTTAGAATTTAAATTCCAGAAAAATTCTCTCGATGATCGAGATGAGGAATCGGAACAGATGGAGTACGGGCGCGACCGGTAAGAGGCAGTCGCCAACCCGAAACAGGTAAGGGAGACATGTGCCGCCTGTAAGGATATTCGGCCATGTTTTTAAATTGCATTTAATTTTATAAATGCTATTGATAACTATCGGTTTTATAGTGTGATGGTTTATCGGATGAAATTGTGATGAAACACCGGTTGAAAATATAAACTGTATTTTCGTGCAGGAGGCTAACCAAATCGGTAGCCGTTATAATGCCGAAAAATTATCGAAAAAATTACTGAAATTTACCGAAAATCACCGAAAACCAAAATAAAAGATTTGATTTTACGTGAAACGATTTCTAACATGAAAATCGAGAAATCGATTAGTTTTCATAAAACATGAATATATTGATAATTAATTTTAAAATATTCATGTTTTGAAAATGGTGAAAAAGGAAATCACCTAAATTTATTCTGATAGGTGATATTTCACGTGAAACGAAATGAAAATGAAAAAGAGACTAAAGTGAATATTTTTACAAATATTCTTAAATATTCACTTGATTTTACAGAAAACCTTTGTGGTTTAATTATGGAAATAATTAATTATGAATATTCCATAAAGGTTAAGAAAGGATGAATAATTATGATTTCGAGACTAAAGGTCCCTACACTTGTTTTTAAAAGAAAACATTGAGATGAGAATTTAAAGTTAGAAAATAAATATTTTATTTTCATAAAGTATAAAAATAATTTATTTGAATTCCGATAATTATAAAATCATGTTTTCAATTTAATGCATGGAAAAACGTGCATATATGTTTTATGGTGAAAAAAGACAGTTTTACCCTTTTACATGTTCAGTGATGATTTTTCAAACTGTCTTCATCGCAATTTATAAAGAAATGTTTGAAGCATGAATTTCGTTCTGAAATTAAATTCCATAGTCTTTTGATAATTAGCTAAACGAATTTATGATTTCTATGTATATTTTTCAATAATGCTATAAGTATATGTTTTCCGAAAAAGGTATCGGAGTGGCACACCCCAGGCTAACTTAGACCCTGGCACGCCCGGTCCTTACTATTTTATATCAGTTGTATGATTTAAGTATATGTTTTCCGAAAAAGGTATCGGAGTGGCAAACCCCAGGCTAACTTAGACCCTGGCACGTCCGGTCCTTACTATTTTATATCGATGGTATGTAAGTAAGTTTTGAGACTAAGGCTTTCCTATAGTTTATGTTATTGCCTGTCATGCTTGCCACATTGTGCATGTTTCCGTCCCTTGTGGCATATGTTTAGCCCACGTCGTGCATGTTCTCGCCCACATTGTGTATGTTTTCATCCTTTGTGGGTATGTTGGTCCTTCGTGGTGCATGTTCGCTGTACGACTCTGATCAGGTCTACAGCCCATACCATGGCCATAGGTATTCCATTCCCTCTTCGGAGGAAGAAGTAAGTGTCATGACCGCATACTTGCTATATGATTTTGCCTAGTCTCCATGAATTGTATGAAAAGTTTTATTAATTATGATGTTAAGTTTCTAAAGTATGATGCATGTTTGAAACAAGTAAGAATTTTAGATATATGCATTAAAGAATTCATACAATGATTTAAAGTATGAAATGCATTATTATGGCATTTGTTTTCTGCATATATCGATACTATGACTATTTTAAATGCATTTCTTACGAGGCTTTAGTACGATACGGATACTGATTTGAAAAGAGAAATAAATGTTTGTTCTAAAAGAATAACATAAGAATTATTTTAAGATAAAGAAAACTGAAGAAGTAATTATCCAATGATTTGATATTTACAAATCACTGTACTGTACTGTTTTTACTGTACTGAAGAGAAGAGAAGAGAAGTAAACCATTGTTTTTATTACTGAACTGTCAAGTGTTTTAAAGTATACTGAAGTGGAAAGGAACAAGTGGTTTACTCTGTGGAAAAACGAAAATTATATCGTTTTGAAACAACAAAATTGATATTCTCTACAGTTGCTTCTAGGTTCCGGAACAAGTATGGTATTCTAAAGTACCTACCTTATTCTATTTGGATCCCTAGCCGACTGTAGTATCCTTCCTACATGTGTGCCTAGAGCTAGCTAGGAAGATTTTAAAGAAAGTGAAGAAAAAAAAAATATTTTCAGCATATAGATAGCTGAATATCAAGTGTGACATATAACTCTCTTACTGAGCCGTGGTTTGCTCACCCCTTAATTTTAAACATTTCAGGTTTTAATGATTGTGAGATCAACTGATTGTCGATCACGGCTGTACACAAAGGACAATGTGACAGACCGACTGATTTATATGAGGTATGATAATTTATTTTCTGTATTTAGACATATCTGCAGTACTACTTATCTGATTAATTAAGATAGGGGATGTGTATAATATAAACAATGTACTGTACATTTGTTTAACAGTTAGTAAAAGTGAAGTATCACAGACAGCCCAACCGAAGGAATCGTGTAAAATAAGGTGAAAAATACGGTAACGGGATGTGACATATTTAGTATGTATATGTGTGTGTGTGTATATATATATATATATATATATATATTGGTTCACTTTAAATTACATAACTTTTATATATTTATATAAATGAAATAATACAATATATATTGTATGTACAATATATATTTGCTTCCTTATTTTTTTATTTAATTTGGATTTCCATTTATCCAAATTAAATTTCCTCATTTCATTATTGTCCATAATTTTTCATCTTATACTTATTTCCGAATTTAATTTTCCTTCACTCGGATTTCCACCATCCGTTCCTTTCTCAATTCTCGGGATTTTCACTAGTATCCCGTTCTCATAATTTTATTTATTTATTTCCAATATTTATAATTTTCAATAATTGAAAATTTTACGGTTATCACATTCTCCCCACCTTAAGAAATTCGGTCCTCCGAATTTAACTTAAGTTCAAAGGTGGTATATGCCGTATACTTACGACTTTATCCTTTAGATCAATTTTTATATAATTACTACCAGCATACTTTCAACCTCAAAAATACTTTAGACCACTACATGCAGTCTTTCATCATATATGTCTATACTCCCGTAAGTTCATTTATTAAATCGGGAGTTATTCATTTCCACTCTTTTCGCATAAGAGTCCATGCACAGTATTTTTCATATCACAGCTGATCTATGTTGTTCATCATCCATTTTTCTCACTTAGTGCCAAGTCGATATAGTTTAAAACTATTAATTACACATGTCAGTCAGTTGTATGTAAGTGTCCCAGCAGTTTTCATATCTCATGCACACGCTCTCTCAATATCATGGAGCGTTTACATCTCACGCTCATATATGTATACATCAGTATGGAGCGGTGCTATCAGTACACTTGGGATCTCAAAGCCTTTTGCTATCTCTCATTAGCATATGGCATCTCATAGACTCCCATCACATGTAAGGCTCACTGGAACTATATATACACATTCACCTCGTTTAACACTTATACTTCGACTAAGGCACTAGAGCATCTAGAATACTGGTAATGGAAAGTGATTCTATTTAGATCATCAGTCTTTAATCACTTTCATATTATCATATCTCTTTTGGACTCTTTATTATTCACAGTATTCATATTCACACATTTATTCTACCAAGGCTGCATCTTATTGCAGACTTTACTATTGATCATCTCTTACAGTCATAGATCATGAGACAATCATGTTCTCTTCATGTAGTATGGTCTTTAAATCTCTTTTCATAATTTAGTTTCCACAATTGAATCCTCAATTTATATATTCAAGGTGGTTATGCGTATAATCATTTTTCATTTATATAATGGCAGTAAACATATCAATTATCTTACTCCTTGGAGTATCATTAATTTTACTTATCAAATCTGGCATGATTTTTGATTTTTTTTCTTGCCACAGTTATGTGATAACCAACACTAATGACTTTCAGTCTTACCTTTGGGAACTGTTCTATGTTCCTTACTCATCATGTAACTTACCTTCTTATTTCACTTTCATCTTTTTACTTTCATCAATTTAGTCAGTTTTCTCAATTGGTATGGTATTATACTGCTAAGATCTTTTAAAATCTTGCATACCATCTTTTCTTTACACTTATCCATTTACCGACTTTAACTTCTTTCTTTAATTACATCACATTAGTAGAGCAACTAGTCTTATCACTCTTTTATAGACTAGTAGTAGTATCTGGCTAGACTCATTACTTTCGTATCTCAATCATTATTTCTATATCATAGACAGGTTCGCTGTCAGCTTGTCGTCTCGAGATCATATATCTCAGGAGGAGATACTATCTAGCCAAATCTCTTAGTTACCAATCTTAACATAATTCCACAGTCTTTAAGAGTTTAAGGGTTATACCACAATGCTGCTCATGTTTCATTTGTACTTTAGGCTCTATCAGCATTTCATCAATTTAATCATGTAAGGATGCCTCATTTCTTAGGCTTATATGCTTCACAAGGTAACTCATTAACCTTGTAACCTCAATAGGAACTCGTAAAATTCACTCCGAGTTCTAATCATCCTCTTATGGACATCAGTCTCTAATCTTTTATCTAAGGACGCTTTATATCGAGGCTAGTCTTATTAACTCCTCATGTATCTCTGATCAGATCATAAAGCGTCCATTTTCACATGTAGATGAATACTTATTCTTCACAAGAACTTTATTAATGATAGGAAATTAATACATCCTTTTTAATTCATCTACGTCTCAATATCATCAGCACTTCTCTCATTTACACTTATACAGATAACTTCATTATCCTCAAATTTATGTTATCTGTATTTTCATCGTTCACACCTTTACACGTGAATTTCATTATTCACACATTTTCCAGAGTAGATTTCTTAAGCTTTCGGATTCCTTCTATATTCTCCGATATAAGCTTAGAATTTAACTTTATATTCAAAATCGAGTCAATGTTATCTCGATTCCTCCAATTTATATAACTCTGAAAGTTTTATCGGAAATCGAATCCGATACTTTCTTTAATTACACATCATTTATCATCTTGGACATTTTATCCTCATGTCCTATCAATCTCACTGTGTATTATCAAGGCAGAGACATTTACTATTCGATTCATTTCGACTCATACTCTACCTTGATTTCATTGTTTACTCATACTTTACAGCCTTATGAATCTCATTCCAGTAAGCTGTAGTAAGTACAACAGTTATCAACACATGTTACAGCTAACTAATTTATTACAATTATTCACTTTAAAATCATTTTCATTTAATGAATTCAGGCTTAATTCCCTTGAGTATATTATCCACCAGGTTTGAACCCTGGCACCCTTACTTACCTAGTTCCTTACACTCGTGTTATCATTAAGCTCCTTGTAAGAGTCCCACTCGTTCGAATCGGCCGTCGGCGAGCATCCCCTAGGCGATCCTTTTGCCCCAGGTTTACCCTTACTAGTGAGTCGGCAATAACATTGTTCGCCCGCATCTCACAACACATGATCCACTACGGGTCGCCCATCAATGGGTCACCCATCACAGTTCTGTCTCAAGGGTCCTGAAGAACTTAGGTTAGTTGTCATCTTCTTCTTTTTTTTATCACTTTACTGTTCTTATATTTATTCTCCAATTCACAGTACTCCACATAGTACCTCATTTGGTAACACATATTTCAAGATATTTCGGTTCTATATAAGATTATCTGTTTGATACCTCAAAGTAGTAAAATATATAGAACCGTAATTACCCACACCAATATGTATTTCATTATCTGTACTATTCACATCATCAGTCAATTCCTGTAATCATTTCACTTTTCATAGTATTCAACGATCCTGTTCAATACACTCTTAATTCAGGCCCTTACAATCAATATTCGGGCCAATCATCTGATGACATTCCACTACACTTTTATCGGACCACATCATATAAGGCCTCGGCCCGTCTGCCGTCCGCCTGTACACATCTGTACTGTCCTCTTTAAGAATGCCCAGCCCTTTCACTGGGTCACCCCTCAAGGATCTATCGTGAAGCCCAGCCCGTTCACTAGGTCACTCACCATTCGCGTCCATAATCTAAGTGTCAGTGGAATCAGTAATAGGGATCGTTATATTCATATGACATCCTCTATGCCATTAATAATTCCATTACCATCAATGGATTCAAAATCAACGTGATTTTATCACGATTCAGATCATCGCCCAACACAGGGGCATTTTCATCATTTCGACATTTATTTCTTTCTCCTCAGTATACATTTAAACCAAGGCCTTATTCTCTCTGTGCTGATAGTATCTTTTCTGATACTTATACCAGTAATTTAGGTCTTATTCGATTTCGACAAAGAAGTTCACTAAAATCCATGATTGGATTATTTTGCACAAAATGCAGCTTTATATCATCAATTTCTCTGTCAGATCAATCAATTCCAACATCTGTTGGTTTATTTTAACTTCCTGTAAAATTTTAGAGTCAGGGGTATTTTGGTCATTTTTGGCCAAAAATTTTCTCACTCTTCAAATTACCCTCAATCGGTGATCTTAAAGTCTATTTAATGATGATATGTCATTCCCCTCATTTATATCATCACTTTCAGGTCTCAGTTCGATCCAGACCGTAAAGTACTGGGGGAGCCCTCACCGAGTCCTTTCGGTTCCTTACCGAACAGGCCTTCATTTAGATTATAAGAATCACCAATTTCCTGGTAATTTCTGAGCCTATTTTTTCTTTAACATTCTCTATTTATACTTTCTCACTCCCTTTTATTTATTTTTCTCAATTTACAATCATTTATTTTCTTTATGTATTCAGACGACACAGTACTACTGGGGATGTTTAACACTTTTCCTTCCAAAAGTATTCACAGACATCAGGCCAACCATACTCTGATACCATTAAATCTGTAACGATCCGTTACCATATTTTTCACCTTATTTTACACAATTCATCCGGTTGGGCTGTCTGTAATACTTCACTTTTACTAACTGTTAAAAAAATTTACATAACATTGTTTATATTATACACATCCCCTATCTTAATTAATCCGATAAGTAGTACTGTAGACATGTCTAAATACAGAAAATAAATAATCGTACCTCATATAAATCGGTCGATCTATCACATTATCCTTTGTGTACAGCCGTGATCCACAATCAACTGATCTCATAATCTTTAAAACCTGAAATGTTTAAAATTAAGGGGTGAGCAAACCACGGCTCAGTAAGAGAGTTATATGTCACAATTGATATTCAGCTATCTATATGCTGAAAATATATATTTTCTTCTGGTAAAATCTTCCTAGTTGGCTCTAGGCTCACATGTAGGAAGGATAGTACAGTCGGCTAGGGATGCAGATAGAATAAGGTAGGTATTTTAGAATACCATACTTGTTTCGGAACCTAGAAGCAACTGTAGAGAATACTCATTTCGTTGTTTTCAAAACGATATAATTTTCGTTTTTCCACTGAGTAAACCACCTGTTCTTTTTCACTTCAGTATACTTTAAAACACATGGCAGTTCAGTAATAAAAACGGTGGTTTACTTCTCTTCTCTTCTCTTCAGTACAGTAAAAACAGTATAGTATAGTGATGTGTAAATATCCAATCATTGGATAATTACTTCTTCGATTATTTCTATATTAGAAATAATTCTTATGTTATTCTTTTAAAATAAACATTTATTTCTCTTTTCAAATCAGTAACCGTATCGTACAGTTCAGTAAAACAGTATATTCAGTAAAACAGTAATTCGATACGGTTCAATCAGTAACAGTAAACAGTAACTACCAATTCAGTAAATAGTATAAGGTAGCTTTCAGTTCAGTAAACAGTAAATGGTAGCTTTCAGTTCAGTAAAACAGTAATCAATGGCTACCATTTCAGTAAACAGTACAGTTCAGTAACACAGTGTTTTGGTACGGTTTTTCATTAGTAAACAGTAAATAGTACAGTAATTCAGTACAGTAAATAGTACAGTACAGTAAATAGAATTCCGTAAATCCTTTCAGTAATCAGTAAACAGTAAGCAGTAAGTGAGACTAGGCAACACCCTACAAGTGAATCATGCTATCATCGTCCACTAAGGGACACAGTAACAGTAATGAGATCTATGGCCATGATCTATAATATGTCCTCGGTGTACGCTTGCTAGGCGACAATCCAGGACGCTGATGACTAGCTGGTCAATCAGCCACGTGACAGTAACAGTATATGTGATGCATGAAGCTCGGGGCCTAAGTCTCAAAACAGTGTAACCGTACCATAGCCTTTATGGATTTTAAACACAATAAATTAAAATATTTCACAAGTATCCATAAGGCTCACATGTAATAAATCATCACCTTTATGAAATAATTAAGTTAAAATAACATTTCTCAAAATATTTCATAAAGGTATAAATCATATTTTCCATACGGTGAAAACAGTTTATAAATCATCACTGAAATTATAGAAGGGCAAAACTGTCTATTTTCCACTGTAAAACACATATGCACGCTTTTTCGTGCATTCAATCGAAAACATGATTTTATAATTATCGAAATTTCAAACAAATCATTTTTATAATTTATGAAAATAAAATATTTATTCTCTAACTTTAAATTCCCATCACCATGTTTTCTTCTAAAAACACGTGTAGAGACCTCTAGTCTCGAAATCATAGTTATTCATCATTTCTTAACCTTTTATGGAATTTTCATAATTAATTATTTCCATAATTAAAATCATAAAGGTTTTATATGAAATTAAGTGAATATTTAAGAATATTTATAAAAACATTCACTTTAGTCTCTTTTTCATTTTCATCTCGTTTCACGTGAAATATCACCTACAGAGTGAATTTTCGGTGATTTCCTTTTCACCATTCTTAAAAACATGAATATTTTAAAATCAAATATCATTATATTCATGTTTTATGAAATTTACTTAATTTCTCGATTTTCGTACCCGAAAATCGTTTCACGTGAAATCAAATTATTTATTATGATTTTCGGTAAGTTTCAGTAATTATTCGATAATTTTTCGGTAGTATAACGGCTGCTGATTTGGCTAGCCTCCTGCACGGAAAATACATTTTATATTTTTCAACCGGTATTTCACCACAATTTGAAACCGATAAATCACCACAAATTTCAAAACTAATCAATATAAATTGCATTTATAAATTAAATGCATAATTTAAAACATGTGGCTAAATATCCTTACAGGCGGCACATGTCTCCTTTACTTGTTTCGGGTCGGCGACTGCCTCTTGAAGGTCGCGCCCGTGTTCACCTCGCCCGATTCCATTGGCTTGGTCATCGAGGGAATTTTCTGGAAATTAAATTCTAAAATTTAGAATTTTTTCATAATTATTTAAATAAATAACTTATTTAAATAATTTAACACTTTTCGGGATTTCTTACCGATTCTCGTAATTCTCGGGATTTCCCGTAATTTTTGAATTTTCGAGAATTCTCCAAATTCCCGGAATTCCTTTTCTCTTTCTCTTTCTTCTTTTTCTTCCTTCTTTCTTTTTCTCTTTTCTTTTCTTTTCTTTTTTTCTTTTTCCTTTTTCTTTTCTTTTTCTTTTTCTTTTTCCTTTTCTTTCTTTTCCCGCCAGACCGGTCTGCCTCCTTCCTCGCCGGTTCCTCACCGGCGGTCGATTCTCCGGTGGCTCAGGGGCTCAGCAGCTGGTCGGCACCACGGTGAAGCCGGATCTGGCATCCGTTCGTCACGAATCGACGGCACGGCGGCGGATCTACTCGGTTTTGCCATGGTTTCTTCTCCTCCTTCGTCGGCCTTCCTCCGCTGTTCATCGCCTGAACCGTGGCCTCCATCGTCTTCCTCTCCCTCAGGCGGTGCTTCGATGACAGTGGTAGTGGCCGGTTTGGCCGGCACCGCCAGATCCATTTTCTTTTTCTTCCCAGCCTTCGCCGGTCTTTTCCTTCGATTTTCCTTCCGTTTCTTTCCTTTCTCCGTCGCCGGTCGCCTCCTCTTCCAGCCCTTGGCTCGCCGGCGACGTCGCTCTTCTCCTCTCTTTTCCTTCTCCGGCGACAGTGGCCGGTGCCACTCGGGAAGACAGAATCGGGAGTCTTCCCGATTCTGTTTCTTTCTTCTTCTTTTTTTTTTGTATTTTATTTTCTAATTTAATTATATACATATAATATATACTATATAATATATACTATACTCATAATATAACATATATTATATTTATATTATATATAATACATATAATAATATTATTATATATAGTATAGTACATATGTATTATGTATTAACAAAATACATATTTAGTATGTATATGTATATATATATATATATATATATATATATATTGGTTCACTTTAAATTACATAACATTTATATATTTATATAAATGAAATAATACAATATATATTGTATGTACAATATATATTTGCTTCCTTATTTTCTTATTTAATTTGGATTTCCATTTATCCAAATTAAATTTCCTCATTTCATTATTTTCCATAATTTCTCATCTTATACTTATTTCCGAATTTAATTTTCCTTCACTCGGATTTCCATCATCCATTCCTTTCTCAATTCTTGGGATTTTCACTAGTATCCCGTTCTCATAATTTTATTTATTTATTTCCAATATTTATAATTTCCAATAATTGAAAAATTTACAGTTATCACATATGACTTGCTCATTTCAATCCTATTAAGCACCTAAGTATATCAATTGTTCTTTCTAAAGTCCAACTAAGGTGCATTGTAATACATCATGATTATGAGCTGAAATTATATAACATATCATATGCATGTGCTCATAAATCATTCTCAAGAAATATTGTGTCTAGAATTAAATCATACATCAATTAATCACAAATTCTAGCACAAAAGTGTTTCATGCAAAAGTGTCTTATATGAATTCTTCTCTATTTGTCATTTCAATCTAAGGAGTATGAGGAGAATTGTCAATTTAAAGCTCATGCCAATTGGCAATTTAGTTTCGGCTTACCAATTATTGAAAATATGGTTACCAATGATACTAATTGTTATTTCAATCTGAATACCAATTGTTACTAATGGTTGACTTAGTCATTTTGCATGAATCCAATATTTATGTGTAGTGTGTTCATGTCAAGAAAATAATCATTCTAAAAATGCAAGAACACAACTCACATCATCAAATATGCATATGGATCAAATAAACATTAGCACACTATCATAAAGTATTAATCCATATTCATATTCACAAAGTTATACCATATGGAAGATTCAAACAATAAGGATATTCAAGCAAACACATTTTCTTCCATGGTTTCAAGTACAAAAATCCTATGCTCATTTTCCAATTCAAGTCCTTAACCAATTATGAGCAAGGAAAGATTCATTAAAGCCCAAGTTCTTTAATAATTTGGCCATAAGAAAAATTTAAGTACATGGATGATAAAGTTTCATGCATTTGAACATTTAGGATCCATTTACCATCACAAATTATAGGCCAATGACCATTACTAATTATTGAATTTACATTTGAAATCAATCCACTAGATGTATAATTATCATGAAACCTAGTGTAGAATTGATAAGTCAAGCTAAGAGACATAATCCTATAAGCATGCTTGACTAAGATGAACAAAAGGAATGATCAATATTCATGATGCACAAGTTCATCAAATTCTCAAATATATACACAAATCATTGAAATAAATCTCAAAAATTATGTTTAAACATTAATTGAAAATATATTTCAAGATTATTTCATGATTTATGCAATTCATGACCATCTTCAATGAGAAAATTGATTTTGCACTTGTGAGCTCAATGAAAAATGATATTGATTGTTGAAAGTGATACCAATTGTTGGAAACAATACAAATTGATGGAATTGAGGCATGACATCAATGAAAAATGAATTTTCATAGTTTAAAGATCATCAAAAAGAAGTTAAAATACTGGATTTTAAGTTGAGAAGAAAGAAGATATCAAGAAAGTGAAAAATCCTTCTCAAATTCTGTTGAAAAAGTGCAGAAAAGCCGTTTTGGCCGAGGGGATCGATCCTTAAAGGAGGGGGATCAATCCTTTAACTCCAGAATGCAGATTTCCTACATTCTGCTCAAGGGGGATCGATCCTGCTTGTTGAGGGATTGATCCCTCATCCTGTTTCTGCAATTTTTGACAGAAAATCCAATCTTTGAGGTGCCAAAACTTCGTTTTTGAGTATTTTAAGTCCAAGTAAAGGTTTAAACATTTGTAAAACATGATTTTGGACTTGTATGAATGAAAAACATGAATGAAAAACCATTTTACAAAAGATTTTTACAATTTTGGAAGAATTTACACAATAAAATGCATTTTTGGCCTCAAATGATGTCATTTTGAGAGTTAAGCATATTTTGATAAAACTAAAGCATTAGAAACCACAAATATGCCAAAACAAACTTGTTCACATAGATTTTAAGCACATATAACATCAAATCATCATACTTGTGAACATTATGCCATGATTTCCAACATACACGTTCTTCATTAATGCACATGACATGACATTTTGCATATATGACATATTTGGCAATTTGAGGCAAGTAAATACATTATCAACACATAAAAGACTTGCTCAAAATGCAGAAATCCAATAATCATTTCAAAATCATAAATCATGCTTTTCATTCAATGCATCAAGTACTATTCATCAAACATTCAAAGATCATTGTCATGCCCTTTTGTTCAATCATTCAACTCACAATGCATCAAGAATCATTAACCAAATTTCTCATCAAAGCACAAATAATCAAATAATAGTTTTAAGGAGTAAGGAATTAAGCGTACAAAACTCCTTTGCTTGAGAGTGCTTTGCCTTGAATTGTTGAATCCACCTTAGGCCTTTCTTGAAGGATTGTTGTGACCTTGCCAAGGATGGATTTCCAAGCTCTTCCTCTTTCTCATTGGCATAAGCAATCTCCATGGGGGGTGTGTAGAGCATTTGATCTCCATTTCTTCTTTGTATTCTCATGCTCTAACACTCCTACAACAAACAATTTAAGTATGTTTTGGTACCCAAATTTTCTTGGGTCCATGAGAGTTAGTGCAAATAATTGTTGATCCTTTGGGGATCCATTTCAAGCTCAATTCATCATTATTCATAGATGCTTTGGCACCCACATTTTTCTAACTACTCTTCCTCTAAATGTGGTTTTTCTATATGTGCATGCTTGTAAAGAGTGTCCTATTATATTGCATAGTGAGAATGTAAGAGATAAATCATGCATAGTTTTTTTGCTCACAAGGAAATTCTTTATATGGGTTTCTTTTTGTATTGCATTATAACCTAACCCATCTTTATCAAAGAAATCTCTTTGGGTCTCAAGCATGTGATCTAGCTTTTGTTGACCCATATAAAACCTAGTAAATGAGTTATGCAAATTTGTATTCTTTTTATTTAACTCATTTATTTCTAAGTTGGCCTCTTCTAGTTTCTTCTCTAATTCTAGCTTAACATTGGTCAAGGTTTCCTTTTCTATTTTCAAATTAGCAATGATTTTCTTATATTTAGAATTCATGTATTGGAATTCATTTGCTAATTCATTAAAAGAGTTTTGTAACTCATCAAATGTAAAATCATTATTTTCACTAGAACTAGAGCTAGCCTCATCGTCACTAATAGCCATAAAGCATGAGTAGGCTACCTCATTATCTATGTTTTCCTCATCGAAGCTATCACTATCACTCCATGCAGCCACAAATGCTTTCTTCTTAGGTTTCCTATCCTTTTCCTTCCTAAGTAAGGGGCAATCTAACTTAGTATGACCCGGTTCATTACACTCATAACACACTAAGGGGTCTTTTTCTCTTCTACTTGACTATCCCCTATGATGTCTCCTATTTTGCTCTCTCTCATTCATTCTCATGAACCTATTGAATCTTTTGGCAAACATTGCCATTTCCTTTTCTTCCTCATTTCCACTCTCATCACTATCATCTTCAATGTCCTTATGAGTGAAAGACTTAAGTGCTACCCCTACTTTCTTTGAAGGCACTTCATTTCTTTTCATTTTCATTTCATATGTAAGTAGGGAGCCCATAAGCTCATCTAGAGACAAGGTATTTGGATCCTTAGACTCTTCTATTGCGGTTACCTTTGCCTCCCATGACTTAGGCAAGCTATTCAAAATTTTCTTTACAATTTCAACATTGGAATAAGCCTTGCCTAGAGCCTTAAGTCCATTAATTATATCATTAAACCTAGTGAACATTTCGCTAATGGACTCATTTTCTTTCATCCTAAATAGCTCATAATCATGTGTGAGCATTCCTACTTTGGTCTCTCTAACTTGATTTGTCCCTTCATGTGTGATGGCTAGTTTATCCCATATTTGTTTAGCATTCTCACATAAGGATACTCTATTATACTCATTGGGACCTAAAGCACAAAAGGGTGTGCATAGCCTTGGCATTCAATTGTGCCAATCTCATGTCATTGGTGTCCCACTCATCTTTACTCTTAGGGACATCTTTTCCATCTACTTTCTTTATTGGGATTCTAGGGCCATTAACAATTACTCTCCACACTTCATAATCATTGGATTGCACAAATAACATCATCCTAATTTTCCAATAGGAGTAATTCTCACTATTGAAGAGAGGAGGTCTAACTAATGAGTGTCCCTCTTCTCCTAGGGGTGTGCCTACATTCAAGTGAGCCATTTAAGATCGTTTGCTCGATAGAGGTTAGTCTAAATCAATCTCGAGCCCAAACTCTGATACCAATTGTTGGCTTTATAGGCTATACCGAGAGGGGGGTGAATCTATTTTTAACTACCCTTAAGCTTGTTTTATGATTCTTCTAAATTCTTTAGCCTATTTGATTATTTTCTAAGTTCTCTAAGCTAGGCAAGCATGCAATCCAAGTTCAATGCAATAAACATAATATAATCACAAGTAAATAAACAGTAGGGAGAGAGGGATTTACACAATCGATTTCTAAAGCTTCGGCTACCTTGCCTACGTCCTCTACCTTGAGACGCTCCCAAGGATTTTCCCAAATTCACTATCCTTGAATTTGTTACACTCCCTCTTTTTCTAGGCTAAAGAGAAACCTCTCTCTTTTTCTAGGCTCAAGAGAAACCTCCCTCTTTTTCTTAGGCTAAAGAGTAACCTCCCTCTTTTTCTTAGGCTAAAGAGAAAACTCCCCTTTTACAAGGAATGAGTGTGTTTACAAATTGTGTAATCAAAGAAGGGACTCTAGATAGGCAAGTGATTACAATGTTTAAGCACAAGGAAAAAGCCTATACAAGATTTGTGTTACTCTATACAAAGAATATGAGAATGATGGAAGATGAAGACTTGTAGCTCTTGATTTGTTGTTAAGGCTTGAGAAAGATGAATAAGATGATGAAAGATGTTGCTTGGTTGTTCCTCTTGCTTCCTTTAGCTTCTAAGCCTCTATTTATAGTCCCTTGGATGGTTTGTGAACGTTGGGTGGAGCCAAATTTGAATATGACCGTTGTATCTCACAAAACTAGCTGTTACAGGCTATTTTCGGGCAAAGGGATCGACCCCTTTCCATAGGGGATCGATCCCAAGCTTCTAGGATGTTAAATCTAAGCTTGAAGATCATTCTGCCTTGAAGGGATCGATCCCTTCTCTTAAGGGATTGATCCCATGCCTCCAGAAAGCTATTTCCTGCACTTTTTGGGTTAGAAATGATGTGGTCTTTGATCCTAATTCAACCCAAAACATTTTGGCATTTTTGTGGGAGTTTTTCTTGACTTTCTCTGATGAAAACCTGGTCTAAAAATTCATCAAGTGATTTTCTAAAATATTCAAAACATTTTATGAAGTATTAAGACCAATAAGAATATGTAATTAAATCATGGTCTTAATGTTTGATATGATTACTTGAAAATGGATTGAGAAAATCATGTGTGATAAGGCAAATTTACAATATGAATTATAACATTAAATCTTACTTAAGTTTTTGTCATTTCAAAATATATATGGCAATTTAAAGCTAACAGTTTGTAAGAGGAAATAGGGGGTAAGCTTTAGGCCCAATAAAAAACATATGTAAAAGAACAGATACCATGCAAGCTATATGCAAGTATCGTGTATCTGTTTCTCTACATGACAATACGAAACCAATAACAATAGTTCATTCGATAAAAAACTTAGACATGGGACAATAACTAATGACTCAGAAGGAAGGATTACTATAATTGGTTAGGGATACCGAGTTAAGTAAGGAAGGATGCTTTAAAGCACCTCAATTGTCCCAGTCCTTAAGTCTGACTATAGGGTCCTACATAAGTTCACAAAGAAGGAATTCATGCGTGTTCAATGCCGATGTCAAATCAATTTCAACCTCCAAACCATGTCAATGCCAATTTATGCAATTTGGCAACAATTCATTTTCAATATCAATAACTCTACACTTCAAAATCATCAACATTCAAAACAATGCAAATTCAATAAGTAATACGTTTCAAATTCAATATCCAAATCAGTATCAAAATTAATATAAATCAAATAGTTTAAAGGTGAAGACCAAGCAACAACCCATCCCAGGTAAAATCATGCAAGTTCCCAACCAAGAAATAAATAATAGGACATATGGCCATGGTTACAAAGGGGCCTACAATGTAAACCAACCAAGTGACAACTAAAAATGCTAATGACTAGGTCAGGGTCAAACGACATTTAAAATCAAAATCAAAGTCAAAGTCAAAGGGCATGATTACCTCAAGGGCAATGTGGGGAGCCAACATCCTCAAAACAATCGATAAACGTAAACCATTTCAGAGTAAAACACTATTGATTCAAATCATTTCCTTATCAAATTGGTAAATTAATATCAATATCAAAACCTTTAAATTTCAAAAATGCATTACGAAATAGATCTTTAGAAATCATTCTTTGAAATCAGATACGTTACAATTTTATTAAACATTTGTCATATTTCAAAAACTATCATACTTTGAAATTCATCAAAACCCTTTTTAAAAACATTAAAAAAAATTCTTGCCTTGGAACTTGTACATATGGTTCTATACCTAGATACTATAGCAAAACCAATTCTATTAGTCAAATTGATTCAAAACTAGAGTTTTACGAAATTTTGGCAATGTAATGGTACTATAGTTAAAAACCTCCTGCAAGTCAAACACAGTTCATATATCCACAACCAGTTGATTTTAATGTAATCACAGTATCTCCTACATCTCGTTATACATGTCCCTTACATTAACCAATCATATCAAAAACCATCTTTAAAACCTCAAGCATGTCAAAACACTAATCTTTCATCAAATCCATAAATGATTTAAAGTTATAAAATTACTATACCATTCTACTTTTGCATATTTTATATCCATCATGCTTTAAAATGTTAAACGCTCAACTTTGGTTTCCTCTTTCATTAAACCAAAAACAATAAAAAATGAAATCATGATATCTTCCTATGCCTTTTATATATGTTTATTACCAATCAAATCACAATGCTGTTTAGTATAGCCAAAACAATAGCAAATGCATAAGTAAGCAAGCATATATTTGCTGACACTCCACCTGCCGCAACTTACTTCCGGGTTGTATAAAACAATTCAAACGTAGTCAATTGCCTATAATCCTTTTATAAAGCATGTAGTATACTTAAAGTCTTTCATATTTTCCAATACAATGATAAATCCGGTCTACTTCTGTGAGAACTGAGTATTCTAGTACTATGGTACATGTAGGGATACTCACCACTGTCCATTCCGTGTATTTCACAGGTATGAGCCGGTACTGTATGGTGAGCCACACAAGCTCTACAGTACCCGAATGGACATGAGACCGAACCCACACTATTCGAGAAATCCAATAAACTTACGGTAAGAATTTCAAACTTAAAATCCCTCATTTAGATTATTTTTGAGAAGTATGAAAACAAACTGAAAAATGACGATTAAATACATAGCCTAGTGGCATTTTCGTAAATTATGCCCAATCTAAAGTGAATTTGGACCAAGTAAAAACAGCATGATATTCTAAATGAAAATAAGTCCTGATCTATGTTAATAGATAGATTAAATCGATAGTTAAATCAGAAATTTATGTGATTTACCCGATAGGGGTATTTTCGTAATTTCACATTCACGATAGGTCCAAACTCGAACCAAACCACCATCATTTATCAAAATATGTTTAATAATAATTTTTGGTGATGAAATATGAATTTTTGGAGTTCAGTTACACAGTTATAAAAATTACGGAAGCTTAAGGGCACTTTTGTCTGAAAAATTCATAACTAATGGCAAAATTGTCATTTTGCCATATCTAGAAGCCTCAAAATTTTGCTCCAAGCTGCAGCCGGCACTATTTCTTCATCATCTTCCCCTCTTTCACGTGGCCATCATAGAAAAGAGAAGAAAAGAAAAGAAAACCTTTAAAAGCCAAATTTTACACACTTTTTCAACAAAATCCAACTACCAAATCACTCTACTCATCTTTCTCTCTTCACCTATACCCATAGCACTTTGAATAAGTGGCAAAATCAAGAGAAAAACAGCCCAAGGAAATTTGGCCAAAGGTATCCCCTCTTCATGTTTGTATTTTCTTTTAAATTTAATGATGAATAATCATAGATTTACATGTGTTAAGCATGATTATGGTGTTAGATTCATTGAAATCGAATTGAATCCAAAGATGTCATGAATGAGGGTTTCGGCCAAGCTTGGATTTTCATGGATTTAATGTATTTCATGCATAAAAATGATGCTAGGAAGATGGAAAAACATGGATAAGCATGAATATCATGTGAAATTGTTGAAAAACCATAAGTATGGCAAGATGCATTTTTGGTCAAGCAAAGGGGAAGGGGAATTGTGGCTGTATTTGATGAATTTAGGATGCCTTGAGACTGTGGAAATTATTATGAGACTATTGGTGAAGTCAGATTTCAATTCGAAGTTAATTTGGTGAAGTTAGGTTTTAGTACCAGTATAAATTATACCTGTTAATTATTTTCTACTAATAAAGTAATAGATATTAGTGAAGGAAAATTATTAGAATGTTAATTATGGTGAATAATGATGTTTGGTGTAATATCTTACAGCCCGGGAGTCTTGATTTACGCGTGGTGCTATCGGGAAGCTTGACTTAATCGAACAGGTAAGGGATGCGTATGTGAACCGCAAGAATACTATAAATGCATGTTTTGATTCACATTATTTTTATGAAGTGATTTGGAAATAAATGGCTTTGGAATTGGTGAAATTGTGGCTACTAGTTGAATTATGCAACTATGTTTTTAGTGTATGAAGGCTAGGTCACAATAGCCATCATTCTGCCAGAAAATTATAAGAATTCTATGAAATTATTCCTAATATGTCTAATGATAGAAATGAGTGAAATTTCTAGTGATTTCCATGGCTTTTATTAAAAATTCCATGATTTTATAATTTACCAAAAAAAATATTTAAATATTACTGTTAAGGAATTTTAATCACGTAAAAGTACCAGCATGTACTTTATATTGTTTTATAGATAAATAGAACATTTTTGGAAAGAATACTGAAATATGAATATTTTATGAATTTTTATTCATAAAGTGATTATTTATGGACTGATTGAAGATACTATCAGTGAAAGTGATTTTATAAATGGTGTTCATACTGTGTATTCACTGTTTTGAGACTGTTAGGCCCCATATCATGCTCACATGTCAAGTGTTATTATTACTGTACTGTGTTGATGATACTGATTCTATTATCAGTGTCCCAGTTGGCACCTGATCAGTGCACACTGTGGACCCCATAAACTATGGCCATAGATCTTATATGTTATTATTCTCCCTATTCGGGATATTATCATAGCATGATATACTTAGGGTGTTGCCTAGTCTCATTATACCATACTGTTGATGGTACTATTTTATTAAACTATTAGCTGGTACTAAACTGTTTACAATTACAAAGCATTTTGTATACCAATTACTAAACTGTTGACTGTACGGTGTTTATCAAATTTGAACTGAATATTTGCTATTGAAAAAAAATGTTATTTGATTTACTTATTTAAGTAAATTATTTTCTATGCAAATTTAATGGTTTTCCTAATGATTGAATATTAAATTCAACTGTTTGCTCCCTATAGTTGCTTCTAGGAGCCAAGACAAGACAGGTATTCTAAAATACCTTCCTTACTCCATCCGATTTCCTAGCCGACTATAGTATCCATCCTAAATTGTGATTTAGTGAACTATTAGGAATTAAATGTTTTTAGCATATAGATTTTATAGTATCGGTTTTATATACAATTCTCTTACTGAGCACGTTAGCTCACTCCTTTATTTTCCACTCCACAGATTATCTTTAGTGATACCATTCCACGGATTCGGCTGTGCTATAGTTTGCCCCGAGGCAGCATTAAGTGAATCCTGGAGGTATTATTTTCCTTACACATTCAGACATATTTGTACAGTACTACAATTATATATTTCATGTACAGGGGATGTAGAACATATGTAAATACTTTACATAATATTTTGCAGTAAATATTTTTATTAGATTTTGATTTACTTTCATTACCATAGTGATTATTGTTTTAAAGAGTGTGGGGTAAAGACATCGCAGATAGCCCAACCATCACTGTACACGTGTAAAAATGGTAATTACTATACATTACGGAATGTGACAACTTCATACTAGACCCTATAACTACAATTACAGTCAAAACGCTTCCTTTTTCAAATCTGACTTTACCAACAGTCTTATTATCATCTAAACATTATCCTAAGTCCATTTGGTGTCAACATGAGCTTGATGACACTAATTCTCTCACTTGGCCGAAATCACCATCACACGCTACGCTTGGTATTTTGCAAAACCAATGCTATATTCATCTTTCTAACATTCGCTACATCATTCTTTCTCATATTTACATGAGACAAAGCATAATAACATTATGAACTCAAGGTGACCGAAACTATATAATATCCCTACACATGGATTTGTTGCAAAATAATATCATACCCAAGCTTAAAATACATAAAACAATCACATATAACAAAAGAACTAAAAACTAAATTCTCTCCCTTAAAACCTTGATGGCCGAATCTTCAAGGGTATTTTTCACCCACCATATGGCTTCCCCAAAGGCTAATTCCAAGGTATGTTATAGAGTTTGATGAGAGGAACAACTTTTGTTTAGTGAGTTTTTTCGGTTTGGTGAGTGTAGGTTAGGGTTTTACAAGATTTCTCTCTCTTTAAAACATAAAAACTCAAGCTTTCTCTCTCTACCTCTCATGGCTGCCAAAGAATGGTGATAAAGATGATATTTTGGTGTTTTTATAATATCTTTTTAACTAAATTAGCATTTTGCCCTTCATAATTTTAAAATTTTCCCTTATATCCTAACTATTTTAATATACATTTAAATATCTAATTTCATTTCAAAATATATTTTTTTCCATGCCAAATATATTTATTTAATTATAGTGAAATTAGCAAAATACTCCTAACTTGTTATTCGCGTTATTGTCAGCATTTTCATATGATTCAGTCTATGAGTTGGAATTGGATTAGACTTCTTCACATGACGGTTTGACTATAATTGTTTGTCGATCAAAAGTCATTGTCGTAACGATTTTCGTCCGGGGACTCGATCGCTAGACAATTTTGGAAAAAAACACAAAATGGAGTCGCCACCAATCTTTTTTAACTAGGTGTGATTCGCCACCTAAAATCTTTTATTTTTTTAACAAAATCTTAAAATTAATTAAGTTTATCAAAAAAAAACAATTCTTGGTCTGCGAAAACAAAGTTTGGGTTCGGGAGTTCGGTTACGCGTGGGGAAGGATTAGTACTCCCACAACGCCCATTAAAAAACGGTACCATTTAATCATGTATTATCTTTTGATCTTAATAAAATGGTCTTAATTAAACATTTAAATAGAAATTCATTTATTTTGAAATCAATTTTTTATTTGCTTATTATTTGAAATATTAAATTTTATTTTTATCTATGTTAAATTTGTTTTTTATTTGAAATAAATGAGAATATTTTGTATTGAAAATTATTCCGATGTACCCCAATACTTTTGGTAGCATTTCGGATAATTTCCTCACCTAGAGATTTCTTAAGAATCGCTACTTGCGATTTCTATAGAATCCCTTCCTCGGGAGATTCACACTTATTTTGAAATTTCATGGATGCAAATGATGCAATCAAAATACAGATGATGCATATGAGAAATCCATTATTCATTTATACTTATATTATTATTTTGTAATTTATTTATATTTATAAAATCTTGTTTTTATCGAAAAATCATACTAAATATTCCAATACACTGGTAACATTTAGCATATTTTTCTCACCTAGAGATTAGTTAGGAATCACTACTTGTGAATTCCGTAAAATCTCATCATCGGAAAATCTTTAAAACTTATACTTTTTATTTAATTTTTAATTGTTTTATTATCATTTATTTTTGAAGGTTAATTGTAACAATTTTGTACTCTTATTTATTTGTTTAAAAATTTTATTTATTTATTATTTGTTCATTAATTTATTTCATCGAACTAAAATTACTTGAATACCCCAATACGCTGGTAATATTCAAATATTTCATTTTGACCCTAAGGATTATCAAAGAATCACTACTTGTGATTTCTAAGAAATCCTATCATAGGATATTCTTTTAAATTTATATTTTATTTATTATTTATAATTCATATTTATATTTATTTATTTGTTCATTTTAAATTTTATATTTGATTAATTTATTTTTATTTTTTATATTAATTTATTTAAAGAATTTTGAAATCGAGATGAAACCAATTAAATGTTCCAATACGCTGATAACATTTAAGGATTTTATCTCGATCCTAAGGATTATCAAAGAATCGCTACTTGCGATTTCTAAGAAATCTCATCATCAGATATTTCATTTATTTATTTTTATTTGTTATTATTATTATTTCAAATTTATTTATTTCAAAAGATCATTAGTTGTAAAAAATTTAATATTGAAATAAAATTGCTTAAATGCCCCAATACGCTGGTGACATTTAAACACTTTATTTCGACCTTAAGGATTATCAAAGAATCACTACTTGTGATTTCTAAGAAATCCTATCATCAGAATAATTAATATTTATTAATTATATGTTTTTTTAATTTTTATGGTTGACCTTATTTCTAAAAACATAGATAAATAAAGATAATGTTTGAACAAACTCTAATTAATCAATTAAACTAAATGTCACATTACATAGATTAAGTATATAAAAAAAAAGGTTAAAAGAAGCATTAACAATATAAAACAAAGAAAGAAACATGACAAGACATTTAATCAACTTTAACACTTTGCACAGTCTAAAGAAAACGTAAATTAAAGCTTAAAGAAATATTGACTCAATCAAAGAAGCACTTACCTGCAACGAATTTGTGTTGAACCAACAGAAGTAATATGGTCGGCTCGTCTTCAACAAATTGGAATTCAGTTTGTCTTCTTTCTCACCCAACAATCCCAGATTCGTTTTTACATAAAACGAAGCCAAAACTCGATCTTTGGTCCGCTATCTTCTCACGTTATTTTTGGTTCTCAACAGATCGAAAGCACACAGCGATGCAGGGACGAGCAGCAAGAACGAGTAACGTAGTAACGCAGGGATGCGCCAAACAGGGATTCAATACAGTAAAGCACCCAAAATGGATGCAGTACAGCCAGGCAATAGGCAACTTGTTTGGCGATCCCGGAATTAACGAGCAAGGCTGTTACATAACAATGCACAGCCAAAGCAAAACCATGAAGATCCTCGATCCCCCAGCGGCTAGCTCTCCCTCAGGTTGTCACGAGGATGACAAAGGATGGTGGCTTTGGGTGACTAAGAGCAGTCGCAAGTATGAAAGTGCAGCAGGGATGTGAAGGAAGAGACAATGATGAGATTTCAACGAGGAGGAGGATACAACCACAGTGAAGCAGCCTGATGGTAACGGCAACAGTGCGGTTTGATGAAGCCCGGAAAAATGCCAAAAGCTACTCCTTTTTTTTCTTTCTAGGGTTTTTCTCTCGTGTTTTTTTTTCTGTGTCCAAGGTCCCCTTTTATAACTATGTAGCCCTCTTTATTTAGGAAAGAAAAATCTTGATTTTAATGTATTAACCCCATGATTAGGGAATTTATATTTTGTCATTTATTTTTATTTGACCTATCTTTTTATTCCTTTTTTCATTGTATTATTTTTGGTAATTTATTTTCAGCTTTTTTTGCATTTAATTATTTCCTTTTTTGCATGATTTATTTTCCTTTTATTGACTTATTCATATTTGGTCTAAATCTCTCAAGTCAACCTTGCCTTAAATTTGCATGATGCATGGGCATTGAAGAATGAGTTTAATTTATTTATTATTATATTTTTATTTTTTTTGCTTTTTTTTCAATTTTTTTAATTTAAGTTTTTCGGACAAAATTTGGTGTCTACAGCTGCCCCTTTTTGCACATTGCTGAGAATCAGGAATATGGCAAAGACTTTAGACAACAATTTTGTCTGAAGTCATTTTTTTTTATTTTTTGGGAAAATTCAATTTTGATTCTCGAAAATAATACCTTGACTCCATACCAAGGCTCGACCCATGAGAACAATGGATTCAATTTGAAACACATAATATCTTGACTCCCTATTAAGACTTGATCCACTTTGAAAAGCCGAATTCGGTTTTGAAACACATGATACCTTGACTCCCTACCAAGGCTCGATCCACCTTGAAAAGCTGAATTCGATTTTGAAACACATGATACCTTGACTCCCTACCAAGGCTGGATCAACTCTGAAAAGATGAATTCGATTTTGACACATGAAACCTTGGCTCCTTACCAAGACTCGATCCACTGTGAAAAAGTGAATTCGATTTTGAAACACATGATACCTTGACTCCCTACCAAGGCTCGATCCACTTCGAAAAAGTGAATTCGATTTTGAAACACGTGATACCTTGACTCCCTACCAAGGCTCGATCCACTTCGAAAAAGTGAATTCGATTTTGAAACACATGATACCTTGACTCCCTACCAAGGCTCGATCCACTATGAAAAAGTGAATTCGATTTTGAGACACATGATACCTTGACTCCCTACCAAGGCTCGACCCACTTCGAAAAAGTGAATTCGATTTTGAAACACATGATACCTTGACTCCCTACCAAGGCTCGATCCACTTCGAAAAAGTGAATTCGATTTTGAAACACATGATACCATGACTCCCTACCAAGGCTCGATCCACTATGAAAAAGTGAATTCGATTTTGAGACACATGATACTTTGACTCCCTACCAAGGCTCGACCCAATTCGAAAAAGTGAATTCGATTTTGAAACACATGATACCTTGACTCCCTACCAAGGCTCGATCCACTTTGAAAAAGTGAATTCGATTTTGAAACACATGATACCTTGACTCCCTACCAAGGCTCGATCCACTTGGAAAAAGTGAATTCGATTTTGAAACACATGATACCTTGACTCCCTACCAAGGCTCGATCCACTATGAAAAAGTGAATTCGACTTTAAAACATAATACCTTGACTCCCTACCAAGGCTTGATCCCCTTTGAAAAAGTGAATTCGATTTTGAAACACAATACCTTGACTCCCTACCAAGGCTCGATCCACTGTGAAAAAGTGAATTCGATTTTGAGACACATGATACCTTGACTCCCTACCAAGGCTCGACCCACTTGGAAAAAGTGAATTCGATTTTGAAACACATGATACCTTGACTCCCTACCAAGGCTCGATCCACTTCGAAAAAGTGAATTCGATTTTGAAGCACATGATACCTTGACTCCCTACCAAGGCTCGATCCACTTCGAAAAAGTGAATTCGATTTTGAAGCACATGATACCTTGACTCCCTACCAAGGCTCGATCCACTATGAAAAAGTGAATTAGATTTTGAGACACATGATACCTTGACTCCCTACCAAGGCTCGACCCACTTCGAAAAAGTGAATTCAATTTTGAAACACATGATACCTTAACTCCCTACCAAGGCTCGATCCACTTTGAAAAAGTGAATTCGATTTTGAAACACATGATACCTTGACTCCCTACCAAGGCTCGATCCACTATGAAAAAGTGAATTCGACTTTAAAACATAATACCTTGACTCCCTACCAAGGCTTGATCCACTGTGAAAAAGTGAATTCAAACATGATACCTTGACTCCCTACCAAGGCTCGATCCACTTCGAAAAAGTGAATTCGATTTTGAAACACATGATACCTTGACTCCCTACCAAGGCTCGATCCACTATGAAAAAGTGAATTCGACTTTAAAACATAATACCTTGACTCCCTACCAAGGCTTGATCCCCTTTGAAAAAGTGAATTCGATTTTGAAACACAATACCTTGACTCCCTACCAAGGCTCGATCCACTGTGAAAAAGTGAATTCGATTTTGAGACACATGATACCTTGACTCCCTACCAAGGCTCGACCCACTTGGAAAAAGTGAATTCGATTTTGAAACACATGATACCTTGACTCCCTACCAAGGCTCGATCCACTTCGAAAAAGTGAATTCGATTTTGAAGCACATGATACCTTGACTCCCTACCAAGGCTCGATCCACTTCGAAAAAGTGAATTCGATTTTGAAGCACATGATACCTTGACTCCCTACCAAGGCTCGATCCACTATGAAAAAGTGAATTCGATTTTGAGACACATGATACCTTGACTCCCTACCAAGGCTCGACCCACTTCGAAAAAGTGAATTCAATTTTGAAACACATGATACCTTAACTCCCTACCAAGGCTCGATCCACTTTGAAAAAGTGAATTCGATTTTGAAACACATGATACCTTGACTCCCTACCAAGGCTCGATCCACTATGAAAAAGTGAATTCGACTTTAAAACATAATACCTTGACTCCCTACCAAGGCTTGATCCACTGTGAAAAAGTGAATTCAAACATGATACCTTGACTCCCTACCAAGGCTCGATCCACTTCGAAAAAGTGAATTCGATTTTGAAACACATGATACCTTGACTCCCTACCAAGGCTCGATCCACTTTGAAAAAGTGAATTCGACTTTAAAACATAATACCTTGACTCCCTACCAAGGATCGATGCACTTTGAAAAAGTGAATTCAAACATGATACCTTGACTCCCTACCAAGGCTCGATCCACTTCGAAAAAGTGAATCGATTTTGAAACACATGATACCTTGACTCCCTACCAAGGCTCGATCCACTTTGAAAAAGTGAATTCGACTTTAAAACATAATACCTTGACTCCCTACCAAGGATCAATTCAATTTGAAGAATGGATTTGATAGAAAAAACTTTTTTTTTCTTTAGAGAAACTCACATATTTGGAGCAAAGAAAGAAAAAAAAATTCCATGATCCACAAAAAATTTGAGATTCGCATCTAGAAAAACTTGAAGATTTACATCATAAGAGATTCGCATCTAGACTTGAAGATTCACATTCTAAGAGTTTCACGTCTTGATTTGAAAATTCACATTCCAAGAGTTTCTCATCTTGACTTGGAGATTCCCATCCTAAGAGTTTCCCATCTTGACTCGGAGATTCACATCTCAAGAGCTTCACATCTTGACTCGAATATTCGCATTCTAAGAGATTCACATCTTAAGAGTTTCTCATCTTGACTTGGAAATTCACATTCTAAGAGTTTCTCATCTTTAGAATTTCACATCTTGACTTAGAGTTTCTCATCCTAAGTGTTCATTGGTTTTGTAAATCAAATATAGAAGATCTAAGCCCTATCATGCATCAATTTTACACTGAAGCCAACTAAATCTCATTTACTCATAAGCTAATTTCATTGGGCTTCAAACCACCTAACAATGCCAGTGACATTAGACTTAAACTCTTGTTATGACTGCACCATTTTTCTTTAAAGAAAATTTTCTTACTATTTAAGGAACAACTAACCCCGTTGCATTCCTTATTCATTCATTTACTTTTTTTTCTTTTATTTTTTCAATGATGCAAATGCAAAATGCATGCCCCTAAAAAAAGTCTATCACAATGATGATAAATGCAAATGCTTTCTTGGAATATGCCCCAATGTAATAGTTAAAAACCATGATGCATGTGTCTTTTATAATGATATGAATGCCTAAATGACAGAAGTCTCCTTTTTTTCAAAATTTCTCTCTTTTTTTTCGGTGCCAAAAATCCATGGCTTTCTTAATTAGGATCATTTCTTCTTCTCACAAAGATTCTCTTCTTTATTTCCAATCTTGTTCATAAAAGCACAGATGTCAGCTACATTCAACATTCTTGCTCTCTTTTTGTATATAGCCCTTTGTCATCTTTAGAATCTTTTCTAAAGTAATGCTAAAGGTTTTTATGTATAATTGTCATTTATTTATTATCATTCCAATTCCATGACAAATGCAGTTCAGTCACCAATTTCCTCAATCCATTTTGGGAAAGAACATTAGAAAGCTTGGGAGAAGAAAGAAATGTAAGAACAAACTTAATAAAGTATAATAAGAAATTGGACAATTCAAAGTGGATAACAATGATAGGTTCTCAATTAAGAAACTGGATAATTTAAAGCAAATGACAATGATAGGTTCTCAATGAAAAACCAGACAATTTTAACAAGCTAGTCAGGATTCTTTGAAAAATATATTCAATTGACATTCTCGATCAAATTAAGTTGCCTCCTACACCATGAGATTCTCAAATGATGCTGGTTCTCCTTATGTCAAACCATCTTCCCAAATCTTCAACTATATTATCATTCTTTTAACTCAAACCGCCCTTTCGGGTTTTCAATTTGAGCCTCCCCCTTTTATCCTTCTTTTCTTTCTTTTCTTCTTTTTTGTCTTTTCTTTCTTTTTTTTTTCATTTTCTCATTCATTCTTTTTTTTTTCAACATCACTAATATTCCCAACAAACTAATCGCAATCTTGTTGTTTCTTGATGGCATCATAAGTATGTCCAAGTTCAATACATGATTTTCCAATTTCAAGTATTCACATTTGATCAAAATGGACTTTTAAGGCACGTAATGTAGGCTCTGGTGAGGGTTATGAAAAAATGGATATAATCAAGCTCAAAATTTGTTTCTTTAAGGGTCAAAAACCAAAGGATCATTTATCATCGTACAAAGCATGCTTGCCGCTCTGCCTTAATTGATTTTCATTTTCATCATTTTCTTTTCTTTTTCCATTTTTTTTAACTTTTCATTTTCACCCCTCTTTTTTTTTTACAAGAGGACTCAAACACCAAAAGGTATTTTCTCTTGAGATTTTTCATAACTCATAACCTGAATTTCTTCATTTGTCAACTGGTTTTTTTTTTTTTGCAAAATTTGCCCTTCAATGTGAAGGGTGATCCTTGGTGGGTTTGTTTTGAAAAAACATAATAGGCTCAATGGGGGTGGCAAATGGATAATTTTACTCATGCACGAAGGATAGATCAAAGACGGCCATTTCTCATCACAAATGTAAATACTCTTATTGAAGAACATTTATTGAACAAAATGGATACAAGAGCTTCACTTCTTTCTCATTTCATGCGATTTTAACTTCTCTTGATAGGAGCTATCTCTTTATTGCTTCAACAATTTTAGCAATTTAAGGGACAAGAATGATCACTGACTTTGCCAATAGAAATAGAATTTTCAAAATAAAATCTCAGACTATCGTCATAATTGACTGCTCATTCATTTTTTGGAAGTTAAGTGTGGCTGAAATACAAAGAGATGAAAACAAAGATCTGTATGGAAGAGGATATGTAGTGTAAATGCATCTGTCATTTTATTCAAATGATAATAGGTAAACTAATTCATGCATAAAAATTTCCCCAAAGCTTATAGGCGTAAGCATTTAAGGAATTTCATTACTTTAGAATAAGAACTCAAGTGACAAAAACTTTGGCCTTTCCTCATAGAACACTTATCCTCCAAAATTTATGCCTTTTTGCAGCGAAAGGTTCCCACCAACATTTTACTTTTCCTTCTTATCAAAATTTAACAAGCCAACATTGATCAAACTCTGCACCTTGTATTTAAAAGCAGGGCAAGTCTCTATAGAGTGGCCTCCATTCCCACAATGATAGTCACATTGAGCAGTGGCATCATACCATTTAGGATATAGAGGTTTTAATGGTTCTAGATAAACAGGTGCAACAAGATTATCTCTCACCAATTGTGGAAATAACTCTGTATAGGTTATAGGAATCATATCTACAGAGATTCTCCTTTGATTGTTCATCGCCCTTTTTTTACTACCCACTGGTTTGTTTGATTGAGTTGGGACTTGACAGTTTGATTGCCAACTTGGGTGATAAACAAAAGGACTATGGGTAGTGCTGTCTATAGTTGGATAATAAGGATATGAGTGATGTGTAATACAGGGTTCAAAAGGAACGAAACTCCTTAGTGGTTGATTTTCAATGGCAACAGCTTGTGTTTCTCCCTCCTTCCTCTTATTTGCCTCAACTCTATTTGAAGCAGAAGCATCCTCAATTTTACCACTCTTAATAGCATTCTCTATCATTTCTCCAGAAATTACCAAGTCAACAAAATTTTTCGTAACACTCCCTACAAGCCTATCATAATACAGTGATGGCAAAGTACTAACAAACAATACCGTGGTTTCCTTCTTAGTAAGGGGAGGCTGCACTTGAGATGCGATGCCCCTCCACCTATTGGCATACTCCTTGAAACTTTCAGAAGGCTTCATTTCCATATTCTGCAAAGACAATCTATCTGGTGCCATGTCAATCATATGCTTATACTGGGACAAGAAGGCTTTTGCCAGGTCATTCCACTTGCGAACATGACTTCGATCTAGCTGATTGTACCACTTTGTTACTGTTCCAGTTAAGCTATCTTGGAAACAATGAATGAGCAACTTAGCATTATTCGTATACCCAGACATTTTTCGACAAAACATAGTGATGTGAGCTACTGGGCATGTGGTCCCATTGTATCTCTCAAATTCAGGTACTTTAAATTTCGGTGGAATTACTAGATCTGGGACCAAACTAAGCTCATTAGCATCTATATTTCCAAAGAAATCCATTCCTTCGATTGCCCTTAACCTTTCATCCAACAGTTCATATTTTTGTTGTGACTTGCCACTTTCTTTCCTCAACTTTTCTTGCTCCACGGGATCATGTAAATTTGAAACAAAAATAGGATCAACAGGGCTAGATCTCGAGTGTTGTCCTCGGTCTGGTTGTTGATTCACAAAAACATGAGCTGGGGGATAAGCTCTTTGGGAAGTTTGAGTTTGAGGGGCTATAAACTCCGATGGGTATAGTAGATTCTCTCTCATAGGTTGAGGCTCATTTCCTGATCCTTCCGTGACCTCTTTGCCTTTCATCAAAGTCATCATCATCTCCATCATCTTCGACATTTGCTTTTGAGATTCTTCTTGAGATTTAGCTAGATCTTGTTGAATTCTTTCCATCTTTTCCATTCGCTCAAAATGTTCATTTTCCATGGCTTTGGTCTTTGATTGAGTACTGTAACGATGTCGAATAAGTGGTTCAGAATGCGGTGGCTTCTTTATTTTGGCACCTCTGACATTTGTTTACCACAATTTAGAGCATATTATTATTTGAAATTGTGCCATAAAAGAAAAGACTATTAAAATCATCCCAATACGCTGGTGAAGATTTTAAAAATCTAAACTTTTTACTTCCAAGATTTGATGTCATTACTTATGATCATCGAAAATTTTCATAAGTGGGCACAAGATGAAATGTATGTATGCATGCTAAATGTATGTATGTGCATGAAATTCAATAGCTATTGTACATGTGATGAGATGCATATATCAACTTTAAAATCTTACAAAAACACCCTTTTTTTTTTTTAGAATATGCATACTATTGAAATCACAAATAAAATTGAATGAGAAGGTTTTTATTTTTATTTTTTTCACAATTTCAATATTCATTTTATTATATTTCCCATAAAGGTGTTACATAAAAGTATTCATTCATGTGCTATAATTTAAGGTAACCCCCACAAAAGGTTGGTATGGCTCTAGCTAAGGTTAGTTTCTCTATGGCTCAGTACATGCTTGGTTTAAGTCTCTAAAGCGTAAAAGGTTCTCAAATTGTTCCTTACTGACGTCCACACTAGACTAGTAAGGCACCCCAATCCTCACCCATGACAAGCTACAAACAGAAAGGGTTCAACTTGAGTGAGAGTATTTCGCTTGCCATTGCGGAGGTTATCACCTCATGAGAGCAAAGGTACTATACTCTCTCCTAAAAGGGACAAACCCGGGTGTAGGGTTGATGTATGCAATGAATATGTTATGTATGCAAATGAACAAAATTTAAAGTGCATCCGAACAAAATGCAAATGATAAAGATGATTCACACATGTTTTGTTTATATTTTTTGTTTTTTTTAATTATTTTTTTTGAAAAGTTTTATTAAATATTTATTAAGACCATTAACTAAGATTTTGGATAAAACATGATTAATCATGGTTCAACTCTCTAATGTCCCCAGCGGAGTCGCCAAGCTGTCGTAACAATTTTCGTCCGGAGACTCGATCGCTAGACAATTTTGGAAAAAAACACAAAATGGAGTCGCCACCAATCTTTTTTAACTAGGTGTGATTCGCCACCTAAAATCTTTTATTTTTTTAACAAAATCTTAAAATTAATTAAGTTTATAAAAAAAAACAATTCTTGGTCTGCGAAAACAAAGTTTAGGTTCGGGAGTTCGGTTACGCGTGGGGAAGGATTAGCACTCCCACAACGCCCGTTAAAAAACGGTACCATTTAATCATGTATTATCTTTTGATCTTAATAAAATGGTCTTAATTAAACATTTAAAAAGAAATTCATTTATTTTGAAATCAATTTTTTATTTGCTTATTATTTGAAATATTAAATTTTATTTTTATCTATGTTAAATTTGTTTTTTATTTGAAATAAATGAGAATCTTTTGTATTGAAAATTATTCCGATGTACCCCAATACTTTTGGTAGCATTTCGGATAATTTCCTCACCTAGAGATTTCTTAAGAATCGCTACTTGCGATTTCTATAGAATCCCATCCTCGGGAGATTCACACTTATTTTGAAATTTCATGGATGCAAATGATGCTATCAAAATACAGATGATGCACATGAGAAATCCATTATTCATTTATACTTATATTATTATTTTGTAATTTATTTATATTTATAAAATCTTGTTTTTATCGAAAAATCATACTAAATATTCCAATACGCTAGTAACATTTAGCATATTTTTCTCACCTAGAGATTAGTTAGGAATCACTACTTGTGAATTCCGTAAAATCTCATCATCGGAAAATCTTTAAAACTTATACTTTTTATTTAATTTTTAATTGTTTTATTATCATTTATTTTTGAAGGTTAATTGTAACAATTTTGTACTCTTATTTATTTGTTTAAAAATTTTATTTATTTATTATTTGTTTATTAATTTATTTCATCGAACTAAAATTACTTGAATACCCCAATACGCTGGTAATATTCAAATATTTCATTTCGACCCTAAGGATTATCAAAGAATCACTACTTGTGATTTCTAAGAAATCCTATCATAGGATATTCTTTTAAATTTATATTTTATTTATTATTTATAATTCATATTTATATTTATTTATTTGTTCATTTTAAATTTTATATTTGATTAATTTATTTTTATTTTTTATATTAATTTATTTAAAGAATTTTGAAATCGAGATGAAACCAATTAAATGTTCCAATACGCTGATAACATTTAAGGATTTTATCTCGATCCTAAGGATTATCAAAGAATCGCTACTTGCGATTTCTAAGAAATCTCATCATCAGATATTTCATTTATTTATTTTTATTTGTTATTATTATTATTTCAAATTTATTTATTTCAAAAGATCATTAGTTGTAAAAAATTTAATATTGAAATAAAATTGCTTAAATGCCCCAATACGCTGGTGACATTTAAACACTTTATTTCGACCTTAAGGATTATCAAAGAATCACTACTTGTGATTTCTAAGAAATCCTATCATCGGAATAATTAATATTTATTAATTATATGTTTTTTTAATTTTTATGGTTGACCTTATTTCTAAAAACATAGATAAATAAAGATAATGTTTGAACAAACTCTAATTAATCAATTAAACTAAATGTCACATTACATAGATTAAGTATATATAAAAAAAAGGTTAAAAGAAGCATTAACAATATAAAACAAAGAAAGAAACATGACAAGACATTTAATCAACTTTAACACTTTGCACAGTCTAAAGAAAACGTAAATTAAAGCTTAAATAAATATTGACTCAATCAAAGAAGCACTTACCTGCAACGAATTTGTGTTGAACCAACAGAAGTAATATGGTCGGCTCGTCTTCAACAAATTGGAATTCAGTTTGTCTTCTTTCTCACCCAACAATCCCAGATTCGTTTTTACATAAAACGAAGCCAAAACTCGATCTTTGGTCCGCTATCTTCTCACGTTATTTTTGGTTCTCAACAGATCGAAAGCACACAGCGATGCAGGGACGAGCAGCAAGAACGAGTAACGTAGTAACGCAGGGATGCGCCAAACAGGGATTCAATACAGTAAAGCACCCAAAATGGATGCAGTATAGCCAGGCAATAGGCAACTTGTTTGGCGATCCCGGAATTAACGAGCAAGGCTGTTACATAACAATGCACAGCCAAAGCAAAACCATGAAGATCCTCGATCCCCCAGCGGCTAGCTCTCCCCCAGGCTGTCACGAGGATGACAAAGGGTGGTGGCTTTGGGTGACTAAGAGCAGTCGCGAGTATGAAAGCGCAGCAGGGATGTGAAGGAAGAGACAATGATGAGATTTCAACGAGGAGGAAGGATACAACCACAGTGAAGCAGCCTGATGGTAACGGCAATAGTGCGGTTTGATGAAGCCCAGAAAAATGCCAAAAGCTACTCTTTTTTTTTTCTTTCTAGGGTTTTTCTCTCGTGTTTTTTTTTCTGTGTCCAAGGTCCCCTTTTATAACTATGTAGCCCTCTTTATTTAGGAAAGAAAAATCTTGATTTTAATGTATTAACCCCATGATTAGGGAATTTATATTTTGTCATTTATTTTTATTTGACCTATCTTTTTATTCCTTTTTTCATTGCATTATTTTTGGTAATTTATTTTCAGCTTTTTTTGCATTTAATTATTTCCTTTTTTGCATGATTTATTTTCCTTTTATTGACTTATTCATATTTGGTCTAAATCTCTCAAGTCAACCTTGCCTTAAATTTGCATGATGCATGGGCATTAAAGAATGAGTTTAATTTATTTTTTATTATATTTTTTATTTTTTTTGCTTTTTTTTCAATTTTTTTAATTTAAGTTTTTCGGACAAAATTTGGTGTCTACAGTCATATTACATTTAACGAATGTTTAAAAATATTTTTCTGGCCTATGGACACAATCGCCGTTTTTGAATTTGTTTCACATAAACCTAGGTATGTCCACATGGATGAATTTTGAGATGTGGTTTCTTACCGTCTCTGAGTTTTATTCTCAATATCAATAATCTAAAGTTTACTTTAATGTAGATTGTAGAAAATCCCGTAAAGCCCATGTCACGATTTTCTCCAATTCTTACAAAGCACAATACTATCTATAACTATCTTTGGTACTTTGAATTAAACTCCGAGTGAGACGAGTTTCATACCATGGGTAAATCAATCTCCAAATATCAATAATATACTCTTTTGGGGTCATTTTGGATCATAACGAATCCCACATGCATTCATGTCTAATTCCTCCGACACTCCCACTATTCGGAAATTTTAGCAATTAACCTTCGCTCTTCGATTTTCATAACAAATAACTTATATGAACTATTAGGAAAAATGTGGTCCTCACATATTCTATTGTATCGAAAATAAATTACAATACAAAGAGAAGTTTCCTTGGCAGATTTGGAAACTTTGACAAGTAATTAAATATAAAATATGATTTATACAATAGTAAAGGGATATTCTGCATATGGAATCTATCATGAGTGTTTTAGGCTACCATTGCTCTAATAATTTGTTGATCATTGGCTGACCATTTGTTGTATGCTCTGTATCCTCTTTCCATACTTTATTACTTAAGTTAATTGAGGCAAAGATTAAGGGTTGAATTGTTGACTATTAGTTGTTATTGTCCTGAGCATTTGTTGTATGCTTTGTGGGTGGAGTTCACTTCCAACTCTACTAGAGTCATACGTTGAGGAGGTTTGGAAATGGGTTTAGTACCAAGCACTAAATTTATACCAAACTCTAACTCCTTATTAAGAGGAAGCCCTAGTAATTTATGCAGAAACACATTGAGGAAATCCCCAAACACGGGACTATCTTGTAGCTCTAGACGTCTCTTTCCCACATCTTCAAGTAGTGGCAGATAAGAATAAATGGATCATACACAACACAAGGGTATGGAACAAAATTGTCAACAAGCCTCTATCTCAAACATGAAGTTTGTCTCTTAAAAACTTGGTCTAATAAATCAATGACATCATTGTCATTTCACTTGTTCGAGAGGAAGTGACCTATGATTGTGTAATGACTAGGGGTGTAATTAAGACGAATCGAGACAATTCAGTACCAGGCTCGAGTTTGGCTTGACTTAAAAACTTGAAGCTCGACTCAAGCTTGATTCGTGAAGCTCAAGCTCGACTCAATAGAATACTCAAACCGCTCAAGCTCAATTCGATAGACTCGAACTTGAGGGTGAAATAGTAAATTAATAATAAAATATTAAAAAATATATATTAAAAAAAAGGCTTGATAAGGCTCACGAGCCGTTAGAGTCGGGTATTAAGAAGCTCAAACTCGGCTAAAAAATAAACGAGTTAAACTCAAGTAATTATTGAGTCGAACTCGAGTAGCTCATGAATAACTTGACTTGTTTACACCCTAGTAATGACAGAAAACAAGAGTTGTCTTGTAATACCTTAGGAGGCAAATTTGTTATGGAAAGCATACGACCAGTCTATACTTCGACCATCGATCGATAGATGTAGTATTTTCCTTTTGAAAATAAGAAATCAGGATAAACACATGAACAGAGAAGGGATAGGGATTGAAATTAACAAGACAACAAATGTCAGTCAATTCTATTAGTCAAAAACTGGAAAAGATTATGGATCCAATCCTATCGTTACCAGTTATAAGTTAGAATTTGCCTCAATAATTTCATCCATCTTTGATTGTCTTATTTTCTTGTACAGAGTTGTCTTAAATGACAAGTTCATCTACCTTGACAGTAGAATGAACTCAGGTTGTAGTCATATCGGTAGACAATTGTGAGGTGTGACATACCTTGCTTCAATTTGAGAGATCAAGCAACCTATTTCTCTTGGCTATTTATGTACAACTTAACAAGTTGCTACTAATATCGTTCACGAATTCTGTTGAATATCACTAGGACAGGAGATGGCTCCAAAATTCAAGGCCGAAGCACCATCACGACACTATGCATGTGCATCTCGCCATCTATTATAAAAGAGAAAAAGCTTAATTCAAGCTTTTATGACGCTCAAATGGGATGACCCGTTATAGTTCTTTAATATAAGCATATTGTTCTTCACAAATTTATCGCTTCATCCTGCCCTTCAATCAACACTGAACATTCATAACTGCTCTGTAATGTCACTAGAAGAGGGCGAGCACATCAGTACAACTGTTAAATACAATCACATGGAAATACAATGCAAAACTCATCTACCAAGTCTCATTAATTTTGTAATGTAATCTATGCATAACCAGTCATCCCAACAGTTGAACTAGTTCGATTTGACTTGTGAGTTGCTGTTGTGCTGGTTGCTTTGGTGAAGTACATGTAGTAGTATACATTGAGAATCATTGTTGCAACCACAAACACTGCTCCTGCAATAAAAACACCTTTCCGCAATGTTTCACAGGAGAAATTCTGGGCATAAATCATTCCTCGATACTTGGTGTGATAAGCATTCCTTGTTGCACCCGCTATTAGACATGCTTCTGCAACCAAGAAAGTCAACCTGCAAATGCAAGTTCATGAAATCATTTGAGGAGGATATCCCCAAAAATGTTCTGTCAAGCATCAACAATCGGATTGTGAAAACATTGAGTATAAGCAGAAGGCAAATATTAACAATTTAAATTTCATAGTACTCAGCCATACATACGAGCACAAAGCCACGAACATAGACAACAGGCAAAGAAGCCAGAAAGATGATCAATGAGATTCAAACAAAAATCCATATAGTCAAATAGTAGAGAAGGAAATAGTATGACTCATCACTCAGATTTCATTAAAATATGACGGCAAGGTAATGTGCAAATAGAGGAGGGGGGCAACCATTCAGAGATTAAGAGTCCTATTCAATTTTAATGAGTGGCATACGAACATTATGCCTTATGCCATCTTGGAATTCTTACCATGATGAAACAAAATAGATGATTGACCATGCTCGATCATTGCCAAGGGCTAATGGTCTCCCAAAACACATGCACTTTGTAACACCCATCAACAGTGATTCACCTGAAAGAAGAAACAAGAAAGCACCCACGCCATATCCAGTGGCAACATCGGAGTTGTAGACACAATATGTAGCATTTGATATGTCATCTTTAACTATGGTGCCCTACAAGCAGCAAAGAAAATGTTAAAAGTTCATAAACTAAATCAATGCATATGGTCTAGGGCTCTAGGCATAGCCTAATTGTTGGCCCATGACATTTCTTCAGAAAGAGAGTTACAAGTTCAAATTGCAGATTCATATCCAACCCACCCCGGCATACAATAAAACTACTAAATAATAGAACTGGGCATGCCAATTGCATACCAAAATACGAAACAAAATCTAAAATATCAGCAACCTAAATTTCCTATCATTTCAAATTAAACAAGGAATTCACCGACCATATTAAGTGCACAGATATAGACCACCAGAACATCTTATGCTTTTCATCTTCCATTCAGGATGCAATTTGTCAGCTTGTATATTTCTTTAATTACTTATCAAACAAGCGCCAATCAGTGTGCTTCATTAGGTAACATGCACAAAGAATTTCGAGCCATAGAGAAAATCCGCACTAGATATCAACCACTAATAGAGATTCTTACTGATCAATGTGCATAAGACCAAGTACAATTCCATATGTTGGTCCCTTATCTAACGACTCTTCTGCCTAAATCAAAACACCCACCACTCTATAGAACTGGCCAAGCACAAGAAGACTCATGTTTCCGAGAATATAGATATTCAACCACAGTCTATAGAAAAATCATTCCAAATCAAGTAAATGCGTATAGATACAGGTGGCGGATAGTTACTGCATCTAATCAGGTTGAAAGAGGCAATGTAGTCTAATCCACATTAGGACAAGGTAGATGCTCCTATAAATGATCTTCAGATTATCAAATATTTTCTATAGATATCTTGCCATCAATGTATTAACAAGCAAGGCTCTTTGAAGGAAATGAGTATTACTACCTCAGTAGAAGCATGAACAATTAAATTGACATACTATTTTTCTGTTATTTCTCTTCTTGTTAAATATGCTTAATCATGCTACATTTAACAAATTTCAAGAAGCATGAAAGTGCTAGCTACACAAAAAATGATTTCATATTTCCTTTTCTTTGCTGGGTATTAAAAGTTACTGTATAATGGCCGATAGTAATAAAAATCAAAGAAAGTAAATTTACTCCTAGGAATTGCGGATCTGATGCCTCACCAAGAAAGGGCCTATCATCACTTAAAATAACAAATAACATATTTTAAGAGTACACAGATAACCTTTAATTAATGACGTTAAACGTAGCTCTTCAATTAAAAAATTTGAGAACGGAATTTAATAGCATATAGAATATAAAATAAAAATAAAAAAACCCGAAATTAACTCTGGAAGCCCACAGATCTTTGCATATCACACCTCAGAAAAGCTTCATTTCCTTATGAACTCAAACATCAGACACCAAAATGCAGGCACTAAAAGTAGAGAAGATTAAAGGATCTGTGACCCATTTGAATAAAAAGTGAAAAGAGATGCAAAGAAAGAAGATGGTGAAGAATGGGCTTACAACGCTTCTTCTTCTCTCAGCAGCAATGGCGAACCCGAATGCCACCAAGCTAAGGACTACCACCAGAAGGTGCACCAGGGTCGAGCCCTTTCCTTCTCCCATCTCTTCTTTCAGTCCCAGACAGTGAGAAAAAAGATTGAAGAATGAGCAAAGAGAGCTGCCTCGTTCAGCTGCTTGGGTAGAAGTGCAGAAAGAAAAAGTACCATACGAGCACAGGAAAGCACAGTGAGAATCCCCCGACTTCGTTTGTAAGCAGCTTGAGTGGAAAACAGTGAAAGGCTACTTTTCCAAAAGCGTCAACTTTAGACCCACGCCCATTTTCCTCGTCGCTTCATCACGCGCTAGTCAATTATAATGCCAATGATTCTCATTATCGGTTGATTTTCGATAATTTCACTTACATCCTTAAAATTTTATAATAATTTAATTTTAGTTCATTAATTTTAAAAAAAAATATTTTAATTTAAAATTATAAATGATTTTAACATATATCAACCAATTAGTAAATTTGAATTAATAATGTTGCATTCTCAAGTATTAACAATATATTATAAAATCGTAGAGATAACATAAGGAGAGAGAGCAAAAAGAGATTTTTTTTATTCTTTAAGTGTGTTGAATACATGGATGGTGAGCCTTTATTTATAAGCTTCACAAATACATGAATGAAAGATGATGAAAGATCAAAAGAAAAATACAAACCTAAATGAGGGCAAGATGGATAATTCCTCATTCATGTGCCTATATGGAGAGCATGGGGAGATGAATAGACATATATATTTACAATTATTCATAATACTCCCCTTGGATGTCCATTACCGAAGAATATGCCTTGTTTAAACCTTACTAGGAAAAATCTTGTGGGACAAAAACCTAGTAAAGGAAAAAGAGTACATTATTCTTCATAATACGCATGAGATACTGCCTCATTAAAAACCTTACCAGGAAAACCCAATGAGACAAAACCATGGTTAAGGAAAAAAGAGTACAACATGTATTTACTCCCTTTCATGATTATATCACTTGAGATCTCTTAGTCGACTCAATCCAACATTGTGGACTAACTTCTCAAATGTAGCGATAGGAAGCGCCTTAGTTAATAAATCAACCAAATTTTCACTTGAACGGACTTATTGAACATTCATATCTCCATTCTTCTGAAGGTCATGAGTGAAGAAGAACTTCGGTGAAATGTGTTTTGTTCTATCACCTTTAACATATCCTTCCTTAAGTTGGGCGATCCACGCTGCATTATTCTCATATAAGACCATCGGTGCCTCTTTTCCTGAAGATAAACCACAAGCTCCTCGTATGTGCTGAATTACAGACCTTAACCATACACATTCATGACTAGCGTCATCGATTACCAAATTTTCAGCATGATTAGAAGATGTGGCTGCTATAGTTTGTTTCATGGAATGCCATGAAATGGCGATGCCACCACATGTGAACACATATTCAGTTTGCGATTGAGTCCTATGAGGATCAGATAGGTACCCTGCATTTGCAAAACCAATCAAATCTGTTTAGGTAGGTAGGAAAATACAAACTCGTATCATTTGTACCTTGAAGGTAACAAAGTACATGTTTAACTCCATTTCAATGCCTTCGAGTCGAACAAGAGCTATATTCCACTAATAAGTTGACAGAGAATGATATATCAGGTCGTATATGACTAGTGAGATATATTAGTACTCCAATTGCACTCAAGGATGTTACTTCAAGACTAAGAATCTCCTCATCATTTTCCCATGGTCAAAAAGAGTCTTTATTTGCATCAAGTGACCTCACAACCATTGGGGTGCTCAACAGATGTGCTTTGTCCATATAAAATCATTTTAGCACCTTTTCTATATAAGTTGTTTGATGCATAACAATCTCGCGCTTTAAATGGTCTATCTGTAACCCAAGACAAAATTTTGTCTTTCCAAGATTTTTCATCCCAAATTCTCTCTTCAAGTACTCTACTACCTTCGAAAGCTCTTCAGGAGTTCTAATACTATTCAGATCATCAACTTATACCACAATAATAACAAACTCAAATCTAGATCTCTTTATAAAAATGCATGGGCAAATGGGATCATTCTTATATTCCTCCTTTAACAAGTATTCACTAAGGTGGTTATACCGCATGCGACCAAATTATTTTAATCCATATAGAGATTTGTTTAAATTGATTGAGTAATGTTCTTAAGAACCGAAATTACATGCTTCTGGCAGTTTAAATCCTTTTGGGAGTTTCATATAAATGTCATTTGATAAGATGATATTTTGTGAATTTTATATGTGCTAATATATTCTCTATATTGATGTTTTATGCCTAAAAGAGATTACTAATGTTTATTTTATGTTTTAGGTATTAAATATCAAAGTTGGAGTTAAAAGGAGCTAAAAGAAGCAAAGTGCAGATTTTTCTGTTCAGTTCAAAACATTGATGAATTTAACCAACTTAACGACTTGATATCAAGAAGTAGCCTTCATAGAAGTTATAGAGGACTTCTCAAGGTTTTTGGAATGTATAAGATCGTGAAAATCAGAGTTCGTTTGATGGGTCAAACATCTAGACAAAATCAATACGAAATTCTAGGTAGAATAACGAGATTTAGAAAGAATTCCAACAAAGCAAGGTTAAGACAAGATTTTGTGAAAACAAGATTTGGTTGAAACAAGACATGTCTGAAAATTTTGTTATGTCTTAAAGTTTTAATTATTTTTAAGACAATATAATAAAGTAGGAAAATAGAGTTTGAGTAGAAAAAGAATTGTAAACAGAGAGAAGTTCTAAAAAGAGTTTGAGTCAAATTAAAACTCTTCTCAGACTCCTACTCTAATTCAGATTCTTAGGCCTACATAAAGAGTACATTGGCTCTCATAAAAATCAGATCTCTCTTCCCCTTTTTCTCTCTTATATAGTTTTAGAGTAGATTTAATAAAAATTTTATTATTTTGCTGATTTCTGTATTATTTTTAATTATGATTTTGTTTTCTTTATTTAAAGTAATATTGTTTGTATGTTCTTGCTTGCTAGTTTATAATCTTGATTAGTAATTCTGATTTTATATTATTAAAGATTGCTTCTTTGATTGTTTCTTGCATGATATTTGTAATCTTTGAAATAATTTGGAGTTTATATTCTTAAATATGAATAGTGAGTAGATTTCTTGTTCAGTTATGAGGTGAATTAATTGTTCTTGGAAAAAGTATGTCGTGAGATTTTAAACTTATAATATAATTGTTGATTAAGTATCCAAGATTCTCTGAGCACATTTGCATGATTGTTTGTTTAATTAGATAGGAGGCCTACTATTTAGTTAAATTAAATAATCTACAGCCAGATTAAAAACATAAGTCCGTAATAGCTTGTGAATTTAATCACTAGGGATCAAGGAGAATTAAGGTTTAAGTTAAATAAACCGCACTAAGTGAGTTTGTTACTTAATGTTGACTCAAATCTTTCTAGATATTAATGCTGCTATTAAAACTTAATCTATAGCGCTGAGCATAGGTAAATTTTGATAGTTAGAGATTAATTAAGACACTAGGCCTTCAATTAACAACACAGTAAGGAAAGATGGGTGTAATTGGACACTGGAGAATTACACTACGGTTGACTATTTAATTGACAATGATCTTAAATAATCAATGATCAGCATCATATCCCAAGAATAATTAATTACCTTGTAACTGAAGTTTTATGGTATTTGATATTTTTTTAATTTATTTAATTTTTTATTTTTTTTGATTATTTTTTTAGTTATTATAGTTTAATTGAAACCCCTCCTCTCAATCTCTTTTCTCTCTCTAAATAATAGTTAGGTATTTAATTTAAATAATTAACTTGAATAAAACAATCTTTGTGGGATCGACCTTTGATTGCCCTATCTATAGGTTTAAGTAAAGTAATTTATTATTGGTACCTGCGACACTACCAATCATTATCAAGTGGGCCATACAAATAGGCTGTAACGACATCTATTAGACACAAGTCAAGTCTCTCTTTTATTGCCGGCTGATTAGAAATTGAAAAGTAGTCGCATTCACCACAAGAGAGTATGTCTCTTCATAATCAATACCAAGTGTGAAGACTGCAAATTTCGCAGTGATTTTGTAAGTAAATAAAGGACATCAAATAAGTTAGGAAGTTGAGATTTAGTTTGTACTTTTAATTTCCTTTAGTGCTGGAAACGAATATTTTACTTAGGAGCATTTATTGATAAATGATGAGTACTAACATAATTTAGAATTATATAATTAAGTTCAAAACATGCTTTAAATAAATAAAGAAAATAAATTTAATTTAAAGACATTATTGCTATGTGTGTATATATATATATATATATATTATTAAATATATATATATCTCACATATATAATTGAGATAAAAGAAAAAATATATATATATGAATAAAGATGAATATACAATATAAGAAAAATATATGTATATGCATATAAATTAGAATAGGAAATGTGATTAAATAATACAAGAAATAATACTAATAAAATAAAATACCCTCACAATAAAACGCGGGTCCAATGGTTAGTCGTGTCTCGACACTTACAAGTGGTAAGGGGTTCGAGTCACGGCTGACGCGAAAGAAATCCGTGAGGGGCTAAGTGCCACATCTGCGTGACAGGCGCCACCTCTAGAACCCAGAGCGGACAGTACGGATGAGTGAGGTGATGAATGACCCGTAAGGCACTTCGGGCCCTCACACCAGGTCTTTGCGAAAATCCTTGTGTGACTAGACATGCTTTCTATCTTGCAATTTCACCTTTCTCATTTCGTTTGTACATAAAGACCCATTGGTACCCTACTGGTTTTACACCATCAGGTGTATGGACTACTAGTACAAAAATATTTCTCTTTTCAAGAGATTTCAATTTTGCCTCAATTGCATCTTTCCATTTTGGCCAATTATGTCCACGCCTACATTCCTCAATAGACCTTGGTTCAAGATCCTCATCATCATCCATAACATCTAGTGCTACATTGTATGCAAAAACATTATCGATGTCGATTTCATTTCGGTTTCATATTTTTCTTGACATAACATAATTTATCAAGATCTCTTTATTTTCACTAATTTCAGATACCTGAATTCTTCTGGAACTGTAATGTTAGTCATGTCTAGGGGTTCTTCTGTAGACTCTTCTAAAGTTACCATTTCCTCGACCTGGCCATCTTGAATCTTTGCTCCTCTTCCTTTTCAAAGATTCTTATCTTTGGAACCGACTAGTCTACCACGCTTCAGGCATGCTTTAGATTTATTGGCAACAAAAGGTTGTCCTTTTGGGACATCAATTTTAATTAGAGCATTAGTAGTTGGTATATGTGACTTTGTTACTCTCTTTGGGTCAGTAAATGCGTATAAAAATTGATTTGCTAAACTTTGTAAATGAACTATCTTTTGAACTTCTAATTTGCATTTTTTTTTATAAGGATTAAGATGAGATAATGATAATTCATTCCAACTTATCTCTTTTTCCAACTGCCTATTTTCTCCCCCTAATGTTGGGAAGACTGATTCATCAAAATGACAATCAGCAAATCTAGCTGTAAATAAATTCCTTGTTGATGGTTCTAAATATTTAACTATAGATTAGGATTCATATCTAACATATATTCCTAACCTCCTTTGAGGACCCATCTTAGTATGTTGTGGTGGAGAAATTAGAACATATATAGCACATCCAAAATTTCTTAGATGGGAAATATTTGGTTCCTAATCAAAAACCAATTGTAAAGGGGAGGACTTATAATAACTTGTTGGCCTGATGTGAATTAGTGCTACCGCATGTAAAATTCCATGAACCTAAGCAGAAATTGGGAGTTTTGATCTCATAAGTAATGGTCTTGCAATCAATTGAAGATGCTTAATAAATGATTCTGCAAGGCCATTTTGTGTATGAATATGTGCTATAGGATGTTCAACACTTATCACAATAGACATATAATAATTATTGAAAGTTTAAGAAGTAAATTCACCAGCATTGTCAAGACAAATTATCTTGATGGGATAATCTGGAAAATGTGCTCGTAATCTAATTAATTGAGTAAGTAACCTCGTAAACGCCAAGTTGCGAGTTGATAATAAAGATACATGTGACCACCTAGTTGATGCATCAATTAAAACCATAAAATATCTAAAAAGTCCACATGGTGGATGTATTGATCCACATATATCACCTTGTATACATTCCAAAAAAGTAAGGGATTCAATCCCTATCTTAGCTGGTGATGGTCAAACAATTAACTTGCCTTGAGAACAAGAGCATAAGGGAAATCATTCGATTGAAAAATTTACTGGCTCTTCAATGGATGTCCACATGAATTCTCAATTATTCTTTGCATCATTATCGATCCGGGATGGCCTAACTGATCATTCCAAACAACAAAGTTATTGTGATCTGTAAACTTCTAGTTAATGACCACATTTGTTTCAATTGTTCTAATTCTCGTGTACTATAAACCGAAGGAAAAGGCTGGTAATTTTTCTAATACACTTTTATTACCCAAGATTATACTGGCAATGTAAAGGTACTCAATGTTCCTTCACTTGTTGTCTCAATATGATACCCATTTCGATGGATATCATTAAAAATCAATAAATTTCTTTGAGACCTAAGAGAGTATAATGCTTCGTCAATTTCAAATTTTGTTCCTCCAGGCAAGAATATGTTAGCTCTTCCAAAGCCTTCTATCAATTTTGCACTACCCGATTAGGGATGGCAATGGGTACCCTATAAACGGGTATCCGGTGCTACCCAACCCGTTTAAGTAGGATTAGGGTAGTGTATAATCGGATTCAGGTAGGGTGCGGGTAGTGAACTTACTATCCGTCACGGGTTAAGGTATGGTTCGGGTAGTTACCTTAAGGTACCCACTACCCGAACCCGATTATAAATAATAATTAACTAATACAATACTTATATTTTTTATATATCAATTATTTATTATTAATGTTTTATTTAATTAAATTAAATCATTATATATTATAATTATGATTTTTAACTTTAATTTATTTTTATGAGTTAAATTAAATTTATTAATATAATGTTTTAATTCAGTTATTCTAAAATTAATTTTAAATTTAAATTTAAAAATCAAACTTTGACTTAATAAACGGGTAGTTAAACGGGTATTTATATTTTATAGGGTTAGGGTTAGGGTAGCATAAATAAAAATAATCGGATAGTTAATCGGGTTAGGGTATTATTAAAGTTAATCGGGTTGGGATTCGGGTATCCCAAATCTAGCGGGTACCCGACCCGTTTACATCCCTATACCCGATATAATACTAACATTGGCATCTTGCATTATCAAATAAGAAAAATATTTCTTATTCTTTAATATAGTGTGTGTAATGGCGCTATCTACGAGACATATATTTCCACCATTCATCGCAAATTAAACCAAGGGAGTATCTATGTTCTTTATTGAAAATAAGAAATATATTTACTTAAAATAACCAGGTCAACAAAATATTCCATAAACAACCAAAAAATAATAAAACATCTAGACATGACAAATACTTAATAATTAGAATCCTATCAAAATTAATAAGAAACATGCTTAAAATAAAGGCCAATAACATCAAAGTAAGATCTAAGAACTTTATTTTTGGACACTCCCATCACCAATCAAGTGGTCAATTTTTCCTTTAGGGTGTGAGAAAAAATCAGCAACATCTAAGTGAGTGGTATCAACATAACCATAATCAAAATCATCATCTCCACAAGTAAAATTTGTTCGAACTTTTCCATCCTCACTAACAAAATTGGTCTCTATCTTCTTCCTTTTTTCTTTTAGTGATTGCTGATAAAGCTCGACAAGATGTTTTGGTGTATGATAGGTATGTGACCAATGGCTTTTGCCTCCACAACGATAGCACAAATTCTCTACGATCTTTTTATCTTTCTCACTTTTATCTTTGTCCTGTTTTCCATCCTTATGTTCCCATTTCTGGTGGGTATATGTGTTCTTGAAATGACTGCTTCGATGATTACCTCGACCACGTCCACGATTATTGATTTGACCTCTGTCTTTTCCATTTTATGTTGCTACATTCACTTCAGGGAATAGAGTAGATCTAGTTGGACAAACCTCATGATTTTTCATCAATAGCTCATTATTTTGTTCAACTACAAGGAAGCATGAAATCAGTTTAGAGTATTTCTTAAAACCCTTTTCACGATATTGTTGCTGTAGGAGCACATTAGAATCGTGAAAGGTGGAGAATGTTTTTTCTAACATATCCTCATCAGTGATCTTTTCTCCACATAACTTTAATTGAGAACTGATTCTAAATATAACTGAGTTATATTCACTTACATATTTAAAATCTTGTAATCTCAAATGCATCTAATCATAACGAGCTTTAGTCACAGTTTTCTGGTAGTCATATCTTTCCTTTAGACTGGTCCAAAGGATAAGTGTTAAGGCCTTGCCGGTCTCATCAGGCCGTCGAAGAGCAGCCTCTAGGCGCCCTGCGCCCCAGGTTAACCTTGACAACATGAGGTAGGCGGTCGCCCAACACTCACTAACGTATTGTCCGCTTTGGGTGGTCGCCCCCCCTCACGGCTTTGTCTCAAGGTGCCTAAAGTACCTTACAGGACATTTATCACATTGAGCGCATTTCAGTTCGAACCCAAGACCCCTCAAGTATATGGGTTCTACAATCATCATACCATTTGGACAAGTCTTGGGTTCGAAATAAAACGCGCTCAAGGTTATTGTCAAGGCCTTGCCCGTCTCACCAAGTCGTTGACAAGCATCTCCTAGGTGCCTCGCGCCCCAGTTTACCTTGACAATGTGAGGTAGGCGGTCGCCCAACACTCACTAACATATTGTCCGCTTTGAGCGGTCGCCCCCCCTCATGGCTTTGTCTCAAGGTGCCTGAAGTACCTTACAGGACATTTATCACCTTGAGCGCGTTTCAGTTCGAACCCAAGAACAGTTAGATATTCAATTTTAAGTCCCTTATGGAGGTGATGACGAAGAAATATCATTACTTTGGCCTTACCTTGACTAGCTGCTTTGTTCCCTTCTTTGATGGTTTCACCAAGATCGTTTGCATCTAGATGTATTTCAGCATCTAATACCCATAATAAATAATTCTTTCCTGTAATGTTAAGAGCCACAAATTCGAGTTTTGCAAGTTTTGACATTATGAACTATCACAAGTATGTTCAACATGTTAGGAGAAAATAAATATATTTATATTCTGTTATAAATTAATAATCATTCATTTTTAAAATTCAAAAACTAAATATTTCAGACCCAAATATTCTAAAATAAAATTATCTCGGTCAATTTCAGTTAAGTCTTAGCCAATTCATGCAATTAGAGGCACAAAAACTCAATTCAATTATTCTAGAAAATTGTAAAAAGTTGAATGCTCAATCAGGTCTAAGACAGAATACAGAACCACCTATACTAATAAAAAATTCTAACTTTTTAATTTGGTAGTGAACTTTAATGAAAGGAGAACACAATCATGTAAAATTACCAATTTTCGTGTTCAAAAACTAGGTTAAACACTTAGAAACTTTTGGTTGCGCACTCTAGATAGTTTAGACAATTTATGCCGAGTTCAATTCAAAATTCTCGTTAACTATCCAAACAATTCACGAATTGAACCAAATTAAATTACCAAGTTATTAACTTACCAAAGAGTCATAATCTTCAATTAAATCTTAGATTTGAATAGGTAGATAAAACACGCACAAGAATAGATAATTATGGAGGAGGTAGATAAAAATAATTTTATTACCGCAAAAGAGGAGATAGATAATCATGGTTGATGAAGATCCTTGGTTGAGGCCTATTCTCCAAATCTCACAACGGTTTTTAAAGTATCGTACTAATAATGTATTATAAAATTATAAAGAGAACACGAGGAGAGAGAGCAGGAAGAGAGATTTTTTTATTCTTTAAGTGTGTTGAATACATGAATGGTGAGTCTCTATTTATTTACATGAATGAAAGATGGAAGATCAAAAGAAAAATACAAGCTTAAATGAGGGGAAAATGAATAGTTCCTCATTCATGTGCCAATATGGATAGCATGGGGAGATGAATGGACATCCATATTTATAATTATTCATAACACAATGAATTTTATTATCATTTATTATTTTTAAGTAATTTTTAAAAAATTATTCTATTTAAGATTTTTTTAATACCCAAAAAGAGGTATTATGGATATATATTGAGTAACAAATATTTAGGTTAATAGATTTTTAATAACTTAATAGAACAATTTTTTGTACTGTCAAATTTATAATTTTGGACCAAAATATTCATTTCTCAAACTAATAGACTAGAATTGAATTATGGTGAAACTTTAAGTATCTCAATGAAATTTACCCATGATTCTTTATAACAGGAATGTATGCCCAAACAAATTAATATAAAATCATTTGATAAACAAATGTGTAGATCAACAACACAAGTCAAGGTTGCCTCATGGATGGCTTTTGTTGATCATAATTTTGAACAAACTAAGAATATAAGAATCGGACAACATTAATCCTTGAGAAAATGAAAAAGACATTGTCATGCATTGTGAAATCCCCTAATTCCTAAAAATTCCCATAATTGTATAGTATTATAACCTAGAATGAATAAATAAATGTGAAATATGGATATATGAATGAGATATGGGACATGTGTCATATGAAGAAAGAAGAGAAATTAAGATGGTCAAAGGCTGACATGAGTTAATGGATAATTATGCATTAAATGAAATGAAGCTTGTCATCACCCTCATTAAGTGCCGGCAACCATACTTGCTCTTTCTCTTAACTTTCACAAGTTTTCCTTCATGCTTGCCTTATAGAACACCTTAATTCTCCAACGAATCAATACACTTCAGTAACGAAAATCGATCCTCAGCATTAGCTTTAACTATACCTGAAATTTGGAAAGTTGAATCCAAGTAATTGAAGAGATCTTGTTGCTATTAGCTTTGGCTACTCACAAAGGTAAGAGATGAAGTAGTTTCATTTAATTCTGTCCATAGTTTGGAGTTATGTCGAGTTGGTATAAACCATTTATGGTCTTGAAATGAAATGAAATTAATTGTAGAGGTTTATTGAAGTTTTGAGTCATGATGGTTTGTAGCTTTAAAGAAGAAAAGGACAAGTGTTGGTGCAACCAAGCTATTGGATTTTAGCTAAAGGAGGATTCCTGGCCCTTACATGGGTACGCCACCTACCCTCATGGGACATTATCTAGTGCATGATTCTGTTGACATGTTAATAGTCTCCACTTTATTCGGAAGATATCTATATATGTGATTTCAAGTGATTTAAGGCATATGCAAGTATTTGAATAAATTGAATATATGTAAGAAATTTACATAATGATGCATATGCCATTATCTGATTTACCTGAATATGTATTAAGGGATTTATTCACTTGTACAAAAATGAATTATGAGATTTGATATTTGATTGCAAAGGTTTCCACATGACATAATACGCTTTTTTATGTATATTTCTTACCGAGCGTAAACTCACCCCTTTACAATCATTTTTCATATAGATTACTTGAAGTGAATTCCGCTCTAAATAGAGGAGTTTACTTTTGGGATATTATAGTGTACCTTCGAGATATGCTTCCCTATAATTCCTGAAGGTATACTCAATCGTTTGTATTTCAACTATTGTACAGTACAGTACTACAGTAATGTATATTAGTTGTTTGGGGATATAGGTTATGTAAGATATGTGAGATCCTGATGTATTTGATGTATGTGTATATAAAAATACATTTCATGTGAAATTCGATATCATGCTATAAGTAATAAAGCATAAAGTATAAGAAGAAGAAAGGATGACAATGACAAACAAGCCTAATCAAGCTGTAAGTGAAAGAAAAAGTTATATATTAATTAGTAGTGACGAGGATGTCACATGCATTGTATCAAACAATAAGATTAGGGAAAGAAATGGTGAAAATGCCATACACATCCTTTTCCATACACATACTTCTTAATAAAACTCATTAATAAAAAGGAAAAGATCAAAGACAGCTCGAGATGCTTGAAAAATTGAATTGAAAAAACCCAAGTCATACAAAACATTCCAGATATAAGGATTTTATTTGAAGCAATCATTGGAACACAACTAAGCCTCTAATCTACATGTTGAACTTCATGGATTAACAGAAGATAATAGGAAATAGGCAAATATATAGTAGGTAAGACTCAAAAGGAAGGAGTCAGATCTATGGTCAAATCTACACATGCCATGGCAGTTAAAGCAATAGCCCTTTTAACACCAAAGCCACCTGATTATTCTTTTACTTTTAGAAATTATTCTTAAAATATCATTAAATGTTATCATTAAAAATAGTTCATAAAAGCCATAACAATATAATTTGAATTGACATAAAATAAAAATAATTAAAAGCGCATAAATTTCTTATAATTACCTACACCAAGACAATTGCAGCAATACACAACAAACCTATTAATGAAAAAAAAGAACAAAATCTAATTAAAAAATGTATAAAAATTTATCATAAAAAGATTAATCCATAAGTATCATAACAATATAGATCCAATTGCCATCAAATAAAAACAATTAAAAGTATTTAAGAATGCAACATTATCAAAATTGTTCAAATCCCAGAAGAAACTCACCACTCTAGTGTGGTCTTGTGAATTTTGATGTAGCAGTATGCAATGCTGCAGTTTTTGAAGAATAAAGAGTCATTCAATCTGGATTAGCCTCCATGAGAATCTTCAGTAGCTTTCATACAATAGACAAAAAAAATAAAAAATAATTATCCCAAAGATGATCTGTTATTCTTAAAGGATAAGAATAATCCATAGGAAAATACAAAAAATAAAGCTAAAAGGACTCCTGGAGGAACTGAATGTAATTTGATTAATAACTTGGGATAAGGATAAAATATGACAACTTTAAACAAATCAGATGACTTTAAACAAATTGTATGGCTGAACAGATTATGAGCATACCAATTCCTCTCTACCCTTCATCTGATAAATGGATCTTGACATTTTCAACACAGGTAAATTCTCAGCCAAGTCATTATAAAACATACTCCTTAACACCTTTCATGACTCACCTCCATTACCTTGGAGATATATATGGAAAACATCTCACGTACCAGGAGTAAAATTCTTTTATGGTTATTAGAACATCAAAAGCTATCTAAAGCCGATTTTCTTTACTCTAGACACACAATACCTTCCCTAATATGTACTATTTGCCACCAAAATCTAGAGACAATAAATCACTTGCTTACTACCTGCCTTCAATTTTTCGAGATTTGGACAACAACATACTGGAGCTGGGACTCCACCAAAATGTATCTTACATGCTTACTTAAACACATTCATATAACAAAAATACTCCATAGAACTCATCATCTTTCAATTCCTCTCCATTTGTTAATCCCAAATCTTCTATAGAACATATGGAAATCTAGAAATGAAATAATATTCCAGCACAAACAAACACCCCCAAGTCTACTTATCCATAATTCTATAAATCTCTCTTAAGAAACCAATTCGACTTTAGATTGTTTCCAACCTCTTAACAGACCAGCCAGTATACACTCAATCCTTTGGAAACCTCCCCTACAATCATTTCTAAAACTCAATAAAGATGGCTCTAGTCTGGGGAACCTGGGACGTTCAGGTTGTGGAGGAGTATCTCAAGATGAATCCGGTGTTGCATTATCTCAAAAATGTGGACTAGTTAAGTATAATTAATATCATATAAATTAAATTGGTAGTATATTTTGTGTATACTGTGACCATAAATATACATAATATATCTATATTTTACATGTATTATATCCTTAATGGGACGGATATAATACATGATCTAAAATATGGGAGGTCCATACTGTTGGCACTAATATATAAGTGATGGCCCATTAATCACTTGTGATTTGTGAAGGTGAATAACAGTAGCTTCTCTTCTTCTCTCCCATTCCTCACCATGGCTCACCACAATTTCCTTTTCTCCTACACAGACCACCATGGACAGACCAAAACCGGCAGTGGACAAGCGTGCCTTGACCTCCGGTGGTCTCTCCTCCCTCTAGCAGTGGCAAAATCGGTGGTTGTATGGTGGGTTTTGGCTCAACCCACCCAACGTTAGTTTTCCCTCTATTTATTGTGCTAATGGGCTTTGGTGAATGTTTTAATTTCAACATTTGGTATCAAAGCATCTCCACCTTAAAGCCATTAGCCATTTTTTGAAGAAAAATGAGAATCTGGGCATTTTTTTTATTTTTGGGTATTTTCGAATTTATTTGATACCCAAATAATTTATGCATTTTTGAGCCAAAATAATGCAAGATATTGATTGAGGATGATGTTTTATTGAAAATGCCACAAAAAGGAAGTGAAATGGGGCTGTGTAGAGGGAGAAATGGTTGAAAAACCGATCGTGTAGGGTCACAGATCCGTTTTTCTGTGTTTTCTCCCGATCGAGCAAAGAAGACAGTCAGGAGTGTGGGTTGCACGCGCTCGACAACGCCTCTTAAGCGCTACTTGAGTGGCTAAAAAAAATTGAAAATAAAAATTAAAAAAATTAAAAATAAAAAAAAAGGGTTTTTTTTCCAACCATTGGGCCATAGGTTTTGGGCCCTTCCCTTTTAGCATTTGGGTCGTTTTTATTTTGTTTTATTTGGGCTTTTTTTTTGTTTAATTTTAGGATAAATCTCTTGGGCCATTTTATTTAGATTGAATTGGGCCAATTTTTTTTTGAAATTTATTTTAGCCATTTAGTATTAATTAATTTTGGGCAATTAAAATTAATTAATTTTAGGACCATTTTGCCCAATTATGTTAGGGGCCATTTTGATTAATTAATTTTATTTGACTATTAAATTCAGATTAATTTATGGCTATTTTGCATAATTAATTAATAGGCCATTTTGAATTATGGTTTTAAGGGCCATTTTGATTAATTAATTATAGGCCATTTGGTTAATTTATTTTTTGGACAATTTTGGTCATAAGCCAAATTTTATTTAATAGCCGTAATTAGTTGTTAAGCCCAAAATTAATGTGATATAAGTGAATTTTGGAGAAATTAATTTAGGAGTAATTTCTAGAAATTTAATTACTCATTTAATTCATAATTCACTTAATTTTGAAATATATACTAATGCCCATAAATTACTAATATTTGGCCTAATTAAATAAGTTTAAATAAATTATTTGGGTATTTTTGTTTGAGCCATTTTGGATTATGGGCTACCCATTCTGTTAATAATTTATTTAAACAAATAAACTCTCTAAAAAAAATAAATAACATTGCCTTATTATGTGAAATAATTTAATTAATTAATTAATATTAGACCCAAAATTACTATATATGCTTTAGAAACTGCATATTTTGGATGTAGTTAATTTTGGTCAACAAATTTCGTGAATATTCTTAAAATTCTAAATCATTCCTTGGATTGACTAGTACTTGCCTGTCGCAAGAATGTCATGAAGATTTTTTGAAGATTTATTCTGATAATTTTAAAGATATAATAATAATAAGGCAATGCATAGTGATTGCAGTTGCAGTTGCATAATTTACTAAGATCTATAAAAGTGGCTAGTCTCTCCCTGTCAAATTGTTAGTTACTTTCAGAGATGCTTGGGACTGATAGGATTCTAGTTGGGATATGACACGATCTTCCTACCCTGTCGGTGGGCGATCATTCAGGTTATATTCAACCAGTTTTGTCTTATCCTTGGTAGTTTATTGTGGAATTTATTGAGTTATTCCACTAGCCTCCATATTGTGCAACTATCACATATAAAATCTCTAATAGGATCAAATTAGATAGATAGTATGGATTATTCTCTACGGTTAGGGACATATTGAACTAGGAAGTAGTCCTGAGAGTCAATCAATCTACTATACCCATTAGTATGAGCTTGTTGAGGACAAAATAGTTGGAATTTCGGGAACACTTAAGTGAGAATTCTCTGATTATATAGGGTATACCATAAAGGAATACATCAGAGAAAGTGTTCAAGTTAATGATAACCAAGAAGTATTTATAGATGCCATTACGAAAATAGTTTGCATAAGATCGATAAAGGTTACTATAGGATTTTGATTCCATATATGGCAGATTTAGTACTACTTCCTTCTAGGGTGGAAAGTGGGAGATCTTCTAAGTTTGCAGATCTCATTTAATGCAGAAGGAAGTATGGCATTTTAATATCAAAATTGATATTGTCATTCAAGAGTGGGAGATCTTTCAGGTTAACAGATATCATTCAGCCATAATGATGGCATATGCCAGAATTACTGCCCAAAGGAAATATTATTAAGAGGTCTCAATAAAAGGTCATTTTAGAAGAACAAATTTGCCAAGTCTATTTCCCATTTTGATTCCACCAACACCTCTAAATATCAATGTGTGCCATTTCTGTGATAATCTTGGGCACAAGAGGGTAGATTGCAAGAGTCCTCTAGATTGGGATGTGTAAAAGGCATTTAGTTAGCCTTTATTTTAAATCCAATCTAGGAGATATGCCTTGGATACTGGTGCTATTATTGATAAAGCTATAAGAAACTGAAGATCAAATAAGGGAAAATTATTGTGAATTGGGGCTATAGAGTTAGAATCCATATTGAAAATATAGCCAGTTTGTTGTTACATTTTGTATACAGTTTTGGAACTACTGTCGGTTGATACTTTCATTCTGATAACATAAAAGTATTTCTAATTAATAACATGTGTACTGATTCTGTGCAAATTTTCTTCAATGGCGAATGATGTGACTGTTGATTTTAATTATGATAAAATAAATAATTAATCTATCAAGTAGTGGCATAAGAGTTGAGGACATTTTGAGGCACATATAGGATTGCATTAAGGGAAATCTTACTGCTAATATTAAAGACATGATTAGCAGATATTGAAATGATTAAGAGCTGATATATACAGACATTTTTAGATTATTTCCAGATACTGTATTCAGTGGATATAAGTGTTTCATCACTTTTACTAAAGACCATTTCGATGTAGGTCATATGGAGTAATAGATCTAATCTTGTTGAGGTTTTAAGCATTCTGATTAATTCTGCTACGCTGCTTAAGGTAATGATCAGACAGCAGTGATGAATGTTGTACTCGGTATAATGAAGCTAGGTGAGATCATATATCAATTTTCGGATTAAGTGCACTGTATGATTATGTATTGATGCCTAGTATACTGTGCTTGGAACACCAAAAAGGATGAGATTGAAGTAATAATCATTCATACATTTTGATGTGGTACGATTTCTATTGAATCACTTCAAATATTCGAAATTTAGATGAAGTGAAATTGTGAAAACTACAACTCATGTTCTAAGTTGATCTAAAAGCAAAATCAGTTCCTAGATTCATCTTAAGTTGTAGTCAGACACTAAGCCGAGTTTGTGTCGCTTTTCTGTGTTTGGGGTTATAAAGTCAGGCAATAAGCCTATAACCCATAGTCAAGAAAACTTGACGAGAAAACTATCAGCGGCAATTCTGTTGGTTATTGTATCGGCTAGAAAGATTCTAGATTTTGTTTTCTCGTTATGTGATACTAGAATAATTAAGTCTAATAATACAATCTATTTAAAGGATGACCTAAAGAGTGGGAGTTATGAACTCCACAAAGTCATTATTGAAATACATTTTGTTGTGCCAGTCCCATATATGTGTTATCTTTTGATGATAAAAGGCCACAACCAAAAGAATCAATAATTGATCCCAATACCATATTTTTGAACTTGTACCTGAACTTACAAAGGAACATGAATGTAAGATTCATGTGTCTTCTGATTCTAATGTTTGTCAGGAGGCTATATTGAACTGAACTCTTAAAGTTGGATATTAGTCACGCAGGATAAGTAAGCATTTATGCGGCATAAGGATGCATGAGATTTATTTTAGTTGTCACATCATTATAGACCAAAAGAGACTTTAAAGATTAGGTAGATGATTTAAAGCCAAATTTGGCTAAGGATTTAAATAAAGAGAAGGAAATAATTTTAAGAAAACCTTATTTCCTGTTTCTACCTGTGATTCTTTTAGATTCACAATGGCAATTAGTAGCTCATTTTGATTAGGAGCTACATCTTAGGCAGTAAAATGTCTAAATAAAGCAACCTAAAAGTTTGTAATTCCTAAGATGAAACATACAATATGTGAACTCAAGGAGTTCATATGCAAACATTAAAAGGCATTCAGATTGTAATATATGCAAAGTTTGATGAGATTGTCACTTTAAGGAGAACACATTTAATAATTGGATCTATCGCAAGGTCAGTGGGAGTAATTGTGTGTTTATTGTGGTCTAAATTGATGATATCAGATAGCAGCCAGTAATACTGACCTATTATATGAGACATTTCATGTCGTCATGTCACTTTAGGATGAAGAATCTAAGTGAGGCTTCATTTTGTTTTAAGGATTGAGATTCTTCGTGACATATCTATAGGCATACTCTATTGGTCTCAAGAAACCTACATTGTGTATTAAGTAGGTTTACTGTATATTGTTCTCCTATTTCAGGTACCTCTTCCATGAAAAATGACATATTGTGAAAATCTCGAAGTCCTAAACAAAAAAGCTCATATCGAGTGTTATGTATTCCTTATTATGGGTAATTAGTGTATGCTCAAGTATATACATATTTTGACATTGTGTATGTTATAAGTGTATTTCGGAGATACTTGAGCGATCCTGCAAATAGAGAACTGGAAGCTGTAAAGGGAGTATTTGGATATTGACAAGTCTGATATTCTGGGTTTAGTCAGATATTTTGATATTAATTTTGCAAGCTATCCAGTTGATAGAAACAATTTTTATGGATATATATATTTGTGGACATAAAGGAGCTGTATTTTTAGAAAGTGTGAAGTAAACACTTACAGCATCCTTAATTATGGAGGCTAAATATGTAGCATGTTGTAAAGCTACATGATGGGCCATTTAGGCTGCAGAATTTTGTCTTAGGACTGGTTTTTGTGGTTGCCATTTCGAAGTCCTAGAGATGTACTGTGGTAATGCTGCAGCAAGTATTTTCTCTTTCAAAATGCTAGGAGTTCCTCACACTCCAAATATTTAGATATCATCATTCAGTTTGTTAGAGAGAAAATAATGGAATCCATTGCTTGATTAGATTATAGAGCACATAGTTTAAAGAGCTTATTCTGGCTAACTGAAGGTTTGGCTGCTAAAGTGCTTTGATAACATAACATTTGTATAAGGCATATAGAGCCATTTGTTGCATTAATTAGTGGGAGCTCTGTAATGAAATCAACTGCAATTGTGTGGATGGATTCCTACTTGCCATATATGCATATTCTGTTTGCGCGCATTTTGGTGAATATGACATTTTGTTGGATGAGATATTTTGTATTAGTCTCATATGCTTCTGTTGAAACACTGCATCATTCAGTTTAGATGCATGGACCTAATGGAAATGGATATTGATTCTGTTTTCATATCATTTCCATTTCACACTTTTTAACACTACTATTTTGTTGAAGTCTTTATGAGTTTACGCATTTATACCCTATCAGTATGATACATTCTGAAGCATGTAAAGGCTTATTGTTGTCAAAGTATTTGTAAGCCTATACATTTGTATCCTTTCGGTACAATATATCCAGAAGGTCTTATGAATACATATTGATATTATCTGATATTTTTGCTAAGTAACTTAATTGTCCAAGTGGGAGAATGTTGAATTATCTCAATAATGTGGACTAGTTAAGTATAATTAATATCATATAAATTAAATTGGTTGTATATTTTGTGTATACTGTAACCATAAATATACATAATATATCTATATTTTACATGTATTATATCCTTAATGGGAAGGATATAATACATGATCTAAAATATGGGAGGTCCCTACTGTTGGCACTAATATATAAGTGATGGCCCATTGATCACTTGTGATTTGTGAAGGTGAATAACAGTAGCTTCTCCTCTTCTTCTCTCCCATTCCTCACCATGTCTCACCATCATCTCCTTTTCTCCTACACAGACCACCATGGACAGACCAAAACCGACAGTGGACAAGCGTGCCTCGACCTCCGGTGGTCTCTCCTCCCTCTGGCAGTGGCAAAATCGGTGGTTGTATGGTGGGTTTTGGCTCAACCCACCCAAGGTTAGTTTTCCCTCTATTTATTGTGCTAATGGGCTTTGGTAGATGTTTTAATTCCAACATCCGATTCCCTCATTACAGCCTACTCCACTTACCTTGGCTTAACAACTAACGCTATGGCTGAACTCTATGGAATTCGACAAAGTTTACAAATTGCAACAGCTATGGGAACACACAGGTTGTAAGTAGAAACTGATTCACTTTCTTCTATTTACTTCTTTAACAAGAAGAGGGACATCCACCCCATGCAGGAAACACTCATTACTGACTGCATATCGCTCGCGACAGGATTTGAAATGTTGGACATAACTTTTGTATACAGAGAAGCAAATCGAGTTGCAGACAGTTTGGCAGTGAGAGCAGCAACAGAACAACACTAAGAAGTTTTCAATTCTGCTCCTTCCTTCCTACTGCCATTTTGTATTTTGATATATGTAATGTTGTATCCTCTTCCTATAGACAGGTGACTTCTGTTACAGCTTGTACTGTTTCTTTTAGTTAAATAAAATCCTACCGTTATTTAAAAAAAATTGCATGGCTTACTACAAATCATTCAAGTTATATTTATATATATATAGATATATATATGTGTGTGTGTGTATATATATATATATATATGTGTATATATATATGTATATATATGTGTATATATATATGTATATATATGTGTATATATATATGTATATATATGTATATATATATATGATTTGATAAGATATTTGCTAAAAGTATACTTCAATTACAACTAATAGAGCAATACATGACTTCTAGTAAAATATCCTACACAGCTACTTTCGCCTAATGCGTTTCTTGATAAAATGCCATTCAGTTTTTCAATGCTCACACACAATGTTATCCAGAATTTCTTTCCTACTCGTATTGGTGGCACATTCTGCACATGCATTTCTTCACATAATGCCTTTGTCATGACGTCTGGGTTCGTGAACTCGATCGCTTTGACTTCAAAACAAATCTTTTAGGTCACCTGATTGATCTAGGGAGTCACTACTAATCTTTTTGTCTATAGGTGTAATTGGTCACCAATTTGACGTCAATGATAAAGATTGATTTATGTTCCATAGACTAGGTTTGGGAGTACAGTTACACGTTAAAAAGAATTAGCACCTCATAACGTCTGTCCAATGAACTATACAATTTAACTTGCTTTGTCTTAATATTGGTCTTGACTTAATGGTTTTTTTATCTAATATTAAAAAAACATGATGTTTCTTCACCGTTCCGGTGAAACTCTCAAAAATTCACCTCAAGAGTATTTAGAGATAAACCTTTTATTTCTTCGAAGTGGCTCCGTCGTCAATATTTTTTCTTTTTTGTAGTATTTTTCTATTATTTACATGTTTTATTGGAAATTTCTCAAGGATTTTTCAACATTTTTTATAAGCCTTGAAAAAATTCTTTTAGATTGTCCACCATTTAGAATGAATTCTAAAAATATTTATAAATTTCTAATTTATTAAAGCCCGCATTGTCCATTATCTCGGACAAATCCTAAAAATGTTTATAAAACAAATTTTAGTCACCATTTTGGACAATTCCTAAAATATTCTTATAAAATAATTTTTAATTTATAAAATTCTCTTTTTGTTTGTTTTGTTTACCGTTTTGGACAATCCTAAAATATTTATTAGACTTTATTCGTCTAAAATTTTCAATTTATTACCCTTTCATTCTATACAAATCTTAAAATATTCTTAGTATTTTTTATTTATTCCAAAAGGATTATTAACATTATGAGGAAAAAAATCGAAGTGATTGGTTGAATCAAATTAATATTAAATATAAACAACAACAACAAAATAATTGTATAAAAATAACAAAACAAACAAAACATGCAATTTCAACTTGAAAGGGGAAGGAGTCGCGATCCATTGTTTCTGCTTATTGGGAAGTGATGGTGATTTGATTTCCCAGAACCTTCATAGCCAATAGTCAACGTTAGTTAAGCAATTACAATGATTCAAGAGAACCCAACACATAAACATGCAAAATGTTGAGAGAAATCGGAAGCTCGACGATGAAGAACCCGAGACTAAAAAGTTAGATTCATAGATGCCTATTGCTAGAAGCTTCCTTTTTTTTTTTTGAAAATCTGGAGGTTCAAGAGCAACCCATCATCTCAAGGGTTACAAATTACTATAAATTTCTATGTAAAAATTGAAATTAGGGTTAAAATTTTATATTTTTATTTGGTGCAGAAATGGGAAATAGGTATCAAGCAATACTCAGTAAGTTTTCTTGCAATATGACATCTCTCTTTCATGTAATAGTTCAGTTGTCACGCAGAGTACATCTCACAAACTAATTAAAGTCAAAATTGGTCAACAAAATTAATTTTGCAGATTTTTGCAATTGATTTTAAAATTGATGATGTGTCATCATTACAAAAATCATATTTTGTGTTAATGTTGAAAACTCTCTTTTAATATATAAGTTATAGATTTAAATATAACTAAATATGTTTAATTTATTAAAAAAAATTTGAAAAATAAAGTTCTACTTTATTACTCAAGAAAAGAGATCTGTTTTCAGTACATCACTAATAAAATCAGGTGGATCTTCTATCCAGTACTTTTCTTCCTCATAGTAAAGACCAAATTTTGCTAATAAATGGGCTGCTTGGTTTCCTGATTGAAGAGTGTGTCTCACCTGGCAGGCAGCTCCGAAAAGACTTCATTCTCTGTTTGACATTTCGATTACATCTCCAATTTCTAATTTATTAAATTTAATTCAAGAGTTTAATTAAATTTTTCCACTTTTTAATTAAAAGATTAAATTAATTTAATTAAAAGAGTTGAATTAAATTGTTGTTTCTTTACTTCATTAAAAAGCATTTTAATGGATAATGGGAAAATAGTTATAATTCAAATAAAATATTAAGAAGGTTAGAACAATTAAAACACTTCTAACCTATAAAAGGACTCAAAATGGCCGACAATCTCCTTGCACAAGATATTATAGCATCTTGCTTTTTGAAAGCCTGTAGAAACCCTCTAAAATCAAAAAACTTTAGAAACCCTGTGGAGTTCTTGTCTTCTGAGGTTGTGATATTTTCTAAGAGATATACCCTGTAGAAATTGGCAAGGATTGGCAACCTTGTGGAGATCCCTGCAAGCTTGTGATTCTTGAAATCTTACACCTCAAAAATCGGCAAGCATAAAGGTTGTGCTCCTTATGCTGGTATCTCTCTAATGTATTGGGATTTGTTTCTTGCTTGTTGAGAAAGTGTTTCTCCCTATGATAAGAGCAAGGTGATTTGATATTCATTGGTGGTGACATTTTGAAACTTAAGCTGCTAGCATGGCAACAACCATAGTCCAATTCAACATTTGAAAATGTTTCAGTACTGCTTGTGTGGATCATTGTCAGAAGTTGGACAAGTGGATGACTTGGTTTGCAACAACCTTGCTGTTAGCTTTAACTTGACAAGTATTTTGAAAATGACAAAACTCAAGCAAGCTTAGAAATAATTTTTATACAAGTAAATTTGCTTTAAATGAACTCAATGATTGAAACTATTTTAACAAAGTTTTGGATTGCGATTTCAACTCAAAAAGTCAGAAATACTCTTAGAAAAGTGTTAGAAGATTTTGAACTAACTTAAAATCACAAAAGCCTTGAACTTTGCAGTCAACTAAGTGTAGGAAGGTGTACTGGACAAAAAGGGATCGATCCCTACTGTAGAAGGATCGATCCCAAGGTGGCAGAAGGCTTTTGAATCATCCGGGAGAAAGTTGCAAAGCAATCTGGAGAAAAGGGATCGATCCCCACTGTAGCAGGATCAATCCCTTTGCACGAGACCTGACAGTAACGGCTAGTTTTTGAGGGTTTCAACGGGAAAATTTGCATTAAATGCTTCACCAACTGTTCTATCCGTTTGGTGGGTTATAAATAGAGGCATTTATGAAGTTTGAAGCAAGAACAAGCATTCCAAAGTATTCAAGCTTCAAGAGAGAAACAAGAGAGAAACTGAAATCTGAAAATCTTTGTTGTAACTCCATTTTGTGATATTGTTTTATGTGTTCTTCACCCATTCACTGAAAAATCTGATATTCAAAGGGGTGAGCTATCCTTGTAAGGTCTGATATTGTTGAGTGTGGGAATACTACAAGGGTAGAGGTTTAGAAGGAGATTTCTAAAGTCTCAAGAGAAATTGTAAGAGGTCTTATCAGACCTTCAAGTGGTTTGTAAGTATTCTCAAGGAAGAGGTGAATCAAAACCTTGACAAGGAGTTCAAGGAGAGAGGACGTAGGCAAGAGATTGGCCGAACCTCTATAAAACTTGTGTTTGCTTCACTTTCCCTTACTCTTATTTACTGCATTTGTTTCATTGTTGCTTATTTGACTTTGATTGTGCATTAAGAGTTAGGAAAATTAGAAATAACTAGAAAAACCGATTCACCCCCCTCTCGGTAGAGCCAACAATTGGTATCAGAGCTTGGGCTCGAGATTGACGTAGATTAACATCTATCGAGTATAAACGATCACTAATGGCTCAAACTAGTTTGTCTACACCCTTAGTAGGAGAGGGACACTCTACGGTTAGACCTCTACTCTTTAATGGTGAAAACTATGCTTATTGGAAGACTAGAATGATGCTATTTATTCAAGCCAATGATTATGAAGTATGGAGAATTATTGTTAAAGGTCCCCTTATCCCTATTAAGAAAGTAGATGAGACGGATGTGCCTAAGAAAGAAGATGAATGGGATACTAATGATATTAGGATGGCACAACTTAATGCTAAAGCAATGCACACACTCTTTTGTACATTAGGACCAAGTGAGTATAATCGAGTGTCACAATGTGAGAATGCTAAACAAGTTTGGGATAAACTAGCTATCACACATGAGGGAACCACACAAGTCAAAGAAACCAAAGTAGGCATGCTCACACAAGACTATGAATTGTTTAAAATGAAGAATGATGAATCAATTAGTGACATGTTTACTAGGTTTACTGACATCATAAATGGTCTTAAAGCCTTAGGCAAGACATATTCTAATGTAGAAATGGTGAAAAAGATACTCAATAGCTTACCTAAATCATGGGAGGCTAAAGTCACTGCTATTGAGGAATCCAAGGATCCTCATACACTCTCATTAGATGAACTTATGGGATCTCTACTCACCTATGAGATGAAAATCAAGAGAAATCAAGATCCTCCTAAGAAAGTTGGAGTAGCTTTAAAATCCACCACTATTGAGGAATCTAAAGATCATGATGAGAGTGGTGATGATGAGGACTTAGAAATGGCCATGTTTGCTAAGAGGTTTAATAAATTTATGAGGATGAGAACTAGTGGTAACTCTAGGAGACCCCCTAGGAGAGACTTTAATAGAGGAGAAACTAGTAGGAAAGAAAAGGACCAAATCATTTGTTATGAATGCAAAAAACCTGGTCATATTAAATTTGATTGTCCTTTGTATAGAAAGCAAAATGAGAAGAAGCAAAAGAAGAAGGCAATGGTGGCTACTTGGAGTGATAGTGATTGCTCCGATGAAGAGAATGTGGAAGATGAAGTAGCCAACCTTTGTTTCATGGCTTTTGAAGATGAGAAGGTAACTTCTAACTTGTTAGATACTAATGAATATACTTTTGATGAATTGCAAGATGCATTTGATGAGTTAGCCAATGAATTTGAAGGCATGAATTTAAAATATAAGAAAATGATCTCTAAGTTGAAAAAGGAGAATGAAATGCTTGTGAATGTTAAATTAGAATGTGAAAAGAAATTAGAGAATGCAAATCTAGAAATAGAAGAATTAAATAGAAAGAACATTAATTTGCAAAACTCCTTTTCTAGATTTTACATGGGTCAACAAAAACTTGATCAAATGCTAGAGACTCAAAGAGCATTCTTTGATTGAGAAGGGTTAGGTTATAATGCATCTAACAAAGAGACTCATCTTAAAAACTTCCTAGTTAAAGATAGAAAATTTGTTTTATGCACATTGTGTAATAAACTAGGACACTCTTCACAAGCATGCACCTCTAGGAAGACCATGATTAGAGGAAAAATGGCTGTCAAGATTTGGGTACCTAAACATGTTTTAAATTCAAGTGATGAGTCATTAAAGATGAAATGGATCCCTAAAGGATCTAAAATTATAAGTACTAACTCTCAAGGACCCAAGAAAATTTGGGTACCTAAGATGAAAGCTTGATGTGTTTGTAGGAGGAAGAGTATTGCTACAAGGCTAAGTCCAAGGAGCATTGGTACCTTGATAGTGGATGCTCAAGACACATGACGGGTGACAAGAGTCAATTCAAGTTCCTAAAGCATAAAAGTGGTGGAGAAGTCACATTTGGAGACAACTCCAAAGGACAAATTGAAGGAATTGGCTCCATTGGTAACTCTTCCTCAACTATTGAGAATGTGTTGTATGTTAGAGGCTTGAAACATAATTTGCTTAGTATTAGTCAATTGTGTGATAAGGGATTTAAAGTTATGTTTGATGATTTGTGTTGCAATGTTGTTAATGCCAAAACTAATCAAATTGTTTTTATTGGACATAGACAAGGAAATATCTATATTGTGGATTTAAATGAACTTAATAGCAAAAATGTATGTTTTATGGCCACTAGAGAAGATGAACCTTGGTTATGGCATAGAAGACTAGGCCATGCTAGCATGCATATTTTGTCTAAATTAGCCAAAAGAGACCTAGTTGTAGGATTACCTAAGCTTCAATTTGAAAATGATAAAGTTTGTGAAGCATGTATAAGAGGAAAACACAAAAGAAATTCATTTAAATCTAAGAAGTGTGTCACTACCTCTAGATCACTTCAACTTCTTCACTTAGATCTCTTTGGACCAACTAGGACAACTAGCTTAGGAGGTAAACACTATGGATTTGTGATAGTTGATGATTACACTAGGTTCACTTGGGTGTTCTTTTTAAGTGTGAAGAATGAGGCCTTAGATAAATTCATTGTTTTCTCAAAACTTGTTCAAAATGAAAAAGGTTATTCCATTTCAAGTATTAGAAGTGATCATGGAAAAGAATTTGAAAATCTTGGTTTTGATATGTTTTGCAATGAAAATGGCATTAGCCATAATTTTTCAGCTCCTAGAACTCCTCAACAAAATGGGATAGTTGAAAGGAGAAATAGAACCTTAGAAGAAATGGCTAGAACCATGCTTTGTGAAAACAACTTACCTAAATATTTTTGGGCTGAAGCAATAAATACTTCTTGCTATGTCATAAATAGAGCAATGGTAAGGCCTATTTTAAAGAAAACTCCATATGAGCTTTACAAAGGAAAAAGGCCTAACATAAGTTATTTTCACCCATTTGGATGTAAATGTTTTGTTTTAAACAATGGTAAAGATAACCTAGGAAAGTTTGATGCTAAAAGTGATGAAGGTATTTTTCTTGGTTATTCTTTAAATTCTAAGGCTTATAGAGTTTTCAATAAAAGAACACTTGTTGTAGAAGAGTCAATACATGTAATCTTTGATGAATCAAATATTTCTAGTAGAACCAATCTTGAGGATGAAGTAGAAATTTTTGATGAACCTATAGTTGACCCTTCTCAAGATAAGGATGTTAGGGAACAATTAGAAGATCTTACTATTAACAAAAATGAGGAATCCATGGAACAAGAAATTATTGAGAAGGAATCTAGGTGTCCTAGAGAACTTGGATATGTAAAAGATAATGACATTGTTGGAGATCCAACCATTGGAGTTAGGACTAGGTCAACCTATAGAAACATATGTCAACATGTAGCCTTTGTGTCACAATTTGAGCCAAAGAAAGTGGATGAGGCCTTGAATGATGAAAATTGGATTATGGCCATGCAAGAAGAATTAAATCAATTTGAGAGAAGCAAAGTGTGGACATTAGTAGAAAGACCTAAAGATTATCCCATCATTGGAACCAAATGGATATTCAAGAATAAGATGGATGAAAATAGCATTATTGTTAGAAACAAGGCTGGGTTAGTGGCTCAAGGTTATAGACAAGAAGAAGGAATAGACTATGATGAAACCTATGCTCCTGTAGCTAGATTAGAAGCCATTAGGATGCTACTTGCTTTTGCATGCTATAAGGATTTTAAGTTGTATCAAATGGATGTGAAAAGTGCTTTCTTAAATGGTTATATAAATGAAGAGGTTTATGTTGAGCAACCTCCCGGTTTTGAAAATCCAAAATTTCCTAACCATGTTTTCAAACTTTCAAAAGCCTTATATGGATTAAAACAAGCTCCTAGAGCTTGGTATGAAAGACTTTCAAAGTTTTTAATCGAAAAAGGTTTTACAAGAGGAAAGGTAGACACAACCTTGTTTATTCAATCCAAGGGTCATGACTTATTGGTAGTTCAAATTTATGTAGATGATATCATTTTTGGTTTTACAAATGAGTCATTGTGCAAAAATTTTTCAAAGCTAATGTAAGGTGAATTTGAAATGAGTATGATGGGAGAATTAACCTTCTTTCTAGGACTTCAAGTTAAACAATGTAAAGAAGGTATTTTCATAAATCAAGCTAAGTACACTAAAGATTTGCTCAAAAGATTTGGAATGGATGAATCTAAACCTTTCTCTACACCTATGAGCACAAATATTAAGCTTGATAAGGATGAAGGAGGAAAATGTGTAGACACTAAACTATATAGGTCTATGATTGGCTCATTGCTTTATTTAACTGCTAGTAGACCCGATATAATGTTTAGTGTATGCTTGTGTGCTAGATTTCAGTCATCCCCTAGAGAATCACACCTACAAGCAGTAAAAAGAATCCTTAGATACCTCAAAGACACTTCCTCCTTAGGACTTTGGTATCCTAAAGATTCTACCCTTGATCTCCATGCCTATTCCGATGCGGATTTTGGTGGATGCAAAGTGGATAGGAAAAGCACATCGGGAACATGCCAATTCTTAGGTAGTAGGCTCATTTCATGGTTTTCTAAGAAACAAAATAGTGTAGCTCAATCCACAACTGAGGCTGAATATATAGCTTCCGGAAGTTGCTGTGCTCAAGTTTTATGGATTAAGCAACAAATGAGAGACTATGGCATAGAAATGAACCAAGTTCCCATTAGGTGTGACAACACTAGTGCCATCAATCTTACAAAAAATCCCATCCAACACTCTAGAACCAAGCACATTGAGATTAGACATCATTTTATACGAGATCATGTGCAAAAAGGAGACATAATTCTAGAGTATGTGGACACCTTGCACCAATTAGCTGATATTTTCACAAAGCCCTTGGACAAGGAGAGATTTTGCACTCTTAGAGGTGAATTAGGCATTATGAATGCTCCTTGAAGTAATTTGATGTTGCATGAATGTCTTATGGTTGGTTTGTGATGATTGCAAGACAGCAATTTGAAGAATATAATTACCCTTGCAATTCATGACCTTAACTTACTGAGTTACTGTTCATGTTCATAGTTCCTTGAGATTGAAATGTTGAATTCTGTGTGTTTTGCTCATGTTACACTTCTTTTATTCGCCAAAACACATTTCTAATGTTAAGACACTATCACAGCCATGTCCACCTATTGGTTCTGCATACTTATGCCATTTTCTGCACTTTGATGCAGTTTTCTGCACTTTTTCTACATTTTTTCCATCTCATTCCCTGCATCTCAAGTAAAAACAATCAAATTTTGATTTTAAGATGGTAAAAATGCATAAGTTTCATTGTTTTTAAATCATTTTTATGCATCACAAATGCGGCAAGTGACTGAGGAGACAATTCTTCATCAATAGGATTGATTTCCCAGTCTGTTGGCCAAAATTCTGGGTGATGGGAGCAATCTGCCTAAAAGGGATCGATCCCTCTACAGTGGGGATCGATCCCCTCGTGACAGATATGCCTTCCCGCGTCATTTTAAGCGTCGGCCCCTCTTTCCTTTCCCACTATTCCCTTTTCTTCTTCCCCTCTCCACGCCATTCCCCATTTTCTCTCATCCTAAATTTCTAGATCTCACTCATTTCTTCACCAAATCGCTTCATTCTTTCACCAATCTTCCTCATTTCTTTCTCTTTTTCATTTCCCCTCCTCATTTCCTGACCAAATCTCCTATTTTCTTCTCTTCTTTCTTCTTCCACACCATGGTTACTATTCACCCAACATTTCAAATGTAAGTTTTTCTAACATTTTTCATTACATTTTTCTTGCATTTCTAGTCTCTTTTATCATGTCTTGCCTACCCATGTGCATATCTTGCATCAATTTCTTCTCCATCTAGGTTTTCAACTCTTTTGGCACTTGTATTTTTCTCAAGCTCATCCTTAGACTCTCTGTCATTTTGCATCTGAATTTCATTGTTATAATTGTTCAATGCATCTTGGGTTGTGGCTCTCTGCTGTTGGTTAGATCACATCTCTCCCACACATTCATCCATAGTTCCTCAAACTTGTGCCCACCACCTGTTTGATAAAAGTCCTCAACGAAATTTCCTCTCTTTTTCCTTCTCCATATGGCTCCTAAGCTTAAGCACACTGCTCCAAAATGCAAAACCCGTCCTTCCTCTTCCTCATCATCCACACCAACCGCCTTTAACCGCTGTTTTCGCCATGCTAATGAGAAAACCAGATTTCTAACCGAATTTGCCAATATGCCCATTAAGCATTGGCGTCCTATTGATTTCGACTTCCTCGAGTCGGTTCACTTTCCTTACCTCGCCAAGTTCAATGACTGGGGTTGGACCCAATTCCTCAAAATCAATACTCCGGTCCCAGCGAACATCATTTGCACCTTCTTTTCCAATGCCGAAATCATCTATGCTCCAAATGATGAATGTAAGGTTGTCGGGATTCGGTCTTTTGTCATGGGCAAAAATATTGAACTGACCAAGCAATCCCTCTCCTTTGCCTTCAGACTTCCTGACGACGGTGATATCTATGAAAATCTCGAAGTACCTTTGGTATTTCCTGTTACCGATAATCGTGCTAGTGACCTTCCTGTCTTCGCACGTCTCCTCCATATTATCATTTCATGGAATCTCCGCCCTCTTGGCACCCGATATTCTCACCTTCGCAAACTTGATCGTTTTTGGCTCCATCATATTCATGAACCCGATGGCGAACGCCCGGACCTCCTACACTTTATCCTTCATGACTGGGTGAAGATTGTTCGTGGCAAGGTCAACTCCATTGTCTTCCCTCAGCCTCTCGCCTTTTACTTACTTCATGAAGGCGTTGACTGCTCATGTGAGGTCGGTACGCTTCCGGCTGCAACACAACCATCAATCTCACCACCCTCCATAACTTGGGATGGTATCTTCATCAAGTGGGTGACACCTTCGAATGGGTCAAGGGTCATGGTCAGCCTGCGTCTCCCGAACATGCTCTGGCACCAGACGGCGACGAAGGAGCGGATGCAGCCGACGCACCTACAGCAGCCACATCTTATGCACCTTCCGGCTCCTCGTCAGCATCTCTTGACCAGATCATGCATATGCTTCAAAACCTTCAGCATGACGTGGGTGAGCGACTTGATCACATCGAGGCCACCCAAGCTGCCCTGTTCGATGAAATTCAGGATGTTCGCATGCAACACGAGGACTTCGTTGAGCAATATCACAAGACCTTTCCAAGGCGTTGATCCTTCTTGTTGTGACATGTGTCCTGATTTCTAGTTGTTTTATGTTCATACTTATGTTCATGGCTTTGCTCGTTATGCTTTATAGTTGTTTTATGTTAATGACTCTGTCTATGACTCTGTTAATGACTTTGCTCGCTATGCCTTCTAGTTGTTTTATATGTTAATGACTATGTCATGTTCTGACATTACTTGTGCTTTAGTGACATTGAGTTGATCTTTATTTCTCTTTATTTCCTTCCCCATACTAGTGTTGCTTTGGTCTTTATTGCTTTAACTTGATTTCTATCCCTAACCACTTCTCTCCATGCTTTCTATTCTTTTGCTATGACAAAAAGAGGGAGATATGATGTGGTAAATATATTAATTGAGGGGGAGCAAATACTGAAGGGGAGCAAATATTGAGGGGGAGTAATATTTTTCAAACATCAAGTAACCTCAATTTTAAAAAACATAAGCAAATTTACCTTAAGTTTTGTCATATCAAAAAGGGGGAGATTATTAGCTTTAACTTGACAAGTATTTTGAAAATGACAAAACTCAAGCAAGCTTAGAAATAATTTTTATACAAGTAAATTTGCTTTAAATGAACTCAATGACTGAAACTATTTTAACAAAGTTTTGGATTGCGATTTCAACTCAAAAAGTCAGAAATACTCTTAGAAAAGTGTTAGAAGATTTTGAACTAACTTAAAATCACAAAAGCCTTGAACTTTGCAGTCAACTAAGTGCAGGAAGGTGTACTGGACAAAAAGGGATCGATCCCTACTGTAGAAGGATCGATCCCAAGGTGGCAGAAGGCTTTTGAATCATCCGGGAGAAAGTTGCAAAGCAATCTGGAGAAAAGGGATCGATCCCCACTGTAGCAGGATCGATCCCTTTGCACGAGACCTGACAGTAACGGCTAGTTTTTGAGGGTTTCAACGGGAAAATTTGCATTAAATGCTTCACCAACTGTTCTATCCGTTTGATGGGTTATAAATAGAGGCATTTATGAAATTTGAAGCAAGAACAAGCATTCCAAAGTATTCAAGCTTCAAGAGAGAAACAAGAGAGAAACTGAAATCTGAAAATCTTTGTTGTAACTCCATTTTGTGAGATTGTTTTATGTGTTCTTCACCCATTCACTGAAAAATCTGATATTCAAAGGGGTGAGCTATCCTTGTAAGGTCTGATATTGTTGAGTGTGGGAATACTATAAGGGTAGAGGTTTAGAAGGAGATTTCTAAAGTCTCAAGAGAAATTGTAAGAGGTCTTGCCACACCTTCAAGTGGTTTGTAAGCATTCTTAAGGAAGAGGTGAATCAAAACCTTGACAAGGAGTTCAAGGAGAGAGGACGTAGGCAAGAGATTGGTCGAACCTCTATAAAACTTGTGTTTGCTTCTCTTTCCCTTACTCTTATTTACTGCATTTGTTTCATTGTTGCTTATTTGACTTTGATTGTGCATTAAGAGTTAGGAAAATTAGAAATAACTAGAAAAACCGATTCACCCCCCCCTCTCGGTAGAGCCAACACTTGCTTCACTATGTATGTAGAATGGGTGGGATCAAAGTCGTTTGATTATGATATCATAAGACAAAGGTAAAAATTTTTAAAACCAATTATTCACATATACCATGCCAAAACCGATTTCCATGTTATAAATCTAGTTGATCTTTTGTGTTTTGATGCTTTTGTGTTTATTTTCTATTGCACTTAATCTCACTATGTATGTATGAGCATGAGCCGGAACTTGCAAATGGATATCTATATCTTTGTACACTTATCATTTCACGACAAAAACATAAAAGAGGAAACAATAGACACTCATTTTGTATTATTGTTATGAGTTTTAACCTATTTAGTTTATCTTCATCTTAATCTGAAATAAAATCTTGATAACTTGTTGTTCTGAACAACAAAACTTTTTAAATGAGATTTTGATTAGATTCTTTAAATTGAGTGTCTTTTATGGACTTGTTGAGCTTAATTTAAATCTAAATTTGAAATTAAATCAATTCTTGAATGATTGTTCAAAGGCCTAATATTTTCTACTTTCGAGAACTCATTTCGGCTTTAAAATATTTATTGGTTTTTAGATTTATGCATTGGGTTTTAAATGTCAATTGACCTTTGATTTTAATTTTGAAGAATGATTTGATTTTGGGCTTTGATTACACTTTTGAGTTTGGATAATCCCTCATTTAGCCCATTTTATTATCTATTTTATTATTTTATTTAATTTTCGGATAATGTTGGCTCCATTACCTAACCGAGAGGAGGTGAATCAGTTTTTAACTAACTTTAAGTTCGTTTTTCAATTTTTTTTTGAAAATTCTCTAGTCTATATAATAGTTCTCTAAATTCTCTAGGCTATTATAGCATTACAATTCAATCACAATTCATTTACATAATTAAATCAAAAGAAAGTGAATGGTTAGAGAATTGTACGCAAACCGGCTATTTATAGAGGTTCGACAATATTGCCTACATCCTCTACCTTAAGATGTTTCCAAGGATTTTCTTCAAATACACTACTTGAATTTGTTACACTCCTTTTTTCGGGCTTAAGGAAGAAACCTTACAACCACTACTTTTTTACGAGATCAAGTAGCAAATCTTACAGCCACTTACTTCCTTTTATGGCTCAAGAAGTAAACCTTTCTATCCAAATCTCACTTACAATGAAACACTCAAGGGTTCACTCCCTTTTATAAATTGTGAATGGGTTTACAAGAGATGTAATCATGAATAACCTCTAAGAAGGTGCGTGATTACAAGTTAAAGCTCCAGGTAAAACTTTACAAGTTTTGTGCTATACAAAAAAGATGAGAATGATAGAAGATTTTGAATTTCTAGCACTTGAATGTTTTTGAAGCTTGGAGAAGATGAAGAATGAAGTCTCTTGAGTGTCTTAAATTTCTAAGTTTCTATTTATACTTTCTTTGATGGTTTCTTGAAGTTTGGAGAAGCCTAAAGCAAGTCTTACCGTTGGTTCCAACAAAAACTAGCTGTTGGGAATTTTTTTTGGGTATGGGGATCGATTCCTTAAGCTTGCTACCAAGAGGGGATCTATCTCTTTAGGGAGGGATCTATCTCCTGACCTAAAATTTTACATTTGGAGCTATTTTCATTGAAAAATAAATATAAATTGATTTTAAAATTATACCAAATTCATTTTTTGATCTAATTTGAATATTCCTTGATTAAGCACTTGAAAACTTAGCTCAAATATTTATCAAGTAATTTTTTAAAAGTATATTCAATAAATTCTTTGAGAAAATTGCCTAATACAAAATTCAAAATTATTTTCTAAAAACATTAAGGCCTAATAAAAAGATTATCAATTTAAATCATGGTCTTATACTTGATAAAAGTACTTAATATGGTTTGTGAAAATCATAATTGATAAAGCAAATTTGCAATATTAATCATTCATTTAATCTTACTTAAGTGTTTATCATTTCAAAATATAGATATATCAATTTAAAGTTAACAAATAATTAAAAAGAAAAATATAGGAAAAAAAGAACCAAAAAAATGAAAAAAATTCATAAAGAACAAATTATAAAAAAAAGTGTTTTTGGTATAGATGAAATTTAAAAGATAAGTTCAAATCAAATATTGATATTATGATTTGAGGAAATCTGAAGAGTAGATCGACTCCTATCCGAATAGAATCCTCACTTGATGGACATGATTTAAGGGGAAAAAACAAAAAAAAAATCAAAGACAATTGATTAGCACATCACAGAGAAATAGAGTGAAAGCCATAGAGAAGCAACCAAAAAAAAAAGAAAAAAAGAAAGAGGAAAAGTGAAGAAAAAATAGAATTTTTTTTTGTTTTATAAGGAATAAAATACAGAAGAAAAAAGTTAACAATTATTCGAAATTCTAAGCCAAGTCATTAATACCAAGAAAGCAAACCCAAGAATCGACCATTAAACCAACATTCAACCACAAAAAAAAGAAACCCGAGCACAAACAGAAAACACACACAAAAGCAAATAACCAAACTAGTGAGCAAATATTTCATTTTTTTGAATCTTGGTATTTTGTGTAGAAACCTAGTGTTTAAAAAAAGGGTTGAAGTGGAAGATACTTTTCTGGGATTAGGACTCAGTGTTAGAAGTTGATTATTAACAAGGGATGTCTTGGCGAATTCCTCCTTAAATCTACTAGAATTGGAAGTGTTTTGGGCAATTTATGTCTTAGAATTGTGTTTGGTAGGTTGAATAGCTGGTTTTTTGAGGTTTAAGAGATTTCCAACAACTAGGCACAATAACCATTAACAGTCAGCACGACAATGACCCTACAACGATCGACTAAAATTTGGGCAGCCATGGTTGAGTTAAAGACTTCTAGAGTGAAGTCATAGAAATTTAATCTTAGAGAGAGAAAGAAAATGTCTAAATGAAGAAAAAAAAAAGACTAATATACGTTTCTCATATAAGAGTCAAAATAACAGTGTGTTGGTTTAGGAAGTTGATCAACACCCGGAGTTTAAACTGCGCATGACCCAACCCGTTTGCAAAGTTCTTATTATTATTTTTCATTTCTTTTCTTTCCGTTTATTTTATGCTTAGTTACTTTATCTGGTTTTAGTTTTATTTTTTAGTTTAATTTATTTAACCTGTTTAGTTTATTAATTAATTAGTTTAATTGAATTTATTTATTCTTTATTTGTTTAAATTAAAAGATTATTGAATTAAGGTCTTTAAAATAATAAAATATAAAAACATAAGATTAGGTTAGAAAATTAAAACTAGGACTATGCATAAACTTTATAATCTCTCTTGCTAATTAAAATTTACTTGTAAAATTAGATAAAATTATAAAATGAAGATTAATAAAGATCATTCCAACAATGAAATCTCTATGGCGATTGCAAATATGTAACACATAAGAGATTCTTATTAGAGAAATTCTCCTTTGGATTTTACCAAAATAATGAAAAATATAATGAAATAATTTTAATAAAAAATTAATTGACATTTATTTTCAAACAAATGTAAATCAATGAAGAATAAATAATAAATGAAATCATGTGAAGGTAAACAATGTTTAATCCGATGATGGAATTCTTAGAGTAGGTACAGATGTGTAACAAATAAAAAATTCTTAAGTCAAAAACTTTCCTTTAGATTTTACCAAAATAATGGAAGATTAAAAGGAATAATTTTGACAAACAATAATCAATGTTTACTTTAAAATAGATAAATAAAATATAAATAAAAATGCCAAGAATAATAAAAATTAGACAAAAATAAAGTTAAAAAGCGGTAGAAATAAGATGAACTTGATATGGCAAAAGTCCATTTACACTGGGCTAAGGCCCAAACACCAGAGAGTCCGCCACGTGACAGAAGCTTATTAGACCGCGTGGCGTTCGGCGAGAGATAGCCCAAGACAGCATGGACCCTCTCACCTGCAGCAGAGCCTCTGTCGCCACGATAGATGTCCAAATATTTATTGCTCGAAACCTGTCGCCTGTACACGTGGCACGTATTTATTCTCCCCCGCGTGGCGACAGACTTCTCCGACTCTCATGTGTTGCATCAATTTTACAGTCTCCCTCCGGTGACAGATTTCCACCATTCTCGAGACTGACAGTATTTGTGTTATACGTGGAAACAAACTCTCATAAAAAAGACGTAATCATCCCCAGGTAATTACTCTATAATATGCGCCTATAAATAGGCTTCAGGTACAATTTTATTCTCCAATTTTTTACGACTGGCTTTTACGTTTCCCAATACTCAAGAATCTTTGGTTGACTTAAGCATCAGAGTGCCTACGCAGGGAACCACCTCTTGCGTTCCTCTGACTTTTCTTGTTTTTACAAAAGCTTCCTAGAGACACGTGGAGAGAAAAGACAGATATTGACGTCAGCAAGCATTTATTGTTGTTTTGAGCAACAAAAATTGGCGCCGTCTGTGGAAAACGTACTAAAAGCCAATCAAAACTTCTAAGATGGTGAGAACAAGATCGACCAATGTGAGAGCTGGAAGTGATGAGAACTTTGTGAGTTCTCCTGAACAACCGATTCGCCAAAGAACCCAGGAGAACAGGGAAGAGGAGAGAACAACTGTAACCATGACAGAGTTTGAAACTCTGAGGCGATAGAGCGAGGAGACGACTCAGGCGCTCAAAGCCATGGTGGACCTATTTAAGGGAGTTCTTTCGCAGTTGAATCTGTCGCTAGCCGTACAAAACCTCGTAGGAGAGATGAGCGATATGGTGTCGCAGCAGGCAGCTAGGCGACAGACTAATCATGTGGCGACAGACCCCTCTCTGCCACAAGAAGTGCCCTATGCTGGAGATGGTCATAATCAGCAGGATGCGGCAGGGTTTGGGTGTGGGAACCCTGTCGCACGTTCTACGTGTGAGTATAAGGCAGCGACAGAGCTTGGGCTCGCGACAGGTGTTAGGCGACTGGGTCCTGAAGTAGGGCGATAAAGTACCGGGCGACAAGGTGCTGAGGTTGCGGCAGGGTCTTCCACCCATCACTATAGTGTATCGAATTTTGCTGGTACTAACTTAAAACATGGTGTCGGAGGTGTTGAAAAGAATGGTGGTGATGACCAAAAAACTTAGGGAGCTTGGTCGGAGTTTAACCCCACCTGGTGCACACAAAACGACATGAGTAGATGCACCTCGAAGGAAGGGTAAGGAAATAATGGTTGAAGACCTGTCTGATTCGTCCCATGCTGAAAGGGATAGAAATCAACTCGCCCCCTGTGGACATGAAAAAAATGATAGAACAGGTGTTGGAAGAGAAGAAGTTGGTGTCCGCAGAAGAAAGCCAGAGGAGAAGAGTACCATTCTGCACAGCCATCATGAAAAAACCGCTGCCTCCAAAGTTCAAAATGCCGTAGATGATTGCGTACACGGGGAAGATGGACCCCTACGACCATATGCAAAACTATGAGGCTTTGATGTTATTACATGGATGGGAGGATGAGATAATGATCAAGGCCTTTTCGCTCACTTTGACCGGGCATGCGATGAAGTGGTTCAATAATTTACCCGAGGGGTCTATTGTCTCTTTTAACCAGTTGCGAAGCAAATTCCTTAAGGCATTTGCGATGAATAGCCAGAGAAAGAGGGAAACAACTTATTTGCTCACCCTTAAACAAGGAGTCAAGGAGTCATTAAAGAGTTATGTGGATCGGTTTAGAGACGCCACTCTGGAGGTACGAGATTTGCTAGTCGGTATAGCAGTAGCAGCCATGTTACAAGGAACAAGGTCTGAGAAATTGCAGGAGTCCCTGTCACAGACTAGCCAACCACAATCTCAGACCTACTTTCTCAAGCAAATAAGTATATCACTCAAGAAGAGGTGATGAAAATGGTATCAACTGGGGAGCAGAGGGAAGTAAGGAAGCGAGGAAGAGAAGTCACTGAGGCACTTTCTAATCAACCGAGAAAATCTGACAAAGCCCCTACACTGAAATACACCACTTACACCCCGCTCACTAAATCTCGGACTTCAATGTTGGCAACTATTAAGGGGTCAGGTCTCATACGGCTTCCAAAAAAGGCGTCAGGGAACTTGGGCCGTGACTTGGACTCATACTGTGATTACCACTCGGCTCATGGGCATTCGACAGAGAAGTGTAGGGAGTTAATGAATCAGCTAGAGAAGTTGGCGCAGGAAGGAAAGATAAACAGATTTGTGTAGAGGAGTAATAGAAGCTACTATCCTGCGCATAACAAGGGGAATTACCCTAGGGATAGAAGAGATGAGAACAGGGGAATGTGAGAAAAAATTAAGACACTAGGAGAAATGATAACAGAAGGGTGGATAGAAGGAATCGAGAGGAAGATAATGAGCCCACAAGGCCAGCTATTAATGTGATATCTGGAAGAGAATCATTAGCTGGCGCATCCTCCTCGTCTCGAAAGTCCTATGCTCAGCAAGCCTATCAGGTCAATTCGATGATAAAGGAAAGGTAGGAAGAGGAGCCCATTACCTTCACACCTGCCGACAGGGGAGATGTTACTGTTCCTCATGATGATCCGATGGTGGTCTCAGCGGTTGTAGCAAAGCATCTAGTCAGTCGAATCCTAGTTGACAATGGAAGCTCAGTGAACTTAATTTACTAGAACTGCTTTGAGAAAATGAATATCGCAGAAGATAGGCTGAAGCTGGTGCCTACACCTTTATATGGTTTCTTTGGAGAAAAGGTCAAAGTACTAGGGGTAGTTCAACTACTTGTCACATTGGGGGAGAACCTGAAGAGCGTTGTCCGTCAAGTACTATTCATGGTGGTAAAGTCAACATCAATGGCTTATAGTATGATACTCAGGCGATCGTTACTGAATGACATGAGGGCAGTAGTACACCCTTGCTATTTGTTAATGAAGTTCTCGACTCCTCACAGTGTTGGCTAAGTGAAAGGAGACCAAAGAAGAGCTAGGACGTGTTATATCGCATCAACTACGTGCAAGGGAATTCAGAGAAAAGAAACCCTTACAATCGAAGAACCGCCTAAGCCAAAACCTGACGAGGAGATGGAGGTAGTTCGATTAGATGATGAAGATGAAGAAAAGGTGGTGCATGTGGGAAGTCAACTCCTAGAGAAAACGAAAGAGGAAATAATCCGGTGCTTAAAGGAAAATGCTGATGTATTTGCATGGACCCCGACCGATATGCTTGGGATTAACCCCGAAGTTGCTTGTCATCGGTTGAATATAGTTTCAGGAGCAAAACCGATCAAGTAAAAGAAGAGAAATTTTGCTCCAAAAAGGTAGTAGGTCATAAACGAAGAGATCTTGAAGTTGTTGCAAGCAGGGTTTATCAAATAAGTTAATTACCCCGAATGGTTGGCTAACGTTGTGATGGTGAAGAAAGCCAACAGAAAATGGAGAATGTGTGTGGACTTCATGGACTTGAACAAAGCCTGCCCTAAGGATTCGTATCCACTACCTCGAATTGATAAGTTGGTAGACGAAACTTATGGATATGAATTACTTAGCTTCTTAGATGCTTTTTCGGGGTACCACCAAATCATGATGCATCCAGATGATGAGGAGAAGACCTCATTCATTACCGATAGTGGAACATATTGCTATCGGGTAATGCTTTTCAGTTTGAAGAATGCGGAGCAACATATCATGGTATGGTAAATAAGGTGTTCAAAGACTTGTTGGGAAGCACCATGGAAGCGTATATGGATGACATAATCATCAAAAGCCGAAAAGAAGAGTCACATGCCGAGAAAATGTTGAAGGTATTTAAGGTGTTGCGGTAGCATAAGATAAAGTTGAACCCCAACAAATGCTCATTTGGAGTGAGATCGAAAAAATTCTTGAGGTTCATGATCACTAATCGGGGAATATAAGCTAATCCCGAGAAAGTTCAAGCCATTTTGGACATAAAGCCACCCAAAACTGTTAGAGAAGTTCAAAGGCTAATAGGGAGGATAGCAGCTTTGAATCGCTTTTTGTCCAAATTAGTTGAAAGGAGGCTGTCGTTCTTTAAGGCAATAAAGGTGGGAAAGAATTTCAAATGGACAAAAGAGTGTAATGATGCCTTTGAGAAATTAAAGGACTACTTGAAAGAGTTGCCACTATTGTCTCGACCACAACCTGGAGACCAACTCCTTATGTATCTCAGTGTAGGAGAGAAGGCTGTAAGCGCAGTCTTATTGAGGAAGGAAGGAGACAAGGACTGTCCAATCTACTATGTAAGCAAAGTATTACTAGATGCAGAGACAAGGTACCCCCTAGTAGAGAAGATAGTTTTATCATTGGTGATGGCGACTCGAAAGTTATGATCGTACTTTCAGGCTCACTCGGTGACTGTCTTAACAGATCAGCCTTTGAGGCAAATACTGTAGAAACCAGAACATTCAGGACGTCTGACCAAATGGGCAATTGAGCTGAGTGAATACGACATACACTTTCAGCCCCGTCAAGCAATAAAGGGCAAGCATTGGCAGATTTTATTGTAGAATGCACCGGTCGGGAGGCCTAAGAAGAAACAGAATTAGTTTGGTGGAAGTTATTTGTAGATGGGGCTCGCAGTATGGATGGTAGTAGAGCTGGAATTGTGCTAACTTCGCCTAAAGGGAAACCTATGAGTATTCCTTACGCTTTGATTTTCCAAGCTCGAATAACGTAGCTGAGTATAAAGCCTTGATAGTCAGAATGAAACTTGCCGAGAAGTTAGAAGTTAGCAACTTAATGGCTCATAGTGATTCGCAGTTAGTGGTGAATCAATTCCATGGCGAATATGAGGTACAAGAGCCAGTCTTAGTACCTTACTTGCAGAAAGTCCAGCTATTGGTGCGGTTGTTCAAGAACTTCCAGTTAACACAGATAAACCGAATCAAAAATAGTCATGCGGATGCCCTTTCAAAATTAGCACCTTCTCGAAGAGTGAAATGAGGAGTAGTGAAGGTCGAATGTCTGGCCAAGCCGAGTACTAAAGAAGAGGAAGTATGTGAAGTAGAGATTAAGAGTGATTGGAGAAGCCCGATCAAAGACTACATTTTGGAGGACAAACTCCCTACTGATAAAGATGAAGCCCGAAGGCAAAAATTGCAAAGTGCCAGGTTTACCATGGTAAACGGAGAACTCTACAAGCACGGATTTACTATGCCCTTGCTAAAATGCTTAAGGCCTCAACAAGCTGAATATACCTTAGCTGAAGTTCACGAGGGCATATGTGGTGAACACTTAAGGGCTCGAGCCTTAGCCACAAAGATATTACATACGGGATTCTATTGGCCGACACTGAAAAGAGATGCCATTGAGAAGGTACGAAGATGTGAAAAGTCCCAGAAGTTCGCTCCTATAACTTCTGCTTGTCTCAACCATTCAGAGCACCCTTCAACCAACACCATTCGTGCTGTGGGGGCTAGACATCTTGGGACCTTTTCCCTTGAGCACAGGCCAAAGAAAATATTTATAAGTAGCAACAGACTACTTCAAAAAGTGGATAGAGGCGTAGCCTTTGGCTACAATTTTTGAAAAGAAGGTGGAGGCGATGGTATGGAAGGATATTATTTGTCGTTTTGGAATCCCTCGGGTGCTAAATGCCGATCATGGGAAACAATTTGACTGTGATGCATTTCGAAAATTTTGTAAAGGCCTGAGTATCTAGTTAAGAATATCTTATGTATCTTACCCACAGGCCAATGGGCAGGCCGAAGTCAATAACCGAACTATACTGCATGGTTTGAAAACTAGACTGGACAAGGCAAAGGGAGTATGGGTAGATGAACTCCCGAGTGGGTAGATGAACTCCTGAGTGTCCTATGGGCATACAGAATGACAAGCAAGGTGTCGACGGGAGATACACCATTCAATCTGTTGTACGAAACTGAGGCCCTCATCCCGGTTGAAATCGGAGCTGGATTACCTAGGTTGATCCCTTATGATCAAGAAATTAACTCTTAGGGGCTTAGAGAAAACCTTAATCTGATAGATGAATTAAGGGACACGGGGAAGATAAAGTTGGCTGCCTACCAACAGCGGATAGCCGTTTATTATAATGCTCCAGTTAAGAGCAGAGAATTACAGGAAGGAGACTTGGTACTGAGAAAGTCAGCCATCACAAATGCTCATAGAGAAGATGGTAAACTCTGGGCCAATTGGGAAGGGCCCTACAGAATTAGAAGGATGATTGGGCCGAGCACATGCATTCTGAAAACTTTGCAGGGAAAAAGGATCTCAAAGACTTGGAATGCCAATCACCTTAAATTGTACTGGCAATAAAAGCATTGTACTTTTCTCTTTTATTGATTGTTATTCTTATTTCTCCTCTATTCCAATATTTCATAATTATCTTGCTTTGTTTGATTTTTGAATAAAGGTCAGTTATTCATATTCCACATTTTCTAATGCGACATATTAGTTGGTATATATGTTACAAGAATAGAAATGACTGAGGCAAAAGCTGGCCAAACATAAGTCCCTAAGCATAAAAGGGTGAGAGACTGGCAAAACATAAGTCCTTAAGCACAAAAGGGTGCGAGACGGGCAAACATAAGTCCCTGAGCGAAAAACGCACAAAACGGGCAACCCAAATGTACAAGTCCTTAAGCGGAAAAAGCAAGAGATAGGCACAGCGCTCAAGCAAAAAGTTCTTCTTTGGACAAGAAAAGTAACATTGTCTCAAAGAAAACTTGGGGAGCAATATCATATGAAAGATAAAAGGTATGTTGTGAAAGCACGTAATTGTTTTATTGATAAAATACTTTTGTGTTGTAGCACTTTGACATACTCACATGGTTATGACTACAACATGCTGAAATTTGAATGAATATGATGATACAACATAGCATACATATAAAGAAAAGAAGCAGAACACAAAAGGGAATTGTACCTTTCATTAAAAGTAAATGAATCGTTTACAACTATGCATCGTTTGTATTAGTTACAACCGAAATGAAAAACAAAGCAAAAATAGAAAAAGATCCTAGCTAGTCTATCGAGACGATTGAGTCGGCTGGTAGAGAAGGCGTTAGGTCAGCACCAGGATCTTGGGGAGCCGGATGAGCCATTTCAGAAGAGAGAGCATCGCTCGAAGGCTCTACAATATCAATAGTCGCAGAGTCTGGCACAGGATCGATGGTAGTAGAATCAGAGAATTGGAGCTCGTCGTCGTCTAAACCTTGCAATGCCTCTATAGGCTCGGGTTGGTCACGTGCCTCAATAAGTTCAAGCTAGTTGTGTACCTCAACAAGCCTAAGCTGGTCACGCGCCTCGGTGGACTCGGGCTGACTACATGGCTGTCAAGGGGGCCACGGACCTTCGAGGTTGTCTAGGTCGTCTACGACCCCTTCCTCTAAGTAATCCTCTTGGCCTTATGAGTTGGGTTCATACTTAGTACAGAGAGGAGCATCATAGAATTGGGCCTCTTTGGTAAAAAAACAGCTCGGGGAAGGTCTCATTAGGCCTCTGCTTCTCCAGCCAAGTGCTAGCCAAGTAGAAGCCATAATTGACGAATCCCGCCACAAAGTCTTGCTTCTTTTCAAAGCAGTGTTGGGACAGGCGGTATTCACGAACGGCTTCAGCTCGGACATCCCATTGTCGATCTAGTACATTTTGCAGCTCATCGATGGCCTCATCATGTCATGATCTCATGGCCTCAAAATCGTTTACTGCTTTATTGTAAGCCTCCTAGTACCCTTGAAGAGATACAACCTTAGCTTGTTCTTCTTTCAGCTTCTGATCGAGGTTCGCATTCTACTTCCTCAACTCTTCTACTATGCTGGGATATGGACGAAGTTGGTTAACCGCATTCTGAAGCTCCATGTACTTCTCTCGAAGCTCACGCAAATCTTTCTCGGCATGCTCCCTAAGAGTCCTGTGCCGCGCATTAACGGCCACCGTCTGTTGAGCCGTCTGAGAAAACAAAAAGAAAATAATTCAAAAACCAACAAAAGAAGTTAAAAAGAGCATATCATTATCGAAGAAAGGTGGCGCTCTCACCTTCATTATGAGGTAATCAGTGTTGTTTTCAGCCTCTGGGAGGTTCTTGAAGAGTTCCTTCTCGTAGCGAGGAAGGATGGTACTCCAAGCTAGGCGAGAAGCTACCCAGGCTCCTCGATGCTATCATTATCGTTGACACTGGGGTAGGTCTAAAAGTCATCCCCATCAACAACGACCCCCTTGTCTACTAGATATCGCCTAAGGGTAGGATCAGCCATCTTAGGCAAAATTGGCCTCACAGACACCGAGTCTTCGATGATTAATCTCTCTTGATATTTATGACGAGGCCGACGAGGAGCCGACCTATTCTCAGCAGCACTAGGATCACCTTCTCGATGGGTGGACTTGCTCCTTTGCGACCCCGAGCTCTCACGATCGTCTGAGCTACGATCGCGGATAAGGTGCCTCTTTCGCTTGTTTCTCTCGGCCTCTTGCATAGGGCGACTGGGTTCGCCAATGGTCGAAAGAGGGGGAGTAGGAGTGCGAGGATGTCCAGAAGTGGATGCCTCAACCCAAGGCTGTTGTTAAGGAGGAGGAGCCGCTCTGGAAGACACAGTAGTATCCCTTCACGCATAGCTGCTTGAAAGTTCATATCTGCATAGCACAAGGAGAAAGAGTTAGCAAATCAAGTCTAAAAATACTGCACGCACATATGTAGAAGTAAAGAGAATTGAAAACTTATAAAATCACCAAAATCCTCTAAGTTAGCCAAATTTTCGTCCAAAGGAAAGTCATGGAAAGGACTCCTAAAGGCGTTACCTTTATTCCATTCGAGGTCTTCCTTAAATAAATCACTGGTATCTGTGGCTCCAAGTGTTTCGCCCCTCGAGTTTAAAGAAGATTCATCTACAAGACAACCCACAGGGTTAGTTATTTTAGTTACAAGAACCGCGGGTGGATGGTTGGAACTAGAACCGAGAGCATGCAAGCTTGAGGGAAGGTTCGATAGAGTAGCAGAAGTCCCAGGAATAATCCTGCTTACTCCCCAGCCGGTGGCTGTAATGTTCTCGGGGGTTAACAGGGAGAACAAATTCCGCTCCCCGGTAGAACAGATGAGCCGAATAGGCTCACCAAAATGGTCCTTTAAGGAATCTAAGCTAAATCCTTCCGAACGCTTCGAGTGGTCGCTAATATCACGGTTCCATCTAGTACAGATTCTCAAAGCACTTGGAATCTCAACAACCACCCACTCACTCTCGAAGTTGTGCAATTTATTAGGAAGGTCCGAAAAGATTTTATTGTGAAACCTGTCAACTTTCAACCTCTAAAGGGAGAATGTAACTAACCCTTTTAGCCTGCAAATTCTAAAAAAGGCACTCAAAAGGGGGACGATAGGAACAATGCCTAAACTATAACATACTACCGAAAAACCTACTAATTGAGCCCAAGCGTGAGGATGAAGTTGACATGGGACTATGTCTTTATACCTAAGGAATGCTAGACCAAACTCCGGTAATGGAAAATGAAAGCCAAAGACTAAAGACGCCTTATGTACAGCCACGCCACTCCTGACCAAATCAGGTGAAGGTTCCCTATTGGTGGGAAGTCTGTATTGGTAATCGGAAGGAAGGGGAAAACAGGTGTTGATCTCTTCTAAATCTGCGATTGATAACTTACACTCAATACCGCCTTTTCTCAATGACTTACCTACGCGTTGAGAAGACATGGTCGAGGGTCGAATGTGAGATGAAACAAGTAAACAGGCAGCAGACCTAAGGGTTTGCGAGAGACCTAGGTTGTGAGAGACCTAAGTACGCAGGAGACCTAAGCACTATGCGAGAGACTAGACTCCTGCGAGAGACTTAAGGCTAGAACGAGAGATAGCAAAATGAAAGCGATAGGTGGTACACTTACCGTGACAGTGATGAGTGAGAGGTTTCCGTATGAGGGCGAAAGACTATATGATGCGGCAGACTGTGTTTGCGGGACAGCTAAAACGTGCGGCAGAGTGCTAGTACAAAGGTTTTCCTTACTCTATCTCGTTGGACTCCTACTACTTTTATAGCTGCGACAGGGAATACCAAACATCGCGCCAAATAACACCTCCCACAGAACTGGACTTTTTTCACTTGCAAAAATACTAGAAAAACAACAAAAAATAAGGAAAAGACTACAATGTCCCAAAATCTAAGTATTTATACTCTCTTTATTGGAAAAATCCAATAAGAGAGTGCGGAGCAATTGATATGGCAAAAGTCCATTTACATTAGGCTAAGGCCCAAACGCCAGAGAGTCCGCCACGTGATAGAAGCTTATTGGACCACGTGGCGTTCGGCGAGAGATAGCCCAAGACAGCATGGACCCTTTCGCCTATGGCAAGGCCTCTGTCGCCACGATAGATGTCCAAATATCTATTGCCCGAAAACCTGTCGCTTGTACACGTGGCACGTATTTATTCTCCTGCGTGTGGCGACAGACGTCTCCCACTCTCATGTGTCGCATCAATTTTACAGTCTCTTGCCAGCAACATATTTCCACCATTCCCGAGACTGACATTATTTTGTGTTATACGTGGAAACAAGCTCTCTTCAAAAAGACGTAATCATCCCCAGGTAATTACTCTATTATATTCGCCTATAAATAGGCTTCAGCTACAGTTTTATTCTCCAATTTTTGATGACTGGCTTTTACGTTTCTCAATACTCAAGAATCTTTGGCTGACTTAAGTATCGGAGTGCCTACGCAGGGAACCACCCCATGCATTCCTCTAACTTTTCTTGTTTTTACAGAAGCTTCCTGGAGACACATGGAGAGAAAAGACAGATATTGACGTCAGCAAGCATTTATTGTTGTTTTGAGCAACAACAAAACTAAAATCTAAAAAATTTAGGAAATTTTCGTAAGACACCAAATTAATCTGACGACGAAACTTCATCGAGAAATGAAATAAAATTACTTGAATACTCCTGAGGTAAATAAATATCTTCAAGCTTTCTACCTGTATAATGGAGAATACCTAAAGAATATTTTGAGTATTTAATTCAAAATTAAAATCAAATTAAAGGCAAACTTAGTATGACGCAAGATTATGTTGATACCATTTCAGAATAGGTATTGTAGGGGTGCCTAACACCTTCTATGCACATAACCATACTCCCTGACCCTAGCTTTTTGCACGTAGACGAATTCTGTTTCCATATATTTAAATAGGTGATTAATCACACTTAAATAAAGAATAATTGATGAAAACTTTTAATTTGTGTCTAGTGATTAGGTTTATAGAATTAAACATTATGACAATAAGGGTACAACATGGTGTTATTGGAAGAGATAATTATATTTTATGCAATAAAAATTATAACATGCAAAATTTGTGGAAACCAAATATGGCTTCTGAAAGTCGATTCCTAGAACTAATGTTTGGGTTTCGAAATGAATTTCTGGAAACACATCGAGGTATTCAAAAGTTCATTTTCGAATACCCAAGTTAGTGAATGGTTTTTCAGAAATTCATATTACCAATTCAAACATTTCTTCTTCACTGATGCTATCTGAGTAGGTTGCTTCTATCATGGTATCATTTTCCAACAAATTATCAGATTAATATTTTGTTTTCATTTTTTCCCCAAATTGAAAGTTTGATTTCGGGGTGGAATGTGAAGATTTGGAAAAGACAAGTTAAGAGAAGAGGAAGAAAGTAGGGAAATTGTGTTAGGGTTAATTTAGTAATTTCACCGAAGTTAATAAAATGTTCATTTAAAGGTATTTTGGCCTCAAAATAAAAATTTTGATTGCACAGAAGAAAACCAAAATTGCATTTAGAATTACTCCTAAAAAATCTATTTCAACTTAACAACCGTTATTTATTATAATTATACAAATATATTAAAATGTACTAATAACCAGTGGTGCTACTTGAACAAAAGATTTGGCCTTACGAGTTACTAACAAAGTAAATGAGCAGACCGTACTGAAAATTGCCAGAAAAGTTCCCATATATAGAAGAAAAGAAGGAAGAGGGAAATCGAAATTTTCAAAACTTATTCCCCAAAAAAATTCTATTATAAAATAGCGCCCCTTCTCTTCCCCAAAATCAAATTCCTATTTTGACCCGAAGCTGCTCCCTCTTTTTTCTCGAAACAGGAAAAGAAAACCACCGTCGTCCGTCGTCCACTCTTCATCGGACAAGGACCCGCGATCTTCGTTTCTTTAGATTTTTAATTTTTTTTTGGCTCTGATGGCGCACGTTAGCCAGCTACCTTGCGATGGAGACGGCATTTGCATGATCTGCAAGAAGAAGCCGTCGCAGGACGACACCCTCAGGTGCAAGACTTGTGCCACTCCATGGCATGTCGCTTGCCTCTGCTCCTTCGCTCGCCCTCAGACCCTTTCCGACACCCTTCGTTGGGATTGCCCTGATTGCTCCCTCATGGATCATCCTCATCTTCCTCCCCCTCCCTCGATCGCCGGGAAAACTGGAAGCTCCGATGAGCTTGTCGTGGCGATAAGGGCGATCGAGTCGGATGATTCGCTTACCGAGATGGAGAAAGCCAGAAGGAGGCAGGAGCTGGTTAGTGGTGGCGGAGCTGGGTCGTCGGACAACGACGGTGGAAACGTGAAAAACATGGAGGGGATCAACGGCGATAACGATGTCCTTGCTATCCTTGATGGAAATATTAATTGTTCAATTTGCATGCAGTTACCGGAGAGACCTGTAACGGTTAGTTCAGTATCTCTTCTTTCTATGTTCCTAAGTATATTTTCTTTTTGCTCATTGATTCTGAATCTGATGCATGTTAAGTTTTCCGTTGTTCCGTTTATCTAGTCAAAGATAAAAATGAGTAAACGACGCGTTTTTCTATTTAGCGATTACAACATTTCAGTTCACAAGCAAAACAGGGTAGTTTCCAGAGGCTGCAGAACAGATTTCCGTGACAAAATGATTGCTAGTCTTGTCTTTTTAGTTACAATGAAGCTACTAATTTTGTTTCACTTTTTCGCTTTTTGACATTTTAATTTGTGGTTGTAGATAAAGCAAGGAGAGCTTTAACCTTGTACAGTAATATGTTTTTGTTTTATCTTATTTATGATGGCAATTGCAAGAATCGAAATCTTGATCAATGATTAATGGGTGCCTAGTGCGTAATGGTTTGTTTTTCTTGCCGGAAAGCCAAAAAAAATGTTCCATAATTTCCCCTATTTCCTCCCTCGTCTTTCTTCTCTTTTATGCCTTAAACTCATTTGGAAAGTAACTCAAAGTACATTATTATGCTATATCTTTATACTATATGCCAAGGGAGATAAGTCTATTAAATTGGATGATATCTTTAATAAGTAAAATGTTTGCAATGAAGCCAATGGAAGTTGGTTAGGTTAGTAAAGGTTGTTCACTTTGCTTGTAAGGCTAGGTTCGACTCTTGTTACCAGCAATCTTCCTTGATGGGCGATCTGTAAATCCAAAGTAAGTTTTCGTTGAGGCTTGTAATATGCCCTGGCTTTGGACTGGGGAAGCTTTCCCTCACCTAAACTTTTATGTACCAGAAAAAAATGTTTGCAATGAAACCTGTTCGGTTATTGCTTTGTCCTTTTTGAATTCTCAAATGCTTTTCATCTAATTTCTCTATGGGTTGATGGTGAAAGGAGCACTAAAGATTGGGTGGGCATAACTAAACATGGTTTCTCTGCATGTGTGTATAGCCTGCTGGTAATAGTAGGCTGAGTGTACTGTAACTGTTGTTTGGCAAATGCTTATGACATCCTTTTTCCTCATTTTAGACACCATGTGGCCACAACTTCTGCCTCAAGTGTTTCCAGAAGTGGGTTGCGCAAGGAAAGAGCACATGTGCAAATTGTCGCAATCAGATTCCATCAAAAATGGCTAGCCAACCTCGAATTAACTCTTCACTGGTCACTGCCATTCGAATGGCAAAGATGGAAAAATCCACTGTTACAGGGGGAGTACCAAAAATATATCATTTTGTCCACAATCAAAATCGGCCGGATAAGGCATACACCACTGAGCGTGCTAAGAAACCTGGAAAGGCCAATGCTTGTAGTGGAAAGATCTTTGTCACAGTCCCACCAGATCACTTTGGGCCAATTTTAGCTGAAAATGATCCTCAAAGAAAGCAGGGTGTGTTGGTCGGTGAGACCTGGGAAGACAGGATGGAATGCAGACAATGGGGTGCTCACCTTCCTCATGTAGCAGGGATCGCTGGTCAATCAAAGTATGGCGCACAGTCAGTGGCCCTTTCTGGTGGATATATTGATGATGAGGACCATGGTGAATGGTTCCTTTACACAGGGAGGCATGTTATTGCTGTTTGCTATATAACTAATTTGCCTTGATCTTGCATTTATCATTGCATTGTGATATTCTTTATTATATTATTACTGTGGTATACAGCGGAGGAAGGGACCTTAGTGGTAATAAGCGCACAAATAAGGCACAGTCCTTTGATCAGAAGTTTGAGAAGTTGAATGAAGCATTGCGGCTAAGTTGTCGAAAGGGCTACCCTATCCGAGTAGTAAGGTAGATTCTGCTGATAAAGTTTATCCTTATTCAAAAGCATTCGAGTATCATATCCTCACACTTAATAGTTGATTATTTTTGTTACCGTATTTAGTTCTCTTTACATACATAAGCATCTGCATTTTATTCTTTTTCCCCCTTATGGTTTGACGAGAGGTACAAATATAGTGGTTCTTTATCCAGGTCCTAATAATGATTGGCATGATGTTTTAGGAGTGCGAATCAAAGTCAGAGGTTGCAATCAGTTATGACCTGAAATATAAGATATGATTACAGTGCATTCTAAGATATTAAATGTATACAAATGTAGTAAAACTAATTTATATGAACCTGGCCAATGTGTTTGCAAATTCTAGCAGTATATGTTAATAAATCGACTAAGGTGTTGTTTACCAAACTGAAAAAATTCATTGCTGAAAAACTAAGTATTAATTTTTTTTTTCTAAAATATGAAGTGTTGATAAAAATTGTTTGATTTATGTTGAGTAGGTTTTTTATTGAATCTTTTGCAAAAGAGATAATTTTAAATATTTTGCTTTGATAAAAGTTAATAAAGGAAAGAATAAATGATTATAAAGAAAGAATATAAGATTAAGCCTAAATTACAAAAAAAACCCTATGTTTAGTGACCGATTAAACTTGCTTCTTGAGGTTTAAAAATGACACTTTATAACCTGTGATTTTTTCTGTTAATTTTCAAATATTATTCGGGAAAAATGATGTATATGACATTGTTAGAGAGAGAAGGGCTAGAAATTCAAGGAAAAATAAAAGATGACAAAGAATAAAACAAAAAGAAAGGGCAAGGGATGAACATTTTTAGCTTCAAAATTAATTTGTAAAAAATTTCAAAATGGTTAAGTGTTACTTTGTAAACCACAAAGGCATATTTGTTATGCCATTAATTACATGGTGGGCTTTTGTAATTTACCTTAAGATTAATGTAATACTTAAGATTTTCAGCACTTTATTGAAAATCTTTCGTTAAGTAGTTGCTAAAAAGGAGTTATTAGATGCTTTGATAAAAATTAAATTATTGAAAATTATTATTGTTTATTGGACATACCCTATGTAAATAAGTGATTTTCTGTAAAAGGCAGATTGTTTTCAAATAATTAAATTTAATAATGTCAACTTCATGTAGCCTATTTCAATCTATTAGGATAAAAGTTCTGATGATGATGATGAATGTCAATTTCATGCGTTTATGGGATGGGAGGTTTATTATTGTTCTTCTACTGTCTATTGTTCCCTGGATTCCTCAGCCTTTGGTGGGTGATGTTTGCAAATTGATGTTTTGCAAGTGGTACCCATGTTTGATCTTAACTGTTGCTCTGTAATCTGTAATCCAAAATTCTGAAGCAAGAGGTTGATAGTTGTGTCATTGAACTTTTTCTTTTACTTACAATTATTTCCTCTTTTCTTGGACAGATCCCACAAGGAAAAGCGTTCTTCTTATGCCCCAGAAGCAGGGGTTCGTTATGATGGAGTTTATAGAATTGAGAAATGCTGGCGTAAAAATGGAATTCAGGTAAAATTTCTTAGGTTATGTTCCAATAACTAGAGATAGTACAGCAAGTCTTGCTAATGCTAACTATGTTTGCTCACTGTGTTTGGTCTGTTAGGGTTATAAGGTATGCAGATATCTTTTTGTTAGATGTGACAATGATCCTGCCCCATGGACAAGGTCTATTGCCCATTTCCATGTCTCTTTTCTTCTATGTATGTTGCAATGTGTGTATAATAATGCCTTCAATGAATCTACAGTGATATTCATGGAGACCGCCCCAGGCCTCTTCCTGATATCAAGGAGTTGAAGAGTGCAATTGATATAACTGAAAGGCAGGGATCTCCATCCTGGGACTTTGATGTAAGCTAATGCTGTTTTATTTTGAATGTTCAATGGGTCTCCCTGCTTTTTCTTCAAAAAAGAAAGAAAAACACCCTGGTTTCACTGTTGGATTCCTACAAAGTAGATTTTATCTCTATTTGTTTGTATCTAACTAGAAAAGATGTTTGACACATAATATGTTTGCAATTTAATCATAGTTCTGCCGTTTGTTGTTGGGAATTTAGTCAGGCTCCTAGCTATGGATTTAAAATGTCCTGAGAATGTTTGCTTCTGTTTCTCAGGAGGTAAACAGTTGCTGGATGTGGAAGAAACCCCCACCTTGTAGTAGAAAACAAGTAGATGGTGGAAATATTGTAGAGGGGAAGAAAAGGAGGAGAACCATGAAAAGTTTGTCTGCCAGAGAAAGACTTCTGAAAGGTTTGGTTCTGTGATAGTTTTCATTACAGCCTTTTTCAGTTATGTTCATCACAATATCATGTGGTTCTTTTACTTTTATGATATCAAACAACAATAACTAATGAAGCTATTCTGCTGATGGGTGCTTGTCCATGTAGAGTTTAGCTGCCAAATCTGTAGGGATGTGATTAATTCCCCCCTTACAACCCCTTGTGCTCACAATTTTTGCAAAGCATGTCTAGAGGATGCTTTTGCTGGTCAAAGTTTCACCAGACAGAGGACATGTGAAGGCAGGAGAATGCTTCGAGCACAGAAGAACATAATGAAATGCCCTTCCTGTTCAAATGATATTGCTGAATTTCTTCAGAATCCTCAGGTATTAGAGGCTGTGTCACATGTAGCATATATAGGAGAGCACAGCTCGCATATGTGAATTTCATCTATGCTGAAGTGTGCTATCTAAGGGGAGCTCCATTTTTCGATGCATTTTTTTTAATTTAAAAATTATAATATTTATTTAAGAAGTGTGTTGAGTGGATCTAATTGAATTGAATACTACAGTGTAAACAAATTGAACGATGCTAGTTTTCTTCTTCTACGATTAAAATGAAATGCCAATGATAAATTGCAGCTATAAATTTCTCCTGATGACATCTGGTCTCATGGCAGGTTAACAGGGAACTAATGACTGTGATAGAGTCACTACTAAGTAGAAATGTAGGAGTGGAACAGTCTGATGAGTCCAGTAAAGAAATTGATAGCAGGCTTGAAGAAAGAAATGTAGCTGCGGATGGTAATGGTCAAATTTTGGCGGAAGAAAACAACAGTCTGAGATCTGGTATGGAAGCTAAAACCCTGCGAACAGACAAGCTAAACGGCAAGTCATCTTGTCAAGGAAGGCCATTACTTGGGCAACCTGAAGTTGAAAAAGGTGAGATTGAAGGTGGTTCTGTTAAACCTGAAGTGACTGAAAATAGAGGTCCGCAAACTAATGCAGGTAAATTAAAACGGACTAACAAGCGGAAAAAATCAAGCAATGCATGCAATCCACCTATGTCACCTGTTGGCGCGATGAGCAGAAGCAAAAGAGCTGAACTGACAGCCAACTGATTTTCTGTCCAGCTTGCTCAGTTTCTCAGTCACCATAGTTTCAGTTATTTACCTTGAATTGTTTGGAAGGCACAGCAACAGTATTGAATGCCAATATTATTGTACCTGTGAAATATATTTTGTTATTATATGAAGTAAATCCAATTCCATTTATATCTTTGACAGCTGTTGCACAATTTCATCTTTTGCACACGTGTAGCGTTTCTCCATTCAGTTCAAATTTCACTTAAGGATCGCTACCTCACCGAGCATTATTACGTTTCGATTTTTCTCTTCGTTCGAATTGAATATATATTTTATGTATTCAGTTTTTATTTACCCTTTTGATTTTAGTGCTTGTCACTATAGTTTTAATTTCGCATTAACTTCTACTTTAATCTCAACACAAGATAATGTCATATGAAAACATCATACACCAATACACATTATTTTAGATTAATTTTGTTAGCTCATCTATTACTGTAGTGAACAAGTATAAGTTTAACGTTGACTCGATGTAATACTGCTGTTGTTGAAAATTTGCTTATTTGCCATTTACATGTCCTCACATGTAGACCTGGCAATTCGTGTTAAAAATTCATTTTCGTGTCATGTAAAACCGTGTTCGTGTCGTGTATTCGTGTCGAAAATTCGTGTCGACACAGAAAACTCAAAATGTTATTTTTAGCTTTTACCACATTCATATATTAATTTTACTTAATTTTAATCCCGTGTCATCTCGTGTCACCTCGTGTCATTTATTCGTGTCGTGTTCGTGTCGTATATTCGTGTCGTGTCTAAGATTGTCAAGTCTACTCACATATGTCATTGCATCTTTGTACATATCTTTAATTATTTCAATATATTTTACAAAGACTTTCCTCTTAACTAAGAGCCACCATAACATTTCTTTAGACACTTTATCATATGCTTTTTTTAAATCAATAAAGACTATATAAGGATATTTACCCTGTACTGGAGAACGCTCTATAAATTGTTTAAGTAAGTGTATTGCCCCTATTGTTGATTGGTTCGGCATAAAACCAAATTGATTCTCCAATATCTCTATATTATTCTTTAACCTCCGTTCTATCAATCTTTCTCCTAATTTTATCATGTGATTTATTAGTTTTATGTCTTAATACTTGAAGCAACTTTGAATATCTCTCTTATTCTTATAGAATGGTACCAAAGCACTCTTCCTCCATTCTTGAAACATTTTATTAGTGTTCTAAGTCTTATTAAAAAGATTTGTCAACCACCTAATCCTTACCTCCCTAAGATATTTTGAAACTTCAAAAAAGAACCCAACAATTTTTCCTATCTTCATCCTTTTTAATGCCTCCTTTAACTTTATCTCTTTAATTTTGAGCATAAAGCATCGGTTTAGATCCTTAGGAGGCATCGAGATGTCCAAAATTTGGCTTTGTTTATCATTAAATAATTTGTTTGAATAATCACGTCATTTTTTTATATCATTGTTCTTAATTAAAGTTCTTTGGCAGTCATCTTTGATGCATTTTACAACTCTTAGACCACGATTCCTCCTCTCTATTACTCGCGTCAATCTACATATCTATTCCTCTTCATCGTTTGTGTCCAACTTGTTATAAATATCTTTTACAACCTTTGCCTTGACTTCTATTACCACCCTCTTTGCTTCCTTCCTAACCAATTAGTATTTTGTGAAGCTCTCTTTGGTGTTTATCTTCAAAGTATTGTAATAATCTTGCTTAGTATTTATAACTTTCTTAATTGATTCACTCTACCATGTTGCATCCTTTCTAGTCGCTATTTTTCTGTTTGATACTTTTAGTATCTCTTTACCCACCTCCCGAATGCATTTTGTCATTTTGTTCCACCAATATATTTGGGTTCTCTATTATCCATTATTCTTTTTGGATCCTATTATTTCTACATACTACATGACAATCTTCTTTTAGCTTTCAACATCAAATCCTTGTAACTCCGTTTTGTTGGTTCTTTCAATGTCGTTTATGAATTTTCGTGTGTAGGACTAGTAATCTATATTGCGTGGTAACACTTGCTTGAGTCAATGGTAAATTCTAGACATCTGCGTATATTTCTCCTCCTAGTAAAAAAAAAATCAATTCAACTTGCACTCGGTCAACTCTTAATGGTTATAAATTGAGATTCTCTCTTCCTAAAATGTGCGTTCACTAGAATTAAATGTAGGATAAAGCAAAACCTAAGATAGCATCCCCACCCTCGTTTTTTATACTATAGCTAAAACCCCAATGTATGCTCTTGAAAGCCTCTCTATTAGCGCCTTAAGGTTACCACCAATAAAAAAGTTCTCCTAGAGGCACTTTTTATACTACCTTATCTAAATCCTTTAAAACCTATGATATACTAGCCTCCTCAAGTTCAATCTGTAGTGCATATGCACTAATAACATTCAAAACTTCGTCTCCTCGAGCTATCTTAACCTAAATAGTCCCATCCCCTTGTTTCTTAACCTGTACAACATCTTTCTTAATCTATGGTGATACCTACACTATTTCGATCTTTATCTTTTCCTATAAACCAAAGTTTATATTGCCAAAGTGCTATCTACTTAGCCTTCTCCCCAACCCATTTGGTCTCTTAGAGACACAAGATGTTAACCCTTCTTCTACACATAACCTCACAAATCTCCTCTAACTTACTATGAAGTAAGCTTTTATTCCAAGATCTTGATCTAAACTTATGGTTATGAATTAACTTCCTTACTCATCCCATCCATTATGGTGTGAGAATCTTTACCTATTTAACACCACATCCAAACATCTATACAGCACATCGCTTCCGGACGACGACTTAACAACCATTGCATACTTTTCATTACACTCGGGTTTTGATGCAACACGTCGTTGAGTAAAAATAAAAATAATTTTACTTGTTTTCAATTTATTAGCAAAAGTATTTTTTTATATAAAAATAATTTTAGAAATTTTAATTTCTTTATTAATTAATCAATTTATTATAAATAATTTTTATCTAATTTCATTAAAGATCATTTTCAATTCTTAGTATACTTCATTTTACCGCCAACAATGCGTTTGCATCCAAATACATATACCACCGATATAATAATTAATCTCAAATCCACCACTATTTTCAATATCACCGGAGCTAATCTCATTGCCCTCCAAATAAGCCCCCTGTCAAAATCAGTATGCAACTATTGTCAAACTCTCGGCAAATGGCAAATGGCAACTGTCAAACTATATATCCTCTTCAATGTCCATAACACCATGTTATTCACATGTAAAAAGGATGAACAACTATCACACTATATAACTAAAATTCCACAATCTTATATATGTCTTTAAAGGGTAAATTATTTGGTTATATTATTTATAGTAGCAAATAACTTTATCATCTCTCATCTCATCATCATCATTAGAGCATTTATCCCATTATCAGTGTAGGCTAAACTTTATCATCTACCCAAAAAAGAAAAAAAAACCAAATATTTCTACACATTTCCTTTATTCTCAATATGATGTGAAGAGACCAACAATCTAGAGGTTGAAACGTTTTCATGCCATACATAAAGCTAACTAAAGAAACATCACAGACAACATTGAAAGTACACTAACAAAATTAAGAACCCAAAAATTTTCCTTGTTTTAATTAACAGACCTATTGAAGTGTGGCTTCTTGGCTCTCTAACAGTAATTTTCATTGCTCAAGTTTCTCGATCAAGGCCTTCTTCTCATCCTCGGGTAGAGAATTGAACATAAAGACAGATTTGTCACCGATATCATCCTTGAAAGCAAACAACAAAAGTTAATCAGCAAGGAGATATCTGAACATTAATATCTGATCCAAGTAATAAGGTACCTTAATGGGCTGAGTAAACTTCCTTCCAGCAAATATTACAAACAGAGCCATCCAGGAACCCAATAAAGTAAGTTTCAATCCATCATCCATCAAACCAGTCTGCATTTCGAGCAAAAGCTCATCATGAACTATAGAGACCAGAGCTCAAAAGCTGCAATACTTAAGAAGTTCAGCAGTTCGATGACCATGATATAATCAACCCACTGACACGAGCAAAGGAAGCAAAAGTAAAAAGTATTAAGTTGCATGATAATTAAATACCAGGTGCACTAGAAGAACTGTGGGTATGACAAATGTTAAAATACCAGCTTCCAACTTCCCATAGCAGAGGCCTGTTTAACGAATTAAAACTAATCATAAGAGAAAAATACGATATTGATTCACAACAATATGGTATTAGACAATCGAAAGCAGATATGAAGTTAGAACATACAATTTCTATACAAACGGTTAAAGGTTAATTGAATGGGGCTTAGCTTGACTATGACATTACCTTCTTTGAAAACAAGTCCTGTCAATGAAGCAAAAAGAGGGCCAACAAACCAGACAGCCATAGGGTTATCAACAACATACTGCACCAAGTTCTCCTCAGCTGGTTGAGCCAGGGCTACGTAGGTTGCCAACGACCCAACAACACCAAGTGCCCATAATGCTTGAAGGGTACGTTTAATCTCAGTTACATAGATATGAATCAAATACAAGGATAGGCCCAGTCCACCAGCACCAATCAAGTAAAACAAATTAAGATTTTGCTCAATAATTTCTTTCAATGCAAAGTTGTCAGGTAAAAATGCAGCTGACGCAGCAATTACAAACGATGAAGCAGCAGTCACTAATCCTGATCTGTATAAAACAACCTGAAAAAAATACATACATACATACATAAAATATTCCAGATTAAGATAAGGCAAGGAAGGATTCATCAAATTTATTTTGAAATTCCACAAATCTTCACAGAATACTCGAGGGAATACAGCAGAAGGGCATGAAATTAAAATTCATTACCTCGCGTACGTCTTCAGGATCAACGGTCCAGGGGCCATAAGCGCCTTGATAAACAGTTGGATCAATGGACCCCTGGGAGCTTTCTTTCACGGCCTTGCATTTTACCTTCCTATTTCTAACTCCGACCTCAAACAGCGATGACGAATAGCAGAGAGACGGTTTCTTAGAATTCGTTGAGGGCTTAACTCGGGAATTTTGAAGTGTAGAAGGAGGAGTTACTAAGATGGTGGGTAGCACGCGCGACGCCATAACTATGCGGATTGCTACGTTTCTCTCTCGTAATTAATTAATTAATTTTTTTCTTCTGATTAATTTTTTCTGGTCCTGATAATATTTTGGAGATCACGCCGGGCCTACTCCACTTGTTTTAGATTTGTTGTTTCACAGGTCATTGAATGTCGAAATATCTGGATTATCCTGAATATATGGTTTTTTTTTTTTACGGCCAGACAGCTAGTGTCCGTATAGTACACGCGCTGCCCTCTGGGCTCTCGGGCTCCAGCGTTGCGAACGGGCATTGGAATATTTTCTTTTTGTTAAATTATGTGTGTGGTAAGGAATAATTTTAAATTTACTTCCACTTTTGCTCTTTATCCTTCAAATCAAAAACACTCTTATATCAAATGATGATACTCATGGCAAAACTTGATTTTTTTCACATGATTTGTGCAATCAAATTTGCGCATGAAATATGTCTCAATGTAGTTGGCATACGATAGAAGAGGTTCAATCGCAAGTTTACTTGCATTGATATATCAATCAAGCGCAAGTCAACTTACGTTGAAATGATCTCTTGACGCAAACTTATTTGCGTAGAGAGCTTATATCTACGTAAGTTGGTTTGAGCGGATAGTTTGTTGTGAAATTTAATTATAATTTTATTTTAATAATTATAATTAGTTATTTTATTGTATAATTTTGACATGTAATTAATTATATAATAAAAATAATTAATTATAATCATTAATAAAATTACATAGAAAGTTATCAACGCAAGTCAACTTGTGCAGATGTAAGCTCTCCCCCAAAGAAACTTGCGTAGAGAGATCATTCTAGCGCAAGTTGGTTTGTGCCGAGGCAAGCTCTTTGCTCAAGAAGCTTGTGCAAGGAGCTAATCCCAACGCAAGTTGACTTGCACTTGGTTGGAACATCCGTGCAAGTAAATTTTGGGCCTGAATCTCTTCCTAACATAAGCCAACTTAAGTGGAGATATGCTTTATGCGCAAATTCAGTTTTAAATCCTAAACTTGGATGGTACGCCACTCCTTGAACTGCCATGGTGTCGATTTTGCTGTTGAAAATTCAAAGAAATTGAATTATATTTTTATGAAATAGAATGCAATATAAATAATACAAAAGAAAAAAAAATTAGAAATATCATGAGGTTAATTGTGATGGGTTGAAATTGTATCAAAAATGATAAAATAAAGCAAGAAAACGTGCAGCCAAAGAGAAAAGGGACAACACGCTACCTTGCTGGCCATTTAGTTGCATGGCTGGAAATTTTTTAGAGAAAATAAATTGCAAATTTTGGTAAAGAAATACAATATAAAAGAAGAGGAATTAAAGTTTAATATGACTAAAATCTTATTAGTTGAAGTGGACAACAAGAGGAGCAAGGAAGTCAAGAAACGTACAGTGAAAAAGAGCTGCAGCTGTTCCTTTTTCTTGCTGCAAGTTTCTTCACAAATTTAATGCATTTTAAGACAAGGAATGATGAGAAAAATAAGATAAGAAGCTAAGTGGCACAATGTTATTGGATACCTTGAATAAAATAAAGACTAATCGAAGAAAAACTTCAGCAAATTGCCATCTTCATCATCGATTTTTGCTGTCTTACGAGAGCCCGAAATTGTTTCAGTTTTGTGCTCTGTTTTGGTCATTGTTCATCCAAGAAAAAAATTCAGCAAAAGTCATACTTTGATAGCTAACCTCTTAACCTTACCATCCATCTTCCCTCCATCAATTAAACCATCAAAGAACCAAGAGAAGAGGGCTAAAATTGAAGCAGAAAACAAAATTCTGTTCGGAGTGGACAATCGGTCAAGGTAAGATAAATTGATTTCTATGGTTTTGTTGATATTTAATGATATATTTCTATGTTTTATAATATAATAAACATGATTATAGGATTGTTTTTAGTAAAATCCTATTAGATCATAGAATTAGCACAAATTTAGATCTTGATATAGATTTAGAAAAACAAAGAAATTATGTTACAAATGGTATGATGATGATGAGAAATAAATTATGGAATATAAATAAATTGAAGAAGAAGCTTGGAATGGTGAAAAGAGTTGAAAAGCAAAACTTGGCTAGAAAAAGGGGTCTCGGTTTGGACATGGAAGAATTGGAAAATTATAGCTTCATGCAAGAATAGGAAAATTATGGCTCACGTGGACAAGGAGGAATAGATTGGAAACAAGAAAATTAAGGAAAATGTTGAAAGTCAATGAAAGGGGCCAAAGAAGGTTCGGCCATGACTTGGTTTAGGTATGAAAAATGCTGAAATTTTATGATTAAGGGTAGAAAATAATTATAGAAATTAAAAGAGAAGGATTGGTGAAATTAAAACCAAAAAAGGAACTAAATTAAAGAAATTGAGATTTAGCACCAGTATAATTATACTGGTTGTGCTTATGTTATGACATTAGGAGCTGTATTTTTTGAATATTAGGGTCTTAAAAATAAGACAAAAAATCTTAATAATTTTTGGTAAAATTATTTTGCAGCCTGAGTCGACGAAATTCGGTTAGCGTAACTGGGACGATCGTCTGCATAAGACTGGTAAGGGGGGAGTGTGTGAGTTGTAGTGATATAATGAATTGCATGTTTTCTCAAGCTAAATTTTATGAGAATATTGGATGCATGATTTGGTTTGAAAACATGCGAAATTGTGGTTGATAAGTTGGTTTATATACTGCGAATTGTGTGCAAGAGGTTAGGAATCCGCAGCCGTTATGCTGTCAGAAAATTTCCAAAAGTATTCTAAAATATTATAAAATATTTTAGATGCATGAAATGATTTAAATGGGAAATTTTGAATATAATTTCCACCAATTTTCCATAAATTGGAAATTATGAGAAAGTTATAAAATTAAATATTCATGTTTTATATTTTCATTAAAGTGAGAAATTAATTATGTTTTATATGACATTAAATATTCAAAATGAATATTTATTGTGTTCTCACTTAATACATGAATATTTACTGACTGATTTACGGTATGTGGAAATGAGAAATATGAAAATGTGATAGCCTTATTGATAAACATGAAATATTTCAAATTATTTTGAATAAGATCCATAAAGGCTGTGGTAAGGGTTTTTATACTGTTTTGAGACTTAGGCCCCGAGATTCATGCTTACTACTGTTACTATCACGTAGCTGTTTGACCCGCTAGTCATCAGCGGTTTCGGATGTCACTTGGCAAGTGTACACTGAGGACCCCCTATAGATCATGGCCATAAATCTTACTGCATACTGTTACTGTGTCCCTTTGGGGATGATTACTGTGTCCCTTAGTGGACGATGATAGCATGATATGATGTAGGATGATGCCTAGTCTCAGCTTATTGATTAATGTTTATTGAAGGGATAACGAAATACTGTTTTACTGTACTGCACTGTGAATTACTGTTTACTGAACTGAATCGTACCAAAATACGGTTTTACTGAACTGTATTGCACTGAGAAATACTGTTTACTAAACTAAAAGCTACTGATTACTGTTTATTGAACTAAAAGCTACTGTTTACTATTTACTAAATTGAAACATACTGATTACTGTTTACTGAACTGGTAGCTACTGACTTCTGTTTATTGAACTGGTAGCTATTGATTACTGTTTACTGAGCTGAAATCTACTGATTACTGTTTACTTAACTTAAAGCTACTGTTTACTGAACTAAAAGCTACTGTTTACTATTTACTGAACTGAAACCTACTGATTACTGTTTACTGAACTGAATTGTACAGAATACTGTTTACTGAACTGAAAGGAAATTTACTGTTTTTGAGAAAGAATACTTTGAAAATTATTTCTAAAATAGAAATAATTACTGAACTGTTATCTAGTGAATTGGATATTTATAAGCTACTGTACTGAAAGGACTGTAACTACTGTTTTACCACTGGACTGTCACGTGTTTTGAACTGTACTGAAAGGAAGGAAAATAAATGGTTTATCCCATTTATAATTATGAAAAAAAATGAGTATTAAATTGTTTTATCAAGACAATTTATAAATTACTCCTTATAGTCGCTCTGGATTTCCAAGACAAGACAGGTATTCCAAAATACCTTCCATGCTCCATCTGGATTTTCCGGCCAACTATAGTATCCTTCCTTTATTATGCTTAGTGTTAGGAAAATAAATATTTTTCTGCATATAGATTTCATTATATCAAGCAGCATACGACTCCTTTACTGAGCATGAGGTTCGCTCACCCCTTTACTTTCAAAATTTTTCAGATTAATTATGAGGATTATTTGATGGCTTCCTCGGATAAATATAGCTGCGAGTAGCCCATTGGGACAGAGCATTGAAATTTAAAAAGTATAGTCACTTTTCTTATATATTCAGACACTTGTATACAGTACTACATTATTGTAAAATAGAAACAGGGGATGTAAAGTGTATGGAATATTGTAAAAATGTTTATATTCAAAATTATTGAATAAATGTTTACCATTTATTACTATTAATGATCAAGTGTTAAAGACATTACAGACAGCCCAACCGGCAAGAATGTGTAAAATACTAGTAAATATTGTGTAAAAATGTACACTCAAACTGTTACATTGGATGAGCAAGAAATTTTGACCAATCTGTGTTGATTTGATCACAACTTTAGATTGACAAATCCAATTGTCAAGCCTCAATGGACAAGAAATTTTTGGAATGAAAAAGCGGACGTACAGATTTTAGGGCTAACCTTTTCCCTTTTAATTTAACAATGGTTTGCGTAGCGAGCACTCTAAATCTTTTAGTTTTGGGTTACTATTCACCTGATCTCAGTTTAAGGTTGATTTCATTAGGCCCCAGTTTATTTCATAACTTAAAACCACTTAAATTTCAATTTCGACACCATTTTCGCTTAACTACGGAAAATTCCCTGTAATACATTTTAGACAGCATAGCAAAACATGATTCGTTTCTCGATATCTTTGGCCTGAAATGGCCTATTGTACTCTCACATAGTCTAATAGAATGTTTAGAGATGTTTCATAATTTTCAGAAAACCTAAAGGTTATTAAAAAAAATTCCTAATCAAATATTATAATATTTTTGATAATATTCACATCAAAGCTCGACAAACATTCGTTTACATCCCGATTTTACCTGGTTTTCTAAAGTAATTACATATTCATACACATCACATTACACTACAATATTGTACAAAATCATTAAATTTCAAATACATATAAATAGTAAACTCATATTTCGAGCTATGAATTGAAGTCTAACATTTAGCTTGAACTGTCAAAGTGACACATTGATCTTGTCAAAAGTTGTAATCTTGGCTTAACCTGTGGAGGGAAAATGAAAGAGTGAGCTTGGGGAGCTTAGTAAGCCACTACACAAGTGCAGAGTAAACAATACGATACAGTACAACTAATGCATGCAACACATGTCTCGTCATGTCGCCTATCAATAACTAGTTTAAACTTCATATCATGTGTAACTTAATATTAAAAATCTTATATTTCTAATTTAGGACTTCGGTGACACTATCATGGGTTTCGAGACATCAAATGGGAGGATATTTTAAAGTACCTTATTTCTTCCGGCACCTGACATCACAACTATAGTCCTACTTCAAATCATATATACATATGCAATGTCTCATCACAATACATTTACGGTAAAATTGACGTTATGCACCCAAAACTATGTAAAGTCAGTTTTATCAAACCATGTAGTTCTCGTAAAAATAATGCTTCATATAGTGTAATTACATGTCATATAACTTCATATGCAATGTTCATAAAACATAATTCCTTAGGCAAACTCGGTAATTAACTAATAAAGTCTTAGCCTACTGTATCAGTAAGCAATTCTTGCTGCCTTGGAATTTACGTGTTACCTATGGCCATAGATCCTTATCACCTCCAATTCTAGTGATTAGCTAGAATTGGAACCTGTCAATGATGTTTTCAGACAAGCCTCGTATTGCCCATATAGGAGTATCAACTACTTGGGTGTGTCCTATGATGCTTTATTGTCTCATAGAATAGTGGGATGCCATAAAAACTGTAAACTAATAATCAACTCATGTTTAGAAGTCTCTTATCAGTAGGATGTAAAAGCAATGCACGCTTTATCTAGAAAACTCATGAACATGCCATATGGTCATATTATTCACATACTTCAAAACATGATGCAAATGAGATGTAAAAGCTTTTATACATTTGGTATAAATATCGCATATGCTTAAATATCATAAAACACAATGTGCATAAAGATGCAATATGTAATAGTCCACAGTATAGTAAATAACACATTTTATACATAATTTACGGTTGGCTGTTTGTGATGCCGTTAACACTTTAACAGTCATAGTAATAAACGGTAAACATTTCTTTATTTAATAAATGCGGAATATGAAACTTTACAATATTCCTTACACTTTACATCCCCTGTTTCTATTTGATCATAAAGTAGTACTGTATACATGTGTCTAAATATATAGGAAAAGTGACGGCACCTTTAAAATTCAACGCACTTTGCCCCAGTGTGCTCACTCGCAGCTCTATTTATCGAAGGAAGGCCTCAAAATAACCTTGCAATTAATCTGGGAAGTTGAAAGATAAGGGGGTGAGCAAACTGCGTGCTCAGTAAAGTAGTCGTATGCTGCTTGATACAATGAAATCTATATGTTGGAAAATATTTATTTTTTCATAAATCTATATGGAATATATCATTCAATTTTCATCACTTCAGTAACAGTTCAAAACACGTGACAGTTTTAGTGATAAAACAGTACAGTGAACTGTAGATATAAAATTGTAGAAACAGTAATCAGTCATTTCAGTATAGTAGTTTGTAAATATCCACAATCGTTGGATAAACAGTTCAGTAATCATTTCTATATTAGAAATAATTTTCATAATATCTTTTTTTTTCAATAAACAGTGACTGTCAGTGTAGTTCAGTTAATAGTAATCAGTACGATACAGTTTAGTAAACAGTATTTCTCAGTACGGTACAGTTCAATAAACAGTATTTCTTAGTACCGTATAGTTTAGTAAACAGTAATTCTTAGTACCGTACAGTTTAGTAAACAGTAATTCTTAGTACTGTACAGTTCAGTAAACAGTAATCAGTAAAATCCAGTTCAGTAAACAGTATTTCAGTAGGTTGAGACTAGGCATCACCCTAAATCATATCATGCTATCATTATCCCCTAAGGGACACAATAACAATATACAGTAAGATCTATGACCATAATCTATAGGTGGTCCTCGGCGTACACTTGCCAGGTGACTCCGGGATCGCTGATGATTGGCGGGTCAATTAGCCACTTGAGGGTAATAGTACTCAGTATGCATGAAATCGGGGCCTAAGTCTCAAAACAATATAAAAATTGTATCATAGCCTTATGGATCTTATTCAAAATAATTTGAAATATTTCATGTTTATCCATAAGGCCTCACAATTTCATATATTTTCTCTTTTCATGCATTTCCATCTTTTTCACATTTTTCTCAAAATCATCTCAACCATTTATTCACAATTTCATCACCTTTATGGAATTTATAAAATAAATAAATTCAATAATTAATCCCAAAAAGGTATAAAATCATTTATTTTCTCATAAAAATACCTTTAAAGAAATCTAATGAATTAAATCTTTTATTTAAATAATTATTTCCAAAAAGGTATTTATTTCTCATTTCCAAACACAGCGAAAACAGTCGATAAATATTCATGTATCAAGTGAGAATCTCATAAATATTCTTTTTGAATATTTAATAGTATAATGAATATATTTTATTCTCACTTTAAATGAAAATCCATAACATGAATATTTAATTTAGTATTTTTTTAACAATTTCCACTTTATGGAAAATTTATGGAAATGATTTCCAAAATTCATGATTTATTCCATTTATGCATCTAAAATATTTCATGATATTTTAGAATGATTTTAATAATTTTTTGGCAGTATAACGGCTGTAGATTTTTAACCTCCTACACGAAATTTATAGTATATAAACCAGCTTTCAACCACAATTTGCATGTTTTCATAGCATATCAAGCTTTCAATAATTTCATAAAATTTAACTTGATAAATCATGCAATTCAATGTATCCATAAAACTCACACACTTCTCCCTTACCTGTTTATCGAGATCGTGCTATCTCATGTACCACACGAACGTTGAACTTCCAACTGTGACTATCCAGCAGTAGGGGAACTTGATTTTTGATGATTTTTGGCTGGGATTTTTAGATAGTTAGGGAGCTATGGAGGTGAGGATGAATTTATATGAAGAAACTTAGGTGATTTGGTGATGAGAAGGGGGTGATTCATAGTTGGGAATGTAAGAAACTGCTGCTGTTAACCGACTTCCTTAGCTGAAATTGTACCGATTTTTAACTCAATTTAATATCAATTTTAAGTACAAAAATCAGCCATGTGTCTCTTAATTTAATTTCTCTTGTCTTTTCTCCTTTTTTACCTTTCATCCTTTCTTTTCTTTAAAGGGTTCCAGCCGAGCACAGCACAGCAACCAAAAGAAAGTGGCATGTAAACCACAATTTCTGCTGCACGATTTGTGACTCATTTTCCCTCTTTTTGTAGGCTTCGACCAATAGCAAATTTTCATGTTAAATATTGAACTTCTCTTCCTTTAAGTATTATTTATATTGGATTTTATACTATAAAATTTTCAGCTACGTTTCCTTTAAATGGATTCAGCTAGGCAGCCCAACAGCAGTAAGGGGTGGCGTATGGAGACTTATTTTATGCTCCTTTTTGATTTAATTCCCCTTTATTTTGTGTGTTCCAACCAATGGCAATTCATCACTTGTCCAATTAAATTATTTCCTTCTCTTAGAAATCATTTCTTTTATATTTCATACCATTGAAATTGTATTTAATTTCCAAATTTTCAGATTTTCTTCATTGGTTATTTCTATACCTTAATTTCATCATTTGATATTTATTTCACCTCACATACACCATATTATAATTCATAATTACAATAAATTCAAAATCCAAAGTGGAAATCCAAATTAATTATTTATTTAATGTAGACACCTAATTTTGTCCGGATCAAAATGTCGTTATGCATATAAGAGTATGATTCTTATTGAACTTAAAGCTTTGATTTGAATGAATCTCTCAAACGAATTTTAAATTGAACTCTCTCATTGTGATTTAAATTTGAATATAATCTGAGTTGCAAATGTCAAAATTAGTCCAAAGCTTCTAAGTTCAATCTGTGTCCGTTCTTTGTTGGTTAGCCTCCCTTTCTCTTTTACTTTGTTCAAATTTTATTTTTATTTTAATTTTTATAATTATTTTAGTCTAATATAAAATATATATAAAATTAGAAAACCACCAAAAAAAAAACAAAAAAACAAATTATTAAAATCAAAATAAGAAAAAAAGAAGAAGAATAAAAATTTTTGAATTTTGTTTTAATTTTTGGGTTTCAAAAATCATATCATCATTAACCCCTACAATGAAAAATGGTTAGTAGAATTAAGTAAAAATAATAAACATATATGGTTGAAATAATAAGATGATGAAAACATAGTAAGAGGCCAACTTGCCCATTGCCATTAATGCCACCGCCCCTACCACTTGCACTGTCATCATTTCCCTGCAACTTGCCACTACCATCATCCAATCAAATTCAACCTCCGAGCACTATAAATGGCAGTGCTCGGAGTTCACAGAGGGAGGAGGGGAACCAGCCACCCAATTTCGACAACCTCAAAAACCTTCCAACACAGCTCAATTCCCTATTCCCTTCTTTCTACTGCCACCCGACAATCAATCCCACAAAACCCACAATCACCAACACATCAAACCAATACAGCCATCCAAAAACCAATCCCAAACCGGACAGCCTCAACAGCAACCATAGCCAGCCAATTTCAACCCGAACCCATCCCAAAGCCTTAACACACAACCAAGCCAATCAGCCCTACATAGTACCAGCAAACACACATAGAGCGGCCAAGGGAGGAGGGAACCATTACCAAAAAAAACTTCCGGAACCTTTAAACCCAAAATCACCTAAGACAATACACTCAACAATCGACCTTCATTCTCTTCAAACCACAGAAAACAGCTAGCATCAAAGCACCCAACGCAACCCCAAACACTACCCCGGCACACCAAAAATCATCATTGCCAGCCCAAACCAAAAACACCACACAAACCACAACCAAGAATTAATCCAAACAACAATCAAGTCAAGCAGATAGAAATAAAATAAAATAAAAAATTAAAACTAAGAAGGGAAACCGAAAACAATGGAAGATCTCGGGGTTTCGGTTTGGGCTTTTAACGATTTTTTTTGAAAACCCAAAGGTAGGAACATAGGTAGGGCCGAAGGGAAGGTTCGATCGATGGTGGTGGTGGTAGATCTAGGTGTTGAGGAACCGCCGGCTTTAGCTTCAGATTCACGAGGGTAGATGCTTATTTTGAAGAAACTAAACGCGGAAACGGAAAGAGGACGAAGAGAGGCTTCGGAAAAAAGCCTTTCTTTTTCATTTATTGGGCTGCCGGTGACGGTGTCCAGCGACAGTCCGACGGGTACAGGTGGCGGCCGGATATCTCCTGAGGGAGAGGGAGAGGATTTCTGAAAAATTTTTAAGCAGGTAAAAAAATAAGCAAAAAAAAAAGGGACCATAAGTCTAACAAAGGGGCGGATCAGCGCGTCGACTCGGATCCTACTCGGGTCCGCGCGTCCCTCCCCTGTTTTATTTTATTTTTTATTTTTATTTTTTTTACTTATTCAGTTATTAAGATTTGATTATTTATTTAATTATTTATAACTTTATTTATTTATTCATTAATTAATTATTTTTTAACTTAATTTTGTTATGTTATATTTATCTAAATTTAATATTAATAACTTTTAAAGTTTCCTATAAATATATTAAAATTTTTCCAAAAGGGTGGACAAATAATGATAATAATTTAAATTGAAATATTAGTTTAAAATTAAAATTAATAAAAATTAAAGTATTAATTCAAATTAAGTATTTTCTGAGTTTGTTCAAAATGGTGACCAATTAAACTTTATTCAAAATAATGAACAATAAAATACCATAAACTAAATAAGTAAGTCTATAAATATTTTAAATCACTTTTATTATTTAAAGTATTAATTTAAAAATTAAAATTATTAACTATTTTAAGAGATTGTCCAAAAGGGTGGACAAAACAAAAATTTCAAAAATTTTACAAATAAGTTTATGAACATTTTAAAACTCCTTGTGCTAAATGGTGGACAAGTAAAACTTATTTTAAAATTAATAACAAATTAAACTATTTAAAGTATTAATTTAAAAGTTTGAAATTAAATATTATTTTAAGAGATTGTCCAAAAAAGGTGGATAGTAAAAATTCCATAAATTCTGCAAATAAGTTTATAAATCCATTGTCTTAAATGGCGAACAATCAAAATATTAATTTAAATCAATACTTGAAATCTAATTTAAAATTCTTAAAAATTAAAATTATTTTATTATGAATCCAAAAAGGTGGCTTACAAATAATCTAATAAAAATTACATTTAATGAAAATATAATTAATAACAACAATAATATAATTTCAAAAATAGTTCGTTTGGAATGGTGGACGATAAAATACCTTTCCAATTAAATATAAAAATATATATTACCAACGATGGAACCACTTCGAAAAGATGAAAGATCTTCTTCGAATACTCTTGAGGCATACTAGAGTTTCATCAAAATGATGAAGAAACATCGAGAAAAATCTTTAATATTAGATAAAAATATCAATAATCATGACCAATATTAGGAGAATGCAAAATTAAATGGTACCGTCCATCGGACGGGCGTCGTGGGGGGTGCTAATCCTTCTCCACGCGTAATCGTACTCGCGAATCCAATCTCTGTAATGTAAATCAGTCATTATCCTTAGAGTCAAATAGGTGACCAATCACACCTATATAAAAGATTGGTGGCGACTTCCTTCCTAATCAAATAATTTAAGTCTAGAGATTAGGTTCCCGAGCTTGAACGTCACGACAGCTTGGCGACTCCACTGAGGACTTTTAGAGTTAGGCCATAAATTAATCTCGCATCTTCTTAGGTCATGATATGGTGTTCTTAATCTAATATCTAGTTTTTATGCCCTTATTGTTTTGCTGCAATTATATTATTTGTTTATTGTGTTCATTGACCATATTATTATTTTCATATTATTGCTTTAATAAATGTGGGGCATATAGGATGAGGTACTGTAATTATTGGTCTGTTCCCTTGTACACACTACACGTACACTTGCATGCATCAACTCTACACCCGAGCTTTGTCCCTTTAGGAGGAAGTAAAATACCTACGCTTTCATGAGGTGTAAACCTCTGCAGAGGCTAGCGAAATACTCCCACTTAGATTGAACCCTTTCGGTTTGTAACCTGTGATGGGTGAGGATCGGGGTGCCTTATTAGTCCAGAGTGGACGATAGTAAGAAACAATTTGAAAACCTTCTAGCCTCATGAAAGCTTGAACCCAGCATAAAGTGAGCCGTAAGGTACCAACTTTAGGTACAGCCATGCTTGCATTTTTAGAAAATGCCTGAAGTTAGGGCACAAGAGGGAACTTTCTTTTTGTTACAAAATAGATACCACATTTAAAAAAAAACTTGAAATTAAAGAAAATAAAAAAAGGGAAAAATTGCTTTTTGATAGGAAAATAAAAACAAAATTCCTTTTAAATATTTTTAAGAATTTCTAAGCTTTTATTAAATCAAAACAAAAATAATAAAGGTCATGAAAAAAATAGAATAAAGAAAATAAAAAATAATAATAGTAGAAAATAAAAGAAACATAAAAGAATCATTTTAAAAAAAGCATTTTAGCATAACCATCATTGCATCATTCATTATTGCATTCATATATTTGTGCCCATGAAATGGAATTTCTTTGTTTTCAAGATTCTGTCAAATTATTGAAATGATCAAAAAACAAGGAAAGAATTTTATATCATAGATAAGATAATAAATTAATTTTTTCTTTCTTCAAAATTTGTGGTAATACAAGGGCTAAGACTATCAATTTTCAAATCAAATCGTGTGTCACTCAAATTAAAGCTATGGAAGATAAATAAGAAAGCCAAGTAGAAAAGTTAGAGAAAGGGCAAGAAGAAATGAAGGGGCAATTGACTGTGATGATGGACATGAGGAAAACGATTGAGGGGCAAGGTTATTCAGGATGACATAGAAGTTATCTAAACATTTTATGTAACCCTAAAAGGAGCTTTTGTATATTGACTTTTCATGGCTTTCCGTTGTTTCAATAAGAGTAACTGATGCATTTTTAATCATATCTTTTTGTCGCTCTCTTTTGAAACCCCTTAACTTGTAAATTCTCCTACATTTTTATTCATTTTGGTCTCTGGATTGCCTTTCCATACCTGATCCATTCTAAACGATGAATATAATATCGATCATGATGATAATTTGGGATAAAACTCTGAAATCTATTAACTATTTTGTCCTCAAACTCTATAAGAATATCGACAGAATTGACAAAGTCCACACTACGACAATTGGAATCAACCATCAATTTAATAGATATTTGTGCTGAGCTTGATAAATGATTCTTCAATAAGAGTTACCATGTTTGAAATAATCAATGGCCATCTTTTGTTTCCCGTCTCAGAAAGAAAGAAAAATTATCCATTTGCTCTCCTCTTTGAGCCTAATATTTTTCCAAAAATCCTTGACCAAGGATCACCAATTGGAAAGAAAAAGAGAAAAAGAAAAGAGAAACATCCAAACGCAAAGTAAAGGAAAACCCCTTTTATAGTTGAACTCTTTTGAAAAAAAAAATGATTGAAAAAGAAGAATGGGACATGAGACATGAATTGATTAATGATGGGCAAAATGCCATAATACTTCATCTATGACAAAAGATCCTATGGTTTATAACCACTAAAGCATATATTTTGGGCCTATTTCCTTTCATATCCCCTCATTTTTGCCTACCTTACGTGCCTTGAAAGTCTATTTTGACTGAATATAGAGACTTGAATTGAAGAATCATATATTAAGTAAGGTCATAGTTTAGAGGTTGACAAGAATTTTGCTGTTGAATAAAAATGGTTCAAAAAAAAAAGAAAGAAGAGAAAGAAAAAGAAAAAAAATAAAAAGGGGCTCGGATTGAAAACCCAAAAAGATGATTTGAGTCAGAATAAAATTGGCGATTAAGCCCAAATCTTGAAATATGGCTTTGTCATGTGGTAAACCAGCATTGTTTGGTGATCTCATGAACAATGGAGCAAAGTGGTTCGATAAATTTTGGAAGAATTTCAAATTAACTTATGATTGATTGAATATTCATCATTTGGATATTACTACCTTCCTTTCATCTTTCATTTTTCTTGGATAAATTGGTTTTTATTTTCTATAACTTTCAACCAGTTCCCATACAATAAATCCATGAAATGTGATGGAAATACACTTGTTATGAAATTGAAATGATGAGAAATAAATGAAAAACAATACTCATAGCTCCTTTCAAAAATGATAAAGGATGGAAGGGTTGGGATGTGTACTGATGCCCTCAGGTTTTAAGGGGAAAATGCAAAAGCATGATCAGATGATGAAAGTAAAAAAAAAAAGAGCAGAGAAAGAGTTGCAATCATTAGATGGATAGACAGCCGTGATTTGAAAAGACTTGGCCTTGCAAACCTTGTAACCACAACCTTCGAATGGTTCTCTTATTTCTTCTTCTTTTTCTGACAATTGCATACATATATTTGTATCTACATTTTTAATTTGTAAAATTATTTTCATGCAAATTTTTTCCCATCTCATCTTTCTATGCATAATAGACTTTATCAGTGCCAAAAATCAATGGGATGAGATTGCTACTCTTCAAAAAAAAATAATAATAAAGAAAATTATTGTAAAAATGTTTCCATAAATCAGGAAGAATTTAATGAAGTCCTAGTTTAGGAAAAGGTTAAGTGGCAAGGGTTTATAAGAAAAACTTGAATGCTTCAGAGGTAGTTTTGAGCTTTGGTTTGTACATAATTTTGAAAACACTTTTGAAGATAAATTCTTAGTTATGAATAACTGATTTTTAGAATTACATAAGCATGTTGTTTAGGGTCGATTTGATTTGAGTTTTCTTTCTGTATTTTAAGATCGATTGATAACTGTTAGCTTTAAATTGACATATATATTTTGAAATGACAAAAACTTAAGCAAGCTTTAATGTTTGAATTCATATTGTAAATTTGCCTTATCACACATATTTTCTCAATCCATTTTCAAGTGATCATATCAAACATTAAGACCATGATTTAATGATGCATATTCTTATTGGTCTTAATACTTTAATGTTTTGAATATTTTAGAAAATTACTAGATGAATATTTAGACCATGTTTTTATCAAAGAGAGTCAAGAAAAACTCCCACAAAAGTGCCAAAATGTTTTGGGTTGAATTAGGATCAAAGACCACATCATTTCTAACCCAAAAGTGCAGGAAAAATGCCCTCTGGAAGAAAAGAATCAATCCCCTAAGGAAAGAGATCGATCCCTTTTTGGTAGAATGCCCCGGAAGCCCAGAATGAAGAAAAGGATCGATCCCTTTATGCCAGAAAGCCCCCAACGGCTAGTTTCTGTGAGACATAACGGCTAGTTTCTGTGAGACATAACGGCTAGTTTCTGTTTTGGCTCCAACCAACGTCCACAAGCCATCCAAGGGACTATAAATAGAGGCTTAGAAGCTAAAGAAAGTAAGGGGAACTACTCAGCAACTCCAAAACTCAATTTCCTCAAATCCACAAGCCTCAAACAATAAATCAAGAGCTACAAAGTCTTCATCATCTATCATTCTCTTATTCCTTGTAGTGCTTGGCACATATCTTGTATAGGTTTTCATTGTGCTTAATTTCTATAATCACTTGCCTATCTAGAGGCTCTTCTTTGATTACATTATTTGTAACTCATCATTCCTTGTAAAGGGGAGGTTTCTCTTAAGCCTTAGAAAAAGAGGGAGGTTTCTCTTGAGCCTTAGAAAAAGAGGGAGGTTTCTCTTGAGCCTAGAAAAAGAGGGAGGTTACTCTTGAACCTAAGAAAAAGAGGGATTGCAATCACAAATTCAAGATAGTGGATTTGGAGAAAATCCTTGGGAGCATCTCAAGGTAGAGGATGTAGGCAAGGTTGCTGAACCTCTATAAATCGCTTGCGTATATTTCTCTTTCCCTACTCTCTTTACTTGCAATTATATTGTGCTTATTGAATTGAATTTATATTACATGCTTGAGTAGTCTAGAGAACTTAGAAAATATCAATCTAAGCTAGAGAATTTAGAGGAACCGAAAAACGAACCTAAGGTTAGTAAAAACCGATTCACCCCCTTCTCGGTATAGCCTATAGAGCCAACAATAACAAAAGTCCCATATAATCTTTTCATGATTAAAAGATGACATTTGTGTTAACAATCTCAATAGAAATGGTGGTTGCTGTCAAAAGTTCAAATCTCAATCCCTTTCACTAATTATTCTATGCCCTATACCACTCAAAATCTCGAACCTCCAAGAAAAATAAGTGTTGGACTTCTTTGAACCTAATTTTTCTTTTACCCTTGAGAGATTTAGAAGTTGTTTTATCTAAGCTAAACAGTGAAATGATTTTCTGAAAATTTTAAGAAATCAATTCATAAAATACTCTTTTAAAGATCTTGATCTTGGTAATTTAACAAGTGTTAAGGCTATGCTAGAGACCAAACATACCACTGCCTAAATTTTTCACAGAACTTAGTTCCTTCAACCCATTTTTTCCAAAGCCATCAGTTGTCTACATCTTGGGGCAAAATGATTGAGAGAGCCAAGTTATAAACTAGTCTTTATCTAATTGATATCCTGTCCACCTTCCTTTGGCTGAAGCTTACATGCATAGGAATATTCCTACATATTGGGCCTACATCAAGCAAAACATTGAGCTAACACATTTTGAGCTTGAGTTAAAAAAAGAAAAGAGAGAAAAAATGAAAAAAATGGAAAAATGATTGTGATATCATGCATGAGAGACATTCAAATGATTTCGAATACCAAAAGAAAGTTTTCATTTTAGGAATTATTTTTTTTGATGCAAGTGTCTTATTTGATATGATGAATGGCCATCTTTCATCCACCTTTTTCAAAAAGAAAAATATCCACTTGCTACCCCATTTGAGCCTATAAATTTCATTCTACATCAACCTTAACTAAGGATCACCCTCCACACTGGAGGGCAAAGTTCAAAGAAAACTCATTCACTAAGAAAGGAAAGCTCGATCATAGATAAATCTCAAGGGCAAAATAAAGAAGAAAGAAACCCCTTTTGAGTTTGAATTCTTGTTGAAAAAGTGGTGAAAAGGAAAATGAAAAAATAATCTGGAAAAGAAAAATAAAAAAATGAGAAAGAAAGAAATAGAAAAAAAATTGATGAAGAATGTGGCAAGATTCTAAAGTGCTTCACATGATGAAATGATCTTTGGTCTGATAAACCTTGAAACACTTATTTTGGGCCTGGTTATCCATTTTTTTTCATAACCTTGAATCCTGGCCTACATTACGTGCTTTAAAAGCCCATTTTGATCAAATTGTGGATGCTTGTATTGAAAAACCTTTTCTCTGGAAAACATTAAAAATTTTGGTTTTGAATGAAATTTGGATTCTCAAATGCATGGTAGAATAATCAATGAAAAAAAAAGAGAAGAACTAAGCTCTAAGGTGAAAACCCCAAAAAGGGCAGTTTAGAGCAATAATGAGACTTTTTCAAAACAACTCGAGCCTTTAATGTATGCTTGGCCAAAGTGACCAGAGGAATGATAGTCTCAAACAAGACCTTTTGAGAAACCCAAAGATCATCACCTTGAAGATTTGAACCTTTTGTTTCCTTACCAAATTTTGAACCTATCACAGTTAGTCTTAACATTTGTTAATTACCATATATCAATAAATTGAGAGAATGCTTAAATGAATTTTGTTCTAAAAGAAATCATTTCAAAAAAGAAAATTTTCGAGGAAATTCCTTTCATTTGTGAGCCTAGATGAAGAAACATTAATTTTCTTTCCAAATTTGTTCTTGGAAACCAAACTTTCTCTGATATATCAAACTGTCTCTTGCATGTAAAAAAAAAAGAAAAGAAAACTCTATGATTCACCCATCTCATTCGAGATAGCAATCATCACTTTTCAAGAGATGTAATCAAATGTTTTGTTTTAAACATGAAAGATAATGGTGTGGGGCAAGTACTTGTAGTCATAAGTCTTTTTGAAAATTCTTGGGGCAAGATTTTAGGAATTAAAATGGTGAAAAGATCTTAGAGCAAGCTTTTGTTGTCATGAATCTTTTTGAAAATTAAATGTTGGGATAAGTTTCTATAACCATAAGAATATGAGTCTTTTAGAATAAATAAAAAATGATGAAGAACTTTTTGGATTTTCTTGGGCAATTATATTGAATGAAATGATTTTCTGATAAATTTGAAAAGAGTAATCTTGGTGGGGCAATAAGAAGATCGAATGAAGGATGGTAAATTTTGAAAAAAAAAGAATATAATAAAGAGGAAATATTATTTGGTAAACACTATATGACATTCGCATTGTACTCATAACATTCATAGCATGCATGGCATCCATGACAGGTATGACATTTCATTTTGACATGAAACCATTTTTTTAACTATTTGATAAGACATTGGAATAAAAAAAAGAAAAAAATGATGAAGAAAAATAATGAAAAAAAATGAGGAAAAATATGAACAAAAAAAGAAAAAAATGGTGATAAGATGTGAGAAAAAAAGAATAAGATGAAATTTTGAGTGATGAAAGAATGAAGAATAAGAATTTGAAGATATGACAAGATGGGGTAATAAATAAGATCAAAGCAAAGCCCAGTTTAGCTGTAATAAATAGATGAGACAAGCCAGTTAGTTGGCACAAAGCAAAGCCTAGTTTAGCTGGCACATTAGATTAAAGTAAAACTCAGTTTAGCCAGAATTGAACAAAGCCCAGTTTAGCTAGCATATTAGATGAGAGCAAAGCCCAGTTTAACTGGCACAACAGCAAGTAAAGCCAGCTTAATTGGCACACTAGATAAGAATAAAGCCTAATGTAGTTGGTGTTGAGATGAATTGTAAGCCCAGTGAAATTGGCATATTATAAGATAAGAAATATTTTGAGAAAAGAATTCATAAAGATGAGAGCTTTTAGAAGATGAGATGTTTATAAGATTGAACTTTCCAATGTGAATTCCTGAAATCATTTTTCCAGATGTGAATTCCTAGACTTTCGGATGTGAATTCCCAAAATCATATTTCTAGATGCGAATTCCTGGACCTTCAGATGAGAATTCCGGAAGCAAATAGAAATTTTTCAAAATCCGCCAGGTAAAATCCCAAGTCCTTCGGGCACAAGTTATAAGATCTCCGGGTAAAATCTCAAGTCCTCCAGGCACAAAATTTAAGTCCACCGGGCACTACTTGCAAAATGAACTCTAAGTCCTTCGGGCACTAATTTCCAAGAAAACTGTCAAAATCCCTCAGGCACCAATTGTGAAAAAAGAAATTTTTTTTAATCCTTCGGGCATAAAATTTTCAAACCCTCCGAGATTAAGTAGTAAAATTCTTTCTAGTCTATTAAGACAAAGTCTCACCACGGTTTCTTTACAAGTTCAGATTCTGTTTAATACTGAACACCCGCTGAAAACCCAATCTGATCTATTAAAATAAAATTTCACTACTTACAAAGAGTGGTCATGGTTTCTTTGCAAGTTTAGATTCTGAACATCAGCTGAAAATCCAATCTGATCTATTGAGAGTTGTAAATTGAAAACCCGTCTGGTCAATCAAGGCTTAAGGAATAGAGCTTTAAACTCAAATTGAATGAACAAAGGAATGATTTCATCAAGTAGGACATGGTAATGAGTAGATCATAGAACACATATGTCACATTAGGACCTTATTCTCCAGATTACAGATATGGGCATCGGTAAGGGTTGATTCCATAAGCCTCTATTGAGGGGACACATCTTTCATTTTTGAAACCTCTATCGAGGAGGATTGTTTTCAAAAGCTTTTATTGAGGAGGCATATATGTCAATTTCAAAAAAAAAAACTATCGAGGAAAGAAAATTTTAAAAGCCCTATTGAGGGGGCACACTTTTCAAAAAGCCTCTATTAAGGGGGCACACTTTTCAATGCCTCTATTGAGGGGGAGCACAGATTATTTTTCAAAGTTTTAATGCCTCCATTGAGGGGGAGCACAATTTATTTTTTCAAGTTTCAAAGCCTCTATTGAGGGGGAGTACAAATTATTTTTCAAAGTTTCAATGCCTCTATTGAGGGGGAGCACAGTTTATTTTTCCAAGTTTCGAAGCCTCTATTGAGGGAGAGCACATGTTATATTTCCAAGTTTCAATGCCTCTATTGAGGGGGAGTACAGTTTATTTTTCCAAGTTTCAAAGCCTCTGTTAAGAGGGAGCATAGTTTATTTTTCCAAGTTTCAAAGCCTCTATTGAGGAGGAGCACATGTTATTTCCCCAAGTTTCAAAGCCTCTATTGAGGGGGAGCACAATTTATTTTTCCAAGTTTCAATGCCTCTATTGAGGGGGAGCACATGTTATTTTTCCAAGTTTCAATGCCTCTATTGAGGGGGAGCACATGTTATTTTTCAATGCCTCTATTGAGGGGGAGCACAGTTTATTTTTCCAAGTTTCAAAGCCTCTATTAAGGGGGAGCACAATTTATTTTTCCAAGTTTCAATGCCTCTATTGAGGGGGAGCACATGTTATTTTTCCAAGTTTCAATGCCTCTATTGAGGGGGAGCACATGTTATTTTTCAATGCCTCTATTGAGGGGGAGCACAGTTTATTTTTCCAAGTTTCAAAGCCTCTATTGAGGGAGAGCACATGTTATTTCCCCAAGTTTCAAAGCCTCTATTGAAGGGGAGCACAGATTATTTTTCAAAGTTTCAATGCCTCTATTGAAGGGGAGCACAGTTTATTTTTCCAAGTTTCAATGCCTCTATTGAGGGGGAGCACATGTTATTTTTCCAAGTTTCAATGCCTCTATTGAGGGGGAGCATGTCACAGCCCGTGACCCTATTTTTCACCTTATTCTATACATCTTATATGGTTGGTTTGTCTACGATACTTTACTTTTCCTTTACATATAAACAATTTCATATTAAATTATAATACGAATTACATCCCCTATCTTACTTCATAAGAAAATAGTACTATGAATATGTCTAAATACAGAAAATAAATGATCATACCTTATTAATTAAATCGACCTATCGCATCGTCCCCAAATGCGCAGTCGAAAATCCTTTTACTGCTAGACTCTCGGTCTTCGAAAACCTGAAATGTTAAAATTAAAGGGTGAGCAAACCACGGCTCAGTAAGAGAATTATATGCATACTTGATATTCAGTTTCCTATATGCTGAAAATCTTTTTCATTTTTCCTATGAGGCTCTAGGCACACATGTAGGAAGGATACTACAGTTGGCTATGGATCCGGATGGAATAAGGTAGGTATTTTGAAATATCTATCTTGTCCCGAAACCTAGAAGCAACTGTAGAGAGTAAATTTCTTTTCGTTTGAAATTTAAACCCTTTTCCTTTTTATTTCATATCGTTTTCATATTCTTTTCAAAATAATGTTTTTATGAAATAAAACATTTAAATAAAATAACTAATATTCATATTTTCTTTGAAAAGAATATTAGTTAAATCATCATCATTTTCCTGTAAAACTCATTTCATGTTTTACTGTAAAACTCATTTCATGTTTTACTGTACAATCATATTAGTACAGTACTTTAAATAGCAAAATAAGCTATTAAACCTTTTTCGTATAACATATAAATCATTTAAATCTAATATTCAATTTAAAATTAAAATAAGAATATTAGATTTACATTCCTCCTTTTTCCTTTTGAAAACATATTACATATTCATATTACATATCATATGAAAATCATCTCGTAGTACTAAGAACAGTACTGAAATAAGCATTTTATAAAATGCTATAAATCATTTCATCTCACGTATCACATATCATGTAAAACATTTACATTTCACATATCACATATCATGTAAAACATTTTCATTTAAAACATATCCTATATGGAGACTTAGGCACACACGCCCAGCCCGTCCATTAGGTCGTTACTCATATCATGCTATAGACCCCGAAGGGTATAAATAATCATGTCAGATCTATGGCCATAGTCTATAATTGTCCTCGGCGGATCACTGATCAAGTGTCGGTCGGGACTACATATCACATATCACATATCACATATCACATGTTACATATCACATATCACATATCAGCATGATAGGATGCCATCTAGTCTCAAAACCGTATTTTTCATCATCAGTAAACCTTTATGGAATTTATAAAAATATATAATTTCTTAATTTGAAACCATAAAGGTTAGAAAACCATTTAGTGAATATTTATAAAAATATATAAAAATATTCACTTTATCTCTTGTCATTTTCCATCTCGTATTACGTGTAATTTACATATCAAGAGAATTTTCGGTGATTTCATTATCACCATTCTCAAAAACATGAATATTTTAAAATCATTTTTATTTTATTCATGTTTTTATGGAAAATATTCATTTTCTCGATTCGTGGTTGAAAATCGTTTCTCATGAAATGAAATCATTTATTATGATTTTATGAAATTTTCTAGAATTTTTTGATAATTTTCGATAATTTTTCGGCAGTATAACGGTTGCCGATTGGCTAGCCTCCTGCACAGAAAATACAGTTTATAATTTCAACCGGTACTTCATTCCAAATTTCCAACCAATCATTCATCATAATAATTTCATAAATATTTCCATAAAATATTTCGAAATTAAAACATGCAGACTGAATATCCTTACAGTGCTGCACATGCATCCCTTACGTTTTTCCCAGGTCGACGACTTCCTCTTATCGGTCGCGCCCGTACTTCATCTCTCCCGATTCCTCAACTCGATCTCGAGAATAATTTATGGAAATTAAAATTCTAAAATTTAGAATTTTCATAAATAATTTATTTAATTTTACTCGAAATCATTTTCTGGAATTCTTACCGAATTTTCGTAATTTCTGATTTGCCGAATTCCTGAGAATTTTCGAATTTCTCGAAATTCTCCTTTTTTCCTCTTTTTCTTCTTTTCCTCTTTTCTTTCTCTTTCTCTTTCTCTTTCTTTTTCTTTTTCCTTTTTCTTTTCTTTTTCTTTTTCCTCTTTTTTCCCCGTCAGACCGGTTTAGCTTCCATCCTCGCCGGTTCCTTGCTGGCGGCCGGTTTTTCGGAGGTTTAGGCGCCCTTCAGCTGGCCGACGTCGAGGCGAACTCGCCGGTGGCCTCAGCTCAGCCTGGATCGACGACACGGAGGCGGATCTACTCGGTCTACCTTCGGTTTCTTCTCCTCCTTCGTCGGCCTTCCTCCGCCGTTCACCTCGCCTCGGGTGGCCTCCATCGTCTTCCTCTCCCTCCGGCGGTGCTTCGGTGGCAGTGGCGGTGCCTGGATTGGCCAGCACTGCCGTCTGCCATTTTTCCTTTTCTTCCCGGCTTCGCCGGTTCCCGCTTTGATTCTCTTCTTTCCTTTCCTTTTCTCGCCGTTTCTTTTTCCTCTTCCGGTCACCGGCGTCCTCTCCTCTCTCCGCCGGCACCGTCTTCCGTTTCTCTTGGCCGGCAGACGGTGGCCGGCCTTTGTTTCCCGTTTTCTTCTCGACAGAAACGGGTCCTGATTCCTGTTTCTGTTTCTATTTCCTTTTTTTGTATATATATATATATATATATATAAAATTATTTCTTTTAATTATATATATAGAATTATAGATATATACATTTATGTAACTCATTTATATATATATATATATATATATATATATATATATATATCTATACACATCACTTTAAAATACAATAACATATATATTTCTTATATATATATATATATTTATATACTTTTATTTAAAATACTAAGGTATGTATATATATTTCATATATATATATATATATATACATTTATATTTATAAATATATAAATATATTTTATAATATACACATGTATTTATTTAAGACAAAATAGTATATATTTTATTTTATAATATACACTCAAATTCATATACATACATATGTATTTATATAAAACATGTGTAAATATATTTATATAATCTAATTTTTATATATATATATATATATATTCTTATACGCCTTTTATTTCATTAAATTCGGATTTCTTAATATCCAATTATTTTCTCCTTTTTCATTTCCTATTTAATTTGGATTTCTATTTATCCAAATTAAATTCCTCAAATTTATCCAAATTAATTTTCTCCACTTCTTCACTTCATCAATTACTGAAATTCCAACAGTATTCCCCTCTCATAAATAATTTATTTATTTACTTTAATTTATCTATTTCCTCTTATCTATTTTCTTTAATATTAATTTCCAATATTAATAATTTCCAATAATTGAAAAATTTGCGGTTATCACATTCTCCCCACCTTAAGAAATTCGGTCCTCCGAATTTAACTTAAGTCCAAAAGGTGGTGGCATTCTGTATGCTTATCGACTTATATACTTATCATTCTTGACCTTTTGATCATCTTCCATATTGTACTGTCAGTATATCATCAACATTAGAATCGTCTCTTATATCATTACCTATCATCTTTCATCATATATTCATACTCCCTTAAATTTCTTATCAATTGGGAGTTATCCATTTCCACTCCTTTTCATATCACATATGATTCATACTGTTCATCATCTATCTTTCTTATTTGTGCCAAGTCGATATAGTTTGGTACTGTCATTTAAACAAGTTAATCAATTGTATGTAATTATCCAGTAGCTTTCACATCTTGTGCATCCGCTCTCTCAACATATCATCGAGCGTTTCCATACTATGCTCACATATTTACATCATGTATGAAGCAGTGCTGTCTATAAGTTTGGAATCTCAGAGCCTTTTGCTATTTCCCATAACATATAGCTACTCAAAGATTCCCATCACATATAGTGCTCACTGAAACTTCACATACATCCTCATCATTTTATAATCATATTTCGACTATGGTACTAAAGAATCTAAGAGTTTGATAATGGAGAAGTGATTTCATTAGACTATCAGTCTATAATAACTTCTATATTATCATATCTCTTTCAGATTCTTCATTATTATCTTCAATACTCATTTCATATTTGTTTCATCAAATGCTACAGCTCATTTGTAGACTTTGCTATTTACCATCTTTTACCATAATTGAATCAGGAGACAATCATTTTTTCTCCATATCTCTTTCTATGTAATCTCAACATTACATCTCTTATTCTTATGGTATACTCTATATCACTTAGATTTTAGAATATACCTGAGAATATACTCTTTTGATAATTTAGATTCCATAATGACATAATCAAATTTTCATTTAATCTTTTCATTATTTAACTTTATCCTTGAATCTATAATTATCAATTTAGTCACCTCATTATCCATACAAATCCACTATTTCTATCAATTTAAGCTGATGCATATATATATACTTTTTCCATTTATATCACTGGCAGTAAAATGTAAATCATTTTTTTTTCTCCTTGAAGTATAGTTACTTTTCCTCTATCGAGTTTGGCTCGATCTTGCATTTAGCCATAATTATGTGATAACCACAAAATCACGTTTAGTTTTAAAATTGGGAACTACTTCATGTTCATGTTCCCTCTTCATCGTGTACTTTTCCTCTTATGACATATTCATCCTTTCCTTTATCATCATTTCAGTCACTTTTCTTTAGTGATAACACATTCCACTATTAAACTCTTTTAACATCTCGAGTACTATATTTACTCTTATTTATTCACCGACCTCAACTTCCTTACTTATCAATCACATCAGTAGAGCAGCTAACCCAATAACTCTTCCATAGACTGGCAATAGTATTTAGCTAGACCCAGTTCATTCTGTATCTCAATCATTATCTTGTCATCATTGACAAATCCATATCGCTCTGTCATTGGAGATCGTATATCTTAGAAAGAGATACTGTCTAGCTAAATCTTCTATTTGCTCTTCTTACAGATAATCTATTGTCTTTGAGAGTCTGTGGGGTTATACCACTATGCTGCTCATTTTCCATTTGTGCCTTAGGTTGTATTGATGTCTCATTACTTTATCCATATCTGGATGCCTCATTCATTAGGCTCATATATCTCACAAGGTATTTCATTAACCTTGTAAACCTCAATAGGAACTCGTGATAATTTTATCGAGTTCAAATCATTATCATCTTATGATCACTAGTTTCTAACTTGTACAGAGGTTGATCTTATAAGGTCCTTGTACATCTTCGATTAAATCAAATAAAGGCATCACTTCCATAGAATTGATTATTTGTTCTTAATAAGAACTTATAAATTAATAGGAATTTAATACACCATTTAATTCATCCTCAAATCATATCATCTGTATTTCTATCAATTCCTTTTATACAAGTGAATTTCATTATCCACAAATTTTCCAGAATTGTTTCTTAAGCTTTTCGGATTCTTCTATATTCTCCAATATAAGCTTAAGAATAAATTTCATATTTAAAATCGGGTCAACGTTAGTTCGATTTCTCCAATCTATATAACTCTAAAAATTCATCAGGAATCTCCTCCGATGCTTTCTTTAATCATTCATCTCTCATCATTTTGGACATTCATCTTTGTGTCCTATCATTTCACTCAAGGCAAAGATATTTAATATTTAAATCATTTTAATATTTGCTCCGCCTTGATTTGCTTATTTCTCGTACTCCATACCATATCAATCCTCTTAATTTATAATGCTGTATTAAGTGCAATTATTTAATTAACACCTTTCACAGCTAACCGATTTATTATTACTGTAATTCATTTTTTACAATCATCTTCATTTATAATTAAGGTTAGCTGTTATCATCCTCATCTCTTATCTTCACTTACTGTCCTTATGCATATTCTCCAATTTCATATACTCCATACTGTACATCATTTCTATAAAAAACATATTTCAAAATATTTCGGTTCTATAATTATCTGCTTGATACCTCCAATATATTAGGAATGTATAGAACCCGAATTAACTGTACTGCTATGGATTTCATCCTCTATACTGATCTCCTCTCAGTCATCTCCAGTAATCATATTACTTTTCATCATATCTAACGATCCCGTAATGATATCCCGTTAATATACTTTTAATTTAGACCCATAAAATCAATACTAAGTCGCTCATCCTGCGACTTCCCTATAACCATTTGGGTCGTATCAGCATACTAAGTGTAGTGAAATTTATAATCGGGATTGTTATACCCATATTGTATCCTTTATGCCATTAATAACTTCATTTCTATCAATATATTTAAAATCGACTTGGTTTATTACTATTCATACCATAATCCCACATAGGGGCATTTTCATCATTTTCACATTTATTTCTTTCTCCTCAATATACAGTTAAATCAGTGATCTTATTATCTATTTGCTGATAGTACCCCTTTCTCATACCAATATCGCAGTTTAAGGTCTTTTTCGATTTTGACAGAGAAATCAAATAAAATCCATAATTGAATTATTTTGCATGAAATGCAACTTTTCATCATCAATTTCCCTGTCAAATCGATCAATTTCAACTTCTGGTGATCTATTTTGACTCCTGGTAAAATTTTGGAGTAGGGGTATTTTGGTCATTTTGGCCAAAAATTTTCTCTTTCTTCAAACTACCTTTAGTCGGTGATCGTAATGTCTATTTAGTGATGATACTTCATTCCCTCCTTTATATCATCACTTTTAGGTCTCAGTTTGATCCGGACAGAAAAGTACTGGTGGGGCCCTCACCGAGTCCATTTCTGTTCCTTACCAAATTGACCTTCATTTAGATCATAAGATCACCATTTCAGGTAACATTCCTGAGCCGTTTTCCCTTTTAACATTCCTTATTTCATAATTGCTCACTCCTTTCTAAACACTTAATTCAATTTGTAATCATTTATTTTCTCTATGTATTCAGACTACACAGTACTACAGGGGATGTTAACCTTTTCAACACATTTTCTTTCCAAAGTATAGACAGACATCAGGCCAACCGTGCTCTGATACTATTAAATCTGTCACAGCCCGTGACCTTATTTTTCACCTTATTCTATACATCTTATATGGTTGGGCTATCTGCGATACTTTACTTTTCCTTTACATATAAACAACTTCATATTAAATTATAATACGAATTACATCCCCTATCTTACTTCATAAGAAAGTAGTACTGTGAATATGTCTAAATATAGAAAATAAATGATCATACCTTATTAATTAAATCGACCTGTCGCATCGTCCCCAAATACGCAGTCGAAAATCCTTTTACTGCTAGACTTTCGGTCTTCGAAAACTTGAAATGTTAAAATTAAGGGGTGAGCAAACCACGGCTCAGTAAGGGAATTATATGCATACTTGATATTCAGTTTCCTATATGCTGAAAATCTTTTTCATTTTTCCTATGGGGCTCTAGGCACACATGTAGGAAGTATACTACAGTCGGCTAGGGATCCGGATGGAGTAAGGTAGGTATTTTGAAATACCTATCTTGTCCCGGAACCTAGAAGCAACTGTAGAGAGTAAATTTCTTTTCATTTGAAATTTAAATCCTTTTCCTTTTTATTTCATATCATTTTCATATTCTTTTCAAAATAATGCTTTTATGAAATAAAGCATTTAAATAAAATAACTAATATTCATATTTTCTTTGAAAAGAATATTAGTTAAATCATCATCATTTTCCTATAAACTCATTTCATGTTTTACTGTACAATCATATTAGTACAGTACTTTAAATAGTAAAATAAGCTATTAAACCTTTTTCGTATAACATATAAATCATTTAAATCTAATATTCAATTTAAAATTAAAATAAGAATATTAGATTTACTTTCCTCCTTTTTCCTTTTGAAAACATATTACATATTCATATTACATATCATATGAAAATCATCTCGTAGTACTAAGAACAGTACTGAAATAAGCATTTTATAAAATGCTATAAATCATTTCATCTCACGTATCACATATCATGTAAAACATTTACATTTCACATATCACATATCATGTAAAACATTTTCATTTAAAACATATCCTATATGGAGACTTAGGCACACACGCCCAGCCTGTCCACTGGGTCGTTACTCATATCATGCTATAGACCCCGAAGGGTATAAATAATCATGTCAGATCTATGGCCATAGTCTATAATTGTCCTCGGCGGATCACTGATCAGGTGTCGGTCGGGACTACATATCACATATCACATGTTACATATCACATATCACATACCAGCATGATAGGATGCCATCTAGTCTCAAAACCGTATTTTTCATCATCAGTAAACCTTTATGGTATTTATAAAAATATATAATTTCTTAATTTGAAACCATAAAGGTTAGAAAACCATTTAGTGAATATTTATAAAATATATATAAAAATATTCACGTTATCTCTTGTCATTTTTCATCTCGTATTACGTGTAATTTACATATCAAGAGAATTTTCGGTGATTTCATTATCACCATTCTCAAAAACATGAATATTTTAAAATCATTTTCATTTTATTCATGTTTTTATGAGAAATATTCATTTTCTTCTATTTTCGTGGTTGAAAATCGTTTCTCATGAAATAGAATCATTTATTATGATTTTATGAAATTTTCTAGAATTTTTCAATAATTTTCGATAATTTTTCGGCAGTATAACGGCTGTCGATTGGCTAGCCTCTTGCACGGAAAATACAGTTTATAATTTCAACCGGTACTTCATTCCAAATTTCCAACCAATCATTCATCATAATAATTTCATAAATATTTCCATAAAATATTTCGAAATTAAAACATGCAGACTGAATATCGTTGCAGTGCTGCACATGCATCCCTTACCTTTTTCCCAGGTCGACGACTTCCTCTTATCGGTCGCTCCCGTACTCCATCTCTCCCGATTCCTCATTTCGATCGTCGAGAATAATTTCTGGAAATTAAAATTCTAAATTTTAGAATTTTCATAAATAATTTATTTAATTTTACTCGAAATCATTTTCCGAAATTCTTACCGAATTTCCGTAATTTCTGATTTGCTGAATTCCTGAGAATTTTCGAATTTCTCAAAATTCTCTTTTTTCTCTTTTTCTTCTTTTCCTCTTTTCTTTCTTCCTTTTTCACTTTTCTTTTCTTTCTCTTTCTTTTTCTTTTTCTTTTTCCTTTTTCTTTTTTTTTTCTTTTTCTTTTTCTTTTTCCTCTTCTTTCCCCGTCAGACCGGTTTAGCTTCCTTCCTCGCCGACGGTCGGTTCTCTGAGGTTCAGGAGCCCTTCAGCTGGCCGACGTTGAGGCGAACTCGCTGGTGGCCTCAGCTTGGCCTGGATCGACGGCACGACGGCGGGTCTACTCGGTTTACCTTCGGTTTCTTCTCCTTCTTCGTCGACCTTCCTTCGCCGTTCACCGCGCCTAGGGTGGCCTCCATCGTCTTCCTCTTCCTCCGGTGGTGCTTCGGTGGCAGTGGCGGTGCCTGGATTGGCCGGCACCGCCGTCTGCCATTTTTCCTTTTCTTCTCGGCTTCGCCGATTCCCACTTCGATCTTCTTTCTTTCCTTTTTCCCGCCATTTCTTTTTCCTCTTCCCGTCACCGGCATCCTCTCCTCTCTTCGCCGGCACCATCTTCCTTTTCTCTTAGCCGGCCGACGATGGCCGGCCTTTGTTTCCCTTTTTCTTCTCGACAGAAACGGGTCCTGATTCCCGTTTCTGTTTCTATTTCCTTTTTTTTGTATATATATATATATATATATATATAATTATTTATTTTAATTATATATATATATATAGAATTATAGATATATATATTTATATAACTCATTTATTTATTTATATATATATCTATACACATCACTTTAAAATACAATAATATATATTTCTTATATATATATATATATTTATATACTTTTATTTAAAATACTAAGGTATGTATATATATTTCATATATATATATATACATTTATATTTATAAATATATAAATATATTTTATAATATACACATGTATTTATTTAAGACAAAATAATATATATTTTATTTTATAATATACACTCAAATTCATATACATACATATGTATTTATATAAAACATGTGTAAATATATTTATATAATCTAATTATATAAATATATTCTTATACGCATTTTATTTCATTAAATTTAGATTTCTTAATATCTAATTATTTTCTCCTTTTTCATTTCTTATTTAATTTGGATTTCCATTTATCCAAATTAAATTCCTCAAATTTATCCAAATTAATTTTCTCCACTTCTTCACTTCATCAATTATTGAAATTCCAACAGTATTCCCCTCTCATAAATAATTTATTTATTTACTTTAATTTATCTATTTCCTCTTATCTATTTTCTTTAATATTAATTTCCAATATTAATAATTTCCAATAATTGAAAAATTTGCAGTTATCGCAGAGCACAAGTTATTTTACAAAGTTTCAATGCCTCTATTGAGGGAGAGCACAAGTTATTTTACAAAGTTTCAATGCCTCTATTGAGGGGGAGCACATGTTATTTTTTCAAGTTTCAATGCCTCTATTGATGGGGAGCACAAGTTATCTTTCAAAGTTTCAAGGCCTCTATTGAGGAGGAGCACAAATCAGTTTCCCAAGTCCCAAAGCTTCTATTAAGAAGCCACCTTTTTCAAAACTCAAAAAAATAAAAAAATAAAAAATAAAAATAAAAAACTAAAAAGACATTCTTGAATGCACTTTGCAAATATTTAAAGCCGAACAAAATTGTTGTTTATGTCTTTGTCTTAGTTCTGATTCTCAGCAATAAACAAAGAGGGGCAGCTGTAGACACCTAATTTTGTCCGGGTCAAAATGTTGTTTATGCATATAAGAGTATGATTCTTATTGAACTTAAAGCTTTGATTTGAATGAATCTCTCAAATGAATTTTAAACTGAACTATCTCATTGTGATTTAATTTTGAATATAATCTAAGTTGCAAATGTCAAAATCAGTCCAAAGCTTCCAAGTTCAATCTGTGTCTATTCTTTATTGGTTAGCCTCCCTTTCTCTTTTACTTTGTTCAATTTTTATTTTTATTTTAATTTTTATAATTATTTTAGTCTAATATAATATATATATATATATAAAATTAGAAAACCACCAAAAAAACAAAAAAGCAAATTATTAAAATCAAAATAAAAAAAGAAGAAGAATAAAAATTTTTGAATTTTGTTTTAATTTTTGGGTTTCAAAAATCATATCATCATTAACCCCTACAATGAAAAATGGTTAGTAGAATTAAGTAAAAATAATAAACAAATATTGTTGAAATAATAAGATGATGAAAACATAGCAAGAGGCCAACTTGCCCATTGCCATTAATGGCACCGCCCCTACCACTTGCACTGTCATCATTTCCCTGCAACTTGCCACTACCATCATCCAATCAAATTCAACCTCCGAGCACTATAAATGGCAGTGCTCGGAGTTCACAGAGGGAGGAGGGGAACTAGCCACCCAATTTCGACAACGTCAAAAACCCTCCAACACAATCAGTTCCCTATTCCCTTCTTTCTACTACCACCCGACAATCAATCCCACAAAACCCACAATCACCAACACATCAAACCAATACAGCCATCCAAAAACCAGTCCCAAACCGGACAGCCTCAACAGCAACCATAGCCACCCAATTTCAACCCGAACCCATCCCAAAGCCTCAAGACACAGCCAAGCCAATCAACCCTACACAGTACCAGCAAACACACATAGAGCGGCCAAGGGAGGAGGGAACCATTGCCAGAAAAAACTTCCGAAATCTCTAAACCCAAAATCACCCAAGACAATACACTTAACAACCGACCCTCTTTCTCTCCAAACCACAGAAAACAGCTAACATCAAAGCACCCAACGCAACCCCAAACACTGCACCGGCACACCAAAAATCATCATTGCCAGCCCAAACCAAAAACACCACACAAACCACAACCAAGAATTAATCCAAACAACAATCAAGTCAAGTAAACAGAAATAAAATAAAATAAAATAATAAAACTAAGAAGGGAAACCGAAAACAGTGGAAGATCTCGGGGTTTCGGTTTAGGCTTTTATCGATTTTTTTTGAAAACCCAAAGTTAGGAACATAGGTAGGGCCGAAGGGAAGGTTCAGTTGATGGTGGTGGTGGTAGATCTAGGTGTTGAGGAACCGCCGACTTTAGCTTCAGATTCACGAGGGTAGAAGCTTATTTTGAAGAAACTAAGCGCAGAAACAGAAAGAGGACGAAGAGAGGCTTCAGAAAAAAGCCTTTCTTTCTCATTTATTGGGCCGTCGGTGATGGTGGCCAGCGGCAGTCCGACGGGTACAGGTGGCGGCCGGATATCTCCTGAGGGAGAAGGAGAGGATTTCTGAAAAATTTTTATGCAGGTAAAAAAATGAGCAAAAAAAAAGGGACCATAAATCTAACAAAGGGGAGGATCCGCGGGTTGATCCGGATCCTACCCGGGTACGTGCGTCCCTCCCCTGTTTTATTTTATTTTTTATTTTTATTTTTTTTACTTATTCAGTTATTTATATTTTATTATTTATTTAATTATTTATAACTTTATTTATTTATTCATTAATTAATTATGTTTTTAACTTAATTTTGTTATGTTATATTTATCTAAATTTAATATTAATAACTTTTAAAGTTTCCTATAAATCTATTAAAATTTGTCCAAAAGCGTGGACAAATAATGATAATAATTTAAATTGAAATATTAGTTTAAAATTAAAATTAATAACAATTAAAGTAGTAATTCAAATTAAATATTTTCTAAGTTTGTCCAAAATGGTGAACAATTAAACTTTATTGAAAATAATGAACAATAAAATTCCATAAACTAAATTAGTAAGTCTATAAATATTTTAAATCACTTTTATTATTTAAAGTATTAGTTTAAAAATTAAAATTATTAACTATTTTAAGATATTGTCCAAAAGGGTGGACAAAACAAAAATTTCAAAAAATTTTACAAATAAGTTTATGAACATTTTAAAACTCATTGTCTTAAATGGTGGACAAGTAAAATTTATTTTAAAATTAATAACAAATTAAAGTATTAATTTAAAAGTTTGAAATTAAATATTATTTTAAGAGATTGTCCAAAAAAGGTGGACAGTAAAAATTTCATAAATTCTGCAAATAAGTTTATAAATCTATTGTCTTAAATGGCGAACAATCAAAATATTAATTTAAATCAATACTTGAAATCTAATTTAAAATTCTTAAAAATTAAAATTATTTTATTATGAATCCAAAAAGGTGGATTACAAATAATCTAATAAAAATTACATTTAATGAAAATATAATTAATAACAACAATAATATAATTTCAGAAATAGTTCGTCTGGAATGGTGGACGATAAAATACCTTCCAATTAAATATAAAAATATATATTACCGACGATGGAACCACTTCGAAAAGATGAAACATCTTCTTCGAATACTCTTGAGGCATACTAGAGTTTCATCAAAATGATGAAGAAACATCGAGAAAAATCTTTAATATTAGATAAAAATATCAATAATCATGACCAATATTAGGAGAATGCAAAATTAAATGGTACCGTCCATCGGACGGGCGTCGTGGGGGGTGCTAATCCTTCTCCACGCGTAATCGTACTCGCGAATCCAATCTCCGTAATGTAAATCAGTCATTATCCTTAGTGTCAAATAGGTGACCAATCACACCTATATAAAAGATTGGTGGCGACTCCCTTCCTAATCAAATAATTTAAACCTAGCGATCAGGTTCCCGAGCCTGGACGTCACGACATTTAATTTCACTCAATAATTTATTTCCACTATCAAGGATTTACAAAAATTATGGTGTACAGTGTTATAAAACCGGGTCTCACATTTTATTCTCACCTTTTGAAATTTGATCCTCCAAATTTCATCTGGACCTGTCATTGAAAAAGCTCTGGATACTTTTCACACATAAGGCTCTCTACCTCCTAAGTAGCCTCCACCTCAGTGTGATACCGCCAGAGCACCTTAACCAACTAGATAGTCTTAGATTGCAGCGTTTTATCTTTCCTATTCAAGATCTGTATCGACTTCTCAACGTAACTCATGTCCTTCCTAATCTTCAGTGGCTCATGTCGAATTACGTGAGATGGATCTGGATGTTATTTCTTCAACATCGAGATGTGGAATACATTATGCACCCCTCACAACTCTGGAAGTAGTGCTAATCAGTATGCCACTCCTCCCACGCGATTTAAGATCTCAAAAGGTCTAATGTATCGAGGACTCAGCCTTCCTTTCTTACTGAATCTCATTATGCCTTTAGAGGGTGAGACCTTTGAAAAATATATAATCACCCATACATCTCAAGAACTTGCTCTACCAAGTCGGGACCTAATAACTCACGGTCTCCCACTTTTTCCCATGCTATCGTGGATTTACATTGTCTGCCATATAAAGCCTCATAAGGTGCCATGCCGATGCTCGCCTGATAGCTATTATTATAAGCAAACTTTGCCAGGGGTAGGTGATTGTCCCAGGAACCTCTAAAATCAAGTGCACACGCTCACAACATATCCCCGAGCGTCTGTATCATACACTCGGACTATTTGTCAGTCCACGAATAAAACGCAGTACTAAAACTCAGTTTGGATCCCATGGCCTCTTGAACTCTTCTAAAATGAGATGTGAAACGGGAATTCCTATCAAATATAATGCTTGCTGGAACACCATGTAACCTCACTATCTCCCTGACATATAAATCGGCTAAGGCACTAATTGGATCCGTAGACTTAATAGCCAGAAAATGAGCAGACTTAATTAATCCATCCATAATTACCCAGATAGCATCATACCCTCTACGTGTCCTTCGAATTCCACTTAATTTAGGAAGTACCTCCAATATAGGTATTCTTTTCTTCCTTATATAATTTCTAACTTTCACAATCAATTTATTCTCCTTGTGATTATTTATCATCTTTGGGGAGTTAACAATTTTCACTTCCTTTTATACAGTAATTAATTCACACTATTATCACATATTATCTCATTTGGTGCCAAGTCAATAATAATTTGGTGACTATCATTTAAACAATTTTAATCAATCGTATGTAACTATCCCAGTAGCTTTTTAAGTCCAGTGCACTTGCTCTCAATATATCATTGAGCGTCTACATAATACGCTCGTATATTTACATCTATAAGAAGCTGTGCTGACAGTAAATTTGGAATCCCAAAGCCTTTTGCTATTTTCTAAAAGCATGTGGCAAATCAGGGATCTCTATCACATGTACTCGCTCACTGGAACTTCACATACATTCTCACTGTTTCACAAATATATATCGACTAGGGCACTCAAGAGATTAAGAATCTTGATGATGTAGAAGTGAATCAATTTAGTCAATCAATCTCTAGTCACTTCTATAACATCATGGTTCTTTCGGATTCTTTACTATCCGACAATAATCATTTCATAGTTTAGCTAAGGTTGCCCTTCACTTGCAGACTTAAATATTCACCATCAATTACAGTGAATGAGACATTAGGTAATAATTTTCCCTGATATCTCTTTTCATATGATATTACCATTACATCCTTTATTCTTATAGTACATATAATATCACTTAATTGGAGGATGTACCTGAGGATGTAATCTTTTTATAATCAAATTCTATAATTGAAATTATCAAAATACCAATTCCGTCTCCACATAAATTATGAAATTTCAAAATCCCAATATATATATATATATATATATATATCCATTTACATGGATGACAGTAATTCATTTATTTACTCCTCTAAGTATCACTAATTTTCATCTGTTAATCTGGCTTGATCTTAAATCTAACCATAATCATATGATAGTCAGAGGAATCACGTGCAATCATAGATTTGGGAACTACCTCATAATTCGTGTTCCCTTATCATCATGTGACTTATCTTTTAATACATTTTCATCCTTTCACATTTATCACTTCAGTTGCTTTTCCAAATTGTATAGTACTCTTCCGTTAAAACCTTTTAACATTTTTGAATACTATACCCACACATATTCATCCACTTCCATTTCATTTTCTCACATGTATGTACCATATCAGTAAAGCAGCTGATTCCACAAACTCCTCAACAATTCATTTATATTGTTCGGGTAAGCTTCATAAATTTTGTACCCCAGTCACTATATTTTAATCTCACTCACATAGCAACAACCTCTATTTAAACAAGTCAATGTTCATTTTATCATTCGAGACTACACATCTCTATAAAAGTGCTATTCAGTTAAAACTCATATTTACTGAACTTGACAATAAAATTTTCAGTTTCCAGAAGTTTGTGGAATTATTCAAGGATGTTGCTTATATTCTTCAAATGAGTGGAAATATGTTCACACATCATAATTACATGCCATTATAATTTATTTGTATGTGATTGAAATATTTCATTCATTAAATCCACATATGTTACAAGATATTTCATAAATCTCTTAAGTACCACATAGGACTCGTAAGAGTTATACTGAGTTCTGAACATCATCTTATGAGCACCTGTCTGTAAGCTTTTTATCCCATAACATCTTGTTCAGAGATTGATCTTAAAACTCTACATATATATATATATCATTGAATAGATCAAATAAAACATCAATCTTGAACAAGTGTATAATCATTCTCAATAATAATACTATTGAATACTCGGAATTGGGTACACAATCATAAGCCATGCTTATTCTTTCAAATCATATCATCTGTGTTTTCATCGGTTACACTAATACAGATGGGTCTTAATTCATTAATCGCCGGAGTAATTTCTTAAGCTCTTCAGACTCTTTTATGTTCTTTGGTAAGAGCTTATAAGTAGATTCATGTAGTGAATCGAGTCAATAATCTCTCGAATCCACATTACTCAAAAAATTTATTTGAAAATTCATCCTGTAAATTACCTTGGATGTTTTGTTATTTACATCCTGCGAATCCACTATGTGTCCTCAAAACGCATACGTATAACTTTCAAATCATTTAACATATTTCACAATATTCTGGTTCTATAAATATTTGATTTATACTCAAAGGAAATAGAAGGAATATATAGAACCAGAATTAATAACACTGATATTGAATCATTAATGCACCATTCTCTTTTTTGGTCACACTCAGTAAGTGTATCACTTTTCACAATATCCAATAATCCCTAACCAATATACCTCATATTTTCATGTTTAATTCAGGTCCTAAGAATCCATAACAAGGTCGACTATCTCGCGACCTCCCACAGTATACATTCCGATCGCATTACTCATCAGAGTATAGGTGGGGCTAATAGTAGGGACCATTATACCTGTAGTACACTCTTACACCATTAATTACTTTATTACCATCAATCGGTTCCAAATCAATTTAGTCATCTATGATTTGGGGAAATTATTTCAATATAGGGGCATATTCATCATTTCTCAATTTATTTCTCTCTCTTCAATATACTTTTTAAACTGGCAATCTTAAGATCTATACATTGATGATATCCTATCTCACTCCAATATCATTATTTCATGGTCTTAATTTGATTCAAACAGAGAAGTCCTGGTGGGGTCCTCACTGAGTTCTTCTCTGTACCTTACCGAACAGACCTCCATTAAGACTATAAGATCACCTATTTCATGTAAAATGCTTGGGTTACAATCGCTTTTAATAACCCTTTATTCATAAACTCCCACACCATTTTAAACACTTAAACCCAATTTATAGTCACTTGATTCCTCTATACATTTAGACTATACAGTACTATAGGGGATGTTAACCTTTTTCATTACTTTTTGTTCTAAAGGCATCAACAGACGTCAAGCCAACCTTCCTCTGATACCATTAAAACTTTAACAGTCCACAATACAGTAAATAACACATTTTATACATAATTTATGGTTGGGCTGTCTGTGATGCCGTTAACACTTTAACAGTCACAGTAATAAACGGTAAACATTTCTTTATTTAATAAATGCGAAATATGAAATTTTACAATATTTCTTACACTTTACATTCCCTATTTCTATTTGATAATAAGTAGTACTGTATACATGTATCTGAATATATAGGAGAAGTGGTGGTACCTTTAAAATTCAATGCACTTTGCCCCAGTGTGCTTACTCGTAGCTTTATTTATCTGAGGAAGGCCCTAAAATAACCTTGCAATTAATCTGGGAAGTTGAAAGATAAGGGGGTGAGCGAATCACGTGCTCAGTAAAGGAGTAGTATGCTGCTTGATATAATGAAATCTATATGCTGGAAAATATTTATTTTTCTGTAAATCTAAATAGAATAAATCATTTAATTTCCACCACTTTAGTAACAATTCAAAACACATGACATTTTTACTGATAAAACAGTATAGTGAACTGTAGATATAAAAATGTAGAAACAGTAATCAGTCACTTTCTGTACAGTAGTTTGTAAATATCCACAATCATTGGATAAACAGTTCAGTAATTATTTCTATATTAGAAATAATTTTCATAATATCTTTTTTTTCAATAAACAGTGATTGTCGGTGTTGTTCAGTAAACAGTAATCAGTACGATACAATTCAGTAAACAGTATTTTACAGTACGGTACAGTTCAGTAAACAATAATTCTTAGTACCGTATAGTTCAGTAAATAGTAATTCTTAGTACCGTATAGTTCAGTAAACAATAATCAGTAAAATCCAGTTCAGTAAAAGTATTTTAGTAGGTTGAGACTAGGCATTACCCTAAATCATATCATGCTATCATCATCCCCTAAGGGACACAGTAATCATCCCTGCAGGGACACAGTAACAATATACAGTAAGATCTGTGGCCATAATCTATAGGCGGTCCTTGGCGTACACTTGCCAAATGACTCCAGGACCGCTGATGACTGGCGGGTCAATCAGCCACGTGACGGTAATAGTAATTAGTAAGCATGCAATCGGGGCCTAAGTCTCAAAACAGTCTAAAAATTGTATCATAGCCTTATGGATCTTATTCAAAATAATTTGAAATATTTCATGTTTATCCATAAGGCCTCACAATTTCATATATTTCCTCTTTTCATGAATTTCCATCTTTTTCACATTTTTCTAAAAATAATCTCAACCATTTATTCACGATTTCATCACCTTTATGGAATTTATAAAATAAATAAATTCAATAATTAATCTCATATAGGTATAAAATCATTTATTTTCTCATAAAAATAACTTTAAAGAAATCTAATGAATTAAATCATTTATTTAAATAATTATTTCCAAAAAGGTATTTATTTCTCATTTCCAAACACAGGGAAAACAGTCGCCAAATATTCATGTATCAAGTGTGTTAGCTTTAAATTGCAATATATATTTTGAAATGACAAAAACTTAAGTAAGCTTTAATGTTTTAATTCATATTGTAAATTTGCCTTATCACAAATGATTTTCTCAATCCATTTTAAGTGTTCATATCAAATATTAAGACAATGGTTTAATGATATATTCTTATTGGTCTTAATACTTTATAAAATGGTTTTCAATATTAAGTAATTTTCTCAAGAATTATTGAACATAAGTTTAGAAAATTACTTATAAGTTTTTGGACAATAATTTCATTTGAGAAAGTCAAGAAAAACTCCCTTAAAGCTTATAAATGTTTTAGGTTGAATTCGGATCAAAGACTATATCATTTCTAACCCAAAAGTGCAGGAAAAATGCCCTCTGGAAGAAAAGGATCGATCCCATAGGAAAAGGGATTGATCCCTTTTTGGTAGAATGCCCCGAAAGCCCAGAATGAAGAAAAGGATCGATCCTTTTGGTGAAAGGATCGATCTCTTTATGCCAGAAAGCCCCCAACGGCTAGTTTCTGTGAGTCATAACGGCTAGTTTCGGTTTTGGCTCCAACCAACGTCCACAAACCATCTAAGGGACTATAAATAGAGGCTTAGAAGCTAAAGGAAGTAAGAGGAACTACTCAGCAACTCCATAACACATATTCCTCAAATCCTCAAGCCTCAAACAACAAATCAAGAGCTCTAAAGTCTTCATCTTCTATCATTCACTTATCTCTTGTATTGTTTAGCACAAATATTGTATAGGTTTTTCATTGTGCCTAATTTCTGTAATCACTTGCCTACCTAGAGGCCTTTCTTTGATTACATCTCTTGTAAACACAAACATTCCTTGTAAAAGGGGAGGTTTCTCTTTAGCATAAGAAAAAGAGGGAGGTTTCTCTTTAGCCTAGAAAAAGAGGGAGAAGAGGTTTCTCTTGAGCCTAGAAAAAGAGAGAGGTTTCTCTTGAGCCTTGAAAAGAGGGAGTGTATCACAAATTCAAGTTAGTGAATTTGGGGAAAATCCTTGGGAGCGTCTCAAGGTAAAGGACGTAGGCAAGGTTGCCGAACCTTTATAAATCACTTGCGTACATTTCTCTTTCCCTACTCTCTTTAATTACTTGCAATTATATTTGTGCTTATTGTATTGAATTTGAATTGCATGCTTGCCTAACTTAGAGAACTTAGAAAATATTCAAATAGGCTAGAGAATTTAGAAGAATCGAAAAATGGGCGTAAAGCTAGCTAAGAACCGATTCACCCCTTCTCGCTATTGCCTATAAGAGCCAGCAATTGGTATCAGAGCTTGGGCTTGTGATTGATTTAAACTAACCTCTATCGAGCAAAACGATCTTAAATGGGTCATTGGAATACGGCACATCCTTAGGAGAAGAGGGACAATCATTAGTTAGACCTCCACTCTTCAATGGTAAGAATTATTCATATTGGAAAACTAGAATGATGTTATTTATACAATCAAATGATTATGAAGTGTGGAGAATTATAGTAAATGGTCCTAGAATTCCCATGAAGAAAGTAGATGGAAAAGATGTCCCTAAGAGTGAGGATGAGTGGGACACAAATGACATGAGATTAGCACAAATGAATGCCAAGGCTATGCACACCCTCTTTTGTGCATTAGGTCCCAATGAATATAATAGAGTCTCCCTATGTGAGAATGCCAAGCAAATATGGGACAAATTAGCCATCACACATGAAGGGACCAATCAAGTGAAAGAGACCAAAGTAGGAATGCTCACACATGATTATGAGCTATTTAGGATGAAAGAAAATGAGTCAATTAGCGAAATGTTTACTAGGTTTAATGATATAATTAATGGACTTAAGGCTCTAGGCAAGGCTTATTCTAATGTTGAAATGGTAAAGAAAATTTTGAATAGCTTGCCCAAATCATGGGAGGCAAAGGTAACCGCAATAGAAGAGTCTAAGGATCCAAATACCTTGTCTCTAGATGAGCTTATGGGCTCCCTACTTACATATGAAATGAAAATGAAAAGAAATGAAGTGCCTTCAAAGAAAGTAGGGGTAGCACTTAAGTCTTCCACTCATGAGGTCCTTGAAGATGATAGTGATGAGAGTGGAAATGAGGAAGAGAGGAAATGGCAATGTTTGCCAAAAGATTTAATAGGTTCATGAGAATGAAAGAAAAAGAAAATAATAGGAGACATCAAAGAGGGGAGTCAAGTAGAAGAGAAAAGGACCCTTTAGTGTGTTATGAGTGTAATGAACCGGGTCATACTAAGTTAGATTGCCCCTTACTTAGGAAAGAAAAGGATAGGAAACCTAGGAAGAAAGCATTTGTGGCTGTATGGAGCGATAGTGATAGCTCTGATGAGGAAAACATAGATAATGAGGTAGCCTACTCATGCTTTATGGCTATTAGTGACGATGAGGCTAGCTCTACTTCTAGTGAAGATAATGATTTTACATTAGATGAGTTACAAAATGCTTTTAATGAATTAGAAAATGAATTTCAATGCATGAATTCTAAATATAAGAAAATCATTGCTAATTTGAAAATAGAAAAGGAAACCTTGAACAATGTTAAGCTAGAATTAGATAAGAAACTAGAAGATGCCAACTTAGAAATAAATGAGTTAAATAAAAAGAATACAAATTTGCATAACTCATTCTCTAGGTTCTATATGGGTCAATAAAAATTAGATCACATGCTTGAGACCCAAAGAGCTTTCTTTGACAAAGATGGGTTAGGATATAATGCAATACAAAAAGAAACTCATCTAAAGAATTTCCTAATGAGCAAAAATACTATGCATGATTTATCTTTTACATGCTCACTATGCAATAGAATAGGACACTCTTCACAAGCATGCACTTATAAAAAAACTACATTTAGAGGAAGAGTTGTTAGAAAAATGTGGGTGCCAAAGCATGCAATAAATAATGATGATTTGAGTTTGAAATGGATCCCCAAACGATCAAAAATTGTTTGCACTAACTCTCATGGACCCAAGAAAATGTGGGTACCAAAGCATGTTTGAATATGGTTTATTGTAGGAGTGTTAGAGCATGGGAATACAATGGAACAATGGAGTTTAAATGCTCAACACATCCTCATGGAGTTTGCTTGTGCCAATGAGAAAAAGGAAGAGATTGAAAATCCATCCTTAGCAAGGTCACAACAATTCTTCAAAGAATAGCACAAGGTGGATTCAATTATTCAAGGCAAAGCATTCTCTAGCAAAGGAGTATTGTAAGCTTAATTCCTTACTCCTTAAACTTTTTATTGTTTATGCCTTGATGATATGGTTTGTTGATGATCTTTGATGCACTATAAGTTGAATGGATAAATAAAAGGCATGATAAATGATTGGATAGTTTATGATGCAATATTTGATTGAATGAAAAGCATGTTTAGTTATTTTGAAATGATTATTGGATTTCTGCATTTTGAGCAAGTTTTCTATGTGTTGATAATGTATTTACTTGCCTCAAATTACCAAATATGTCATATATGCAAAATGCCATGTCATGTGCATTAATGAAGAACTTGTATGTTGGAAATCATGGCATGTTGTTCACAAAATGTATGCTTTGATGATATATGTGCTTAAAACCTATGTGAACAAGTTTGTTTTGACATATTTATGAAATTCAATGCATTGGTTTTGCCAAAACAAGCACAACTTTCAAAATGACCTCCTTTGAGGCCAAAAATGCATTTATTGGTAAAAATCCTTCCAAAATTGCAAAATCTATTGTTAAATGGTTTTTCATTCATGTTTTTCATTCATACAAGTCCAAAATCACGTTTTACAAATGTTTAAACCTTTACTTGGACTTAAAATACTCAAAAACGAAGTTTTGGCACCTTACAAGTTGGATTTTCTGTCAAAAATCTGCAGAACCAGGATGAGGGATCGATCCCTCTACATACAGGATCGATCCCTTTGGAAAAACATGCAGGAAACTTGATTCTGGAGTTTAGGGATCGATCCCTTTGCTCATGGGATCGATCCCTCTAGGCAATTTATGCCCTTTTCTGCATTTTTAAGCCTTAGTTGAGAAGTTTTTCTTAATTCTCTTGATATCTTCTTTCTTCTCAACTTAAAATTCAATATTTTAACTTCCTTTTGATGATATTTAGAATATGAAAAATCATTTTTCATTGATATCATGCCTCAACTCCATCAACTTGTGTTATTTCCAACAAATGACATCACTTTCAACAATTAATATCATTTTTATTGAACTCATAAGTGCAAAATCATTTTTCTTGTTGAAAACATTCATGAATCTTGAAATAATCTTGAAATATACTTTCAATGAATGCTTAAACAGAATTTTGAGAAATATTTCAAGAATTTATTGATATGTTTGAGAATTTGATGAACTTGTGCATAATGAATATTTTTCATTCTTTTTGTTCATCTTAGTCAAGCATGCTTATAGGATTATGTCTCTTAGCTTGACTTATCTATTCCACACTAGGTTTCATAATAATTATACATCTAGTGGAAGAATAATTAAAACTTGATCTTAAGGATTGATTTCAAATGTAAATTCAACAAATGGTATAAGGTCATAATTTTCCTTGGCCTATAATTTGTGATGGTAAATGGATCCTAAATGTTGAATTGCATGAAAATTTATCATCCATGAAATTAATTCTTTATGGCCAAATTATTAAAGAACTTGAGCGTTAATGACAACACCAACAATTGATACACATGCAGTGAATCTTGAGTGTTTTGATGTTGAACATGCATGTTTACTTAAGTTGAATCAATAATCATGCCTATGAGATGAGAATAGTTGTTTTCATGATATTATGTGCTTAACCTCACTCATAGTTTATGGATTTTCATGATAAAATATATTTTAGCTTGATAATATTGATTCACTTAGGTGAAGGCATTTTAGTTAAAATAGCATATACCTTCTAGAACGTTAAATGATGATAACAACTAGGGATATGGCTCTTAATTGATTAAAATGGTAATTTTGAATTTTTCCTTGCTCATAATTGGTTAAGATCTTGAATGAAAAATTGAGCATAGGATTCTTTAGTTTCATGGAAGAAAATGTGTTTGCTTGAATACCTTGACATTTTGTATCTTCTATGTGGTATAATGTTGTGAATATGAATATGGATTAATACTTTATGATAGTGTACTAATGCTTAATTAATCCATATGCATATTTGATGATGTGTGATTGTGTTCTTGCATATTTAGAATGATTATTTTCTTGACATGATCACACTACACACAAATATTGGATTCATGCAAAATGACTAAGTCAACCATTAGTAACAATTGGTATTTAGATTGAAATAACAATTAGTATCATTGGGAACCATATTTTCAATAATTTGTAAGCCAAAACTAAATTGCCAATTCGTATGAGCTTTAAATTGATAGTTCTTCTTGTGCTCTTTAGTTTGGAATGACAAATAGAGAAGAATTCATTTAGGATATTTTTGCATGAAACTCTTGTGTGCTAGGATTTGTAGTTAATTGCTATATATCTTGATTTTATGCACACTCTTGCTTGAACGTGATTTATGAGCTCTTGCATATGATATGTCATCTAATTTTAGCTCATAATCATGATGCTTTGTCATGCACCTTAATTGGACCTTAGAGAACAATTGATATACTTTGGTGCTTGATAGAATTGAAATAAGCAAGTTATAGAACATAGTAGAAAATTTATAAACAACTTGCTTAATCTCTTACCAATTGGAGACTTCTTGCAAAACTATTTATACACAATTGGTATAGGATCATAAGTCATGTTCTTTGCATGAATTTTTCATACTCTTTATGAACAATTGACTTATTTATTTGTGCTATGAGTCCTATGTACTAACATATTTCTTGTTGGATGGAGCATATTCTTTTTTCTCTTCTCACATAGCCATGATTTTAGGGGGAGCATATGTTTTTATTATTTTTCCTTCTTTTTGCTATGACAAAAAGGGAGAGAGATAGATATTTAAAAGGGAGAGATATTAAGGGGGAAAGATAATGGGGGAGAAATAGTTTGAAAATTCATTTTTAAAACCCATGCTTATATTAAGGGGGAGCTTTATAAAAATCCTGCCTTATTTGAGGGGGAGTATTTTATCAAAGAATTTTCAAAGCAAATTTACATTAAGTTTTGTCATATCAAAAGGGGGAGATTGTTAGCTTTAAATTGCAATATATATTTTGAAATGACAAAAACTTAAGTAAGCTTTAATGTTTTAATTCATATTGTAAATTTGCCTTATCACAAATGATTTTCTCAATCCATTTTAATTGTTCATATCAAACATTAAGACAATGGTTTAATGATATATTCTTATTGGTCTTAATACTTTATAAAATGGTTTTCAATATTAAGTAATTTTCTCAAGAATTATTGAACATAAGTTTAGAAAATTACTTATAAGTTTTTGGACAATATTTTCATTTGAGAAAGTCAAGAAAAACTCCCTTAAAGCTTATAAATGTTTTGGGTTGAATTAGGATCAAAGACTATATCATTTTTAACCCAAAAGTGCAGGAAAAATGCCTTCTGGAAGAAAAAGATCGATCCCATAGGGAAAGGGATCGATCCCTTTTTGGCAGAATGCCCCGGAAGCCCAGAATGAAGAAAAGGATCGATCCCTTTGGTGAAAGGATCGATCTCTTTATGCCAGAAAGCCCCCAACGACTAGTTTCTGTGAGACATAACGGCTAGTTTCGGTTTTGGCTCCAACCAATGTCCACAAACCATCTAAGGGACTATAAATAGAGGCTTAGAAGCTAAAGGAAGTAAGAGGAACTACTCAGCAACTCCATAACACATATTCCTCAAATCCTCAAGCCTCAAACAACAAATCAAGAGCTCCAAAGTCTTCATCTTCTATCATTCACTTATCTCTTGTATTGTTTAGCACAAATATTGTATAGGCTTTTCATTGTGCCTAATTTCTGTAATCACTTGCCTACCTAGAGGCCTTTCTTTGATTACATCTCTTGTAAACACAAACATTCCTTGTAAAAGGGGAGGTTTCTCTTTAGCCTAAGAAAAAGAGGGAGGTTTCTCTTTAGCCTAGAAAAAGAGGGAGAAGAGGTTTCTCTTGAGCCTAGAAAAAGAGAGAGGTTTCTCTTGAGCATTGAAAAGAGGGAGTGTATTACAAATTCAAGTTAGTGAATTTGGGGAAAATCCTTGGGAGCGTCTCAAGGTAGAGGACGTAGGCAAGATTGCCGAACCTCTATAAATCACTTGCGTACATTTCTCTTTCCCTACTCTCTTTAATTACTTGCAATTATATTTGTGCTTATTGTATTGAATTTGAATTGCATGCTTGCCTAAATTAGAGAACTTAGAAAATATTCAAATAGGCTAGAGAATTTAGAAGAATCGAAAAACGGGCTTAAGGCTAGCTAAGAACCGATTCACCCCCCTCTCGCTATTGCTTATAAGAGCCAACAAAGTGAGAATCTCATAAATATTCTTTTTGAATATTTAATAGTATAATGAATATATTTTATTCTCATTTTAAATGAAAATCCATAACATGAATATATAATTTAGTTTTTTTTTAACAATTTTCACTTTATGGAAAATTTATGGAAATGATTTCCAAAATTCATGATTTATTCCATTTATGCATCTAAAATATTTCATGATATTTTAAAATGATTTTAATAATTTTTCGGTAGTATAACGGTTGTGGATTTCTAGCCTTCTACACGGAATTTACAGTATATAAATCAGCTTTTAACCACAATTTGCATGGTTTTCATAGCATATCAACCTTTCAATAATTTCATAAAATTTAACTTGATAAATCATGCAATTCAATGTATCCATACAACTCATACACTTCCCCCTTACTTATTTATCGAGATTGCGCTATCTCGTGTACCGTGACTTATTTATCGAACTTCCGATTTTGTAAAACCGTGACTGTCCAGTAGCAGGGGAACTTGATTTTTAATTATTTTTGGCTGGGATTTTTAGATAGTTAGGGAGCTATGGAGGTGAAGATGAATTTATATGAAGAAACTTAGGTGATTTGGTGATGAGAAGGGGGTGATTCAAGGCTGGGAATGTAAGAAACGGTGGAGGAGAAGAACAGAGAAAACATTGGCTGAAGAAGAAATAAAACTACTACTGTTAACTGACTTCCTTGGCTGAAATTGTATTGATTTTTAACTCAATTTAATATCAATTTTAAGTACAAAAATCAGCCATGTGTCTCTTAATTTAATTTCTCTTGTCTTTTCGCCTTTTTTACCTTTCATCATTTCTTTTCTTTAAAGGGTTCCAGCCGAGCACAACACAGCAACCAAAAGAAAGTGGCGTGTAAACCACAATTTCTACTGCACGGTTTGTGACTCATTTTCTCGATTTTTGTAGGCTTCGACCAATAGCAAATTTCCATGTTAAATATTGAACTTCTCTTCCTTTAAGTATTATTTCTATTGGATTTTATACTATAAAATTTTCAGCTACGTTTCCTTTAAATGGATTCAGCTAGGTAGCCCAAAGGCAGCAAGGGGTGGCATATGGAGACTTATTTTATGCTCCTTTTTTATTTAATTCCCCTTTATTTTGTGTGTTCTAACCAATGGCAATTCATCACTTGTCCAATTAATTTATTTCCTTCTCTTAGAAATCATTTCTTTTATATTTCATACCATTGAAATTGTATTTAATTTCCAAATTTTCATATTTTCTTCATTGTTTATTTCTATACCTTAATTTCATCCTATAATATTTATTTCACCTCATATACACCATATTATAATTCATAATTCCAATAAATTCAAAATCCAATGTGGAAATCCAAATTAATTATTTATTTAATTTCACTCAATAATTTATTTCCACTATCAAGGATTTACAAAAATTATGGTGTACAGTGTTATAAAACCGGGTCTCACACAATATTATAATACAAACATAGATCTATATCTGACTTTTCACTAAATTTTGGAATTTTTGCAATAAGGCGGGTTGGGATATGTCTATACCTAGCTTGCAAGGTGAAACAATTTATATCCCTAATGGTAGCACATATTAATATTCACATCACAATCACAATTCATATAGTTCTTATCTTCAATTTGTATACTCAAACTCATGTCATAACATATATTCTTCTCATATTAAATCAAATCAACAATTCTATACTCAATTACATATCAATACAGTTACATTCAATTCATGTAATGATAGGTAAGCGAATAGGCCTAAATTAGCATACTCACTTTCAACTTACTCATTCACATTAATAATATCTCATTTGCTTCATATGCCTTACATTTACTCTGTATATCACTACTTGTAGCTTACTTAGGACACTTACTCTATAAGCTACTACTCGTAACTTGCATAGTAACTTGCCAAAAGCAAGGATTAAGCTCATTTGTTCAAGTTTGGCAATCTGCTTATTGTACATCACCAAACTACGTCGTTCCACTGCAAGCACATATAGAAAATGTCATTTACTGACTTACACTTATCACACAGTCATTTAACGTTAGCAACACGTTACTTTCACTTAGCTACACTTTAGCAGTAATGAGACAAATGCCACTATTCGGTTTTTTTTTATTGTTCCAGTTGCACCATTTGCATTAGTACTCATCTATTTCTCATTTACCAGTGTCATTTCACCTTAAAAGTGAAATTACTACATTACCCTTCTTTAGGTTGAAAGTACATCTTCATATATACAAGTCTAAATTTCACTTTTAAGCTTTCATTACATTTAAATCATGCTCATTAACATGAATTACACCATCAATGACAAAATCATCATTGAATTAACGCAATTACCCTACGAAACCATATTGGTTGAACCTTAAACTTACTTATAGAGTCATTTTTCATCAAATTTGATCTCATATAACTTTATTACTCATCAAATACATCGACATATATCAATTTGAGCCAAAGAACATCTCACCTTGCCTTTAGTTCCTCACTTGGCCAAATCTACCCCCTTATCTTTGAGGGGTTTTTCTTCAATTTAAACACATAGAAACATCACATATTAACCCTTGTTCATCATAGCAAAATTTGGCGAAAAACAAATCAAAACTTCTTAATAAATCTTGCTTGAACCAGTTTTGATATATGTCTAGGAAAAATTGGTCCAAATGGTGGAGTTAGGTAGCGAAATTTGGATATGTTGTAGAGCAAATGATGTTGAGCAACTTTTGTAACAGTCCAAAGTACAGTAAAATAACATACTTTATACCTAATTTACGGTTGTGTTGTTTGTGATGTCTTTAACTTGATCAGTAACAGTAATAAATGCTAAACATTTATTAAATAATTTTGGAATATGAAATTTTCACAATATTCCTTACACTTTGCATCCCCTGTTTCTATTTTTCAATAAAGTAATACTGTATACATATATCTGAATATATATAAGAGAAGTGACTGTACCTTTAAAATTTAACGCACTTTGCCCTAGTGTGCTTACTTGTAGCTATATTTAATCGAGGAAGATCTCAAATAATCCTTGCAATAAATCTAGGGAGTTGGAAAATAAAGGGGTGGGCGACAACGTGCTCAGTAAAGGAGTCGTATGCTGCTTGATACAATGAAATCTATATGTTGAAAAATATTTATTTTTCCATAAATATAAATGGAATAAGCCATTTAATTTCCATCACTTCAGTAACAGTTCAAAACACATGACAGTTCAATAGTAAAGCAGTACAGTGAACAGTAGATGTAATACTGTAAAAACAGTATACAGTCACTTTAGTACAGTATGTTATAATTATCCAGAAATCAGTGGATAAACAGTTCAGTAATTATTTCTAATTCTAGAAATAATTTTCATAATATTCTTTTCCATCAAACAGTAGTTCTTAGTACGGTTTAGTAAATAGTAATCAGTACGATACAGTTCAGTAAACAGTATTTCTCAGTACCATACAGTTCAGTAAACAGTATTTTAGTAGGTTGAGACTAAGCATCACCCTAAATCATATCATGCTATCACCATCCCCTAAGGGACATAGTAACAGTATATAGTAAGATCTATAGCCATAGTCTATAGGGCGTCCTCGGTGTATACTTGCCAGGTGACTCCGGGACTGCTGATGACTTGGCGAGTCAATCAGCCACGTGACAGTAATAGTAATCAGTAAGCATGAAATTGGGGCGTAAGTCTCAAAACAGTATAAAAATTTGTATCATAGCCTTTATGGATTTTATTCAAAAATAATTTGAAATATTTCATATTTATTCATAAGGCTCACAATTTCATATATTTCCTCTTTTCAGGAATTTCCATCATTTTCACATTTTTTCCAAAATCATCTCAATACATTTTATTCACCATATCATCACCCTTATGGAATTTATAGAATAAATAAAATCATTAATTAATTCCATAAAGGTATAAAGTCATTTATTTTCCCATAAAAATACCTTTAAGGAAATCTAATGAATTAAATCATTTATTTAAATAAATATTCCAAAAAGGTATTTATTTCATATCTCCAAATACAGGGAAAATAGTCGATAAATATTCATGTATCAAGTGAGAATGTCATAAATATTCTTTTTTTTGAATAATTAATAGTAAAAAGAATATATTTCATTCTCAGTTTAAATAAAAATCCATAACGTGAATATTTAATTTAGCATTTTTCAACAATTTCCACTTTATGGAAAATTTATGAAAATGATTTCCAAAATTCATGATTTATTCCATTTATGCATCTAAAATAATTCATGATAATTTAGAATAATTTTGATAATTTTCCGGCAGTATAACGACTACGAATTCTTAGCCTCTTGCACGGAATTTAACAGTATATAAACCAGCTTTCAACCACAATTTTGCATGATTTCAAAGCAAATCAAGCTTCCAATAATTTCATAAAATGAAACTTGATAAATCATGCAATTCATCATATCCTTACAACTCACACACTTCTCCCTTGCTTGTCTAGCGATACCGAGCTTTTCGGTAGCACCAACCGAATTCCGTAATTCTTGGCTGCAAAATAATTTTATTAAAAATTATCAATAATTTTCCTCTTAATTTTAAGCCAGTAACTTTCATAAAATGCAGCCACTAATTATACAACATATATATAACCAGTATACATTACATTGGTGCTAAAACTAAACTTTCCCGTTTTAGCTCCTTTTTCGGTTCCGATTTCACCAACCTTCCTCTTTTGATTTCTACATTAATTTTCTACCATCAAACCATAAATTGCAGCATTAAATCATGCCCAAACAGCCATGGCCAAAATCCCTTCTTGAACACATTTCATGATTTTTCAATCTTTTTCATGATTTATTGTTTCTATGTTTCTTAATCCATTTCAAGCTTTCATTTTCTACCATTTTCATGCAACAAAATGCATGATTTCCCCATATTCTTAAGTTGACCGAAACCCATTTTCATTGAAAATTTTTATTTAAGCAAGATAACTCAAAACCAATGACAAATATGAAATCTACACCTTTAAATATATAAGATTACAACTTTGAATTAAATCAAAACCTCAAAAATCCCATGAATCCTTACCTTGGCCGAATGCTTTTGGCTTCCTTTTCTCCTTGTTTTCTTCCTCTTTTGATGATATATAAGTAGCAATGGAGAGAGGAGGATTAATTTTGCTAGAAATAGCTATCTTAAAATTCTAACTATTTTTTGTGTTTTTGGAAGCTTAAATTTTTCTTTTCTTTTTTCCTTGTGGGTGTCGTGGAGTTGCTAGGCAGGGATGATGAATAGTCGCCAGTACACTTCAGCTTAAATTCTTCTGAGTTGTGCAGAAAATTCCAGAAATGGCCTAATTACGATTTTGCCAAGTTCTTAAAATATTAACAGTTTTGCCATTAAGCTTCCGATTTCGTAAAAACTATGCAAATGAACTCCAAAAATTATGATTCCAGTACTAATAAATCAAATTTAATGTACCTAAATGAATGGAAGTGGTTTCATTACCGCGCTTTGCACCGATAAGGAGAAATTACGATTTTACCCTTTTTTGACCGTCAGCAAAATTTTTCAATCAAACCACCTTTTTCAATAAATCTTTTGACACCATGTTATTTTGCTTTCCATGTAAATTATCATTATAGTTTTTACTTTGTCCCAACTCATTTTAATATGGGAGTAATTTACGAAAATGCCCTCAGGATGTATTCATCATTTTCCAATTTGTTTCCCAAAATTCTCAAAATAATTCCAAATGACATAAAAATTATTTTTATGCCTCCAAATAATTATTTAATATTTATTTCACCTTTTTTACACCATATTATCAATCATAAACTCAATAAATCCATAAAATTCAAAGTGGGGTCCACATTAAATATTTATTTAATTTCACTAAATAATTTATTTCCACTATTAAATATTTACAAAAATATGGTGTACAGTATAATATAATCAGGTCTCACATTTTTTTCCCACCTTAGGAAATTTGGTCCTCCAAATTTCACCTGTACCTATCACTGAAAAAGCTCTAGATACTTCTCACGCATAAGGCTTTCTAACTCCCAAGTAGCCTCTTCTTCCGTGTGATAGTGCCAGAGCACCTTAACCAACTGGATAGTCTTAGATCGCGGCACTTTATCTTTCCTATCCAAGATCTGTATCAGCTTCTCAACGTAACTCATATCCTCTCAAATCTTCAGTAACTTGTGTCCAATTATGTGAGGAGGATCTGGATGGTACTTTCTCAACATCGAGACGTGGAATACATTATGCACTCCTAACAACTCTGGAGGTAGTGCTAACCGGTATGCCACCTCTCCCACGCGACTTAAGATCTCGAAAGGTCCAATGTATCAAGGACTCAACTTTCTTTTCTTTCCAAATCTCATTATGCCTTTAGAGGGTGAGACCTTCAAAAATACATAATCACCCGTTGTGATAACCGTAAATTTTTCATTTATTGGAAATTATTAATATTGAAAATTTAATGAAATAAATAAATATAATTATGAGATCGAAATACTAGTGAAAATTCCATGAATTGAGGAAGTGATGAACAAGGAAATTCAGGTGAAGGAAAATTAAATTGGAAATAAGAATAAGGTTGAAATTATGGAAAAATAACGAAGAGAGGAAATTTAATTTGGATAAATTAGAATCCAAATTAAATAAGAAAATGAGAAGTGAATATGAAATATATTTATATAATTATATATTATATAAATGTATTTTTATACAAATACATATGTATTGAAATGCTATATAGTATATATTAATATACATTGGTATATATGTATATATACTATCTTATAAATTTAAATAATACATTTGTATACAAATATAACATCTTATGTGTATATATATATATATACATATAAGAAATGTAAATATTAATTTACATTAAAGTTGAATATATATATTGTAAATACAATATATATTTTATTTCCTACATTTATATAAAGATATATATAAATGTTATTTAATTTAAAGTATATAAGTATATATATATACATATATATTAGATATATATTTTGTTAATATACAATATATATAATATATATTACAATACTATATATAAGATAATTATATTATATGTATAATATATAGTTATAAGTATATTATATGTATAATTATAATAGATAAAAAAAGGGAAAAAAAAGGAAATAGAAACAGAAACGGGAATCGGGACCCCGTTTCTATCAAGAAGCAGGGAAGCAGCTAGCCCCCGTCGCCGGAGAAAGAAAGAGAGACGAGGGAGGAAGACGGCGTCGACGGAGAGAGGAGAGGAAGCCAGTGACCGGAAGAGGAAAGACCGAAACAAAAACGGAAGGAAACAGAGGTGAGATCAGCGGAAGCTGAGAAGGAGAAAGGAAAAGGAAAGTGGCGGTGCCGGTCGATTCGGCCACCGTCACTATGACTGAAGCACTGGGGGAGGAAGAGGAAAGGGTAGGAGGCCACCGGTGAGGCGAAGAACGGCGGAGGAGGAAGGGCAAAGAGGGAGAAGAAACCGAGCCTAAACCGAGTAGATTCGTCGTCGTGCCGCCGATCTGGGCTGAACGGAGGCCAGATCCAGCTTCGCCGCCACCTCGGCCAGCTGAGGGGCCATCGAACCGCCGGAGAACCGGTCGCCGGAAAAGAACCGATGGTGAGGGGAGGTGACCGGTTCGGTTGGGAAAGGAAAAATAAAAATAAAAATAAAAAGAAAAAGAAAAAGAAAAAGAAAAAGAAAAAGAAAAAGAAAAAGAAAAAGAAAAAGAAAAAGGAAAAGGAAAAGGAAAAAAGAAAAAGGAAAATGAAAGAAAAGAAAAAGGAAAAAGAAAAAGAAAAAGAAAAGAGAAAGGAAAATGAAAGAAAAGAAAAAGGGAAAAGAAAAAAAAAGAAAAGAAAAAGAAAGAGAAAGAAAAGAGTAAAAGAAGAAAAGAGAGAGAAAAGGAATTTTCGAGAATTTGAAAAATCCCGGGAAATTCGAAAACTCGAAAATTACGAAAATTCGGTAAGAATTCCAAAAATTAATTTCGAGTGATTTATTTTAATAAATTATGGAAAAATTCTAAGTTTTAGAATTTTATTTCCAAAAAAATTTCATCGATGACCGAGACAATGGAATCGGGCAAGATGAACACGGGCGCGACGTAATGAGGTGGTCGCTGACCCGAGACAAGTAAGGGAGACATGTGCAGCCTGTAGAGATATTCGGAACACATGTTTTAAATTATGCATTTAATTTTATAAGTGCTATTGATAATTATTGGTTTTAAATTGTGATGATTTATCGGTTGGAATTGTGGTGAATTACCGGTTGAGGAAATATAAATTGTATTTTTCGTGCAGGAGGCTAGCCAATTGGCAGCCGTTATACTGCCAAAAAATATACTGAAAATTACCGAAAATTATAATAAGTGATTTAATTTCACGAGAAACGATTTTCAAACACGAAAATCGAGAAACCGATCAATTTTCATAAAACATGAATATAATGACATTTAATTCTAAAATATTCATGTTTTTGAGAAGTGTGGATTTCAAAGCACCGAAAATTCCTCTCGAAAGTGTATGATTTCACGTAAAACGAGACAGATAACAAAAGGACTGAAGTGAATATTTTATAAATATATTTTAAATATTCACTTGATTTAATAGATAACCTTTATGGATTAATTATGAAAATAATTAATGATATAAATTCCATAAAGGTTAAGAAAGAATGAAAAACTATGATTTTGAGACTAGAAGGTCTCCACACGTGTTTATAAAGGAAAACATGGTGCCGAGATTATCAGATTTGAAAAAATAAATATCTTATCTTTCCATAAAATCAAGAAAATATTTGAATTAAATCCCGATAACTTTGAAAACCATGTTTTGGATAAAAAGCATGGAAAAGCGTGCATATATGTTTTACGGTGAGAAAAGATAGTTTTAGCCTTTTATATTTTACAGAGATGATTTTATAAACTGTTTTCATCGTATGGAAAATATGATTTATGCCTTTATTTTGAAAAATGTTATTTATTTTATTTATTTCATAAAGGTAAGGGTTTATACATGTGAGCCTTATGAATAATTGTGAAATATTTTAACACTACTGTGTTTAAAATCCAAAAAGGCTATGGTACGGTTTTACACTGTTTTGAGACTTAGGCCCTGAGCTTCATGCATCATACCATACTGTTACTGTTACGTGGCTGATTGACTAGCTAGTCATCAGCGTCCCAGATTGTAACCTAGCAAGTGTACACCAAGGACATATTATAGATCATGGCCATAGATCTCATTACTGTTACTATGTCCCTTAGTGGACGATGATAGCATGATTTACTTGTAGGATATTGCCTAGTCTCACTTACTGCTTACTGTTTACTGAAAGGATTTACAGAATCCTATTTACTGTACTGTACTGAATTACTATACTGTTTAGTGTTTATTGATGAAAAACCGTACCAAAACACTGTTTATTACTGAACTGTACTGGTTAATGAAATGGTAGCCACTGATTACTGTTTTACTGAAAAGAAAGCTACCATTTACTGTTTACTGAACTGAAAGCTACCATATACTGTTTACTAAATTGGTAGCTATTGTTTACTGTTTTTTGACTAAACTGTATCGAAATACTGTTTTATTGAATATTACTGTTTTACTTAGCTATAAGATACAATTTTATTGAGTTGTAAGGTACTAAATTAATAAATTGTACCGAAAACTACTGTTTATTGATCCAACGGTTTTAGATGTTTATAAACCACTATACTGTCACGTGTTTTAACTGTACTGACGAGAACAGAAGTAAACCATTATTTTACTACTGAACTGGCACGTGTTTAAAATTTACTGAAGTGAAGAGAAACAAATGGTTTACTTTATGGAAACAAATATTATATCGTTTTGAGAACAATTGATATAGTACTTTCTACAGTTGCTTCTAGGTTCCAGAACAAGTCAGGTATTTTAAAATACCTGCCTTACTCTATCTGGATCCCTAGCCGACTGTAGTATCCTTCCTATATGTAAGCCTAGAGCCCATCTAGGAAAAATTTAAAGAAAGTGAAAAAAAAATATTTTCAGCATATAGGTAGCCGAATATCAAGTGTGACATATAACTCTCTTACTGAGTCGTGGTTTGCTCACTCCTCAATTTTAACATTTCAGGTTTTTTGATGATTGTGAGATCAGAGGATTGTGGATCACGGCTGTACACAGAGGACAATGTGACAGACCGACTGAGAAATATGAGGTACGATCATTTATTTTCTGTATTTAGACATGTATACAGTACTACATTTTTATAAGTAAGAGAGGGGATGTATATAATGTTAACATTGTTGTACAAAAATTGTTTAACATTAAGTGTAAAGTGAAGTATCACAGACAGCCCAACCGGATAAGTTGTGTAGAATAACGTGAAAAATATGGTAACGAATCGTTACACCAGTACATCTCGGGAAGCCTGCTCGACCGAGTCAAGAGCTAATAATTTACGGTCTCTCATTTCTTCCCATGTTATCATGGCTCTACATCGTTTGCCTTATAAAGCCTCGTAAGGTGCCATGCCGATACCCGCCTATTAACAATTATTATAAGCAAACTCTGCCAGGGTAGATGATCATCCCAAGAGCCTCTAAAATCAAGTGCACACGCTCACAACATATCCTCGAGCGTCTGTATTGTACGCTCGGACTATCTATCAGTCTGTGGATGAAACGCGGTAATAAGACTCAGTTGGGATCCCATGGCCTCCTGAAATTTCTATAAAAAATGAGATGTGAAGCGGGACTCCCTGTCAGCAAATGTGATGCTCGCTGGTCCTCCGAATTCTACTTAATGTAGGAAGTACAATCAATATAAGTATTTTTCTTCCGTATATAATTTCTAACTTTCAGTTAATCTCTTCGTTAAGATGAGACTGCCAGTATACCTTTACAATCCGAATTTCCTTTAAATCACACATTTCCTTTTTCACAATCAATATATACTCCCTAAAATTATTTATCATCTTTGGGAGTTAACAATTTTCACTTCTTTTCATACAGTAATTAATTCACACTATTTATCACATATTATCTCATTTAGTGCCAAGCCGATATTAATTTGGTGACTATCTTTAAAAAATTTTAATCAATCGTATGTAATTGTCCCAGTAGCTTTTTAAATCTAGTGCACTCGCTCTCTATATATTCTTGAGCGTCTACATATGCGCTTAGATATTTACATTTATAAGAAGTGGTGTTGACAGTAAATTTGGAATCCTACATCCTTTTGCAATTTTTTAAAAGCATGTGGCAAATCAGGGATCCCTATCACATGTACTCGCTCACTGGAACTTCACATACATTCTCACCGTTTCACAGATAATTATCGACTAGGGCACTCAAGAGATTAAGAAACTTGATGATGTAGAAGTGAATTAATTTGATCAATCAATCTATAGTCACTTCTATAACATCATGGTCCTTTCAGATTCTTTACTATCCCATGATAATCATTTCATAGTTTAGCTAAGGCTGCACTTCACTTGCAACCCTTAATATTAACCATCACTTACAGTGAATGAGGCATTAGGTAATAATTTTCCCTGATAACTCTTTTTATATTGAGTTATCATTATATCCTTCATTCTCATGGTACATGTAATATCACTTAATTGGAGAATGTATCTAAGGATGTAATCTTTTCACAATCAAATTCTATAATTGAATTTATCAAAATACCAATTCCGTCTCCACATTACTTATGAATTTCACAATTCCAATATATATATATATAATACATGTATATTCATTTACATGAGTGGCAGTACTTCATGTATTTACTCCTCAGAGTATAACTAATTTTATCTGTTAAGTCTGGCTCGATTCTTAAATCTAGCCATAACCATATAATAGTAAGAGGAAATCACATGCAATCTTAGATTTGGGAACTATCTCATAATTCGTGTTCCCTAATCATCATATGACTTGTCTTTTAATACATTTTCATCCTTTCACATTTATCACTTCAGTTGTTTTTTCAATTAGTATAGTACTCCACTGTTAAAATCTTTTAACAATTTTGAATACTATACTCATACATATTCATTTGCTTCCATTTAATTTTCTCACATATTTGTATCATATCAATGAAGCAGCCAATTCCACAAACTCCTCAACAAATCATTTATATTTTTCAGGTAAACCTCGTAAATTTCATACCTCCGTCACTATATTATAATCTTACTCACTTGGCAATAACCTCTATTTAAACAAATCAGTGTTCACTTTATCATTCGAGACCGCACGTCTCTAATAGCATTATGATTCAGTTAGAACTCGTATTTACTGAGCTTAAAAATAAAATTTCCAGTTTTTACAAGTTTGTGGAATTATTCAAGGATGTTGCTTATATTCTTCAAATGAGTTGAAATATATTCACACATCATGGTTACATGCCATTGTAATTTCTGTATGTGATTGACATATTTCATTCATCAAATTCACATATGTCACAGGATATTTCATAAATCTCTTAAGTACCACAAAGGACTTGTAAAAGTTATACTGAGTTTTGAACATCATCTTATGAACACTTGTCTATAAGCTTTTAATTCAATAACATCTTGTTCAGAGATTGATTTTGAAACTCTATATACATCATTAAGTGGATCAAGTAAAACATCAATCCTTAACAAGTGCATATTCATTCTCACTAATAATACTATTGAATACTCGGAATTTAGTACACAATCATAAGCTAAGCTTATTCTTTCAAACTAATTCATCTGTGTTTTCACCAGTTACACTAATACAGATGGGTTCTTTATTCATTAATCTCTAGAGTAATTTCTTAAGCTCTTCAGACTCTTTTATGTTCTCTGGTAAGAGCTTATAAATAGATTCCATGTTGTGAATCGAGTCAATAATCTATCAAATCTACATTAGTCCAAAAATTTATTTGAAAATTCATCTGGTAAATTACCTTGGATGTTTCGTATCTACATCTGGCAATTCCACTATATATCCTTAAAACACATATATGTAACTTTCAAATCTTATAACATATATTTCACATCAATTCACTTATATATGTTTTCACTTCATAATATACCATTCCGTAAAGCATATTTCAAAATATTCCGGTTCTATAAATATTTGGTTTATACTCATAAGAAACAAAAGGAATATATAGAACCAGAATTAATAACACTGATATTGAATCATCAATGCACAATTCACCTTTTTTTTTCACACTCAGTAAGTGTATCACCTTACATAATATCCAATAATCCCTAACCAATATACCCTATATTTTCATGTTTAATTCAAGCCCTAAAAATACATAATAAAGCTTACTACTTCACGACCTCCTACAGTATACACTCCGGTCTCATTACTTATTAGAGTATAGGTGGGGCTAATAGTAGGAACCATTATACCTGTACTACATTCTTTACACCATCAATTACTTTATAACCATCAATCGGTTCCAAATCAATTTAGTCATCTATGATTCAGAGGAATTATTTCAATATAGGGGCATATTTGTCATTTCCCAGTTTATTTCTCTCTCTTCAAGATACCTTTAAACAGGTGATCTTAAGATCTATACACTGATGATATCCCATTTCACTCCAATATCATTATTTCAAAGTCTTAGTTCGATTTGGACAGAAAAGTCCTGGTGGGGCCCTCACCGAGTTCCTCTCTGTACCTTATCGAACAGACTTCCATTAAGGCCATAAGATCACTTATTCCATGTAAAATTCTCGGATTACAATCCCTTTTTGTAACCCTTGACCTCTCTGTACCTTATCGAACAGACTTCCATTAAGGCCATAAGATCACTTATTCCATGTAAAATTCTCGGATTACAATCCCTTTTTGTAACCCTTGATTCGTAAACTTCCATATCATTTTAAACACTTAACCCAATTTACAGTCACTTAATTCCTCGTTTTTATTGTAAGAGCCTCACCCTTCTCACCAGGCCGTCGGTGAGTATCCCCTAAGCGTCCTGCACACACCCCAGGTTTACTCTTACAATTGTCAAGGCCTCGCCCATTCCAGTGGGCCGTCGATGAGCATCCCTGAGGCTTCCTCATTGCCCCAGGTTTGCCTTGACAGTGAGAATAGGTGATCGCCCATAATCACTAACAACGTATTGTCTGTTCTTGTGATAACCGTAAATTTTTCCATTTATTGGAAACTAGAAATATTGAAAATAAATATTAGAGAAATTAAATAAGAGGAAATAAATAAAATTTGCGAGAAACGGGATATTGGTGAAAATCCCGAGAAACGAGGAAGTGAGAGAAATTGAAAAAATTCGTATAAAGGAAATTAAATTGGAAGTAAAAATAAAAATAATAGAGAGAGTAAAAGAATTAAATTGGATAAATTAAAAACCAAATTAAATAAGGAAAACGAGAAATAAAAATAAAATATGTTTATATAATTTCAAATTTTATATAAATGTATTTTATACAAATACGTATGTATTTAAAATACTATATAATATATTTTAAAATACGTTGGTATATATATGGAAATATATACTATTTCATGAATTTAAATAATACATATATATATATATATATAAAGATAATATTTTATGTATATATAAATATATACATACATACATATATAAAGAAAATGTAAATGTTATTTTATATTAAAGTTTATAGGTATATATATTGTATTATAACATTTATGTAATTCTATATATATAAAGGTTATTTACTTTAAAGTATATAAATATACATATATACATATATATATATATACTAGATATATATATATATATTTTGTAATGTACAATATATATATAATTTATATATATTATATTATATTACAATATATATATATATATGAAATAATATTATATGTGTAATATATGGTAAATATTATATGTATAAATTATATGATATAGTATATAGTATATAGTAAAACATATACTAAATATAGAAAGAGGATAAAAACCAAAAGAGGAAATAAAACAGAAAAGAAAGAAGAGAATCGGGGGGAAATCCCGACCCTCCTCGGGCAGACCGCCGGTGGCGGAGGTGCCACCGCCGGTGAGGGAGAATGGAGAGGATGTCGTCGCCGGCCAAAGGAGAAGTCAAGGAAACCATCGGCGGCGGAAGAAAGAAAGAAACGGAGGCAGAAAACCAGGCGAAAGCCGCGGAAAGAGAAAAAAAACCAGATCTGGCGGTACCGGTCGATCCAGGCACCGCCACTGCCACCGAAGCTTCACCGGAGGAAGAGGAAGCCGATGGAGGCCACCGGAGGCGCAATGGACGGTGGAGGAACGCCGGCAAAGAGGAAGAAGAAACCGAGGCAAAACCGCCTCGATCCGCCACCGTGCCGCCCGATCTAGGGCAAACGGAGGGCACCGGCAAGTTCGTCGTGCAGCCGGCCAACTGAGGGACGCCTGAACAGCCGGAGAACCGGCCGCCGGCGAGGAACCAGTGAGGAAAGGAGCTGGACCGGTCTGACTGGGAAAGGAAGAAGAAAAAAGAAAAGAAAAAGAAAAAGAAAAGAAAAAGGAAAAAGAAAAAGAAAAAGAAAAGAAAGAAAGAAAAGAAAAAGAGGAAAAAGGAAGGAAAAGGAAGAAAAAGAGGAAAAAGGATAATTTCGGGAATTCGGAAAATTCCCGAAAATTCGACAACTCAGGATTTTACAAAGTTTGGTAAGAAATCTTCCTGAGATTTAATTTTCAGAAAAAAATTAAATAAATTATGAAAAATTCTAAAAAATTAGAATTTTATTTCCAGAAATTATTTTCAGCAATCGGGATAAGGAATCGGGAGAAATGGAGTGCGGGCGCGATCGATAAGCGGAAGTCGCCGACCCGAAAAAAGGTAAGGGATGCATGTGCAGCACTGTAAGGATACTCAGTCTGCATATTTTAAATTGAAATATTTTATGCAAATATTTTATGAAAATTATTATGATGCATGATTTGCTGAAAATAATTTGGGAAGAAGTACTGGCTGAAAGATTTAAAACTGTGTTTTTCCGTGCAGGAGGTTAGTAAATCGGCATCCGTTATGCTGCCGAAAATTTTAGAAAAACTTTATAAAATCATATTAAATGATTTTATTTCCGAATTTCGATAGTAAATCACGAAACATGAGGAAATTTCTAAATTTCTTAAAACAGGAATATAATGAGATGGAACTTTAGAATATTCATGTATTCGAGAATGGTGATAATGAAATCACCGAAAATTCTCGGAATAGATAAATTACACGAATTACGAGACGAAAGATGAAGTGAAATATAGTGAATATTCTTATGCATATTTTTATAAATATTCACTAAAGGATTTTAACCCTTATGGTTTTAAATTATGAAATTTTTATTTATATAAATTCCATAAAGGTTTATTTTATGATGAAAATACGGTTTTTAGACTGGTCGGCATTCCTATCATGCTGATGCATGATATGTGATATGTTTAGTCCCGGTCGACGCCTAATCAGTGATCCATCGAGGACAATATAGGTTATGGTCATAGATTTGACCGGTGTATTTCCTTACCCTCCGAGGTTTATAGTATGATGAGATTAATGCATATCTTAGACTCCATAAATGATAGGTGACATGTAAAAAGGAAAGTGTTTTACATGACATGGAATATGTCAAATGGAGAATGTGATATATGATGCGTGACATGTGAAAAGAACATGTTTCATACAATATGAGAAGGAAAATCAATTGAATTATAGCATTTTTACAAAATGCTCATTTCGGTACTGATTATAGTACTGTGAGATGATTCTCATAAGACATGAGATACAAACATGTAAGATGTTTTCAAAAAGGAAGAATTGATAAATCTAACATTCTTACCATGAATTGAAATGGAATATTAGATTATAAGTGTTACACGAGTTCTGATAAGATAGTGGGAAATATATGGCATAAAGGCCAACCCAAATAAATACTCGATTTCTGTACCATGTGAGCCACCTTTAGAATCCTTTGGGAACTAAGTGCTACATGAGCTTCGATGTGCTAAAGGCCTAACCGAGCAAAGACTCGATGATTGTACCGTGTGAGCCACCTCTAGAATCCTTCGGGAACTAAGTGCTGCACGTGTTCTGATGTGTTAGTAAAGGCCAAACCGAGCAAAGACTCGATGATTTTATCGTGTGAGCCACCTCTAGAATCCTTCGGGAACTAAGTGCTGCATGTGTTCTGATGTGTTAGTAAAGGCCAAACCGAGCAAAGACTCGATGATTTTACCGTGTGAGCCACCTCTAGAATCTTTCGGGAACTAAGTGCTACACGAGTTCTGATGTGTTAGTAATCAGTCTAAGTTCTGATGGGGATGCGACAAATGTCGAAGGATGAAATAGATTTTATGCACATGACATATGATGTGTGTGATATATCTGATTATGTTTATATATGCCACTCAAACATGTGCTACTTGAATGTTCGTCTCTTTCACACTTAATCATACTGATAAAAAGAATGATGCCTTGTGAACTTAAGAATGGAATAGATTTTAATAGCTTATTTTTCTTTTTAAAGGACGGTACTAATTAAGAGAGTACATTAAAACATGAAATGAGTTTTAAAGAAATAAGATGATGATTTAACTAATATTCTTTTCAAGGAATATATGAATATTAATTATTCTATTTAAATGCTTTATTTCGTAGAAGCATTATTTTGAAAAGAATATGAAAAAGGTTATGAAAGTTTAAAAAGGAAAAGGATTTATTAATTCAAAACAAAAAGAAAAAAATTCTCTCTACAGTTGCTTCTAGGTTCCGTAACAAGTATGGTATTCTAAAATACCTACCTTACTCCATTTAGATCCCTAGCCGACTGTAGTATCCTTCCTACATGCGAGCCTAGAGCCCATAGGAAAAAATGAAAAAGATTTTTAGCATATAGGAAGCTGAGTATCAAGTGAGGCATATAATTCTCTTACTGAGCCGTGGTTTTGCTCACCCCTTAATTTTCAACATTTCAGGTTTTGACGAATGTGAGTTCAGTGGATTGTGGATCCTGGTTGTACACGAAGGACAATGTGTCATACCGACTGATTATTTGAGGTATGATCATTTATTCTCTGTATTTAGACAAGTCAACAGTACTACTTATTCGATTAATTATGATAGGGGATGTGTATAATATAAACAATATTATAAAAAATTGTTTAACAGTCAGTACAAGTGAAGTATCGCAGACAGCCCAACCGGTTAAGTTGTGTACAATAAAGTAAGAAATGTGGTCACGGGTCGTGATAGCTCTGGCGGTTGCCCACCTCACGGTTGTGTCCCAAGCTCCTGAAGAACTCAAGATTAATGCCTTGAGCACATTTTCTGAGGCTCCAACCCTGGCACCCTTAAGTACCTAAGCCTTACACTTATGTTACCATTGAGACATGCCAGGGTTCGAGCCTCAGAAAATGCGCTCAAGGCATTAATCTTGAGTTCTTCAGGAGCCTTGGGACACAACCGTGAGGTGGACGACTGCCAGAGCGGACAATATGTTGTTAGTGATTGTGGGCGATCGCCTACTCTCGCTGTCAAGGCAAACCTAGGGCAATGAGGAAGCCTAAGGGATGCTCGCCGACGGCCCACTGGAACGGGCGAGGCCTTGACGATTGTAAGAGTAAATCTGGGCCGTGTGGAGGATGCCTAGGGGATGCTCACCAACGGCTTTGTGAGACGGGCGAGGCTCTTACAACTTTGATTGGGGATGGTAATAGAGAAAATGGTTGGAAGAGGGAGCAAACGTGGCAGCAAAATGAAGTCACTAAGTAGCCTTATGGTTTTCTTACTTTCTTCACTAACTTAACTTTTTTTTTTCACTTAGGATTTTTCACATGGTTAGCACTCAAGTGGCCTATCACTTAATGGATAAGTATCAATATTATAAAATTAATATAATAATTTTATACTTATCCTAATACTTTATAACAAATATCTTATTATTTTATTATATTTTAATAATTCTTTTATTTTCCAATTTTCTAATTGGTCATTTTATCTTAAGTTAGATGAGATTTATTGTAATACCATCCATGTCTTATCCATATAGGACAAAAATCATTCCTTAGCCGCTCATGAAGAGGGTTTTGATAGGATGATATTTTGTAAATTGTATATGTGCTAATATATTTGCTTTATTAATGTTTTATGCCTAAAAGAGTTTGTTACTATTTATTTTTTGATTTAGGTATTAAATATCAAAGTTGGAATTAATTGAAGCTAAAAGAACAAAATGTACTATTTTCTGTCTAGTTTGAAAGATTGATGTTTTTGACCATTTTAACGAACGAATCTCAAGAAGTGGCCTTCATGGAAGTTGTAAAGGACTTGTTAGCTTTAAATTGACATGTGTATTTTGAAATGACAAAAACTTAAGTAATATTAAGTGCTTAATTCTATATTGTAAATTTGCTTTACCAATTATATGATTTTCTCAAACCATCTTAAATGTGTTCATCAAAATACGACCATGATTTAATTGATTACTCTTATTGGTCTTAACCTTTTATAAAATGACTTTGAATATCTTCATCAAGTAATTTTCTTAAGAATATATTGAATACAATTTTAGAAAATTACTTAATAAGTTTTTGGACTAAGTCTTTAGTTGAGAAAGTCAAGAAATACTTCCACAAAATTCAAAAATGTTTTGGGATGATTTAAAATCAAAGTCTACATCATTTTTAACCTATTTTAGCCCAGAAAAGTGCAGGTTTAGCTTGAGGGATCGATTCCCCATGTTGAGGGATCCATCCCTTAATGGCAGAACAATCCCGAGGCAAAATTAAAGCATGGGATCGATCCTCTAAAGGAAGGGATTGATCCCTTTATGGCAGAATGCCTGGGAGGCGTATCGATCCCCTACCTCGAGAAAGCACTCCAACGGCTAGTTTTTGTGAGATACAACGGTAACTTTTGATTTTGGCTCCACCCAACATCAAGAACACGTCTAAGGGACTATAAAAAAGAGGCTTGGAAGTTTAAGAAAACAAGAGGAATAGCTGAGCAACAATATTCTTCATGTTTTCCATCTTCCTCAAGTCTAAACAACATTTCAAGTGCTAAAACTTCTTCATATTCTATCATTCTCATCTTTTTTGTATAAAGTAGCACAAATATTGTATAGGTTTTATTTTGAACTTAACTTTTATAATCATTTGTCCATCTAGGGGTATCTCCTTGATTACATAAATTAGAAAACCCATTCACAATTTGTAAAAAGGGGTAAACCCTTGAGTGCTTCATTGTAAGTGAGGATTGGGTAGAAGGTTTTCTCCTTGAGCCGTAAAAGGGAGAGGTTGTAAGGTTTCCTTTTTGAGCCTGAAAAAAGAAGGTGTAAGGTTTCCTCTTTGAGCCCAAAAAAAAAAGGAGAGGTGTAAAGGTTAATCTTGAGCCTAAGAAAAAGAGTGTAACAAATTCAAGTTAGTGGATTTGAGGAAAATCCTTGGGAGCATATCAAGGTAGAGGACGTAGGCAAGGTTGCTGAACCTCTATAAATCGATTGTGTACATTTCTCTTTCCCTTCTCTCTTTACTTATTTTCATTTATATTGTGATTGTTGAATTGAACTTGAATTGCATGTTTGTGTAGCCTAGAGAACTTAGAAAATTCAACATAGGCTAGGGAGTTTAGAAGAACCGAAAAAAGAACTAAAGACTAGCTTAAAACCGATTCACCCCCCTCTCGGTTTAGTTATAGAGCCAACACTTCTCAAGGTTTCCGAATGTACAAGATCGCAAAAATCGGAGTTCGTTTGATGGGTCAACTATTTATGGAAGGTTATAACAAAAATCTGCCCAGAATTTCTATTTTTAGAAAGAGTCCCAACAATGCAAGGCCATGACAAGATTTTGTTAAGACAAGATTTGGTGAAGACAAAATTTGGTTGAGACAAGACCCGTCTTAAAATTTTTTTGTCTTAAAGTTTTATTTATTTTTAAAACAATGTAATAAACTAAGAAAATAGAGTTTGAGTAGAGAAAGAATTGCAAAGAGAGAGAAGTTTTAAAAAGAGTTTAAACCAATCAAACTCTTCTCAGACTTCTACTCTACCTAACATTCTTAAGCCTATATAAAGAGCACATTGGCTCTCATAAAAATAAGAACTCTCTTCCCCCCTCTTCTCTCCTTTATGGTTTAATAAAAATTTTATTTTTTTTAATTTTTTCTCTTTTGTTGATTTCTTTATTATTTTTTATTCTAATTTTGTTTTCTTTATTTAAACAAATATTGTTTGTGTGTTCTTGCTTGCTAGTTTATAATTTTGATTATTAATTCTGATTTTATATTATTAAAGCCACTTATAATGTTTTAAAAATAAATAATTACAAACTTGAAAAACAACATAATTATCTATTAAACAATCAAACTTCTCTAACTTTTTTTAATAATATATATAAAGCTATGGTTTGAACTTTAAATTTAAAGTAAAATTTTATGAATAATTTTTTATTACAATACAATTAAATCATGTCATGTTTTGTTTAAATAGGAAATAAAAATAAATTAACAATATAATTAAACAGCTAATCATATTTGACTATAATTCAAAAAACACGCCAATAATGGTTGGCTCAGGGTTGGCCTGTATCCGTCTAGGTTGGCTCGTGCGGATTTTCGACTTGTACAACTAACCCGTATAGGCTTGCTTTTAATGTCACAGTCCGTATACATAGTATTTAACACTTTTTCGCACATATAACAAAGGTTGGGCTGTCTGTGATGCCTTTATTTTCCATTCTCATAACACAATAAATATTTATCACCGTAATTTATCATTTAATAATAATATTCACATATCGTAACTCATATATAGTTTACATCCCCTGTTTATATTTACAACATAGTAGTACTGTAAAACAAGTATGAACATATAAAATAAATGATTATACCTTTACGATATAAGCTAACTGCCTCGGGGTACTCAAACGCGCAGCCAAAATCCTCAAATGATAATCACGCAATCATTGAAAATACTCTATAGATGATAAAATAAAGGAGTGAACAAACCACAGCTTAGTAAAGGAATTGTATGTAATACTTGATATCACGACATCTAAATGCAGTAAAATCGTTATTTTCCTATAGGTACTCTATGTACTGAATTAGGAAGGATACTATAATTGGCTAGGGATCCGGATGGAGTATGTAAGGTATTTTGAAATACCTGTCTTGTCTCGGAACCTAAAAGCGACTATAGGGAGTAAGCATTTATTTTGAAAATAAATTACTTTTTCCATAAAATTTCATATTCATTTCAAATTAATATTTTCAACATATAAAACATTTAATCACATTATCTAATATTCAAAGTAAATCATAAAAGAATATTAGATTAACAATTTTCCATTTCCTTTTGAAAACATATCACATATCACGTATATCACCGAAATCTCATATATAGTATTGTACTTAATATAGTACAGTAAACTATTTAGAAAACCATCATTCATCTCATTTAAAACATATAAATAACCATTCATCTTTTCATGTCATCATTCATTTAAGATCATCACTTTTCATGTCATAAAATTAATGCAGACTAAGGCATCACCTGAATTATATCATGCTATAATCCTCGTAGGGTAGAATAATCATCATATCAGATCTATGGCCATAGTCTATAAATGTCCTTGGTCATACATTGATCAGGTGTCCACCAGGACTGAATACATATCACATATTAGCATTGTAAAAGGGATTATCAGTCTCAAAACAGTATTCTCATCATCATATCACCTTTACAAAAATCAATAAAGTAATTCAAATCATCAGTCAATCCATAAAGGTTTTATTAAATCATAAAGTGAATATTTATGGAAAATAAATTTATAAAATATTCACTTTTCCACTTTTCACATTATAAACCATTTTATATACTGTAAAACATGCAGAAGGAATTTTCGATAATCTCACTTTCATCAAATTTGGTAACATGAATATTTAAATAATATTTTTCAGTATATTCATGTTTTATGAAAAATATTAAACACATCATTTTTGAAGCTAGGAATTTATTCAAATATGCATGAAAATATTTCATGACGTTTTTAAAGAATTTTTCGAGAAATTTTAGCAACATTACAGCTGCTAATATCCTGGCCTTCTTGTAATTTCAACAGAGTTCAACAATCCACAAACAGCCACAATTCAACAGTTTCCAAAGCATTTCATTTCAAAAATATTCTTATAAAATTAAATGCAGTAAAATCATGCATTTAGGATATCCTTACAGATCACATATGCATCATTTACCTATCTATCGTGTTCAACTCTTTCGAGCTCACCAATCGTAATTCGTTACTTCCGGGCTGCAGATAATTTTACTAAAAATATTAGCTCATTGAATTGTTATTTTTAAGCTATTATTCATGCCTATCAGTCTGCGGATGAAAGGCAGTGCTGAAATTCAATCGAGACCCTATAGCCTCTTGAAATCTCTCCCAAAAGTGAGACGTAAAGTGGGAATCCCTATAAGATGTGATGCTCACCGAAACGCCATGTAGCCTCACTATCTCCTGTACATATAGATCGGCTAGGGCACTGAGAGGATCTGTAGATCTCGTAGCCAAGAAGTGGGCGGACTTCGTCAATATGTCCACAATCACCCATATAGCATCATGATTCCTCCGGGTCTTAGGCAAACCCATCATGAAGTCCATCATAATGTGCTCCAATTTCCATATAGGAATTGGTAGAGGCTTCAATGAACCTACAAGTTTCTGATGCTCGATCTTCAACTACTGACATGTGAGAGATCTAGCTACAAATTCCGCGATGTCTCTCTTCATCCTGGGCCACCAATATACCCTTCGTAAATTATGGTACATCTTAGTACTGCATGGGTGCAAAGTGTACCTAGAGGTATGGGCCTCTGTCAAAATCAAATCTCTGAGCTAGTGATTATTGGGAACACAAATCCAACCTCTGAACCTCAGAATCCCATCGGTGCCAATCTCGCAATCCGACTATACTCCCATCTGTACTCGATTGGCAACCTCTATACAGTAAGTATCTGTCCTCTGAGCATCCCTGATCTATTCCATCAAATCCGACTTGATCTTGAAACTAGCTGTAAATCCATAACTCTCAGAGGAAACCACATTAATACTAAGGTTCAAGAACTGCTCCAATAACTCGTGCTCCCTAACCATCATATATGATACCATAGTCACGTGCTTTCGACTTAGAGCATCTGCCACCACATTTGCTTTCCCTAGGTGGTATAGTATCTCGCAGTCATAATCCTTTAATAGCTCCATCCATCTCCGCTGTCTCATATTTAACTATCGCTGCGAGAATAGATACTTCAGACTCTTATGGTCTGTGTAAATCTGAAATGTCTCACCATAAAGATAGTGCCGCCATATCTTCGGTGCAAACACCACTGTGGCTAACTCAAGATCATGGGTCAAGTAGTTCTTCTCATGCTCCTTAAGCTGTCAAGAACCATATGCAATCACCCGACCATTCTACATCAATACACACCCTAATCCTTGAGCAGAAGCATCTGTATATACCAAAAATTCACCTGATCCGTTAGGAAGGGCAAGTACTAGAGCTGCAGTAAGTCTCTGTTTCAACTCCTGGAAGCTGTGCTCACACACATCTGACCACTCAAACTTAGCATCCTTACGTGTGAGTTGCGTAAGTGGAGTAGCTAATCTATAAAATTCCTCAACGAACCGGCACTAGTATTTGGCTAGATCCAAGAAACTCTGAATCTCAGTCATTGTTTTAGGCCACTCCCACTATACTATGGCCTCGATCTTGGACGGATCAACAAACATCCTTTCCTTTGACACTACGTGTCCCAAAAAAGTAATGTGATCTAGCTAGAATTCACACTTACTGAACTTAGCGTATAGCTTCCGGTCTTTGAGGGTCTGTAGGACTATACGGAGATGCTACTCATGCTCCTCCGGAGACTTAGAGTACACCAAGATATCATCTACAAACACAATCACTAACTAATCCAAATAGGGCTTAAACACCTCATTCATCAAGGCCATGAATGCTACAGGGGCGTTAGTCAACCCGAACAGCATCACCAGAAACTCATAATGTCCATATCGAGTCCGGCATGCTGTCTTGGGAACATCCGAATCCCGAATCTTAAGCTGAAGATAACCCGATCGGAGGTCAATCTTAGAAAACACCTGTGCACCCTTCAGCTGATCAAATAAATCATCGATCCTGGGTAGGGGATACTTATTCTTGATTGTCACCCTGTTCAACATCCGATAATCAATACATAATTGCATGTTGCCATCCTTCTTTCGAATGAATAAAATCGGTGCGCCCCACGAAGACACACTAAGACGGATAAATCCTTTATCTAATTGTTCCTGGAGCTGCTTCTTAAGCTCTTCCAACTCCATCAATGCCATCCGATATGAGGGCTTAGAAATAGGCTCCATGCCGGGTACCAAGTCAATGGTGAACTCGATCTCTCGATTCGGTGGTAACCCTGGCAAATCCTTCGAAAATATGTCCAGAAAATCCTAACCACAAGAATCTCGTGTAGCTCGGGATGTCTCTTTTCCACGTCCTCCACATAAGCAATGAAACCTTTAACATATCCACACAATACTCAAACAATATAGTAAACATATCATTTCCTTATAACTTATCAAAAGGTTTTACAATATAACGTTCTGGTTGAGAGAAGATAACAAACTTAGTATAGCAATCTAAGCTAACAAAATTTGCAGCTAACCAATCCATCCCTAATATTATATCAAAGTCATACAGCATTAACAAAATTAGGTTAACTGTCGTTTCCTTCTCTCCTACAGTTACTTTACAATTTTTGTATACAATATCAGTCATCTGTGCTTCTTTAAAAGGCGTATTTACTTGTAAAGTATATCCTAATAGCTTCGGTTCTATTGGGACTCTGTTAGCACAAGCAGGTGATATAAACAAATGAGTAGAGCCAGGGTCAAACAATGCAATTACAGGTATATCAAAAAAATAAATTTACCATTAATGACATATGCAGAAGCATCAGTAGTCTCCTGATTTAATGCGTACACCCGCCTCTGAGTCACGAGCTTCTTACCCTTCTCTGTTGCCGTCGCCCGTCTTAGCTGTGAGGGTGTAACTCTCTCTGTCTCACCTGGAGCTACTGGTGCCAGTACTGGTGGAATAGGGGTTGGAATAGTAGAAGTAGTGGACTCTCGAAGCATCGGACAGTCTCTCATCAAGTGTCCCATCTATTCACATCTGAAACAGGCCTTAGTCAACAAGTAATAAGACCGTGTACCATACGACCGACCACACAGTGTACACCTAGTCGCAATACTCCTCGGTGTTGAGGTGGGTCCTGTAGTAGGGGTTGTAGTAGCAAATCTCGTAGATCGCCCCTCCGAATTCTGTATGCCTGATGATCTAGCCCTCTTAGACTGATCTTTACCTTATTTATCCTCCGCGCCCTTCTTTGCTTTACCCTTTCCTTTAGCTTTACCCTTAGATGTCAGCTTAGAATAAAACTGCTCAAAATCCTACTCGCACAACTGAGCCTGTCTAACCACCTCGTCATAAGTACAAATGTCAAACGGAGCCAACTTAGACCTGATAGATGATCTCAGCCCAGCCTTACATCGATCAATCTTATGCCGCTCATCAACCAGTGTCAGTGGATCAAATCTGCTAAGTGTGGTGAACCTCGACTTATACTGATCCACTGTCATGCTACCTTGTACCAGCTCCATAAACTCCTGCTGTAATGTGTCGGGTATATACTAGCGGTAAAAAGCATCCATAAAAATCTCCTAAGTAATCACCAAATGTTGTGCAAATAAAACTGTTTGTGCAGACTTCCACCAGTGCTCCACATCATCAGTCATCTGGAACATCGCTAGCCGACTCTCTCAGTATCTAAACATCTCATGTATCTGAACAGTTTCTTGATCGCTGTCACCCACTGTTCAGCCACCAGTGGATCTCTGTCTCCCTTAAACTTAGGTGGATTTAACTTATTAAACTGCCGCACTAAAGCTACGTCACAATAAGACTCTACATCTCTGGGCGGCTGTACCGATGGTGGTAGGGGAATGGCCTGTGCCTACTGTATTGGTTGTGGTCTAGGCTGAGGCTCGGGAGCAAGCTGTGCAGAAGGTGGTGCAACTGCTGGAGCTGCTCTCTCTCTCTCTCTACTCAGTTAGCAGCTCGATCTACGTGATACATGGCGATGAAATCCGCCAACATACGCTTCATCCGAGACATCTGAGCGTTCAGGCTTTTAGGCTATGGTGGGTGATCAGGTTTTGGGGCGGGCTCCAGTACTGGCTCAAGCGTATAGGGCTCCGGAGTCTGCTCCACCCTACCTTTACCTCTACCCCTAGTTGCGCGAGTTACCCGTCGTCCACTCATATCTGCACAGCACAAACCATTTATCAATTTTTCGTTAGTGACTTATTTATACATCCAAACTATACGGTACTACAGGGGATGTTAGCAACTCCATCTTTTCATAAAAACACCGACAAACATTAAACTAACCTCGCTCTGATACCAATAAATACTATCACAGTATATATATACAATATTTGACACTTTTTCGCACATATAACAGAGGTTAGGCTATTTGTGATGCCTTTATTTTCCATTCTCATAACACAGTAAATATTCGTCACCATAATTTATCATTTAATAATAATATTCACATATCGTAACTTATATATCATTTACATCCCCTGTTTATATTTACAACATAGTACTACTGTAAAACAAGTCAGAACATATAAAATAAATGATTATACCTCCAAGATATAAGTTAGCTGCCTCGGGGTACTCAAATGTGCAGCCAAAATCCTCGGATGATAATCACGTAGTCACTGGAAATACTCCGTAGATGATAAAATAAAGGAGTTAGTAAACCACGGCTCAATAAAGGAATTGTATATAATACTTGATATCACGACATCTACATGTAGTAAAATCGTTATTTTCCTATAAGTACTCTAGGGACCGAATTAGGAAGGATACTATAGTCGGCTAGGTATTTTGAAATACCTGTCTTGTCTCAGAACCTAGAAGTGACTATAGGGAGTAAGCATTCATTTTGAAAATAAATTACTTTTTCCATAACATTTCATATTCATTTCAAATTAATATTTTCAACATAAAAAACATTTAATCACATAATCTAATATTCAAATTAAATCATAAAAGAATATTAGATTAATAATTTTCCATTTTCTTTTGAAAACATATCACATATCACATATCACATATATCACCGAAATCTCATATACAGTATTGTACTTAATATAGTACAGTAAACTGTTTAGAAAACCATCATTCATCTCATTTAAAACATATCAATAACCTTTCATCTTTTCATGTCATCATTCATTTAAAATCATCACTTTTCATGTCATAAAATTAGTGGAGACTAAGGCATCAGCCGAATTATATCATGCTATAATCCCCGTAAGGTAGAATAATCATCATATCAGATCTATGGTCATAGTCTATAAATATCCTCGATCATACATTGATCAGGTGTCCACCGGGACTGAATACATATCACATGTCACATATCACATATCACATATCACATATCACATATCAGCAAGATAAAGAGGCTTATCAGTCTCAAAACAGTATTCTCATCATCATATCACCTTTATGAAAATCAATAAAGTAATTCAAATCATCAATCAATCCATAAAGGTTTTACTAAATCATAAAGTGAATATTTATGAAAAATAAATTTATAAAATATTCACTTTTCCACTTTTCACCTTATAAACCATTTTATATACTATAAAACATGCAGAAGGAATTTTCGATAATCTCACTTTCATCAAATTCGGTAACATGAATATTTAAATAATATTTTTCAGTATATTAATGTTATATGAAAAATATTAAACACATCATTTTTGAAGCTAGGAATTTATTCAAATATGCATGAAAATATTTCATGATATTTTTAAAGGATTTTCCGAGAAATTTCAGTAACATTACGGCTGCTAATACCCTAGCCTTCTTGCAATTTCAACATAGTTCCACAGTCCACAAACAGACACAATTCCACAGTTTCCAAAGCATTTCATTTCAAAAATATTCTTATAAAATTAAATGCATTAAAATCATACATTTGGGATATCCTTACAGATCACATACGCATCATTTACCTGTCTGTCGTATTCAACTCTTTCGAGCGCACCAACTGTAATTCGTTACTTCCGGGTTACAAATAATTTTAGCAAAAATATTAGCTCATTGAATTCTTATTTTTAAGCTATTATTCATGTCTCAATGCAGCCATATTGGACACTGCAAATATTTTTGTTGTATAAATTCTATCGGAGTATAACATAACTTCTTCGTTTTGCGTCAAATTTTAAATCCGAGCATACTGGCAGACTACTTGTAATTTCTATACTCTAAATGTACCCTGAAATTACCAAAATCAGCCATGGATCATGCACCCCTTATCATGGCTGAATCCTCCCTCTAAAATTCCTTAAGGAATTTCTATAATCTAACATTATATTCTTGCTTAGCCTTATGCATTTCATCATTTAGCACCAATTTTTATACATGAAAGACCACAATTCCCTTAGGTACATGCCTTGGCTGAAACCCCCGCTAATGGCCACATTTTATTTTGTTCAATTTAATCAAAACCAATGACAAAAACAAGTTCTACACACTTGAATTAAGCTTCCTACACCATTGGATTTCAAAGAATAAAAATGCATGGTAAGTTACTTACCTTGACCGAATCTTTGACTCCTCCTATCTAAAAATTTTGCTACTTATTTGATAAACTAAGAATATGGTTAGAAAGAAGAAGGCTTTATAGCACCTCACTTGTCCCTGTCCTTAAATCCAACTATAGGGAATTTATGAAAACTTTACAGAGAATGAATTCATGCGTAAAAAATTAGGGTCACATGCGTAACAAATCAATGTCAAAACTTGTCAATCCTTCAATGGTGATACTATACGGTAAATGATTGTTATCAAATCATTTATAATTTAAAATCAGTAGAAAACGATGATATATACATGTATACATTTCGTAATCACTTAGTAAACATTTAATGTACAGTTTTTGTAATTAGTTCAGTAAAATGTTCAACAAATCCCTCAATAAACAGTTCAGTAAATCATTCAGTAAACTGTTTAGTAAAACATTTAGTAAATCATTTAGTAAACAGTTCAATAAATCATTCAGTGAACACACCGTACACAATTTAGTAAACAGTACAATGGTCAGTTCAGAAAATCAATTAGTAAACGATTTAGTAAACAATTCAGTAGTTAGTTCAATAAATTAATCCATAAACAATTCAGTAAACAGTACATAAATCAATTCGGTAAATCACTCAGTAAACATTTCAAAAAATAATTAGTGAATAGTTCGGTAAACAAATAGGTGAACAATTAGTAAACGATTTGGTAAACAGTTCAGACAGTCACTAAACATTTCAGTAAACAATTTAGTATAAACAATTTAGTAAAATAGTGTAACAGTCTGAGTGTACATTTTTACACAATATTTATTAATATTTTACACATTTTTACCGGTTGGGCTGTCTGTGATGCCTTTAACACGTGATCGGTAACAGTAATAAATGGCAAACATTTATTTATTTAGTAAATTCAGAATATGCAAATTACAATATTCCTTATATATTACATCCCCTGTTTCTATTTTTGAATAATGTAGTACTGTATACAAGTATCTGAATATATAAGAGAAGTGACTGTACCTTTAAATTTACATGCTCTTATCCCAGTAGGCTACTCGCAACTATATTTAACTGAGGAAGCCATCAAATAATCCTTGAGATTAATCTAGAAAGTTTGAAAGTAAGGGGTGAGCAAACCACATGCTCAGTAAAGGAGTTGTATGCTGCTTGATATAATGAAAACTATATGCCATAAAACATTTATTTCCTAACGGTGTACTAAGCACAGCAAAGGAAGGATACTATAGTCGGACAGGAAATCCAGATGGAGCATGAAAGGTATTTTGAAATACCTGTCTTGTCCTGGAAACCCAGAGCAACTATAGAGAATAATAAATAAATTGTTTTATTTCAAAACAATTCCTTCTCTTTTCTCATAATTATAAAAATGGTATAAACCATTTTATTATTTCACTTCAATACACCGATTTCAAAACACGTGACAGTACAGTGATAAAACAGTAGTTACCGAAAACAGTCTTTTTAATACAGTAGCTTATAAATATCCAAATCACTGGATAATACTTTAGTAATTATTTCTATTTAAGAAATAATTTTCAAAGTATTCTTTCTCGATAATAGTAATTTTCTTTCAGTTCGGTAAACAGTGTTATGTATAATTCAATTCAGTAAATAGAAATCAGTAGATTTCGTTTCAGTAAACCGTAATCAGTAACTTTCAGTTCAGTAAACAATAATCAGTAAGTTTCAGTTCAGTAAACAGTAGCTTTCAGTTCAGTAAACAGTAAACAGCAATTAGTAGCTACCAGTTTAGTAAACAGTAAACAGTAGCTTTCAATTTAGTAAACAGTAATTAGTAGCTACCAGTTCAATAAACAGTAAACTGTAGCTTTCATTTCAGTAAACAGTAATCAGTAGCTACCAGTTCAGTGAAGCAGTATTTCGGTACGGTTCAGTTTAATAAACAGTAATTCACAGTGCAGTACAATAAAACAGGATTTAGTAATTCCTTTCAGTAAACAGTAATCGGTAAGTTTCATTTCAGTAAACAGTAAACAGTAATCAGTAGCTACCAGTTTAGTAAACAGTAAACAGTAGCTTTCAATTCCGTAAACAGTAATCAGTAGCTACCAGTTCAATAAACAGTAAACAGTAATCAATAGCTACCAGTTCAGTAAAGCAGTATTTCGATATGGTTCAGTTCAGTAAACAGTAATTCACAGTGCAGTACAATAAAACAGGATTTAGTAAATCCTTTTAGTAAACAGTAATTAGTAAGTTGATACTAGGTATCACCCTACATCATATCATGCTATCATCGTCGACTAAGGGATACAGTAATCAACCCCGAAGGGACACAGTAACAGTATACAATGAGATCTATGGCCATGATTTATAGGGTGTCCTCGGTGTACACTTGCCAGGTGACATCCGGGAAGCTGATGACTAGCGAGTCAATCAGCCATGTGACAGTAACAGCAACAATAACAGTAGTAAGCATGAATCTCGGGGCCTAAGTCTCAAAACAGCATAAAAACCGTACCACAGCCTTTATGGATCTTATTTAGAATAATTTGAAATATTTCATATTTGTCCATAAGCTCTCACATTTTCATATAACATCACCTTTATGGAATTTATAAAATAAATAAAATCATCACTTAATTCCATAAAGGTATAAAATCATTCATTTTCTCATAAAAATACCTTTAAGGAAATCAAATGGATTAAATTATTTATTTAAATAATTATTTCCAAAAAGGTATTTATTTCTCATTTCAACATACCGTAAATCAGTCGGTAAATATTCATGTATTAAGTGAGAACACAAATAAATATTCATTTTGAATATTTAATATCATATAAAACATAATTAGTTTCTCACTTTAATGAAAATATAAAACATGAATATTTAATTTTATAACTTTCTCATAATTTCCAATTTATGGAAAGTTGGTGGAAATTATATTCAAAATTTTCCATTTAAATCATTTCATGCATCTAAAATATTTTATAATATTTTAGAATACTTTTGGAAATTTTTCGACAGCATAACGGCTGCGGATTCCTAACCTCCTGCACACAACTCACAGTATATAAACCAGCTTTTCAACCACTGATTTTGCATGTTTTCAAACCAATTCTTGCATTCAATATGCTCATAACATTTAACTCAAGAAAACATGCAATTCATTATATCACTACAACTCACACACTCCCCCCTTACCAGTTTTATGAAGTCGAGCTTCCTGGTTACTCTTATCGAATTCTGTCGACTCAAGCTGTAAAATAATTTTATAAAAAATTATTAATATTTTCTTCTTATTTTTAAGCCACTAATATTCAAAAAATGCAGCCACTAATGTCGTATTATAAGCACAACCAGTATAAATTATACTGGTGCTAAAACTCAACTTGTTCATTCAAGTTTCTTTTTCGGTTTTAATTTCGCCAATTCTTCTCTTTTAATTTCTATAATTATTCTTTACCAAAACCCCTAATTTCTAGCATATTTTGTGCCTCCAAGTATCATGGCCGAATCCTTGAATGGCCATAGTCATTGACTTTTCAACATATTTTTTTCTCCTAAATTCATTGTTTCTACTTGGCCATTGTATTCCCACGTGAACAATTCTTGACTAAATCTTGCATGTAGCCATCAATGTCTTATTTTCCATGTCCAAACCGAGAGCCCATTTTCTAGTCCAATTTTGCTTTTCAACTCTTTTCACCATTCCAAGCTTCTTCTTCCATTTATTTATATTCCATAATTTATTTCTCATCATCTTATTAAAATTCCTAGCCTATTTCCTTTTGTTCTTCATCTACATCAAGATTTCAACTTCTTCCAATTTCATACTTTAACAAGATTTAACTAAAAATAATCCCATAGTCATGTTAACTAAGTCATAAAACATGGAATTTTACCATTAAATATCAAGAAAGCATGAAATCATGGAAGCTTACCTTGTTCCTTCTTCAGGTTAGTCCTCTATCTTCTTGGTCCTTTGATGGCTCTTCAAATAAGTAAGGATTTAGTAAGAAAGGATGAGTATCAAGGTCCAATTTTGCTGAACTTTCCTTGGTTGAACATAAGCTGAAACAGAACAGAAAATGGGAATCACTTCTGCCTCTCGTAAAACAGCAAAATTCAATTGTGAAGGAGGCATTTTGTTGAGGTCTTGGTTCTTTTATTTATCTATTCAAGACATCCAATAATAATTAACCACATAGCATTTTATCTATTTTCTTTCATCATTTCTTGCCTTAAATTGCATTAAATGGCTGAAAAATCTGCAGCACAAAAGTGGCGTGGACTCTTCCTTCTACAGGTCTTTGACCTCTCTTTTATTGTCCTTGTTTTATACTTCAACAAATAAAATTCCAATCATGTCTAACTTTAATTAATTTCATGTTCTTTTATAATATATTTCCTTGACATAACTTCAATTTATTTATTCTTATTTTTTTTCCTAGAAAATTTCCAACCATGCATACCACTTGGCCAGCAAAGTGGCGTGAATGTTTGGCTGATCAGTCAAGTTTGTTTTCACTTCTTCTTTGCTTGTATTCCAGCCAATAAAATCCTCTTATCTAGTACCTTTAATACTCCATATTCCCCTTATATTTTCTACCAAGAATTCATAGTTTACCAGCCTTTAAAAAGGCTGAAGAAGGACGTGTAACAACAGCAAAGTGGCGTGGAAGTCCACTTTTGTTGCACCCTTTATTGACTTCCATATCTTCCGTGGTAGAATTCATCCAATAGTATTTAGTCATATTCCAAGTACTAGATTTTCTCTCCATTTAACTCTCATTGTTTGTATTTTTATACTATTAAAACTACACTTCAATTGTCTTTAAGTGGTTCCAGCCGAACCTCACTATAGTAACAAGAAGTATGGCGTAAAAATAAAATTTCTTGGCTGGTCTTTCTTGACTTTCTTCACTCCATGCCTTACTTCCTATTCATCTCTTTAGTTTTCATTCAAATTCTTATACACCATATTGAAGAATTAAAATTCCAAAATTCCATAATGTAAAGTGGAATTTCATATTCCATATTTATTTAATTCCACTAATTTATTTATTTTTATTATCAATCTTTTATAATATGGTGTACAGTATATAAATATCAGGTCTCACAATTAGTTCAGTATATAGTCAGTAAACGATTCAATAAGTACTTCAATAAAATAGTTTTGTAGAAAATAAATAAACAGTTTAATAGGCAGTTCAAAAAATTAGTAAATGATTCAGTAAACAATCGATAATGATTCAATAAATAGCTTGATAATCAGTAAATAGTAAGTAAACAATTCTGCAGTCAGTTAGTAATGATTCAATAAATAGTAAAGTAGTCACTTTAATAAACAGTCAATAAAAGATTTGCTAAACAGTTTAGTAATCAATTAATAAATAGTTGGTAAGTAAATAGATCAGTAGACATTCAGTAAACAATAAATAAACAATTTAGAAAACAATTCAGTAAATGATTAGTAAACAGCTCAATAAGCAATATTATAACAGTTCAGAAATCATTTCGGTAGATAGTTCAATAAACAGTTTCTATACAGTTTAGTAAATAATTCATTAAACAATGCTTTGACAGTTCAGTAAATAGTTCAATAATCAGTTTAGTAAACAGTCCAGTAAACAATTTAGTAAACAGTACTATTACAGTTCAGTAGAGACCTGGCAATATCCCAATAAAATCATGAAGATTCAGTATCCCAAGAAGGAAGTAAACAATAATAGTAAGACATATGGTCATAGTCACAATGATGTCCATCCAGTATCATGGAGCAAGTGACAATTTTGAGGACCGTTGAAGACTTGCTTATGGTCAACAGCTAGCAGGCACTCCATAGTTTAATTAAATTCAACTATAAAAATATAACTTTTGGGAACCAAGTTTCATTTTAAAATCCTATTGTTTGAAAATCAGTATATTCCGTTCAATACGTTTAATTAAATTCAAAACATTCAAATCCTCAACTTCAATAAAAAAATGGATATTTTCAATAAAACAATGTCAGTCAATTCAAAACATTCAAAGCATTTACTCCAGTCAGACACTTAAAATAGTTACTTTAGTCAAATAATTAGAACTTTCAGTAAAACAGATTCTGTCAATCTAAAACATTCACTTTAGCTAGTTGCTTAAAACTTCCAACAATGCATTTTATAAATCAATTGGAAAATACTTCGCATTTAACAATTATTCAATCAAAACATATCTTCAATCAGTTCATAAGTTTATAAAATCAATGACAAAATTTCTTATTCATAGTTTAAGGTTGTAGGGTCGTTTTACGAAATTTTGACAGCATAATGATACTATCTATCCTAACCCTCCTGCATTTAAAACACAATTTAAAAGCCATAATTCCAATTTCTCAATCTCAAGACAATCACTTTATCAATCAGTCGGTTCAATTATTCTTTCAAAACATACAGTCCAGTCAATCAGTTCAAGTCACACATTCTAGTAAATCGTTATATGCTAAGTTTCATTCAATCATTTCTAATGCAATCATAGTATCCCTACATTTTCTATATCCCTTACCAATTTTAGTTACAGTGTAGTATGCCAAATCAACTCTAGTAAGCAATGTAGATAAGCGAGCATATATTCGCCTATCGTTTCCTTAACGCCACTTGCTTTGGAGCTGTAAAACAATATCCATTGAAGTTTGGAAATGCCTTGGAGAAGTATGAGTTAGGTGGTTGACGGATCTTTTTAACAAGATTTCGTACACTAACAAGATGCTTAAGGAATAGAGAAAGAGTGCCTTGGCACCTCTCTATAAGAACAAGGGAAACATTCAAAGTTGCTCCAACTACCCAGACATAAAATGATGAGTCAACAAAGAAACTATAGGAAAAAATTAATTGAATGGAGATAAAGAAAGATTATAGAGATATTTGATAATCAATTTGGTTTTATGCCAGCGGATCAACTATAGAGGCGGTACACTTGCATAAATAACTTGTGGAGCTTTCTTGAGTACAAGTAAAGATATGGCCTTTATAGGCCTGAAGAAATCATATGATAAAGTGCCTAGGGAGATGTTATAGTGGTCCTTAATGTAGAAAAAGAGTTCCAAAGAAATATATTGAACTAATTAAGGACATACATGTAGATGTAAGGACACATGTGAGAGAAAACAAGCGAATTTCCTATCATAGTGGGACTAGATCAAGGTTTGGCACTTAATCCATTCTTGTTCGTTGGAATAATGAACAAATTAACAAAATCTATCTTGGAAAAAGTGCCTTAGTGTTTGATGTTTGTAAATGATATTATCTTATGTGCTTAGATTAGGACAAAGGTTAACGCAAAGTTGGAACTATGAAGACATACACTAGAATCAAGAAGATTCAAACTAAGTAGAGTGAAGACTAAACAAATGAAATATAGTTTCAATTCAAACAAAGAGGAAGATAATACATAGTAACATTAGATGGAGAAGCGATACCTAAGTAAGATCATTTTTAGCATCTAGGTCAATCATACAGATGGATGAAGAGATTGATGGTTATGTGAACCATAAGATTCAGGCTCAGTGGAGCAAGTGAAAAAGTGCTACAAGTGTACTGTGAGATAAAGGAATTCTTGTATAGTTGAAAGGTAAGTTCTACAAGATAGCCGTTAAACCAACATTGCTATATGACAGTGAATGTTTGGCAATTAAGAGACTACAAGCATTGAAAATGAGTAAAGTTGAAATGTGAATGCTATGATGGATGTATAAATATACAAGAAAAGACAAAATAAGAAATGAAGACTTTTGCAAGGTTGGATCAAAGACAAGATTAGTGAAAGTCACTAATGTTTGTTATGGGCTAAATGCTCAATGAAGTACTAAACGTTTTCGAATTTGTTAAATTTAGGACTTTTTAACAAGTTTGAGATACATCTACGTTAAAGAGAGTGAGTGAAGAAAAAAGTTTCTTTTATATAAAAGCCAACTTTTTTCTTCTTTTACTCAATTATGCTTTTTTTCTCTCTCTACCTTCTCCCACTCTCACTTCTCTCTAAAATATTTGTTGTTTCATTGATTTCTATGTGAAACCCAAAAACCACCTTGTCTCTTTGTCAATTACCACTTGCCCACGACAAAAAATTCTCAAAAAATCTTAAAAATCTCATTTTTATCCCTTAAACACTCCTACCATCTTAGATTTTCATAAAAACCCATAGATTTTTCTACATCTAGAAAAAAAGTTGGGATTTCAACACCTCTTTTCCTTTTATGCATTGATTTTGCAAATCAAACAAAATTAGATGCACAATTTCTTTGGGATGTTGGAGAAGAAGAGAAAAAAGTTGGGGAAATTTTAAGTAAAGGATGGAACAAAGCTTTTTCCATGGAGTTCTAACAACACCTCTTCCTTTGGCTGCTGTTTCTTGACATAGCTATATATTTAGCTTTTTTGACTTTTGTTAATATATATATATATATAAGTTTTTATTTTTTAAATTAAAATTTTAATTTTTTTGCTAAAGGAATGAGTTGTACTATTGCGGTTATTGAGAGCTTTGTTTTGGTTTTATCATTCTTGGAGCTATATCTCATACGAAAATGAAGAATTTTTCACAAAAAAAAAAATCAGTTTATAATAATTGGGTGAACCTAAAGAATTTTTCTAAAAAGTAAAATTAGTCTATAACAATTGGGTAAACCTTGATATGGTTTTCTGATGTGGGAATAATCCCTCACTAGTTTATGTTTTTTTCATCTCGAGATTTAGGAGATCTTGTAGTAGCCAAAAGGGATGAAGAACTAATAGCAGGGGCCTGAGATATGTGAATGCAAATGTTTATGTTTTTTGGTGTTTTCTAGTTTTCTAAATGTGGAAGGAAGAAAGCGAAATATTTCAAAATGAAATGATAATTTTTTAAAAATTATTTTAGATGAAAATTAGTTAAAAAAATTCACAAACCGATAACCAATAAATGATAGTCATGTGTCCCTATTAATGCCATTAATAATTTAACAACGCGTGGCTTTCACTACTGCTAATACATCCTAAATTGATCACTTTCGCAAACATTTAGTCCTTAATTGAGATAAATTAAAGATTATATCCTTAATCGTGGGTGGCAAGCGGCCCTCGTCCCTTAAGCAAAGTCAGGGTTCGAATCCTGACTTGTGTATGGAGTGCCAGTGTTGGGAGGGAGACAAGCCTAACCACGCTCTGCTTCTCCCGACTCCGGAATAGGCACCGAAGGTGGATACTGGGGGGTTTCGACCAAAAAAAAAGATTATATCCTTAATTGAGAAATACCAAAAACATTAGATCCTAAATTGAACATTTAGCCTTTGTTATGGCACATACGACGTAGACCTGTGGATGCTCTAATTAGGAGAATAGGAGTTATGAATGAAGAGAAAAAGGTCAAAGCTAGGGGAAAACAAAAAAAAAACTTAGAAGGAAGTCATTTATAAAGATATGTCAGCAAAAGAATTTAAAGAACATATTGCTTTGGATAGGAATAAATAGAAGAAGAGAATTTATATTGAAGACTTAACATGAGTTCATATATTGTTTCATGTAACATATCTCGATCATTGGAATAAAGGCCCATGATGATGATGATGATGTATCCATTTTGTAATAAATCAAATAGTTTGTACAATATTAATGATTATAATGTCAAACAACAATTTTAAAAAAAATCCATTTTCATTTCTCTTTCAAAATTTCCAGAAAAGCTTAATAAATATCTTGTCACTTTTATATCTTTTGTACGTTTTATTTTTTAATTATATTATTGTGTCGTATCTAAAATTTTGATTCCATTTTTTTTCATGATCAGTATCATATTATATTTCATATCTAAATGCTAGTAGTCTGTATCTTCCCAAATTGATTCTAGATCTTCTTTTTGCCTTTTCTTTTTTTACGCATGTCCTTTGCAATCATCTTGCTATGATTTTCTTTTTCAATACTTTTTTCCTCTACCGCACGATGAACAGAAAAAATATATAATTTGTGGTTGTCCCTTTTGCAAAAATTAAAAAAAAAAGAAGAAAAAAAACTGGAACCAAACCCCACCGAAAATCGTTTTCCATCAAATCAGTTGCAGGAGTAGAAAAAACGAAGGCCAAGCTTTGATGTGCATGCGGGCAGGCAGGGGCAGATCCTGAAATTTTCAAAAACGTTCAATTTCAAAGAAATCAAGATAGATCATAATTGTACTTTTCTTTTTCTTTTGGAGGGAGAATAAAGAGTAAAGAGCCGAAGCCGCAAAATTTGACGTCCGGAAGCCGAAAGCATGGTACGCCACGTCAGGATCGCCAAAACGCATGGTCCCCTCCCTTACAAAAGGGTCTTTGTCGTGGCATTGGGAAGAGGACCACGTCATATTTCACGCGGCTTACGTTGCGTTGGAGTTTCAAAAATTGGAAAAGGCGTATGAAGCTTCTCTTATTTTTTGTCGCTTTGCCAGTTCTTGGGCTCCGGACGATCGGCGATGGTCCACTGAACTTCGCTTTCTGAAGCAACTTGGCCAAGGCTGAAGGCCCACTGGAGCTTCTGCGTGCGTTTTGCCTACAATGGTCATCTATCGTCATCATCAAGATTCAACAGTCCAGGCTTAGGCATAAATTAAAAAAGAAGAAAAAGCCAAATCCCCTCTCTTTGAACTCTTTATCATCGCATAAATTGTTGAATGTCACAACTAGTTTGGACCCATGTTCCAAAGCATGCTAAGAACTCAAAATTCTGTGCTACCTTAGCTGCTACATATAATATTAAACCCTCTTTAAGCTTTGTTAAGACTTGAATATTTATTCTTGTTTAATATTATTTGTCTTTTAATTGTTCTTGTTTGGCCAATGTGTGTCCTGTCGTGTTGTCCCACTTTGGCAAAGAGGAGCAAACAAGACATGGGGAAAAAAACATGTTACCGCCATTCATGTGGGTGAGAGTTTAAAAGGAATATTTAAGCTAGGTTGCAAGAACATGGAAAAATAGGCAAAGGAGTTGGAAATAAAATGAAAAAAAATGAAAATTTCTCTTTGTATAGTTCATGCACGAGGATGATGCTAATCATGAGACATCAATCATAGAAAATATCATTCATCCAAATAGCTGTCTCTCAGTACTTTAATTTTATCTTACTTAATAATTTTATTTTATTTTTTATAAGTAAATAAATTTAATGTTAAATTTATCCAATAATTACAAACTATGTCAAAAAGTACAAATATTTAAAACAAGATTGATAAAATAATTTTTCTGAAAAAAGAAAGAAAGAAAAGACAAATTAACATGATCAAAAAATTATAGTGGATGGATTTTGATGAGGATTAAAATTTGAGGCTGATTATTGCAGGCGCCATCAAAATATTCCTCATACATGGTATAAATTTTGATTATATTGGAAGTGAATCCACTTTTGATTTAGGTTTTGACTGAGAGTACTAATGCTTCCTATTCCTCTCCTCTTTGGTTGGAAAAGAAGAATTTTTTAGGAAGGTAAATAAATCATATATGAACTAATGTTATTATATCCGTGGTTGTACGATTACATTTAACATTATTTGTGTCCAATTCGTGCTTGGTAAGCTCATTCGTGAATATTAAATGAATATGTATTTGTGAATATTAAATGAGCATGTGTTTGAAACATTAAATAAAAATGTTCATAAATATATAAGCGAACATGTTTACAAATAATATTCATAAATATTAAATGAACATGTTTGTGAACATTAAACAAAAAACTTAAGTAAACAAATTGTATTCACTCCAAAACAAAATTAAAAAAATCTTACATAAATATATAATTTTAATAATTAAATATTAAAATGAAGTTATGAATAAATATGTAATTTTGAAAATTTATTATTATCTAACAACAAACAAACACTAAAAGATTTATTTAACGAACAAGTTTTAAACAAACATTAACCAAATTTATTTGAAAACATAAGCAAATGAAATACACATTTATTCGTAATTGTTTGTTAAACTTAATAAATGAACATAAAAAAATAAAAATCGAATATATTCACAAATTATTCATCGAATATTTTGTTAACTTATACCTTCATTTTTTTTTCACTTCATCGTTATCAGGATGGTGCCTTTGTCATTATTATTTGTCGATCTTTTGCTGTAATGATATTTGGTCTTTCTTTTTTCGGCCAATTATATTTGTTCTTCTATTAACTCTATCTCATGAAAATTTATTCAACACAATATCAATATGATATGATGAGCTCTATGGTGTTCTTTGCTTAAGAAATAAACAAAGAAAGATGCGGCGGCAAATTAGGAGAAAAGTAGACCAATGGGAATGCTAATGTTTGCCTCTCTTTTCTTTTTTTGATGGGAGCAATTAATTTTATTTATAATTAGTCAATCATAATAAAATTTTAAAATGCGATTGATCAATTGTAATGTAGTAATATAAGTAAAAGATACAATTGTTTTTTACTTATTCACAATTTTATTTCTCATAGTTACTTTTGGAAGCTAAACTTCTGAGGAGCGCGTTTGTATGCTATTTTTATTTTTTTTTTTGTTCATAAGAGGTACAAGAAAAGTAGGAAATTGAACTTTGGACCTATTTTCTCCTAACGAAGAATAATAATTACTAGGTCAAGTCTTGATTGTTCTGTATGTCATCTTTATATATATATATATATATATATATATATATAGAGAGAGAGAGAGAGAGAGAGAGAGAGAGAGAGAGAGAGAATTGCACATCTCTCTCTATAAAGGGATTTACTAGAAGTAAAAATTTGAAACGATCAAGTGCTTAATATATATAGGATTATTATCACATCCATTGTCAGTGTAATTAAAAAACTCTATAAACGAATTTCTTTATGTGTCATGTATTCTTTTAAACCAAAAAAAAATCAAAATTTTGAAAAAGACATATGGTACATAAAAAAATCTGCTTGTGGAGTTTTATAATTTAACTGATAGTCATTAGCTCTATCTTATTCCAATATTCTATTTTTAAGCACATATGAAATTTAAATCGATGGCCCCAATTAATTATATTAATAACAAAGCATCCATCCATGTCTATCGAACTTATTCCAACCATAAGTAAAACGAATGAAAAATGGATTGCTTTGCTATTATTCGCCAAGTCCAGGAAGGCTACTACTACATATGTTGTGCAGCTGCAATGCATGCATGTACATTTCAATTAAGAGGGAAATTTATACTTATTTATTTGTACTGGTAACTAATTATGAGTTTAAGACTGTATATATAATGTGATACTGCTTTACATTCATGTAGCATTGTAGCTAGCTAGCTATTTGCATATTAACAAATATTATTTCCTAAATATTGATCAGTCAATATTCGATGTTTTGGTACAAAATTGATATTAAGTGGATTTTTTGTTGGAACTAGAAACAAAATAACAGAAAAAGTTAATGATAAAAATAATATACGAAATAACAAATTAAAATTACTTTACTAATGATACAAAGAGTTGGACCGAAACATTGATATCTCGTTTTTTGAAAGATGATTTATGTTTATTATATCAATCGATGCAGTAGAAACTCAAAGTGTGTCATCTCCAAAATAAAACAGCTCAAATTTATTGTAAATTCTACACTTCTATGCTAACAACAGAGTAAAGAGTTTGTCCAAGAATAAAATTATATGTGAAGTATCATAGTGAATTAGTGTTTAGTTTGAGGTTTAATACCTCTATTTATAGGCTGAAAATTTTGGAATTTATTTTTAAATATTAATCATGAAATTATTTTAAATAACTAATAATGAATCAAAATGTCAACTTTAACATTTTCATATAACAGTAATGATCAATGCATCAATAGTTAGCATTTTAAATTTTAAAAAGAATAAACGTCTAAGCTTTAAATGACTAGAATTTACATCGGCTAACAGTCATGTAAAAAAAAAAAACATCAAATCCTATCAAACTTGCATTTCTAATAAAATTTGTAACACTTGAGGTTTTACTATAAAGTTAAAGTTTTAAATGTTATATTTGTTTTGGTTTCAAAAAAAAGTTAAATTTGTTTTAGTATTAAAATTACAGTTACGACATTTTTCTAATTAATACCTTTCAACGTATCGTTGTGTGTTATTATGAGAAGACCAAATTAAAAGGTGATCTGTATACATGGAAAAATTTGATAAAAAAAAAGGTCAAATAATCATATCAGACTTTAAAGCATTCTATACTTTGACCATCATTGCCAACTGTGTAAAAAATAATAGTATAGTCTAATTTATGAACAATTAATAAAATCATGCATGCAACCTGCCTTTTCAAAAAGGACAGTCATAATAATCTATTAATGTCTTAATTATTCCACTTCTCATTATGATCATGGATGAATTTAATATGGAGGCCTTGACCCTCTATTATTATATTGGATGTTATCAAAAGACCGAAGACCGCACCATTTGCTCAAAATTACTAGCTAGCTGTAAGACTTGAAAGTTTCAAGAAATTTTTAAGATATAATTTGGAAATTGGAATAACCAAAATAGATAAATGATACTAATGAGGTTTTGGCTAGATGGTAGAAAAAAGATGCTGAGACCTTTAATGAACAAATATGTCTCAAGTTCAAATGTGCGAGTTATATGTTAAAATACTGTTTTTAATGAAAAAAAATAAATGATACCATACGTGTTATGAAATTACAAGAGTGATAAAAGTCGTTACTCTTATTCTCCACTTACATCGTCACTAATTCTCATAAGAATCAGAATAGCAGCAAGTGATTTAGAAGAACTTGAAAATGATAACTAAAAGCAATCCCATCTTTCCATTTAAGGTGGAAAACAACTTCAAGGAAATAAGGAAACAAGGCCAAGGAGTACTAGACGAGAGCTCCCAGTCGCCAAAAAATTAGTTGGAAGCCCTTTATATATGTCTTTCTTCTTGTCACATCCTCTGATCAAATTCAATATATATAGGCCTCCAGCTTAAATAAAAAAACAATAGAAGAAAACAAAAATCATAGAGCTTGAAAGTTCTCATACGACAATGAATTATGCAGTTCCCACTCACTATTCTTGCCTCTGAATTACAGCGAGCATAATTCTTCTGCAAAAAGTACCACCAGTCGGAATCTTGTGATGGGAAAGTAATAAAAGCATAAAAGGTGGGTGCGAGGGACATGGAAGTAAAGTAGAAAACGGTAGTGCTTGCGCCGATATTCTATTTGCTGGCAAATCAAATGGTACCATGTATATAGTAGATTTTTAAATGTTCTCTTGATTTAGGACTTGCAAAGCTGCCGTCGTCTACTCGCTTCTATTACTTGGATCAAAGTCCTTCCCATATTGCTCCGGATAATCAGAACCTGAAGAGTTCTCACACTTGGTTGAAAATCTAGTTTGGTCTTGATGGTAGTGCTGTGATGAGATGGTGGATGATGCCGACATTGAAGGAAAGTGTGGAGATAAAGGTTCTAATTGATTGAAGAGATTTGAAGTGTAATAGGAGATATCAGCATCATCACTACTTGAAAGTAGTTGTGCATATTGAAACAAGTGGGGATATGAATCCTGAGACCATGATGAAGGTGGAACTACTGGCGTAGGATTTTGTTCAGAACGGACCGTGCTTGAATCTCCTGGACCCGTTAAATAGCTTACCTCCGTGTTCCCTTGAACTCGTTCAGGAAAATTTAGTTTTGCCTTGGTACCTTTGAACTTGAGAGCAGCTCGATCATATGCAAGGGCTGCATCCTCAGCTGTGTCAAAAGTGCCAAGCCACACTCGGGCTGCTTTCTTTGGGTCACGAATTTCGGCTGCCCATTTGCCCCATGGCCTTTGCCGAACTCCTCTGTAATGTCTTCTCCTTGTATTTTCTTCACATACAGAAAGGCAATTCATGAGCACATGACATGGCAAAAATACTGGCCACCAAATTATCATAAATGTCAAGAGATCAAGTTTACCAGTCGCCTCTAATCCTTCAGATTTAGCACACAAATATTTTGTAATTTGGCATGGTTTACCAAGTACGAAAAATGAAAAATAATAGGACTGTTGATTACCAACTAACAATTTGATGAATGCATAAGAAGTTATATTTTTATTATATATACAAATACAAGTATTTTGTTGATATTGAGTCTTGTTACAACGATAAATATTACTTTTTTATGACTTAGGGGTTTTAGGTTCGAACCGTCTCTCCATTAATGAAGTGAGAAAACTACATGCATTTGACTCTCCTCAAACTTCATAACGTAGGAATCTTGAGCACTAGGTTTATTCTTTTTATACAAATACAAGTGTTTTGCATGATTTTGCATGCAATCATGAAAAAAAGAGAAGCAAGACGTGGTGGAGGCATTAGGCAGTGCTCTATTTAGAACAATATATTAATAACATAATCTCAGTATGAAAGGAGTTCTATGTCCTAACAAGGTGAACAAAGTTTGTTTCCTTTTCTTTCTAGTTGTCGAAATGTTGGATTCAAGTTAATGATAGCCTTTGGAAAAATAAAATAATGAGAGAACAGTTTATGTATACATATATTACATGTATACACTAAAGAAGAAATTGCACTTCTGATGTAGCTTTGGAAAATGCATTGAAAAAGAAGGAAAGATGCATGCAATCATGAGGATTCTATGTATTTTATTTCTCTACTTTTCTTCTTCCTATTAACTAAACAAGTTCAATAATTAGAAGCTAGCTAAAGCGCTTCAACTTAAGTCCAAAAAAGCTAGTAGTAGTTTTATAGCACCACAAGAAACGTAAAATCAAGTTCAGTACGCATATTGTTAAGCTTAAGCGGCGTATAGAGTGTCCATTATCGTCGATTCCATACAGAAGTGATGGAGAAATTAGTAGGAATTGGGAACCAAAAACTTGAAAACCGGATTTTTCCGGTGGAATAAATAACGTCTTACACTAGAAATCCCGGGAGTCATTTTCAATGTTGGGCAGAATTTAAAAGCAAAGAATATCAGATTGGAAATGTAAAGATTAGTTCCTTGGTCAAAGAAGAAAATGGAAAGGAATGAAAGTTCCACACGTAAACGTAATAGACCCCGGTCCTTTTTGTTTTCGTAATTTAACATTAATCAGAAACCTATAACTTTATCCGGTAGAAAATAGATAAGAATAAGCCATCTATCTTGCTATTCGGCCAGAACGCTGGAATTATGATCACCACTACAAATACAATCCAATAAACAATTTTTTTCTTGTGTTTTTTTTTTTGGTGATGTGGGAAAATTTAGAAAAAGCAGGGAAGAAATTAGAAAATGCCTTGTGTGAACACAGTACAGTATAATCATTTATTTTATGGGCAGAGGTGAGAGGAAGTGAAGAGAGAGACTTCTTTAAAGGAAAGTAGCTTAGTCTTAGGCCTGGATACATTGAACTTGACTAACCCTAGAGACTTCCTTGTTTCCATTTCCGTCTCTCGACAAGGCAGTTACACGCTCAAAAGAAAAGGTAAAATCAAGACAGGTAGATCTCTCTCAAGCCGAAAATTTTACTGACAAGAGGAAAAAGAAAGGGAAACTTAAGATAGAAATAGATCACGACTGCTATGACCAGACAAAGCTAAAATCAGAAAGATGGACAAACGAAGCACAAGCAGCGGGAAAACGTTGACAATCCATCATTCAGAAATGCTAGCTAACACGTAATTTCAACTGTTTGCTTAAGAAACAACCCTAGTTGTTGCCTAGCCACCTTGTTACCCAGCCAACAGATAATTATTATTATAGTAAAAGATATGTATAAATATATGTACCTTGATCTTGAAGTGATGGAGGTTGAGGATGGTCAGGGTCTTGTTTCACCGCAGATTGTGCTGACAAGGGCGCAGATGGTTGTGGGAAAGTAAGCTGCTCATCGCTTCTCATCACTTGAGTAAGAACTTTAACCATGGCCGTCATGTCCGCAGATTCAGACCAGGATGTTGCAGCCGCGGCTCCAAAGTCATCGCGTTCTTTGCTTTTCTCCGCCGATGTTTCGGGTGGAAGCGGCCGTTTTCCATGCCTGCGATCCACCTTTTTTGTGATAGATTTTGAAAACCAAATACTAATAATGCTAAGCAATCGGCAGATATATAAAATGGTTTGGTAGATAGCTGCTAGATTGCGCGGGTAATCATGAGAATGAATGATGTTGGGCGGGGAGATGAAGAAAGGATGGGATGAAAAACGAGATAGGGATTGGGGTAAAATATATAAATGGGGAGGGACGGGGGAGGATTGTAGAAGGGGAAAATATAATTATATCGGACAATCTTTCAGTGTTTTACTTTATCTACTATTGTTTTGAACCTTTCTTTTTGGTACTATGTTTTCGAAATTGCGATTATTAGCCAAAATGCAAATGCAAATGTAAATGCTGAGTTACAACTTGCTGCTGCTACTACTTGCTCACAAATAGAATTTTGAACTTTAAAATAATAATAATAACAATGATGATGATGTGCTGCGTATACAAATCAAGCCAGCCCAACGGTGCACATGTTTCTCACGTGCACGCAATATCTTACTTTGGCTATATTTTAACACGTGGCTGGGATCAGTACTTTCAAATTGCTTTTACTTTTGTCCTTTTTTTTTTTTTTCCTATTGTTTCAACTTCTTTCCGGTTTTCTTTTGTTACGCTGAGTTTTGTTAGTTTTTTCTTCTTCATCGCTTCAGATCCTCTTTTTTATTTTAATAAAGCATAAGCTGTTTGTTCCTCGTTTGCGAGTGGTGGTAGGTTTTCCCCTTCGTTTTTTTTTTTTTATTTTTTATTACTTTTTTTGGTTGCTTAAAGTTAGATTTGCTTCTATTTTTCCTGAGGTTTTGTGATTTTCATTGATTTGGGTCGGAATTCTTCTTGGTATTGTAAAAGTGGACAAGCATTGCATGTGGGATTTTTTTTTCTTCATTAATTTGAAACGCATTTGTTTTTGGTGTTGTTAAATGTTGAACAAAAACAAATATGGAATTACAGCTCTTGTCCACTTGGGGTACTATGAAGATAAAAAACTTGAACTTCTTCTTGGACTTCAACTTCTGGAATTGAACTTCTTTGATCACGAACAGTCACGAACTAAATGCAGAGAAAGACTTCAAGGCGTGCTGCTATAATGCCACTTTCCTTAAGACTTATTTCACCTCCACCAGTTATGGTATGCAACAGGGATTATGGAAATAGCCTCAGGATACTATGAAGTCAACTTGTTTAATATTACCTTGCACTTGTAATATTAAACCACTAAACACTTTAGACAAATACAAAAGTATTATGTCTTAGCCAAATTTTTCTGCAGCAAACAATGTCTAAGAGACTTGTTTTCTATTTTGAGATTGGGAGAGAAAGAAGAATTCAGAATATTTTCGTTATATTTGTTCTGTCTTCTTGAATGAACATTGTCATCTCTTTTATAGAGATAATTTCAAGATATGTGATCTTTGGTTTGAATGATACAACCTTTCAATTGTGTTGTTTCATTTAAACAAACACATCATTCAGATTGTTCACAACCTCTCAAATTCAATGGTTATGTCCTTTAACCATTATGTATTGAAAGATTACCCTTTGAATGAGGTTGCACCTATTCAAAGAAAACTAGTCGTTACAATTCACTTTGCACTAGAGCAGTTGACTGCCATAAAAGGCAGTTGACTGCCTTTGGATTTCCAGGCAAGGAAGTCGGATGCCCGAAAATAGCATCCGAATGCCCTAGTGTATTTTTGAAACAGTATGCAACTTTCAGGAGGTCAGTCGACTGCCTTCATATGGCAGTCGACTACCTTAAAGTAACTTAAAATTCGAGTATTCACATTGTATAGGCAGTTGATTGCCCTATTTGGGCAGTTGACTGCCATCCCGGGGCAGCCGACTGCCCTCCCAGGGCATTTGACTGCCCAAGTGCATTTTTCGAACAGAATACTTACTGCGCAAGGGCAGTGGGCAGTTGACTACCCTATATGGGTAGTTGACTGCCCTATAAAATTAGTAAAAATCATTTTAACATGATTTTACTTCACCCGGAGTCATACCAAACACTAGTTTTACTTGTACATTGATTAAACAACATTTTAATCAATCTTTTCACTTTATATTTCGAAATTTTCTAACAATCCCCCACCAATTTCAAAATAGAACAAGTTTAATACTTGAGGAATCCTCATGCATAAAATGATTGTGAATTAGGTCTTGAACCATCACCTTAGAGAAAAAGTACTTTCAGTTAATCAGAACGGTATGGTAGACTAAGTCTTGAACCAACGGTTCTATAATGATTAACTAATGACTAAATCTCACATGAGACTTCAAAAATTTGTCTAAAGTCATTTAGTAGAACTTCGACACTTATACTGGCCATGTGTCTTGTATCATTTCATGAGTGCTTAAGAGCTAAACCCTAAGCTCCTAGAAGCGGCACCACTTCCACTCATATAAGTAAACTCATCAGAAATGCAATCATATAAGCATTCCAACACTTATACTCACGTGTTATGGGTTCATTAAGAGTAAGAACTCAACCTCTTTATTTTCATATGATTTCAAGTATTCATAACCTTTGAGATGTATAACAGCATAATACTTGTAGCCATATTCAGATAATGTACTTGATCTCATTGAACTCAAGACTTAATGTCCAATTAAGCATTGAGTTGAGTTTCCATTATGTGTGACTAATTCAAATGGGTTTTAGTCCCATCCCCTTGGAAGTTCTAGACACTATCTCTCTTGTGAGACCTTTTGTCAATGGATCCGCCAAGTTTTCACTTGACTTGACAAAGTTAATGGTGATCACCCCATCTTTAATCAATTGTCTAACATAGCTGTGCCTTAGACCAATATGTTTAGATTTCCCATTATATACTTGGCTATAAGCCTTTGATAGTGTAGCTTCACTATCACAATGTATTGATATAGGTGACATTGGTTTAGGCCATAAAGGAATTTCATAGAGTAAGTTTCTCAACCACTCAGCCTCTTTACTTGCCGAAGCTAATGCCACAAATTCTAAAGCCATAGTAGAATCAGAAATACAAGTTTGTTTCTTGGATCCCCAAGAAACTGCACCCCCACCAAACATGAATATCCATCCACTAGTGGATAAATGATCCTCCATGTTAGTAATCCAACTTGCATCTGTGTAACCTTCTAAAACAGAAGGTTCACCACTATAAGTAATGCCATAATTCATAGTTTTCTTCAAGTAACTTAATACTCTAGAAATGGCATTCCAATGCATGTTACCTGGATTGCTTGTATATCTACTAAGCTTTCCAACAGCAAAAGCAATATCCGGTCTTGTGCATGTCATGGCATACATCAAACAACCAATCACTCTTGCATATTCAAGTTGTGCAATTGGTTTATCCTTATTTGAATTCAATTTCAAATTTGGATCATATGGTGTTGCAACCGTTGCACGTTCATAATGGTTAAACCTTTTGAGAATATTCTCAATATAATGTGATTGGGATAAGATTAAGTTGTTTTCTCTTTTAGGAATTCTTATTCCCAAAATCACATCTGCAACACCCATGTCTTTCATGGAAAAGTTTTTCGATAAAAACTTCTTGGTATTTTCAACTTGTTCCAAGTCTGTACAAATTAACATGTCATCTACATATAAACATATGATGACACCTTTTCCATTTATGATCTTACTATAGACACATTTATCGGATTCATTTATAATGTATCCATTTGCTAGGAGTACTTCATCAAACTTTTGATGCCATTGCTTAGGTGCTTGCTTAAGTCCATACAAGGACTTAATTAATTTACACACTTTCCTTTCTTGTCCAGGAATAACAAACCCTTTGGGTTGTTCTATATACACCTCCTCATCCAATTCACCATATAAAAATGCTGTTTTGACATCCATTTGGTGAATTTCCAACTTATAAATTGAGGCCAATGCTATTAGCATTCTTATTGTAGCAATTCTTGCTACTAGTGCATATGTATCGAAATAATCGATTCCATGTTTTTGTGTAAATCCCTTAGCAACAAGTCTAGCCTTAAACTTGTCTATAGTATCATCCACTTTCATTTTCTTTTTGAAAATCCACTTGCAACCAATTGGTTTGCAACCTGGAGGTAAATCTACTAAGATCCAAGTATTGTTCCCCATAATTGAATCCATCTCATCATTTATAGCTTTTTTCCAAAAAACTACATCTTGAGACTTCATAGCCTCTTCAAATGATTTTGGATCAGATTCAATATTGAAACAATATTCAATGTGATTGCTTATGGTTTCTCTTGATCCCTCCACAAGAAACATGTGAAAATCTGAACCATAAGTCTTAGCTTTTCTTGCTCTTTTGCTTGTTCTTGGTACAAGGTTTTGTTCTTCAATTATGGTGGAATTCTCTAATTCCTTAGAATTAGTTTGAGCAACTTCTTTTTGTGAAGGAATCAATTTGAACCTTCCTTCATCAAACAATGCATCTCTTGATTCAATAACTGTATTAATTGATATTGAATTATTTGGTTCAACAACCAAAAATCTATATGCCTTACTGTTTTGTGCATAACCAATAAAGTTGCACTCAATTCCCTTCTCACCTAATTTCTTTCTTTTAGGTTCAGGAATTCTTACAATTGCTCTACTGTAAAGCCCCGGATTTTATACCGAGCCACTTTACTCATCCGAACTGTCCGCTTTGGGTTCTAGAGGTGGCCCCCGTCACGCAGACGTGGCACTTAGCCCCTCACGGATTTATCGAGAATAAATTCCCAATTCGCGTCCGCCGCTACTCGAACCCCTTACCACTTGTAAGTGTCGAGTAACGACTAACCATTGGACTAGGTCCAATGGTTAGTCGTTACTCGACACTTACAAGTGGTAAGGGGTTCGAGTAGCGGCGGACGCGAATTGGGAATTTATTCTCGATAAATCCGTGAGGGGCTAAGTGCCACGTCTGCGTGACGGGGGCCACCTCTAGAACCCAGAGCGGACAGTTCGGATGAGTAAAGTGGCTCGGTATAAAATCCGGGGCTTTACAATAAAACGCGCGTTTTATTGTAAAGCCCCGGATTTTATACCGAGCCACTTTACTCATCCGAACTGTCCGCTCTGGGTTCTAGAGGTGGCGCGCGTTTTATTGTAAAGCCCCGGATTTTATACCGAGCCACTTTACTCATCCGAACTGTCCGCTCTGGGTTCTAGAGGTGGCCCCCGTCACACAGACGTGGCACTTAGCCCCTCACGGATTTATCGGGAACAAATTCCCAATTCGCGTCCGCCGCTACTCGAACCCCTTACCACTTGTAAGTGTCGAGTAACGAATAACCATTGGACCTTGTAATAACCCTTAATTTCGATATCTATCATAAGTATACTAGAGTAATTTTGACTGACTTGAGGTTATTTTGGAAATTTGGACAGATTATGGAAGTTGAGAATGTCCGAGCCATCTTGGTCAAGGAGCGATGAATATGTAAATGTGAGTATGTATGTATTAAGGCATAAGTTGGAAAGGAACAAATTGATTAAGATATACTATGAGAGAATTAAATATATATATATATATGTATAAATATACATATGTATATAAGTTATGGAAATTAGAATTATTAAGACAATATGAAAATGGAAGACATTATTATTATGGCTTGAAACAATAGTTAATTATCTACTAATCCCTTTATGTTAAATTGGGTTATTAGAGGTGATAATTGAGGGCTGGAAATACAAGTTAAAGGCTGCCAAATAATCAAGGGCTGATGTTGCAAGTCAAAGGCTAGTAAAACAAATCAAAGGCTGGTAATATAAGGGAGAAAAGGGCTGGGAAAACATAAGTTAAAGTCTGGAATTAATGACCCACGTTTTCCCTTCTGTTTTCCTCCCCAAACCGAAACAAAGAAGAGCAACTTCTCCAGCAAAAATGTCGACAACCCTAGCAAGAAGAACCCACTTCCTCCTCCCTTATTCCGGCCAAAGATTGAAGTTCTCCTCCAAACACTCTTCCATTTCACCCAAGGAAAGAAACTGATCTAGGGATTTCGTGGTTAAGGAGGCAAACAACGAAATTGATGGAGGAAGTTTCATGCTAGAAGCTGACCAAAGAAATCGTGAGCCATGGATGCAATGGGAGTTTTGGTTCAATAAGATTAGGGCAAAAGAAGTGAAGGAGAAGAAGTGAGAAGAGTTGCCATTGTTGATTGAAGAAGTGAGGGGTTGAAAACTCAAATTACAGCAGATTTAATTGGGATTTTAGGGCAAGATATCAGAGGTAAGGAACTAGGGTGAGTCAATATGTGTTTTGTTGGAATTAATCTATGGAAATAGAATGCAATATGTTTATTGGTTTAGCATTGATGTCTCTAGGTGTGACAGCAAACAAGCTGTGAGGAATGGACTGAGATGGTGTCAACAGTTTCTGTTTGTGCATCAAATTAAGGGGGTAAGTTTCTAACCCTGTAATGGTTAATTATTATGCATGAATATGATATTGTGATGAGCTAAATGTAAATAGGTATTGTTAGATAAAGATAAACAAAAAAATTCTGACTTGATGTGAATCTGGAAATTGCTGTTCTGTCTGAGTGGAGATGAAAATGAGCAGTTTAATAGTTCTACATGCAGGAAAATTCTGTAAAACTTATGACTTATGTCCCTTTAAGTTACAAGAAATTTGGTTTTGGAATTTCTTGAATTGGATTTCTGTAGCTTGAGTTATGCCCAAATGAGTGCAGGGTGTTCTGTCCAGAAACGTGAATCACAGTCCTGACTTTGGAAAATCATAGCAAATAGCCTAAATTGAATTAGGGTGCAAGTCTTACATGTATAAAAAGGGTATTTAAGTTAGGAGCATGATGGTTCTGGGTTTGCATCATTTTGATACTCCTATGTCCAGATATGTGATGATTTGTGCAGATTGGTCAGTGTGATACTGTGTCAGGAATTTACTGAACATACTGAAACTTTGGGAAAATTCTGGTGTTGATATAGGAAGAATTAAATTATGAACTTTACATTTATAAATAGGGAAATGAATTAACTTTCATCTAGTTTTGGAAATTTTAGATTTGGAATGATGTAGCTTAAGCCATGTATACATGACTGCAGAATGCTCATTGCCAGTTATAGACAGTTTACTGGAAACTTCAAAAATTCTTGGAAAATGACTCAGATGGAATATGACTGCAAACCTTACATGTTCAGAAAGATAAATGAGTCATGATTGACATGGTATTGGGTTTATACAGATCTCATATCCCTATATTTGGCAATATACATTTTACTGAACACAGGTCAGGAAATTATCCTGCCTACTGTGACAGATTTGGACCAAAGTCTAAAAATTGATGGGAAATGGCACAAAATGAATTAGGAAATGAGCCTTATATGTCTAAATAGGGATTTGAGCTAGAAGTAATATAAAAAAATTATAGTTTGACAGTTAGGCTCTGGAATTTACACTTAAAGCTAGCACAATACCATAAGGTCCAAAACCTTAAAGAGCAAAAATGGACCAAGTGGGTTATAAGTAGTTCAAGTAAACAAAAAGACATTAATTAGTGCTAGTAATATTTGAATAATTCTGGAAACCTTGCCAAGTACTGTTTCTTATTGAGTTATACAATGCTTAATGTTAGCTTATGATTGGAAGTATTGAGATTGATGGAGGTATCGAGATTGATTTCTATCTACTATGTATCATGTAGAGGGTTGTCCTATGGACCAAGTTTGACCCGAAATCAATCAACACTGCAAAAACAGTAGGCGAGGGAGAATCGATTCAGAAGCTAAAGAAGTACAGTAAGTAACCCTAAGTGACTACTTGCATCCAATTTGCTTAATGCTATAAACTCTTGGAATTTGGCAATTGAAACCAAATGAATGCTGCATATGAGATGTCTTCCCTTGACTGTTGATTTTGCTTTACTAGAAATGGTTTGTAAACAAGTGATGGGCTCACAAGAAATGTATTGTTTGCGCGTATTATATACACAAGAAATATTTTAAATGTTTTAAAGGTTCAAATTAAATTCTGACTTAATATGATTTTATACTTTGTGTTGTAACCTTGTTAATGTTTTTAAATGCCTTGTGAGTCTTGTTTGTTGAATTACTTCCTTATAAACTACAATGATCGCTATGAAGTCAGGGAAGAATGAGATTTGTTTTAAGACTACCGGATATGTGTTTTAGACCCGAGGTATTAAGACCTCAGGGCATCGTACCTTGAGAACTTTGTAGACACATTTGATTGACTTAGAGCACTGTTTCTCGAGCATTAGCCTCGGAGACGTTTGGCTTGTCCCGTATATTACGTTTGGACAGGTCCCGGTTTCATATGCGCAATGAGCCGGGGTTTGATTGGTCTATGCATAGGCAGCGCCCTTTTTAGGAGTTTGCTACGGTTAGCTACCGTGGGTTTGTTCGCTCTAAGTAGCATCGACTGATACTCTGTGAACTCTCTTGGTACTATGATTTGTTTTATTGACTTCACTGCATACTTTAAGTATGGTTTGATATTAAGACTTCTAGTCTAATGATGGAACTCCATATTTGATTATGATTTGCTATTAAGTTCCATACTGTGTTTTAAGTTTGATGCAGCATAATTGATTTGATTTATTTGAAAGTGATTTGGATTAGCTTTCATAAATGAGGGATGCTTGGTATAATTTAGTTGCTTATTGTTGTTACTTACTGAGTTTATGACTCACTCCCCTCTTCTTTCCCCTCCCTTTCAGAGTGATCGATACAGCGACTGTTCTTTTTGGCTTGGGAAGCTTCTTGAGAGTGGACTTCCCTGCACAGTTTAAGGTATATGGCTCCCAGCGGTTGGTATAGATAGAGATGGATGATGGCACAGTGTATTGGAATTCTTTTGATTGTACATATATATACTTATGTGATGAGTCTGGGATGTAAGCTAGATTATGTATTATTGGAATATGACGATCAATATACTTTTTGAATTGTCATTATGTATGTTGGTAGATGTGCCTAGATATATCAAGGGAGTTATATGAAATTGAGATTGGCCTACATATTCACCTACAAATGAATAGTGATATAAAAAAAAATTAATTCCGCAATTTAGGCTTCTGTAAGATATTAAGAAAGATCGGGCGTGATAGTTTGGTATCAGAGCGGGTTTGTTCGTGTCTGTGTAGGTCGATAAAGTTAGCTTACATCCCTATGCACTGTGCCTATGTCTATCTTTGAGCTGCGGTTGCCATATAAACTGTACTAATTGTTGTTAATGTGACAGGATGTAAGTGATAATGAAGAGGAGAGGTAGACCACAACGAGTTCTTCCTACAGAGCGGTCCAGGTCTCCTACTCCCCCGCCTCCACCACAGCCTCCTCGGGCCCCAGATCTTAATGCAGAAGTGGGCCAGTTATCGAGGACTGTGGGAGAATTACAGCAAACAGTCCAAAATCTTGCGGCTTTCATAGCGCAACAATTCGGAGGCAACTCTAATCAGCCTCCAGCTCAAGCTCAGGCACAGGCACAAGTCCCTCCTCCTGTGCCACAACCTCAGGCTGCTCCACAGCAACAACCGGCTGTACCACCACAGCCACCAGCACCACCGCAGCCACCTGTAGCCCCACAACCTCTACCACCTCTAGTGCCACCACCACAGGTTGGAGATCAGGTAGATAGGAACATGAATAGGCTTCGGCAATTTCAGAAGATGAATCCGCCCACTTTTAAGGGTGAAAAGGACCCGGATGTAGCCGAAGAATGGGTCAAACAGTTAGAGAAATTGTTCAAGTGTATGGGCTATAGTTCTACTGAAAAAGTGAGATTAGCGGTATTTATGTTCCGAGAGAAAGCAGAGGTTTGGTGGGAATCAGCTGAGAAATTGTTGACAAGTCAAAACCCGGAGATCACATGGGAAGCTTTTCTGGAGAGCTTCTTTAAGCAGTATATTCCCGAGCCTGCTCAAAGAAAGAAACAGGCAGATTTTCTGAAATTGACTCAGGGTTCCAACACCGTGGATGAATATGAGTCAAAGTTCTCAGCTTTGTGTCGGTATGACCTTTTAGCATCCAAGGATGAGAAAGCTAAGACCATCAAGTTCATTTCGGGATTGAAACCCGCAATTCGGAGTAAGATGGCAGTGCTAGATATCACTGATTTTGCAGAAGCTCTCAGACGAGCTCAGATGGTCGAGCTTGAACACGACCTAATTCAGCAGGAATATGGGTCTAAGTGGAGGAACAAGGGAAAAGATAAGAGGGTCGATGATAGAAAGCCCTACAAGGGCAAGCAGCTAGAAAAGAGGCAGAAGACAGTGGGAACCAAACCGAAAGGGGATGAGACTAAGAGGGGTCCAACTTGTCCTAAGTGTGGAAGCAATCATGGTACTAAACCTTGTTATAGGGAGACAGGAGCTTGTTTCCACTACGGGAAACAGGGACATATGGTCAGAGATTGTCCCTACCGCAAGACTGTAGAAAGGGCCTTTGAGCATTCGACTGGTGACAAGGGTAAAGCAGTGGATAAGGGCAAGAAGCCAGTAGCTCAGGGTCGAGTCTTTGCATTGGATGAGGCTTCTGCACAGGGAAGAGACTCCGTGGTTAAAGGTAAGCTTACTATTGCTGATTTTGAAGCTTATGTTTTAATAGACTCTGGTTCTACTCATTCCTTTATTGCTCCATATTTTGCTAGCAAGATTAAATTAGAACCTGTGAGGTTAGATCGTCCGCTTCATGTGAGCACTCCCCTAAAGGAAAACCATATAACTGATATTGTATATAGGGATTGTGAGGTTAAGGTGGGAGATAGGAGTCTGCTAGTCGATTTGATTTTGTTAAATATGAAAGATTTTGATGTAATCCTAGGAATGGATTGGCTAGCTAGACATCATGCTTGGTTAGATTGTTATAAGAAAATAGTGATGTTCTCCCTACCTGAAACTGTTGTAATCTCTTTTGATAAGAAATAATAAGTGATGATTGTTTTTGTTTGATTATTTTACCTAAGAATGCATGATGTTTGTGAAGGGTATTTAGCCTTTGTGGAAGATGCCTCCAAGGAACATCCTGAATTAAAGGATATACCAATCGTCAGAGAGTTTCCAGATGTATTCCCTGATGACTTGCCAGGCTTACCACCCAAGCGAGAGACTGAGTTCACCATCGACTTAGTCCCGGGTACTCAGCCTATATCAAGGGCACCTTATAGAATGGCTCTTGTGGAACTGGATGAATTAAAGAAGCAGTTGCAAGAGCTACTTGATAAGGGATTTATACGTCCGAGTGTATCTCCCTGGGGTGCACCGGTGTTGTTTGTTAGAAAGAAGGATGGGAGTCTAAGACTGTGTATTGATTACAGATTACTCAACAAGGCAACAGTTAGGAACAAGTACCCATTACCGAGGATTGATGATCTATTCGATCAGTTGAAGGGTGCTACGGTGTTTTCTAAAATAGACCTTCGATCCGGCTATCATCAACTGAGGATTCGAGAGGATGATGTTTCTAAGACGGCCTTTCGGACTAGATATGGCCATTATGAATTTCTAGTGATGCCATTTGGCTTGACAAATGCACCAGCGGCTTTCATGAGCTTAATGAATGAGGTGTTCAAGCCTTTCTTAGACTTATTTGTGATTGTCTTCATAGACGACATCCTGGTATACTCCAAGTCAAAAGACGAGCACGAACAGCATTTACGAACAGTGCTCCAAGTCCTTAGAGACAAGGAGTTGTATGCTAAGCTCAGTAAATGTGACTTCTGGTTGGATCAGATTGCTTTTCTGGGGCATATTGTGTCAAAGGACGGGGTGTCAGTAGATCCGTCCAAGATTGAAGCTATTGTGAAGTGGGGAAGGCCTCAGACTGTAACAGACGTTCGAAGTTTCTTGGGTTTAGCAGGTTATTACAGGAAATTTGTAGAAGGTTTCTCCAAGATTGCTACCCCACTGCATCGACTCACTCGGAAAGGAGTGAACTTTGATTGGAATGAGGCATGTGAAAATAGCTTTCAGGAGTTGAAGAGGCGGCTTACCTCTGCTCCAATACTGACTATTCCTAGTGGGTCAGGAGGTTTTGCTATCTACAGTGATGCTTCGTATCAAGGATTAGGGTGTGTCTTAATGCAGCACGGGAAGGTAATAGCTTATGGTTCTCGTCAGTTGAAGGACCACGAGAAGAATTATCCAACACACGACCTAGAGCTTGCTGCCGTAGTGTTCGCACTCAAGATTTGGCGCCATTATCTCTATGGGGAAACATTTCAGATTTTTACAGATCATAAAAGTCTGAAGTACTTATTCTCCTAAAAAGAATTGAATATGCGGCAGCGGAGATGGATGGAGTTGTTGAAGGACTACGACTGTGAAATTCTTTACCATCCAGGCAAGGCTAATGTTGTAGCAGATGCGTTGAGTAGGAAAGGCACTGCTATGGTCTCGATGTTGATGGTTCAGGAATGGTGTATGCTACAGCAGTTTGCAGACTTGAGATTAGATATAGAACCCGTTGGAGAGGGTTGTATGATGGCCAGTATGAGGTTAGAGCCTGAATTGATTGATCGAATCCGTCAAAAGCAAAAAGAGGATCCTCGATTGAAAGAGATTGTTTGTGGAAATGAAGGGAACCAAAATGAAGAGACAGAGTTTAGGTTCGGCAATGATGGCCTTTTAAGGTATAAGGGCCGAATGTATGTTCCGAATGATTCAGAGTTAAAGAAGTTGATTTTGGAGGAAGCTCATAGCTCGAAATATGCTATGCACCCTGGTAGTACCAAAATGTACCAGAACCTGCGTAGCTTATACTATTGGTTTGGAATGAAGAAAGATATTGCCGATTTTGTAGCAAAATGTCTAGTCTGTCAGCAGGTGAAGGTTGAACATCAAAGGCCCGCGGGGTTGCTTCAACCATTGTCTATTCCGAGCTGGAAATGGGAGCACATCACCATGGATTTCGTGCTAGGTCTTCCAAGGACTAAGAGACAGCATGATGCCATTTGGGTGATAGTGGATAGACTAACCAAATCAGCTCACTTTTTAGCCATGAAGGCTACGGATTCACTCAGTGCCTTGGCCAATCTCTATGTTCGGGAAATTGTTCGGTTACATGGTGTCCCAGTGAGCATTGTGTCTAATCGAGATCCCCGATTCACTTCTAGATTTTGGGAGAAGTTTCAAGAAGCAATGGGAACTCGGTTACACTTAAGCACCGCTTACCATCCTCAGACTGATGGTCAGTCGAAGAGAACCATTCAGACTCTCGAGGACATGTTGAGAGCGTGTGCACTTGATTACAAAGGCTCTTGGGATGAACACTTGCCATTAGCAGAATTTGCATACAACAATAGCTTCCACTCGAGTATAGGGATGGCCCCATATGAAGCACTGTACGGGAGAAAGTGTCGGTCTCCAGTTGGATGGGAAGAAGTGGGAGACAGAAAATTGTTTGCACCTGACCTGGTTCAGCAAGCTTCGGACAGAATAAAGCTTATTCGTGATAGACTTAAGACTGCCCAGAGTAGGCAAAAGTCATATGCCGATAATCGGACGAGACGTTTGGAGTTTGAAGTTGGTGATTCGGTATTTTTGAAAGTTTCTCCTTCGAAGGGCATTATGAGATTCGGGAAGAAAGGCAAACTTAGCTCGAGGTATGTGGGACCATTCGAGATTTTAGAGAAGGTAGGTGAAGTGGCATACAGGTTGGCTCTACCACCACAGCTAGCGGGTGTGCACAACGTGTTTCACGTGTCAATGTTAAGGAAATACCACCCAGATCCTTCTCACGTGGTAGATTATGGAGAGTTAGATATTCGGGATGATCTCACATATGAAGAGAAGCCTGTCAGGATCTTAGATCGCAAGGAGAAGGTGCTAAGATCCAAAACTATTCCACTAGTGAAGGTATTGTGGCAAAGGCATTCGGAGGAAGAAGCCAACTGGGAAGTAGAGAATCTAATGAAGGAGAGGTATCCTCACTTGTTTTGAAGTAACGGTACTCAAATTTGGGGACCAAATTTTCCAAGGTGGGAAGAATGTAATAACCCTTAATTTCGATATCTATCATAAGTATACTAGAGTAATTTTGACTGACTTGAGGTTATTTTGGAAATTTGGACAGATTATGGAAGTTGAGAATGTCCGAGCCATCTTGGTCAAGGAGCGATGAATATGTAAATGTGAGTATGTATGTATTAAGGCATAAGTTGGAAAGGAACAAATTGATTAAGATTTACTATGAGAGAATTAAATATATATATATATGTATAAATATACATATGTATATAAGTTATGGAAATTAGAATTATTAAGACAATATGAAAATGGAAGACATTATTATTATGGCTTGAAACAATAGTTAATTATCTACTAATCCCTTTATGTTAAATTGGGTTATTAGAGGTGATAATTGAGGGCTGGAAATACAAGTTAAAGGCTGGCAAATAATCAAGTGCTGATGTTGCAAGTCAAAGGCTAGTAAAACAAATCAAAGGCTGGTAATATAAGGGAGAAAAGGGCTGGGAAAACATAAGTTAAAGTCTGGAATTAATGACCCACGTTTTCCCTTCTGTTTTCCTCCCCAAACCGAAACAAAGAAGAGCAACTTCTCCAGCAAAAATGTCGACAACCCTAGCAAGAAGAACCCACTTCCTCCTCCCTTATTCCGGCCAAAGATTGAAGTTCTCCTCCAAACACTCTTCCATTTCACCCAAGGACAGAAACTGATCTAGGGATTTCGTGGTTAAGGAGGCAAACAACGAAATTGATGGAGGAAGTTTCATGCTAGAAGCTGACCAAAGAAATCGTGAGCCATGGATGCAATGGGAGTTTTGGTTCAATAAGATTAGGGCAAAAGAAGTGAAGGAGAAGAAGTGAGAAGAGTTGCCATTGTTGATTGAAGAAGTGAGGGGTTGAAAACTCAAATTACAGCAGATTTAATTGGGATTTTAGGGCAAGATATCAGAGGTAAGGAACTAGGGTGAGTCAATATGTGTTTTGTTGGAATTAATCTATGGAAATAGAATGCAATATGTTTACTGGTTTAGCATTGATGTCTCTAGGTGTGACAGCAAACAAGCTGTGAGGAATGGACTGAGATGGTGTCAACAGTTTCTGTTTGTGCATCAAATTAAGGGGGTAAGTTTCTAACCCTGTAATGGTTAATTATTATGCATGAATATGATATTGTGATGAGCTAAATGTAAATGGCTATTGTTAGATAAAGATAAACAAAAAAATTCTGACTTGATGTGAATCTGGAAATTGCTGTTCTGTCTGAGTGGAGATGAAAATGAGCAGTTTAATAGTTCTACATGCAGGAAAATTCTGTAAAAATTATGAATTATGTCCCTTTAAGTTACAAGAAAGTTGGTTTTGGAATTTCTTGAATTGGATTTCTGTAGCTTGAGTTATGCCCAAATGAGTGCAGGGTGTTCTGTCCAGAAACGTGAATCACAGTCCTGACTTTGGAAAATCATAGCAAATAGCCTAAATTGAATTAGGGTGCAAGTCTTACATGTATAAAAAGGGTATTTAAGTTAGGAGCATGATGGTTCTGGGTTTGCATCATTTTGATACTCCTATGACCAGATATGTGATGATTTGTGCAGATTGGTCAGTGTGATACTGTGTCAGGAATTTACTGAACATACTGAAACTTTGGGAAAATTCTGGTGTTGATATAGGAAGAATTAAATTATGAACTTTACATTTCTAAATAGGGAAATGAATTAACTTTCATCTAGTTTTGGAAATTTTAGATTTGGAATGATGTAGCTTAAGCCATGTATACATGACTGCAGGATGCTCACTGCCAGTTATAGACAGTTTACTGGAAACTTCAAAAATTCTTGGAAAATGACTCAGATGGAATATGACTGCAAACCTTACATGTTCAGAAAGATAAATGAGTCATGATTGACATGGTATTGGGTTTATACAGATCTCATATCCCTATATTTGGCAATATACATTTTACTGAACACAGGTCAGGAAATTATCCTGCCTACTGTGACAGATTTGGACCAAAGTCTAAAAATTGATGGGAAATGGCACAAAATGAATTAGGAAATGAGCCTTATATGTCTAAATAGGGATTTGAGCTAGAAGTAATATAAAAAAATTATAGTTTGACAGTTAGGCTCTAGAATTTACACTTAAAGCTAGCACAATACCATAAGGTCCAAAATCTTAAAGAGCAAAAATGGACCAAGTGGGTTATAAGTAGTTCAAGTAAACAAAAAGACATTAATTAGTGCTAGTAATATTTGAATAATTCTGGAAACCTTGCCAAGTACTGTTTCTTATTGAGTTATACAATGCTTAATGTTAGCTTATGATTGGAAGTATTGAGATTGATGGAGGTATCGAGATTGATTTCTATCTACTATGTATCATGTAGAGGGTTGTCCTATGGACCAAGTTTGACCCGAAATCAATCAACACTGCAAAAACAGTAGGCGAGGGAGAATCGATTCAGAAGCTAAAGAAGTACAGTAAGTAACCCTAAGTGACTACTTGCATCCAATTTGCTTAATGCTATAAACTCTTGGAATTTGGCAATTGAAACCAAATGAATGCTGCATATGAGATGTCTTCCCTTGACTGTTGATTTTGCTTTACTAGAAATGGTTTGTAAACAAGTGATGGGCTCACAAGAAATGTATTGTTTGCGCGTATTATATACACAAGAAATATTTTAAATGTTTTAAAGGTTCAAATTAAATTCTGACTTAATATGATTTTATACTTTGTGTTGTAACCTTGTTAATGTTTTTAAATGCCTTGTGAGTCTTGTTTGTTGAATTACTTCCTTATAAACTACAATGATCGCTATGAAGTCAGGGAAGAATGAGATTTGTTTTAAGACTACCGGATATGTGTTTTAGACCCGAGGTATTAAGACCTCAGGGCATCGTACCTTGAGAACTTTGTAGACACATTTGATTGACTTAGAGCACTGTTTCTCGAGCATTAGCCTCGGAGACGTTTGGCTTGTCCCGTATATTACGTTTGGACAGGTCCCGGTTTCATATGCGCAATGAGCCGGGGTTTGATTGGTCTATGCATAGGCAGTGCCCTTTTTGGGAGTTTGCTATGGTTAGCTACCGTGGGTTTGTTCGCTCTAAGTAGCATCGACTGATACTCTGTGAACTCTCTGGGTACTATGATTTGTTTTATTGACTTCACTGCATACTTTAAGTATGGTTTGATATTAAGACTTCTAGTCTAATGATGGAACTCCATATTTGATTATGATTTGCTATTAAGTTCCATACTGTGTTTTAAGTTTGATGCAGCATAATTGATTTGATTTATTTGAAAGTGATTTGGATTAGCTTTCATAAATGAGGGATGCTTGGTATAATTTAGTTGCTTATTGTTGTTACTTACTGAGTTTATGACTCACTCCCCTCTTCTTTCCCCTCCCTTTCAGAGTGATCGATACAGCGACTGTTCTTTTTGGCTTGGGAAGCTTCTTGAGAGTGGACTTCCCTGCACAGTTTAAGGTATATGGCTCCCAGCGGTTGGTATAGATAGAGATGGATGATGGCACAGTGTATTGGAATTCTTTTGATTGTACATATATATACTAATGTGATGAGTCTGGGATGTAAGCTAGATTATGTATTATTGGAATATGACGATCAATATACTTTTTGAATTGTCATTATGTATGTTGGTAGATGTGCCTAGATATATCAAGGGAGTTATATGAAATTGAGATTGGCCTACATATTCACCTACAAATGAATAGTGATATAAAAAAAAAATTAATTCCGCAATTTAGGCTTCCGTAAGATATTACGAAAGATCGGGCGTGACATCTACAACCCCATACCTTAAGGTAACTCAAGTTGGGTTTCCTTTTCTTCCATAATTCATATGGGATAATATTGTTCCTTTTGATAGGAACTCTATTAAGAATGTGACAAGCAGTCAACATTGCTTCCCCCCAAAATCCTTGTCCTAATCCTGAATAGGATAACATAGCATTAACCATTTCGATTAATGTTCTATTTTTCCTTTCAGCCACACCATTAGATTGGGGACTATATGGTGCTGTAATCTCATGAACAATGCCAACAGTTTCAAAATATGTTGGATCATAGTACTCTCATCCCCTGTCAGTTTTTAAGGTTTTAATCTTAAGATTACAATGTAATTCTACTTCATTTTTATCAGCTTTAAACTTATCTAATGATTCATCCTTAGAATGCATTAGTAGACATAACAATATTAGGTGAAATCATCTATGAATGTCACATAATATTTCTTTCCTCCAATTGATGGGGTTCCATGTAAATATCCTACATCACTATGCACTAATTCTAACAATTTAGAATTTCTTTCTACCTTGGAAAAAGGTTTCTTTGTTATTTTAGTTAGCATGCAAGTTCTACATTTTTCATCACTTCTAACTACATATGGAACCATATTAGATTTAGACATCATGATTACTTTATCATAGGTTATAAGTCCTAATCTACTATGCCATAAATCAAAAGAATCCACAATATAAGCTGAATCATTCTTCTTATTATTGATATTGAAATGAGATACATTAAGTTTAAACATGCCTTCATTGGCATATCCCTTTCCCACAAAAGTTTCACTCTTGGATAGTATACACTTATCCCCCTCAAAGACAACTTTGAACCCAAACTTATTGAGTAAACTAACAGACACTAGATTCTTCCTAACTTCTGGAACATAGAAAACATTGGTTAAAGTCAATGTTTTTCCAGAAGTGAAGTTTAAATCTATGGTCCCCTTGCCTTTGATTTCAGTTGAAGAAGAATTCCCCATGTAGAGCACATTGCCATCTACTTCCTCTTTGAAAGTTTTGAACATAGCCTTGTTTGTGCACACATGTTTTATAGCACCAGAATCTATCAACCATGCTTCTTTGTCTTCAATGACATTGATTTCAGAAATCACAGCAACAAAGTTGTCCTTGGTTGCATTGGATGCTTCTTTCTTCTTTTTGAAGACATAGCAATCCCTTTTGAAGTGCCCTGGTTTTCCACAATGGAAACATGCACCTTTCTTCTTGATTTTCTTGCCTTTGGTGGAAAGTTCTTTCTTCTTCTTTGTGGATTTTTTGTTGGAAACAGTATCCTCTACCACATGGACTTTGGAGATGTTAGTCTCCTTCTCCTTTTCTTTGTCATTCTCCTTGCGATATTGCTCTTCAATCCGAAGATAGTTTGCAAGGTAATCAAGAGTGATTTCTTCCTTTTTGTGTTTCAAGGTTCTCTTGATATCCTTCCATGATGCTGGAAGTTTGTCAATTATAGAGGACACTATAATTGACTCATCCATGTTCATTGAATACTGCTTAAACTTGTTAAGGATGACTTCAATCTCAGCAAACTGTTCCATAATAGGTCTGGAATCATTCATTCTAAAAATGTTCCAACTTGTTACCAGGAACTTTTTGCTAGTTGCGTCTTCCTTCATGTATCTTGCATCCAGCTTTTCCCATAACTCTTTTGATGTATTGATTGTGATGTAAGTATCAAATAAAGAATCAGACATACCATTTAGAATGCATCCTCTATAAGTGTAGTCATCGTTGTCCTACTTTTGTCTTTGATGCACTTCCTCATTTGTATCATCTTCTTTTTCTTCTGGTCCTGGTGTTGTGAGTACATAAAGCACATTGAGGGATGTAAGTAAAATCTTCATCTTCTATTGCCACCTTAAGAAGTTCCCTCCATCGAACCTCTCCAACTTTTGGAAGTTGAATGCCAATTCTTTCAATGTTTCCATCTTCATGGTTTCTGAAAAATAAGTCTTAAGATTGTTGAACAAAAACAAATATGAGATTACAGCTCTTGTCCACTTGGGGTACTATGAAGATAAAAAACTTGAACTTCTTATTGGACTTCAACTTCTGGAATTGAACTTCTTTGATCACGAACAGTCACGAACTAAATGCAGAGAAAGACTTCAAGGCGTGCTGCTATAATGCCACTTTCCTTAAGACTTATTTCACCCCCACCAGTTATGGTATGCAACAGGGATTATGGAAATAGCCTCAGGATACAATGAAGTCAACTTGTTTAATATTACCTTGCACTTGTAATATTAAACCACTAAACACTTTAGACAAATACAAAAGTATTATGTCTTAGCCAAAGTTTTCTGCAGCAAGCAATGTCTAAGAGACTTGTTTTCTATTTCGAGATTGGGAGAGAAAGAAGAATTCAAAATATTTTCGTTATATTTGTTCTGTCTTCTTGAATGAACATTGTCATCTCTTTTATAGAGATAATTTCAAGATATGTGATCTTTGGTTTGAATGATACAACCTTTCAATTGTGTTGTTTCATTTAAACAAACACATCATTCAGATTGTTCACAACCTCTCAAATTCAATGGTTATGTCCTTTAACCATTATGTATTGAAAGATTACCCTTTGAATGAGGTTGCACCTATTCAAAGAAAACTAGTCGTTACAATTCATTTTGCACTAGAACAGTTGACTGCCATAAAAGGCAATTGATTGCCTTTGGATTTCCAGGTAAGGAAGTCGGATGCCCGAAAATAGCATCCGAATGCCCTAGTGTATTTTTAAAACAGTATGCAACTTCTAGGAGGGCAGTCGACTACCTTCATATGGCAGTCGACTGCCTTAGATGGCAGTCGACTGCCTTAAAGTAACTTAAAATCTGAGTATTCACATTGTATAGGCAGTTGACTGCCCTATTTGGGCAATTGACTGCCATCCCGGGGCAGCCGACTGCCCTCCCAGGGCATCTGACTGCCCAAGTGCATTTTTCGAATAGAATACTTACTGCGCAAGGGCAGTTGACTGCCCTATAAAATTAGTAAAAATCATTTTAACATGATTTTACTTCACCCGGAGTCATACCAAACACTAGTTTTACTTGTACATTGATTAAACAACATTTTAATCAATCTTTTCACTTTATATTTTGAAATTTTCTAACATTAAATTTGTTCCTGCTTTGCAGGTGGTTATAAGTTTTTTTTCTTTGTTTTTTTTATTTTTTTTATTTTTGTTTTTATTTTACTTTTCCTTGTTGCTTATCATTGGATTTGCTTTTATTTATTTATTTATTTATTTATTTGAGTTATATTTCTTCTTGGTGTTCTAAAAGTGGACATGCATTGCATGTGAGTATTTTTTTTCTTCTTCGTTGATTTGAACTGCATTTGTTTCTGGTGATGTTGAAGTTAACATTCATTGCATGTGTTAGTTAATTTTTTGGTAAATAATCATTTTTTATTTTTTTTGGGTTAATAGCTTTCTTTAACGTATAAGTTATAATATAGTTTTTTTCCTTAATTGCAAAATAAGTTTTTTTTTCCTTTTGTTTTGTCCAGGTTCTTTTTCTCTTGCTTTTGTTTTTTTTTAAAGTTAACATGCTACTAGATTTTTTTTAAAAAATAAAATGTGTGTGTTTCCGCTATTGGTGATAGTTGTCACGATCCGATAGTCTTGACGTGCACTTAACATTCACACTTATACCAGTTATCAAAATTATGAACTAATTTTTTTTTTATGATTTGTGCTCAGTGTCAATGTAAGCACTAAACAGTTTTCGTTTCTCTCAATTCAATTTAACTTAAATTTACCATTTAAATTGTTAACTCCTAGAGCAAATTAACCTACTTCCACAATATTCTAATTCAAGATTAATCTGGCAAAAGAAAAAGGTTGGAAACCTCTCCCTTATACATAGTTATTTTCTCTAGTTAAATAACTTGCAAAATATACAACTATTTTCAACATCAAAACTCAATTTCACAAACCATAGTTTATATTACTATACATTGCACACATTCCCAGAATCAGCAATTAAACATATTCGCATACCACAAAGTCCATATTAGTCATACAACAATCATATCTCTGATCGCACTTGATAATCATACTAGTCTATAATAATCTAGAGCGATCCTGAGTTACATCCCAAAATCATTCCAATAAACATGTACTGTGCACTTTAGGATGTCCATACATGGTAACCACAATGAGATACAAGTTTTGTATATCTCAAAAGAAGCAAAAACAACACTTAGAGGACTTAGACAAGTACCACTAGTAGATACTGCCCCCGAGGGCTCACACAGAAACTTCGAGTGTGGAGTCTAGCTGGTGTGATTTGCAAAAATGTTAGAAAGGAGTGAACAAACCACGGCTCAGTAAGTGGATTAAATAAATAGATGCTAGGCTCATGTTGATCTATATGCACATGTATGCATGACAAAAGATAAAGTAACGTAAATGTATGACATTGTGTCTTGTACATTGGATGTACCTAGTTCGACTCACACTTTGAGGCTGAGATTGTACGGGGTACTTGTTGGAAAGATACCTTAGGTACCTCATTTTCCTGAATCTCAACACAATGGCTAAAGATATAGTTACTTGACTCAATGCCATAATGTTACCATAATATTTAGTATTATAATGTTCCATGTGCTTAAGTTTGAAAACTGAGTTCTAATGCACTTAGTTTGAAACAGATGATCGTACGAAGACTAAAAATCAATAAGGTTAGGGACGATGCCTCAAATACTGAAACTGACATTGATATTGTCACGACCCCAAGGCCGCAACGTACATTTAACAATCAAACTTATACTATTTCCCAAATTTTCGAACTAAATTTTTTCTTTTCACTTTAAGGTTTGTATTTGGTGTCAATGTCACCGCTAAACAATTTTCACCTTTCTTAATTCGGTTTGACTTATCGTTAATATTTAAGTTATTAACTCCTAAAGCAAATCAACTTAATTCCTCAATATTTTAATCAAGATTTAATCTACCAAAAGAAAAAGATCGAAAACCTCCTATTATACATAATCAATTTTCCCTAGTTAATTAACCTGCAAAAAATACATCTATTCTAAACAACACAACTCAATTTCACATTTCATAGATTATATTCACCATACACTATACACACTCCCATAAATCATCAATTATAATTTTCACATTCCATAAAGTTCATAATTATCATACCGCAAACATATCCCAGATCACACTCGATAATCATACTTGTCTATAATAATCTAGAGTAATCCTAAGTTAGATCCCAACATATTTCCAATAAACATGTACTGTGTGTTGCATAATGTTTATACATGATAACCAACATGATACACAAAATTTTATATACCTCAAAAGTATCAAAAGTAGCGCTTGTAGGACTTAAGCAAGTACCCCTACTAGGTACAGTCCCCGAGGCCTCGTATAGAAACTCCGAGTGTGTGGAGTCTAGCTCGTATGATCTACAAGGTTGTTAGAAAGGTGTGAGCAAACCACAGCTCAGTAAGTAGTTTAAGTAAATGCATGTGTAACAGTCCAATAAACACAGTAATATACATATTACTACTCAATTTTGACAGTTGGGCTGCCTGTGATACTTTACTTTTCTTTTACATTTAAACAATTACATAATAAAATTTTAATGTCATTTACATCCCCTAATTTAATTGACAAGAAAGTAGTACTGTAGATAAGTATAAATACAGAAAATAAATGATTGTACCTTATATTTCAGTTGAGCTGTCACCTTGTCCTCTAAATGTGTAGCCGAGATGCTCAGATGATGGATCTCACAGTCATCAAAAATCTGAAATATTAAAAAGAGGGAGTGAGCAATCCACGGCTTAGTAAAGGAGTTATATGTAACTCTTGATATTCAGCTATCTATATGCTGAAAAACTTTTTCGTTTTCCTAGAAGTATACTAGGCTCACATGTAGGAAGGATACTACAGTCGGCTAGGGATCCGAATGGAATAAGGCAGGTATTTTGAAATATCTGTTTTGTCCCGGAACTTAGAAGCAACTATAGAGAGTAAAAATTTCCATTTGGAATTTAAAAATCCTTTCCCTTTCGTTTCATCTCGTTTCCATTTAATGCTTTTATGTATTTGAAGCATTTAAATAAATTAACTAATATTTATCTATTCCTTTAGAAAATATTAGTTTAAACCATCATCATTCTCCTTTAATTTCCTTTCACATTTTACTGTACGATTTATAATTAGTACAGTACTTTAAATAGCAAAATAAACTATTTAATCATTTTCTTATAACATATATATCGTTTAAATCTAATATTCAATTAAAATGTAAAATAAAAATATTAGATTTAAAATCCCCTCTTTCCTTTTTTTGAAAACATATTTCATATTCATCTCACATGTTTATGTTTCATGTCTTTCAAAAATCATCATATAGTACTGTATTCAACTTGGTACTATATACTGTGTAGAAGTATGGTGGAATATTTTAATATTTCCATGTATCATATAAAACATGGTAATTAGTAGTTACCATTTCAGTAAACAGTAAATCATAAGTTTTAGTTCAGTAAACAGTAGCTTTCAGTACAGTACAGTTCAGTAAAACATTATTTCTCAATACAGTATAGTTCAGTAAAATAGTATTTTTGGTACGGTTTAGCTTGGTAAACAATATTCTGTACAGTTCAGTTCATTAAACAGTAATTCACCTGCAGTACAGTAAACCGTATTTCAGTAAATCCATTCAATAAACAAAATCAGTAAGTGAAGACTAGACATCACCCTACAATTAAATCATGCGATCTTCGTCTACTAAGGGACAAAGTAACAGTATACAGCGAGATCTATGACCATGATCTATAATTTGTCCTCGGTGTACACTTGCCAAGTGACATCCGAGACACTGCAGACTAGCGGGTCAATTAGCCACGTGACAATAATAGTAACAGTACAATGCATGAAATTCGGGGCCTAAGTCTTAAAACAATATAAAAACCGTACCATAACCTTCATTGATCTTATTCAAAGAAATTTGAAATATTTTATATTTATGCATAAGGCTCACAATTTTAAATATCATCACCTTTATGGAATTTATAAGATAAATAACATTTTTCCAAAGATCCATAAAGAAGTAATTCACACGTTCTCATATGGTGCAAACAGTTTATAAAATAATCACACTATAAAAATAAATATTTCATAGCTGTTTCTTTTTCATCGTAAAACGTGTACACACGTAATTCCATGTTTTCTTTCCAAAACATGTATTTCAAAGTTATTGGAAATCAATTCCAATCTTTTCATGATTTATGGAAAAATAAAATATTTTATTTTTCAAATTCAATAATCCCGTCACCATATTTTTCCTCTATAAACACATGTAGAGACATTCTAGTCTCAAAATAATATTTTTCATCCTCGATTAACCTTTTATGGAAGTTATAAAATAAATACTTCAGTAATTGAACCATAAAGGTTATATGAGAAGTCAAGTGAATATTTAAGAAAATATTTAGAAAATATTCACTTCGTGTCTTTTCGTATTCTATTTCATATCAGGTTCAGCTTTATTTTCAAAATTCAATAATCCCGTCACCATATTTTTCCTCTATAAACACATGTAGAGACATTCTAGTCACAAAATAAATTTTTCATCCTCGATTTACCTTTTATGGAAGTTATAAAATAAATACTTCTGTAATTGAACCATAAAGGTTATATGAGAAGTCAAGCGAATATTTAAGAAAATATTTATAAAATATTCACTTTGTGTCTTTTCGTATTCCATTTCATATCACATTCAGTTCACATATTGGGAGAATTTTTGGTGATCTCATTATTACCAAATCTCGAAAACATGAAAATTTTAAAAATAGAATTCAATATATTCATGTTTTATGAAAATAATCAATTTCTCGATTTTCGTGATTGAAAATCGTTTCTCGTGAAATAAAATCATTTATTATGATTTTATGTAATTTTCTAAAATTTTTCGGCAGCATAACAACTACCGATTGACTAGCCTCCATGCACAGAAAAGACAGTTTATATCTCACAGCCAGCCAATCACCATAATTTTTCCAACCAATATTATTTCACAACATTTTTGTAAAATAATGCATAATTTAAATATGCATACTGAATATCCTTACAGGCTACACATGCCTCCCTTACCTGTTTCGGGTCGGCGACTTCCTCTCTACAGTTGCGCCCGTAGTCCACCTCTCCCGATTCCATCATCTCACCTCATCTCTTGTATCATTTCTACAAGTCCAATTTTCCACATTTAGACTCATGTATAATTATTCAATAAAATAATAATAATAATAATAATAATAATAATTTCCACAAATTTCCTACCCATTTTCTCTTTCTTCCTTCTTTTTCTTTTTTCCTTTTTCTTCTTCTTCTTCTTCTTCCTCTTCTTTTCTTTTCTTCTTTTTCTTTTTCTTTTTTTCTTTTCTTTTCTTTTCCTGGTCTGAAACGGTTCAGACTGGTTCAACACTCACCGACCAGTTCAGCCTCCGGCGGCCTGTTCTTCACCGGTTCAGCCCTTCCTCGACTGGCAGAGGTGGCGACGAAGCTGGATCTAGCCTCCATTTCCCTAGATTGGCGACGACAGCGGCGGACGGATCTAGTGGTTGCAGCTTCGGTCGCTTCTCTTCCTTTTTCTTCCTCCTTTTCTGTTTTCCTTCTCACCACCGGCTTTCCTTTCTTTTCCCTTACCTTCGTCGGCATCGTGGTGGGTGTGGCGATGCCCGGATCGACCGGCATCGCCGTCTCCCTTTTTTTTGCTCTTTTCCTTTCGGTTCCTGATTCTTCCTTCTCTCTTTTCTTTTTCCTTTTTCCCTTCCGTCGCCGGTCGATTTCTTCTCTTTCTTTCCTCGTCGCAACGGCCTTGCCTCCCTTTTCTCTTCCTTCCGGTGCCGCTGACGGGGTCGGCTCCCTTCTCTGTTTTGTAACAGAGAAAGGAAACGGGGATCGAGTTATATCCCGATCCCATTTCTGTTTCTTCTTTTTCTTTTTTTATATATAATTATATTTATAAATAAATATTTATAGATATAATTATTAATAATATATATTTTGTTTTAACACCTTTTACATATATCTATACACTGTTATTTTAAAACTACATTTATATTTCATGTGTATATATATATATATATATATATATATATATATTCATAGATAAATATATACATAAATATGTAAATTAATAATATACATATATACTTAATAATATATAATTATATATATATATATATAGAAACATATAATAATATACATTTATTTCATAAATGTATATACATATATATTCTATTTGAAATATATTTATATATAAATATATAATTTTACACATTTTTGTTTCTTATTAAATTTGGATCTCGTTTATCCAAATTAAATTTCCTTCATATAAATTCTCAATTCTGTCATTTCATCCATTTTTTTGAAATTCCTCAACAGTCATCCATCTTGTAAATAATTTATTTGTATACTTTAATTTATCTTTCGCATTAAAATTAAATTTCCGAATAATTAATATCAAAATTCGAAAAATTCAAGGTTATCACATTTTCCCCACCTTAAGAAATTCGATCATCTGAATTTAACTTAACTTAAAAGGGGGTACCACTCTATATGCTTATCATTTTTGACCTCTTGTTCGTCTTTTAAAACATACTGCTAACATACTTTCAAACTCATAATTTAATAGTCCAATAACCCAATAATACACATATTAGTACACAATTTTGACGGTTGGGCTGTCTGCGATACTTTACTTTATATTTACTGTTAAACAATTTCGTATGAAATTATAATATGAATTACATCCCCTATCTTAATTCACAAGAAAGTAGTACTGTAGATAAGTCTAAATACGGAAAATAAATGATCGTACCTCATGTAGTAAATCAAGTTGTCGCATCGTCCCCAAATGCACAGCTGAAATCCTTATACATCAAACTCTCAATCCTCGAAATCTGAAATGTTAAAATTAAAGGGTGAGCAAACCACGGCTCAGTAAGAGAGTTATATGTCACACTTGATATTCAGCTCCCTATATGCTGAAAAAATTTTTCACTTTCTTTAAAATCTTCCTAGCAGGCTCTAGGCTCACATGTAGGAAGGATACTACAGTCGGCTAGGGATCCGAATGGAGTAAGGCAGGTATTTTGAAATACCATCTTGTCCTGGAACCTAAAAGCAACTGTAGAGAGTACTATATTCCTTGTTCTCAAAACGATATGATTTTCGTTTTCACAGAGTAAACTGCTTATTTCTTTTCACTTCAATATAATTTAAAACACGTAACAGTTCAGTAATAAAACAATAGTTTACTTCTGTTTCCTTCAGTACAGTTAAAAACACGTGACAGTACAGTGGTTTGTAAATATCCAAGTCATTGGATAACCACTTCTGCAATTATTTTTTTTTCGGAAATAATTTTCATGTTATTCTTTTCGAATAAACATTAATTTTCCTTTAATTCAATAACCGTATCTTACAGTTCAGTAAAACCATAATATTCAGTAAAACAATATTTAGATACGGTTCAGTCAGTAATCAGTAAATAAGAGCTACCAATTCAATAAACAGTATACAGTAGCTTTCAATTCAGTAAATGGTAGCTTTCTTTTCAGTAAAACAGTAATCAATGGCTACCATTTCAGTAAAATGTACAGTTCAGTAACATAGTGTCTTGGTATGGTTTTGCTCAGTAAACAGTGAACAGTACAGTAATTCAGTACAATAAACAGTACGGTATAGTAAACAGGATTCCGTAAATCCTTTTAATAAACAGTAATCAGTAAGTGAGACTAGGCTTCACCCTACAATTAAATCATGCTATCTTTGTCCAATAATGGACCAGTGATCATCCCCGAAGGGACACAGTAACAGTATGTAATGTGATCTATGACCATGATCTATATGGTGTCCTCGGTGTACGCTTGCCAGGTGACATCCGGGACGCTGATGACTGGTGGGTCAATCAGCCACATGACAGTAACAGTATAAGTGAGATGCATGAAACTCGGGTCCTAAGTCTCAAAACAGTATAAAAACTGTACCATAGCCTTTATGGATTTTAAACACAGTAGTGTAAAACATTTCACAATTATCCATAAGGCTCACATATAATATAATCACCTTTATGAAATAATTAAATTAAATCACATTTCTCAAAATATTTCATAAAGGTATAAATCATATATTCCATACGATGAAAACAGTTTATAAATCATCATTGTAAAATATAAAAGGTCATAACTGTCTTTTTCATCGTAAAACATATATGCACGTATTTCCATGCTTTCTATAGAAAACATGGTTTTCAAATTATCGAAATTCAAATCACTTGTTTTTAGGATTTATGAAAATAAAATATTGATTTTCAAATTTCAAAATCTCGTTACCATGTTTTTCTATGTAAACACGTGTAGAGACTTTTTCGTCTCAAAATGTCATTTTTCGTCTTTAATTAACCTTTATGAAATTGCTATAAACAATTATCTTCACAATTAAGACCATAAAGGTTATTTCTGAAATCAAGTGAATATTTGAAGAATATTAATAAAATATTCACTTTGTCTTTTCATCTTTCATCTCGTATTACGTGTAATCTTACACTTCGAGAGATTTTTCGGTGATTTTATTTTTCAAATTCTCGAAAACATGAATATTTTATAATTAATCATCTGTATATTCATGTTTTATGAAAACTAATCGATTTCTCGATTTTCGTGTCTGAAAATCGTTTCTCGTGAAATCAAATCACTTATTATAATTTTCGATAATTTTCGGTAAATTTTCGGCAGTATATTGGCTGTCGATTGGCTAGCCTCCTGCACGAAAAATACAGTTTATATTTTCAACCGGTATTTCACCACAATTTCAAACCGATACAATTTTAAACCAATACTTATCAATCGCATTTATAAAATTAAATGCAATTTAAAAACATGTGGCCGAATATCCTTACAAGCGGCACATGTCTTTCTTACCTTTCCTGGGTCAGCAACTGCCTCATTACGTCGCGCACATGTTCACCTCTCCCAATTCCATCGTCTCAATCATCGATGGTGATTTTCTGAAAATAAAATTCTATAATTTAGAATTTTTTCATAATTTATTAAAATTCACTTAAAATTAATTTCCGAAATTTCTTACCGAATTTTTGTAAAATTCCAAATTTTTGAATTCCTGGGAATTTCTGAATTCCCAAAAATTTCCTTTTCTCTCTCTTTCTTCTCTTTTCTTTCTTCCTTTTTCTTTTTCTTTTCTTTTCTTTTTCTTTTCCTTCAGTTCCCTCATGGCCGATTCTCCTTCGGTGGCCAGTTCTCCTACGGTTTGGCGTTTCCCCAGCTGGCCGACATCACGACGAAGCTGCTGGTGATCTCCGTTCAGCCTAGCTCGGCGGCAGATCTAGCGGCGTGGGTCTCGGCTTCTTCTCCTCCTCTTTCCTCTTTCCTCTACCATCGTTCTCCTCACCGGTGGCCTCCTTATTCTTCCCCTTCCCTCCGTCGAAGTTGGGTAGGGATGGCGGTGCCTGGATCGGCCGGCACTGCTGTTTTCCTCTTTCTTTTTCCTTTCTTTTTCCGCTTCTATTTCGCTCGTTTCTTCTCTTCTTTTCGTCGCCGACTTCTTTCCTTCCTCTTGCTGACGGCGTTTTCCCCTTCCCTTCTCTTTCTCGCCGACGGTGGCAGCTGTTGCCTGCTGTCGGGCCTGTTGAAATGGAACAGGGTCGGGTTCTCCCGATCCCATTTCCTCTTTTTTTTGTATTATAATTATATTTATATAATATATATCAATATAATTATAACAATATATATATATTCTATACACAATATACATATATATAAATATATATATATATATACTCTTTAATTAGAATTAACATATATATATATATTTCATATATATATTTTTATTTATATACAAAATTGTATAAAAATATACACATGTATTTATTTAATAAAAAAATTTATATATTTAATTATATAAATATATGAATATACTCATTTTATTCCTTATAATTTGGATCTCTTAATATCCAAATAATTTTTCATTTTCATTTCTTATTTAATTTGGATTTTCATTTTCATTTCTTATTTAATTTTGACTTTCATTTCTCCAAATTAATTTCCTCAACTTCATCACTTCATCAATTTCGAGAATTTCAATGGTATTCCTATCTCGTAAATAAATTTTATTTATTTATTTTAACTTCGCTATTTGCTTTAATATTAAATTTACAAAGATTTAATATTAATTTTAGAAAATTCACGGTTATCACACATAATCACTTTTTAGATCACTACATATCATTTTTCATCATATATTTATACTCCCTAAGATCTCTTATCAATTTGGGCGTTATTAATTTCCACTCCTTTTTGTACCATCTATGATTCATACTGTTCATCATCTGTTTTTCTCATTTGGTGCCAAGTTTATATAATTTGATAATTATTATTTACTCCAATTAATCAATAGTATGTAATTGTCCCAGTAGCTTTCACATCTCGTGCATCCGCTCACTCAACATATCTTTGAGCGTTTCCATACTACGCTCAAATATTTACATCAGTACAGAGCGGTGCTATCAATAAATTTAAAATCTCAAAGCGTTTTGCTATTTCCCATAAGTATTTAGCAAATTCGAGATTCCAATCACATGTATGCTCACTGGAACTTCACATACTTTCTTATCGTTTCATAAGCATATTTCGACTATGGCACTAAAGAATTCAAGAGTCTTGGTAATGGAAGAGTGATTCCATTAGACAATCAGTCCTTAATCACTTCCATATAATCATATCTCTTCTAGACTCTTTATTATCCACAATACTCATTTTCACATTTATTTCATCAAGGCTGCACCTAGTTGTAGACTTTACTGTTAATCATCTCTTGCCATAAATGCAACATTTATCAATCATTTTCTCTCTCTATATCTCTTTTCATGTAGTATTCTTATTACATCTCCTATTCTTTTGGTATACTCGATATCACTTAGGTTTTAGAATATACCTGAGCATGAAATCTTTTCTTAATTTAGATTCCATAAGTGACTAATAAAATCATCGATTTTGTCACCATGTTATCCATACAATTTCACCATTCTGAGGTGTGCGTATATATATTTATCATTTTTTTCCATTGACATTACTGGTAGTAAAATGTAAATCATTTATTTACTCCTTTGAGTATCATTAAATTTTGTTGACTCTATAGGCTATACCGAGAAGGGGGGTGAATCGGTTCTTAGCTACCTTATGTTCGTTTTTCTATTCTTATAAATTCTCTAGCCTATATTGAAGTTTTCTAAGTTCTCTAGACTACTCAAATATGCAATATAAATTCAATGCAATAAACACAAATATAATTGCAAATATGTAAAAAGAGTAGGGATAGAAAAATGTACGCAAGCGATTTATAGAGGTTCGGCAACCTTGCCTATGTCCTCTACCTTGAGACGCTCCCAAGGATTTTCCCCAAATTCACTATCCTTGAATTTGTATTACACTCCCTCATTTTCTAGGCTAAAGAGAAACCTCTCTTTTTTTCTAGGCTCAAGAGAAACCTCCCTCTTTTTCTTAGGCTAAAGAGAAACCTCTCTCTTTTTCTTAGGCTAAAGAGAAACCTCTCATTTTACAAGGAATGTTTGTGTTTGCAAGAGATGTAATCAAAGAAGACCTCTAGATAGACAAGTGATTACAGAGATTAAGCACAAGAAAAAGCCTATACAAGATTTGTGCTAAGCTATACAAGAAATATGTGAATGATGGAAGATGAAGACTTTGTAGCTCTTGATTTGTTGTTGAGGCTTGAGGATTTGAGGAAAATGAGTATTGGAGTTGCTGAGTAGTTCCTCTTAGTTCCTTCAGCTTCTAAGCCTCTATTTATAGTCCCTTCGATGATTTTTGGACATTGGGTGGAGCCAAAACTCAAATATGACCGTTGTCTCACAGAAACTAGCTGCTATAGCCTTTTCTCGGGTAAAGGGATCGATCTCTTTCCATAGGGGATCGATCCCTTCAATCCAGAATGCTTATTTTGGGCTGAGGAACCTTTTTTTGCCTCCAAAATGCTTACTGCCACTAGGGGATCGATCCCTGGGATCGATCCCTTCCCTTAGGGGATCAATCCCATGCTTCTAGAGGGTGATTTTCCTGCACGTTTGGGTTAGAAATGATATGGCCTTTGATCCTAATTCAACGCAAAACATTTTAGCATTTTTGTGGGAGTTTTTCTTGACTTTCTCTGATGAAAACATGGTCCAAAAATTCATCAAGTAATTTTCTAAAATATTCAAAACATTTTATAAAGTATTAAGACCAATAAGAATATGTAATTAAATCATGGTCTTAATGTTTGATATGAACACTTAAAATGGATTGAGAAAATCATGTGTGATAAGGCAAATTCACAATATGAATTAAAACATTAAAGCTTACTTAAGTTTTTGTTATTTCAATATATATAGATATATATATATATATATCCATTTAAAGCTAACAATCTCCCTCTTTTTGATATGACAAAACTTAATGTAAATTTGTTTTGAAAATTCTTTGATAAAATACTCCCCTCAAATAAAGCAAGATTTTGTAAAGCTCCCCCTTAATATAAGCATGATTTTCAAAAGAATTTTCCAAATTAAAACCCATTATTTCTCCCCCTTTAATATCTCTCCCTTTTTATATTTATCTCTCCCCCTTTTTGTCATAGCAAAAATAAAAAATAAAAAAAATATGCTCCCCTAAAATTATGGCTATGTGAGAACAAATAAATATGCTCCATCCAACAAGAGATAGGTTAGTACATGGGACTCATAGCACAAATAAGTAAGTCAATATTCACAAAGAGTATGAAATATTCATGCAAAAAATATGACTTATGATCCTATACCAATTGTTTATAAATAATTTTGCAAGAAGTTCCCAATTGTTAAATAATGAAGCAAGTTGTTTATAAATATTTACTAAGGTCTATGACTTGCTCATTTCAATCCTATTAGGCACCTAAGTATATCAATTGTTCTTCTAAAGTCCAACTAAGGTGCATGATAATACATCATGATTATGAGCTGAAATTATATAACATATCATATGCATGAGCTCATAAATCATTTTCAAGAAATATTGTGCCTAGAATTAAATCATATATCAGTTAATCACAAATTCTAGCACAAATGTGTTTCATGCAAAAGTGGCTTATGTGAATTCTTCCCTATTTATCATTTCAATCTATAGAGCATGAGAAGAATTGTCAATTTAAAGCTCATACCAATTGGCAATTTAGTTTTGGCTTACCAATTGTTGAAAATATGGTTACCAATGATACCAATTGTTATTTCAATCTAAATACCAATTGTTACTAATGGTTAAATTAGACATTTTGCATGAATTCAATATTTATGTGTAGTGTGTTCATGTCAAGAAAATAATCATTCTAAATATGCAAGAACACAACCACACATCATCAAATATGCATATGGATTATTTGAACATTAGCACACTATCATAAAGTATTAATCCATATTCATTTTCATAAAATTATACCATATGGAAGATTCAAAAGGTCAAGGTATTCAATCAAACACATTTTCTTCCATGAAACTAAAGAATCCTATGCTTAAGTTTCCATTCAAGATCTTAACCAATTATGAGCAAGGAAAGATTACTATTTTAATCAATTCAAAGCAATATCCCTAGTTAATTTTAACGTTTAAGGTTCAAAAGGGTATATGCTATTTTAACTAATATGGATTTGTCTAAATAAATCAATATCATGCTTAAGTATATTTTAACACTAAAATCCATAATCTATGAGTGAGGTTAAGCACATAATATAATGAAAACAACTATTCTCATCTCATAGGCATGATTATTGATTCCACTTAAGCAAACATGCATGTTCAACATCAAAACAATCAAGATTCAATGCATGTATATCAATTGTTGGTGTTGTCATTAAAACTCAAGTTCTTTAATAATTAGGCCATAAAGAATTAAGTTTATGGATGATAAATTTTCATGCATTTGAACATTTAAGATTCATTTACCATCACAAATTATGATTTTATACAAATTGTTGAATTTATATTTGAAATCAATCCTTAAGGTCAAGTTTTAATCATTTTATCATTAAAGTATATGACCTTAACTATTTATCTTCCACTAGATGTATAATTATTATGAAACATAGTGTGGAATAGATGAGTCAAGATAAAAGATATAATCCTATAAGCATACTTGACTAAGATGAACAAAAAAAATATGAACAATATTCATTATGTACAAGTTCATCAAATATTCAAATATACACAAATCATTGAAATAATTCTCAAGATTATGTTTAAGCATTCATTGGAGAATATGTTTCAAGCTTGTTTCAAGATTTATGCAATTCATGACCATCTTCAATAAGAAAACTAATTTTGCACTTGTGAACTCAATGAAAAATGATATTGATTGTTGAAAGTGATACCGATTGTTGGAAATGATACAAATTGATGGAGTTGAGGCATGATATCAAAGAAAAATGCTTTTTCACATTGTAAAGATCATTAAAAAGAAGTTAAAATACTGGATTTTAAGTTGAGAAGAAAGAAGATATCAAGAAAGTGAAAAATCCTTCTCAAATTCGGTTGAAAAAGTGTAGGGAAGGCATTCTGCCTTGGGGGGATCGATCCCTAGAGGAAGGGGATCAATCCCTTAACTCCAGAATGCAGATTTTCTGCATTCTGCTCAAGGGGGATCGATCCTGCATGTTGAGGGATCGATCCCTCATCCAGTTTCTGCAGATTTTTGACAGAAAATCCAACTTGTGAGATGCCAAAACTTCGTTTTTGAGTATTTTAAGTCCAAGTAAAGGTTTAAACATTTGTAAAACATGATTTTGGACTTGTATGAATGAAACGTATGAATGAAAAACCATTTTACAAAAGATTTTGCAATTTTGGAAGATTTGCACAATAAAATGCATTTTTTGTCTCAAAGGAGGTCATTTTAAAAGTTATGCATATTTTGACAAAACTAAAGCATTGAAAATCACAAATATGTCAAAACAAACTTGTTCACATAGGTTTTAAGCACATATATCACTAAAGCATACATCTTGTGAACAACATGCCATGATTTCCAACATACAAATTCTTCATTAATGCTCATGACATGGCATTTTGCATATATGACATATTTGGTAATTTGAGGCAAGTAAATACATTATCAACACATAGAAAACTTGCTCAAAATGCAGAAATCTAATAATCATTTCAAAATAATCAAGCATGCTTTTCATTCAATGTGTCAAGAACTATTCATCAAGCACTCAAAAATCATTTATCATGCCTTTTGCTTAATCACAATGCATCATGAATCATTAACCAAATTTATCATCAAAGCACAAATAATTTAAACAAATAAAAATTTTTAAGGAATAAGGAATTAAGCTTACAATAATCCTTTGCTAGAGAATGCTTTGCCTTGAATTGTTGAATCCACCTTGTGCCATTCTTTGAGGAATTTGTTGTGATCTTTGCCAAGGATGGATTTGTCAAGCTTTTCCTCTTTCTCATTGGCATAAGCAAACTCCTACACTAAACAAATTCATGCAAGTTTTGGTACCCATATTTTCTTGGATCCATGAGAGTTAGTGCAAAATAATTTTTTATCCTTTTAGGATCCACTTCAAGCACAATTCATCATTATTTATTGCATGCTTTGGCACCCACATTTTTCTAACTACTCTTCCTCTAAATGAGGTTTTTCTAAAAGTGCATGCTTGTGAAGAGTGTCCTATTTTATTGCAAAGTGAGCATGTAAGAGATGTATCATGCATAGTATTTTTGCTCACAAGGAAATTCTTTAGATGAGTTTCTTTATGTATTGCATTATAACCTAACCCATCTTTGTCAAAGAAAGCTCTTTCAGTCTCTAACATATGATCTTGCTTTTGTTGACCCATATAGAATCTAGAAATTGAGTTTTGCAAATTTATGTTCTTTTTCTTAATTTCATCAATTTCTAGATTTGCTTCTTCTAATTTCCTTTCAAATTCTAGCTTAGTATTTAACAAGGCTTCATTTTCTATTTTTAATTTAGCAATGATTTTCTTATATTTAGAATTCATGCATTGAAATTCATTTGTTAAATCATTGAAAGCATTTTGTAGTTCACTAAAGGTATAATCATTATCTTCACTAGAACTACAACTAACCTCATCATCAATAATGGCCATAAAACATGTGTAGGCTACCTCATCATCCATGTTATCCTTATCGGAGCTATCACTATCGCTCTATGCAGCCACAAATGCTTTCTTCTTTGATTTCCTATCCTTTTCTTTCCTAAGTAAGGGGCAATCTAGCTTAGTATGACCCGGTTCATTATATTCATAGCACACTAAAGGGTCTTTTTCTTTTCTACTTGACTCTCCTCTTATTACCCCTCTTCTTTGGTGTCTCCTATCATTCTCTCTCTCTTTCATTCTCATAAATCTATTAAATCTTTTGGCAAACATTGCCATTTCCTTTTCTTCCTCATTTCCACTCTCATCACTATCATCTTCAATGACCTCATGAGTGAAAGACTTAAGTGCTACCCGTACTTTCTTTGAAGGCTCTTCATTTCTTTTTAATTTCATTTCATATGTAAGTAAGGAGCCCATAAGTTCATATAGAGACAAGGTGTTAGGATCCTTAGATTCTTCTATTGTGGTCACCTTTGCCTCCCAAGATTTTGGCAACCTATTCAAAATTTTCTTAACCATTTCTACATTGGAATAGCTCTTGCCTAATGCCTTTAGTCCATTGATTATATCATTAAACCTAGTGTACATTTCATTCATGGACTCATTTTCTTTCATCCTAAAAAGCTCATAATCATGTGTGAGTATACCTACTTTGGTTTCTTTCACTTGATTGGTCCCTTCATGTGAGATGGCCAATTTGTCCCATATTTGCTTAGCATTTTCATATAGAGACACTCTATTATACTCATTAGAACCTAATGCACAAAAAAGGATGTGCATAGCCTTGGCATTCAATTGTGCCAATCTCATGTCATTGGAGTCCCACTCATCTTCACTCTTAGGGACATCTTTTCCATCTACTTTCTTCATTGGGACCTTGGGACCATTAACTATCACTCTCCATACTTCATAATCATTTGATTGCACAAACAATATCATTCTTGTTTTCCAATAAGAGTAATTCTCTCCATTGAAGAGTGGAGGTCTAACTAATGATTGTCCCTCTTCTCCTAGGGGTGTGCCTACTTTCAAGTGAGCCATTTATGATCATTTTGCTCAATAGAGGTTAGTCAAAAATCAATCTCGAGCCCAAGCTCTGATACCAATTGTTGACTTTGTAGGCTATACCGAGAGGGGGGTGAATCGGTTCTTAGCTACCTTATGTTCGTTTTTCTATTCTTCTAAATTCTCTAGCCTATATTAAAGTTTTCTAAGTTCTCTAGACTACTCAAATATGCAATATAAATTCAATGCAATAAACATAAATATAATTGAAATATGTAAAGAAAGTAGGGATAGAAAAATGTATGCAAGCGATTTATAGAGGTTCGGCAACCTTACCTACGTCCTCTACCTTGAGATGCTCCCAAGGATTTTCCCCAAATTCACTATCCTTGAATTTGTATTACACTCCCTCTTTTTCTAGGCTAAAGAGAAACCTCTCTCTTTTTCTAGGCTCAAGAGAAATCTCCCTCTTTTTCTTAGGCTAAAGAGAAACCTCCATCTTTTTCTTAGGCTAAAGAGAAACCTCTCCTTTTACAAGAAATGTATGTGTTTGCAAGAGATGTAATCTAAGAAGACCTCTAGATAGACAAGTGATTACAGAGATTAAGCACAAGAAAAAGCCTATACAAGGTTTGTGCTAAGCTATACAAGAAATATTTGAATGATGGAAGATGAAGACTTTGTAGCTCTTGATTTGTTGTTGAGGCTTGAGGATTTGAGAAAAATGAGTATTGGAGTTGCTGAGTAGTTCTTCTTAGTTTCTTTAGCTTCTAAGCCTCTATTTATAGTCCCTTAGATGGATTTTGGACGTTGGGTGGAACCAAAACTCGAATATGATCGTTGCCTTACAGAAACTAGCTGTTACAGCCTTTTCCCGGGTAAAGGGATCGATCCCTTTACATAGGGGATCTATCCCTTCAATCCAGAATGCTTATTCTGGGCTGATGGACCTTTTTTTGCCTCCAAAATGCTTACTGCCACTAGGGGATCGATCCCATGCTTCCAGAGGGTGATTTTCTTGCATGTTTGGGTTAGAAATGATATGACCTTTGATCCTAATTCAACCAAAAAAATTTTAGCATTTTTGTGGGAGTTTTTCTTGACTTTCTCTGATGAAAACATGGTCCAAAAATTCATCAAGTAATTTTCTAAAATAGTCAAAACATTTTATAAAGTATTAAGACCAATAAGAATATGTAATTAAATCATGGTCTTAATGTTTGATATGAACACTTAAAATGGATTGAGAAAATCATGTGTGATAAAGCAAATTTACAATATGAATTAAAACATTAAAGCTTACTTAAGTTTTTGTCATTTCAAAATATATATATATATATATATCAATTTAAAGCTAAATTTCACCTGTCAAATTTGGCTCGATCTTACATCTAGTTGTAATCATGTGATAACCAAAAGAAATCACTTTTAGTCTTAAATTCGGGAACTGCTTCATATTCGTGTTCCCTCATCATCATGTACTTATCTTCTTATTACATTTTCATCTTTTCATTCCCATCATTTCAGTCGGCTTTTCCTTAGTGGTATGGTACTTCTCTGTTAAACTCTGTTAACATTTTGAATACTATTTTTACACTTATTCATTCACCGACTTTAACTTCTTTAATTATCAGTCACATCTATAGAGTAGCTAACCGAATAACTCTTCTATAGACTGACAATAATATTTAACTAGATGCAATACATTTCGTATCTCAATCTCTATCTTTCAATCATAGACAGATTCATCGTCATTCTGTCATTTGAGATCATATATCTCAGAGGAGATACTGTCTAGTCAAATCTCCTGTTTGCCAATCTTAAGATATAGATCATAGTCTTTGAGAGTTTGCGAGTTATATAACAATGCTGTTCATATTCCATTAGTGCCTTAGACTATCTCGATACCTCATCACTTTATTCTTGTATGGATGCCTCATTCATTAGGCTTATATACCTCATAAGGTGTTTCATTAACCTTGTAAACCTCAATAGAAACTCGTAAAATTCATGTCGAGTTCTGAATATTATCTTATGGACATCAGTCTCCAACTTTTATTTGATGATGCCTTATACAGAGATTGGTTTTATAGACTCCTTATACATCTCTGATTAAATCAAATAAAGTGTCAATTCTATACAGGTGAATATTCGTTCTTAGTAAGAACTTTATTAATTACTAAGAATTTAATACACCATTTTAATTCATCCACAAATCACATCATCTATATTTCTTTCCATCATTTTCATCTATACAAGTGAATTTCATTACCACATACTTTTCAGAGTTGTTTTTTTAAGCTTTTCGAACTCTTTCTATGTTCTCCAATATAAGCTTAACATAGATTCTGTATTAACCATCTAGTCAATATTAACCCAATCTCACGAATTTATGTTACTCTGGAAATTTATCGGAAATAACATCCGATACTTTTTTATTACTCATCTCTTACTGTTTTGGACATTTCATCACTGTGTCCTATTATTCCATTGTATATCCTCAAAGAAAAAACATTTAATACTCAATTCATTTTGACACCTACTCCACCTTGATTCACTTATTTACTCATTTTCACAGCATCGTCTTAATTTGTATGTTATATCAAGTGTAACTATTTAGATAACACATTTCACAGCTAACCGATTTATTACTGTAATTCATTTTAAAGTCATTTTCATTTAATGAACTTCGGTTAGCTGTCATCTTCCTCATCTCTTACAGTCATTTTACTGATTTTATACATATTCTCCAACTTTACAATATTCCGTATAGTACATCATTCTGTAAGACATATTTCAAAATATTATGGTTCTATAAATATTTGTTTGATACTTCAAAAACAGTATGAATATATAGAACTAGAATTAACCGTACTACTATGGATTTCATCAACTATACCAATCACTTTCTCATTCGTCTTTAGTAATCATCTCACTTTTCATCATATTCAACGATCCCGTAATAAACATCCCATCAATACACTTTAATTTAGACCCTTAAGAATCAACAGTAGAGCCGCTAATCCTGTGACTATCTACTATAAACGTTTCAGATCGCATCAGTACTCCAAGTGTAAGTGGAATTAATAATCAGGACCGTTATACATGTATTACATTCTTTATGCCCTCAGTGGCTCCATTACTATCAATAGATTCGAGATCAAATGTTGTTTATCACTATTCAAAAATTAGTCTAACATAGGGACATATTCGTCATTTCATAATTTATTTCTTTCTCCTCAATATAACTTTAAACCAATAATCTTAACATCTATATGCTGATAGTATCCCTTCTCACATTAATACCAGAATTTTATAATATCTTGTTCGATTCTAACAAAGAAATCCTGATGGGATTGATAGATGGATTATTTTGCATGAAATACATCCTTACACTGTCAATTACTCTTTCAAATCAATCAATTCTAACTTATGTTGGTCTCTATAGCTCAGAAGAAAAATTTCAAGGTAGGGATATTTTGGTCATTTTCCATTAATTTTCTCTCTTTAAAATACATTCAATAGGTAGGTGATTTTAAGATCTGTTGACTGATGATATCTCATTCCACTCTTATATCATCATCGTAAGGTCTCAATTCGATCCGGACAGAAAAGTCCTGGTGGGGCCCTCATCGAATCCATTTCTGTTCCTTACCGAATCGACCTTCATTAAGATTATAAGATCACCAATTTCAGGTAACATTCCAGAGCCATTTTTCCCTCTTTAGCATCCTTAATTCATAAATTCTCACTCCCTTCAAAACATTTAACTCAATTTACAATCATTTATTTCTTCTATGTATTCAAACTACACAGTACTACAGGGGATATTAATCTTTTTCGACACATTTTCTTTCCAAAAGTATTGACAGATATCAGGCCAACCTTGCTCTGATACCATTAATTGTAATAGTCTAATAAACACAATAATATACATATTACTACTCAATTTTGATGGTTGGGCTGTCTGTGATACTTTACTTTTCTTTTACATTTAAACAATTACATAATAAAATTTTAATATCATTTACATCCCCTAATTTAATTGACAAGAAAGTAGCACTGTAGATAAGTCTAAATACAGAAAATAAATGATTGTAGCTTATATTTCAGTTGAGCTGTTGCCTTGTCCTCTAAATGTGCAGCCAAGATGCTCGGATGACGGATCTCACAGTCATCGAAAATCTGAAATGTTATAAAGAGAGAGTGAGTAATCCACGGGGCAGTAAAGGAGTTATATGCAAGTCTTGATATTTAGCTATCTATATGCTGAAAAACTTTTTCGTTTTCCTAGAAGTATACTAGGCTAACATGTAGGAAGGATACTACAGTCGGCTAGGGATCCGGATGGAGTAAAGAAGGTATTTTGAAATACCTGTCTCGTCCTAAAACTTAGAAGCAACTGTAAAGAGTAAAAATTTCCGTTTGGAATTTAAAAATCATTTCCCTTTCGTTTCATCTCGTTTGCATTTAATGCTTTTATGTATTTGAAGCAATTAAATAAATCAACTAATATTTATCTATTCCTTTAGAAAAATATTAGTTTAAACTATCATCATTCTCCTTCAATTTCCTTTCACATTTTACTGTACGATTTATAATGAGTACAATACTTTAAATAGCAAAATAAGCTATTTAATCATTTTCTTATAACATATATATCGCTTAAATCTAATATTCAATTAAAATGTAAAATAAGAATATTAGATTTAAAATCCCCTCTTTCCTTTTTTTGAAAACATATTTCATATTCATCTCACATGTTTATGTTTCTTGTCTTTCAAAAATCATCATATAGTACTGTATTCAACTTGGTACTATATACTGTGTAGAAGTACGGTGGAATATTTTAATATTTCCACGTATCATATAAAACATGGTAATTAGTAGTTACCATTTCAGTAAATAGTAAATCGTAAGTTTCAGTTCAATAAACAGTAGCTTTCAGTACAGTACAGTTCAGTAAAATAGTATTACTCAATACAGCATAGTTCAGTAAAATAGTTTTTTGGTACGATTTAGCTCGGTAAACAATATTCTGTTCAGTTCAGTTCAGTAAACAGTAATTCACCGTGTAGTACAGTAAACCGGATTTCAGTAAATCCATTCAATAAACAAAATCAATAAGTGGAGACTAGGCATCACCCTACAATTAAATCATGCTATCTTCATTCACTAAGGGACACAGTAACAGTATATAGTGAGATCTATGGCCATGATCTATAGTTTGTCCTCGGTGTACACTTGCCAAGTGACATCCGAGACGTTGATGATTGGCGGGTCAATAAGCCACGTGACAGTAACAGTAACAGTACAATGCATGAAACTCAGGGCCTAAGTCTCAAAACAATATAAAAATCGTACCATAGCCTTCATGGATCTTATTCCAAGAAATTTGAAATATTTCATATTTATCCATAAGGCTCACAATTTTAAATATCATCACCTTTATGGAATTTATAAAATAAATAACATTTTTCCAAAGATCCATGAAGGTGTAATTCACACTTTCTCATACGGTGAACACAGTTTATAAAATAATCACACTGTAAAAATAAATGTTTCACAGTTGTTTCTTTTTCATCGTAAAACGTCTACACCCGTAATTCCATGCTTTCTTTCCAAAACATGTATTTCAAAGTTATTAGAAATCTATTCCAATCTTTTCATGATTTATGGAAAAATAAAATATTTTATTTTCCAAATTCAATAATCCCGTCACCATATTTTTCCTCTATAAACACGTGTAGAGACATTCTAGTCTCAAAATAATATTTTTCATCCTCGATTTACCTTTTATGGAAGTTATAAAATAAATACTTCCGTAATGGAACCATAAAGGTTATATGAGAAGTCAAGTGAATATTTAAGAAAATATTTATAAAATATTCACTTCGTGTCTTTTCGTATTCCATTTCATATCATGTTCAGTTCACATATCGGGAGGATATTCGGTGATCTCATTATCACCAAATCTCGAAAACATGAATATTTTAAAAATAGAATTCAATATATTCATGTTTTATGAAAATAATCAATTTCTCGATTTTCGTGATTAAAAATCGTTTCTCGTGAAATAAAATTATTTATTATGATTTTATGTAATTTTCTAAAATTTTTCGGCAGCATAATGACTGCCGATTGACTAACCTCCCTGCACAGAAAAGATAGTTTATATCTCACAGCCAGCCAATCACCACAATTTTTCCAACCGATATTATTTCACAACATTTTAGTAAAATAATGCATAATTTAAATATGCATACTGAATATCCTTACGGGCTACACATGCCTCTCTTACCTGTTCTGGGTCGGCGACTTCCTCACTACCGTCGCGCCCGTAGTTCTCCTCTCTCGATTCCATCATCTCACCTCATCTCTTGTATCATTTCTACAAGTCCAATTTTCCACATTTAGACTTATGTAGAATTATTCAATAAAATAATAACAATAATAATAATAATAATAATAATAATAATAATAATAATAATAATAATTTTCACAAATTTTCTACCCATTTTCTCTTTCTTCCTTCTTCTTCTCCTTTCCTTCTTCTTCTTCTTCTTCTTCTTCTTCTTTTTCCTCTTCTTTTCTTTTCTTCTTTTTCTTTTTCTTTTTCTTCTTTTCTTTTCTTTTCCCGGTTCAGACCGGTTCAACACTCACCGGCCAATTCAGCCTCCGGCGGCTTGTTCTTCATTAGTTCGGCCCTTCATCGGCTGGCGGAGGTGGCAGCGAAGTGGATCTGGCCTCCGTTTCCCCATATTGGTGGCGACGGCGGCGGATCTGGCGATGGTAGCTTCGGTCCCTTCTCCTCCTTTTTCTTCCTCCTTTTCCGTTTTCCTTCCCACCATTGGCTTCCCTTTCTTTCCCCTTACCTTTGTCGGCATCATGGTGAGTGTGGTGGTGCCCGGATCGGCCGGCACTACCGTCTCTCTTTTTTTTCCTCTTTTCCTTTCGATTCTCGATTCTTTGTTCTCTCTTTTCTTTTTCCTTTTCCCTTCCGTCACTGGTCGATTTCTTCTCTTTCTTTCCTAGCTAGCGACGACCTCGCCTCCCTCTTCTCTCCCTTCCGGTGCCGCCGACGGGGTCGGCTCCCTTCTCTGTTTTGTAACAGAGAAAGGAAACGGGGATCGAGTTATATCCTAATCTCGTTTCTGTTTCTGTTTCGTTTTTTTATATATAATTATTTTTATAAATATAATTATTAATAATATATATATATATAGATATATATTTTGTTTTAACACCTTATACATATATCTATACACTCTTATTTTAAAATTACATTTATATATCATGTGTATATATCTATATATATATATATATATTCATATATAAATATATACATAAATATGTATATTAATAATATACATATATACTTAATAATATATAATATATATATATATATAGAAACATATAATAATATACATTTATTTCATAAATGTACTATATATATTCTATATGAAATATATTTATATATAAATATATAAATATATAATTTTACACATTTTTGTTTCTTATTAAATTTGGATCTCGTTTATCCAAATTAAATTTCCTCCATATAAATTCTCAATTCCGTCATTTCATCCATTTTTTGAAATTCCTCAACAGTCTTCCATCTTGTAAATAATTTATTTGTTTACTTTAATTTATCTTTCGCATTAAAATTAAATTTTTGAATAATTAATATCAAAATTTGAAAAATTCATGGTTATCACAGCATGTTAGACTCATGTCGATCTACATGCAAGTATAGAAAAAGCAATGCTGAAGTGATATGTATGCATGATATTCAATCATGGTCTTAAATCAAAACACTTTCATTATGCACTTTATTTAAATCAAATTTACTATGCATTTTGATTAAATCAATTCACTATGTATTTTGGTTAATTCAAAACACTATACGTTTTGATAAATCAATCACTATGTAAATCACTATGCACTTCGATAAAATGATCAATATACACTTCGATAAAGCCAAAACATTATGTACTTTGATAAATCAATTACTATGCATTCGTTTTAAGTCAATGACTATGCACTTTGATAAGTCAATTACTATACATTCGTTTTAAATCAATGACTATACACTTTGATAAATCGATTACTATGCATTTGTTTAAAATCAATAACCATGCATTTTGATAAATCAATTAGTTCACAAAATGGTAATCAATAAACATTAGGTGCATACCTTAATTCATTGAAAATTATTTCAAAATCGATCACTTATCACTTTGGGTATAAGCTTTAAATCACTTAAAGTGATTTTAAATCGATAACTTTTTACTTTAGGCATAAGCCTCAATTCACTGAAAACAATTTCGAATCCATCATTTTTCACTTTTAGGCATAAGTCTTAAATCACTTAAAACGATTTCAAATCGATCTCTTTTCACTTAAGGTGTAAGCCTCAATTCACTGAAATTGACATTAATAATAAAACAGTGGTATTTAGAGTTTAGGCAATAATCCTCAATTACTAATATGAAAACGATAACGATAACGATGTCCATCCTAGCTAGTGATGGAATGGTGTCGCAAGAAACATGAAATCTGTGGCTATAGAACGATACTCCAGTCTCACTGATCAGTTGAGAGTTGGAACTTATCTATTGGTTTTCCAGACAATCCTAATAATTTACCTTGAGCACTAGGCTCGATAGGTACAGTACAGTACATTAGTCTAGAGCACAAAGCTCGATAGCTGGAAAATAAGGCCTAGAGCTAAACGCGATAGACTAGAAATGACTCGAAGGTCGTAGGATATGCCTGCACTCAAAAACGGTTCGAAAACAATGTTCTCGTGTAGCACTTGGCTTGAACGGATTTTAAAGTAGTTATTAAATCAGTTTTGAGTTTAAAATATAAGGAAGTTTTGATTTATTTCAAAAGTCAGTTCAAACCAAGACTTTACAATTTAAAATATAATGTAAGTCTTTAAAACATAGATATTAAGTAATTAAACTCAAAACATGCTATACATGAATGCACATATGTATCAGTTCACTTTTCTTAACATACACGTTTGGCTAGCCACAACACGCAAGGCAGAACACAAGTTTCAATCCAGCACAAGCATAAACCATATTTATAAAATTTAAACTTTTTCTAAGAGATGGTGCTAACAGACTTTACTTAACCCACTTACCTTATGCCCTTAACTAATATTTTCTTCAAGTTTTCAAATCACAGCTCCAACTCTTAACCGCTCCAGGTCACAATATAGCACTAAGCTTAGTGGTTAGCAACCTTTCACTTGCACCTTTGGCCTATTGCCACTTCCTTGCACCATTTCATTTTCAAAGCTCGTAAATCGAACCTTCCTTTTACTTGCTTGGCCTTTCAGTTTTGGGTTGAAAATAACTATTGTTACTCTACCAAGATAGCAGTCAACATTATATTTCGAATAGGCCCTACATTTACACATAACCTTAGTTTTAATGCAGTCACACATATATGTATTCTTAGGCTAAACGGTGGTCTTACCTTTAAAATGTTGGATTATGCCCTTAGAACCATTCATTAGATGATTGACTTTGGCATTTTTATGTATCATGACATTTTATTTATAGTTCATTATTATATTTGTCTTATAACTGCGTAATGTAATCTTATATGATAATGTCCTTAGAATAGTAATAACACACTAATCTTAAAATATCCCTAGTCAAGTATTATTGTGAACAAGGATAACAATGATATGATAAGACTAGTATGTGGTTGACTGATGACCATTGTCATGGATATAGGATATCAAGTCGTCACATAGGTACATGTTAGAGAACTATGTACTGGATCGACCCTCCATGAGAACGGTACATGGATTGTTATATGAGTGTCATAAGCGATTCTCATAGTGATGATGGTGTATGTGATCGTTCGACTTGAGATCATCAGAGATCCCAACATAGAGAATTGCATACTTTAATGCTACTAGATGTCATTCATAACAGGATAGACTATAAAGGTAGTAATTGGGTATGCCTTGATCTATGTAGAGGGATGTTGAGTGATCAAGATAGGATTTATCCCTCTTATATAACAAGAATGATGTCTTGGGCCCTTTGATAGAGTGAGACTAAAAATGCATGGCCGTGCTCGAATAAGTCAATATGAGATATTGATTTTATTTGTTTAATTAGTCTACTCAAGAATCAAGAAACGCTGATTAGACTATACAAGTGTGACACATTCCATGACTTGTGTCTAATCAAGACATCAAAGGATAAAGGGATTAGACTACACGGTAACATCTATCATGAGTAAGGTTATGTCGAGTCATTGACATTCTCGTTACATGGGTAGCAATGATGTGTTGCTAGATACCGCTCATTGCCTGTGACAATTTTGTCATTGCCATTGTTCTGAGAACCTATTGGGTCGCACACTTATAACGGATCAATGAGGAGCTTAATTAATCCTATTCTGAATTGGATTAAGGATATAACTAATCCTATTCTGAATTGGATTAAGGATATAACTAATCCTATTTTAAGTAAGATTAGAGTTCTGTTTGACAGTAAATTTTAGGGTAAAATTTACTACCTATAAAAGGATGTTTTGTGTTTTCTAAAAGAGAGCCGCACAATTAAACAGAAAAACAAAAATATTCTTTTTAATCGAAGCTAGCAATTCGGTTATAAGGAATCAAAAACGCTCTTTAAGGCTTCTGATAATGAGACGTTCAAGAGTCGTGAGATCCGTTCGTGTGGATACCATAGAGGCAGGAACGAAAAGTTGTTGGTTGTGACTCGACTAATGATAGAAAATCAGAGAAAACGTTAGGTAAAATCTCAAAACCCTAATCAGGCAACTCTCCGAATCGATCCTGGTGGAGACCGAATGATTTAAATTCCGCTGCGTGTTTGTTTCGGTTTCCTTCATAAAATCCATTATACCCGTAGTTTACCTTTTATGCAACCACTTTACAACAGCACAATGGGGGGAAAAATGCCATTTTAAAACCTAAATTCAAGCATTAAGAAACTTAATCATCCTTCAATTCTACGAATGAATAAATACTCTCCGAGTAAGTGCATACATTAACTCATTTTGCTTGACAAACTCATTAGCAAGCTTACTCATGACAATTAATTATCAAGTGAGTAAAAGAAATACAGAATTCACATTTAGCAAAATGTGCGCAGGATATTCTTTTAAGAGAGGGAATAATTAGCTGAAAGCATTAATTGAGAGTACCTGGATAATGAGTATAGGCTAAGGAATGACACCAAATCCTTACCTATTAAAATGATAAATTGATGTAACCAAAAAAAAATGATAAATTGAGCCAATTAAGATAGCAGTAGCAGACATAAAGCCAGTCCCACTATCCTGTCAGTGTTTTAGCTCTCAAATCTTAGTGCAACCCAAAGTCTAAGGAGAAGTAGTTTCTCTCGGCATTCTCTTTTGCTCTAAGTGCGCTTGGCCCCTATTCAAGCCCCACAATGCTCCAAAATCCAACCAAGCCCACTGCCTAACCTGCACCAAAGAACCAACCAAAATAGTCTTGCCGAACCCCCTTTCATCCATGTTGAACTACTTAAATTTCCAGTGCCAATTTCGGTCCCTTGATGCTCATGGTTTCTACTTCTATCCTAACAGCACCTGAGAGCTTGTTTTAATCCCTGAGCAATGTCTTAAAGGTCAACGCTTGAACCAGCCCCGATAGTCCTTTAAGGCCACGCCCATAATACCTAAAAATCCCTCTCTTTTAGTCACGTTTTCAAGCACCTTAAATGGCACCCAAATACCCCAGCCGAGAGCCCTGATCACTCCATTGTGCACCACCTTACTGAGTTGTTCAAAGCTCTGCTTTAGCCACTTCAAACGCCATCTACAACCTAAAAGAATCCCTTGTTCTTCAGCTCCTAAAATGAAGGCCACTGATCAGGCCAACTCGCCTCAATAGGCACCAATAGCAGCGCTCAAACTGGCTAAGACCGAAATCAACACCTCTGCACGCTGCCTTCATCGAACTCCAATTGCTACTTCTATTCCCTTTATTGAATGCCTCTACTCCAATTTCCTTTCTTTTCTATTACTCTCGGCTTTCACATTCCTAGCCTGCTTAATTTCGTTCTTCTTTTCTGGCCGATGGCACTTCGATTCCTTCTCTCCTTGCCGTCGATTGGTTCTCCTTTCTTATGCGACTGCTTAGTTCTTCTCTCTTCCTCTCATTTCACTCTTGTTGCCAAATCTTGTTTCTCTCTTTCTACTCTCTCTTCTTCCTATCAATCTATTTCCACTTTCTTTTCTTTGATCTGTTGTTTTTGTTTTTTTATTGGTTTTGGCAAAGGACCGAGCAGAGTCCTTTGGCTCTCTCTTTTCTATATCCTCGATGGCTTCCTTAGGAAGCCATTCGGTTTCCCTTTTTTGATTTTTTTTTCTACTTTTATTTTTATTTTTTTATAAATATATATACTCTTACCTTATTTATATATATTTTATGATATTTTACATACACATACATATTTTATATGCATGTATGTATATATTGTATTATATATTTATTTATGTCTAATATATATAAATATATAAGTATATATACATATATCTTATTTTCCTTTATTTATTCTCTCTCTCTCTATATATATTTTTACATATACTTATTTACGTCACATTTAATTTAGTATACTTGCATCCTTTAGTTAAATATATATTTATTTATTTGTTCTTTCAATTATTTAATCACTTACAAGATATGCACTTAGGTTTTTATAGTGCATTTATATGTATTCACTAACTTGTTTATTAATGTACAATTTATCTATTTATTTTCTTTATTAAATATATATGTATCTCGAACCTATTTATATAAATCCAATATATATATTAATCATTTATTGCTAAATGCTCTAAATTAAAATATCTGTTTTCATTACTTAAAATAATAAGAATTACGAGATACATTTCAATACTTAGCTTATTTAATATCTTTTATTTATTTACAGTTTTCAGTACATAAAATTTGCAATCTTCACAGATATCGAAACAGATTTTTGATGCATTTACTTCAAAATAGAGAATCATATAGAAAGCTGATAATCAATCACTGTAGGCATGAAGCTTTAAGGTACTAAACAGATTTTTGATGCAGTTAATTCAAAACAAATAATCACATAGAAAACTGATAATCAATCAATCTAGGCATGAAGCCTTAAAGTACTAAAAGCATATACTGATAGAGTTTAGGCATGAATCATTGATTACTAATACTGATACTGATGTCTATGTAGCTAGAGATGGAGAAGGTGTCGCAAGTAACACAATACCTATGACTATAGATTATACTTCACTTTAGCTAATCAGTCGAGAGCTGGAACTTGTCTACTGGTTTTCTAGACAAGCCTAATAATGCCTAGAACTCGAGGCTCGTGATGCGCAGACACTGATATTAAAAGTCTAGAGCACAGAGCTTGATAGACTAGTAATAAAACCTAGAGCAATACTTGATAGGCTCAAGTGACCTGAAAGTCAATGGATCTACTTGGACTGGAAAATAGCTCAAAAAATAGTTTTCTCATATAGCACTTAGCTTCCACAAATTTCAAAACATTGACAAAACCAATTTTAAGTTTTAAACATTCAAGATTTTCAATTTATTTCAAAGTAAACTCAAACTAGAAATTTTCAAGTTAAACAATATGCAAGTCGTTATAAAACTCGTGAGTAAAACCGCTTGAATCAAAACATATTATATGTGAGTGCATATATGCATCAATAAAAATTCTTCATGCACATTACACTCTACCAAATGCAGTCTAATACGGACCATGTACATATGAACTTAACTTACACAGACACAATGACAAGTTCATATAAACGTATCAAAACTAGAGTTTTTCATTTCACTCAACATGCGAGCTTGGCTGGCCACAACAAACAAGGCAAAAAACAATATTCCAATTCAAGCCTAAGCATTTTCTAGGTTCACAATTCATACTTATCTTTATATCTTACCTTAACAACCCGATCAATGACATTTTACCTCTTAATTCGTAAGCTAATTTAATTATTAATGAAGCTTAAATAGTCCTACAAGATGGTACTAGCAAAGCTTACTTAATCTACTTACACGCTTAGCGAATATCTTCTTCGAACGTCCAATGCATAATCAAGCTCCAATATTGCTCCAATTCACTATAAACACCATTCATTTCTTGTCTCAATAACTCATTCTCATTAGACTTAATCACATGCTAAAGCACACGTCTAACAAAATCATAATAACCTACGTTCATTACGAAACCCAAATTCAACTCTTCACTATTGTACACTTTCTGTATATATATATATGTTGCTTGAAACCTCAATGATCAGCTATTGTCAAACCTCTGTGTTGGCTACCATTTCAACCCTTGTTTAAGGCTGATTTCTACCTTCCAATCTAACCTCCAACACCTTTATTTCTAACACTCTTCAAAGACCAATTATCATGTTTCAAATGCACTGTTCCCGCCTCAATGCACTGCCATGTTACTATCTAAAATGAACCCGACCCCTGGCCCTATTCAATGCTCCTATTTCCTGCCCTTTTTAAGCCATCGATTCCACCTTATAGCCCTGAAAAACCAGCCCTTGAAACCAGCAAGGAACTAACTTAGAGACAGCCATTGATCGATTTACATAGTCATAGTTCTAGCTTGAGTTTGGTCCTTCTTTCCTAGCATGTTTTGTTGCATTGCTGACCTACTAAATGTCTCATTCTTCCTCAGTTTGTACCAGTTTCCAACTCACCATTTCTATCATTCTTAACCTCTTATAATGGCTTTGTCCAAAGACTATGTTCCATGCACCAACGGAGACATCCGATGCCTTTGTTCAACACTCTTGCTTGGCCTTTTCGCCTTCTTGGTTTGCACCTCCACAAGGCCGAACGAATGCCTATTAGTCGAACTTGATCACGCTTGGATAGTTCGCTAATCATGCTATAGCCTAACATGTGATAACCGTAAAATTTTCCATTTTTGGAAATTATTAAGAATGGAAATTCAATTTTTAAATGTAAATAGGTAAGTTAAAGTAAATAAATCAAGTATTTATGAAAAAGGGAATATTGTTGAAATTTCCGAAATTGATGAAGTGATGAAGTTGAGGAAATTAATTTGGAGAAATTGAAATCCAAATTAAATAAGAAATGAAAAGGGAAAATTATTTGGATATTAAGAGATCCAAATTATAAGGAATAAAATGGGTATATTCATATATTTATATATTTAATTATATAAATATATTTTTATTAAATAAATACATGTGTATATTTTTATACAATTTTGTATATAAATAAATAAATATATGAAATATATATATGTTAATTTCAATTAAAGAGTATATATATGTGTATTGTGTATAGAATATATATAGTTATAATTATATTGATATATATTATATAAATATAATTATAATACAAAAAAAAAAGAAGAGAGAAGAACAGAAACGGGGTCGGGCCCCGCTATTTTCTGTTTCAAAAAAACAAAGTGAGGAGCCGACCCAGCCGACAGAAGAAGAAGGAGAGGGCGGAGTCGTCGCCTGCGAGAAAGGGAGAGAGAGGGACGGCCGACGACGAGAAAGGAAAAGAAGGAAGGAAAATCGGAAGCGGAAACAGAAACAGGAAGAGAGGAACTCGAGAGGAAAAGAGAAGGGGAGATCAGCGGTGCTAGCCGATTCGGGCACCGCCACTGCCACCTGCACCACCGTCGAAGGTCAACCAAGGTGAAGGGATGGCCACTGGTGAAGGAGAACGGTGGAGGAGGGAAGAAACAGAGGAGAAAGGGGCTGAAACCCATCGTTCCAGATCCGGCACCGTCGTTGGTGAGGGGGAAGAACGGAGGTCAGATCCAGCTTCGTCGCCACCTCCGCCAGCTGTGGAGACACCGAACCGTCGGAGAATCGACCACCGGAGGAAAACTGGCGGTAAGGGGAGGTTGGACTGGTCTGAACTGGTCTGAACCAGTTCAGACTAGGAAAAAGGAAAAAAAAAGAAAAGAAAATAGAAGAAAAAAAAAGAGAAAAGAAAATTTTCGGAAATTCGAAAATTTCAGAAGTTCGAAATTTATGGAAATTCGGTAAGAAATTTTCGAAAATGGTTTAAGAAAATTATCAATTTATTTATTTAAATAAATTGAGAAAAATTCTAAATGTTCGAATTTGGTTTCCAGAAATCATTCTCGGCGAACAAGATGATGGAATCGGAAGAGATGGAGTATGGGCACGACCGATAACGAGGAAGTTGCCGACCCTTATAAGGTAAGGGAGGCATGTGCAGCCTGTAAGGATATTTGGTATGCATAATTTAATTATGCATAAATTTAATTATGCATTAAATTTATAAAATGCCATGGAAAATGCTTGGATGGAAAATTGTGGTGATTTACTAGCTGAAATATAAACTGTATTTTTTGTGCAGGAAGGCTAGTAAACCGGCAGTTGTTATGCTGCCGAAAATTTCTAGAAAATTTCAGAAAATCATAATAAATGATTTTATTATACGAGAGATGATTTTCAACCACGAAAAGCGAGAAAATGAATATTTTCCATAAAAACATGAACAAAATGAAAGTGATTTTAAAATATTCATGTTTTCGAGAATGGTGATAATGAAATCACCGAAAATTCTCTTGATATGTAGATTACACGAAATACGAGATGGAAAATGAAAAGATATAAAGTGAATATTTTTATATATATTTATTAAATATTCACTAAATGCTTTTATAACCTTTACGGTTTTAAAGTATGAGATTATTATTTTATAAATTCTATAAAGGTTTACTGATGATGAAAAAAAAATACTATTTTGAGAATAGTTGGCAACCTTATCATGCTGATATGTGATATGTGACATGTGATATGTGATATGTAGTCCTGACCGACACCTGATCAGTGATCCACCGAGGACAATTATAGACTGTAGCCATATATCTAACATGATTATTTTATACCCTTCGGGGTCTATAGCATGATATGAGTAACGACCCAGTGGACGGACTGGGCATGCCTCAGTCTCAATATATGAAAATGTTTTATATGATATGTGATATGTGAAATGAAAATGTTTTACATGATATGTGATAAATTAAATGAAATCATTTATAACATTTTTATAAAATGCTCATTTCAGCACTGTTTTGGTACAACGAAATGATTTTCATATGATATGTGATATGAATATGTAATATGTTTTCAAAAAAGGAAAAAAGTGGAAAATAAATCTAATATTCTTATTTTAAATTTTTAAATTGAATATTAGATTTAAATGATTTATATGTTATACGAAAAAGAATTAATAGCTTATTTTGCTATTTAAAGTACTGTACTAATTATGATTGTACAGTAAAATATGAAATGAGCTTAAATGAGAACGATAATGATTTAACTAATATTCTTTTCAAAGAATATATGAATATTAGTTACGTTATTTAAATGCTTTATTTGATAAAAGCATTATTTTGAAAAGAATAGGAAAATGATATGGAATAAAAAGGTAAAAGGATTTCATTTCCAAACGAAATGAAAATTACTCTCTACAGTTGCTTCTAGGTTCCGGGACAAAATAGGTATTTCAAAATACTTGCCTTACTCCATCCGGATCCCTAGCCGACTGTAGCATCCTTCCTACATGCGAGCCTAGAGCCCCATAGGAAAAATGAAAAAGTTTTTTAGCATATAGATAGCTGAATATCAAGTGATGCATATAATTCCCTTACTGAGTCGTAGTTTGCTCACTCTTTAATTTTAACATTTCAGATTTTCGAGGACTAAGAGATCTAACATACGAGCATTTTGGCTGTGCATTTGGAGATGATGCGACAGCTTGATTTATCACATAAGGTACGATCATTTATTTTTTGTATTTAGACTTATCTACAGTACTACATTTCTTATAAATTAAGATAGGGGATGTAAATAACATTTCAATTTTATATGAAATTATTTATATGTAAATGAAAAGTAAAGTATTGACAGATAGCACAACCATATAAGATGTATAGAAAAAGGTGAAAAAATAGGGTCACGAACTGTGATAGATTTAATGGTATCAGAGCAGGTTGGCCTAATATTTGTCGATACTTTTGGAAAGAAAATGTGTCAAAAAATGTTAACATCCCCTGTAATACTGTACAGTCTAAATGCATTGAGAAAATAAATGATTGCAAATTTAATTAAGTGTTTAGAAGGGGGTGAGAATTATGAACTAAGGATGTCAAGAAGGGAAAACGGCTCAGGAATGTTACCTGAAATGGTGATCTTATAATCTAAATAAAGGTCGATTCGGTAAGGAACAGAAATGGTCTCGGTGAGGGCCCCACCAGTACTTGTCTGTCCGGATTGAACTAAGACCTGAAAGTGATGATATAAAGGAGGGGAATGAAATATCATCATTAAATAGACCTTAAGATCACTGATTGAAGGTATTTTGAAGAGAGAGAAAATTTTTGGCAAAAAATGACCAAAAATACCCCTACTCCAAAATTTTACATGGAGTCATAATAGACCAACAGAAGTTGGAATTGACTGATTTGATAGAGAAATTGATGATGTAAAGATGCATTACATGTAAAATAATCCAATTATGGATCCTAGTGGACTTCTTTGTTGAAATTGAATAAGATCTTAAAATGTTGATATTAGTACGAGAAGGGGTACTACAGCACATAGATATTAAGATCACTTATTTAAATGTATATGAGGATAAAGAAATAAATGTGAAAATGATGAAAATGCCCCTATGTTGAACTACATCCCGAATAGTGATAAACCAAGTCGATCTTAAATCCATTGATAGTAATGGAGTTATTGATGGCATAAAGGAATGTAATATGTGTATAACGGTCCTGATTTATAATTTCACTTACACTTAGATGATGGATGCGACTCGAAATGTTTATAGTGGAAAGTCGCAGGACGAGCGACTCTATTATTGATTCTTAAGGGTTAGAGTTAAAAGTGTATTAACGGGATATTATTATGAGATCGTTGGATATGATGAAAAGTGAAATGATTACCAAAGATGATTGAGAAGGAGATTAGTATAGATGATGAAATCCATAGCAGTACGGTTAATTTTGGTTCTATACTTCATTTCTGTTTTCGAAGTGTTAAATGGACATTTATAGAACCGAAATAATTTGAAATATGTTTTACGGAATGATGTACTATGTGGAGTATATGAAATTGGAGAATATATATAAGAACAGTAAGTAAAGATAAGAGATGAGGAAGATAACAGCTAACCTGAATTATTAAATGAAAATGATTATAAAAGTAAATTACAGTAATAATAAATCGGTTAGCTGTGAAAAGTGTTAATTAAATAGTTACACTAGATACAACATACTAGTTAAGATTAATAATGTTGTGAAGTATGAGTAAATAAATGAATCAAGGTAGAGTATATGTTAAAATGAAATGAATGTTAAACGTCTCTACCTTGAGGATGTACAGTGAAATGGTAGGACACAGAGATGAAATGTCCTAAATGATAAGAGATGTGTGGTTAAAGAAAGTATCGGATGAGATTCCCGATAAATTTTCAGAGTTATATAGATTGGAGAAATCGGGCTAATATTGACTCGATTGTTAATATGAAATTTATTTTTAAGCTTATATTGGAGAACATAGAAGAATCCGAAAAGCTTAAGAAAAAATTTTGGAAAATGTTGTGGATAATGAAATTCACTTGTATTGATGTAAAGTATGGAAATACAGATGATGTTAATGAGAGGATGAAATATAAGAGGTGTTAAATTCCTAGTATGCAATAAAGTTCTTACTAAGAACGAATATTCATCTGTATGAAAATTGATGCCTAATTTGATTTAATCAAGAGAGGTATAAGGAGTCTATAAGACCCATATCTGTATAAGGCATCACCAGATGAAAAGCTGGAGACTGATGGTCATAAGATGATAATAATTAGAACTTGATAAGATTTTACGAGTTCATATTGAGGTTTACAAGGTTAATGAAATACCTTGTGAGGTATATAAGCCTAATGAATAAGGCATCCATATAAGGATAAGTGATGAGATATTGATATAGTCTAAGACATCAATGGAAAATGAGCAGCATAGTGGTATAACCCCGCAGACTCTCAAAGACAATGAACTATATGTTAAGTATGGCAAATAGAAGATTTACCTAGACAGCATCTCTTTTTAAGATATATGATCTCGAATGACAGAGCGATGTGGATCTGTCTATGATGAAGAGATAATGATTGAGATACGAAAGGTACTGGGTCTAGCTAAATACTATTGCTAGTCCATGGAAGAGTTATTGGGTTAGCTGCTCTACAGATGTGACTTAAAATTAAATAAGTTTAAGTCAGTGTATGAATAAATGTAAAGATGGTATACAAAAGGTTAAAAGAGTTTAATAGTGGAATATTTTACCACCGAGGAAAAGTGACTTAAATGATGATGAAGGAAAAGATGAATGTGAAACAAGAGGATAAGTACAGGATGATGAGGAAACATGAATATCAAACAGTTCCCAAATTAAGACTGAAAGTGATTTTTGTGGTTATCACATGATTATGGCTAGATGTAAGATCGAGCCAAACTTGATAGAGGAAAAGTAATTATACTCAAAAGAGTAAAGAAATGATTTACATTTTACTGCCAGATATATAAATGGAAAAGGGATATTTATATATATATACACACTACCTTGAAATGATGGAAATAGTGGATTTATATGGATAATGAGATGATTAAATTGATAGTTATAGATTTAATGATGAAGTTAAATAATGAGAAGATTAAATTATAATTTGATTATGCCATTATGGAATCTAAATTATCAAAAGAGTATAATTTCAGGTATATTCTAAAATTAAAGTGATAATGAATATACCACAAGAATAAAAGAGGTAATAAGAATGCTACATGAAAAGACGATATGGAGAGAAAATGATTATCTCCTGATTCAATTGTGATAAAAGATGGTAAATAGTAAAGTCTGCAAATGAGCTGCAGCATTTGATGAAATAAATATGAAAAGAGTATTGGGGATATAATGAAGAATCTAAAAGAGATATGATAATATGGAAGTGATTATAGACTGATAGTCTAATGAAATCACTTCTCCATTATCAAACTCTTTGATTCCTTAGTGCCATAGTCGAAATATGATTATAAAATGAAGAGAATGTATGTGAAGTTTCAGTGAGCCTTATATGTGATGGGAATCTTTGAGTAGCTATATGTTATGAGAAATAGAAAAAAGGCTTTGAGATTCCAAATTTATTGACAACATTGAGCGTAGAATAGAAACGCTCGAAGATATGTTGAGTGAGTAGATGCACGAGATATGAAAGCTATTGGGACAATTACATACTATTGATTAATCAGTAAACGATAGTTACTAAACTATATCGACTTGGCACAAATTGAGAAAACGGATCATGAATAGTATGAATCATATGTGTGATATGAAAAGGAGTGGAAATTGATAACTCCCAAATTGATAAAGTAATTCTTAGGGAGTATAAATATATGGTGAAAGACGATATGTAGTGGTCTAAAAGTGATTTGAAAAACAAAATTATGTTGGCAGTATGATTTAGAGGATGATTTAGAGGTCAAGAACAATATGAATACGGAATGGTACCACCTTTAACTTAAGCGAAATTCAAAGGACCGAATTTCTTAAGGTGGGGAGAATGTGATAACCGTAAATTTTTTTATTTTTGGAAATTATTAAGAATGGAAATTCAATTTTTACATGTAAATAGGGAAGTTAAAGTAAATAAATCAAGTATTTACGAAAAAGGGAATATTGTTGAAATTTCCGAAATTGATGAAGTAATGAAGTTGAGGAAATTAATTTAGAGAAATTGAAATCCAAATTAAATAAGAAATGAAAAGGGGAAATTATTTGGATATTAAGAGATCCAAATTATAAGGAATAAAATGGGTATATTCATATATTTATATATTTAATTATATAAATATATTTTTTATTAAATAAATACATGTGTATATTTTTATACATTTTGGTATATAAATAAATATATATATATATGAAATATATATATGTGTGTGAATTTCAATTAAAGAGTATATATATGTATATTGTGTATAGAATATATATATAGTTATAATTATATTGATATATATTATATAAATATAATTATAATACAAAAAAAAGAAGAGAGAAGAACAGAAACGAGGTCGGGATCTACCTGACCCCCGTTATTTTCTGTTTCAGAAAAACAGAGGGAGGAGCCGACCTAGCCGGCGGAAGAAGAAGGAGAGGACGGAGCCGTCGCCGGCGAGAGAGGAAGAGAGAAGGACGGCTGACGACAGGAAAGGAAAAGAAGGAAGGAAAATCGGAAGCGGAAACAGAAACGGAAAGAGAGGAAACCAAGAGGAAAAGAGAAAGGGAGATCGGCAGTGCCTGCCAATTTGGGCACCGCCACCGCCACTTGCACCACCGTTGAAGGTCAACCAAGGTGAAGGGATGGCCACCGGTGAAGGAGAACGGTGGAGGAGGGAAGAAACAGAGGAGAAAGGGGTCGAAACCCATCGTTCCAGATTCGGCACCGTCGCCGGTGAGGGGGAAGAACGGAGGCCGAATCCAGCTTCGTTACCACCTCCACCAGCTATGGAGACGTCGAACCGTCGGACAATCGGTCACCGAAGGAGAACCGACGGTAAGGGGAGGTTGGACTGGTCTGAATCGATCTGAACCAGTTCAGACCAGGAAAAAGGAAAAAAAAAAAGAAAAAGCAAAGAGAAGAAAAAAAAAGAGAAAAGGAAATTTTCGGGCATTCGAAAATTTCGGAAGTTCGAAAATTTATGGAAATTCGGTAAGAAATTTTCGAAAATGGTTTAAGAAAATTATCAATTTATTTAAATAAATTGAGAAAAATTCTAAATGTTAGAATTTGGTTTCCAGAAATCATTCTCGGCGAACGAGATGATGGAATTGGAAGAGATGGAGTACGGGCATGACTGATAACGAGGAAGTCGGCGACCCGGATAAGGTAAAGGAGGCATGTGCAGCCTGTGAGGATATTCTGTATGCATAATTTAATTATGCATTAAATTTATAAAATGCCATGGAAAATGCTTGGATGGAAAATTGTAGTGATTTACTAGCTGAAATATAAACTGTATTTTTTGTGCAGGAAGGCTAGTAAACCGGCAGTTGTTATGCTGCTGAAAATTTCTAGAAAATTTCAGAAAATCATAATAAATGATTTTATTATACGAGAAATGATTTTCAACCACGAAAAGCGAGAAAATGAATATTTTCCATAAAAACATGAATAAAATGAAAGTGATTTTAAAAATTCATGTTTTCGAGAATGATGATAATGAAATCACCAAAAATTCTCTTGATATGTAAATTACACAAAATACGAGATGGAAAATAAAAAGATATAAAGTGAATATTTATATATATATTTATTAAATATTCACTAAATGATTTTATAACCTTTATGGTTTTAAAGTATGAAATTATTATTTTATAAATTCCATAAAGGTTTACTGATGATGAAAAAAATACTGTTTTGAGACTAGTTGGCAACCTTATCATGCTGATATGTGATATGTGATATGTGACATGTGATATTTGATATGTAGTCCCAGCCGACACCTGATCAGTGATCCGTCGAGGACAATTATAGACTATAGCCATAGATCTGACATGATTATTTTATACCCTTCGGGGTCTATAGCATGATATGAGTAACGACACAGTGGATAGGCTGGGCGTGCCTCAGTCTCCATATATGAAAATGTTTTATATGATATGTGGTACGTGAAATGAAAATGTTTTACATGATATGTGATAAATTAAATGAAATGATTTATAACATTTTTATAAAATGCTCAATTCATTACTTTTTTAGTACTACGAAATGATTTTCATATGATATGTGATATGAATATGTAATATGTTTTCAAAAAAGAAAAAAGGAGGAAAATAAATCTAATATTCTTATTTTAAATTTTTAAATTGAATATTAAATTTAAATGATTTATATGTTATACGAAAAAGAATTAATAGCTTATTTTGCTATTTAAAGTACTGTACTAATTATGATTGTACAGTAAAATACGAAATGAGTTTAAATGAGAATGATGATGATTTAACTAATATTCTTTTCAAAGAATATATGAATATTAGTTACTTTATTTAAATGCTTTATTTCATAAAAGCATTATTTTGAAAAGAATATGAAAATGATATGGAATAAAAAGGTAAAAGGATTTCATTTCCAAACGAAATGAAAATTACTCTCCACAGTTGCTTCTAGGTTCCGAGACAAGATAGGTATTTCAAAATACCTGCCTTACTCCATCCGGATCCCTAACCGACTGTAGTATCCTTCCTACATGCGAGCCTAGAGCCTTATAGGAAAAATGAAAAAGATTTTCAGCATATAAATAGCTAAATATCAAGTGATGCATATAATTCCCTTACTAAGCCGTGGTTTGCTCACCCCTTAATTTTAACATTTCAGATTTTCGAGGACTAAGAGATCTGACATACGAGCATTTCGACTGTGCATTTCGGGACGATGCGACAGTTTGATTTATTACATAAGGTACGATCATTTATTTTCTGTATTTAGACTTATATACAGTACTACATTTCTTGTAAATTAAGATAGGGGATGTAAATAACATTACGATTTTATATGAAATTATTTATATGTAAAGGAAAAATAAAGTATTGACAGACAGCCCAGCCATATAAGATGTATAGAAAAAGGTGAAAAAATAGGGTCACGGGCTGTGACATAACATCAGAAGATTGCTCTATTTGCTCGTTAATGGAGGCCTTTCATTGTTGTTCTTCCTCACTCTTTTTTCTGCTCGCAGCAACTTTACCATTTTCTTTCTTCTTTTTTTTGGTTTCTCTCTCAGTTCGATCTCTCTTCCTTTTTCCTCCACTACTCACTTATCTCTTTCACGTTTCTTCTTATCTACAATTTCCCTTCTTCTTTTTTTGTCTTGGGTTTTCTTTTTTTGGTTTGGCAAAGGCAAGTCCTCTTCCTCTCTTTTCTTTTCAAATCCTACTCCTACATTAAACTCACATATCTGGTTTCAAATCTTGCTCTTACGTTAAGCTCACATATCAGGTTTCATTATTGGAAAAAAAAACTTCAAAGTATATCTCAATACTTAGTTTATTTAAATTCCTTCATTTATTTTACAAATTGGGTATGAAAAATTCGCAATCTTCACATCTCCCCACTTTAAGAAATTTGATCCTCCAAAATTTCTAATTCCAATTGAAAAAAGTGAGGGTTCTTTTCTTTCATTAAGCTCTCCAACTCCCATATAGCTTCTTTTGAAGAGCGATGCTGCCAAAGTACCTTCACTAAAGGGATTGTCTTAGACCTCAATATCTTATCTTTTTTGTCCAAGATCCGAATAGGTCTCTCAACATAACTCATGTCCTCCCTGATCTCTAAAGTTTCAAACTTAATGACATGGGATGGATCAGGATGGTACTTCTTCAACATCAACAAATGGAAGACGTTGTGCACATTTGATAGCTCTGGATGTAGCGCTAGTTAGTATGCCACATCACCAATCCTCTCTAGTATTTCGGACGGACCAATGTATCAAGGGCTTAACTTCTATGAGGACCCTAATTTTCATATGACTCCCTAAATTAAGGATTTAAAGGAAAGAAAGGAGTGAAGGTTAATAGCATAGCTAAGGCTTCCGAATGAAAAGAATGTTGAAGTAAAAGGGATGTGGGCCCCACAAGGTTATCATTAACCCGGATGAGGACGGAAGTGGCAAAATGTGAAATTTGAGCTCGAAATACATAATTGGTAAGAGGTCATTAGCTGAAATTCTTTTGTTTGAGCATGCCTAGGTTTGCATGCAACAAATTCGAAAACGACAATTTTACCCACAAGCCTAGTGAACTTCTCGAAATAACGGCCAACCTAGTTTGACTTTGGACCCACAAACTACCATAAAAAATTCCTCATGTGAAAAAGTTTCACATGGATCTAGCTTGTGAACTGAATTACGTGAAAATGCCAAAAACAATGCGAACGAGTTCAAAAGCATTTGTTTAGGGGTATTTTGGTAATTTAACACCCTCAGGTCGGTCAAACCCCATGAATAGCCAATGTTTGACCTATATTATTATAAATGAACATATTTATATAAAAAGAAAAATAAAAATTAGATTTAAAAATGATAACAATATTAGGTAGGACATAGATGTAAATAATGAGATTATAAAGGGGCAAAATGGTAATTTCTCAATTGCTGATGTTTTAAAGGTAATGATGAGCTTTGGAAAGTGATTAAGGCCATGTTTTGATCCTAGTAAAAAAAAGATTTTGTAGTAATGGATTTGAGTGGAAAACAAACAAAGCATGGCAATAAAGTGGAAAAGTAAGGGTAAAATGGAAATTTCACTGTAAAATTTATTAATTTAACCAATTAAAACACATGTTTTCTTCTCTTATTAAGAGGTGGTGAGCTAGCACTTATCAAATGGGAGAGAAGCCATGAAAATGGCCTGAGAAAGAGAGGAAAAGAAGAGAAAAAGAAGGAAAACACCACCTTTTAGCCATCAAACCCTCTTCCACCATTAAGTAAACGTATTTCTCTCATCATCCTCTCTCTCATATCTTGGAACCAGCCATGGGAGTGACCATTTGAGGGCTGTTTTGGCATCTAGAAGTGGCTGCACATGGAGAGGTAAGAAGAAACAGCCATCGTTTTGCATTCTCCTGCTTGATTTCAACTATTTCATGGTAGTTTAACATGTTTATGGTTGAAATTTGAAGCAAATCAAATTGTATGGACATACTAGGGTTTCTGTCATTAGGGTTTCCTATAAGGAAAATGTTGTTCTCATGCTCAAAGGATAGTAAAGTTGCAAGAAAAAAAGGTGTAAAGTGTGTGTATGTGCTGATGTTGTAATTCTGCTGAACTATCCTGATCTAAGTTCCATGATTAAATGTTTAGTTCGGAGGTTTTGCAATGTGACAAATTCTAAACAAATAATGGTAGATAGCCTTATGAGTTAGGAGAAAGTCAGTTTTAGAATTTTGGGATTTAAAGTTGTATGGCTCAAGATATAGGCAACTGAATGCAAGGCACTCTGCCCAGAAAACGTGATTCCAACAGCTAAGTTTGAAAACTTGTAGAAAATAGCTCAGATTGAATTTAGTTACAAGCCATACATTTCCAGAACGATAAATGAGTTAGGAATAATATGGTCTTGAGTTTGCACAATTTGGACAACCTGCAATTAGATATGAACCAATTTGTGCATACAAGGCAGCAGACAGTTCAGCCAAAATGCACATAAAAATAGTGTGAATTTGTGTAATTACTAAAAATGACATAGAAAAGATAAAATTGTGAAATTTACCTTTCCAAATAGGGAATTGAATTAGGATTCACATGGTCTTGGATTCATAATTTTTAGACATCCCTATACTGAGTAATGAAAGTTTTAATGCACAAAGGTCAAGAAACCATCCTACCAAATGTGCCAGAATTGGACTAAAGTTTCAAAAATTGTGGAAAACAACATAAAATGAATTAGGAAGTGAGCCTTAAACTTTAGAATAGGAAATTACATTGGGTTACATACAAAATTGACAGTATATTAATTGGAATCCAATATTTCCAGTTATGAACATAAAGGTATCAATAGGTCGAAAAGTTCTTGCAAAGGGTGAAACTTTGGTGAGCACGGTTGGATAAGATAATCAAACTGCTAATGAGTATGTATTATAAGGGTGTTTTGTATAGAAGTCTTGAAACTGAACTTGTATGAATGATCTTCTGCAGTTCTGAAGTTAAATGAGCGAAATTGGAAGGAGGCGAATAAGGATTTGCCCATGGGTTCAATGCTGCCAACTGTACTATCCAAATGAAATGACATTGTAAAGGTAAGGGACATATATAGAAGAAGCATAATGGTATCATGTTGCATATTGAACTGGTTTTGGTTTGTTATTATGACTAGAAAGTTTGGAAGTTTAATGGATATGACTAGAAATTCTTGATTGATGACATTAAATGATTTCATGCTTGCGAATTGGTTACTGTCATAGTTAAAGGATAATGATGATATACTTGTGGTTTGAAAGATAATGTATAAATGACAAATTGAGTAGTTGATGTATGAATAATGGTTTGAGAAATAATATATACTTATAAATAAACTGCACTGGGAAATTGTGACTGGTTTTGAGGTATATAATTGTGTTTTGTGCAGGTGGATTAGGATAGTATAGCCGTTATGCTACCAAAATTTTTATAAAATCATAACTAGGAAAAGTAATTGTAAGGAAAACTTATACTTTCAAGGGATATATTTTGATGTTAAAATAATTGTATTTTCTAAGAATTACATTGAAGCTTTTAATTTGGGTTATCGATTTGAATTTATCGAATGATTTAGATGGTTTGAGATGAATTAATTGAAATGATCAATAGATAATGAATCAAAAGAAATTTTTTGAAAGTAATTATGGACCTTGAGAGTCAAATGTAAATTTTAATGATCATAATGAAAGAGTCAAGTAAACTTAGTGAAATTGTATAGGATTGGACATGGGATTGGATTGAAATGACTATGTGGTTGCATACATTAATCATGCATAAATATACATAGTTCATGTCATGCATATTGCCTAACAGTTTTTAAACATTTCACATCATGGTTTTGAAGTGCATCAACTATTGTTTTAAAATGATCTGAATGATGCATAATTTAAACATTTTAAAAGATCGAACGAATATGAAACATTTTGATTTTATCACACTAATTCATAAAACGAAACTTAGTTCCCAATTGAATGAAAAGTTTTAATAGTATTTTACAATGTCTTAAAATATGAATGTTAAGTATTTATGGAAACTGAGTAAATGGTTTGAGATTGTTATCTCCTTTGGTGATCATGCATACTGATTGATATGTTAATGGCTTAATACCTTAGCCCAGTCATCAGCAAATCCATGATTAGCACTTGGCTAGTGAGCACTGTGGACTTTTTGATGATGGCCATTGTTACTGTTTTATAGGAATGGTTCAAGGATGGATACTTGGCCCATGCATGGATTACGCCATTTCCTATACTGCATCCCATATGGGATACTGTTCATGCATGACTTATTGGATGTTGACTGTCTCCACCGAATGTTTTATCGAATTAACTGTTTACTAACAGAAATGAATGTTTGATAATCAGAAAAGATAGTGACGATTTGATGATACTACTTGAAAGTATTTATTTATCTGTATTTGATTTAAATATTTTTACATTTGAAATAAACGAATATGTACAATTTGAACGTTTATGCTTTGAAACCCAGAATAAGAAATGGAAGGCATGTAAGTGCATTATCATGACTTCAAAAATAATGATTTACATCCCCTTAGTTTTAAAAGAAATAAATCGCATTGTTATGGTTTAAAGGAAAAGGAATTTGCATGGTTTTGAAGTAATTGCATACATTTACACTGATATGTTCACAATACTCATGCATCATTTATTAGTCTCATTAGGACAAGTGAGGTACTTCAAAGTATCCTTCCATACTCGACCTGGTATCCCTAATCGGTTATAGTACTTCTTTTGTCTGAATTCAAGTCAATGTTAGGGATAATTGATAAGACAATAACTAAAAGAACTGAGGACCCCAATTTTCTCATATTCAATATAAGCTACAGAGTATAGGAACTTAAAAGAAAATATTGATTTTTAAAATATTTAAATGAAGAGTCTTTTTGATAAGGTTCAGAGAGGTACTCGGTGAGGGTCTCACTAAGACTTTCTCTGTCCAAATCAGAGTGAGACCCTAGAATGTTGATATTTGAGATGAAATATGAATATAGTAAGAATCTATATCTCAAAATCACTTCGTTTTAGTGTATTTTGAAAAACAAGAAATAAATTCGAAAATGACAATCGTGTCTATACCCCGGATGAACTTTTCAGAATAATGATCAAACCAAATTGACTTCAGACCCACAAACTATTATAGAATAATCCTCGCACAAAGAAGTTTCACGCAGATCCAGCACGTGAACTGAATTACATGAAAGTGCCAAAAATAACAAAAACGAAAATCAAAAACACTTGTATGGGGTAATTTGGTAATTTCACTACCCATAATAAGTCGAACCACTTTATGAGTCAATAATTGACCAGGTTTAATTAAAATATATGAGAAAGAATAAAAAATAAAATATTAAGTTTGAATTTTAAAATATTAAATAAATGATACGACATAAATGGAAATAATGAAATTGTACAATGGTATAATTATCATTTAACATGAGAACTGGTCAAAATGGTCAATGTTGACAAAAAATTGACATGAATAAATTAAAATTTAATTAAAATTGTTAGTGTAATTCCAATATATACTAATTGGTGAATTAAAATAAATAATACATGATGATAAATTGTGAAATTAGAAATTGAAAAAAATAACAAGAAAAATTTAATAATGAATATTAGACTAAGATATAATATTTGAAGTTCTCATGTAAATCTTATAGTTTGATAATTAATAAATAATATATAAAGATTTAGTTGAATATTAGTAGGATTGAAATTGGAAAAGAAATGAGACTAAGCTAATTAGAATACTTGGTCAAAGTTAAAGAATGAAAATGAAAATAAAAATTGGAAGAGAATAAATGAGGTGTATGAAGAGTGTTGGGTTTAGGCTAGAAAATATGGTTATCATGTAAATTTTTGTGGTTAAGAATTAAAGGATAAAATATAAATGTTAATGAAAAATATTTGAGGAATAAAAATTGGTGGGAATTCCATCGCGTGTAATTGTATTATAGTAATTGGTAGAAAAGAAAATAAAGTAAATCAAATAAATTGTTGGAATTAGTAAAATGAAAGATGGGAAATTGAGATGTATCCATATTGTAACATTTGGTAGAAATAACTTAATTGTTGGAATTAATAAAGTAGAAAATAAGAAATTAAGAGAAAATTCATTAAAAAGTTATAGTATAGAATTTAATTTGGAGAGGAATACAAATTTAATTGTGGTCATGTGTAGTAATTAATAGAAAATAAAATAAATTGACTGTGGGAATTAATATGAATAATGAATAAAGATTAATTGTAAAATTTAAATTGGGAAAATAATAAATATAACACAAGAATGAAATATTTGACTATAATAAATAATTAAAGGTTATAGAATTTTAACGAAATTAAAATTAGGAGAATAAGACAATTTAAATATTGCTAAATTTTAGTATTTAATAAGAAAAAAAAATAATTACTATGAAAAGAGTGATAATTTAGAAAATAAAGATTAATGAAATAATCATTAGGATTGAAATATAAATTATCGATGACATGAAATTAAAGAAAGAATGGGATGTAATTGAAATTATATTTTGGTATTTAGTAGAAAATAAAATAAATTAATTATTGAAAATTATAAATTAAAAGATAGAAATTTATAAAACGCTTATTATAATTAGAATATGGAATTTTAAATATATTTGGGATTAATGTGCAGTGCCAAGAATTTGAAAGATAAGAGGCGTTATGTGATGCCGCCGGATTTTATACTGCACGGAAAATAGAGGTAATGAACATATATAAGAGTTGTATAGGAATTGCTTTATTTATACTCGATAATTTTCGAAAACCAATCTTAACTGTTTGCTTATCCGACTTGCCAAATCTAAGAAATAGAAATTTATCTTAAATTCTCAAAGTCCAAATATTTTTACATGGAATAATTTATATGAATTTAATTACATAAAATGATTTACATGAACTTAATTATATGAAATGATTTATATGCATTAATATATGCATTAATTTACATGACATAATTTACATGCATTGATTTACATGAAATAATTTACATGAATCGAATTACATGAAATGATTTACATGAATCGAATTATATGAAATGATTTACATGAACTGAATTATATAACATGAATTATATGAATTGATTTACATGAAATGATTTAAATGAAATGATTTATATAAATGATTTTATAAAATTGATATCTCCCTGATGATCATGCATACGAGACAGTGATGATTAGGTTGGGAGACGTCCCAGACTTTCCCCTTTACATGATATGACTATGAGAATTATGGTCAAACCCACAGGTTTACACAGTGAGCACCTGAACAGTGTGAACTGTGAGTGATCGACGATGGCTATTCGTTACAGTGTTTCGTAGGATTGGCTAAGGAGTTATGGATCCCTGACCTTCCTATACAAGTCCCTTACGGGATATAATGCGTGCATGAATCTCTAGGAGATTATTTTTCTACCGATATGTGATATTTAACAGATGATTGATTTATTAAATGATTGGATTTATGAGAATAGTACATAATTTGATTTAAAAGTGACGAAAGAAGTGATACGAGTTTTATAGTATATATTTTCTGATACAGGTGCATTTATTCTATTTTAATGATTTTAAATGAATCGCTTTACTGCACTGAACGAAATTACTGAAATTATTGTATTATCTCATGATCTTGAAATTGTTACCATACTTTTTTACTGAAATTGCATAATGAAATTGTTTAAAATAAAATTGTTTTATATATTGTTGTACATTGGAAACTACATGAAATTATCAATGTTCTATACTGCATAATTATTCCATTGACAATTGTTTATTCGCTATAGTCGCTTTTAGGGACCGAAACACGACATGTACTTTAAAGTACCTCCCATACTCCACCCGGTTACCTAGCCGACTATAGTATCCTTCCTATACCGTCTCCTAGTGAACCATTAGGAAATACATGTTTTTATGTATTTTAATATTATATCTCATAATTAGTAAAATAAGTTATTTTTATTCAACTACATATAGTACGCGCTTTTATATATGTTTCTTACTGGGCTTTCCCTAAAGCTCACCCCCTTACTCACCATCCCAGATATAGTTCAACATTGTACGTGCTGCCAGTTGCTTCCAGAATAGTTGAAGAAGATCATTAGAAGTTATAACATTAAGTACACAGGTACATGTTAATTTTATATTTATTTTCAGACTAGTATATGCACAGCAGATGTATTTGTAATGGGATGTAAATAGTGTAAAGTTAGATTAAAGATTTTATATAAACTAGTTGGATGTAATTACATTAAATTGCTATAAATATAATTGTAAATATTACTCTATAGATTTTATTCTAATTTTCTTGTTTATTATTTATGAATTAAATAACTTAATTGAATTAATGTTTAATTGTAATGGAAATTGTAAAATGAACTTACACTGACACTTGAAGCAAATCAACTAATACTGAATAATTGGATAAGAAAGATGGAAGTAAAAAGGAAAAATTTAGTTTGAAATTTTATAATTCTGGGCGTTACAAACTGCATTTAATTTTATTGATCATGTAGATGCATATGTATAGGATTTCTACATATAGTTAACATGATATTCTATCTTTTATATATGTTTCTTACTGGGCTTCCCCAAGCTCACCCTCTTACTCACTATCTTAGTTTGTTCATCGATAAATGTGGCATATGCTATTTCAAATTAATTGAAGAAGACTACTAGAAGTTAAATTCTTAAGCAAGCATGTATATGTTGAGTATTATATTTTATATTCAAACAGTTAATGCACAGGTAATGTAATTATACTTTGGGATGTAAATCATATGGTGTAGTACCAAAGAATGTTAACAGAACTAGTGGGATGTACTTGAATCGAATTGATATAAAAGAAAGTAAAGATTTGGATACTATAGTATATATTCTGATTTATTGTATTATTATTTATTTCTTAATGATCAAATGATAAAATTATTGATTTGTTATCGAAAATTATAGAGTGAACTTACACTGACACCGAATGTAAATCAAATGGTAACGGATATTTGAATGAGAATGATAGTATCGAAAAGAAAAAGTTGTTTGAAAATTCACGTTTTCGATCGTGACAAAGGAGCAATATTTGCCTAGTAAGTGTCAGTATAAGTAGGTTAAAATTGATTTACATCCCACATTGCCGTACATAATCTGAATATAAATTGCAGATAATAGTTAGAAAATAGCAAGAAATGTTGATTTGTCAAGGAAGATTGATGCATGATGGGGAGATATAGGTGGAACAAGAATGATAGTTATGGATATTGTAGGGAGGTATTATGGAGATAAGTACGAATGATTGGGAATGATTAACAGAATTGGGTTTGGTTGGAAATGATCAGAAGTGATTGATAGTATTTTGTTTATTTAGAGATGGTAGAGTGATCGTAATGGATATTAGTAGTATGGAGATTGATGAGGACTGAAAGAATATCATAGGATAGTTAATGAATGACATATACATTGTATAGAAAGGTTAACATGAATGGAGGAAATAGATATTGAGTGATTGAGAGTGATTGATTGAGATATGTATTGATTTAAAGGTAACGAAATAAGCATATAGGATATGTTTAATGTGGCAAAGGATACAAATCAACAAATGTAAGAGGATTGTTAGTGATGGTACTGACATTGTATGGAAGTACTAATATGAATGTAAACATAAATATTAAATTAACAAGTCTCAGGGCATTAAATTACTAAAACACCTATGCCAATTTTGGAGGACCAAATTCCTTAAAGGAGGGGAGGATGTGAGGACCCTAATTGTCATATGACTCCCTAAGTTAAGGATTTAAAAGAAAGAAAGGAGTGAAGGTTAACAGCATAGCTAAGGCTTCTGAATGAAAAGAATGTTGAAGTAAAAGGGATGTGTGCCCCACAGGATTATCCTTAACTTGAACGAGGACAGAAGTGGCAAAATGTTAAATTTGAGCTCGAAATACATAACTGGTAAGAAGGCCATTCTCTGAAATTCCTTCGTTTGAGCATGCCTAGGTTTGTGTGCAACAAATTCGAAATGATGATTTTGTCCATAGCCGGGGAGAACTTCTCTAAATAACTATCAACCTAGATTGGCTTTAGACCTATAGACTGTCATAGGAAAATCCTCGCATGAAAAAGTTTCACGTGGATCCAACCTCTGAACTGAATTACGCGAAAATGCAAAAACAACACGAACAAGTTGTTTATTATTATTATAAATGAACATATTTAAATCAAAATAAAAATAAAAAACAGATTTAAAAATGATAAAAATATTAGGTAGGACATAAATGTAAATAATGAAATTGTAAGGGAGCAAAATGGTCATTTCTCAAGTGCTGATATTTTAAAGGTAATGATGAGCTTTGGAAAGTGATTAAGCCATCTTTGGATCTTAGTAAAAAAAAGGGATTTTGTAGTAATTGATTTGAGTGGAAAACAAACAAAGCTTAGTAATAAACTAAAAAAGTAAGGGTAAAATGGGAATTTCACTATAAAACCTATTAATTTATTTATTTAACCAATTAAAACACATATTCTCTTCTCTTATTAAGGGGCAGCTAGCCAACACTTATCAAATGGGAGAGAAACCATGGAAATGGCATGAGAAAGAGAAGAAAAAAAGAGGAAAAAGGAGAAAAAGAAGGAAAACACCAACTTTTAGCCATTAAACCCTCTTCCACCCTTAAGTAACTTGTTCCTCTCATCATCCTCTCTCTCATATCTTGGAACCAGCCATGGGAGTGACCATTTGAGGGCTATTTTGGCTACTGGAAGTGGCTGTACATGGAGAGGTAAGAGGAAACAGCCATCATTTTGCATTCTCCCTTTTGATTTCAACTATTTCATGGTAGTTTAACATATTTATGGTTGAAATTTGAAACAAATCAGATTGTATGGACATACTAGGGTTCGATCATGTGGGTTTCCTACGAGGAAATTGTTGTTCTCATGCTCAAAAAGTAGTAAAGTTGCAAGAAACAAGGTGTAAAGTGTGTGTATGTGCTGATGTTGCAATTCTACCGAACTGTCCTAATTTGAGTTCCATGTTTAAATGTTTAGTTTGGAGGTTTTACAATGAGAGAAATTTTGAAAAACTTATGGTAGATAGCCTCCTGAGTTAGGAGAAAGTCAGTTTTGGAATTTTGAGATTTAGAGTTGTATAACTCGAGATATAGGCAAATGAATGCAGGGCACTCTGCCTAGAAAATGTGAATCCAATGGTTGCTTTGAAAAATTTTAGAAAATAGCCCAGGTTGAATTTGGTTACAAGGCATACATTGCCATAACTATAAATGAGTTAGGAATAATACAGCTTTGAGTTTACACAATTTGGACGACTCTGCAATTAGATATGAACTAATTTGTGCATAGAGGTCAGTAGACAGTTCAGCCAGAATGCACCTAAAAACATAGTGAATTTGTGGAATTATTAAAAATGACTCAGAAATTATAAAATTGTGAAATTTACCTTTATGAATAGGGAATTGAATTAGGATTCACATGGTCTTGGATTCATAATTTTTAGTAATGAAATTTTTAATGCACAAAGGTTAGGAAACCATCCAGCCAAATGTGCCAAATTAGATCGAACTTTGAAAAATTGTGGAAAACAACATAAAATGAATTAGGAAGTGAGCCCTACACGTTTGAATAGGGAATTAAGTTAGGTTACATAAAAAATTGACAATATATTAATTGGAATCCAATATTTTTGGTTATGAACAGAAAGGTATCGATAGGTCGAAAAGTTCTTGCAAAGGGTGAAACTTTGGTGAGCATGGTTGGATAAGATAATCAAACTACTAGTGAGTATGTATTATGATGGTGTTTTCTATGGAAGTGTTGAAACTGAACTTGTACGAATAATCCTCTGCAACTTTGAAGCTAAATGAGCAAAATTAGAAGAAGGTTAATAAGGATCTGCCCACGGGTTTAATGCTACCAATCGTACTATCCGAATGAAATGACACTGTAAAGATAAGGGGCATATATAGAAGAAGTAGGATGGTATCGTGTTGCATATTAGGCTGGTTTTGGTTTGTTGTTGGAAATCAAATATGACTGATAAATCTTAAGCTTGGAAGTATGGATATGAGTAGAAATTCTTGTTTGATGACATTAAATGATTTCATGCTTGCGAATTGGTTACTATCATAGTTAAAGGATAATGATGATATAATTGTGGTTTGAAAGATAATGGATAAATGACAAATTGAGTAGTTGATGTATGAATAATGGCTTGCGATATAATATATACTTAATAAACTGCACTGGGAAATTGTGACTGGTTTTGAGGTATATAAGTTGTGTTTTGTGTAGGAGGATTAGGATAGTATAGCCGTTATGCTACTGAAATTTTTTATAAAATCATAATTAGGAAAAGTAATTGTTAGGAAAACTTATATCTTCAAGGGATATATTTTGATGTTAAAATAATTGTATTTTCTAAGAATTAAATTGAAGCTTTCTATTTGGGTTATCGATTTGAATTTATCGAATGATTTAGATGGTTTGAGACAAATTAATTGAAATGATCAATAGATAATGAACCGAAAGAAATGTTTTGAAAGTAATTATGGACCTTGGGAGTCAAATATAAATTTTAACTATCATAATGAAAGAGTCAAGTAAATTTGGTAAAATTGTATAGGATTGGACATGGGATTGGTTTGAAATGATTATGTGGTTGCATACATTAATCATGCATAAGTGTATATAGTTCATGTCATGCATATTGCCTAACAATTTTTAAATGTTTCACATCATGGTTTTGAAGTGCATCAACTATTCTTTTAAAATGATCTAAATGATGTATAATTTAAATATTTTTAAAATAAAACGAATATGAAACGTTTTGATTTTATCACACTGATTTATAAAACGAAACTTAGTTCCCAATTGAATGAAAACTTTTAATAGTATTTTACAATATGTTTTAAAATACGGATGTTTAATATTTATGGAAATTGAGTAAATGATTTGAGATTGTTATCTCCTTTGGTGATCTTGCATATTGATTGATATGTTAATGGCTGAATGACCTTAGCCCAGTCATCAACAAACCTACAATTAGCACTTGGCTAGTGAGCACTGTGGACTTTTCGACGATGGCCATTGTTACTATTTCATAGGAATGGCTTAGGGATGGATACCTGGCCCATGCATGGGTTATGCCATTTTCTATATTACGTCCCTTATGGGATACTGTTCATGCATGATTCTATTGGATGCTGACCGTCTCCACCGAATGTTTTATTGAATTGACTGTTTACTGACGGAAATAAATGTTTGATAATCAAAAAAGATACTGACGATTTGATGATATTGCTTGAAAGTATTTATTTATCTGTATTTAATTTAAATGTTTTTACATTTGAAATAAACAAATATGTACAGTTTGACCGTTATTGCTTTGAAACCCATAATATGAAATGAAAGGCATGTAAGATGAATTATCATGACTTTAAAAATAATGATTTGCATTCCTTTAGTTTTGTAAGAAATAAATCGCATTGTTATGTTTAAAGGAAAAGGTATTTGCCATGGTTTTGAAGTAATTGCATACATTTACACTGACATGTTCACAATGCTCATGCATCATTTATTAGTCTCATTGGGACACTTATAGTCAGATCTAGGGACTGGGAGAAGTGAGGTACTATAATGTATCCTTCCATACTCAGCTCGGTATCCCTAACCGGCTATTGTACTTCTTCCGTCTGAATTCAAGTCAATGTTAGAGATAATCGATAAGATAATAACTAAAAGAACTACATTGATTTTTATTCATCATGTAGATGTATATGTATAGGATTTTTGCATATAGTTAACATGATATTCTTTCTTTTATATATGTTTCTTACTAGGCTTCCCCTAGCTCACCTCTTACTCACTATCTCAGTTAGTTCATCGATAAACGTGGTGACTGCTGCTTCAAATTAATCGAAGAAGACTACTAGAAGTAGTCTTAAGCGAGCAAGTATATGCTAAGTGTTATATTTTACATTCAAACAGTGTATGCACAGCTAATGTAATTATACTCTAGGATGTAAATCGTATAGTATAGTGCCAAAGAATGTTAATAAAACTAGTGGGATGTACTTGAATTAAATTGATATAAATGAAAGTAAGAATTTGGATACCATAGTATATATTTTGATTTATCGTATTATTATTTATTGGTTAATGATCAAATGATAAAATTATTGATTTGTTATTGAAAATTATAAAGTGAACTTACACTGACACCAAATGCAAACCGAATGGTAACGGATATTTGAATGAGAATGATAGAATCGAAAAGAAAAACTTGGTTCGAAAGTTCACGTTTCCAGTCATGACAACTTCCCTTTCTTACCAAATCTCATTATGCCTTCAGATAAAGAGATCTTCAAGAATACTTTATCCCTAACTTAAAACTCTAAGGGTCTCCTTTAACTATCAGCATAGTGCTTCTATCTATTTTGGGCTGCTCTCAGTCTATCACATATTAACCTCGCATCTTCAGAAGCTTTCTTTACTAACTCCGAAGCAAATATCTCTCTTTCACCTACCTTTTCCCAGCCAATAGGGGACCTACACCTATGTCAATATAACGCCTCATACGGTGCCATCCCAATGCTAGAATGAAACTTGTTGTTGTATGCAAATTCAACCAGTGCTAAATAATCATCCCGTGAGCTCTGAAAGTCCATGACACATGCCCTCAACATATCCTTAAGGGTTTGTATTGTCCTCTCTTACTACCCATCAGTTTGAGAATGAAAGGCCGTGCTAAAGCTCAGTCTAGTTCTTAAGGTATCCTGGAAGTGTTCCTAGAAACAGGAAGTAAACTGAGAATCTCTGTCCGAAACTATACTATCTAAGACTCCATGTTGCCTCACTATTTCTTTGACAAACATATTTGCTAAGGCATTAAGTGAATCAGTAGCTTTCATAGCTACGAAGTGGGTGGAATTTGTCAATTTATCAGCTATCACCTATATTGCATCATAATTCCTTCGACTCTTCAAGAGTCCCATGATGAAGTCCATAGTCATATGCTCTCATTTCCATATAGATATAGACAAAGGCTTTAGTAAGCCCGTTGGTTGCTGGTGTTCAACCATAACCTTTTAGCACACAAAACATTTTGACACAAAAGTTGCTATATCCTTCTTCATACCAACTCACCAATACATTCTGCATAAGTTCTGATACATCTTTGTAATATCTGGATGCATTGTGTATTTGGAGCTGTGTTCCTCTTCCATAATTTGTCTCTCCAAGGCCTCACTATCCGAAATACAAAGCCTACCCTATATCTCAACAACCATCATCTTCAATTCCAAAATCTGAGTCTTAACTCGACTGTATCCTACTAGAAATCTCAACAAGTCTAGGATCATCTTTCTAAGCTTGTCTGATCTGATAAAAAATACTAGGCTCTATCCTCAAGCTAGCCATGAAACATTGACCTTCAGGCTCTATGTTTAGATTCAGTTATGAGAATTTCTACATCAAATCCCACTTTTTAACCATCATGTAGCTAACCATGCCCATATTCTTCCTACTCAATGCGTCAGCTACTTTATTTGCTTTACTCGGATATTAAAGAATCTTATAGTCATAATCCTTCAATAGCTCCATCCACCGTCTTTGTCTCATATTATCACATACCAAAAAATCAAATATTTAATCAATTTCACAAATCAAATCACTTGGGTTGGGCTGTCTACAGTGTCAACTTAAATTCAAAGTAAAAATTTATTATTTTTATACAAACCTAAGATTCAAATTTCCAAACTCTAAAAATAAATATAATAACTACCTTTTATATTTACATCCCAAGTATTATGTACATAAGAGTGCACTGTACAGAGAGTTTAAATACATAAAAGAAATATTTCGTATACCTCGACGAATACTGATGGTCACCTGAGGGATACCAAAATCAGGTCCTTCATAAAGCAGACACGAACTACTGTAGTAATCTGGGAGTGGAAAAATAAAGGGGTAAGCTAATTGTTCAGTAAGGAATATATATATACAAAAGCTGATACAATGTATCCTATATACAGTTTAATAAACGAAATTTCATACAAAACCATGAATTTATAATCTTAAAATCAAATGGGCACGATCTAACGGAAAGAATATTATAGTGGATTAGATAACCAAATGAGTATGGGAGGATACTTTGAAGTACCTTACGTGTCCTGGCATCTAAGTCCACTATAAGAAATTTAATTCTATTTAAATAAATTACAAATTCAGTAATAAATTCAATATTATATAACAAATATTTCTTATTTTGGAAATCACAATTTACTCCTTAAACAATATTAAATCATATGGGTATAATTTTCCAAACAAATAATTCATATAAATATAACTTGTGAATCATATCATTTAAATCACACATAAATAGCATATAATTTGAAAATCAGAAATAAATCAAATCTAGGAGTGCTTGGATCTATGTTAACTAGGGATTTACCACCCTAGCATAAATTTAATGGAGATTAGAGGGATTTACCACCCTAGCATAAATTTAATGGAGACTAGGTTACACCCAATAGACACATGCACAATAATAGATGTATGACCATAGTCAGGGGGCCATAGTGTGTACACTAGCTAGGTGACACCTGTGGGAGCTAAAGACTGGGCTAAAGTCAATAACATCAGAATGGAATGGAAATGCATGTACCCGCAGGTAGCTATGGGATTAACAGTCTCAAAACATTTCATAAATATTTTCTGAGTTGTTTACATAGTTAAAATAAATAAATCATGCCGTAAATAATTTCACAAAGAATAAATTCATAATTCAATATAATTAAACATAAAAGCACATATATTCTCAAAATAATTATTTCATATTCAAAATAAATTAATTTAAATACTGCATAGGAGATAAAAAAATAAATAAGCATTAAAGAACAAATAAAATACCATAGATATATTTAGTAACCGAATTTGTGATATAATTTACACTAAATCATATTTAATAATTCCAAATTAAAGATCTAAATTCGTCCCCTTTTTATTTCCAAAGCATCATGCTAATAGATGAATTTTAAGGGTTAGGTCAACTTACAAAAAATTTCGGTAGCGTAATGGTTTGCTGTAACCTAACACCCTGCTTGAAAACACAACTTCAAACCATAGTTTCCATTTTTCCAAATTTCATCCAAAATGCCAATTTCAATTCCATGGAAGGCAAATTTTATGAAAACATGCAATGAAGTATCCCTACGCTTCACACATATATCCCTTACCTCTTAATTTTTCGGTATTCGCCTTGTCAGCATCAGTAGCACCTTCTGATCTCGAGGCTACAAATTCATTATTCAAAATCGATAAATTCACTATATTTTAATTATGTGATAACCATAAATTTTTCATTTGTTGGAAATTATTAATATTGGAAATTAATATTACTGGAAGTATATAAGTTGAAATAAATTAATAAAATTATGAGATCGGAATATTAGAAAAGAATTCCGAGAATCGAAGAAGGGACTGATTGAGAAATTCGTGTGAAGAAAAGTTAAATTGGAAATTCGAAAAATAATGAAAAGAGGAAATTTAATTTGGATAAATGGAAATCCAAATTAAATAAGAAAATGAGAAATGAAAGAGAAATATATTTATATAATTATAAATTATATAAATGTATTTTTATATAAATACATATGTATTGAAATACTATATAGTATATATTAATATACAGAGGTATATATAGATATATATATATACTATTGTACAAATTTAAATAGTACATATGTATATAAAAATATAAAATCTTATGTATATATAAATATATACATATATAAGAAAAGTAAATATTATTTTTTTCATCAAAATTTGTATATATATATATATATATATTGTAATACAATATATATCTATAAATACATATATATATATGAAATATATATATTAATTCAAATTAAAATTTATATATATGTATTTTGTGTATAATATATATGTTATTATATTATGTTTATATGTGATAACCGTAAATTTTCCAATTATTGGAAATTATAAATATTGAAAATAAATAAAATTATGAGAACGGAATATTGGTGAAAATTCCGAGAATCAAGAAAGGAATGGATGGTGGAAATTCCGAGGATTGAGGAAGTGATGAAATTGGAAATTTAAGTGAAGGAAATTTAAATCGGAAAAATAAGATGAGATATTATGGAAAATAATGAAAGAAGGAAATTTAATTTGGATAAATGGAAATCCAAATTAAATAAGGAAAATGAGAAATGAAAATAAAATATGTTTATATAATTACTAATTATATAAATGTATTTTGATATAAATACATATGTATTCAAGTATGACATTTTATGTATATGTAAGTATATACATATTTGAGAAAATGTAAATATTAAATTACATTAAAGTTTGAATATGTATATATTGTAAATACAATATATATATACGGAATTATTACATTTATATAAATATTTATATAAATGTTATTTAATTTTAAAATATATAAATATACATATATATATACTAGACATATATTTTGTAATATACAATATATATTTTATATATAACATATATTGTATTATATGATATATGAAATAATATATGTATAATATATAGTATATATTATATGTATAAAATATAAATTATAGTATATAATATGGGATATTATATACTAAAAATAGAAAAGAAACAAAACAGAAAAGGAAAGGGCAGGATCGGGGAAGGAATCCCGACCCCTTCCCAGCCAAAAGCCGACGGCGGCGGAGAGGCCACCGCCGGCGAGGGAAAAGGGAAGAGACGGCGCCGGCTAGAGAGGAGAAGACGACCGGCGACGGAAACGGAAGGGACCAGAAGCGGAAACAGGGGCGGAAGCCGACGAAACCGGAAGAGGAAAGGAAAACCAGATCTGGCGGTGCCGGCCAAATCGGTCGTCGCCACTACCACCGAAGCATCGCCGGAGGGAGAGGAAGACGATGGAGGCCACGGTTCAGGCAGAGAACGGCGGAGGAAGGCCGACGGAGGAGGAGTAGTGACCGAACCAAAACCGAGTAGATCCGCCGCCGTGCCATCGATTCGTGACGAACGGAGGCCAGATCCGGCTTCACTGTGGTGCCGGCCAGCTGCTGAGCCCCTGAGCCGCCGGAGAACCGGCCGCCGGCGAGGAACCGGCAAGGAAGGAGGCAAACCGGTCCGGCGAGAAAAGAAAGAAAAGGAAAAAGAAAAAGAAAAAGGAAAGAAAAAGGAAAAAGAAAAAGAAAAGAAAAGAAAAGAGAAAAAGAAAGAAGGAAGAAAAAGAAGGAAGAAAAAGGGAAAAGGAATTCCGGGAGATCCCGAGAATTACGGGAATCGGTAAGAAATCCCGAAAAGTATTAAATTATTTAAATAATTTATTTATTTAAATAATTATGGAAAAATTCTAAATTTTAGAATTTAATTTCCAGAAAATATCCTCGACAACCGAGCCGATGGAATCGGGCGAGGTGAACACGGGCGCGACCTTCGAGAGGTAGTCGCCGACCCGAAACAGGTAAGGGAGACATGTGCCGCCTGTAAGGATATTCGGCCACATGTTTTAAATTATGCATTTAAATTATAAATGCAATTTATATTGATTAGTTTTGAAATTTGTGGTGATTTATCGGTTTCAAATTGTGGTGAAATACTGGTTGAAAAATATAAAATGTATTTTCGTGCAGGAGGCTAGCCAAATCGGCAGTCGTTATACTGCCGAAAAATTATCAAATAATTACTGAAATTTACCGAAAATCACCGAAAATCATAATAAATGATTTGATTTCACGTGAAATGATTTTCAAGTACGAAAATCGAGAAATTAAGTAAATTTCATAAAACATGAATATAACGATATTTGATTTTTAAAATATTCATGTTTTCGAGAATGGTAAAAAGGAAATCACCGAAAATTTACCCTGTAGGTGATATTTCACGTGAAACGAGATGGAAATGAAAAAGAGACTGAAGTGAATATTTTTATAAATATTCTTAAATATTCACTTGATTTCATATAAAACCTTTATGGTTTTAATTATGGAAATAATTAATTATGAAAATTCCATAAAGGTTAAGAAATGAAGAAAAACTATGATTTCGAGACTAGAGGTCTCTACACGTGTTTTTAAAAGAAAACATGGTGATGGGAATTTAAAGTTAGAAAATAAATAATTTATTTTCATAAATTATAAAAATGATTTGTTTGAAATTCCGATAATTATAAAACCATGTTTTCGATTGAATGCACGGAAAAGTGTGCATATGTGTTTTACGGTGGAAAAAGGACAGTTTTGCCCTTCTATATTTTCAGTAATGATTTATAAACTGTTTTCACCGTATGGAAAATATGATTTATACCTTTATGAAGTATTTTGAGAAATGTTATTTTAATTTAATTATTTCATAAAGGTGATGATTTATTACATGTGAGCCTTATGGATATTTGTGAAATGTTTTAATTTACTGCATTTAAAATCCATAAAGGCTATGGTACGGTTACACTATTTTGAGACTTAGGCCCCGAGCTTCATGCATCACATATACTGTTACTGTCACGTGGCTGATTGACCAGCTAGTCATCAGCGTCCCGGATTGTCGCCTAGCAAGCGTACACCGAGGACATTATAGATCATGGCCATAGATCTCATTACTGTTACTGTGTCCCTTAGTGGACGATGATAGCATGATTTACTTGTAGGGTGTTGCCTAGTCTCACTTACTGCTTACTGTTTACTGTTTACTGATTTCTGAAAGGATTTACGATATCCTATTTACTGTACTATACTGTTTACTGTTTATTGATGAAAGACCGTACCAAAACATTGTGTTACTGAACTGTACTATTTATTGAAATGGTAGCCATTGATTACTATTTTACTGAACTGAAAGCTACCATTTACTGTTTACTGAACTGAAAGCTACCTTATACTGATTTCTGAATTGGTAGCTACTATTTACTGTCTACTGATTGAACCGTATCGAGTTACTGTTTTACTGAATATACTGTTTTACTGAGCTGTACGATACGGTTACTGATTTGAAATGAGAAATAAATGTTTATTCTAAAAGAATAATATAAGAATTATTTCTAAGATAGAAATAATCGAAGAAGTAATTATCCAATGATTGGATATTTACAAATCACTGTATTATACTGTTTTTACTGTACCGAAGAGAAGAGAAGTAAACCACTATTTTTACTACTGAACTGTTATGTGTTTTAAAGTATATTGAAGTGAAAAGAAATAAGTGGTTTACTTTGTGGAAAAGCGAAAATTATATCGTTTTGAAAACAACGGAATTGATATTCTCTACAGTTGCTTCTAGGTTCCGGAACAAGTATGGTATTCTAAAATACCTATCTTATTCTATCTGGATCCCTAGCCGACTGTAGTATCCTTCCTACATGTGAGCCTAGAGCCAGTTAGGAAGATTTTAAAGAAAATGAAAAAATTTATTTTCAGCATATAGATAGTTGAATATCAAGTGTGACATATAACTCTCTTACTGAGCCGTGGTTTGCTCACCCCTTAATTTTAACATTTCAGGTTTTGATGGTGGTGAGATCCAATATTTGTGGATTACGGCTGCACATAATGGACAATGTGACAGACCGACTGATTTATATGAGGTACGATCATTTATTTTCTGTATTTAGACATGTATGCAGTACTACTTGCTTATTAAGTAAGATAGGGGATGTATATAATATAAATAATATTTTATGAAATTGTTTAACATAAGAAATAAAGTGAAGTATCACAGACAGCCCAACCGGATAAATTGTGTAAAATAAGAAGAAAAATGTGGTAACGGGTCGTTACAGATTTAATGGTATCAGAGCATGGTTGGCCTGATGTCTGTGAATACTTTTGGAAGAAAAAATGTTAAACATCCCCGGTAGTACTGTATCGTCTGAATACATAGAGAAAATAAATGATTGTAAATTGAGTAAAATGAATTAAAGGGAGTGAGAAAGTATAAATTGAGAATGTTAAAGAAATAATAGGCTCAGAAATTACCAGAAGATTGGTGATTCTTTTAATCTAAATGAAGGCCTGTTCGGTAAGGAATCGAAAGGACTCGGTGAAGGGCCCCACCAGTACTTTTCGGTCCGGATCGAACTGAGACCTGAAAGTGATGATATAAAGGAGGAGAATGCAATATCATCATTAAATAGACTTTAAGATCACTGATTGAGGGTAATTTGAAGAGAGAGAAAATTTTTGGCAAAAAATGACCAAAATACCCCTGACTCTAAAATTTTACCGGGAGTCAGAATAGACCAATAGAGGTTGGAATTGATTGATTTGACAGAGAAATTAATGATATAAAGCTGAATTACAAGTAAAATAATCCAATTGTGGATCTTAGTAGATTTCTCTGTCGAAATCGAGTGAGATCTAAATTGCTGATATAAGTTTCAGAAAGGATACTATCAGCACATAAATGATCAGATCATTGATTTAAATGTATACTGAGGAGAAAGAAATAAATGTCAAAATGACGAAAATGCCCCTATGTTGGGCGATGTTTCAAATAGTGATAAAATCAAGTTAATCTTGAATCCATTGATAGTAATGGAGTTATAAATGGCATAGAGGATGTCATATGACTATAGCGATCCCTATTACTGATTCCACTGACACTTAGATTATGGACGCGAGTGGTGAGTGACCTAGTGAACGGGCTGGGCCTCACGATTGATCCTTGAGGGGGCTAGTGTGCTCGCCAAAAGAGGACGGTATAGATATGTATAGGCGAACGGCGGACGGGCCGGGGCCTTACATGATGCGATCCATAGAAGTGTAGTGGAATGTTGCAAAATGATTGGCCCGGTTATTGATTGTAAGGGCCTGGATTAAGAGTGTATTGAACGGGATCGTTGAATGCTATGAAAAGTGAAATGATTACAGGAATTGACTGATGAAGTGAATAACTGTAATAAATTGGTTAGCTGTAACATGTGTTGATAACTGTTATGCTTAATACAGCTTACTATAATGAGGTATGTAAGGCTGTAAAGTATGAGTGAACAATGAAATCAAGGTAGAGTGTGTGTCAAAATGATTTGAATAGTAAATGTCTCTGCCTTGAGAATACACAGTGAAAATGACAGGGCATAAGGATGAGATGTCCGAAATGATAAGAAATATGTGATTAAAGAAGTATCGGATTTGATCTCTGATAGAACTTCCAGAGTTATATAAATTGGAGGAATCGAGATAACATTGACTCGATTTTGAATATGAAACCTGATTCTAAGCTTATATCGGAGAACTTAAGAAAATCTGAAAGCTTAAGGAATCTACTCTGGAAAATGAAATTAAGGAAGTTGGCTGCATAAGTGTAAAAGAGAGCAGCACAAATGATTTTAATAAGTAGATGAATCGATATGATATAGTAAATGGTTACTATGTAATAAAGTTCTTATAAAGAACAAGTATTCATCTACATGATGAAATGGACGCTTTATGGATTTGATTTAATAAACATGAGGAGTTAATAAGACTAGCCTCAGTATAAAGTGTCCTTAGATAAAAGATTGGAGACTGATGTCCATAAGATGATTAGAACTCGGAGTGAATTTTACGAGTTCCTATTGAGATTACGAGGTTAACGATTTGCCTTGTGAGGTATATAAGCCTAAGGAAAGAGGCATCCATACATGAGTAAATTGATGAAATACTGATAGAGTTTAAAGTACAAATGGAAAATGAGCAGCATTGTGGTATGACTCTTAAACTCTTAAAGACTGTGGAATTATGTAAAGATTGGCAATTAAGAGGTTTGGCTAGACAGTATCTCTTTCTGAGATATATAATCTCGAAATGACAAAATGACGGTGAATCTGTCTATGATAGAGAGGTAATAATTGATATACGAAAGTAATGAGTCTAGCTAGATACTACTGCCAGTTTATAAAAGAGTGATGAGACTAGCTGCTATACTAATGTGATGTAATTAAAGAAAGAAGTTAAAGTCGGTAAATGAATAAGTGTAGGGAAAAGATGGTATGCAAGATTTTAAAAGATCTTAGCAGTATAGTACCATACCAATCGAGAAAGCCGACTAAAAGAATGAAAGTGGAATAAGGAAATAAATTGCATGATGAGAAGGGAACATCAATATGAAACAGTTCCCGAAGGTAAGACTGAAAGTGATTTGTATTGGTTATCACATAACTGTGGCAAGATGAAAAATCAAACCAAATGTGACAAGTGAAATTAATGATACTCCAAGGAGTAAGATAAATGACAAGTATTATTTACTGCCAGTATATAAATGAAAAAATGATCATACATATAACCATCGTAACATGATAGAAACGGTGGAAGTATATAGATGATGTGGTGATTAAATACATAAATTGAGGATTCAATTGTGGAATCTAAATTATGAAAAGAAATTTAAAGACCATACTACATGAAGAGAATATGATTGTCTCATGATCTATGACTGTAAGAGATGATCAATAGTAAAGTCTGCAATGAGATGCAGCCTTAGTAGAATAAATGTGTGAATATGAATACTGTGAATAATAAAGAGTCCAAAAGAGATATGATGATATGGAAGTGATTAAAGACTGATGATCTAAATAGAATCACTTTCCATTATCAGTATTCTAGATTCTCTAGTGCCTCAGTCGAAGTATAAATGTTAAAGGATGTGAATGTGTATGTACAGTTCCAGTGAGCCTTACATGCGATGGGAGTCTCTGAGATGCCATATGCTAATGAGAGAATAGCAAAAGGCTTTGAGATTCCAAGTGTACTGATAGCACCGCTCCATACTGATATATATATGAGCGTGAGATGTAAACGCTCCATGATACTGAGAGTGTGTGTGCATGAGATGTGAAAGCTACTGGGACACTTACATATAACTGACTGACATGTGTAATTGATAGTTTTAAACTATATCGACTTGGCACTAAGTGAGAAAAATGGACGATGAACAGCATAGATCAGCTGTGACATGAAAAATACTGTGCATGGACTCTTATGTGAAAAGAGTGGAAATGAATAACTCCCGATTTGAGAAATAAACTTATGGGAGTATAGACATATATGATAAAAGACAACATGTAGTGGTCTAAAGTATTTTTGATGTTGAAAGTATGCTGGCAGTAATTATGTAAAAGTTGACCTAGAGGTCAGAAGTCGTAAGTATACGGCATATACCACCTTTGGACTTAAGTTAAATTCGGAGGACCGAATTTCTTAAGGTGGGTAGAATGTGATAACCGTAAATTTTCCAATTATTGGAAATTATAAATATTGAAAATAAATAAAATTATGAGAACGGAATATTGGTGAAAATTCCGAGAATCAAGAAAGGAATGGATGGTGGAAATTCCGAGGATTGAGGAAGTGATGAAATTGGAAATTTAAGTGAAGGAAATTTAAATCGGAAAAATAAGATGAGATATTATGGAAAATAATGAAAGAAGGAAATTTAATTTGGATAAATGGAAATCCAAATTAAATAAGGAAAATGAGAAATGAAAATAAAATATGTTTATATAATTACTAATTATATAAATGTATTTTGATATAAATACATATGTATTCAAGTATGACATTTTATGTATATGTAAGTATATACATATTTGAGAAAATGTAAATATTAAATTACATTAAAGTTTGAATATGTATATATTGTAAATACAATATATATATACGGAATTATTACATTTATATAAATATTTATATAAATGTTATTTAATTTTAAAATATATAAATATACATATATATATACTAGACATATATTTTGTAATATACAATATATATTTTATATATAACATATATTGTATTATATGATATATGAAATAATATATGTATAATATATAGTATATATTATATGTATAAAATATAAATTATAGTATATAATATGGGATATTATATACTAAAAATAGAAAAGAAACAAAACAGAAAAGGAAAGGGCAGGATCGGGGAAGGAATCCCGACCCCTTCCCAGCCAAAAGCCGACGGCGGCGGAGAGGCCACCGCCGGCGAGGGAAAAGGGAAGAGACGGCGCCGGCTAGAGAGGAGAAGACGACCGGCGACGGAAACGGAAGGGACCAGAAGCGGAAACAGGGGCGGAAGCCGACGAAACCGGAAGAGGAAAGGAAAACCAGATCTGGCGGTGCCGGCCAAATCGGTCGTCGCCACTACCACCGAAGCATCGCCGGAGGGAGAGGAAGACGATGGAGGCCACGGTTCAGGCAGAGAACGGCGGAGGAAGGCCGACGGAGGAGGAGTAGTGACCGAACCAAAACCGAGTAGATCCGCCGCCGTGCCATCGATTCGTGACGAACGGAGGCCAGATCCGGCTTCACTGTGGTGCCGGCCAGCTGCTGAGCCCCTGAGCCGCCGGAGAACCGGCCGCCGGCGAGGAACCGGCAAGGAAGGAGGCAAACCGGTCCGGCGAGAAAAGAAAGAAAAGGAAAAAGAAAAAGAAAAAGGAAAGAAAAAGGAAAAAGAAAAAGAAAAGAAAAGAAAAGAGAAAAAGAAAGAAGGAAGAAAAAGAAGGAAGAAAAAGGGAAAAGGAATTCCGGGAGATCCCGAGAATTACGGGAATCGGTAAGAAATCCCGAAAAGTATTAAATTATTTAAATAATTTATTTATTTAAATAATTATGGAAAAATTCTAAATTTTAGAATTTAATTTCCAGAAAATATCCTCGACAACCGAGCCGATGGAATCGGGCGAGGTGAACACGGGCGCGACCTTCGAGAGGTAGTCGCCGACCCGAAACAGGTAAGGGAGACATGTGCCGCCTGTAAGGATATTCGGCCACATGTTTTAAATTATGCATTTAAATTATAAATGCAATTTATATTGATTAGTTTTGAAATTTGTGGTGATTTATCGGTTTCAAATTGTGGTGAAATACTGGTTGAAAAATATAAAATGTATTTTCGTGCAGGAGGCTAGCCAAATCGGCAGTCGTTATACTGCCGAAAAATTATCAAATAATTACTGAAATTTACCGAAAATCACCGAAAATCATAATAAATGATTTGATTTCACGTGAAATGATTTTCAAGTACGAAAATCGAGAAATTAAGTAAATTTCATAAAACATGAATATAACGATATTTGATTTTTAAAATATTCATGTTTTCGAGAATGGTAAAAAGGAAATCACCGAAAATTTACCCTGTAGGTGATATTTCACGTGAAACGAGATGGAAATGAAAAAGAGACTGAAGTGAATATTTTTATAAATATTCTTAAATATTCACTTGATTTCATATAAAACCTTTATGGTTTTAATTATGGAAATAATTAATTATGAAAATTCCATAAAGGTTAAGAAATGAAGAAAAACTATGATTTCGAGACTAGAGGTCTCTACACGTGTTTTTAAAAGAAAACATGGTGATGGGAATTTAAAGTTAGAAAATAAATAATTTATTTTCATAAATTATAAAAATGATTTGTTTGAAATTCCGATAATTATAAAACCATGTTTTCGATTGAATGCACGGAAAAGTGTGCATATGTGTTTTACGGTGGAAAAAGGACAGTTTTGCCCTTCTATATTTTCAGTAATGATTTATAAACTGTTTTCACCGTATGGAAAATATGATTTATACCTTTATGAAGTATTTTGAGAAATGTTATTTTAATTTAATTATTTCATAAAGGTGATGATTTATTACATGTGAGCCTTATGGATATTTGTGAAATGTTTTAATTTACTGCATTTAAAATCCATAAAGGCTATGGTACGGTTACACTATTTTGAGACTTAGGCCCCGAGCTTCATGCATCACATATACTGTTACTGTCACGTGGCTGATTGACCAGCTAGTCATCAGCGTCCCGGATTGTCGCCTAGCAAGCGTACACCGAGGACATTATAGATCATGGCCATAGATCTCATTACTGTTACTGTGTCCCTTAGTGGACGATGATAGCATGATTTACTTGTAGGGTGTTGCCTAGTCTCACTTACTGCTTACTGTTTACTGTTTATTGATTTCTGAAAGGATTTACGATATCCTATTTACTGTACTATACTGTTTACTGTTTATTGATGAAAGACCGTACCAAAACATTGTGTTACTGAACTGTACTATTTATTGAAATGGTAGCCATTGATTACTATTTTACTGAACTGAAAGCTACCATTTACTGTTTACTGAACTGAAAGCTACCTTATACTGATTTCTGAATTGGTAGCTACTATTTACTGTCTACTGATTGAACCGTATCGAGTTACTGTTTTACTGAATATACTGTTTTACTGAGCTGTACGATACGGTTACTGATTTGAAATGAGAAATAAATGTTTATTCTAAAAGAATAATATAAGAATTATTTCTAAGATAGAAATAATCGAAGAAGTAATTATCCAATGATTGGATATTTACAAATCACTGTATTATACTGTTTTTACTGTACCGAAGAGAAGAGAAGTAAACCACTATTTTTACTACTGAACTGTTATGTGTTTTAAAGTATATTGAAGTGAAAAGAAATAAGTGGTTTACTTTGTGGAAAAGCGAAAATTATATCGTTTTGAAAACAACGGAATTGATATTCTCTACAGTTGCTTCTAGGTTCCGGAACAAGTATGGTATTCTAAAATACCTATCTTATTCTATCTGGATCCCTAGCCGACTGTAGTATCCTTCCTACATGTGAGCCTAGAGCCAGTTAGGAAGATTTTAAAGAAAATGAAAAAATTTATTTTCAGCATATAGATAGTTGAATATCAAGTGTGACATATAACTCTCTTACTGAGCCGTGGTTTGCTCACCCCTTAATTTTAACATTTCAGGTTTTGATGGTGGTGAGATCCAATATTTGTGGATTACGGCTGCACATAATGGACAATGTGACAGACCGACTGATTTATATGAGGTACGATCATTTATTTTCTGTATTTAGACATGTATGCAGTACTACTTGCTTATTAAGTAAGATAGGGGATGTATATAATATAAATAATATTTTATGAAATTGTTTAACATAAGAAATAAAGTGAAGTATCACAGACAGCCCAACCGGATAAATTGTGTAAAATAAGAAGAAAAATGTGGTAACGGGTCGTTACATTATATATATTATATAAATATAATATAGTATATTATATACAAAAAAAAGGAAAACAGAAAAACAAAAAACGAAAAGGAATCGGGAACCCCGATACCTTCCCAGCCAGAGGCCGACAGCAGCGGAGCTGCCACCACCGGCGAGGGAGAAAGGAAAGAGTGAAACGCCACCGGCCAAAGGAAGGAAAGAGGTAGCCGGTGGCGGGAAAGGAGAAGGAAGGAAGGAAGGAAAATCAGCGGGAAACCGAAAGAGAAGAAGGAAAATAGTAACTGGCGGTACCGGCCGATTTGGCCACCGCCACTGCAACTGAAGCTTCGACGGAGGAAGAGGAAAGGGTAGGAAGCCACCAGTGAGGCCGACGGCAATTGAGGAAGGAGGAAAGAGAGGGGGAAGAAACCGAACCTAAACCGAATAGATCCGCCGCCATGCCGCCGAACCAGGCTGAACGAAGGCCACCGGTAGATTCGCTTGACTCTAGCCAACTGAGGGGCCATCGAACCGCCGAAGAAGAACTGGCCATGAGGGGAGGCTGACCGGTCTGAACCAGTCTGGCCAGAAAAGAAAAGAAAAGAAAGAAAAAAACAAAAGAAAAAGAGAAAAAGAAAGAAAAGAAGAAAAGAAGAAAAAGAAGAGAGAAAAGGAAATTTCCAGGATTCGAAAATTTCGAAAATTACAGAAAATCTCGAGAATTCGAAAAATCTGAAAAAATCCGAGAAATTCGATAAGAATTTCGGAAATTATTTTCGAGTATTTAATTTAAATAAATTATGGAAAAATTCTAAATTTTAGATTTTTATTTCCAGAAAAGTCCCTCGATGATTGAGCCGATGGAATTGGGAGAGGTGAACATGGGCACGACCTTTGAGAGGCAGTCGTCGACTCGAGACAGGTAAGGGAGACATGTGCCGCCTGTAAGGATATTCGGCCATATGTTTTTTAAATTGCATTTAATTTTATAAATGCGGTTGATAATTATTGGTTTAAAATTGTGGTGATTTACCGGTTTGAAATTGTGGTGAAATACCGGTTGAAAATATAAACTGTATTTTTCATGCAGGAGGCTAGCCAATCGGCAGCCAATATACTACCAAAAATTTACTGAAAATTACCGAAAATTATAATAAGTGATTTGATTTCACGACAAACGATTTTCAGACACGAAAATCGAGAAATCGATTAGTTTTCATAAAAACATGAATATACATATGATTAATTGTAAAATATTCATGTTTTCGAGAATTTGGAAAATGAAATCACTGAAAAATCTCTCGAAGTGTAAGATTACATGTAATACGAGATGGAAGATGAGAAGACAAAAAGTGAATATTTTATTAATATTCTTCAAATATTCACTTGATTTCAGAAATAACGTTTATGGTCTTAATTGTGAAGATAATTGTTTATAGAAATTCCATAAAGGTTAATTAAAGACGAAAAATGACATTTTGAGATGAAAAGGTCTCTACATCTGTTTACAGAAGAAAACATGGTAACGAGATTTTGAAATTTGAAAATAAATATTTTATTTTCATAAATCCTAAAAACAAGTGATTTGAATTTCGATAACTTGAAAACCATGTTTTTGATAGAAAGCACGGAAAAGCGTGCATATATGTTTTACGTTGAAAAAGATAGTTATGACCTTTTATATTTTACTATGATGATTTATAAACTATTTTCACCGTATGAAAAATTTGATTTATACCTTTATGAAATATTTTGAGAAATGTGATTTAATTTAATTATTTCATAAAGGTGATTATATTACATGTGAGCCTTATGGATAATTGTGAAATGTTTTACACTACTGTGTTTAAAATCCATAAAGGCTATGGTACGGTTTTTATACTGTTTTGAGACTTAGGCCCCGAGTTTCATGCATCTCACTTTTACTGTTACTGTCACGTGGCTGATTGACCCGCCAGTCATCAGCGTCCCGGATGTCACCTGGCAAGTGTACACCGAGGACACTATATAGATCATGGCCATAGATCACATTACATATTGTTACTGTGTCCCTTCAGGGATGATTACTGGTCCATTATTGGACGAAGATAGCATGATTTAATTGTAGGGTGAAGCCTAGTCTCACTTACTGATTATTGTTTATTAAAAGGATTTACGGAACCTTGTTTACTGTAATGTACTGTTCACTGTATTGAATTACTATACTGTTCACTGTTTACTGAGCAAAACTGTACCAAGACACTGTGTTACTAAACTGTACTGTTTACTAAAATGGTAGCAACTGATTACTGTTTTATTGAAAAGAAAGCTACCATTTACTGTCTACTGAACTGAAAGCTACCGTATACTGTTTACTGAATTGGCAGCTATTATTTACTGTTTATTGACTAAACCGTATCTAAATACTGTTTTACTGAATATTACTGTTTTACTGAACTGTAAGATACAGTTACTGAATTAAAGGGGAATTAATGTTTATTCGAAAAGAATAACATGAAAATTATTTCCGAAATAGAAATAATTGCAGAAGTGGTTATCCAATGACTTGGATATTTACAAACCACTGTACTGTCACGTGTTTTTAACTGTATGAAGAGAAAGGAAGTAAACTACGGTTTTACTACTGTACTGTCATGTGTTTTAACTGTACTGAAGGAAATAGAAGTAAACCATTGTTTTATTACTGAACTATCACGTGTTTTAAATTATATTGAAGTGAAAAGAAATAAGCGGTTTACTCTGTGAAAACGAAAATCATATCGTTTTGAGAACAAGGAATATAGTACTCTCTACAGTTGCTTTTAGGTTCCAGGACAAGATAGGTATTTCAAAATACCTGCCTTACTTTATCTGGATCCCTAGCCGACTATAGTATCCTTCCTACATGTGAGCCTAGAGCCCATCTAGGAAAATTTAAAGAAAGTGAAAAAGTTTTTCAACATATAGATAGCTGAATATCAAGTGTTGCATATAACTCTCTTACTAAGTCGTGGTTTGCTCACCCTTTAATTTTAACATTTCAGATTTTCGAGGACTGAGAGTCTGATATCTAAGGATTTCGGCTGCGCATTTGGGGATGATGCGACAGCTTGATTTAATACATGAGGTACGATCATTTATTTTTCGTATTTAGACTTATCTACAGTACTACTTTCTTGTGAATTAAGATAGGGGATGTAATTCATATTATAATTTCATATGAAATTGTTTAAATGTAAGTGAAAAGTAAAGTATCGCAGATAGCCCAACCGTCATAATGGTGTAATAATATGTGTATTATTATGTTACTGGACTGTTACAAATTAAAAGAATATTTAACTAATTAGTTTCTAGCACATTGTCTATTGTAGCTCTAAATGCAGTCTAATTTCTACCGGTGTTAAAATCACAACTTATGCTAAACACCTCCGTTTTCGATTCTGATTGAGCCTACAGTCTCAAAATAATCGTACATTATTTTAAAACCTAAATTACATTGAAATAAGCATAATTTTAGCCTCCCCTTATGTTGGCCGAAACTACCTACCTAACCCACACTTTGCATTTCTTTAAATTAAGTTTTATTACTTAATCTAAACTTGTTCTTTAATTTCCTACACCATTCTTGCATGAAATTCACATGGAATGGCCTCAAATTTATGCTCTCCTAGTCATGGCCGAATGGTTTCCTTCTCCCTACACCTGGTGTTTCTTCCATTTAAGTTTAATTAAGCTTGTTTTCATGTTTTTCTTGATTTTTTTCATGATTCCTGCATCAAATTCCCATCAAAACACATCATGTTCTTCAAGAATGGATGATGGCCCAAACCCTCAAGTGCCTAGTTACATTATTCTAACATGATTCAAGCTAAGAGAAGCATGGAAACATTTTAAACACATGGTGATTAACTAGAAAACCTTGAAAAGTTCTAAGTTTCCCAACCTCCTCACCTTGATTGAAACCAATGGAGGGCTTAACACTCTGATTTTTGTTGTTTTGGCACTTGATTTTGGCACCAAAATGTAGAGGAGGTTGAGGAAAACAAGGTTGGTGAAGACAACTTTTGATTTTAGTGTGTTTTTGGCTAGGTTTTTCTCACTTTCCCTTTTCTACAAGGTCACGTTAATATAGGAATTTTGCTACTAGTTTTTGCCAAAAATGAGAGAAGTAGAAGCTAGAAATTTCATTTTAAGTGATATTTTATTGGCCAATTTACTATTTTGCCCTTATACTTAAAGAAACTTTCCAATTTTACCGATAAAGTTTGACTTATTTGAAAACAATCTATATAATCTCCAAAATATTTTATTTAATCATAAAACACCTCTATTTAACTTGTTCTAATGGTTTATGAAGCTTTTGTTAGGGTTCGGTTACAGATTTGAGTGAAATTATCAAAATACCCTTAACTTTCAAATAAATTTTTGTTTTTGTATCTGATTTATTCCATCTGTCTACATGTTCTAAATCTATATTTCATGGGAAATTATTTATTATAGAGAGTGGGTCAAAAGTCATTCAGTTTGACCGTTATTAACAGATATTTTTACGGTTTATGGACTAAATCGTAATTTCCCAAATTGTTGCACATTTTTCGAAACATGGATAAATAATTGAGTCTAGGGTTAGGATTCTTACCATCTAGTTTCCAGCCCTGAATGTCAAATCCATCAAGTTCCACCTCCATCAGGACCTAAAGGGTTAGTGAGGCCCACTTGCCATTTTGCCTTTATACCTAAAATATAATTAAGAATTTATTAATTATAAAATATTCAATATTCTTAATTATATAAATAAAATTAGACAATGCTTCAAAATACGAGGTCTTACATTCCTCCCACCTTAAGAAATTTGGTCCTCCAAATTTGATCAAACTTGTATGACTAACAACTCAGATATTTCTATTTCATTAAGCTCTCCATGTGAGGATTGATTATATGGTACTATGCATGTAAAAATAATTATTTATTAAATTAATTTTTGGAATATTTTCATATTTTAAGGAAATAGTGATGTGGGCCTCACTTGGAATTTCGAGCCTGGATGTGTTTATGACTGATGAAATAGTGTACTGATAGTGTAATAATGATATTATGGAAATTTGAGACCCAAAATACTTCATTTGCATCATTTTGGGAAGTGTGACAAACAAATTGGAAAATGACGAATACATCCCAAATGTATTTTTGTAAATTTTACCCAAACCAAAAAGAATTGGGACGAAGTAAAAATGTCATGATATTCTACATGAGAAGTACTTTAACAAAGTGTCTACAGATTTCTTGAATTGATCCTTAAAATAGAAAAATTTATTGGTGGGTCGCAGGGGTAAAATAGTAATTTCTCACTATCTATGTACCGCGCGTCAATGAAACCACTTTTAATCATCAAGATACATTTAATATGACCATTTGGTACTGGAATCCAAAAATTTGGAGTGCATTTACATGGTTTTTACGCCAGCGAAACTATAAGGGCAAAATTGTTCGAAATTTTCATAACTAGGGGCATTTTACTAATTTTGCCCCTTTCCAGAATTTTCTACAGAATTATTTCTATAGGAGGCTGGCACTATTCATTGTCTCCCTGCCATAGTTCCCACGCCATTTGAGAAGAAAAACAAGAAAGAAAAGAAAACTTCACATATCTCACTATATACTTGATATCTCATCCCAATCCTTTTACCAAAATTAATCTACTCTTTGAGCTCTATCCAACCCTACCAATATTTTCTTGTATAAGTGACAAATCAAGGAGGAAGGAAAGAGGAAAGTTTCGGCCAAGGTATGGGTGCCATTATGCATTTTGTTTCCTTGAATTCTAATGGTGTAAAAATATCTATCTAAGCTAGTTAAGCATGTCTATACCAGTGGATTTGATTAAAAGTGATTAAATAAAATTTTGCCATTAATGGAGTGTTCGACCAAGCTTGAATTCTAATGGAATTATGGTGTCATGCATAAAATAGATGCCAAATTGATGATTAAACATGGTAGAATAACATGGCATCATTGGATTGTTGAATTTCCATGAGAAATTCAAGATATCAATTTTGGTCAACATAAGGGGTGCATGATCCATGGCTGTTTTTGATGGTTTGAGGGTAGATTTAGACTATAGAAATTACAAGGAGTTTGCTGGTATGCTTGGATTTAAAATCCAACATAAAATGAAAAAGTTATGTTATACCACCAATAGAATTTATACTGCAAAAATATTTACAGTGTCCAATGTGGCTGCATATAGACATAAATAATAGCTCAAAAATAAGTAATTAATGAGCTAATAATTTTGGTGAAATTATCTACAGCCCGGAAGTAACGAATTACGTTGGCGCAATCGAAAAAGTTGGATACCACAGACAGGTAAGGGATGCGTATGTGAACTGTAAGGATATTTTGAATGCATGATTTTAATGCAAATAATTTTATGAAAATGTTTCGAAGTGAATTGCCTTGGGAAATGTGAAATATGTGGCTGTTGGCTGGAAATATACTGTGTTTGGTTTGCAGGAAGGCTAGGGTATAAGCAGCTGCTATGCTGCTGAAATTTATTCGAAACTTCTTTGAAAATGTCATGAAATATTTTAGTGCATATTTGAATGATTCCCTAGCCTTGATGATAATGAATTTAATGTTTTTCATAAAACATGAATATTTCAAAAAAATATTATTTAAATATTCATGTTACTGTGTTTAATGAAAGCAAGGTTACTGAAAATTTCTCCTATATGTTTTACAGTATATGAAGTGGATTATAAAGTGAAAATGTGGAAAGGTGAATATTTTATAATTATTTTCCATAAATATTCTCCATATGCTTTAATAAAACCTTTATGGACTGACTGAAGATTTTACTCATTATATTGATTTCCATAAAGGTGATATTATCATGTGAATAATGTTTTGAGACTAAAATGTTTCTACATGTGTTTCATAGTGAAAAATGTGTTTATGAAATTATTATTATTATTTTTGCAAAATAAATATTACTATTTTCGAAAAATAAATATTACTATTTTTCATAAAGTATGAAAATAATTGGAAAATGATTTCCAATAATCTTTAAATTGAAATTTTGAAAGGAAAACATGGAAATACGATATATGGGTTTACGGTGAAATGAAATATTTATGAGATTTATTACTACATTGTAATTATGTTATAACACTGTTTTCACTGTACGAGATACTCTGATTTATACCTTTATAGATTTTCTGAAAGATATTATTGATTTTACTTAATTCCATAAAGGTAACGAGATTTCACACATATTGTTTAGAGACTGATAGGCCCCGTATCATGCTGATATGTGACATGTAATATGTGATATGTGATATGTACATGTTGTATGAAGATGTTAACACTAATCCTGTCTTCAGCGTCCTGGTTGACACCTAATCAGTGTACGACCAAGGACACCTATAGACTATGGCCATAGATCTCATGTGTTTACTGATACTGTTCCCTACGGGGATTATAGCATGATATATTGAGGGTGTTGCCTTAGTCTCCACTATTTTCATGAGATGAAAATTGATGATTTTAAGTGAATGATGATATGAAAAGATGAAGGGTTATTTATATGTTTTAAACGAAATGAAAGATGGTTTTCTAAACAGTTTACTGTACTAAATTAAGTACAATAATATTTACGAAATTTTTAGTGATATACATGACACGTGTCTAAAGGAAAAAGGGAATTATTTAATCTAATATTCTTTTTACAATTCAATATGAATATTAGATTACTTAATTAAATGCTTTGATTTATAAAAGCATTGATTTTTGAGATATACTATGACATGATATGGAAAAGTGTTTTCTTTGACGTCTTTCATATAGTCAGTCCACCATACTACATAAATGCGATATTGTTTACGATTTCAATGATATTTGTGATATGTAATATGTTTTCAAAAAGGAAATGAAAAGTGATTAATCTAATATTCTTTTATGATTTAAATTTGAATATTAGATTATGTTACCAAATGTCTTACATGTTGAAACTGTTGTTTTGAAATGAAGATGAAAAGTTATAAAGAAGTGATTTATTTTCAAAAATGATGATTACTCCCCATAGTCACTTCTAGGTTCCGGGATAAGACAAGTATTTCAAAATACCTTCCTTACTCTATCCGGATCCCTAGCCAACTATAGTATCCTTCCTATTTCGATCCTTAGTTAACCTATAGGAAAATAAAGGATTTTATTGCATATAGATTTCGAAATATCAAGATTTACATACAATTCCTTTACTAAGCCATGGTTTACTCACTCCTTTACTTTCACCATCCACATATTATATGTATCGGTTAATTGAAGTATCAATTCGTTGATTAACTACACTTTGAGTAGCTCGAAGTAGCTTATAATGGAACCTGGAGGTATTGTGTTTACATTTGTATGTTTAGACACTTTTATACAGCATTACTTGTTGTAAATTTTAATTTCAGAGGATGTAAACTGATTTATACAGCTATGAATATTATTTACTAATAAATAAATGTTGCCTAAATGGTTTTACTATTGTGGATGAATAGTGTTAAAGGCATCACAGACAGTCTAACCAGTACAGTGTGTATGGAAAAGTGTGAAAAAGTGTAAAATACTGTATATACAGACTGTGACACTCCAACTCCCAAGTATCTTCCTTTTTAGTGTGGTATTGCCAGAGAACCTTAACTATTTATATATTATTTACTAATAAATAAATGTTGCCTAAATGGTTTTACTATTGTGGATGAATAGTGTTAAAGGCATCACAGACAGTCTAACCAGTACAGTGTGTATGGAAAAGTGTGAAAAAGTGTAAAATACTGTATATACAGACTGTGACACTCCAACTCCCAAGTGTCTTCCTTTTTAGTGTGGTATTGCCAAAGAACCTTAACTAGAGGAATCGACATAGACTGTAGCACTTTCTCTTTTCGATCCAAGATCCAAATCGGCTTTTCCACATAACTCTTATCTTCCCGAATCTCCAATGGTTCATACCAAATCACGTGAGATAGATCTGGATGATACTTCCGAAGCATGGATACATGGGAGACATTATGCACACCGCAGAGCTTTGGTGGTAATGCCAACCAATATGCTACGTCTCCCACTCAGTCTAGGATCTCAAAAGGTCTAATATATCGAGGACTTAACTTGCCTTTCTTCCCAAATCTCATAATCCCTTTAGAAGGTGAAATTTTTAACAACACTGAATTGCCCACTGAAAATTCTAAAGGTCGACATTTGACATCCGCATAGCTTTTCTATAGACTCTGAGCAGTCTTCAATCTGTCACATATCAATTGAACATCTCTAGAAGCCTGCTCAACCAAATCGAGAGCCAAAATTTTCCTGTCGCCCACTTCTTCCTATGCTATTGGGAAACTACATCTCCAACCATATAATGCTTCATAAGGTGCCATGCCGATGCTTGAATGATAGCTGTTATTATAGGCGAATTTCGCCATAGGAAGATGATTGTCCCCAGAGGCTTTTAAAATCTAATGCAGAAGCTCTCAACATATCCTTGACCATCTGGATGGCGCTTAGACTGACCATCAGTCTGCAGATGGAAAGTTATGCTGAAGTTTAAACAAGATCCCATAGCCTCTTGAAATCTCTCCTAAAAATGAGAAGTAAACCGAGAATCTCAATCTGAAGTAATGCTCACTGGAACCCATGCAATCTTACAAGCTCCCTAACATAAAGATTGGCTAGGGCCACTCAGAGAATCTATGGATTTAATAGCCAGAAGGTGGGCACACTTCATCAATCTATCAACAATCACACAATTTGCATCATGATTCCATCTGGTCCTCGATAAACCCATGATGAAATCCATGATGATGTGCTCCCATTTCCACATCGGAATCTGCAGAGGCTGAAATAATGTGGTTGGTTGCTGATGTTCTACCTTCACCTGCTGACAAGTTAGACATCTTGCAACAAATTCGACGATGTCTCTCTTTATGTTAGGCCATCAGTACACTTTACACAGATTCTGATACATCTTGTTACTACCAGGATGTACGATGTACTTAGAATTGTGAGCCTTTGCTAAAATCAACTCTCGCAACTATTTATTATCGGGAATACAAAGCTATTCTGGAACCTTAGAAAGCCATATGTGCCAATCGTATACTCGGACCGAGTCCCCAACGACAACTGACTGGCAATTTCAATACGACTTGGATCCTTCCTTTGAGCATTCCTGATCTGATTCATCAAATTCGGTTCAATCCAGAAACTGGCCACTAATCTATATCTCTCAAAAGGAGTAACATCGAAACTGAGGCTCGCAAACTGCTCTAATAACTCGTGTTCTTGAACCATCATATAGGAAACCATACCTAGGTGCTTTCTACTCAAAACATCTGCCACTACATTCACCTTCCCTAACTGATATAGTATCTTATAGTCATAGTCTTTAAGTAGCTTCATCTATCTACGCTGTCTTATATTTAATTCACGTTGTGAGAACAAATATTTTAGGCTTTTATGGTCGGTATATATCTGGAATTTCTCACCATATAGATAGTGCCGCCATATCTTCAAAGCAAACACCATGGCAACAAGTTCCAGGTCGTGTGCGGGATAATTCCTCTTTTGATCCATTAACTGACAGAATCCATAAGCAACCACCTTTCCATGCTGCATCAGTACGCAACCCAAACCTAGTAAGGAGGCATCACTGTACACTGAAAATCCTCCAAAACCACTCGAAATGGTAAGGATCGATGTTGTGGTCAACCTCTGTTTCAGCTCTTGAAAGCTACACTCACATGCATCGGTCTACTCAAATTTTACTCCCTTACAAGTGAGACGCGTCAGAGAAGCAGCTAGTCTGGAGAAACCCTCAACAAATCTGCGATAATATCCGGCTAGACCTAGAAAACTCTAAATCTCAGTCACTGTCTTCAGTCTCTCCTACTTCACTATAGCTTTAACTTTAGATAGATCAATTGATACCCAGTCTTTAGAGACCACATGTCCTAATAAAGTAATCTGATCTAGCCAAAATTCACATTTGCTAAACTTAGCATATAACTTCCTATAGCTGAGGGTCTGTAGAACAATATATAGGTGCTGCTCACGCTCCTCCTAGGACTTAGAATATATTAGAATGTCATCAAAAAATACGATGATGAACTTATCCAAATGGGGCTTAAAAAACTCATTCATCATATTCATGAATGTTGCAGGGGCATTTGTAAGCCCAAATGGCATGACCAGAAACTTTTAGTGGTCGTACCAAGTTTTGAAGGAAGTTTTAAGGACATCACTCTCCCGCATCTTCAACTGATGATATTTCGATCTTAGATCAATTTTAAAGAATACCTGGGCACCCCTGAGCTGATCAAATAAATTATCTATCTTAGGAAGAGAATATTTATTATTGATAGTAGCCTTGTTAAGCAATCGGTAATCGATACAAAGTCATAGGCTACCATCTTTCTTTAGAACGAATAAGACTGGTGCACCCTAAGGAGAAATGCTGGGACGAATAAAACCCTTGTCTAACAACTCTTGAAGCTGCTACTTGAGCTCATTTAGCTCAACTAGTGCCATTCGGTAAGGGGTTTTGAAATAGGTTTAGTACCAGGCACTAAATCAATAGTGAATTCAATCTCCCGATCGGGGCGAAAGTCTTAGTAATTCATTCGAAAACACATCTGAAAAATCTTTGACCGTAAGAATCTCGTGTAACTCTAGACGCTTCTTTTCTACATCCTCCACATAGGCAATAAACCTTTCAACAATTAAACATATTCTTAATTTCTTAAATTCAAATCGAATAAATTTCAACAAAATATTTAATTTCATTCATATGTAGAAAGCTTTACAATACATTTTTTGGGTTAAGAGAAAGTTATAAACTTAGTGTAACAATTTACGCTAACATAAGTTGTAGCTAACTAGTCCATCCCTAAAATTATGTCAAAGTCATACATATTTAACAAAACTAGGTTAGCTACTGTTTCTTTTTCTCCTATCTTTAGTTTACAATTTCGATTTATAACATCAGTCATTTGTGATTCTTTTAGATGGAGTAGTAATCTGTAGTAGGTATCCTAATGGTTAGAGTTTCACCGAGATTTTAGCAACATATGCAAGAGAAATAAATGAATGTGTGGGACCCAAATCTATTAATGCAATAGCAGTTATATCAAAAATAGAAATCTTACCCCTTATAATGTCAGAGAAGGTATCTGTAATCTCCTTATCAAAGGCATACACCTTGCCCTATGTCACTGCCTATTTCCCTTTTTCAGCTACTGTAGCTCTACAAGGTGCGGGCGGTGTCGAATTCTCCTGTTCTTTAGCTACTGGGGCTACTATTGGGGCTACAGGCACTAACTCCCTGTCCTTAGGGCAATCTTCGATCAAATGACCCTTTGTCTGCTCTTAAAACAGGCTTCTATAGCCCAGTAACGAGGTTTGTCACCATGCGACCTCCCACACTGCTTACACTAGTCATAGCACCTCTCTATGGAGTAGTAGATCTCTCAGTGCCAGCCGATCTCACAAATCTATCTCCAACAGATCTCTCTCTGATCACAACACTAGTAGGCCTCTTAGCTGGCCTAGAATCGCCTCTATAATCGAATCCCTGTCGACTTTTCTCTTTGCCCTGAAACCAAATTTCACCTGTTATGCCTTGTAATTCTACTCACACAACTGGGCTCGGAGGACTGCTTCATCATAAGTAGCAATGTCGAACAGGGCCAAATTGTTTCTAATAAATACCTTTAGCCTCGATGCAAACTGCCCAATCTTGTGCTTTTCACTTTTGGCAACCTCCGAATCGAACGGCTAAGAGCAGTGAATTTTGTCTCAGAATAGGTCATTAATAAAAATGTAGCCAAGCCTACTTTCTTGATCTCGGAATAGGTCATATAATCAAATAGCTTTTCCACCTCGTTAACCCATTCCTTTGCAGCCATCGAATCCTTTTCCCATTTGAACTTTGGCGGATCTAGTTTCTTAAACTGCTGGATCAAACTCAAGTCACAACCCCTAACAGGTATCCGCCTCGGCTACTCTGGAATATATGGCTAAGGCTATGGTTGGGGCGGTATCGGCTGTGGTTGTGGCGCGGTCATGGCTCTGGAGCAAGCGCAAGATTAATATTTACTGGAGGAGGTGGGGGTTGCGCTGGTTTAGGTGTCAATGTTCTATTTAAATTGGCAATAAAGTCTACTAAAACTCTTTCCAGCCTGGAAATTCTAATGTTCGGACTCTCAGGCTGTGGAGGGAGAGCGAGCCCCAGTATCGACTCCGAAGCTGGCCTTGGGGCAGGCTGTAGACGCCTGGGGCATCCCTTGTCTAGATCGGTACACCTTTGCATTTCAAACATACTATACCACAACGAAATGCACAAAATAGTTTTTTAGTCGCATAATTCATTTATATATCCAGACAAGTACAGTATTACTTGGGATGTTTATCATTTCTAATCATACGATACTGAAAAACATTAGGCCAACCTCGCTCTGAGATCAACTTAACTGTCACGTACCCAAAAATCAAATATTTAATTAATTGCACAAATCAAATCAATTAGGTTGGGCTATCTGTAGTGTCAACTTAAATTCAAAATAAAAATTTATTATTTTTATACAAACTGAGGATACAAATTTCCAAACTTTGAAAATAAATATAATAACTAACTTTTAAATTTACATCCCAAGTATTATGTACATAAGAGTGCATTGTACAAAGAGTCTAAATACATAAAAGAAATATTTTGTATACCCGACGAATACTGATGGTCGCCTGAGGGATATCAAAATCAGGTCTTCCAGAAAGTAGACCCAGACTATTGTAGATAATATAGGAGTGGAAAATAAAGGGGTGAGCTAATTGCTCAGTAAGGAATATATACACGAAGGTTGATACAAAGTATCCTATATGTAGTTTAATAAACGGATTTTCATACAAAACCATGAATTTATAATCTTAAAATCAAATCAGAACGATTTAATGAAAAGGATATTATAGTGGATTAGATAACCAGGTAAGTATGGGAGGATATTTTGAAGTACCTTACGTGTCCTAGCATCCAAGTCCACTATAAGAAATTTAATGCTATTTAAATAAATCACAAATTTAGTAATAAATTCAATATTACATAACAAATATTTCTTATTCAGGAAATCACAATTTACTCTGTAAATAATATTAAATCATATGGGTATCATTTTCCAAACAGATAATTCATATAAGTATAACTTGCAAATCACATCATTTAAATCACACATAAATAGCATATAATTTGAAAATAAAAAATAAATCAAATCTGGGAGTGCTGAATCTATGTTAACCAGGAATATACTACCCTAGCATAAATTTAATGGAGACTAGGCTACACCCAGTAGACACATGCACTATAATAGACGTATGGCCATAGTCAAGGGACTACAGTGTGTACACTAGTCAGGTGACACCTATGGGAGCTAAAGATTGGGCTAAAGTCAATAGCATCCGAACGAAACAGAAATGCATGTACTTGCAGGTAGCTACGAGGCCAACAGTCTCAAAACATTTCATTAATATTTTCCGAGTTGTTTACAGAGCTAAAATAAATAAATCATGTCGTAAATAATTTCACAAAGAATAAATTCATAATTCAATATAATTAAACATAAAAACATAAATATTCTCCAAATAATTATTTAATATTCAAAATAAATTTATTTAAATACTAAAGAGGAGAATAGGAGATAAAAAAATAAATAAGCATTAAAGAACAAATAAAATACCATAGAATATATTTAGTATCCGAATTTGTGATTTAATTTATATTAAATCATATTTATTAATTCCAAATTACAGATCTAAATTCATCCCCTTTTTATTTCTAAAGCATCATGGCAAAAGATGAATTTCAAGGGTTAGGTCAGTTTAGAAAAAATTTTGGCAGCATAACAGTTTGTTGTAACCTAACTCTTGCACGAAAACAAAACTTCAAACCACAGTTTCCAATTTTCCAAATTTCATCCAAAATACCAATTTCAATACCATGGAAGGCAAATTTTATCAAAACATGCAACAAAGTATCCTTACACTTTATACATATATCCCTTACCTTTTAATTTCTTGGTATTCGCCTTGTCAACATCGGTAGCACCTTCTGATCTCGAGGCTGCAAATTCATTATTCAAACTTGATAAATTCACTATATTTTAATTAAAAGAATATTTAACTAATTAATTTCTGGTACATTATCTGTTGTAGCTCTAAATGTAGTCTAATTTTTACCGGTGTTAAAATCATAACTTATGCTAAACACCTCCATTTTCGATTATGATCGCACCTACAATCTCATAATAATTTGTACATTATTTTAAACAACCTAAATTACATTGAAATAAGCATAATTTTAGCCTCCCTTTATGTTGGACGAAACTACCTACCTAACCCACACTTTTCATTTCTTCAAATTAAGCTTTATTACTTAATCTAAACTTGTTCTTTTAATTTCCTACACCATTCCTACATGAAATTCACATTGAATGGCCTCAAATTCATGCTCCCCTAGTCATGGCTGAATGGGTTCCTTCTCCTTACACTTGGTGTTTCTTCCATTTAAGCTTAATTAAGCTTGTTGCCATGTTTTTCTTGATTTTTACATGATTCCTACATCAAATTCCCATCAAAACACATCATGTTCTTCAAGAATCGATGATGGCGAAACCCTCAAGTGACTAGTTGCATGATTCTAGCATGTTTCAAGTTAAGAGAAGCATGGAAACATTTTAAACACATGGTGATTAACTAAAAAACCATGAGTTTCCCAACTTCCTCACCTTGAGCGAAACCAATGGAGGGCTTAACACTAATTTTTGTTATTTGGCACTTGATTTTGGCACCAAAATGTAAAGGAGGTTGAAGCGAACAAGGTTGGTGCAGACAATTTTGATTTTAGTGTGTTTTTGGCTAGGTTTTTCTCACTTCCTCTCTCTTCTACAAGGTCACGTTAATGGAGGAATTTTGCTGCTGGTTTCTACCAAAAATGAGAGAAGAAGAAGCTGGAAATTTCATTTTAAGTGATATTTTATTGCCAATTTACTATTTTGCCCTTATACTTAATGAAACTTTCCAATTTTACCCCTAAAGTTTGACTTAGTTGAAAACAGTCTATCCAATTTCCAAAATATTTTATTTAATCATAAAACACATCTATTTAACTTGTTCTAATGGTTGGTGAAGCTTTTGTTAGGGTTCCGTTACTGCTTTGGGTGAAATTACCGAAATACCCCTAACTATAAAATCACATAAATTTATGTTTTTACATCTAATTTATTCCATCTGTCTACATGTTCTAAATCTATAGTTCATGGGAAATTATTCATTTTAGACAGTGGGTCAAAAGTCCATTTAGTTTGACTGTTATTAACAGAAATTTCAACAGTTTATGGACTAAATCGTCATTTCTTAAATTGTTGCACATTTTTCGAAACATGGATAAATAATTGAGCTTGGGGTTAGGATTCTTACCATCATAGTTTTCGGTCCTGAATATTAAATCCACCAAGTTCCACCTCCATCGAGACCTTAAAGGGTCAGTGGGGCCCACCTACTATTTTGCCTTTATACCTAAATATAATTAACAATTTATTAAGTATAAAATATTCAATATTCTTAATTATATAAATAAATTTAGATAGTGCTTCAAAATATGTGGTCTCACATTCAACTCCTTTTATGAGAACAAATACTTCAAACTCTTATGATTCGTGTAAATCTGAAACCATTCACTATACAAATAATGGTGCTATATCTTTAGTGCAAACCCCACCGTTGTCAACTCCAGGTCACGTGTTTGGTGGTTTCTCTCATGGTCCTTTGACTGTCTTGAACCATAGGCCACTATTTTTCTTTTTACATCAATACACACCCTAGACCTTGTAAATAGGCATCACTTCACATTGCAAATCCGCTGGATCAACTTGGAATTGCCAAAATAGGGGCTATAGTCAATCGTTGCTTCAATTCTAGGAAACTGTGCTAACACACATCCTCAACTCAAACTTCATATCTTTACGTGTGAGTTGAGTTAGTGGAGCAGCAAGCTTGGAAAATCCCTCTACAATCTTCTTATAATACCCTACAAGCCTTAGGAAACTACGAATTTCGATCACTGTCTTAGGCCTATCCCAATTAATCACGACATTTATCTTAACTAGGTCCATTGATACACTGTCCTTTGATACTACATGCCCTAGAAAACTGATTGCTCTAGCCAAAATTCATACTTGTTGAGCTTCGCATACAATTCTTTCTCTCAACGAGTCTGAAGAACAATGCAAAGGAATTGTTCATGCTCTTCTTGAGATCGGGAATACACTAGTATGTCATCAATGAAGAAGATGACAAACTTATCCAAGTAGGGCTTAAACACCTCATTCATCAATCCCATGAATGTTGTAGGGGCATTTGTTGGGCCAAAGGAAATCAACAGGAAGTCGTAGTGGCCATACCAAGTCTTGGAAGCTATCTTTTATACATCTTTCTCTTTGATTCTTAGCTGATTGTACCTGACCTCAAATCAATCTTAGAAAATAATTGGGCACCCTTCAATAGATCTAACAAGTCATCAATCTTAGGCAGTGAGTACTTAATCTTCATCGTCACTTGGTTCAACTACCTATAATCTATGCACAGTTGTAAACTGCCATCCATTTTTACAAACAACACTGGAGCCTCCCAGGGTGACACACTCGGTCTTATATACCCCTTATCCAACAACACTTGCAACTGCTTTTTTAGTTCTTCCATCTCAACCAACGCTATTTGATATAGAGGTTTCGATATTAGTTGAGTGCTTGGAAGTAATTCTATAGCAAACTTAGCCTCTATTTCCGGAGGTAGCCTCAATAGCTCATCCGAAAATACATTAGAGAAGTCCTTGACAATTAGGATGCTGGATAGTTTCGAATGGCTCTTTTCGACATTCTCGACAAATGCGAGATAGCCTTTATAAAAAAATTGATCCCATATTAGTTAGACATCACATAAATCTACAATTACTTTATATATCATTTTTAAAGTTTAATACAAACTTTTTAGGTAGGGAGAAATTTACAACTTTCCTATCACAGTCTAAACTAGCATGATTGTTGGCTAACCAATCCATGCCTAGTATTACATCAAAATCATACATATTCAATCATATCAAATTTGCTACTAGGTACTAGTCTCCCATCTTCACTATACATTGATGATACACATGTTTAGTTGTTTAAGATTCCTTGAAAGGAGTAGTAATATATAAAAGATAATCTAGAGGCTCTAACTTTATATGCAATCTATTAGCAACTATGGGTGAAATGATTGAATAAGTTGAGCTTGGGTCAATGACTACAAATGCTTCTAATTCACAGATAGTGAGCTTACCCTTGATAATTGAGCTGGAAGCATCAGTTGCCTCCTGATCAAGTGCAAATACCCTACCCTACAACATTGGCCTCTGGTCCTTATCTTGGACCTTCTTCTATTACGACATTGTCTGTTTCTCGACTTACTTCTTTATGGTCTTAAGTAAAAGGCAATCCTTAATCATGTGATCCATCTTGCCAACTTGAAACAAGCCTTAATAAGTCTGTGACAAGGTCGATCACCATGCTTATTACTGCAAATGGTACATAGCTGAGAAGTAGTGGTCGGGGCAGTAGCTATAGCTGGTAACTGCGGTATCAATAGCTGTAGGCTTAGTAGCCTGTGCTCGAGCCTTTACCTCTTATTCTATCCATAAGATCTGCTCGGTTCATGCCTCATTTTCTCATTCCTCCTATCTGTGGACTGCCTAGCTTTAGGAGGCTTCCTTGTCCCATACTCAGCCTAATTTATTTCTAATTCTTGCTTGATAGTTTGAGCCTTTCTCACCATTGTTGCATACTCGATGAGCTCAAATGGAGTGACCTTGCATTGGATGTTAGGTCTCAATCCCAAATTCAACTTCTCTTCCTTCTTCTCATCATTAGTGGCATAATCTATGTCGTACTTAACCAAGATAGTGAACTAAGTCTCATATTCATATACTTTCATTGATCCTTGAGTAAGCTTAAGAAATTCTTTCTTCTTTTGTTGTTTAGCAGTTTGAAAATGTAGTAGTTCATGAAGGCCTCCACAAATCTTTCCCATGTAATTACCTGATCCTTAGCCAACAAGAATGGTTCATGGGTCTACCACCATCTCTGTGCCTTGCCTCTGATCATGTACATGGCTAAGGCAACCTTCTCAGTACTACTACACCCTATATACTTAAATAGGAACTCTATATCCTCAATCTATTTCTTAACCTTTGCCAGATCCTTCTCCCCCTTAAACTTTGGTGGATTCATCTTCTGAAATTGTCTGAGGAGTGTCATGTTTTGATCCACCTAATTCCTAGCCTGAGGCATGGCTTGCTAAGGCACACTATTTGAGGTGCAGCTGGCGAAGGTGCAGTGTGCAATACTACAGGAGGTGGCGGAGGTGGTGGCACTGGAGGTTCATGAGATGGTGGTCGAGCCTGATTTGTATTAGTTTAGTTGGCCACCAATTGCTACTGTTAGCTTTAAATTGACATATATATTTTGAAATGAAAAAAACTTAAATGATATTAAATGATTGATTCTATATTGTAAATTTGCTTTATCAATTATATGATTTTCTCAAACCATTTTAAGTGTATTTATCAAAAATAAGGCCATGATTTTATTGATTAATCTTATTGGTCTTTATCCTTTATTAAATGATCTTGAATACTCTCGTTAAGTAATTTTCTCAAGAAAATATAGACTACTCTTTTAGAAAATTACTTAATAAGTTTTTTGGACTAAGTTTTCAATTGAGAAAGTCAAGAAAAATTTTTATAAAATGGAAAGAATGTTTTGGGGTGAATTAAAACCAATGACTACATCATTTTTAACTCAAAATAGCCCAGGAAAGTGCAGAAAATGGAAGAGGGATCGATCCTCCCATGTTGAGGGATCCATCCCCTAATGGTAAAATATCCTGGAGGCAAAAATTGAAGGGTAGGATCGATCCCCTAAGGTATGGGATCGATCCCTAAATAGCAGAAACTCAAGAAATCTATCCTGAAGTAATAAGATTGATCCCCTACCCCTTAGGATTAATCCCCTACCATGAAATCAGTGCCCAATGGCTAGTTTTTGAGGGTTTTAACGAGAAGAATTGCATTAAATGCTCCAACAACCATCCTCAGCTCTTAATGGACTTAAGTACATGTATTTATGAAGTTAAAGAGCAGAACAAGTGCTGTTTCAACTTCTTCAACCTTCAAGAAAGACTTCAAAGCTCATATCTTCTATTCTTCCCACCCATTGTACTTCCCATTGTGTTTTTCTACCTTTTAGAGGATCTTTTTGTACACAACCAACTTAAACTCAATTCTGTACTTCAAAGGGGAGTGTAATCTTGTGAGAGTTTGGGTAGCTTTACAAAGGAAAGAATGTAGAAGGTTCTTCCTAAGCCTACAAAAGAAAGTGTAAGAGGTCTCTCTACACCTTGAAGTGGATTGTATTGAATCAAAAAGAAGAGTGGAATCAACATCGTGACAAGAGGATCAAGAAGAGATGACGTAGGCAAGAGATTGGCCGAACCTCTCTAAATCTTGTGTTTTCATCTTCTTCCCTACTCTTTATTTATTGTTTTTATTGATTTGTTGTGCAATTTGTTTGATTAGCTTATTTAGCTTTGAAATTTTAGAATTAAAGTTAAAAATCGATTCACCCCTCTTGGCAGAGCCAACAGCTATAATAGGGCTGTCATGGTCTCATGACTTTCTTCTATTTTAGTCATCCTCGCCTCTATATTATCAAATAGTGGAGTCGGATGTGGTGGCAATGGAGGTACTATAGGTGATGGAGTTGAAGGCGTAATCGAGTATATTCAAGCCGCCCCTTAGGCCTCCCTTTAAGCCCAATCCTCCTCATTGTGTATCAAACTAGATAGATACCTATACCAAGAGCATATCAATCTTAGTATAAGTTGATAATAGTAAGTTACATGCAGACATTACATAGTACATGAGATGTAACACTAATAACAATCTCAACAACAATGACATGTATTAAACAAACCTTGCTCTGATATCAATAAATCATCATGACTCGAAGGTCGTGACATACACTTAACATTCACACTTATACCACTTATCAAATTAACGAACTATTTTTTTCTTCAAGGTTGTGTTCAATGTCAGTGTAAGCGCTAAATAATTTGTCTCTCTCAATTTCGTTTAACTTAACTTTATCATTTATGTTGTTAACTCTTATAGTGAATAAACTTATTTCCATGATATTCTAATTCAAGATTAATCTAGCAAAAGAAAAAGGTTGGAAGCTTCCCTCTTCAACAGTCATTTTCTCCGGTTAAATAACCTATAAAATATATAACTATTTCCAACATCACAACTTAATTTTAGAATCCACAATTTATATCACCATACACTGCACACATTCCTAGAATTATTAATTAAACATATTCATATTCCACAAAGTCCATAACTGTAATACAATAAATATATCTCGGGTCACACTTGATAATCATATTAATTTATAATAATTTAGAGCAATCCCAAGTTACATCCCAAAATCATTCCAATAAACATATTCAGTGCACTTTAGGATGTCCATACATGGCAATCAAAATGATATACAAGTTTTTGTATACCTTAAAAGAAACAAAAAAAGCACTTGAAAGACTTAGACAAGTACCACTAGTAGATACCGTCTCCGAGGGCTCGCACAAAAACTCCAAGCGTGGAGTCTAGCTCGTATGATTTGTAAAGATGTTAGAAAGGGGTAAGCAAACCACGGCTCAATAAGTGGATTAAATAAACATATGTTAGGCTCATGTTGATCTATATGCACATGTATGTGGTAGTGTCGCAAGCTCCAATAATAAATTACTTTACTTAAATCTATAGATGAGACAAGCAAAGGTCAATCTCACAGAGATTGTTTTATTCAAGTTAATTATTTAAATTAAATACCTAACTATTATTGAAAGAAAGAAAAGAGAATTTTGGGGGGTTTTTTAATTAAACTATAATAACTAATAAAATAAATAGAAAAATAAATAATTAAATAAATTAGAAAAAATAAAATATAACAAAACTTCAGTTACAAGGTAATTAATTATTCTTGGGATATGATGTTGATCATTGATTACTAAAGATCATTGTCAATTAAGTAGTCAACCGTAGTGTAATTCTCCAGCATCCAATTACACCTATCTTTCCTTACTGTGTCATTAATTAAAGGCTCAGTGTCTTAATTAATCCTTAACTATTAAAATAGCGCTATAGATTAAGTTTTAATAGCAGCATTAACATCTAGAAAGATTTGAGTCATCATTAAGTAACAAACACACTCAACGCGATTCATTTAATTTAAACTTTATTTCTCTTAAATCCCTAGTGATTAAATCTAGAAGCAATTACGAACTTATGTTTTTAACCTGACTGTAGATTATTTAATTTAACTAAATAGTGTGCACCCTATCTAATCAAATAAATAATCATATTAATATGCTTAGATAATCTTAGATACTTAATCAACAATTATATAATATGTTCATAATCTCACAACATTCTTTTTTCAAAAACAATCAATTTGCCTCATAACTGAACACAAAATCTACTTACTATTCATATTCAAGAATATAAACTCCAAATTATATATTATAAAGATCATGAATATCATGCAAGAAAAAAAATCAAAGAAGCAATCTTTAATAATATAAAATCAAAATTAATAATTAAGAACACAAATTAGTAAGAACCTAATAAACAAGAATTAAAATTCAATAAGGAAACAAAAATCAGAAAAGAAAAGAAAAGAAAAGAAAAAGAAGAAATCAATTTGTAAAAAGAAAGAAATTAGAATTTAAAATATGAAAAAAAATTAAAGAAATCAGCAGAAAAATAAAATTTTTATTAAATCTACTCTAAAAACCATACAAGAGAGAAGAGGGGGAAAGATGGATGATTTTGTGAGAGCCAATATGCTCCTTATATAGGCATAAGAATGTTAGGTAGAGTAGAAGTCAGAGAAGAGTTTTTATTAGCTTAAACTCTTTCTAGAACTTCTATCTCTTTACAATTATTTTTCTACTCAAACTTTATTTTTTTACTTTATTGCATTGTTTTAAAAATAATTATAACTTTAAGACATAACAAAATTTTAAGACATGTCTTGTCTCAGCCAAATTTTGTCTTCGCAAAATTTTGTCTTAAGAAAATCTTATCTTGGCCTTGCTTTGTTGGAACTCTTTCTAAAAATAGAAATTCTGGGCAAATTTTCGTTACAAATTTCCATAAATAGTTGACCCATCAAACAAACTCTGATTTTTACAATCTTGTACATTCTGAAAACTTTGAGAAGTCTACAACTTCCATGTAGAAAACTTCTTGAGATCAAGTTGTTAAGATGGTCAAAAATATCAATCTTTCAAACTAGACAAAAAATACTACACTTTTTTCTTTTTAGCTTCAATTAATTTCAACTTTGATATTTAATACCTAAAGCATAAAATAAACATTAGAAGCTATTTCAAGCATAAAACATCAATAAAGAAAATATATTAGCATATATATAATTCACAAAATATCATCCTATCAAATTCCCCCACACTTGGCTTTTGCTAGTCCTCTGGCAAACCTAAGCTAAACTAATTCCTAAAGAACTATATCCTAAAATCCAATTCCTAAATCTTAACTGACTTTCGTAGGAAACATGATTGCATTTAGCGTATACAATAAGCCTTTAAACCCCTAGGTTACCATTAGTGGACAAGTTGTGTTTCGTGAGGGCTTTCAGAAGATATACCCACAAAATCTTTTACTTAAGACTTAATCCAAAGAATTCAAAATACTCAAAATAAAAATTCAAAATAAATACTCAATAATAAGGACAAAGATCATGGACATATTTTCAAATCTTTTAACTCTCAACTCATAACTTCAGCAATAGTTAAAAAATCAAGTCAATCATATTCTAGTCATTACTTCTCATATTCAAGCATCCTTCTAAATAACTTTATGCAAAATTCACAATCAACACAATTGAAACATATAATATCAACTCTGCAATTATCCATCTTCCATCAATACAAGCCTAGGTAGTAGATCTTAGATCCTTTCATATTTCTTTTTTTTTCTATTTTTTTTAGGTATCAACAATGGTTTCCCTAAGTACTTACTTGCCTTTTTATGCGAATGTTAATATTGGTGATACCAACACCTAGTTACTCAACAAGTAAGCCCTCTTTAAAGTGCTTTGCATACTCATATTTCAAGTCACTTACAAAAAACTACAGTAGAGAATATGTAACTTAAAACATTGGAGTAGAAATTTAAGCTTTCAACCTCTACTTTTATATTTCTTCCTTCTTCTTCTCTCTTCCTTTTTTTTAGGTTCTCGTCTATTTAACCTATGCTAGTTCTAATTTCAATGAATAGATCACTTTATTAATATTATATAAAAAAATCATATTTAATCATGAATTCACATAAATTCTTTAAAAAGCATTCACTTCAACAATAATAATTATAAAAATACTCTCAACTATTTTATAAAACCATGTTTTAGTTTAAAATCAATTATTAAAAGAAGGAAAACATAGCGTGATCTTTTTAAGACTAAAAAATTTAACACTTTTTTTTAATTTTGACTTTTTTTTTCTTTTTCCTAACTTTTTTTAAAAAATTTATAGACTCATTCTATGAGATCCACACATTCTAATACTGTAGCACCTATAAGATTTCTCACCACTATTCAATTCTTGTGTATTTAGCAGGTATAAGAGGTAACAGCATGGTGGGTCCCACAGACTTTCTAGTGTCCGAATGAAAGTGAAACTTGGCAAACTCAATATTTGGAGCTAAATAAAGTAATGCTAAGAATTTGCAACTCAAATTCATCTATTTAGGTCATTTTTGAAACAAGTGAAACTAATTTAAAAATGACGATTAAAGACATAAGTCGGTGGAATTTTTATGAATAACAGTAAAACAAAATTGACTTTTGACTGAGTGTCAAATGTAAAATAATCCTTATGTGAGAAAGTCCCATGACATGTAAATAGGTAGACTGAATCACCTGAAGAAATAGAAAATTACGCAATTTTATGATTAGGGGTATTTTCATAATTTCACACAAATAACCAGTCAAACTTCAACAAAAGCTCCTTCGACCATAAGAATATGTTAAATAGATGTATTTGGTGATTAAAAGAAATATTTTGGAGACTAGACTGATAGTTTTCAACAAAGTCAAACTATAAGGGCAAAATTATCCAAAAATCTCATAACTAGGAGCAAAATGGTAATTTTTCCAATAAAATCTGAATTTTTTCAAATTTTTATGCCTTCTTCTCCACATTTTTGATAGCCATAGTTTTGTCTCAAAGAACTCCATTTTTGTAACATTTAAGAGAGAGAAAGCTTCTGTTTATTTTTCAGTACTCTATTTATTGGTACCAAAATCAATGCTTAAAGTGGCCAAATTCCAAGTCTAAGGCAGCCCATCAATTTTGTCCAAGGTGAGATTTAAAGAATGATGTAGTTTTTTCATGGTTTTATGAATCAAATACATATGTTTCATTGTTTAAGCATGAATTCAAGCTAAAATTGAAAAAAAAAATGAGAATGAAGTCCTTAGGTTTAGGCCAAGCTCCCATCTTCATGAACATGATGTTTTCTCATATGAAAATGGTGCAGAAATTAAGTAGAATTATAGTAGAACATAGATGTAAGCTTGAATTTTTGAATTGGCTAGTGTAGGAGAGAGAATGGAAACGATTTGGATGAAGGGGAGACTGGAATGATGTTCAACTTAGTGTATTTTGGGTCCTAGAATACTGTAGATATTAATACAAACCTGTTGGTGAAGCCAGAATTGAAAACATAGGTGATTTGAGGTTAATTGCAATATTAGTACTGGTGTGAAGTAGGCTGGTTTGACAGCCATAGTAGGCAATGTACTAGAAAATAATGAGTAAAATATTCTTTATAATTGATAGAAATTGAAATGACTGTGTGAGACCTGTTTCTACTATACTGTACATGAAATATGTAATTAATTTCTTAGTGAAATATAATGTATTTTGTGATTTCAAGTAAAAGTGTAATGTGGGCCCCACTTTAATTTTTATGGTTTTGATGGATTCGAGACTGATAATGCATTGTACAGTGGGTGTAATAAATATAAAATGATGATTTTGAGGTTTTAAAATAATTATTATATTATTTTGTATTATTTTGTGAATTGTGGAAAACAAATTGAAAAATGACGATTATGTCACGAGGGCATTGTCATAAATTACGCCCAAACTAAAATGAGTTGAGACAAAGTAAAAATACCATAATATTCTATATGAAAAGAGGAATAAGATAGTGTCATTAGATTTATCAAAACGGTGGTTTAATAAAAAAATTTTACTGGCGGTCTGTTAGGGGTAAAATCATAATTTCACGCAATCGGTGTACCGCGCGTCAACGAAAGAACTTCTAATCATCAAAATATGTTTAATATGATTATATGGTGATGGAATCCAAAATTTTGGAATCCAATTATACAATTTTTACGACTAAGGAAGCTTAAGGGTAAAATTGTCCAAAATTTACATAACTAAGGGCATTTTGTCATTTCGCCCCCTTCTAGAAGGATCTTTATTATTCAGCCAACATGCAGCCGGCACTCTCTTCACTCTTCTTCAACCTCACGACAGCTAGCATTACCAACAAGAGAGGAAAAATTTCAAGCTTTCAAAAACACCTTAAAACACCATTATTTCAACTAGCTTATTTCTAGCAAAATTAATCCTCATATTTTGCTCCATCAAACCCAACCAAAAATACATTGAATAAGTGACAATTCAAGAGGAAAAGAGGAAAGGAAGAATCGAGCAAGGTAACACTCTCGTCATTCATGGTGATTTGTTTAATTCTAAATGTAGTTTTTGGTAGATTCAAGTGTGTAGGTTAAGATTCTAGTATTGGATTTTATTTATATTGACTAAATAAAAATTCACCATTAAAGGGGGTTTCGGTTTGTATAAGAACCTAAGGAAATCATTTAGTTCTTTGCATGAAAATGGTGCCAAAAAGCATAATGAACATGGATAAGCAACTTGGTAACCATAGTTTGAAGGAAAGCCATGAAAGAACCCTTAAGCACCATTCGGCCAAGGCACTTTGGGCAAGTTAGAATATGCTTCTTTATGGTTTTAATGTGCCAAAATAATGTAGAAATTAAAAGAAGATTAATGGTGCTTTCGGATCTGAAATTGGAGCTAAAACGGGAAAGTTATGTTTTACTACCAGTGTAAATTACATTGGTTAGACATAAGAAGTGTACAGTGTGGCTGCATTTATTGATGAATAATGGTTCAAAAATATGAGGATAATTAATGAAAAATTTTATTGAAATTGTTTTGCAGCCGGGATAAACGGATTTCGTGTGGTGCTATCGAAAGGTTCGATAACACGAAACAGGTAAGGGATAAGTGTGAAAGCTGTAGGGATATAGCGAATGCATGATTTTGATGAGTATGATTTTATGAAATTATTTTGGCGTTAAATTTCCTTGAAATTCATAAAAATCTGTGGTATTACGACTGTTATGGAAACTGTGTTTAAGTGCATGAGGTTAGGAAAACTGCAGCTGTTATGCTACCGAAAATTCCTCAAAATTTTTCTAAAATGTCATGAAATATTTTATATGCATAAAGTGAGTGAAATTGTATATTTTGGAATTTATTTCCAATATTTTTCATAAATGGGTATTTTATCGAAAAATATTAATTAAATATTCATGTAATTAAATTTTATTAAAGTGAGATCATAGATACGTTCTTTGAAATATTTTATAGTAAAATTGAATGTTTATAAATTTTCGCATTGAAGCATGAATATTTTATTTACTGTTTTCCACTATATTGTTAAATGTAAATTTAAAATACCTTTATGGAATTTTCTAAATTTTCATAATTTTATTTATTTCTTTAAAGGTATTTTCTACTGTAAATAAAATAATTTTGAGACTATTAGGCCTCATTATCATGCTCACTGTTTACTGTACTGTTATTGTGCTATTGATATTGATCGTATCTTCAGCGTCCCAATGTCACCTAATCAGTGTTCACTGAGGACACCTTATAGACTATGGCCATAGATCTTACTGTATACTGTTACTGTTTCCCTTCGGGGATAATTATAGCATGATTTATTTAGGGTGTTGCCGAGTCTTAACCTATTGTTAAATGTTTACTAAACTGTGATTTACTGATTATTGTTTACTGAACCTACTGAAATATATTGTTTATTGAATTGTAAATATTTATGACATTATTACTGATTTTGAAATAATTACTAAACTGTTACTGTGATGAGAAATTTTAATGTTTACTTACTGAACTGTTTCTTCACTGTTTAATGAAGTGCTTTATCGTACTGTTACCGAACTGATTTATATATTATTACCACTATTCAAATTCAATTGTTTACTGTACTGTTTTTACTATTGTCACTGTCACGTGTTTTAAAGTGTTACTAAAATGATTAAATTAAATGGTTTATTTACCATTTATTTATTGAAAACTTTATTAAATTGTTTTATATAAACAATTTATCGATTACTCTCTATAGTCGCTCTGGGTTCTGAGATAAGATAGGTATTTCAAAATACCTTCCATAATCTATTTGGATTTCCTGGTCGACTATAGTATCCTTCTGATTACTGTTCCTAGTGAACTGTTAGGAAAATAAATATTTTCGAGCATATAGTCTTCGTTATATTAGTCTTGCATACAACTCTTTTACTGAACACGTTTCGCTCACCCCTTTATTTTCTACTCCACAGGTTACTATATTTGGTTAAGAGATATACCATGTCGAGGTTATCGGCTGCGATTTCGGTTACCCGAGATTGCATAGTATCGATCCTGGAGGTATTTGTATTTTCTTTATATATTCAAATTTACTGTACAGTACTATTTAAAATGTAAAGTAGGAACATGAGATGTATTGTGTTAAGGAATATTGTTAAATTTCATATAATGGATTTGTAAATTAATTAAAGTTTACTGTTTATCACTGTTACTGTTTACGTGTTAAAGGCATCGCAGACGGCCCAACCGTTAAATATGTGTAAAAATGTGTGACTTACTGTACATTTGGACTGCTACAGTTTTATTGATATCAGAGCAAGGTTGGTCTGGTGTCTGTCGGCGGCTTAAGATAAAAGTGAAGTGATAAACATTCCTTGTAGTACTGTATAGTCTGAATGTTTAATTGAATAACTAATCGGGAGTAAAATAAATTGTATCTGTGGTGCAGATATGAGTGGAAGAAGGGTAACGTGATCATTTAGGGGCAGAGATAGAGGTAGGGCGGAGCAGACTCCAGAGCCCTATACTCCCGAGCCAGCACTGGAGGCCACCCCAGGACTTGCTCACCTGCCACAGTCGGAGAGTCCAAATACACGGATGTCGAGGATAGAGAGGATGCTAGCTGATTTTATAGCTATGTATCATGCTGATCAAGTTGCGGATAGGGCAAAGAGAGATAAAGCAGCTCCTACAGTAGCACCACCCCCACCTCAGCCAACACCAGTAGTACCTGAGCCATAGCCTATTCCACCATCGACACCTTAGCTATAGGTAATCTCACCATAGCTACCAGTTCAGTTGCCTAGAGATGTGGAGTCTTATTGTGATGTAAATTTGGTGCGGTTGTTTAAGAAATTGGATGCGCCGAAATTTAAGGGTACCAATGATCGGTTGTTGGCAGAAGAGTGGATTAATGCTGTTGAGAAGTTATTCATGTACATGAGGTGCACAGAGACAGGGAAAGTGGGTCTAGTAGTGTTCTAGTTGGTGGATGATACGAAGCATTCGTGGAAGGCGACTCAGACAGTTCTTTTGGCCCAGCATCAGGTGGTGACATGGAATATTTTTGTTGAGGCTTTCAAATGAAAGTACATCCCCGACACGGCCCAGAAGAAGTTACACTAGGAGTTTTTGGATTTGGTTCAAGGGAGTATGTCGGTTGATGAGTTTGAGGCTAAATTCAACACCTTGAGCCTATTTGATCCACAAGCCTGGGTTGATGAGAGACATAAGATTGACAGGTTTAAGGCCGAATTAAGACCTTCTATTAGATCGAAGCTGGCTTCGTTTGATATCCGTACTTATGATGAGGTGGTACGACAGGCACAGTTATGTCAGTTCTAAAGGAAAGGCAAAAGAGAAAGGTAAAGCTATGAGAGCTTCAGAGGACAGATCTGGTAGGAAGCAGCATAAGAAGGCTAAGTCATCGGGTATATAGATTTTCGAGAGGTGATTTAGTAGATCAGTAACTTCAGCCCATGCTACTAGCCCCACCTGTACACAGAGGAGAACAGAAACCAGATGTGCACACTGTACAACAACTTGCTACTTATTGACGAGGACGTGTTTTAGATGCGGACAGATGGGGCATATGGTGAGGGATTGCTCGATGCTTCGAGAGTCAGCTACTTCCACTATTCCTTCTACAGCTCCATCAGCACCAGCGTTGGCAGCTCCGAGTGAATCGGAGAAAGCTATACCCTCACAGTTGAGGCGTGCGATAGCAACAGAAAAAGGTAAGAAGGCTGTGATGCAGGGACGGATGTACGCCTTGGATCAGGAGGCTGCTGATGCTTCAGCTAATGTGATTAAAGGTAAAATCTATATCTTTGATATTACAGTGCTTGCATTATTCGATCCAAGTTCTACCCTTTCATTTTGTCCCCTATATGTGCTAAGAGTACCCTCGTAGAACCGGAGCCATTAGGGTATACACTACAAGTAAATACCCCATTTAAAGAATCGCAGGTGACTAATGTTGTATATAGAAATTGTAAAGTGACTGTAGGAGAGAAGGAAACGACAACTGACATGATTTTGTTAAATATGTATGATTTTGATGTAATCCTAGGAATGGATTGGTTAGCTGCAAATCATGCTAGCTTAGACTGTTATATTAAGTTTATAACCTTCTCTCAACCTGAAAAGTATATTGTAAAATTGTTTGTAAATTAATAAAAGTGATGTAGTGATGTTTTCAAGTGAAATGATATGTTTACTAAATTGTGGGATTTTATGTGAATGTGTTTGAAGGTTTTATTGCTTATGTGGATGACGTAGAAAAGAAACGTCTAGAGTTGCATAAGATTCTTGTGGTCAGGGACTTTTCGAACGTATTTTCAGAGGAGTTACCAGGGTTACCACCGGATCGGGAGATGGAGTTTACTATTGATTTGGTACCCAATACGAAGCCGATTTCTAAACCCCCATATCGGATGGCACTAATGGAGTTAGAGGAGCTTAAGAAGCAGTACCTGGAATTATTGGAAAAGGGATTCATACGTCCCAGCATGTCTCCGCGGGGTGCTCCAGTGTTATTTGTCTGGAAGAAGGATGGTAGCCTATGATTGTGTATCGACTACAGGATGTTGAATAGGGCTACCAATAAGAAAAAATATCCATTGCCCAAGATCGATGATTTATTTGATCAGCTCAGGGGTGCTCAAGTGTTTTCCAAGATAGATCTTTGATCAAGCTATCATCAGCTAAAGATTCGGGAGTTGGACGTTCATAAGACAGCATTTTGGATTCGGTACGGACACTATGAGTTCCTAGTAATGCCTTTTGGGTTGACGAATGCCCCTGCAGCGTTTATGAGCTTGATGAATGAGGTATTCAAGCCTTATTTGGATAAATTTATGATTGTGTTTATTGATTATATATTGGTGTATTCTAAGTCTCCGGAGGAGGATGAGCAGCACCTGTACATAGTTCTGCAGACCCTTAGAGACCAGAAACTATATGCAAAGTTCAGTAAGTGTGAATTCTAGCTAGATCATATCATCTTTTTGGGACATGTCGTGTCTAAGGACGGGGTGTCTATTGAACCGTCCAAGATAGAGGCCATAGTGTAGTGGGAGAGGCTAAAAACAGTGACAGAGATACGGAGTTTTCTAGGTCTAGCTGGATATTATCGCCAGTTCATCGAAGGATTTTCCAGACTAGTTGCTCCACTGACACGACTCACACGTAAGGATGTAAAGTTCGAGTGGACAGATGCGTGTGAGTGTAATTCTCAAGAGTTGAAGCGAAGACTGACTACTGCCCCCGTTCTTGCCCTTTCTAGCGGATCTAATGGATTCCAATGTATATAGATGCTTCCGGGATGTGTACTTATGCAGAATGATTGGGTTATTGCTTATGGTTCTCGACAATTGAAAGATCATGAGAAGAACTACCCGATGCATGATTTGGAGTTAGCCGCAGTGGTGTTTGCACTGAAGATTTGGCGACATTATCTTTATGGGGAGAAAGTTCAAGTATATACAAACCACAAGAGTCTAAAATATTTATTCTCATAGTGAGAATTGAATATGAGATAGCGACGATGGATGGAGTTGTTAAAGGATTATGACTGCGAGATTTTGTACCACCCAGGGAGAGCTAATGTGGTGGTAGATGCACTGATCCGCAAGCATGTGGGTATGGTATCATATATGATGGTCAGGGAGCACGTTATTCTAGAGCAATTTTCAAGCCTCAATCTAAATGTGATTTCCTCTGACAGATATGGATTTACGGCCAGTTTCAGAATAGAGCCAGATTTGATGGATCGAATCAGGGAAGCTCAGAGGAAGGATACTTACTGCATCGAAGTTGCCAGTCAAGTACAGATGGGAGTACGATCAGACTTTGAGATTGGAACCGATGGTATTTTGAGGTTCAGGGGTAGGATCTGTGTTCCCAGTGATCGGTAATTGAGGGATTTGATTTTATCAGAGGCCCATACCTTTAGGTACATCTGCATCCTGGCAGCACTAATATGTACCAGAATTTATGAATGGTATATTGGTAGCCTAAGATGAAGAAGGACATCACAAAGTATGTTGCTAAATGTCTTACCTCTCAGCAGATTAATGTTGAGCATCAGAAGCCTGCAAGTATTTCCTTAGGTGGGGAGGAAATGTGAGACCCAGTTATTTTGTACTGTACATATATTGATATTCATTTACTAATTAATAAATGATTTATTTTGTAAATAATTTGTGAATTATAAATATACAATAATGTGCGCCCCACTTGAATTTTTATGCCCAGATAAAATTATGAATTTGGAATTAGTGTACAGATGGTCAAATGATTATAAGGAGGAAATTTTAGAGACTTGAAATTATTTTATTTTCATTATTTGGAGTTAGAGTTGTTGGCAAACAAATTAGAAAATGATAGATACGTCTCGAGGATATTTTCGTAAATTCCTCCCAAACCAAAATGAATTGGGACGAAGTAAAAATAACATGATATTCTATATGAAAAATATTTCAACATGGTGTCGATAGATTTTTCAAAACAGCACAAAAAACAGAAAATTTTGCTAGCGGGTCACGAGATTAAAATTGTGAATTCTCACTATCCGTGCACCGCGCGTCAACAAAACCACTTCCAATCATCAAATTATGATTAATATGATCGTTTAGAGCTGGAATCTGAAAATTTGGAATGCGTTTACATAGTTTTTATGCCAGTGGGACTGTAAGGGCAAAATTGTTCGAAAATTTCATAACCAAGGGCATTTTGGTAATTTTTTCCAATTCCAGAATTCTCCACACAATTATTTCTAGTGAGAGCTGCTACTGGTCATCATCTTCTCCCATGCTCTTCATGCCATAGCCAAGAAAAGAAAAGGAAAGAAGGAAAATTTAACCAAACCTAACTAAACTCTCTCTCCTCTACATTTTCTATACCATTGGCTCATCAAATAAGCAACAAAATAAGGAGGAAGAACACCTTGAAGAATTCGGCCAAGCAAGGTACCATGCCATTCATTTGGTTTTCTTTGATTTTAAAGGTGTAGTAACTAGTAAGCTAAGCATGATTTTACCATTTATTTCTTTTAAATGTTGCAAAATAAAAAGGTACCATGGGAGGAGCATTCGGCCAAGCAAGGTTCATGAAGGATTCATAGTGTTTCATGTTCAAAATGGGTGCCAAATTAATCATTAAGCATGGTAGAACATGAATTAAGCATTAGATTGTTGAAAATCCCATTGAATCACCACCTACCATTTTCAACCATGATAAGGGGACCTTGATACGACTGGTTTTGATGATTTGAGGGTAGATTATGACTATAGGAATTACAAGGAGTCTGTCGGTATGCTCGGATTTAAAATCCGACGCAAAATGAAAAAGTTATGTTATACTATCGATAGAATTTATACTGCAAAAATATTTGCAGTGTACAATATGGATGCATATAGATATGAACAATAGCTTTAAAATAAGTATTTATTAAGCTAATAATTTTAGTGGAATTATTTGCAACCTAGGAATAACGAATTGCGAATGGTGCATCTAAAAAGTTCGGTTATGCTATACAAGTAAGGGATGCATATGTAAGCTGTAGCGATATTTTGAATGCATATTTATGATGCAAATAATTTATTATGAATATTCTCGAAATGAATTGCTTGGAAATCTGTGGAATTGAGGTTGTATGTGAAAATTGGAACCATGTTTAATTTGCAGAAGGGCTAGGGTAATAGCAGCCGTTATGCTGTTAAAATTTCTAGAAATATTTTTTAAAAATATTAGAAAATATTTAATTACATGCTTTGATGATTTCCTAGCCTTGAAAATGAGAAATTTATTATTTTTAATAAAACATGAATATACCGAAAAATATTATTTAAATATTCATGTTATCGATACTACTGAAAATTAGATTACAGAATATTCCTCCTTCATGTTCTACAGCATATGATATGGTTTAAATGATGAAGAGATGAAAAGTGAATATTTTATAAATTATATTCCATAAATGTTCACTATACGATTTAATAAAATCCTTTATGGACTGATTGAAGATTTATTGATTTTTAATTATCTCCATAAAAGGGATATAATTATGAAAATATTGTTTTGAGACTACTAAGCCCCGTATCATACTGATACGTGATATGTCATACGTGATATGTGATATGTGACATGTGATATTTATTCAGTCTTGGTTGACACCTGATCAGTGTTTGACTGAGGCCATAGATCTGATACGATTATTATTGCCCTACGGGGTACTTTCTCTCTAGCATGATATATTCTAGGTGATGCCTTAGTCTTTACTTTTATGAAATATGAAATGATGTGATATGGAAAATGTGTTTAAATGCAAAGGTATACGAATATGTTTTTACAGAAAAAGGAAAATGATTTCTAACAGTTTACTGTACTACATGGAGTATCGTACTGATTATGATTTATATAGTGACATGTGAAATGAATTTAAATGAGAATTATGATTTATTTAAACTAATATTCTTTTTTAAAGAATATATGAATATTAGTTTATTTTATTTAAATGCTGTATTTTACAAAAGCATTATTTTGAAAAGGATATGAAATGATATGGAAAATGATTGATCTCAACAACAATAATTGCTCCCTATTGTCGCTTCTAGGTGCCGGAACACGAACGGTATTCTAAAGTACCTCCCATTACTCCACCCGATTACCTGGCTGACTATAGTATCCTTCCTATTTCGGTCCTTAAAGCCCCTATAGGAAAATAAGGATTTTCATTGCATATAGATTTCAGAATATCTAATTTTACATACAATTCTCTTACTGAGCCGTGGTTTGCTTACCTATTTTATTTTAACATCTGTAGAGTACTTCTAGTGACTGCGTGATTTGCATCCGGGGATTGTTGGCTGTGCATTTAGTGCCCTGAGGTAGCGAGCTTATATCCTGGAGGTATAATCATTTATTTTATATGTTCGGACTTGTTTACAGTACTACAATGTTGTATTATAAAACAAGGAATGTAATGATAAAATAATTCTCGATATGTAAATATTTTTATCTAGTTATAAATTACAGATTTTAAATGATTATGGTGTCAAGAAAAAGGAAAGTAAGGCATTGCGGATAGCCCAACCATAAAAAATATGTGGAAAAGTGTGTAATACTGTATATACAGGATGTGATAGAAACAACCTGGACAGAAAGCAACTGTTGGAGCATTGTCCTTTGGCTTGAACACACATTTGCACTAAAAAAACACATTGGATTTCTGAAGATTAATTTGCTGACCAAAAGCCCGCTCATAGACTTGAAGAGTTTGCACCATCACCTCAACCTCTGCTATGGTAGCCTTCCCAGAGAAACGACTATAATCAACAAAAAAACAGGTGCCTAATACACGGACCCGATCTACTGGCTTTAACTCCTGATAGTATTCCAACTCTTTGATGGGAAAGCAGAAGATTGGATAAACCTTCCGAATATAACAAGGACAAACAGGGGGACAGTGGGTCTCCTTGCCGTAAACCCCTTTAGGGTATAAACAAGTCTGTTGGCTGGCCATTTACCAAGATAAAATAGGTAACAGTGGACACACAATGCATGATTAGTTCAATCCATCGAGGGTGGAAACCTAGCTTCTCCATCATCCTCCACAAGAAACTCTATTCCACTCGATTGTAGGCTTTGCTCATATCCAATTTAAGAGCAAAATAACCTTCTTGCTCGTGTAATCGTGAATTCATAGAATGTAGTAGTTCATAGGCAACGATGACGTTGTCCGTAATGTATCTACAAGGGACAAAGGTAGTCTGCATGTCACTCACACAACATGGTAAAACCTTTTGAAGACGATTTGCCAAAACCTTGGCCACAATCTTATACAACACATTACATAAATTGATTGGCCGAAATTGAGTAACATCAGTAGGATTATTAGCCTTCGAAACTAGGAAATATAGGTCAGATTCATGTCTTGCAGATTCAGTGTGCCATGTAAACAATCCAAACGAAACTACTCCACATTAGGTCCAACTACACTTAGAATTTCTTATAGAATAAGGCTGGTAGGCCATTGGGACCAAGGGCCTTTAATGGTTGTGAGAACCAAATATATTGTACTGTACATGTATAAATATTTATTAATTAATTAAATTTTTGGTAAATTTTGTAAATTATAAGTAAATAGTGATGTGGACCCCACTTGATTATAGTGCCCAGATGTACGTAAGATTGAGGAAAGCAGTGTACGGAAGGTGTAATAATTATAATGTGAAAATTTTGAGATTAAAATCCTTTATTTTTATAATGTTAGGAAGTGTGGCAAACAAATTAGAAAATGACGATTATGTCTCGAGGGTATTTTCATAAATTGTGCCCAAATAAAAATGAATTGGGATGAAGTAAAAATACCATGATATTCTACATGAAAAGTAGTTTAAGATAGTCCAACAGATTTATCAAATCATTGGTTAAATCGAAAAATTTCACTAGCGGTTTGTTAGGGGTAATTTCATAATTTTAAACATTCGGTGCGCCGCGCATTAACGAAACCACCTTGATTCATCCAAATACATCTAATAAGAGTGTTGGTGATGAAATCCAAAATTTTGGAGTTTAATTACATAGTTATAACGATTACGGAAGCTTAAGGGCAAAATTGTCCGAAAATTTCATAACAAGGGCATTTTGGTAATTTTGTCCCATTATAGAAGGCTCTAAATAACTCTCCCATCAGCCTTGGCTAGCACTATTCTTCTTTCTTCTACCTTGCTTCACACCACCATAACCAAAAATAAAAGAAAAGAAACCAAGCTTTCAAAACCTTCTTAAATCATCAATATTTCACAAAATTCCCTTCTACAAAATTAATCTACTCAACCTCCTCTCTTCATCTATACCAAAATTACATGGAATAAGTGATAAAATTTGGAGAAAGGAAAGCTTGAAGTTTCAATCAAAGGTATGAACTTTTCATGCATTATATTTCATTTAATTTTAATGGTGTAGAATGATTAATCTAAGTGTGCTAAACATGTTTATGCCATTAGATTTAATTAAATTTAACTAAATAAATTTCCACCATGAGAGGGGGTTTAGGCCAAGCTTGGTAGTCCATGAAACCATAGTGTTTGATGCTTAAAAGTAATTTTAAATTGATGAATGAACATGGCTAAGTGTGAATATAAAGTTAGAATGATGAAATATCATAAATTTGGCTTAAAGGGAATTTTGGCCAAGCTAAGGGGAGATGGAATTGTGCTGCATTTTGATGAATTTAATATGCCATTAGACTGTAGAAATTACAAGGAGTCCACTGGTGCAATCGGATTTAAAATCCAACTTAAATTGAAGAAGTTGTGTTTTAGCACCGGTAGAAAATATACTGCATAAATATTTGCAGTGTATAATGTGACTGCAATTAAGCATGAAAAATAGCTTAAAAATAAGTATTAAATAAGCTAATATTTTGGTGAAATTATTTGCAGCTTGGGAGTATCGGTTTACGAGTGGTGAAATCAAGGAAGTCGGATTAATCAGACGAGAAAGAGATGCGTACGTAGACTGTAGGGATATTATGAATGCATGCTTTTGATGCAAATAATTTTATGAGAATATTTTGGAAGTGAATTGCTTTGAAAAATGTGAAAATTGTGGTTTTGGCTTGTATTTAACTGTGTTTAAAGTGCAGGGAGGCTAAGGAAATAACAGCCGTTATGCTATTGAAATTTCTTAGAAAAGTTTCTAGAAATAGTATAAAATATTTTAGTGCAATATTGAGTGAATTCCTAGCCTCAATAATTAATATTTAACATTTTTTATAAATTTTGAATTTATCGAAAGACAATATTCAATTAGACATGAAAAATAATTTTATCCAAATAAAGTTACAGATGAGTTCCTAAATGTGTTCCACAGTGAAACAGTGTGTTCATGAAAATTAATATTAGCCTTGGAAAATAAATATTTAATATTTTCCATAAAGTTTGAGATTATCGAAAAATAATATTTTAATTACACCGGATTGAAAGTATTGAAACGTGGTTATATGTGTTTTACGGTGAAATAGAATATTTATGAAATCTATTACAGCAGTGCGAATATTTTATAACACTATTTTTATTGTACTATATACTGTGTGATTTTATACCTTTATGGATTTTCTTAAAGAAATTATCTATCTTGCTAAATTCCACAAAGGTGATGTGATTTCTTACAAACTGTTTTGGAGACTGTTAGGCCTCATATCATGCTTATGTGTTTAATGTACTATTACTGTGTGAAGCTGTTGATACTGATCCTATCTTCAGCATCCCGGTTGACACCTATCAACGTACGACCGAGGACAATTACAAACTATGGTCATATATCTCATGTACTACTGTTACTGTTTCCTTACGAGGATTAAAGCATGATATATTCATGGTGTTGCTTGGTTTCTATACATGTGTTACTGATTTACTGTTACGATTTTACTGAACTGTTAAACTATTATTGAATGTGAAGTGTTTACCATATTGAATTACTTATTGTATTACTTACGAGGTTTTATTGAAGTGTGTGAAATGTGTATAAAGTGATTGGTAAAAGACTAATTAAATATTTTATTTAAATGGTTTTATAAACCGTTATGAGATTATTTATTTATTTACTTAGTACTATTTACCTAAAAGGTTATTGTACGGTTTACTGAAATGTTGATATCACTGAACTGTATACCGTACTGTTTACTATGGTTTATTTAATAATAAAAGTGATATTTTCATATGGAAATTAAATTATTTCCTAAATGAGTTCTTTAATGGTTTATTATACCATCTTTATGTGAATTATTTATAGATGGAGAATTATTAAATGAGTTTTATATTAATTTTAATTTCCACTCCCTATAGTCGCTTCTAGGTTCCGGGACAAGATAGGTATTTCAAAATACCTTTCTTACTCCATCCGAATCCCTAGCCGACTATAGTATCCTTCCTTTACAGTTCCTAGTGCATCTATAGGAAAATAAATCATTTTACTACATATAGATTTCGTAATATCAAGTTCTGCATACAATTCTTTTACTGAGCACGTTTCGCTCACCCCCTTATTTTTCTACTCTACAGATTTTATTAAGTGGTTAATTGGTATACTAATCCGTGGATTGGAGGCGCTTTGGTTATCCCGAAGTAATCTATAGTGGATCTTGGAGGTACTGTGTTTATATTTGTATGTTCAGACATTTATTATACAGTACTACTTATTGTAAATTTAATCTCAGGAGATGTAAACTGATTTATGCAATTGTAAATATTAATTAATTATGTGAAGAAATGATTACATAAAGTGTTTTACTGTTTAAGTGAATAATGTTAAAAGGCATCACAGACAGCCAAACCAACCACTGTATACATGTGATATGTAATAAATGTGGTAATTACAATATATAACAGTTTGTGACAATTTTATTGGTATCAGGACAAAGTGGCCTAATGTCTGTTGATGCCTTTAGAATCGAAAGTGTCGAAAGTGGTTAATATCCCTTGTAATACTGTATAGTCTGAATATATAAATGAATCAAGTGACTGTAAATTGGGTTAAGGGCCTAAATTGTGCAGAAGTTAGTTAATTAAGGGTTATCAAAATGGGTAGTAACCCTAGAATTTTAAGTGAATTGGGTGATATTACAACATTAATGAAGGGTCTAGGTACAAGGAGGAACTCGTGAGGACCCCACCAGGACTTTCTCTTTCCAGATCGAAGTAAGACCTTAAAATGATGATATTGGGGTGAAATGTGGATATCATCAATATATAGATTCTAAAATCACCCATTTGAATGTGTCTTGAAAAGAGAAAAATAAATTCGAAAATGATGAACATGTCCCTACACCGAAATAACTCTTTTGAATAACGATAAAGCAAATTGACCTCAAACTCATCGACTGTGATAGAATAACGATGTGTAAAGAATGTCCTTTATGATGCTGTGATAGAGTAATTCTTGCATAATAGTCCCTACTATTGGCCCTACCTTTACTCAGACAAGTGATGTGACCCAATGTGTACATTGTGGGAGGTCGCGTGATTGTCGACCCTGTTATATATTCTTTGGGGCTTGATTTAGATGTGAATAGATGGGGTAATTGGTTAGGGATTGTTTGATGCTATGAGAAGTGATATATCTACTGAATGTGACTAAGTGATCTGTGTATTTGATAACTCAATATCAGTATTGTTAATCTTGGTTCTACACATCCTTTCTGTTTTCTGTTTTTTGTGTGTATTAATCAGATACCAGTATAGACTGAAAAATTCTAGGGTACATCCTGCCGAATAATATATTGTTTAAAGTATCACAGATTTCTAGGAAGTGTGTATAGAAACTGCAAAGTGACTGTAAGGGACAAGGAGAATGACAGCTAACCTAAGTTTGTCAAATATACTTGATTTTGAAGTAATTCCAAGAACTGATAGGTTAGCTGTGAATTGTGTGTAGCTTAAATTGTTATACCCAGTGTATTACTTCCTCCTGAATGCTATATTGTGAAGTTGTAAATAAATAAGTGAATCAAAGTGGAATGTGTATTGAAATTGTTCAAGTGTTATGTACATGTGTTTCGAGGATATATGGTGTCTGTGAAGGACATAGAGACGAAACGTCTAAAGTTAAATGAGATTGTGATTTGAAATTTACCAGATATAATTCCAGATAAATTACCCGGGTTATCATTGACTTGGGAGATTGAGTTATCACTGACTCGAGACTCGATTTTAGGTACGGAGCTTACTTCTAAGCTCTTATCAGATGACATAAACGGGTTGAAAAAACTTAAGAAGTAGCTCCGAGAATTATCGGATAAAGAATTTATCTATCTTAATGTATTTCGGTGGAAGCATCAGTGTTATTTGTCTGGAAGAATAATGGTAGTTTATGAGTGCATACAATTACCGATTAAATGACAATGTGATTACCAAGTATAAATATGCACCTACTAAAGGATTGACAGTCCATTTGATCCATTTAGGGGTGCACAAGTGTTTCTAAGATCAATTGTGAATCGGGGTATTATCCATAGAATCAATGCCTTTCGGACGGATGAATGTCCTTACGATGTTTATGAGCTAAATGAATGAGGTATTTAAATCATACCTGGATAAATTGTGATAGTGTTCAATTATGATATGCCAATATATTCTAAAACACAAGAGGAACGTGAGCAGTGCCATAATAGCCTTGCAGACTCTTAGAGACTGGAAGTTGAATGCTAAAGTTTAGTAAATATGAGTTATGACTAGACATATTTCTTTCTGAGACATGTGGTCTCAAATGATGGAACGACTATGGATTCACCTAAAATTGAGGTCATTAATAAATAGGAGAGACTAAAGATAGTAATTGAGATATGGAATTTACTGAGTTTAGTTGAATATCATAGCCGGTTTATGGAAGAGTTTGTGGGATTAGCTGCTCTACTGATATGATTCATATGTGAGGAAGTTAAGTGTAAAGGGATAGGTATGTGTGAGTATAATATTCAAAAGTTGTTAAAAGATTTTAATTGTGAAATATCATACTATTTGGGGAAAGCAACTAGGGTGACAAGTGTGTTAAATGGGAAAAATATATTAAAAAGGTATTTCATGTGATAATTAGGGAAACGTGAATTGTTGGAGTAGTTCCCAAGTCTTCGATTGAATGTGATTTCCTTTAATGTTTACGGCTAGATTCAAGATTGAGCCAGACTTAATAGATAAAATTAGTCATACTCAGAGGAATAAAAAAATAAATTTACTACCAATCATATAAATGGATATGTACTTGAATTATGAAATTAGCACAGATAGTTTAGAGACAGAATTGGTATTTCTGATAATTATTAATTAAAGAATCTGATTTTTCAAAGAGATCACATCTCCAAATATATTCTGCCTCCAAGTAGTACTAAATGTACCATAAGAATGAGGAGTGTATTAATAATTCAATATGAAAAGAGATATCATGGAGATTGATACCAAATGTCTCCCTTACTGTAAATGAAGATTAAACATTAAAATCTACAAGTTTATTGCAACCTCTACTAAACCAATGTGAAAATGGGAGCCAATTATGAGAGATTTTATTCTGGGTTATTAGAGAACCGGAAGAATCATGATGTTATAGAAGTAGTCATGGAGACAGAATGACTAAAATAACTCATTTCTTCATAATCAGATTTATTAATCCTCTTAGTGCCTTAGCCGATATATATATATTCTGAAAATAGTGAGATTGTATGTGGAGCTCCAATGATCATTACTTATGATATGGATTCCCATGCCGCATTCTAATTTAGGAGAGAATTCAGGAGACTATGGGAATTCCGATATAGTTCCAACATCGCTTCTTATGCGTAAATTGATGGGTAAACTAAGCGTACCACTCAAACGCTCAACAATGTGTCGAAAGCGAATGCTATGGACTTCATAAAGCTCCTAGGACTACTACAAATTAATTATCAAACTAGCATCGGTATGGCACTATATGAGAAGTAGAATGGTGTACAATGTAGACTTCTAATGATATAAAAAAAATGGAAAATCCAAAACTGATAACTCCTGATTTGGTGAAGCAAACTCCTTATAATGTACAGATTTAGCATAACGGATTAGGAACTACATATAAGTCGGCAGTAAAGTTCTACCAATACTAAACGCTAACCTTGAGAATTCCTCATTAGAAATCTTGCATTCCAAAATGCTATGACAGTGATACTCAAAGAAGAAATCTATATAAGAATTAGAGAATCTAAAGTACATAAGCTATTTCAATGATTGGTCTGGGTGAAATTTGGAGGACCAAATTTCCTAAAGGTGGGGAGGAAATGTGAGAATCAATTATATTGTACTGTACATGTATAAATATTTATTTATTAATTAAATTTTTGGTAAATTTTGTAAATTATAAGTAAATAGAGATGTAGATCCCACTTGATTATAGTGCCCAGATGTATGTAAGATTGAGAAAAATAGTGTACAGAAGGTGTAATAATTATAATGTGAAAATTTTGAGATTAAAATCCCCTATTTTCATTATTTTGGGAAGTATGCCAAACAAATTAGAAAATGATGGTTATGTCCCGAGGTTATTTTCATGAATTGTGCCCAAATTAAAGTGAATTGGGATGAAGTAAAAATACCATGATATTCTACATGAAAAGGAGTTTAAGATAGTGTCAATAGATTTATCGAATCGGTGGTTAAATCGAAAAATTTCGCTGGCGGACTGTTAGGGGTAATTTCATACTTTCGCACATTCGATGTACTGCACATTGATGAAACCACTATGATTCATCAAAATACAACTAATAAGAGTATTTGGTAATGAAATCCGAAATTTTGGAGTGCAATTACATAGTTATAACGATTACGGAAGCTTAAGGGCAAATTGTTTGAAAATTTCATAACCAAGGGTATTTTGATAATTTTGTCCCATTCTAAAAGGCTCTAAATAACTCTCCCATCAGCCTTGGCTGGCACTATTCTTCTTTTTTCTACCTTGCTTCACGCCATCATAACCAAAAAGAAAAGAAAAGAAAAGAAAGCAAGCTTCCAAAACCTTATTATATCATCATTATTTCACAAAATTCCCTTCTACAAAATTAATTTACTCAACCTCCTCTCTTCATCCATACCAAAATTACATGGAATAAGTGACAAAATTACATGCTTGAAGTTTCGGTCAAAGGTTTGAACTTTTCATGCATTATGTTTCATTTGACTTTAATGGTGTAGAATGATTAATCTAAGTGTGCTAAACATGTTTATGCCATTAGATTTAATTAAATTTAACTAAATAAATTTCCACCATGAGAGGGGATTTCGGCCAAGCTTGGTAGTCCATGAAACCATAGTGTTTGATGCTTAAAAATGATGTTAAATTGATGAATGAACATGGGTAAGTGTGAATATAAAGTTAGAATCATGAAATATCATAAATTTGGCTTAAAAAGAATTTCGGCCAAGCTAAGGGGAGATGGAATTGTGCTGTATTTTGATGAATTTAATATGCCATTAGACTGTAGAAATTACAAGGAGTCCACCGGTGCAATTGGATTTAAAATCCTACTTAAAACGGAGAAGTTGTGTTTTAACACCAGTAGAAAATACTGCATAAATATTTACAGTGTACAATATGGCTGCAATTAAGCATGAAAAGTAGCTTAAAAATAAGTATTAAATCAGCTAATATTTTGGTGAAATTATCTGTAGCTTGAGAGTATCGATTTACGAGCGGTGAAATCGAGGAAATCGAATTTGTTGGCTCTATAGGCTATACCGAAAGGGGGGGTGAATCGGTTTTTACTAACCTTAGGTTCATTTTTCGGTTCCTCTAAATTCTCTAGCTTAGATTGATATTTTCTAAGTTCTCTAGACTACTCAAGCATGCAATATAAATTCAATTCAATAAGCACAATATAATTGCAAGTAAAGAGAGTAGGGAAAGAGAGATTTACACAAGCGATTTATAGAGGTTCGGCAACTTGCCTACGTCCTCTACCTTGAGATGCTCCCAAGGATTTTTCCCAAATTCACTATCCTTGAATTTGTGTTACACTCCCTCTTTTTGCAGGCTCAAGAGAAACCTCTCTCTTTTTCTAGGCTCAAGAGAAACCTCTTCTCCCTCTTTTTCTAGGCTAAAGAGAAACCTCCCTCTTTTTCTAAGGCTAAAGAGAAACCTCCCTCTTTTTCTTAGGCTAAAGAGAAACCTCCCCTTTTACAAGGAATGAGTTGGTTTACAAGTGGTACAATCAAAGAAGGCCTCTAAGTAGGCAAATGATTACAGAAATTAGGCACAAGTGAAAGCCTATACAAGATTTGTGCTAAGCAATACAAAGAGATATGTGAATGATGGAAGATGAAGACTTTGTAGCTCTTGATTTGTTGTTGAGGCTTGAAGATTTGATGAAAATGAGTATTGGAGTTGATTGAGTAGTTCCTCTTGCTTCCTTTAGCTTCTAAGCCTCTATTTATAGTCCCTTGGATGGTTTGTGGACGTTGGTTGGAGCCAAAACAGACACTAGCTGTTGTGTCTCATAGAAACTAGCCATTGGAGACTTTCTGACATAAAAGGATCGATCATTTTACCAAAGGGATCGATCCTTTTCTTTATTCCAAGCTTCTGGGGCATTCTACCAAAAAGGGATCGATCCCTCCCATGCTTCCAGAATGAGTTTTTCCTGCACTTTTGGGTTAGAAATGATATGGCTTCTGATTTTAATTCAACCCAAAACATTTATAAGCTTTAAGGGAGTTTTTCTTGACTTTCTCAAATGAAAATATTGTCCAAAAACTTATAAGTAATTTTCTAAACTTATGTTCAATACTTCTTGAGAAAATTACTTAATACTGAAAACCATTTTATAAAGTATTAAGACCCATATGAATATATCATTAAATCATGGTCTTAAAGTTTGATATGAACACTTAAAAATGGATTGAGAAAATCATGTGTGATAAGGCAAATTTACAATATGAATTAAAACATTAAAGCTTACTTAAGTTTTTGTCATTTCAAAATATATATGGCAATTTAAAGCTAAAAATCTCTCCTTTTTTGATATGACAAAACTTAATGTAAATTTCCTTTGAAAATTCTTTGAAAAAAATACTCCCCCTCAAATAAAGCAGGATTTTATAAAGCTCTCCCTTAATATAAGCATGGGTTTTGAAAATGAATTTTCAAACTATTTCTCCCCCATTATCTCTCCCACTTAATATCTCTCCCTTTTAATATCTATCTCTCCCCTTTTTGTCATAGCAAAAAGAAAAAAAATATGCTAAAATCATGGTTATGTAAGAAAAGATAAATATGCTCCATCCAACAAGAAACATGTTAGTGCATGAGACTCATAGCACAAATAAATAAGTCAATATCCACAAAGTGTATGAAATATTCATGCAAAGAATATGACTTATGATCCTATACTAATTGTTTATAAATAATTTTGCAATAAGTTCTCAATTGGTAAGAAATTAAGCAAGCACCTAAGTATATCAATTATTTTCTTAAGTCCAACTAAGGTGCATGGCAATACATCATGATTATGAGCTGAAATTAGATGACATATCATATGCAAGAGCTCATAAATCACGTTCAAGCAAGAGTGTGAATAGAATTAAGACATATATCAATTAATTACAAATTCTAGCACAAAAGTGTTTCATGCAAAAGTGTCTTATATGAATTCTTCCCTATTTGTCATTTCAATCTAAGGAGTATGAGAAGAATTGTCAATTTAAAGCTTATACCAATTGGCAATTTAGTTTTGGCTTACCAATTATTGAAAATATGGTTGCAATGATACTAATTGTTATTTCAATCTAAATACCAATTGTTACTAATGGTTGACTTAGTCATTTTACATGAATCCAATATTTATGTGTAGTGTGTTCATGTCAAGAAAATAGTCATTCTAAATATGCAAGAACACAACACATATCATCAAATATGCGTAAGGATTAATTAATCATTAGCACACTATCATAAAGTATTAATCCATATTCATATTCACAAGATTTATACCATATGGAAGATTCAAAAAATCAAGGTACTCAAGCAAACACATTTTCTTCCATGGTTTCAAGTACAAAAATCCTATGCTCATTTTTCAATTCAAGTCCTTAACCAATTATGAGCAAGGAAAGATTCAAAATTACCATTTTAATCAATTAAGAGTCATATCCCTAGTTGTTATCATCATTTAACATGATAGGGGGTATATGCTATTTTAACTAAAATGATTTCACCTAAGTGAATCAATATTATCAAGCTAAAATATATTTTATCATTAAAATCCATAAGCTATGAAAACAACTATTCTCATCTCATAGGCATGATTATTGATTCAACTTAAGTAAACATGCATGTTCAACATCAAAACAATCAAGATTCAATGCATGTATATCAATTGTTGGTGTTGTTATTAACGCTCAAGTTCTTTAATAATTTGGCCATAAAAAAATTTAAGTACATGGATGATAAAGTTTCATGCATTTAACATTTAGGATCCATTTACCATTACAAATTATAGGACAATGACCATTACCAATTGTTGAGTTTACATTTGAAATCAATTCACTAGATGTATAATTATCATGAAACTTAGTGTGGAATAGATAAGTCAAGCTAAGAGACATAATTCTATAAGCATGCTTGACTAAGATGAACAAAAGAAATGATCAATAGTCATTATGCACAAGTTCACCAAATTCTCACATATATACACAAATCATTGAAATAAATCTCAAAAATTATGTTTAAGCATTCATTGAAAATATATTTTAAGATTATTTCAAGATTTATGCAATTCATGAATGTTTTCAACACGAAGAATGATTTTGCACTTGTGAGTTCAATAAAAATGATATTGATTGTTGAAAGTGATACCATTTGTTGGAAATGATACAAATTTATGGAGTTGAGGCATGATATCAATGAAAAATGAATTTTCATAGTTTAAAGATCATCAAAAAGAAGTTAAAACAATAAATTTTAAGTTGAGAAGAGAGAAAGTATCAAAACAATGAAAAGTTCTTCTTAATTTCGGTTGAAAACATGCAGGAAAGCCCTTTCTTGCTTGGGGGGATCGATCCCTATAGGAGGGGGATCGATCCCCTAACTCCAGAATCACAGATTTTGCATTCTGTTCAAGGGGGATCGATCCTACTTGTTGAAGGATCGATCCCTCATCCTGTTTCTGCAGTTTTTGACAGAAAATCCAACCTTTGAAGTACCAAAACTTTGTTTTTGAGTATTTTAATTCCAAGTAAGGGTTTAAACATTTGTAAAACATGATTTTGGACTTGTATGAATGAAAAACATGAATGAAAAACCATTTTACAAAAGATTTTGCAATTTTGGAAGAATTTACACAATAAAATGCATTTTTTGCCTCAAAGGAGGTCATTTTGAGAGTTAAGCATATTTTGACAAAACTAAAGCATTAGAAACCACAAATATGCTAAAACAAACTTGTTCACATATATTTTAAGCACATATAACATCAAATCATCATTCTTCTGAACATTATGCCATGATTTCCAACATACAAGTTCTTCATTAATGCACATGACATGACATTTTGCATATATGACATATTTGACAATTTGAGGCAAGTAAATACATTATCAACACATAGAAGACTTGCTCAAAATGCAGAAATCCAATAGTCATTTCAAAATCATAAATCATGCTTTTCATCCAATCATCCAATACCTCAAGAACTATCCATCAACCACTCAACAATCAATTATCATGCCTTTTTGCTCAATCACAATTCATCATGAATCATTAATCAAATTTCTCATCAAAGTACAAATAATCAAATAAAAGTTTTTAAGGAGTAAAGAATTAAGCTTACAATACTCCTTTGCTAGAGAAAGCTTTGCATTGAATAGTTGAATCCACCTTGGGCCATTCTTTGAAGAATTGTTGTGATGGATCCTCCAGCTTTTCCTTTTTCTCATTGGCACAAGCAATCTCCATAAAGGTGTGTAGAGCATTCAAACCCCATTCTTTCATTGCATTCCCATGCTCTAGCACTCCTACAACAAACAAATTTATGTATGCTTTGGTACCCAAATTTTCTTGGGTCCATGAGAGTTAGTGCAAATAATTTTTTATCCTTTTGGGATCCATTTCAAGCACAAATCATCATTATTTACAGCATGCTTTGGCACCCACATGTGGTTTTTCTATATGTGCATGCTTGTGAAGAGTGTCCTATTCTATTGCATAGTGAGCATGTAACAGATAAATCATGCATATTATTTTTGCTCACAAGAAAATTCTTTAGATGCGTTTCTTTTTGTTTAGCATTATAGCCTATCCCATCTTTGTCAAAGAAAGCTCTTTGGGTCTCTAACATATGATCTAGCTTTTGTTCACCCATATAAAACCTAGTAAATGAGTTATGCAAATTTGTATTCTTTTCATTCAATTCAGTTATCTCTAAGTTAGCCTCTTCTAATTTCTTTTCAAACTCTAGCTTAGTATTAGTCAGGGCTTCATTTTCTATTTTTAATTTAGCAATGATTTTCTTATATTTGGAGTTCATGCATTGAAATTCATTTCCTAAATCATCAAAGGCATTTTGGAGTTCACTAAAGGTATAATCATTATTTTCACTAGAACTACAACTAGCCTCATCATCACTAATGGCCATAAAGCATGTATAGGCTACCTCATTATCTACGGTTTCCTCATCGGAGCTATCACTATCACTCCATGCAGCCACAAATGCTTTCTTCCTAGGTTTCCTATCCTTTTTTTTCCTAAGTAAGGGGCAATCTAACTTAGTATGAACCGGTTCATTACACTCATAACACACTAAAGGGTCCTTTTCTCTTCTACTTGACTCCCCTCTTTGATTTCTCCTATTATTTTCTTTTTCTTTCATTCTCATAAACTTATTAAATCTTTTGGCAAACATTGCCATTTCCTTCTCTTCCTCATTTCCACTCTCATCACTATCATCTTCAAGGACCTCATGAGTGGAAGACTTAAGTGCTACCCCTACTTTCTTTGAAGGCACTTCATTTCTTTTCATTTTCATTTCATATGTAAGTAGGGAGCCCATAAGCTCATCTAGAGACAAGGTATTTGGATCCTTAGACTCTTCTATTGCGGTTACCTTTGCCTCCCATGACTTAGGCAAGCTATTCAAAATTTTCTTTACCATTTCAACATTGGAATAAGCCTTGCCTAGAGCCTTAAGTCCATTAATTATATCATTAAACCTAGTGAACATTTCACTAATAGACTCATTTTCTTTCATCCTAAATAGCTCATAATCATGTGTGAGCATTCCTACTTTGGTCTCTCTAACTTGATCTGTCCCTTCGTGTGTGATGGCTAGTTTATCTCATATTTGTTTAGCATTCTCACATAAGGAGACTCTATTATACTCATTTGGACCTAAAGCACAAAAGAGGGTGTGCATAGCCTTGGCATTCATTTGTGCCAATCTCATGTCATTTGTGTCCCACTCATCCTCACTCTTAGGGACATCTTTTCCATCTACTTTCTTCATGGGAATTCTAGGACCATTTACTATAATTCTTCACACTTCATAATCATTTGATTGTATAAATAACATCATTCTAGTTTTCCAATATGAATAATTCTCACCATTGAAAAGTAGAGGTCTAACTAATGATTGTCCCTCTTCTCCTAAAGATGTGCCTATATTCAAATGAGCCATTTAATATCGTTTTGCTCGATAGTGGTTAGTCTAAATCAATCTCGAGCCCAAGCTCTGATATCAATTGTTGGCTCTATTGGCTATACCGAGAGGGGGGTGAATCGGCTTTTACTAACCTTAGGTTCATTTTTCAGTTCCTCTAAATTCTCTAGCTTAGATTGATATTTTCTAAGTTCTCTAGACTACTCAAGCATGCAATATAAATTCAATTCAATAAGAACAATATAATTGCAAGTAAAGAGAGTAGGGAAAGAGAGATTTACATAAGCGATTTATAGAGGTTCGGCAACTTGCCTACGTCCTCTACCTTGAGACGCTCCCAAGGATTTTCCCCAAATTCACTATCCTTGAATTTGTGTTACACTCCCTCTTTTTGTAGGCTCAAGAGAAACCTCTCTTTTTTTCTAGGCTAAAGAGAAACCTCTTCTCCCTCTTTTTCTAGGTTAAAGAGAAACCTCCCTCTTTTTCTAAGGCTAAAGAGAAACCTCCCTCTTTTTCTTAGGCTAAAGAGAAACCTCCCTTTTTACAAGGAATGAGTTGGTTTACAAGTAGTGCAATCAAAGAAGGCCTCTAAGTAGGCAAATGATTACAGAAATTAGGCACAAGTGAAAGCCTATACAAGATTTGTGCTAAGCAATACAAAGAGATATGTGAATGATGGAAGATGAAGACTTTGTAGCTCTTGATTTGTTGTTGAGGCTTGAAGATTTGAGGAAAATGAGTATTGGAGTTGATTGAGTAGTTCCTCTTGCTTCCTTTAGCTTCTAAGCCTCTATTTATAGTCCCTTGGATGGTTTGTGGACGTTGGTTGGAGCCAAAACATAAACTAGCCGTTATGTCTCACAGAAACTAGCCGTTGGAGACTTTTTGACATAAAAGGATCGATCCTTTTACCAAAGGGATCGATCCTTTTCTTTATTCCAAGCTTTCGGGGCATTCTGCGAAAAAAGGATCGATCCCTTTCCTTAGGGGATCGATCCCTTTCCTTAGGGGATCGATCCCATGCTTCCAGAATGAGTTTTTCCTGCACTTTTGGGTTAGAAATGATATGTCTTCTGATTTTAATTCAACCCAAAACATTTATAAGCTTTAAGGGAGTTTTTCTTGACTTTCTCAAATGAAAATATTGTCCAAAAACTTATAAGTAATTTTCTAAACCTATTTTCAATACTCCTTGAGAAAATTACTTAATATTGAAAACCATTTTATAAAGTATTAAGACCCATATGAATATATCATTAAATCATGGTCTTAAAGTTTGATATGAACACTTAAAAATGGATTTAGAAAATCATGTGTGATAAGGCAAATTTACTGTTGGCTCTATAGGCTATACCGAGAGGGGGGTGAATCGGTTTTTAGCTAACCTTATGTTCGTTTTTCGGTTTCTCTAAATTCTCTAGCCTATATTGATATTTTCTAGGTTCTCTAGGCTACTCAATTATGCAATATAAATTCAAAACAATTAACACAAATATAATTGCAAATAAGTAAAGAGAGTAGGGAAGAGAAATGTACGCAAGCGATTTATAGAGGTTCGGCTACCTTGCCTACGTCCTCTACCTTGAGACGTTCCCAAGGATTTTCCCCAAATCCACTATCTTGAATTTGTGATTACAATTCCTCTTTTCAAGGCTCAAGAGTAACCTCCCTTTTTTTCTAGGCTCAAGAGAAACCTCTCTCTTTTCTAGGCTCAAGAGTAACCTCTCTCTTTTCCTAGGCTAAAGAGTAACCTCCCTCCTTTTCAAGGCTCAAGAGAAACCTCCCCTTTACAAGGAATGAAATGAGGTTACAAATGAAGTAATCAAAGAAGGCCTCTAGATAGGCAAGTGATTACAGAAATTAAGCACAATGAAAAGCCTATACAAAGTTTGTGCTAAGTAATACAAGAAATAGATGAATGATAGAAGATGAAGACTCTTTATCTCTTGAATTGATGTTGAGGCTTGAGGAAGATGAATAAGATGATGAAATATGTTGCTTGGTTGTTCCTCTTGCTTTCTTTAGCTTCTAAGCCTCTATTTATAGTCCCTTGGATGGTTTGTGAACGTTGGGTGGAGCCAAAATCGAATATGACCGTTGTATCTCACAAAACTAGCCGTTATAGGCTATTTTCGGGCAAAGGGATCGATCCCTTTCCATAGGGGATCGATCTCTTGTGTCCAGAATCTTGATTTTGGGCTTCAGGGACCTTGGGAAGACTTTCTGCCAAAAAGGGATCGATCCTGCTACAGTGGGGATCGATCCTTTTCTTCCAGAGGGCATTTTTCCTGCACTTTTTGGGTTAGAAATGATATGACCTTTGATCCTAATTCAACCCAAAACATTTATAAGCTTTAAGGGAGTTTTTCTTGACTTTCTTAAATGAAAATATTGTCCAAAAAATCATCAAGTGATTTTCTAAAATATTCAAAACATTTATAAAGTGTTAAGACCAATAAGAGTATGCATCATTAAATCATGGTCTCAATGTTTGATATGAACACTTGAAGTGTATTGAGAAAATTATGTGTGATAAGGCAAATTTACAATATGAATTAAAACATTAAAGCTTACTTAAGTTTTTGTCATTTCAAAATATATATGTCAATTTAAAGCTAACAATCTCCCCCTTTTTGATATGAAAAAACTTAATGTAAATTTGCTTTGAAAATTCTTTGATAAAATACTCCCCCTCAAATAAAGCAGGATTTTATAAAGCTCCCCCTTAATATAAGCATGGGTTTTGAAAATGAATTTTCAAACTATTTCTCCCCCTTAATATCTCTCCCTATATCTATCTTTCCCTTTATCTATCTCTCCCCCTTTTTGTCATAGCAAAAAGAAGGAAAAATAATAAAAAAATATGCTCCCACTAAAATCATGGCTATGTGAAAACAAATAAAAATGCTCCATCCAACAAGAAACATGTTAGTACATGGGACTTATAGCACAAATAAATAAGTCAATATTCTCAAAGAGTATGAAATATTTATGCAATGAATATGACTTATGATCCTATACCAATTGTTTATAAATAATTTTGGATACCAATTGTTGATAAGTAATTTTGCAAGAAGGTTCCAATTGGTAAGAAGTTAAGCAAGCACCTAAGTATATCAATTGTTCTCTAAGGTCCGACTAAGGTGCATGGTAATACATCATGATTATGAGCGAAAATTAGATAACATATCATATGCACGTGCTCATAAATCATGTTCAAGCAAGAGTGTGCATAGATTCAAAACATATAACAATTAACTACAAATTCTAGCACACAAGAGTTTCATGCAAAAGTATCCTAAGAGAACTCTTCTCTATTTGTCATTTCAATCTAAGGAGCATGAGAAGTGTTGTCAATTTAAAGCTCAAACCAATTGGCAATTTAGTTTTGGCTTACCAATTATTGAAAATATGGTTTCCAATGATACTAATTGTTATTTCAATCTAAATACCAATTGTTACTAATGGTTGACTTAGGCATTTTGCATGAATCCAATATTTATGTGTAGTGTGTTCATGTCAAGAAAATACTCATTCTAAATATGCAAGAACACAACACATATCATCAAATATGCATATGGATCAATTAAACATTAGTACACAATCATAAAATATTAATCCATATTCATATTCACAAATTCATACCATATGGAAGATTCAAAACATCAAGGAATTCAAGCAAACACATTTTCTTCCATGGTTTCAAGCACACAAATCCTATGCTCATTTTCTAATTCAAGTCCTTAACTAATTATGAGCAAGGAAATATTCAAATAATAAATGCATGGATATTAAATTTGTTCAAGTTTGCATTTATCTTTGAATGTTGGTGTTGTCATTAAGACCTTAGTTCTTTAAGTACAAGGATGATAAAGTTTCATGCATTTGAACATTGAGGATTCATTTACCATCACAAATTATAGGCCAATGACTATTACCAATTGTTGAATTTACATTTGGAATCAATCCACTAGATGTAAAATTATCATGAAACCTAGTGTGGAATTGATAAGTCAAGCCAAGAGACATAATCCTATAAGCATGCTTGACGAAGATGAACAAAAGATATGAAAAACACTCATTATGCACAAGTTCATCAAATTCTCAAATATATCCATAAATCATTGAAATAGATCTCAAAATTATGTTTAAGCATTTATTGAAAGTATGTTTCAAGATTATTTCAAGATTTATGCAATTCATGACCATTTTCAATGAGAAAACTGATTTTGCACTTGTGAGTTCAAGAAAAATGATATAGATTGTTGAAAGTGATACCATTTGTTGGAAATGATATTAATTGATGAAGTTGAGGCATGATATCAATGAAAAATGATTTTTCATATTTTAAAGTTCATTAAAAAGAAGTTAAAACAATGAATTTTAAGTTGAGAAGAAAGAAAGTATTAAGAGAATTAAGAAAACTTCTCAACTTAGGCTTAAAAACCCAGAAATAGACACTTTATGCCTATAGGGATCGATCCCTTTGGTAAGGGGATCGATCCCTTATACCCAGAATTGCAGATTTCTGTATTTCTGCCTTGGGGATCGATCCTGTAAGTTGAGGGATCGATCCCTCATCTTGTTTCTGCAGATTCTGCAGATGTTTTGACAGAAAATTGGACTTGTGAGATACCAAAACTTCATTTTTGAGTAATTTAAGTCCAAGTAAGGGTTTAAACATTTGTAAAACATGATTTTGGACTTGTATGAATAAAAAATCTGAATGAAAAACCATTTTACAAAAGATTTTGCAATTTTGGAAGAATTTACACAATAAAATGCATTTTTGGCCTCAAGGGGGGTCATTTTAAGATTTAAGCATATTTTGACCAAACCAATGCATTAGATTACATAAATATGTCAAAACAAACTTGTTCACATAGATTTTAAGCACATATATCGTCAAAGCATATATTATGTGAACAACATGCCATAATTTCCAACATGCAAACTCTTCATTAAAGCTCATGACATGGTATTTTGCATGTATGACACATTTATCAGCTTTTGAGCAACTAAATATATTATCTAAGCATATCAAACTTGCTCAAACTACAGAAATCCAAAAATCATTTCAAAATCATAAATCATGCCTTTCATTCATCCATCAAGAATTGTCCATCAAACACTCAATAATCATTTATCATGCCTTTTCTTTATTCATTCAACTCACAATGCACCAATAATCATCAACTAAGTGTCTCATTAAATCAAACAAATAATTTTAATATATATGAGTTTTGAAGAGATAGGATTTAAGCTTATAAAACTCCTTTGCTAGAGAATGCTTTGCCTTGAATAGTTGAATCCACCTTGTGCCATTCTTTGAAGAATTGTTGTGACCTTGCCAAGGATGGATCCTCAATCTCTTCCTTTTTCTCATTAGCACAAGCAAACTCCATGAGGATGTGTTGAGCATTTAAATTCCATTGTTCCATTGTATTCCAATGCTCTAACACTCCTACAACAAACACATTCAAGCATGCTTTGGTACCCAAATTTTCTTGGGTCCTTGAAAGTTAGTGCAAATAATTTTTGATCCTTTTGGGATCCATTTCAAGCACAAATCATCATTATTTATTGCATGCTTTGGCACCCACATTTTTCTAACCACTCTTCCTCTAAATGTGGTTTTTCTATATGTGCATGCTTGTGAGGAGTGGCCTATCCTATTACATAGTGAACATGTGAGAGATGTATCATGTATAGTATTTTTGCTCACTAAGAAATTCCTAAGATGAGTTTCTTTATGTATTTCATTATATCCTAGCCCATCTTTGTCAAAGAAAGCTCTTTGGGTCTCTAACATATGATCTAGCTTTTGTTGACCCATATAAAACCTAGTAAATGAGTTATGTAAGTTTAAGTTCTTTTTATTCAACTCATTTATCTCTAAGTTAGCCTCTTCTAATTTCTTTTCAAATTCTAGCTTAGCATTTGTCAAGGCTTCATTTTCTATTTTCAATTTAGCAATGATTTTCTTATATTTAGAATTCATGCATTGAAATTCATTTGCTAAATCATTAAAGGCATTTTGTAGTTCATCAAATGTATAATCATTATCTTCACTAGAACTACAACTAGCCTCATCATCACTAATGGCCATAAAGCATGAGTAGGCTACCTCTTCATCTACATTTTCCTCATCGGAGCTATCACTATCACTCCATGCAGCCACAAATGCTTTCTTCTTAGGTTTCCTATCCTTTTCCTTCCTAAGTATGGGGCAATTTAGCTTAGTGTGACCCGGTTCATTGCATTCATAACACACTAAGTGGTCTTTTTCTCTTTTACTTGACTCTCCCCTATGATGTTTCCTATTTTGCTCTCTCTCTTTCATTCTCATAAATCTATTAAATCTTTTGGCAAACATTGCCATTTCCTTTTCTTCCTCATTTCCACTCTCATCACTATCATCTTCAATGGCCTCATGAGTGGAAGACTTAAGTGCTACCCCTACTTTCTTTGTAGGCACTTCATTTCTTTTCAATTTCATCTCATATGTAAGTAGGGAGCCCATAAGTTCATCTAGAGACAAGGTATTTGGATCTTTAGACTCTTCTATTGCGGTTACCTTTGCCTCCCAAGACTTAGGCAAGCTATTCAAAATTTTCTTAACCATTTCTAGATTGGAATAGCTCTTGCCTAATGCCTTAAGTCCATTAATTATATCATTAAACCTAGTGAACATTTCGCTAATGGACTCATTTTCTTTCATTCTAAAAAGCTCATAATCATGTGTGAGCATACCTACTTTGGTTTCTTTCACTTGATTGGTCCCTTCATGTGTGATGGCCAATTTGTCCCATATTTGCTTAGCATTTTCACATAGGGACACTCTATTATATTCATTGGGACCTAATGCACAAAAGAGAGTGTGCATGGCCTTGGCATTCAATTGTGCCACTCTCATGTCATTTGTGTCCCACTCATCCTCACTCTTAGGGACATCCTTTCCATCTACTTTCTTCATAGGAATTCTAGGACCATTCACAATAATTCTCCACACTTCATAATCATTGGATTGTACAAATAGCATCATCCTAGTTTTCCAATATGAATAATTTTCACCATTGAAGAGTGGAGGTCTAACTAATGATTGTCCCTCTTCTCCTAGGGGTGTGCCTACATTCAAGTGAGCCATTTATGATCGTTTTGCTCGATAGAGGTTAGTCTAATTCAATCTCGAGCCCAAGCTCTGATACCAATTGTTGGCTCTATAGGCTATACCGAGAGGGGGGTGAATCGGTTTTTAGCTAACCTTATATTCGTTTTTCGGTTTCTCTAAATTCTCTAGCCTATATTGATATTTTCTAAGTTCTCTAGGCTACTCAATTATGCAATATAAATTCAAAACAATTAACACAAATATAATTGCAAATAAGTAAAGAGAGTAGGGAAGAGAAATGTACGCAAGCGATTTATAGAGGTTCGGCTACGTTGCCTACGTCCTCTACCTTGAGACGCTCCCAAGGATTTTCCCCAAATCCACTATCTTGAATTTGTGATTACAATCCCTCTTTTCAAAGCTCAAGAGAAACCCCCCTCTTTTTCTAGGCTCAAGAGAAACCTTTCCCTTTTCTAGGCTCAAGAGTAACCTCTCTCTTTTCCTAGGCTAAAGAGTAACCTCCCTCTTTTTCAAGGCTCAAGAGAAACCTCCCCTTTACAAGGAATGAAATGAGTTTACAAATGAAGTAATCAAAGAAGGCCTCTAGATAGGCAAGTGATTACAGAAATTAAGCACAATGAACAGCCTATACAAAGTTTGTGCTAAGCAATACAAGAAATAGATGAATGATAGAAGATGAAGACTCTTTATCTCTTGAATTGATGTTGAGGCTTGAGGAAGATGAATAAGATGATGAAAGATGTTGCTTGGTTGTTCCTCTTGCTTTCTTTAGCTTCTAAGCCTCTATTTATAGTCCCTTGGATGGTTTGTGGACGTTGGTTGGAGCCAAAACATAAACTAGTCGTTATGTCTCACAGAAACTAGTCGTTGGAGACTTTCTGACATAAAAGGATCGATCCTTTTACCAAAGGGATCGATCCTTTTCTTTATTCCAAGCTTTCGGGGCATTCTGCCAAAAAAGGATCGATCCCTTTCCTTAGGGGATCGATCCCATGCTTCCAGAATGAGTTTTTCCTGCACTTTTGGGTTAGAAATGATATGGCTTCTGATTTTAATTCAACCCAAAACATTTATAAGCTTTAAGGGAGTTTTTCTTGACTTTCTCAAATGAAAATATTGTCCAAAAACTTATAAGTAATTTTCTAAACCTATTTTCAATACTTCTTGAGAAAATTACTTAATAATGAAAACCATTTTATAAAGTATTAAGACCCATATGGATATATCATTAAATCATGGTCTTAAAGTTTGATATGAACACTTAAAAATGGATTGAGAAAATCATGTGTGATAAGGCAAATTTACTGTTGGCTCTATAGGCTATACCGAGAGGGGGGGTGAATCGGTTTTTAGCTAACCTTATGTTCGTTTTTCGGTTTCTCTAAATTCTCTAGCCTATATTGATATTTTCTAAGTTCTCTAGGCTACTCAATTATGCAATATAAATTCAAAACAATTAACACAAATATAATTGCAAATAAGTAAAGAGAGTAGGGAAGAGAAATGTACGCAAGCGATTTATAGAGGTTCGGCTACCTTGCCTACGTCCTCTACTTTGAGACGCTCCCAAGGATTTTCCCCAAATCCACTATCTTGAATTTGTGATTACAATCCCTCTTTTCAAGGCTCAAGAGAAACCTCCCTCTTTTTCTAGGCTCAAGAGAAACCTCTCTCTTTTCTAGGCTCAAGAGTAACCTCTCTCTTTTCCTAGGCTAAAGAGTAACCTCGCTCTTTTTCAAGGCTCAAGAGAAACCTCCCCTTTACAAGGAATGAAATGAGTTTACAAATGAAGTAATCAAAGAAGGCCTCTAGATAGGCAAGTGATTACAGAAATTAAGCACAATGAAAAGCCTATAAAAAGTTTGTGCTAAGCAATACAAGAAATAGATGAATGATAGAAGATGAAGACTCTTTATCTCTTGAATTGATGTTGAGGCTTGAGGAAGATGAATAAGATGATGAAAGATGTTGCTTGGTTGTTCCTCTTGCTTTCTTTAGCTTCTAAGCCTCTATTTATAGTCCCTTGGATGGTTTGTGAACGTTGGGTGGAGCCAAAATCGAATATGACCGTTGTATCTCACAAAACTAGCCGTTATAGGCTATTTTCGGGCAAAGGGATCGATCTCTTTTGTCCAGAATCTTGATTCTGGGCTTCAGGGACCTTGGGAAGACTTTCTGCCAAAAAGGGATCGATCCTGCTACAGTGGGGATCGATCCTTTTCTTCCAGAGGGCATTTTTCCTGCACTTTTGGGTTAGAAATGATATGACCTTTGATCCTAATTCAACCCAAAACATTTATAAGCTTTAAGGGAGTTTTTCTTGACTTTCTCAAATGAAAATATTGTCCAAAAAATCATCAAGTGATTTTCTAAAATATTCAAAACATTTATAAAGTGTTAAGACCAATAAGAGTATGCATCATTAAATCATGGTCTTAATGTTTGATATGAACTCTTGAAATGTATTGAGAAAATTATGTGTGATAAGGCAAATTTACAATATGAATTAAAACATTAAAGCTTACTTAAGTTTTTGTCATTTCAAAATATATATGTCAATTTAAAGCTAACATTTACAATATGAATTAAAACATTAAAGCTTACTTAAGTTTTTGTCATTTCAAAATATATATGGTAATTTAAAGCTAACAGAATTAATCAAACGGGTAAGGGATGCGTATGTAGACTATAGGGATATTATGAATGTATGCTTTTGATGCAAATAATTTTTTGAGAATATTTTGGAAATGAATTTCTGTGAAAACTATGAAAATTGTAGTTTTGGTTGGTATTTGAACTGTGTTTAAAGTGTAGGGAGGCTAAGGAAACAGCAGTCGTTATGCTGCTGAAATTTCTTAGAAAATTTTCTAGAAATAGCATGAAATGTTTTAGTGCAATATTACGTGAATTCCTAGCCTCAATTATTAATATTTAACATTTTTTTATAAAATTTGAATTTATTAAAAAACAATATTCAATTAAACATGAAAAATAATTTTATCGACATAAAGGTACCGATGAGTTCCTAAATGTGTTCCATAGTGAAACAATGTGTTTATGAAAATTAATATTAACCCTGGGAAATAAATATTTAATATTTTCCATAAAGTGTGAGATTATCGAAAAATAATATTTTAGTAATCCTAAAATTGAATTACATTGAATTGAAAGTATTGAAACGTGGTTATATGTGTTTTACACCTGATCTTTCTGATCTTGATGTTCCAATAGCTATTAGGAAAGGGACAAGAACATGTACCCATCATCCCATTGCTAAATACATATCTTATAAAAAATTGTCCCAAAATCATAAAGCTTATATCTCTAGGATATCTAATCTGTTTGTACCTAGAAACATTAAGGAGGCCTTAGATGATCCAAATTGGAAGTTAGCTGTTATGGAAGAGATGAATGCTCTTAACAAAAATGGTACTTGGGAGATAGTAGATCTGCCACATGATAAGAAGGTTGTGGGATGTAAATGGGTGTTTACTATTAAATGCAATGCTGATGGTAGTGTTGAGAGGTATAAGGCAAGGCTTGTGGCCAAGGGTTTCACACAAACCTATGGGATTGATTATTAGGAGACATTTGCCCCAGTAGCAAAATAAACTCAATCTGAGTCTTACTAACTGTAGCTGTGAACTTTGATTTGCCATTATATCAATTGGATGTGAAAAATGCATTTTTAAATAGAGACGTTGGGGAAGAAGATTTTATGAATCTACCACCTGGTTTTGAAGAGAATCTTGGCAGTAACAAAGTTTGCAGGCTAAGGAAATCTTTATATGGCCTTAAACAGTCTCCTAGAGCTTGGTTTGAATGTTTTGGGAAAACGGTCAAAAGTTTTGGTTATTATCAAAGTCAGGCAGATCATACCATGTTTTACAAACACTCCACTAATGGGAAAATAGCCATACTGATTGTTTATGTGGATGATATTATTCTAACAGGTGATGACAATGCAGAGCTTGAGAATTTGAAGAGGAGACTTGCTAAGGTTTTTGAAATCAAAGACCTAGGCCCTTTAAAGTATTTCCTTGGGATGGAGTTTGCTAGATCAAAAGAAGGAATATTTGTTAACCAACGTAAATATGTACTTGATTTACTTGATGAAACAGGTTTACTTGGATGCAAGGCAACGGAAACTCCCATTGAGCCCTACATAAAACTTCAACCTGCCAAACCTGAAGAAGTGAGCAACAGGGAGCAGTATCAAAGACTTGTTGGAAAACTAATCTATTTATCTCACACTCGTCTAGATATATCCTTTGCAGTTGGTGTTGTGAGTTAGTTCATGCATGCACCTAGACAAGAGCATTTTGAGGCTGCATACAGAATTTTGAAGTATCTAAAAGGGACTCCTGGAAAAGGACTGCTGTACAAGAAACAGGAAGATCTACAAGTTGAAGTTTACACTGATGCTGACTGGGCAGGAGATTCTACAGTCCGAAGATCAACTTCTGGCTATTGTACATTTATTGGAGGGAACTTAGTGACTTGGCAAAGCAAGAAACAAAGTGTGGTAGCCAGAAGCAGTGCCGAAGCAGAGTTTAGATCAATTGCACATGGAATATGTGAAGTACTATGGATTAAGAGATTATTGGAAGAATTGAAGATCTCAAACCCTTCACCAATGAAGGTCTATTGTGACAACAAAGTAGCAATTTCAATTGCTCACAATCCATTCCTTCATGATAGAACAAAGCATGTAGAGGTAGATAAACACTTCATCAAAGAAAAAATTGAGAAGGGATTGATTTGTATGCCATATGTCCCTACTGCAGAACAGGTTGCAGATATACTCACTAAAGGATTACCAAAGAAACAGCTCAACAATTTGATTTGCAAGCTGGCAATGGAAGATATCTACAAACCAGCTTGAGGGGGAGTGTTGAGAATGTCAAAGATGTGATTTAATTTAGTTTCCTTATTTAGTTTCCTAAATATCTGTCTGTAATTAAGAGTAGATTCAGAACTGATTTGGTCAATGATCTAAATCAGTAAAGTAAGAAAATTAGGCTGTAAATTAGTTAGGACTTTCTTATTTCTTTGTATGTTTTTCCCTATAAAAGGATTGTAAATCAGAAGGAAAAGTATTGACAGAAAATATACAGTTTTTACCCAATTCTACATGGTGTCAGAGCCAATTTTTTTTCTAGCTAAATTCTGTCTCTCAAATCTTCATTATGTCAGAAATCACTTCTGATTCCCTGACCAATACACTTGCATCGAACCCTACTATCAATAAGCATCCCATTTTGAAAACCACTCTGTCCAGATTACTACAATCAGGCTGAATGGCGACAACTTCCTGCATTGGTCTCAATCTGTACGCATGTATCTACGGGGGCGAGGAAAGATGGGCTATTTAACAGGTGATGTAAAGAAGTCAGCTGCTACGGATCCCCTACATGCAGTCTGGGATGCTGAAAATTCCATGGTTATGGCATGGCTTGTGAATTCCATGGAGGAGGAAATCAACTCCAACTACATGTGCTAGCCGACGGCCAAGGAACTCTAGGAAAGCGTGAATCAGATGTACTCTGACTTAGGTAATCAATCACATATATTTGAATTAACCTTGAAGCTTGGTGAAATTAAGCAGGAAGATGAATTTGTTACCAAGTACTTCAATCAGCTGAAACGGTTGTGGCAAGATCTGGACTTGTACAATGACTATGAGTGGAAATCCATTGAAGACAGTAACCACTTTAAAAAATTAGTGGAAAACAACTGGATCTACAAGTTCTTGGCTGGCCTTAATGTTGAATTTAATGAAGTAAGAAGGCGTATCCTTGGAAACCAGCCTTTACCACCAACTGGTGAGGTGTTTTCAGAAGTTAGAAGGGAGGAAACCCGAAGGAGTGTTATGCTGGGAAAAAAGGGTGTGACGGCTACCCTTGAAGGTTCCGCTTTGGCTGCTGGAAATACCAATACAGGCAGAAACTTCAACCCTTCACAGAAGCAGGAGGAGCGTCCCCAGGTTTCGTGTGACCACTGCCATAAACCCCGCCATACAAGAGAAACTTGCTGGCAGATCCATGGCAAACCTGCTAATTAGAAGAGCAGTAGACAGAATAATAAATCTGGCCGTGTACTTTCCACTGCAAATGAAGTCGAATCTGTCCCCTCGTACCCATTTAGTAAATAGCAAATGGATCATCTTCGTAAACTACTAACACCTAATTTATCATCTGGTATTCCTAGTGTTTCTATTGCACAATCAGGTAACAATCCTAATGCTTTCTCCTGTTCTTTGAATTCAGCCCCTTGGATCATAGATTCAGGTGCTTCAGACCATATGACTAGTTTTGCTGATCTATTTAGTACCTATGCACCTTGTTCTGGTCATCAAAAAATTAGAATAGCCGATGGAAGCTTCTCACCAATTGCAGGAAAAGGTCTAATAAAACTTTCTGATCAAATAAACCTCAAATCTGTTCTTCATGTTCCTAGATTAACCTGCAATCTTTTGCCAGTTAGTAAACTTTCCAAAGATTCTAATTGTCATGTTGATTTCTTTGAATCTAACTGTGTTATCCAGGACCAGCGCTCGCAGAGGACGATTGGCAATGCTGAGATGGTGGATGGTCTTTACTACTTTAATGGTACTCTCTCCAGTAATAAAAAGGCTCAAGGACTTTGTGGTATCAGTTCAAATCCTGTTCGTGAAGAAATCCTACTTTGACATCTTAGGCTAGGTCATCCTAGTTTTCAATATTTGAAACTTTTATTTCCTGCTTTATTTCAAAACGTGGATTGTTCTTTTTTTAAGTGTTAAAGTTGTGTTCTTGCTAAAAGTCATCGGACTACTTATAAATCTAAACCTTATCGTGCATCAAAACCATTTCATCTCATTCATAGTGATGTTTGGGGTCCTTCTAAGGTTACAACTATTTCTAAAAAATGTGGTTTGTAACTTTCATTGATGATCACACACGGTTATGTTGGTTGTACCTAATGCCTGAAAAATCTGATGTGGAAAAATTGTTTCAAAATTTTTATAGCATGATTAAAAATCAATTTCAGACAAAAATTAATATTTTTCATTCTGATAATGGAACATAATTTTTTAATAAATATTTGGGGAATTTTTTCAAAGAAAAAGGTATTTTGCATCAATCTACTTGTCGTGATACCCCTCAACAGAATGGTATTGCCGAAAGAAAAAATAAACATTTGCTTGAGGTAGCATGATCGATAATGTTTTCCATGCATGTGCCAAAATATTTATAGGGAGATGCAGTGTTGACAGCTTCTTATTTGATTAATAGGATGCCCACTCGTGTCTTGCAATATATGACACCTTTAGAATGTTTAAAAATCAGTTTCCTACTTCTAGAATTCATGCTGATTTACCTATCAAGATTTTTGGGTGCACTGCTTTTGTTCACATTCCAAGTCAGTTTCGGTCAAAACTAAATCCTCGAGCTGAAAAATGTGTTTTTGTTGCTTATTCACCAAATCAAAAGGGGTACAAGTGTTATAATCCAATCACCAAAAAATATTTTACAAGTACGGATGTAACCTTTTTAGAAACACAGCCCTATTTTTCCAAAAATCCTCTTCAGGGGGAGAGATATACAGGGGAAGAAAATTTTTGACAAGTTTCTACTGATCCTATGCCTCACACAATATTTAAAATCTCCCATCCACAAATGAATTTGCAAGCATCTCCACACATGCAGGAAATATCAAATCAAGAAAGTTGTCCTAGTACAGATATCTCACAGACAGGGGGAGAAATACCATAACAAAACTCTTAGCTTCTGGTTTATACGAGGCGAGGGACAAAAAAGGGTAACAAAGACTTATCTATCATCCAAGCACCAGTTCAATCAGAAGTTCCGAGCAGTAAGATTCTGGAAACCCAAGGTAACCCTACTTCAGCTTTATCTCCTTCAATTTTATCTCCTAGCAATCAGTGTACACCTGATCTTTCTGATCTTGATGTTCCAATAGCTATTAGGAAAGGGACAAGAACATGTACCCATCATCCCATTGCTAAATACATATCTGATAAAAAATTTTCCCAAAATCATAAAGCTTCTATCTTTAGGATATCTAATCTATTTGTACCTAGAAACATTAAGGAGGCCTTAGATGATCCAAATTGGAAGTTAGCTGTTATGGAAGAGATGAATGCTATTAACAAAAATGGTACTTGGGAGATAGTAGATCTGCCACATGATAAGAAGGTTGTGGGATGTAAATGGGTGTTTACTATTAAATACAATGCTGATGGTAGTGTTGAGAGGTATAAGGCAAGGCTTGTGGCCAAGGGTTTCACACAAACCTATGGGATTGATTATCAGGAGACATTTTCCCCAGTAGCAAAAATAAACTCAATCCGAGTCTTACTATCCGTAGCTGTGAACTTTGATTGGCCATTATATCAATTGGATGTGAAAAATGCATTTTTAAATGGAGACTTGGAGGAAGAAGTTTTTATGAATCTACCACCTGGTTTTGAAAAGAATCTTGGCAGTAACAAAGTTTGCAGGCTAAGGAAATCTTTGTATGGCCTTAAACAGTCTCCTAGAGCTTGGTTTGAACGTTTTGGGAAAACGGTCAAAAGTTTTGGTTATTGTCAAAGTCAGGCAGATCATACCATATTTTACAAACACTCCACTAATGGGAAAATAGCCATACTGATTGTTTATGTGGATGATATTATTCTGACAGGTGATGACAATGCAAAGCTTGAGAATTTGAAGAGGAGACTTGCTAAGGTTTTTGAAATCAAAGACCTAGGCCCTTTAAAGTATTTCCTTGGGATGGAGTTTGCTGGATCAAAAGAAGGAATATTTGTTAACCAACGTAAATATGTACTTGATTTACTTGATGAAACAGGTTTACTTGGATGCAAGGCAACGGAAACTCCCATTGAGCCCTACATAAAACTTCAACCTGCCAAACCTGAAGAAGTGAGCAACAGAGAGCAGTATCAAAGACTTGTTGGAAAACTAATCTATTTATCTCACACTCGTCCAGATATATCCTTTGTAGTTGGTGTTGTGAGTTAGTTCATGCATGCACCTAGACAAGAGCATTTTGAGGCTGTATACAGAATTTTGAAGTATCTAAAAGGGACTCCTAGAAGAGGACTGCTGTAAAAGAAACGAGAAGATCTACAAGTTGAAGTTTACACTGATGCTGACTGGGCAGGAGATTCTACAGACCGAAGATCAACTTCTGGCTATTGTACATTTATTGGAGGGAACTTAGTGACTTGGCGAAGCAAGAAACAAAGTGTGGTAGCCAGAAGCAGTGCCGAAGCAGAGTTTAGATCAGTTGCACATGGAATATGTGAAGTACTGTGGATTAAAAGATTATTGGAAGAATTGAAGATCTCACACCCTTCACCAATGAAGGTCTATTGTGACAACAAAGTAGCAATTTCAATTGCTCACAATCCAGTCCTTCATGATAGAACAAAGCATGTAGAGGTAGATAAACACTTCATCAAAGAAAAAATTGAGAAGGGATTGATTTGTATGCCATATGTCCCTACTGCAGAACAGGTTGCAGATATACTCACTAAAGGATTACCAAAGAAACAGTTCGACAATTTGATTTGCAAGCTGGCAATGGAAGATATCTACAAACCAGCTTGAGGGGGAGTGTTGAGAATGTCAAAGATGTGATTTGATTTAGTTTTCTTATTTAGTTTCCTAAATATCTGTCTGTAATTAGGAGTAGATTCAGAATTGATTTGGTCAATAATCTAAATCAGTAAAATGAGAAAATTAGGCTGTAAATTAGTTAGGACTTTCCTATTTCTTTGTATGTTTTTCCCTATAAAAAGATTGTAAATCAGAAGGAAAAGTATTGATAGAAAATATACAGTTTTTACCCAATTCTACACTATTACTACAGTGCGAATATCTTATAACACTGTTTTGTTGTACTTTATATTGTGTGATTTTATACCTTTATGGATTTTCTTAAAGAAATTATCTATTTTGATAAATTCCATAAAAGTGATGTAATTTCTTACAAACTGTTTTGAGACTGTTAGGCCCCGTATCATGCTTATATGTTTACTTTACTGTTATTGTGTGAATATTGAGTGAAGCTGTTGAAATTGATTCTATCTTCAGTGTCCCGGTTGACACCTGATCAGTGTACGACCGAGGACAATTACAAACTATGGCCATATGTCTCATGAACTACTGTTACTGTTTCCCTACGGGGATTAAAGAATGATATATTTAGGGTGTTGCCATATCTCTATACATGTGTTACTGATTTACTGTTACGATTTTACTGAACTGTTATACTGTTATTGAATGTGAAGTGTTTACCATATTGAATTACTTACTGTATTACTTACGAGGTTTTATCGAAGTGTGTGAAATGTGTATAAAGTGATTGGTAAAAGACTAATTAAAGTATTTTATTTAAATGGTTTTATAAACTGTTATGAGATTATTTATTTATTTAATCAGTACTGTTTACCTAAAGGTTTATCGTACGGTTTATTGAAACGTTGATATCACTAAACTATTTATCATAATAAACTGTATACCGTACTATTTACTGTGGTTTATTTAATAATAAAAATGATATTTTAATAGGGAAATTAAATTATTTCCTAAATGAGTTATTTAATGGTTTATTATACCATTTTTATGTGAATTATTTATAGATGGAGAATTATTAAATGAGTTTTATATCAAGTTTAATTCCACTCCCTATAGTCGCTTCTAGGTTCCAAGACAAGATAGGTATTTCAAAATACCTTCCTTACTCCATCCGAATCCCTAGCTGACTATAGTATCCTTCCTTTATGGTTCCTAGTGCACGTATTGGAAAATAAATCATTTTACTACATATAGATTTTGTAATATCAAGTTCTGCATAGAATTCCTTTATTGAGCACATTTTGCTCACCCTCTTATTTTTCTACTCCACTGATTTTATTAAGCGGTTAATTTGTATACTGATCCGTGGATTGGAGGTGCTTACATTTGTATGTTCAGATATTTATTATACAATACTACTTATTGTAAAGTTAATCTCAGGGGATGTAAACTGATTTATATAATTGTAAATATTAATTAATTACGTAAGAAATTATTGCATTAAGTGTTTTACTGTTTAAGTGAATAGTATTAAAGGCATCACAGATAGTCCAACCAACCACTGTATACGTGTGATATGTGATAAATGTGGTAATTACTATATATAACAGTCTGTTACAATGGTGCCATTTTGAAAGCACCTCCCTAATCTTGTCGAGAGTGAATTCTACAATCAAGTTGTCATTCATTGCCTCTGTCACCTTTGGCTCAACAGCTTCTAAGATTGTATCATAATAGTCTATGTGCCTAGCCACGAAAAGTTGTTGGAAATGAGATGTAGCAATGGAGGCGGTCGTATCGAAACCCTCACACCACTGGCCGTTTCCATTCAACAGGCCTTGAGTAGTACTTTTTCGGTGACGATTCTAAGCACTCCAATTGAAAAAAGGAATGTTACGATCCACCGTGTGCAACCACTGCACACGTGATCGCTGTCACCAACACAATTCTTCCTGACCACGAAGAGGATGGATTTGTTGTAGCACCTCTGCTGAAGGATGTTGTTGCTGCAACTTGGGAAGACCTGTCCTTAATTAGAGTCCTTGTGGCTTTAAAAGTGGAATTGCCTCATTGTTTCAAACTCTGCCATGCAAACTTTACCTTGGATAGTAGTGGTCCATTAGGAATAGAGTTCCAAGCTATGTTAAGGACTTCAATACATGCCGATTCCTTCACCCAGATTGCCTCAAAATGTATTCATCTTTAGACTTGACTTTCGGGCTCATTTTGACTACCAATTGTATCCATCAAAAGGGGATAATGGTTGGAAGAAAGTTCAAATAAACAGAGTACAGAATAATTAGGAAACAATGTAAACCATTCGCGAACCAAGTTTTGAGGTGTATTGCCTCTCTTCCATGTAAACCAATTACCCTTATAACCCAAATCTTCCAACTGGCAAACCTCTAAAACAGTCCTAAACTCCAGCATCTAAGATTCACGGCTAATAGCACCCCCTAATTTTTTTAAAGTCCACATAGTTTCGTTAAAACCGCCTAGACAAAGCCAAGGCAAATTAGTTTGTGTAGCCAAGGTTCTCAGCAAAGTCCAGGATTCACCATGTCATGATTGGTCTGAGTAGTCGTAGTAACCACCAGGAAGGAGTCTAGCCAGAACCTATAACTTCCATATCCACATGATGGCAAGAATAACTCTGCAGATTCAGGGTAATACCAAAGGACCACAATATAGCCAAACCACCCTTAGTACCCTCAACATCGACCCCTACACAATTATCCATTCCACACTTTACTTGTATCACATCCATTTTAGTATCATGTAGTTTTGTTTCTGCGATAAAATCCACATAGGGATCTTGTGCTTTGACCTGCTCACAAAAAGCAAAGAATGCAAGTAGGTTCCTAAGCCCACGGCAATTCCATGCCAGGATTCTCATGGCTGATAGCTAGATTAGCATCTAGTCTCCACCGATAAAAAATCATCAAGAAAACCATCAACTAATAAATCCTTGGACTTCTTCAAACATTGGTTGTTAGTCACACTCATAGTCTCAACTGGACTAGTCTCAGTCTTCCTCTTATTGCCACATGCAACTTGGAAAGTTCTCGCATGACGTTTCCATCCGTGAAGCGATGGAGTGTGTGTCTCATTTGATAATAGCTCTGGCCCCATCGAATCAGCAAAAGGCAGAGTAGTGGTTAGTGGAGCTTAAGAAGAACCCAAGCCACAAGAATTTTGAGAAACAGACAACATCGAGTGTGTAGCAGTTGGGATAGTTGTCTTGGAGGAAGCTACCAAACTGCTGTCAGTTACTCCATGAAAATTGGAAGATTCACCCCTACTATAACTCCCTGTCAGATAAGGAATAAAATGTGGCACCCCGTACTCCTTAGGGGTAGATCAAAAATCGCTAATTGGATGTCAACCATTGTCGGGAAATTAGCCCGACGATAACTTTGTCCATTGTAGGGGGAGGATGGTTGGGAAGATGCCAAAGGCATATGAAAAAATTGCAATTCACTTCTTGTCAATGATGGAGCCCACAACCAATCACCGTACAATTGAATGCCTCCTCTATCAATCACAGTAGAGATACAGTCAATAATGGTATGGTCTAACATACCATAGTTATACCAATAATTATGGAGCCTTTCATAAGCAAGCCTTCCCTTCACCAAGGGCCCCAATTTGAAACCAGTAATCAACACAAACTGGCGCATTGGTTTTGTAACATCAAGAAGCACCTGCAGGCGTGGAAAATTGCCTCTTGATAAAATGTATGGGTTTCCATCAACTTTGGGGATGAAAGTACCTAACATATTCCCAATTCTCTCCGTAAGGGAAGCATTCATCATCCATAATGGCAACTCATATACACAGACCCAGAATGCACAATATTGAAAACGGTATTGATCCAGTTTCAAGGTGCCATCATAATCACAAAATAAAATCAAATTCTTATCAAAAGTCCATGGAGAACTTGAAAGAACTCTAATTTTATCTTTCACCATCCCAAACTTGAGCAAAAGTATGTTCTCATCAAGCACCATAGTAGTCGGGACCCGTAAGACTTTCCACACAACACGTATGGTACCCAAAAAAGATTTTGGATTGAACATCCTCTTAGTGAACACTTTGGCCACCAGCCAACTAGTAGAATCAGAGGATTGGACAATTCCTTCGAGGCCATCCACGGAGATTGGCCTCTTTTCATCCTTTGTGAGGGAAAGGGATTTCCATACTTCATTCAATAACTAATCCATTGGAAAGAAAGAAGAAACGTGATAGAAGACTAGAATAAACAAAGACGGAAAGGGAGAGTATGGGTTAAGTTATCATATTAATTAAGGAACTCTGCAAAGATACAATCCAATTACATTAATCTTTATCTCTTTTTTTTTCATCAATTTATCCTATTAAATTCTATACTAATTCTATCCTAACACTAATTAGTTTAATATTATTCAAATAATAACTTTAATTTAAAACATCTAAATAATATCCTAATAAATTAATAAATCCTAATTTATATAATTATCCTATTCTAAAATTACTTACTCATGTTAACAATTTTTTTTCTTTTCTTTTATTTCATTTCATTTTTTTCTTAATAATCCTAATTATCAAACTCTAGCTAAGTTCTAAAATTAAAATCTCTAATTAAATGATTATCCTAATCTTAATGTTAATTTTAATACAAGACCACCTAATTAATCAAGTTAGTTATTTTTATTTTTACAAATTAATACCCGGACAAAATAAAGTGTCTACAGTTGCCACTGTTTGTGCATTTGCTATGAAATAGTAATTGTACAAAGACATAGGCACCCATTTTCTATTTTTTTTTTAAAAAAAGCTTCCTCTAAATAGAAAAGTAATCAAACTTTAAAATCTTGTCCAAAAAAGCTCTAACTTTTTTTTTGAAAATTTTAGAAAACCCCTCTAAAATTTTTCTTGTCAAAATTTGGAATCTTAGGAAACACTTCTAAAATTTCTTTTCTTGTCTAATTTTGAAATTTCGGGAAATCCTTGTAAAACTTCTTTTTCTTGTCCAATTTTGTGTAATTTTTAGGAAACCCCTCTAAAATTTCTTTTCTTGCCAAATTTCGAAATTTTGGGAAACCTTTCCCAAACTTCTTTTCTTGTCAAATCTTGAAATTTTAAGAGACCTCTCTCAAATTTCTTTTTCTTGTCTAATTTTGAAATTTTAGGGAACCCCTCCAAAACTTCTTTTCTTGTCAAATTTTGAATTTTAAGAAACCCGTCTAAATTTTTTTTCTTATTTAATTTTGAAATTTTAGAAAACCCCTCTAAAATTTTTTTTCTTGTCAAATTTTTAAATTCTGGGAAACCACTCCAAAACTTCGTTTCATGTCAAATTTTAAATTTTAGGAAACCTCTCTAAACTTTTTCTTTGGTAAAATTTTGAAATTTTGGAAAACCCCTCCAAAACTTCTTTTTCTTGTCTAATTTTGAACTTTCAGGAAACTCCTTTAAAATTTCTTATCTTGCCAAATTTTGAAATTTTTGGAAACCCCTCCAAAACTTCTTTTTTTATTAAATTTTGAATTTTAGGAAGCTCCTCTAAATTTTTTTTCTTGTCAAATTTTGAGAAACCCCTCCAAAACTTCTTTTTCTTGTCTAATTTTGAAATTTTAGGAAACCCCTCTAAAATTTATTTTCATGTCAAATTTTGCAATTTTGGGAACCCCTCCAAAATTTCTTTTATTGTCTAATTTTGAAATTTTAGGAAGCCCTTCTAAATTTTTTGTCAAATTTTGAAATTTTAGGAAACCCCTTTAAAAATTTTTCTTGTTAAATTTTTAAAATTTGGGAAACTCCTCCAAAACTTCTTTTTATGTCTTTTTTTTTTGAAATTTTAGGAAACCCCTCCAAAACTTATTTTCTTGTTCAATTTTTGAAATTTTAGGAAATCCCTCTAATTTTTTTTTCAAATTTAAAATTTTGGGAAACCCCTCCAGAACTTTTTTTCTTATCCAATTTTTGAAATTTTAGAAAACTCTTCTAAAATTTCTTTTTTTGTCAAATTTTAAAAATTTGCAAACCCCTCAAAAACTTCTTTTAATGTCTAATTTTGAAATTTTGAGAAACTCCTCCAAAACTTTTTTTCTTGTTCAATTTTTGAAATTTTATACAATTTATCCTATCCATGCAATGTTATTATTCTATCCTTCCAATGTCATTCATTCAATCCATTCTATCAATGCAATCTTATTCATGCCATTTATTCTATCCATGCAATATCATTCATTCAATCCATTCTATCAATGCAATGTTAGTCATGCAATCTATTCCTCCCTGCGATTCAATCTATTCTATCCATGCAATGTTTTCTTTGAAAAACATTTTAACCTTAATTGTGGCAACAATGAGGTTTTTCTTCATCAATCTACCTCATGCTTTCTTCTTTTTTTCATTTGTCATCTCGTCCTCATATTTTCTTATTTCTTTTCTCATTTTCCTTCTTCCATTTTTCTTTCCAAAGGAATATCCTATCTTTGTATCCTCTTTATCATATCTCATCCCTTATTTCTTCTTTCATCATCATTCACTTTTTCTTATTCATTGGTTTTTCTTAATTTCCATTTTCTATTCATTCATAAGTTTCCTTTTCTTTCATTTTCCTAAATAATATAGGAATCTTTTACATATTTTGCGAAGCAAGCTTTCATTACCACTCCAATTTTAAGATCAATGTAACACAATTTCTTAATCCCTCAAGCAAAGAAATGGTAGGTGAAAATGAAAACAATGGTAGTATTCAATATCCGAAAGTATTACAAAAAATAGCTAAGCTTGAAAGAAAAGGAGGCTTGAAAGAAAAACAATAATTTTCAAGATTAAGTTTTAGGTAACTATATCCAAATAACAAAATTCAAATAATTATGATCAATGAATACAAAATTCCCTTCCAAATGTCTACTTTATCTAATCATGTTGACTTTATCAAAACATCCTCTTGCCCTAGTATCACTAATATCCAACTTTTCTTTTATCTAAGCCGCCTTTTCAGGTTTTAGACTTAGATGTACTTCATTAATACAAACAGCCCTTTTTGAGTTTTTAATTTGAATCTTGCTTTCATTTTTTTCTTTTTTTTCCTTTTTTCTTTTCTTCTTGTTTTCCTTTCTTCTTTTTTTTTCTTTCAATTTTCAATTTTATTCATTTTTCTTCATTTTCAACTTTATTGTCCTTAATGAAATTTCTTCTATCTGTTCTCTGTTCCGATTCATGCCTTAATGCAGCAGATATTTCTTCACCCAATTTAATGTTCACATGGATCCAAGAGAAATTCTTTGGAAGCCCATTACTTCTATATAGACTACATCTTTTTACTTATCTTAATCTACTTCTTCTAATTTCATCCAAAGGATCATCATCCCATTGTGCAAGTATAAACTTATTCAACACATGATTCTTCAATTTGAGTACTCGTTTTTTATCAAAATGGACTTTTAAGGCACGTAATATAGGCTCAAGTGAGGGTTCATAAGAAAAGCATAAAATAGGCTCAAAATAAGTGTTTTAGGGTTCATCATACCAAAGATCATTTCCCATCATGACTCATTTAGGCATTTTGCCTTTTGCCTTTTGCCTCGTTTCTTTATTCTTCCTTTTTTTGTTTTTTCTACTCAAACATGACCAGGGTTTCCACTTTCTTGATTCCAAACCCTTTTTCATTTTTGTCTTTTTCATTCTTTTTCATACAAAAGGGCTTTTTTTTATTTTCCCCTTAATTTTTTTATTTTGCCCCACTAATCCTTTATTTTTTTCATTTTTATTTACCCCTCAGTGTGGAGGGTGATCCTTAGTGGGTTATATCAAAAAGAACAAAATAGGCTTAAAAGGGATAATCAATTGATAATTTTATTCACGCTTGAAGGGTAGCGAAAGAAGGCCATTTTTCATCTCAAATACAAGTACTCTCATTAAAGATCATTTATTGACTAAAGATCAACTTCCTAAAATTTCATATAAGAGATTCATCTTTTCTTATAACACCCAATAAGTGAAGATTTTAGAAAAATTTTCTTTTTATTCTTTTCTTAATTAGACAATCTCGGTAAACTAGAAATCCATTCAACTAGTCAAGGTAATTTTTTCAAAATTATTTTCATATTCATTGTCATTCTTATTATCATATTCGTTATTTGGATACTTTCAAGCTTGGTAATAAGGTAAAAAATATGGTTATTAGTGTTTTGCACAGAAGAACAAGGTTGGAATGAGAAATTGAGAAATATGCATTGTATTTATCCTTTTATTGAGAATGAAAATAAATAAAAGTTGGCCCAATACATAAAAGAATTCTCAGTGCCTTTTGGGCTTAAGCATTCCTATATTACCTATAAAACTGAAATGTCCTAAGATGAATGAAATTAAAAACAAGAAATAAAGAAACAACCATTAACTTCAAACTAGACGAGTCAATCAATATCATCCACTTTCATTCAAAGAGTTAACTATTGCCATCATGTGATATAGTAGAGGATTATCATTCACATTCGGGTCACCCTTTGCCCTAAAACTCAAAATTCCAGCCTTGACAAGTGCTTGGACTTTCCTCTTCAAGCCTATACAATTCTCAATAGAGCGACCAACATTGTCATTATGATAAACAGACTTTACATTAGGGTCATACCACTTTGGGTAAAGAAGCTTTAAAGGCTCTACATAAACAACGGCAATAAGGTGACCCCTTACCAACTTTGGGAACAAATCAACGTATGTCATCAATATAGGGTCTATAATGACATTTCGGCCAGCTCGATCATTCCTTTGGTCATTAGATGGAAAAGTGGGGGCTTGTGAATGGAAAATGGCTTGGTAAGAATTTTGACGATGAGTTTGTGGGTGGGGTCGAGACTAGGCCTAATTCACTAAAGGTGAATAAGGGGTATATGAGCAACATGAGTTACTTGAGACAACTTATGTATCTTCTTCCTATATTTTTGAAAACCCACTCTTGTTGTTATCATTCATAGGTGCTTCAATCTTACCACTCTTGAGGGAATTTTCAATAACTTCACCAGTTAGCACCATGTCTATACAATTCTTGGTCACACTATTAAGTATATGCTTACAGTAGGGAGTCTAATGAGTATTCAAAAAGAACATGGTGACTTCATTCTTAGTTAAAGGAGGTTGCACTTGTGAAGCCATGTCTCTCCATCGTTGTGCATATTTTTAAAAGCTCTCATCTTTCTTTTTCTCTATACTTTTGAGAGACAAGCAGTCGAGAGCTACATCGGACACATTGAGCTATAAAAGCTCTTGCCAACTCAGACCAAGAGGCAACTCGACTCCTTTCCAATTAGTTATACCATTTAGCGGCTAACTTAGTCAAGCTATCCTGAAAAACATGAATTAGTAGCTTGTCATCCCATGCATATGCCACCATCTTCCTACAGTACATGGTGAGATGGTCTTTTAGGCATAAGGTTCCATTAAACTTCTCAAATTCAGGTACCTTGAATTTTGGTGGTAGCACAACGCCAGGTACCAAACACAATCTTTCAACATCTATTGGTCTAAAATAATCAGTTCCTTCTACAAAGCTTAGCCTTTCCACTATCAAGCTCAATTGAGATTTAGTACCACTATCTTCCTCCCTATGCTTTAGCTTTTCCATTTCATTGGGATCATCTAAATTCGATACTTCAACTGGGTTTGGAGCTTGTGTTGACAAATTTCTTTGAAGATTTCCTCCTTGCACCTATAAAGGTTTTGGGGCTTTGACAGTAGTTCCTTCAAGGATAAAGGTGGGGTTGTCTTGAATGCTTTGTTGAGTCTCTTAGATAGACTCATCTTGATTAACCATCTTCTCTTTTCCTTTAATTATAGTTTTTAGCAATTGAGTAATTTCACTTAATTGCCCCTTAATCTCTGCATCATCTCGTTCCAACTTTTCTATTCTACTATTTTGATTCTCTTCCATTATGCATGCTTGATACCTTATATGATAGCTGTAAAGGGTGGACCATCTAGTGGTTGCAATTTTGATAACTTTTGCCACAATTAAGTTGAAATTATTTTCAATGACATGATATGTTTATGCACAAAAATGAATATACATATGATTAACTACATGGGATGCATTTGGGCCTAACAATCTCTCCTAACAATCAAAAGTATGTTCCTTCTCATGATAAGACATGTGCAAACTTATGTAAATGACATGTTACGCAATGCAAAATAACTTAATGATATAAGCAAATTCACTTTTTTTTGTTCCTTTTTTTTAAAATGGAAAGAAAAACTCACACTTCTTTTTTTGAAATTTTTTATTGTAAAAACAAATGTGTGAAAAAGGGGAGTAAAAAATGTTCCTTTTTGTGTCCTATCTTTGCATATAATTTTTCCTCCTAATGATCGATCGTTGTTCCACACTCTCTCCTTAACAGCCACCTTGCAATACTTAGCTTTTGTTTCACCATCCTTACTACCATTCTTATCATCATCCTCACCTAAGCTCTCTTATCCCACACCTTGCTACTAATTATCTCCTTCTTGAATCAGACCACCTTTGTCTTACACCTACACCATCACCATCTTCATCCACAAACAGCAACCTATCCAGCACCATCTTTACCAGACCGTTGCTGCCCCCATGTGAGAACCCTAATTTTCTTATATTTGATATAAGCTATAGAGTGTAGGAATTCAAAAAGAGAAATTATTGTCAAATATTTAAATCTAGGGTCTGTTCGATAAGGTTTAAGGAGGTACTCGATGTGGGTCCCACCAGGACTTTCTTTATCTAAATCGAAGTGAGACCCTAGAACGAGGTTATTTGAGGTGAAATATGAATATAGCAAGAATATGTATCTCAAAATCACCTGTTTGATTTTCTCTCTGAAGAATTTCTTGCAAAGGCTTGCACCAACTCCCCTTCAAGGGACGAGACAGAAAGGAGCTTTACTTGGGAAAGACCTCCAGCCTCTTTTGTGAAAGTAAATTGTGATGCTTCTGTTGACGCGGTTTCAGGTGCTGCTGGTATTGTTGTGGTCATTAGGGATGAAAATGGCATAATTGTTGATGGAACACATTCCATCTATAGAGCTGGTGCAGTTGTGGTTGCAGAAGCATTGGCGATCAGATTGGGGTGTTTTCTAGCGATGCAGCGTGGTTGGCAAAATGTTCTTGTTGAATCAGATTGTGCGGAAGTCATTGGGCGACTAAATGGAAAGGTTCCTACTCGGTGTTGGCAGACACTGGCAGTAGAGGAGGATATCCTAAACCTTAAGCAGTTCTTCTCTAACATTTCGTTTCTGTATGTTAATAGGAAAGCAAATGGTGTGGCCGATTGGGTTGCAAGGAAAACCAGGATTCGGAAATGTCCCCATAACTGGTTTACTTGTCCACCCAGGGAGCTGCTAAACCTTCTGTAATTCTTTGTGTAATGAAAGCTTTGTTCTGAACAAAAAAAAAATCACCTGTTTGAGTGTATTTTGAAAAGCGAGAAACAAATTCGAAAATGATGATCGTGTCCATACCCCGGACGAACTTTTCTGAATAACAGTCAAACTAAATTGACTTTGAACCCACAGATTGTCATAGGATGATCCTCGCATAAAGAAGTTTCACGTGAATCTAGCCCGTGAACAAAATTACATGAAAGTGTCGAAAACAATGTGAACGGAACTAAAAGCACTTGTATAGGAGTAGTTTGGTAATTTCACTACCCAATACCGGTTAAACCATTTGGGGAGTTAATAATTGACAAAGTTTGACCTAAGTACATGAAAAATAATGAAAATAAAATATTAAATCTAGATTTAGAAATATCAAAGAAAGGATAGGATATAAATGAAAATAATGGAATTATACAAAAATATAATGGTCATTTAAAATAAAGGCTGGTCAATTAGTCAATGTTGACCAAAATTGACCCAAAATAAATTAAATTTAATTAAAATGAAATTAAAAATCTGAATTTAGAAAATAATAAGATATTATGTGTGGTAAAAGTGTAAATTATAAAAGATTTAAGGGGTAATTTAATACTTTTATTATGTTAGATTTTTATATATGAATTAAATATTATTAAAATGATAAAATATAGCAGAAATGGGTCATCTTCATCAGCCATTTGCATCGACTCTCCCCTGTTTTCTTCTGTAGTGCGATTCTGCCCCATTTCTTCATGATTTCCTTACGTGAACCATGCTAAATTCCATTCCTTCTTCATCACATCATCTAAGCTTCTTTACCCAAGTTGTTCTTCATTTTAAGAATACCTCCAATCCACAATTTTAGAGATTGAATTGAAGGAAATAGACGTTAAATGGCTGCTGGCAGAATCGAAGAACTTGGGGCTGTTTTCTGGGCTGTGTAGTTCGGCAATTCAAGGTAACTTGGCTTGATGATGTCTTGCTTAATCCTAGCTGTGGTAACTATCTGTTTTAAGCTTGGATGATAGGATTAGGACTTTGAATTGAATTAAATGGGAGTGTAAGAAAAAATGGCAGGTTCGGCTAAGGCAGAAAAAATGAAGAAAATTTTGTTGCTTTTAATGTATGTTGGATAGGAATTATTAGAAAATGATGAATGGAAATTGGTTGGAACTTGAATTTGGATGATAAATTGTAGAACAGCAAAGTGGCGTGGAGGAATGGTATCATTCGGCAATAGCATGTATTGAACGATGGTGATGCTATTTCAATGAGATGAAGTTATTTGATAAAATTCTAAGTGAAGTGGGAAATATGTATGAAAGAAGAGTTGAGGAAAGAATGAAAGCAATAGAATTAGTGTGAAGGTGAGCTGCCGGCCATGAAGGAAAAACAGGAAAATATGTGAGCTGCCGGCCATGAAAAAGAAAACTGTTGAGGTAAATTTTTATGTGTAAGAAATGTGATATAAATATAAAAATGAATAAAAAATATTCATAAAAATTAGAATTGAAAAGAGATGAGCTTTGGTAAGTGGTGATTTGGCTAAGAATAATTAACCAAGGCTTCGTGTAAAAATTTTATAATGTAAAGGTTTAAGAAAAAGGAATTAAGATTAGTAGGATCATTTATGAAATTGAATTTGCAAAAGAAGATAATTTAATTGTAATTATGTTTACATAACTAATAAGTAAATAAAGTAAATTAGTTATTAAAGTCATGGTATAGAATTTTAAAGAGAATATAATTTTGAAAGGAATATGATTTAATTACAATTATAATTGGTGATTGTTAAGAAATAAATTAAATTAAATTAATTGTAGGAAGTAATAAAGTAGAAGATAAGAAATTAAGAGAGATTTCATTGAAAATCATGGTATGGAAATGAATTTGGAGAAAAGAATATAAATTTAATTTTAATTATGATTTAGTATTTAATAGGAAAAATAAAATAATTTAATTGTAGAAAATTAATAAAATGGAAGTAATATTGATACAAACAAATAATGAAATCAATAATTATAGTGAACAAAGATTATTTATAAAATTTGAATTGGGGAATAATAAATAAAATATAAGAAGGAAATATTTGATTATAATAAATAATTAAAGATAATAGAATTTTAATAAATTTAAAATTAGGAAAATAAATTAATTTAATTAGAGCTGAATTTTAATATTTAATAAGAAATAAAATAATTTACTATAAAGGTGATAAATTAGAAAATATGGATTAATAAATAATTATTAAAATTGAAATATGGATTATTGGGAAAGATTTCAATTTAAACATAATTATATTAAAGCATTTAATAGGAAATTAAATCAATAAATTATTGGAATTGACAAAATGGAAATTACGAATTTATAAATATTCAATAAAATTATATATGGGATTTTAAATAGCAATTGACATTATTGGTGAAATGAAAATTAAAGAAAGAATAGAATATAATTGAAATTATATTTTGGGTATTTAGTAGGAAATAAAAGAAATTAATTGTTGAGAATGATAAATAGAAAATAGAAATTAATGGAATATTTATTAGAATTATAATATAAAATTTTTAATATAATTTGAAAATCATTGTGCAGTGTTAAAATCAGGAAATAAAATGATGTAAAGGGCTAGTGGATTTCTATATTGCGTGGAATAAAGGTAAGAAATATGTATAAGAGTTGCATAGGAATTGCTTTATTTATACCCGATAATTTTCGGAAATCAATCTTGACCGTTTACTTATCCGACTTCCCAAATGCAAGAGATAGAAATTTATCTTAAAAAGTCCAAATATTGTTTTACATGAAATGATTTACATAAATTTTATATGCATTGGTCTACATGAAATGAATTACATGAAATGATTCATATGAACTGAATTACATGAAACAATCTACATGATTTGAATTACATGAAATGATTTACATGAAATAAATTACATGAAATGACTTATATGACATGATTTATATGAATTGATTTACATGAAATGATTTATATGGAATTGATGTCTCCTTGATAATCGTGCATACGAGATAGTGATGATAGGCTGGGAGACTATCACAGTCCACATATACAGTATTTCACGCATTTCCACGCATTTTGTACGGGTTGGGCTGTCCGTGATGCCTTTATTTCCATTTTCTTTAAAACAGTAGACAGTTGTAAACACTTGAAACAATAATTTACATAGTTACAAATATAAACATATCAGTATTTTGTTCAACATTTACATCTCCTGTTCATAATTACAAATTGTAGTATTGTAAAAGTAAGTATGAACATATAAAGTAAATGCTTATACCTCCAGGATCTATACTACGCCGCCTCGGGGTACTCAAGCGCAACCGGAATCCTCGGATAGTCGCTCACTGAAAATAATCTATAGATGTTAAAATAAAGGAGTGAGCAAACCACAACTTAGTAAAGGAGTTGTATGCAGTACTTGATATCATGAAATCTATTTGCAATAAAATCACTTATTTTCCATAGGACACTGGGGATCGTAAAGGAAGTATACTATAGTCGGTTAGGGATTTGGATGGAGCATGGAAGGTATTTTGAAATACCTGTCTTGTCTCGGAACCTAGAAGCGACTATAGGGAGTAGAAATTTAATTTGATGTAAAGCTCAATTAACATTTCTCCATATATAAATAATTCACTTAAAAATGATATATTAAACCATTGAATAAAACATTTAGGAAATAATTTAATTTCCATATTAAATATCATTTTTCACAATTTCATAAATCATAGTAAACAGTACCATATACAGTTCAGTACAATAATGATTCCATGGTAATAATAATTCAGTAATCATACGATAAACAATTTCCTTTTAGTAACAGTACAGTTTAGTAAAATATCTTAGTAAACAGTAATGGGGACCAAGCAACACCCAAGGTATATCATGCAATAATCCCCATAGGGAAACAATAACAGTAGATATATGAGACGTATGACCATAGTTTGTAGGTGTCCTCAGAGTACACTTGCCAAGTGTCCCTAAGACCGCTGATGACTTGGCGAGTCAATCAGCCACAATAACAGTAATAGTACAGTAAAAACATGAGCATGATATGGGACCTAACAATCTCAAAACAATATTTAAACAATAATGTCACCTTTATGAAAATCAATAAAATCAGTAAAATCTTCAATCAGTCCATAAAGGGAAATCTTATAATATAGTGATTATTATACAGAAAATAATTTATAAATATTCACTTTTCAACACCTCACTTTATAAACCACTTATTACACTGTAGAACACTTAGAAGAAATTTTCAGTAGCTTTACTTTCATGTAATTCGATAATACGAATATTTAAATAATATTTTTTGATAAATCCTCATTTTATAAGAAATATTAAATATTTCATTTCCAAGGCCAAGAAATCACTCAAATATGCACTAAAATATTTCATGACATTTTTAGGAAATTTTCTAGAAAATTTCAGCAGCATAACGGCTGCTAACACCTTAGCCTTCCTGTAATTCAAATACAGTTTAAAACCAGCCAACAACCATAATTTTCACAGTTCTCAAGACAATTCACATTCAAAATATTCTTATAAAATTATTCGCATCGAAATCATGCATTCAAGATATCTTTACAGTCCACATATGCATCCCTTACCTATCTGATCTAGTCGGACTTCTCGATTGCACGACACGTATTCCAATACTCTCGGGCTGCAAATAAATTCACCAAAAATATTAATTCACTTAATATTTATCTTTAAGCTATTATTCATGCTCAATTGCACCCACATTGTACATTGCAAATATTTATGAAGTATATTTTTGGCTTAATAGCCAAATGTGTCCTCCACGTTTGTCACAAAATAGAATTAAGTCCTCAACGTTTAAATGCATGGAAATCAGTCCTAAACATTACAAAATAATTGAATTAAGGACATTTCCGTTAAATCCTTTAATTTCCATTAAGTTTTATTACTCGTAGGGGTAACGAAAATTAAAAGATTTAACGGAAATGTCCTTAATTCAATTATTTTGTAACGTTTATGACTGATTTCCATGCATTTAAACGTTGAGGACTTAATTTCATTTTGTGGCAAACGTAGAGGACACATTTAGCTATTAAGCCTATATTTTTTACCGGTAGTATAACACAACTTCTTCGTTTAAGTCGGATTTTAAATTCGAGCATACCGGTAGACTCCTTGTAATTTCTACAGTCTAATGGCACCTTAAAATCATCAATATGATCCATGAATCCCTCTCCCCTTCGTGAGGCCGAATTCACCATTAGCCAAAATTGTTGGTTTTTCAACAGTCTAACTTCACATTCTTATTTAGCCATGTTTATCTTCTAATTTGGCATCATTTTTATGCAACAAACACAATCAATCCATAAGGTACCAAGCTTGGCCGAAACCCCCTCTAATGGCAAAATTTTATTTAGCCCAATTTAATCAAAACCAATGCTACCAACATGTTTGTCATGTTTCACTTAGTCTTCCTACACCATTAGAATTTTAAAAACCAAAATGCATAATGGATCACATGCCTTGGCCAAAACTTTAAGGCTTCCTTTCTCCTTGTTTTGTTGCTTATACAATGATCTATGGGTATAGATTGCAAGAGGAGAGTGAGTGGGATAATTTTATAGTTAATGGTTTAGTGAAATTTTGTGTGTGTAGTGAGATATGAGAGCTTTTTTTGTTTTTTCTTCCTTCTTCCTTTCTCTAATGGCGTGGGAGACTTTGGAGGGGATGATGAATAGTGCCAGCCATCAGTTGAAGAAATAAAAAGAATTCTCTTGAAATAGGCAAAATTACCAAAATTCCCTTGGTTATGAAAATTTCGAACAATTTTGCCCTTAAGCTTCCGTAGTCGTAAAAACTATGTAATTACACTCCAAAATTTCAGATTCCATCACCAAATAATCTCATTTAATGTATTTTGATGATTAGAAGTGGTTTCGTTGACGTGCATACATCGATAATGAGAAATTAGGAAATTACCCCTTGCGACCCGCCAGGGAAATTCTCCAATTTAATCACCGATTTGATAAATCTATTAACACTGTCTTAAACTAATTTTCATGTATATCATAGTATTTTTACTTCATCCCAATTCATTTTAGTTTGGGTACAAATTTATGAAAATACCCTCAGGACGTAATCGTTATTTTCCAATTTATTTACCATACTTCTCCAAATAATGAAATTAAAGTATTTTGACATCAAAATTTCCATAATATCCTTATTACATTTTTCATACATTGTTTTTCCTCAATCATCCATACATCTGGGCACAAAATCCAAGTGAGACCCACATTACTATTTACTTAATTTTCACAAAAATATACAAAATTTAATTAGTTATTAATTTACAATTAAGTATATATACATGTACAGTACAATATAACTGGTTCTCATAAAGACATCCCAGACCTTCCCCTTTACATGACATGGCTGTGGGAATTATGGTCAAACCTACAAGTTTACGCAGTGAGCACCTGACCAATGCAAATTGGGAGTGATCGATGATGGCCATTTGTTACAGTGTCTCGTAGGATTGGTTAAACTATATAGGTCCCTTACAGGATATAGTGCATGCATGAATCTTTGGGAGATTATTTTTCTACCGATATGTGATATTTGTCAGATGATTTATTGATTAAATGATTTGATTTACAAGAATAGTACATGATTTGATTGAAAAGTGACAAAAGAAGTTATATGAGTTTTACCGTATATGTTTTCCTGATACAAGTGCTTTTATCCTATTTTAATGATTTTAAATGAATCATTTTACTGCACTGAATGAAATTAATGAAATTATTGCATTATCTCACGATCTTTTTACCATATTGTTTATTGAAATTGCATCATAAAATTGTTTAAAATAAAGTTGTTTTATATATTGTTCTTGATTGGAAACTACATGAAATTATTAATGTTTTATATTGCATAATTATTCCATCAACACCTGTTTATTCCATATAGTCGCATCTAGGGACCGAAACACGATAGGTACTCCAAAGTACCTCCCATACTCCACTTGGTTACCTAGCCGACTATAATATCCTTCCTATTATGTCCCCTAGTGAGCCGTTAGGAAATAAGTGTTTTTATTGCATTTTAACATTTACATTTAATATGCCTCTTTCATAATTAGTTTAACTAAATTATTTTTACTTAACTGCATATAGTATACACTTTTATATATGTTTCCTACTAGGCTTTCCCCAAAGCTCACACCCCTTTACCATCCCATATCGCTCACCAGTGTACATGTCATCCACTGCGATAGGATAATTGAAGAAATTTCTAGAAGTTTAAAGTGCTCAGTGACCAGTATAAGTAAAATTTTATATTTTTATATTCAGACTGGTGTATGCACAGTAGATGTATTTATTACAGGATACAAATAATGAATGTTGAGTTGAAGACTGTAAATAACTAGTGGGATGTAAATTACATTGAACTGTATAAATAGATTTATGATCTTTATGTTATTGATTTTATTCTAATTTCTTATTTCTTATTTATGGATTAATTAATTAAACGGTATAAAGATTTAATTGAAATGGGAAATTGTAAATTGAACTGTGAGAACTCGGTATTTCGTACTGTACATGTACGGAATAATAAATTTTAAAATAAATAAATAAATAGTTGATAAATTCTAAATATCGAAATTTAGGTGGGATAAATTTGAAATTTCGAATTTATACAAGAGTAAAATTTGTTTTCTCATGGAGTGATTAAAGTGGACCAAATAAGCCATAATTTGGCTTAAGAAAAAAAAAAGAAAAGAAGGCTGGACAGAAAATTCGGTGCAGTGGCACATTTAGGAAATAAATGGAAATTTTAGTAGTATTTTGACTTTAAGACAAGAGGTTAATTATAATTAAGAAAATGTTTAAATCCACGAATGAAAATCGGGACAACACAGCGGACTTCTACAAATTTCTTCAGTCTTTTCCACCGCCTCTGTCTTGCTGCATCTTCCTCTCGTTTCTGTTGAATTCTCAAATGCTCACCCGATTTTCCTTATGGAAACCCCCTCTTTCTTGTAGTAAATTGCTGAGTTCTATCATAAAAAAATTATTTTAGGCTGCAAGAGCTTCCCAAATGCTTCTAAAAAGTTCAACTAAAGTTGCCATACGTGATTCCTTCTACTGCTGGCAAAACCAATTCTGCCCAGGTATGGTGATACTTCCGTTCTTGTAAATTCAGTTTGTTATGGATGTATGTGTTGATTAAGTTAATGTCGAGAGGGAGCTTGATTTGAATAAAAAACTTTAAGGGATATCATGCAAGGGTAATTCCTGTGAAAAATTAAAACGATGATGATGATAGTTGCTGACCAAACAAAGACAGAAAAGGTTGACACACCAAGGGAATACACGTAACCTTGAACCATCATGAAATTAATGGAGTACTGACTTAAGCTAATAAGGTGTTATACAGTCAGACATGAGGGTTTCGATATAGGGAATCGGGGGATTGTTGACATGATTGGCGAGAAAGAAAGAAAGCTGAAATATGTGGCTGTAGGTTAGTAACGTGAATGCTAGAATAAATTATGCTGGGTGTGTGTGTGGTGAATGATGAGAAGTAAGATAGAACATAAGAAAATTAAATGGATATGGGACCCTGCTCCTACGGTCAGCCATGAGAATTTTTAAGAGGTGTAAGGGTGGTATGCTGATGGTAAAAACAGAAAATGAGAAAGAGGGATGAAACGTGACTGCTTGTATGACGTGAATGAGTAAAGCAGAATTTTTACTGTGTAAATGGGGAGGTGGCATGGCTAAACCAAAAAAAAAAAACTAAGAAGACATTAAAATATATATATATATATATATATATATCTAAAATAACAGGGGACTATGCTGTTAGTTGGTGTTGTAGTGTTTAAAGGACACAGAAGTAGAAAATAAGGCTGAACCGAATGGAACCTGCAAGCTGGAACCCGAAAGGAAGTCTTATGTTAATAAATTGTGTTGACTGATTTTAATAAATGGTAGAATGTTAGTCAATAAGTGGGCTGTTAAGAGGTGGAACCAAGAAATGAGCTTGTTGCTGCCGTGTATAGAGGAAAAACAAGAGGCTAAATTAATATAGATGACCAAATAAGAATGGTCAACAATGAGGGCTGTTAAAGCAGAAAATAAAACCCATAAGAGAATAAATATAACCAATATATGTGGCTGTCGGATGGAGAAGAAATGAATATATATATATATATATAGCATTTTACTTTTTAATTGATAACAAAATACAAGTAAGAGGGCAGCCCATGCATTGTGTATATCGACTAAAATTTAAAACAACAAATTTAAGTAGATAAAGGTCATTTGGCCATAAAAGAAAAAGAGAGAAAGAATGGCATTGATAATAGCTATTTTAATTATGAGGTTTTATTTACATCTATAATTTTTATAAATCATTAGCTTAAATTAAAGGATAATTAAGCTAATGATTGTGATGAATTAAATTGCAGTCGGAAGCTCGACGTTTGTGTGGAGCACAAGATAGCGCGATTTCGATGAAAAGGTAAGGGATGCATGTGCAGCACTGTAAGGATATTCAGTCTGCATGTTTTAATTTCGAATTATTTTATGAAAAATATTTTATGAAATATTTTGATGAATGACTGGTTGAAAATTTGGGATGAAGTACCGGTTGGAATTTATAAACTGTATTTTCTGTGCAGGAGGTTAGTCAATCGGCAGCCGTTATGCTGCCAAAAATTTTAGAAAAATTTCATAAAACCATATTAAATGATTTTATTTTCAAAAATCGATATTTAAGCACGGAAAACGAGAAAATTATTTTTTTAATAAAACATGAATATATTAAGATTTAATTTTAAAATATTCATGTTTCTGAGAACGGTGATAATGAAATCACCGAAAATTCTCTTCGAGGATGGTGATAATGAAATCACCGAAATTTCTCTTGATATGTAAATTTCATGAAATACGAGATGGAAAATGAAAAGAAATAAAGTGAATATTTTATATATATATATATTTATAAATATTCACTAAATGGTTTTCTAACCTTTATGGTTTCAAAATAAGAAATTATATTTTTATAAATTCCATAAAGGTTTACTGATGATGAAAAATACGGTTTTGAGACTAGTTGGCATCCTATCATGCTGATATGTGATATGTGATATGTGACATGTAATATGTAATATGTGATATGTGATATGTGATATGTAGTCCCGGCCGACACCTGATCAGTGATCCGCCGAGGACAATTATTGATTATGACCATAGGTCTGACATGATTATTTTATACCTTCGGGTATTATTGCATGATAGGACTCGGTGGTTGCCACTGTCTCCACATATGATATGTTTTAAAATGAAAATGTTTTACATGATATGTGATATGTGAAATGTAAAGGTTTTATATGATATGTGATATGTGAAATGAAATGATTTACAGCATTTTTATAAAATGCTTATTTCAGTACTGTTTTTAGTATTACGAGATGATTTTCACATGATATGTAATATGAATATGTAATATGTTTTCAAAAGGAAAAAGGAGGAAAATAAATCGAATATTCTTATTTTAATTTTAAATTGAATATTAGATTTAAATGAGTTATATGTTATAAGAAAAATGTTTAATAGCTTATTTTGCTATTTTAAAGTACTGTACTAATTATGATTGTACAGTAAAACATGAAATGAGTTTTAAAGGAAAATGACGATGATTTAACTAATATTCTTTTCAAAGAAAATATGAATATTAGTTATTTTAATTAAATGCTTTATTTCATAAAAGCATTATTTTGAAAAGAATATGAAAAGGTTATGGGATAAAAAAGAAAAGGATTTATTAATTCAAAATGAAATGGAAATTACTCTCTACAGTTGCTTCTAGGTTCCGGGACAAGTATGGTATTCTAAAATACCTACCTTACTCCATCCGGATCCCTAGCCGACTGTAGTATCCTTCCTACATGCGAGCATAGAGCCCATAGGAAAAATGTAAAAGATTTTCAGCATATAGGAAGCTGAATATCAAGTATGCATATAATTCCTTTACTGAGCCGCGGTTTGCTCACCCCTTAATTTTAACATTTCAGGTTTTCGAAGACCGAGAGTCTAGCAGTAAAAGGATTTTCGACTGCGCATTCGGGGACGATGCGACAGGTCAATTTAATTAATAAGGTATGATCATTTATTTTCTGTATTTAGACATATTCAGAGTACTACTTTCTTATGAAGTAAGATAGGGGATGTAATTCGTATTTTAATTTAATATGAAATTGTTTATATGTAAAGGAAAAGTAAAGTATCGCAGACAGCCCAACCATATAAGATGTATAGAATAAGGTGAAAAATACGGTCACGGACTGTGACAGATTTAATGGTATCAGAGTACGGTTGGCCTGATGTCTATCGATACTTTGGAAAGAAAATGTGTTGAAAAATTAACATCTCCTGTAGTACTGTGTAGTCTGAATACATAGAGAAAATAAATGATTACAAATTTAATTAAGTGTTTAGAAGGGAGTGAGCAATTATGAAATAAGGAATGCAAAAAAAAGGGGAAAACGGCTTAGGAATGTTACCTGAATTGGTGATTTTATAGTCTAGATGAGGGTCGGTTCGGTAAGGAATAGAAATGGACTCGATGAGGGCCCCACCAGTACTTTTCTGTCTGGATCGAACTGAGACCTGAAATTGATGATATAAAGGAGGGGAATGAAGTATCATCACTAATTAGACATTAAGATCATCGATTAAAGGTATTTTGAGGAGAGAGAAAATTTTTGGCCAAAAATGACCAAAATACCCCTGCCTTCGAAATTTTACCGGGAGTCAAGATAGACCAATAGAAGTTGAAATAGACTGATCTGACAGAGAAATTGATGATGTAAAACTACATTTCATGCAAATTAATCCAATTATGGATTCTATTGGATTTCTCTGTCGAAATCGAAAAAGATTTTAAACTGCTGGTATTTGTACGAGAAAGGGGTATTATAAGCAAATAGATAATAAGATGATTGATTTAAATGTATAATGAAGAGAAAGAAATAAATGTGAAAATGACGAAAATGCACCTATGTGGGATTATGGTTTGAATAGTGATAAAACCAAGATGATTTGATTTATGTTGATAGTAATGGAGTTATTAATGGCATAAAGGAATGTAATATGAGTATAACGATCCCGATTATAAATTGCACTTGCAATTAGATGATTGATGTGACCCGAATGGTTATAGGGAAGTCGCAGGATAAGCGACTCAGTTATTGATTCTTAAGGGTCTAAATTAAAAGTGTATTAACAGGATATTATTACGGGATCGTTGGATATAATGAGAAGTAATATGATTACTGGAGATGACTGACAAGAGATCAGTATAGAGAATGAAATCCATAGCAGTACAGTTAATTCGGGTTCTATACATTCCTATTATATTTGAGGTATCAAATAGATAATTATAGAACCGAAATATGTTGAAATATTTTTAACGAGATAATGTACTGTATGGAGTAAATGAATTGGAGAATATGCATAAGGACAGTAAGTGATGAGAAGAGATGAGGAAGATAACAGCTAACCTGGATTATTAAATGAAAATGATTTAAAATGAATTTCAATAATAAATCGGTTAGCTGTGAAAGGTCTTAATCAAATAATTACACTTAATACATCATTGTAAGTTAAGAGGATTGATATGTTGTGAAGTCTGAGTAAATAAGTGAATTAAGGAGGAGTAGATGTTAAAATGATGTAAATATTAAATGTCTCTACCTTGAGGATGTACAGTGAAATGATAGGACACAAAAATGAAATGTCCAAAACGATAAGAGATGTGTGGTTAAAGAAAGTATCAGAAGTGATTCCTGACAAATTTCAGAGTTATATGGATTAGAGATATCGAGCTAATATTGACTCGATTGATTATATGAAATCTAATTCTAAGCTTAGATCGGAGAACATAGAGTATTCGAAAAGCTTAAGAAATAATTCTGGAAAATTAGTGAATGATGAAATTCACGTACATAAGGAAAATTGATGGAAATACAGATGATATGATTTGAGGAGGAATTAAATGAGATATTAAATCCCTATTAATTTATGAGTTCTTGTTAAGAACAAATAATCATCTGTATGAAATTGATGCTTTATTTAGTTTAATCGGAGATGTATAAGGAGCTTATAAGACCAATCTCTGTAAAAGGCATCATCAGATGAAAAGTTGAAGACTGATGGTCATAAGATGATAATATTAGAACTGGATATAATTTTTACGAGTTCCTATTGAGGTTTACAAGGTTAATGAAATACCTTGTGAGATACATAAGCCGAATGAATGAGGCATCCATATAAGGACAAAGTGATGATATACCATACAGTCTAAGGCACAAATGAAAAATGAGCAGCCTAGTGGTATAACCCCACAGACTCTTAAAGACAATGAATTATATGTTAAGTATGGCAAATATAAGATTTAGCTGGACAATATCTCTTTCTAAGATATATGATCTCGAAGGACAGAGCGATGTGGATCTGTCTATGATGAAGAGATAATGATTGAGATACGAAATGTGCTGGATCTAGCTAAATACTATTGCCAATTTATGGAAGAGTTATTGAGTTAGCTGCTCTATAGATGTGACCGATAAGTAAGGAAGTTGAGGTCGGTGAATAAGTAAGAGTAAATATAGTACTCAAAAAGGTTAAAAGAGTTTAATAGTATTTTACCACTAATGAAAGGTGACCAGAACGATGATGAAGGAAAAGATGAAATGGTAATAAGAGGAAAAGTACCTGATGAAGAGGGAACACGAATAGGAAGTAGTTCCCAATTTTAAAACTAAAAGTGATTTAGTGGTTATCACGTGATTATGGCTAGATGTAAGATTGAGCCAAACTCAATAGAGAAAAGTAATTATACTCCAAGGAGTAAAGAAATGATTTATATTTTACTGCCAGTCATATAAATGGAAAAAGGATATATATTCCACCTCGAAATGATGGAAATAGTGGATTTATATGGATAACAAGGTAACGAAAAGGATGATTGATTGGTCACCTATGAAATCTAAATTATCAAAAGAGTATAATTTCGGGTATATTCTAAAATTAAAGTGATAATGAATATACCACAAGAATAAAAGAGGTAATAAGAATGGTACATGAAAAGATCATATGAATAGGAAATGATTGTCTCCTGATTTAATTATAGTAAATGATGAGTAATGGTAAAGTCTGCAAATGAGCTGCAGCATTTGATGAAATAAATATGAAAAGAGTATTGTGAATAATAAAGAATCTAAAAGAGATATGATAATATGGAAGTGAGCAAAGACTGATTGTCTAAATGGAATCACTTCTCCATTATCAAATCCTTAGATTCTTTAGTGCCATAGTCGAAATATAATTATAAAAGGATGAGAATGTATGTGAAGTTCCAGTGAGCCTTATATGTGATGGGAATCTCTGAGTAGCTATATGTTATGGGAAATAGCAAAAGGCTCTGAGATTCCAAATTTATTGATAGCATCGCTCCGTATTGATGTAAATATTTGAGCGTAGAATGGAAACGCTCGATGATATGTTGAGAGAGCGGATGCACGAGATATGAAAGCTACTGGGACAATCACATACTACTAGATATAGTGTATAAACGATGATTATCGAAATTTATCGACTTGGCACCAAAAAAAAAAGATGGATGATGAACAATATGAATCATATGTAATATGAGAAGGAGTGGAAATGGATAACTCCCAATTGATAAGTAATCCACAGGGAGTATAAAAATATGATGAGAAATGATATATAGTGGTATAAAAGTGATTCCGAGGTTAATGGCATACTGGCAGTATTAATTAAAAGATGATTGAGAGGATAAGAAAGATGAGTATACAGAAGAGTACCACCTTTAATTTAAGTTAAATTCGGAGGACCGAATTTCTTAAGGTGGGGAGAATGTGAGAACTCGTTATTTCGTACTGTACATGTACGGAATAATAAATTTTAAAATAAATAAATAGTTGATAAATTCTAAATATCGAAATTTAGGTGGGATAAATTTGAAATTTCGAATTTATACAAGAGTAAAATTTGTTTTCTCATGGAGTGGTCAAAGTGGACCAAATAAGCCATAATTTGGCTTAAGAAAAAAAAAAAGAAAAGAAGGCTGGACAGAAAATTCGGTGCAGTGGCACATTTAGGAAATAAATGGAAATTTTAGTAGTATTTTGACTTTAAGACGAGCTTAATTATAATTAAGAAAATGTTTAAATCCACAAATGAAAATCGGGACAACACAGCGGACTTCTACAAATTTCTTCAGTCTTTTCCACCGCCTCTGTCTTGCTGCATCTTCCTCTCGTTTCTGTTGAATTCTCAAATGCTCACCCGATTTTCCTTATGGAAACCCCCTCTTTCTTGTAGTAAATTGCTGAGTTCTATCATAAAAAAATTATTTTAGGCTGCAAGAGCTTCCCAAATGCTTCTAAAAAGTTCAACTAAAGTTGCCATACGTGATTCCTTCTACTGCTGGCAAAACCAATTCTGCCCAGGTATGGTGATACTTCCGTTCTTGTAAATTCAGTTTGTTATGGATGTATGTGTTGATTAAGTTAATGTCGAGAGGGAGCTTGATTTGAATAAAAAACTTTAAGGGATATCATGCAAGGGTAATTCCTGTGAAAAATTAAAACGATGATGATGATAGTTGCTGACCAAACAAAGACAGAAAAGGTTGACACACCAAGGGAATACACGTAACCTTGAACCATCATGAAATTAATGAAGTATTGACTTAAGCTAATAAGGTGTTATACAGTCAGACATGAGGGTTTCGATATAGGGAATCAGGGGATTGTTGACATGATTGGCGAGAAAGAAAGAAAGCTGAAATATGTGGCTGTAGGTTAGTAACGTGAATGCTAGAATAAATTATGCTGGGTGTGTGTGTGGTGAATGATGAGAAGTAAGATAGAACATAAGAAAATTAAATGGATATGGGACCCTGCTCCTACGGTCAGCCATGAGAATTTTTAAGAGGTGTAAGGGTGGTATGCTGATGGTAAAAACAGAAAATGAGAAAGAGGGATGAAACGTGACTGCTTGTATGACGTGAATGAGTAAAGCAGAATTTCTACTGTGTAAATGGGGAGGTGGCATGGCCAAACCAAAAAAAAAAAAAAACTAAGAAGACATTAAAATATATATATATATATATATCTAAAATAACAGGACTATGCTGTTAGTTGGTGTTGTAGTGTTTAAAGGTGGTGTTGTAGTGTTTAAAGGACACAGAAGTAGAAAATAAGGCTGAACCGAATGGAACCTGCAAGCTGGAACCCGAAAGGAAGTCTTATGTTAATAAATTGTGTTGACTGATTTTAATAAATGGTAGAATGTTAGTCAATAAGTGGGCTGTTAAGAGGTGGAACCAAGAAATGAGCTTGTTGCTGCCGTGTATAGAGGAAAAACAAGAGGCTAAATTAATATAGATGACCAAATAAGAATGGTCAACAATGAGGGCTGTTAAAGCAGAAAATAAAACCCATAAGAGAATAAATATAACCAATATATGTGGCTGTCGGATGGAGAAGAAATGAATATATATATATATATATATATATATATAGCATTTTACTTTTTAATTGATAACAAAATACAAGTAAGAGGGCAGCCCATGCATTGTGTATATCGACTAAAATTTAAAACAACAAATTTAAGTAGATAAAGGTCATTTGGCCATAAAAGAAAAAGAGAGAAAGAATGGCATTGATAATAGCTATTTTAATTATGAGGTTTTATTTACATCTATAATTTTTATAAATCATTAGCTTAAATTAAAGGATAATTAAGCTAATGATTGTGATGAATTAAATTGCAGTCGGAAGCTCGACGTTTGTGTGGAGCACAAGATAGCGCGATCTTGATGAAAAGGTAAGGGATGCATGTGCAGCACTGTAAGGATATTCAGTCTGCATGTTTTAATTTCGAATTATTTTATGAAAAATATTTTATGAAATATTTTGATGAATGACTGGTTGAAAATTTGGGATGAAGTACCGGTTGGAATTTATAAACTGTATTTTCTGTGCAGGAGGTTAGTCAATCGGCAGCCGTTATGCTGCCGAAAATTTTAGAAAAATTTCATAAAACCATATTAAATGATTTTATTTTCAAAAATCGATATTTAAGCACGGAAAACGAGAAAATTATTTTTTTAATAAAACATGAATATATTAAGATTTAATTTTAAAATATTCATGTTTCTGAGAACGGTGATAATGAAATCACCGAAAATTCTCTTCGAGGATGGTGATAATGAAATCACCGAAATTTCTCTTGATATGTAAATTTCATGAAATGCGAGATGGAAAATGAAAAGAAATAAAGTGAATATTTTATATATATATTTATAAATATTCACTAAATGGTTTTCTAACCTTTATGGTTTCAAAATAAGAAATTATATTTTTATAAATTCCATAAAGGTTTACTGATGATGAAAAATACGGTTTTGAGACTAGTTGGCATCCTATCATGCTGATATGTGATATTTGATATGTGACATGTAATATGTAATATGTGATATGTGATATGTGATATGTAGTCCCGGCCGACACCTGATCAGTGATCCGCCGAGGACAATTATTGATTATGACCATAGGTCTGACATGATTATTTTATACCTTCGGGTATTATTGCATGATAGGACTCGGTGGTTGCCACTGTCTCCACATATGATATGTTTTAAAATGAAAATGTTTTACATGATATGTGATATGTGAAATGTAAAGGTTTTATATGATATGTGATACGTGAAATGAAATGATTTACAGCATTTTTATAAAATGCTTATTTTAGTACTGTTTTTAGTACTACGAGATGATTTTCACATGATATGTAATATGAATATGTAATATGTTTTCAAAAGGAAAAAGGAGGAAAATAAATCTAATATTCTTATTTTAATTTTAAATTGAATATTAGATTTAAATGAGTTATATGTTATAAGAAAAATGTTTAATAGCTTATTTTGCTATTTTAAAGTACTGTACTAATTATGATTGTACAGTAAAACATGAAATGAGTTTTAAAGGAAAATGACGATGATTTAACTAATATTCTTTTCAAAGAAAATATGAATATTAGTTATTTTAATTAAATGCTTTATTTCATAAAAACATTATTTTGAAAAGAATATGAAAAGGTTATGGAATAAAAAAGAAAAGGATTTATTAATTCAAAATGAAATGGAAATTACTCTCTACAGTTGCTTCTAGGTTTCGGGACAAGTATGGTATTTTAAAATACCTACCTTACTCCATCCGGATCCCTAGCCGACTGTAGTATCCTTCCTACATGCGAGCCTAGAGCCCATAGGAAAAATGTAAAAGATTTTCAGCATATAGGAAGCTGAATATCAAGTATGCATATAATTCCTTTACTGAGCCGTGGTTTGCTCACCCTTTAATTTTAACATTTCAGGTTTTCGAAGACCGAGAGTCTAGCAGTAAAAGGATTTTCGACTGCGCATTCGGGGACGATGCGACAGGTCGATTTAATTAATAAGGTATGATCATTTATTTTCTGTATTTAAACATATTCACAGTAATACTTTCTTATGAAGTAAGATAGGGGATGTAATTCGTATTATAATTTAATATGAAATTGTTTATATGTAAAGGAAAAGTAAAGTATCGCAGACAGCCTAACCATATAAGATGTATAGAATAAGGTGAAAAATACGGTCACGGGCTGTAACATGAACTTATACCGACACTGGACATAAATCGACTGATACCGAATAATTGAATGAGAATGAGAGAAGTGAAAAGGAAAAGTTTGGTTCAGAATTTTATAATTCCGGACATTACACCCCATTAGCTTCTTGCACCAAGATTGTTGCCATTTCCCGAACCGAGCTACCCCTTTGCTTCCTTACTGTTACTGTCGAACCGTTGCTGCTCCTCAAGTTACTAGCTCGCGCCCTGCATCGCAGCTACTACTAAGTTTCTCCTTAAATTGACAATGCACTAGCCATTCCTTCCTGTTGCATAGCCACTTGCCCATATTTCCTTATTTTAGATAGCTGTTAACAACCGCTGCCTAGCCTTACTTTTAGTAAAGTACTATAGAATATAATGTAAATTAGGATAATGAATGGTCAATATAAGAGTTTGATGCTGCATGATATGTATGTGATTAGTTGTGGATCTTAGAACTATTGAATTGAGAAATACTTTTGTGTTGCATTGTGTTGAATTTGATTTGCAGATTATTAATTGGGTAAATTCTTAAAATATAAGGGGGATATATTCACCATGTTTTTAAGCAAAGATATGTTATGGACTAAATATGATCATTCTTTGTTGAATTTGATTTGCAGATTATTAATTGGGTAAATTCTTAAAATATAAGGGGGATATATTCACCATGTTTTTAAGCAAAGATATGTTATGGACTAAATATGATCATTCTTTGTTTTAGAAAGTAATTTAAGTCTCTAATGAATTAAAGGATGAGTGAAAATTGCTTACTGACTACACTGACACCAAATACAAACCATAAAACAAAAAGAAAAAATTTAGTTCAAAAATTTGTTAACTAGAATAAGTGTAAGTGTCAAGTGCATGTCACAGCCTTCAGGTCGTGACATTATGTCTTCACTAAATAATTCTTTTAATACTTAGAAATTGTAAATTAAATTCATTCCTTCTTATATTTCCCTCAATTCCCATTACTGAAATTAATATGTAAAAGCCTCGCCTATCTCACCAGGCCGTCGACGGGAATCCCCTAGGCGTCCCACACACCCCAGTTTTACTCTTACATCGTCAAGGCCTCGCCCGTTCCAGTGGGCTGTCGGCAAGCATCCCTTAAGAGTCCCACACTCCCTAGGTTTGCCTTGACAGCGTGAGCCGGGCGGTTGCCCATCACACACCATTTACATATTGTCCGCTTTGGGGGTCGACCACCTCACGGCTTTGTCCCAAGGCTCGAACCTTGGCACCCTTAAGTACCTGAGCCTTACACTCATGTTACCATTAAGATAAATGTGAGAGCCTCGCCCGTCTCACTAGGCCGTTTGTGGGCATCCCTTAGGCTTCCTTATTGCCCCAGGTTTGCCCTGACAGCGAGAGTAGGCAATCGCCCAACACTCACTACTCACGTATTGTCCGCTTTGACGGTCACCCACCTCACGGCTTTGTCCCAAGGCTCCTGAAGAACTTAGGATTAATGCCTTGAGCGCATTTTTTGAGGCCTCGAACCCTGGCACCCTTAAGTACCCGAGCCTTACACTCAGGTTACCCTCAATTACTTTTATTTAATTTTAGTATTTCCATTTATTTTATTTTATTTTATTAGCCTTTGTAGATCACACACTCTAGAAACTTCATAATTTGCTAACATATACCTCACGTAAAAGTATCATGTAATTAGCTAAGCTTCGCATTATCAATCTCTAAAGGGATATTTTCCTAACTTACCTCTGTATTACTTGCTTGACCACGTACACTTGCATGTAGACACCTTTAAGGTTGACAAGTTTTTGGTGTCGTTATCAAGGACTAGGCATAGCCTTAATTGATATTGGAGAAATTACTCTTAGGTATAATCCTAACCTGTACATACTTATCCTGTAAATACTTAGAGCCTTGGGATAGATTAGGATACTTAGATTTTTTTTTCTTTCATTTCTTTTCGTCTCTCTTCTTTTTAAAGACCCGCCATAGGACTTTGCTGATAGTTGCATGTGTAGAGCCAAGAGCTATGAATTCTTTCCCTTAGATCTTGAAGATTAAAAGGTAATCCAGAAACAAATTGCTCTGCTATAATATCCAATGGTAGATAATAGAGAGCTTAGGACCATAAGGGACTATGCAATCCCAACCATAGGGGGTATTACACTAGAATTAGGAGGCCAGCAATTCCTGCGAACAACTTTAAGATCAAGCTAACCATCATCTAGATGATGTTGCCATCGATGCAGTACAGTGGGATGCCCCACGATGATCTATATGCACACTTGGGCAGTTTCCTTGAGATTTGTGACACCTTTAAGCATAATGGAATCTCTACAGATGCGATTACGCTTAGGTTATTTTCCTTCTTTCTTAGGGATATAGCGAAGAGTTGGTTAACCTCTTTACCCCTATGATCAATCACTACATGGGATGAACTAGCCCAACATTTCCTAGCCAAATTCTTTCCTCCTCCTAAGATGCTAAAGCTTAGGAACGATATCTCTTCCTTCACCCAGTATAACACTGAATCCTTGTATGAGGCTTGGGAGCACTATAAGGACCTACTTAAAAAGTGTCCACACCACGCCTACCCTATGGCTATAGGTGTAGACCTTCTACAATGGTCTAACTAGCCAAAATAAGATGATCATCAATGCTGCTGTAGGAGGAGCACTTATGTCCAAGACGAAAGAGGAAGCTTATAATCTGCTGGACAAGATGGCCACTAATAATTATCAGTGGTCAGCTAAGCGACATACGCCGAGGAAGGTAGCTGGTATCTACAAGCTTGATGCTCTCTCTTCCTTGACTTCGCAAATTGCCACATTGACAAAGAAGGTAGAATCCTTGAGTACCCAATCCTCTTCCTAGCCCTAATCCATCCTTGTAGTGCAGAGTCCATTTAATCTGCGTAATTTGTGTGGTGGCACACACTCAATAGATATGTGCCCATTGAATTAGAGTCGATTCAGCACGTTGCCCCACCACAAAGGCAGTAGAACAACCCTTTTGCGAGCACCTATAATCCAGGGTGGACAAATCACCCTAATTTCTCTTAGAGCCAAAATCAAGAGCAATCATCTACTTATAGACCTTTAGGACTCCCAGTTTTTAGCCTTCACCTACTCATGTGCCACCACACCAATAATTTTCACCCTATTCTTCTCATCCACCTCATCAATTTCACTATCATCCACCATCGTCACCGCCACCTGTTCATTCCCAGCCTATGCCAGCACCTGAAAGAAGCCTTCGCTTGAAGAGATGTTCATTTAAACCATTCAGAATCAAGCAGCTTCCATTAGAAATTTGGAGATACATGTGGGGCAGATAGCACAATTTCTCAATCAATGCCCTCAAGGATCCTTACCTAGTAACACTAAGCCTAATACTGTTAGGAGACCAAGTAAGGAACAATGCAACATAGTTATGAAAGATGGAATGTTAGGAGATGCTACTAAGATTGAAGAGCAGTTGATTGAGGAGGTGGAGTTAGGCTATAAGGTAGAGCCTACTATTTTTGATATGGTAAGTTCAGTTAAGTCTAGCTCTTGCTTACCTAGTATTTCCAATCTTTCGGGCTCAGCTTTAGAGATAACTTCAGAGTACAATCAGACATAGTCTATGAAGATAGTTGAGCCTAGCTCCTGTCAACCTATTATCATTAGGCCTTCCATTCCCTTTCCTCAAAGGTTTGAAAAGCCTAAGATTAGTGAGCCTCTCCCAACACCTAAGCCCATAGCACTAATTGAGAAGAGCAAAGCTATCGTAGAAAATCAGGTCATACCTAAGATAGAGGATCTAGGTAGCTCTACTATCCCTTGCACTATCACTAATTATTTCTTTCATAATGCCTTTTGCAGCTTAAGATCTAGCATCAACCTTATGCCTTTTGTGGTATATGAGACGTTAGGATTAGAGGAAGTTAAGCCTACTAAGACCACCCTTCAGATAGCAGATTGTAATAACCATAATCTTTTGAACTTAGTGAGTGAATCTATTTATTTTAGACTAGTATAATTTAATACAGAGTACTTAAAAATGTCATGAGAATTTAATTAAGTGATAATATTTTAGAATAAAAAAAAGAGAGAGAGAGAAAAAAGATTTAGATTAAGTTAATATATATATGCATTTATGTATTAAACAAAAGCATATATATAATGAGTAAACATAAAAGGAAATATAATTTATATTATATATATGTGTATTATTTAAAATATATATCAGAGGTATAAAAAAAGGGAAATAAATCTAAGAATAATATAAAATAATAATAATAATAATATGGCATGTGATGGAAATGAATATTAAATTTTAAAGTTTAAAACGTGGCTTCTTGAAGAAGCCTGCTCCAACAACTCCCATTACTCATTGTCGGCAAGCAGCAGATTGTTGGGGAGAAAAAGCCATTGTTGGCTGGAAATGTGAGAAAGATTAGAGAGAACAAAGGAGAGAAAGAGTGAAGACAACCAGAGGATGCTTCTCTAGGCTGGAAAAGAAAGTGGAAAAAGGGAAGCAGAAACAACAAATAGCAGCAAAACGAAGCTACCATGGAAGTTGAGGAAGATTGAAACCGAGAATGAAAGCTAGATTTGGGCAGAATCAAAGCTCACAACAGTAGTTGGGAAACCTTCTTTGGAGCAGGAAAACAGATTGCAATAAGGGTGACTTGCTTAGGATCTTTAGGTAGTGAACGAGGGAGATCGAAGTACAAAAAGAACAACCAGCTGTGTGGTTACTGTCCTTCACGGTGACTGGAATAAAGCAGCATTTCTTGCTGCTGCATTTAGGGCCCCTTGTAGGCCAAGTCGAGGCAGTACAAGATCTACGTGTTCTCTTCTTCCAAACCAGAACCGAAAGCACTAAGAGGAAGGGGAAACGCGATGAAAAACAGAGCAGCCAGAGTGTCCATTTTCTGGATTTATAAGAGGAGTTGAAGGGCTGTTTTGATGGTGGTAGAAGGATGAAACTTCACTTTCGGTCCAAAAATAAAGCAGTAGAGGCATTACATTGTCTGAAATTTTTAGAAAGTATTTAGGGTTGTTAATGAAAGTGAAGGAAAGGGTGAAGAGGAGTCCTTTTTGGTTAGTGTTTGAGGAAGTAGCAGAAAACTAAAGTGACAAGAATATATATATATATATATATATACATGGTGGACTAACTACTGCTGCAAACCGAGAAAGGGCAGGGGAAAACTCAATCTTGAATCCAAGCTCCTCTACCCCACTTGGTAGCTGCCATCTTTAGGCCTCAATACCATGTGAACAACTGCTGCTTTTGGAGGTAAATAGCAACTTACCCAGGATAGCAACAATAGAGGCAAGAGAGTAGTACATCTTGAAGGAAAATCCCAACGTAAGACAGTAAAGATCAAGGCTACTAAAGGGAGGATCACAGCTCGAAGGCTCCAAAATGGGTAATTGGTGCTAATCTATTTTATATAGGCTTTTAAATGATAAATACAAGGTGACAAGAAGAGGTTAAAACATTGTTCTGATATAGGTTGAGTGAAGAAGAGAATTCAAAGTTTAAGGGAATTACATGACAACCAAGTGAGAAGTATAAGGTAATGATATTTAGGAACAACTTTAAATATATATATTTGAAAATTCCTAAGGTGGCTAAATAATACAAGCTTGCTTTGATGTAGGAGAATTTCAATGAGATGAGTGTTATTTAATATCCTAAAATTAAAGGCTAAAGAAAGGAAATCAAAAATGTATTAGAGAGTTCAATGTGTGCAAGGGTGTTGGCATCAACAATTGTGTAGTACACATTAGGTAGAGGAATATACGGTAAATGCTTGTCAGTCTACTATGCTTATGCATTTTTAAATTAATGTTATTTAATATTTATGGATTTAAATGCATTCTTGGTTAAATATCCAAATATGTTAGATTGAGTTTAAAATGCATAATGTTTGGATTTGGATTTGGACTTGGATTTGGATTTGTATTGGAAATTGGTGTGTTGAAGATATATTGCTTGATTGAGTTTTCTACAGGTATTTGATTGCGGTTATGACGCTGGGTAGTGTTCTACCTACGCCGTTATAATGCCGAAATTTCGTTAGAAATTGTCTAAATAAGTTTCTTGATATTAAATTAGATTTATTAAATGCCTTTAAAACCTCATGCATATTAATCACTGCTACTTGTTATCGAGACTTCGTACGATTAGATTTTCAAAACTATAAGTATGTGAAACGAATTATGCTTTTGGTACTCAACCTATACTGTAAGATCTAATTCTAAATGAGTTTTGACTCATGAGACATGTGATGATGTATAATGCCTGTGTGGCACTTGGAAATGCCTGTGTGGCACTTATCTTGCCTATGTGGCACTCGCCTGTGTGGCGTTTAATTATGCCTGTGTGGCATGTAGTGAGCCTGTGTGGCATTGAGGCGCCGTATACTTAATTGCATCATGGATCCCGCCTGTGTGGCAAATGGGTAGCGGTAATTACGTATGATTGTCCGACAGTTAGTCGTGACTTGTACCTCAGCTACTAGATGATCACTGGTGCTGAGATGATTCATGATCATGGATAGAGCCCTGATATGGGACATCGAGCACTACTAGCTACAGTGGATGCTTTCATAGAAAGCTTCTTGATTATATTTCCAAAGATCCCTGTTACGTTACCGAATCTCACAATGCTCGTCTCATGAAAATGTTTATAAATGTATATTACGATACTGTTACAAAGATGAGCGAATGTATCATTTCTACTACTACTATATCTTGATTTTGTGAATGCTTGAGTACTAATCTGTTTTTTGAAATTTCTTGGCATAACATTTTATAGCTTATAAACTATGGTTTATCAATTTGGTATTATTTCCAATAAGACATCATTAAGCATGAGTTTTGGCACATTCATTCACGCATACACATGCATTAAACATAGTAGAAACCTAACATCATTTAGCGTGTGTTTTCTTACTGGGCTTTCCCCAAAGCTCACCCCCTTCTACCTTAGATTATTTCAGGTAGACTCGGCACGAGCGTGGTGCATTGAGAGTCTTTTTGTCGAGTTGCAGAAAGTTGTATTCTGAAAGAAGGTATAATCTTTGTTCTTTTGTTTAATCCCAGACTAAATTCTTTTGTGTGCACAGTGTATAGGATTTGGGATGTAAGAACTAGGAGATATCGAATCTGTAAACCTACTGTGTTATGTAGTTGAATTTTTGATATTTATTTATATATGAAATTCAGGGATGCTAAGTATTTTAGAAGTTATATTGAGATTTGAAATTGCTATAGGTTGAAATGATGATGTACTTAGTATGAGGATGGATAATGGAATGAAATAGGGACGGAAGTTTTCAGTGTCATTTTCGGCACGTCTTACAAGAAGACTATGCTGGGACCTTAGACAACTAGTCTTAAATAATTATAGGAGTGGGATCCTACTCTTTAGGTTTTAGCTACATTGAGCGAGCGACAAACATAGGAAGTAAAGAAATAAAAAGAAAAAAGTCAGCCCGAAAATTCAGGCTTCCGAGGGCGTTACAGAATGGTATCAGAGCATAGTTTGTCTCATCTCGTGTCAGTGTAGATAGGTTAGAAGTAGACTTACATCCCAAAACACTGTGTATTTTCTGGATATAAACTGCAAATAGTGTCTGAAAGCATATTGAGATGCTCAATTTTGGTAAAAGGAAATTGGATTTATGATGAGCAAAACAGGAGGACCACTGTCTCCACTACCTAATTCGCTCAGATAATAAGATATGTTAATATTCGCTTAACCAACTCAGAGCCTAAAGTTAACGCTGTTAATTTCTTATTTATATGACATTTAGGTCATAATCTGTCAATCACCACCACCACCACCTTTTTCCTTCGAATGTTCTTAGCCTTAGGCTTCATAATAGCTGTAAGCTGTATCCCAGCCATGTGCCAAGGCTACGGGTAAGAAAGGCAAAGTGAAGGAAAAGAGACTAAGAAAAGAAAGTCGACACAAAATAAGGCCTTATGGAAGAGATAGAGAGTGATATCGTTGCAACTTAAAAGTTCATAGTTTTCTACGTCATTAAGATCTAGGCCCTGCTTATGTTGTAGTAAGGATCATGGGACTAAGCCCTACTACTAGAAGATAAGCACTTGTTGTGTGGAAAGGTAAAACAAAAAGCCAAGAACTGCCTGATGGGGAGAGTCACAATTAGTGGTGCTTTTACTTCAATTATGGAGGGTAAGATTTAAAGATGTATTGGACCTTGTATATCTTGAAAAGTGTATGGACTTTAGAAAACCACATAAGTAGAACGTATGTGACTTTGAAAGCACAAGGATTTTGGAAACTATGTGACTTTTGAAATAAACTATTGAACTAAATGGATTTTTGAAAGTTCAATAATATGAACCTTATGGCTTTGAGTTATGTGAGTTAAAAAAAAACTACAAGGCTCTTCAAACTCCTCATGAGTAGAGTCGAAGTGGAACACAACACATTGTAGGATAAGAAATTTTGAATAAAAATTAGGGATTGTTAGGGCACATCGCGTAAAATGACCATTGATATGGAAATTAGAATTTAATGGGTTAATGATCTGAAGTGTCTTAACACGACAATGATCTCAGCTTAGTTGATGGGTTTTGATTTATAAGATGATGTATGGTCGAAATGTGCAAACTCATGAGATATGTCTACTTTTTGAACTTTTCGAATATTGAATCTTGAGGTTAATATGAAGTAAGTTTGATCTCTACATAAATGATGATTTAGTACATAGTACTATTCGATTTGTGAGACTAAGCAACTAATTGTTGATCGAGCACCACTCTATGCTTTAAGATTTTTCAAGACATTTTGGATTGTCTCGTATACTATGCTAGGATAGTTGCTAGTTTCATTGGATCAATGGAATCAGCTTTGTTAGCTTATGGCCATTCATGGTAGACTTGCAGCCTTTAATATCTCTACATATCTAGAGGTTATTAGACGAGCTCAACAAGTAGAGCAAGATTTTAAACTCTCACAAGCTAAATATGAATCCAAGGGAAAGAGTAAAGGGAAGAGGGTTGAGATTGGGAAGTCTAAGCAGAGTGATACTTCTTTTAAGAGGCAGAGGTTTACAGAACCTCAATAGCAGATGACTATACCCACTTATCCTTTTAACATACCAACCCTATTACCTTGTAACAAATGCGATAATTTCCATGGGTTTAAACCGTGCTATTGGGCGATACAAGCTTGATTTAAATGTAGGAAGTAAGGACAGATGGTAAGAAAATTATTACTAAGTTGTGGTTGGCCATATTGATACCACACATTACATATCCATTAGGTAAATATAAATCATATGACTTTGAGAAATTTTAAATGTAGTTAATGAAGCTGTTTTGTTTAATGTATCGAATTTTCAAGGTTTTGAATATGCTATGTGGATGAATAGATATTTTTACGTGGTCATAAAGAGTATTTGGACTATGGTGAATTGAGTTAATGATTTTACACTTAGAGTGAATCTTTGAAGAATTTAAAGGTATGCCTGGATTGGAATACAAAGTATGAATTATTTGACATTGGAAATATGTTGGATATATGTAAGAGACATATGCTAATTTGGTGATAGTGCTATATTGTCATTTACAATTAAAATTATAAATTACAAAATGTATTGAGTATTGGTGAATTATGATTAGTTGTGGATTCTAAACACTATTGAGAATTTATTTGTGGATTAAAACTACTTTGGAACTGTTTGTGGATTTTAAATACCATTGAAGATTGATTTGTGGATTTAAAAAGTTATTTGGGATTGTTGTTGATTTAATTTGTTGAAATTAGATCACAGTTTATTGTAAACTACTTGCAGGAGGTTCTATTTTTCTAAAAGGTTATGTTGCTGGATTTTCATTAGAATTCAACTTAGCTATACCCCACTAAGAACACGCTCAGTACTTATAAATTGTCCCTTAAACACTTAGAGAAAAGAGCTGTATACTAAGTATGGTAAGTGCGAGTGTAGATTGGAGAAAATTTCATTCCATGGTTGGCGAAGATGGGCTACTAAGGTTTAGAAGCTGAATTTATTTACAACAATGGCTATCATGTGTTTGTTTTAGATGAGAAAAGCTAAGGTATAAGGTTAAAAAAATTAATAGATTCAAGCCAAGGCTGTAATGAACAAAGGTAAAGCAAAGATAAGGGAGTTAAGAAAAGAGAGCCTACTGAGGATAAGGCCCCAAGAAAAAGGTAGAAGGTCGTAAAGCTTCAGCTCAATAATTTGAGCCTTCGATAGTATCGGGTTCTAAGCTTTGCTGGCATTGTGGTTAATATCATGGAACTAAGTCATGTTACTAGACAACTAAGGCTTGCTTTAGATGTAGAAGAAAAAGGCATAAGATCAAGGATTACCCAACTAAGACGGGCTCAATTATTGATGTTTTACCCTGATCATAAAAGGTAAGATTTGAACTATTAAGTACATGCTTTTGTTGGAATAATCCTAGCTTCACATAGTTAGTTGTATACAACATGCATGCTTGAAATCTCATATTGGCTTGAGCAATAAGATATAAATGCTGACTAAAGGTACTACTAGGAAAGGAATCCTAAATGATTGGTAAGTTGATAAGGTTATATTTTGATTAGAAATTATAGAATAAGATCAAAACAAGAAAAGATGTTCTCTCTAAATTTTAGGAGTACTTCGATCAAATTTGGAAGACCTTGATAAAATTTGGAGGACCAAATTTCCTAAGATGGGGAGAATGTAATAACCATAATCTTTTGAACTTAGTGAGTGAATCTATTTATTTTAGACTAGTATAATTTAATACGGAGTACTTAAAAATGTCATGAGAATTTAATTAAGTGATAATATTTTAGAATAAAAAAAAAGAAAGAGAGAGAGAGAGAGAAAAGATTTAGATTAAGTTAATATATATATATATATGCATTTATGTATTAAACAAAAGCATATATATAATGAGTAAACATAAAAGGAAATATAATTTATATTATATGTGTATTATTTAAAATATATATCAGAGGTATAAAAAAGGGAAATAAATCTAAGAATAATATAAAAAAATAATAATAATATGGCATGTGATGGAAATGAATATTAAATTTTAAAGTTTAAAACGTGGCTTCTTGAAGAAGCCTACTCCAACAACTCCCATTACTCATTGTCGGCAAGCAGCAGATTGTTGGGGAGAAAAAGCCATTGTTGGCTGGAAATGTGAGAAAGATTAGAGAGAACAAAGGAGAGAAAGAGTGAAGACAATTAGAGGATGCTTCTCTCGGTTGGAAAAGAAAGTGGAAAAAGGGAAGCAGAAACAACAAATAGCTGCAAATCAAAGTTACCATGGATGTTGAGGAAGATTGAAACCGAGAATGGAAGCTAGATTTGGGCAGAATCGAAGCTCACAACAGTAGTTGGGAAACCTTGTTTGGAGCAGGAAAACAGATCGCAATAAGGGTGACTTGCTTAGGATCTTTAGGTGGTGAACGAGGGAGATCGAAGCAGAAAAAGAACAACCAGCTGTGTGGTTACTGTCCTTCACGGTGACTAGAGTAAAGCAGCATTTCTTGTTGCTGCATTTAGGGCCCCTTGTAGGCCAAGTCGAGGCAGTACAAGATCTACGTGTTCTCTTCTTCCAAACCAGAACTGAGAGTACTAAGAGGAAGGGGAAACGCGATGAAAAATAGAGCAGCCAAAGTGTCCATTTTCTGGATTTATAAAAGGAGTTGAAGGGCTGTTTCGATGGTGGTAGAAGGATGAAACTTCACTCTCGGTCCAAAAATAAAGCAGTAGAGGCATTACATTGTCTGAAATTTTTAGAAAGTATTTAGGGTTGTTAACGAAAGTGAAGGAAAGGGTGAAGAGGAGTCATTTTTGGTTAGTGTTTGAGGAAGTAGCAGAAAACTAAAGTGACAAGAATATATATATATATATATATATATATATATATATGGTGGACTAACTACTGCTGCAAACCGAGAAAGGGTAGGGGAAAACTCAATCTTGAATCCAAGCTCCTCTGCCCCACTTGGTAGCTGCCATCTTTATGCCTCAATACCATGTGAACAACTGCTTCTTTTAGAGATAAATAGCAACTTACCAAGGATAGCAACAATAGAGGCAAGAGAGTAGTACATCTTGAAGGAAAATCCCAACCTAAGATAGTAAAGATCAAGGCTACTAAAGGGAGGATCACAGCTCGAAGGCTCCAAAATGGGTAATTGGTGCTAATCTATTTTATATAGGCTTTTAAATGATAAATATAAGGTGACAAGAAGAGGTTAAAAGGTTTTTTTGATATAGGTTGAGTGAAGAAGAGAATTCAAAGTTTAAGGGAATTACATGACAACCAAGTGAGAAGTATAAGGTAATGATCTTAAGGAACAACTTTAAATATATATATATATATTTGAAAATTCCTAAGGTGGCTAAATAATACAAGCTTGCTTTGATGTAGGAGATTTTCAATGAGATGAGTGTTAGTTAATATACTAAAATTAAAGGCTAAAGAAAGGAAATCAAAAATGTATTAGAGAGTTCAATGTGTGCAAGGGTGTTGGCATCAACAATTGTGTGGTACACATTAGGTAAAGGAATATATGGTAAATGCTTGTCAGTCTACTATGCTTATGCATTTTTAAATTAATGTTATTTAATATTTATGGATTTAAATGCATTCTTGGTTAAATATCCAAATATGTTGGATTGAGTTTAAAATGCATAATGTTTGGATTTGGATTTGGATTTGGATTTGGATTTGGATTTGTATTGGAAATTGGTGTATTGAAGATATATTGCTTGATTGAGTTTTCTACAGGTATTTGATTGTGGTTATGACGCTGGGTAGTGTTCTACCTATGCCGTTATAATGCTGAAATTTCGTTAGAAATTGTCTAAATAAGTTTCTTGATATTAAATTAGATTTATTAAATGCCTTTAAAACCTCATGCATATTAATCACTGCTACTTGTTATCAAGACTTCGTACGATTATATTTTCAAAACTATAAGTATGTTAAATGAATTATGCTTTTGGTACTCAACCTATATTGTAAGATCTAATTCTAAATGAGTTTTGACTCATGAGACATGTGATGATGTATAATGCCTGTGTGGCACTTATCTTGCCTGTGTGGCACTCGCCTGTGTGGCGTTTAATTATGCCTGTGTGGCATTGAGGCACCGTATACGTAATTGCGTCATGGATCCCGTTTGTGTGGCAAATGGGTAGCGGTAATTACGTATGATTGCCCGACAGTTAGTCGTGACTTGTACCTCAGCTACTAGATGATCACTGGTGCTGGGATGATTCATGATCATGGATAGAGCCCTGGTATGGGACATCGACCACTGCTAGCTACAGTGGATGCTTTCATAGAAAGCTTCTTGGTTATATTTCCAAAGATCCCTATTACGTTACCGAATCTCACAATGCTCGTCTCATGAAAATGTTTATAAATGTATATTACGATACTGTTACAAAGATGAGCGAATGTATCTTTTCTACTACTACTATATCTTGATTTTGTGAATCCTTGAGTACTAATCTGTTTTTTGAAATTTCTTGGCATAACATTTTATAGCTTATAAACTATGGTTTATCAATTTGGTATTATTTCCAATAAGACATCATTAAGCATGAGTTTTGGCACATTCATTCACGCATACACATGCATTAAACATAGTAGAAACCTAACATCATTTAGCGTGTGTTTTCTTACTGGGCTTTCCCCAAAGCTCACCCCCTTCCACCTCAGATTATTTCAGGTAGACTCGGCACGAGCGTGGTGCACTGAGAGTCTTTTTGTCGAGTTGCAGAAAGTCGTATTCTGAAAGAAGGTATAATCTTTGTTCTTTTGTTTATATCCCAGACTAAATTCTTTTGTGTGCACAGTGTATAGGATTTGGGATGTAAGAACTAGGAGATATCGAATCTGTAAACCTACTGTGTTATGTAGTTAAGTTGAATTTTTGATATTTATTTATATATGAAATCCAGGGATGCTAAGTATTTTAGAAGTTATATTGAGATTTGGAATTGCTATAGGTTGAAATGATGATGTACTTAGTATGAGGATGGATAATGGAATGAAATAGGGACGAAAGTTTTCAATGTCATTTTCGGCACGTCTTACAAGAAGACTATGCTGGGACCTTAGACAACTAGTCTTAAATAATTATAGGAGTGGGATCCTACTCGTTAGGTTTTAGCTACATTGAGCGAGCAACAAACATAGGAAGTAAAGAAATAAAAAGAAAAAAGTCAGCCTGAAAATCCCGGCTTCCGAGGGCGTTACACAGATAGGTTTGCTAGATTCCCCAGAAGAGTGGTAGAGGATGGTCCTATCCTGATAGATAGTTTTGTCATTCTAGCAGACTTTTTGATATTGGATATGAAGGAGGACACTAGTGTCCCATTTATCTTAAGGAGACCATTCCTAGCTTCAGGGAAAGCACTTATATATGTAGATCAGGGAGAGCTTACAATTAGGCTTTTAGGTAAGGATGTTAAGTTTAGGATGGGTAGAAGAGTTGATGTTAAGGGTTACCCTAAAGGATTTCAAAAGGACTTGATGGCAAAGAAGGATGTTAATGAGAGATTTTTAAAGGATGATAACGCCAAGTCCTACAAGATGACCTTTATTGATTATGTGATACATGATGATGAGAGTAGAGGGCTTTTGATGGCTAAGGGTGATGGCTTTTCCCAAGATGTGTTCGATGAAAAGGACATTAATAGGAGATTTTGTAAAGGCCATCCTAGGAGATCCATGTCACCTTGCGAGGCACTGATTGAGAGAGCACCATCTGCTGTGAAAAGTGTCTTGTTGAAGAAGGTTTATGCTAATCCCATCAAGCCTAAGCCCGATTGATTTTTTTGCTATATAACTTCGTAAAAGTCCTAGTGATGACTAAAAACTCAGCCCAGCTTCATTCTTTTATTGTTATTCTCATTTATTTTCTCTTCATTTTTGTACAGTTCTTTTTCTACTTGATGCTTATTTTTCTTTGTTTTGTTTTTGTTGGTACCCTTAGTTTCAACACCATTCATTGAGCTTCAAAGTGTCATCATCTGATTATTAGGGAAGTTTCCTATTCTAAGCTTCATTGATTAATTTATCTGCACACTGAAGACATTGCGTACTTTAAGTTTGGGAAAAGGGATTAACTTGAGCAATTTTCAAAAGTTTTGTGCAAAATTGAAAATTTTTTCAAAATTGTTGAAAATTTCTGCTTAAATGATTAGTTTTGAGATGATTTGAGTGCTTAGCATGTTGTTTTCCCATAATCCTATGATATTGCCCCTTGATTTTGTCTGATTCTGATTGACTGAAAAGCATGATTATGATGAAAGCATGAAGTTGAATTCTTGAATTTGTCTTGATTCTAATTGTGATATCCTCATCATTATGCACATGTCTTGCTCATTGATTTGTAGGCACATTTAGAAAAAACTTATGTAGACATAGGATTGCAGTTGCTCATTTGATTTTGTGTATCATATTCTAGAATTTGCTTGATCTTCTCCTAAGACGAAATTATTAAATCACACTTGATTAGAAAAATGATTTGGGCTATCCTTGGGCCGTTTGAGCCTTTCTAGCTAACCTTGTACATATTATATCTTTAATTAGCCCTCTGAGCCAAATTAGCCTTTCCTTATATAGACACTTACATATATGTTATCCCTTAGCCAAATAAATAAACTTTTCCACCCTTTTACCCCAAAAGCATGTGATTAGCTAGGAAATCATTAGAGCTATGTACATATGGGTATATTTAAAGAAAAAGAAGAAAGAGACAGAAACCAAAAAAAAGAGAGAAAAAGAAAATAAAAAAATAATAAGAAAAAATCATAATAAAAAAAGAAAAAGGTACAAAAATAAAATAAACTGTATAGTAAAGAACATAAGTTTGCAAGGATTGGTTAGAGCTTTAAACATTATAGATCATAGTAACTAGTGCATGATTAGGGTTTTGAACCTAAATTTCCTTTCTCATACCTTAGCCCTGACCTTATGTTACAAGCTTAATAAAAACCTATTGATTCTTGGTTAAGTGTGACTACATTAGTGGTGGGAGAAGTGAAAAGTAAACAAATGGAAGTGATCAAATGTTATTGACTTTGCATCTTTATGTTTGCATAAACTAATTCGGATTATGTACTTTGAAGTGAGATTGACATTGTATACACACAAGGATTCCAATTTGGGTTAAGACTTATGATTGAATAATACCTAGTGTTTGATCTATGATTGTGAGCCTCTAAAATTGGGATTTGTACTTTATTTTTGAGGATGCTTTGAAAAATAAATTTGTTTTGTACTTGTCATCCCCTATATGTGTTTTATTTCGCTTGAGGACAAGCAAAAGCTCAAGTTTATTGGTGTGATAACTCTATGAAATAGGGTTATTTTAGTGCTTTATTAATTAATTATTATTTAATTACCCCTTGATTTTATTAATTGTTCCATTAATTTTATTAAATTCCTCATGTTTTGATGATAAATAAATTCCAGATGACTTTCGATCATTTCAATGAAAATTACACTGAAAATGGGTAAGGAAGGAGACCAGACCATTAAAAGACAAAGGAGCATGACTCATCATTTTCTCTCTCCTTTCTTGACACCTAACATGCCACATGTCATCATCTTACTCACTCATAGTGGATAAGAACAAAGGACACATGGCCAACACATAGAAGACACATGCTCTTACCACCTTGCAAGTTTATGTGGACTAGAAGACACAAAAGAAGGTGTTAGAAGGGGTGAGGTGTCCATGGCTGATATGAGCACATAAATGACATGAGAATATCTACTTTGAAGAGCTAAGGACATGTGGCAATTAATGCCAACTCATCTAGGATAGGAAATTACCTTTGTATCCCTAAGTTAAGTAACTATATAAGCTACTTTATAAGACCTAACCTAGGATGGGCTGCCTAATTTTATTATTTTTAGCACTTTTTTTTTTATCTCTTTACAAGTTTAGAGCGTTTTTATTCATTGAATTTTTTTACATTTTTACAAGTAAATGAAATTTTTTATGATGTTTTCCTTTAATCTTTACTACTTTCTTGCACTCTTTCTTTGAACTTTTTGGATTTTTAATTTCCCAGCAACTTTAATCATTTTCTACTCTTTCTTTTGTTTTATTTTGGTTCATGATTGAGCCCTATGATTATGGGAACTTGAGAGGTTGAAATATCATCTCCTTAACTCTTGTGAGGGAACTTGGTCCATAGTTTCCTTTTGCAATTTTTATTTTATACTTTTAAGCTTCTCAACGAATTTTTAGTGTTTTATTTCTACTGTTTTAGGGGCCTGACCTTCAGGTCATCACAAACATACGAGCATTGCTCTAGGTCTATTACCTGTCTATCAAGATTTGTGCTCTAAACAACTAATACAATGTGCCTATCGAGCTTAGTGCTCTAGGCGAATTGTGCTTGTCTGAAAAGTTTTAGTTCTCGACTGATCACTAGGACTGGAGAATACTATGGCCAAAGTTAATGTGCCGTGGGAGCCATCTCTAAAGACCCTAAAGGAACTACATGCTACACAAGTACCTCCGGGACTGTGGAAGCCATCTTTGGAGTCCTTGGGAACTACGTGCTACACGATTATGTCCCTGTGACGTTTTATCTATCTCTAGCTATGTTGGATATTATATTATATATATATATATATGTTAGTGACTAGGGATAGTTGTCTGAACTTTATTTGTGATGTATTATAATTACATTAGCTGTCTTCAGTGGTTAGAAGCACTATGCCTAAAAATATCAGTTTATGTTTTGAAAGATAAGTATTTTTTAAACTAAGTGTAAAGTGAAACGTTTTAAATGAGTGTATGCAGTCAGTTTGGGCAACGTGTCAATATCTAATGACGGCTTTATGCATACATGATGTTTTACTCAATTCATGCATACATGAGCATATATTTTCCGACATGAACCTAACCTATATTTATTTAAGCTACTTACTGAGCAATGGATTGCTCACCCCTTAATTCCACTCCCCAGAGACTATCCGAGCTAGACTCCAGCTTCAAAGTATTTACGTAAGCTCTTGGGGATCATACCTAGTAGTGGTACTTGTCAACATCTTCCAAGCTCCGCTTTTGTATTTTTGAGGTGTACGAATTGTATATCATTTTATTAATTGCACGGACATAACTTTCATAGTATTTGTGAGAACTCGTTATTTGTATTATACATGTACGGAATGATAAATTTTAATAAACAAGTAAATAAATTAATTTTGACATTTTATAAATGTCGAAAAAAAGGTGTGATAGAATCAAAAAATTTCGAAGTTGTACAAGGGTAAAGTTGACTTTCCTCAAGGGTTGATCAAAGTTGATCAAATTTATGATTAATTTGGCTTGAGAAATAAATAAAATAAATGAGAATTTAATTAAATTATGGGCTGGACAGAAAAGATAGTGTGCAGTGGCACAACTTAGTAAATTTTACTTGTTATAAGGTCATTTTGGAGTATTTTGAGTAGTGGCTGAAAATTTAAAATGAAAATAAAAATTGGAACCAATTAAAAGGAAACAACACACTACAAATCAGCTTTGTATTCAGCAAAACAGCACCGCCTCAGCCATTTTCTGTTTTGGTTCTGTTTCTGCTTTTCCTCTATCGATTTTCACCATTCAACTTGGAATCATCATCCTCCCATCATCAAACCAGCTAAGATTCCTCTTAGAATTTTATCCTCACCTCCATAGCTGCTGATTTCTCAAAGGAATTCAACAAAAAAAATCACCCAAGAGGATTCCCCTGCAGCTGACCAGTAGAGTGAACCAGGTAAAGGAATTTCCAGCTAACGTTTCCTACATTAATCTTTGGTTTATGGTGATGACTTGTAAGTATGTGATGCATATGCACATTGTTTGGCATGAACAACATGTAGAAAATTTAGTATGGCTGAATTTCTTGATGATGGGTGACGTTAATGGCTGAACACAAGCTGTTATTATGGTGTGTGTGTGATGTGAGAAATTGAAGCAGAAAATTTGCTGCTGTGTATATATACGGCGTGAATGGCAGTAAAGAGGGCTTCAACATGAAAATAAATTAATGATGATATATATTCATGAAACCAGGTGGCTATGGTTAGCCATGAGGGTTCTAAAGAGGGATGAACGTGGCTGTAGCATCAGTAACGTGAATGATGGAACAAAATTTATGCTGTATGTTTGTGGGCGTGTGCTATGAATTATAGAAAACAAAATGGAACATGAGAAAAATATAATAGACATGGGACCTATTGCTATGGTCAACCATGAGAACTTTAAAGAGGTGAAAACATGGTATTTTGATGATGTGAAAACAAAAGTAAAAGCCTGAAAACTTAATGTGAACATTGGCTGAACCGAATGGCACAATAAGGCTGAAAAACCGAACAGCAAAAAGGGAGACCAATTATGAGTGTTGACAGAATAGAATGAAGGCTGTTATGGTGGTCAAGAGGCTAATAAGGTGTGAAAATAAGAAAGAATGAGGTACTGCTGCTGCCGTAAATAAAGAAAATATGGACTTAATTGATGATCAATAGTCAAGTAGAGAAAGTCAAAAATAAAGGTTGAAAACGAAGAAAATATGGTCATAAAAAATATTTAAAATGCAAGTATGGTAATGTGTGAGGACTGCCGATTATAGAGGAAATTGAAGAAATAAAATATTACATTTTATTTCTTATATAATGAAAAAAAAGAATTTACAAGGAAGAAGGCAGCCCATTATGTAGTATATTGACTAAGAAATAAAGCAACGAAATTTAATTATCTAAAGGCTATTTGGCCATAGTGGAAGAGAAAGAAAGAATGGCATTAAGAGTAGCCATTTTTAGCTATGAGAAATTACTTACAATTACATTTTTATGTAAATCATAGCTTAAAGTTAAAAGATAATTAAGCTAATGATTCTGATGGAAGTAAATTGCAATCAGAAGCTCGACGTTCGTGTGGTGCACGAGATAACACGATCTTGATAAAAGGTAAGAGATTCGTTTGTAGATTTGTAGGGATACCCGAATGCATTATTCAAATACTATGAATTTTTAAATGAATTATGAAATATAGTTTCACTTCGAAATAGCATAAAAAACTGTGGTTTTTGGCTGGTACATTGTGGTTGTATATCCAGGGAGGCTAGGACTTGGGCAGCCATTATGCTGTCGAGAAGTATTCAAAATATTTCTAAAAATATTAGAAATTATCTTAGTGCATTAGTGATATTTTCCTAGCCTCGAAAGAGATAAAATAAGTATTTTTCATAAAGGGTTACTATACCAAAAAATATCTATTAAATATTCCTGACACCAATTTTGGGAAGGTGTCATTACTGAAAATTCATCCCATATGTTTTACAGTGAAATGTATGATTTGTGAAATGAAAAGGCGAATAGTGAACATTTTATAATTATTATCAGTATGATATTCACTATTTTAATTATGATTTTCCTTTATGAAATAAATAAGAGTTTATCACACGAAATGATTTCCACAAAGTTTTAATCACTGTGTAAATATTATTTTAAGACTAGAATGTCTCTAAACGTGTTTACAGTGGAAAATATGATGGCGGAATTATTGAATTCAGAAATAAAATATTTCATTTTTCCATAAATCATCAAAATATTGGAATTGATTTCCAATAACTTTGAAATTCATGTTTTGAAAAGAAAGCATGAAAACACGTGCGTATATGTTTTACGATGAAAATGAAACAGTTATAAAATTTTATTTTTTCAGTGTGATTATCTTATAAACTGTTTTCACTGTACAAGAAAATATGATTTATACCTTTATGGATTTTTTGAAAAATGCTATTGATTTTAATGAATTCTATAAAGGTAATAAGATTTCACATATATTGTTTTGAGACTAATAGGCCTCATACCATGTCGATATGTGATATGTGATATGTGATATGTGATATGTGACATGTTATATATGATAGTCCCGGTCGACACCTGATCAGTGATTCACTGAGGACAATATAGACTATGACCATAGATCTGACATGATTATTATTACCCTACAGGGTACTTTCTCTCTAGCATGATATATTCTGGGTGATGCCTTAGTCTGCACTTTTATGAAATATGAAATGATATGTGATATGAAAAATGTGTTTAAATGAAAAAGTATACGAATATGTGTTTATATGAAAAGGAAATGATTTCTATCAGTTTACTGTACTACATGGAGTACTGTACTATTTATGATGTATACAGTGACATGTAAAATGAGGTTAAATGAAAATGATGATTTACTTAAACTAATACTCTTTTTTAAAGAATATATGAATATTAGTTTATTTTATTTAAATGCTTAATTTTATAAAATCATTACTTTGAAAAAGGATATGAAATGATATGGAAAAATGAGTTATCTCAACAACGACATTTATTCCCTATAGTCGCTCTGGGTTTCCGAGACAAGACAGGCATTTCAAAATACCTTACATGCTCCATCTGGATTTCCCGGCTGACTATAGTATCACTCCCTTGTAGAGTGCCAATTTATAAATATGAAATTAAAAGTTTTACAGCATATAGTCTTCAAGGTATCAAGATTTGCATACAAATCTCTTATTGAGCCATGGTTTTGCTCACACAAATATTTTATCTTCTCAGATATTTTGCAGTGACCATTTGAGGTATATTATCCGAGGATACGAGGCTGCATATTTAGCACCCCGAGGCAGCGCTTATAGATCCCGGAGGTATAATTAATTTATTTTAGATGTTTAGACTTTTAATTTACAGTACTACGATATTGTATTAGATAAGGGGATGTAAGTATTGATTATAAATACAATTTGTAAATATTTATTTCCATTAACTATATTGAGTTACGGATATTGTGTTTTCAGTGAATAAAATGTGGAAAGTAAGATATCGCAGACAGCCCAACCTATACATATGTTATGGAAAACGTGTAAAAAGGGTAAAACACTGTGTACTTGGGATGTGATAGTATTGGGTACCAAAGTGTAATGGGATGTAACTTAGGATCACTTTAGATTATTGTATAGGTTCATATGACTATCGAGTGTGATCCAAGAAAAGATTAGATTCCGATGTAAGTGAAACTTGTGAATTGTGTAAAGGTTGTGGCGATGAATCCTAGAAATATAATGTATGATAGCATTGTGAGATCCTAAATTTCTCTATTTTTCCTATTCCTACTGAATATGATGAGCTAGAACATCAAGTTATGATAACTAACACTCTAATGCAATGAAGTTATCAGGGGAAATGGCCAAGTGGACCCCATAGGACAATACATAATCCAAATGGTTTTCAAAGTGGCAAAATGTGAAATTTGGACTGAAAATACATGAAGGGCAAGAAAACTACTTTTCGGAATTCTTTAAGATGCGAATTCAAAAATGACGATTTGTCATAACTCGGAAGAACTTTTTTAAATAACAGTCAAACCAAATTGACTTTGGCCCACAGTTTGTTATAGGAAAATCCTCACGTAAAGAAGTTTCACGTGGATCCAGCCTGTGAACTGAATTACGTGTAAGTGTTAAAAATAACGCGAATGATCGCTTAAGGTTATTTTGGTAATTTCACATCCCGAGGCCAGTCAAACTCCACCAAAAGCCAATGTTCGACCTATATTATTATAAATGAATATATTTGAACAAAAATAATAATGAAAATTAGATTTTAGATAGTAAAATAATAGTTAGGACATAAATGTAATTACTGAGATTATAAGGGGGTAAAATGGTCATTTCACAAGTGCAAATATTTTTAAGAGTAATAATGAGCTTTGAAAAGTGATTAAGGCCATGTTTGGATCTTAGTAAGAAAACAAATTTTTGTAGTAGAGAGTTTGAGTGAAAAATAAGCAAACCTTAATAATAAAATGAAAAAGTAAGGGGTAAAATGGTAATTTTATAAGGGCTGATATTTTAGTATTAACATATATTAAATAAACATGATATTTAGTCATCTTCATTAGCCCAAAATATGCCAAACTGCTCTAGAAAAATAAACAACCATGAAAGTGGCATGAAGAAGAGAGGAAGAGAAGAGAAAAGGAAGGAGAAACACCACCTTTTGGCCCCCAAACCCTCTTCCATCCTTAAGCAAATTTGTTTCTTTCTCCAACCTCTCTCTCATATCTTGGAACCAGCCATGGAAGTGACCATTTGAGGGCTGTTTTGGCTACTGGAATTTTCTGCCTTGGTTGAAGGTGAGAGAGACAACTTTAGTTTTTATTCTAGTGGCTGAATATGGTTGTTTTGCACTTGTTTAACATGTTTATGGTTGGAATTTGACGCAAATCAAATTGTATGGATATGTTAGGGTTTCTGTCATGAGGGTTCCTAAAGGAAAAATGTTGTTTTCATGCTCAAAATACTGTAAAGTTGCAAGAAACAAAGTGCTAAGTGTGTGTATGTGCTAAGGTTCCAATTCTACTAAAACTATCCTGTCTGAACCCCATGTTTAAATATCCAATTTGGGTGTTTTATAATAAGATAAATTCTTTAAAAATTATAGTAGATAGCCTTATAAGTTGGGAGAAATTTAGTTTTGGAATCACCTAATTTGGAGTTCTGTAGATTAAGATATGTGTAAATGAATACAGGGCACTTTGCCCAAAAAACGTAATCCAAACGGCTAAATTTGAAAAATTGTAAACAAAATAGACCAGAAGAATTTGGATACAAGCTATACATTTCTAGAAAGGTAAATGAGTTAGGAATAATATGGTTTTGGGTTTGCATAATTTGGCAACCCTGTAATTAGATATGAATTAATTTGTGCACAAAGGTCAGTAGACAGTTCTGCCAGAATGCACCAAAAAACAGAGTGAATTTGTGGAATTATTAAAGATGACTCAGAAATGATAAAATTGTGAAATTTACCATTTTGAATAGGTAATTGAATTAAGATTCACATGGTCTTGGTTTCATAATTTTTGGACATACCTATAACTAGTAAAGTAATTTTTAATGCACAAAGGTCAGGAAACCATCTTGCCAAATGGACAGAATTAGACTGAACTTTGGAAAATTGTTAAAAATAATACATAGTGAATTAGGAAGTGAGCCTTACACTTTTGAATAGGGAATTAAGTTAGGTTCCATATGAAATTAATGCTATATTAATTGGAATCCAATATTTCCAGTTATGAACAGAATGGCATCGATAGATCAGAAATTCTTGCAAAAACAATGCTAGTTATATAGTGGAGATGGGGAAATTTTGGACGGATATGGTTGGATAAGATAATTGAACTATTAATGATTAGGAAATTCTTTATTATTGTAGTGTTGAATTTTAAAAGTATTTTGATATTATTTTTGTAGCTTAGAGTTTGGGAAATTAAGTGGCTAAGTGGTGCGAATCGGATTTGCTATACTGCGTTGTAATTGAGGTAAGGAACATATATAAAAGTAGCATAGGAATGCTATGCTTACATGTGGGAATTGTCGTTGGTTTGAAAATATAAATTTTGGTTTTATGTAGGGGGTTAGGATAGTTACGGTCGTCATACTACCGAAATTTCGTAAAATGAACCCTGAACCCATGTCCTAAATAAATTCCAATCCCAAAAATATTTCAATCACTATTTTCAAAACTGCATGATTTACTATTGTTTAAATTCATATTTATAGCTGTTTTAAAAGTTAAACAATATTGTATATGCTTGCTTTTGCACTGAAAATATTTATTGAATTTCAAATTAAATATAAGATTTTACAATTTGAATATTTATGGACTGACTGAAGATGATTTTACTGAAATGTTTTCTATTGTTAATTTAATGAAGAAATAAGACTGTTTTGGAGATTGTTAACTCTTTAGTGATCATGCATAATGTTATATATGATATGGCTGTAAGACCACGATTAAGCCCACAGCATCCACAGTGAGCACCTAACCAGTGTAAACTGTGACTGTTCGACGATGGCCATTTGTTACTGTCCGTCCCTTCAAGGATACTATTCGTCCTTTCGGGGATACTGTTCGTCCCTTAGGGGATACTATTCGTGCATGATTCTATTGGAGGTTGACTGTCTCTATCGAATTGGTTGTGAATTATTTGAATATTGATTTGACTGATCTGAAATAAAGAAACGTTTAAATTGAATGGGTATTAATGATGATTTTAAAATGAATTGCTTTTATTGTACTAGTGTGAATATTGAAATCATTGTTTTATATCATGATTTTGAAATGTTACTGTATTGTTTACTGAAAATTTCTACTAAAATTGCTTTATGGAATTGTTTTATATATATTGTTTATATACTGTCATCGATCCGAAATTCCATGAAATTATTAAATGTTTTATACTGTTTATCTATTTCATCATCAATTGCTTACTCCTTATAGTCGGAACTAGGGACCGAAACACATAAGGTACTTCAAAGTACCTCCCATACTCTATCTGGTTACTTAGCGACCATAGTATCTTTTCTAAAACGTCCCTTAGTGTACCGCTAGGAAATAAATGATTTTATGCATTTTAATATTCATATTTTATTTATTTTTATAACACATAAAATAATTTTTTTAATTTTATTTATTTGCATATGGTAGCATAGTACGCACTTTCATATATGTTTCTTACTGGGCTTTCCCAAGCTCACCCCCTTACTCACCATCTCAGAAGTCCTTCAGTGTACGTGGCGTTTGTTGTTTTCAGGTTAATTGAAGTAGATCATTAGAAGTTTAAAGTAACAAGTAAACAAGTATATGTGGAATGTTATATTTTATATTCAGACAGTGTTTGCACTGCTAATGTAATTATAGTCTGGGATGTAAATCTATTGTATAGTGTCAAAAAATTTTAATGGAACTAGTGGGATGTACTTAAATGGAATTGATATAAATGAAAATAAGAATTTAGATACTGCAGTTTATACTTTGATTGTATTATTATTATTATTATTTACTGGTTAATGATTTAATGGTAAAATGATTGATATGTAATTGAAAATTATAGAGTGAGCTTACACTGATAATAAATGCAAACCAAATGGTAACTAATGAATGAAACAAAAATATAGTATCGAAAAGAAAAAGCTAGTTTGAAATTTCATAATTCCAGACATTATAAGTATGAATTGTGGAATTGTCTGTATTCTGGATGTTAAATGTATTTTCATTGCACGGATTTATTAGGGAAAGTGATAAAATATAATGAGAGAGGTTTTTGACTCGTTTCTTTTGTTAAGTTAATATAATGCAAAAAGGACTATAATTTACCTTAACAGTTAATGATTTAGTAAATAAAGTAGGTAAGACTAGTTTGTCAACTATACTAACATCGAACACAAATTTGAATGTAAAAAGAAAATTTTAGTTCATAAATTTGGTAAATGAGATAAGTGTGAGTGTTAAAATGACGTCACGGTCTTTGAATCGTGACATATTTAATGGTGTTAGAGCATGGTTGTCTAGTACGTGTTAGTATAGTTAGAATTGTTTATGGTGTTACATCCCATGTATTGTGAAATGTCTACTTGGAATTTGTCGGTTAATTGACTTATATTGAGATTAGTTTGCTCTTGTTATAGGTTGTCTTAATTTGATTTAAATACGAGGAGGACTAGACTAAGAGGTAGGCTCGAAAAACCACTTTGGAGGTCGACAATACCACCATCAACTTCGTCACCCTCCGTACCTCCATTGCCTCCATATTTGACTCCTTCACCTTCAGATAGTAAAGAGGCGAGGATGGCTAGAGTGGAGTAAAACTATGAGGCCATGATAGCTCTACTGCAACAAATAGTGGCTAACCAAACTAGTACACATAAGGCTCCACTACCACCTCTTACACCTCTGGTGCCACAACTTACACCACCATAGTATGTATCATCTCCCGTAAAGCCATAGACCTCTTTTCTGCCAACTAAACCTCAAGTAGCTCCGCTTGAACCAATCACTCCTCAAACTGGGAATCATGTAGATCGAAACATAACCCTTCTTAAGCAATTCTAAAAAATAAACCCTCCGCAATTCAAAGGGGAAAAGGATCTGTCAAAAGTTGAGGAGTGGGTAAAGGATATGGAATTCCTCTTTAAGTATATGGGTCACAATTCCACCAAGAAAGTGGCCTTAGCAATGTACATGATGAGAGGCGTCTCTCAAAGATGGTGAAAGGCTATAAAGCTATTCATGTTGCCCAAGGTTCTCGTTATTACTTGGAAACATTTTGTTGAGACCTTCATAAACTATTATATTTTGGTAGTGGCGAGACGAAAGAAAAAGGAGTTTCTTGAGCTAACCTAAGGGTCTATAAAGGTTGACGAGTATGAGACCCGATTTGCTACCTTAGTCAAGTATAACAACGACTATGCCAATAATGATAAGAAGAAGGCAAAGAAATTTGCTTTGGGTTTGAAGCCAAACATCTGAGGTAGAGTTTTCCCTTTTGAGCTCATAGAGTATGACGCTGTCGTGAGGAAGGCCTAGATAGTTTAGAAGGAGCTTGAGACTACACAAGCTGAATATGAGGCTAGGAAACAGCCTAAATCTAAACAACCCACTAATAAGAGATTGAATAGAAAGAAGCCAAGGCAAAGTAAGTCTCAGGTTCGAGTAAAAGGTAGAGGTTTGTTGCACCTCGATCATAGGCTGTTAGGCTTAATGCTATGGTTGCTCCTGCTACTCGAGCCATAGCCACAGCACCTACTATTACTTCTTAGCCATGTACCACTTGCAGCAAATATCATGAAAATAAGCCTTGTTGTAAAGCTATGAGAGCTTGTTTCAAGTGTGGCAAGACTGGCCACATAGCTAAATATTGTCCCCAACTTAAGGCTACAAAGAAGCAGGTTTAGAAACAGACAATGCCACAATAAAGAAAGGCCTAGGATAAGGGCAAGAGACCTATGGTGCCAAATAGGGATTTGCGCTTGATTAGGAGGCAATTGAAGCTTCTAGTTCAATTATCAAGGGTAAGCTCACTATTTATGATTTAGAAGCATTTGTACTCATTGACCCAGGCTCAACTCATTCATTCATTTCACTTATATTTGCTGATAGGTTACACATAGAGTCAAAGCCCTTAGGGTATCTATTATACATTAGCACCCTTTTTAAGAAATCAAAAATGACTGAGTATATGTATTATTAGTCTCAGGTGAAGGTAGGAGATAGGAACCTAGTAGCAAATCTACTATTATTGAATATGTATGACTTTGAAGTCATAATGGGTATGGATTGGCTAGCCACCCATTATGCTAGCATAAACTGCTATAGGAAAACTATAACCTTCTTCCTACCTAGTCATTATGTGATTTGTTTTGATAAGTGATGAAATGACAAGTGATGATCCATACTATTTTGAATGTGTTTATGTGAATGAAGTGTGTATTATTTGTGAAGGTTATTTGGCATTCGTGCAAGATACCAAAGTGTCATGTCTGGAGCTATCTGAGATACCTATAGTTTTCGAGACTTTTCATATGTATTTTCGAAGGATTTACTAGGTTTGCCTATAGATAGGGAGACTGAGTTCGCCATTTACTTGGTGCCTGGTTCCCAATCGATTTCTAAACATCCCTATCGAATGGCCTTAGCAAAATTGGAGGAGCTAAAGAAGCAGCTTCAAGAACTATTGGATAAGGGGTTTGTTCACCCCAGTGTCTCACCGTGGAGAGCTCTAATACTTTTTTGTGAAAAGAAAGATGGAAGCCTTCAGCTGTGTATAGATTACAAATTACTAAACAAGGCCACAACAAACAATAAGTATCTATTACCGAGAATTGATGATTTATTCAATTAGTTAAGGGGTGCCCAGGTGCTCTACAAAATCGACCTCAGGTCTGGGTACCATCAGTTGAAGATTAAAGAAGTAGACGTACCCAGAATAGCATTAAGGACTTGATATGGCGACTACGAGTTCTTAATAATGCCATTTAGCCTGACAAATGCACTAGCTGCTTTCATGAACTTCACGAATGAAGTGTTCAAGTCATATTTTGATAAGTTTGTGATTCTGTTTATTAACGATATGTTAGTGTACTCTCGCTCTCTTGAAAAACATGAGCATCATTTGTACACTATTTTGCAAAGCCTTAGAGATTGACAACTCTATGCCAAATTTGATAAGTGTGATTTCTAGCTAAAGCAAGTTGTGTTCTTAGGGTATAATGTGACAAAGGATGAAGTATCTGTAGATCCATCTAAGGTTGAGGTCGTGCTAAGTTGGGAAAGGCCAAAGATTGGCACAGAAATTTGAAGCTTCCTTAGTTTAGCTAGGTATAACAGAAGGTTTATTAAGAGATTTTCAAAGATTCCTGGCCCTCTAACATGCTTCACATGTAAGAATGTCAAGTTTGAGTGGATGGATGCATGTGAGCATAGATTCCAAGAACTAAAACAGAGGCTAACCTTCGCTCCAGTATTGGTTATTCCAAGTGGATTGGGGGTTTCTTGATATACAATGATCTATTCAAGGATTGGGATGTGCTTTAATGCAAAATGGCATGGTTATAGCCTATCGTTCTAAATAGTTGAAAGACCATGAAAGGAATTATACCACTTACGATCTCAAGTTGGCAGCCATAGTGTTTGCATTATAGATTTGACGCCACTACCAATATAAGGAAAAGTTTCAAATCTTTATTGACCATAAGAGTCTTAAATACTTGTTCATGCAAAAAGAGTTAAACATAAGACAGCGAAGATGAATGGAACTCCTTAAGGATTATGTTTACGAAATCCTATACCATCTAGGTAAAGCCAATAGAGCTGTCGATGCTTTGAGCCGGAAAAATATGGGCACGGTTTCGTTTATAATGGTTAAGGAGTGGGACTTTTTGAAATAGTTTTTTGAATTGAGTTTGAGTGTGGAACCTTCTAGAGATCATTTAATAGCTAGCTTACAGATACAACCAAGTATAATAGACCAGCTTAGACAAGCTCAGAGAGAGCATTCTAAGTTGATTGACATTGCTAGCCAGATAAGACGTGATGGAGATTCAGAGTACCAGGAAAGTGAGGATGGTTTACTAGAGGATCAAAGGCTGAATATGTGTTCCTAATCATGATGCCATTAAGAGACAAATTCTAGATGAAGCTCACAATTCCAGTTACGCAATGCATCCTGGCAGTACGAAGATGATCAAAATTTGCACCAAGTGTATTGGTGGTCTAGGATGAAAAAGATTTCACTGAGTTTGTATCCAGGTGCTTGTGTGTCAGCAAGTGAAGGTAGAGCACTAGATAGCAGCGAGGTTACTAAAGCTTTCACCTATCCCGTTATGGAAATGGGAACATGTTATGATTGATTTCATCATTAGTTTATCGAGAACAAGAAGAAACCATGATGCCATATGGGTCATAGTAGATAGATTAACCAAGTCAACCTGCTTCCTAACCATGAAATCCACCGATTCATTGAGTGCACTAACAAATCTATATGTTAGAGAGATTATCCGACTACATGGCGTTCTAGTTAGTATCACTTCGAACAGAGATTCCAGGTTCACTTCCCACTTTTGGGAACAATTTCAAAAAACCATAGGATTGAAATTGAACTTCAACATAGCCTTCCATCCTCAAACAGATGATCAGTCTGAGAGAACCATAGGGAGTTTAGACAACAAGTTGAATGCTAGTGTAATGGATTTCAAGAGTTCTTGGGATGATTATTTAGCTCTAGCTACATTTTCATATAACAACAATTTCCATGCCAATATTAGAATGGGACTATGGAGGCTCTTTATGGACGGAGATGTCAATCTCATATTGGTTTGGAAAAAGTGGGCAATAAGAAACTATTTGCTACCAAGCTAGTTGAATAGGCTATCAAATTAATATGTGAAAGACTCTGTACAACTCAAAGGTGGCAAAAGAGTTATGTCGACACTAGGAGGAGACATTTGGAATTCCATGTAGGGGATAAATATTCTTGAAAATCTTTTCATCAAAAGACATCATGAGGTTTGGCACAAAAGGGAAATTGAGTCCATGATTTATTGGCCCATTTGAGATACTTGAAAGAGTTGGAGATGTTGCATAGCGGTTAATGTTACCACCACAGCTATCGACTATGCATAACATCTTCCATATTTCTTTGTTAAGAAAGTATCATCCAAATCACTCTCATGTGATAGAATATGAACCACTTGAGCTCAAAGATGACTTAAGCTATGTAGAGAAATCAATTCGAATTATGGATAAGAAGATGAACATACTAAGATCAAAGTCCATTCCTTTAACAAAGCTTCTCTAGCAGTTCAACTCATCTGAAGAGACTACCTGGGAATTAAGAGCTTAATGAAGGAGAAGTATCTTCACTTTTTCCAATCGAACATTGAAAATTTGGAGGACCAAATCTCCTAAGGTGAGAAGGATGTGAAAACCCTAAATTTCTATACCGAATTTATAAAAGATTGTACAGATAAAATGAATTAAATATTGAGATGTATTTCAGAATTGTATTATTTAAGTGGTGAAAATAAGAATTGGAATTTGATGTAATTGGTGGTAAATACTATATGTATAATTTAGATTGGTGCATATATATATATATATGTATGTATGTATATAAACATAAGTTTAATGAATAAAATATTTATAAATATTTATATATATAAATTAAATAAGATAATAGATGCATAATGTGTATATATATCAAGATACATAGGAATATATATGTATTTACACTATGTATATGTAAATACATAGTGTAAATAATAATAAATATATATTAATGTATGTAGGAAAATAAATAAATATACAATAAAAAAACTAAAATAATTGGGCAGGAGGCAGAATACTCTACTTCCCCCCCCCCCCCGATTCACTTTCACTCTTCTATCAAAAAATTCAAAATTCTTTCTTCCTTCTCCTTCATCCCCATTTTCCCCTTTCTCTTTCAATTTTGCCCTAACCATCTACACTCTCATCAGTTCCATTCCTTCCATCTTGCTTTCTCCCTCCCGTTCTCACTTAATCTGAAAATAGAGAAAAGAAAAGGGGTCAAAGCTACCAACAGCATGTGAAAAGGAAGCAGCGGTTGGAAACAGAGGAGGCTATCAAGGAGTTGTGGAACTATGGTTGTTGAGGCAGAAATCGTTAGCTTCTTGGTGGCTGAAATAAGGGCAGAGGTGTTGACTTCTTGAGGCTGCTTTGGTGCTGTTTTGGCCAACCTTTAGATGCCAGATCGGGGTTGTTTAGGTTGGATTTTTGGTAACTTCAAAAGCTAAGGAGTGGCCTTTCATGGTGCTTGCCAGACTAAGTTTGGTTGTCACAAACTAAAATGAAATGAGAGAAGCGATGGGATGTGCATGAAAGTCTGGTCAGGAAGTTTGGTGTTGACAGTTCAACTAAGCAAAGAGGGAGTTTGAAGGGTTGTAACGGTGGCTGTAGAAGATTGGAAAGAAGGATGTGATTAGGTGATATCTAGCTGGGTCTTTAAGACCATCATTAATTGAAATTGAATGGTAGAAATGGCACTGTAACGAGGGCTGGTGCAAGGGGTATCGATGTTGACCTTTATTGGTGCAAAACTAAATAAGGAGAAATGTGTCAAAGAATTTGTGTTCAGGTCGTCAAACTTCCAGCAAAGGAGTTACTGACATCTCACAATGCAACTGTTGCAAGTGCTGCTATTCGTAGTACTCTGGGTGGCTATCCTGGACAACCTTGGAAAGTGGTAAGTGATAAGTCTTTAAAATATACATTTTTTAGAGTATTTTATTACATCAATTTTGATTAAATTTTGAAATTTTAATTCAATTTCTTCTTAATTTAATTAAATTGTCTTCATGTGTAAGAATTTGAAGAATAATGAGGAAATCAAGAAAAGGGCAAGAAAGTTAAGGAAAAATGGTTGGATTTGGTGTTTAAACCTTAACCTTAACATTACCCTTAAAATCCCTAAATTTACCCAAACCCTGAACCCAATTCCTACCACCTTACTCCTAAATTATTTTTAAACCATAAATTACCTAAACCAATTTTTCAAACCATTTAAGAAAACCTTAAACCCTTACCCCACCATAACCCACTTAAACATATCCCATTCTCACATGAAGCCCAAACCACTTTAAGCCCACCTTAAATCCTAAAAATTCATAAACTTCAAACACTCCAAATCCAACCTCAAGTTTGGGCCATTCTCTCAATTTGCTTGATTTGTGCTAGGACATGGCCAAGAGTCCAGGCCAAGAGACAAGTGCTGCCAAGGAAAAGATGGAAGCAGCCCTAACCTATACAAGGATGAAGCGGTCGCAAGAGAAGAGAGGTGTGGAGAGGAGACTGGTGATAGGAGCTTCTTCTTCAACCATTTATTACATTTGAGTCTTTATATTTTTCCTTAGTTTAAGCATGGTGGAAATAAGAGTAGGTGACAGCAGCTCATTACTTGTGTTTTTGCTACGTTTCCTTTCTTAGTTTCTTGGTTTGATAGCTTGAGTTTAATTTTAAAGCGTGTAAAAACTCGAGTTATTTTAAAAACTCTGTTTGGATTGTTAAATTTGATGAAGTGTAGAGTTCGTAACTTCCTCTCTTATTCTGTTTTTATTATTTTTATCACTTTGAAATTCTTTTCACTGTTGATTTATTTTCTTCTAGTTTATGCTTTAGTTTTCTTGTTCTAGCTTCTAAAAATTTTGCATTGCATTGTTCTTGCTCCTTCTTCATTCATGGTTTAAGTTTTTTGCTTTTTTTTGGAGTATTTTCGAGAAGATACTGTCGATGTTCTTGCTTACTGAAGCGTGACAGAGCTGCTAAGCTTATCTGATTGGAGGCTGCTGCATACTTGTTCTATTTTAGTTGCTTGTCGTTTGTGCTGCTGACATGTGCTTGTGGTAGTTAATTCGTGGCTGTTACATCGAGCTGGTTGTGTGTGAAATCAGGAGCGAAGCATAAGAGTTGCGTATAGGTTACTGGCTCGAGGAGTTGGCTGGGTGTCATGAGCCAACCTTGTATAGGGCCATGACAGGGTAGGATGTCATGAGCCAACCTCGTATAGGGCCATGATGGGGTAGAGAGGCTTTGGGGAAAATAAAATCCATGGCCTTAGGAAAATAGAATCCATGGAATTAGGAAAAGTGTCCCCATTTCAAACATTTTAATAGTTACCGGTAGAATAGCTATAAAAGCTCATTAGCTCTTTAGGGGGGTGAGCAGTCGGCAGTTAGTTGGGCTGTCTCACTGGTAAAGGTATGTGCAAGCACACCCATCTAGAGCTGCCCTCCTTAACCCCGATAATGGTGTGGAAGTCTCAACTCTTTCGTAATCTTTGTCATATTTTCATCATCAATAAAAACACATTTTTCCTATGGAGGCACCTGTGGTTATGATGGTTGGCTTTACTTATGCTCCGCTATTTTGTCGTGTTCCTTGTAGTGACTTATTGTTGGCTTATGACTTACTCAAATAATCGAGATAATTGGCTAACTTGTGTGGACGAGACCATCCAAGTGCTGCACGGCCTATCGCTTCAATGTGAGAAAGCTTAGTCCGTGACATCTGGTATTTGAGCTAGGCAAGTGTGCTAGCAAACGAAAGAAAATGGTGATGACTCGAGGAGGGTCTGATGATCGTGGGAGAATTGAGGAGCTTGAGGCCACGGTGGCCACTGTGAAAGTGCACATAGTCACTAACGACTGATTGGGAGAAATTGAGACAGCCTAGCGGGAGCTGTCCGACTCCTTAGCCAACTTGGGCGAGGAGACTAGAGATGCATTGAGAGTTATCCAAAAAGAGTTCTAGGAACTCAAGGCTCAGATCAGTGTGCTTCAACTTGTTGTGGGTAGGGCGGGTTCTAGCAGAACGGATAAGGGGAAAAGAGCTAAGGTGTCGGAGCCGCATCGTTACGAAGGGGCAAGAGATGTAAAAGAGCTTGAAAATTTCTTGTTTGACATTGCACAATACTTTCGGGCAGTGCTCACAGAATTGGAGGAGGAAAAGGTTGCGATGGCCTCAATGTATCTTGCTAGAGATGCCAAGTTATGGTGGCGTTCAAAGTTTACTGGCAGTGAGTACCCCATCAAAACATGGAAGGATCTAAAGCAAGAGTTGAAGAACCAATTCTTCCCTGAGAATGTAGAATACTTGGCTCGAAGAAAGTTAAGGGAATTGGTCCAAAAAGGAACGGTGCGAAAGTTTGTCAAGAGCTTCTCTACCTTGATGTTGGATATTAGGGACATGTCTAAAAAAGACAAGATGTTCTATTTCCTTGAGGGACTTAAGCCTTGGGCTAGGACTGAAATTCAAAGGCAGAAGGTAGAAGATGTAGCCACAGCGATGGCTGCCGCCAAACGCCTAAATGACTACAATGATAGCTTAAACAAACGTAAGATCCCTCCTTCAACTGGCAGTAACTCTAATTATGGGACTGGGGGAAAGTTGGCTAGAGTAGATAGATCATCAAGTGGGGGAGCAGACAAGAGGCCACCCACTCAAGATACACCCCAATCCAAGACAAGCAACGCCCAAAGCTTCAAGTCAAGACAACCATTAGCTTGCTTCCTTTGTCAAGGGCCACATTGAGTTGCTGAATATCCCCACAGAGTTTCCTTGAGTGCCTTTAGGACAACTTCTCAAGAGACATCTCAACCACCACAAACTACTGAGGATGAGGTAAATGAACCTGCGAGGATGGGCTTAATTCGGTTCCTAAATGCACTTCATTCCCAATTGAGTATGATGAAGAAGGAGCTAAAGAAAGGCCTAATGTATGTAGAGTTGGAGATAAATGGGAAGAAAACAAGGGCCATGGTGGACACAGGTGCGACCGACACTTTCATCACATCAATAGAAGCCAAGAGGTGTGGTCTAAAAGTGAATAAGGATTGTGGGCAAATGAAAGCGGTGAACTCACCGGCCACCGCCATTAGTGGGAGCTCTAAAAACATGATGACCAAAGTTAGACACTGGGAAGGAGGCGTGAACTTCACTGTTTCCACCATGGATGACTTTGACGTTGTTTTGGGATTGGACTTCATAATGGTGGCTCAGGCAATCCCGGTTCCTGCTGCTAATTGCTTGCTATTCTTGGGGGAACGCCCTTATGTAGTGCCAGCTACAATTCTCCCTAGAAGTGGAAAAATCATCTTGGCTCTGCAATTTAAGAAAGAGATCAAGAGGGGAGAGCCTTCATATGTAGCCCTGCCAATCTACAAAGATGGAACAAGGTCAGAGTTGGTGCCAGATAAGATCAACTCAGTTTTGGAAGAGTTTAAAGAGGTGATGTCGGATCAATTGCCCAAGATATTACCACCTTGCCGTGCCATAGATCATGAGATCGAATTAGTCCCTTGAGTCAAACCGCCTACAAAGGGACCATATTGTATGGCTCCCCCAGAATTGGCTGAGTTGAGGAAGTAGCTAGATGAATTATTGCAAGCTGGGTTCATCAGACCATCCAAAACCCCCTTTGGCTCACCTGTACTATTCCAAAGAAAACAAGATGGAAGTTTACGACTGTGTCTCGATTATAGGGCCTTGAACAAAGTAACGGTGAGGAACAAGTACCCAATCCCTTTGATTACGGACCTCTTTGACCAGTTGAGTCAAGCCAAGTACTTCTCCAAACTCGACCTTCGGTCTAGGTACCATCAAGTCAAAATAGCTGAAGGAGATGAACCGAAAACCACATGTGTAACCCGGTATGGTGCATTTGAATTTTTAGTAATGCCTTTTGGACTAACCAATGCTCCTGCCACATTTTGCACTTTAATGAACCAGGTATTCCAAGACTATCTTGATAAGTTCATGGTCATCTACCTAGAAGACATCTTGGTTTTTAGTTCAACCATAAAGGAACATCAGAAACACTTGAGACTTGTTTTCCAGAGGCTTCAAGAAAATCAGTTGTATGTGAAAAGAGAGAAGTGTTGCTTTGCCCAAACTCGAATCCATTTCTTAGGGCACATTGTGGAACAGGGCCAAATTCGAATGGACATGGAGAAAGTCAAAGCTATTAAGGAATGGGCGACCTCGAAGAATGTCAAAGAACTACGTTCCTTTCTTGGGTTAGCCAACTATTACAAAAAGTTTGTAGAGGGATACTCCCAAAGAATAACGGCCCTCACCGAATTATTGAAGAAGGATAAGAGGTGGTCGTGGACTCCTGAGTGCCAAGAAGCCTTCGAGGGTCTAAAAGTAGTGTTGATGAAAGATCCCGTGTTAATCCTTCCTGATCTTAGAAAACCCTTCGAAGTACAAACAGATGCTTCAGATTTTGCTATTGGGGGAGTACTATTGCAAGAGAGGCATTCGGTTACCTTTGAGAGTTGCAAGCTAAATGAGACAGAAAGGAGATACACCGCCCAAGAAAAAGAGCTCTTAGCAGTAATTCATTGCTTAAGGGCATGGCAACATTACCTGTTCGGGTCGAAGTTTGTTGTTAAGACAGATAACACTGCAGTTAGCTATTTCCTTACTCAGCCCAAGCACATGGCTAAGCAGGCAAGATGGCAAGAGTTCTTAGCCAAATTTGATTTTTCCTTTGAGTATAAGACGGGGAGCTCTAATCAAGTAGCAAATGCCTTAAGTCATCGAGCAGAACTAGCAGCACTAAGAAGAATAGCGCCCATGTCAGCTACCATGGTGACCACGAAAATTCGCAAGCTAATCGAAGAGAACCTGACTAAAGACCCTCAAGCCAAGTCCATAATTAAGATGGTGGAAGATAGGAAGTCCAAGTACTTTTGGGTGGAGAATGGAGCATTGTTGACAAAGGGGCCCAAATTATTTGTACCAAGAGTTGGAAATTTAAGACAGATGTTGATGCAGGAGTGCCACGACACCCCATGGGCAGGTCATTCGAGTTGGCTGCGCACCCTTGCTTTGCTAAGACATGGCTACTATTGGCCACATATGAGACAAGATGTGATGGACTACACAAAGAGGTGCCTCGTTTGCCAACAAGATAAAGTCGAAAGAAAGAAGCAAGTTGGGTTACTTGAACCACTAGCGGTACCAACCAAGCATTGGGATAGCATTTCTCTTGATTTCATAACTGGCCTCCCTAGAGTTGGCGATCTTGGGTGGGCTTTGGTAGTGATCGATCGTTTTTCGAAATATGCCACTTTTATACCAGCTCAAAAGTATTGTACAGCGGAAGACACTGCTCTTCTTATCTTCAAATATGTAGTGAAATATTGGGGTATTCCACAAAACATCGTCAGTGACAGAGATCCGAGATTCACGGGGTTGTTTTGGCGGGAGCTCTTCAACATAATGGGGTCCCAACTGAGTATCTCATCTAGTTACCATCCTCAGACTAATGGGCAAACAGAGAGCTTAAACGAGTTGTTAGAGAAATATCTAAGACACTTTGTACAAGCTAATCAAAAGAATTGGCCACTCTATTAGATGTAGCACAATTATGCTTCAACGCTCAAAAGAGCTCAGCCACCAACAAGAGTCCCTTTGAAGTGGTCATGGGACAACAACCACGATTACCCCATGCCTCCATTGAGCTGTACAAAGGGAAGAGTCCCCGAGCCTTTAACTTTACCAAAGAGTGGAAATAGAACATTGAGATCACTCGAGCTTACATGGAGAAGGCGTTGAAGCGTATGATGAAGTCGGCTGGCAAAGATCGGAGAGCACAACAGTTTAGTGTGAATTGGTCTTGGTGAGATTGGTGCTTGAACATTACGAAAGCGGGATCGTCGGTTGGTGCGCAAATATGAGGGTTCAGTGACAATTCTTGACAAGGTGGGACAATCCTCCTACAAAATCGACCTCCAAAATGGATGCAAGTGCACCCTGTGTTCCATGTGAGTAACTTAAAGCCATTCCACTCAAATCCAACAGATCCAAGCAGAAGTAGATCAACTAGGGAGGCCATCAGCATGAAGCCACCCTCAGAACGTCGCGTTGAAGAGATTTTAGCAGACAGACACTCGGTGGTATCAAGAAGACCAATCCATGACTACTTGGTAAAATGGGAGGGCCTAGGACCGGAAGAAGTCAGTTGGGAAAGAGAAAATGACCTTAGAGCTTTCAAGCGGAAGATTAAAGAGTTCCAAGCAAGCAAGTCAACGAGGATGTCGACAGATTAAGTGGGGGAGAATGTCATGAGCCAACCTTGTATAGGGCCATGACCAGGTAGGATGTCATGAGCCAACCTTGTATAGGGCCATGATTGGGTAGAGAGGCTTTGAGGAAAACAGAATCCATGGCCTTAGAAAAATAGAATCCATGGAATTAGGAAAAGTGTCCCCATTTCAAACATTTTAATGGTTACCGATAGCATAGCTATAAAAGCTCATTAGCTCTTTACGGGGGTGAGCAGTCAGCAGTTAGTTAGGCTGTCTCACTGGTAAAGGTATGTGCAAGCACACCCATCTAGGGCTGCCCTTCTTGGCCCCAACGATGGTGTGGAAGTTTCAACTCTTTCGTAATCTTTGTAATATTTTCATCATCAATAAAAACACTTTTCCTATGGAGGCACCTGTGGTTATGATGGTAGGCTTTACTTATGCCTCGCTATTTTGTCGTGTTCCTTGTAGTGACTTATTGTTGGCTTATGACTTACTCAGATCATCGAGATAATTAGCTAACTTGTGTGGATGAGACCATCCAAGTGCCGCACGGCTTATCGCTTCAGTGTGAGAAAGCTTAGTCCGTGACACTGGGCATGTGCTTGGGTAGAGTTGCAGAACAGGGGATGTGACTAGCTTTTTGTTGGACCAAAATGTGTTGCTGAAACGTGTGGCGTGGGCTTGTAGATGGCTTAGACGTGGTTAGCAAAGATGGGCGTTTGTTTCATTGGTGACTCTTTTAATTTCTACAAGCATTTTTCGTGAAGTAGTTTATGCTTTAATATATTACTTTAGTAGTTTAAGGTTATATTAGAATAGTTTAGGTATTTAGCTTATTAGTCATTTAATTAATTAGTTATTGTTTATATTTAGTTTAAGCAAAATTCATTAAATATTTAGTTATGGTAATTTTTAATTTGATTTATTAGACTCAATTTTAGTTTAAATTAGGTATTTAATATCATGTGCTTTAAATTTATTTAGTCTTTTCTTTCTATGTTCATTAAATTCAATTGCATTTAACTCTTACTTTGCTTAAATTTAATTTTTATTTTTATTTATTTATTTATTTTGCAGTTAAAATTTCATTCTCTTCAATTTATTTTTAAATTTTAGTTTTTTTTATTTCAATTATTTTAGTAGTTAATTGACGTCAAGAAAGTGCTCATTTGCTTGAATAAATCTAGAGTGACCAATTTTATTATTTAGTTGAATGACCTAACTAATCTCTGTGGGATGATAATTTGGGACTCAAATCCTATATTACTTGTATGATCGCACGCACTTGCTTGTAGACACCATTTAAGGTCAATAGTAAGAAAGGCTGATGTGTGGCGGAGGCAAGAGAGCTACGACTTTGTTACTTTTGACTGTTCGGGAGCTCTCCCTCTGGATTTTGGCATAAAGCAATGATTGTGGATTAGTCTTGAGCATAATAAGAGGGTAAGCCTTCCTGTGTGCATGGAAACTAAAGTATATAAATATAAATATAAATATGTTTACGTATATTGTAACGAGTTATGTATATACATATATACATAATGTGTGTGTGTATACATGTAGATATGTAGGTGTATATATATATATATTAAAGTGATATATACATATATTAGGAGAATGGAAATAGTAAGGAGTAACTAATTTTATAGTGGGATTTTGATAATTAGGTGTTGTTGGTGAGAGAGAGACACAACAACAGAAGTTGAAGTGCAATGGCTAGCAAGGATGCCTTAAAGGGTAAGTGACATAATTATCAGTTTAAGGTTAATATATATGTATACAAGTATATATATACACCTATATACATGAATGTATATGTATTTGCATGATGAAGATAAGTTAATGTTTATGTCTAAAAGCGAACTTGATTAATTGTGGTTTCTAGATATATCCCTCTTAGCATGAAATTAAGTTGATGCGAGTATGCGATTGTGACAGTAATGAATGGCTTGTAGTGAGTTATAGTGGGGTAGGCGTTGATTTGGAAGTTTGAGGAAGATAATCTTTAAGCCTCGAGGTAAGTGGATAAATAGATCCTTCTACAATCATCTCGTAAGAAATGAAGGAATTTTTATTTAATATTTATCTAGTCTTGAAGTAAGTTATGTGAATATTATTGAAACGACTATAGGGATAAGTACCGGTAAGATGCGAGATCGACTTAATGTGGTTGTGAATAGTGCTTAGGCTGGAATGAGTCTTTGATTGTGTCTAGTGTGTTATGGCCGACCAAGCTTGTATGTTGTATGATATGACTTATTTGCGTTAAGTGAACATATGAACATGTATAATCATAAGTACTTGGATTCTGAGTAATGCGTGTGATCTCCTTTAGTTCCATTAAGTGGCTACACCAGTATATAGTGACAATTCGTGGATATGCACACCAATATATAGTGACAATTCGTAGATATGTATGTGACTATGTGTACGGTTTATTTATTTCATAATGTTTTGCTATGTCCTAAATTGAAACTACGATATTGGATTTGTATGTTAACATGTGCAAATATGTGATTTGAGGACTTAAAACGATTTAGGAAACCATCTTTAAAAACTATGCGCCAAAAAGGCATCTGAAGAAGATCGATTGCTTCTGGACTGTGTGAGCCACCTCTAGAGACATCAAAGGAACTACGTCCTATGCAGTTACATTCGGCACTATGGAAGCCACCGCTAGAGTCCTTTAAGAACTAAGTGCTACACAAATACCTATAAATCTCAATGATTCAGTCCTCCATGTTAAGCAAAGTTTGGAAAGTGAATAGTTTTGAAATTATTATATAGGATTTGTACGTTGTGTCAACTCAAACTCGAGAGTAAGTAGTCCATTAACCATCAGGTCATCACAAACTTAGTGAGCATTACTCTAGGTCTATTACCTGTCTATCGAGTTTTGTGCTTTAGACAACTAGTACAATGTGCCTATCGAGCCTAGTGCTTCAGGCGAATTAATCTTGTCTAGAAAACAAGTAGACAGGTTCCAATTCTCGACTGATCATCAGGAATGGAGAATACTATGGCTATAGTTAATGTGCCGTGGGAGCCATCTCTAGAGAGCCTAAAAGAACTGCGTGCTACACAGGTACCTCCAGGACTGTAGAAGTCACCTCTAGAGTCCTTGGGAACTACGTGCTACATGGTTACATCTCTTTGATGTTTTGTCCATCACTAGCTAGGGTGTATATTATATTATATATATGTTAGTGACTCGGGATAATTGCCTAACCTTTATCTGTGATATATATGCAATTACAGTAGTTGTCTTCAGCGGTTTTGAGCATTATGCGTAACCATATCAATCTACATTTTGAGATATAAGTATTTGTTTGAACTAAGGGTACAGTGAAACATTTTGAATGAGTATATGCAGCTAGTTTGGATTACGTGTCAATATCAAATCACGTCGTTATGCATACATGATGTTTTACTCGGTTTATGCATACACGAGCATATATTTTGCGACATGAGCCTAGCCTGTATTTATTTAACTACTTACAGTGCCGTGGATTACTTACCCTTTATTTCCACCCCTGCAGACTGTCTGAGCTAACTCCAATTTCAAAGTATTTGCATAGGCTTTCGAGGACCGTACCTGTCGTGGAACTTGTCAACATTCTTTAAGGTCTGCTTTTGTGTTTTTAAGGTATACAAATTGTATATTATTTTGTTAACTATAGAGACTAAACTTTCACAATATTGGGTACTAAAGTGTAATGGGATATAACTTAGATCCCTCTAGATTATTATATAGGTTTGTATGTGTTAGCTTTAAATTGACAAGTATTTTGAAATGACAAAAACTTAAGTAAGCTCAAAATGATCTCAATGTAAATTTGCTCAAAATGAACTCAATGATTAAAAATCTTTTAGACAAAAGATTGGACTATGATTTGAAATTGAAAAGTCAGTAAATACTTTTATAAAAGTGATAGAATACTTTGAACTGACTTAAAATCACAAAAACCCATCAAACCATCACAAAATTGTTCACAAGTATGCAGGTTGGACATGAGGGATCGATCCCCTCTGACAAGGGAACGATCCCTAAGTGGCAGAATGGTTTTCAAAGCCTGAAAAAGGTCCTCGAGCAAGAACCAAGCATTCTGGAGAAAAGGAATCAATCCGTCTGTAAAGGGATCGATCCCTTTGAACGAAAACTGAGCCTAACGGATAGTTTTTGAGGGTTTCAACGAGAGGATTAGCATTAAATGCTTTACCAACCGTTCCAATTAGTTGGTGAACTATAAATAGAGGCATTTATAAAGATTGGAGGTAGAGCAAGCACTCAGAAATTCTCCAAGCTTTAAGAGACAAGATCAAATCTGAAAATTCATTCTTTGTAACTCCATTTGTGTGAATTCTTATTATACATCACCCACTCACTCAAACTTCTGATATTCAAGGGGTGTGTTAGCCTTGTAAGAGCTGTTATTGTAAAAGTGTGGGTAGTATTACAAGGGGAGAGGCTTAAAAGATTATTTCTAAGTCTTCAAGAGAAATTCTAAGAGGTCTCACCACACCTTGAAGTGGTTTGTAAGAATTCCAAAGGAAGAGTGGAATCAATACCTTGACAAGAGGATAAAGGAGAGAAGACGTAGGCAAGAGATTGGCCGAACCTCTATAAATATGTGTTGGCTTCTCTTTCCCTTACTTATTTACTGTATTTATCTTATTGTTGCCTTATTTGTTTTATTTGTGTATTAAGTGTTAAAAAACCAAAAACTAGTAGAAAAACCGATTCACCCCCTCTCGGTAGAGCCAACAATTGGTATCAGAGCTTGGACTCGAGAATCAATTAGGAGTAATTTCCTTCGAGTAAAAACGATCTAGATGACTCAAACTAGTGTATCTACACCTTTGGTAGGAGAGGGACACTTTACGGTTAGGCCACCACTTTTCAATGGTGAAAATTATGCATATTGGAAGACTAGGATGATGTTATTCATTCAAGCTAATGATTATGAAGTGTAGAGAATTATAGTTAAAGGTCTCTTAGTTCCTATTAAGAAAGTAGATGGGGAGGATGTGCCAAAGAAAGAGGACGAATGAGACACAAATGATTTTAGAATGGCACAATTGAATGCTAAGGAAATGCACACACTATTTTGTGCATTAGGACCAAATGAATACAATAGAGTCTCACAATGTGAAAATGCTAAGCAAATTTGGGATAAACTAGCGATTACTCATAAGGGAACCACACAAGTTAAAGAAACTAAAGTAGGCATGCTCACTCAAGATTATGAACTATTTAAAATTAAAAGTGATGAATCTATTAGTGACATGTTTACTTGATTTACGGATATAATAAATGGTCTCAAGTCTTTAGGAAAAATGTATTCGAATGTTGAAATGGTGAATAAAATTCTAAATAGCTTACCTAAATCATGGAAAGTTAAAGTTACTCCTATTGAAGAGTCTAAGGATCCCCACACTCTTTCTCTAGATGAACTAATGGGATCTCTACTCATTTATGAGATAAAAATCAAAAGGAATCAAGATCTCCCTAAGAAAGTTGGAGTAGCTTTAAAATTCACCACAAATGAGGAATATAAAGATATTCATGATGAAAGTGGTGATGATGAGGATTTAGAGATGGCCATGTTTGCAAAGAGATTTAATAAATTCATAAGGAGGAGAGCTAGTGGAAACTCTAGGAGACCTCCTAAGAGAGACTTTAACAAAGGAGAGACAAGTAGGAAAGAAAAGGACCAAATTATTTGTTATGGATGTAAAAAACCTGGTCATATTAAATTTGATTGTCCTTTAAATAGAAAGCAAAATGAGAAGAAACCAAAGAAGAAGGCAATGATGGCTACATGGAGTGATAGTGATTGCTCCGATGAAGAGAATGTAAAAGATGAAGTAGCTAACCTTTGCTTTATGGCACTTGAAGATGAGAAGGCAAAATTTAACTCATTTGATACAAATGAATATACATTTGATGAATTGCAATATGCATTTGATGAGTTAGTAAATGAGTTTGAACACATGAATATGAAATATAAGAAAATGATCTCAAAATTGAAAAAGGAAAATGAAATGCTTATGAATGATAAATTAGAATGTGAGAAGAAATTAAAAAATGCAAATCTAGAAATAGAAGAGTTAAGTAAAAAGAACATTAATTTGCAAAATTCATTTTCTAGATTTTACATGGGTCAACAAAAAACTTGATCAAATGTTAGAGACCCAAAGAGCATCGATAAAGAAGGAGTAGGTTACAATGCATCAAACAAAGAAACTCATCTTAAAAATTTCCTTGTTAAAGATAGAAAATTTGTTTTGTGCACCTTACGCAACAAACTAGGACACTCTTCACAAGCATGCACATCTAGGAGGACCATTAGTAGAGGAAAAATGTTTGTTAAGATTTAGGTGCCAAAGCATGTTTTAAATTCAAATGATGAATCATTAAGAATGAAATAGATCCCTAAATGATAAAAAATTATTAGTACTAACTCTCAAGGACCCAAGAAAATTTAGGTACCTAAGATAAAGGTTTGATGTATTTGTGTGTAGGAGGAAGAGCATTGCTACAAGCCTAAGTCCAAGGAGCATTGTTACCTTGATAGTGGATGCTCAAGACACATGACCGGTGACAAGAGCCAATTCAAGTTCTTAAAGCCTAAAAGTGGTGGAGAAGTCATGTTTGGAGACAACTCCAAAGGACAAATTGAAGGAATTGGCTCCATTGGTAACTCTTCCTCAACTATTGAGAATGTTTTGTATGTTAGAGGTTTAAAACATAACTTGCTTAGTATTAGTCAATTGTGTGATAAGGGTTTTAAAGTTGTGTTTGATGCTTTACGTTGCAATGTGGTTAATGCTAAAACTAATCAAATTCTTTTTATTGGACATAGACAAGGAAATATTTACATTGTCAGTTTAGATGAGCTAAATAGCAAAAATGTATGCTTTATGGCTGCTAGAGAAGATGAACCTTGGTTATGGCATAGAAGACTAGGTCATGCTAGCATACATGTTTTGTCTAAACTAGCCAAAAGAGACTTAATGGTAGGCTTACCTAAGCTTCAATTTGAAAATGATAAAGTTTGTGAGGCCTGTGTAAGAGGAAAACACAAAAGAATATCATTTAAATCTAAAATTTGTGTTACTACCTCTAGGTCACTTCGACTCCTTCACTTAGATCTTTTTGGACCAACTAGAACCACTAGTTTAGGAGGAAAACACTATGGATTTGTCATAGTTGATGATTACACTAGGTTTACTTGGGTGTTCTTTTTAAGTGTGAAAAATGAAGCCATAGATAAATTCATTATTTTTTTCAAAACTTGCTCAAAATGAAAAAGGTTACTCTATTACTAGTATTAGAAGAGATCATGGAAAAGAATTTGAAAATCTTGGTTTGATACATATTGTAATGAAAGTGGTATTAGCCATAACTTTTCAGCTCCTAGAATTCCTCAACAAAATGGGGTAGTTGAAAGGAGAAATAGAACCTTAGAAAAAATGGCTAGAACCATGCTTTGTGAAAATAATTTGCCAAAATATTTTTGGGCTGAAGCCATAAACACTGCTTGCTATGTTATAAATAAAGCTATGGTTAGGCCTATTTTAAAGAAAACTCCCTATGAACTTTATAAAGGAAAAAGGCCTAACATAAGCTATTTTCATTCATTTGGATGTAAATGTTTTGTTTTGAATAATGGAAAAGATAACTTAGGAAATTTTGATGAAAAAAGTGATGAAGGCATTTTTCTTGGTTATTCTTCAAATTCTAAGGCATATAGAATTTTCAATAAAAGAATACTTGCTGTAGAAGAGTCAATTCAAGTGATATTTGATGAGTCAAAAACCTCTAGTGTAACCAATATTGATGATAAAGTAGAGATTTTTGATGAACCTATAGTTGATCCATCTCAAGATAAGGATATTAGAGAACAATTAGAAGATCTTGATGCTAATAAGAATGAGGAATCCATGGAACAAAATATAATTGAGAAAGAGTTTAGGTGTCCTAGAGAACTTGGATATGTGAAGGATAATGATATTGTTGGAGATCCAAATATTGGTGTTAGAACTAGGTCAACTTATAGAAACATACGTCAACATGTAGCCTTTGTGTCACAATTTGAGCCAAAAAAATGTGCATGAGGCCTTGAAAGATGAAAATTGGACTATGGCCATGCAAGAGGAATTAAATCAATTTGAAAGAAGTAAAGTATGGACACTAGTGTAAAGACCTAAGGATTATCAAATTATTGAAACTAAATGGATATTCAAGAATAAGATGGATGAGAATAGCATAATTGTTAGAAACAAAGATAGACTAGTGGCTCAAGGATATAGGCAAGAAGAGGGGATAGACTATGATGAAACATATGCTTCGGTAGCTAGATTAGAAGCCATTAGGATGCTACTTGCCTTTGCATACTCTAAGGATTTTAAACTATATCAAATAAATGTTAAAAGCGCTTTCTTAAATGGTTTCATAAATGAAAAGGTTTATGTTGAGCAACCTCCCGGTTTTGAAAATCCAAAATTTGCTAACCATGTCTTCAAATTATCAAAAGCTTTATATGTGAGAATCGCAATTTTCTTAAATTGATCATATACTTAACATGTAAGTGTGAGTATAGATAATGCAATTTATCGAAATGAAGTCTTCAAGAATAGAAATCAAAAATGACGTGAAATGTGCATGTATACAGTATATACGATGTACTTAAATTGATATGGAAGGAGTTCTCAAAATTCTACGTATAGGTTTTATACGTGCATGTGCCAACCAATGCATCCAACGTGCACACATACGTACGTACGTACACGTGCAAGCATGCAATGTACATATGCACGTATATAAATGCATATATAAATAATAAATGTATATGTATATACATAGATGGAAATAAATTAAAATACGTATAAATAAATACCTAAGTATATAGAAGTGAATATACTCATATTTATACACATAAGAATATGTGAGAATATATAAATATTTATATGAAAGTATACATAAGTGAAATATATATTTTTTTGGCATAAAAATATATAAGGATATGGAAATATATAAATATATATTTATAAATATAGGTATAAAATATATATATATATATATATATAAGTATATAGTTATATACATGAATTTTATTTTTATAAAATGTTAAAATGTAAACTTTTAGTATCAATAAATATATGTATATATAATAACATATCTGAAATTATATTGATTTGAAAGATGAAATATAAATAATATATATTTATTTAAAGTGGGATTTGGTGAGAAAACTCTCACAAATCCCATAACGTTAAGAAGCCTGCCAGGAGGCAGACCCCTTTTTCTCGGTTCCATCATTGAAAAAAAAAAAAAAAGGCAAATAGAAAAAAGTAAAGAAAGATGAAAGAAAACAGAGAGGCGAGACATGATAGAACTAGGAAATGTTAGAGAAATGTGGAGCAATGAGAAGGTGAGAGACCGAGAGAGAAAACTGGGAAATGAGAGAAGCAAACTTAAGTGGAAAGGTAGTTTGGGAAGGAGACCTAGAAGCCCTCGGGTGTTGCTGAATAGGGAGCTTCAAGGCAGATGCCAGGGACCCGAACTGTGATGTTTTGGAGAATAGGCTAAAATCGGGTGGCATTTAAGCACTGTCAAGGGAGCTTTTGGTGATCAGAACAGAGACGCACGGCAAGGGCCTGGAAACTTCAGCAAAGAGGTGAGGTTGTAGCTGTTAGTTGGGTGGCATCTTAGGCTAAAAACGAAGGCTGTATAGGGGTATGAAATGGGGCTGGACAGAGCACATGTAAGGGTGTTGAAACAATGGCCATTTGGTAACCTCTTTGGGAGCTGGAAATAGATCTGAAAATAAGGTATTTTTGGTGCTCTGTGAACGTAATAATAGTGACTGAAATGGTGACTAAACCGAGCAGCTTAACCGAGCAGCTTTAGGTGTTGAACAAGAGAGGGTAGCGGCCTATTGAGTGTGTTCAGTTACATGAGTTTTAGAGGGAGTGTTTAAGCTGGTTTTGGAGGTGGAGAAATCGGCCAAAATAAAGGATTGGTAAGTGGCTGATTTTAGTTTAGTCTTAGGTTATGATTTGAGGGCTGAAGAGGGTGGCACTTTGAAGATAGCTACGGGGGTATTAAAAATACAAGAATGATGGTTGGTTTTAGCTTAGATTTATATTTTTGGGAGCCGAAATGAAGAGAAAGAGGAGGTATGACTAGGCTAATTTCCACCGGTTTAATGTCCAAAAACGAAAGGTTGAAGACAGTTCAAATAGAGGCTATATACAGGGTTCTAAAGCAGAATTTAAAGACTGGTTTCAAGGCCAGAAAACCACAGCAATGTAGTGTGGCAACAATGGAAAATTTGGGGCTGTTGAAAGTTCATTTCGGACTAAAAGGTGATAGTTGAAAGCCAATAAGGGCTGAGTTTAAGGATTGATTGAGTGAAGGTATGGTGACCATTTAAAGGTATATGTATATATGTATGTATTTGGCTATTGAAACAATAATTAATTGAGGGATTAAGGTTAAGAAAATCAGGAGATATATATTTTTATATATATATATTTATATAACAATAAAGAAAAGAACAAAAAGAAGAAATAGGAAGAACAAGAGAAGGATTTATTAAATCCTTGTATGAAAATTGGTAATTTAATAAATGAGCCTAGTAATATATTCAAGAAGCTTTTATGAATATATTTAATTAATTCTTGACTAAGTTACAATGCAGTAATTGTAGGAAAGCTATAAAGCGGGGACTTTGTTAGCGATTGAACGGCCACCGCTAACATTGCTAATCTCAAGGTGTTCAGTTAAGGAAATTGCACGACATAAGGTGATAGTTCAAGTTCAGCGAAGCTCGACGCATGAACACCAAGCTCAATGAGGTAAGACATTTATATAACGTAGAAGTAGAGTTATATTATATAGATTGATATATGACTCCTTGAGGATTCGAATACTTAAGATTTCAACTTAACTAGTAGTTATGATATAGTATAAATCAAGATGATTGATATGACGTAATATAATGGTATTGGATAACTTATGCTTGCACAGATCGATGAGGAAATTTTTATAGCTATTAAGATTATCCGTAGAAACAAGTGATAATAGTAAATTTCGATGAACTACTAGTTGAGCATGCATGAATGCTTGAGAATAAAATTTAATATTGTGGAAAATAATGGATATCAAATTAAATACTTACGTATGATAGAGATATGGATATAAATACCATGATGATCAATATGTCATGTATCGTTAAAAATGATATAAATGTATAAATATATATTTATTTATATGTAATAAATATTAATATGCAGAAGAAAAGGATGAACATGGATATATGTATAAAATATATATTGGGATACACACACATAGATGTAAACATCTTTGTGTTTAAATATGTGTACATAAGAATGACTACCAATGGGTATGTCGCGAATGACGCTAAGGAGGTAGTCTTGGATTAGTAGTTAATCGAACTTGATAGTGTTTTTAAGATTTTTATTTTAAGTACATGATTAAGTGTAACGATGAAAACTTATCGAAATGTTAATGGATTATGTGTAGTAAAGCGGAACGGTTGAGGATGCGATTTTGGATTCCAAAAGGTCAGGAAGAAACGATTAAACCTCGAGGTAAGCGGGATAAATAAGCTTTGCTAGTATCATCTCGTAAGAGATGAATAAATCCTTATTAAAAATACTTATCTAAATTTACTACAAGTTGGTGGAATACTATGGATAAGACTATAAGAGTAAGTACGGTAAAATGCAAATTGGACATAATGTGATTGTGAATAGTAGTTGTTTAGAAATGAATCTTGCTTGTGAATTGCATGTTATGTGTTATAGTTTGTTCATGTTATTGAATGTTTAAGTTGTATACTTTTTGGTGCTTGCATTCTTAGGAATGCATATGAATTACTTAAGTCGCACTAAGGGAGCATGTTAGCATATTGCGATACTTTGAGATTGCATATGTGATTTGTGTGCGGTATGTATAGCTCCCAATATTGAGTTCTTGGACCTAAATTAGTACCTAGTCGTGTTTGCCGAAAGCTAGGAAAAAGGTAATCCGAGTAGAACTCAACCTTTGTACCGTGTGAGCCACCTCTAGAGAACTCAAGGGACCTACATGCTACATAGATTCTTCGAAAACTATGGGAGCCACCTCTAGAATCCTTTGAGAGCTAAGTGCTACACGAGTTCCGATAAGATAGTAGAAAGTATGTGTCATAAAGGCCAACCCGAGTAAAGACTCGATCTTTGTACCGTGTGAGCCACCTCTAGAGAACTCAAGAGACCTACGTGCTACATAGATTCTTCAGAAACTATAGGAGCCACCTCTAGAATCCTTTGAGAGCTAAGTGCTACACGAGTTCCGATAAGATAGTAGAAAGTATGTGTCATAAAGGCCAACCCGAGTAAAGACTCGATCTTTGTACCGTGTGAGCCACCTCTAGAGAACTCAAGGGACCTAAGTGCTACATAGAATCTTCGAAAACTATGGGAGCCACCTCTAGAATCCTTTGAGAACTAAGTGCTACACGAGTTCTGATGAGATAGTGGAAAGTATATGTCATAAAGTCCAACCCGAGTAAAGACTCGATCTTTGTACCGTGTGAGCCACTTCTAGAGAACTCAAGGGACCTACGTGCTACATAGATTTTTCAGAAACTATGGGAGCCACCTCTAGAATCCTTTGAGAGCTAAGTGCTACACGAGTTCCAATAAGATAGTAGAAAGTATGTGTCATAAAGGCCAACCCGAGTAAAGACTGGATCTTTGTACCATATGAGCCACCTTTAGAGAACTCAAGGGACCTGCGTGCTACATAAATTCTTCGAAAACTATAGGAGCCACCTCTAGAATCATTTGAGAGCTAAGTGCTACACGTGTTTTGATGAAATATGAGGAATCATAGGTTATTGTGACAATAAATAACTGATTGTGATTTGTGAATGTGATGAATATCAGTAGATGAAATAGTCTTATACATAAGACAGAGAAGGTGAATAATGATTGAATTTTATGATCATATACATAAGACGGAGAATGTGAATAATGATTGAATTATATTTACATTATGCTATAGAATTATGTGCTATTTGAATGGTTGTTTTCCTTCATACTTAAACATACTGATAAAAAGGGGATAAAAAGAATAATACTTCGTGAGCTTAAGAAAGGCAGGAATGCACGAATGAGCTTATGAAATCTGTGTACATACAAATTGGTAGCTAACTTTAATATAATGCATACATGCTATCTTATAGAATTCATGCATGTAAGATCATGTTTTACGATATGAGCCTAGTATGTACTTATTTAAACTACTTACTGAGCCGTGGATTTGCTCACCACTTAAATTTAAACATCTACAGATCTTACGAGTTGACAGCCGGCTCAGGTTTCATATAGGCTCCCGGGAATTGTACCTGGTAGTGGTACTCGTCTGTGTTCTCCGGGCCTCGCTTTTGCAATTTTGAGGAATACCATTTGTATATTAGTTTGATAGTTATATGTACTTTAAGTTCACAGTACTAAGAAAGTATATGGGATGTAGCTTTTGATCGCACTAGATTATTATGTGAGTCTAGGTGATTTTCGAGTTCGATCCGAGTTCAGATGTACATTTTGAATGATGTATAAACTGTTAGATGTGGGTTTATTAATGGTTAATTCTTGAGATGCATGATTGTGTGAATTGTGGGAAACAACAGCTCCCTATATTGTGAAGATTAAAAATGTTTTTTAATGCAGGTAATTTTACTTGGAAAAATTGATAAAATACAAAAGGGAGGTTTTCGACCCAATTCTTTTGGGAATAGTAAAATAAGGCTAAAATCATAAAAAAATCACCTTGAGAAATGTGACATAGCTCGAGAAATAATATTAGTAAGATAGGATTTGATTTAGATACTACACTAACACCGAATACAAACCGTAAGTAGAAAAAGAAAAAATTTGATTCGTAATTTTCATAAGCAATAAAGTAAGTGTTAAGTGGACATCATTGGCCTTTGGGTCGTGACATTATATGGTTTAAAACAAGCTCCTACAGCTTGGTATGAAAGACTTTCAAAGTTTTTGATTGAAAAAAGTTTTGCAAGAGGCAAAGTAGACACAACCTTGTTTATCCAATCTAAGGGTAGTGACTTATTAGTAGTTCAAATTTATGTGGATGATATCATTTTTGGATCTACAAATGAGTCATTGTGTAAAGATTTCTCTAAATTAGTGCAAGGTGAATTTGAGATGAGTATGATGGGAGAGCTAACCTTCTTTCTAGGACTTCAAGTTAAACAATGCAAAGAGGGTATTTTATAAATCAAGCTAAGTATACTAAAGATTTGCTCAAAAGATTTAGAATGGATGAGTCTAAACCTTACTCCACTCCAATGAGCTCAAATATCAAGCTTGATAAGGATGAAGAGGAAAGTGTGTTGACACTAAACTATATAGGTCTATGATTGGTTCATTGCTATATCTCACTGCTAGTAGACCCGATATAGTGTTTAGTGTGTGCTTGTGTGCTAGATTTCAATCATCTCCTAGAGAATCACACTTACAAGCTGTACCAAAGTTGATAGGAAAAGCACATCGGGAACTTGTCAATTCTTAGGAAATAGACTCATTTCATGGTTTTCTAAGAAACAAAATAGTGTAGCTCAATCCACAACCGAAGCTGAATATATTGCTTCCAGAAATTGTTGTGCTCAAGTGTTGTGGATTAAACAACAAATGAGTGACTATGGGATAGAAATGAATCAAGTTCCTATCAAATGTGATAATACTGTGCCATCAACCTTACCAAATATCCCATCCAACACTCTAGAACTAAGCACATTGAGATTAGACACCATTTTATAAGAGATCATGTGCAAAAAGGTGATATAGTTTTAAAGTATGTAGATACCTTGCACCAATTAGCTGATATCTTTACAAAACCTTTAGATAAGGAGAGATTTTGCACACTTGGAGGAGAATTAGGTCTCATGAATGCTCCTTGAATTAAATTGATTTTAAATGAATGGATTAAGTTGGTTGTGATAATTGCAAGTCAGAAATTTAGAGAATCTATTGACTACTTGCTGTTTATGACCTTAACTTGCCATATTGATGCTAGTTCTTCGGATAAATAATTGAAATATGTGCATTTGATCATGTAAATTCTTTGTCATTCAGCTTCATCAGCTAAAACTCACTTCTCATGCTTAAAACTTCCACACAATCATGCCAAAATGGTCTCTGATGTTTTTCTGCATATTTTCAATGCTTTTCTGCATTTTTCAGCATTTTTCAATTCACACATCTTGTTTTCCAAGTAGCACTAACCTACTTTTGATTTTAAATAATGAAAATGCACTAGTTTTTTTTATTTTCAAATCATTTTTCTGCATCAAAACTGAGGCAATAGACTAAGGGGTCAATTCTTTTGAGAATTGGATTGATTCTCGGGTTATTTAGGCCTAAAAATTTGGGTTTCTGCTATGAGGGATCGATCCCTTTCACCATGGGATCGATCCCATAGTTCCAGAATGGCCAGGAGGGGTTTTCAGCCAAAAAGGGATCGATCCTCTCGGGCTAGAATCCACGCGTGGCCTTCTTAAAATCGTGAATCCCCTCTCTTTTTCCCTACTATTCATCTTCCCTATCTACAGACACATCCTTTCTCCATTCTTTTCCACCAAAACTTCAAGATCTACTCCATTTCTTCACCAAATCGCTTCATTCCTTCACCATTCTTCATCTCTTTCACCACTCATCATCCTTTCACATCAAAACCTCATCATTCTTGATTTTCTTTCTTCTTCCTTGTGTTCATCACTATTCACGCCCAATATTTCAATTGTAAGTGTTCTTCACTAATTTTCATCAATTTTTCTTGGATTTCTCGTTTATTTCATCATCTTTTGTCAACCCATTTGCATTTCTTGCATATATCTTCATTCCATCTAGGTTTTCATATCACATATAGCCTATGCATTTGTCTAATTTCTAAGGTTTATAACTCAGAATCTAGATAGGATTTCAGCATCATTCCTTCATCAAAAGTGTAGCTTGAACATTGCTTTGTGGTTTCCTATTGTTGGTTAGGCCTTCCCTCTCTCATACACTCATCCATCATCACCCAAACTTGTGCTCACCAACTGTTCGACTAAATTCCCCCTAGAACTTTACTTCATTTCTTGAACTCAACCTTCACTCCAAATGGCTCCTAAAACCAAACATGCTGTCACAAGGAAAAGAGCTCATCCTTCTTCCTCCTCTTCCATTCCAACAGCCTTCAATCGGTGCTTTCGAAATGCGGAATAGAAAAATCGTTACCGTGCACAATATGCGCATTAAGCATTGTCGTCCAATTGATTTCGGTTTTTTGGAATCAATTAATTTCCTTATTTGGCCAAATTTGATTCCTTTCATTGGACTCATTTTCTAAAAATCAACACTCTGATTCCTCCCAACATCATTCGAGCATTCTTTTTAAATGTCGAACTTATCATGTCTACAAATAATCCATGCAAAGTGGTGGGAATTCGATCATTTGTCATAGGCAAAGATGTTGAAATCACCGAGCAATCCCTCTCGCATGTCTTTCGCATTCCTAAGGATGGTCTTATGTTTGAAACTATCCAAGTTCCATTAGAGTTTAACATCGTCAATGATCGTGCAGGTGACCTTCCCGTCTTCGCACGACTTCTTCACATCATAATTTCCTGGAATCTTAGCTCATTCGGCACCAAATACTCACAACTCTGGCGACTTGATCGCTTCTGGCTCCACCAAATTCATTCCCCTGATGGAGAACGACCAGACCTTCTTCATTTTATTCTCCAAGATTGGGTGAAGATTGTTCATGGCAAGGTCCAAACAATTGTTTTCCCTCAACCGCTTGCCTTCTATCTTCTCGATCAAGGCATTGATTGTTCGTGTGAGGTTGGTGTCCTTCTGGACTCAAGTACCACGATCAATCTCGCTACACTGCATAACCTTGGGTGGTATTCCCATCAGCAAGGTGATACTATAGTCTGGGAGAAGAGTCATGGTCCTCCTGCATCTCCCGAGCATGATAGCGAAGAGGAAGCTCCTGTCGAACCTTCTTCTTCTGCACCTTCGGGATCCACTTCGACCTCTTTTGACCAGATCATGCTATCGCTTCAAAACTTACAGCAGACCGTTACTCAATGCCTTGATCAGCTTGATGCTCATGTTAGTCAACTTGATGATCATCTCGACACTGTGGAGGAGACACAGACTGCCTTATTCGATGAAGTCCAAGACATTTGCATTCATCAAGAGGACTTCATTGAGCAGTATCACTTGACATTTCCTAAGCGCCGTTGACCAGACTCTCTCTGCTTATTATGACTTATGTTTCAAACTTGATGTTTATTTGTTTGTTGTAAACTTTCCTAGTTACGTTTGTGATACTTTCCTACCTTAGATGTATGAACCAAAGTGTTATGTTTGTAGACTCTTTGCACCTTATATTTCAATGGCATGGTTTATGTTTATGGCTTATGGCTTTCGCTTGGCTTTTGTTCCTTCTTTATCATATGCTTCTGTTTTTATGTGTTTTTCTACCATTTGGTTGTTGCTTTAAATTGACTTACTCTGTTTCTATACCATGTGTTTTTTCTTGTTCTAATTCTTGATATGACAAAAAGGGGGAGAATTAAGGGGGTAAAATTCTATATCTTTCATGCATAAATTGAGGGGGAGCAATATATATTTTTTTTCATGAGCAAATTATTCTGCATGCATACATTGAGGGGTGTTAGCTTTAAATTGACATATATATATTTCAAAATGACAAAAACTTAAGTAAGCCTTAATGTTTTAATTCACATTGTAAATTTGCCCATCACACATGATTTTCTCAATCCATCTTCAAGTGATCATATCAAACTTAAGACCATGATTTAATTACATACTCTTATTGGTCTTAATACTTTGTAATGTCTTGAATATTTTAGAAAATCACTTGATGAATATTTAGACTATGTTTTCATTTGAGAAAGTTAAGAAAAACTCCCACAAAAGTGCCAAATATGTTTTGGGTTGAATTAGGATCAAAGACCATATCTTTTCTAACCCAAAAAGTGCAGGAAAATGCCCTCTGGAAGAAAAGGATCGATCCCCTGAGGAAAGGGATCGATCCCTTTTTGGCAAAATGCTTCGGAAGCCCAGAATGAGGAAAAGGATCGATCCCTTTGGTCAAAGGATCGATCCCTTTATGCCAGAAAGCTCCCAACGGCTAGTTTCTGTGAGACATAAGGGCTAGTTTCTGTTTTGGCTCCAACCAACGTCCACAAACCATCCAAGGGACTATAAATAGAGGCCTAGAAGCTAAAGGAAACAAGAGGAACTACTCAGCAACTCCAAATCTCATATTCCTCAAATCCACAAGCCTTAAACAACAAATCAAGAGCTACAAAGTCTTCATCATCTATCATCCTCTTATTCCTTGTAGTGCTTAGCACAAATCTTGTATAGGTTTTCATTGTGCTTAATTTCTGTAATCAATTGCCTACCTAGAGGCCTTTTCTTTGATTACATTATTTGTATCCCATCATTCCTTGTAAAGGGGAGGTTTCTCTTAAGCCTTAGAAAAAGAGGGAGGTTACTCTTTAGCCTAAGAAAAAGAGGGATGTTTCTCTTGAGCCTAGAAAAAGAGGGAGGTTTCTCTTGAGCCTAGAAAAAAAGAGAGGTTTCTCTTTAGCCTCGAAAAAGAGGGAGTGTAACAAATTCAAGTTAGTGAATTTGGGGAAAATCCTTGGGAGCGTCTCAAGGTAGAGGACGTAGGCAAGGTAGCCGAACCTCTATAAATCGCTTGTGTAAATCTTTCTTTCCCTACTCTATTTACTTGCAATTATATTGTGCTTATTGAATTGAATTTAAATTGCATGCTTGAGTAGCTTAGAGAACTTAGAAAATATCAATCTAAGCTAGAGAATTAAGAGGAACCGAAAAACGAACCTAAGGTTAGTGAAAAACCGATTCACCCCCTCTCGGTATAGCCTATAGAGCCAACAATTGGTATCAGAGCTTGGGCTCGAGATCGATTTAGACTAACCTCTTTCGAGCAAAATGATCTTAAATGGCTCACTTGAATATAGGTACACCCCTAGGAGAAGAAGGACAATCATTAGTTAGACCTCCACTCTTCAATGGTGAAAACTATTCATATTGGAAAACTAGAATGATGTTGTTTGTACAATCAAACGATTATGAAGTGTGGAGAATTATAGTGAATGGTCCTAGAATTCTCATGAAGAAAATAGATGGAAAAGATGTCCCTAAGAGTGAAGATGAGTGGTACACAAATGACATGAGAGTGGCAAAATTAAATGCCAAGGCTATGCACACTCTCTTTTGTACTTTAGGTCCCAATGAATATAATAGAGTCTCCTTGTGTGAGAATGCTAAACAAATATGCCATCACCCATGAAGGGACCAATCAAGTTAGGGAAACTAAAGTAGGAATGCTCACACATGATTATGAGCTATTTAGGATGGAAGAAAATGAGTCCATTAGCGAAATGTTCACTAGGTTTAATGATATAATTAATGGACTTAAGGCATTAGGCAAGAGCTATTCCAATGTAGAAATGGTTAAGAAAATTTTGAATAGCTTGTGTAACGCCCTGTTACCACATTTTTCACCTTATTTTACACAATTTATCCGGTTGGGCTGTCTGTGATACTTCACTTTACACTTGATGTTAAACAATTTAATAAAATATTGTTAACATTATACATATCCCCCTATCTTATTTACAAATATGTAGTACTGTAGACATGTCTAAATACAGAAAATAAATGATCGTACCTGATATATCTTAATCGGTTTGTCACATTGTCCATTATGTGCAGCCGTAATCTACAAATATTGGATCTCACCATCATCAAAACCTGAAATGTTAAAATTGGGGAGTGAGCAAACCACGGCTCAGTAAGAGAGTTATATGCTACACTTGATATTCAGCTATTTATATGCTGAAAATAATTTTTTTCATTTTCTTTGAAATCTTCCTAACTGGCTCTAGGCTCACATGTAGGAAGGATACTACAGTCAGCTAGGGATCCAGATAGAGTAAGGCAGGTATTTTGAAATACCTGGCTTGTTCCGAAAGCTAGAAGCAACTGTAGAGAGTACTATTTCCGTTGTTTTCAAAACGATATAATTTTCGTTTTTCCACAAAGTAAACCACTTATCTCTTTTCACTTCAGTATACTTTAAAACACGTGACAGTTCAGTAATAAAAACAGTGGTTTACCTCTCTTCTCTTCGGTACAGTAAAACACGTGACAGTACAGTGATTTGTAAATATCCAATCATTGGATAGTTACTTCTTTGATTATTTCTTTCTTAGAAATAATTCTTATGTTATTCTTTTAGAATAAACATTTATTTCTCTTTTCGAATCAGTAACCACATCGTACAGTTCAGTAAAACAGTATATTTAGTATTCAGTAAAATAGTATCTCGATACGGTTCAGTTAGTAACAGTAAATAGTAGCTACCAATTCAGTAAATAGTATACGGTAGCTTTCAGTTCAGTAAACAGTAAATGGTAGCTTTCAGTTTAGTAAAACGGTAACCAGTGGCTACCATTTTAGTGTACAGTACAGTTCTGTAAATACAATGTTTTGGTACGATTTTTTATCAGTAACAGTAAACAGTAAAAAGTAAACAGTAATTCAGTACAGTAACAGTACAGTACAGTAAATAGGATTCTGTAAATCCTTTTAGTAAACAGTAATCAGTATGTGAGACTAGGCATCACCCTACAATTAAATCATGCTATCATCGTCCAATAATGGACCAATAATCATCATCATCCCCGAAGGGACACAGTAACAGTATAACAGTGAGATATATGGCCATGATCTATATGGTGTCCTTGGTGTACACTTGCCAGGTGACATCCAGGATGCTGATGACTGGCAGGTCTATCAGCCACGTGACAGTAACAGTATAAGTGTGATGCATGAAACTCGGGGCCTAAGTCTCAAAACAGTATAAACCGTACCATAGCCTTTATGGATTTTAAATACAGTAAATCGAAATATCCATAAGGCTCACATGTAAATATAATCACCTTTATGAAATTTATAAAATAATAATATTTTTTTCAAACTATTTCATAAAGGTATTTATTATGTTTTTCATATGATGAAGACAGTTTGCAAAATCATCACTGAAAATATAAAAAGTAAAACTGTCCTTTTTCCACAATAAAACACATATGCACGCTTTTCCGTGCATTCAATTGAAAACATGGTTTTATAATTCTTGAAATTTCAAACAAATCATTTTTATAATTTATGAAAATAAATTATTTATTTTCTAACTTTAAATTCTCATCACCATGTTTTTTTCTAAAAACACGTGTGGAGACCTCTAGTCTCGAAATCATAGTTGTTCATCATTTCTTAACCTTTATGGAATTTATCATAATTAATTATTTCCATAATTAAAACCATAAAGGTTTTATATGAAATTAAGTGAATGTTTAAGAATATTTATAAAAATATTCACTTCAGTCTCTTTTTCATTTTCTTCTCGTTTCACATGAAATATCACCTACAGGGTGAATTTTTAGTGATTTCCTTTTCACCATTCTCGAAAACATGAATATTTTAAAATCCAATATCATTATATTCATGTTTTATGAATTTTACTTAATTTTTTGATTTTCGTATCTAAAAATCGTTTCACGTGAAATGAAATCATTTATTATGATTTTCGGTGATTTTCGATAAATTTCAGTAATTATTCGATAATTTTTCGGCAGTATAACGGCTACCGATTTGGCTAGCCTCCTGCACAGAAAATACAGTTTATATTTTTCAACCGGTATTTCACCACAATTTGAAACCAATAAATCACCACAATTTTCAAAACTAACCATTATAAATTGCATTTATAAATTAAATGCATAATTTAAAACATGTGACCGAATATCCTTACAGGCGGCACATGTCTCCCTTACCTGTTTCGGGTCAGCGACTGTCTCTCGATGGTCGTGCCCATGTTCACCTCGCCCGATTCCATCGGCTCGGTCATCGAAGATATTTTCTGGAAATTAAATTCTAAATTTTAGAATTTTTACATAATTATTTAAATAAATAAATTATTTAAAGAATTTAACATTTTTCGGGATTTCTTACCGATTCCCGTAATTCTTGGGATTTCCCGTAATTTTCGAATTCTCGAGAATTCTCCAAATTCTCAGAATTCCTTTTCTCTTTCTCTTCCTTCTTTTTCTTCTTTCTTTTTCTCTTTTCTTTTCTTTTCTTTTCTTTTTCTTTTTCCTTTTTCTTTTCTTTTTCTTTTTCTTTTTCTTTTTTTTCCTTTTCTTTCTTTTCCAGCCGGACCGATCACCCCCCCTCACCTTCGGTTCTCCTCCGGTGGTCGGTTCTCCAGCGGTTCGACTACTCCTCAGCTTGCCGACGGCACGACGAAGCTACTGGTGGCCTCCGTTTGCCCCGGATCGATGGCACGGCGACAGATCTGGCGGCGTGGGTCTCGGTTTCTTCTTCCTCTGCGCCGGCCTTCCTCCACCGTCGTTGGCCTCATCGGTGGCTCTCTTCTCCTTCCCCTCACCTCCGCCGAGGTCGAGGTGGCTATGGCGGTGCCAAGACCGGCCGGCACCGCCGTTTCCTTTCTCCTTTCTTCTCTTCCGGTTTCCTGTTTTTCCCATTTCTGTTTCTGCTGTTTTCTTTCCTTTCCTGTGGCCGGTCGTCTTCTCTTCCTCTCCTCGGCTCACCGGCGACGTCGCTCTCCCTCGTCTCTCTTTCTTTCTCTGGTGATAGTGGCCGGCAGCCACTTGGGGAGGAAGAATCGGGAGGCTTCCCGATTCTTTCTTCTCTGTTTTTCTTTTTTTTTTCATTATACATATATATTATACTTATAACATATATAATACATATAATATTATTATATATATTATATAGTACTATATATATTTTATATAAGGATATATATATTTTGTGTGTATAAAAAATATATCTCTAGTATAAATATATATATGTATATATTTATATACTTTAAAATAAATAACATTTATATATACCTATATAAATGTAATAATAAAATATATATTGTATTTACAATATATATATATTTTCTTCCTCAATTTCTTATTTGATTTAGATTTCCATTTATCCAAATTAAATTTCCTCTTTTATTATTTTCCGAATTTCTCATCTTATTATCCTTCACTAGGATTTTTCATTATCCGTTTCTTTCTCAATTCTCGAGATTTTTGCCAATATCCCGTTCTCCCAATTTTATTTATTTATTTTTTCCAATATTTATTTTCAATATTTATAATTGCTAATAAATGAAAAATTTTACGGTTATCACATTCTCCCCACCTTATGAAATTCGGTCCTCCGAATTTAACTTAAGTCCAAAGGTGGTACATGTCGTATACTTACGACTTCTGACCTCTAGGTCATCCTCCAAGTAATACTGCCAGTACACTTTCAATATCAACAGTACTTTAGACCACTACATGCTATCTTCATCATATATATCTATACTCCCGTAAGTTCATTCATCAAATTGGGAGTCATTCATTTCATTCCTCTTTTCACATAAGAGTCCATGCACAGTATTTTTCAAGTCACAGCCGATCTATGCTGTTCATCATCCATTTTTCTCACTTAGTGCCAAGTCGATATGGTTCGATACTATCACGTACACATGTCAATCAGTTATATGTAATTGTCCCAGTAGCTTTCATATCTCATGCATCTGCTCTCTCAATTTATCTTCAAAGCGTTTCAATATTACGCTAAGATATTCACATTAGTACGGAGCGATGCTATCAATACACTTGGGATCTCAAAGCCTTTTGCTATTTCTCATTAAGCGTATGGCATCTCAGAGACTCCCATCACATGTAATGCTCACTGGAACTGTACATATACATCTCCACTGTTTCTCACTCATACTTCGACTAAGGCACTAGAGAATAGAGGATTCCGATAATGGAATGTGATTCTATTTAGATCATTAGTCTTTAATCACTTCCATATCATCATATCTCTTTTGGACTCTTTATTATTCACAGTATTCATTTTCTCCTTTTATTTCATTAAGGCTAGATCTCACTTGCAGACTTTACTATTGATCATCTCTTACAATAATAGCTTATGAGACAATCATGTTCTCTTCATTTAGTATGGTCATTCGATTATTGAATCCTCAATTATCCACTTAATCACAACATTATCCATATAGTTCCACCATTTATCATTTCAAGGTGGTTATGTGTATGTATAACACTTTTTTTTATTTAGATACTGGCAGTAAACATATCAATTATCTTACTCCTTTGAGTACCATTTCTTTCACTGATCAAATTTGGCTTGAGTTTTACATTTAACCACTGACATGTGATAACCAACACTAGATCATTTTTAGTCTTACCTTTGGGAACCGTTTCATATTAATGTTCCCTTCTCATCATGCAACTTATTTCCTTATTCCACATTCATTTTCGTTTTCATATTTCCACTTTTATCTCTTCATATATATATATTATCCTTTTAGTCGGTTTTCTCGATTGGTATGGTACTATACTGCTAAGATCTTTTAAAATCTTGCATACCATCTTTTCTTTACACTTATCCATTTACCAACTTAAATTTCTTTAATTAGGTCTCATCTATAGAGCAGCTAGTCTCATCACTCTTTTTATAGACTGGCAGTAGTATCTAGCTAGACTCATTACTTTCGTATCTCAATTATAGACAGATTCACTGTCACTCTGTCATCTCGAGATCATATATCCCTCATAAGGAGACACTGTCTAGCCAAACATCTTAGTTGCCAATCTTAGCACAATTCCACAATCTTTAAGAGTTTAAGAGTCATACCACAATGCTGCTCATTTTCCATTTGTACTTTACACTATCAGTATTTCATCAATTTATTCATGTATGGATGCCTCATTCTTTAGGCTTATATACCTCACAAGGCAAATCATTAACCTTGTAACCTCAATAGGAACTCGTAAAATTCACTCCAAGTTCTAATCATCATCTTATGGACATCAATCTCCCATCTTTTATCTAAGGACGCTTTATACTGAGGCTAGTCTTATGAGCTCCTCATATATTTCTGATTAGATCACTAAAACGTCTATTTTCATGTAGATGAATACTTGTTCTTCACAAGAACTTTATTAAATAGTAATCATTTACTATATCACTTTATTTCATCTACATTTCAATATCATCAGTGCTTCTCTCACTTACACTTATACAGATAACTTCATTATTTTCAATTTCACTATCTGTATTTTTGGCATTCAAACCTTTACACGTGAATTTCATTATTCACTCATTTTCCAGAGTCATTCATTTTTTAAGCTTTTCGAATTCTTTCTATATTCTCCAATATAAGCTTAGATTTAAATTTCATATCATTAACCGAGTCAATGTTAGCTCGATTTCTCCAATCTATATAACTCTGAAAATATATCGGGAATCACTTTTGATACTTTCTTTAATCACACATTTTGTTATCATCTTGGACATCTCATCCTCATGTCTTTTCATTTACACTGTGTATTCTCAAGGCAGAGACATTTACTATTCGATTCGTTTCGACTCATACTCTACCTTGATTTCATTGTTTACTCATACTTTACAGCCTTACGAATCTCAATCTAGTAAGCTGTATCAAGTACAACAATTATCAACACATGTTACAGCTAACCAATTTATTATCTGTGTAATTTGCTTTAAAATCAATTTCATTTAATAGATTCAGGCTTAATTCCCTTGAGTATGTTATCCACGAGGTTTGAACCCTGGCACCTTACGTACCTAGTTCCGTTCACTCGTGTTACCATTAAAACAATTGTAAGAGTACCGCTCGTTCGTATCGACCGTTGGCGAGCATCCCCTAGGCGATCCTTTCACCCCAGGTTTACCCTTACTAGTGAGTAGGCGATAACATTGTTCGCCCTCATCTCACAACACATGATCCATTACGGGTCGCCCATCATAGTTCTGTCTCAAGGGTCCTGAAGAACTTAGGTTAGCTGTCATCTTCTTTTTATCACTTTACTGTTCTTATATATATTCACCAATTCACAGTACTCCATACAGTACATTAATTTGCAAGGCATATCTCAAATGCTCCGATTCTATAATTAATTATTCTTTTAATACTTCAGAATTAGTATAAATATATAGAACCTCAGTCAATAGTACTGTTATGGATTCATTATCTATACTATTCACTTTCTCAGTCATTTTCTGTATTCATTTCACTTTTCATAATATCTAACGATCCCGTGATAATATTCAATTTAGTACACTAATGCTTCAGGCCCTTACAGTCATTAACTGGGCCAATCATTTTGCAACATCCCACTACACTCTTATCGGATCGCATCATATAAGGCCTCGGCCCGTCCGCTGTCCACCTGTACACAATGTGTATTAACCTCTTTGAGAATGCCCAGCCCGTTTAGTGGGTCACCCCTCGAGGTTTTATCATGAGGCCTAGCCCGTTCACTAAGTCACTCGTAATTCGCGTCCGTCATCTAAGCGTCAGTGGAATCAGTAATAGGGATCGTTATATCCATATGACATCCTCTATGTCATTTATAACTCCATTACCATCAATGGATTCAAGATTAACTTGATTTTATCACCATTCAGAACATCGCCCAACATAGGGGCACTTTCGTCATTTCGACATTTATTTCTTTCTCCTCAGTATACATTGAAATCAATGATCTCATTATCCATGTGCTGATATTATCCTTTCTCATACTAATATCAGTCATTTCAGATCTTGTTCGATTTCGACAAAGAAGTCCACTAACATCCATAATTGGATTATTTTACTTGTAATTCAGCTTTATATCCACATTTTCTCTGTCAAATCAATCAAATCCAACCTCTTTTGCTCTATTTTAACTCTCTGTAAAATTTTACAGGTAGGGGTATTTTGGTCATTTTTTGCTAAAAATTTTCTCTCTCTTCCAATTACCCTCAATCGGTGATCTTAAACTCTATTTAATGATGATATGTCATTCCCCTCCTTCATACCATCATTTTTAGGTCTCAGTTAGATCCAGACTGTAAAGTACTGGTGGGGCCTTCACCAAGTCCTTTCGGTTCCTTACCGAACAGGCTGTCATTTAGATTATAAGAATCACCAATTTTTTGGTAATTTTTGAGCCCATTATTTCTTTAACATTCTCAATTTATACTTTCTCACTCCCTTTAATTTATTTTACTTAGTTTACAATCATTTATTTTCTTTATGTATTCAGACGACACAGTACTACCGGGGATGTTTAACACTTTTCCTTCCATAAGTATTCAGAGACATCAGGCCAACCATGCTCTGATATCATTAAATCTGTAACGTCCCGTTACCACATTTTTCACCTTATTTTACACAATTTATCCGGTTGGGCTGTCTGTGATACTTCACTTTACACTTGGTGTTAAACAATTTAATAAAATATTGTTAACATTATACATATCCCCTTATCTTATTTACAAATATGTAGTACTGTAGACATGTCTAAATACAGAAAATAAATGATCGTACCTGATATATCTTAGTCGGTCTGTCACATTGTCCATTATGTGCAGCCGTAATCCACAAATATTGGATCTAACCATCATCAAAACCTGAAATGTTAAAATTGGGGAGTGAGCAAACCACGGCTCAGTAAGAGAGTTATATGCTACACTTGATATTCAGTTATCTATATGCTGAAAATAATTTTTTTCATTTTCTTTGAAATCTTCCTAACTGGCTCTAAGCTCACATGTAGGAAGGATACTACAGTCGGCTAGGGATCCAGATAGAGTAAGGCAGGTATTTTGAAATACCTGGCTTGTTTCGGAACCTAGAAGCAACTGTAGAGAGTACTATTTCTGTTGTTTTCAAAACGATATAATTTTCGTTTTTCCACAAAGTAAACCACTTATCTCTTTTCACTTCAGTATACTTTAAAACACGTGACAGTTCAGTAATAAAAACAGTGGTTTACTTCTCTTCTCTTCGGTAGAGTAAAACACGTGACAGTACAGTGATTTGTAAATATCCAATCATTGGATAGTTACTTCTTCGATTATTTCTTTCTTAGAAATAATTCTTATGTTATTCTTTTAGAATAAACATTTATTTCTCTTTTCGAATTAGTAACCGTATCGTACAGTTCAGTAAAACAGTATATTAAGTATTCAGTAAAACAGTATCTCGATACGGTTCAGTCAGTAACAGTAAATAGTAGCTACCAATTCAGTAAATAGTATACGGTAGCTTTCAGTTCAGTAAACAGTAAATGATAGCTTTCAGTTCAGTAAAACGGTAATCAGTGGCTACCATTTTAGTGTACAGTACAGTTCTGTAAATACAATGTTTTGGTACGATTTTTCATCTGCAACAGTAAACAGTAATTCAGTACAGTAAACAGTACAGTACAGTAAATAGGATTCTGTAAATCCTTTCAGTAAACAGTAATCAGTATGTGAGACTAGGCATCACCCTACAATTAAATCATGTTATCATCGTCCAGTAATGGACCAGTAATCATCATCATCCTCGAAGGGACACAGTAACAGTATAACAGTGAGATCTATGGCCATGATCTATATGGTGTCCTCGGTGTACACTTGCCAGGTGACATCCGGGACGCTGATGACTGGCAGGTCTATCAGCCACGTGACAGTAACAGTATTAGTATGATGCATGAAACTCGGGGCCTAAGTCTCAAAACAGCATAAACCGTACCATAGCCTTTATGGATTTTAAATACAGTAAATCAAAATATCCATAAGGCTCACATGTAAATATAATCACCTTTATGAAATTTATAAAATAATAATATTTTTTTCAAACTATTTCATAAAGGTATTTATTATGTTTTTCATATGATGAAGACAGTTTACAAAATCATCACTAAAAATATAGAAAGGCAAAATTGTCCTTTTTCCACAATAAAACACATGCACGCTTTTCCGTGCATTCAATTGAAAACATGGTTTTATAATTCTTGGAATTTCAAACAAATCATTTTTATAATTTATGAAAATAAATTATTTATTTTCTAACTTTAAATTCTCATCACCATGTTTTCTTCTAAAAACACGTGTAGAGACCTCTAGTCTCGAAATCATAGTTGTTCATCATTTCTTAACCTTTATGGAATTTATCATAATTAATTATTTCCATAATTAAAACCATAAAGGTTTTATATGAAATTAAGTGAATATTTAAGAATATTTATAAAAATATTCACTTCAATCTCTTTTTCATTTTCTTCTCGTTTCACATGAAATATCACCTACAGGGTGAATTTTCGGTGATTTCCTTTTCACTATTTTCGAAAACATGAATATTTTAAAATCCAATATCATTATATTCATGTTTTATGAAATTTACTTAATTTTTCGATTTTCGTATCTGAAAACCGTTTCACGTGAAATCAAATCATTTATTATGATTTTCGGTGATTTTCGATAAATTTCAGTAATTATTCGATAATTTTTCGGCAGTATAACGGCTACCGATTTGGCTAGCCTCCTGCACGGAAAATACAGTTTATATTTTTCAACAGGTATTTCACCACAATTTCAAACCGATAAATCACCACAATTTTCAAAACTAACCATTATAAATTGCATTTATAAATTAAATGCATAATTTAAAACATGTGGCCGAATATCCTTAAAGGCGGCACATGTCTCCCTTACCTGCTTCGGGTCAGCGACTGCCTCTCGATGGTCGCGCCCGTGTTCACCTCGCCCGATTCCATCGGCTCGGTCATCGAGGATATTTTCTGGAAAGTAAATTCTAAATTTTAGAATTTTTCCATAATTATTTAAATAAATAAATTATTTAAATAATTTAACATTTTTCGGGATTTCTTACCGATTTCCATAATTCTCGGGATTTCCCGTAATTTTCGAATTCTCGGGAATTCTCCAAATTCCCGGAATTCCTTTTCTCTTTCTCTTCCTTCTTTTTCTTCTTTCTTTTTCTCTTTTCTTTTCTTTTCTTTTTCTTTTTCCTTTTTCTTTTCTTTTTCTTTTTCTTTTTTTTTTCCTTTTCTTTCTTTTCCAGCCGGACCGGTCACCCCCCCCTCACCGCCGGTTCTCCTCCGGTGGTCGGTTCGACGACTCCTCAGCTTGCCGACGGCACGACGAAGCTACTGGTGGCCTCCATTTGCCCCGGATCGATGGCACAGCGACAGATCTGGCGGCTTGGGTCTCGGTTTCTTCTTCCTCTTCGCCGGCCTTCCTCCGCCGTCGTTGGCCTCACCAGTGGCTCTCTTCTCCTTCCCCTCACCTCCGCCGAGGTCGAGGTGGCTATGGCGGTGCCAAGATCGGCCGACACCGCAGTTTCCTTTCTCCTTTCTTCTCTTCCGGTTTCCTGTTTTTCCCATTTCTGTTTCGGCCGTTTTCTTTCCTTTCCCGTCGCCGGTCGTCTTCTCTTCCTCTCCTCGGCTCACCGGCGACGTCGCTCTCCCTCGTCTCTCTTTCTTTCTCCGATGATAGTGGCCGGCAGCCACTTGGGGAGGAAGAATCGGGAGGCTTCCCGATTCTTTCTTCTCTGTTTTTCTTTTTTTTTTTTCATTATACATTTATATTATACTTATAACATATATAATACATATAATATTATTATTATATATATTATATAGTACTATATATATTTTATATAAGGATATATATTTTGTGTATATAAAAAATATATCTCTAGTATAAATATATATATGTATATATTTATATACTTTAAAATAAATAACATTTATATATACCTATATAAATGTAATAATAAAATATATATTGTATTTACAATATATATATATTTTCTTCCTCAATTTCTTTTTTGATTTGGATTTCTATTTATCCAAATTAAATTTCCTCTTTTATTATTTTCCGAATTTCTCATCTTATTTTCCTTCACTAGGATTTTTCATTATCCGTTTCTTTCTCAATTCTCGAGATTTTTGCCAATATCCCGTTCTCCCAATTTTATTTATTTATTTTTTCCAATATTTATTTTCAATATTTATAATTTCTAATAAATGAAAAATTTTACGGTTATCACAGCTTGCCAAAATCTTGGGAGGCAAAGGTAACCGCAATAGAAGAGTCTAAAGATCCAAATACCTTGTCTCTAGATGAACTCATGGGCTCTCTACTTACTCATGAAATGAAATTAAAAAGAAATGAAGAGCCTTCAAAGAAAGTAGGGGTAGCACTTAAGTCTTCCACTCATGAGGATGATAGTGATGAGAGTGGAAATGAGGAAGAAAAGGAAATGGCAATGTTTACCAAAAGATTCAATAGATTTATAAGAATGAAAGAGAGAGAGAGAGAGTAATAGGAGACATCAAAGGGGAGAGTCAAGTAGAGGAGAAAAAGACCCCTTAGTATGTTATGAGTGTAATGAACCGGGTCATACTAAGTTAGATTGCCCCTTACTTAGGAAGGAAAAGGATAGGAAGCCTAGGAAGAAAGCATTTGTGGCTGCATGGAGCGATAGTGATAGCTCCGATGAGGAAAATGAAGATAAAGAGGTAGCCTACTCATGCTTTATGGCTATTAGTGATGATGAGGCTAGTTGTAGTTCTAGTGAAAATAATGATTATACCTTTAGTGAACTACAAAATGCCTTTGATGATTTAGCAAATGAATTTCAATGCATGAACTCCAAATATAAGAAAATCATTGCTAAATTAAAAATAGAAAATGAAACCTTGATTAATGCCAAGCTTGATTTTGAAAAGAAATTAGAAGAAGCAAATCTAGAAATTGATGAAGTAAATAAAAAGAACTCAAATTTGCATAATTCATTTTCTAGATTCTACATGGGTCAACAAAATCTAGATCATATGTTAGAGACCCAAAGAGCTTTCTTTGACAGAGATAGGTTAGGCTATAATGAAAAACAAAAAGAAACTCATCTTAGGAATTTCTTAGTAAGCAAAAATACTATGCATGATACATCTCTCACATGCTCACTATGCAATAGAATAGGACACTCTTCACAAGTATGCACATATAGAAAAACCACATTTAGAAGAAGAGTTGTTAGAAAGATGTGGATGCCAAAGCATGCAATAAATAATGATGAATTGTGCTTAAAATGGATCCCTAAGGGATCTAAAATTGTGAACACTAACTCTCATGGACCCAAGAAAATTTGGGTACCAAAGCATGCTTGAATTTGTTTGTTATAGGAGTGTTGGAGCATGGGAATATAATGAAACAATGCAGTTTAAATGCTCAACACATCCTCATGGAGTTTGTTTGTGCCAATGAGAAAAAGGAGGATCCATCTTTGACAAGATCACAACAATTCTTCAAAGGATAGCTCAAGGTGGACTCAACAATTCAAGGTAAAGCATACTCAAGCAAAGGAGTTTTGTAAGCTTAATTCTTTACTCCTTAAAAATTTTATTTGATTAGTTGTGCTTTGATGAGAAAATGTGTTAATGATTCTTGGTGCATTGTGAGTTGTATGAATAAAGAAAAGGCATGTTGAATGATTGTTGATTGGTTGATGGATGATTCTTGAGGCATTGGATTATTGAATGAAAAGCATGTTTAGTTATTTTGAAATGATTATTGGATTTTTTGCATTTTGAGCAAGTTTTCTATATGTTGATAATGTGTTTACTTGCCTCAAATTGCCAAATAGGTCATATATGCAAAATGCCATGTCATATGCATTAATGAAGAACTTGTATGTTGGAAATCATGGCATAATGTTCACAAGTATGATGATTTGATGTTATATAAGCTTAAAATCTACGTGAACAAGTTTGTTTTGGCATATTTGTGGTTTCTAATGCTTTGGTTTTGTCAAAATGTGCTTAACTCTCAAAATGACCTCCTTTGAGGCCAAAAATGCATTTTATTGTGAAAATTCTTCCAAAATTGCAAAATCTTTTGTAAAATGGTTTTTCATTCATGTTTTTCATTCATACAAGTCCAAAATCATGTTTTACAAATGTTTAAACCTTTACTTGGACTTAAAATACTCAAAAACAAAGTTTTGGCACCTCACAAGTTGGATTTTCTGTCAAAAATCTGCAGAACCAGGATGAGGGATCGATCCTTTTACATACAGGATCGATCCCTTTGGAAAAACATGCAGGAAATTGAATTCTGGAGTTTAGAGATCGATCCTTTTTCTCATAGGATCGATCCCTCTAGGCAATTTATGCCCTTTTCTGCATTTTTAAGCCTTAGTTGAGAAGTTTTCTTAATTCTCTTGATATCTTCTTTCTCCTCAACTTAAAATTCATTGTTTTAACTTCTTTTTGATGAACTTTAAAATATGAAAAATCATTTTTCATTGATATCATGCCTCAACTCCATCAACTTGTATCATTTCCAACAAATGGTATCACTTTCAACAATCAATATCATTTTTCATTGAACTTACAAGTGCAAAATCGTTCTTCTTGTTGAAAACATTCATGAATTGCATAAATCTTGAAATAATCTTGAAATAAACTTTCAATGAATGCTTAAACATAATTTTGAGAAATATTTCAAGAATTTATGGATTTATTTGAGAATTTGATGAACTTATGCACAATAAATATTCTTCACTCCTTTTTGTTCATCTTAGTCAAGCATGCTTATAGGATTATGTCTCTTAGCTTGACTTATCAATTCCACACTAGGTTTCTGAAGGAAACCGAAAACAAACATGCAGCGGAATTTAAATCATTCGGCCTCCACCAGGATCGATTCGGAGGGTTGCCTGATTAGGGTTTCGAGATTTTACCTAACGTTTTCTCAGATTTCTGTCGTTGGTCGAGTCACAAGCAACAACTTTTCGTTCCTGCCTCTATGGTATCCACACGAACGGATCTCACGACTCTTGAACGTCTCACAATTAGAAGCCTTAAAGAGCGTTTTTGATTCTTATAATCGATTTGCTAGCTTCGATTAAAAGAATACCTTTTCTGTTTTAATTGTGCTGCTCTGTTTTAGAAAAAACACCCTTTTATAAGCAGTAAATTTTACCCTAAAATTTACTGCCAAACAGAACTCTAATCCTACTTAGAATAGGATTAACTATATCCTTAATCCAATTCAGAATAGGATTAATTAAGCTCCTCATTGATCCGTTCTAAGTGTGCGACCCAATAGGTTCTCAAAACAATGGCAATGACAAAATTGTCATAGGCAATGAGCGGTATCTAGCAACATATCATTGCTACCCATGTAACGAGAATGTCAATGACTCGACATAACCTTACTTGTGATAGATGTTACCGTGTAGTCTAATCCCTTTATCCTTTGATGTCTTGATTAGACACAAGTCATGGAATGTGTCACACTTGTATAGTCTAATCAGCGTTTCTTGATTCCTGAGTAGACTAATTAAACAAATAAAATCAATATCTCATATTGACTTATTCGAGCACGGCCATGCATTTCTTAGTCTCACTCTATCAAAGGGCCCAAGACATCACTCTTGTTATATAAGAGGGATAAATCCTATCTTGATCACTCAACATCCCTCTACATAGATCAAGGCATACCCAATTACTACCTTTATAGTCCATCCTGTTACGAATGACATCTAGCAGCATTAAAGTATGCAATTCTCTATGTTGGGATCTCTGATGATCTCAAGTCAAAGGATCACATACACCATCATCACTATGAGAATCGCTTATGACACTCATATAACAATCCATGTAGCGTTCTCATGGAGGGTCGATCCAGTACATAGTTCTCTAACATGTACCTATGTGATGACTTGATATCCTATATCCATGACAATGGTCATCAGTCAACCACATACTAGTCTTATCGTATCATTGTTATCCTTGTTCATAATAATACTTGACTAGGGATATTCTAAGAATAGTGTGTTATTACTATTCTAAGGACATTATCATATAAGATTACATTACGCAGTTATAAGACAAATATAATAATGAACTATAAATAAAATGTCATGATACATAAAAATGCCAAAGTCAATCATCTAATGAATGGTTCTAAGGGCATAATCCAATAGTTTCATGATAATTATATATCTAGTGGATTGATTTCAAATGTAAATTCAACAATTGGTAATGGTTATTAGCCTATAATTTGTGATGGTAAATGGATCCTAAATGTTCAAATGCATGAAACTTTATCATCCATGTACTTAAATTTTTCTTATGGCCAAATTATTAAAGAACTTGGGCTTTAATGACAACACCAACATTCAAAGATAAATGCAAACTTGAACATATGTACCTTGATTAATATCCATGCATTTATTATATGAATCTTTCCTTGCTTATAATTGGTTAAGGACTTGAATTGGAAAATGAGCGTAGGATTTTTGTACTTGAAACCATGGAAGAAAATGTGTTTGCTTGAATATCTTGACATTTTGTATCTTCCATGTGGTATAATGTTGTGAATATGAATATGGATTAATACTTTATGATAGTGTGCTAATGCTTAATTAATCCATATGCATAATTGATGATGTGTGATTGTGTTCTTGCATATTTAGAATGATTATTTTCTTGACATGATCACACTACACACAAATATTGGATTCATGCAAAATGACTAAGTCAACCATTAGTAACAATTGGTATTTAGATTGAAATAACAATTAGTATCATTGGCAACAATATTTTCAATAATTGGTAAGCCAAAACTAAATTGCCAATTGGTATGAGCTTTAAATTGACAATTCTTCTCATGCTCTTTAGTTTAAAATGACAAATAGAGGAGAATTCTCTTAGGATATTTTTGCATGAAACTCTTGTGTGCTAGAATTTGAAGTTAATTGCTATATGTCTTGATTCTATACACACTCTTGATTGAACGTGATTCATGAGCTCATGTATTCATATGTCATCTAATTTTAGCTCATAATCATGATGTCTTACCATGCACCTTAGTTGGACTTTAGAAAGAACAATTGATATACTTAGGTGCTTAATAGGATTGAAATGAGCAATTCATAAACTTTAGTAGATATTTTTAAACAACTTGCTTCCTTTTTTACCAATTGAGAACTTCTTGCAAAATTATTTATAAACAATTGGTATAGGGATATAAGTCTTGTCCTTTGCATGCCTAAATATTTCATACTCTTTATGGACATTGACTTATTTATTTGTGCTATGAGTCCCTTGTACTAACACGTTTCTTGTTGGATGGAGCATATTCTTTTATCTCTTCTCACATAGCCATGATTTTAGGGGGAGCATATTTTTTATTATTATTTTTCCTTCTTTTTGCTATGACAAAAAGGGGGAGAGATAGATATTAAAAGGGTGAGATATAAAGGGGGAGAGATAATGGGGGAGAAATAGTTTGAAAATTCATTTTCAAAGCCCATGCTTATATTAAGGGGGAGCTCTATAAAATCCTGCTTTATTTGAGGGGGAGTATTTTATTAAAGAATTTTCAAAGCAAATTTACATTAAGTTTTATCATATCAAAAAGGGGGAGATTGTTAGCTTTGAATTGACATATATATATTTTGAAATGACAAAAACTTAAGTAAGCCTTAATGTTTTAATTCACATTGTAAATTTGCCCATCACACATGATTTTCTCAATCCATCTTCAAGTGATCATATCAAACTTAAGACCATGATTTAATTACATACTCTTATTGGTCTTAATACTTTGTAATGTCTTGAATATTTTAGAAAATCACTTGATGAATATTTAGACTATGTTTTCATTTGAGAAAGTCAAGAAAAACTCCCACAAAAGTGCCAATATGTTTTGGGTTGAATTAGGATCAAAGACCATATCATTTCTAACCCAAAAAGTGCAAGAAAATGCCCTCTGGAAGAAAAGGATCGATCCCCTAAGGAAAGGGATCGATCCCTTTTTGGCAGAATGCCCCGGAAGCCCAGAATGAGGAAAAGGATCGATCCCTTTGGTCAAAGGATCGATCCCTTTATGCCAGAAAGCTCCCAACGGCTAGTTTCTGTGAGACATAACGGCTAGTTTCTGTTTTGGCTCCAACCAACGTTCACAAACCATCCAATGGACTATAAATAGAGGCCTAGAAGCTAAAGGAAGTAAGAGGAACCACTCAACAACTCCAAATCTCATATTCCTCAAATCCACAAGCCTCAAACAACAAATCAAGAGCTACAAAGTCTTCATCATCTATCATCCTCTTATTCCTTGTAGTGCTTAGCATAAATCTTGGATAGGTTTTCATTGTGCTTAATTTCTGTAATCAATTGCCTACCTAGAAGCCTTTTCTTTGATTACATTATTTGTATCCCATCATTCCTTGTAAAGGGGAGGTTTCTCTTAAGCCTTAGAAAAAGAGGGAGGTTACTCTTTAGCCTAAGAAAAAGAGAGAGGTTTCTCTTGAGCCTAGAAAAAGAGAGAGGTTTCTCTTTATCCTAGAAAAAGAGGGAGTGTAACAAATTCAAGTTAGTGAATTTGGAGAAAATCCTTGGGAGCGTCTCAAGGTAGAGGACATAGGCAAGGTAGCCGAACCTCTATAAATCGCTTGTGTAAATCTCTCTTTCCCTACTCTCTTTACTTGCAATTATATTGCGCTTATTGAATTGAATTTATATTGCATGCTTGAGTAGCTTAGAGAACTTAGAAAATATCAATCTAAGCTAAAGAATTAAGAGGAACCGAAAAACGAACCTAAGGTTAGTGAAAAACCGATTCAACCCCCCTCTCGGTATAGCCTATAAAGCCAACAAGGGGGAGCAAAGCAAAATGATTTTCATGATGTCAAAAGTATAAGCAAGTTTACCTTAAGTTTTGTCATATCAAAAAGGGGGAGATTGTTAGCTTTAAATTGATAAGTATTTTGAAATGACAAAAACTTAAGTAAGCTCAAAATGATCTCAATGTAAATTTGCTCAAAATGAACTCAATGATTGAAAATCTTTTAGACAAAAGATTGGACTATGATTTCAATTTGAAAAGTCAGTAAATACTTTTATAAAAGTGATAGAATACATTGAACTGACTTAAAATCACAAAAACCCATCAAACCATCCCAAAATTGTTCACAAGTATGAATATTGGACATGAAGGATCGATCCCCTCTGACAAGGGATCGATCCCTAAGTGGCAGAATGGTTTTCAAAGCCTGAAAAAGGTCCTCAAGCAAGAACCAAGCATTCTGGAGAAAGGAATCGATCCATTTGTAAAGGGATCGATCCCTTTGAACGAAAACTGAGCCCAATGACTAGTTTTTGAGGGTTTCAACGGGAGGATTAGCATTAAATGCTTCACCAACCGTTCCAATCAGTTGGTGAACTATAAATAGAGGCATTTATGAAGATTAGAGGTAGAACAAGCACTTAGAAATTCTCCAAGCTTCAAGAGACAAAATCAAATCTGAAAATTCATTCTTTGTAACTCCATTTATGTGAATTCTTATTGTACATCATCCACTCACTCAAACTTTTGATATTCATGGGGTGTGTTTGTGATAACCGCAAATTTTTCAATTATTGGAAATTAATATTAAAGAAAATAGATAAGAGGAAATAAATAAATTAAAGTAAATAAATAAAATTTATTTACAAGATGGGAATATAGTTGAAATTCCCGAAATTAATGAAGTGAAGAAGTGGAGAAAATTAATTTGGATAAAATTGATGAAATTTAATTTGGATAAATGGAAATCCAAATTAAATAAGAAATAAAAAGGAAAATTAAATAGGAAATTAAGAAATATAATTTGAAATTATGGAAAATAATGAAGAGAAGAAAAGTTTAATTTGGATAAATGGAAATCCAAATTAAATAAGAAATTGATGAAGAAAATATATATTGTAAATACAATATATATTGTATTATTTCATTTATATAAATATATATAGATGTTATTTAATTTAAAGTATATAATATACCTATATATATTATATATGTATTTTCTAATACATAACATATATCTTTATATATAATATATGTATATAGTACAATACTATATATAAATTAATATTATTATATTAAGAATATATAGTATAAATATAGAATATATATATACATATTATTATATTATGTTTAGATATATATATATATATATATTATATAAATATAATATATAGTATATTATATACAAAAATGGAAAGGAAAACAAAAGAGGAAAGGAAGGATCGGGAGGGAGCCCGACCCTTCCCAGGCAGACCGACGGTGGCAGAGATGCCACCGCCGGCGAGGGAAAAAAGAAAGGAAGGGAAGAGGACGACCGTCGAAGGAAAAACAGAAACGGAAAAGGGGCGAAAATCGGCGAAAAATCGAGAAGGAGAAGTGAAGAGGAAGTGGCGGTGCCGGCCAAACCAGCCATCGCCACTGCCATCGAAGCACCACTGGAGGGAGAGGAAGACGATGGAGGCCACCAGAGGCGTCGTGAACTGCGGAGGAAGGCCGGCGAAGAGGCGAAAGAAAACGAAGGAAAACCGACTCGATCCGCCATCGTGCTGCCGATCCAGGCAAACGGAGGGCACTGGTAGCTTCGCCATGCCATCGGCCAGCTGAGGAGCCAGTGAACCGCCGGAGAACCGACCGCCGGTGAAGAACCGACGAGGAAAGACACTGACCGGTCTGACCGATCTAGCTGGAAGAAAAGGAAAGGAAAAAGAAAAAGAAAAAGAAAAGAAAGAGGAAAAAGGAAAAAAAGAAGAAAAAAAGAGAATTTCGGGAATTCGGAAAAATTCCCAGAAATTCAGTAACTCAGGAATTACGAAATTTTGGTAAGAATTCTGGAAAATTAAATTCGAGTAAAATTAACTTAATTATTTATGAAAATTCTAAAATTTAGAATTTTAATTTCCAGAATTATTCTCGACGATCGAGATGAGGAATCGAGAGAGATGGAGTACGGGCGCGACCAGTAAGAGGAAGTCGCCAACCCGGAAAAGGTAAGGGATGCATGTGCAGCACTGTAAGGATATTCAGTCTGCATGTTTTAATTACGAAATATTTTATGAAAATATTGTGATAAATGATTGGTTGAAACATTATGGTGATTTATCAGTTGGAAATTTGTGATGATGTACTGGCTGAAAATTATAAATTGTATTTTTTGTGCAGGAGGCTAGCCAATCGGCAGCCGTTATACTGCCGAAAAATTATCGAAAATTACTAAAAATTTCTAGAAAATTACATAAAATCATAATAAATGATTTTATTTCATGAGAAATGATTTTCAATCACAAAAATCGAGAAAATAAATATTTTTCATAAAAACATGAATAAAATGAAAATGATTTTAAAATATTCATGTTTTCAAGAATGGTGATAATAAAATCACCGAAAATCTTCTTGAGAATGGTGATAATGAAATCACCGAAAATTCTCTTGATATGTAAATTTCACGAAATATGAGATGAAAAATGAAAAGAGATAAAGTGAATATTTTTATATATATTTTATAAATATTCACTAAATGGTTCTATAACCTTTATGGTTTTTAAATGATGAAATTATATATTTTTATAAATTCCATAAAGGTTTTTTTATGATGAAAAATACAGTTTTGAGACTATATGGCATCCTATCATGCTAATATGTGATATGTGATATGTAACATGTGATATGTAATATGTGATATGTGATATGTAGTCCCGGCTGACACCTGATCAGTGATCCGTCGAGGACAATTATAGACTATGGCCATAGTTCTGAGATGATTATTCGTACCCTTCGGGGTCTATAGCATGATACGAGTAACGACCCAGTGGATGGGCTAGGCGTGCTGCAGTCTCCATATATGATATGTTTTAAATGAAAATGTTTTACATGATATGTGATATGTGAAATGTAAATGTTTTACATGATATGTGATACGTGAAATGAAATGATTTATAGCATTTTTATAAATGCTAATTTCAGTACTGTTTTTAAGTACTATGAAATGATTTTCATATGATATGTGACACGAATATGTAATATGTTTTAAAAAGGAAAGAGGAGGAAAATAAATCTAATATTCTTATTTTAAATTTTAAATTGAATATTAGATTTAAATGATTTATATGTTATACGAAAAAGGTTTAATAGCTGATTTTACTATTTAAAGTACTGTACTAATTATGGTTGTACAGTAAAACATGAAATGAGTTTTAAATGAGAATGATGAGAATTTAACTTATATTCTTTTCAAAGAAAATATGAATATTAGTTATTTTATTTAAATGCTTTATTTCATAAAAGCATTATTTGAAAAAGAATATGAAAACGTTACGGAATAAAGAGGAAAGGATTTGAATTTCAAAACAAGAAAGAACATTACTCTCTATAGTTGCTTCTAGGTTCCGGAACAAGATAGGTATTTCAAAATACCTAGCTTACTCCATCCGGATCCCTAGTCGACTGTAGTATCCTTCCTGCATGCGAGCCTAGAGCCCATAGGAAAAATGAAAAAGTTTTTCAGCATATAGGAAGCTAAATATCAAGTATGCATATAATTCCCTTATTGAGCCGTGGTTTGCTCACCCCTTAATTTTAATATTTCAGGTTTTCGAAGACTGAGAGTCTAGCACTTAAGGGATTTTCGATTGCGCATTTGGGGACGATGCGACAGGTCGATTTATTTAATAAGGTACGATCATTTATTTTCTGTATTTAGACTTATCGACAGTACTACTTTCTTATAAAGTAGAAATCGGGGATGTAATTCATATTTTAATTTAATATGAAATTATGTATATGTAAAAGAAAAGTAAAGTATCGTAGACAGCCCAACCAAATAAGATGTATAGAATAAGGTGAAAAAAATAGGGTCACGGGCTGTGACAGATTTAATGGTATCAGAGCACGGTTGGCCTGATATCTGTCGATACTTTGGAAAGAAAATGTGTTGAAAATGTTAACATCCCCTGTAGTACTATGCAGTCTGAATACATAGAGAAAATAAATGATTACAAATTGAATTAAGTGTTTAAAAGGGGGTGAGGATTATGGAATAAGGAATGTTAAAAAGGGAAAACGGCTCAGGAAGGTTATTTGAAATGGTGATCTTATAATCTAAATGAAGGTTGGTTCGGTAAGGAACAGAAATGGACTCGGTGAGGGCCACAGTACTTTTCTGTCCGGATCGAACTGAGACCTGAAAGTGATGATATAAAGGAGGGGAATAAAGTATCATCACTAATTAGACATTAAGATCACCGATTAAAGGTATTTTGAGGAGAGAGAAATGTTTTATCCAAAAATGACCAAAATACCCCTACCTCCAAAATTTTGCCGAGAGTCAAAATAGATCACCAGAAGTTGAAATAGATCGATTTGACAGAGTAATTGATTATGTAAAGCTGCATTTCATGCAAAATAATTCAATTATAGATTATATTGGATTTCTTTGTCAAAATCGAAAAAAATTTTAAACTACTGATAGTGGTATGAGAAAGGGGTATTATAAGCAAATGGATAATAAGATCACTGAATTTAAATGTATATTTAGGAGAAAGGAATAAATGTGAAAATGACGAAAATGCCCTTATGTGGAATTATGGTTTGAATGGTGATAAAACCAAGTTGATTTTGAATATATTGATAGTAATGGAGTTATTGATGGCATAAAGGACATAATATGAGTATAACGATCCCGATTATAAATTTTACTTACACTTAGATGATTGATGTGACTTGAATGGTTATAGGAAAGTCGTAGGATGAGCGACTTAGTATGGATTTTATGGGTCTAACTTAAAAGTGTATTAATGAGATGTTGATTACGGGATCGTTGGATATGATGAAAAGTAATATGATTACTGGAGATGACTGACAAGGAGATCAGTATAGAGGATGAAATCCATAGCAGTACTGTTAATTCTGGTTTTATACATCCCTACTGTCCTTGAGGTATTAAACAGATAATTATAAAACCGAAATATTTTGAAATATGTTTTATAGAAATGACGTACTGTATGGAGTATATGAAATTGGAGAACATACAAAAGGTCAGTAAGTGAAGATAAGAGATGAGGATGATGACAGCTAACCTTAATTATAAATGAAGATGATTGAAAAAAAATTTAAATAATAAATTGATTAGCTGTGAAAGGTGTTAATCAAATAATTACACTTAATACAGCATTGTAAATTAAGAGGATTGATATGCTGTGATGTATGAGAAATAAGTAAATCAAGGCGGAGCAAATGTTAAAATGATTTAAATATTAAATATCTTTGCCTTGAATGAAATGATGGGACACAAAGATGAATGTCCAAAATGATGAGAGATGAATGATTAAAGAAAGCATCGGAGGAGATTCCTGATGAATTTTCAGAGTTATATAGATTGGAGAAATCGAACTAACGTTGACTCGATTTTAGATATGAAATTTATTCTTAAGCTTATATTGGAGAGTATAGAAGAATCCGAAAAGCTTAAGAAAATAATTTTGGAAAATATTGTGGATAGTGAAATTCAAATGTATTGATGTAAAGGATGGAAATATGGATGAGGTAAATTGAGGATGAAATATAAATGGGGAATTAAATTCTTATTTTATGATAAAGTTCTTATGAAGAACAAATAATCGGCTATGTGAAGTGATGCCTTATTTGATTTAATCGGAGATGTACAAGGACCTTATAAGATCAATCTCTGTACAAGGCACCACTAGATGGAAAGTTGGAAATTGATGGTCGTAAGATGATAATGATTAGAACTTGAGATAATGTTTACGAGTTCTATAAAGGTTTACAAAGTAAATGAAATACCTTACTAAGGCACATAAGACTAATGAATAAGACAATTATATAAGGATAAAGTGACAGTATACCATACAGCCTAAGGCACAAATGGAAAATGAGCAACATAGTGGTATAATCCTGCAGACTCTCAAAGACGATAGACTATGTGTAAGAAGGGCAAATAGAAGATTTAGCTAGACAGTATCTCTTTCTAAGCTATACGATCTCGAATGACAGAGCGATGTGGATCTGTCAAGGATGACGAGATAATGATTAAGATACAGAATGAAATGGGTCTAGCTAAATACTGTTGCCAGTCTATAAGAGAGTTATGGGTTAGCTGCTCTACATATGTGACTTAAAATTTAATAAGTTTAAGTCAGTGAATGAATAAGTATAAAGAGGATATGTAAAAGGTTAAGGATTTTATTAGTGGAATATGTTATCACTAAAGAAAAGTGATCGAAATAATGATAAAGGAAAAGATGAAAAGGTAATAAGAGGATAAGTACATGATGAAGAGGGAACATGAATATGAGATAGTTCCCGAATTTAAAACTAAAAGTGATTTTGTGGTTATCACATGATTATGGCTAAATGTAAGATCGAGCCAAACTCGATAGAGGAAAAGTAATTATACTCAAAAGAGTAAAGAAGTGATTTACATTTTACTGCCAGTAATGTAAATGGAAAAATGATAAATATATATACAACCACCTTGGAAATGGTGGAATTACATGGATAATGTGGTGACGAAAATGATGATTGATTTGTCACCTATGAAATTTAAATTATGAAGAGTATAAGCTCAGGTATATTCTAAAACCTAAGTGATATAGAGTATACCATAAGAATAAGAGATGTAATTATGAGACTACATGAAAAGACGATATGAAGAGAAAATGATTATCTCCTGATGAAATTATGGTAAGAGATGGTGAATGGTAAAGTCTGCAAAGGAACTGTAGCAATTGGATGAAATAAATATGAAATAAAAATTGTGGATAAAGAAGAATCTAAAAGAGATATGATAATGTGAAAGTGATTATAGACTGATAGTCTAATGAAATCACTTTTCCATTATCAAACTTTTAGATTCTTTAGTGTCATAGTTGAAATATGATGATAAAATGATGAGAATGTATGTGAACTTCCAGTGAGCTCTATATAGGATGGGAATCTCTGAGTAGCTATATGTTATGGGAAATAGCAAAAGGCTTTGAGATTCCAAATTTATAGACAGCACCGCTCTGTACATGATGTAAATATCTGAGCGTAGAATAGAAACGCTCGATGATATGTTGAGAGAGCGAATGCATGAGATGTGAAAGCTACTGGGACAATTATATACTATTGATTAAAATCGGTAAATAAAAAATTATCGAAATGTATCGACTTGGCACTAATTAAGAAAATAGATGGTGAACAATATGAATAATATATGATATGAAAATGAGTGGAAAATGGAAAACTCCCAATTAATAAGAATTTTAAGGGAGTATGAGTATATGATGAAAGATGATATGTAATGATATATGAGATGATTATGATGTTGATAATATACTGGCAGTATAATATGGAAGATGATCAAAAGTCCAAGAATGATAAGTATACAAGACGATAAGCATACAGGAAGCCACCACCTTTTGGACTTAAGTTAAATTCAGAGGACCGAATTTCTTAAGGTGAGGAGAATGTGATAACCGTAAATTTTTCAATTATTGGAAATTAATATTGAAGAAAATAGATAAGAGGAAATAAATAAATTAAAGTAAATAAATAAAATTTATTTACGAGATGGGAATATAGTTGAAATTCCCGAAATTGATGAAGTGAAGAAGTGGGGAAAATTAATTTGGATAAAATTGAGGAAATTTAATTTGGATAAATGAAAATCCAAATTAAATAAGAAATAAAAAGGAAAATTAAATAGGAAATTAAGAAATATAATTTGAAATTATGGAAAATAATGAAGAGAAGAAAAGTTTAATTTGGATCATTGGAAATCTAAATTAAATAAGAAATTGAGGAAGAAAATATATATTGTAAATACAATATATATTGTATTATTTCATTTATACAAATATATATAGATGTTATTTAATTTAAAGTATATAATATACCTATATATATATTATATATGTATTTTGTAAAACATAACATATATCTTTATATATAATATATGTATATAGTACAATACTATATATAAATTAATATTATTATATTATGTTTAGATATATATATATATATATATATATATATATATATATTATATAAATATAATATATAGTATATTATATATAAAAATGGAAAGGAAAACAAAAGAGGAAAGGAAGGATCGGGAGGGAGCCCGACCCTTCCCCGGCAAACCGACGGTGGCAGAGATGCCACCGCCGGCAAGGGAAAAAAGAAAGGAAGGGAAGAGGACGACCGGCGAAGGAAAAACGGAAACGGAAAAGGGGCGAAAACCGGCGAAAAACCGAGAAGGAGAAGAGAAGAGAAAGTGGCGGTGCCGGCCAAACCAGCCATCGCCACTGCCATCGAAGCACCACTGGAGGGAGAGGAAGACAATGGAGGCCACCAGAGGCGCCGTGAACGGCGGAGGAAGGCCGGCGAAGAGGCGAAAGAAAACGAAGGAAAACCGACTCGATCCGCCGTCGTGCCGTCGATCCAAGGCAAACGGAGGGCACCGGTAGCTTCGCCATGTCGTCGGCCAGCTGAGGAGCCAGTGAACCGCCGGAGAACCAGCCGCTGGAGAAGAACCGGCGAGGAAAGACACTGACCGGTCCAACTAGAAGAAAAGAAAAAGAAAAGAAAAAGAAAAGAAAAAGGAAAAAGAAAAAGAAAAGAAAGAGGAAAAAGGAAGAAAAAGAAGAAAAAAAGAGAATTTCGAGAATTCGAAAAAATTTTCTGAAATTCGGTAACTCGGGAATTACGAAATTTCGGTAAGAATTCTGGAAAATTAAATTCGAGTAAAATTAAATTAATTATTTATGAAAATTCTAAAATTTAGAATTTTAATTTCCAGAATTATTCTCGACGATCGAGATAAGGAATCGGGAGAGATGGAGTACAGGCACGACCAGTAAGAGGAAGTCGCCGACCCAGAAAAGGTAAGGGATGCATGTGCAGCGCTGTAAGGATATTCAGTCTGCATGTTTTAATTACGAAGTATTTTATGGAAATATTTTATGAAAATATTGCGATAAATGATTGGTTGAAAAATTGTGGTGATTTATCAGTTGGAAATTTGTGATGATGTACTGGCTGAAAACTATAAATTGTATTTTTCGTGCAGGAGGCTAGCCAATTGGCAGCCGTTATACTGCCGAAAAATTATCGAAAATTACTGAAAATTTCTAGAAAATTTCATAAAATCATAATAAATGATTTTATTTCACGAGAAATGATTTTCACTCACGAAAATCGAGAAAATAAATATTTTTCATAAAAACATGAATAAAATGAAAATGATTTTAAAATATTCATGTTTTCAAGAATGGTGATAATGAAATCACCGAAAATCTTCTTGAGAATGGTGATAATGAAATCACCGAAAATTCTCTTGATATGTAAATTTCACGAAATACGAGATGAAAAATGAAAAGAGATAAAGTGAATATTTTTATATATATTTTATAAATATTCAGTAAATGGTTTTATAACCTTTATGGTTTTTAAATGATGAAATTATATATTTTTATAAATTCCATAAAGGTTTTCTGATGATGAAAAATACGGTTTTGAGACTAGATGGCATCCTATCATGCTGATATGTGATATGTGATATGTAACATGTGATATGTAATATGTGATATGTGATATGTAGTTCTGGCCGACACCTGATCAGTGATCCGTCGAGGACAATTATAGACTATGGCCATAGATCTGACATGATTATTCCTACCCTTCGGGGTCTATAGCATGATACGAGTAACGACCCAGTGGACGGGCTGGGCGTGCCGTAGTCTCCATATATGATATGTTTTAAATGAAAATGTTTTACATGATATGTGATATGTGAAATGTAAATGTTTTACATGATATGTGATATGTGAAATGAAATGATTTATTGCATTTTTATAAATGCTAATTTCAGTACTGTTTTTAAGTACTATGAAATGATTTTCATATGATATCTGACACGAATATGTAATATATTTTAAAAAGGAAAAAGGAGGAAAATAAATCTAATATTCTTATTTTAAATTTTAAATTGAATATTAGATTTAAATGATTTATATGTTATACGAAAAAGGTTTAATAGCTGATTTTGCTATTTAAAGTACTGTACTAATTATGGTTGTACAGTAAAACATGAAATGAGTTTTAAATGAGAATGATGAGAATTTAACTAATATTCTTTTCAAAGAAAATATGAATATTAGTTATTTTATTTAAATGCTTTATTTCATAAAAGCATTATTTGAAAAAGAATATGAAAATGTTACGGAATAAAGAGGAAAGGATTTGAATTTCAAAACAAGAAAGAACAGTACTCTCTACAGTTGCTTCTAGGTTCCGGAACAAGATAGGTATTTCAAAATATCTACCTTACTCCATCCGGATCCCTAGCCGACTGTAGTATCCTTCCTACATGCGAGCCTATAGCCCATAGGAAAAATGAAAAAGTTTTTCAGCATATAGGAAGCTGAATATCAAGTATGCATATAATTCCCTTACTGAGCCGTGGTTTGCTCACCCCTTAATTTTAATATTTCAGGTTTTCGAAGACTGAGAGTCTAGCACTTAAGGGATTTTCGACTGCGCATTTGGGGACGATGCGACAGGTCGATTTATTTAATAAGGTATGATCATTTATTTTCTGTATTTAGACTTATCGACAGTACTACTTTCTTATGAAGTAGAAATCGGGGATGTACTTCATATTTTAATTTAATATGAAATTGTGTATATGTAAAAGAAAAGTAAAGTATCGCAGACAGCCCAACCAAATAAGATGTATAGAATAAGGTAAAAAAAATAGGGTCACGGGTGTGACAGTGTTAGCCTTGTAAGAGCTGTTATTGTAAGAGTGTGGGTAGTATTATAAGGGGAGAGGCTTAATAGATTATTTCTAAGTCTTCAAGAGAAATTGTAAGAGGTCTCACCACACCTTGAAGTGGTTTGTAAGAATTCTAAAGGAAGAGTGGAATCAATACCTTGACAAGAGGATCACGGAGAGAGGACATAGGCAAGAGATTGGCCGAACCTCTATAAATCTGTGTTTGCTTCTCTTTCCCTTACTTATCTATTGCATTTATCATATTGTTGCCTTATTTGTTTTATTTGTGTATTAAGTGTTAAAAAACGAAAAAATAGTAGAAAAATTGATTCATCCCCCCTCTCGGTAGAGCCAAAAGTATGATTATCAAGTGCAATCTGGGATAAGATTATATTTTGATGTATGAGTAACTTATGAATTGTGGAAAGTTATTGCGATGAATCCTAGAAATATGTGTAATGTATGATAGTGTGAATTTTGGAATTGTCTATATTCTGGATTTTAAATGTACTTTCATTATAGGTGATTTATTAGGGAATGTAATAAAATATACGCGGGAGGTTCTGTGAGACCCGATTCTACTGTACTGTACATGTGATATTTAATTAATTATTGAGTGAAAATTAATGTATTAAGGGATTATAAGTGAAAGTGTGATGTGAGCCCCACTTATTTTTAATGTGTTCAGATGGGCTCGAGACTGAAAATACTGTGTAAAGTTTGTAATAAAATATAATATGATGAATTTGAGGTTTAAAATCATTGAATTATATTATTATGAATTATTTTGAATTATTTTGTAAAGGTGGGAAACAAATTAGAAAATGCCGGTTACATCTCGAGGGCATTTTCGTAAATTACACTCAAACTAAAATAAGTTGGGATGAAGTAAAATTACCATGATATTCAACATAAAAAGGAGAATAAGATAGTGTCAAGAGATTTATCAAAACAATGGTGAAGTGAGAGAAATTTACTGACGGGTCGCGGGGGTAAAATTGTAATTTCTCATTATCCGTGCACCGTGCGTCGACGAAACCACTTCCAATCATCAAGATACATTAAATATGATTATTTGGCAGTGGAATCAAAAACTTTGGAGTCCAATTACATGGTTTTTTATGATTACGGAAGTTAAGGGCAAAATTGTTTAAAAGTTATATAACTAATGGCAAAATGGTAAATTTCCATCCTTCTAAAAGCATTTGTATAAGTCAACAAGGGATGGCCAGTCACTATTCACTTTCTTCTTCATTTGGCTTGCACGACACAAGAAAGAAAAGAAAGAAAAAGAAGAAAAAGAAAAGAAAAGAAAGAAAGTCAACAAAACCTACCTAAAACTTGACTTTCTCACCAAGGTTGCTTCTAGGAAATTACTCTACCCCGTTTTCTCTCTCCATTGACACCAATATCTCATCAAATAAGAAAAAATTAAGGACAAAAGTGAAGAAGAAGGGGACGGCTAAGGTAAGCTTTCATGGTGATTTTACATTTCCTTAAAATCTAAGGTTGGATTCTTATGTTTTTCACTATGCTAAGCTTAGATCTAGTGTTGGTTTTGCTTAAATCCAAATGAATCATGCTAAAAGGAGCCTATGGGATTTTGGTTTGCATAAGGGCCTATGGGAATCATGAAATTCTTTGTATGAAAATGATGAAAAATAAGAAAATGAACATGGATTTAATGTTTGGTTGCCTTAGATTGATGAAATTCATTAAGGGATGCATAAAGGGGCATTCGACCATGAGGGTTTAGGCAGGCTAAGATGCTGCACTTCATGGTTTTAATATGCCAAATTAATGTAGAAATTAAGAGAAGAAGACTGGTGAAATCAGATCTGAAATCTGAGCTAAAACGAGAAAGTTATGTTTTACTACTGGTGTATATTTACACTGGTTAGGCATAGACATTATCCTAGGTGGTTGCATTTATTGAAAGTTAATAGCTTCAAAATAAGAGGAAAATTAATGATAATTGTTGGTGGAATTATTTTGCAGCCAGGATACACGGATATCGAGCTGTGCTACCAAAAGAGTTGGAAATACGAGACAAGTAAGGGATGAGTCTGTAAGCTGTATGAATATAGCGAATGCATGAATTTGATGAGTATAATTTTACGAAATTATTGGGTGCTAAATTGCCTTTAAAATCATGCAAATTTGTGGTTTACAGCTAGCAAAAATATTGTATTTAAGTGTAGGGGTTAGAGTAATCGCAGCTGTTATGTTGCCAAAATTCCTCAAAATTTTTTTAAAATATCATGAAATATTTTATGAGTATGAAATGAGTGAGATTGTGTATTTTGGAGCTTATTTCCAATACTTTTCATAAAATGAAATTTTACCGAAAAATATTATTTAAATATTCATGTAATTAAATTTTATTAAAGTGAGATGTCAAATACGTTCTTTAAATTATTTCACAATTATTTAAAACGTTTATAAATTTTCTCACTGAAGCATGAATATTTTATTGATTGTTTTTACTATATTGTTAAATGTGAATTTAAATACCTTTCGGAATTTTATTAAATTTTAATGAAACTTGTTTAAATTCTTTAAAGGCATTTTCATTGTAAATGAAATGTTTTGAGATTGTTAGGTCCCATATGATGCTCACGTGTATTATTGTACTGTACTGTTACTGTGGCTAATAGACCCGCCAAGTCATCAGCAGTCCTAGGGACACCTGGCAAGTGTACTCAGAAGACATCTATAGACTATGGCCATAGATCTTACTGTTTACTGTTACTATTCCCTATGGGAATTATAGCATGATATATCGAGGGTGATTCCTAATCTCCACCTACTATTTACTGTTACTGAATTGTGAATTACTGTTAACTGTTTTATCGAACTGAGAACTACTGTTTACTGTTACTGAACTGAGAATTACTAAACTACTATTTACTGTTACTGAATTGTGAATCACTATTAACTGTTTTACCGAACTCATAACTACTATTTACTGTTACTGAACTGAGAATTACTAAACTTCTACTTACTGTTACTGAATTGTGAATCACTGTTAACTGTTTTACCGAACTGAAAATTACTGTTTACTGTTACTGAACTGAGAATTACTGAACTACTGTTTACTGTTACTGAACTACTGTTTACTATTTTACTAAACTATGGATTACTGTTTACTGAATGGTACTGAATCATCCCTGTTTTACTAAATCGTGAAGAACTGTTTATTGTTACTGTTTAATAAGCAGTGATTTACTGAATACTATTTACTGAATTGTACTGAAATCTACAGAGTTTTGAATTGAAAAGTATTTATAATATTATTTCTAATTTTGAAATAATTACTGAACTGTTACTGAAAGGTGAAACTTAAGTGTTTACTGCACTGAACTATTTATTCACTGGTTACTGATGCGTTTATCGTACTGTTACTGAACCGATTGGTATACTGTTTCCACTGTTTAAATTCAACTGATTTACTGTACTATTTTATTACTGTTATTGTCACGTGTTTTGAAAGTATTACTGAAGTGATTAAATTAAATGGTTTATTTACAATTAATTATTTATGGAAAAATCCTTAATAAATGGTTTATATCAACAATTTATGAAGTATTCCCTATAGTTGCTCTGGGTTTCCGGGACAAGACAGGTATTTCAAAATACCTTCCATGCTCCATCTGGAACTCCCAGCCGACTATAGTATCCTTTCGTTTACTGTACCTAGTGAACTTTTAGGAAAAAGAATATTTTCCAGCATATAGATTTCGTTATATCAGTCTTGCATACGATTCCTTTACTAAGCACATTTTGCTCATCCCTTTATTTTTCACTCCACAGGTTATTATAAATGATTAGAAAGGTGTATACATTAGGGGATATTGGTTGCATTCTTACTTAACCGAGACTGCTTGTGTCAACCGAGAGGTATTTGTACTTTCTTTTATACATTCAAATGAATTGTACAGTATTATTAAATTTGTAAAATAGGGACAGGGGATGTAAGTATAAAAAAATGACGTTAAATTTCATATTCTAAATTTATAAAATTATTTGGAGTTACTGTTTATTTCTGTTACTGTAGAAGTGTAAAGGCATCGCAGACAGCTCAACCGAAATACATGAGTGAAAATATGTTATTTACTATATATTTGGACTGTTACAGGTTCTCAACCCGCTTCTTTTATTAAGTTAATACAAAGCAAAAAGGACTATAATTTACCTCAAGAGTTAATGATTTAACAAGTAAAGTAGGTAAGACTAGTTTATCAACTATACTAACATTAAACACAAACCTAAATGTAAACAAAAAAATTTAGCCCGTAAATTTGGTCAATGGGATAAGTGTGAGTGTTAAAATGACATCATTGTCCTCGGGTTGTGACAGGCTTAAATTGCCAAAATTTTGTGTTTCATGACCTAGGTATCGATACCCTTCATTTGAATGTTTGGTACTTCAATCCAAGGCATCAATACCCCTAATGTTACCTTTAGACAAAAGTAAAATTTTCTATTTTAGTATTGATACCCTAGGGTTTAAGTATCAATGCCCTTTGTTGTAAACTATAAGATTTCTTCTTATATTATTGACACCCTAAGGTAAGGTTGATACCTCTCGAGTCTAGCAAGTACCAATGACTAGCTATTATGTGTTGCAACAAGAATAATTTCATAATGCACACCAAGAGCCATATTTCATAGATGGGATACAAAGGGAAGCATTCAAAGCCTCAAGACACATGAGCTTACAATTCTACAACATCTATTCATCAAGAACAATGTCTTACTTCAATACATTATGCTACAAAGCTTGTGCATTCTTTTACACTCATTCTTGTAATTATATTGTGCTTAATTCCTATAGACACCAATCTTTTAAAGGTATTCCTAGTTAAAAAAACTCATACCCAACATCTAATTCATTGTAAGAGGGGGAAGTCACCTTTGAGAGCATAAAATTATGAGTTTTGGGTGGCCACTCTAAATGGGGATAAAAAGGTTATTCCTTAGCTTTCCAAAATGAGGGTGTAAAGGTTCATCCTAAGCCTTCAAAAAGGAATTGTAAAGGTTAATCTTGAATCTTCCAGAAAGAATGTGTAAGTGTTCAACCACTGGTAGATTGGAACTCCCTGAGAGAAAGCTCAAAGGAGAAAATGTAAGCACAAGGAAGGCCAAACTTCTATAAATTTCTTTCTTTGTATTTCTCTTCCTTATCTCTCTATTATTTCAAGTTCATTTTATATTATATTTTATTAGAATTGAAATTGGGGTAGGTATTTAGAAGTAGTTACAATTAGTAAGAAAAATCAATTCCCCTCCCTCTTGATTTATTTGAGCCAACAAAAATCAAAGTATTTTGCTATAGGCTTAATCATGATATACTACATGTTTACTACAACCTTAAGAAATGAAGCTTGAATGTAGAAGTGTTGTGTCATAAGTGTAGGGAGCATGAAGAAACTGCGGTGCATGCAATTAATGGCTATGTGAAATCTAAATCAATTTAAGAAATACTAAAAATGAAGTAGGTGTGGCAAAGTCAAGATCATGAGATGGATAAATGATATTTCTCATATTTGGTTGGGATACCTAACTAGAAGAATCTACAGGAGCAAATGGTAAAGTGTTGTATGGCTTAGCGTAACAGAAACTTGGAGGTCATGAGTAATGAACAAAGGCAACCTGGAATTTTAGTTCTATTTGCAATGAATTATTTAAAGGAGTTTCATAATAATGATGAACCAGTGAATTGGAAACCACCACATGCAAGGGCTGTTAAAGTGACTTTTGATGGGGCTTTAGATATTAAAAAAAGGTTTCGATGGAGTTAAAGTGTTAATAAGAGACCCAAAAGGGTAAGTATTAGTGGTTTCTTCAATTATGACTGAAAATATTCATCACCCTTATGTGGGGGAAACACTACTTGCTTTAAAGGTGATGAGGGTAGCAAAAGACACAGGTTTTGGCATAATTATTCTTAAGGGAGACCCATTTAAAGTAATTCAATTATTAAAGTTGACTGATGATGATCTATTGATTGGAGGATGTGAAATAGTTACAAACAGATTTCAAATCTATGGAGGTTGTACATGTCAGAAAGGACCATGTCCTAGATAAATTAGCTATTAACACTACCAAATTAATAACCTTTACTGACGGAATTATACAGACGAAAATATTCCATCAGTAGTTATCGACGGAATAGCAATGTTGTTGCACAAAACAACAATGAGTGATTGCTGACGTAAGTGTCTATCTTTTTTCTCCACGTGTCTCCCAAAAGCTTCTACAAAATAAGAAAAGTCAGAGGAACGCGAGGGGTGGTTCCCTGCATAGGCACTCTGATGCTTAAGTCAGCCAAAGATTCTTGAGTATAGGGAACGTAAAAGCCAGAAGTCAAAAATTAGAAAGTAAAATAATACCTGTGGCCTATTTATAGGCGAGTAAATTGTCAGTATTGCAAAGTAATTATCTAGAGGGCAATTTTATCTTTTTAGAAGAGTTTGTTCCTCGTACAGCACTAAAACATCATCTGTCATCTAATTGTGGCTGCAGAGGTCTGTCGTGAAGTGGAAAGATAATAGAACATGATCACACTCGATTAGCGGCAGGTTATGACCTACCGCACGCGGCAGGCTATGACCTGTCGCACGCAACAGGCCCTATCGCTGGCGGGAGGGTTCTCCCTCTCCATCACCTACTGTCACATGGCCCAACGGCTTTATGCCACATGGTAGCCTCTGTCGCCTTTTGGGCCATAGCCTGGTGGACTTGGGTTTTCCCATATCAACTGCTCCCCACTCTCTTATTAGATTTTTTTCCAATAAAGAGAGTATAAATACAACTCCGCCTGTGTGAGTTAACGCAGCCGGTCCCAAGCCCGGGTAAAGGAAGAGGGTGGCGATAGGTTTGGACAACCAGCCTTAAAAACTAGTCCAATCTCATGAAATGAACCAATATCAAAACATCGTTGGGGCGTCCCCTACACAGTGACGCGCTGCATCGGAGCCCGGGTGTAGTGAAAAGTGGGCAAGGGTTGCTAGGTCGTCACCCGGAAGTGATGCGCCACATCGACGCCTGGATGTGGTGTTAAATAGGCAAAGGTTCCCACACCACAATGGACGGGGGTGGGTAAAGAAGTTAGTTCATAACCATAAGCTTAGGTTAGGATCTTAGAATATAGGTACGCTTAATGGTAAGTTAGGTGAGATTTGTGAGGTTATGAGTAGGAGGAGGGTTAACATTTTGTGTCTCCAAGAGACCAAATGGGTAGGGGAAAAGGCTAGAGAGATAGCACCTTGGCAATATAAGCTTTGGTACACAGGGAAAGATAGAGACCGAAATGGAGTAGGTATCATTATAGATAAAGAGTACCATAAGGATGTTGTACAGATCAAGAGACAAGGGGATAGGATTATTTTGGTTAAACTAGTTTTAGGAGAAGAGGTGTTGAATGTCATTAGCGTGTATACACCCCAGATAAGACTTGATGAGGTTAGTAAACGACAGTTTTGGGAGGATTTAGATAAGGTAGTACAAGAAATACCTATAGGAGAAAACCATTTTATTGGCGGTGATCTTAATGGAGATGTTGGTACAAGTAGAGAGGGTTTTGAGAGAGTACATGGGGGTTTTAGTTATGGTGTAAGAAATGAGGGAGGAGATACTATCTTAAATTTTGCTTTATCTTATGACCTAATCCTAGCAAATACATTGTTTAAGAAGAGAGATTCTCATCTTATAACCTTTAGAAGTGGACCAAGAGCAAGTCAGATAGATTTCTTTTTAACTAGGAGTAGGGATAGACATAGATGTTTGGATTGTAAGGTTATACCAAGTGAGAGTGTTACCGCGCAACATAGACTCTTAGTTCTAGATATAAAGATAGATAGACGACATCAAAGGAACCAACAAAAAGGAATTGAATGGATTCGATGGTGGAAGCTAAAAGAAGATTGTCATACAATATGTAGAGATAGTTGGATTCAAAAAGAGGCTTGGACAACAGAAGAGAACCCAAATGTAATGTGGAATAAGATGGCAAAATGCATTCGGGAGGTAGACAAAGAGACATTAGGAGTATCAAACGGAAAAGTGCTGACTGGAAAGGACGCAACATGGTGGACTGCAGTAGTAAAAGATGCTATAAAGACTAAACGAGAGCGTTACAAGGCTTTAAAGAAGAACAATACAGAAGAGAGTTTTTCGGAATATAAGGTAGCAAGAAAGGAGGCAAAGAAGGCTGTGGCAGAAGCTAAGACGAAGGTTGCGAAAGAGATTTACGACAAATTGAACACAAAGGAGGGAGAGAAAAGGATATACAGATTGGCGCAAGCAAGAGAAAGGAGGAGTCGCGACCTAGGAGTCGTGAAATGTATTAAGGATGAGCATCAAAGAACTCTCGTTAAAGATAATAACATTAAGGACAGGTGGCGAGATTATTTTAACAAATTATTTAATGACGGATAAAATAAAGTTTTGGATAATATTTCGGTGCCTCTTAAGGATTTAAATCGGTGTTTTATGCGTAGAATCCAAGAGACAGAGGTAAAAGAGGCACTAAAGATGATGAAGAATGGAAAAGCTGTTGGACCTGATGACATCCCAATTGAAGTTTGGAAATGCCTTGGAGATGTAGGAGTTAGGTGGTTGACAAATCTATTTAATAAGATTTGGCACAGTAACAAAATGCTAGAGGAATGGAGGAAGAGTGTCTTAGTACCTTTATATAAGAACAAGGGAGATATTCAAAGTTGCGCCAACTACCAAGGCATAAAATTGATGAGTCACACGATGAAACTATGGGAGAGAGTGATAGAACGGAGATTAAGAAAGAATGTAGAGATATCGGAGAATCAATTTGGTTTTATGCCAGGTCGATCAACTATGGAGGCAATATATTTGCTTAGACAACTTATGGAGCGCTTTCGAGTAATGGGTAAAGATCTTCATATGGTCTTTATAGATTTGGAGAAAGCATATGATAAAGTGCCTAGGGAGGTACTCTGGTGGTCCTTAATGAAGAAAAGAGTTCCTTTGAAATATATTAAACTAATTAAAGACATGTATAGAGGCGCAAGGACACATGTGAGGATAGGTGGGGGGCAAACAAGTGAGTTTCCTATCACGGTGGGATTACACCAAGGGTCAGCGTTGAGTCCATTCTTGTTTGCGGTAGTTATGGACGAACTGACAAAATCCATCCAGGATAAGGTGCCTTGGTGTATGATGTTTGCAGATGATATTGTCCTATGTGCGAAAACTAGAGCGGAGATCAATACAACGTTGGAATTATGGAGACAAACGTTGGAATCAAAAGGATTTAAACTAAGCAGAGTGAAGACTGAATACATGGAGTGTAAATTCAGTTCTAACCGACTGGAAGAGCATGATGTAGTGAAGTTAGATGGGGTGGCGATACCTAAGCGGGATCATTTTCGATACTTGGGATCAATAATACAGATGGATGAAGAGATTGATGGTGATGTGACCTATAGGATCCAAGCTGGATGGAGTAAGTGGAGAAGTGCTACAGGTGTGTTGTGCGATAAAGGAATTCCTACATGGTTGAAAGGCAAGTTTTATAGGACAGTTGTTAGACCAACATTGTTATATGGTAGTGAATGTTAGGCGACAAAGAGGCTACATACACAAAAGATGAGTGTAACAGAAATGAGAATGTTACGGTGGATATGTGGATACACAAGAAAGGATAGAATGAGAAATGATCATATTCGTAAGATGATTGGAGTGGTACCTATCGAAGACCAAATGTGTGAAAATCGTTTACGTTGGTTTGGACATGTAAGACGTAGACCTGTAGATGCTCCAGTTAGGAGAATAGAGGCTATGGATGTTGAGAGAAGGGTTAAGACTAGAGGAAGACCGAAAAAGACTTGGAAGGAAGTAGTTTGGAAAGAAGTAGTTTGGAAAGAAGTAGTTTGGAAAGATATGGAGGTTTTAGAATTAGATGAGCAAATGGCCTTGAATAGGAATCTATGGAGGCAGAGAATACATATGGACGATCTAACATGATTTTAGATATTGGTTCATTAGCCTACCCCAATCTATTGGGATAAAGGCTCTGATGATGATGATGATGATGAAAGAGAGTATAAATACATATACTTGAATCTGGGATATTTTGGTCTTTTTCGTGAATTTTTGTCTTTTTTTTTGCAGGTCAAAAAAGCACAACTCTACGGGAGGTGATCCCGTGCAACGTTTCGTATTCCCTGCCACAACTATATAAGCAGCAGCAAACAGAGAGGGCCGCATCAGAAATTCTCTACAGCAACACTCTGCCGCGCACAATAGCCTCCCGCATATCTCTGCCGCATAACTCTATCGCTCAACCCACTGTCACAAACCTTTTTCCAAGAGAACTTCATTCTACCACAGTAAGTCTGTCGCACTATAACCTCCCGCATTTTTCTGCATTCTCCCACATTATCCTGTCGCATAACTCTCCCGCGTGTCACTCCTACCACCGCGGTATTCTCCCTTAGGCCTTAACTCTTCTGTCCTAGATTTGTCATTTCTTGATCTCGTCTTTAGCGATCCACCATGGCTTCTTTAAGTACGGGCAAGTCAATAAGGAAGGGTGTTCGTTTTAGATTAAACACAGCTGACTTAGAAGAAATTAAAAATAACTACCCCCTTCCCGTAGGTTACGGATATAGGCTTCCGGCCATTAGGGAACCTTCTCCCAACTTAGTTGCTAGTGGCATAGCCATTTTTAAGGCTTTAATTGTTTTTGGTTTTCGTTTTCCACTTCATGATCTAGGATTAGAATTCCTTAGATTCAAGGAAATCATCCCGTGCCAACTACACCCTCCTGGTTGGGCCAACTTGTAGGATTTTGCATAGTGTGCCATGAATTAGGTATTGTGCCTTCCATCCCCTTACTTGGCGCGTTCTCTAGGGCTCGTGGGTTGCCCAGATCGATCACATACTCCCTTCAAAGGGTGACAAAGAGAAACTTTTACAACAAAAGTTTTGCCAACCTTCCTAATAAACTTCATAATTTTGAGAGTGAGTGGGTCGTTATCAAGCTCCCTAAGGATGTACGTATCCCAACTAGGCGGAAATGGGACACTAGTGACCATGCAAAATGCTCCGAGAAGTTTAGTTTAGCTTCTTTAAGAGAGTAATTCGATGAGCCTATTCACCATATCTGTTCTACTGGGGAGCAAAATCTATTTTCCCTCTTGACTCCCGAGAACATCGTTACGGCTGGTTGGGGAGTAGGTAGAGCTGCTGCCAATATTCCTCTTGTTCCTTCGAACCTACCCTCACCTTTAAACAGCCCAGCCACAACCTGCCTGCCCGTGGTCCCCGTAGTCGAATCAACTAACACCGTAGGTCCCCTAATTGATAAATCTTCTTCTGACTCGGGGAATGAGACACATAGGACCACGGATGCCAGTAATTCATCCGAGGAAGATCTCGAGTGTAACCGAGGCGATGCCTTCGGGGGTCCCTTCTATGACTTCCCTTCGGATGAGAATTTGGCTAACTTAGACGATTTTAGTGACCTTTTAGGTTTTTAACGATGATTCTTTTTTATCCTTGCCCATGTGTTTAACTTCTTTCGACTTGGTTCACTAACTCTTTCTTCTTGTGGTATGCAGATATGAGCTTTCAAGATGCCATACGCCGGAGGAAAACCTCTGTATCCTCCTCTAGGGTTCCTCCGGAAGCTCTCCCGCCACGAAAACAACTTCGGGTAGTGGCTTCTGCTTGAGAGCACCCCCGAGCTCCTACTCTTCCTCCTCCAACCATTGGGGAGCCTAGTCACACCACGCAAGGAATGAAAAGGGGCAAAAAGAGGAGGTATATTATCCGCGACCATCCTAGTTCAGAAAGTCGCGAGAGCTCGAGGTCACAAAGAAGTGAGCACGCTCTTCATGAGGGTGACCCCAAGCGTCCTGAAGGTGCACGCGTCCCTCGCAAGCCTCGTAGGAAGAACTGAAAGAGGCTCAACATTGAAGATGTGATGGTTGCAAGGCCAATTTTGTCGAAGGTAGCGCCTCTTACTCTCAGGCGTTATCAGGTGGATGGAGGAAGGATAGTCGACGGGGATGACTTTCAAACTTACCCCAGTGTTAATGACAACGATAGCATCGAAGATGCCAGGGTGGCTTCTCATCTAGCTTGGAGTACCATCTTTCCTTGAGACGAGAAGGAAATTTTCAAGAGTCTCCCTATGGGCGAGGATACCTTAAACTACCTTGTGATGAGGGTAAGAGTTTCATCCCTTTTTTGAATGCTTATATTTTAGCTTTTTCTGTCCGTGTTCTTAATTATCTTCTTTTGGTTTTGCCAGGCTACTCAACAAGTGGTGGCTATTAATGCACAACACCTCACCCATAGAGAGCGAACTAAGAAAGAGCTGCACGAGCTTCGGAAGAAGCACATGGCGCTTCAAAATGAGGTCAACAAACTCCGTTCACTTCCCAATAGAGTGGACGAGTTGAAAAGAGACAACGAGGCTCTAAGACGACAATAGTAGACCTCGAGTTGAAGCTAAAGGATGAACGGGCAAGGGCTGATTCTCTTCAAGGGTACCAAGAAGCTTATGAGAAAGCAATGAATGACCTGGAGATCATGAGGTCGCAACGGGATGAGGCTATCGACGAAATGCACAACGTGCTGAAGCAACAAAGGGAGGTCCGAGCCCAAGCAGTTCGTGAATACCGCCTATCCCAAGATTACTTTGAAAAGAAGCAAATCTACTCGGGGGGATTCGTCAAGTACGACTTCTATCTTGCCCGTTCTTGGCTAGAGAAGAAAAGGACTAACGAAACCTTCCCGGAGCTCCTATTTACTGAAGAGGCAGAGTTCTATAAACCTCCTTCCTGGACCAAGTATGAGCCTAACTCGGTGAAGCCCAAAGACTACTTAGAGGAAGGGGCCATGGATGACTTAGCAAATCTCGAAGCGGCTAGCCCGAATCCATCGAGGCTTTACAGGGTTTAGACAGCGAGGATCTTCAATTTTCTAACTCTACTGCTATCAAGCCTGTGTTAGATTTCGCGGTCATCGAGACTGCGTGGCTCTCAAGCGATGCTCCTTCCTCCGAAGCTGCCCCTCCCGAAAATCCAAATGTAAGTCCAGCTTCCAAGGATCCAACTACTGGCACAGCGCCTCCTCCTCTAATCGACTCTATTCTTACGATTGACTAACTAGGACATTTTTTCCTATTTTTTCCTATTTTTTTCTTTTTTTTTTGTAATTCATACAAACATTGTACAATTGTAAATAATTTATTTACTTTTGATGAAAATTAAAATTTCTTTCGCAATTTTTCCTTTCTTTGCATGCTTGTGATATTGTGATAGAGCATAAAATGTTTAAATGCATGGTATGTTATTGAAACGCGGTTATGATTGACACATCATCATATTCCTCGAGATTTTTAGCATTTTTTATAGCCATAATGCTACGTAATATGCTAAAATGTTACAAGACTAAAATATTTTACTAATAAACTTGTAACATGCTTTTCAACGTGCCTTAACAAAGTTATAACATACCTTACAACATACCTTTTGACATGCCTTTCGACATGCTCCCTAAGTTGCTCCCCAATTCTTCTTATGAGACAGTGTTACCTTCTTCTCAAAGAAGAACTTTTTTACTCAAGTATTGTGCCTGTTTCGTGCATTTTTCGCTTAAGGACTACTCATTTTGCCCATCTCACACATTTTTCGCTTAGGTTCCTGATCATTTTACCCGTCTAACGTATTTTTCGCTTAGGGACTTTTGCAATTTTCCCAGTCTCGCACCTTTTTATGCTTAGGGACTTAATCTTCTTTGCCCATCTCGCGCATTTTTCGCTTAGGGACTTTTTTCTTTGAGTGCATGGCTTTCCTCGCGCATTTTTCGCTTCAAGCCCTTGCACTTTTTGCCTTCATGCATGACTTACATCGCGCACTTTTCACTTCAAGTACATGCATAGCCTACATCGAGCCTTTATTGCTTTAGGCTTTTTTCTTTAAGTACGTGACTTACCTCGCGCATTTTTCGCTTCAAGCCCTTGCACTTTTTGCCTTCATGCATGACTTACATCGCGCACTTTTCGATCAAGTACATGCATAGCCTACATCGCACATTTTTTGCTTCAGGCTTAACATGATTTTTGTATTCCTGTTGCAAGATATGCAATCACAATGAGAAAATAGATTATATATATCAAGAATTATTATTTTGTTGCATACTACCAATAATTAACCATAATCTAGAATGTAAAGACAAAATGCTTAAAATAACATGTCTGATATTAATTGAAACTTTAAGATACTAATACCTCAAATCTTCCTTATCCATCTACATATCTAGGGGTCAATTATGGTATGGGTTTCTTTCTTTTGAGTCCCTTTGCTTGTGGTAGTGGACGAGATATAGCAGGTCCTTCCTCTCTTTTGGTCTCTTCTGACCTGGCCTACTCCATTAGGCGTAGGAAATTTTATTTGCAAGTAACAAGGAGATATCACAGCTCTTATGTCGTTCAACAATGGTTCTCCAAGAATTACGTTGTAGGACACAGAGCTCGACTTCACAATCATAAACAGCACCTATCGGGTCACATCTTTAGGATTTTCTCCTAAGGTAACAGGCAGTGACACGGACCCGACCACATCCACCTTTTCACTTGCGAAGCCAAACAATGGTGTCTTGACAGGTTTTAATCTATCTTCACTGATGCTCATCTTCTCAAAGCAATTCCAATAAATGAGGTTCACTGAGCTGCCATTATCCACAAAAATTCGACTAACAGGATGCTTGGCCACTACTGCAGATATTACCATTGGTCATCGTGACAAGTGACCATATTTCCTTTATCAAAGGGGGTGAATACGATGGACTCCTCGTCCTTCTTTTCTCCTATCACTGAATTGATTTGACAACTTCCAACCATGGAATCTCCTCCCCATATAACATTTATGGTTAGGCCTATAGGTTCATTATCTTCTTATGGGCCTCTCTGATCACCCCTTGCTTCACCATTTCTCCTTCTATCTGCTCCCTTCTCTATTCTATTATTGTTATAGTGCCTATTCTTCGGCAAATTATTTCTCCGATTGTATGAAAAATAGAGGGCTCCCCCATTCCTCCAAAGGTATTTGTCTATTTTCCCTTCTCGAGCCAGTTTCTCAAGTTGATTCATTAGCTCCCTACATTTCTCGAGTGCCCATTTGTAGAATGAAAATCACAATAAGAATCTACGCCTCGTACCATACTTCCCATTGCTTTTTTAGGAAATTGTAGCGGTCCTATCTCTTCTATAGCTGCAAGAATTGAGGCTCTAGGCTTATTAAGTTGAGTGTAACTATCATATTTAAACTTTGAAGCCTTGTTGGACTTATCTCTGCTTTTATCAATAGATTCTCTTTCCCGTTTCCTTCCCCCTTCGAGATCATGAGTTTGTACCATTTTCAACACTTCCTTCTGTCTTAATAACATCATTAAGTTGAGTGATATATTTGTTAGCTCTGGTGAACAACTCCGAGAGTGTTGTTGGTTGATCTAGAGAAAGTGACTCTTGTAGCTTCTCAGACCTAGTCCCTTTTAACATTGCTGCTACTGCGACACCGACCTGTAAGTCCCTTACTTCCAAAGTTGCATCTCGGAATCGATCCACATAACTTCTTAGTGATTCCTTACTTCCTCGTTTAAATGTAAGTAGATAAGTAGGTTCTTTCTTCCTCTGGCTGTTAACTACGAAGGCCTTCAGAAATTCGCTTCGCAATTGGTCGAAGGAGGCAATGGACCCCTTAGACAAACTGTTGAACCACTTCATCGCATGCCCTATTAGAGTGAGTGAAAAGGCCCTGCACATTATCTCCCATCCATGTAGTAACATCAAGGCCTCGTAGTTTTGCATATGATCATAGGGATCCATTTTCCTTGTATATGCGGTCATTTACAGCATTTTGAATTTCAGGGGCAGCAATTTTTGCATGATGGTTGCGCTAAATGATACCCTTCTCCTCTGGCTTTCTCTACCGACACCACCTTTTTCTCTTCCAGTACTTGTTCTATCATCTTCTTCATATCCACATTGAGAGCAGGTTGATTTCTATTCCTTTCAGTATGGGACAAGTCAGGCTGGTCCTCAACAACTATCTCTTTCTCTTTACTTCAAGGTGCATCGCCTCTGTCATCTGCGTGTTCTAGGAGTGGGTCAAACTCTGACTTGGCCCTCCATGTGCTCTCTTCATCAACACCAACCTTTCCAGCACCTCCAACACCATGTCCCAAGTCAGTCCCGGTAAGATTTGACAGACTCTGGCGTAAGGCGGAAGACCTTGCCAACCCTACCGCAGCCTCAGCACCCTGTCGCATAGCCTCAAAACCCTATCGCCTAAGCCCTGCCTCAGGTCCCAACTCTACCGCATCCTCATTCTCCCGCTGAAAACCTGCGGCAGGCCTTCTGTTCCCAAGTCCTGCCTTACCCTGCTGGTTCTGAGTCTCTCCCGTAGAACGCACCTCCTGTCTTAGTAAGGGGTCTGTCGTCGCTTGAGTACCCTATCGCCTGCGACGATACCCCTTTGCTCGTCTCTTCCACAGGGTTCTGTACAGGCTGCAGCAAGTTCAATTGCAGGCGGACTCCCTTAAACAGATCTACCATGGCCCTCGATGCCTGGGTTGTTTCCTCGCTCTACCGCGTCAGAGTTTCAAATTCCGCCACAGATATTGTTGTACTCTCTTCTTCCCTGTTCACCTATGTCTTGTGACATATCGATTGTTCAGGAGAACTCACAGAGTTCTCGTCGCTTCCATCTCTAACAGTAGTCGATCTTATTCTCACCATCTTCAAAGTTTTGATTGGCTTTTATTTCAGTTCCCATAAACGGCGTCAATTGTTGTTGCACAAAACAACAATGAGTGATTGCTGACGTAAGTGTCTATCTTTTTCTCCATGTGTCTCCTAAAAGCTTCTACAAAATAAGAAAAGTTAGAGAAATGCAAGGGGTGGTTCCCTGCGTAGGCACTCCGATGCTTAAGTTAGCCAAAGATTCTTAAGTATAGGGAACGTAAAAGCTAGAAGTCAAAAATTAGAAAGTAAAATAATACATGTGGCCTATTTATAGGCAAGTAAATTGTCAGTATTGCAGAGTAATTACCTAGAGGGTAATTTTGTCCTTTTAGAAGAGTTTGTTCCCGTACGGCACTAAAACATCATCTGTCATCTAATTTTGGTGGTAGAGGTTTGTTGCGACACGGGAAGATAACAAAACGTGATCACCCTCGATTGGCAGCACGTTATGACCTGCCGCACGCGGCAGGCTATGACTTGTCGTACGTGGCAGGCCCTATCGCCGGCAGGAGGGTTCTCCCGCATAAGCTCTCCCACGCCATCGCCTACTGCCACGTGGCCCAACAGCTTTATGTCACGTGGCACCCTCTGTCGCCTTTTGGACCTTAGCCCGATGGACTTAGGTTTTTCCAATCAAGCAACACTATACCGATGGAATACCAAAGCTTTATCAACAGAGTAATATTTTATCAAATTTACAAGAAGTATAATAATTTATCAAATTTATCGATAGAATGCCTTTGAAACATTAAAGGAATTTACCGACTAAACAAAAATCCGTTAGTAAGTTGTCGTTAAAAATTGTGAGGCGCAAAAAAAATTTACATGCCTAAGTTGCAGACGGACTAATCCACGGATAAGTCATCAGTAAAAACAGTGAGAAGAAAAAAATTAGGTGCCTATGTTGCCAACTAACTATTCCGTTGATAATTCATTGGTGATTAAAATGTCGATGGATTACCAACGGAATAATTCATCGATAAGCCGTTTAATGGATGGTTAATGAAACAAACAATTTGCTTTTTGATCCAACAGAATAATTTTGTCAGTAAATCCAAATCCCTAAAATCTCCAAACCTGACCCTCTGCCTATTTTCACCGACTTCTTATCGACAAGAACTGCCGACGAAAATTATTTACCGATCGATTTTTTAAAATTTTTTTGGAAAAAATTACTAACAGAAAAATATGCTCCCCAGCAAACTAACGATGAACTCTCTGTCAATATTTTCCGATGAAATACCAACAAAAAATTTAGTTAGCGACAGAAATCAATTACTGACAAGGCAAATTTTGATAATTTTATTGATGAATTTTTCATGGGTATTTTTATCAATAAATTACTTAGCGACCGAATATCAAGTACTATCAAAGGAAAATTTCATCGATAATACCATGTTATTTGGTAGTGTAACTCCAAATCAGAATTACATTGGATAGTAGAATATCTTTAGGTCAGATTGTATTGTTTTTTAATAAATTAATGTAAGTCTCATTTTCCTTCAAAAAAATTGACAATAATTAGTTATATACATATATATATATATATATATATATATATATATATATATATATATGGTGGACAACCGCTCCTTCTTCTTTTCTCTCCCTAACTTGAAAAAAAAACAAAATTTGAAAGATAAAAGAGTAAATTCATTTTCTTGAATTTCTTTTAATTAATTATATTATCACCATGCATTAGACTTGTCTAAGGGTTGGGCCACTCGTTGAATCTCGAAAACTTGCCAATTTTTTAGAGTGCTTAGACAAAAATATTATATGTAATTAACGAGCTTGGATAAAATTTTTAAACCTGATCAAAAATTGAGTCGGATTTGGGTTTGACCTTTTCGGTACCCAAGCTGAACTGAATATAATTAAAATTAAAAGTTTTTATTATATTTATAAGTCTAATATAATTATATGTATATAAAATATTATTAATAGATAAATATGATTTATATGTAATAAAAAAATTAACATGTAAATTTTGACAAATCAAATTAAATTTTAAATAGAATAAAAGAATAAAAAACAAATAAAAAAATTAAAATAAAAAATAAATAAAATAATATTTAGGCCGAAGGAAGTTAGACTCAGACTTGTATATAAATCGGTATTATATGATCTAATTCTAACCCAAACTCAACTCGATCCACTTATAAACAGATTTACCGCATATAGTAAGCTCTTAATAATTTGGGTCCATTACCCTATTTTAAAATTCTTGTATTACTCTTTTCTTTTTCTCGGTTACCTTACCTTACCCATGTGATCTTTTAAGAATCCAACCAATCTTATAAATCCTACCAAATCCGACAGTTCAAAATAATCAGGATTTCATATCAATCACGTTAATTTGCAAGGAATCTGGCATCTCTATGATTCTACAAATTTGAAGAGAAAGTCAAGATCAGATGCATGGAGTGACGTACGTGCTTACGCCGTGCTAAGTCAATCCTCCATTTTAAAAATATACTTAAAAGTTTATGCTTTCTCTCTCCGCTTTGAATACAGTACACAAACAAACACGATGATCAATGGGCGTTGGTGGTTTCTTTCTAGTTTCTAATCAAAATAGCGTTTGATGTTTTGTACTTAGAAGCAGATGAATCTTTGAGAGATTTTGTCATCAATTCGGTCATATTCCATTTTATGTTTTCTTATTAACTATTTCTTTACTTTCGGGACCATTCTGAATTTTCATACAGCCCAGCATGCATGCTTGCATGTGTGCATGTTTGGTATGAAAAGGACCTTCAGCTTCGATTCAAACCTACAATTGAACTTGCTGGCTTTTGTCGTTGACTCCATCGAGATAACATATTTTACCGATTCTACGACTACAAGTATTGTACATCTTCCTCTCAAGTCCCACAGCCCCACTCCTGGTATTTTATTGAAATTGAAGGTACTAGTAAGCTTTTATCACGTTAGGTTTTTTAACTTATGCTTCGTACATGCGAAACATGTGCCTCAACTCATGGATGCATAGGGATGATAATGGGTACCCTAAAACGGGTAGCCAGCACTATTTAATCTGATTAAGAAGAATTAGGATAATATTTAATGAGATTCAAATAGGGTTCAAGTAGTAAAATTATTATACATGACATATTCAGATAGGATTCAGATAGTTATCTTAAGATATCTGTTACTTGAACCTGATTATAAATAATTATTGATTAATATGATATTTATATTTTTTATTTATAAATCATTTATTATTAATGTTATATTTAATTATATTAATTCATTAAATATTGTAATTATGATTTTTAACTTTATTTTTACGAGTTAAATTAACTTTCATTAATTTAATTTTTTTAATAAGTTATTCTAAAATTAATTTAAAATTTAAATTTAAAAATCAAATTTTGACTTAATAAATAAATATTTAACGGGTTTGAACAATTAACGAGTATTTTTTATATTATCAGGTAAGAGTTCAAGTAACACAAATCATAATTGAGTAATTAATTGAGTTCAAGTATTATGAAAATTAATCAAATTTGAATTTAAATATTTCAAAATTAATGAGTATCCGTCACGTTTATGTTTCTATGCATGTATGACACGTTGTTTTACATCAACTACTGAAAATTCAGATTAACAGGAAGACAAAATTGAACCGAAGGCCCACATGAGCCTAACCAAACTGGATTCCTGTCCACTACCTCCAACTCCTAGTACTTTTCAGATTCCTGGCCCAACTTCAGTAAAAACCAATTCAGAAGAAAGCCGTTCATGCTTCAGCCCTCTGGTTTCTCCTGGCTTAGATTTACCCTCTAATTGTTCGAGGTCTCTTGCACCTCTTGTCACATTCTTAGCCTAATTTGTTCGAAGTTAGACATTTATTATAAATTCATTGCTAAAATTATGGACCAGAGTCAATGCTCACAATTCCCATATCCGAAGGAACTAATTCTCTAAACATTTTGAGTTGGTTTATCAAATTATTACCATATCCATCTCAACATGTTCCATGTGCTGCATCTCTTATGTGGAGATCTCCGACATACACGATTTTGCAATTGTAATGTACAATGTCTGGTTGAACTTGACATTTTACAAATGTTTCCTGACATTTTACAAATGTTTCCGGTAAATATATGAGAAGATGAAACATTTGATATCCTAATCTAAACTTCAGGCTTGACGATGAGAGCAAATTCTCTGAAACAGATACATCAGTTCTTGTGACAAAATGCTAGAGGCAATCAGTCGTATAGACCACATAGAATGTCAAAACGACAACTAAATTTACAGAATAAAGCCCTAATTCTTACACACAGCTGCCACCACAGAAGCCTTCAATTCAAAAGATGCAGCAGGAAAGGCAAAGGCAGATTTCATTTCTTGCCTAGATAACCACTTAAAAGTTACTCTTTCTGAATTATTGTTCCACATTCCAGTTCTTGCCTAAAATAGCTCTTGAATATGAGGGTAGGAAAAAAGTTGTTTGCTGAATGCCAAATGATGGGTAAGCCGTAAGCAGGAGCACTACATACCAGCGGCATTAGAATTTCCCCTTTTAAAACTAACTCGGCGGTGAGTTGGAACAGCCACAGTAAAAGAGTAGCGGGAAGAGACCGAAATGTTAGCTTGAGCCAAGCCAGAAGTCTCAGGCACAAGCCTTTGAATAGGATCAGCATATAATCTGCTCAGACTTCCAGTGGTTGGGACAGCATGATAAACTACATCAGAAGACAGTTCAACTGCATAGGATGACGTTATAGCATGTCTTTGTGAGGACTGGTATGGTGCTGCAGGAGGCAGACTATAGTGGCTGGCAACTTTTTCTGGTTGAGAAGCAATTTCTCTTGTAATTGGCCATTGTGATGTATGATACTCACTTCCATGTCCAGCAACTCTATCCCTTGGCATTGCCTCCAGCGCAAACCCATACCTGTTAAAATTCTTTTGCATCAAGGACGGATCCAACCACTTGATAATTGACTAAAATTTGGGATCATCATAAACAAATACAAGATAGATCACCTGAACCAAACCCATGTAATTTTCAACAGAACTCAATATCCGATAATTAAGTAGGAAATAAATTGTAATTATTCCAAAAAAGAACAAGAAAAAAAAATCCAAAATAACCCCTCAACATGCTTGAAGAAATGACAGGATTATTATAACTATAAAGATCAGGATAAGTGGAAAGAAGAAAAGTACTGAAAATGTCAACCCAAACTGTGGAGAAAATGAATTTTAATGAAGAAAAGGGCCAAACTTTTCCTGAACTCGAAACACGAGATTAAAAGAGAAAGACTTAAATGAATGATTACAGAAAGCAAAAGGGTATAGAAAAATGTATGAAAAATAAACAGATCAATGGTTAAACACAAACAGTAAAATTTAAACCAAGAGAAGGAAACATTCTATACCAGATAATACGGGTCAAGGAAAAGGGGAAAAAGAGTATACCTTTGATATAGGTCATAAGCAGAAGATGGGGGTTTCTCAAGCAAGTAAACCTTGTGTGCTTCATGTTGGATTATGCCCTTAGAACCATTCATTAGATGATTGACTTTGGCATTTTTATGTATCATGATATTTTATTTATAGTTCATTATTATATTTGTCTTATAACTGCGTAATGTAATCTTATATGATAATGTCCTTAGAATAGTAATAACACACTATTCTTAAAATATCCCTAGGTGAAGGAAACCGAAACAAACATGCAGTGGAATTTAAATCATTCGGCCTCTACCAGGATCGATTCGGAGAGTTGCCTGATTAGGGTTTTGAGATTTTATCTAACGTTTTCTTTGATTTTTGTTGTTGGTCAAGTCACAAGCAACAACCTTTCGTTCCTACCTCTATGGTATCCACACGAACGGATCTCACGACTCTTGAACGTCTCACGATCAGAAGCCTTAAGGAGCGTTTTTTTTATTCTTTATAACCGAACTGCTAGCTTCGATTAAAAGAATACTTTTCTGTTTTTTAATTGTTGTACGGCTATGTTTCAGAAAACATCCTTTTATAGGCAGTAAATTTTACCCTAAAATTTACTGCCAAAAAGAACTCTAATCTTACTTAGAATAGGATTAGTGATATCCCTAATCTAATTCAGAATATGATTAATTATATCCTTAATCCAATTCAGAATATGATTAATTAAGCTCCTCATTGATCTGTTTTAAGTGTGCGACCCAATAGGTTCTCAAAACAATGGCAATGACAAAATTGTCACAGGCAATGAGTGGTATCTAGCAACACATCATTGAGGAACACCCTTGCTCCCAACCTTTTATTCACTCTTAAAAGGAATTACAAGTCTGCTGCGTGGACTCTCTCTTACATGGCCTGAGTTCCCCAACTCAGTCTGTTCCCTTCCTTTAAGGATCTGCCTAATTGATTCCCTTGAATCCCAATTCCAATTGCATTGCATGAGAGGTCCACTGCTGTACACGACTTTATTTATAGGCAATACTGTGACTGACATACCCAGCCATTAGGAACTCTAGTCTATCTAAAATTCCTAGGAGACCAAGCTCAACAGAAACTCTTCACCCGCCAGAGTCCTTGCCGCACAATGCCTCTGCCCAGTCTGTCCAGTGCTGGCGGTCGCCAGCTCATATCTTGAGTGCCAGGTGTGCGCACTCATCCAGGGTCCGTCCTTAGCTATTAGAATCCTTCTTGGACTCAACTAGCTATCCGCGCATCTCAGATCGCACCTAGAAGTGTTTCGTCCGCCAGCTGCCTTCTCTGTCCCAGTCCTGGTCGAACTCCACTTCTCAGAGTCCTGGTCCGCGTCTGCCTCTTCTTCAGCATCCGCGCGCTCATCCAATTAGAGTCCTGGTCGGACTAGACTTCTGGCCCGCGTCTGCTTCCCTCCAGCATCCGCGCGCACCCATCCAATCAGAGTCCTGGTCGGACTAGGCTTCTGGCTCGCGTCTGCTTCCCTCATCAGCATCCGCGTGCGCCCATCAACCAGAGTCCTGGTCGGACTAGACTTCTGGCTCGCGTCTGCTTCCCTTCAGCATCCGCACGCGCCCAGCCGATCAGACTACCCGCGGTCCTGGTTCCGCGCACCATTGCACACTATCCAGACATGTGCTGCGCTGCCTCCTACCACAGCGCGTACATCCTGCACGCCTCGATTGCCATCCGCGCATGCCACCCACATGCTTCTGCCTCCACAGCCAACGAAAGCCTGTCCCATGCCCGCTCCCAAGGCATGGCTAGTCTCGGCCTGCACTAGCTTGCGCACAGGCGTGCCCCAGCTCACTAGGGGTAACAAACTCTCCCCCACCGAATGGAGCCGACGTCCTCGTCGGGAGGTTGTCTAAACGAGCCCACTGCTCCTTGCATCCACACACTGTCCCATAGTGCTGCAAGAGTTTCTCAAACGAAACATTTCTCCAATTCTGACCACATGTATCCTGAGCATAACGATCGCCATCGAGCATCTTCACCGTATGCTGACTTGATAGCATCACCCTTGCTATCTTGGCAATGCGGGCACGAGGAACAGCCCCCAACATCGCCCACACATCAAAACGATCAGCCACTACCAAGATAGATCCCCATCTATCATGCGCGCGTAATCCTACCTGAAACAAAGACTCCCCCAATCTGTCTAGAGTCTGTAGTGGTTGAAACAGTGAAGGAAACTGAAAACAAACATGCAGCGGAATTTAAATCATTCGGCCTCCACCAGGATCGATTCGGAGGGTTGCCTGATTAGGGTTTCGAGATTTTACCTAACGTTTTCTCAGATTTCTGTCGTTGGTCGAGTCACAAGCAACAACTTTTCGTTCCTGCCTCTATGGTATCCACACGAACGGATCTCACGACTCTTGAACGTCTCACGATCAGAAGCCTTAAAGAGTGTTTTTGATTCTTATAATCGATTTGCTAGCTTCGATTAAAAGAATACCTTTTCTGTTTTAATTGTGCGGCTCTGTTTTAGAAAAAAACACCCTTTTATAAGCAGTAAATTTTACCCTAAAATTTACTGCCAAACAGAACTCTAATCCTACTTAAAATTGGATTAACTATATCCTTAATCCAATTCAGAATAGGATTAGATATATCCTTAATCCAATTCAGAATAGGATTAATTAAGCTCCTCATTGATCCGTTCTAAGTGTGCGACCCAATAGGTTCTCAAAACAATGGCAATGACAAAATTGTCATAGGCAATGAGCAGTATCTAGCAACACATCATTGCTACCCATGTAACGAGAATGTCAATGACTCGACATAACCTTACTCGTGATAGATGTTACCGTGTAGTCTAATCCCTTTATCCTTTGATGTCTTGATTAGACACAAGTCATGGAATGTGTCACACTTGTATAGTCTAATCAGCGTTTCTTGATTCCTGAGTAGACTAATTAAACAAATAAAATCAATATCTCATATTGAGTTATTCAAGCACGGCCATGCATTTCTTAGTCTCACTCTATCAAAGGGCCCAAGACATCACTCTTGTTATATAAGAGGGATAAATCCTATCTTGATCACTCAACATCCCTCTACATAGATCAAGGCATACCCAATTACTACCTTTATAGTCTATCCTGTTACGAATGACATCTAGCAGCATTAAAGTATGCAATTCTCTATGTTGGGATCTCTGATGATCTCAAGTCAAAGGATCACATACACCATCATCACTATGAGAATCGCTTATGACACTCATATAACAATCCATGTAGCGTTCTCATGGAGGGTCGATCCAGTACATAGTTCTCTAACATGTACCTATGTGATGACTTGATATCCTATATCCATGACAATGGTCATCAGTCAACCACATACTAGTCTTATCATATCATTGTTATCCTTGTTCACAATAATACTTGACTAGGGATATTTTAAGAATAGTGTGTTATTACTATTCTAAGGACATTATCATATAAGATTACATTACGCAGTTATAAGACAAATATAATAATGAACTATAAATAAAATGTCATGATACGTAAAAATGCCAAAGTCAATCATCTAATGAATGGTTCTAAGGGCATAATCCAACAATCTCCCACTTGCACTAAGACCATTCACTCATGTATCTAATACCTAGTGACCTAGTGTGACGATCATGTCTCTGTTGCGTCAAAGGCTTCGTCAGTGGGTCGGCGATGTTATCATCAGTTGGTACTTTGCATATCCTCACATCTCCTCTCTCGATGATATCTCGAATGAGATGGAAGCGCCATAGTATATGTTTGGATCGTTGGTGAGATCTAGGTTCTTTAGCTTGTGCGATGGCTCCATTGTTGTCACAATAGAGCTCAATCGGATCTGTAATGCTAGGAACAACTTCAAGCTCAGTAATGAACTTCCTGATCCAAACAGCCTCCTTAGCAGCTTCAGAGGCAGCTATATACTCAGCCTCTGTTGTAGAATCGGCCATGGTCGCCTGCTTTGAACTCTTCCAGCTCACAGCACCACCATTAAGGCAAAACACATAACCAGACTGCGATCTATAGTCATCTTTATCAGTTTGGAAGCTAGCATCAGTGTAACCTGTTACAATGAGCTCTTCCTCACCTCCATATCAAGAATGTATCCTTAGTCTTTCTCAAGTACTTAAGAATATTCTTGACAGTGATCCAGTGACGTTCACCAGGATCAACTTGATATCTACTCGTCATGCTCAAGGCATACGAGACATCGGGATGTGTGCATAACATGGCATACATAATGGATCCAATAGCAGATGCATATGGAACTTTACTCATACGTTCTCTCTCTTCTTGTGTTGTAGGACACTGTTCTTTTGAGAGAGTAATGCCATGTGTCATAGGCAAGAATCCTTTCTTGGAATCCTGCATGCTAAACCTCTTTAGCACTTTATCTATGTATGCACTTTGACTTAGGCCAATTAATATCCTTGATCTATCTCTATAGATCCTTATACCCAGTACATAGGTAGCTTCGCCCAAGTCCTTCATTGAAAAGCAATTCCCTAACCAAGTCTTTACAGACTGAAGGGTAGGGATGTCATTCCCAATGAGTAGTATGTCATCTACATACAACACCAGGAAGACAATAGTTCTCCCACTGACCTTCTTGTAGACACAAGGTTCATCTTCGTTCTTGATGAAACCAAACTCTTTGATTGCATCATCAAAACGAAGATTCCAACTTCGAGAAGCTTGCTTTAGTCCATAAATAGAACGTTGCAGCTTATAAACCTTTCCAGCATTTTTTGGATCAACAAAACCCTCAGGTTGTGTCATGTACACATCCTCGAGTAGCTTTCCATTAAGAAAAGCGGTCTTGACGTCCATTTGCCAGATTTCATAATCATGGTATGCAGCTATCGCAAGCAAGATCCTAATGGATTTGATCATCGCGACTGGTGAAAAAGTTTCATCATAGTCAATACCATGAATTTGTTTAAAACCTTTTGCAACCAATCACCCTTTATAGGTATGAACATTTCCTTCCATGTCGGTTTTCTTCTTAAAAACCCATTTACACCTTATAGGTTTTACCCTTTCGGGTAAGTCAACCAAGGTCCAAACTTGGTTGGCATACATGGATTCCATCTCAGATCTCATGGCTTCAAGCCATTTCTCAGAGTCTGGCCCTGTAATAGCCTCTTGATAGGTAGTAGGCTCATCTTGGTCCATGAGCAATACATCACCGTTCTGAGTCATTAGAAATCCATATCTCTGTGGCTCATGATGTGTTCTAACTGATCTACGCAAGGCTTGTGTCTCTTGAGCAGGCGGTTGCTCCACAACAGCTTGTGGTTCTGGTTCCACAACAACTTGTGGTGCTTGCTCAGGCTCCATCTCAACATCGGGTGCGCTATCTTGTAGCTCTTGAATTTCTTCAAGTTGTACTTTTCTCCCACTAGTTCTTCTAGAAATGAATTCTCTTTCTAGAAAGACACCTGTTCGAGCTACAAACACTTTGCGCTCAGTGGGATTGTAAAAATAATATCCTTTAGTTAATTTAGGATATCCCACAAAATAGCACTTATCAGATTTAGGTGCAAGTTTGTTAGAGACTTGACGTCTCACATAAGCCTCACAACCCCAAATCTTCGTAAAAGATATACTGGGACGTTTACCAGTCCATATCTCATATGGTGTCTTTGGAACTGATTTAGATGGAACACGATTCAGTGTAAAAGCAGCTGTTTCTAATGCATGTCCCCAAAAGGATTCTGGAAGATCTGTATGACTCATCATTGATCGAACCATATCTAATAAAGTTCGATTTCTCCTTTCAGATACACCATTCCATTGTGGTGTACCTAGAGGAGTGAGTTGTGAGACAATCCCACACTCTTTAAGATAGTCATAAAATTCTTGGCTTAAGTATTCACCACCTCGTCTGATCGAAGTGCCTTAATGCTCTTGCCAAGTTGGTTTTGTACTTCATTCTTGAATTCTTTGTGTTGGATTATGCCCTTAGAACCATTCATTAGATGATTGACTTTGGCATTTTTTTATGTATCATGACATTTTATTTATCATAGTTCATTATTATATTTGTCTTATAACTGCGTAATATAATCTTATATAATAATGTCCTTAGAATAGTAATAACACACTATTCTTAAAGTATCCCTAGTCAAGTATTATTGTGAACAAGGATAACAATGATACGATAAGACTAGTATGTGGTTGACTGATGACCATTGTCATGGATATAGGATATCAAGTCATCACATAGGTACATGTTAGAGAACTATGTATTGGATCGACCCTCCATGAGAACGCTACATGGATTGTTATATGAATGTCATAAGCGATTCTCATAGTGATGATGGTGTATGTGATCCTTTGACTTGAGATCATCAGAGATCCCAACATAGAGAATTGCATACTTTAATGCTGCTAGATGTCATTCGTAACAGGATGGACTATAAAGGTAGTAATTGGGTATGCCTTGATCTATGTAGAGGGATGTTGAGTGATCAAGATTGGATTTATCCCTCTTATATAACAAGAGTGATGTCTTGGGCCCTTTGATAGAGTGAGACTAAGAAATGCATGGCCGTGCTCGAATAAGTCAATATGAGATATTGATTTTATTTGTTTAATTAGTCTACTCAGGAATCAAGAAACGCTGATTAGACTATACAAGTGTGACACATTCCATGACTTGTGTCTAATCAAGACATCATAGGATAAAGGGATTAAACTACACGGTAACATCTATCACGAGTAAGGTTATGTCGAGTCATTGACATTCTCGTTACATGGGTAGCAATGATGTGTTGCTAGATACCGCTCATTGCCTGTGACAATTTTGTCATTGCCATTGTTTTGAGAACCTATTGGGTCGCACACTTAGAACGGATCAATGAGGAGCTTAATTAATCCTATTCTGAATTGGATTAGGGATATAACTAATCCTATTCTAAGTAGGATTAGAGTTCTGTTTGGCAGTAAATTTTAGGGTAAAATTTACTACCTATAAAAGGGATGTTTTTCTAAAACATAGCCGCACTTTTAAAAAAACAGAAAACAAAAACATTCTTTTTAATCGAGGCTAGCAATTCGGTTATAAGGAATTTAAAAGCTCTTTAAGGCTTCTGATCGTGAGACGTTCAAGAATCGTGAGATCCGTTCGTGTGGATACCGTAGAGGCAGGAACGAAAAGTTGCTGCTTGTGACTCGACCAACGACAGAAAATTCAGAGAAAACGTCAGGTAAAATCTCGAAACCCTAATCAGGCAACTCTCCGAATCGATCTTGGTGGAGGCCGAATGATTTAAATTCCGCTGCGTGTTGTTTCGGTTTCCTTCACTTTGAACTTTTCAAAAGATTCTGACTTGTGTCTCATAAGATACACATAGCCATATCTACTGAAATCATCAGTAAATGTAATAATGTACATAAACCCACCTCTGGCCTGTGTGTTTAAAGGTCCACATACATCTGTATGTACTAAACCCAATAAATCACTTGTCCTTTCACTATGTCCTTTGAAAGGGGCTTTAGTCATCTTACCCATCAAACAAGATTCACATGTCTCATACGATTCAAAATCAAATGAGTCCAAAATTCCATCTTTATGGAGTTTGGAAATGCGATTCTCATTTATGTGTCCCAAGCGACAATGCTAGAGATATGTTGGATTTTGATCATTAGATTTAATCCTTTTAGCATTTATGTTATAAATAGGCATATCAAGATTTAGAATGTAAAGACCATTAATTAGTTGTCAATACCATAAAAGATATCATTTAAATAAATGGAGCAACAGTTGTCCTTTATTATAAATGAAAAACCCTTCTTGTCCAAACAAGAAATAGAAATAATGTTTTTAGTGATGGAAGGCACATAATAACAATCATCTAATTCTAAAACAAGCCCTGTGGGCAATGTCAAAATATAAGTTCCTACAGCTAATGCAGCAACCCTTGCTCCATTTCCCACTCGTAGGTCGACCTCGCCCTTAGTCAACGATCTACTCCTTTTGAGTTCCTGCACATTTACACAAATGTGAGAACCACATCCAGTATCTAATACCCATGATGAAGAAGTAGATAGATTAACTTCTATAACATAAATACCTGAAGTGGAAGTCTCACTGCCTTTCTTCTTCTTTAGCTCTTCCAGGTATTTGTTGCAATTCCTCTTCCAATGTCCGATCTCACCGCAATGGAAGCATTTCCCTTCTTTGGCAACCCCACCTTTAGGCTTCAGTGCAGTATCATTGGGCTTGAACTTGCCATTGGCTTTATTACCTTTTTTCTTGCCCTTTGCATTAGCCCTGCCCTTAGCTTTCTTAACTATTAAGACATCTTTGGGCTTGGCCTTTTTCATGTTGGATTCAGCTGTTTTCAACATGCTAAGTAACTGTGGCAGAGTCTTGTCAATTTCATTCATGTTGTAATTAGCAACAAACTGACTGTAGCTGTCTGGCAACGATTGCAGAATCACATCAGTGGCCAACTCTTGGCCCAAAGGAAATCCCAATCTTTCAAGGTTTTCAATATACCCAATCATCTTGAGCACATGAGTACCAACGGGAGTCCCCTCTGCCATCCTACACTGAAACAATGCCTTAGAGACATTGTACCTTTCTTGCCTAGCTTCCTCTTGATAGAGTTGCTTGAGATGCTCGATCATATCGAACGCATCCATTTCCTCATGTTGCTTTTGAAGCTCATGACTCATAGAGGCAAGCATAAGGCAACTAACATCTAATGCATCATCTTGATGCTTCTTATAAGCATCTCTTTCTGCCCTTGGAGCATTAGAGGGTGGTTCCTCAGGTAAGGGAATCTCAAGGACATACAACTTCTTTTCTTGCTTGAGGACTATCCTCAGTTCCTGTACCAATCCAGGAAGTTTGTCCCATTCAACTTGTCCTTCTCACGGACAGATCGCAGTGAAAGTGTGTTATTTGTGTTTGATGCCATGATAATCTACAACAGAAATATGCAAAATATAAGTATCATGAATGCATTCATTTAATTAAATATTTATTTATTAAATGATGCTCCCACTATTTTTATCGAATCAACAACCCTCACTATTAATTCGGAAAAATTATCACATAATTTCTCTAGTGGGCCAAGATCCATATTTCACCTTATCTAGAGTTAGCTTTGGCTAATCGCCCAAGATTTGGCTATTTAGGTAGGCAACACTTACCAATTACATCTCATGTAACTCTTGGATAGTTGGGTGAACAACACTTGTTCTAATTCATCTCATGAATGGAAGCCCAACTTTATGCCTCTAAATTCCCAATCCTATTGAGGAAATCTAGTTAAGTCAACCCAATTTATAGCCTTTGGATATCATTATTATCCCATCGCGTCTTACTAAGATAGATATGATATTTTGCTTTGGCAAATATAACAAAATCGATTCTAACCTTGACGAGTGCTATTCATTGGTAGGCATCTATTATTGACTTAATTTAATTTGAGGGATTTTCTTAGTTTATTGAATAAGATCTCACCAATTTTACTTTTTTTTTTAAATTATCATATGATTTTCATATCATAAACGTACAAAATAAACCATGCATCTCATGCAATTAAGCAATAAAATAAACGTGACATAGTTATAGCCCAAACTAAATGGATTTCCCAAGCCAATGAGAAACCCTAAGGGTTAACCTAAGGGTAACAGCATCTTCTCCAAGTGCCTCTTTGGTCATCCTTTGCATGGTTGTCAGCTCCATTAGTGTTGATCACCATCAACTCATACTTAGCTAAATTCTAACCCTATACTACGTTACAATTACATAGTTTAAGAGAAACCTCGAGTTACATTCGAGGGGAGTAAGATGAGAAAAGAATGTACAACTAGAATTTCAAGAACAAGGCACGACACGCAGGTCGTATTTATTAAATTTTACAACCACCAAAATACAATCATATTGGGCTAGGGCTATAACTATGCACCATGCTCAAACAACAACCACCGTGTGTATACAAACAAGTGTAATGCAATTTCAACTTTTAGTTTTATTAATGAGGCACATTTGAAAGGAATTATGACCCTGACTGCGGGGTTCCCAGGGGCGGCAGTATTGACATTGCCAACGCCCTTATCCGGAAGTGTCCTAATCTTATCAAGATGTTCCAGCCAGTATCTCATACTGACTTTAATTTTAGTCGCATTAGAACTCTTATGTAAAAGTGTTTCAAATCTTATCAGGATCTTTATACACTTTCGACATTATTCTGTTTTTTCCATAACGTTTATGCAGAACAGAAACCGCCATTAATAATTCGCATCACAGATTATATCTTACATATAAGTTGAATCGAAATTGATAAATATCATATATATAATTTCAACAATTCAATTTCTAGCCTTTGAATATATCATATACATTTTAATCCGTATTAATCTCATTAAAACGATTGCATGTAATCATAAACAGAAAGTAACTAGAGATCATGCTTTTATCAAAACAAATCAGGGACTCCGAATCTGGCTCTGATACCAAATCCTGATAAGATTAGGACACTTCCGGATAAGGGGTGGGACAGTCAGGTTGACGGCCCTTGTCCAGATTGATGGCTCTTTTGATGATGTCGCGAAAGTGCACGCGGGTGCATCAGGCAGAGGCAGTGAAGGGGTGATGGTCCAGGGAGGACGCCCCATCGATATTGAGATTGCTAGCAAAAAATGGAAGCTAGTTGCTGGCGAGTTTGAGACAGCACGTGTGAGACATATGAGTGCATCCAAGGTCAGGGAGTCCCTTGCACATTGTCTTCACCGACCAAGCACGGACACGCGGATAGTAGACAGGATTGAGGTACCCTCATATGATGCTTTCGATTTTCTTTTCCACTCTAAAATTGGTGATCGGATTAGGCAGGTGTTCAGGGCAAACACTAGCCACTGTCGTGTGAGGCAGCAGGCCAAGGAGGGCTTGGTTCGATGTTGGGTCGTATACAGCCTGTGTTATGCTCGTAGGGGCAGGTTGTGGGTTCCTATGAGTGGAGAACCGACGCGCGTGTTAGCGCATGATCCAGGGATGATTACAGAACATCCAAGCATAGGATCTGTATTTGATTTTATTTTCTGGCTAGGAGACATGGGGTTTTATGTCTGTACCATTGTGATGACTGAGCTAGTGAGACAGACGGGGCTGTTTCAACCACTACAGACTCTAGACAGATTGGGGGAGTCTTTGTTTCAGGTAGGATTGCGCACGCATGATAGATGGGGATCTATCTTGGTAGTGGCTGATCGTTTTGATGTGTGGGCGATGTTGGGGGCTGTTCCTCGTGCCCGCATTGCCAAGATAGCCAGGGTGATGCTATCAAGTCAGCATACGGTGAAGATGCTCGATGGCGATCGTTATGCTCAGGATACATGTGGTCAGAATTGGAGAAATGTTTCGTTTGAGAAACTCTTACAGCACTATGGGACAATGTGTGGATGCAAGGAGCAGTGGGCTCGTTTAGACAACCTCCCGACGAGGACGTCGGCTCCATTCGGTGGGGGAGAGTTTGTTACGCCCTAGTGAGATGGGGCACGCCCGTGCGCAAGCTGGTGCGGGCCGAGACTAGCCATGCCTTGGGAGCAGGCATGGGACAGGCTTTCGTTGGCTGCCGAGGCAGAAGCTTGTGGGTGGCATGCGCGGATGGCAATCGAGGCGTGCAGGATGTACGCGCTGTGGTAGGAGGCAGCGCAGCACATGTCTGGACAGTGTGCAATGGTGCGAGGAACCAGGACCGCGGGTAGTTTGATCGGCTGGGCGCGCGCGGATGCTGAAGGGAAGCAAACGCGAGCCAGAAGTCTAGTTCGACCAGGACTCTGGTTGACGGGAGCGCGCGGATGCTGATGAGGGAAGCAGACGTGAGCCAGAAGCCTAGTCCGACCAGGACTCTGATTGGATGGGTGCGCGCGGATGCTGGAGGGAAGCAGACACGGGCCAGAAGTCTTGTCCGACCAAGACTCTAACTGGATGAGCGCGCGGATGCTGAAGAAGAGGCAGACGCGGACCAAGACTCTAAGAAGTGGAGTTCGACTAGGACTGGGACAGAGAAGGCAGCTGGCGGACGAAACACTTCCAGGTGCGATCTGAGATGCGCGGATAGCTAGTTGAGTCCAGGAGGGACTCTAATAGCTAAGGACGGACCCTGGAGGAGTGCGCACACCTGGCACTCAAGATATGAGCTGGCGACCGCCAGCACTGGACAAACTGGGCAGAGGCATTGTGCGGCAAGGACTCTGGCGGGTGAAGAGTTTCTGTTGAGCTTGGTCTCCTAGGAATTTTAGATAGACTAGAGTTCCTAATGGCTGGGGATGTCAGCCACAGTATTGCCTATAAATAAAGTCGTGTACAGTAGTGGACCTCTCATGCAATGCAATTGGAATTGGGATTCAAGGGAATCAATTAGGTAGATCCTTAAAGGAAGGGAACAGACTGAGTTGGGGAACTCAGGCCTTGTAAGAGAGAGTCCACCCAGCAGACTTGTAATTCCTTTTAAGAGTGAATAAGAGGTTGGGAGTAAGGGTGTTCTTGTAAACGTGTGTGCTTGGCTTTGTGTGTGTGTGCTTATCTTTGCTATCGAGTGTGTACGCGTGCTGGGCTGGTGGTGCGCGCACTGTTGTACGCCAGTGTGCTGTTGGGTGAGTATCGTTTACTCACAGATCGAGTGGCTGAACTAGGCGCGCGGAGAGCCTAGTGCCATCACGGGGCGCAACTAAATCAGTGGAAAAAAGTTGGGTCGTGACAACCCAACTTTTTTCCACTGATTTAGTTGTGCCCCGTGATGGCACTAAGCTCTCCGCGCGCCTAGTTCAGCCACTCGATCTATGAGTAAACGATACTCACCCGACAGAATACTGGCGTACAACAATGCGCGCACCACCAGCCCAGCACGCGCACACACTCGATAGCAAAGATAAGCACACACACACAAAGCCAAGCACACGTTTACAGGAACACCCTTGTCCCCAACCTTTTATTCACTCTTAAAAGGAATTACAAGTCTGCTGCGTGGACACTCTCTTACAAGGCCTGAGTTCCCCAACTCAGTCTGTTCCCTTTCTCTAAGGATCTGCCTAATTGATTTCCCTGAATCCCCGATTCTTAATCAGAGGTCCACTGTCGTACACGACTTTATTTATAGGCAATACTGTGACTGACATCCCCAGCCATTAGGAACTCTAGTCTATCTAAAATTCCTAGGAGACCAAGCTCAACAGAAACTCTTCACCCGCCAGAGTCCTTGCCGCAACATGCCTTTGCCCAGTCTGTCCAGTGCTAGCGGTCGCCAGCTCATATCTTGAGTGCCAGGTGTGCGCACTCATCAAGGGTCCGTCCTTAGCTATTAGAATCCCTCTTGGACTCAACTAGCTATCCGCGCGTCTCAGATCGCACCTGGAAGTGTTTTGTCCGCCAGCTGCCTTCTCTGTCACAGTCCTGGTCGAACTCCACTTCTCAGAGTCCTGGTCCGCGTCTGCTTCTTCTCCAGCATCCGCGCGCGCCCATCCAGTCAGAGTCCTGGTCGGACTAGGTTTCTGGCCCGCGTCTGCTTCCCTCCATCATCCGCGAGCACCCATCAACCAGAGTCCTGGTCGGACTAGTCTTCTGGCCCGCGTCTGCTGCCTCTCCAGCATCCGCGTGCGCCCATCAGTCAAAGTCCTGGTCGGATTAGTCTTCTAGCCCGCGTCTGCTGTCTTTCCAGCATCTGCGAGCGCCCATCAGTCAGAGTCCCGCGGTCCTAGTTCCGCGCACCATTGCACACTGTCCAGACATGTGCTGTGCTGCCTCCTACCACAGCACGTACATCCTGCACGCCTCGATTGCCGTCCGCGCATGCCACCTACATGCTTCTGCCTCCGCAGCCAACGAAAGCCTGTCCCATGCCCGCTCCCAAGGCATGGCTAGTCTCGGCCTGCACCAGCTTGCGCACGGGCGTGCCCCAGCTCACTAGGGCGTAACAAACTCTCCCCCACCGAATGGAGCCGACGTCCTCGTCGGGAGGTTGTCTAAACGAGCCCACTGCTCCTTGCATCCACACACTGTCCCATAGTGCTGCAAGAGTTTCTCAAACGAAACATTTCTCCAATTCTGACCACATGTACCCTGAACATAATGATCGCCGTCGAGCATCTTCACCATATGCTGACTTGATAGCATCACCCTTGCTATCTTGGCAATGCGGGCACGAGGAACAGCCCCCAACATCGCCCACACATCAAAAACGATCAGCCACTACCAAGATAGATCTCCATCTATCATGCGCGCGCAATCCTACCTGAAACAAAGACTCCCCCAATCTGCCTAGAGTCTGTAGTGGTTGAAACAGCCCCGTCTGTCTCACTAGCTCAGTCATCACAATGGTACGAACATAAAACCCCATGTCTCTTAGCCAGAAAATAAAATCAAATACACATCCTATGCTTGGATGTTCTGCAATCATCCATGGATCATGTGCTAACACGCACGTCGGTCCTCCACTCATAGGAACCCACAACCTGCCCCCGCGAGCATACCACAGGCTGTCTATGACCCAACATCGAACCAAGCCCTCCCTGGCCTACTGCCTCACACGACAGTGGCTAGTGTTTGCCCTGAACACCTGCCTCATTTGATCACATCTGTTAGAGTGGACAAGAAAGTCGAAAGCATCATATGAGGGTACCTCAATTCTGTCTACCATCCGCGTGTCCGTGCTTGGTCGGTGAAGACAATGTGCAAGTGACTCCGCTGACCTTGCATCCAAGCAACTAGTTGCGCTCATATGTCTCACACGTGCTGTCTTAAACTCGCCAGCAACTAGCTTCCGTTTCTTGCTAGCAATCTCAATATCAATGGGGCGTCCTCCCTGGACCATCACCCCTTCACTGCCTCTGCCTGATGCACCCGCGTGCACTTCCGCGACATCATCAAAAGAGCTGTCAATCTGGACAAGGGCCGTCAACCTGACTATCCCACCCTTTTTCCCTTCTGATTTCGCCGGCATCAAGGACTTCTCTGCCTTTGTTCCCTCAGTCTCCGTTGGAACAAAGCATGGGCACCTCTCGTTGCCAATCCATAGGCTGCCCAAGTAAGGTATAGGTGCTGCCTTTGCATCATCGAAAAATTCCAACCCGAGGATCAGCTCAAAATCATCAAGCGTCAGTGCTGTAAGCTTACACTCCTGTTCCCATCCGCCCACCTTCATCGCAACAGTGGTCTCACCTAGGACAGGCTATGCCCTCGCATTTACAGCCTTTATCTGACTCGAGCACTTGGAGACGGTCAATCAAAGTCGCTGCACCAACCGCTGGGAGATGAAATTGTTGGTAGCTCCCGTATCCAACATGGCACGCACACCGTGCCCATTCACCTCTGCCTTCACGTACATCAGCCCTTGGTTGGGGCTTTGCTTGCCAACCGTGATAGCATTCAGCAACCGCAAGGGATTGACTCTAAGATTCACCTCACTTTCAGAATCTGTCTGCGCTATTAGAGTAGAAAGCTTTTGCCTACGAGGACAATCCTTCACACGATGAGGGCCATCACAAAGGAAACAACCAGATTTTGGTTTACCTGGGGGTGCATCCGATTCCCCTGAGTCGAATGACTCGCTTTCACTTTGCTTTTTGTCCCGCTTTCTATCTTTTCCACGCCTCCGATTCCTCTTATCCTCCTTGGACTTCTTCTTGTCTGTGTTGGATGGAGAAGATCCAACTCGATAGTCACTCAAACTATCCGCAGCAGCAATAGCCGAAGGTACATCCGTCACCTTCAACCGCCTTAGCTCCACCTGAGCCCAAGGCTGCAGACCCAACAGGAAGTTAAACACCCGATCCTTCTCGGTCATGTTCGTGATTTCCAGCATCAACGAACTGAACTCCTTGACGTAGTCCCGCACAGAACCCGTGTGCCTTAGTTTCTTTAGTGCTTCTCTAGCCTGCCAAGCCGTGTTCATCGGAAGGAACTGCTCTCTCAATTCCTTCTTCAATGCTTCCCACGTCTGGATCACTTCTTGTCCAGCACTTGCATCATCATCCAACCTTGTCCGCCACCACAGTTTAGCATCACCGATGAGGTACATGCTAGTAATCGACACCCGATCACTCTCCGCTACGTGAGCAGCCTTGAAATACTGCTTCATATCCCAGATGAAGTTTTCCAACTCCTTGGCACTTCGACTCCCACCGAACTGCTTAGGCTCCGGGACTTTCAGCTTTGAGGGTCTTTCACCAGCACCGCTACTCGAGGACCCTACAGCAGCCCTCTTTAGCAAACTAACATCAGCTTTAATGTTAGAAAATTTACCTTCAAACCGATCAGACAATGATTGAATCCGCGCGAGCAAGTCATCAAACCGGACCACCATATCCTTTTGGTTATCGCCTACCATCTGCTGCAAATCAGCCATGGCCTGTGACTGAAGCTCCGCTTGCTCCGACAGGGACGCAGCATCAGGGGCTGGCGCACCAACCAGCTCCTCAAGAACACCGACTCTTTCATTGAGTGTTCCAGCCATCTACCATCAGCAATCACACACCGAACACCGGCTCTGATACCAAATTATCACGACCCAACTTTTTTTCACTGAATTAGTTGCGCCCCGTGATGGCACTAGGCTCTCCGCGCGCCGAGTTCAGCCACTCGATCTGTGAGTAAACGATACTCACCCGACAGAATACTGGCGTACAATAGTGCGCGCACCACCAGCCCAGCACGCGCACACACTCGATAGCAAAGATAAGCACACACACACAAAGCCAAGCACACACGTTTACAGGAACACCCTTGTCCCCAACCTTTTATTCACTCTTAAAAGGAATTACAAGTCTGCTGCGTGGACACTCTCTTACAAGGCCTGAGTTCCCCAACTCAGTCTGTTCCCTTTCTCTAAGGATCTGCCTAATTGATTTCCCTGAATCCCCGATTCTTAATCAGAGGTCCACTTCCGTACACGACTTTATTTATAGGCAATACTGTGTCTGACATCCCCAGCCATTAGGAACTCTAGTCTATCTAAAATTCCTAGGAGACCAAGCTCAACAGAAACTCTTCACCCGCCAGAGTCCTTGCCGCACAATGCCTCTGCCCAGTCTGTCCAGTGCTGGCGGTCGCCAGCTCATATCTTGAGCGCCAGGTGTGCGCACTCATCCAGGGTCCGTCCTTAGCTATTAGAATCCCTCTTGGACTCAACTAGCTATCCGTGCGTCTCAGATCGCACCTGGAAGTGTTTCGTCAGCCAGCTGCCTTCTCTGTCACAGTCCTGGTCGAACTCCACTTCTCATAGTCCTGGTCTGTGTCTGCTTCTTCTCCAGCATCCGCGTGCGGCCATCCAGTCAGAGTCCTGGTCGGACTAGGTTTCTGGCCCGCGTCTGCTTCCCTCCAGCATCCGCGCGCACCCATCAACCAGAGTCCTGGTCGGACTAGTCTTTTGGCCCGCGTCTGCTGCCTCTCCAGCATCCGCGCGTGCCCATCAGTCAAAGTCCTGGTCGGACTAGTCTTCTTGCTCGCGTCTGCTGTCTCTCCAGCATCCGCGCGCGCCCATCAGTCAAAGTCCTGCGGTCCTGGTTCCGCACACCATTGCACACTGTCCAGACATGTGCTGCGCTGCCTCCTACCACAGCGCGTACATCCTGCACGCCTCGATTGCCATCCACGCATGCCACCCACATGCTTCTGCCTTCGCAGCCAACGAAAGCCTGTCCCATGCCCGCTCCCAAGGCATGGCTAGTCTCGACCCGCACCAGCTTGAGCACGGGCGTGCCCCAGCTCACTAGTAGGATTAGAGTTCTGTTTGCCAGTAAATTTTAGGGTAAAATTTACTGCCTATAAAAGGATGTTTTCTGAAACATATCCGTACAACAATTAGAAAACAGAAAAGTATTCTTTTAATCGAAGCTAGCAGTTCGGTTATAAAGAATAAAAAAAACGCTCCTTAAGGCTTCTGATCGTGAGACGTTCAAGAGTCGTGAGATCCGTTCGTGTGGATACCATAGAGGTAGGAACGAAAGGTTATTGCTTGTGACTCGACCAACGACAGAAATCAAAGAAAACGTTAGGTAAAATCTCGAAACCCTAATCAGGCAACTCTCCGAATCGATCTTGGTGGAGGCCGAATGATTTAAATTCCGCTGCATGTTTGTTTCGGTTTCCTTCACTGGTATCAAAGCCAGATTCGGAGTCCCTGATTAGTTTTGATAAGAGCATGATCTCTGGTTACTTTCCGTTTATGATTACATGCAATCGTTTTAATGAGATTAATACGGATTAGAATGTATATGATATATTCAGAGGCTAGAAATCGAATTGTTGAAGTTATATAGATATGATATATATCAATTTCGATTCAACTTATATGTGAGATATAATCTGTGATGTGAATTATTAATGGCGGTTTCTGTTCTGCATAAACGTTATGGAAGAAACAGAATAATGTCGAAAGTGTATAAAGATCCTGATAAGATTGAAACACTTTTAGATAAGAGTTCTAATGCGACTAAAATTATAGTCAGTATGAGATACTGGCTGGAACATCCTGATAAGATTAGGACACTTTCGGATAAAGGGCGTTGGCAATGTCAATACTGCCGCCCCTGGGAACCCCGCAGTCGGGTCATAATTCTTTTCAAATGTGCCTCATTAATAAAACTAAAAGTTGAAATTGCATTACACTTGTTTGTATAACACGGTGGTTGTTGTTTGAGCATGGTGCATAGTTATAGCCCTAGCCCAATATGATTGCATTTTGGTGGTTGTAAATTTTAATAAATACGACCTGCGTGTCGTGCCTTGTTCTTGAAATTCCAGTTGTACATTCTTTTCTCATCTTACTCCCCTCGAATGTAACTCGAGGTTTCTCTTAAACTATGTAATTGTAACATAGTATAGGGTTAGAATTTAGCTAAGTATGAGTTGATGGTGATCAACACTAATGGAGCTGACAACCATGCAAAGGATGACCAAAGAGGCACTTGGAGAAGATGCTATTACCCTTAGGTTAACCCTTAGGGTTTCTCATTGGCTTGGGAAATCCATTTAGTTTGGGCTATAACTATGTCACGTTTATTTTATTGCTTAATTGCATGAGATGCATGGTTTATTTTGTACGTTTATGATATGAAAATCATATGATAATTTTGAAAAGTAAAATTGGTGAGATCTTATTCAATAAACTAAGAAAATCCCTCAAATTAGATTAAGTCAATAATAGATGCCTACCAATGAATAGCACTCGTCAAGACTAGAATCGATTTTGTTATGTTTGCCAAAGCAAAATATCATATCTATCTTAGTAAGACGTGATGGGATAATAGTGATATCCAAAGGCTATAAATTGGGTTGACTTAACTAGATTTCCTCAATAGGATTGGGAATCTAGAGGCATAAAGTTGGGCTTCCATTCATGAGATGAATTAGAACAAGTGTTGTTCACCCAACTATCCAAGAGTTACATGAGATGTAATTGGTAAGTGTTGCCTACCTAAATAACCAAATCTTGGGCGATTAGCCAAAACTAGCTCTAGATAAGGTGAAATATGGATCTTGGCCCACTAGAGAAATTATGTGATAATTTTTCCGAATTAATAGTGAGGGTTGTTGATTCGATAAAAATAGTGGGAGCATCATTTAATAAATATTTAATTAAATGAATGCATTCATGATACTTATATTTTGCATATTTTTGTTGTAGATTACCATGGAATCAAACACAAATAACACACTTTCACTGCGATCTGTCCTTGAGAAGGACAAGTTGAATGGGACAAACTTCCTGGATTGGTACAGGAACCTGAGGATAGTCCTCAAGCAAGAAAAGAAGTTGTATGTCCTTGAGATTCCCTTACCTGAGGAACCACCCTCTAATGCTCCAAGGGCAGAAAGAGATGCTTATAAGAAGCATCAAGATGATGCATTGGATGTTAGTTGCCTTATGCTTGCCTCCATGAATCCTGAGCTTCAAAAGCAACATGAGGAAATGGATGCGTTCGATATGATCGAGCATCTCAAGCAACTCTATCAAGAGGAAGCTAGGCAAGAAAGGTACAATGTCTCTAAGGCATTGTTTCAGTGTAGGATGGCAGAGGGGACTCCCGTTGGTACTCATGTGCTCAAGATGATTGGGTATATTGAAAACCTTGAAAGATTGGGATTTCCTTTGGGCCAAGAGTTGGCCACTGATGTGATTCTGCAATCGTTGCCAGACAGCTACAATGAGTTTGTTGTTAATTACAACATGAATGAAATTGACAAGACTCTGCCACAGTTACTTAGCATGTTGAAAACAACTGAATCCAACATGAAAAAGGCCAAGCCCAAAGATGTCTTAATAGTTAAGAAAGCTAAGGGCAGGGCTAATGCAAAGGGCAATAAAAAAGGTAATAAAGCCAATGGCAAGTTCAAGCCCAATGATACTGCACTGAAGCCTAAAGGTGGGGTTGCCAAAGAAGGGAAATGCTTCCATTACGGTGAGATCGGACATTGGAAGAGGAACTGCAACAAATACCTGGAAGAGCTAAAGAAGAAGAAAGGCAGTGAGACTTCCACTTCAGGTATTTATGTTATAGAAGTTAATCTATCTACTTCTTCATCATGGGTATTAGATACTGGATGTGGTTCTCACATTTGTGTAAATGTGCAGGAACTCAAAAGGAGTAGATCGTTGACTAAGGGCGAGGTCGACCTACGAGTGGGAAATGGAGCAAGGGTTGCTGCATTAGCTGTAGGAACTTATATTTTGACATTGCCCACAGGGCTTGTTTTAGAATTAGATGATTGTTATTATGTGCCTTCCATCACTAAAAACATTATGTCTATTTCTTGTTTGGACAAGAAGGGTTTTTCATTTATAATAAAGGACAACTGTTGCTCCATTTATTTAAATGATATCTTTTATGGTATTGACAACTAATTAATGGTCTTTACATTCTAAATCTTGATATGCCTATTTATAACATAAATGCTAAAAGGATTAAATCTAATGATCAAAATCCAACATATCTCTGGCATTGTCGCTTGGGACACATAAATGAGAATCGCATTTCCAAACTCCATAAAGATGGAATTTTGGACTCATTTGATTTTGAATCGTATGAGACATGTGAATCTTGTTTGATGGGTAAGATGACTAAAGCCCCTTTCAAAGGACATAGTGAAAGGGCAAGTGATTTATTAGGTTTAGTACATACAGATGTATGTGGACCTTTAAACACACAGGCCAGAGGTGGGTTTATGTACATTATTACATTTACTGATGATTTCAGTAGATATAGCTATGTGTATCTTATGAGACACAAGTCAGAATCTTTTGAAAAGTTCAAAGAATTCAAGAATGAAGTACAAAACCAACTTGGCAAGAGCATTAAGGCACTTCGATCAGATCGAGGTGGTGAATACTTAAGCCAAGAATTTTATGACTATCTTAAAGAGTGTGGGATTGTCTCACAACTCACTCGTCCAGGTACACCATAATGGAATGGTGTATCTGAAAGGAGAAATCGAACTTTATTAGATATGGTTCGATCAATGATGAGTCATACAGATCTTCCAGAATCCTTTTGGGGACATGCATTAGAAACAGCTGCTTTTACACTGAACCGTGTTCCATCTAAATCGGTTCCAAAGACACCATATGAGATATGGACTGGTAAACGTCCCAGTATGTCTTTTATGAAGATTTGGGGTTGTGAGGCTTATGTGAGACGTCAAGTCTCTAACAAACTTGCACCTAAATCTGATAAGTGCTATTTTGTGGGATATCCTAAATTAACTAAAGGATATTATTTTTACAATCCCACTGAGCGCAAAGTGTTTGTAGCTCGAACAAGTGTCTTTCTAGAAAGAGAATTCATTTCTAGAAGAACTAGTGGGAGAAAAGTACAACTTGAAGAAATTCAAGAGCTACAAGATAGCGCACCCGATGTTGAGATGGAGCCTGAGCAAGCACCACAAGTTGTTGTGGAACCAGAACCACAAGCTGTTGTGGAGCAACCGCCTGCTCAAGAGACACAAGCCTTGTGTAGATCAGTTAGAACACATCATGAGCCACAGAGATATGGATTTCTAATGACTCAGAACGGTGATGTATTGCTCATGGACCAAGATGAGCCTACTACCTATCAAGAGGCTATTACAGGGCCAGACTCTGAGAAATGGCTTGAAGCCATGAGATCTGAGATGGAATCCATGTATGCCAACCAAGTTTGGACCTTGGTTGACTTACCCGAAAGGGTAAAACCTATAGGGTGTAAATGGGTTTTTAAGAAGAAAACCGACATGGAAGGAAATGTTCATACCTATAAAGGGCGATTGGTTGCAAAAGGTTTTAAACAAATTCATGGTATTGACTATGATGAAACTTTTCACCAGTCGCGATGATCAAATCCATTAGGATCTTGCTTGCGATAGCTGCATACCATGATTATGAAATCTGGCAAATGGACGTCAAGACCGCTTTTCTTAATGGAAAGCTACTCGAGGATGTGTACATGACACAACCTGAGGGTTTTGTTGATCCAAAAAATGCTGGAAAGGTTTGTAAGCTGCAACATTCTATTTATGGACTAAAGCAAGCTTCTCGAAGTTGGAATCTTCGTTTTGATGATGCAATCAAAGAGTTTGGTTTCATCAAGAACGAAGATGAACCTTGTGTCTACAAGAAGGTCAGTGGGAGCACTATTGTCTTCCTGGTATTGTATGTAGATGACATACTACTCATTGGGAATGAAATCCCTACCCTTCAGTCTGTAAAGACTTGGTTAGGGATTTGCTTTTCAATGAAGGACTTGGGCGAAGCTACCTATGTACTGGGTATAAGGATCTATAGAGATAGATCAAGGAAATTAATTGGCCTAAGTCAAAGTGCATACATAGATAAAGTGCTAAAGAAGTTTAGCATGCAAGATTCCAAGAAAGGATTCTTGCCTATGACACATGGCATTACTCTCTCAAAAGAACAATGTCCTACAACACAAGAAGAGAGAGAACGTATGAGTAAAGTTCCATATGCATCTGCTATTGGATCCATTATGTATGCCATGTTATGCACACGTCCCGATGTCTCGTATGCCTTGAGCATGACGAGTAGATATCAAGTTGATCCTGGTGAACGTCACTGGATCACTGTCAAGAATATTCTTAAGTACTTGAGAAAGACTAAGGATACATTCTTGATATATGGAGGTGAGGAAGAGCTCATTGTAACAGGTTACATTGATGCTAGCTTCCAAACTGATAAAGATGACTATAGATCGCAGTCTGGTTATGTGTTTTGCCTTAATGGTGGTGCTGTGAGCTGGAAGAGTTCAAAGCAGGCGACCGTGGCCGATTCTACAACAGAGGCTGAGTATATAGCTGCCTCTAAAGCTGCTAAGGAGGCTGTTTGGATCAGGAAGTTCATTACTGAGCTTGAAGTTGTTCCTAGCATTACAGATCCGATTGAGCTCTATTGTGACAACAATGGAGCCATCGCACAAGCTAAAGAACCTAGATCTCACCAACGATCCAAACATATACTACGGCGCTTCCATCTCATTCGAGATATCATCGAGAGAAGAGATGTGAGGATATGCAAAGTACCAACTGACGATAACATCGCCGACCCACTGACGAAGCCTTTGACGCAGCAGAGACATGATCGTCACACTAGGTCACTAGGTATTAGATACATGAGTGAATGGTCTTAGTGCAAGTGGGAGATTGTTGGATTATGCCCTTAGAACCATTCATTAGATGATTGACTTTGGCATTTTTATGTATCATGACATTTTATTTATAGTTCATTATTATATTTGTCTTATAACTGCGTAATGTAATCTTATATGATAATGTCCTTAGAATAGTAATAACATACTATTCTTAAAATATCCCTAGTCAAGTATTATTGTGAACAAGGATAACAATGATACGATAAGACTAGTATGTGGTTGACTGATGACCATTGTCATGGATATAGGATATCAAGTCATCACATAGGTACATGTTAGATAACTATGTACTGGATCGACCCTCCATGAGAACACTACATGGATTGTTATATGAGTGTCATAAGCGATTCTCATAGTGATGATGGTGTATGTGATCCTTTGACTTGAGATCATCAGAGATCCCAACATAGAGAATTGCATACTTTAATGCTGTTAGATGTCATTCGTAACAGGATGGATTATAACGGTAGTAATTGGGTATGCCTTAATCTATGTAGAGGGATGTTGAGTGATCAAGATAGGATTTATCCCTCTTATATAACAAGAGTGATGTCTTGGGCCCTTTGATAGAGTGAGACTAAGAAATGCATGGCCGTGCTCAAATAAGTCAATATGAGATATTGATTTTATTTGTTTAATTAGTCTACTCAGGAATCAAGAAACGCTGATTAGACTATACAAGTGTGACACATTCCATGACTTGTGTCTAATCAAGACATCAAAGGATAAAGGGATTAGACTACACGGTAACATCTATCACGAGTAAGGTTATGTCGAGTCATTGACATTCTCGTTACATGAGTAGCAATGATGTGTTGCTAGATACCGCTCATTGCCTGTGACAATTTTGTCATTGCTATTGTTTTGAGAACCTATTAGGTCACACACTTAGAACGGATCAATGAGGAGCTTAATTAATCCTATTCTGAATTGGATTAAGGATATAACTAATCATATTCTGAATTGAATTAGGGATATAACTAATCCTATTCTAAGTAGTATTAAAGTTCTGTTTGGCAGTAAATTTTAGGGTAAAATTTACTGCCTATAAAAGGATGTTTTCTGAAACATAGCCGTACAACAATTAGAAAACAGAAAAGTATTCTTTTAATCGAAGCTAGCAGTTCGGTTATAAAGAATAAAAAAAAACGCTCTTTAAGGCTTCTGATCGTGAGACGTTCAAGAGTCGTGAGATCCGTTCGTGTGGATACCATAGAGGCAGGAACGAAAGGTTGTTGCTTGTGACTCGACCAACGACAGAAATCAAAGAAAACGTTAGGTAAAATCTCGAAACCCTAATCAGGCAACTCTCCGAATCGATCCTGGTGTAGGCCGAATGATTTAAATTCCGCTGCATGTTTGTTTCAGTTTCCTTCACTTCAGTCAGATGATGTGGATCAGCAGGATGATGAAGAATGGCCTGCTGATTGTTACCCAGAGTTTGTACTGAGGACTACACATGTGCCATGGGTATTTCTGTTTCATACGGTTAATGCAGCAAGTGTGGATTTACCAGCCCCGATCTAGCAACAAGGGCTTCCAAACGATGAACGCTTGATACATATGAGTTTTCTGGCTGCTGAGAATGACCTGAGAATGAGAGTGGTGGGGCTGCCACATTTGGGACAGTAGGTGAAGCAGCAGCACATGATTGCACATTAACCGAGTGAAATAATGACATTAAAGTTTTCACCTACACAAAAAGAAATTTCCCTTAGAAATAAGAATGCCTCAGTAAACTGAAAGTATCAACTATTTAAGGAATATCATGTGCAAAACACTCTTTACTGGTGTTTTACCTGTTTCTTACTCAGCTCTTGATTAAACTTAGAACCCTGATAGTTGTCCTTAATAGCATTTCCAAAAGCACTCTCATGAATAGGCAAACAATCTTTTAAAGATATTGAACCTCACCTAAAATACAAACAAAAAAGATACATCCATATAATCAGAAGCCATATTTAAATGTTTAACATAATCACTAAGGATTTTTGGGAAGCATCATTTCCTTTATAAAGGAAAGTAAATTGAGAAAACCCCGCACACTCAAAATACAGACTCATCCACCAGCCAAGATACCTTTCTAGCATCCAACAGCTCGTACAGGTACCAAAACCTTAAGTTTTACCCACCACTACCGTCTACAGCCAATACACCGCATTGTTTCATGGTATTACCCACCAACAAAACCTTTTTGATCACTCAACTTCCAATTATGGAATTATGGAAATTTTAATCCTTACGCTTCAGTGTCATTTCCTAATATGATTTTTTTTCAAAGTTATTAACACTTGTGAACAAAATCAAGTAACATGGAGACAAATCCTACAAGCATTTTGGCACTCAAGAAGACCATTGCCATAGTTGTGAATAACAATGATTGTCTTGAAAAGAAGGAAAATCCAATTAGGGCAATTCCAAAGTTTTAGGTTTATAGTTATCCATTTCATAGTTTCCTAATTATCAGCTATGATTGGTTGTAAATATAGAAATAAGTGGTTGTTTCAACATTTTTTTTGGTATTAAGTAGTTTGTTTCCTTAATTTGTGATCTTCTTTCTCTATAAGATGTTTTTTTCTATCTATTTATTATGATGAATAAAAAAAATCCATTATATATTATTTTTCTCTATTGATTACGGTATCAAGCATCAATTTCAATCTCCCAAGTGCTAACCTTCTACCACCACCTATCCTATCTGTTCAGCATCACCATGTCCGAACTTACATCTGAGTCTACACCCGTGGTTAAACACAACACGGAAACTCATACACCTCAGGTTCATTCCAATTCTGAGAACCACCCAGTGCAAATCACCATGATTCGACTCAATGGTGACAATTTCCTGCATCAATCACCTGTTTGTGGCTCTTCTTTTTGTGAACCTCCGCAAACACTTCACTAATCGGCAGGAGAGGATTTTGGCCAATGATCCTTTCACATACGTCAACAAATTCAATGTTAAGACTAGAAAGAAATTTAAAAAAACCCGGCTAGCATCAACCATTTTCTTCTTGTGGTTGCAATCATTCGCTGACTTCCATCCCTAATCGTTACCCTTTTAAGTGAACTGTACTATTTTTTGACAATGTCTCCCCCCCCTCCTTTGGCAAATTTCACCGAGTTTCGAAGTAATTTCACAGGCTTAAGACTGATTACCAAGATCAGAGTACATTTGGGTGGCATTTTCCCAGAGTTCCTTTGCTGTCAAGTAGCATAGTTAATTCGAACTAATGTCTTCTACCATGGAATTCACAAGCCATATCATTACCATGGAGTTTTTAACATCCCAAGTTGCATATTGTTTTCTCAGACATCTTCGTGTCCCTCATTAAATAATCAATTTTTCCACGCCCCTTTATGTACATTATGACCCACTGTGACTCATCATCATCATCATCATGATCGGGTTTTCAAATTTCTTGCTGGTCTTAATGTCGAATTTGTTGACATACGTGGAAGGATCACTGGCTGAAATCGTCTCCTTCCGATTAGTGAAGTGTTTGCAGAGGTTCGCAAAGAGAAGAGCCACAAACAAGTGATGCTAGGGAGGAAAGTGGCTGGTATAAGCGGACAAATTGAAAGCTTTGCATTGGTACCCACTAAAGCACACGCTAGTCGCATAAATACTTCAAATTCGTGTGGACCTGATGAAAAACCTCGCATGTGGTGTGATTTCTGCAACAAGACTAGACACATGAGAGACATGTTGGAAGATCCATGGCAAGCCAGCAAACTGAAAGAGCAATGGATCGGGTGACAAATCTAACCATCCACCACCCACTGCCCAAGAAGTCGAAACAAGCCCATTCAATGAGAAAATGGATGACCTTCTAAATTTGCTAAAATCCAATTCTCCATTCAGTATTCTTAGCGGTTCATTAGCACACAACTACTAATTATATCTCTCTATCTAGCTTTTTAAAATCTGCTCCTTAGATTATTGAAGCAAGAGCTTTTGACAACGACTAGAGTTTCCCATTTGTTGAATGCCTACTCTCCTTGTTCAGGTATTGAAAAAGTTAGGATAGCAGATAGTAGTTTACCACTTATTGTAGGCAAAGGACTAATAAGAACCTCTAGGAATATCAATCTTAAATACGTTTTTCATGTCCCTAAATTTGCTTGCAATCTATTATCTATTAGTAAACTATAACAGGATTCTAACTGCAGCATTATTTTCTATGATTCTCACTGTAAATTACAAGATTGAGCTTGGGGAGGATGAGGCAATGCTAAGATAATAAACGAACTATATTATTTTGATGAGATCTCCCTCAATAATGAAAAGGTTCAAGGCTAGAGTAGTATTAGTTCAATTTCGATTTATGATCAATTAATGCTATGGCATCTTAGACTAGGGCATCCAAGTTTTCTATGTCCTAAACACTTGTTTCCCACTTCGTTTAGAGGAGTGGATTGTTCAATTTTCGTTGCGAAAGTTGTCATTTATCAGTAGGTTGTATTAACTTTACTTAGAGATGGCAACAGGTAGGTATATCCGCTAATTTTGGCTACCCAAATCAGAACTTGATTATAGTTTACAATACCCAAACCTGATTAACTGCCCAAATATTTTGATTTTTATTACAGAAACCTTGTATATATAATATAAAATATACTTGTTAACTACCCCAACCCGTTAAATACCCTTTTGTTAAGTCAAATTTTGACTTTCAAATAAATTTAAAATAAATTTTAATGCATATTATTAAGAAAATTTCATCATCTTTAGACCCTTTATCCCAATAGTGAGATAGGTTATATGAACAAATATATGGATTCACTCTGTTGTCAAAATAAATTCTTCTCCGCTCAATCCTATCCAAGGTATTGTGTTCCTCCAAATCTCATGCCACCATATCTTTACAAATTACTTCTTTCCATATCTTTTTCGGTTTTCCCCTAACCTTGACCCTTTTTCATCATTTATAACCTCCACTCTCCTATTTGAAGAGTCCATAGGTTTACATTGTAAAGGTCCAAACCAACGTAACGACTTTCGCTCTCTTATATTCGATGGGCACCACTCCAACCATCTTACGAATATCTTCATTTCTCATTGTTAGCTTTAAATTGCAATATATATTTTGAAATGACAAAAACTTAAGTAAGCTTTAATGTTTTAATTCATATTGTAAATTTGCCTTATCACACATGATTTTCTCAATACATTTCAAGTGTTCATATCAAACATTAAGACCATGATTTAATGATGCATACTCTTATTGGTCTTAACACTTTATAAATGTTTTGAATATTTTAGAAAATCACTTGATGATTTCTTGGACAATATTTTCATTTGAGAAAGTCAAGAAAAACTCCCTTAAAGCTTATAAATGTTTTAGGTTGAATTAGGATCAAAGGTCATATCATTTCTAACCCAAAAGTGCAGGAAAAATGCCCTCTGAAGAAAAGGATCGATCCCCACTGTAGAAGGATTGATCCCTTTTTAGCAGAAAGTCTTCCCAAGGTCCCTGAAGCCCAGAATCAAGATTCTGGACAAAAGGGATCGATCTCCTATGGAAAGGGATCGATCCCTTTGCTTGAAAATATCCTATAACGGCTAGTTTTTGTGAGACAACGGTAATATCCGAGATTTGGCTCCACCCAACGGCTAGAATACATCCAAGGGACTATAAATAGAGGCTTAGAAGCTAAAGAAAGCAAGGGGAACTACTCAGCAACTCCAAAACTCATTTTTCTCAAATCTACAAGCCTCGAACAACAAATCAAGTGCTACAAAGTCTTCATCATCTATCATTCTCTTATTCCTTGTAGTGCTTAGCACAAATATTGTATAGGCTTTTCATTGTGCTTAATTTCTGCAATCACTTGCCTACCTAGAGGCCTTTCCTTGATTACATCATTTGTAAAACAAATCATTCATTGTAAAGGGGAGGTTTCTCTTTAGCCTAAGAAAAAGAGAGAGGTTTCTCTTTAGCCTAAGAAAAAGAGGGAGGTTACTCTTGAGCCTAGAAAAAGAGGGAGGTTACTCTTGAGCCTAGAAAAAGAGAGAGGTTTCTCTTGAGCCTTGAAAAGAGGGAGTGTAACACAAATTTAAGTTAGTGAATTTGGGGAAAATCCTTGGGAGCGTCTCAAGGTAGAAGACGTAGGCAAGGTTGCCGAACCTCTATAAATCACTTGTGTACATTTCTCTATCCTTACTCTCTTCACTTATTTGCAATTATATTTTTGTTTATTGCTTTGAATTTATATTGCATAATTGAGTAGCCTAGAGAACTTAGAAAATATCAATATAGGCTAAAGAATTTAGAGGAATCGAAAAACGAACTTAAGGTTAGCGAAAAACCGATTCACCCCCTCTCGGTATTGCCTATAAGAGCCAACAATTGGTATCAGAGCTTGGGCTCGAGATTGATTTAGACTAACCTCTATCGAGCAAAACGATCATAAATGGCTCACTTGAATATAGGCACACCCTTAGGAGAAGAAGGACACTCTTTAGTTAGACCTCCACTCTTCAATGGTGAGAATTACTCTTATTGGAAAATTAGAATGATGTTATTTGTGCAATCCAATGACTATGAAGTGTGGAGAGTAATAGTTAATGGCCTTAGAATCCCAATAAAGAAAGTAAATGGAAAGGATGTCCCTAAGAGTGAAGATGAGTGGGACACCAATGACATGAGATTGGCACAATTGAATGCCAAGGCTATGCACACCCTCTTTTGTGCATTAGGTCCCAATGAGTATAATAAAGTCTCCCCATGTGAGAATGCCAAGCAAATATGGGACAAATTAGCCATCACACATGAAGGGACCAATCAAGTGAAAGAGACCAAAGTAGGAATGCTCACACATGATTATGAGCAGTTTAGGATGAAAGAAAATGATTCCATTAGTGAAATGTTCACTAGGTTTAATGATATAATTAATGGACTTAAGGCTCTAGGCAAGGCTTATTCTAATGTTGAAATGGTAAAGAAAATTTTGAATAGCTTGCCTAAATCATGGGAGGCAAAGGTAACCGCAATAGAAGAGTCTAAGGATCCAAATACCTTGTCTTTAGATGAGCTTATGGGCTCCCTACTTACATATGAAATGAAAATGAAAAGAAATGAAGTGCCTTCAAAGAAAGTAGGGGTAGCACTTAAGTTTTCCACTCATGAGGTCATTGAAGGTGATAGTGATGAGAGTGAAAATGAGGAAGAAAAAGAAATGGCAATGTTTGCCAAAAGATTTAATAGATTTATGAGAATGAAAGAGAGAGAAAATGATAGGAGGCACCAAAGTAGAGGGGTAATAAGAGAAGAATCTAGTAGGAGAGAAAAAGACCCCTTAGTATGTTATGAGTGCAATGAATCGGGTCATACTAAATTAGATTGCCCCTTACTTAGGAAGGAAAAGGATAGGAAGCCTAGGAAGAAAGCATTTGTGGCTGCATGGAGCGATAGTGATAGCTCCGATGAGGAAAATGTTTATGAAGAGGTAGCCTACTCATGCTTTATGGCTATTAGTGATGATGAGGCTAGTAGTAGTTCTAGTGAAGATAATGATTATACCTTTAGTGAACTACAAAATGCCTTTGATGATTTAGCAAATGAATATCAATGCATGAACTCCAAATATAAGAAAATCATTGCTAAATTAAAAATAGAAAATGAAGCCTTGATAAATGCTAAGCTAGAATTTGAAAAGAAATTAGAAAAGGCTAACTTAGAGATAAATGAGTTAAATGAAAAGAATACAAATTTGCATAACTCATTTACTAGGTTTTATATGGGTCAACAAAAATTAGATCACATGCTTGAGACCCAAGAGCTTTCTTTGACAAAGATGGGTTAGGATATAATGCAATACAAAAAGAAACTTATCTAAAGAATTTCCTTGTGAGCAAAAATACTATGCATGATACATCTCTCACATGCTCACTATGCAATAGAATAGGACACTTTTCACAAGCATGCACTTATAGAAAAACTACATTTAGAGGAAGAGTTGTTAAAAAAATGTGGATGCCAAAGCATGCTGTAAATAATGATGAATTGTACTTGAAATGGATCCCAAAAGGATAAAAAATTATTTGCACTAACTCTCATGGACCCAAGAAAATTTGGGTACCAAAGCATGTTTGAATTTGTTTGTTGTAGGAGTGTTAGAGCATGGGAATACAATGGAACAATGGAGTTTAAATGCTCAACACATCCTCATGGAGTTTGCTTCTGCTAATGAGAAAAAGGAAGAGATTGGAAATCCATCCTTAGCAAGGTGACAACAATTTCTCAAAGAATGGCTAATGGTGGATCCAACACATCAAGGCAAAGCACTCTCAAGCAAAGGAGTTTTTGTAAGCTTAATTCTTTACTCCTTAAAACTTTTATTTGATTATTTGTGCTTTGATGAGAAATGTGGTTGATAATCTTTGTGAGTTGAATGAATAAAGAAAAGGCATGTTTAATGATTTTTGATTGGTTAATGGATAGTTCTTGAGGCATTAGATGATTGGATGAAAAGCATGTTTAGTTATTTTGAAATGATTATTGGATTTTTGCATTGAGCAAGTCTTCTAAGTGTTGATAATGTATTTACTTGCCTCAAATTGCCAAATATGTCATATATGCAAAATGCCATGTCATGTGCCTTAATGAAGAATATGTATGTTGGAAATCATGGCATAATGTTCACAAGTATGATGATTTGATGTTATATGTGCTTAAAATCTATGTGAACAAGTTTGTTTTGACATATTTATGTAATTCAATGCATTGGTTTGGTTAAAATATGCTTAAATCTTAAAATGACCCCCTTTGAGGCCAAAAATGTATTTTATTGTGTAAATTCTTCCAAAATTGCAAAATCTTTTGTAAAATGGTTTTTCATTCAGATTTTTCATTCATACAAATCCAAAATCATGTTTTACAAATGTTTAAACCTTTACTTGGACTTAAATTACTCAAAAACGAAGTTTGGGCACCTCAAAGGTTGGATTTTCTGTCAAAAACTGCAGAAACAGGATGAGGGATCGATCCTTTAGCAAGCAGGATCGATTCCCCTTGAGCAGAATGCAGGAAATCTGCATTCTGGACTTAAGGGATCGATCCCCCTCCCAAAGGGATCGATCCCCCAGGCCAAAATGGCTTTTCTGCACTTTTTCAACCGAATTTGAGAAGGATTTTTCACTTTCTTGATATCTTCTTTCTTCTCAACTTAAAATCCAGTATTTTAATTTTTTTTTGATGATCTTTAAACTATGAAAATTCATTTTTCATTGATATCATGCCTCAACTTCACCAATTAATATCATTTCCAACAAATGGTATCACTTTCAACAATCAATATCATTTTTCTTGATCTCACAAGTGCAAAATCAGTTTTCTCATTGAAGATGATCAGGAATTGAATAAATCTTGAAATAATCTTGAAATATATTTTCATTGAATGCTTAAACATAATTTTGAGAATTATTTCATTAATTTGTTTGTAATTTAAGAATTTGATGAACTTGTGCATAATGAGTGTTGTTCATATCTTTTGTTCATCTTAATCAAGCATGCTTATAGGATTATGTGTATTAGCTTGACTCAACTACTCCACTCTAGGTTACATGATAATTATACATCTAGTGGAAGAATAATTAAAACTTGACCTTAAGGATTGACTTCAAATGTAAATTCAACAATTGGTACAAGGTCATAATTTTCCTTGGCTTATAATTAGTGATGATAAATGAATCCTATATGTTGAGTTACATGAAAATTTATCATCCATGAAATTAATTCTTTATAGCCAAATTATTATGGAACTTGAGCTTTAATGACAACACCAATAGTTGATATACATGCATTGAATCTTGATTGTTTTGATGTTGAACATGCATGTTTACTTAAGTTGAATCAATAATCATGCCTATGAGATGAGAATAGTTGTTTTCATGATATTATGTGCTTAACTTCACTCATAGTTTATGGATTTTAATGATAAAATATAGTTTAGCTTGATAATATTGATTCACTTAAGAGAAGCCATTTTAGTTAAAATAGCATATACCCTCTAGAACTTTAAATGATGATAACAACTAGGGATATGGCTCTTAATTGATTAAAATGGTAATTTTGAATTTTTCCTTACTCATAATTGGTTAAGATCTTGAATGGAAAATTGAGCATAGGATTCTTTAGTTTCATGGAAGAAAATGTGTTTGCTTGAATACCTTGACTTTTTGTATCTTCCATGTGGTATAATGTTGTGAATATGAATATGGATTAATACTTTATGATTGTGCTAATGTTTAATTAATCCATATGCATATTTGATGATGTGTGATTGTGTTCTTGCATATTTAGAATGATTATTTTCTTGATATGATCACACTATACACAAATATTGGATTCATGCAAAATGACTAAGTCAACCATTAGTAACAATTGGTATTTAGATTGAAATAACAATTAGTATCATTGGTAACCATATTTTCAATAATTGGTAAGCCAAATCTAAATTGCCAATTGGTATGAGCTTTAAATGACAATTCTTCTACTGCTCCTTAGATTGAAATGACAACTAGGGATGAATTCATATAAGACACTTTTGCATGAAACACTTTTGTGCTAGAATTTGTGGTTAATTGATATATGATTTAATTCTAAGCACAATCTTACTTGAAAATGATTTATGAGCTCATGCATATAATATGTTATCTAATTTCAGCTCATAATCATGATGTATTACCATGCACCTTAGTTGGACCTTAGAGAACAATTGATATACTTAAGTGCTTGCTTCATTTCTTACCAATTGTGAACTTCTTGCAAAATTATTTATAAACAATTGGTATAGGATCATAAGTCATGTTCTTTGCATGAATATTTCATACTCTTTATGAACAATTGACTTATTTATTTGTGCTATGAGTCCCATGTACTAACATGTTTCTTGTTGGATGGAGCATATTCTCATATTTCTTCTCACATAGCCATAATTTTAGGGGAGCATATTTTTTTATTATTATTTTTCCTTCTTTTTGCTATGACAAAAAGGGGGAGAGATAGATATTAAAAGGATGAGATATTAAGGGGGAGAGATAATGGGGGAGAGATATTAAGTCTTTGAAAACCCATGCTTATATTAAAGGAGAGCTTTATAAAATCCTGCTTTATTTGAAGGGGAGTATTTTATGAAAGAATTTTCAAAGCAAATTTACATTAAGTTTTGTCATATCAAAAAGGGCGAGATTGTTAGCTTTAAATTGCAATATATATTTTGAAATGACAAAAACTTAAATAAGCTTTAATGTTTTAATTCATATTGTAAATTTGCCTTATCACACATGATTTTCTCATATCAAACATTTCAAGTGTTCATATCAAACATTAAGACCATGATTTAATGATGCATACTCTTATTGGTCTTAACACTTTATAAATGTTTTGAATATTTTAGAAAATCACTTGATGATTTCTTGGACAATATTTTCATTTGAGAAAGTCAAGAAAAACTCCCTTAAAGCTTATAAATGTTTTGGGTTGAATTAGGATCAAAGGTCATATCATTTCTAACCCAAAAGTGCAGGAAAAATGCCATCTGGAAGAAAAGGATCGATCCCCACTGTAGCAGGATCGATCCCTTTTTGGCAGAAAGTCTTCCCAAGGTCCCTGAAGCCCAGAATCAAGATTCTGGACAAAAGGGATCGATCCCCTATGGAAAGGGATCGATCCCTTTGCTCGAAAATAGCCTATAACGGCTAGTTTTTGTGAGACAACGGTAATATCCGAGATTTGGCTCCACCTAACGGCTAGAATACATCCAAGGGACTATAAATAGAGGCTTAGAAGCTAAAGAAAGCAAGGGGAACTCCTCAGCAACTCCAAAACTCATTTTCCTCAAATCTACAAGCCTCAAACAACAAATCAAGTGCTACAAAGTCTTCATCATCTATCATTCTCTTATTCCTTGTAGTGCTTAGCACAAATATTGTATAGGCTTTTCATTGTGCTTAATTTCTGTAATCACTTGCCTACCTAGAGGCCTTTCCTTGATTACATCATTTGTAAAACAAATCATTCCTTGTAAAGGGGAGGTTTCTCTTTAGCCTAAGAAAAAGAGGGAGGTTTCTCTTTAGCCTAAGAAAAAGAGGGAGGTTACTCTTGAGCCTAAAAAAAGAGAGAGGTTTCTCTTGAGCCTTGAAAAGTGGGAGTGTAACACAAATTCAAGTTAGTGAATTTGGGGAAAATCCTTGGGAGCGTCTCAAGGTAGAGGACGTAGGCAAGGTTGTCGAACCTCTATAAGTCACTTGTGTACATTTCTCTATCCTTACTCTCTTCACTTATTTGCAATTATATTTGTGTTTATTGCTTTGAATTTATATTGCATAATTGAGTAGCCTAGAAAACTTAGAAAATATCAATATAGGCTAGAGAATTTAGAGGAATCGAAAAACGAACTTAAGGTTAGCGAAAAACCGATTCACCCCCCTCTCGATATTGCCTATAAGAGCCAACACTCATTCTATCCTTTCTCATATATCTGCACATTGACACATCATTCACATTTTTGCTACACTCATTTTCTATTTATTATTCTCTTAGTCACCCAACACTACTACCATACAGAAATATTGGTTTAACAATATTCCTGTAAAACTTGTCTTTCAATCATATAGTAATTCTTTTATCGCACAGTACACCTGTAGTGCTTCTCTACTTACTCCAAGCAATATAGATCTTATGGCTCACATCATCATCATCATCAATATCTTCATCTAAACTATCGACTCCAAATATTGGAAATAATCCCGCTTAGAGATCACTTTCCCATCTAATGTCAATATGCTTTGATCTTAATCTTTCTTTGATTTGAATTTGCATTCCATGCATTCAATCTTCACTCTACTTAATCTAAACCCTCTTAATTCTAGCATATGTTTTCACAATTCCAATTTTGCTTTGACTCTGCTCGTCTCAGCAATCAACACAATATTTACATACATCATACATCAAGGTACTTTATCCTGGATGGATTTTATCAATTCATCCACTACTGCAACGTACGGAAATGGGCTTAGCATCAACTCTTAATGTAATCCCACAATGATAGGAAATTCATTTGTTTGTCCTCCACACATCCTCGCACTTCATTTGTTTGTCCTCCACACATCCTCGCACATAATCTTGCATCCCCATACATCTCCTTATTTAGTTCATATGTTTCACATGGACTTTTTGCTTCAGTAAGGACCATCATAGCATCTCCCTAAACACTTTATCATATGCTTTCTCCAAGCCTATAAAGACTATATTATCTTTAGCCTATACTCGAGAACTCTACATAAGTTGTTTAAGCAAGAGTATTACCTCCATAGTTGAACGTTCAGGCATAAAATCAAATTGATTCTATGATATCTCTACAATCATCCTTAGTCATCATTCTATCACTATCTCCCATAATTTCATCCTATGACTCATTAGTCTTGTGCCTTTGTAGTTGAAGCAACTATGAATCTCTTTCTTGTTCTTATAGAGAGGCACCAAGACAATCTTGTTATAAAATTTTGTCAACCACATAACTCTTATCTCTCCAAGGCATTTCTAAACTTTAATAAGAATGTCATCAAGTCTCACAATTTTTCTTGTCTTCATCCTTTCTAGTGCCTTCATTACCTCTATTTCTCTGATTTTATGCATAAAGCACCGATTCAAATCATCGAGAGACACCGAGATATCGTCCAAATTTTGGTTGTCCGTTGTTTAATAGCTTATCAAAATAAGCACGCAAACTTTTTTTAACATCCCTGTCCTTAATAAGAGTACTTTAATACTAATCTTTGATATATTTCACAACTGCTAGGTCGCAACTCCTCTATCTTACTCATGTCAATCTATATATATTTCGCTCTCGCCATCCTTTGTGTCTTGCTAACATAAATCTGTTCCACAACCTTTCTATTAGCTTTTGCTACTGCCTTCTTTGTAGTTAATCTATATTTTGCAAAACTCTCCTCAATATTATTCTTCATCAAAATCTTGTAACAACCTTACTTAGTCTTTATAACTTCCTTAACTCTTGTAGTCCACCATGTTGCATCTTTTCCAGGCGATGCTCTTCCGTTTGATACTTCTAGTATCTCCTTGCTCACCTCCCAAATGTTTTTGCTATCTTGTTCCACATTACATTTGAGTTCTCCTCTATAGTATAGGGTTTGTTTGGCCTAGCTGGAGCTGTTGTAAAAAGTGCTATTTGAGTAGAGCTTTTTTAAAAGTGCTGTTAAGAGAAATTATATTAGTGTTTGGCAAACCTAGTATAAAAGTACTGTAGAATGTTGAAAACTATTTACTAGAATTTTTGTATATTTTTGATAAATGGAAAAAATAAAATAATAAAATTTATTAAATTAAATCACAAGTTTTTAAGTGAAAAAAAAAATAACTAAATAAAAATTTTTGTTAATTAAAACTAAACAAATGAAATAAATATAAAAATGGCACAAAATAAATAAATTATTGTAAAATAATATGAACCCTCTTATAATTTTGTAAATTATTGAAAAACAAAGTAAAAATATAAAAATTTCACTAAATACATATTATTAATAGTAGCACTTCTTGGAAAAGCTTCAATTTATAACTTTATCAAAAAGCTCAAATCTGCTTCCCACATAAGCTAAAATTTTTAAAATTTTGAAAGCCAAACACTTGCCTTCTGCTTATAAAGTAGATGAGCCCTTCCATAAGCTAGGCCAAACATGCACATAGTCCTCTTTCTAAATCCAACTACTTCAACATACTGCATGATAATTTTCTTTTAGCTTCCACCATCAAATTCTTGCAACTCCTTTTTATTGGTACTTTCAATGTCATTTATGAATCCTCATGTCTAAGACTCGAAAGTCTATGTTGCGTGGTAACACTCTCACCTAGGATCACATTGCAATCCAAAGCTAAGTCTATCCCTTCTCTTAAAGAAATCTGACTTTTGGTTATAATCTGAGATTCTTTTTTTCTAAATAGTGTGTTCACTATGGTTATATCATAGGAAAAGCAAAATCTAGGATATTCTCCCCTCCCTCATTTCTAACACAGTAATTAAACACTTCATATACACTTTTAATGTGGCCATTAACGTCACGTCAATGAAAAAGTTTTCTCCTACAAGCACTTCTTGTACTATCTCATCTAAGTCCTCCGAAAGTTGTTTACTAGCTTAAGCAAGTCCTATTTGTGGTGCATACTCGCTAATAACATTCAAAACCTCCCCTCCTAGAAGAAGCTTAACCAAAATAACCCTATCCCCTTGTCTCTTAACCTGTACAACATCTTTTTGATACTACTTATCTATGATGATATCTACACAATTACGGTCTCTTTCCTTGTATACCAAAGCTTATACCACCACCTAAGGGTTGTGGCTCAGTTGGTAATGCAGGCTGAGTTCGTGGGAAGAGCTCTTGGGTTCAACTCCCACTAAACACATCTTTGGGGAGGGGTGAAGAACCTTAACTGTGACTAAACCCCGAACAGGATTAGTCTCAGACCGTTTAAACGGATGAGGATACATGTGGTCTATACCAAAAAAAGCTTATACCACCAAGGTACTATCTCCTTCGACTTTTCCTCAACCCATTCAATCTCCTAGAGACACAAGATGTTAACATTCCTCTTACTCATAACCTCACAAATCTCAGTTAACATATTGTTAAGCATACTTATATTCCTAAATACTAACCTAAGCTTGTGGTTATGGACTAACTTCTTTAAAAATTAAATTAATAAATTTAAATTAACATAAAAACAAATTAATGTTAAAAATCATAATTAAAATACTTAATGAATTAATTAAATTAAGTATTATATTAATAATAAATAATTTATGAATCAAAAATGTATGTATAACAATTAAAATTCATTGTTTATAATAAGGTTTGGGTAATAGGTACCCTAAGATCACTACTTGAACTTGATCCCTACCCAAACCAGTGAGGGTAGTAACTTTACTATCAGAACCCTACCTGAATCCGATTATAAGATACACTAATCCTATTTAGTCGGGTCAGGTAATGCATGGTAACCATTTATAGGGTATGCATTTACATCCCTAACTTTACTGCAAAACCTTATAGTGCCTCAAAACCATTTTATATGATTCATAGTGATGTTTAGGGTTCTTTTAGAGCTAACACTATATCTAAAAAATACCTTTTGATTTTCATTGATGATCATACAAGATAGTGTAGGGTATATTTGCTAAAACAAAAAAATCCGAAGTCAAAAAATTTTGGCTAAAGACTTTTATAACATGGTTGAAAATCAATTTCAAACTAAAACAAGTATTCTACACTCCAATAATGGAAGGGAGTATTTCAATAAATGCTTGGAAAATTTTTTGAAAGAAAAAGGAAACATTCATCAATCTACTTTTCGTGAAACCCCTCAACAAAGCGGAGTTGCTAAAAGAAAAAATAGACATTTACTTGAAGCATCATGTGTCTCATGTTTTCCATGCATATTCCAAAATATCTATGGGAGGAATCTATTTTAACTGCACCATATTTAATAAATAGGATGCGTACCTTTTTTTTAAAATGAGACACCTTTAAACTCAAAAAAAAAAATTTCGACATCTCAATTACAATCCGACATGCCCCTAAAAGTCTTTGATAGCACATGTTTTGTACCCAACAAAAACTAGACCCAAAAACTGAAAAATGTATGTTTATTGGTTATGCCTAGGGGTGTAATCGAGCCGAACCGAGCCAATACAGCAGAGTGCTCGAGCTCGACTCAAAAACTCGTTGCTCGATACTCGACTCAAACTCAGTCGAGCCTTAATTTTTCAGTTCAAGCTCGACTCGAGATCAACATCAAGCTACTCGAGCTCGCTCGATTAAGCTCTACTACAGATAATTCAAAAAATAAATAACAAAAAATTAAAAAATAAATAAATAAAACAATTTTTCCTTTTTTTTCTTTCTTTTCTTTTTCATCTTTTTCCTAAACTGGAAATAAAAACAACATCACAAGTTCAACAAGATCCAGCGTTAGTATCGTCAGAAATCGAGCTGGAACAGGTTAGATCTATCTAGCCAACTTCCCAATTAAACAAATTCAAATTAAAAGAAATTTTGAAAACTTTTTAGAAGCAAAAAGACTACCAAAATGTTAGTAATGGAGGAAACAATCTAAATCATGCCAGATCCGATAACATTTTAACTCCGATAACAGCATGTGGCTGCTAGGCCTTCGATCTGATGACAGAAATATTTAGCTCGTGTTCCATTCGCACCATGCTCTTGACTTTCTAAGATAGAAACAAAAATACCCAATCTATAATGATCTCAAAATCAAAAAATAAATTTCAAACAAAAAATGCAAAATTTAATGCCTTACCGTAGAATATGGAGGCTCCAGCCTTGATATAGTCATCTCCTTTTCCTTCCCACCCTTTTTTCTTTGCTCAGTTCGCCACTCATTTAATCTACCTACAATGCCTCTTTTTCATATTTCCATTTTTTTCAGAGAAACACAAACCAGCGATGCTACTGAAGGAAAGAGAGGAAGACAACGCTAATGGAAGAGAATCGCGATTTAGGAGAGAAACGAAGGGGACACTACTGTTCAGATGGAATCGCCGGAAAGGGGTTTGACTGGTTGCTAGAATTCAAGGTTGGAAAGGAGTGAAGTAGGCGCCACTGAAACTAATAGAGAAACTGATGGAAAGGAAATAGTTTTAGGGTTTTTTAGCTTAGGTTTATATTTATTAAAGGTAAAATAGTAAATTAATAATTAAAATAATAAAAATATATATTAAAATAATAAAAGCTCGATAAGGCTTGAGAGCTACTCGAGCAAAGTATCTTACTACTCGAACTCGACTCGCTTGATAGCTCAAGTTCCAGCTAGGCTCAACAAAAATCGAGTCAAATTCGAGTTTTGTTCGAGTCGAGCCTGAGTAGCTTGCGAGTATCAGTATATCATTTACACCCCTAGTTATGCCTAAGCATAAAAAGGTTATAACTGTTTCAACCCTTCCACAAGAATGGTTCATATAAGCATGGATGTATCCTTCTTGGAAAATTAACCTTTTTTTAATAAAATCATCTTTAGAAGAAGAATAAGAAAGAAGATAATTTTTGGAGTATCTTGGAACCTTTACCAAATGTGGTCTTTCCATTAATCCACTCTGAAAAATAACCTCAAGAAACCTTTAGCTCACAAATGCTGAGTATTGTTATATTAGAAACAGGGGGAGAACTACTACAGAAGGAGCACTATGATCCTCACCTTGAGCTTCAAGTTTATGCTAGAAGGAGAACTCACAAAAGATACTACAGTTCCGCCTGTCCCTCTACCACAAGATCAGTCACAATCTCTGGATGATGGTCCTTCAAACACTCAGAGTAATTGCTCTCTTGTCCCTATTCCATCTTCTTCAACTCAACCTCTTAATATTGATTCTTTTGATTTGAATATTCCTATAGCTACCAGGAAAGGAAAACAATCATGTACAAAACATCCAATTATTAAATATTTGTTCTACCAAAAACTGTCTAATAACCATAAGGTGTTACCCTCTAGGATTTCTAACTTGCTTGTTCCAAGAACCATTTAGGAAGAGCTAGATGACCCGAATAAGAAGTTAGCAAATATGGAAGAGATGAATGCTCTTAAAAAGAGTGGTACATGGGAATTGGTTGGCCTGCCGAGAGACAAAAAGACGACTGGCTGCAAATGAGTATTTAGATAAAGTGCAAAGCTGATGGTAGTAAAGAGGTACAAATCAAAAGTTGTGGCAAAGAGGTTTACTCAAACCTTCATCGTGTAACATTTGCTCTAGTTGCAAAAATAAACTTGATCCAAGTCCTCTCTTTGGCCGTGAACATTGACTAGCCCTTACACCAGATAGATGCAAAAAATACCTACTTTAACGGAGATCTAGAGAAGTCTTTATGAATCTCCCAAACGAATTTAAAGAATGAATTGGAGTAGACAAACTAAGTTAAAGAAGTCCATGAATGGTCTCAAGCAATCACTAAAAGCATGGTATGGACGATTTGAAAAGGAAGTGAAGGCTCATGGTTTTTGTGAAAGCCAAGCTGATTAGAAAATGTTTTACAGACATTCTAAAAAACTTAAAGTTCCTATCTTTTGTATGTAGATGATATAATCATAAAAGGAGATGGTTATGCTTAAATGGAAAACTTGAAGAAGAAACTTGCAATTGAGTTAGAAATCAAGGACTTCGGAGCACTAAATATACTTCCTTGGGATGGAGTTTGTAAGATTCAAGGAAGGGATTTTTGTTAATCAACGCAAATACATTCTTGACTCGTTGGAAGAGACAAGGATGCTCAGGTGTAAGGCGGCCGAAACACCAACCAAACCATGTCGAAGCCAGAGTTGGTTGCAACTAAGGATGTGGTGAACAAAGAACAATACCAAGGATTGGTTGGGAGGCTAATCTACCTATCACACACTCGACCGGCTTCTGCAGTAAGCACGGTGGGTCAATTCATGCAATCCCACGTCATGAACACTTTGAAGCAGTTTTTAGAATTATAAGATACCTAAAAAGTACTCCTAAAAAGGGGTTGTTCTTAAAAGGAAGAAGCATTTACAAATAAAAGCCTACACAAATGCATATTGGGCTAGAAGAGTTATTGACAAAAGATCTACATCTGGTTAGAGCACATTTGGAGGTAATCTTATCACTTGGAGAAGTAAAAAACAGAATGTGGGACAAGCAGCGCAAAAACAGAATTCAAATCAGTTGCTCATGGGATCTGTGAGGTATTGTAGCTTAGAAGACTATTCGAGGAATTGAAGCTCTATACACTGATACCTACAAAGGTCTACTATGACAATAAAGCATCCATCTCAATGCTCATAATCCACTTCTTCATGACAGGACAAAGGATATACAAGTGGACAAGCACTTCATCAAGGAAAAGCTAGATACTGGAGTAATATGTATGCCATATATACCTACCACTAATCAAGTTACTGATATCTTGACAAAGGGTCTTCACAGGAAACAATTTGACAACCTAGTTAGAGAGCTAGCAATAGACGATATCTTCATGTAGCTTGAGGGGGAGTGTTCAAAAGGAGGAGAATCCGATTAGGGTGATTTCAGAGTTTTAGGTTTATGGTTATCCATTTGTTAGTCTCCTGATTATCAGCTATGATTGGTTGTAAATATAGAAATAAGTGGTTGTTTCCTTATTTCTTTCAATATTAGGTAGTTTGCTCCTTTATTTTGTGATCTTCATTCTCTATAAGATGTTATTTCCTACCTATTTGTTATAATGAATAAAAAACAAATCCTCAACATATTATTTTTCTCTATTGTTTAGATTGGTCTAAACTCACATAATCTAACTTTAAAGCTAGATCACTGTACAAAAATAAGATCAACTTGGCTTAAGGCTCATATAAGCCAAGTTTGCATCTCTAATATGCCCGGAGTTAGAAAGAATAATTGGGCAGTATAAATAGGATGGAGGAGAGGGTATAGGAGACAAATATCTTTTACCATGTATGGAAAAGAGAAAAAGTTAGAATGCCATAATCTTACCATCATACCCCAAATTCAAACCATTATTAAATATAGTTTGAATGACTAAAAAGAAACTACAAGCAAATCACAAAGTTGGAATCTTCTAAAATTCCTTCCCATTAGTAGGGAATAGAGAAGCAACTGGGGGCTTCTAATCACTTTTAAAGTAATTGGTACACTCAATACTCTCCCTTTCTTTTATTTAAACTACTAAACAAGTAGAGTAGAGCCCCTAACCTTCGTTTCTCTTGACTCTCCCTCAATCCAAACATATAAGGTAGTTTACATTTTCAAAGAAACAATGCTAGTTGATTCTACTTTCCACTCATTTGAGATATGTAAAAAACTTAAGAAATTTAATTTTTTATTTAAAAAAAATTCTTCGTACCTGTGCACGAAATTTCCCATAGAATGCAGTTGGTTCCAAGTCCAACTCTCCTTTACATGTTGCCTTGTATATTCCATAGAGGAGCTTCAAGTCAAAGTCAAATAAGAAAAGCTCAGTTCCAGGTTTGATTTTCTTTACAACTTCTAATTTTCCAGCAGGTAATCCAAAAACACAATGTCGATAGCATTCAGGCTTTGTCCTTCTATTACACATAAAAATAAACCCAAAAACCTTTTCTCCACTTTGTTTTACTTTCCTCTTTTTTGGTGCACCCTGATTACAAGTAGTAGGAAGAGCACAAGCAGAGGAAGTTGTGATTGCAGCATTCGGAGAAGCAACAATGTCTTGCACAAATCTAGGTGAAGAACCACTTTTAGAAGTAGAAGATGCTTTTTTCCCCTGTTTCTCATTTTTGTTCTTCATATATCTCTTCTTAATCTTCTTATTCAAATTAGGGTGATCTGTTGGTGGCCCTTCACTTTTAAACTTCTTGCTTCGTCTCTTTGCCCTGAAACAACTGTTAAAACCCAAACATCCCATAACAAAGGGAAATTGAACAATCATATCCAAGTCAAATTGAATGCAGACAGCCAAACTTAACTTTGATGCTATTAATACCTCCCAATAGCAGGTTCAAATATAATTTTTTGAAGGACTTAAATATAGACCAAATCATCATTATCAAAAGAGCCGGCTACATGAACCAATTTCTGAAATCACACTAAAAAAATATAGACCAAATGTTGCTTTAATTAAAGATACAAATCTCGACCAACCATAATGGCCAAAAGGTATCATTGTTTCTTATTTTTTCCATTTTTGTTTTTCTATCTTTTTCTCTTATTACTTTCTCTCTTTCTTTTTTTAATCTCCTTCTCTGCTATTTCTCTCTAAATCAGTGGCCACAGGTAGTGAACCTAACCTGCAATACCTTTCTATTAATTTAACTACGAAGGGAAATCTACCAACATTCAATTCCCTGATACTGTGGGATCAAAGTAAAAGTAAGGGAAGGGAAAGAGAGTGGTGTGTCATCCAGTAGGGAAGATTTTAACTGAGGGAAAAGGATAAAGAGCGGGGGGCATCACCCCTCCAAAAACGACCTTACAAACCATTTTTTAACTCCTCCAAAATTTACAAATTTAGAGGGAGGCAATTGTTCAAAGAAATTTAGAAAACTTGCAAATGAAAATCACCTTTATATTAATAATTCTAGCAGGTGATCATCAATAAAGGCTACTAATGCTAATGTGTTCTTCGAAAAACCATAAAATCCATTATGAAAAACAGTGAATTAAACCAATCAATTCATAAACTTGTTAATCACCCCTCTTCCAATTACATGATATCTCTTCCTTCTCTTGTCTACTTCAATGAATTTGCGCCCAGCATCATGGAATAGCTATCAGTAAGCCAAAACCAACAATATTTTGGTTAATCCTACTACTCCCCCCTGAAATCTCTCTAAAATTCGTTAACATTTCTTTCAACTTCCTTTCCTGCTTCGAAGGCGGGCTCCAAGGGGCCAAAAATCCCAACCATCTTATCATCTCATCTCATCTCTGCATCTCAGTGTACACCGATCTGAAGAGCCCAAAATATAAACATATTTAAGCTGTGTTTGGTTCACAGAATATAATGAGGAAAATACATATATATTTTTTTAAATGTCTAATAATAGACAACCTAAATTCTTAATCATAGAAGAATTCAATCTGTTTTAGCTTATCTACGACTAATATTTCAAAAAGAAAAACGCTTTTCTTTCACTCTGAAAAAAAGAGTTGCAGAATAAAAAATAGAACAAATAGCCTAAAATCAAAAGCGTTGTTCCTATCATCTGAAAATGTATACAAATAATAAAGCATTAAAACAATATAATAATGCAAAGGAGAAAGGAAAACCTGAATCTGATGAAGAGGAAAAGTTCAGAGGGAAAACTCAAAGTGTAATTACAAATTTTGCGAATAATTAGGAGGCAATAGAAAGAAGCAGTAAGTATATGAGAGAAACAAAGTACCTGATCTGCTCAGATTAGATGAAGCGGAGAAGTCACGCGTAGAGTAGAGGTCGATAAAACCAAAATGATGATATTCCTGTTAGCCCACTGAGATTTGCGCTATCCTCCCATGATCGCATTGCATACGCGTGCTTCTTTCAATTATATATTTTTGTTAATTTTTTGTTGTAATATTTTATTTAACTTTTAAATAATAATAACAAGAACTGTGCCCAGCTTTCCGGAGGATTTTTTTATTTTAAATAATATTATTAATATTAATATATATTTAAACAATATTTTTTATTTGGATAAATTTCATCCAATTTTTTAACATTTAATCATAATTCAATTTTAATATATTAATTTTAAAAATGGACACTTCCACTTCAAACTTTTTTATCTCGCAAGACAATTAAGTCCTTTCGTTAATCAATCGTTAAATAAAGCATTAAAAACCAAATTTTTGAAACTATTTTACCCCTTATACCACTCAAAATGCTTTAAATACTTCCACAATCAAAAATGAAAAAGCAAACACTAAGAAAAGGTATTACTAGGCTTTGAAATGCATTTATTTTTAAGTTTATATATATATATATGATATACTAACAATGTATAACTTTTATAAACTGTCAATCAACCATAAAATGACACCTACTTAATGATCAAAGCCTAAATGTGCATGGGCCCTTAAAAATAAATTTTAAATTTTTATTAATATTTATTTTTAAGGACCTACATATGATATGTCATCCTATGGTTGACTGACAGTAGACTAGGTAATTCATGTCTATAATTTGTTTCGTATCATATAAAATCGTGTTTATGTCATGTAAAATAAGAAAATTTTGTGTTAAAATTTGTGTTGATACAAAAAACCAAAAGCCTTATTTTTAGCATTTAATCTATTCATATATATTTTTACTTAATTTTAGCATATATCACATTCGTGTTTTTTATTTGTATCGTTCTCGTGTCGTGTCATGTATCGTGTCTAGAATTGCCGGGTCTAACTAATAATTTATAGCTTCTATATACTGTCAATGCATTATGTATAAACTCTTTATTTTTTACTTTTAAATTATTTTTGTTTATTTATTTACTTATCATTTATTAATTATTATTTATTATTTTTGCTTTTTGTGTTTTGCACTAAATAGCTATTGCTATTTTATACTATGTAGCATATTACACATTTCCTTTTAATTTCTGTTTATTGGTTTCAATTCTTAGTTTTACTTCAAATTTTTTCCAAGCATTATTTTTATATGGAATTTTCTTAATTATTCTTTGATAAGAAATATATTTTTAATTATCCAACTATAAACCTTATATAGCTAACCATTGGCACAATTTACTATCCAGGAGTTTAGGGTAAAATTCAAATAATATCATCATGCCTTCGTCAAGCAAAAGTCATGCACCATAATATGATATTCAATTTCAAAACAAATATTGTAACTATCGTTGAAAAGCTGCTGTAAGAATACCAAAATCTGAGCGTAATTATTCAAAACTCTATTTTACTTGTCAAGAGAGGATTTGTGGAGTTTTATTCAATGGTGGCATCCGATGACTGTGCGTCTTGTTTTCGATGAAAATATCAATATGAGAAGAAATGCCTTAGAGATTAGAAGTCGTGTGACAAAAATGAAGAATGAAATTGAAGCTACAAGGGAGCATTGCAAACGAATTGAGCATGCTGTGAACTTATTGAAAACAATGGTTGTTACTTTGTTCATAGATATTTTATTAGTTATATTTAACAAATAATGTTGAACGAATTTTATTTTAAGCTAAGTTAGTTATTAGTGTTATGTAATGTAAGCTAAGTTATTTTAATAAATATTGCTGTAAACTTTTTAATATTAAAAAGATACTTATGTGCTTAATGTGCTTGGTTTTATGCAATTCAACAAAGATAATCTATAGGTGCTCTGTTTTCTTTGCTAGGTCCACAACTCATTGACGAGACCACTTCAATATTAATCTAAGGCCAAAAGGAAATATATAACATATATATATAATGCCAATGGGACCACTTCAATATTGTTGCCTTTTTTTATGAGTGTAACAACTCATCAAGCCATATTATAATATGCCAAAACAAAGTTTTTAGGACCACTTCAATGGCTTGAACACAATACAAATCTCAACCATTGAAGTCATGTGAGATCCCAAATTTTTCTATTCTTCCCGTACCTATTGAAGGTGCTGAAGTAGAATATTAAGTAAAGTTACGAAAATTAATTTCTATATGCTATGGAATTATTGGGAAAACTGTCAAGTGGGCCCCACAAGGAAAATCCATAACCCGGATGGATCTCAAAGTGGCAAAATGTGCAATTTGGGCTTAGAATATTTCAAGGGCAAGAAGACCACTTTTCGAAATTCTTTAAGATGAGCGCACTTAGGTTTACGTGCAACAAATTCAAAAATGATGATTTAGTCCATACCTTAGAAGAACTTTTTTGAATTACAATTAAATCAAATTGACTTTGGGCTCATAGACTGTCATAGAAAAATCTTCGTGTAAAGAAGTTTTACATGGATCCAGTACATTAACTGAATTACACGAAAATGCCAAAAACAACGCGAATAAAGCAAAAAGCCTTCGTTTAAGAGTAGTTTGGTAATTTCACAACCAATGCTTGGTCAAACCACCTTAGGAGTCAACTAATGACCATGTTTGACTTGGAAATATGAAAAATAATAAAAATTAAATACAAAATCTGAAATTAAAAATATTAAAATAATGGTGGGACAAAAATGGAAATAATAGGTTTGTGTAAGGGTATAATGGTCTTTTCTCAAGGGTTAGTCAACATTAGTCAACTTTTGACTTAATTGACTTAGAAAACAAATAAAATAAATTAAAATTTTGACCTAAAGTATAGTGTATTGTTGTCACGACCCGAAGGTCGCGACGTGCACTTAACAATCACACTTATACCATTTTCCCAAATTTACGAACTAAATTTTCTTTTCACTTTAAGGTTTGTATTCGGTGTCAATATCACTCTAAACTAAATTCACATTTCTCAATTTGATTTAACTTTACATTTACCGTTTAATTTACTATCTCTTGGAACAACTCAACTTGACTGATATTTTAATTCAATATTAAATTGGTAAAAAAAAAAAGGTCGAAAACTCCCCCTTATATAAAATCGATTTTCCCCAGCTTAATCACCTGCCAAATAATCGACTATTCCCAACAGCATGTTTCAATTCCACAATCAACAGTCTATAGCACCATATACTACACATATTTCCAAAATCATTAGTTACCTATATTAGCATTTCATAAGTGCATAATTGTCGTACAAAGATCATTTCTCGGATCGCACTCGATAATCCTATGAGTTTACAATAATCTAGAACGATCCTAAGTTACATCCCAAAATAATTCCATAAGCATGTATTGTGCACTTAAAATGTCATACATGGTAAACAAAATAACCATTTTTATACCTCCAGCGAGACCACAACAGTAGTCGAAGGACTCGAACTAGTATTGCTAATTAAAGATCGTCCTCGAGGCCCTGCATCAAAACTCCAAGTGTGGAGTCTAGCTCGTATGATTTGCGATGTTGTTAGAAAGGAGTGAGCAAAACCATGGCTCAGTAAGTAGTTTAAGTAAATACATGTTAGACTCATGTCGATCTACATGCACATGTAGAAAACAATACTGGAGTAATAAGTAAGCTTGGTATTTAAGCATGGTATTAAGTCAAACACTTCTTCGTGCACTTCAGTTGTAAAACGCTTTCAATATGCACTTAATTAAAACAAACCTCTCATGTAGTTCAGCTAAATCAATTCGTTATGCATTCGATTAAACTCAATACGTTATGCATTTCAAATAAACGATTAATATAATTCGATAAATCAATCAATAACTACTTTGCTAAAACAATCAATGAACACTTTGATAAAACGATCAATATACACTACAATAATTTCGATCACTATGGACTTCAATAATCTATGAGTCGTAAATCAAGAAGTCGATAACAGTTAGGCATAATCCCTCGATTCACTGAAAATAGTACTGATAATGAAACAGTAGTAAGTAGAGTTTAGGCAATGATCCTCAATCAATCAATCAGTCGATATCTATCCTAGCTAGCGATGGAATGGTGTCGCAAGCAACACTAAATCTATGGCCATAGAACAATATCCAGTCTCACTGATCAGTCGAGAGCGGGAACTTGCCTGCTGGTTTTCCAGACAAGTAACAATCTACCTAGAGCACTAGGCTCAATAGGTACAATACAATGGTCTAGAGCACAAAGCTCGATAGACGGGTAATAAGGCCTAGAGCTAAGCTCGATAGGCTAGAAATGACCCGAAGGTCGTAGGACATGCCTGCACTCAAAAACAATTCGAAAACAATTTTCTCGTGTAGCACTTGGCTTCCACGAATCTCAAAACACTTATTAAACAAATTTTGAATTTCAAATATGGAAAGATTTCGATTTCTTTTAAAGGGTTAGTCCAAACCAAAACTTTATAATTGAAAACATGATGCAATTCGTCAAAATATAGGCATTAAATAGCTCATCTCAAAATATGAATTATGTAAATGCACATGTGCATCAATTCGATAAATTTAACGTGCATGTTTGGTTGGCCACAACCCACAAGGCAAAAATAGTATTAATCTAGCCCAAGCATAAACCAACTTTACCTCATTGTCCAATCACAACTTTTGTATTCTCTTAACGTAAGGAAAATCTGAGGTATTTAGCATATTTAAAATCATTCTATGAAATGATGCTAACATACTTTACCTAACCCACTTACCTTACGCCCTTAGCCGATCACTTCTTCAAGCACCCGAATCAAAATCTACTCATCCACTCCAATGAAAATCACTACAAACATTTTCAATACTATCTCAATGATATACTCATATCATGCCCAATATTGTACTTAAAAAATTTAAAACTACGCACCATTACCCAAATTCGCCATTATGCCAAAAAAATTAACTCTGCATTATCATTCTAAGAGTGGGTGTCTGTGTGTATATATATATATCTTAAACCGAGTCCTTAAAAATTTTCCTTAGTTGATTTCATATTGATCATTCCCTTTAATATTTTCCATACTCAATTCCTACACCAACGTTTCATTCCTCAAGTTCTCATTTAATAGCACATGGATAACGATAAGTATCTAATATATCTATATTGCATCAAGGTGCGACTATTTAAATTAAAACCTATGTTATTCTTCCTTTTCAAACTCATGGCATATATATATTATACATATACATATATATATATATATATAAGCAAAATGTGTGTGTACATATACATATATACACATGTATAAACACATGATCATATTGTATTCTTTATAATTACGTCCATGGAATCTATGTATAATATTTATATGTAGACATCGCTCCATCTTATCCATGCTTATGCACCCATACACATATAAGCATTATCCAAACATATTGTACTTAATTGTATAATTAAGTTTTACAATCTTGTACACTAAAACATTGTCTTTGCTGTTAGAATTACCTTCAAAACGGAACCTACAAATTTTTTCCAGCTTCAAAGGCCAAGGCTTCAAGCTCTCAATTTCATTAAAATGGCTGCTGTTTCACTCTTTCATTTGACTATTGCAGCTCTCGATCCAGCCCAATTTTCATCTCACTGTTCCAGTCCAAAAACACCTAGCTAAGCCCCTTCTTAACCCCTGTTTTTTTTTTTTCAAAACCAAAAATACCTTGGCCAACACCATTAAGACAGCTAACTTCAACTCTAAAATCACTGCTTTGGTGCCCCTATTTCAGCACCCCAAAATCAGCCAACTTGAGCTCTAAACCAATGCCGGTTCAGCCCCCAGAAAATCATCCCCTGTACTAGTTACGCTTCAACCTCAAATTTTCTTAAAGTGGCCAACAACTACAATCTCTCAACTCTTAGATTTCCACTTCAAATCCTATTGCCTCACGCCCTTTTGATTTTCCAAACTAGTATCATCATCATGAATCCTCCAGAAAACCAGAAAATGCAACCCCTTCACTCTCTATTCTCTTCATTCTTTTCTGCTGTTGTGAACCGACAATGAGGCTCATCTCTTGTACCTTGTTTTTCACTGAGATTATCAGTCGCAATGTACAGCCTAGATCTAACCAAAATGGCCACGAAGATTAACCCCAAAACGGTGTAACTAACGACCTTTATTTGAGTCTTGAAATCAATCTTTAAAGACTTCCAAGAGTAGAGCTTAAAGCTGCCATGAAAACCACCTTCTAGCTCCCTCTCGGTCTGCACCATTTTCAGCCAAAACCTACCTTTTTCACGCCTCCATGACAGCACCTTAAAGCCCCTATTTTAGCTTGCATTTAACAAAAATGGATACCCAAAAAATAGCTCCAATTTTGGCATCGAAGCTATACAATACGATTCTTTACTACAGCTTTAATTTCTCTCCCACGCTGCCTCTTTCCTTCCTGTTTTAGGGCATCAACTCAGCCCTACACAGTCAAAGTGTATGACCCCTCATCAGCATTTGAACCCAATAAAACTCTAGTCTAAATCAACCACCGAATCTATCCTATACCCTCACGTTCCCAACTTGGATTCAGCCTTTCTTCCTTGCGTGATTCCACTACTTTCTCCTTCTCTTCAGTCTGCTTCCTCTTGTTTCTCTCATTGTGACAATTCCTTCCTCCCTTCGGTTTTTACTCGTTTCCTTTCACCCTTGTTGCCGAATCTTCTTTCTCTCTTTTTCCTTTTCTTAGTCGGTTCCTTCCTTTCCACTCTTTCAAGTTTCCATTTATTTATTTATTTATTTATTTGGGTTTTCCAGAGGAGCTTCTGCTCCTTTCTTTTTTGTTTGTAGGAACGGCAACTGCTCCCACGTTAGTGGGAGTAGTTGAAATACTGATTGGCTTCATCAAGAAGCCAATCGGTAATTTTTTTTATATTTTTTTATTTAATGATATTTCTTACATATTATATATTATATATATTTTGATCATCTTAATTATGTGTATATATATATATATATTTGTCTAATATGTTTCTAGTGGAGGTATGTGTGTGTATATATATTCTTCTTTTATTTTAAAATTTACATATATATGTATATATACATATTTAATACTCAATATGTATTTTTATATATATATATATATATATTCGTTATTTACTTTATTTTAAATATGTTGATGTTCATGTATACTACATTTCCTTTAGTATACTTGTGTCATTTGTTTTATTAAAACAAATATACATATATATATTTTAGTATATATGTATCTATTTGTTCTTTTGATTTTCTATGCACTTAGGTTTCGTAAGTGCATGCATATAATTTATTAGTTTCCTTTACAATCGTGTAAATTTTTTTTTGAACTTAATATATATCTCTTGAACTTATTTATAAAATTTCTAAATTACAAAAAGATATGAATCATTTATTGCTAAATTTTTTTTTGGTCTAGACTATCCGGTATCCCCATACCTTTGGTATAGGACTAATCCGGATTCGAGCCGGGCAGGACCCAAAGGGCGGCAAAGCTCTCCCTCAAGAGTTTTAACACAGCTGCATACCCAGGGACTCGAACTCGAGACCTCTGGTTAAGCTAGAACAGTCCCCTGCCAACTGATCTACGTGCTCCTGGGTCATTTATTGCTAAATTTACTAAACTTGAAACTTCATTCCCATTACTTGAAATAATAATAATTACAAAAGTGCATCTCAGTACTTAGCTTATTCTATGTCTTTTATTTATTTACCAATATGGTACAAAGTTTTGCAGTCTTCACATCCTCCCTACCTTAGGAAATTTGGTCCTTTAAAATTTTCAATGTCCAATTGAAAAAAGTGAGGATATTTCTCCTTCATCAAACTCTCTAACTCCTATGTAGCTTCTTCTGAAGAGCGATGCTGCCAAAGTACTTCAACTAAAGGAATTGTCTTAGACCTCAGTATCTTATCTTTTCTATCCAAGATCTGAATAGGCCTCTTAACATAGCTCAAGTCCTCCTTGATCTCCAAAGGTTCATACTCAATTACATGGGAGGGGTTCGGATGATACTTCCTTAGCATCGACAGATGGAAGACGTTATGTACACCTGATAGCTCTGGTGGTAAAGCTAGTCTGTATGCCACGTCACCAATTCTCTCTAGTATTTTAAACGGACCAATATACCGAGAGCTCAGTTCCCTTTCTTCCCAAATCTCATTATGCCTTTAGATGGAGAGTTCTTCAAGAACACTTTATCCCCAACTTGAAATTTTAAGTATCTTCTCCGATTCTGAGCATAACTCTTTTGTCTCTAACCAATCACATATCGACTTTATATTCTCAAAAACTTTCTCTAGCATACTTCTCTGTTAATGCACTGAGTGAATTAGTAGCCTTCATAGCTAGGAAGCATGCAGACCTTGTCAATCCATCAACAATAACCCAGATTTCATTGTGATTTCTGTGATCTTAGGGTGCTCTCTGGTGAAGCCCATAATTACGAGCTCCCATTTCCAAGTTGGCACATGTAAAGAATTGAGCAACCCCGCTAGTTTTTGGTGCTCAATCTTAAAATTTTTTTTAGTAAACTAAGCACCTAGACACGAAGGTCACTCTATCTTTCTTTGTACCAGCCCAATGGTACACTTCACGCAAATTCTAGTACATCTTCGTATTCCTTAGGTGCATTGTGTACCTAGAATTATGTGCCTCTTCTACTATTTGTCTCTTTAAGGCCTTACTGTCTAGAATGCATATCTTGTCCTTATTCCTTAGTAAACCATCTCAATCGATTCATAAGTATGGAACTAACCAGGATGCCCGTCACCACTATAATCATCTATCTCAAATCACCTCAAGATGGTTTTCACATTATACTAAATACATTCGTCACAAGTTATATCAATAAAGTCAACAATTTACATCTTGTATTCACGTTTCTTATGCACTACACAGGCTAATATGCACTCATTAGTCAATGGAAGCACACAGTGTTTATAAACATATACTTTTACATAAGCATCCTACATAACAAGATTCATAAAATGTTGTAATTCAATATGTTCTCAATCTTGTTACTGCAATTATCAAAATTAACAATTCTCCATGGCCGCAATGAATCTGTCACACATCAATTAACTATCTCTCAACAATACCTCAAGACATAAAAATCACTTTACAATAATCGTTATACACCGTGAACACATGACACTCCTCATGCGTATCATAGAGAATGTTTTCAAGACATCATTATCGTAGTGTCATAGAGTAATTGACCTATGTAGCTTATTTCCACAAGGTCACACTCCAAGTTTTCTCACTTAATTTTACTCAATGTGTCATAATTCACTTTTCCACAAGAAAGTAATTCATCACAGACACATCATGTTTCACAATCATTGATTATGTTTGGTTATAATCAGATTTCTACTTTCTCATAGACAATTTATTTGCACCAACCATTGCATAGCATTATAAAATCATACACATCAATTCCAATTCATCCCCACATGAATCTTTCACTTCCTCAACAGTCCACATAATAGCATAATCTTAATTCTTACCCTTGCAACAGACAAATGTATATGTATACATACATAAGCAAATGTACTCTCAGTGTATAAGACATCACAAGCATAATTCTTACTCTCATCATCTTAATCACACCACTAAGGTGAATTCTTCATCCTTTTCTACTTTAGAGGCTATTATATTGGGCCAATATCAATATCTTAACAAGATGATCTTGAGGTTCTTATCTCATACAATCTTAACTTTCACATCAATTTGTTATCTTGCACAATATGCTCTAACAATCTCCAATTTCCATTCAAATACCTCTTTTTATAACATGTTGTGTTCATTTCAACTCTAATAGTGAGAAATCTGAAGAGCCTTGCTGGTTCTGAATCCACATAGTTCAAAATCATAAAATCATAGCGTTCAATTTATTAGACTTTCAAAATTCACGTAGCTCAAACGATATATTTCCAAAGGTTGAATATTTTCCTAAGTCCATGTACATTCCAAATCATATGCCTTTTAAATCATATGGTTTCTAAAATCCATACACTTTTCAAATATATAATATCCAGTATATTTTTTTTCAAGTCCACAAAGAGGTTAGGCAATTGTTCCTCTTAAGGCATCATAATAAAGTCCACTTCCTATCACACGTGGTGGACAAATTTGAATAAATTTCCTGCCACTATTATTGTTAGGCTCAAAATCCTACTGATCCACTCTAATAGACCTAATCTAAACATTCTTTATTAAAGTTCATTAAAGATGCCTAATCCCTCAAAATCCAAAACTTTCGTATTTTAACATCATTTTCTAATTCCAATATTTCAATACTAATCTGGATTTTGCGTTCAATCAAATCCCATACCTTTTAGGTATAATAAGTTCATTGACATAATGCAGTTCAATCCTATCTTTTGCTCAAACCTAAGGTTTTATAGAGCAATACTTGCCAAAGGCTAAATATACAGTTTAAACTTTAGGATATCGTATAATCTATTTCTTAGGCCAACAATGTAAGGTCACTCCATTGTCATTTCCATCAAACACAATCCTATACATTATTCATGAGCCCGGGGCAAGTATATCATATCAGTCCCTATGCCACAATGTTCTTAAATCTTGCACTTTACAATCATTAGTTCTAACTAAGTTTCTTTCTTGTCTCTAGATCAAAAGATTCAAACCACCTTTTTTTTTTGTCTTGCCTTTACTTTCATAGTGAGTTAGAGTTCTTCTCCAAGTTTAGCTCAACAAGTAAGCTATCTTTGTGGCCTCTATGTAAGACACTATGTGCAATGCTACTAGTTCACCCCTACTGAAAGACTTTAGACAACCAACAATTCTTTTGGTCTTTCTTGCCTCATTCTTTGTTATATCGGGTTCGTAGTGACATAAAAAGATAAAGTAAGACTCATATCGGTTCACGGTTATAGTGCCTCGGATTAGCTTAGGAACTCCTCTTATTTCTTTTGTTGGGAATTTTCTGAAAGTACTACTCATTGAGAGTCTCAAGAAATGTTTTTCGTGTGATGGTGGGATTTTCGATTGCACAACACTATCTTGGCTGAACCCCACCAATGTTTGGTCTCATTCTCGAATATATAGGTAAGCAATGTCACCTACTCTTTTGAACTAAACCCTATGATTCAAACACTTCCTCCATCATTAATAGCCATATCTCAGCTACCTCTGGATCTTTCACCCCCTTAAACATCATAGGGCTTATCCTTTGGAATGCATTGAATCAAGCCATTTGGCAGCCCACATCATGCAACAGTAGTAGAGGTGCTACCTATTGTGAAGGTACATTTTGAGGTTATGAAGCCAACTGATTGATCAATGGAGACAAGGTAGCTTGCAGCTGTTGTGTGCCTCAACCACATCCAAATTGTCTTTCACACAAGTAGCAAATTTAACTTCTGTTTCCAATGCTCGAACCTAGTGTTTAGACTTAGAAGCTGTGGAGAAGATGGATGCGACTAAGCTTAGCTTGATCGTAGGAGTCGTCCATAACCTCTTTTCAGGTTTCTATCTTGTATCCCATAAGGGAGACATATGCATTCAAAACAACTTTCGTATTTATTGAGCACTTTATATTCAAGCAAAGACAGTACCATGGGTAACTATCCAGTCCATACCCAAAATGAAATGAATGTCATAAATGTGCAACAATATCGAATCTACTATTAGGTTTCTATCTCTTACTTTCATTTTATATTGACGATACGCATACTCTTTCATCTAAGATTTTCTTGAAAGAAGTGCTAATAAACAATAGATAATATAGAGGTTTTAACTCTATGTGCAACCTACTAACAAATGCAGTTGATGAAGGTAATAGAGTCAGAAGGGGAAATTGACTGTTTCCGAGCTAATCTCCCAAGCTTACTTTTACGCCCAATCTCCTGATTTTTTAATTAAATCATAATAGAAACTTATACTAAGAGCAGATCAATCTTAGTATAAGTTGATAATGGCAAGCTACATGCAAACATTACACAGTACATGCGATGTAACGTTAATAACGATATCTATGACACTGACACGTGCTAGACAAACCTTGCTCTGATACCATTTAATCTGTCACAACCCGAAGATCGCGACGTGCACCTAACAATCACACTTATGCCATTTTCCCAAATTTACGAACTAAATTTTTCTTTTCACTTTAAGGTTTGTATTCGGTGTCAATGTCACTCTAAACTAAAGTCACATTTCTCAATTTGATTTAACTTTACATTTACTGTTTAATTTACTATCTCTTAGAACAACTCAACTTGATTGATATTTTAATTCAATATTAAATTGGTAAAAGAAAAAGGTCTAAAACTCCTCCTTATATAAAATCGATTTTCCCCAGCTTAATAACCTGCCAAATAATCAACTATTCCCAACAGCATGTTTCAATTCCACAATCAACAGTCATAGCACCATATACTACACATATTTCCAAAGTCATTAGTTACCTATATTAGCATTTCATAAGTGCATAATTGTCGTACAAAGATCATTTCTCGGATCGCACCTGATAATCATATGAGTTTACAATAATCTAGAACGATCCTAAGTTACATCCCAAAATAATTCTATAAGCATGTACTGTGCACTTAAAATTTCATACATGGTAAACAAAATAACCGTTTTTATACCTTAAGCGAGACCACAACAGCACTCAGAGGACTCAGACTAGTATTGCTAATTAAAGATCGTCCTCGAGGCCTTGCACCAAAACTATAAGTGTGGAGTCTAGCTCGTATTATCTGCAATGTTGTTAGAAAGGAGTGAGCAAAACCACGGCTCAGTAAGTAGTTTAAGTAAATGCATGTTAGACTCATGTCGATCTACATGCATGTGTAAAAAACAATGCTGGAGTAATAAGTAAGCTTGGTATTTAAGCATGGTATTAAGTCAAACACTCTTCGTGCACTTCAGTTGTAAAACGCTTTCAATATGCACTTAATTAAAACAAACCTCCCATGTAGTTCAGCTAAATCAATTCGTTATGCATTCGGTTAAACTCAATACGCTATGCATTTCAAATAAACGATTAATATAATTCGATAAATCAATCAATAACCACTTTGATAAAACAATCAATGAACATTTTGATAAAACGATCAATATACACTACAATAATTTCGATCACTATGGACTTCAATAATTTATGAGTCGTAAATCAAGAAGTCGATAACGGTTAGGCATAATGCCTCGATTCACTGAAAACAGTATTGATAATGAAACAGTAGTAAGTAGAGTTTAGGCAATGATCCTCAATCAATCAATCAGTCGATATCTATCCTAGCTAGCGATGGAATGGTGTCGCAAGCAACACTAAATCTATGGCCATAGAACAATATCCAGTCTCACTAATCAATCAAGAGCTGGAACTTGCCTGCTGATTTTCCAGACAAGTAACAATCTACCTAGAGCACTATGCTCGATAGGCACAATACAATGGTCTAGAGCACAAAGCTCGATAGACGGACAATAACGCCTAGAGCTAAGCTTGATAGGCTAGAAATGACCCGAAGGTCGTAGGACATGCCTGCATTCAAAAACAATTCGATAAACAATTTCCTCGTGTAGCACTTGGCTTCCACGAATCTCAAAACACTTATTAAACAAATTTTGAATTTCAAATATGGAAAGATTTTGATTTCTTTCAAAAGGTTAGTCTAAACCAAAACTTTATAATTGAAAACATGATGCAATTCGTCAAAATATAGGCATTAAATAGCTCATCTCAAAATATGAATTATGTAAATGCACATAAGCATTAATTAGATAAATTTAACGTGCATGTTTGATTGGCCACAACCCATAAGGCAAAAAGTGTTTTAATCTAGCCCAAGCATAAACCAACTTTACCTTATTGTCCAATCACAACTTTTGCATTCTCTTAACGTAGGGAAAATCTGAGGTATGTAGCATATTTAAAATCATTCTAGTAAATGATGCTAACATACTTTACCTAACCCACTTACCTTACGCCCTTAGCCGATCACTTCTTCGAGCACCCGAATCAAAATCTACTCATCCACTCCAATGAAAATCACTACAAACATTTTCAATACTATCTCAATGATATACTCATATCATGCCCAATACTGTACTTAAAACACATAATTTAAAACTACGCACCATTACCCAAATTCGCCATTATGCCAAAAAAATTAACTCCGCATTATCATTCTAAGAGTGGGTGTCTCTGTGTGTATATATATATATATATATATATATATATATCTTAAACCAAGTCCTTAAAAATTTTCCTTAGTTGATTTCATATCGATCATTCCCTTTAATATTTTCCATACTCAATTCCTACACCAATGTTTCATCCCTCAAGTTCTCATTTAATAGCACATGGATATCGATAAGTATCTAATATATCCATATTGCATCAAGGTGCGACTATTTAAATTAAAACCTATGTTATTCTTCCTCTTCAAACTCATGGCATATATATATTATACATATAGATATATATAAGCAAAATGTGTGTGTACATATATATATATACACATGGCTCCATCTTATCCACGCTTATGCACCCATACACATATAGGCATTATCCAAACATATTGTATTTAATTGTATAATTAAGTTATACAATCTTGTACACTAAAACATTATCTTTGCTGTTAGAATTACCTTCAAAACGGAATCTACAAATTTTTTCCAGCTTCAAAGGCCAAGGCTTCAAGCTCTCAATTTCATTAAAATGGATGCTATTTCACTCTTTCATTTGACTATTGCAACTCTCGATCCAGCCCAGTTTTCATCTCACCGTTCCAGTCCAAAAACATCTAGCTAAGCCCCTTCTTAACCCCTGTTTTTTTTCAAAACCAAAAATACCTTGTCCAACACCCTTAAGACAGCTAACTTCAACTCTAAAATCACTGCTTTGGTGCCCCTATTTCAGCACCCCAAAATCAACCAACTTGAGCTCTAAACCAATGTCGGTTCAGCCCCCAGAAAATCATCCCCTGTACTAGTTACGCTTTAACCTCAAAGTTTCTTAAAGTGGCCAACAACTGCAATCTGTCAACTCTTAGATTTCCACTTCAAATACTGCTCCCTTTCGGTCTGCACCATTTTCAGCCAAAACCTGCCTTGTTCACGCCTCCATGACAGCACCTTAATGTGCCTATTTTAGCTTGCATTTAACAAAAATGGATAACCAAAAACTAGCTCCAGTTTTGGCATCGAAGCTGTACAATACAATTCTTTACTACAACTTTAATTTCTCTCCCATGCTGCCTCTTTCCTTCCTGTTTTAGGGCATCAACTCAGCCCTACACAGTCAAAGTGTATGACCCCTCATCATCCTTTGAACCCAGTAAAACTCTAGTCTAAATCAACCATTGAATCTATCCTATACCTCACGTTCCCAGCTTGGATTCAGCCTTTCTTCCTTGCGTGATTCCACTACTTTCTCCTTCTCTTCAGTCTGCTTCCTCTTCTTTCTCTTATTGCGACAATTCCTTCCTCCCTTCAATTTCTGCTCGTTTCCTTTCACCCTTGTTGCCGAACCTTCTTTCTCTCTTTTTCCTTTTCTCAGTTGGTTCCTTCCTTTCCACTCTTTCAAGTTTCCATTTATTTATTTATTTATTTGGGTTTGCCAGAGGAGCTTCTGCTCCTTTCTTTTCTGTTTGCAGGAATGGCAACTGCACCCACGTTAGTGGGAGTAGTTGAAATACTAATTGGCTTCCTCAAGAAGCCATTCGACAATTTTTTTATATATATTTTTATTTAATGATATTTCTTACATATTATATATTATATATATTTTGATCATCTTAATTATGTGTATATATATACATATTTCTTGTCTAATATGTTTCTAGTGGAGGTATGTGTGTGTGTATATATATATTCTTCTTTTATTTTAAAATTTACATATATATATGTATATATACATATTTAATACTCAATCTGTATATATATATATTCCTTATTTACTTTATTTTAAATATTTTGATGTTCATGTATACTACATTTCCTTTAGTATATTTATGTCATTTGTTTTATTAAAACAAATATACATATATATTTTAGAATATATGTATCTTTTTGATCTTTTGATTTTCTATGAACTTAGGTTTCGTAAGTGCATGCATATAATTTATTAGTTTCCTTCACAATCGTGTAAATTTTTTTTTGAACTTAATATATATATCTATTAAACTTATTTATAAAATTTCTAAATTACACAAAGATATGAATCATTTATTGCTAAATTTACTAAACTTGAAACTTCATTCCCATTACTTGAAATAATAATAATTACAAAAGTGTATCTCAGTACTTAGCTTATTCTATGTCTTTTATTTATTTACTAATATGGTACAAAGTTTTGCAGTCTTCATAATTGTACAGTGGCATATTAAGTAAATATAGAAATTTTAAAGGGATATTTAGGTCATCTAGGGCCATGACAGATTTTTATAATTAAAATATAATAAAATATCAAAGAAATAAAGACAAAATAGTGTCTTCTTCCAGCTTCCAGCAGTCGGCCATCTTGTTGCACCATTTCTCCTCTTTTCTTCCAAGTTTTCCCAACTTTCTCTTAGGGAAACACCCTTTTTCCTCCATTAAATCATCGAGCCTCCTTCATAAAAATTATTCCCCATCTCAAGAGCTCCCCAACCATCCCAAAAGCTCAGCCTAAATCACACAAAAGGGGTCTGTCCTGCTACTAGCATTTTCGGTACTATAAAGGTAAGAAAGAAAATGATGATTCCATGCAATCTCACTTAGTGATTATGCTTATATTAGATAAATAGATGATATTTGTGGCTTTAGTTTGAAGTAAAACTTGATAGGGAATCTGTTCGTATGTTCGATTATGGAGGAAGGGTAGAGAAATCATAATGTTTTAAAATATAAATGGTAGGAATGATAAGATGAAGTGAAGTAAGTAAAATCATGCTTATAAATTAATGAAACAATGGGTCACATATTGTGGGTGTTGTTCGGCCATGAATGGAAGATAGGAGAATCATGATTATTCTCATCCATGGATGGTAGTAAATGATAGTAGGAGATGAAATGATGATGGCTATGATGACAATTCAACAAAATTGGAAGTGTAGGGAACCATGGAAGTTCCGGCCATAACAAGGTTTTAATAAGGTTGATGGGATTTTGATACATAAATGGTATAAAATAGAAGTATAAAATTAATAAAGAATATTCATGGAATTAGAATTGAATAAGGAATGGAAAATGACAAAGATAATGTTACATGAGGCTTTCGGTCATGCTAAGGGGGATGGTGATATTGGTGCAATTTAATTGTATAGAAGGTGTAATATATATGTAAAGAATGAGTAATGGATAATTATAAAGTTAAACTTGAAAAAGAATAAATTTTGGGACAAGAGAAGCATTCGGCCATGGCTTGAGGGGATTGGTGTTAATGCAATTTTATATGTATAAAAAGTGTAGGATAAATGTATTAGGGGAGTAAAGGTGTGAAATTAGAATAAGAAAAGAATGAGTCTTGAACAATTTGGTATATTCGGCCAAGCATGATTTATACCATTAAATGTTGAATTTTGGTGAAAATGGATAAGAAATAATATAGCAATAATAATAAGTTTAAAGGTGAAATTGATTTGAAGAAAGGATATCATTTAGTAAGGAGTTATATTTATTGACCGGTAGAAAAGTATACTGGATATGAAAATATATTTTAAGATGGAAGGAAAGAATGAGTAGGAAAAATTTAATTTATACCATTAAATGTTGATTTTTGGTGAAAATGGATAAGAAATAATATAGCAATAATAATAAGTTTAAAGGTGAAATTGATTTGAAGAAAGGATATCATTTAGTAAGGAGTTATATTTATTGACTGGTAGAAAAGTATACTGGATATGAAAATATATTTTAAGATGGAAGGATAGAATGAGTAGGAAAAATTTATTATTATTGTAGAGTTGAATTTTAAAAGTATTTTTAATATTATTTTCAACTTGGAGTTTGAGAAATTAAATAGCTAAGTGATGCTATCGGATTTTTATACTACGTGGAATTAAGGTAAGGAAGGTATATGGAAGTAGTGTAGGCAATACTATGCTTAAATGTGGGGAAATTGGTGATTTGAAGAATTATAAATGATGGTTTTACACAAGGGGTTAGGATAGTCATTAATTGTCATGCCATTGGATTTTTCGAAAAACCATCCTTAATTATTCATTACCCAAATTCATGAAATAGGAAAATAGAAATATATTTATGAATTTTAAAATATAACATGAAGTATATAATTTCCATAAGAATTTCTTATAATTATTTCATGATATTAGCATGTGGAATTAATGGTGTTTTATGCTTTAAAACCTTTGCATTTTAATGTTGTATTAAACTGTTTTACAAGTTTCATTTACAATCACTTGTATGATGTTTATTTGTTTATATGACTAAAGATTAAATGAAATTGATTTATATAAAAAATGATTTTATGAGATTAATCACTTTTTGATGATCATGTATATGGCAGTGATATGATTAGGGCTGTGTATTTCTCGTTTTAGCTTCTTTTTCGGTTTCGATTTCACCGATCTTTCTTTTCCAATTTCTATATTCATTTTCTATTATTAAACCATAAAATTAAATATGGTATCATGGCCAAAACAACATGGCTGAAACCCCTAATTGCACATTTCATGCTTTTGTTTCCTTTATGGAATTCTAATATTTCCATCCTTCTTATTCCATCTTAAGCTACTATTTCTTATCATTTTCATGCAATAAAATGCATGTCTTTCTTAGATTCTCAAGCTGACCGAAACCCATAAAAAATGGCATATTTTTGCTCAAGCAAAATAACTCAAAACCAATAGCAAATATGAGATGTACACCTTTAGATCTATAAGATTACCACTTTGAATTAACATAAAACAATAGAATTAGATATCCCCTTTCTCTGTCCGAACCTTCCTTAGTATTTTTCCTCTTATTTATTCATTTCAATCTCATGTCTTAACATGTTATCCATGCATGACAATTAAAGATCATCATAAAATCAACCAACACATCACCAACTCCTTTACCTTTGCTTAACCGAACCAACATAGCTCCACTAGTGTAGCTTTTCGTTCACGTTAGCCCTTCCTCTTTTGGTTTTTAGATGGCCTTGAGATGGAGGAAAGGTTTAATAAGAAGAGTTAGGTGGTTAGCTAGCAAGGAAGATGAAGTTTTTGCTAAAATCCTTGGAAGAACGAGAACAAAACAGAGCCAAATGTGCAGCCAAAACAGAAAATCATGAAGCAGTAGCAGAGTAAGTCAGCAAGAAGAAAGAATTGGCTGAAGTTTGTTTCACTTAATCTTCTATTGATCATGGTATCCAATGAGAGTTCACCACCTAGTGTGAGACCCGAATTTGTTACACTGTACACCATAATTGTAAATGATTGATAGTGGAAATAAATTATTTAATGGACTCAAATATATATTGAGTGTGGATTTCCACTTTCCATTTTTAATTATTGGAATTATTTAAATTATAAAGTATAGTATGGTGTATAAGAGATGAGACAAATATTGAATGATGAATAGAAAGTATGGTATGGAAGGAAGGAAGGAAGTGAAATCAGAAAATTTAGAATGGAAGCATTATTTTTATGGTATTAAATATCAAAACTGGTAATAAAAGTCAAGAAACATGGGCATCACACAAAAAAAACAAAATCCTTTTGCTGCTTTAGTATGAACAGCTGGAAAGTTTTAAAGGGAAGAAAGAGCAAAAATTCAAGTCATGGATAAAAATAATATATAATAAACACTAAATTAAACATAACATAAAGACGTAAAAGCTCATTGGTGGAAGCTTTGAAAAAAGAAGTATGAAGAGAAGTTAAGAAAGGTGGCTACAAGTGGACTTCAACGCCACTTGATCTCTCTTTGTATACCGATCGATTTGGACATAAAAAGGCTGATAAAGACATACTTTTTATAATGTAAAAAAGTAGAAATGGTGTTTGAAAATAAAGTAATAAAGGATACTTTACTTTAGAATTTCTATTGGTTAAAATAAAGCAAAGAAAGAGTGAAAAACAAGACTAAACAAATCGGTCAAAGAAGTCCACAAAAACAGGCAGCAAAGAGGATTCCCACGTTCCTTGGGCTATTCTCGTACCCTCCTATGCCCAGCCATAAGTTTGGCTGATGAAACATGAGTGTTATGGTGTAAAATAGATAGGAAATAATATTTAAAGATAAAGTAAATGGAAAAGATGAAAGTAAAAAATAATGCAGTAAAAGTGGACTACTATGCACGCCACTTTGCTGCCTATTACACGTCCCTCTTCAGATTTTTAAAAAAGGCTATTGAACCTTGACGTGGGTGGTAGAAAACATGAGAGAATTATGGCTTAAAAGTGAAATATGAGAACAATTAATTGCTGAAGAATAAAACAAAAGAAAAAGAAGCAAAAGACGTATAGAATGGAGGATTCTACGCCACCTTGTGCTGTAGTTTTTCTACATGCAATAAATGAATTTTAATACATGAAATGATGAAGAAAAGGTGATAAGATACTAAGCGGAGTATTTCTATTGGTTGTCTTGGATAGAAAGAAAGAATAAGAAGCAAAAAACTTCAGCAAATTTGGTTGTCTTCACTGAATTCCTCTGCTTCCACGAGCCTCTGTTTGCTGAAGTTATTTTCGGTCTTCACTTGTTTCTCCATAAAAATCCTGTAGCAAACATCATTGCTTACTAAGTTGTTAACCTAATCTTCTTCATAGACCACATATATATATCTTAAGACCAATTAAGATACCAAGCTAGGAGACTAACAAGGGGAAGGAAAACCAAAACAGAAAATAAAATTCTGTTTTGAGACACTCATTCGGTCAAGGTGAGATTTAATGGTTTCTTGAGATTGAATGATATAATTCTATGATTTCAAACATGAGAAGCATGATTATAGTCTTGCTTTTAATTTATTCTTGTTAGAGCATAGAAATAGAATAAATTCATAACTTGAAGTAGATGAAGATTAAAATGAAAGAGAAGCTTAGAAATTGAAGTAGGCTGAAAAGAGAACTTTAACTATTGAGGAAACCTATGGTTGAACATGTGAAAATAAAGGCATTAATGGCTTCATGCAAGGTTTGGCCAAAAGATGGCTCACGTAGGAAAGTATTTACTATGGGAGAACAAGACCATTGAAGAAAAAGGTTGGAAGTCAATAATAGTGGCCATCAAGAGTTTCGGCCATGACCATTTGAGACTCAATGATAGGTTGAAAATTGAGGGTTTTAGTAGAGAATAATTGTAGAAATTAAAAGAGAATTTTCGGTGCAATTAAAATCGAAAAAGGAAGTGGAATGAAGAAATTGATTTTAAATACCAGTATAATTTATACTGGTTGTATTTATAACATGAAGTTAGTGGCTGCATTTTTATGAATTTTAGTGGTTTAAAAATAAGAAGAAAATTATTAAAATTTTTGATAAAATTATTTTGCAGTCGAGAAGTACGATTTCGGTAGACGCAACCCGGAAGCTCGGTTTCGTAAGACCAGGTAAGGGAGTAGTATGTGAAGTGAAATGCATGTCCTGTGAAGAAAAATGTTATAAAAATATTGAGAAAATGATTTGGTTTGAGACATGCATTAGCTTGATAAACTGTTTTGAATTTGGGTGAGCCAAAGATAGGCGACCCCTTTGATATAATTCTGGGCGAGTCAACAATGGGCGATCCCTTGTTTTTTTAAAGAGAAATATTTTGTGGGCGATCCCCAGTTCAGCTCAGTGTGAGAGCCACAGTGGGTGATGTTAGTTCGCCACATGGGCGAATGAAAACATGCAAGTTCAATCCACTACGATGGGTGAGCCGTAATGGGCTAGCTGATAAGGGGTGATCCGGTTTAACTTGTGTTTTTCTCACACGAAAAATAGTGAAATTACTGGCTGTTTTTATTGTGCTTTGTAAACATAAAATATAATACCTTTTTGGAAAACAATCATTTTAAAGAAATGATGAAATATGTGAAATATTCCTTAAGGGTTCTTTATGAGATATAAATTGATTTTTGAGACTTTAGGCCCTGAGTTTCATGCATTACTATTAACATGGCTGATTGACCCGCCAAGTCATCAGAGATCTCGAGGTCACCTGGCAAGTGTACCCGAGGACCACCTATAGATTATGGCTATAGATCTAGCTGTGTCCCAGTAGGGATGATTACTGGGTTCCTTCGGGAACAATGATAGCATGATTTAATTGTAGGGTGATGCCTAGTCTCAAATTACTGATTTCTGTTTACTGAGAGGATTTACTGAATCCTGTTTACTGTTTACTATACTATATCGTAAACTGTTTAGCCAGTGATTTGAATATTAAAGACTGCTCGCTATATCCACTGTTTTCATACTAGGTATGCTGTTAGGGAAAATAAACATTTTGTGGTATATAGTTTTGGTTTTATAAAGCAGCATACAACTCCTTTACTGAGCACGTTGTCGCTCCCCCCTTTATTTCCACTCCACAGGTTATTGATTTGGATTAAAAGGTTTACCTTCTAGAGTTATCGGCTGCTAGAGTCAGCAGATATACGATATCGAAGGTACATTATATTCTTTTATACATTCAGTAAAATTGTACAGTACTACTTATAGTAAAAAAGGAATGTAGGTGATCTCAAAATTTATGATCATAATTCATAAGTCCAATAAATCCAAAATCCAAAATCCAAAGTGGAAATCTACATTCAATATTTATTTAATTTCACCAAATAATTTATTTCCACTATCAAAGATTTACACAAAAATAAGGTGTACAGTATTATAAAATCGGGTCTCACATGTTCTCCTCACCTTAGGAAATTTGGTCCTCCAAATTTCGCCTGGACCTATCACTGAAAAAGCTTTGGATACCTCTCACGCATAAGGCTTTCTAACTCCCACGTAGCCTCCTCCTCAGTGTGATACTACCAGAGCACTTTAACCAAAAGAATAGTCTTAGATCGCAGCACTTTATCCTTCCTATCCAAGATCCATATCGGCCTCTCAACTTAACTCATGTCCTTTCTAATCTCCAGTGGCTCATGTCGAATTACGTGAGAAGGATCTAGATGATACTTTCTCAACATCGAGACGTGAAATACATTATGCACTCTTGACAGCTCTGGTGGTAGTGCTAACCGATATGCCACATCTGCCACGCGATCTAAGATCTCAAAAGGTCCAATGTATTGAGAACTCAACTTTCCTTTCTTCCCAAATCTCATTATACCTTTGGATGGTGAGACCTTCAAAAATACATAATCACCTACTAAAATTTCTACTAGTCGGCATCTAGTATTTACATAACTCTTTTGCAGGCTCTGAGCCGTCTTTAGCCTCTCATAAATCACCTGTATCTCGAGAAGCCTGCTCGACCAAATTGGGACCTAATAACTTACGATCTCTCATTTCTTCCCATGCTATCGTGGATCTACATCGTCTGCCTTATAAAACCTCGTAAGGTGCCATGCCGATACCTGCCTGTTAGCTATTATTATAAGCAAACTCTGCCAGGGTAGATGATCGGCCTAGGAGCCTCTAAAATCAAGTGCACACGCTCACAACATATCCTCGAGCGTCTATATCGTACGCTCGGATTGTCCGCCAGTCTGCGAATGAAATGCGGTGTTAAAACTCAGTTGGGATCCCACGGCCTCCTGAAATCTCTCTGAAAAATGAGATGTGAAACGGGACTTCCTATCAGATGTGATGCTCGCGGGAACACCATGTAACTCACTATCTACCTGAAATATAAATCGGCTAAGGCCCCAACTGGATTCGTAGACTTAATAGCCAGAAAATGAGCAGACTTAGTCAATTTATCCACAATTACTCAAATAGCATCATATCCTTTGCGGGTCCTCCGAATTTTGCTTAATTTAAGAAGTACAACCAATATAGGTACTTTTATTCCTTATATAATTTCTAACGTTCAGTTAATCTTTTCTTTAAGGTGAGACTACCAGTATGCTTTTACAATCTGAATTTCCTTTAAATCACACATTTCCTCTTTCACAATTAATTTATACTTCCTGAATTTATTTATCATCTTTAGGAGTTAACAATTTTCACTTCTTTTCATACAGTAATTACTTCACACTATTTATCACATATTATCTCATTTAGTACCAAGCCGATATTAATTTGGTGACTATCTTTAAAAAAATTTAATCAATCGTATGTAATTGTCCTAGTAGCTTTTTAAATCCAGTGCACTCACTCTCTATATATCATTGAGCGTCTACATATGCGATCAAATATTTAAATCTATAAGAAGCGGTGCTGACAGTAAATTTGGAATCCCAAAGCCTTTTGCTATTTTTTAAAAGTATGTGGCAAATCAGGAATCCCAATTACATGTAACACTCACTGGAACTTCACATACATTCACACTGTTTCACAAGTATATTTATCGACTTTGGCACCCAGGAGATCAAAACCTGATAATGAAAAAGTGAATCAATTTAATCAATCAGTCCATAATCACTTCTATAACATCACGGTTCGTTCGGATTCTTTATTATCTCATAATAATCATTTTCACATTAATTTAGCTAAGGTTGCATTTCACTTGCAACTCTTAATATTAACCATCACTTACAGGGAATGTGGCATTAGGTAATAATTTTCCCTTATAACTTTTTTTATATTGAGTTATCATTATATCCCTCATTCTCATGGTACATGTAATATCACTTAATTGGAGGATGTACCTGAGGATGTAATCTTTTCACAATCAAATTCTGTAATTGAATTTAGCAAAATACCAATTCCGTCTCCACATTACTTATTCAATTTCACAATTCCAATATATATATGTATGTATATATATATATATATATGTATATCCATTTACATGACTGGCAGTACTTCATGTATTTACTCCTTGGAGTATAACTAATTTTATCTGTTAAGTCTGGCTCGATTCTTAAATCTAGCCATAACCATATAATAGTCAAAGGAAATCACATGCAATCTTAGATTTGGGAACTATCTCATAATTCGTGTTCCTTAATCATCATATGACTTGTCTTTTAATACATTTTCATCCTTTCACATTTATCACTTCAGTTGTTTTTCCAATTAGTATAGTACCCCCACCGTTAAAATCGTTTAACAATTTTGAATACTATACTCATATATTCATTTGCTTCCATTTAACTTTCTCACATATTTGTATCATATCAATGAAGCAGCCAATTCCAAAAGCTCTTCAACAAATCATTTATATTTTTCAGGTAAACCTTGTAAATTTCATACCTCCGTCACTATATTATAATCTTACTCACTTGGCAATAACCTCTATTTAAAGAAATCAGTGTTCACTTTATCATTTGAGATCGCACGTCTCAAATAGCATTATGATTCAATTAGAACTCATATTTACTGAGCTTAACAATAAAATTTTTAGTTTTAAGAAGTTTGTTGAATTATTCAAGGGTGCTGCTTATATTCTTCAAATGAGTTAAAATATATTTACACATCATGTATAACTAATTTTATCTGTTAAGTCTGGCTCGATTCTTAAATCTAGCCATAACCATATAATAGTCAAAGGAAATCACATGCAATCTTAGATTTGGGAACTATCTCATAATTCGTGTTCCCTAATCATCATATGACTTGTCTTTTAATATATTTTCATCCTTTCACATTTATCACTTCAGTTGTTTTTCCAATTAGTATAGTACCTCCACCGTTAAAATCGTTTAACAATTTTGAATACTATACTCATATATTCATTTGCTTCCATTTAACTTTCTCACATATTTGTATCATATCAATGAAGCAGCCAATTCCAAAAGCTCTTCAACAAATCATTTATATTTTTCAGGTAAACCTTGTAAATTTCATACCTCCGTCACTATATTATAATCTTACTCAATTGGCAATAACCTCTATTTAAACAAATCAGTGTTCACTTTATCATTTGAGATCGCACGTCTCAAATAGCATTATGATTCAATTAGAACTCATATTTACTGAGCTTAACAATAAAATTTTTAGTTTTAAGAAGTTTGTTGAATTATTCAAGGGTGCTGCTTATATTCTTCAAATGAGTTAAAATATATTTACACATCATGGTTACATGCCATTATAATATATCCGTATGTGATTGAAATATTTCATTCATTAAATTCACATACGTCACAGGATATTTCATAAATCTCTTAAGTACCATAAAGGACTCGTAGGAGTTATACCGAGTTCTGAACATCATCTTATGAACACTTGTCTGTTAGCTTTTTATCCGATAACAATAATACTATTGAATACTCAAAATTTAGCACACAATCATAAGCTATGCTAATTCTTTCAAACCAACTCATCTGTGTTTTCACCAGTTACACTAATACAGATGGGTTCCTTATTTATTAATCTCTGAGTAATTTCTTAAGCTCTTCAGACTCTTTTATGTTCTCTGGTAAGAGCTTATAAATAGATTCTATGTTGTGAATCGAGTCAATAATCTCTCGAATCCACATTGCTCCGAAAATTTATTTGATAAATTACCTTGGATGTTTCATATCTACGTCTGGCAATTCCACTATGTATCCTCAAAACACATATATGTAACTTTCAAATCTTTTAACATATATTTCACATCGATTCACTTATATATGTTTTCACTTCATAATATACCATTCTATAAAGCATATTTGAAAATATTCCGGTTCTATAAATATCTTATTTATACTCATAAGAAACAGAAGGAATATATAGAACCAGAATTAATAACACTGATATTGAATCATCAATGCACAATTCACCCTTTTTTTCTTCTTTTTTTTTCACACTCAGTAAGTGTATTACTTTTCATAATATCTAATAATCCCTAACCAATATACCCTATATTTTCATGTTTAATTCAAGCCCCAAAAATCCATAATAGAGCCGACTACTTCGCGACCTCCCACAGTATACACTCCGGTTGCATTACTCATCAGAGTAGGTGGGGCTACTAGTAGGGACCATTATACCTGTACTACATTCTTTACACCATCAATTACTTTATAACCATCAATCAGTTCCAAATCAATTTAGTCATCTATGATTCAGATGAATTATTTCAATATAGGGGCATATTAGTCATTTCTATTTTATTTCTCTCTCTTCAATATACCTTTAAACAGGCGATCTTAAGATCTATGCACTGATGATATCCAATTTCACTCTAATATCATCATTTCAGGGTCTTAGTCTGATTTGGACAGAGAAGTCCTGGTAGGGCCCTCACCAAGTTTCTCTTTGTACCTTATTGAACAGACCTCTATTAAAACCATAAGATCACCTATTCCATGTAAAATTCTCAAATTACAATCCATTTTTGTAACCCTTGATTCATAAGCTTCCACACCCTTTTAAATACTTAACCCAATTTATAGTAACTTGATTCTTCTATACATTCAGACTATACAGTACTACAAGGGATGTTAACCATTTTCAACACTTTTCATTCTAAAGGCATCAATAGATTTTAGGCCAACCTTGCTCTGATACCATTGAAACCGTAACAGTTCACAGTACAGTAAAATAACATATTTTATACCTAATTTACGGTTGGGCTGTCTGTGATGCCTTTAACAATTGATCAGTAACAGTAATAAATGGTAAACATTTATTAAATAATTTCAGAATATGAAATTTTTACAATATTCCTTACACTTTACATCCCCTGTTTCTATTTTTCAATAAAGTAGTACTGTATACATAAAACAATAGAATTTGATATCCCTTTTCTTTGTTTTTCATCTTCCAAGCTTGCTCACTATGCCACCAAGAGTAAAACATACAGCCAAGAAATCCAAATCTATAGCTTCTTCTTTCTCCTCCTCGTCCATACCTACAGCTTTCAATCAAAGTTTCCACAATGCGGAAGAAAAGAATCGATTTCATGAAAGTTTTATCAACATGAAAATCAAACATTGGCGACCCATCAACTTTACCTTTCTTGAAGAAATTGAATTCTCTTACCTTGCTCGATTTGAAGCCTTCAAATGGACCACATTTCTTCGCATCAATACTCCTGTTTCATGTAATACCATTTGAGCCTTTTTCTCAAATGCCGAACTCATCCACAGTCCTAATGATCGGAGCAAAGTTGTTGGGATTAAGCCATTCATTATGGGACAGTCCATTGAAGTTACTCCAAACAAGCTTTCCATGGTCTTTCGTATTCCCAATGAAGGCCTTATCTATGAAGATGAGAATGCTCCTTTAGACTTTCCCATAGTTTATGATCGAGCAGGTGATCTTTCTATATTTGTTCATCTCCTTCATATCATTATTTCTTGGAATCTTCGTCCTTTTAGCACCAAGTACTTACAAGTTTGAAAACTTGATTAATTTTGTCTTCATCACATCCATGATCCCACTGCTATAAAGCCTAATCTTATTCACTTTATTTTCCACGATTAGGTAAAGATTGTAAAAGGTGGTGCCAAAACAATTGTGTTTCCTCAGCCACTAGCATATTATTTCATTGCAAAAGGGATTGACTGCTCGTGTGAAGTTGGCGTTCTACCTGATCCGAGTATAATGATTAATTTAGGAACACTTCACAACATGGGTTGGTATCAAAATGTGCGAAGTGGCACAGGTAGATGGGAGAAGCGACATGCGTATCATCTAGCTCCAACTCTTGATCAAACTCCCATAGAGGAAGCTCATGATGCTCCTTCTTCATCCACTCCATCAAGTTCCATGCCTACTACACTTGACCAGATCATGTTAATGCTTCAACAATTCAACACAAATCAGCAAGCTTTTCAACAAGATGTTACGATACGTTTCAACCAAATTGAAATGCATTTCACTTCTTTTAAAGAGCACCAGCAGGCATTTCAGATTAATTCAACACCTTCTAAGATACTATCAATTATTAATTTGCTCGCATGGAGGAGACTCAAACTACTTTGTATGATAAAGTTCAAAACATCAAGATGCAACAAGAAGAATTCATTAAGCAATATCACAAGACCTTTCCCAAGAGGTCTTAAGATAGATATAATTAAGATGTCTAGTTTTTAGGATTCCATAAATGACTAGGATATCTAGTTTAGCCTACTTGACTGTTCATGATGTGTTAGCCCAACTTTATGCTTTTATGACTGTCTTTGTGACTGCTCCTGTCATGTTTATGCTAGCTGTTATGAATATTGGCCTGGTATTTCTAGATATTGTCTTCATGAATATTGACTAGCTATTATCTTCATGACATTCTTGTCTATTGTTGCTTTAAATTGCCAATTTCTTGCCATTACTTATTTTTTTGGACACTAACTCCTTTATTGGTTGTTATGTATGCGTTCATTAAGGGAGAGTTTAGTGTTTGTTATGACAAAAAGGGGGAGAAATGGGTAAATTTTAAAAACTTTATTATGCTTTCATTGAGGGGGGAGTATTTTCAAATATTTTTCAAAGGAAATTTACTTTAAGTTTTGTCATATAAAAAATGAGAAGAGTGTTAGCTTTAAATTAACAATTAGATATTTTGAAATTACAAAAACTTAAGCAACTTTATTATGTTTTAATTGAGAGGGACTATTTTCAAATATTTTTTAAAGCAAATCTACTTTATGTTTTGTCATATCAAAAAGGGAGAGATTGTTAGCTTTAAATTGACAATTAGATATTTTGAAATGACAAAAACATAAGCAACTTTATTATGCTTTAATTGAAGGGGAGTATTTTCAAATATTTTTCAAAGTAAATTTACTTTAAGTTTTGTTATATCAAAAAGGGAGAGATTGTTAGCTTTAAATTGACAATTAGATATTTTGAAATGATAAAAACTTAAGCACAATGAAATGCTTAATGTTTATTTGTAAATTTGCATAAAGCTTTTATAACAATTTCAAGTGCATGTATATATTGAAATTGTTTTGTTATAATGCACTTGGAAAATATAAAATTAAGTAATTTTCCATTGAACTAATTGATTAAAATTTTGAGAAAATTACTCAGTAAATGTTTGGACTAAAATTTTCACTTGGCTAAGTTAAGCAATATTTACATGAAAATGAGAAATGATTTGGGATCAAAGACTACATGTATTTAAACTCAAAATTGTTTAGAAAAGTGTAATTTGGAATGAAAGGATTGATCCTCTCCTTCATGGGATCTATCCCTAAGTGGCAGAATGCTCAAAAACTAAAATCTGGGCTTGAAGGATCGATCTGTCCCCCGTCCCCCATCATGGGATCGATCGCAAGATGACAGAATGCTTCAAATGCTAATCAGGTCTTGAAGGATCGATCCTTAAACCTAAAGGATCGATCTCGGAAGGCAGAATAACCCAAATGTTCAACAAAGTTGAAGAGGATCGATCCCATGTCACACATTTTGTGCCCAACGGCTAGTTTTTTAGGGTTTCAACGGGTAAAAATGCATTAAATGCTCCAACAACTGTTCTCAGCCTTAGGTGCACTATAAATACCAACATATCTAAGACTAGAGGGTAGAACAAGCACTCATCATCTTCTTTAATCTTCAAGAAAGACTTTAAAGCTCAAATCTTCTCTTCATCATACTCTTTGTACTTCATTTGTGTATCTCTATCTTTGAGAGATCTTTGCATTGTAAACAACCCATCTCGAACTCAAATCTGTATTCAAAAGGGGGAGTGTAATCTTGTAAAGCTATCTTATGAGAGTTTGGGTAGCTTTACAAGGGAAAGGATTTGAGGGTTCTTCCTAAGCCTATAAAAAGAAGTGTAAGAGGTCTCTCCACACCTTGAAGTGGATTGTATTGAATCACAAAGAAGAGGGGAATCAACATTTTGGCAAGAGGATCAAAGAGAGAGGACATAAGCAAGAGATCGGTTGAACTTCTATAAATCTTGTATTTGCATCTTCTTCCTTACACTTTATTTATTGTTTTTGTTGATTTATTGTGCAATTTGTTTAAATAGCTTGTTTACTTTACAATTTAGAATTAAGGCCAAAAACTGATTCACCCCCTCTCGGTAGAGCCAACAAGAACTACTACAAATAATCTGGAAAGAAAATAAAGGGCTGAGCTTATGCTCAAGAAGAAATATATATACAAGAGCTGATACTACACATAGCTATATACAAGTATCTTAAAGCATGCTCTTTCATACAAAAAAAACAATGATCATATATTCTTTGGTATGATGTCGGAAAAGATACCATAGTGGATTAGATAACTAGGTTGAGTACAAAAAGATGCTTTAGAGCACCTCACTTGTCCTAGTATCTAATTCCAACTATTGTGAGTTCTTTAAAGCATATTACATTGCAAAGTTCAGTAGGTATTCAGAGCTAACTTCCATTATGTAGTTTATAATTTATTCAAATAGCTAGTTTCCAAAACTCTCCGTAAACAATGCATAATCAATTTCAGTAATTTAAACGAAGATCAGAAAGCATATTAAATCAACAATCTAAAAACAGAAATCAACGAAGGCTGAGAGTGCCTGTTGCGTATCTTAAACCTATACCGCAAGTGCACGGGTCACGACAAGTAATAAAGAGTGAGTAGAGTATCGTTCCCACGAAGATTGTATAGATTATTTAGCTAAGTACTAAAATTGATCATCCTAAGTTTATTCAAGCTAACTAAATCTTCTTAACTAGAATAAAATAAAATAAAACAAAACTAATTTGCAAATAATTAAAAACATGTAAATTAAAATGCAAATATTTAATTAGCAAAGAAACTAAAAATCATAAACATGTTAATAAAAAAAATTAAAGTGCAAAAAAATAAAAATGAAAATAAATTGAAAAATTAATCTGCATAAAAATAAAATAAAATAAAAATAAAATAAAATAAAATAAATGCAAAATTAAATTGATGATATGAATTAAGTCACCCAAGCATAATTTACTAACTAAAAAAAAATAGCTAATTCTACTTAAACTATAAAAAAAAAACTAATAAATTAATGGACTAATAAACTAATTAATATCTAAACTATTATAACATAAAATAATGTATTTAAACTATTAAATTAATAAAATAGTTGACACTTAAACTGATGAAACAATAGCAGTAGCAAAAACCGTGGTCTTCAACATGCAATTTCCTTTCCCTTACAGTCACGAACATGCCACGTCTTGCTGCAACTCTGCTCATGCCATGCACGTCTGACCTCTGCACACACGCCAGCTCCTGCTTCCATGCAATACCAAGGACAGCCACGCCACACAGCCAGCTACTCACGTCTCAAGCTGCGGCAAACTAGAAAACAAGCAGCAGTTTCGGTGCCAATCCTGCACAGCCATCACGAACGCAGCACCTTCAGCCAACAAACGCGAGCAGCAGGTCCGGGAAGCAGCTGCAAACTGCAACTTAGCCAGCAGGAACAACGCCGCTTGCCAAGAAACAAGGTAGAAACACAGCTGACCAACAACGCGATGCGGAAAAGAAAGATCAGAGCGTTCCTCTTCAGCCGAAACAGAAGGAAACCCGAGCACAGCCAAGCTTCCTTTCGCTGAGCAATCAACAACCAAGAACAATGAAACTGAAGGGAGAAAGATGCAGAAACGCAAGAAAGAAAATCTAAGCCATAAATTAGAGACAAAGTATAAACTATCAAAGAATATTTTATAACAGTAACTAAGCAACGAAACAGAGTATTGAAATAGAAATTTAAAACTGTAACTTTTACTGATTCTAAATTTAAAACAACTGTAGATTAATGTAAAACTTAAATGTTTAAACAAAAACTAAATTAAAAACTTAAAACAATCTGAGAAAACTAAAAACTAAAAAGCATGAAAAGAACATGCAGCAAGAAAACTGGAGGCAAGCCGCTGTCACCGACTCTTCCCTTCTTCAAGCTAGTTTAAGGCTATAAAACCTACTGCCCAAGCTAAGAAAACATTGAAAAAAAATTACAGCAACTGTCTGGAACAAGGAAAATAAACGATGAAGATAAGCTGTTGTCACGCCAGCCTCCTCCACCCCCTCTCACTTGCGGCAGCTTCATCTTTTTATTTCCTTAGGGCTCCATTGGTTCTCCTTCCTTGGCATTTGGGCTGGACACTTTGACATGTATTTGGGTTGGATATCTTCAACAAATAAAGATGATGGCCCATACTTGTGGGTTGGATTTGGAGTGCTTGATTTTGGCATTGGGATTTTGGAGATTTAAGGTGAGATAGGTGAATTTGGACTTTATGTGAGAATGAGTTAAGCTTTAAGTGGGTTATGTTTGGAGTATGGTTAAGGGCTTTAAGAGTTATAGTAACTATAGGGTTTAGAACAAGGTTTCGAGAAAAAAGGGTTTAATTTTTTTTTTAAGATTTGAAAAGATTTAAGGTAATAATAAAAAAAATATTTTTTTAGGGTTAGTGTTTAGGATTCAAATACCAAATCCAACTATTTTTTCTTGATTTCTTTGCCATTTTCTTGATTTTCTCATTATTCTCGAAATTCCTACACATGAAGACAATTTAATTAAAATGGGAGGAAATTATATTAAAATTCCAAAATTTAAGCAAAATTGATGCAATAAAATGCTATAAAAAAGATATATTTTAGAGACTTATCAGTGCTCGAAAATACCAGGAATTTGCCACCCCAGTAAAAAATATACAATGGAGACAAGGCATCACTTAATAGACTCGTGCAACATATGGCCATAGTCAAAAAGAGTCCACAGAGTACACGGGTCAGTGATAGCTGTGGCGCTGATGACGTGACCAAGGTCTATCAACAATAGTAATCAGTAATAACAATAATAGGAGCATGTGCCCGTAGGCAGCTATGGGGCCAACAATCTCAAAACAGTTCATAAATCATTTCAGAAGGGTTTACGAAGATCAATTCAGTAATTCATATCTTCAGATAGTCCATAAAGCATTAAAATTATAAAATCATTATACTTAAAGAATGAAATTCACCAAATATTTTCAGTTCAATAATCCATTTTCTAAATATTTTATTTACGTATAACAGTAACATGTAAACATGAATATACTAAGAAACGTGTAAAAATTATTAAAAACTTCTTTGGAAACTAAGTGACAAATTTTACATGTAATTAAGACATTTTGGAAGCTATGAACCCGAATCACATTTTCTCTTCATTTTCTATTTCCAAATAATGTAAATGATGATTCTGGAAGTTTAATACTCATTCTAAACAATTTCAGCAGTATAACGGCTCTACCTATCCTAACCCCATGCGTGAAAACACAGTTTACAATCTGCAAGTCCAGTTTCACAATTCAATCAAATCATGACATTTAATCTTATAAAAATTCATTCCCATCATTCCCAATGCAAGATTGTATCCCTATGCCTTCTACGTATATCCCTTATCAAAATCTCTCTAAGTTGCTTGTTAGCACCAATATCCCCTTCTAACTTCCAAGCTGTAATTGACAACACAAACGCTGTCAATTCACTTTACTTTAGTTACAAAGAATGTCTAACTCATTGGGACCTAGTATATTGTCCAGTGCAGCTCTAAATTCAATCTACTTCACATTGATGCTAACGCTACAACTACTATAAAACACCTTCGTTTTTAGTTCTGATTTCACCTACAGTCTTATATTAATTTATACATTATTATAGAAATCAAAACACATTAAATTAAACACTCTTCCAGGGTCCCCTTCACTTGGCTGAACCTAGTTCTTCATCCTACACATCTCATTCCTTCAATTCAAGCCTAAATTCATGTTTTATTATTATTCTACATTAATTCTACACCAAATTCACATCAAACAACATCATGTTCATGCACAAAGGATGATGGTCGAAACCATAAGAGAGAGAATATCATGGTTTTGATTCAATCCAAGCTTAAATTCATACATAAACACCTTAAACACAATGTAGAATCATTAAATCATGAAAACATAAGTTTTCTCCCTCTAACATACCTTGGCCGAAACTTGTGGGAGTGCCTACACCTTGATTTTGGTCACTTTGGCACTTGATTTTGGTACTAGGAGGTAAAGCACTGAAAACTGAATAACTTCAGTGAAAACAATTTTCAATTTTAGTAAGTTTTTCTAAGGTTTTTGTTAATTTTCTCTCTCTTGGCTAAGCTTGGCTATAGAGGGTAAAGAAGAAGAAGAGTGGCTGCCTAAAATGAGGAATAAGAGGCTGGAAAATTATTTAAAAAAATTGATATTTTATGGTGCAAATTACTAAAATGCCCTTATACTTAAGAAAATCTTTCATTTTTGCCATTCACGATTGACTTCGGTTTAAACAATCAGTCTAATCTTCAAAATACTTCATTCAATCATAAAAAACATCTATTTAACATGTTCTAATTGTTGGTTGAGCTTTTGTTGAGATTTGATTGATCAAATGAGCAATATTACCAAAATACCCCTAACCGTTGAATCGTGTAATTTTCTACTTTTTCTCTTAATTTATTATATTAGTCCACATGACCTATAACTTTATTACATGAGGATTTACCTATAACTGTCAGTTGGTCAAAAGTCAATTCAATTTGACCATTATTTACGAAAATTCCTATGATCTATGGACATAACTGTCATTTTCTAAATTATTGCATGTTTTAATTGAGTTTGAGGTATAGATTCTTACCATCATAGTATTTGGCTCTAAATGTCGTGTCCACCAAGTTTAACCTCTATCAGGACATTAGAAGGGTAATGGGGCCCACCTTCTACTTCCCTTTCATACCTACAAGATAATTTACATTTTAATAATTATAAAATAGCTAATATTCCTAACTTCATGAATAGTAATTAACAGTAATTAGAAATGTGAAATCTCACAAATAATTATCTTAATTTATTATTATTTTTAATAAATATATTTATAATATTTTTTAAGAAAAAAAATACCCTTGTGTAGCAAGGGCATTATTCTAATGCAATATTACACTTGTCTTCCATGCAATATTGCACCTGTCTTTCATACATTAGTACAGATGTCAAGCACAGAACATCTTGCAAACCAATTAAAGTGAAAATTGGTCAATAAAATTGATTTTGCAATTGGACTCAAAATTGATGACGCGTAAAACAAAGAAAAAACTATATCTTTTTTTTTACAAACCTATTTTTAATATATAAGTTATTGATATTCTGAGACAAAAAATTTATAAAATTTAATATGTTAGATAATTTGCTTTCATATGTTGAATGTGTTGGCTCCACCAAGAGGGGGGGTGTATCGGTTTTTCTAGTTATTTCTAATTTTCCTAACTCTTAATGCACAATCAAAGTCAAATAAACAACAATGAAATAAATGCAGTAAATAAGAGTAAGGGAAAGAGAAGCAAACACAAGTTTTATAGAGGTTCGGCCAATCTCTTGCCTACGTCCTCTCTCCTTGAACTCCTTGTCAAGGTTTTGATTCACCTCTTCCTTGAGAATGCTTACAAACCACTTGAAGGTGTGGCGAGACCTCTTACAATTTCGCTCGAGACTTTAGAAATCTCCTTCTAATCCTCTACCCTTGTAGTATTCCCACACTCTACAATATCAGACCTTACAAGGATAGCTCACCCCTTTGAATATCTGATTTTTCAGTGAATGGGTGAAGAACACAGAAAACAATCTCACAAAATGGAGTTACAATAAAGATTTTTAGATTTCAGTTTCTCTCTTGAAGCTTGAATACTTTGGAATGCTTGTTCTACCTTCAAACTTCATAAATGCCTCTATTTATAACCCACCAAACGAATGGAACAGTTGGTGAAGCATTTAATGCATTTCTTCCCGTTGAAACCCTCAAAAACTAGCCGTTACTGCAGGTCTCGTGCAAATGGATCGATCCCTTTACCAAAGGGATCGATCCTTTTTATCCAGAACCTATTCCAACTTGTTCCTGGAGCTTGTCCACCTTACTGCCAAAATGGGATCGATCATTTTACTAAAGGGATCGATCCCTTTTATCCAGAATGCCTTCCTGCACGTCTTTAACTGCAATTTGAGATAGTTTATGGTTGTTTGTGATTCTAAGTCAGTTCAAAAACTTCTAGCACTTTCCTTAAGAGTATTTACTGACTTTTTCAGTTGAAATCACACTTCAAAACTTGTTTAAAATATTTTCTATCTTTGAGTTCATTCAAAGAAAATTTACTTAGAAAAATCATTTTTAAGCTTACTTGAATTTTGTCATTTCAAAATACTTGTTAATTTAAAGCTAACAATCTCCCCCTTTTTGATATGACAAAACTTAAGGTAAATTTGCTTAGGAAATAAGATTGCTCAAATTTTTGAAAATAATGCTCCCCCTTAATATTTGCTCCCCTTCAAAATTAGCTTCCTCTTTAAGTACCAAGATTAATTTATCACATTAATTCTCCCCCTTTTTGTCATAGCAAAAAAAATGGTATACTTCCCTTCAACAATAATAAGAAACATTGAGAAATGGTTAGTCAATTTAAAGCAACAGGTTAATGAGAGATATCGAAGAACAGAGACAAACTATGGCAGAATGATAACCAGAAATATATAACATGACATATTACAGAGGTTCAAACATCTAACAAAGCTCACACAGACAAAGACAAAGTCGGGCTGTGAAGTGCAACAAACATAGCACAGAAGTTCAAACATCTAAGCATAACAAGATAAATGCACACCCTACACAAAAAGACCAAAATCAACGCCTGGGAAATGTCTTATGATACTGATCCACAAAGTCCTCATGCTGCATGCGGATGTCTTGGACTTCATCAAATAAGGCAGCCTGTGTAGCCTCCATGGTGTCAAGGCGAGCGTCGACATAATCAAAGCGTTGAGTAACGGTGGCCTGTAGGTTTTGAAGCGATAGCATGATCTGGTCAAGAGAGACCGAGGTCGAGGCGGATGGGCCTGAAGATGTGGCTGCGGTAGGAGCTGTCTCTTCGTCGTCGCCTTCATCGTCGCCTTCTTCCGAGTCATGTCTGGGAGATGCTGGAGCACCATGGGCCTTTTCTCAAACTATGGTATCACCTTGTTGACGAGAGTACCAGCCAAGATTATGTAAAGTAGCAAGGTTAATGGTGTTACCTACCTCGAGAAGGGCGCCAGGCTCACACGAACAGTCGATGCCGTAATCGAGGAGGTAGAAAGCAAGTGGTTGGGGAAAGACAATTGTCTGAACTTTGCCAAGAATAATCTTTATCCAATCGTGGAGAATGAAATGAAGAAGATCCGGTCGATCGCCATCAGGTGAGTGAATGTGATGAAGCCAAAAACGATCAAGTCTCCGGAGTTGGGAATATTTGGTGCCAAGTGGGCGAAGATTCCAAGAGATGATGATATGGAGAAGGCGAGCAAAGACGGGAAGGTCACCCGCATGGTCATTGACGATATTGAATTCTAATGGGACGTTGACATTTTCGCGTACAAGACCATGCTCCGGAATTCGAAAGGCACGGGAGAGAGAATATTTGGTGATTTCAACATCCCGACCCATAACAAACGATTGAATTCCCACCGCCTTACATGGGTCATTAGGCGAATATATAACTTTGGCATTGGAAAAGAAAGCTCGAATGATGTTAAATGGAACTGGAGTGTTGATTTTGAGAAAATAAGTCCAAGAAAAGGCGTCAAATTTGGCCAAGTAGGGAAACTGAATTGATTCCAAGAAACCGAAATCAATAGGACGACAGTGCTTGACATGAATATGGGCAAAGAGGGCATGGTAACGGTTTTTCTCTTCCGCATTCCTAAAACAGCGATTGAAGGTGGTTGGAACGAAGGCGGAGGAAAAGGAGGGATGAGATCGTTTTCGAGAGACAGCATGTTTGACTTTGGGAGCCATGTGGAGGAAGAATGATGTGGGAAAGTTCTAAGAGGTGTTTTGTCGAACAGGTGATGGGCACTAGTTTGAGTGAGGATTGATAGGAGTATGGGGAGAGACGACCCTAACCAACAGCTGAGAGCCACAACCCAAGATGCATTTAACTATCATGACAAGGAAATTCGGATGAACAGCTACAAATATGCTAAGTGTAAATCCTAGAAAAAGACAAGTGCCAAATGAAGTGAAAACCTAGATGGAGAGGAAATTGATGTAAAATATGCAAATGGGTAGACAAGATATGAGGAAACAAACGTGAAATGCAAGAAAAATTGATGAAAATGAGTAAAAAATACTTACAATTGAAATGTTGGGTGAATAGTAACCATGGTGTGGAGGAAGAAGGAAGAGAAGAAAAGAAGAGAGTTTGTTAGGAAATGAGGAGAGGAAATGAAAAAGAGAAAGAAATGAGGAAGATTGGTGAAAGAATGAAGTGATTTGGTGTAGAAATGAGTGAGATCTTGAAGGTTTTGAGAGAAGGAATGGAGAAGGGGGAATGCTTGCAGACGATGGGGAAGAGGAATAGTGAAAGAGAAGGAAATCCCGACGTTTTAATAAGGGCACGCGTGAAGGTTTGCCCGAAGGGATCGATCCATTTAAGGATGGGATCAATCCGTTTTTGGTAGTGTGTACCCCTACCCATTCCGGAATAAACGGATCGATCCCATTGCAAAAGGGATCGATCCCTCATATTCAAAACCCAGAATTTTAGGCCTCAATGACTTGGGAATCAATCCAATTTGAAGAAGTATTGACCCCTTAGTCACTTGCCTCATTCGTGATGCATAAAAATGATTTGAAAACAATGAAACTGATGCATTTTTACCATCTTAAACGCAAGATCTGATTGAGTCCACTTGAGATGCATGAAATGATTTTGAAAAACTGCAGAAAAAGTGCAGGAAAATGCAGAAAATTGCAGAAGAATGTTGAGAATATGCTGAACAGCTTTGAAAACTAAGTGAACATGATGGTGAACCTGTCTTAAACATCAGAAAGTGGGTGTTGGCTAATGAAGAACATGATCAAAACGCACAAATTTCAACAATTCAACCTCAAAAGCTAATATCATGAACAGTAATGTGGTAAATTAAGGTCATGAATTGCAAGTGGAAATGATATGCTCCAAATTTCTTTCTTGCAATCATATCAAACCAACTTAAGTCATTCATTCAACATCAAATCAATTCAAGGAGCATTCATAATGCCTAATTCACCTCTAAGAGTGCAAAATCTCTCCTTGTCCAAAGGCTTTGTGAAAATATCAGCTAATTGGTGCAAGGTGTCCACATACTCTAGAATTATGTCTTCTTTTTGCACATGATCTCGTATAAAATGATGTCTAATCTCAATGTGCTTGGTTCTAGAGTGTTGGATGGGATTTTTTGTAAGATTGATGGCACTAGTGTTGTCACACCTAATGGGAACTTGGTTCATTTCTATTCCATAGTCTCTCATTTGTTGCTTAATCCATAACACTTGAGCACAGCAACTTCTGGAAGCTATATATTCAGCCTCGGTTGTGGATTGAGCTATACTATTTTGTTTCTTAGAGAACCATGAGATGAGCCTACTTCCTAAGAATTGGCATGTTCTCGATGTGCTTTTCCTATCCACTTTGCATCCACCAAAATCTGCATCGGAATAAGCATGGAGATCTAGTGTAGAATCTTTAAGATACCGAAGTCCTAAGGAGGAAGTGTCTTTGAGGTATCTAAGGATTCTTTTTACTGCTTGTAGGGGTGATTCTCTAGGGGATGACTAAAATCTAGCACACAAGCATACACTAAACATTATATCGGGTCTACTAGCAGTTAAATATAGCAATGAGCCAATCATAGACTTATATAGTTTAGTGTCTACACATTTTCCTCCTTCATCCTTATCAAGCTTAATATTTGTGCTCATAGGTGCAGAGAAAGGTTTAGATTCATCCATTCCAAATCTTTTGAGCAAATCTTTAGTGTACTTAGCTTGATTTATGAAAATACCTTCTTTACATTGTTTAACTTGAAGTCCTAGAAAGAAGGTTAATTCACCCATCATACTCATTTCAAATTCACCTTGCATTAGCTTTGAGAAATTTTTGCACAATGACTCATTTGTAGATCCAAAAATGATATCATCGACATAAATTTGAACTACTAATAAGTCATGACCCTTAGATTGAATAAACAAGGTTGTGTCTACCTTTCCTCTTGTAAAACCTTTTTCGATTAAAAACTTGGAAAGTCTTTCATACCAAGCTCTAGGAGCTTGTTTTAAATCCATATAAGGCTTTTGAAAGTTTGAAAACATGGTTAGGAAATTTTGAATTTTCAAAACCGGGAGGTTGCTCAACATAAACCTCTTCGTTTATATAACCATTTAAGAAGGCACTTTTTACATCCATTTGATGTAACTTAAAATCCTTATAGCATGCAAAAGCAAGTAGCATCCTAATGGCTTCTAATCTAGCTACCGGAGCATAGGTTTCATCATAGTCTATCCCTTCTTCTTGTCTATATTCTTGAGCCACTAACCTAGCCTTGTTTCTAACAATAATGCTATTTTCGTCCATCTTATTCTTGAATATCCATTTAGTTCCAATGATGGGATGATCTTTAGGTCTTTCTATTAATGTCCACACTTTGCTTCTCTCAAATTGATTTAATTCTTCTTGCATGGCCATAATCCAATTTTCATCATTCAAGGCCTCATCCACTTTCTTTGGCTCAAATTGTGACACAAAGGCTACATGTTGACATATGTTTCGATAGGTTGCCCTAGTTCTAACTCCAATGGTTGGATCTCCAACAATATCATTATCTTTCACATATCCAAGTTCTCTAGGACACCTAGATTCCTTCTCAATTATTTCTTGTTCCATGGACTCCTCATTCTTGTTAATAGTAAGATCTTCTAATTGTTCCCTAACATCCTTATCTTGAGATGAGTTAACTATAGGTTCATCAAAAATCTCTACTTCATCATCAAGATTGGTTCTACTAGAAATATTTGATTCATCAAAGATTACATGTATTGACTCTTCTACAACAAGTGTTCTTTTATTGAAAACTCTATAAGCATTAGAATTTAAAGAATAACCAAGAAAAATACCTTCGTCACTTTTAGCATCAAATTTTCCTAGGTTATCTTTACCATTGTTGAAAACAAAACATTTATATCCAAATGGGTGAAAATAACTTATGTTAGGCCTTTTTCCTTTATAAAGCTCATAAGGAGTTTTCTTTAAAGTAGGCCTTACCATAGCTCTATTTATAACATAGCAAGAGGTGTTTACTGCTTCAGCCCAAAAATATTTAGGTAAGTTATTTTCACAAAGCATGGTTCTAGCCATTTCTTCTAAGGTTCTATTTCTCCTTTCAACTACCCCATTTTGTTGAGGAGTTCTAGGAGCTGAAAAATTATGGCTAATATTGTTTTCATTGCAAAACATATCAAAACCAAGATTTTCAAATTCTTTTCCATGATCACTTCTAATACTTGAAATAGAGTAACCTTTTTCATTTTGAACAAGTTTTGAGAAAACAGTGAATTTTTCTAAGGCCTTATTTTTAACACTTAAAAAGAACACCTAAGTAAACCTAGTGTAATCATCAACTATCACAAATCCATACTGTTTACCTCCTAAACTAGTTGTCCTAGTTGGTCCAAAAAGATCTAAGTGAAGAAGTTGAAGTGATCTAGAGGTAGTGACACACTTCTTAGGTTTAAATGAAATTCTTTTGTGTTTTCCTCTTACACATGCCTAACACACTTTGTCATTTTCAAATTGAAGCTTAGGCAATCCTACTACTAAGTCTCTTTTGGCTAACTTAGACAAAACATGCATGCTAGCATGGCCTAGTCTTCTATGCCATAACCAAGGTTCATCTTCTCTAGTAGCCATAAAGCATACATTTTTGCTATTAAGTTCATTTAAATCCACAATATAAATATTTCCCTGTCTATATCCAATAAACACAATTTGATTAGATTTGGCATTAACAACATTGCAACACAAATCATCAAACATAACTTTAAATCCCTTATCACACAATTGACTAATACTAAGCAAGTTATGTTTCAAGCCTCTAACATACAAAACATTTTCAATGGTTGAGGAAGAGTTACCAATGGAGCCAATTCCTTCAATTTGTCCTTTGGAGTTGTCTCCAAACGTGACCTCTCCACCACTTTTATGCTTTAAGTACTTGAATTGGCTCTTGTCTCCCGTCATGTGTCTAGAGCATCCACTATCAAGGTACCAATGCTCCTTGGACTTAGCCTTGTAGCAATACTCTTCCTCCTACAAACACATCAAGCTTTCATCTTAGGTACCCAAATTTTCTTGGGTCCTTGAGAGTTAGTATTAATAATTTTTGATCCTTTAGGGATCCATTTCAACATTAAAGACTCATCATTTGAATTCAAAACATGTTTAGGCACCCAAATCTTGATAGCCATTTTTCCTCTAATTATGGTCTTCCTAGAAGTGCATGCTTGTGAAGAATGTCCTAGTTTGTTACATAATGGGCACAAAGCAAATTTTCTATCTTTAACTAAGAAGTTTTTAAGATGAGTCTCTTTGTTAGATGCATTATAGCCTAACCCTTCTCTATCAAAGAATGCTCTTTGAGTTTCTAGCATTTGATCAAGTTTTTGTTGACCCATGTAAAATCTAGAAAAGGAGTTATGCAAATTAGTGTTGTTCTTATTTAATTCTTCAATTTCTAGATTAGCATTTTCTAATTTCTTCTCACATTCTATCTTAACATTCACAAGCATTTCATTTTCCTTTTTCAACTTAGAGATCATTTTCTTATATTTCAAGTTCATGCATTCAAATTCATTGGTCAATTCATCAAATGCATCTTGTAATTCATCAAAAGTGTATTCATGAGTATCTAGCAAGTTAGAAGTTACCTTCTCATCTTCAAAAGCCATGAAGCAAAGGTTAGCTACTTCATCTTCCACATTCTCTTCATCGGAGGAGTCACTATCACTCCAAGTAGCCACCATTGCTTTCTTCTTTTGTTTCTTTTCATTTTGCTTCCTATACAAAGGACAATCAAATTTAATATGGCCAGGTTTTTTGCATTCATAACATATAATTTGGTCCTTATCTTTCCTACTAGTTTCACCTCTATTTAACTCTCTCCTAAGAGGTCTCTTAGAGTTTCCACTAGCTCTCATCCTCATGAATTTATTGAACCTCTTGGCGAACATGGCCATTTCTAAATCTTCTTCATCACCACTTACATCATGATCATCTTTTGATTCCTCATTTGTGGTGGATTTTAGTGCTACTCCAACTTTCTTTGGGGGATCTTGATTTCTCTTAATTTTCATCTCATAAGTGAGCAAGGATCCCATAAGTTCATCTAATGAGAGTGTATGAGGGTCCTTGGATTCCTCAATGGCAGTGACATTAGCTTCCCATGATTTAGGTAAGCTATTGAGAATCTTTTTCACCATCTCTACATTAGAGTACGTCTTCCCTAAAGCTTTAAGACCATTTATTATGTCCGTAAACCTAGTAAACATGTCACTAATTGACTCATCATTCTTCATTCTAAATAGTTCCTAGTCTTGTGTGAGCATGCCTACTTTGGTTTCTTTGACTTGTGTGGTTCCCTCATGTGTGATAGCTAGTTTATCCCAAACTTGTTTAGCATTCTCACATTGTGACACTCGATTATACTCATTTGGTCCTAATGCACAAAAGAGTGCGTGCATTGCTTTAGCATTAAGTTGTGCCATCCTAATATCATTAGTATCTCATTCATCTTCTTTCTTAGGCACATCCGTCCCATCTACTTTCTTAATAGGGATAAGGGGACCTTAACAATAACTCTCCATACTTCATAATCATTAGCTTGAATAAATAGCATCATTCTAGTCTTCCAATAAGCATAGTTTTCACCATTAAAGATTGGAGGTCTAACCGTAGAGTGTCCCTCTCCTACCAAGGGTGTAAACAAACTCGTTTGAGTCATTAGTGATCGTTTATACTCGATAGATGTTAATCTAAGTTAATCTCGAGCCCAAGCTCTGATACCAATTGTTGGTTCTACCGAGAGGTGGGTGAATCGATTTTTCTAGTTATTTCTAATTTTCCTAACTCTTAATGCACAATCAAAGTCAAATAAACAATAATGAAATAAATGCAGTAAATAAGAGTAAGGGAAAGAGAAGCAAACACAAGTTTTATAGAGGTTCGGCCAATCTCTTGCTACGTCCTCTCTCCTTGAACTCCTTGTCAAGGTTTTGATTCACCTCTTCCTTGAGAATGCTTACAAACCACTTGAAGGTGTGGCAAGACCTCTTACAATTTCTCTTGAGACTTTAGAAATCTCCTTCTAATCCTCTACCCTTGTAGTATTCCCACACTCTACAATATCAGACCTTACAAGGATAGCTTACCCCTTTGAATATCTGATTTTTCAGTGAATGGGTGAAGAACACAGAAAACAATCTCACAAAATGGAGTTACAATAAAGATTTTCAGATTTCAGTTTCTCTCTTGAAGCTTGAATACTTTGGAATGCTTGTTCTACCTTCAAACTTCATAAATGCCTCTATTTATAACCCACCAAACGAATGGAACAGTTGGTAAAGCATTTAATGCATTTCTTCCCGTTGAAACCCTCAAAAACTAACCGTTACTGCAGGTCTCGTGCAAAGTTATCGATCCCTTTACCAAAGGGGTCGATCCTTTTTATCCAGAACCTATTCCAACTTGTTCCTAGAGCTTGTCCACCTTACTGCCAAAATGGGATCGATCCTTTTACCAAAGGGATCGATCCCTTTTATCCAGAATGCCTTCCTGCACGTCTTTAACTGCAATTTGAGATAGTTTATGGTTGTTTGTGATTCTAAGTCAGTTCAAAAACTTCTAGCACTTTTCTTAAGAGTATTTACTAACTTTTTCAGTTGAAATCACACTTCAAAAATTGTTTAAAATATTTTCTATCTTTGAGTTCATTCAAAGCAAATTTACTTAAAAAAATCATTTTTAAGCTTACTTGAATTTTTTCATTTCAAAATACTTGTCAATTTAAAGCTAACAGAATGGATAAAAATGTAATTTTGGTTATTTTATGAATGGATAAAAATGTAGACTCGATTAAGCTCGAGTCAAGTATTGAGCAACAAGTTTTTGAATTGAGGTTGAGCTCAAGCACCTTATTATACCTACTCGACTTGATTACACCGCTGTGTATATGCAATCCAAATAAAATGTCATGTCAGCAAAGTCAACACCATGTCAATAAAATTCAAAGCCACGCCAATATTTTTAACGAAGAATGTTATCGATGATATCAATTGGATTCAAATTTTTAAATTATAATATTATAGAGACTTGATTTTTATAAATTATACTAACATGATTAAATTTCAAATTTCATGATAGTAGCTAAAGGAGTTAAACTGTTCGTGCTGAGCTAACATAGTCTATTTAAATACTAGTCTGTGTATTAATGAATTGTGCTGGCATGACACTACTTTTTAATTGGTCATACTGGCACGGTATATGAAAATTAAATATATGGCCCAGCACAACACATGGCCTATAACACTAATGGCTCGTCTTTGGCCAAGCACAACACTATTTTTTGTGCTACGTTGTGCCAAGCGTGGTACATTAATAAATTTTCAATTTTTTTAATTTTTAATTTAAATATCATACAAAATAAATAAAATAAAAAGACACATAATTTACTTTGATAAAATTTTTATATTCAAGGAGAAACATAATAAAATCTAGTAGATAAATATATTGAAATTTACAATCTTAATATTTAAAAAACATACACACACAAATAAAAGACTATTAGAATTGTAACAAAAAAAAGGACTATGAGATACAAAAGATTATAATTTTATTTTTCATTCTCTGAATCTAATGATTCACTTATATAATATGATTTGTCTTATACTTGAGCTTTTCCATCTAATCAATCTTTAAGTAAAATAATCTTTAATAATATATTTGTGATTAGTTTTTATTAGTAGTGTATTTAATAAAAAAATTATATATATAAAATATGACTTATAATATATTATTTATTCAAAACGAAAATACTATAAATTAATGTATCAATAATTCAAATATTTCATAATTAGATTTATCAAATATAATTTTATTTCTATAATAAACTAATATAGCACGGTACATGGGCTTGTGTGTCGTGGTGTGCTAGCCTACGTGTTATATGCTAGCATTGACCTTTCATGGGTTGTGCTATGTCGATCTATGTGTTTAAAAATCATTTACCCGACACAACACGCATATATATATATATTGTTTGGCTCGACCTATTTTTTTGAGTGCAAATCGTGCGAAACACAATTCATATCGTGTCGAATCATATTATCTCATAGGTTGTCTAACCGTTTGACACCTCTAGATAGTAAAATGATCAATTGCAATAAAACATATCTTGTTTTATAAGAAATAAATAAAGAAAATAAATAAGCACAAAAAAAGTTATCCCCTATTGCAGTTTGTAACACCAATGGGGATAACATTTTTGTGTTTATTTAATTTTATGCTCTTTTTTCATCAAAAAATAAATAAACTATATGGATTGTGAAATCTATGACTCTAATCCTTAAGTAGATCTGACAATTTTAGACATGATACGATGATAAGACACGAAAACAATACTAATAAAAGACATAAAGGTGACACGGGTTAAAATCAAATAAAAATCATATATGAATAGGTTAAATGCTAAAAATAAAGTATTTGATTTTCTGTGTTAACATGAATTTAAACATAAATTATGTTTTATATGATACAAATATAATTTCACATGATACAAAAATAATTTAGAGACGAATTTCCATGTTTATCCTATGTACAAGACGTAAAACGGGTAATAGGGAAGGCATGCTATTTATTTGCCTACAGTCGCACCCTTATGTTAAAAAGAAAAGTAGGGTCGCCAGGAGATCCTATTCGAAGCACTTTGTAGCGGGAAGTTCTATTTGTACTCCACTTATTGCTCTTCTTACTCCAATCAAATAAAAAAAATAAACAACCAAATGTAAAAACTAAATATACTCCATCTTTTTCCTATTTTAACCCTACAAATAAAAACTAAATAACAACTATTCCTAAACTCCCACCAACGCCACATCTCAAAATCTTCAGATCCTATCTTCCCATCTCCTGCCCATTTCGAATCTTCTCCGACGGTTGCTGGCTCTTCCTCCATCATTGTTGTCAGGTGACGCTTGAAGCAGACCTACACGACCCATTAGTCTCGTGCAAGCAAACCAGCGTGCCACAGGGTCTCGCGCAAGTAGGGTGCTCGCAGATCCATTGTCCGGCGTTGGGTGGATGCGGGTCGCACAGGACAGTGGTCGAGCAGGTGTGGGTCGCGCAAGACCACGAGTCTCACACAAGTCGATTGTACGAGACCGACAGTCTCGCGCAAATCGACTTGCGCGAGACCGTCTGTCTTGTGCAAATCGGTTTGCGCGAATCCCAGTATTCCAAGGCTGGTAGTGCTGTAGTGCATGGTAAAAAGAAAAAACATGAATTTGAAGGAATTACCTGCTGACCAAAGCAAATTTCGAGTAAATGTCTACAAGAAATCCAACTTGTTCAAAAAAGTAATCAAACTGCAGATCCAAATATCATCACCGTTAGCCACCCTAAATCAAACAATACACCCAAAGGTTTGATAGAAATGCTACAATGCCTATACAATTTGTAAAAAAATAAAAATAAAAATTAAACAATAAAAGAATGAAATCAGGCTGGTTGGAGAATCAATGTTTACATGAAGGACTTTTTGCGTAGGCTATGTCTCCACACGCAATCTTTCTTGTGCAGTAACATGAGTTCCGCGCAAGAAGGCTTGCGCAGATATACAGATTTTGCGCATGTAGTTTTGCGCATTATTCATGTTTTTGCGCATACTGTTTTGCGCTTGTTACTTCATTTTGCGCAAGTTATCTTGCGCACTACACTAAAGAGAAAGACGCAGTGTTCATTTTCCTGCCATTTATTTTTTGCTCCTGGTGTATGTACAGGGTTAAAAATGTCAAAATATTTTGAGTATATTTAGTTGTTTTTGGAGTGGAGTAAGAAGAGCAATAAGTTGAGTACAAATAGAACTTCCCTTTGTAGCCGATCTAAGAATTGCTAAACGACTCCAAAATCTTCAAAATCTGGTAAGCTCACTTGTCTATTCCAAAATTTGACCCTTCCATCTTTTCCTTTTTTCTGTTTGAAGAACAAAGGGGTTCCTTTTTATTAGGAGTTTTGTTTTTAATAGTGGTGCTTGTTGATTTAGTTTAGGCAATCCTTGTTGTTTATTTCATGGTAATTGAAAATGGGGAAATTTAAAGGGGATGCCAAAGATATAAATATGATGAAATTTCATGGTATTTGAAAAAAAGTTTGATTCATCATGCATGGAGGCTTAAATTCCATAATTGATATAGTAAATTTTAACATTTTTCCTTCCTGGTTATGGACTGTTCAACAAACAGGCTTTTACGCTTACTACTTGTATATATAACTATAAATAAGAACATAAATCTAGTATATACAACTACTTTATTTCAAAAAAAAAGTATATAAATCTACTTGTGGAGTTAATAGACTTTATTACTGGCATATAGAATAATAATTGTTATATTAATGTGTTTTTACTTTGTTTTGGCACCCCTTACATATGGAATGGTTGAATGGCCGGGGTCTGGGATTTCTATTTTGAATGGTTTAATGTATAATCGGATGAGAATATGAGTATCACTATAATGCTTTGAAGTTTTCACAGGCTGGAGGCTATTAACCCTTTCTCTGACCAGGGCAATTTTTTTTTGAAGCAGATTATTCATATTTCCCTAAGGAAGTGTCACAGCCCGTGACCCTATTTTTCACCTTATTCTATACATCTTATATGGTTGGGCTATCTGTGATACTTTACTTTTCCTTTACATATAAACAATTTCATATTAAATTATAATATGAATTACATCCCCCTATCTTACTTCATAAGAAAGTAGTACTGTGAATATGTCTAAATACAAAAAATTAAATCGACCTGTCGCATCGTCTCCGAATACGCAGTCGAAAATTGTTTTATTGGTAGACTCTCGGTCTTTGAAAACCTGAAATGTTAAAATTAAGGGGTGAGCAAACCACGACTCAGTAAAGGAATTATATGCATACTTGATATTCAGCTTCCTATATGCTGAAAATCTTTTTCATTTTTCCTATGAGCTCTAGGCTCGCATGTAGGAAGGAAACTACAGTCGGCTAGGGATCCAGATGGAGTAAGGTAGGTATTTTAGAATACCATACTTGTCCCGGAACCTAGAAGCAACTGTAGAGAGTAATTTTCATTTCGTTTTGAATTAATAAATCCTTTTCTTTTTTATTCCATAACCTTTTCATATTCTTTTCAAAATAATGCTTTTATGAAATAAAGCATTTAATTAAAATAACTAATATTCATATTTTCTTTGAAAAGAATATTAGTTAAATCATCGTCATTTTCCTTTAAAACTCATTTCATGTTTTACTGTACAATCATAATTAATACAGTACTTTAAAATAGCAAAATAAGCTATTAAACCTTTTTCGTATAACATATAACTCATTTAAATCTAATATTCAATTTAAAATTAAAATAAGAATATTAGATTTATTTTCCTCCTTTTTCCTTTTGAAAACATATTACATATTCATGTTACATATCATGTGAAAATCATCTCGTAGTACTAAAAACAGTACTGAAATAAGCATTTTATAAAAATGCTGTAAATCATTTCATTTCACGTATCACATATCATATAAAACCTTTACATTTCACATATCACATATGTAAAACATTTTCATTTTAAAACATATCATATGTGGAGACTTAGGCACACACGCCCAGCCCGTCCACTGGGTCGTTACTCATATCATGCTATAGACCCCAAATGGTATAATTAATCATGTCAGATCTATGGCCATAGTCTATAATTGTCCTCGGCGGATCACTGATCAGGTGTCGGCTGGGACTACATATCACATATCACATATCACATATTACATGTCACATATCACATATCACATATCAGCATGATAGAATGCCAACTAGTCTCAAAATCGTATTTTTCATCATAAATAAACCTTTATGGAATTTATAAAAATATATAATTTCATAATTTAAAACCATAAAGGTTATAAAATCATTTAGTGAATATTTAAGAAATACATATAAAAATATTCATTTTATTTCCTTTTATTTTTCATCTCGTATTACGTGTAACTTACATATCAAGAGGATTTTTTGTGATTTCATTATCACCATTCTCGAAGATAATTTTCGGTGATTTCATTATCACCATTCTCGAAAACATGAATATTTTAAAATCACTTTCATTTTATTCATGTTTTTACGAAAAATACTCATTTTCTCGATTTTCGTGATTGAAAATCTTTTCTCGTGAAATAAAATCATTTATTATGATTTTTTGAAATTTTCTAGAAATATTGGATAATTTTCGATAATTTTTCGGCAGTATAACAGCTGCCGATTGGCTAGCCTCCTGCACGGAAAATACATTTTATAATTTCAACCGGTACTTCACCACAATTTTCCAACCAATCATTCATCGCAATATTTTCATAAATATTTTCATAAAATATTTCATAATTAAAATCATGCAGACTGAATATCCTTACAGTGCCGCACATGCATCCCCTACCTGTTTCGGGTCGACGACTGACTCTCGAAGGTCGCGCCCGTGTTCACCTCGCCCGATTCCATCGGCTCGGTCATCGAGGAAATTTTCTGGAATTAAAATCTAAAATTTAGAATTTTTCCATAATTATTTCAATAAGTAAATTATTTAAATAATTTATCACTTTCCGGGATTTCTTACCGATTCCCGTAATTCCCGGGTTTTCGAATTCTTGAGATTTCCCTTAATTTTCGAAATTCTCCTTTTTCCTCTTTCTTTCTTCCTTTTTCCTCTTTTTCTTCCTTTCTCTTTCTTTTTTTTTCTTTTTCTTTTCTTTTTCCTTCTTTTTTTTTTTTCTCCTTTCTCTGGCCGGACCGATTCAGACCGGTTTGGTGTCCTTTCGCCGGTTCGATCGATTCCGCCTCTTCCCGCCGGCATCACCGCCGGTTCAGGTCTCCCATAGCTTGCCAGAGTGGCCGGGACGCCGGATCTGGTCTCCGTTTCTCCCCATCACCGGCGACAACACCGGATCTGGGTCCGTGGGTTTCGGCGCCTTTCTCCTCTGTTTCTTCTCTCCTCCGCCGTTTCTTTCACCACCGGTGGCTCCTCTCACCTTCGTCTCCCTTCGGCGGTGGTGCTGGTGGCGGTGGCGGTGCCTGAACGGGCCTGCGCCGCCGTTTCCTTTCTCTCTTCTCTTCACGATTTTTCCTTCGTTTTCCTATTTTCCGTTTCGCTTTCCGCTTCCGATTTTTCCTTCTTTCTCTTCCTTTCCCGTTGCCGGACGTTCCTTTCTCTTCCTCTCTTGCCGGCAACGGCTCCCCCCCCTTCTTTCCTCTTTCCACCGTCTGCGGCAGTTTTCCTTCTTTGTTTTGTAATAGAGAAGGAAACAGGGATCGGGTTATATCCCGATCCCGTTTCTTTCTTTTCTTTTTTTTTAATATAATATATATTATCATATGTATATAATTATACATATACATATAAACTATATTTATACAATATATGTATAAATATACTATTATTACTATATGTATATAAATACATGTATTTGTATTTTATATTGATACATATATATATTTTACATTAACAATATATCTATGTACAATAGGATTTATATTTCATGTATATACATATATTTATGTATATCAAAACTTTATAATAGTATATATGTTACTTATTTAGTGACTTAAAATAGTATATATCACTAAATAATAATATATACATATATTTTATATATGTAGATACGTATTTATAGTTAAATATATTTATATAAATATATAATAGTACATATGTATTTAGGTAACCATATATTTATATAATATAATTATATGAATATCTTATTATATTCATTTGTCTGTTTTTCTTATTTTACTTGGATTTTTTTTATCCAAATAATTTCCCATTTTCCTTTTCTTATTTAATTTGGATTCTAATTTATCCAAATTACTTTCCTCCATATAATTTATCAATTCCTTAACTTCATTATTTACAGAATTTCCAACAATATTCCATCTTGTAAATAATTCCTTTATTTACTTTAATTTATCTTTCGAATTTAAAAAATTAAATTTCCGAATAAGTAATATAAAAATTCAGAAATTTGCAATTATCACATTCTCCCCACTTTAAGAAATTCGGTCCTCCGAATTTAACTTAAGTTAAAGGTGGCACTGTTCTGTATACTCATCATTCTTGACATTTAGATCATCCTTTAAATAATACTGCCAGTATACCTTTAAGATCAAAATCCCTTTTATACCATATATATATATATATATCATTTCTCACCATATATTTATACTCCCTTAACTTTCTTATCACTTGGGAGTTATCCATTTCCACTCATTTTCATATCATATATTATTCATACTGTTCACCATCTATTTTTTTTATTTATTTAGTGCCAAGTCGATACATTTCGATAATTTTCATTTACCGATTTTAATCAATAGTATGTAATTGTCCCAGTAGCTTTCACATCTCATGCATCCGCTCTCTCAACATATCATCGAGCGTTTCCATTCTACGCTCAGATATTTACATCATGTACGAAGCAGTGCTGTCAATAGATTTGGAATCTCAGAGTCTTTTGCTATTTCCCATTAACATATAGCTACTCAGAGATTCCCATCACATATAGAGCTCACTGGAACTTCACATACATTCTCATCATTTTATCATCATATTTCGACTATGGCACTAAAGAATCTAAGAGTTTGATAATGGAAAAGTGATTTCATTAGACTATCAGTCTATAATCACTTTCACATTATCATATCTCTTTTAGATTCTTCTTTATCCACAATTTTTATTTCATATTTATTTCATCCAATTGCTGCAGTTCCTTTGCATACTTTACCATTCACCATCTCTTACCATAATTTCATCAGGAGATAATCATTTTCTCTCCATATCGTCTTTTCATGTAGTCTCATCATTACATCTCTTATTCTTATGGTATACTCTATATCACTTAGGTTTTAGAATATACCTGAGAATATACTCTTTTAATAATTAGATTCCACAGTGACAAAATCAAATTATCAATTAATCTTCTTATTATTTAAATTCATTCTCGAATCTATAATTATCAATTTAATCACCTCATTATCCATATAATTCCATTATTTCCATCATTTCGAAGTGGTGGTATATATATATCATTTTCCATTTACATTACTGGCAGTAAAATGTAGACCATTTCTTTACTCCTTTGAGTATGATTACTTTTCCTCTATTTAGTTTTGGCTCGATCTTACATCTAGCCATAATTATGTGATAACCACAAAATCACTTTTAGCTTTTAACTTCGGGAACTACTTCATATTCGTGTTTCCTTTTCATCATGTACTTATCCTCTTATTACATATTCATCTTTTCCTTCATCATCATTTCGCTCATTTTTCCTCAGTGGTACAGTATTCCGTTATTAACTCCTTTAACTTTTTACATATCATCTTTACGTTTATTCATCCACTGACTTTAATTTCTTTACTTATTAATCACATCTGTAGAGCAGTTAACCCATAACTCTCCTATAGACTGGCAATAGTATTTAGCTAGACCCAATACATTCCGTATCTTACTCATTATCTCTTCATCCTAGACAGATCCTCATCGCTCTATCATTCAAGATCATATATCTTAGATCGAGATACTGTCTAGCTAAATCTTCTATTTGCCAATCTTGTCATATAAATCACAGTCTTTGAGAGTCCGTAGGGTCACACCACTATGCTGCTCATTTTCCATTTATGCCTTAGACTGTATCAGTATCTCATCATTTTATCCATAGATGGATGCCTCATTTATTAGACTTATATACCTCACAAGGAAAATCATTAACCTCGTAACCTCAATAGGAACTAGTAAAATTCACTCTGAGTTCTAATCATTATCATCTTATAACCATTAGTCTTCAACTTTTCATCTAGTGATGCCTTGTACAGAGATTTGTCTTATAAACTCCTTATACATCTCTGATTAAATCAATTTAAGGCGTCACTTCCATATAGATATTTATTTGTTCTTCATAAGAACTTTATTCATAATAGGTATTTAATTCGCCATTTAATCCATCCTCAATCACATCATCTGTATTTTCATCCTTTATATAAATACATGTGAATTTCATTATCCACAATATTTTCCAAAATTATTTCTTAAGCTTTTTTTTTTCTGGATTCTTCTATATTCTCCAATATAAGCTTAAGAATAAATTTCATATTTAAAATCGAGTCAACGTTAGTTCGATTTCTCCAATCTATATAACTCTGAAAATTCATCAGGAATCTCCTCCGATGTTTTCTTTAATCATTCATCTCTCATCATTTTGGACATTCATCTTTGTGTCCTATCATTTCACTCAAGGCAAAGATATTTAATATTTAAATCATTTTAACATTTGCTCCGCCTTGATTTGCTTATTTCTCGTACTCCACAGCATATCAATCCTCTTAATTTACAATGCTTTATTAAGTGCAATTATTTAATTAACACCTTTCACAGTTAACCGATTTATTATTTCTGTAATTTATTTTTACAATCATTTTCCGTTAATAATACAGGTTAGCTGTTATTTTTCTCATCTCTTATCATCATTTACTGTTCTTATGCATATACTCAAATTTTATATCACTCCATACAGTATATCATTTCTTAAAACATAATTCAAAATATTCTGGTTCTATAATTATCTGTTTAATACTTCAAAGATAGTAGGGATGTATAGAACCAGAATTAACAGTACTGTTATGGATTTCATCCTCTATACTGATCTCTTCTCAGTCATCTCCAGTAATCATATTACTTTTCATCATATCCAACGATCCTGTAATGATATCCCGTTAATACACTTTTAATTTAGAACCATAAAATCAATACTAAGTCGCTCATCCTGCGACTTCCCTATAACCATTCGGGTCATGTTGATAACCTAAGTACAGTGAAACTTATAATCGGGATCGTTATACCCATATTGTGTCCTTATACCATCAATAACTCCATTACTATCAATATATTCAAAATCGACTTGATTTTATCACTATTCAAATCATAATCCCACATAGGGGCATTTTTGTCATTTCCACATTTATTTCTTTCTCCTCATTGTACGTTTGATTCAGTGATCTTATTATCTATTTGCTTATAATACCCCTTTCTCATACCACTATTGGCAGTTTAAATTTTTTTTCGATTTTAACAGAGAAATCCAATATAATCCATAATTGGATTACTTTGCATGAAATGAAGCTTTACATCATCAATTACTCTGTCAAATCGATCAATTGCAACTTCTGGTGATCTATTTTGATTTCTGGCAAAATTTTAGAGGTAGGGGTATTTTGGTCATTTTTGGACAAAAATTTTCTCTCCTCAAAATACCTTTAATCGGTGATCTTAAGGTCTATTTAGTGATGATACTTCATTCTCGTCTTTTATATCATCACTTTCATGTCTCAGTTCGATACAGACAGAAAAGTACTGGTGGGGCCCTCACCGAGTCCATTTCTGTTCCTTACCGAACCGACCTTCATTTAGACTATAAAATCACCATTTCAGATAATATTCCTGAGCCGTTTTCCCTTTTTAGCATTCCTTATTTCATAATTGCTCACTCCCTTCTAAACACTTAATTAATTTTGTAATCATTTATTTTCTCTATGTATTCAAACTTACAGTACTACAGGGGATGTTAACCTTTTCAACATATTTTCTTACCAAAGTATCGACAGACATCAGGCCAACCGTGCTCTGATACCATTTAAATCTGTCACAGCCCGTGACCTTATTTTTCACCTTATTCTATACATCTTATATGGTTGGGCTGTCCGTGATACTTTACTTTTCCTTTATAAACAATTTCATATTAAATTATAATATGAATTACATCCCCCTATCTTACTTCATAAGAAAGTAGTACTGTGAATATGTCTAAATACAAAAAATAAATGATCATACCTTATTAATTAAATCGACCTGTCGCATCGTCCCCGAATGCGCAGTCGAAAATCCTTTTACTGCTAGACTCTCGGTCTTTGAAAACCCGAAATGTTAAAATTAAAGGGTGAGCAAACCACGGCTCAGTAAAGGAATTATATGCATACTTGATATTCAGCTTCCTATATGCTGAAAATCTTTTTCATTTTTCCTATGGGCTCTAGGCTCGCATGTAGGAAGGATACTACAATCGGTTAGGGATCCGGATGGAGTAAGGTAGGTATTTTAGAATACCATACTTGTCCCGGAACCTAGAAGCAACTGTAGAGAGTAATTTCCATTTCGTTTTGAATTAATAAATCCTTTTCTTTTTTATTCCATAACCTTTTCATATTCTTTTCAAAATAATGCTTTTATGAAATAAAGCATTTAATTACAATAACTAATATTCATATTTTCTTTGAAAAGAATATTAGTTAAATCATCGTCATTTTCCTTTAAAACTCATTTCATGTTTTACTGTACAATCATAATTAGTACAGTACTTTAAAATAGCAAAATAAGCTATTAAACCTTTTTCGTATAACATATAACTCATTTAAATCTAATATTCAATTTAAAATTAAAATAAGAATATTAGATTTATTTTCCTCCTTTTTCCTTTTGAAAACATATTACATATTCATGTTACATATCATGTGAAAATCATCTTGTAGTACTAAAAACAGTACTGAAATAAGCATTTTATAAAAATGCTGTAAATCATTTCATTTCACGTATCACATATCATATAAAACCTTTACATTTCACATATCACATATGTAAAACATTTTCATTTTAAAACATATCATATGTGGAGACTCAGGCACACACGCCTAGCCCGTCCACTAGGTCGTTACTCATATCATGCTATAGACCCCGAAGGGTATAAATAATCATGTCTGATCTATGACCATAGTCTATAATTGTCCTCGACGGATCACTGATCAGGTGTCGACCGGGACTACATATCACATATCACATATCACATATTACATATCACATATCACATATCACATATCAGCATGATAGAACGCCAACTAGTCTCAAAATCGTATTTTTCATCATAAATAAACCTTTATGGAATTTATAAAAATATATAATTTCATAATTTAAAACCATAAAGGTTATAAAATCATTTAGTGAATATTTAAGAAATATATATAAAAATATTCATTTTATTTCCTTTTATTTTTCATCTCGTATTACGTGTAACTTACATATCAAGAGGATTTTTTGTGATTTCATTATCACCATTCTCGAAGATAATTTTCGATGATTTCATTATCGCCATTCTCGAAAACATGAATATTTTAAAATCACTTTCATTTTATTCATGTTTTTACGAAAAATACTCATTTTCTCGATTTTCGTGATTGAAAATCATTTCTCGTGAAATAAAATCATTTATTATGATTTTATGAAATTTTCTAGAAATATTGGATAATTTTCGATAATTTTTCGGCAGTATAACGGCTGCCGATTGGCTAGCCTCCTGCACGGAAAATACAGTTTATAATTTCAACCGGTACTTCACCGCAATTTTCCAACTAATCATTCATCGCAATATTTTCATAAATATTTTCATAAAATATTTCATAATTAAAATCATGCAGACTGAATATCCTTACAGTGCTGCACATGCATCCCTTACCTGTTTCGGGTCGGTGACTAACTCTCGAAGGTCGTGCCCGTGTTCACCTCGCCCGATTCCATCAGATCGGTCATCGAGGAAATTTTCTGGAATTAAAATTCTAAAATTTAGAATTTTTCCATAATTATTTAAATAAGTAAATTATTTAAATAATTTATCACTTTCCGGGATTTCTTACCGATTCCCGTAATTCCGGGGTTTTCGAATTCTTGAGATTTCCCGTAATTTTTGAAATTCTCCTTTTTCCTCTTTCTTTCTTCCTTTTTCCTCTTTTTCTTCCTTTCTCTTTCTTTTTTTCTTTTTCTTTTCTTTTTCCTTCTTTTTTTTCTTTTCTCCTTTCTTTGGCCAGATCGGTTCAGACCGGTTTGGTGTCCTTCCGCCGGTTCGGCCGGTTCGGCCTCTTCCCGCCAGCATCACCGCCGGTTCAGGTCTCCCATAGCTTGCCAGAGTGGCCGAGACATCGGATCTGGTCTCTGTTTCTCCCCATCACCGGCGACAACACCGGATCTGGGTCCGTGGGTTTCGGCGCCTTTCTCCTCTGTTTCTTCCCTCCTCCGTCGTTTCTTTCACCACCGGTGGCTCCTCTCACCTTCGTCTCCCTTCGGCGGTGGTGTTGGTGGCGGTGGTGGTGCCTGAACAGGCCTGCGCCGCCGTTTCCTTTCTCTCTTCTCTTCACGATTTTTCCTTCGTTTTCCTATTTTCCATTTCGCTTTCCGCTTCCGATTTTTCCTTCTTTCTCTTCCTTTCCCGTCGCCGGACGTTCCTTTCTCTTCCTCTCTTGCCGGCAACGGCTCCCCCCCTTCTTTCCTCTTTCCACCGTCTGCGGCAGTTTTCCTTCTTTGTTTTGTAACAGAGAAGGAAACAGGGATCGGGTTATATCCCGATCCCGTTTCTTTCTTTTCTTTTTTTTAATATAATATATATTATCATATGTATATAATTATACATATACATATAAACTATATTTATACAATATATGTATAAATATACTATTATTACTATATGTATATAAATACATGTATTTGTATTTTATATTGATACATATATATATTTTACATTAACAATATATATATGTACAATAGGATTTATATTTCATGTATATACATATATTTATGTATATCAAAACTTTATAATAGTATATATGTTACTTATTTAGTGACTTAAAATAGTATATATCACTAAATAATAATATATACATATATTTTATATATGTAGATACGTATTTATATTTAAATATATTTATATAAATATATAATAGTACATATGTATTTAGGTAACCATATATTTATATAATATAATTATATGAATATCTTATTATATTCATTTGTCTGTTTTTCTTATTTTGCTTGGATTTTTTTTATCCAAATAATTTTCCATTTTCCTTTTCTTATTTAATTTGGATTCTAATTTATCCAAATTAATTTCCTCCATATAATTTATCAATTCCTTAACTTCATTATTTACAGAATTTCTAACAATATTCCATCTTGTAAATAATTCCTTTATTTACTTTAATTTATCTTTCACATTTAAAAAATTAAATTTTCGAATAAGTAATATAAAAATTCAGAAATTTGCAATTATTACATGAAGTGTGTAGATATATAATTCACACCGCAAGGCAGAGGTTATTGATAAACCTGCAAATACTTGTAATTGTCTGAAGGAAAGATGCAGAATCAGGAGGGAGCAGTTGCTGATGGGATGTATCTATTCCTATATCTGAATTTGATGACTGGACAAATTTTACTGATGATGATATCATGTAGCAACAATCTTCCATTCATACTGAGGAAGCCAAGAAAATTCCATTTGTAGGCAACAAGGTGAGAGAAAAATGTGATTCTTTGAGATGATTAAACTCGGTTGGATATGCCTTAAATTTTGGGTAATATGTCTTGAATATTCACTTTGCTATTCTACTTTATAGCAAAAGTACTGTTTGTCTGTTTCCTGTTCTTGAATTATATCAATTATGTGCAATATCTCGTGTTGCTATTCAATTGTTATTGCATCCTAGTTGCTCATGCTGTCACTTTACTTCAGACACAAGTCCTTTATTGTCATTAACTTATCATATAATGATTATTTGACCATGAAAATATAAAATGGACACTATTTTCTATGTATGTTCCTGTCCGGACATTTTTTATGCGGGTCAGATGCATTATCAGTTTTGAAAGCTTAGAGAACTAGGAAGCTAGTCTTGATATTATGCTGCTGTTTAATTATTTCATTTACAAGCCATTATTCACTTAGTATGATATTTGATTGCCAGCTGGGTCTTCTTTGCTTGTCAGGCTTCGTATTTTGTATTTACATGAATATTGTGGTGCAAGGACAACTTTCATTCTTTTTGCTAAATTTATTGGTTATGTGAGGCAAAGAAACTTTCTTATAATGGAAGTGCAGGAACCTCTCTCTATGTTGGCAGCTGAATATGAATCAGGAAGTCCTAGCTTTTGTGTGTTGGTGTCCTTCTAGTCTTTTCCCTTCTTGATTCCCACAATTGTTTGCTTATTTATCTTCTCTAAACAAGAGCTATTGGCGGTTATCCTAATGCAGGTGCTCAGTCAACAATATGCTGGCATTAGACGAACACAAGGAGATGGAAACTGCTTTTTCCGGAGTTTTATGTTTTCGTACCTTGTATGTCATATTACAATTTCTAGATGTCTTTTATTTATAATTGTTGTTGCCCAAAACAACAATAATTTTTTATGAGATACGAATCTCAATCTTCATGTCAAGTTGTCTCCAAGAATTCTGCAAAATAGAAAACCATCAGAGGGGCGCATGGGTTTTCCTCTGCGCGCGCACTCCGATGCTTAAGTCAGACAGGGTTCCAATAGGCCAATAGAGCTTAGGATTTAAAGATGATACATGTGACCTATTTATAGGAGTTAGATTACGCGTAATTACCTTTATGACCCACAGCTTAAATGGTCATTTAATGGATCTTTTATAGGCCTTTTGAGTCCTCTTTCTTCTTGGTTTTAGATTATCATTTGGCCCAATGTTCTTCAGCCTGACTTATAGAAAAGCCCAGTAATAATTGACCTAGTCCACATCAATTGCTCCCCACTCTTTTACAAGGTTTACCTTGTGAAAGAGTATATAAAGAATGGGTTTTTCAAATTCTTTTGCTGCCCTCTTCCTGGGATTATCACAAGAATCTTTTCATCTTCACTTAAGGGCTTTAACTAGTGAACTTCATTATTATTTGTAGCAGAAACGACTTCGTGTCATCATTTCTTTTGTCAAGTGCCTTCTATTAGCCAAGAGGAAGAAAACCGAATCTAGGTTAAGGCCATGAGAGCACATCGTCCAGAAGTGCCATAAGCGGATGCATATGTTCTTATCTGGTTTCATCATATGTGATTTGTACTTGGCATGCTCTTGATTGGTTGAAGCTCGATCCAGATGCTGAGAATTCAGAACCTTTTTCTAAGGATAGGCACTTATAAAGATTTATCTGATCTTACCAGCTCTTAGAAGCCTTTTTGTCGACTCGAGATGGTCGAGGTTCTCACAAGTTTGGACAAAAATTTTTAGATAATCTAGAGACTAATTTTCCTAAGGATTATAGCACCTCAGGATGCACATGCATGGGTGCTTCGAGACTCCTTTTAATGCAGAAGTTAATCTATAGTACTCCCCAGCTCTTCTTATAAAGCACTTACATCTAAAGAAGAATTCGTACTTGGGTATCGCATTTTTCCATACACTTTATTGCTTGAGGATTTCATAATTTGCCCATCTCGCGCATTTTTCGCTTAGGGACTTTATAGAATTGCCCGTCTCGCGCATTTTCGCTTAGGGACTTTTTAGAGAATTGCCCATCTCGCGCGTTTTTGTTTAGGGACTTTTAGAGAATTACCCATCTTGCGCATTTTTCACATAAGGCCTTTATAGAATTGATAAGACTATAGCATAATACGTTAAATGCATTTTGTTTATCAATTGTAGCACATATTCAATGATAAAATTGTAACGTGCCTCGTGCCATACCTTACAACCTGCATTCTGTGTGCTCCCCAAGCTTTTCTTTGCGACTTTTTGTGTCCAAAGAAGAACTTTTACTGAAGTATTGGTCCTATCTTGCGTACTATCCGCTTAAGGACTTGTTAGAATATAATATCGTTTATGCCAACATAATACGTTAAAAGTAATCTGATAAGATTGTAATGTACCTCGTTTAGAGACTTATTTTTGCCCATCTTCACACCCTTTTGTGCGTAGGGACTTTTTGTTTTGTTCGCTTAAGGACTTATTTGTGCCGGTTTCGCGTTTTTTCGCTTACTGTCTTATTTATACCCATTTTGCATATGCTTCTCGCTCAGGGACTTATTTCTGCCGATTTTATGGTCTTATTTATGCCCATTTTGCGTATGCTTCTCGCTCAAGGACTTATTTCTACCGGTTTTACGATCTTATTTATGCCCATTTTGCGTATGCTTCTCGCTCAGGGACTTATTTCTGCCGGTTTTACGGTCTTATTTATGCCCATTTTGCGTATGCTTTTCGCTCAGGGACTTATTTCTGCCGGTTTTACGGTCTTATTTATGCCCATTTTTGCGTATGCTTCTCGCTCAGGGACTTATTTGTGCCGGTTTTACGGTCTTATTTATGCCCATTTTGCGTCTTCGGCCAGCTTCTGTTTTTTTCTTCTTCTATTCCTGTAGCATGTCTACCAAACATGGAGGATTATCATAGTACAGATAAAAATAACTGGCCTTTCGTTTCATGATGTAGTATTTTCAATTAAGTGGAATAAGTAAGCAAATGTTAAAACAATAATAACAAATGTTTACCACCAGTACCATTTCAAGTCTGTGTCTTTGAAAAATCTGTAAAGTATGAGTGCTGTGATGTTTTGCTGTCAACCACGGATTGTGCACTAAGTCGTGCCTCGGTACCAGCAATCTATCTTCACGAGCTTACCACAAGTTGTTTTCGATTGAACCGAGCTTTCCCTGGCTTGCTGCCTTACACAACAGTGGCTAGTGCCTGCCTCAGACACCACTCGTATGTCTCTGCTTAAGTGTGTTTTGCAATTTCTGTTGTGCCAAGCACTCAGTTGTATTGATACTCAAAAATGCTAGGTATAGGGGCTTACAAGGGAGACACAGCCTTGATCTCGACACCATAAGCTGGCACATCTTTGTCTTGCTTAAAGGACTCACGAAGCTGACACACCTTTTATATAGACAAACCCTCTTTCACATGTGTGGTTGTCAATAGGCCAAGTGTGTGGCTCTTAAGCCACTTCTAGATGGTTGCTAGAGCAGTTCTTGAAAGCTTACGTGTCAGACAATTGACATATGGGTTGAAGGAAGCTTTTTTGACATTCTATTGGATTAGTGCGCGTACCAGGTCTAGAAGATTCTAGATCATTCCGCTCAGATCTCGCACTTGGGCGTGCGCTTGTATCGTCAAATTTAAATGTGCTCACCAAAGTTTTTTCTAATGGGCAAACTAGTAGTTTGGATTCCGTGCTCACCAACATTGATAGCCATTGCCGAAAGGCATAACTCAGGTGTTCTTTGCTCGCTTGCATTGCGCTAACGGGGAAATCTTGCCTATGAGTGCTATGTTCACCTAGTTTTCTTTGCTGTCATTTTATCAAAGTGGGGAGCTTGTCGCGTGCGAGAGCCCCTATCTCATCCAAGGCTTGTCGTGCGTGGGAGCTCCCCTGTCGCCCAAGGCCTGTCGCGTGCAGGAGCTCTTGTCTTGTACAAGGCCTGTTACTCTTCTTGGCTTTGATGTTCAATTTGACAACGAAGAAGATAAGGTTGCCCATGTTCGAGTCGGGTTGCATGCCTATAGTTGTGCAAATTGCTCTGTCGCTTGGCCTTAAGCTAGCTCGGGACAGAGTGCCTATTGCATGCTTGTAGTCGCACAAATTTGCAGTGTAACAAGCACCTTTCGAGCGACAGATTGTTCTGTAGCATAACGTCTTGCATGCAACTGACTATTCAAAAGAGTGGCATCTTTGTGAGATCTTCAATAGTGGTCCCTCTTTCTCACCATTTTGGCTGTCGCATGTGTGAGCCACCTCTCGCAGAAAGAGTCTGCCACGTGGAACCTTGTTGCCAAAATTTGTCATGTACGTGCCTGTGCTCGTCGAATTGAGGACACTATTATCGCCCATTCCTTATACTCTATCGCCAGAGATCTTTCAGGCGACAGGCTGGGCTCTGCCCATTCCGTGTACTCAATCACCAGGGAACTTTTGGGCGATAGGCAGGGCTGTAGCCCACTGTTTGTATTCTGCCGCCAGGGATCACTTCTTGCCACCAGAGATGTGACTGGTCGTAACCTCAGCTTTTTCTTTCTCTTCTTTTGTCTTTCCATTTTTTTTACGGCACAATACCTTTTACTTTTAGTGTACCTTTACACCATATAGCTCCCCAAGTTCTTTTTTGAAACAGTGTTGTCATTCCTATTCAAAGATGAACTTTTTCTCGAGTGTTGTGCTTGATAATGTACAGAGTTGCCTAATCTTTTTTGCTTTGGTCACCCAAAATGGCTTGCCCATGGAGTTCTCTTTCCTGACAAGGGCTTGCTTGCCTGGGTCTTAGGATGGCTGTCGATAGGCAAGCCATAATCTCTAATTGAAGGCTTGCGATGCAACATGCTTGTCATATTCACGCCTACATGTGCTCTTCGTGCGGTACCTTACCTCCCTTGCATGAGTGAGTGGCTATCTCTCGCTAAATGGGTCCTGCCGCATGGTCCTGCTCGCCCACATTCCGCTCCTAGCGCATGGTAACGTAACAATCCTTTGCTCGCCATCGCCAAACAAGCATTTCTAGTTAGGCTTTGTTTGCATGCATCAGTTGTTCTACCAGGGCACCTGCTGCGCGTATTTTAAAATTTCAGCCACACCAAAGTGGGGTTGGATAAAAATATCATAGCCAAAGCTTTTTTAGTAATTCTTGGTTCGAGCTTTGCCTCTAGAGTTTTTACGCCCCGTTACTCAAGTTGGTTAGGAGTGCGGGCCCATCGGCCCAAGGTGATAAAAAATACAACCTCATCGACCCAAGATGGTGGGGATTATGGGCCTCGTCGGCTTGAGATGGCCGAAAGTGTGAGCCACATCATTTAAGGTAGCTAGAGGTGCAAACCCTGTCAGCCTGAGGTGGTCGAAAGCATGGGCCCTTATCGGCCCATGGTATTCGGGAGTGTGGAGCCCATCGACCTATGGTATTTGAATGCATGAGCCTTATCGACCCGAGGTAGTCCGGAGAGCGGTTCGAAGTGTAAGAGCCATAATGTTTTAACGTTCTGTAGGAATACTTCAAATATAATTGAAGCCAATTAGCATCACAACAAATCTGTGTTGCTTGATGGCTGTTTGCTTGGCAGCTGTGTTGGACAGCCCATGTTCGAGTCGTATGTCGCGCAAATATTTTTGCATTATTTGCTCTTAATCACAAAATTACCTGCGCACAAGAGGAATCGAACACGCAACGAGCTGGAGTCAAATGTGCTACCACTGCGCCAATGATCCACTTTGGTAGTAAGTTGGTATTGACTATATTTTAGTAATCGCTCTGCCGCACACGCAAGAATAGATGATGCACCGACAGGCTTAGGTGACAGGCTATCCACCCCTCTCGCCTAATGCTATCTCTTGCGAACTTGCAAAGGAGTCTTCACGCCAGGATAGCCTGTCAGTGGGTGATAAGTAATCTGCTTAAGGTTGTAGAAAAGGATGGTTTCGATATAGAGTACTTGCTGCATAGAGCATGCATCGAGCTAGCCCTTTTACTTCACTGCTCACGTACACATGGAAAGCCCAGCCTCTCTAATCTTCTCCATCACTCGTCGGTGCTAGGAGTAGTAGACAGAGGCCAGCAACGTCGCACACACCGGCTACCAGGGGACTTATAGCACAAGTGACTTAGAAAAGTCAGCAACAACAGCGATAGCAAACAATTTTTTGCAGCAATGGCGATGGCTTTAGATAGATGGTAACTGCAGCAAGAAAGAGTGGTGGCGATGGCAACCTTAAGCAGCAGCAGGTGAGAAGTTTGGTTCGGTGATAAGGCTTGATGATGATGAATGCAGAACCCGAACCAAGCGGTGTAGCACTGAAACATTAGGTTGGAGAGGTGGTACTGCAGTAAGATCGTGCCTGGAATAATATGCAGGTTGGATGGTGATCGGCACAGGTGCAGTGATAGTAGAAACAGAGCAGCAGCAGTGCTTGGCGAATGGTAGCAGTAAGTGCTGGAAACGGTGACTACAGGTGCAGGGAATGGTGGCAATGCAGTGAAGATGATGAGGATGGTGAAGGATTGGTTTGGCCGTAGCCGGGACGATAGTTTAAGTGATGGACAGGGCCCTTTCCAAAACGAGACTTGGAGTCTGAGTCTGACAAAGCACTTTCTCTTCATAAGTAGCTGCAACACTAGGTAGCTGACGAACTTGTGGGATTTCTCATGCAAATTACTGGAACATGTGATGCTTGAAAAATCTTGGACCAGATTTTGTACAAAAGCAGAGATTCTCTAAGTAAATCTCTACCCAGTAAACCTTAAAAAATTTTAAGGGCCAATCTCGTGTGAAAGGAGTTTGCCGACTTTGATTGTTGCTCCAGTTTTTGTACCAGCAAGCTAATTGCAACATGGATCTAGTGTCACGTGGTATTTTCCATTTTCAATTTGTTGTAATAATCTGGTACATGATTATGGGTTTTCTTCAATTATTGTGCTTTTGTTTTGCGCCTTGTTATATCAAGTCAAGTCAAGTTATATGGCTGTCTTGTTGTCTCTCTCGGCGATTCTGTTGTATTTTTTTTATTGAAGCTAAGAGATTGATGAAGGAGAAGCCATAGTGTTGTCAAAGTAGCTTGGAATACTACAATCAGAGGCTCTATAGCTTTCCGTTTCTATCATGGAATATGTCGTGAATCATCATCATCGTTAACCATCATCATCATTAACCTCGCTGCATAGCTTCTATCGTGAATCATCATCATCATTAACCTTGCTGCTGCCAACCACAAAGGGAAAACAAAGAAAGAAGGTCAAAGCAACTTCCGAGCGAGAGGGCTCTCTCGCTCAACCTGTCGGCAGACTTTTAACTCCCTCATCGCGGCAGCCTTTAACGTGGCAAATTAAGTATATTTTTCATGCGAGAGACCCTCTCTCTTCAAAGTTTATTCACTCTCGCCCAAGGCGTAGCTGTAGGGTTGTGCTCTATATCGCCTAAGGCTGTCGCGTGCGGGAGCTATCTAAAGGCGAGAGACACTCTCTCACCCCAAAGGCCTCTCGCGTGCGGGATCTATCTCCGCAAGGCATGTCGCATGTGTCTGTGATCGCGTGAATTACTCTGTCGCGTGAGCCTCGTGCTAGCTTGCGACAGACTATCTGTCGCATGCTTGTAGGCTAGTGATTTGCTCTGTCGCATTCAATTGCTCTGTCGCGTGCACCTCGCAGCGACAGACCGTTCTGTCACGTGAAACTGTCATAGATTGTTCTGTCGCATATATATGTATTTTATTTTATTATTTTTTTAACATGTCTTTCGCAAGTAATAGGTCTCCCGCAGGTGTTAGGTCTCCACGCTCTATCGCAGACTTCTATACATGGCTTTTTGTTTGTTTTCCACAGACGGCGCCAATTGTTGTTGCCCAAAACAACAATAATATTTTATGAGGTACGAATCTCAATCTTCATGTCAAGTTGTCTCCAAGAATTCTGCAAAATAAAAAACCATCACAGGGTTAAGTCATTGCTTAAGTCAGACAGGGTTCCAGTAGGCTAATAGAGCTTAGGGTTTAAAGATGATACATGTAACCTATTTATAGGAGTTAGATTGCGCGTATTTACCTTTATGACCCACAGCTTAAATGGTCATTTAATGGATCTTTTATGGGCCTTTTGAGTCCTCTTTCTTCTTGGTTTTAAATTATCATTTGGCCCAATGTTCTTCAGCCTGATTTATAGAAAAGTCTAGTAATAATTGACCTAATCCACATCAATATTCTTCTAATCTATTCACAAGCTTCTTGATGAAGGACATTTTTTATCTGGAAGTGGTAAGTTATAAAATTTTAAATTGCTGGATAGGAACATATCATGGAATCACAAGACCGTGCTGAGGTTGATCGTATCAAAGGCAATGTTGAAGAATGTAGAAGAACGCTTCAGAGCTTAGGTTATGCAAATTTTACATTTGAGGACTTTTTTGCAGTAAACTTTCTTTTTCCTTAGCTCAAATAGGTTATTTTATTCCATTTTATCTATTTCGGAGTTAGATGCTTTGAGTTTTGTGCGTATTGCCCCGTTAAAACAAATTTTAATATCTTTGCTTAAAGAAAAAGTCTTTAATATTTTTTGCCCATGCAAGGATTTTTTTTTTCAGAAATTCAATGTCACTTTCAAGTTGTAATTCCCCACTTCACAGATTTGTTATTATTACTTTTGTTCCCTTAGAGGCCTCCTCTTGAAAGAGTAGGAGTGGGCGAAAAAGGGATATTGAAGTGGTTCTTAAAAACATTTCTAGTAACATCTAGTGATCAAAGAGTCATCAGATGTTACTTTTTTGCAGTGGGAACCTACACCTTATTATTTGTATCTTTTTGGCCATATTGGTTGCAGTAACACTGGTCTGCTCACCGTAATTGTGTCTCTCCAGTTTGTCTTAAAAATGTTTAGGATGGATTAAATCAGGAAATATTAAGCCATAATGATGTTTCAATCCCTTTTACTATTTTCAAACATAGGTGGCCTTTACCATTCCAACAATGAATTATTAACTCAAGTCGTTATGATGGTTTTTTTACATGTTTCTCGTTAGATGTTTTAGTGCTTTTTTTTCTCCTGCAAGGACACAAAACCTTGGATTTTATCTTGTTTAATAAAGTGTATATTCAACGTAGAGAAGGGAGGCAAAATATATGTTGATTTTCTAGGTTGCAACTTCTTTCCTCCTGTACCTGAAGTGAAGTCTTAGTTTTCCAATGTTGATTTTTGATGCAAAATTTTCTTTCATTTTGATGAGTAGTTTTTTGAGAAAATGTGATGTCTTGAACATTATTTACCTTTGAATTTACTTATTTTGGATATATTGTTATCAGAGTGACAGTTTTCTTCATGGAGCACCTTACTTGTGTTTCCCCTTCTCTAACATCTATACTTTGTTTTTGTGCTTCCGTGCGAAAAAATTTCAGTTATTCCTTGAGTAGCTGGACGGTGTACTTCAAGGAAATGAAGATTCCATAAGGTTTTTACATCTTGTTACTTTTCTTTGTTTGAGTTGCTATCAACATGTATTAGAAAATCATGATCTATTGATTGACATATGGCTTAAAACTAAATTTTTAGTTGTCTCCATCAATGAAATTAAATGAGTCTGGGCTGCTTAACAATGGTTTTTTCCCCTTTGCCAGTCAGGATGAGTTAATAATGAGTCAAGATCAATCAATATCTGACTATGGTGAGTGGGCTCAAATTTTTTGGATATTTATGTTTCTTTCTCTTTACTATATCTCATGACAAGCTTGGTTGGTTAGTTGTAATGTTCTTTAGATTTGTTACATCTGGTGAAATATGGAAGCGTTCAAAGTTTATCTAACCCTTGATTTTGGGATTAACAAATGCAACAGTGGAACAGGTTTGTTTCAATATAATAAACCTTTTTGAATGCTCACTAACACTTGACATCCTTTCATTCTTTGCTAAAGAAAATGAGGTTTTAAATTGCAAACCTGATATTAAAAATATGCTATTCAAAGCCATTTTCTGTTGGCTTTGAAGGTTGAACATGTTTGATTAATGGTGCATGCTATGGTAATACAACAGCTGTTTCCTGATATCTTCTCAACAGTCCTCCATGTTGTATTGTGCTCATATTTACACAGTTGTACAGTTTACATAACCTTTTTTTTTTCAATCACACCAAAATTCTATTGAGATCACATTTAATACTTTACTAATTCCTTAAATCGGTTGGAAATTTTAACGATAACTTAACATAGCTTGGCGCTTTGTGATTTTAAATTTCTCTCTCTCATCATATAATCTGTTTTGTAGTTTTGCAAATCATCAGTAGAGCCAATGTGTGAAGAGAGTGATCATGTGCAGATTACTACCCTTTCAGATGCATTGGGTGTGCCAATTTGTGTTGTGTACCTTGATCGAAGCTCTTGTGACAAAGGTGGTGTCAGTGTAAACCATCATGATTTTATTCCTACTTCGGATGACCATTCAAATGCTACAAGTGGTAGCAGTGAGCTCATCAGGCCTTTTATTACCTTGCTATATCATCCAGGTCACTATGACATTCTCTATGCAAAATGATGCATTTGCTTTTCGGGTAAGTGGTTACATATGCTTTAAGGATCATCAATATAGTGCTTTGCTGGACATCCCACAGTTTAGGATCACTATGATACTATGTCCACTTAAAGTTATACCCTAATCTTTTCAAGCCATTAGGTTGGTTGGCTCAAGGACATCAATTGATGTCACTATTTGTGGGTGGCACTGCCCTGAACTACTTTTTGAGGCGCCAGTAATACCTTGGGTGGCAGCTCGATGCTGCTAACTGTTGACATGATTTTGTAGCAATGGCAGCTTTTCTTACGCCAACCTTGACATTAGCTTTTGTTAACATTCAACAGTTGTTTTAGGAGGCTTTTGTTTGTTTGTTGTGCAGGTTGTTGGCAATGTCCAAATCAGAGGGTAAACGTACCTGGCAGGATGCCATGAGGGGTAATGCAAAAGCATACACATTATTCAGCTGTAACTCATGTTCTGAACTGTTTATGCTTCTTAACTGTGTGAGATGGGATTTATACAGACACAAGATTACCGCTAGATTTGGAAAATTTGTATCTTACTGTTGAGAATGTCCTCACCCAGGCCAGAATCAATGTGAATTTGGGTCATTCCAAATATAACCCTTCATTCTACAATTCTTAAAATTGATTTTTTTTTTAAATCTCTACATTCATAGTCGCTGGGCTTGGCTTGAAAGAAACGTGATTTTGATAAACAACTATTTGACAACTTAATCAATTCTTGCACTAAAGACAAGCTCTGCTTTAGTTGTAAGTTATCTTCGCATGGCTATTGGGCGGTGGACAGAAACCTATGTAGAAAACTGAAATAAGGTATAAATGTCCTCTTCTTCACTTTATCAAATCAATTGCTGCAGGGAAACTAATCCAGTTGGGTCACTTCAGTTCTGGCTAACAGAAGCCAACCTGACCCTTCCACTTCCTCGTCAAATGCTAATACTGCAGCATATATGATAAGAGATGGGCTCAAAACGGTGTTTCAACTGAAACTAGATTATATTTTCATGTCATATGCAGTGGATGATTTTAAAGAAAGATGCTGTGATTATTTTAATAAACTATTTAATGATACACAACCAAATTTTGGACAATATTTTCGTGTCTTTCAAAGATTTGAATTAATACTTTATGTGCAAAATTAAAGAGATAAAGAAGATGAAGATCGAGAAAGCTATCGTGGTGCATTAACAAGATGCTTGAGTAATGGAAAAAGAGTGTGTTGGTACATCTCTATAAGAATAAGGGAGTTATTTAGAGTTGCTCAAATTATCGAGGCAAAAAACTAATTAGTCATACGATGAAATTATTGGAAAGAGTAATAAAACGAAGATTAAGGAAAATTGTAGAAATATCGGAGAATTAATTTAGTTTTATGCATGACCAGTCAACTGTGAAAGCAATACACTTGCTCAAGCAACTTGTGGAGCATTTTCGAGTACGAGGTAAAGATGTTTACATGATCTTTTATAGATTTAGAGAAAGCATATAATAAAGTGCATAAAGAGGTGTTATGGTAGTCTTTAATGAAGAAAAGAGTTCCCATGAAATGTATTGAAATAATTAAAGACATGAAAGCATATAATAAAGTGCATAAAGAGGTGTTATGGTAGTCTTTAATGAAGAAAAGAGTTCCCGTGAAATGTATTGAAATAATTAAAGACATATACGAAGATGAAAGGACATGTGAGGATGTGTGGAGTACAAACAAATAAATTTCCTATCACAGTAGTACTACATGAAGGATTGGCGTTAAGCCCATTTCTGTTCATTACAGTAATGGACAAACTGACAAAATCTATCCAAGATAATGTACCTTGGTGTATGATGCTTACATATGATATTATCTTGTGTACTGAGACTAGAACGAAGGTTAATGCGAAATTAGAACTGTGAAGATAGACGTTAGAATCAAGAGGATTCAAACCAAGCAAAGAAAAGACTAAATACATGAAATGTAAATTCAGTTCAAACAAAGAGGAAAATAGAAACATAGTGATACTGGATAGGGTGACGATTCCTAAGTGGGATCATTTTAGATATTTGAGATTGATCGTACACATAGATGGAGAGATCAATAGTGATGAGACCTATAGAATACATATTGGTTGGAGCAAGTGTTGATGCGTTACAAGTGTATTGTGTGACAAAAGAATTTCTATGAAGACAAGTTTTACAGGACAGTTGTTAGACCAACATTGCTATATAATAGTGAATGTTGGGCAACTAAAAGACTGTATACACAGAAGATGAGTATAGCAAAAATGCAAATGCTGCGATGGATGTTCAGATATATGACAAAAGATAAAATGAGAAATAAGAACGTTCGCAAAAAAGTTAGAATGACATCTATTCAAGACAAGATGGGTAAAAGTCATTTACGTTGATATGGACATATACGATGTAGACTTATAGACACTCCAATTAGAAGAGTGAAGGCTATGAATGATGTAACAAGGGTCAAGACAAGGGGAAGATCGAAAAAGACTTGGAAAGAAGTTATACAATTATGTGGTGGAACGAGAGTTGAAAGAACACATTGCTTTAAATAGGAATGAGTGGTAGAGGAGAATTTATATTGACAACTTAGCGTGAAGTCATATAGTGGTTCATATAGCCTACCCTAATATTGGGATAAAGGCTTTGATAATGATGATGATGATGATGTCATAAGCAGCACATGCATAGAGAGGTATAGAAACGAAAACTCAAGTAAAAATTTCAATAAAACCTCAAAAATTGAAAATAAAAGGGAAAATGCCCAAAAGAAAAAAGCTTCCTCAAGAGCAACACAAGTATTTTTTCCATGCCCGGAACCTCTTATATGTTCTGTTACACATATGATAGGATATAATTGTAATACTCTTAATATCAATCAAAATTTTGAAGCTCCACTAGCGATGCTTCTTTTCTAACTACTCTAGAATTTATGAAAACCCGAAGAATATTTTAGTATCACTTGAAGTTTCGTCCAAGCAAATTTTCTCTTAGTCTTTCAAGACCCTTCTCATAAAAGATTTTTTAACTTTTTTTTTCTCTATGTATAAGCATGGTATCATTAGCAAGATTTTGGGTGGATGCAGTTTTGCAATACTTTGTGCTAAAAGGTTAGTGCTCGCAAAATGAAATTAGCTTCCTCAGTCTGACTCCTTTGAAGAGCAAATTTCTTCGTTGGAAGAATTCTCTTCATTTTCCATATTTGATGGGCATTCTTGATTATTTTCCTCATGTTTGGTGGAATAAGCTTTTCCAAGCCTTGTTGGGAATGGCATCTGCAAAAGGGGAAAATTGGTCTTGTGAGAGTTTTATATGCTTTATTATAACTATAAATTAACAAGTATTTGTTTTTTCCAACCAAGGGCAAAGTGGCTATGCCAAGAGCCATCTTGGGTTCAAACTCAAGTAGAGGTGCCCAACATTGGTCTAAATCCTCCTAGGAAACTTTGGTACCTGATTACCTACATTCGGCCCGTCTGTGCTAAAGAGTATAAGTTGGCATCTCTTATCCTCACTCATCAAGCTTGAGTTTTGAAAATGTGCAACAAGAGCTGCCTTTCCTTGCATCCGAGCATAAGCAAGTGATGCCACCTTCTGACTATTGAAATTCTCCCACTTCTTCCCATTAAAAGCCTACCCCAATTTAATCCTTTTAGCTTTAGCATTTCATGTTGCAATTTGCATCAACTAAAACTTTGAAACAAAACAAACCTGGTAAAATGTAATAATTTGGTTAGGATCAACCATGTTGATACATGTATATCCCACATTGCATTTATTATGCAACAAGGTGAGCATAAAGTAAACGATATGTTTTTATCACCATCAAGCAGAAAAAAAAAACTTATATTCCTTCTGCAGTAGCACCTCTCATTCACAATAAAGTGTTATTTGAATCTGATTAGATTGTTATGACAGGGAATAATGTGCTCGTTGGGAAAGGCTATTGTACTCAGAGACTTTTTGCCCTCAATGTTTCTAAAATTATAAATAAGAATACATCATCTTCTGCTTACTTGATTGACTCTGTTGACTTGTGGCATGCTAGATTAGGACATGTTAATATTAACTATCTTAATAAAATGCAATCTATTGGATTAATTTGTTGTTTGAATAAAGTAGAATTTGATAAATGTGAAATATTTGTTGAAACTAAGTTAACAAAGAAACCCTGCACATCTGTTCAAAGGGAAACAGAATTATTAAGTTTAGTTCATATTGATTTAAGAGACTTAAAATGAATTATGACCAAAGGATGTAAAAAGTATTATGTAACTTTTATTGATGATTATTCTAGATATATTAAAGTTTATCAGCTTAGACATAAAGATGAAGCCTTTCACATGTTCCTGGCATATAAAGCTAAAGTAGAAAATCAATTAAATAAAAAGATTAAAAGAGTTAGATCAAATAGAGGTGGTGAATATACTTTGCTAAATGAATTTAGTGAGAAAGAAGGAATCATTCACGTAATAACTCCTCCTTATTCACCAGAATCTAATGGAGTAGCTGAAAGAAAAAATAGGACCTTAAAAGAAATGATAAATGCTTTTCTTGTTAGTAGTGGTGCACCTGATAATCTTTAGGGTGAAGCAATCTTATCTGCATGTCACTTACAAAATAGGATTTCTCGCAAGAAAACTGGTAAGACACCTTTTGAATTATGGAAAGGCTATTCACCTAATCTTAAATATTTGAAAGTGTGGAGGTGTCTTGCTAAGGTAATGCTCCCTGATCCTAAGAAAAGGAAAATAGGTGCTAAAACTTCCGATTTTATGTTTATTGGTTATGCCGAACATAGTGTATCCTATAGATTTCTTGTGTTAAAAAGTGATGTGCTTGATTGTAATACTATTGTTGAAACTAAAAATGTTAAATTCTTTGAACATATTTATCCATTAAAATATGAAAATATTTCTCATGTCCTTGTGGTTCAAAAAAAAGTTGAAAATAATGTTGAGGGTTTAAGGAGAAAAAGGTAAAGAAAAGGAAACTCTTTTGGAAATGATTTTTATACATATCTTATTGAAAAAGACCTTGTTACTTTTGTTGAAGCTATTTCTTCTCCTGATGCACCTTTTCTGGAAATAAGCTATAAAAACTGAAATTGATTTTATTAATCAAAATAAAACTTGAATTTTAGTTGATTTACCTCAAAGAGCAAAACCCATTAATTGTAAGTGGATTTTCAAAAGAAAATACAATCCTGATTGTTCCTTTGATAAATACAAAGCTAGATTAGTAGCTAAGGGTTTTACTCAAAAACAAAATATTAATTATTTTGATACCTTTGCTCGTGCAACAAGAATTGCTTTTATTCAAGTTTTGATTGCTTTAGCCTCAATTCATAAACTTTTTATTCACCAAATGGATGTTAAAAGTGTTTTTCTAAATGGTGATTTGGATGAAGAGATTTATATAGTATAACCAGAAGGCTATGTGATTTCTGGACAAGGAAATAAAGTTTGTAAATTACTAAAATCTTTATATGGCCTTAAACAGGCACCTAAACAATGGCATGAGAAATTTGACCTAGTTCTATTATGTGATGGCTTTACACTAAACTTATTATATGCTTGTATGTGGATGATATGCTTATTTTTTGGTACTTCTCTTGATATTGTGCATAAGACTAAGAGTTTTCTTGCTTCAAAATTTGATATGAAAGATATGGATGAAGCAAATGTTATTTTGGATGTTAAAATCATAAGGATGAGTGATAGTATTATGCTATCACAAAAGCATTATGTGGAAAAACTTGTTAAGAAGTTTGGACACTTTGATGATAAACCTGTGAGTACCCTTTATGGTTCTAGCATTCAATTAAAGAAAAATCAAAGAGATCCTGTGGATCAATCTGAGTATGCACAAATTTTGGAAGTTTAATGCATTTAATGAATTTCACACGTCTTGACATAGCTTACGTTGCGTGTAGGCAGAGTAGATATACTCACAATCCCAATCATGATCATTAGGATGCATTAGTCAGACTAATGAGATATTTGAAAGGTACCATGAACTATGGTATTTTATATGGTGGATTTCCCACTGTATTGGAAAGCTACAGTGATGCTGACTGGATTTCAAATTCAGATGAGACAAAATCCACTAGTAGTTATGTTTTTACCCTTGGTGGGGGTATTGTTGCATGGAAATCAGCCAAATAGACTATTATAGCTGAATCCACCATGGAATCAGAATTTATAGCTCTGAAATTGGCTGGTAATGAGGTTGAGTGTTGAGAAACCTCTTAGCTAGTATTCCGTTGGATTTAAAACCGACATCTTTTGTGTCTATGCTTTATGATTGCCAAGCGACAATAACCATTGCAAAGAACAAAACTTTCAATGGCAAAAATAGACACATTCGTTTAAGATATGATGTGATCAAGCAACTGTTAAACTATGAAATTATATCAATTGATTATGTGAAGTTAGAAGTGAACTTGGCCGATCCTCTGACAAAACCTTTAGGGAGAAAGTTAATCTCTGAAACATCGAGGGGAATGGGACTTAAGCGCTTTGTGTAGTGCTACTACTGCGAACTAGTGAATTGAACCGTGAGAGAGACTAGAAACAGGGGTGCAAAACAACAAAAGACAAGGGACCCCACCTCAGGCTCAAGAGCAAAAAGGAGGAAGATAAGGTGTCCCACGTTCATGCAATACATTTTGTAATTTTTTATAGTCTAATATTGGAGTGTTTTGCTGCTGCATTAGAAAAAAAAAAGATAACAGCATTTCGGAAAGGATTAAAATAGAGTCATCGAGTGCTATTTCGATTTGGAGTTTGATGTGGTGTTGGGGACTTTGAAACAAGGGTCACGGCTTGTGTTTTTTGTGAGACCTAACTTTACTATACTATATACTATATTTTTGTAAATCTATGATAGTGGAAATAAAGTATTTAGTGCAATTAAATAAATATTGAATGTAGATTTTTACTTTAGATTTTTTGGAATTATTGGATTTATGATTTATATTATGGTGTATAAGAGATTGAATAAATATTAAATGATGAAGTGATGGCATATAAATAAAGTAAACAAATCTAAAAATTTGCTATAGAAGTGATATTTTCTTACATAAATTACAAATAAATGATATAGAAAAAGAGGAAAATCTATAATTGAAAATACGGTTACTTTACATTGTTTGGAACACCTAAAAAAAGGAGGGAAAAGAGTCAAAACTGAGCAACAAAAAGAAGGCAGCCGAAAATTGGCTGGCACGCCACTTAGTTTGCTGCTAGTGTGTTGCATGGTTGAGCTATAAAAAGGGAAACTGAAAAGCAAAATTTTGTGGTATAAAATACAATATAAATGGTACCAAATGGAAGAGGATTTTATGAATTAGAGATGGTTAATTTTATTGGTTGAAGTAGTCAATAATAGAGGCAAATAAGTCAATAACGTATTCAAGAAAAATAGTTCCTTTGCTGCCATTTTTCTTCACAATTTATTGCATAATAAGACATGCAATGATGAGGAAAAGAGATAAGGAAGCTAGATGGCAAAGTAATATTGGGTAGCATGAATAAAAGAAGTGTAAATTGAACTAAAATTTCAGTCAATTTCTCCTCCTCTACCCGATGCTATTCTGCTGCCTTTTGCTACCCGTTTTAATGCAACATGAAACATGAAATGATGAGAAATGGGTTAAGTAGCTAAGTGGCAACTTATTATTAGATGACATAAATGAATAGAAAATTAAATGGAACTAAAACTCCATAAATTTCATCCTTATTGCCGACTTACTCTGCTGCAATTCATTTTCTGTTTTGGGTTCACGTACTACTCCATTTGCAGCCGTTTCTCACATGAATTTCTTAGCAAAAATTTCATACTCATGCTATTAATCATCTAATCTTCTTCATAAACCTCACCTTCACCTTAAAACCTTCTAAGAAAACAAGGAAGAAGGAGGACTGACATGAAAGAATGAAACAGAAAACTTGTTCTGTTTTGGAGAAGTCATTCGGTAAAGGTAAGACAATTTGATTACCATGGTTTCCTTGATATCGAATGATGGATTTATAGTTCTTTTAACATGAGAAGCATGATCCTAGCATTATTTTTAGTTAAGCTTTATTAGATAATGGAATTATCACAAGTTGAGAAAAGAAAAGAAACAAAATGCTAAGTGTAGATTTCAATTCTGCTAGAAAAACTGAGCCAAGTTGAAAAATTCAGTTTGGAGGTTTTAGAAAGAAATAAATTCTGAAAAAATTATGTCAAACAGCCTCATGAGTTATAAAAAAAGTCAGTTTTCGAATTACCTAATTTGGAGTTATATAGCCTGAGATATAGGCAGCTGAACACAGGGCACTCAGTGCAGTAGGTGAGATACTATGTGGAAACTTTGAAAAATTGTAGAAAATAGCACAGATTGAATTGGGCTGCAAACTATATGTTTCTGGAAAGGTAAATGATTCTAGAATAATATGGTTTTGAGTTTGCACAATTTGGACAAACCTATCTTGAGATATGGCCCAATTTGTACATAAAGATCAGTAGACAATCTGCCAGAATGCATCTAGAAACAGGGTAAATTTGAGAAATTATTAAAAATAATTCCGAAATGATAAAATCATGAAACTCACTATTCTGAATAAGGAATTGGATTATGATTCATATGATCTTGGATTCATAATTTTTAGATATCCCTATAATCAGAAATACAATTTTTAATGCACAAAGGTCAGGAAACCATCCTGCCATATGGGTCAAAATTGGGCTGAACTTTGGAAAATTGTGAGGAACAATATGGAATGAACTAGGAAATAGTCTATATACTTCTAAATAGGAACGTAAGTCAGATTACATATATAATTGACGGTGCATTAATTGGAATGCAATACTTTCTGTTATGAATAGAAGGGCGTTGATAGGTCGGAAGTTTTTATAAAGAATAATTATACCATAATGAGTAGGATTTCTAAGCATGCTTAGTGTATATATATATTTCGGAATTGTTTTGGAAATTGAACTTGTACGACTTATCTTCTACAACTCTGAAGCTAAATTCACGAAATGGGAAAGGAAATGAATAAGGACCTAATCATTGGTTCAAGGTCACAAAGTGTGCGATTTGAATGAAATGACATCGTACAGGTAAGGGGAGAGTGTGTGAGTTGTAGTGATATAATGAATTGCATGTTTTCTTGAGTTAAATGTTATGAGCATATTGAATGCAAGTATTAGTTTGAAAACATGCAGAATCTGTGATTGAGAAGCTAGTTTATATATTGTGATTGTGTGTAGGAGGTTAGGAATCCGCAGCTATTATGCTGTCGGAAATTTTCCAAAAATATTCTAAAATATTTTAGAAGCATGAAATGATTCAAATGGAAAATTTTGAATATAATTTCCACCAGTTTTTCATAAATTGAAAATTTTGAGAAAGTTATGATAAATTAAATATTCATGTTTTATATTTTTATTAAAGTGAGAAATTGATTTATTTTATATGATATTAAATATTCAAATTGAATATTTATTTACTTTCTCACTTGATACATGAATATTTATTGATGGATTTACTGTATGTGACAATAGGGAATAAAATACCTTTTTGGAAAATAATTTTTTAAATAAATGATTTAATTCATTTGATTTCCTTAAAGGTATTTTTATGAGAAAATGAATGATTTTATACCTTTATGGAATTAAGTGATGATTTTATTTATTTATAAATTCCATAAAGGTGATGATGTATGAAAATGTGAGAGCCTTATGGATAAACATAAAATATTTCAAATTTCTTTTAATAAGATCCATAAAGGCTGTGGTACGGTTTTTATACTGTTTTGAGGCTTAGGCCCCTAGTTTCATGCATTATACTATTACTGTTACTGTCACATGGCTGATTGACCCGCCAGTCATCAGCGTTCCGGATGTCACCTGGCAAGTGCACACCAAGGACACCCTATAGATCATGGCCATAGATCTCACTGTATACTGTTACTGTGTCCCTTCGAGGATGATTACTGTGTCCCTTAGTGGACGATGATAGCATGATGTAATTGTAGGGTGATGCCTAGTCTCAACTTACTGATTACTGATTACTGAAGGGATTTATTGAATCTTGTTTTACTGTACTGCACTGTGAATTACTGTTTACTGAACTGAACCGTACTGAAATACTATTTTACTGAACTGGCAGCTACTGATTACTGTTTACTGAACTAGTAGCTACTGATTTCGGTTTACTGAACTGAAATCTACTGATTACTGTTTACTAAACTGAATTATACGAAATACTGTTTACTGAACCGAAAAGAAAATTTACTGTTATCGAAAAAGAATACTTTGAAAATTATTTCTAAAATAGAAATAATTACTGAACTGTTATCCAATGATTTGGATATTTGTAAGCTACTATACTGAAAAGACTGTTTACTGTAACTATCGTTTTACCACTGTACTATCACGTGTTTTGAACTATTACTGAAATGGTGGAAATTAAAGGATTTATTCCATTTAGATTTATGGAAAAATAAATATTTTTCAGCATATAGATTTCATTATATCAAGTAGCATACGACTCCTTTACTGAGCATGTGGTTTGCTCACCCCTTACTTTCAAACTTTTCAGATTAATCACGAGGATTATTTGATGGCTTCCTCGAATAAATATAGCTGTGAGTAGCCCAATGGGACAGAGCATTGAAATTTAAAGGTACAGTCACTTCTCTTATATATTCAGACACTTGTATACAGTACTACATCATTGTAAAATAGAAACAGGGGATGTAAAGTGTAAGGAACGTTGTAAAATTACATATTCCAAATTTTATCAATAAATAAATATTCATTATTTATTATTGCTACTGTTGAAATGTAAAGACATCACAAACAGCCCAACCGGTAAAAATGAGTAAATATTGTGTAATAATGTATATTCAGACTGTTACAGATTTAATGGTATCAGAGCAAGGTTGGCCTGATGTTTGTTGATACTTTTAAAGTTGAAACTGTTGAAAATGGTAAACATCTCATGTAGTACTGTATAGTCTGAATGGATAGAGAAACCAAGTGACTGTAAGTTATGTTAAGTGTTTAAAATGGGATGAAAGTTTATGAATTAAGGATTACGAAAAGGGATTGTAATCCGAGGATTTGACATGAAATAGATGATCTTATGGTCTTATTGGAGGTCTATTCGGTATGGTACGGAGAGGAACTCGGTGAGGGCCCCACCATGACTTCTCTGTCCGAATCGAACTAAGACTTCAAAATGATTATATTGGAGTGGAATAGAATATCGTCAGTGTATAGATCTTAAGGTCGCCTGCTTAAAGGCATCTTGAAGAGAGAGAAATAAATGTGAAAATGACAATTATGCCCCTATATTGAAATAATGTGTTTGAATCATAGTTGATTAAATTGGTTTGGAATCGATTCATGGTAATAAAGTAACTGATGGTGTAAAGGACATATTACATGTTTAATGATCCCTATCGTGAGCCTCACCTATACCTTGATAAGTAATGCTGTTGGAGTAGATACTGTGGGAGGTCGTGAGATAGTCGGCCTTATTATGAAATTTTTAGGGCCTGAATTAAAAGTGAAAAGATGGGGTATATTGAGTAGGGATTAATTAATATTGTAAGAAGATATACACTTACGAAGTGTGATTAAAAAGGTGAATTATGCATTGATGATTCAATATTAATGTTATTAATTTTGGTTCTAAATAGTTCTTCTGTTCAAATGAGGATAAATCAAATAATTATAAACCAGAATATTTTGAAATATGTTTTACAGAATTGTATAGTATGAAGTGAAAACATATATATATGTGAAATAATTTGAAAGTTATACGCATGCGTTTTAGGGATATATAGTGGATTTGCAGGATGTAAATAATGAAACATCCAATATGGTATAAGGTTATGATTTAAAGGTTACTGAAGGTAATTTCAAATAAATTTCTGGAGTAGAATAAATTTGAGAGATCATTGACATGATTTACAGTATGAATTCCATTTCTAAGCTCTTACCAGAAATATAAAGGAGTTCGAAGAGCTTAAGAAATTACTCCGAAAACTTGTGGATAAAGAATTTATTGTATAAGTGTGTTCAGAGGAAACACTGATGACCTCGTTGGATAGAGTATATGAAATTCCTAAGATCAATCTCTGAACAGGGTGTCAACAGAGAAAATCCTGGAGATTGATGTTTATAAGATAATGTTAAGAACTCAGTATAATTTTAATGAGTTCTTGATGGTGCCAATGAAGTTAATAAAATATTTTGTGAGGTATGTGAGTTTAATGAAGGATATATTTTTATCACATACAGATAAAGTATAACAGTATAGGACCATGACGTGAATATATTTCAATTAATTTGAATAATATAAGCAACATCCTTGAATAATTCCACGAACTTCTGGAAACTAAAAATTTTAATGTTAAGCTCAGTAAACATGAGTTTTAAGTGAATTCGAGCACTATTAGAGACGGGTGGTCTTGAATGACAAAGTGAATATCGATTTATTTAAATAGAGAAGTTTGTGGAATCAGCTGCTTTACTGATATGGTATATGATGTGAGAAAATTAAATGGGAGTGGATGAATATGTATGAGTATAGTATTCGAAACTGTTAAAAGGTTTTAACGAAAGAGTACTATACCACTTGGAAAAATCAATTAGAGTGATAAGTGTGAAAAGATGGAAATGCATTAAGTAGACAAATCATATGATGATAAGGGAACATGAGTTATGAGGTAGTTCCCAAATCAAGATTGAATGTGATTCCTCTGACTATCATAGTGTCACAGCTATATTTAAAAATTGAGCCAAATTGACAGATGAAATGAGTTATACTCAGAGGAGTAAATAAACGAATTACTGACAGTCATGTAAATGGATATATATTGGAATTGTGAAATAGCATAAATAATGTGGGGACAGAATTGGTAATTTGATAAATTCAATTACAGAATTTGATTTTGAAAAGAAATTACATCCTCAGGTACATTATACAATTAAATGATATTATATGTACCATGAGAATGAGGGAAGTAATGATAACTTAATATGAAAAGAGATGTTAGGGAAAAGTATTATCTAATGTCTCATTCGCAGTAATTGATGGTTAATGTTAAAATCAGCAAGCAAAGTGCAGTCTTAGCTAAATTGCGGAATGATTATGGTGGGATAGTAAAGAATCCGAAAGAGCTATGATGTTATGGAAGTGATTATAGACTGATTGATCAAATTGATTCACTTCTACATCATCAAGTTTCCTGTTCTCTTGAGTGCCTAGTCGATATATATATCTATGAAATGGTGAGAATGTATGTGAAGTTCCAGTGAGCAAGTACATGTGATTGGAAATCTTTGATTGGCCATATGCTTGTAGAAAATAACAAAAGGCGTCGGGATTCCAAATTTACTGTTAGCACCGCTTCTTATAGATGTAAATATCTGAGCGCATTGTGTAGACACTTAATGATATATTGAGAGTGAGTGCACTGTATTTAAAAAGCTAGTGGAACAATTACATACGATTGATTAAAATTGTTTAAATAATAGTCACCAAATTATTGTCGACTTGGCACCAAATGAGATAATCAGTGATAAATAGTGTGAATTATTTACTGTATGAAACGAAGTGAAAATTGTTAACTCCCAAAGATGATAAACAATTTCAGGGAGTATAAATTGATTGTGATAAAAGAAATGTGGGATTTAAAGGAAAGTCGGATTGTAAAGGTATACTGGCAGTCTCATCTTAAATACAGGATTAACTAAAAGTTAGAAATTATATAAGGAAGAAAAATACCTATATTGGTGGTACTTCCTAAATTAAGTGAAATTCGGAGAACCTGTAAAGGATCTGATGCTATCTGGATAATTGTGGATAAACTGACTAAGTCTACTCATTCCTTGGCTATGGAATCTATGCCTTAGCCGAATTATATGTCAAGTAGATAATAAGATTACTTGGTGTTCCAGTGAGCCTCACATCTGACAGGGAGTCCCGCTCCGCAATCTCATTGTTGAGAGAGACTTCAGGAAGCTATGGGATCCCAACTAAGCTTTAGCACTGCATTTTATTCGTAGAGTGACGGACAATCCGAGCGTACGATATAGATGCTCGAAGGTATGTGTGAGTGTGTGCATTTGATGTTAGAGGCTCCTGGAAACGATCATCTACCCCTGGCAGAGATTACTTATAGTAATGGCTAATAGGTGAATATCGGTATGGCACCTTACGAAACTATATATGGCAGATGATATAGATCCACGATAGCATGGGAAAAAGTGGGAGACTGTAAGTCATTAGCTCCCTATGTGGTCAAGCAAATTTCCAAGAGGTACTGATGATAATAGATTTTTAAAGGTCTCCCCCCTAAAGACATAATAAGATTCGGTAAGAGAGGAAAGCTGAGTCCTTGATACATCGGACCTTTGAAGATCTTAGATTATGTGAGAATTATCCAGAAAATTTTGGTGATAGGTCCAGGTGAAATTTGGAGGACCAAATTTTCTAAGGTGGGAAGAAAATGTGAGACCCAATTTTATTATACTATACACCATATTTTTGTAAATCTATGATAGTGGAAATAAAGTATTTAGTGCAATTAAATAAATATTGAATGTAGATTTCTACTTTAGATTTTTGGAATTATTGGATTTATGATTTATATTATGGTGTATAAGAGGTGGAATAAATATTAAATGATGAAGTGGTGGCATATAAATAAAGTAAACAAATCTAAAAATTTGCTATAGAAGTGATGTCACAGTCCGTGACCCTATTTTTCACCTTATTCTATACATCTTATTTGGTTAGGCTGTCTGCGATACTTTCCTTTTCTTTTACATATAAACAATTTCATATTAAATTATAATATGAATTACATCCCCTATCTTAATTCATAAGGAAGTAGTACCGTAGATAAGTCTAAATACAGAAAATAAATGATCGTACCTTATGTAATAAATCAAGCTGTCGCATCGTCCCCAAATGCATAGCCGAAGTACTTTAGATGTCAGGCTTTTAGTCCTCGTAAACCTGAAATGTTAATATTAAGGGGTGAGCAAAACCACGGCTCAGTAAGGTAATTATATACCTCACTTGATACTCAGCTATCTATATGCTGAAAAACTTTTTCATTTTTCCTATGAGCTCTAGGCTCACATGTGGGAAGGATACTACAGTCGATTAGGGATCCGAATGGAGTAAGGTAGGTATTTTGAAATACCTATCTTGTCCCGAAACCTAGAAGCAACTGTAGAAAATAATTTCCTTTTCGTTTGGAATTTTAATCCTTTTTACCTTTTTATTCCATAATATTCTCATATTCTTTTCAAAATAATGCTTTTATAAAATAAAGCATTTAAATAAAGTAACTAATATTCATATTTTCTTTGAAAAGAATATTAGTTAAATTCTCATCATTCTCATTTAAAACTCATTTCATATTTTACTGTACAACCATAATTAGTACAGTACTTTAAATAGAAAAATCAGCTATTAAATCATTTTCGAATAACATATACATCATTTAAATCTAATAGTCAATTTAAATTTCCAAAATAAGAATATTAGATTTATTTTTCCTCCTCTTTCCTTTTTGGAAAACATATCACATATTCATGTCACATATAGTCTAATATTCAATTTCAAATCATAGTAAGAATATTAGACTTATAAACTCTTCTTCCTTTTGAAAACATATCACATATTCATATTACATGTCATATGAAAATCATCTCATAGTACTAAAATCAGTACTGAAATAAGCATTATGTAAAATGTTGTAAATCACTTTCATTTCACGTATCACATATCATGTAAAATATTTTTATATATGGAGACTTAGGCACACACGCCCAGCCCGTCCACTGGGTCGTTACTCATATCATGCTATAGACCCCGCAAGGTATAAATAATCATGTCAGATATATGGCCATAGTCTATAATTGTCCTCGGCGGATCACTGATCAGGTGTCGGCCGGGACTACATATCACATATCACATATCACATTTTACATGTCACATATCACATATCATATATCAACATGATAGGATGCCAACTAGTCTCAAAAACCATATTTTTCATCATCAGAAAACTTTTATGGAATTTATAAAAATATATAATTTCATCATTGAAAACCATAAAGGTTATAAAACCATTTAGTGAATATTTAAGAAATATATATAAAAATATTCACTTTATTTCCTTTCATTTTCCATCTCGTATTACGTGAAATTTACATATCAAGAGAATTTTCGGTGATTTCATTATCACCATTCTCGAAGAGATTTTTCGGTGATTTCATTATCACCATTCTCGAAAACATGAATATTTTAAAATTACTCTCATTTTATTCATGTTTTTATGGAAAATACTCATTTTCTCAATTTTCGTGGTTGAAAATCATTTCTCGTGAAATAAAATCATTTATTATGATTTTATGAAATTTTCTAGAATTTTTCGATAGTTTTTCGGCAGTATAACGGCTGCCGATTGGCTAGCCTCCTGCACGAAAAATATAGTTTAAAATCCAGCCAGTGCATCACCATAAATTTCCAACCAATCATTCATCGTAATGTTTTCATGAAATATTTTCATAAAATATTTCATAATTAAAATCATGCAAACTGAATATCCTTACAGTGCTGCACATGCATCCCTTACCTGTTTCGGGTCGGTGACCGCCTCGTCTGTCGCGCCCGTGTTTACCTCGCCCGATTCCATCGGCTCGGTCATTGAGGGAATTTTCTGGAAATTAAAATTCTAAATTTTAAAATTTTTTCATAATTATTTAAATAAATAAATTATTTAAATAATTTATCACTTTTCGGGATTTCTTACCGATTCCCGTAATTCTCGGGTTTTCGAATTCTCGGGATTTCCCGTAATTTTCGAAATTCTCCTTTTTCTCTCTCTTTCTTCTTTTTCCTCTTTTCTTTCTTTCTTTTCCTTTTTCTTTTTCTTTTCTTTTTCTTTATTTCTTGTCTTTTCTTTTTCTTTTTCCTTTTCCTTTCTTTTTCTTTTCCTTTCCTGTCAGACCGTTAGTGTCCCTCCTCGCCGGTTCCTCGCCGGCGGCCGGTTCTCCGGCGGTTCAAGCACCCTTCAGTTGGCCGACGGCACGACGAGTCTGATGGTGGTCTCCGTTCGGCTTGGATCGACGGCACGGCGGCAGACCGATTCGCTTTAGGTCCGGTCTCTTCCACCTCTTCGCCGGTCCTCTTTCGCCGTTCTCCGCCCCAACGGTGGCCTCCATCCTCTTCCGCTCCCTCCGACGATGCTTCGGTGGCAATGGCGGTGGCCAATTCTGCCGGCACCGCCAGATCCTCTTTCTTTTTCTTTTCTGGCTTCCGCCGGTTCCCGCTTCGATTTCGCTTCTGTTTTCCGTTTTTCCTGTCGCCGGTCGCCTCTTCTCATGTCTCCGGCGTCGTCCCTTTTTCCTCTTCTCTCTCGTCTCGCCGACGGTGGCCACTGCAGCCACCGTCGGCCTTGGCTAGGAAGGGGGTCGGGGTGTCCCGACTCCTTCCATTTCTTTTCTGTTTCTTTTTTTTATATTATATTATATATAAATATAATATAACATATATATTACACAAAATACATATATATATAATTTGAATTAATATATATATTTCATATATATATATGCATTTATAGATATATATATATATATATTGTATTACAATATATATATATATATATATATTTTGATAAAAATAATATTTACTTTTCTTATATATGTATATATTTATATATATATATATATATATATATATATATATATATATACACATAAAAGATCATATTTACATACATATGTATTATTTAAATGTACTAAATAGTATATATACATATATATACTAATGTATATTAATATATACTATATAGTATTTCAATACATATGTATTTATATAAAAATATATTTATATAATATATAATTATATAAATATATCTTATATTCTTTTCTCCTTTTCTTATTTAATTTGGATTTCTATTTATCCAAATTAAATTTCCTCAATTTTATCCAAATTAATTTTCTCCACTTCTTCACTTCATCAATTTCGGGAATTTCAACGATATTCGCATTTCGTAAATAAATTTTATTTATTTACCTTAATTTATTTATTTCCTCTTCTATTTTCTTTAATATTTATTTCTAAAAATAGAAAATTTGCGGTTATCACAAGTGATATTTTCCTACTATAAAATACAAATAAATGATATAGAAAAAGAGGAAAATCTATAATTGAAAATATGGTTACTTTACATTGTTTGGAACACCTAAGAAAATAAATGATATAGAAAAAGAGGAAAATCTATAATTGAAAATATGGTTACTTTACATTGTTTAGAACACCTAAGAAAAGGAGGGAAAAGAGTCAAAACTGAGCAACAAAAAGAAGGCAGCCGAAAATTGGCTGGCACGCCACTTAGTTTGCTGCTAGTGTGTTGCATGGTTGAGCTATAAAAAGGGAAACTGAAAAGCAAAATTTTGTGGTATAAAATACAATATAAATGGTACCAAATGGAAGAGGATTTTATGAATTAGAGATGGTTAATTTTATTGGTTGAAGTAATCAATAATAAAGGTAAATAAGTCAATAACGTATTCAAGAAAAATAGTTCCTTTGCTGCCATTTTTCTTCACAATTTATTGCATAATAAGACATGCAATGATGAGGAAAAGAGATAAAGAAGCTAGATGGCAAAGTAATATTGGGTAGCATGAATAAAAGAAGTGTAAATTGAACTAAAATTTCAGTCAATTTCTCCTCCTCTACCCGATGCTATTCTGCTGCCTTTTGCTACCCGTTTTAATGCAACATGAAACATGAAATGATGAGAAATGGGTCAAGTAGCTAAGTGGCAACTTATTATTAGATGACATAAATGAATAGAAAATTAAATGGAACTAAAACTCCATAAATTTCATCCTTATTGCCGACTTACTCTGCTGCAATTCATTTTCTGTTTTGGGTTCACGTACTACTCCATTTGCAGCCGTTTCTCACATGAATTTCTTAGCAAAAATTTCATACTCATGCTATTAATCATCTAATCTTCTTCATAAACCTTACCTTCACCTTAAAACCTTCTAAGAAAACAAGGAAGAAGGAGGACAACATTAAAGAATGAAACAGAAAACTTGTTCTGTTTTGGAGAAGTCATTCGGTAAAGGTAAGACAATTTGATTACCATGGTTTCCTTGATATCAAATGATGGATTTATAGTTCTTTTAACATGAGAAGCATGATCCTAGCATTATTTTTAGTTAAGCTTTATTAGATAATGGAATTATCACAAGTTGAGGAAAGAAAACAAACAAAATGCTAAGTGTAGATTTCAATTCTGCTGGAAAAACTGAGCCAAGTTGAAAAATTCAGTTTGGAGGTTTTAGAAAGAAATAAATTCTGAAAAAATTATTTCAAACAGCCTCATGAGTTAGAAAAAAAGTCAGTTTTGGAATTACCTAATTTGGAGTTGTATATCCTGAGATATAGGCAGCTGAACACAAGGCACTCAGTGCAGTAGGTGAGATACTCTGTGGAAATGTTGAAAAATTGTAGAAAATAGCACAGATTGAATTGGGCTGCAAACTATATGTTTCTGGAAAGGTAAATGATTCTAGAATAATATGGTTCTGAGTTTGCACAATTTGGACAAACTTATCTAGAGATATGGCCCAATTTGTACATAAAGATTAGTAGACAATCTGCCAGAATGCATCTAGAAACAGGGTAAATTTGAAAAATTATTAAAAATAATTTTGAAATGATAAAATCATGAAACTCACTATTCTGAATAAGGAATTGGATTATGATTCATATGATCTTGGATTCATAATTTTTAGATATCCCTATAATCAGAAATACAATTTTTAATGCACAAAGGTCAGGAAACCATCCTACCATATGGGTCAAAATTGGGCTGAACTTTGGAAAATTGTGAAGAACAATATGGAATGAACTAGGAAATGGTCTATATACTTCTAAATAGGGAAGTAAGTCAGATTACATATATAATTGACGGTGCATTAATTGGAATGCAATACTTTCTGTTATGAATAGAAGGGCGTTGATAGGTCGAAAGTTTTTATAAAGAATAATTATACCATAATGAGTAGGATTTCTAAGCATGCTTAGTGTATATGTATATTTCGGAATTGTTTCAGAAATTGAACTTGTACGACTTATCTTCTGCAGCTCTAAAGCTAAATTCACGAAATGGGAAAGGAAATGAATAAGGACCTAATCATTGGTTCAAGGTCACAAAGTGTGCAATTTGAATGAAATGACATCGTACAGGTAAGGGGGGAGTGTGTGAGTTGTAGTGATATAATGAATTGCATGTTTTCTTGAGTTAAATGTTATGAGCAGATTGAATGCAAGTATTGGTTTGAAAACATGCAAAATCTGTGGTTGAGAAGCTAGTTTATATATTGTGATTGTGTGCAGGAGGTTAGGAATCCGCAGCTGTTATGCTGTCGAAAATTTTCCAAAAATATTCTAAAATATTCTAAAATATTTTAGAAGCATGAAATGATTCAAATGGAAAATTTTGAATATAATTTTCATCAATTTTCCATAAATTGGAAATTTTGAGAAAGTTATGAGAAATTAAATATTCATATTTTATATTTTTATTAAAGTGAGAAATTGATTTATTTTATATGATATTAAATATTCAAATTGAATATTTATTTACTTTCTCACTTGATACATGAATATTTATTGATGGATTTACTGTATGTGAAAATGAGGAATAAAATACCTTTTTGGAAAATATTTTTTTAAATAAATGATTTAATTCATTTGATTTCCTTAAAGTTATTTTTATGAGAAAATGAATGATTTTATACCTTTATGGAATTAAGTGATGATTTTATTTATTTATAAATTTCATAAAGGTGATGATATATAAAAATGTGAGAGCCTTATGGATAAATATAAAATATTTCAAATTTCTTTGAATAAGATCCATAAAGGCTGTGGTACGGTTTTTATACTGTTTTGAGACTTAGGCCCCTAGTTTCATGCATTATACTATTACTGTTACTGTCATGTGGCTGATTGACCCGTCAGTCATCAGCGTCTCGGATGTCACCTGGCAAGTGTACACCAAGGACACCCTATAGATCATGGCCATAGATCTCACTGTATACTGTTACTGTGTTCCTTCGGGGATGATTACTATGTCCCTTAGTGGACGATGATAGCATGATTTAATTGTAGGGTGATGCCTAGTCTCAACTTACTGATTACTGATTACTGAAGGGATTTATTGAATCCTGTTTTACTGTACTGCACTGTGAATTACTGTTTACTGAACTGAACCGTACTGAAATACTATTTTACTGAACTGGTAGCTACTGATTACTGTTTACTGAACTAGTAGCTACTGATTTCGGTTTACTGAACTGAAATCTACTGATTACTGTTTACTGAATTGAATTATACAAAATACTGTTTACTAAACTGAAAAGAAAATTTACTGTTATCGAGAAAGAATACTTTGAAAATTATTTCTAAAATAGAAATAATTACTGAACTGTTATCCAATGATTTGGATATTTATAAGCTACTATCCTGAAAAGACTGTTTACTGTAACTATCGTTTTACCACTGTATTGTCACGTGTTTTGAACTATTACTGAAATGGTGGAAATTAAAGGATTTATTCTATTTAGATTTATGGAAAAATAAATATTTTCCAACATATAGATTTCATTATATCAAGCAGCATACGACTCCTTTACTGAGCATGTGGTTCGTTCACCCCTTACTTTCAAACTTTCCAGATTAATCACGAGGATTATTTGATGGCTTCCTCGAATAAATATAGCTGCGAGTAGCCCAATGGGACAGAGCATTGAAATTTAAAGGTACAATCACTTCTCTTATATATTCAGACACTTGTATACAGTACTACATCATTGTAAAATAGAAATAGGGGATGTAAAGTGTAAGGAACGTTGTAAAATTACATATTCCAAATTTTATCAATAAATAAATATTCATTATTTATTATTGCTACTGTTGAAATGTAAAGGCATCACAGACAGCCCAACCGGTAAAAATGAGTAAATATTGTGTAATAATGTATATTCAGACTGTTACATTTTTAGGCTTATTTTAATGGTTGTTTAGGGCTGTTTGGTGTAGGTAAAGGCTAAAATAATGCTGTGCCAAGGTGGACTTTGAGGTTGAAGCTTGAAAGTTTTAAAGGGGTAAGGCTTCTTTACATTGAATCTTAAAGTGTGTATATATATACACACATATATTTATAGATTTATATAAATATTGTAAGAAAATAAAGTGAAAATGAGCCATGAAATTAATATTTAAATTGTGAGAATAGGTGTTGTCAATGAGAGAGACAACCACTAACCCTAAGTATAAGGGGCTAGTAAAGGATTATTGAAAGGTCATGACTTTGTTATGTTGAATTAAAAAAAATGTTTATAAATATACAAGTATAGGTATATGTCCGTTGTATGATAAGGAGAAATAAATTCCTCATGGCTTATACATTTAGGTGAAAAGGTTGTATGAAATTCAACTAAGTTTTCACGAATTAGAAATTATAAACTTGGCCAAGATGATGTGTGTCTATATATATATATATAGAGAGAGAGAGAGAGAGATTGTAGGATAATGAAAAACAAATTCTTGGCATGGAGACGACTTAGATAATTGTGGTTTTATTGTACATGTTTAGTACTTGATTAAGTCTAATTAGGGTATATTATTGAGATGGTAATGGATTGATTTGTAGTGACTTGGAGCGGTGTTAGAGTTCAACGCTTAAATTAGAAGTTCGAGGAAGATGATTTCTAAGCATTAAGGTAAGTAGATTAGGTAAAGCTTACTAGGATCATATCATATGAGATGATTAAGTTTCTTTCATATACATAATTAATTTATTTCTGCATTAAGCGATGAAACACTATTACTTGAACAATTAAGGTTAGCAGAGGTAAGCTTGACGATTCAGATGAATTATGTTTATGGATTATGCTTAGGCTGGATTTGAAAAGTTGTTTCTGCCTTGTGTGTTGTGGCCAACCAAGCTTGCATGTTGAATGAAGTGATTTATGCATGTGTTAAGTAGAAATTAGTCTACATATTGGCTGACTATATGTATGCTTATGTGATTGATTGTTTGTGATGAGAAGGTAAATATAAAAAAAATGAAATGACTTGATTGTAATGAAACTGTTGAGTTGTGGTTGTGGAATTATTGTAATAGATTCATTAAAATTGCTTTTTCTGCAGGTTGGGTTAGGCTAAAATATAAGCCGTTATGCTACCGAAATTTCTAGTGATTTGAATAGGAATAAGTGAAATTATAAACCTTGCTCATTTTATATGCGAAAGCTAAGTGTATATATGTATGTCTTGCATTAATTACACTAGGCAGCCATGCAAAGTGTATAGTGGCATATTATTGATGCATGAATGATTCACGCATCAGTTCACATTTCTTTTATGCAAGAGTTTTATAATGTTGGATACTATGTTTTAACTTGAAAATCATAGTACTGAACCGATTTTGTAATAATTGACATCCATGCGATTTGAAAAGGAAAAATTGTTTTTTAGTATATGTTTTGAAAACCGAGCACCTACAAGGCAAAACAGCCAAGGTCGTCAGATTTCAGACCATCAGAGCCACCTTTTGAGACCCCAAAGGAAATAAGTGCTACACAGATACCTTCGGAACTGTGGGAGTCACCTCTAGAGTCCTAAGGGAACTACACACTACACTGGCACCTTTGAATCTCGACGACACATCCCATTTTGTTAAGTTTTGATGAGTGCTTTGTTTTATGAACTATAAGCTGTGAAATCCCCAATTTCCATGTATTCCTCCATGTTTGTAAAGTATTTCAATCTAATATGATTAAATGAATATGAAGTTGATGTGAAATTTACGTATGAATAATGTATGATTGATGAATGGAATATAGAAGAAATAATAAAGTTGAATGTCAATAAGTCAAATAAATTATGTTGATATCAGGAAAATAATTGAAGTATGAAAGAAAATAAAATCAGATTTAATTGGTAATTAAATGGATAAGTGGCTGTGATGAGAAGGAGGAAAAGAGGAAATTAATGGGTCAAAAAGGGATAGTCAAGGGCTGAGAGGAATTAAGGGATGAGCATGCAATTAATGCAAGTGCATGACTCATCATCCCCATCAGCTATCACCAACGTCAGCCTCTCTTCCAGCCCTCTCCCTCTCGTTCCATTCAAGTTTCCAAGTTTCCATTCCAAGCAACCTTGACAAACCCCTTCATCCATCCATCGATTCATTTAGTTTGTTGAATGAAAAATAATCCTTGTCACTAGACTAAGAGATATTCAAAGTTTGGTGGATTGAATCTAAGTATTGGAGGAGATCTCAAAGTTTGAGATTTTGGTCTCTAGTGAAGGTAAGAGAAGAAGATGATTCTTCCAACTTTGTTTATGATTTGGAGTTGTTCTGAGTTGGTATAATATGTATATGATAATAGTTTAAAAATTTGATTTGTATAATGTTTATAGAGTTGAAGAGGTGAAAAGCTAGGGTTAACACACCAAGTGATTTCGCGTTTCCGAAAGAATCGAGGTAAGGAATTTATGTAACGGACGTAAGGCAGCTATGTCCGCATGTCTTAATGGGATTTTGATGGTTTTGAAGAGAAGCATCAGTTGCCTTTTGCATGAAAAATGACATTTTCGGACTTGTCTCCTAGTACCAATTAGGTTAGGAGCAGCCGACTGCCTAGAGACAACCAAAACGCCGTTTTTCGAAAACTGGTTCAAACCAGCCGACTGCTATGTAAGCCAATCGACTGCTATTTACCCAAAAGCATTCTGTTTCAAACCAATCGACTGCTATATGGAACAGTCGACTGCTATTTGCTAAATTGCATTCTGTTTGAAAACCAGCTGACTGCCCTACGAGACCAGTCGACTGCTAATTTTCCAGAAGCATTCTGTTTCGAAAACAGTCGACTGCTATTTCTTAAGAAGCATTCTGTTTGAAAACCAATTGACTGCTATATGGACCAGTCGACTGCCCCCATGTATTTTCAAAGTTGAAAATATTGGAATTTTAAATGAAATTAATTTCGATAAAAGAAGTTATGAAGCAGCAGCCGACTGCCCTATGAGGCCAGTCGACTGCCATGTATGAAAAGAGCTTTCAAAGCTTATTTGGTTTAAACACAAAAGTGTTTTCTGAAAAAAAAGGTATATTATAAATGTTTTGAGACTATGGACTGCGTGATGATTATGCATTTCTGATGGCTGAGAGACTCTGATCAATTCCTCAGTAATATGTATGTTAAGCGAGGAACCCTAGTCCGGTCCTCAAGACCATAAGTGACACCTGACTAGTGTTCACTGTGGTATTATTAAGGCAGGAGAGAATCCTTGACCTCTACAGGGTATACCACTGTACTAATGCATGATTAGAGTCATATAAATAGGTATAAATGATTTATATGACGATTCAATCGCTTAAATAATTGTACATAGTCTCCATCCTATTTCAAAGGATATATGATGTATGTTTTGAAGTAAAGAAGCATGATGCATGTTTTAAGAGTACGATGTATGTTTCAAGTATGTTATGAAGTATGATGTTTTAAAGAAAGAAGTATGAAGTATGTTTCAAGAATATGATGCACATTTTACACGTATGCTGTTTTAAGAAGCATACAAAGTATGTTTGCCATGCCATTTGAAAGAAACTGCATGTTTGCAAATAATGCATGAAAGATGTTTATGATGCATGCTTTATAATAGTTTACATGACATTATAGAGCCAAGTAGGAAAAATGCATATAGAGGCATAGTACGCTCTTTTACATATTTTTCTTAATGAGCATAAACTCACCCTTTTACAACCATTTTTCCTATAGATTACCTGAAGTGAGCCTCGCTCCGATTTGAGGAGCTTGATTTTGAAAGATTGCAGTGCACCTTCTCGATACGCTTTCTAGTTAGCATAGAAGGTATACTTATATACTTATGTACAGTAAATTGTAATTCAGCTACGGTACAGTACAAGTTACAATTATGTATATAAGATATCGGGGATGTAAGATAAGATGATGTATGAGATCCTGTGGAAATGGAATGATATTTATATATATCATTTTTATGCTTATGGAAAGTGAATAAAATTTTATGAGCTATTAGAAAATTAGCTTAAGGGTAAGGAATGATTGGCACTGATGAACTAAATCAAATGATGTCGTATAAGATTTGCAAAGAAAAAGTTAGATGATAAGATGGAGTCACGGGGACGTCACATAAGCTTTCAATTTGTACTCGGTTTTCAGCTCCGCTTCTAAGTGCAGGCAGACCCATTGACCTTCTGTCACTTTGAATCTATTAAGCTTGCTCTAGTTCTATTACCCATTTATCGAGCTTCGTGCTCTAAACTATCAATGTAGTGTGCCTATCGAGCCTAATGCTTTAGGCAAATCATTCTTGTTTGGAAAACCAGCAGACAAGTTCCAGTTCTTGATTGATCTGCAAGATTGGAGTATTCTATGGTCATAAATACCATACCATGGGAGATACCTCTAGAGACCCCAAAGGACCTATGTGCTACACAGATACCTTCGGGACTGTGGGAGCCACCTTTAGAATCCTAAGGGAACTACGTGCTACATGGATATCTCTTGGACCGTGGGAACCACCTCTAAAGACCCCAAAAGAACTACGTGCTACACAAGTACCTCCGAGACCATGGGACCCACCTCTAAAGTCCTAAGGGAACTACGTGCTACACGATTACGTCTCTTTGACATTTTATCCATCACTAACTAGTGTGGATATTAAATGTATATTAGTAAACCAGGATAACTACCTAATCGGTTTTGAAATCGTTTCAGTGAATTGAGGCTTACGCCTAAAAGTAACAAGTGATTGCTTTGAAATCGTGTCAGTGAATTGAGGCTTATGCCTAAAGTGATAAGTGATCAGTTTTGAAATTGTTTTCAGTAAATTGAGCCTTATGCCTAAAGTGATAAGTGATTGGTTTTGGAATCATTTTCAGTGAATTGAGGCTTTTGCCTAAAAGTGATAATTGATCAGTTTTGAAATCCGTTTCCAATACTTTGAGGCATTTCACCTAACTATATCGATTTTCGATTTTCAATTTTTGTAAGCTCCTTTGCTTTAAAAGTGCATAATGCATAAGTTTTGAATTAAGTGCGTGGAGATTGTGTGTCGAATTGAGTGCATTGTGATTGTGCATCGAACTAAGTGCATTGTGATAGTGTATCGAACTGTGTGCATAGTAATTATGTTTCGAACTAATGGCATCGTGATTGCATTTCGAATTAAGAACATAGTGATGGTGTCCCAAATTAAATGCATAGTGATTCTACTTAAATTAAGTGCACAATGTAACTATTTTAATTGAAGTGCATAGTGAAAGTGTTTTAAATTGAAGTGCATAGTGGAATTGTTTTGATTAAAGTTCATATTAAATCATTGGTATCATGACATAATAGCACGCATACACGTCGCTTCAGTTACTACTTTTTCATACACTTACATGTAGAGCGACATGAGTTTAGCATGCATTTACTTAAACTACTTATTGAGCCTTGGTTTGCTCACCTCTTTCTAATATCCTCACAGATCATACGAGCTAGACTCCATGCTCGGAGTTTCTGTGCTAGCCCTTGGGTTTGATACATACTAGTGGTACTTTTCTAGTCCTCCAAGTGCTGCTTTTGCTACTTTTGAAGTATATGAACCTTATATAGATGTTGGCTGGTAGTGTCACAAGTACCAATAATAAATTACTTTACCTAAACTTATAGATAGGGCAAGAAAGGTCGATCCCACAAAGATTATTTTATTCAAGTTAATTATTAAAACTAAATACCTAACTATTGTGTAAAGAGAAAAAGAAGATTTTTGGGGGGATTTTCGATTAAACTATAATTAAGAAAATAATCAAAAAAATAAATAATTAAATAAATTAGAAAATATAAAATATCACAAAACTTCAGTTACAAGGTAATTAATTATTATTGGGATATGATGTTGATTATTGATAACTAAAGATCATTGTCAATTAAGTAGTCAACCGTAGTGTAATTCTCCAGCATCCAATTACACCTATCTTTCCTTACTGTGTTATTAATTAAAGGCTTAGCATCTTGATTAATCTCTAACTATCAAAATTTACCTATGCTTAGTGCTATAGATTAAGTTTTAATAGCAACATTAACATCTAGAAAAATTTGAGTCAACATTAAGTAACAATCTCACTCAGTGTGGATCATTTAACTTAAACCTTAATTCTCCTAGATCTCTAGTGATTAAATTCATAGGCAATTACGGACTTATGTTTTTAATCTGGCTGTAGATTATTTATTTTAACTAAATAGTAGGCCTCCTATCTAATCAAACAAACAATCATGCAAATGTGCTTAGAGAATCTAGGATACTTAATCAACAATTATATTATAAGTTTAAAATCTCACAACATGCTTTTTCCAAAAACATTCAATTTGCCTCATAACTGAATAAGAAATCTACTCACTATTCATATTCAAGAATATAAACTCCAAATTATATATTTTAAAGATTATAAATATCATATAAGAAACAATAAAAGAAGCAATATTTAATAATATAAAATCAGAATTAGTAATCAAGACTATAAACTAGCAAGCAAGAACACACAAATAATATTAATTTAAATAAAGAAAACAAAATCAGAAATAAAAATAATAAAGAAATCAACAAAAGAGAAAAAAAATAAGAAGAATAAAATTTTTATTAAATCTACTCTAAAAACCATACAAGAGAGAAGAGGGGGAAGAGGGATGTGATTTTTATGAGAGTCAATGTGCTTTTTATATAGGTCTAAGAATGTTAGGTAGAGTAAAAGTCTGAGAAGAGTTTTGATTGGTTTAAACTCTTTTTAGAACTTCTCTCTCTTTACAATTCTTTCTCTACTCAAACTCTATTTTCCTACTTTATTACATTGTCTAAAAAAATAATTAAAACTTTAAGACATAACAAAATTTTAAGACATATCTTGTCTGAATCAAATCTTATCTTCACAAAATCTTGTCTTAATAAAACCTTGTTTTGGCCTTGCTTTGTTGGAACTCTTTCTAAAAATAGAAATTTTGGGTAGATTTTCGTTATAAATTTCCATAAATAGTTGACCCATCAAGTGAACTTCAATTTTTACGATCTTGTACATTCCAAAAACCTTGAGAAGTCTTCTACAACTTCCATGTAGGCCACTTTTTGAGATCAGGTCGTTAAGATGGTCAAAAGTGTAAATCTTTCAAACTGGACAAAAAATACTGCACTTTGTTCTTATTAGCTTCAGTTAATTCCAACTTTGATATTTAATAGTTAAATCATAAAATAAACATTAGCTAGCTCTTTTGCATAAAATATCAATAAATCAAATATATTAGCACATATATAATTCACAAAATATCATCCTATCAAATTCCCCTACACTTAGCTTTTGCTAGTCCTTTAACAAACCTAAGCTAACTTCCTAAAGAACTAAATCCTAAATTCCAATTCCTAAATCCCCAGTTTCGTAGGAATCACAATTACATTTAGCATATGCAACAAGCCTTTAAACCCCTAGGTCATCTCTAATGGACGTGTTGTGTCTCGTGAGGGCTTTTAGAAGATATATCCACAAAATCTTTTGCTTAAGACTCAATCCTAAAAATTTAAAAGACTTAAATATTTAAAAATAAGACTCAAAACAAGATTAAGATCATGGACATATTTTCAAATCTTTCAATTCTTAACTCATAACTTCAACAATAGTCAAATAATCAAGTCAATCATATTCTAATCATTACTTCTCATATTCATGCATACTTCTAAATAAATTCATGCAAGATTCACAATCAACACCATTGAAACATATAATATCACCTTTGTAATTATCTATCTTCCATCAATACAAGCCTAGGTAATAGATCTTAGAACCTTTATTTTCTCTCTCTCTCTCTCTCTCTCTCTCTCTCTCTCTCTCTCTCTCTCTCTCTCTCTCTCTCTCTCTTTTTCTTTTCCTTTTTTTCTTTCTTTGGCTTTTCTTCTTTTTTTTTTATTTCTTTTTTTTCTTCTTTCCCTTTCTTTCTGTTGGCTCTATAGGCTATACCGAGATGGGGGGTGAATCGGTTTTTCGCTAACCTTAAGTTCGTTTTTCGATTCTTGTAAATTCTCTAGCCTATATTGATATTTTTTAAGTTCTCTAAACTACTCAATTATGCAATATAGATTCAATATAATAAAAACAAATATAATTGCAAATAAGTAAAGAGAGTAAGGATAGAGAAATTTACGCAAGTGATTTATAGAGGTTCGGCAACCTTGCCTACGTCCTCTACCTTGAGACGCTCCCAAGGATTTTCTCCAAATCCACTATCTTGAATTTGTGATTACAATCCCTCTTTTTCTAGGCTCAAGAGTAACCTCCCTCTTTTTCTAGGCTCAAGAGAAACCTCTTCTCCCTCTTTTTCTAGGCTCAAGAGAAACCTCCCTCTTTTTCTAAGGCTTAAGAGAAACCTCTCCTTTTACAAGGAATGAGTGAATTTACAAGAAGTGTGATCAAAGAAGGGCCTCTAGATAGGCAAGTGATTACAACTTTTAAGCACAAGGAAAAAGCCTGTACAAGATTTGTGCTACTCTATACAAAGAATATGAGAATGATGGAAGATGAAGACTTGTAGCTCTTGATTTGTTGTTGAGGCTTGAGGAAGATGAATAAGATGATGAAAGATGTTGCTTGGTTGTTCCTCTTCCTTCCTTTAGCTTTTAAGCCTCTATTTATAGTACCTTGGATGGTTTGTGAACGTTGGGTGGAGCCAAATTTGAATATGACCGTTGCATCTCACAAAACTAGCCGTTACAGGCTATTTTCGGGCAAAGGGATCGATCCCTTTCCATAGGGGATCGATCCCTTCATTCCAGATCTGATTCTTCTAGGTTGAGGGACCTTTTCTGGTCGTTGGGAGCCATTCTACCATTAGGGGATCGATCCCTTCCCTTAGGGGATCAATCCCTTCTCTCCAGAATTGATTTTTCTAGGCTGAGGGACCTTTTCTTCCACCAAAAAGTTTACTGCCACTAGGGGATCGATCCCTTCCCTTAGGGGATCGATCCTTTCTTTCCAGAAGGTGATTTCCTGCACTTTTTGAGTTAGAAATGATGTGGTCTTTGATCCTAATCTAACCCAAAACATTTTGGCTCTTTTGTGGGAGTTTTTCTTGACTTTCTCAAATGAAAACATAGTCCAAAAATTCATCAAGTGATTTTCTAAAATATTCAAAACATTTATAAAGTATTAAGACCAATAAGGATGTATCATTAAATTATGGTCTTAATGTTTGATATGTTCACTTGAAAATGGATATAGAAAATCATGTGTGATAAGGCAAATTTACAATATGAATTAAAACATTAAAGCTTACTTAAGTTTTTGTCATTTCAAAATATATATATATATGGCAATTTAAAGCTAACAATCTCCCCCTTTTTGATATGACAAAACTTAATGTAAATTTGCTTTGAAAATTCTTTGATAAAATACTCCCCCTCAAATAAAGCAGCATTTTACAAAGCTCCCCCTTAATATAAGCATGGGTTTTGAAAATGAATTTTCAAACTATTTCTCCTCCATTATCTCACCCCCTTAATATCTCTCCCTTTTAATATCTATCTCTCCCCCTTTTTGTCATAGCAAAAAGAAGGAAAAATAATAAAAAATATACTCCCCTTAAAATCATGGCTATGTGAGAAAAGATAAAAGAATATGCTCCATTCAACAAGAAACATGTTAGCACATGGGACTCATAGCACAAATAAATAAGTCAATTGTTCATAAAGGGTATGAAATATTCATGCAAAGAACATGGCTTATGATCCTATACCAATTGTTTATAAATAATTTTGCAAGAAGCTAACAATTGGTAATTAATGAAGCAAGTTGTGTATAAATATCTACTAAGGTCTATGACTTGCTCATTTCAATTCTATTAAGCACCTAAGTACATCAATTGTTCTCTTAAGTCCAACTAAGGTGCATGGCAAGACATCATGATTATGAGCTAAAATTAGATGACAGATCATATGCATGAGCTCATAAATCATGTTCAAGCAAGAGTGCGCATATAGCAACTAACTTCAAATTCTAGCATACAAGAGTTTCATGAAAAATATCCTAAGAGAATTCTTCTCTATTTGTCATTTCAAACTAAAGAGCATGAGAAGAATTGTCAATTTAAAGCTCATACCAATTGGCAATTTAGATTTGGCTTACCAATTATTGAAAATATGGTTGCCAATGATACTAATTGTTATTTCAATCTAAATACCAATTGTTACTAATGGTTGACTTAGTCATTTTGCATGAATCCAATATTTATGTGTAGTGTGTTCATGTCAAGAAAATAATCATTCTAAAAATGCAAGAACACAATCACACACCATCAAATATGCATATGGATTAATTAAACATTAGCATACTATCCTAAAGTATTAATCCATATTCATATTCACAAAGTTATACCATATGGAAGATTCAAACAATAAAGGTATTCAAGCAAACACATTTTCTTCCATGGTTTCAAGCACAAAAATCCTATGCTCATTTTCTAATTCAAGTCCTTAACCAATTATGAGCAAGGAAAGATTCAAATAATAAATGCATAGATATCAAGTTTGTTCAAGTTTGCATTTATCTTTGAATGTTGGTATTGTCATTAAGATCCTAGTTCCTTAAGTACAAGGATGATAAAGTTTCATGCATTTAAACATTTATGATCCATTTACCATCACAAATTATAGGTCAAGAAAAATTATGACCTTATACCAATTGTTTAATTTACATTTGAAATCAATCCTTAAGGTCAAGTTTTGATTATTCTTCCACTAGATGTATAATTATCATGAAACCTAGTGTGGAATAGATAAGTCAAGCTAAGAGACATAATCCTATAAGCATGCTTGACTAAGATGAACAAAAAGAATGAAAAATATTCATTATGCACAAGTTCATCAAATTCTCAAATATATCCATAAACCATTGAAATAAATCTTAAAAATTATGTTTAAGCATTCATTGAAAATATATTTCAAGATTATTTCAAGATTTATGCAATTCATGAATGTTTTCAACAAGAAGAATGATTTTGCACTTGTGAGTTCAATAAAAATGATATTGATTGTTGAAAGTCATACCATTTGTTGGAAATGATACAAATTGATGGAGTTGAGGCATGATATCAACGAAAAATGAATTTTCATAGTTTAAAGATCATCAAAAAGAAGTTAAAATACTGGATTTTAAGTTGAGAAGAAAGAAGATATCAAGAAAGTGAAAAATCCTTCTCAAATTCGGTTGAAAAAGTGCAGAAAAGCCCTTTTGGCCTGGGGGGATCGATCCCTTTAGTAGGGGGATCGATCCCTTAACTCCAAAAATGTAGATTTCCTGCATTCTGTTTAAGGGGGATCGATCTTGCTTGCTGAGGGATCGATCCCTCATCTTGTATCTGCAGATTTTTGACAGAAAATCTAACCTTTGAGGTGCCAAAACTTCATTTTTGAGTATTTTAAGTCCAAGTAAAGATTTAAACATTTGTAAAACATGATTTTGGACTTGTATGAATGAAAAATATGAATCAAAAACCATTTTACAAAAGATTTTGCAATTTTGGAAGAATTTTCATAATAAAATGCATTTTTGGCCTCAAAGGAGGTCATTTTGAGAGTTAAGCATATTTTGACAAAACTGAAGCATTGGATAACACAAATATGTCAAAACAAACTTGTTCACATAGGTTTTAAGCACATATAACATCAAATCATACATCTTGTGAACAACATGCCATGATTTCCAACATACAAATTTCTCATTGATGCTCATGACATAGCATTTTGCATAAATGACATATTTAACAATTTTTGGAGCATATCAATATATTATCAACACATCTCATACTTGCTCCAATCATACAAAGTCATTTCAAAATCATCAAACTTGCTTTTCATTCAATCATTCAAGTACTATTCATCAAACATTTAAAAATCATTGTCATGCCTTTTTGTTCAATCATTCAACTCACAATGCATCAAGAATCATTAACCAAATTTCTCATCAAAGCACAAATAATCAAATAATAGTTTTAAGAAGTAAGGAATTAAGCTTACAAAACTCCTTTGCTTAAGAGTGCTTTGCCTTGAATTGTTAAATCCACCTTAGGCCTTTCTTGAAAGATTGTTGTGAACTTGCCAAGGATGGATCCTCAAGCTCTTCCTCTCTCTCATTGGCACAAGCAAACTTCAAAGGACGTGTAGAGCATTTGAACTCCATTGTTTCATTGTATTCCCATGCTCTAACACCCCTATAACAAACAAATTCAAGCATGCTTTGGTACCCAAATTTTCTTGGGTCCATGAGAGTTAGTGTTAACAATTTTTGATCCCTTAGGGATCCATTTCAAACTCAAATCATCATTATTTATTGCATGTTTTGGTACCCACATTTGTCTAACAACTCTTCCTCTAAATGTAGTTTTTCTATTTGTGCATGTTTGTGAGGTGTGGCCTATTCTATTGCATAGTGAGCATGTAAGAGATAAATCATGCATAGTATTTTTGCTCACAAGGAAATTCTTTAGATGAGTTTCTTTTTGTATTGTATTATAACCTAACCCATCTTTATCAAAGAAAGCTCTTTGGGTCTCTAACATATGATCTAGCTTTTGTTGACCCATATAAAACCTAGTAAATGAGTTATGCAAATTTGTATTCTTTTTATTTAACTCAATTATCTCTAAGTTAGCCTCTTCTAGTTTCTTCTCTAATTCTAGCTTAACATTTGTCAAGGCTTCATTTTCTATTTTTAATTTAGCAATGATTTTCCTATATTTGGAGTTCATGCATTGAAATTCATTTTCTAAATCATCAAAGGCATTTTGGAGTTCACTAAAGGTATAATTATTATTTTCACTAGAACTACAACTAGCCTCATCATAACTAATGGCCATAAAAGCATGTGTAGGCTATCTCATTATCTACGTTTTCCTCATCGGAGCTATCACTATTACTCCATGCAGCCACAAATGCTTTCTTCCTAGGTTTCCTATCCTTTTCTTTCCTAAGTAAGGGGCAATCTAACTTAGTATGACCCGGTTCATTACACTCATAACACACTAAAGGGTCCTTTTCTCTTTTACTTGACTCCCCTCTTTAATGTCTCCTATTATTTTCTTTTTCTTTCATTCTCATGAACCTATCAAATCTTTTGGCAAACATTTCCATTTCCTTTTCTTCCTCATTTCCACTCTCATCACTATCATCTTCAATGACCTCATGAGTGGAAGACTTAAGTGCTACCCCTACTTTCTTTGAAGGCACTTCATTTCTTTTCATTTTCATTTCATATGTAAGTAGGGAGCCCATAAGCTCATCTAGAGACAAGGTATTTGGATCCTTAAACTCTTATATTGCGGTTACCTTTGCCTCCCATGACTTAGGCAAGCTATTCAAAATTTTCTTTACCATTTCAACATTGGAATAAGCCTTACCTAGAGCCTTAAGTCCATTAATTATATCATTAAACCTAGTGAATATTTCGCTAATCAACTCATTTTCTTTCATCCTAAATAGCTCATAATCATGTGTGAGCATTCCTATTTTGGTCTCTCTAACTTGATTTGTCCCTTCATGTGTGATGGCTAGTTTATCCCATATTTGTTTAGCATTCTCACATAAGGATATTCTATTATACTCATTGGGACCTAAAGCACAAAAGAGGGTATGCATAGCCTTGGCATTCAATTGTGCTAATCTCATGTCATTGGTGTCCCACTCATCTTCACTCTTAGGGACATCTTTTCCATCTACTTTCTTTATTGGGATTCTAGGGCCATTAAAAATTACTCTCCATACTTCATAGTCATTGGATTGCACAAATAACATCATTCTAATTTTCCAATAGGAGTAATTCTCACCATTGAAGAGTGGAGGTCTAACTAATAAGTGTCCCTCTTCTCCTAGGGGTGTGCCTACATTCAAGTGAGCCATTTAAGATCGTTTTGCTCGATAGAGGTTAGTCTAAATCAATCTTGAGCCCAAGCTCTGATACCAATTGTTGGCTCTATAGGCTATACCGAGAGGGGGGTGAATCGGTTTTTCGCTAACCTTAGGTTCGTTTTTCGATTCTTGTAAATTCTCTAGCCTATATTGATATTTTTTAAGTTCTCTAGACTACTCAATTATGCAATATAGATTCAATACAATAAAAACAAATATAAATTCAAATAAGTAAAGAGAGTAAGGATAGAGAAATTTATGCAAGTGATTTATAGATGTTTGGCAACCTTGCCTACGTCCTCTACCTTGAGACGCTCCCAAGGATTTTCTCCAAATCCACTATCTTGAATTTGTGATTACAATCCCTCTTTTTCTTAGGCTCAAGAGTAACCTCCCTCTTTTTCTAGGCTCAAGAGAAACCTCTTCTCCCTCTTTTTCTAGGCTCAAGAGAAACCTCCCTCTTTTTCTAAGGCTTAAGAGAAACCTCTCCTTTTACAAGGAATGAGTGAATTTACAAGAAGTGTGATCAAAGAAGGGCCTCTAGATAGGCAAGTGATTACAACTTTTAAGCACAAGGAAAAAGCATGTACAAGATTTGTGCTACTCTATACAAAGAATATGAGAATGATGGAAGATGATGACTTGTAGCTCTTGATTTGTTGTTGAGGCTTGAGGAAGATGAATAAGATGATGAAAGATGTTGCTTGGTTGTTCCTCTTCCTTCCCTTAGCTTCTAAGCCTCTATTTATAGTCCCTTGGATGGTTTGTGAACGTTGGGTGGAGCCAAATTTGAATATGACCGTTGTATCTCATAAAACTAGTCGTTACAGGCTATTTTCGAGCAAAGGGATCGATCCCCTTGCCTATACAAGATTTGTGCTACTCTATACAAAGAATATGAGAATGATGGAAGATGAAGACTTGTAGCTCTTGATTTGTTGTTGAGGCTTGAGGAAGATGAATAAGATGATGAAAGATGTTGCTTGGTTGTTCCTCTTCCTTCCTTTAGCTTCTAAGCCTCTATTTATAGTCCCTTGGATGGTTTGTGAACGTTGGGTGGAGCCAAATTTGAATATGACCGTTGTATCTCATAAAACTAGCCGTTACAGGCTATTTTCAAGCAAAGGGATCGATCCCTTTCCATAGGGGATATATCCTTTCATTCCAGATCTGATTCTTTTGGGCTGAGGGACCTTTTCTAGCCGTTGGGAGCCATTCTGCCATTAAGGGATCGATCCCTTCCCTTAGGGGATCGATCCCTTCTTTCCAAAACTGATTTTTCTGGGCTGAGGGACCTTTTCTTCCACCAAAAAGCTTACTACCACTAGGGGATCGATCCCTTCCCTTAGAGGATCGATCCCTTCTTTCCAGAAGGTGATTTCCTGCACTTTTTGAGTTAGAAATGATGTGGTCTTTGATCTTAATCCAACCCAAAACATTTTGGCTCTTTTGTGGGAGTTTTTCTTGACTTTCTCAAATGAAAACATAGTCTAAAAATTCATCAAGTGATTTTCTAAAATATTCAAAACATTTATAAAGTATTAAGACCAATAAGGATGTATCATTAAATTATGGTCTTAATGTTTGTGTTCACTTGAAAATGGATTGAGAAAATCATGTGTGATAAGGCAAATTTACAATATGAATTAAAACATTAAAGCTTACTTAAGTTTTTGTCATTTCAAAATATATATATATATGGCAATTTAAAGCTAACACTTTCTTTTTTTAGGGTCTTATCAATGGTTTCTCTAAGTATTCACTTGTGTTATTGACAAGTCACATTCATATTTAGAGTGCTTTGCATACTCATATTTCAAGTCACTTAAAAATTTAATTTAAGTAACTGAAAACATTAGAGTATAATTTAAATTTCAATCTCTCTCTCTCTATATAATATATATATATATATTCACTTGTTTTTTTAGGTTCTCGTCTATTTAACCTATACTTATACCAACTTCAATGAATAAATTACATCATATCACATGAAAAATCATATTTAATTATAGGTTCCCATAAATTCTTTTAGAAAGTATTCACTTCGACAATTATAACAATATAAAAATAATCTCAACTCTCTTATAAAACCATGTTTTAGTTTAGAATTAATTATAAAAAGAAAGAAAACATAACATGATCTTTTAGACTTTCAAAACCTTTTTTTTCAGTTTTGACTTCTTTTCCTAATTTTTTTTTATAAACTCTAAATCATTACCCCCCCCCCCCACACACACACACACACACTTAAATCTTACTTTGTCCTTAAAGTAAATCTAGCATGCAAAGAAGAATAATATAAACTTGAAATTAAAATAGTAATACAAGAAAAGGAAAGAAATACTCCCTCTTTTACATCCTTGGGTTGCCTACCAAGTAGCGCTTTTGTTTAATGTCATTGGCTTGACATTGCCTCTATCTTCCATCATCCAATCCCTAATGCAAACCTTTTCTTTGATTTCTTTTGGCTCTGACTCATGGTTGCTTCTCCAAAGATGTTGAATTGTACAATTTCACCATCAAAGTCCATGGTGAATGTCTCCTTATCCACATCTATCTTGGCTTTGGATGTCTTTAAGAATGGTCTCCTTAGCAGCATTGGTGTTGGAAAAGGAGAATGATCATCCTTCATATCAAGAATATAAAAATCTGCTGGGAAGACTAAATTATCAACCTGCACAAGTACATCCTCTAATATCCTTTTCGGATAGGCATTAGATTTGTCAGCCAACTGTAAAATAACAACAGTTTCTTTCAAAGGTCCAAGATTTAAAGATTTATAAATTGACAAAGGCATGACATTTATAGAAGCTCCTAAATCTATCATGGACTTATTAATTAATTATGGTGTTACCTATCTTACAAGGAATACTAAACATGCCAGGATCTCCACACTTTGGGGGAAGTTTTCTTTGAATAATGGCAGACACATTCTCCCCTACACTTACTTTTTAATCACCTTTTAATTTTTTCTTTTTATGCACAATTCTTTTAAAACTTTTACGTACTTGGGCACTTGCTTGATAGCGTTAAGAAGTGGAATGTTTACCTCCACTTTCCTAAAGGTTTCCAAGATCTCTTTGTCTTGCTCTTCCTTCTTGTTGTTGGCTAACCTGCTAGAAAAAGGAGGAGGGTAAGAGCTTGTATTAAATGGAACTATTTTATCACTTAACTTAGGCTTTGAAGTATTGTTGTCAACTTCTCCTTTTGCTTCTATAAAATTGTCAACATGTTCTTCTTTCTTTAGTCTTGCCAACCTACTAGGAAAAGGGGAGGGTAAGTACCAACATTAAAAGGGACATGTTTTTCACTTACCTTGTCAAAATCTCTATATAGAGGAGGGAGGTGAACGACATTTTCATGAGATGGAGCCTTAATGTCACAGCCCGTGACCACATTTTTTTTTGTTTTTCCACACATCTTATACGGTTGGGCTGTCTGTGATACTTTACTTTTCATTTTCATTTAAACTATTTTATATTAAAATTATAATGTCGTTTACATCCCCTATTTTAATTCATAATAAAGTAGTACTGTAGACAAGTCTAAATACAGAAAATAAATGATTGTACCTTATATTTCAGTCAAGTTGTCACATTGTCCTCAAATGCGCAGCCCAAAATCCTCAGATGTCAGATCTCATAGTCACTAAAAATCTGAAATGTTTAAAAGTAGGGGAGTGAGCAAACCATGGCTCAGTAAGAGAATTGTATACAAATTTTGATATCACGAAGACTATATGCAGTAAAACCTTTTAGTTTACTATCAGCATGCTGGGCACAGTATAAGGAAATGATACTATAGTCGGTCGAGAAATCCAGATAGAATAAGAAAGGTATTTTGAAATACCTGTCTTGTCCTAGAAACCCAGAACGACTATAGGGAGTAGAAATTTATTTTTTTAATATAAAACTTAAATTCAATTTATTGCATATAAATATATCATCCACTTGAGTAAAACACTTTATCAAACTACTAATTTAATACTTGAAAATCTCAAGGTTTCCATCACTTAAATCATCACTTATACACGTGTAACAGAAAAATAACTGTTCAATCACAATAACAGTTTAGAAATGAAACACTTCATAAAATCATCATAGTTTTCTGAAAATATCACTAAAATCGATAATAACACGTGAAATCATAATGGAGACCAGACAACACCCAAATGATATCATGCTATAAGTCCCGTAGGGAATAATAGGGTACACGTGAGATCCCTGTAGGGACAGTATAATAAACACTTGAGATCTATGGCCATAGTCTATAGGTGTCCTCGGTCGTACACTGATCAGGTGTCAATCAGGACGCTGAAGACAGGATCAGTGTCAACAGTTTCACACATAAGTAACACATGAAACACGTGACACGTGAGCATGATACGGGGCCTATCAATCTCAAAACAGTATATAAGAAATCTCATTACCTTCACGGAATTTAGTAAGATCAATTATGTTTTCCAGAAAATCCATAAAGGTATAAATCATAATATTTCATATGGTGAAAAACAGTTCATAAGATAATCACACATTAGTAATAAAATTTCATAACTGTTCTTTTTCACCGTAGAATACATACACACATGTTTCCATACTTTCTTTCCAAAACTTGAAATTCAAAGTTATTGGAAATCTATTCCAATATTTTCATACTTAATGGAAAAATAAAAATATATATTTTTCAAAATTAACAATAATTCCACCAACACTTTTTTCACTACAAAACACGTGCAGAGACATTTTAGTTCAAAACAATAGTTATACAGTGATAAAGCCTTTATGAAAATCATTACACGTGATAAAATTTATTTAATTCATAAAGCAAAATCATAATAAATTAGTGAATATTATAGTGAAAAATATTTATAAAATATTCACTATTCACCATTTCACTTCACCAATCACACATTTCCCTATAAAACACGTGGAATGAATTTTCGATAGTTTAATCTTTACCAAATCGATATCATAAATATTTAATAAATACTTTTCGGTAAATTCACCGTTTATGAAAAATAATTAATTTATCACTTTTGAGGCTAGGAAAAATACCAATAATGCACTAAAATATTTAATAATATTTTTGGAAATATCTTTAGTAAATTTAGACAGCATAACGACTGCCAGAGTCCTAGCCTCCCTGCACTTTCAAACACAGTCTCAACAGCCAGAAACCACAATTTCTTAGCATTTCAAGGCAATTCAATATCCAATAAATCTTATAAAATTCATAGCATGAAAACCATGCATTCAGATATCCCTACAAATTCACACACGCATCCCTTACCTGTTCCGGGTCGGCGACTTCCTCGCAACCGTCGCGCCCGTATTCCACATCCCCCGATTTCCATCATCTCAATTCCCTAGTATGGTTTCTAGAAATCAAATTCTACATTTTAGACTCGTATAAAATGAATTTATGAATAATTGTAATTATTCAATAAATAATAATAATAAAATTATTATTATTTTCGTACCATTTTTGTTTCTTTTTCTTCTTCTTCTCCTTCTTTTTCCTTTTCTTTTTCTTCCTTCTCTTTCTTCCTTTTTCTTTTCTTTTCTTTCTTCTTTTTCTTTTTCTTTCTTTTTCTTTTCTTTTCTTTTTCTTTTTCTGGTCTGAACCGGTTCGGACCGGTTCAAATCAATTCAATCGGTTCGCTTCATCTCTCTGGTTCAACCTCATCCCGCCTGCATCACCCCCGGTTCAGGCCTCCCACAGCTAGCCAAGGTTGTGGCGACACTCGATTTGGCCTCCGTTTCTCCCCATCGGTCGCGATGGCGCCTGATCTGGAGGTGACAGCGGCGGCTTCTTCCTCTTCTCTTTTCTCCCTCTTTCCTCCTCCTCCTTCACCGTCGGCGGTCTCTTTTCCTTCCTCTTCCCTCCGTCGACGTCAAAGGTGGAGTGACGATGCCCGAATTGGCCAGCACCGCTGTTTTCCTCTCTCGGTTTTCCCTGTTTCAGTTCTGCTTCATTTTCCTTCCTTCTTTCTTTTCCTTTTCCCCCATCGCCGGTCTCCTTCCTCTTCTTTCTCCTTCGCCAGCGGTGTCGCTCTCTCTTCCTTCTCCTTTCTCTCGGCCGGCCGACGGGGTCGGCTTCTACAGAGTTCCTCTCCTCTGTTTGTAACAGAGGAGAATGAGGTCGGATATCTTGATCCCCTTTCCTTTTAATTTTTTTATAATATAATTATAATTATAATTAAATATATAATTATAATTATATATTAATACATTATTTACCATATATATAAATACATATTTTTACCATATATATTTATACACTTTAATTTAATTTCACATTTATATTTCATATGTATACTTATATTTATATATATATATATATACACATAAATATGTATATTAATAATATACATATATACTTAATAACATATAAAGTAATGTATTCACATATATATAAATATATATATAATAATATACATTTATTTCATAAATGTACATATATACTATATGAAATATGTTTTTAGATATAAATATATAATTATTTTATTTTTTAACATTTTTGTTTCTTATTTAATTTGGATCTCGTTATATCCAAATTAAATTTCCTCTATATGATTTCTCAATTCCGTCATTTCTCATTTACGGAAATTCCAACAATATTCCATCTTGTAAATAATTTATTTATTTACTTTAATTTCTCCTTCGCATTAAAATTAAATTTTCGAATAATTAATATCAAAATTTGAAAATTTGCGGTTATCACACTTAATGTCAACACCTTCATATGTATTCTCCTTAGGCCCAATTTCCTTGCCACTCCTCAAAAAGATAGCACTCACATTCTCCCTTGGATTCACCATAGGTTGAGAAGGCAATTTGTTTGACCCTTGGGCTTCAAGTTTGCTTATGAAAGTAGCCATTTGACTCATTTGGCGCTCAAGGTGTGCAAATCTTTGGTAACTTCTTGTTGATTTTGCACAATGGTGGCAGCTAAGTTTTTTATCATTTCTTCAAGAGACAATGTGGCACATTGGTTTTAAACTTGAGGTGGTGGCCTTTCTTAGTATTGGGGTTTGGGTGGTGGGAAATTATTTGGCCTATTATGGGGTGGGACATAAGGGGGTGCCTAGTTCCATATTGGAAATTAGGATGATCCCTCTATCCTTGATTATAAGTATTAGCATAGGGATCATACATTTGTTGTGGTAGCCCCAAAAATTCTCCAATTGCATTAACTTGCTCCATAGGATCTTCTTGAAGAGTTGGACAGATGTCAGTAGGGTGTCCCAAGTTAAAGCAAATTCCACAAGCCTTAGCTTGTTGCATGTTAGCTACAGCCAATTGACTCACAAAAGAGGTTAAATCAGCAATTTGTTTTTCAAAGGAAGATGTACTTCCTCGTTTGCTTGTTTAGGCGGTGCTTCACGCATCATATTGAATCGTTGTGAATTGGCTGCCATGTTTGCAATTAAATTTTGGGCTTCTTGAGGAGTCTTGTCCACCAAAGCTCTTCCACTAGCTGCATCTATCATGCTTCTATCATGAGGCAATAGTCCATCATAAAAGTATTGTATCAATAGTTGCTCATGAATTTGATGATGTGGGCAACTAGCACAAAGCCTTTTAAACCTTTCGCAATACTCATACAATGACTCACCATTAAATTGCCTAATTCTACATTTCTTTACGAATGTTGGCTGCCCTTGAAGCTAGAAAATTCCTTTCTAGGAAGAGTTTCCCCATCTCATCCCAAGTGTTGATGGTTCCAGAATACTAGTAGAGCCAATCCTTGGCTGCATTTACCAAAGAGAACGGAAAGTCCCTCAGCTTGACTTACTCTTCACTAACCCCAACAGGCTTCATAGTTGAGCAAACTACGTGGAATTCCTTTAGATGTTTGTGTGGATCTTCACCAGCAAGACCATGAAAAGTTGGTAAGAGATGTATCAAACCAAACTTTAATTCAAAAGCAACATCTAAAGTAGGATAGGCTATGCAAAGGGGTTGTTGGTTCATAGTGGGTGCCGCCAACTCCTTCAAGGTCCTATTAGCGTTTTGAGCCATGGTATCATCTTCTGAATGACTAGAGAATTCAAAAGTACGATTACATGTGTGCTCGGTAGAAGGTGGATCGTTGGAAGTGGATGGTCGTGGTTGGGGTGTTTGTAGCATTGTGCTTTAGGTTGCTTGAATGTAGTCCTTATTCTTTTGAAGTCTATAACTAGAGTCCTCGTTAGACATGCAAACCCTCAATGAAGAAAGAAAAGAAAATAATTAGATCTTTAAATTATAATAAACAACTTCAATAAATAACAATCCCCAGCAACGGCGCCAAAAATTGATAGTGAGTACCACTAATAAATTACTTTACTTAAACCTATAGATAGGGCAAGCAGAGGTCGATCCCACAGAGATTGTTTTATTCAAGTTAATTATTAAAACTAAATACCTAACTATTGTGTAGAAAGAAAAAGAAGACTTTTGGGGGGTTTTTCAATTAAACTATAATTAAGAAAATAATCAGAAAAATAAACAATTAAATAAATTAGAAAATTTCAAATATCACAAAACTTCAGTTACAAGGTAATTAATTATTCTTGGGATATGATGTTGATCATTCATCACAAAAGATCATTTCAATTAGGTAGTCAACCGTAGTGTAATTCCCCAGTATCCAATTACACCTATCTTTCCTTACTGTGTTGTTAATTAAAGGCTTAGCATCTTAATTAATCTCTAACTATCAAAATTTTCCTATGCTCAGCATTGTAGATTAAGTTTTAATAGCAGCATTAACATCTAGAAAGATTTGAGTCAATATTAGGTAACAAACTCACTCGGCGCGGTTCATTTAACTTAAACCTTAATTCTCCTAGATCTCTAGTGATTAAATTCACAGGCAATTACAGACTTATGTTTTTAATCTAACTGTAGATTATTTAATTTAACTAAATAGTAGGCCTCCTATCTAATTAAACAAACAATCATGCAAATGTGCTTAGAGAATCTAGGATACTTAATCAACAATTATATTATAAGTTTAAAATCTCACAACATGCTTTTTCCAAGAAAATTCAATTTACCTCATAACTAAACAAGAAATAATAAAAGAAGCAATCTTTAATAATATAAAATCAAAATTAGTAATCAAGATTATAAACTAGCAAGCAAGAACACACAAACAATATTAATTTAAATAAAGAAAACAAAATAAGAACTAAAAATAATAAAGAAATCAGCAAAAGAGAAAAAAATAAGAAGAATAAAATTTTTATTAAATCTACTCTAAAAACCATATAAGAGAGAAGAGGGGAAAAAGGGATCTAATTTTTATGAGAGCCAATGTGCTTTTTATATAGACCTAAGAAAGTTAGGTAGAGTAGAAGTTTGAAAGAGTATTAATTGGTTTAAACTCTTTTTAAAACTTCTCTCTCTTTACAATTCTTTCTCTACTCAAACTTTATTTTCCTACTTTATTACATTATCTAAAAAAATAATTAAAACTTTAAGACATAACAAAATTTTAAGACATATCTTGTCTCAACCAAATCTTGTCTTCACAAAATCTTGTCTTAATAAAACCTTGTCTTGGCCTTGCTTTGTTGAAACTCTTTTTAAAAATAGAAATTCTGGGCAGATTTTCATTATAACTTTGCATAAATAGTTGACCGATCAAACAAACTCTGATTTTCACTATCTTGCACATTTTGGAAACCTTGAGAAGTCCTCTACAACTTCCTTGAGGGCCACTTTTTGAGATCAGGTTGTTAAGATGGTCAAAAATATAAATCTTTCAAACTAGACAGAAAATACTGCACTTTATTCTTTTTAGCTTCAGTTAATTCGAACTTTGATATTTAATATCTAAATCATAAAATAAAAATTAGCAAGCTCTTTTAGGCATAATACATCAATAAGGCAAATATATTAGCACATATATAATTCACAAAATACCATCTTATCATTGGTTATCATGTACAGACATTACACAATGCATAGTATAGTTTATTTGTAATGTATTGGGATGTAACTTAGGGCCGTTCTAGATCATTATAGGAGTGTTATAGTTATTGAGTGTGATCTAGGATCTAATTTATGTGGTGACGTAATTTGATCCGATGAATGTGAACTGATATGGATATGATATGTATTTGATATTAGTTGTGGATATAAGGACTATTAATATTATATCATTTGATCATTAGTGGTACAATGTGAATGTCTTTGATATGATTAGTGACTTAATTAGTACGTAATGGACTATGGGAATTTATTTATATGATTGAGTGATGATAAATGATAATGACTTACAGGTAACTTATTTGGGGAAAATCGAATATTTATAAAGGCATATTTTCAATCTTTTTTCTAAGCAAGATTATGTTATGGATTAAAAATTGATCATTACATATCTTAGAGAATTATTTAACTTGCCTTTAAATAAAAAAAAGTTAGTAAGGTTGAATCGAAATGAAAAGGATAAGTGAAAATCTCTTAGTGACTACATTGACACCGAATACAAACCATAAATTGAAAAGAAAAAATTTAGTTCGTAAACTTGATAAGTGGTGTAAGTGTGAATGTTAAGTGTACGTCACAGTCTTTAGGTTGTGACAGATTTAATGGTATCATAGCAAGGTTTGTCTAACACGTGTTAGTGTAGTTAAGATCGTGATAGTGTTACATCCTATATACAGCATAATGTCTGCATATAAACTCGTTTGTTACCGACTTATACTAAGATTGGTTTGCTTTTGGTATTGGTTTTTGTGAGAATCACATATTTCGGTACTATTACATGTGTCAGATTTCTCACCACTGTTCAATTCCTGTGTGTTTCGCAGGTAATAAAAGAAACAGTGTGGTGGGTCCCACAAACCCTATAGTGCTCGGATGGATGTTAGACTGGACAAATACTATACAAGGAGTCCAATGAACCTATGGTAAGAATCTAGAACACAAAATCCTTAATTTAAGTTATTTTTGGGAAGTGTGTGAACAAAGTAGAAAATAACAATTAATGACAAAACTCGGTTGAACTTTTACAAATAATGGTCAAACTAAATTGACTTTTGATCAATTGATTAAAGTATGATAATCTACATGTAAATAAGTTTTAGGCTATGTCAATAGATAGATTAAATTAGTAGTAAAATTACAACCTTCTTCTCTTCCTCCATTAACAACCGTAGTGAGAAATAAGAAAAGCTTCCAAACACCATTTAAACAAGCTTAAAACATAAAACTTTCTTTTACAACCTTGTCCCAAATTTAATCCTCTACAAACCCATACCAATATCTTGTAGTAAAGTGGACAAAATCAAGGTGATTGGCACCCCACAAGTTTCGGCCACTATAAGGTAAATTCATGTTTTTATTTTCTTTAAGTTTTAATGGTAGAAAGTGATGTAATTAAGGTTGTTAAACATGATTTTAGCTTTGGATTGAATCAAAACCCTCTCAATTGTCCCCTTAGGGTTTTAGCCATGATGAAGAACACATGGATGATGATGTTTTGAAGTATGAAAATGGTGTAAATGAAATGGAAATTAATGATAGAACATGAAACTACGCTTAAATTGTTGAAAAACTATGTGGAAGTCACCATGATGCATTCGGCCATGACAAGGGAAGAATGATAGTATGCTCAATTTGTTGTGTTCTAGGTTCTATAAGACTGTATAAATTAAGAGAAGATTATGGGTGCAATCAGAATTAAAATCGAAGTTGATTTAGGCATAGTTGTATTATAACATCAGTGTAAATTAGACTGGCTTAGTGACTACTGTAGACAATGTGGTAGATTTTGATGAAGAAAAATTATTATAATTGAGGTATTGTGAAATAATGGTGTTGCTATAATGATTTTGCAGCTTGGGAGTGTAATTTATCACATGGAGCTAGCGACGGCTTCAGTAGAAATTGACAGGTAAGGGAAGAGTATGTAAGACGTAAGGATACTATGAATGCATATTGTGATTGAAAATGATTTTATAAAATTGTTTTGAAGTCAATTGCTTTGGAATTATTGAAATTGTGGACACTGGTTGGTTTATATATTGTGTTTTCAATGCAGGAGGTTAGGTTAGAAACAGCCGATATACTGCCGAAAATACTAATACTTTTATGAAATTATCTTTTAATATCCTTGAATATTAAAAATAAAGAATTGATTTATTTAAATTCATATTATTTATTGAAATTGCATATTTTCATTAAATACCAAAACAACAATATTTAAAAATTCATGTTATTGAATTTTACGTACGTGAAGGTACCAGCATTTTCTTATAACTCATCTGTAGATAAATAGAATATTTTTAGAAGTGAATATTGAACTGTGAATATTTTATGAATTTTTGTTTCTAAACTGCTAATATTTTCCAACATGTACATTTATGAACTGATTGAAGATTTTATCACAAGAATTGATTTCTTAAATAGTGTTTCTACTGTTTATAAATTGTTTTGAGACTGTTAGGTCTCGTATAATGCTAACTGTTACAATTATTGTCACTATCACTGTCACTGTACTGTTGCTGATAGACCTGCGAAGTCTTCAATTTACACAGTTGTCACTTGGCAAGTGTACACTGTGGACCCACTATGACTATGGCCATATGTCTTACTGTTACTATTTGTCCCTTTTTGGGGTACTGTTATGGCATGATATTTTTTAAGTGTTGCCTAGTCTCCATTGTACTGTATTATTTTACTGAATTGAACTTCTTACTGATGCTGAAGTGAACTGTTTATATATCGACTGCACTGTGGGTTTCCAAAGTGTTTACTGTACTGTTTATTAATTCTTATATTGAATGTTTTACTGAAGTATTCCATTTGAACTGTTTATACATTGTTTATATATTGACATGTGCATGAAATGATTTTAAGTGATTTATATTGTTTACTCCCTATAGTTGTAACTAGGGACTGTGACATGATAGGTACTTCAAAGTACCTCCCCTACTCTATCCGGTTACCTAGCTGACTATAGTATCCTTCCTAAAAATATCCTTCAGTTTATTGTTAGAAATTAAATGTTTTTTACGCATATAGATTTCATAGTATCAGTTCTTGCATACGAATTTCTTATTGAGCACGTTAGCTCACCCCCTATTTTTCCATCTCACAGATTATCTGCAGTGATATACAGTTCCATGGATTGGTTGCGCTTTTGGTACCTTGAGGCAACAGTTATTTTATCTTGGAGGTATATTTTATTGTCTTTATATGTTTAGACGTTTATATACAATACTACTTTTGTATAATTTATGTACAGAGGATGTAGAATTTGTCAAATATATTGGAAATGATACTTTTGATGTAAATATTAATATTAACTACAAATAGAATTTTATTTAAAATTTAATTAATGTTAAAAGTGAATGTTATAAAGGCATCACAGACAACCCAACCAACTGACTGTATATGTGATTTATGGATATTTACTGTATATTATGGAACGTTACAGTTACTTGCTATCAGAGCAAGGTTGATTTGATGTCTGTCGGTGTCTTTATGTCTAAATATGATGACATCCCATGTAGTACTATATAGTCAGAATGTATAAATGATTCAAGTGACTGAAAAATCAATTTGAATGTTTGTGCATTACCCGTCGAGGTAGAGGATGAGGTAGGGCAGAGCCGACTCCTAAGCTAGCACCGAAACTCGCCCTAGAACCTGCTCACCCTCCGCAGCCTGAAAGTCCAAACACTAGAATTTCGAGGGTGGAACAGATGTTAGCCGATTTTATAACTATATATAACGTTGATAGAGCTGTTGATAGAGCTAAAGCGGCAACACCACTAAAAGTAGTGCCACCCCCACCTAAACCTGCATAGGCACCTGCACAGCCAGCTCCTGAGCCACAACCTGCTCCACAACCTCAGCCCCAGCCACAGGCAGCACTGCGACCACCAGCACAACCACAGTCTGCAAATATTGAGTCTTACTATGACATAAATCTAGTGCGGCAGTTTAAGAAATTGGATCCTCTGAAATTTAAAGGATATAATGATTCGAAGGTGGTAGAGCATTGGGTTAAAATACGATCAAGAAATTATTTAAGTATATGTGGTATTTTGAGACAGAGAAAGTGGGCTTAGTTGTTTTTCAGTTGATTGATGAAGCGGAGCACTGGTGGAAGTCCACCTAGAAAGTACTGTTAGCCCAACACTAGTGGTGACATGGACGATATTTTTGGAGGCTTTTTACCAACAGTATATTCCTCGTACTGCACAAAAGAAATTACAGCAGAAGTTTTTGGAGTTGACTTAGGGGAGTATGACTATAGATCAGTACGAGTTCAGCTTCACCACTTTGAGCCGTTTCAATCCTCAAACCCACATGAGTGAGTAGCACAAGATTGACAGGTTTGTGGTGGGTTTAAGACCTTCTATTCGAACATGGTTAGTCTTGTTCGATATCCGGACATATGATGTAGCGGTAAGATAAGCCCAGTTTTGTGAGCGGGACTATAAGCAGTTCCATGTTAATACTGGGTCTAAGAGTAAAGGGAAAGGAAAGGAGAAGGTTAAGAGAGGGTTTGAGGATCGGACAGGGAGATGGTAGCCTAAGAAGGCTAAGACATCGGGCATCTGGATTTCAGAGGATAAGCCGGTTAAGCTTGCTTCTACTGCCCCTACTACTAGCCCCACCCATACTCAAAGAAGTACAGTGACCAGGTGTGTTCATTGTAGGAGGTCGCATGGTACTCGACCCAAGTATTTGCTTACTAGGGCATGTTTTTGTTGTGGATAGACGGGGCATTTGGTTAGGGATTGCCTAATGTTGAGAAAAGGCAGCTACATCTACCATTCCTGCTACAGTTCCACCTCCAGCAACACTAGTGCCGAGTGAGTCAAAGAAAGCGACACCCTCACAGCCTAGGCAAGCAATAACGGTAGAGAAGGGTAAGAAGGCTGTGACTAAGGGTAAGGTGTACACACTAGATCAAGAGGCTGCTGACCATCTGCAGATGTTATTAAGGGTAAGATCTATATTTTTGATATTTTAGTACTTGCACTATTTGATCTTGGTTCTACACACTCTTTTATGTCACCTACTTGTGCTAGTAAAATACCTGTAGAGCCTGAACCTTTAGGGTATATTTTGCAAATAAACACACCTTTTAAAGAATCGCAAATGACTGATATTGTATATAAAAATTGTAATGTGACAGTAGAAGAGAAGGAAACTACATCTGACCTAATTTTGTTAAACATGTATGATTTTGATGTAATCTTAGGAATGGATTGGTTAGCTGCAAACTATGTTAGCTTAGACTGTTACACTAAGTTTATTACCTTCTCTCATCCTGAATGTTACACTGTAAAGTTGTTAGATAAGTAATGAAAGTAAGATATTTATTAGTAAATTGTTTGAGTGTTGTGTTAATATGTTTGAAGGATTTATTTCTTATGTTGAGGACGTAGAAAGGAAACGTCCGGAGTTGCATGAGATTCCTGTGGTCAGGGATTTCCCCGACGTGTTTCCTGATGAACTACCGGGATTACCACCAGATCAGGAGATCGAGTTCACCATTGTCTTGGTACCCAGTATAGAGCTTATTTCTAAGCCCCCATACCGAATGACATTGGTAGAGTTGGAGGAGCTTAAGAAGCAACTCCAGGAGTTATTGGATAAAGGCTTCATTCGTCCCAGTGTATCTTCGTGGGGTGCGCCAGTACTGATCGTCTGAAAGAAGGATGGTAGCTTGTGATTGTGCATAGATTATCGCTTGCTCAATAAAGTTACCATCAAGAATATATATCCCCTGCCCAAGATCAATGAACTTTTTTATTAGCTCAGAGGTGCATAGGTGTCTTCCAAGATTGACCTCTGATCAGGGTATCATCAGTTGAAGATTCGGGAAGCTGATATCCCTAAGATGGCATTCAGGACTCGATATGGTCATTATGAGTTCTTGGTAATGCCTTTCAGACTGACTAATACCCCTGCACTTTTATGAATATGATAAACGAAGTGTTTAAGCCATACCTAGATAAGTTCATCATTATGTTTATCAATGATATCTTGGTATATTCCAAGTCACTGAAAGAGCACGAGCAGCATCTCCAAATTGTTTTACAAACCTTTAGAGAACGGAAGCTCTATGCCAAGTTCAGTAAGTGTGAGTTTTTGCTAGATCACATAACAGTTTTGGGGCAAGTAGTGTCTAAATACAAGGTGTCTATTGATTCGTCTATGATCGAAGCGATTGTGAAGTAGGGGAAACCGAATACGGTGACAGAGATACGGAGTTTCTTGAGTCTAGCTGGATACTACCTTCGGTCTGTTGAGGGATTTTCGAGGTTAGCTGCTCCATTGACGCGTCTCACACGTAAGGATGTTAAGTTCGAGTGGATAGATGCGTATGAGCGCAGTTTTTAGGAATTGAAACGGAGATTGACTACTGCTCCTATTCTTGCCCTTCCCAGCAGATCAAGAGGTTTCTGAGTCTACAGTGATGCTTCTGCATTGGGACGGGATGTCTTCTCATGCAGAATGGGAAGGCGATTGCCTATGGTTCCAGACAGTTGATCATGAGAAGAATTATCCTGCACATGACTTGGAATTAGCTGCCGTGGTGTTTGTACTGAAGATATGGCGACACTATCTCTACGGGGCAAAATTCCAGGTATATACAAACCATAAAAGTCTCAAGTATTTATTCTCACAGTGGGAATTAAATGTGAGACAGCGCAGATGGATAGAGCTGTTAAAGGATTACAGTTGTGAGATCTTATACCACCCAGGGAAAGCAAACATGGTGGCAAATGCTTTGAGCAGGAGCACATTGGTATGGTATCATACATGATGGTCCAGAAGTATGATCTGTTAGAGCAGTTCTCGAACCCCAGTTTGAATGTGATTTCTTCTGAAAGGTATGGGTTCACTGCCAGTTTTCGAATTGAGCCAGATTTGTTGGATAGAATAAAAAATGCTTAGAGGAGTGATGCAACTTGCATAAAGATTACCAGTCAAGTGCAGATGGGCATTCAATCAGATTATGGGACCAATGGCATATTAAGGTTCAAAGGCAGAATCTGTATTTTCGAGGACCAGTAGTTGAAGGATCTGATTTTGACAGAGGCCTATACATCCAAGTACACTCTACATCCAAGCAGTAATAAGATATACAATAATCTGTGTAGAGTGTATTGTTGGCCTAAGATGAAACAAGACATCGTGGAGTTTGTTACTAGATGTCTCACATGCCAACAGGTGAAGATAGAACATCAGAAGCCTACAGGGTTATTATAGCCTTTACTGATCTTGATGTGGAAATGGGAGCACATAACTATGGACTTCATTATGGGTTTGCTAAAGACTCGGAGGAATCATGATGGTATATGGGTGATTGTTGATAGATTGACGAAGTCCGCTCACTTTCTTGCCATCAGATCTACCGATTCTCTCAGTGCCTCAGCCTATTTATATGTCCAAGAAATTGTGAGGCTTCATGGTGTTCTAGTGAGCATCACTTCTGACAGGGATTCCCTTACTTCATACTTTTGGGAGAGATTTCAGGAGGCCATGGGATCCTGACTAAATTTTAGACTACTTTCCATCCGCAAACTGATGGACAGTCCGAGCACACCATCTAGACACTCGAGGATATGTTGAGAGCTTGTGCACTAGATTTTAAAGGCTCTTGGGACAATCACTTGTCACTAGCTGAATTTGCATATAATAATAGCTATAACTCTAGTATTAGCATAGCACTATACGAAGCTCTTTATGGCAGGCAGTGTAGATCCCTAGTTGCTTGGGAAGAAGTGGGTGATAGAAAAATACTGCTCCCAATGTGGTAAAGCAGGCTTCCTGAGATGTACAGATTATTTTTGAGAGGTTAAAGACTGCATAGAGTTGGCAAAAGAGCTATGCTGATAACAGGCATCGACTATTGGAGTTCATGATTGGAGATTCAGTTTTCCTAAAAGTCTCACCATTGAAGGGCATTTTGCAATTTGGAAAGAAAGAGAAATTGAGTACTCGGTACATCGGGCCGTATGAGATCTTAGATCGTGTGGGAGATGTAGCCTATCGGTTAGCACTACAACCAGAACTATCCAGAGTGCATAACGTCTTCCACGCATCAATGTTGAGGAAGTATCATCCAGATCCATCTCACGTGATTTAGTACGAGCCACTGGATATCAAGGAAGATATGAGTTACGTGGAGAGACCGATTCTGATCTTGGATCGAAAGGATAAGATGTTACGGTCTAAGACTATTCCCACGATGAAAATGCTCTGGCAGTACTTTTCAGAAGAAAAGGCGACATGGGAATTAGAAAGTCTAATGCAAAAAAAGTACCCAGAACTATTTCAGTGACTAATCCGATTAAATTTAGAGGATCAAATTTCCTAAGGTGGGGAGGATGTGAGAATCACATATTTCGATACTGTTACATGTGTCAGACTTCTCACCGTTGTTCAATTCCTCTGTATTTTGTAGACAACAAAGGAAACAGTGTGGTGTGTCCCACAAACCCTATAGTGTCTGGATAGATGTGAGACTAAACAAATACTGTAAAAGGAGTCTAATGAACCTATGGTAGGAATCTAAAACCCAAAATCCTTTATTTAAGTTATTTTTGGGAAGTGTGCCAACAAATTAGAAAATGACGATTAAGGACATAACTTGGTTGAACTTTTACGAATAATGGTCAAACTAAATTAACTTTTTACAAACTGATTAAAGTATGATAATCTACGTGTAAATAAGTTTTAGGCTATGTCAATAGATAGATTAAATCAATGGTAAAATTATAAATTTACGCGATTGACCCTATAGGGGTATTTTTGTAATTTCACTCTTATAGTTAGTCAAACCTTAATAAAACCCCATCCATTGATTAAAATATGTTTAATAATAATATTTAGTTATGAAATAAAATATTATTGAGTTAAATTGACTAGTTAAAAATATTATGGAAGTTTAAGGGCAAAACTATCCAAAATCATAATAAGTGAGGGCATTTTGGTAATTTTATCATTAAAGAGAATATTCTAAATATTTCTACACACTAAAGGGGATGGCCACTCCATCATCTTCAATCTTCTTCTCTTCCTCCATTAACAATCTTAGTGAGAAATAAGAAAACCTTCCAAAATACCATTTAAACAAGCTTAAAACATAAAACTTTCTTCTACAACCTTTTCCAAATTTAATCCTCTACAAATTCATACCGATATCTTGTAGTAAAGTGGACAAAATCAAGGTGATTGACACCCCACAAGTTTCGGCAACCATAAGGTAAATTCATGTTTTTATTTTCTTAAGTTTTAATGATAGAAAGTGATGTAATTAAGGTTGTTAAACATGATTTTAGCTTTGGATTGAATCAAAACCCTCTCAATTGTCCTTTTAGGGTTTCGACCATGATGAAGAACACATGGATGATGATGTTTTGATGTATGAAAATGGTGTAAATGAAGTGGAAATTAATGATAGAACATGAAACTAAGCCTAAATTGTTGAAAAACTATGTGGAAGTCACCATGATGCATTCGGCCATGACAAGAGGAGAGTGATATTGTGCTCAATTTGATGTGTTCTAGGTTTTGTAAGACTGTATAAATTAAGAGAAGACTATGGGTGCGATCGAAATTAAAATCAGAACTGATTTAGGCATAGTTGTATTTTAACACCGGTGTAAATTAGACTGGCTTAGTGACTACTGTAGACAATGTGGTAGATTTTGATGAAGAAAAAATTATTATAATTGAGGTATGGTGAAATAATGGTGTTGGTATAATGATTTGCAGCGTGGGAGTGTAATTTATCACGTGGTACTAGCGACTGCTTCGGTACAAATTGACAGGTAAGGGATGAGTATGGAAGACGTAGAGATGTTGTGAATGCATATTATGGTTGAAAATGATTTTATGAAATTGTTTTGAAGTCAACTGCTTTGGAATTATTGACATTGTGGACACTGGTTGGTTTATATATTGTGTTTTCAATGCATGAGGGCTAAGTTAGAAATAGCAGTTATACTGCCGAAAATTCTAGTACTTCTATGAAATTATCTTTTAATATCCTTGAATAGTAAAAATAAAGAATTTATTTGGTTAAATTCATCTTATTTATTGAAATAGTGTATTTTCATTAAATACCGAAAAAAGAATATTTAAAAATTTATGTTGTTGAATTTTACGTATGTGAGGGTACCAGCATGTTCTTATAACTCATCTACAAATAAATAGAACATTTGTAGAAGTAAATACTGAATTGTGAATATTTTATAAATTTTTATTTCTAAACTGCTAATATTTTCCAACATGTACATTTATGGATTGATTGAAGATTTGATCACAGGAATTAAGTTCTTAAATAGTGTTTCTACTGTTTATAAACTGTTTTCAAATTGTTAGGCCCCGTATCATGCTGACTGTTATTGTTACTGTCATTGTTATTGTTACTGTACTGTTGCTGATAGACTTGCCAAGTCTTTAGCTTCCGCAGTTGTCACCTGGCAAGTGTACACTGTGGACCCACTATGACTATGTCCATATGTCTTACTATTACTACTTCTCTCTTCTTAGGATACTGTTATGGCATGATATTTATTGGGTGTTGCTTGGTCTCAACTCTACTGTACTGTTTTACTGAACTGAACTTATTACTAATGCTGAAGTGAACTGTTTATATATCGAATGCACTGTAGATTTCCAATGTGTTTACTGTACTGTTTACTAATTCTTATACTGAACTATTTACTAAAGATTCCATTTGAATTGTTTATACACTGTTTATATACTGAAAAGTGCATGAAATGATTTTAAGTGATTTATACTGTTTATTCATATCATCTACAACCGTTTACTCCCCATAGTCGCAACTAGGGACTAGGACAGGACAGGTATTTCAAAGTACCTACCCTATTCTATCCGGTTACCTAGCTGATTATAGTATCCTTACTGAAAATGTCCCTTAGTTTATTGTTAGAAATTAAATGTTTTTTATGCATATAGATTTCATAGTATCAATTCTTGCATACGAATTTCTTACTGAGCACGTTAGCTTATCCCGTATTTTTCCACCTCACAGATTATCTGCGTTTTTGGTACCCTGAGGTAGCAGTTATTTGATCTTGGAGGTATATTTTATTTTCTTTATATGTTCAAACATTAATGTACAGTACTACCTTTGTATAATTTATGTACAAGGGATGTAGAATTTGTGAAATGTATTAGAAATGATACTTTTGATGTAAATATTAATATTAGCTACAAATAGAATTTTACTTAAATTTAATTAATGTTAAAAGTGAATGTTATAAAGTCATCGCAGACAACCCAATCAACTGACTGTATATGTGATTTATGGATATTTATTGTATATTATGGAACGTTACAGTTTTATTCTAATTTAAGTAAAAAATGATGAGGGACTGGGTTTAGAGGTATGCTTGTGAATACTAGCTCGGTGACAACTAATTCCATTTTTGAGCCCATCACTCTCATCATCTCCATCGCTGCCATATTCGACCTTTCCCATACAGATAGTAGGAAGGTGGGGATGGTTAGGATGGAGCCAAATTGTGAGATATTAACAGTCCTGTTATATTAGGTAGTGACTAATCAAGCTAGTGCACTAGGCTTAACTTATTTAATCATCTCACTTGTGGTTGCTAGTAGGCTATCTATAAAGTCAGAATCTTTAGGTTATTTGTTGCATACTAACACTCCTTCAAGGAATCTCAAATGAAAAAGTATGTGTATCGTGTAAAGTGAAGGTGGGAGATAAGGACCTAATACCAGATCCGATATTGTTACACATTTACAACCTTGGTGTCATTTTGGGTATGGACTGAATAGCCACCCATCGTGCTAGTGTACATTGTTATAGGAAAACTATAACTGTAAGAGCCTCGCCTGTCTCACCAGGCCGTCGGCGAGCATCCCCTAAGTGCCCTCACACCCCAGGTTTACCCTTACACGCGAGATAGGCGGTCGCCCACTCTCACTTACGTATTGTCCGCTTCGACGGTCGCCCACCTCACGGCTTTGTCTCAAGGACCTTAAAGAACTCAAGAATAATCCCTTGAGCGCGTTTCTGAGGCTCGAACCCTGGTACTCTTCAAATACCCAAGCCTTACACTCATGATACCATGTCTCAATGGTATCATCAGTGTAAGGCTCGGGTATTTGAAGAGTACCAGGGTTCGAGCCTCAGAAACGCGCTCAAGGGATTATTCTTGAGTTCTTTAAGGCCCTTGAGACAAAGTCGTGAGGTGGGTGACCGTCGAAGCGGACAATACGTAAGTGAGAGTGGGTGACCACCTATCTAGCCTGTAAGGGTAAACCTGGGGTGTTAGGGCACTTAGGGGATGTCACGACCCGTGACCACATTTTTCATCTTCTTATACACATCTTAACCGGTTGGGCTGTCTGTGATACTTCACTTGTACTGACTGTTAAACAATTTTACAATGTATTGTTTATATTATACACATCCCTTATCGTAATTTATCAGATAAGTAGTACTGTTGACATGTCTAAATACAGAGAATAAATGATCATACCTCAAATAAACAGTCGGTCTGACACATTGTTCTTCGTGTACAGCCAGGATCCACAATCCACTGAACTCACATTCATCAAAACCTGAAATGTTGAAAATTAAGGGGTGAGCAAAACCACGGCTCAGTAAGAGAATTATATGCCTCACTTGATACTCAGCTTCCTACATGCTGAAAATCTTTTTCATTTTTCCTATGGGCTCTAGGCTCGCATGTTGGAAGGATACTATAGTCGGCTAGGGATCCGAATAGAGTAAGGTAGGTATTTTATAATACCATACTTGTTACGGAACCTAGAAGCAACTGTAGAGAGAAATTTTCATTTCGTTTTGAATTAATCAATCCTCTTCCTTTTTCAAAACTTCCATAATTTTTTTCATATTCTTTTCAAAATAATGCTTCTACGAAACAAAGCATTTAAATGAAATAATTAATATTCATATATTCCTTGGAAAGAATATTAGTTAAATCATCATCTTATTTCTTTAAAACTCATTTCATGTTTTAATGTACTCTTTTAATTAGTACCGTACTTTAAAAAGCAAAATAAGCTATTAAAATCTATTTCATTCTTAAGTTCACAAGGCATCATTCTTTTTATTAGTATGATTAAGTGTGAAAGAAACGAACTTATTGTAAGGACCGGGAGTGCCTAGATCTCTGTTAACTAGGGATTTACCACCCCAGTGCCTTACTCATCCGATATATCACACACATCATATGTCATATGCACCAGATCTATTTCATCCTTTGACATTTGTCGAATTCACGAATCACAATCACTTACTTATCATCACAATATCCTACAGAATTTCTTACTAACTCATCAGAACTCGTGTAGCACTTAGTTCCCGAAGGACTCTAGAGGTGGCTCCCACGGTACAGTCGTCGAGTCTCTGCTCGGTTTGGCCTTTACTAAAACATCGGAACACGTGTAGCACTTAGTTCCCGAAGGACTCTAGAGGTGGCTCCCACGGTTCAATCATCGAGTCTCTGCTCGGTATGGCCTATACTGAAACATCAGAACACGTGTAGCACTTAGTTCCCGAAGGACTCTAGAGGTGGCTCCCACGGTTCAATCATCGAGTCTCTGCTCGGTTTGGCCTGTACTGAAACATCAGAACACGTGTAGCACTTAGTTCCCGAAGGACTCTAGAGGTGGCTCCCACGGTTCAATCATCGAGTTTCTGCTCGGTTTGGCCTGTACTGAAACATCAGAACACGTGTAGCACTTAGTTCCCGAAGGACTCTAGAGGTGGCTCCCACGGTTCAATCATCGAGTCTCTGCTCGGTCTGGCCTTTTCCGTTTGACATATTCCATGTCATGTAAAATATTTCCCTTTTTAACATGTCACCTATCATTTATGGATTCTAAGATAGACGTTAATCTTGTCGTACTATAAACCCCGGAGGGTAAAAGACTAAACCGGTCAAATCTATGACCATAATCTATATTGTCCTCGATGGATCACGGATCAGGTGTCGACCGGGACTAAACATGTCACATATCATGCATCAGCATGATAAGAATACCAACCAGTCTCAAAACCGTATTTTTCATCATAAAATACACCTTTATGGAATTTATATAATTATATAATTCCATGATTTAAAACCATAAGGGTTATAATCCTTTAGTGAATACTGATAAAAATATTCATAAAAATATTCACTATATTTCACTTCATCTTTTGTCTCGTAATTTGTGTAATTTATCTATTCCGAGAATTTTCGGTGATTTCATTATCACCATTCTCGAATACATGAATATTCTAAAGTTCCATCTCATTATATTCATATTTTATGAAATTTAGAAATTTCCTCATGTCTCGTGATTTACTATCGAAATTCGGAAATAAATCATTTAATATGATTTTATAAAGTTTTTCTAAAATTTTCGGCAGCATAACGGCTGCCGATTTACTAACCTCCTGCACGGAAAATACAGTTTAAAATCTTTCAGCCAGTACTTCTTCCCAAATTATTTTCAGTAAATCATGCATCATAATAATTTTCATAAAATAATTGCATAAAATATTTCAATTAAATTATGCAGACTGAGTATCCTTACAGTGCTGCACATGCATCCCTTACCTTTTTTCGGGTCAGCGAATTCCGCTTATCGATCGCACCTGCACTCCATTTCTCCCGATTCCTTATCCCGATTGCTGAAAATAATTGCTGGAATTAAAATTCTAATTTTTTAAAATTTTTCATAATTTATTTAATTTTTTTCTGAAATTAAATTCTCAGGGAATTTCTTACCGAATTTGTAAAATCTTGGGTTGTCGAATTTCCGAGAATTTTCCGAATTCCCGAAATTCTCCTTTTTTCCTCTTTTTCCTCTTTTTTCTTTTCTTTCTTTCTTTTCTTTTTCTTTTTCTTTTTCTTTTTCCTTTTTCTTTTCTTTTTCTTTTCTTTTTTCTTTTTCCTTTCCCGGTCAGACCGATTCAGACCGGTCCAGAGCCCTTCCTCGCCAGTTTCTCGCCAGCGGCCGGTTCTCCGGCGGTTCAGGCGTCCCTCAGCTGGCCGGCTGCAAGACGAACTTACCGGTGCCCTCCGTTTGCCCTGGATCGGCGGCACGGCGGCGGATCGAGGCAATTTTGCCTCGGTTCTTCTTCCTCTTCGCCGGCGTTCCTCCGCCGTCCATTGCGCCTCCGATGGCCTCCATCAACTTCCTCTCCCTCAGGTGAAGCTTCGGTGGCAGTGGCGGCCACCGATTTGGCCAGCATCGCCATCGGCCATTTCCTCTTCTTTTCCGGCGTTTGCTTCTGTTTCTGTCGAATCTGTTTCTCTCTTCACGCCGCCGGCAGCGTCTTCCCTCTCTCTGGCCGGTGGCATCTCCTTCTCCTTCCTCCCTCGCCAGCGGTGGCGGCTCCGCCGCCGTCGGCCCTCTGTGGCTGGGGAGGTTCGGGTCCTTCCCGTTTTTCTCCTCTTTTATTTTTCTGTTTTGTTTCCTTTTTGGTTTATTCCCCTTTCCATTTTTAGTCTATCACCTACTATATACTATACAATATATTTTATACTTTATACATATACTATATATTATATACTACACATATATTAATTCATACATAGTATAAATATTTATATAGATATAATATAACAATATATCTACTTTATATTTATGTTATACAATTTAAATAATATAATAATATTTGCTTATTTATATAGTATTGTACTATATATATATATATATATTTAAAGAGATACATACATATACATATATGTATATTAAGTATTACAAAAATGTATATCTAGTATATATATATATATATATATGTATATTTATATACTTAAAGTTAAATAACATATGTGTATACAAATTATATAAATGCTATAATAAAATATTTATACATATAAACTTTTATATAAAACCACATTTACTTTTCTTATATATTCATATACTTTTATTTAAAATTATAATATATATATTTCATATATATATATATATATATCTGTACATATATATTTATAATTATATAAATACATTTTATAATATACACATGTCTTTATTTAAGACAAAATAGTATATATTTCATTTTATAATATATACTAATATTCATATACATACATATGTATTTATATAAAAACATGTGTAAATATATTTATATAATTTAATTATATAAATATATAATATACGCATTTTTATTTTATAAATTTTGGATTTCCATTAATCCAATTTAAATTCCTCCAATACTTATTTTCAATATTTCTAATTTCCAATAAATGGAAAAATTTACGGTTATCACATCCTCCCCACCTTAAGAAATTCGGTCCTCCGAATTTAACTTAAGTCCAAAGGTGGTATATGTCGTATACTTACGACTTCTGACCTCTAGTTCATCCTCCAAGTAATACTGCCAGTACACTTTCAACATCAAGAGTGCTTTAGACCACTACATGCTGTCTTTCATCAGATATGTCTATGCTCCCGTAAGTTCATTTCTCAAATCGGGAGTTATTCACTTTTACTCTTTTCATATAAGAGCCATACATAATAATTTTAATATTACAGCTGATTTATGCTGTTCATCATCCATTCTTCTCACTTAGTGCCGAGTCGACATAATTTGGTACTATCATGTACTCGTGTCAATCAATTATATGTAAGTGTCCCAGTAGCTTTCACATCTCGTGCACACGCTCTCTCAATATCATGGAGCGGTTACATCTCACGCTCATATATATAAATATATATCAGTATGGAGTGGTGCTATCAATACACTTGGGATCTCAAAGCCTTTTGCTATCTCTCATTAGCATATGGCAACACAGAGACTCCCATCACATGTAAGGCTCACTGGAACTGTACATACACATTCACACCGTTTAACACTTATACTTCGACTAAGGCACTAGAGAATCTAGATGTCTGATAATGGAAAGTGATTCTATTTAGATCATCAGTCTTTAATCACTTCCATATCATCATTTCTCTTTTGGACTCTTTATTGTCCACAATGTTCATTTTCACACTTATTCCATCAAGGCTGCATCTCATTTGCCGACTTTACTATAGATCATCTCTTACGATCATAATTCATGAGACTATCATCTTCTCTTCATGTAGTATGGTCTTTAAATCTCCAATTAAAATATATGTATATATATATGTATATATATATATATATGAAACGAGTATCCTGATTGGAAAAGTCCTCTGTTCAAGACCAAGAGGTCTGAGGTTCGAAGCCTTCCCTTTTGATGTGATAACCAACACAAATCACCCTCAGTCTTAACTTCGGGAACTGTTTCATACTGATGTTCCCTTCTCATCATGCCATTTATTTCCTTATTCCACTTTCATTTCTGTTTTCATATATTTTTACTCTCATTCCTTTTTGTCGGTTTTTCTCAATTGATATGGTACTATACTGTTAAGATCTTTTAAAATCTTGCATACCATCTTTTTCTTTACACTATCCATCTACCGACTTTAATTTCTTTAATTAGATCTCCTCTATAGAGCAGCTAGTCTCATCACTCTTTTATAGGCTGACAATAGGATTTAGCTAGACTCATTACTTTCATATCTCAATCATTATCTGTATATCATAGACAGGTTCCTGTCGTTTCGAGATTTTATATCTCAAGAAGAGATACTATCTAGCCAAATTTCTTAGTTGCTAATCTTAGCACAATTTCATAGCCTTTAAAAGTCTAAGGATCATATTACAATGCTGCTCATGTTCCATTTATACTTTAGACTCTATCAATATTTCAACTATTTACTCATGTAAGAATGCCTCATTCTTCAGGCTTATATACTTCACAAGGCAACTCATTACCCTTGTAACTTCAATAGGAACTCGTAAAATTCACTCCGAGTTCGAATCATTATCTTATGGACAGCAATCTTCAATCTTTTATCTAATGACGCTTTATACTGAGGCTAGTCTTATTTACTCCTCATGTATCTCTAATCAGATCAATAAAGCGTCTATTTTCACGTAGATGAATACTTGTTCTTCACCAGACTTCATTAATGATAGAAATTTAATATATCGTTTTTGATTTGTCTACAACTCAATATCATTTGTATTTCTCTCATTTATACTTATACAGACAATTTCATTATTCTCAATTTTTCATTATCTGTATTTTCGTCATTCAGACCTTTACACGTGAATTTCATTATTCACACAATTTTCAGAGTTATTTTCTTAAGCTTTTCGGATTCTTTCTACATCCTCCGATATAAACTTAGAATTTAACTTCATATTTAAAATCAAATCAATGTTATCTCGATTCCTCTAATTTATATAACTTTGGAAGTTTTATCGGAAATCAAATCTGATACTTTCTTTAATCGTACCTTTCTTATCATCTTGTGACCATCGTTCTTTAACTTTTCATCTGATGATGCCTTTTACAAGGATTGCTCCTATACGCTCCTTATACATCTCCGATTAAATCATATCTAAGCCATCACTTCCATATAGGTATTTATTTGTTCTTCATAAGAACTTTAGTGTATAATAAAAAAAAAATTTTGTACATCATTTAATTCATCCTCAAATCATGTCATTTGTATTACCATCCTTTACATCGATAAATGCGAATTTCATCATCTATAATATTTTCCAAAAATCATTTTCGTAAGCTTGTCGAATTTCTTCTATATTCTCCGATATAAGCTTAAGAATAAATTTCATATCCACAATCGAGTCAACATTAACCTGATTCCTCAATCTATATTACTTTGGAATTTATCGGGATTCTCATCCGACAGTTTCTTTAACCACACTTCTTTTATCATTTTGGACCTTCATCATTGTGTCCCATCATTTCACAGTGTAGTTTCAAGGCAGAGACATTCCATATCCAATTCATTTTGATACCTACTCTACCTTGATTTCATTACCTAGTCATGCTTTACAGCGTTACGAATCTCATTCTGGTAAGCTGTATCAAATACAATGGTTCTCAACACACTTCACAGCTACCCGTTTCAATTCCGTTATTCACTCTAAAACTATTTCCATTTACTGAATTCAGGGTTAGTTCCTTTGAGTATATTCTCCACGAGGTTTGAACCTTGGCACCCTTACGTACCTAGTTCCTTACACTCGGGTTACCATTGAGATACTTATAAGAGCCTCGCCCGTTCATATCGACCATCGACGAGCATTCCCTAGGCGATCCTTTCACCTCAGGTTTACCCTTATTGGTGAGTCGGCGATGAGATAGTTCGTCTATATCTCACAACACATAATCCACTACGGGTCGCCCACCATTGGGTCGCCTATCACAGTTCTGTCTCAAAGGTCCTGAAGAACTTAGGTTAGCGGTCATCTTCTTCTTATCACTTGACTGTTCTTATAATTATCCTCTAATTCACAGTACTCCACACAGTACCTCATTCTGTAGCACATATTCCAAGATACGTCGGTTCTATGTACGATTATCTGTTTGATACCTCAAAGTAATGAAAATGTACAGAACCATAAGTAATCACACTAGTATGTATTTCATTATCTGTACTTTTCACCTCATCAGTCAATTCTTGTAATCATTTCACTTTTCATAGTATTTAACGATCCCATTCAATACACTCTAAATTTTTCGACCCTTACAGTCAATAACCGGGTCAATCATCTGATGACATTCCACTACACTCTTTGGATCGCATCATACCGTTTTATTGTGAAGCCCCGGATTTACCGTTTCTTTCAGGGATTTACCGAGCCACTTCACTCATCCGTACTCGTTTTATTGTGAAGCCCAGGATTTACCACTATGGCCCAAAGTCCACTCGTGGGGGGGCCCTGGCCGCCTCACTCAACCGTACTGTTATCCCCTATGGCCCACAGTCCACTCGGGGTTTTTCTTTCGCGTCCGTAATTTAAGTGTTAGTGGAATCAGTAATAAGGATCATTAGATTCATATGACATCTTCTATGCCATTAATAATTCCATTACTATCAATGGATTCCAATTCAGCTCGGTTTTTAACACTATTCCGAACATCGCCCAATATAGGGGCATTTTCGTCATTTCGACATTTATTTCTATCTCCTCAATATCCATTTAAATCAATGAACTAATCATCTATATGTTGATAGTATCCTTTCTGATACTTATAACAGCAATTTAGATCTCATTCGATTTTTTGACAGAGAAGTTCACTAAAATCCACAATGGGATTATTTTGCTTGTAATTCAGCTTTATATCTTTGATTTCTCTGTCAAATCGATCAATTTCAACTTCTGGTGATCTATTTTGACTCCCGATAAAATTTTATGGGTAGGGGTATTTTGGTCATTTTTGGCTAAAAATTTTCTCTCTCTTCAAATTACCCTCAATCGGGGATCTTAAAGTCTATTTAATGATGATATTTCATTCCCCTACTTCATACCATCACTTTCAGGTCTCAGTTCGGTTCGAACAGAAAAGTACTAGTGGGGCCCTCACCGAGTCCATTTCTGTTCCTTACCGAACAGGCCTTCATATAGATTAGAAGAATCACCAATTTTTTGAAAATTTCTGAGCCTATTTTCTTCTTTAACATTCTCAGTTTATACTTTCTCATTCCCTTTAAATCATTTTACCCCATTTACAATCATTTATTTTCTCTATGTATTCAGACGACACAGTACTACCGGGGATGTTTAACTCTTTTCTTTCCAAAGTATCCACAGACATCAGGCCAACCAATGCTCTGATACCATTAATTCTGTCACGACTCGTGACCACATTTTTCATCTTCTTATACACATCTTAATCGGTTGGGCTGTCTGTGATACTTCACTTGTACTGACTGTTAAACAATTTTACAATGTATTGTTTATATTATACACATCCCCTATTGTAATTTATCAGATAAGTAGTACTGTTGACATGTCTAAATACAGAGAATAAATGATCATACCTCAAATAAACAGTCGGTCTGACACATTGTTCTTCGTGTACAGCCAGGATCCACAATCCACTGAACTCACATTCATCAAAACCTGAAATGTTGAAAATTAAGGGGTGAGCAAAACCACAGCTCAGTAAGAGAATTATATGCCTCACTTGATACTTAGCTTCCTACATGCTGAAAATCTTTTTCATTTTTCCTATGGGCTCTAGGCTCGCATGTAGGAAGGATACTACAGTCGGCTAGGGATCCGAATAGAGTAAGGTAGGTATTTTAGAATACCATACTTGTTACGGAACCTAGAAGCAACTGTAGAGAGAAATTTTCATTTCGTTTTGAATTAATCAATCCTCTTCCTTTTTCAAAACTTCCATAATTTTTTTCATATTCTTTTCAAAATAATGCTTCTACGAAACAAAGCATTTAAATGAAATAATTAATATTCGTATATTCCTTGGAAAGAATATTAGTTAAATCATCATCTTATTTCTTTAAAACTCATTTCATGTTTTAATGTACTCTTTTAATTAGTACCGTACTTTAAAAAGCAAAATAAGCTATTAAAATCTATTTCATTCTTAAGTTCACAAGGCATCATTCTTTTTATTAGTATGATTAAGTGTGAAAGAAACGAACTTATTGTAAAGACCGGGAGTGCCTAGATCTTTGTTAACCAGGGATTTACCACCCCAGTGCCTTACTCATCCGATATATCACACACATCATATGTCATATGCACCAGATCTATTTCATCCTTTGACATTTGTCGAATTCACGAATCACAATCACTTACTTATCATCACAATATCCTACAGAATTTCTTACTAACTCATCAGAACTCGTGTAGCACTTAGTTCCCGAAGGACTCTAGAGGTGGCTCCCACGGTACAGTCGTCGAGTCTCTGCTCGGTTTGGCCTTTACTAAAACATCGGAACACATGTAGCACTTAGTTCCCGAAGGACTCTAGAGGTGGCTCCCACGGTTCAATCATCGAGTCTCTGCTCGATATGGCTTGTACTGAAACATCAGAACACGTGTAGCACTTAGTTCCCGAAGGACTCTAGAGGTGGCTCCCACGGTTCAATCATCGAGTCTCTGCTCGGTATGGCCTGTACTGAAACATCAGAACACGTGTAGCACTTAGTTCCCGAAGGACTCTAGAGGTGGCTCCCACGGTTCAATCATCGAGTCTCTGCTCGGTTTGGCCTGTACTGAAACATCAGAACACGTGTAGCACTTAGTTCCCGAAGGACTCTAGAGGTGGCTCCCACGGTTCAATCATCGAGTTTCTGCTCGGTTTGGCCTGTACTGAAACATCAGAACACGTGTAGCACTTAGTTCCCGAAGGACTCTAGAGGTGGCTCCCACGGTTCAATCATCGAGTCTCTGCTCGGTCTGGCCTTTTCCATTTGACATATTCCATGTCATGTAAAATATTTCCCTTTTTAACATGTCACCTATCATTTATGGATTCTAAGATAGATGTTAATCTTGTCGTACTATAAACCCCGGAGGGTAAAAGACTAAACCGGTCAAATCTATGACCATAATCTATATTGTCCTCGGTAGATCACGGATCAGGTGTCGACCGGGACTAAACATGTCACATATCATGCATCAGCATGATAAGAATACCAACCAGTCTCAAAACCGTATTTTTCATCATAAAATACACCTTTATGGAATTTATATAATTATATAATTCCATGATTTAAAACCATAAGGGTTATAATCCTTTAGTGAATACTGATAAAAATATTCATAAAAATATTCACTATATTTCACTTCATCTTTCGTCTCGTAATTCGTGTAATTTATCTATTCCGAGAATTTTCGGTGATTTCATTATCAACATTCTCGAATACATGAATATTCTAAAGTTCCATCTCATTATATTCATATTTTATGAAATTTAGAAATTTCCTCATGTCTCGTGATTTACTATCGAAATTCGGAAATAAATCATTTAATATGATTTTATAAAGTTTTTCTAAAATTTTCGGCAGCATAACGGCTGCCGATTTACTAACCTCCTGCACGGAAAATACAGTTTAAAATCTTTCAGCCAGTACTTCTTCCCAAATTATTTTCAGCAAATCATGCATCATAATAATTTTCATAAAATAATTGCATAAAATATTTCAATTAAATTATGCAGACTGAGTATCCTTAAAGTGCTGCACATGCATCCCTTACCTTTTTCCGGGTCGACGAATTCCGCTTATCGATCGCGCTCGCACTCCATTTCTCCCGATTCCTTATCCCGATTGCTGAAAATAATTGCTGGAATTAAAATTCTAATTTTTTAGAATTTTTCATAATTTATTTAATTTTTTTCTAAAATTAAATTCTCGGGGAATTTCTTACCGAATTTGTAAAATCCTGGGTTGTCGAATTTCCGGGAATTTTCCGAATTCCCGAAATTCTCCTTTTTTCCTCTTTTTCCTCTTTTTCTTTTCTTTCTTTCTTTTCTTTTTCTTTTTCTTTTTCTTTTTCCTTTTTCTTTTCTTTTTCTTTTCTTTTTTCTTCTTCCTTTCCCGGTCAGACCGGTTCAGACTGGTCCAAAGCCCTTCCTCGCCGGTTCCTCGCCGGCGGCCGGTTCTCCGGCTGTTCAGGCATCCCTCAGCTGGCCGGCTACACTACGGACTTGCCGGTGCCCTCCGTTTGCCCTGGATCGGCGGCACGGCGGCGGATCGAGGCGATTTTGCCTCGGTTCTTCTTCCTCTTCGCCGGCGTTCCTCCGCCGTCCATTGTGCCTCCGATGGCCTCCATCAACTTCCTCTCCCTCCGGTGAAGCTTCGGTGGCAGTGGAGGCCACCGATTTGGCCGGCATCGCCGTCGGCCATTTCCTCTTCTTTTCCGACGTTTGCTTCTGTTTCTGTCGAATCTGTTTCTCTCTTCACGCCGCCGGCAGCGTCTTCCCTCTCTCTGGCCGGTGGCGTCTCCTTCTCCTTCCTCCCTCGCCGGCGGTGGCGGCTCCGCCGCCATCAGCCCTCTGTGGCTGGGGAGGTTCGGGTCCTTCCCGTTTTTCTCCTCTTTTATTTTTCTGTTTTGTTTCCTTTTTGGTTTATTCCCCTTTCCATTTTTAGTCTATCACCTACTATATACTATACAATATATTTTATACTTTATACATATACTATATATTATATACTACACATATATTAATTCATACATAGTATAAATATTTATATAGATATAATATAACAATATATCTACTTTATATTTATGTTATACAATTTAAATAATATAATAATATTTGCTTATTTATATAGTATTGTACTATATATATATATATTTAAAGAGATACATACATATACATATATGTATATTAAGTATTACAAAAATGTATATCTAGTATATATATATATATATATGTATATTTATATACTTAAAGTTAAATAACATATGTGTATACAAATTATATAAATGCTATAATAAAATATTTATACAGATAAACTTTTATATAAAACCACATTTACTTTTCTTATATATTCATATACTTTTATTTAAAATTATAATATATATATTTCATATATATATATCTGTACATATATATTTATAATTATATAAATACATTTTATAATATACACATGTCTTTATTTAAGACAAAATAGTATATATTTCATTTTATAATATATACTAATATTCATATACATACATATGTATTTATATAAAAACATGTGTAAATATATTTATATAATTTAATTATATAAATATATAATATACGCATTTTTATTTTATAAATTTTGGATTTCCATTAATCCAATTTAAATTCCTCCAATACTTATTTTCAATATTTCTAATTTCCAATAAATGGAAAAATTTACGGTTATCACAGGGGATGCTCGCCGATGGCCTGGTGAGACGGGCGAGGCTCTTACATAAATTGTCTCAATGGTATCATGAGTGTAAGGCTCAGGTACTTGAAGAGTACCAAGGTTCTAGCCTCAAAAACGCGCTCAAGGGATTATTCTTGAGTTCTTCAAGACCCTTGAGGCAAAGCCGTGAGGTGGTCGACCGTCGAAGCGGACAATACGTAAGTGGGAGTGGAGAATTGCCTATCTCACGTGTAAGGGTAAACCTGGGGCGTGTGTGATCGCGTCTCACCAAGCCATTGGCAAGCATCCCCTAGGCACCCTCGCCTCAGGTTTACTCTTACACGCGAGATAGGCGATCGCCCACTCTCATTTATGTATTGTCCACTTCGGCGGTCGCCCACCTTATGGCTTTGTCTCAAGGGTCTTGAAGAACTCAAGAATAATCACTTTAGCGCGTTTCACATGTCTCGAATCCTTGACCTCTTGCAAGTGTTAAGACATGCTAACCATTAGGTGTAAGAGCCTCGCCCGTCTCACCAAGCCGTCGGCGAGCATCCCCTAAGCGCCCTCACCCCAAGTTTACTCTTACACGCGAGATAGGCGATCACCTACTCTCACTTACGTATTCTCCGCTTCGACGATCGCCCATCTCACGGCTTTGTCTCAAGGGTCTTGAAGAACTCAAGAATAATCCCTTGATCGTGTTTCGCATGTCTCGAACCCTTGACCTCTTGCAAGTGTTGAGACATGCTAACCATTAGGCCTTCGCTCACCTCACGGCTTTGTCTCAAGGGTCTTGAAGAACTCAAGAATAATCCCTTGAGCGCGTTTCACATGTCTCGAACCCTTGACCTCTTGCAAGTGTTGAGACATTCTAACCATTAGGCCTAGGCCTAATGGTTAGCATGTCTCAACACTTGCAAGAGGTCAAGGGTTCGAGACATGCGAAACGCACTCAAGGGATTATTCTTAAGTTCTTCAAGACAACGTGTTTTTATGTAAAAGCCTCGCCCGTCTCACCAGGCCGTCAGTGAGCATCCCCTAGGCACCCTTGCCCCAAGTTTACTCTTACACGTGAGATAGGCGATCGCCTAGTCTCACTTACGTATTGTCCGCTTCGACGGTCGCCCACCTCACGGCTTTATCTCAAGGGGCCTGAAGAACTTAGGACATAATCCCTTGAGCGTGTTTTCACTGAGGCTCGAACCCTAGTATCCTTAAGTACCCGAGCCTAATATGAGTGTAAGGCTCGAGTACTTAAGGGTGTCAAGGTTCGAGCCTCAGTGAAAACGCGCTCAAGGAATTATGTCCTGAGTTCTTCAGGCCCCTTGACATAAAGCCGTGAGGTGGGCGACCGTCGAAGCGGACAATACGTAAGTGAGAGTGGGCGATCACCTATCTCGCGTGTAAGAGTAAACCTGGGGCGAAGGCACCTAGGGGATGCTCGCCGATGGCTTGGTGAGATGGGCAAGGCTCTTACAATAACTGTCTCCCTACTTAATCCATATATGATATGTTTTGATAAGTAGTGAAATGATAAGTGAGTAATTGTTTTGTTTTGAACGTATTGAAGTGATATCAATAAAGGTAAAACGGCCTATGTGGTTTAGAGATTGATATGGTATATCTCTCAAGACTCATGAAGGAGGAATGAAATTGTGTTCGATAGAAATGATAATGGAATGACCTAGCATAATTTGGTCTAAGATAGGTCATGCGATGGTCTGAAACTTAAGCTATTTGTTGAGCTTAATTCAAGGATGTTGTTTTATAAAGTCATCCATACTTGTGGTCTCACACCAATGAAACTAATCGAATAAAAGTATATGGTTTGATTGAAAGTACAATCTTGCCCTAGTTTTGAAGGCTATTTGAATTTGAAATTATAAGTTTGACTTATACAAATTTGAATTTTATGGGATTATGCGATCTTAATGGATTTCAATAAATTACTATTATTGATTTGATTTATTGAATCTGACCCAAAAGGGCTTGAGCCTGTCCATAATAGTGGTAGAAAATTATTGGAACTTATCCATCATGTGTGGTGGGAAAGTGAACTTTATTGAGATGTTTCAAGAGGAATAAATGCCTAACCCCTTAACGAATTCGAAAAGTGTATTGAATTATGTATATCTCAGAAAAGTATTGTCACTAATCCATATACTTTGAAAACTATACGACTCTAAAAAAAATAAAAAGATGCTTTCGAGTTGTGGATTGACCAAATAATTGGGCTTTGAAGCTAATATGAAGTAGATACGACCTCAGTAATAAGTTATAACGTGTGAATTATAATTTAAGAATTATCAAACTTTGGATTATTTGGGTATAGAGAATATGAACAAAAAAAAAGGGAAAGCATCAACACAAGTCTAAGGTAACAATAATAATCAATTTGTAGAACCAAATTCTTTAAGGTAGAGAGGATGTGAAGATCCCAAAACTTTGCACCGGGTTCATAAATTCTTGTACGAATGAAGTAAATTAAATGTTGAGATGTGAATTGGAACTTTCATTTTTATGAAGTGCTAGAATCAAGAGTTGGAGTTAGTGCCTTGGATGAGAAATAATAAAATAAATGATTAAGATTAATGTATATATTTATAAGAGGTGTATACATATAATAATTAAATAATATATATCTTCATATAATTAAATACACGAGGAAATAAATAAATATATATATATGTGTGTGTGTGTACACACACACTTACTAAACTTAATATGTGTGTGTATGTGTGTGCAAAAGCAAGGGAAATAAAATAATTCAATATACATATAAAAATATATAAGTATAGATATACATATTTGTGTTTATATTACACCCATATATATATATATATATATATATATATATATATATAATGTACTAAATAGAACAAAATAGTTGAATAAATATATGGTATAAAAGCAAAAATATTTATGTAAAATAAATGAAAAAATATTTTTATAATATAAAATTATATAAATGAAAAGGTATAAATATATATTTGTATATAATGATATGTATATATATAAATTCATGGATTAATATACATGGGTGTATATATCGAGAGAGAGATTTAAATTATAAGGGAACTTATAAGAATAATAATAAAATTCATACATATATAAAATAAGTAAATTATATCTATAAAAAAAATTAGATAAATATAATAAAATACGTGATTGGCTTCTAGAGGAAGCCAATCACTTATTTCACTTGCTCCTACAGTGGGAGCAGGCATTGAAACTGTCACACTCCAATTATTGAAAATCAAAATTAACTTTTTTCAATTTCACATGATCAGTCGGGCTGTGCTCAGTGTTCTCACTATGATATTAAGCTGAACTTCCTTAGCTAACTCAATATTTAAATGTTCAGATAGGTCCTAGTACACAAAATTACAGTACACATTTGTTTTTCAATACAAATACCCAATAACAAATACTATAATCGACACTCAGATTCCTTTAGTTTACTGTTTACATCCCTTTATACATTAGAGTACTGTACAATAAATGTCAGAATATCATACCTACAAGGTACGACATTGAAACCTCGTAGGCATCCAATCAAAACTTTTTTTTAATGATCGGCTATCATTGCAAATAAATCTATAAGGTAAAAAGGGTGAACTTACGCCCAGTAAAAAATAGATATAAAAGAACTGATACTAGGCATTCGATATACATATGTTGAAAACATATATTTCATAAATATGCAGTCAGTATTGAAAATAATATGAAGGAACTCTCTACTGGAAGGGATACTATAATCAGTTAGAAGTACCAAGCTAATTATGGAAGATGCTTTAGAGCACCTCACTTGTCCCAATCCCTAAATCCGACTAAAGGGAATTTCTAAAAACTTACAGAGAAGGAATTTATGCGAATCAAATCAAGATTAAACCTTTCAAATTTGTAGTGACAGTACTCAACAGTAAAGAATCGTTATCAAATGGTTCAGTAAAATATCCGATAAATCATTTAGTTCACCGTTCAATAAATCATTTTATAAATAATTCAAAAATCAATTCAGTAAATAGTTCAACAAATCAATCAAAAATCACTCGTTTAAGATACAGTTCAAAAATCGTTCAAAGAATCACACGCTTAGAAAACTATTTAGAAAATAAATAAGAATTCACTCACTTAAAATATAGTTCCGACAATTGATCAGAAAATCAAACACTTTAAAAACCTTTCATAAAATCGATCAGAAATTGCTTGTTGAAGACACGATTCAGAAAATCAATTAGAATTATATGCACAGAAAATTTTTAGAAAATCAATCAGAAGTCACTCTTCCAAAGTATAATTCAAAAAATCAGTCAAAATGTCACATGTTCAGAAAACTGTTCAGAAATAACTCAGTAAATACTTAATAAACAGTTAGTGAATCGAGTCAGTAAATAGTACAAGAACCCTTTTCCTAACACTTAAACTTCAGAGCAGACTACAGAATATATTAGAAAAGGAATTCATGTATTTCAAAATCAGAATCATGACAGTTTATCATTCAAAATTCATTTTCAAAACCGTATAATACAGATATCTTAAATCAATCAAAAACCATGCAGATTTCAAATGTTCAACTGACATTCATATAATCTTAAATCAGTTAGAAACTATATAGATTTCAAAGTTTAAATAATGTTTATAATTTCAGTATCAAACCATTTTTAGATTTCAAAGTTCAGATATCAAAGGTTCAAAAATCATTCAATATCAGATAAATCATAATCATTTCAGAATTCAAAGTTCAGATATGAAAGCTTTAAAAATCATATTAATTCAAATAATTAGTTCCCAAAACTCTTCGTAAACAAAACAATACAATAGACAGTTCTATAATACAATTCAATAAACCGTACAGAAATCAATTCGATAAAACATATTCAGTAAACGTTCAAAAATCAATACAATAAACAATATCAGTGGAGATCTGGCAACACCTAGTAGAATCATGCACTAAAATAATCAGAAGACATATGGGTGTAGTCTGAAGGGTCCATAGAATACACTGTTCAAGTGATAACTATGGATGCTAAAATCATTGATGACATGACCTGGTCAAACAGTGAAGTCCACTCACTCACTCAGAATAGCACGATTTACCTGAAGGCTACTATGGGGCCAACAATCTCAAAACATTATTAAATACGTATTTTATTATAACGACTGGCATACCCACTTTGTGCTAGGATGCGCCTCTAGTAGCTAATCACTTATTCCAAATCAAAGTATTTATAGAAATCGAATCCAGTAAAACTTATCTTTAGTCAATTCATAAAGCGTTAAAATAAAAAATCATTACAGTTGAATTATAAAAATTCACCAAATATCCTCAATACAAAAATCAATGTTTAAAATATTTTATTTATGCATAACAGTAACATGAAAACGTAAGTAAATCATGAAAAGTAGGAAAATACTTAAAAATAACATTGTAAACTAAGTTGCATTTTTCAGTATGCACTTATATCATTTAAAAACTTTTATTCCAAAACATGCTTTTTCTTTCATTCCACTCACAAAATCATACCAAGCAATGGTTTAAAGGTTTGGGCTTGGTTAAAGAAATTTTAGCAGCATAACGGCTGTACCTAAACTAACCTCTTTGCAAGAAAACATAATTTATAAACCACAATTCCATTTCTCATTTCCAATCAAACCATCAACTCAATCTCATAAAAACCATATTTCATCAAAAACATGCAACACAGTATCCCTACACCTATATGTATCCCTTACCACTCAGTTTGTTGCAGTGATACTCGTTAGCAACAGTATCATTTTCTGACTTCTGAGCTGAAAATCACCACATAATTACAGTCAATTATTCACACTTCAATTATAAAGAATAATTAGCTCTTTAAGACTTACTATAATACCTACAGCACTTGCCATTTCGGTCTATTTCATACTGGTATCAACATTGCAACTACCGTCAAATCACCTCCATTTTTGGTTCTGACTCCACCAGAAGTCTTCTATTAATTTATACAATTTTCTAGGACTCAATTTATATCAATTTGAGCATGAATTCCTCATGCTCTTGTCTTGGCCGAATTGGCTTAGCATGGGTACGCACTATGTTTCTACGATTTAAGGTCGTAATCGCGTTCTAGATATTCTCTACACTATTTCTACACCACTTTTGCATTGAACACAATCACACACACAAATGGGCTACCTTGGCCGAAACCCCTAAGGAAGGATTCTCATGATTTCAATTCAATCTAAGCTAAATAATTATCTTTTCCTTTTCAAAAGCGTAAGACAATTTTCATAAAAATGACCTAATTTTTCATTGATCATGAAGTTATTTTTTGTTAGTCAATCTTATTTTGCCAACCAAATACAAAAAAAATATAGAAATTATTTTTTGAAAGTTATTTTTAGTGAATCAAATGAAGTCCAATGAGTATTACTATTGTGAATTCGAGATAAGCCCAACGGATTTGGATAAAAAAAATTAATGGTGTTTAATCAATAATTGAGTGGGTTGAATTTAACAATAGAAAGTAGTCCAACGAGAGTAAAGTTGAATGTTGAAGTGTCCAAACAATTTTGTGCAAAAATTTAACCCTGAAACGATTTTGAAAACATATATGTAGGAAGTCATTATCAAACTTTTTTTAAGTGCCATTGGACATTTTAAAAAATTACCTTTTAAATAAATGTGCAGCCGAGAAGAAAAGAGAGCAAAGCTCTTGGTTTCAAGAAGAAAGGTGAGAAGCCATTCTTATTTAATCTTGTTTGGCTTGGAATTCATGGAAACCATGATATATGAGCTTGCATGTTAATGTGGAGGCAAGAAAGGGTGAAATCGATAGTGTATGAGTAAGGAAGGGCTATTGGATTTTGAGGAATTTTAAGTGAAGGAGCTCAAGCCAAGAGGTGATGAAGAAATCATGTTTTTGAAGCTGTCAACCAAGGTGGTTTGAGGTAAAATTAAGTGTTTTCTTACATGCCATTTAGTTTTGCAATATAAAGAAAGATTTGAGCTAATTTAATCTCATTTGAAATGGAAGAAAGAAAGATTGAATTGGCTGGAATTACATGGTATGTTGAAGGAGAACCTAAACCAAAATGTTGGTGTTAGGCAGTTTTCGTTTTGGCTGAAGGATTGACTATTGGAAACTTGGTAAGTGAGGTAAGATTCTAACCTTATAATGCTTGAATGTTGAGGATGAATGTGGAACTAAGATGATTTGCAATGGTATTGTTGTGGTTTGAATGAATTGATAATGAATGTGTATACTATTTGAGTATCCTGTTTTGGATCTTATGTTTGAAAATTTAGTTTGGAGGTATATAATTACATAAATTCTGGAAAACTTATGGTGTATAGCCTTATGAGTTAGGAGTAAGTCAGTTTTAGAATTTCTGGATTTGGAGTTGTGTAGCTTGAGATATAGGCAAATGAACACAGGACATTCACTGTAGTAGGTAAGGGGCCCTATGTCAACTTTGAAATTGTATAGAAAATAGCCCAGAATGAATTTGGTTGAGCTATAGAATTTGAAAAATGTAAATGAGTTAAGAATAGCATGGTTTTGAGTTTGCACAATTTGGACAACCATGCAATTAGATATGAACCAATTTGTGCACAGAGGTCAGTGGACAGTTCTACTAGAATGCACATGAAAATAAAGTAACTTTGTGGAATTACTAAAAATGATTCAGAAATGATAAAATCATGAAATTTATCTTTTTGAATATGGAATTGAATTAGGATTCACATGGTCTTGAATTCATGAACTTTAGATATCCCTATAATTAGTAATGTAATTTTTAATGCACAAAGGTTAGGAAACCACCTTGCCTAATGTGCTAGAATTGGATAGAACATCGAAAAATTGTTGAAAACAACACAGAATAAATTAGAAAGTGAGCCTTACACTTATGAATAGGGAATTGAGTCAAAAATAATTCAAAATTTACAACTTGGCAATTAGATTTCGAAATCTTCACTTAAGGTCAACACAATACCATAAGGTCCGAAATCTTAAAAGGTAGAAATGGACCAAGTAGGCTATAAGTAGTTCAAGTGAACGAAAAAGACAATAAACGGTACTAGTAATATTTGAATAATTTTGGAAACACTGCCAAGTATCATTTCTTGCTAAATTATAAAGTGCTTAATGTTAACTTATGATTGGAAGTATAGAGATTGATTCAATCTACTATGTGTTATGTAAAGGGCTGTCCTAAGGACTAAGCTTGACCAGAAGTTCGCTTACACTGCGAGACTTATTAGGCGATGGAGAATTGATCCGTAAGCTAACGAGTGTAAGTAACCCTAAGCAACTGCCTTACATCCAGATTGATTGAGTTTGGAAATTCTGATTTGGTATGGGATTTATGGTAAAATGTTGCATAGTGAACCTTCCTTGACTTTTGGTTTAGCTTTAGTGGAAATGGTTTATAAGTATGTTAAAGGCTCGCAAGTTCGGTTTTGTTTGATACATATTACATAGTCAAGTAACATTTCAAAATATTTTAAGGATTTAAATTAAACCTCTAATTTGCAATGATTTTACTATTTTGACTTATAACTTTGTTGTCAACATAAATGCTTGTGAGTTTTGGATTATGATTTTAATTCCTTATAAACTATGATTTTGCTATGAGGTTAGGGAAGAAAGATTTGTAAATGATTATTGGATTTTGTTTTAGACTCGAGGTATTGAGACCTTAAGGCACCGTGTGAGAATTGTAATTTTCTTAAACCAATCATATATTTAACGTGTAATTTAAGTGAATATAATACAATAATGTAATTTCAAGATTTCCAAATATAAGATCATGGTTCATATCATGGAAACAAAGTCTTCGAGAATAAACGTGGAATGTATTTTTATACAGTATAGACAATGTTCGCTAAATGGATACGAAAGGAGTTAAAAATTATAGGTATATATAGAATTACGTACATGCAAGAACCAAACCAAATGCACGCCATGTGCATGCATGCATGCATGCATATATAAACTAAACGTATGGCATGTGCATGCATGCAACGTGCATGCATGCCATACTTGTGTACATACGCACGTATAAGATTAAATATAAAATATTTATAGATATAAACATAAATGATCAAAAAAATACAATATATATATGTATAGATATATATAAATTTCATATGAAAACATATGTATTTATATGTTTTGAAATAGATATATAAACAAATATAAATATATTTGAAAGAACAAAAAATTTATATATATATATATATATATACACACACACACACACACACACACACCATGGATAAATAAATATACACAAGTATATGGTGTGTAAATATATGTATGCAAATGTTTATAAATTAAAATAAGATAAATATATATATTATAGGTATTTAAAATATACATAATATATATATATATATGTATCATGTCTTAAGATAAATGTGTGTATATATATATATTGTACATACCTTAGAAAATGATAAATATATATAATATCTTTTAAAATTAAAGATTATGTTTTTAAAATAAATAAATAATAGTAATTAAAAAACAAATAAAAATAAAAATAAAAAATTATTATTTTATTGGTTGGTGGGAAAATATCCCACCAACCCATCAACATCAAGTCAAGGACTTTATTTAAAATTTTAGCCTACAAATTTAGGCTTCCATATGATATTTAAGAATGATAAGATGTGTAAAAAACATAATAAAATCTATTGAATAAAGATATTGAAATTTATAATCCTCATATTTAAAAACAAACATAAACAAATAAAAGACTATAAGACACAAAAGATTATTAATTTATTTTTCACTTTCTCTATCTAATGATTTACTTATATAATGTGATTTGTCTTGTGCTTCATCATCTCCACCTAACCAATCTTTAATAATCTATTTTTTTTATTTTTTATTAGTAGTGTATTTAATAAACAACTAGATTTAAACCCATGTGACATTTTTAATTTATAATAATTTCTTAAAAATAGAATAGAATTACAAAAATTTATTTTTGAAATACATGTTGATTAATGTAATAAAAAACTTGACGCAAATATAGAATACACAAATTGAAAAATAATTTGAAATCAAATACTAGTTAAAATTAAGTATCATAAATCTTAAATATTAAATAAATAAATAAATAAATTAAATAGCTACAATTTTAATGAAAATAATTCTTATTACATTAATTATTAATAGATTATTGATTAATATTGCATAGTTGAAACTGATTTATTTTTAAAATTTGAATTTAAATGACTCTAAATTAATCATATAAAATAAATTAATGTTGAAAACTCTATTTTTTAGGGTTTTTAAAAAATTATTTATAATAGTCTTACACATAAGAGGTAAGTAAAGTAAAAATGTAAATTGAATAAAAATGATTTATTATTTAAGTTTTTTAAAATTTCAATTAATTTAAAATAATTAATTATAATATATGTTTCAAAAGAATAGTTAATTTGTATGGATATTTTCTTTTTTTTTAATCAAAGAAAATAATTGAACAGATAAATAAATAAATAAAATGATTGAACAAATAAATCTGAAAAAAAGGAATGAAATGAAAATTAAAAAAAAAAGGCATGAAAGTTTAATTCAATACAAAAATATATAGATTTAAATATCCAATTTTAATTTTTTTGATAAATTATTTAAAACCTTAATATAATTCCGATCAAAATATATGAATTTTTTAATTTAAAAATAACATAATAAGTGATAAAAGAAATTTTAAATTCTAAGATAAATTTTATTTTATTTAATGAGGATAATAAAGTTGAAATCTTTTTTTTTCAATTTCAAATATTTTAAAATTGAATAATTGATTGAATAGGATTATTTTATAAAAAAATTAAATTTAAATTATTATTCAATGTATAAAAAAGTTAAGCTATCTATGTAAAAAATTTTATTTTTAATAAGAGCTTTGGCATTTATATATTTATATAAGATATAAGCTTATTATCAAAAACTGAATCTATTGAAATGAAAAGTGTAACATTATATCAATGATCAGGTGATTTTTAGTGCACATTTATACTTTAACGATAAAAATAATCATTTGACCGTAGATGTCATGTGTTCATATAAACTAAATATGTTAATTTTTTTTTCAAAAAATGCATCCAAGCAAAAAACTTATACCAAAATTAATTATTTTTATAAATATGTTTTTAATGTGTATAGCAATAGTACATGTATATTGATGAAAAATAAGTAAAGAAATTATTAATTGTATGGGATTTTTTTAATTTTAATATATATAAATATAGATGTTTATGTTTTAAAAATTGAAATAGATAATTGATTTAAAAAATAATTACTTTATTTTTGTATTTTTAATTTATATAGATTCCCATCTTTTAGAAAATTGAAAAAAATCATTTTTTTTAGGATATTACACGTTAAATTTTCAGATAATCCACATAGAATGTTTTACTTGTATCCAAATGTTTTGGCTTATATATATATATATATATAATATTATATATATAAAATGTGACATATTATACATTTTATACTTAAAATGAGAATATTATAAATTTATATATCAATAATTCAAATATTTTATAATTAGATTTATTAAATATAATTTTATTTTTATAAATAGGTCAATACGGCACGACATATGAGCTCGTGTGCCATGTCGTACTAGTCTGTGTGCCACGTGCTAGTATTGGCCATTTATGAGTCATACCGTGTCTATCATTGTGTTTAAAAACCTTTAGCTAAGCACAATACACGTATATATATCATGCTTGGCTCAGCCCGCTTATTTAAATACGAGTTATGTCCAGCACGATCCACATTATGCCAAATCGTGTTGGGCAATGACGACCTAACCCGTTTGACATTGCTAATGTTAAGGTACCCCTCGCACTTGCGGTTGGATCTCTCTTGCCATGTAATCTATTTTCTATAATTAGATTAAAAATTAGGTAAAAATGTAGTTTATTATATAAAAACTAGACTACGTTTAAATTAAAAATGTAATCTATTTATAAGTTCAACTAGTTTTCTTCCTTAAACGTGGTCTATAGCAGTTGTTATATTAGACAGTGTTTCAAAAACCATAGTCTATAATACCTAAGAAAAAAACTAGGTCAGAATAAGCTACAATTAAAAATACGTAATCTTTTATCTTAAATTATCCTTTTTAATTGTAGATTATATACTTTTTTTTAATAGTGACATCCAACTTGATCTAAAACAGATTTATTATTATAACTTTAAATCCTTATAATAATAAAGTACGTTTATATATCAAATTATAATCTCTAAGGTACAATTAGATAAAAAGTTAACAAATGAATAAATTATTATTATCTAAAAATAAATAATAATTTAGAAAGTTAATAGTATTAAATTTTTAGTCAAAACAATATTAAACTTGTACTCGTATCGTATCTTAAAAAAAAAAAAACAAAAGACGAAACGCTCGAAATATCAGCTTCCCGCTGCTCTTGGGCTTTAAAAACCGTGTTAACTCAACGTCCTACTACGAGAGAGTAAATAACTGAGTAGAAAGTGTTTTATAAACCCTAGAGAATAGAAATCAAGACGGCAATTTCCCTGTTTTTAAATTATCTTCTCAATCTCTCCTTTCGCCGGTACGGTTCTTCGCTTCTTTCTCTCCTTAATTTCGATTTTCTTTTCTTTTCCTACAAATCAAACTTCAAAGATAGAATGAGGATATCAAATTAGTCTGTTTCCGCTGCCTTCACGTCGCTACATCTTTATGTTTGCAAAGATTGACTCTGCCCGTGAAATCGACTCTGCAAATTCATCTATCATCACGCCATTCTTTGTTCTATGAAAATTTAGAGACGATTGTAATATGTAAACGTGATTGTTATATAATTTTATTTTTAATTCTCGTTTACTCTTGCATTTTAATTTATTCTTAATTTTTACATGCAGATTTTGTTTTGTGGCTTCAATGTTTAATGACAATGCAGCGAAGAGTTAGCCCAAGGTTTCGAAATCTAGCAAATGGCGGTAACTCAAGCTTTGAGACGATATCCAGTGGAAGTGACTCAAAAAAGCCACCAAATATTAGATTTAGCCCCAGACTCCAGCAAATTCCTTTGGAGAAGAGACCCTATTATGGTTGTAACCGGAAGAAGAAACCATTAAATGCTTCTCAAGATAAGCTCATGGTTAAAAAACCCAAAGTTGATCATTCATCGTCAGAGCGTGTATCTGATGTTCATGACCGGGGAAAAGATGCTGTTTCTTTAGAAAACGGTGAAAAAGATGCCGTTTCTTTAAAAGAATCCGGTTCAAAACAGGGAAACCATGGTGATATTTTATCCGATATTCCTGGTATGACTATGGCTATGGAAGTGAAAAATAAACTCAGGCTGTTCAATAACTATTACCTCCACTTTGCTAAGGTGAGGTTTTTTTTTTTTTGCAAGGGTCTCAGAGAAGTAAGCATTGCTGCATGTTTATATTTCTTCTGTAAGCAGGAAAACAAAAAAAATGTTTTACGGATGCTCTGTTGTGTCTTTTTAAGTGAAATACAATTGATTTTCTCACAAAATAATTATTGGATTTTATGTTTTCGAAAGTTGCGATCTGTGAAGAAATGGGTAAACATCTTATCAACCGTGACAATACAGCATTTTGGATAATTTGGATTAATAATTTTTGTTTTGATATCTTTAAATTTTTTGTTGTGATCTAGAATGCAATTAAGATTTAACTATATCTTGATCTGTTTGTGTTCCCGTCTTATTCTCTCATATTTGTTGGATTTTTTGTTGTGATCTAGGAGGCAATTAAGGTTTAATTATATCTTCATTATTTTGTGTTCCCATCTTTTTCTCTCATTTGTTTTTTTTAGTAGTAACAAGGTACCATATCTGTTTATCACAGGAAGAGGAAAAGAGATGCAATAGAGTGGTTAGTGATCATGGAATTGCGAGGGGTAAAATGAAGGATGTAAGCTTCTTAACTATAGTTTTTTATTTTCTTTTCATTTGATTATTCTTTTGGTTTTATTTCTTCATTATCTTCATTATTTTGTGTTCTTATCTTGTTCTCTCATTTGTTTTGTTTATGAAATAATAACAAGGTAACGTATCTGTTTATCACAGGAAGAGGAAAAGAGATGCAACAGAGTGGATAGTGATAATGAAATTGGTAATGGTAAAATGAAGGATGTAAGCTTCTAAACTGTCTTTTTTTTTTTCTATTTTTCTTTTCATTTGATTATTCTCTTATTGTTATTTCTTCATTATATCTTCATTATTTTGTGTTCCTATCTTATTCTCTCATTTGTTTTATTTATGAAGTAATAACAAGGTACTGTATCTGTTTATCACAGGAAGAGACAAAGAGATGCAATAGAGTGGATAGTGATCATGAAATTGTGAATGGTAAAATGAAGGATGTAAGCTTCTTAACTGTATTTTTTTTCTTTTCGTTTGATATTTTCTGTTATTGTTTTTTCTTGGAGCACTTATATTAAGATTTGTTATTAGTTCCTTGTTCACAAAGATACCTTTTCTCTGGAACACTTTGCTATATTTGATTCAATGTAAAAAATTGTGACTTTGATTTTAGTTGTTTTTGGTAGTGCCTTGCATATATCCTAAAGTGAAGTGATGCATTCATCAATTCTCTTAATTTGGTTAGTTGGGTGAAGAAGAAAAACCACGAAGACCTTTAAGAGCTGTATTCTTCTACAGAAATAATGGGTTCAAGAGCCTATGTCTTGAGTCTTGACTTACAAATTTAAAAATTCTCCACAAACTTAAAAGTGATTGCAGGAACCAGTATAAGCAGATAATCATTAAGCAAGTCAAAGGAAAAATGCTAATAATATTTAAGGGATAGGTATGAATTCAATATCCAGCATTATTGGAGAAAAGACATGCAATACCTTTTAAATTGCAATAGTCTTTTGAAGTGTTGATATATTGGCATCAATGTATTCCCTAGTTGGATAAGACATAGGTGCATTAACTCCAAGTTACCCAGTTTTGTTGCTATCTTTGCTGATTTCATTACATAATGATGTTACTGCAATAGAAATAGCACTGCTCTTTGTTCTGGAAGAGTTTTGTATCCTGAGTTTTGTTTAGTTCTATATGCACAAAGCTTTTTGTTTTTTATTTCCTAGATAACAAATATTCTCCCTTCATCCGGCCTCATTTTATATGAAAAGAAAATGCATCAATTCTTTTCTTAATATTGCAAATTTGCAGAAAGAAAATGCATGTGAGGGACATATTAAGCAATCTAAGTGCCAAGGCCAAGTTAAGGGATCTAAGCGCAAAGGTCATGAAAAGTTATCTAAGAGCCAAGGCCATATTAAGGGATCTAAGTGCAAAGGACATGTTAAGCTATGTAAGTGCAAAGCCCATGTTAAGCTATTTAAGAGTAAAGGCCATGTTAAGCTATCTAAGCGCCCTGATCTGAAGACGATTTCTGAGGCAAGTTTATGGTTAATGCTTTGCACATTCACTTCTATGTTTAAGGCCGTATGAAGCTTTTGAATTGGGTTTTATCGTCTACCCACTGCCTCTAGTCATCCTAGGATTTCTTGTGGTTTGGTTACTTTAGTCAATGAAAATGAGATATTTTTGCGGTTTTTTTTCTGTTATTTATCAGTTCTGTCATTGGTCTCCAAGAATTGATGTGAATACATTTAATATGGAGAAAAGCTGGTTCTTGAATTTTTTGATATGTAAAGTTTGTTTATTATCTGCTTGCCACTAAATGACTAAAAAGTTATATTAACTTCCCCATATTTCCTAATATGTCAACATTAAAAGTAATCTTTTTCTTGATTGGTTGATGAAGTACATGTGAAGCCCCTTTTTTTTTCCAATCTCATTTGCATATTTGTATTTTTGAATTCATGACAGATGATGAAGAAAAATGAAATTTTATGTCATGCAAGATACTTTGGACATCTACCTGGTTAGTGAGTGCAGTTCTCCCTGGTATTTTATATTGAAATATCAACTAGTTTGAACAAAAAAAAAATGTCAACTACTTCTGAATGGAATTGTTTTAACTTCAATAACATTGAGTGCTTTTGCAGCATGACACCGACACATACATTATTGTTTTTGCTTCTATAATGTAGGTATTAAAGTTGGGCATCACTTTTATTCTCGAGCTGAAATGGTTGCTGTAGGACTTCATAAACCCTTGCTGAAGGGAATCGATTACACTGGGGAGCCTTACGGGAAATCGGTAGTGCATCTTGTTTAATAGATGCTTTAGGGCACATTTTTTAAGTGCAGTTTTCTTTTTGGTTGTGAATTTTTCTGCTTCAAAAAATTTTGGAATATTGTCTATGTATGTTCACAAGTGGAAGGGGTGAGATATAAAATACATTCATGTTGGTGATGGAAGATTTTACTTCTAGCAGAAAGATTTAACTTAGATCAAGAAGTGCAGGGAGTTAGGGAACAAATTCACTGGCAAGAGAGAACGTTTTGGCTTTTTATACTTTATGTTTGTGTATGAGATATCAAATATTAGGGGGATTCCATTTTGGAGCAGCTGAGCCAGCAGCCATGAAATGATAGCCTCATTAAGTTCAACCGTTAACCTTTAGAAGTCATGCTTATTAGCCATAAAAGTGTTTTTCATATGAAAGAGAATTGTTAATATCTTCAACTTAGATTGGCCTGCACACATAATACTGTGCATTTTGTAAAAAGAGATAATGGCTCATGAACATGCTAATTAACAATTTAGTCTTGGAGTAACAACTGCTGTATACTTTAATTGTGTAATTTATATCTATTTTATTTGCACAAGTTGGGATTATGCTAGGATTTTAAGTGGGTTAGATTTACTTTCATCTAGTTTGAGTTGTTTAGCGACTTTCATAGAGTTTCCTTTTGGTATCCTTATCCAAATAAGTTAAGTAATCTTAGATCCCCTTTAAATACCTATGTAATTTACCTATAAAAATCATTTGCATTATAAGCTTTTCTAGTTTTTGCTCTTTATAATCTCTTGGTGCATTTCAGGAGTATAGTGGCTATACCTTCCCTCTTGCTGCTGCAATTGTGTTGTCTGGCCAATACGAAGATGATTTTGATAATAGGGAAGAAATTGTTTATACTGGTGAAGGTGGAAATGATTTGCTCGGTAATAAACACCAAGTCAAAGATCAAGTTCTGCTTCGTGGTAATTTAGCTCTTAAAGTACGTGAAGTGTTTTGTTCATTTTCTATTGTACTATTCAATCATGTTTACACTCTTTTGATACTTAATTGCTATAACATGAATGCTCAGGTATTAATTAGTAATGACTACAAGTTGACAATATCGCTACTCAAAATCAAAATTTTACCTTTTTAGTACTTATTTTAATAAGTGCATTTACTTTTATTATAATTATGAGATGACATGTATTGCTGAATATCCTCAAGCAAAGTTGCTTAGATATGGTAAGAAAAACAATGCTCTCGCCTATGACATTTCAACTTTGACTTACAAAAATACCATGCTTTAATGCTTTTTAGGTGAAAGCTTTTGAAACATATCCAGTTTCTTCTTTCAGAGACACAATTCTTTTAAACTTTACTAGCAATTTTCACCAAACCTTATGTTAGTGTCAAAGTTATATGTTTTTTACTTATAAACTGGTTATTAGGTGAAATTAGAAGTAAATCATGATTTAATCGAATTATATTTCGTAAAATATAGAGTTTGCATTTTCTGTTATGATCCTTGATCAAAGTGATATAGTAGGGTGGACTACTGTGATTCTTTTTAGTTTATTAGTGCCATCTTCAGCCCATTGAATAATATTTCAAATAGGTGATTTTTTCCATTGGAAATCTCTTCTCTTTTTCTTTTTCTTTTAACTTCCATTGAAAATCTCTTAACTTGATTATAGAAGGAAGAAAATGCCTAATGGTTATGAAGCAAGAGACTTTGACAGCTTAAGATAGATTTAGATTTGGTAAAAAATTGCTCCCTTTTGTAATAAATCATTCATCGGCCAAACCATTATTAAAAATTTTAAAATAAACCTTTTTTTATAGGTGTTTACATATCTAAACTGAATGAGACCTCGTTACCCTTGACCTTTCACCATTATTCAATTCTTAAATTTTATGAAGCTACTGAGCTAGAATGAAGTTAAACATCACATATGCGTGTGCAAGTTTCCTCTCATGTCTACCTAAATACTTTCTGAGCTTAATTTATAGATACAGCCTTTTTTTTTAGGTTTGATTTTGTGTTATCTACATGATGTTATGTTGGATTGAGCTTGGGAGTTGAAGTATTTGTTTACCCTTTTTCTTTTTAACTTTCTTGCAGAACAACAAGGAGCAGTCAGTGCCTGTTAGAGTTATTCGTGGATATAAATGTCATGATAGTTATAGCAAAAGATTATACATATATGATGGCTTGTACAAGGTTAAAAATCTTAAATTTTTAATACAGTTGATCTCTAAAACTAAATTTCTGCCTCCATAAGTTGAACATTTTATTTTGTGTTTGTGCAGGTTTTGTAATATATGGTTGCTTGTATAATGTGTCACTTCGCAATAGAAATAGTACAATTTTTTTATTATCATATGCAATCTTGTATCATGTTTTGTAGCAGTGATGTTTACTATAATTTCTGTGTGTGGAGGATGATTAGTCTTGTCTTCTTTTGCCCTAACAAACAAATAACTTTATTTTCAGGTTTAATGCATTACTTCTCAGCCAGAAGCCAAAAACTTATTTATTTTTCTCATATTGTCACAACAGCAATTCATATGGACGATTTAATGTGATTTCAGATATTGGTTCATCTAGCTTACCTCGATCTATTGGGATAAAAGCTCTGATGATAATGATGATGATGATTGTCACAATAGAAATAAATATTAGGCTCTGCCTCACTTAGAAATAGTATTTGTTTTTTAGTCAAACCAGGATGATAATATGAAGTGGGAATCTTTTCTTGCACTTTTCCCTATTTTCTCCTTATTCTTATTGAGTCTTAAGTTAGTATGCCATAGTACCAATTTATAGAAGTGTTTATTGTCCAATATTATAGATTCTTTCCTCTATTAACTAATATCAATCCATTCTATGTTAGTATTGAACTAATATTAATTTACTTCACCAGGTATGCTCACTTTGTATTTTTACTTTTAATAGGTTACTGACTGTTGGGATGAGAAAGGTATTTCTGGCTTTAAAGTTTTTAACTATAGGTTGAAGCGACTACAAGGACAAGACAAAATGACAAGCCAGAATCAGGTCATTTATTTGTTTATTTTGTTGTTCCCTTGTCCAAATTTTGTCCAAAATTTCTAATTATTTGGCTTTTTGACTGTGATATTCACACAGGCTATTTTATCTATGGATACAAGGAAAATAGACCACACTTGCATGTGTGTGCGCACACACATGAACACATACCTCATTCAATTAATAAGACAGTTCCTGCATTTTTTATTTTTTCATTGGCCTTTTTATCATGGTATCCTAATGAAATTGATAGTAAACTCCGTGGAGTAGAGCCCCTCACATGGTGGTTGCGGAATATGCTTCTCATACTTTTCTAAAAAATTATGAAGTGGCTCATATTTCTTGTGTATTTTTTGGAACTATTCCTTAAACCACATCTATGTTTGCCTTTAATGTTTTGAAGCTTGGTTTATACATGTAACGGGGGCATGGATATTGCTGTGGTCTGTAGCTTATATTGCTTTTCTCACTTTTAGTTTGATTTCTTATTTTAGGTTCACTTTGTGCGAGGAAAAGTTTCTAGAGTTCTAGGATCACCTGGGTATGAACTCCACATGTCTATGTCTCTGGATAGATTATGTAGATATCAAATGCAAATACTATTTATTTTAGGCTTAATAGCCAAATATACCTTCAAACTTTTGCAAAGAATGGAAATAAGCCCTCAATCTTTATTTTGCTGTATAAACCCTTAATCTCTCAAAATAATGTAATTAAGTCTAATTCAATTATAAATTTTTGCAGTAAACTAAAAAGGTTGATGGCTTATAAAACTTTAGCCTCCTATTTATTTTACTTAATTCCATTATTTTAAATGGTTGAGGGTTTATTTATAGTAAAAATAAAAGTTTATGGACTTTTACAATAAAATTAAAGGTTTAGGGTTTATATCCATATTGTGCAGAAGGTTGAGGGTATAATTGGCTATTAAGCCTTTATTTTATGTGCCTTAGTCACACTATTTGACCTAATGTTTTCTTTTTCCCAAGGCTTGTATGCAAGGACATATCAAACGGTCAAGAAGATAAATGCATCCCTGTTTTAAATTTGTATAATCCTTCTGTGGCTCCTACAGGCAAGTATTAAAATATTAAGATTGAGTATATACTTGATACTGGGACTAGATGCCCATGCATGGTAGCAGACTATTTCCTGTATGTGCATGAATACGTCTGTTTATCTCTGCATTGTCAGCTAGAGCTAAGCTTATTGTATATGCATTGCTCCTGGAAGTATATGTTGAGAGAAAATCATCCAGAAATATCCTCATAAACTGAATATTTCATTAATCAACTTATATGATCAAGTTACTAGGTAAGAGGCATAATTTTTTTTTTTATTTAGGTATTTTTCTTTTTTGTTATTAGTGCATTATCCGTTTCTCATGGCTGGAAAAGATTCGCATTTAAATTGCTAGAATTTCTCAATAACTTTTCTTATAAATCCATTAAGTTTTTGATATATTTTAAAGTTATTTCTGTTCAATACATGTCAATAAGTTATGTCTTTTCCCTCAAATGCAAATGAGACAAATTATTCTATATCACAGAAGTCTTATTTATTAAGGATCTGTTTTTGCTTGTGTAAATTTCCTTTGATGCATTAACTTACCCCATACTGATGCCTCCTTTTCCTTTCTCTTTTTATTCCTTTTTAATCTTTTCCAACTCTTTGTTTGTATAATGGTTCACGTTTGTAGGCTTTAAATATATCAAGTCCATCCAAGTCGCAAAAAATGTGATTATCCCACCAGATGCTCCTGGATGCAATTGCAGAGGAAAGTGCACAAATCCAAGGACATGTTCTTGTGCTCAACTTAATGGTGGTGACTTTCCATATGTGTCTCAAGATGGTGGCAGGTGAGATTTGAATTATGTGGCTTTGAACGTTTAAAACTTTTAAAACTTTTTTCTAAATATTATGTTCTATTTACCACTTGCATCATCCATGCCCATAAATGTCTTTTATGTCATTATATGGCTTCAAATAGTCACATTTTATCACAATTTAATATGCTTAACATATAAAATAATATCTATTCTTATTTGCCTTCCTAATTGTACTGCATTATCTTTGCCTCTTCTCTTTGATTCCTTCAAAGTTCAAACATATCTTGATTATTGCTTTAATTCTCCAGTATCATATGGTTATTGCACTTCAGCAGATTCTTTTAGTTAACTTTTAGGGGCTTGTCATGCTCTTTTAGTTCTTATTTTGCAATGCTTTTACATGAATATTTTGCTTGTTACCATATCAATTGATTTGGTCACATATTCATTAAAATATGTTTCATAATTTTCTCTGTGTATTTTCAGGTGATGTTTATATGAAATGTGTTAATTCTTGGTTTTTCTTCCAAGACCGTGTTGTCTTTACTTAATTCCTATTTGCAGATTGTTCGAAGCAAAAGATGTTGTATTTGAATGTGGTCCAAAATGTGGCTGTGGGCCACAGTGTGTCAATCGTACATCTCAGCGGGGATTAAGATACCGCCTCGAGGTACACCTATAATTGCAAAACGATGCATGTTGAATATGCAGTTGCATACTTGCATTTGGCGTATTCAGTAAATCTGTTCCTCAATTACAGGTCTTTTGCACTAAAGACAAAGGATGGGCCATTAGATCTTCAGATTTTATTCCTTCTGGTGCACCAGTTTGTGAGTATGTTGGAGTTCTAAGGAAGAATGATGAACTAGAAGATATTTCAGAAAATGACTACATATTTGAGATTGATTGCTGGCACACTATGAAAGGGATTGGAGGAAGAGAGGTAGAGTACATTTTTGCAAGAGAATTATTCAACTAGTTTCATGGAGCCTTTCATGTTTGAACATTAGAATTTTATAACATGTGAAAGCATACAACTTGCAGTATTATGTTGTGGTAGCTTATGTGCTAAGATATGCATTCTAATTGATAATCATCATCATCATCATCATCGTCAGAGCCTTTTTCCCAATAGATTGGGGTAGGCTATATGAACCAATATCTAAAATCATGTTAGATCGTCCATATGTATTCTCTGCCTCCATAGATTCCTATTCAAGGCCATTTGCTCATCTAATTCTAAAACCTCCATGTCTTTCCAAACTATTTCCTTCCAAGTCTTTTTCGGTCTTCCTCTAGTCTTAACCCTTCTCTCAACATCCATAGCCTCTATTCTCCTAACTGGAGCATCTACAGGTCTACGTCTTACATGTCCAAACCAACGTAAACGATTTTCACACATTTTGTCTTCGATAGGTACCACTCTAATCATCTTACGAATATCATCATTTCTCATTCTATCCTTTCTTGTATATCCACATATCCACCGTAACATTCTCATTTCTGTTACACTTATCTTTTGTGTATGTAGCCTCTTAGTCGCCCAACATTCACTACCATATAACAATGTTGGTCTAACAACTGTCCTATAAAACTTGCCTTTCAACCATGTAGGAATTCCTTTATCGCACAACACACCTGTAGCACTTCTACACTTACTCCATCCAGCTTGAATCCTATAGGTCACATCACCATCAATCTCTCCATCCATCTGTATTATTGATCTCAAGTATCGAAAATGATCCTGCTTAGGTATCGCCACCCCATCTAACTTCACTACATCATGCTCTTCCAGTCGGTTAGAACTGAATTTACACTCCATGTACTCAGTCTTCACTCTGCTTAGTTTAAATCCTTTTGATTCCAACGTTTGTCTCCATAATTCCAACTTTGTATTGATCTCCGCTCTAGTTTCCGCACATAGGACAATATTATCTGCAAACATCATACACCAAGGCACCTTATCCTGGATGGATTTTGTCAGTTCGTCCATAACTATCGCAAACAAGAATGGACTCAACGCTGACCCTTGGTGTAATCCCACCGTGATAGGAAACTCACTTGTTTGCCCCCCATCTGTCCTCACATGTGTCATTGCGTCTCTATACATGTCCTTAATTAGTTTAATATATTTCAAAGGAACTCTTTTCTTCATTAAGGACCACCAGAGTACCTCCCTAGGCACTTTATCATATGCTTTCTCCAAATCTATAAAGACCATATGAAGATCTTTACCCATTACTCGAAAGCGCTCCATAAGTTGTCTAAGCAAATATATTGCCTCCATAGTTGATCGACCTGGCATAAAACCAAATTGATTCTCCGATATCTCTACATTCTTTCTTAATCTCCGTTCTATCACTCTCTCCCATAGTTTCATCGTGTGACTCATCAATTTTATGCCTCGGTAGTTAGCGCAACTTTGAATATCTCCCTTGTTCTTATATAAAGGTACTAAGACACTCTTCTTCCATTCCTCTGACATTTTGTTAGTGTGCCAAATCTTATTAAATAGATTTGTCAACCACCTAACTCCTACATTTCCAAGGCATTTCCAAACTTCAATTGGGATGTCATCAGGTCCAACAGCTTTTCCATTCTTCATCATCTTTAGTGCCTCTTTTACCTCTGTCTCTTGGATTCTACGCATAAAACACCGATTTAAATCCTTAAGAGGCATCGAAATATTATCCAAAACTTTATTTTGTCTGTCATTAAATAATTTGTTAAAATAATCTCGCCACTTGTCCTTAATGTCATTATCTTTAACGAGAGTTCTTTGATGCTCATCCTTAATACATTTCATGACTCCTAGGTCGCGACTCCTCCTTTCTCTTGCTCGCGCCAATCTGTATATCCTTTTCTCTCCCTCCATTGTGTTCAATTTGTCGTAAATCTCTTTTGCAACCTTCGTCTTAGCTTCTGCCACAGCCTTCTTTGCCTCCTTTCTTGCTACCTTATATTCCGAAAAACTCTCTTCTGTATTGTTCTTCTTTAAAGCCTTGTAACGCTCTCGCTTAGTCTTTATAGCATCTTTTACTACTGCAGTCCACCATGTTGCGTCCTTTCCAGTCGGCACTCTTCCGTTTGATACTCCTAATGTCTCTTTGCCTACCTCCTGAATGCATTTTGCCATCTTATTCCACATTACATTTGGGTTCTCTTCTGTTGTCCAAGCCTTTTTTTGAATCCAACTATCTCTACATATTGTATGACAATCTTCTTTTAGCTTCCACCATCGAATCCGTTCACTTCCTTTTTGTTGGTTCCTTTGATGTCGTCTATCTATCTTTATATCTAGAACTAAGAGTCTATGTTGCGCGGTAACACTCTCACCTGGTATAACCTTACAATCCAAACATCTATGTCTATCCCTACTCCTAGTTAAAAAGAAATCTATCTGACTTGCTCTTGGTCCACTTCTAAAGGTTATAAGATGAGAATCTCTCTTCTTAAACAATGTATTTGCTAGGATTAGGTCATAAGATAAAGCAAAATTTAAGATAGTATCTCCTCCCTCGTTTCTTACACCATAACTAAAACTCCCATGTACTCTCTCAAAACCCTCTCTACTTGTACCAACATGTCCATTAAGATCACCGCCAATAAAAAGGTTTTCTCCTATGGGTACTTCTTGTACTACCTTATCCAAATCCTCCCAAAACTTTCGTTTACTAACCTCATCAAGTCCTATCTGGGGTGCATACACGCTAATGACATTCAACACCTCTTCTCCTAAAACTAGTTTAACCAAAATAATCCTATCCCCTTGTCTCTTAATCTGTACAAAATCCTTATGGTACTCTTTATCTATAATGATACCTACTCCATTTCGGTCTCTATCTTTTCCTGTGTACCAAAGCTTATATTGCTAAGGTGCTATCTCTCTAGCCTTTTCCCCAACCCATTTGGTCTCTTGGAGACACAAAATGTTAACCCTCCTCCTACTCATAACCTCACAAATCTCACCTAACTTACCACTAAGCGTACCTATATTCCAAGATCCTAACCTAAGCTTATGGTTATGGACTAACTTCTTTACCCACCCCCGTCCATTGTGGTGTGGGAACCTTTGCCTATTTAACACCACATCCAGGCGTCGATGTGGCGCGTCACTTCCGGGTGACGACCTAGCAACCCTTACCCACTTTTCACTACACCCGGGCTCCGATGCAGCGTGTCGCTGTGTAGGGGACGCCCCAACGATGTATTGATATTGGTTCATTTCATGAGATTGGACTAGTTTTTAAGGTTGGTTGTCCAAACCTACCGCCACTCTCCTCCTTTACCCGGGCTTGGGACCGGCTGCGTTAACTCACACAGGCGGAGTTATGCATTCTAATTGATAATAGAAGCAAAAAAGGCTAATAATCTTTCAACTTATTGTGTTAAAATATAATTAGTTTTTAATGGATTTGAATTATAATTATTGAAAAGCTACTTTTTGTCGCTTCTCTTCCCAATAGGCAGTCCATTCATACTAGGCTTTCATGCTCTTTTTTGGTTTTTATTCTTGTTACTGCATGATTTTTGTGCCTGTGTTTTCTTTACTGTACATGCACAGAATTATTTCTGTACATTAAAATCTAAAGCATTTCTCCTTATAGAGACGCCTAGGTGATGTATCTCTTCCTACGTCAAACCCCATGAACGAAGTTAATGAGAAAACTCTAGAAAGTGATCCTGAGCCTGAGTTTTGCATAGATGCCAGTTCCTCTGGTAATGTTGCCAGATTTATTAATCACAGTTGTGATCCTAACCTCTTTGTTCAATGTATTCTAAGCTCTCACCATGATGTTAGACTTGCCCATATAGTCCTCTTTGCTGCAGATGATATTCCTCCCATGCAGGTTAGCCCCCATCTTTCTCTTTTACCTATTTTCAAATTTGTTTTGCAATATGGTGCATTGTATTTGAATTTCATGAGAGTTTTACATGAATTTTTCAGAACTGTAATTGAGCCATTTGTGTTGAAAAATTAAAGTTGATTTTTCTAATGTCTTTGTGGCAATGCTTAAGCAGTGTGAAACTAATTAGTAAAATAATTTCAATCTAGGATAATGTTCTTTGTAAAAACAAATAGTAAAATTATTGTGATTTAGGATGAATAATATTTGTGAAAATGAATAAAATAAAAAAATTAATATTTTGACCTTTTCTTTTACTAATGCAATTTTTTTACTTAACCAATTCAATATGTACATTTAGAAGAGAAGCTAGGAGACTTCAAAATAGAATCATAATAAATCATTTGTTATCTTTGTTGTGTAAACACGGATACAAAGTGTCAACACAAACATGGTTAGAATTCTTACGGGCTTGGAGAAAGATGGCAGCCGCTTCCATGATGAGAATGGAGCTTTTCCTGCTGTTATCTTGTCTAGGTTTTCACCCTCTATTTCTTTTTTGCCTTTTCATTTCTAGTTTTATGCAGTTTTTGAATCTACATTTTTGTGAGGTTGAGATCATGTTGAAATGTCACCATGGGGGGTTTCATATCACCCACATTTGTTTTTTGAACTTTGATTCTACCATTATTGAATCACAACCATCCTTAGTATGGGGCTTATTTGGGACCTATGTAGAGCTCCAATGGGTCCCAATCTTGGATAATTGATATTTTATAATTCTATGAATTGAATATGGTTATGTCAACTTGAATGCCCATGCTGTCATGTTGATGACTTGAAATGTGTTGACATTGATTTTATCCTAGCATATTCTGTTCTCCTTGGTGGAACAATGCTAAAATCCTAGCAGTATGCCATACTTAGATCATTTGGCCTTGAATGCTTACTGATGAGAGATAACACAAAATGCCTGGTCAGTCAAAAAAGTTAGTTTATTTCTTTATTACCATCAAAATAACCAATTTTGCTGTCTGTTCTAGTCTAAAATGAATTATGATATGTATTTGACAGCATGCACCTCTATGGCATGGTAGCAGTACATATTTTACTTATCATCAATTATTTATCACTAGCATTAAAATGATTTCAGAATCAAGGTGATAGTATTCGTGTTGAAAAGCAGTAGTCAGTTATAGATACTTTGGGGTATCCTGCTAACGGTTACATTTTCTTATATTTTTGAGAGGATCATATTGTGTATACGGAACCTCTAACTTCCATGTCCTGTTTAATATTGTCATATTTGGTATTTCAACTGTATTTTGAGGTTAAAGTTACTCTGCTTATTTCACGAGCAGGAACTTACATACGACTATAATTATGCGATCGATAGCGTTATTGGTCCTGACGGCAAAACAAAACAGGTGCCTTGCTACTGTGGTACAGCTGAATGTAGGAAGCGTTTATATTAGGCAACTCTAAGTTTTGGCATTGCAGGGTAATCTTGCTCTCCAGCCCTCCTGAACTGAAGTTTAGTACTATAACATTACATTGTATAAAATACTAGAAAGTTTATTTACTTGTTTCCTCTCTTGTAAATATTCAAAGGCATATATTGCTGAAGAACTATATAATATATTAATAATAATCTGATATAACAAAATGGAAACTCTTCATTTTCCTGGATAGTTCTCATATTTCTGTGCAAAAGCATCTTTGCTAATATTAATTTACTGCCCTGATGCCCTTCAGACCTTGTCATATTCTTGTACCTTTTGCAATGAATTTTGTCCCAAATAGGTCCATGGGAAAGTAACAGATCAGTGAGTTAATGGTTTTTGCCCTCTTCAAGTAGCTTCTAAATCACTTTTGGTTAAGATTTTTTTTGTTTGGTCAATTTAATTTAATTAAAAATGGTTTAGTTTGAGATTTCTAGTCTTCAACCGTTCGGCATAATTATTGCAAGCAGAATGTCCTATGGCTCTTGTTTGCCCGACTTAAAAAACATTTGCCCCATGCTCCAAAGCTCATTAATGGATATACGCGCACACACACACTTTCATTTTCACCACTGCCTTGGACTTGCTTCTTTTTCCTTTTTCTTTTTTTCTTTTTTTTAAAGGAATATATTGTAACCAAAAAAGAAAAGTTGAATGGATAAAAACATTTTTCAATTTTTTTCCTTGCAATGTGGTTATCTGCCACAAATGACTAAAACCCCTAGTAGCCCATAGTTCAACTGGGTAACTGATGAAGAAAAGTGAAACAGGATGAATGCGTAGAAGACAAGAAAATCCCATCGCAGTCTATGCTTAGTGCAGCATATCCCTTTTGATTAGGATAGCCTATTTATTATTACTATTAGCAGTGCTTTTTTCTTTTCCATATTACTGTTCCTGTTCAAGAGAAATGAAGACTAATCAAACCATAACATCACTTCATTCACACGATTCTCATATTCAGAGGGAGAATTGTAGCCCGCAGCAGTGTGCAGCAGAGAGTACCCACTGTGTTTGTTTGGTATTGATGATTCCCAAGCACAAAGCAGTGCCCTTGAGGCTTTTTTTCAAGGCTGACATTTGAGCAGATACGCTGGGATCATCCACGAAACTCCCAAATCTCCTCACTGTTGCATAATCGTGTTGACGCAGCTGATTGGGGAGGGTTTCTTTGGAATTTTTGGGGCATGTAAAAGTAAGGGTGAACAATCAAGGATAAGTTTGGGAGAGGCCCAGTCTATCAAAACTGGTGCTGTCATATTAATTTTCACTGCTTTATCATTGTTGCCTTGAATGTAAGCAAAGAGTCTGGGCAATGAAAAAACAAAAAAAAAGGAAGTGTTGAGCAGACTTGATGTTAAAAAATTATAAAGAAAAGGATACTATTTTTTTAATTGTGTTGAAAATTGGGTCATTTGACTCGATGGTTGTTCCATCAATCGATTGTAGAGTTTCTTTAAAGCCTATAAAATGCATTGTTAGTGGCCAACGATTAGTTCTTTGAACTGTTCGAAGAGCAATCATTTTTGTTTGGTTTTTGGTCGTATTATTTAAAAACTACTATTAAATTAGAGCCCTACTCCTACAGTATCTATGTGACTTCTATTCTTTAAACATTCAAAACATGAACCAATTAAAACATTGCTCATAAAAAAAGTGATGGCTGCTTAAATATTTTTAATAAACAATAAAAAAATACACTACCTAATCAAAATTACAGGTAATGAGTACTTCACATTGACATCATTCAGATGAGAAAAGATGTAAAAAGTGTTGGATTATGCCCTTAGAACCATTCATTAGATGATTGACTTTGGCATTTTTTATGTATCATGACATTTTATTTATCATAGTTCATTATTATATTTGTCTTATAACTGCGTAATATAATCTTATATGATAATGTCCTTAGAATAGTAATAACACACTATTCTTAAAATATCTCTAGTCAAGTATTATTGTGAATAAGGATAACAATGATACGATAAGACTAGTATGTGGTTGACTGATGACCATTGTCATGGATATAAGATATCAAGTCATCACATAGGTACATGTTAGAGAACTATGTACTGGATCGACCCTCCATGAGAACGCTACATGGATTGTTATATGAGTGTCATAAGCGATTCTCATAGTGATGATGGTGTATGTGATCCTTTGACTTGAGATCATCAGAGATCCCAACATAGAGAATTGCATACTTTAATGCTGCTAGATGTCATTCGTAACAGGATGGACTATAAAGGTAGTAATTGGGTATGCCTTGATCTATGTAGAGGGATGTTGAGTAATCAAGATAAGATTTATCCCTCTTATATAACAAGAGTGATGTCTTGGGCCCTTTGATAGAGTGAGACTAAGAAATGCATGGCCGTGCTCGAATAAGTCAATATGAGATATTGATTTTATTTGTTTAATTAGTCTACTCAGGAATCAAGAAACGCTGATTAGACTATACAAGTGTGACACATTCCATGACTTGTGTCTAATCGAGACATCAAAGGATAAAGGGATTAGACTACACGGTAACATCTATCACGAGTAAGGTTATGTCGAGTCATTGACATTCTAGTTACATGGGTAGCAATGATGTGTTGCTAGATACCGCTCATTGCCTGTGACAATTTTGTCATTGCCATTGTTTTGAGAACCTATTGGGTCGCACACTTAGAACGGATCAATGAAGAGCTTAATTAATCCTATTCTGAATTGGATTAAGGATATATCTAATCCTATTCTGAATTGGATTAAGGATATATCTAATCCTATTCTAAGTAGGATTAGAGTTCTGTTTGGCAGTAAATTTTAGGGTAAAATTTACTGCCTATAAAAAGGAAGTTTTTCTAAAACAGAGCTGCACCTTTTAAAACAGAAAACAAAAAAAAAACATTCCTTTTAATCGAAACTAGCAGTTCGGTTATAAGGAATCAAAACCTCTTCAAGGCTTCTGATCGTGAGACGTTCAAGAGTCGTGAGATCCGTTCGTGTGGATACCATAGAGGCAGGAGCGAAAAGTTGCTGCTTGTGACTCGACCAACGATAGAAAATTCAGAGAAAACGTTAGGTAAAATCTCGAAACCCTAATCAGGCAACCCTCCGAATCGATCTTGGTGGAGGCCGAATGATTTAAATTCCGCTGCGTGTTGTTACGGTTTCCTTCAAAAGGATCAAGCCATTGCTTAGGCATTAAGACCTTATAACTGCTAATCTCGAACTCTGGCTGGCTTTTTTTTTTAATCACATACATTTTTATTCATTTTAAGTTCTAAGACTAATCCTGTTCGAGTTAGGGGTGATGAACAGTAAAATCATTTCAACAGTTATGATTTTAAAATTCGAATTATATCTAAATATCTGAAAAAATATTTTACTTTTACTTTTTTCAATCATCTGTTAGTAACTGTGATTGGCTTTGAATGAGTATGCATGGAAGACATTCCACTCCACCATTGACACACTTAACACCAACAAAAGAAACCCAAACTTGTTCATTTGCCTCATGCCTCCAACTGTGTCTCTGTATTCCTAATTAATTCCTTGTTTTAATTATCTAATAATGTCCATCGATAATGAACATATATAGGTGGGGCATTCATAGTAGTGGTTCAGATTATTTTTAGCTTTCATCTTTTATTATAGAGATTGCATGAATGGCAATGTTCCATGTTCCTGTTATTTTCAGCACTTAGCTTTCTTTTTGTCAAAGATGCCACTTTTCATAAAGTTTGTGGGCAGTTTCTTTGACTATAACATTTTCGTGTACATATTAAAACTCTCAATCTATGGAGTTTGATCTTAGAAAATGACAAGCTTTTATTTTAGAAATTGAACACTTTGATTATTCACCTTTAATTGGCCCATAACAAATTAATGATACATATAAAACATCAATTATACAACTTAGACAAATATCATATCATTCTTATCTCACCTAAAATTATACAACTTAGACAACTTTCCTATTTAGAACCAAACACTACATAAAACAACAAATTTTCCTTCCTCAAATAGAAATAGGAGCGACACAGTACTAAATAATTGACAACAACAAATCCTATAATCTTAATTTAAATTGGCCTTAATTTTCTTTATTATTAGCGATGGGATGAAGTTATTGAATTCAAATTCAAGTTTTATAATATGTCACATTTTTTAATCACTCAATTAAAAAATTATTAGTTTTAATTAAGCATAAGGTATCGATCATGTTTTATAATGAATTATTGAACTAAGAAAACATACATTTACTTGTGTATACAAATTTTGAGGTAAAATTTAATTAATTAACTAGTCTTTTCCCATTGGTACAAACAAGTAATTTTAAACAACTCAATTTGAATGGTACATGTGCGATATACTACTATAACATTTATGTTTGAAAAATAGAAATGCATGCCGTTTACGAAAATTGAAAAATCCAAGGAACAATTAGGAAAGGGTTGATTATCCTTCACAATGCTTTTCTATAAAAAGACTAAAGATTTGATGAATCAAAACTTTTGTTGGTACTCCTTTTTTTAGGGTGGTGGGAGATCTTTGGGATTGGACATAATCAAGTGTTAAATGCTGACATCTCACCAAAATCACTCCTTTTATATATTAAATTTCGAGCTATGAATACTCACTAACACCTAATCTAATATTGTTGTTGCAGTTGAAAAAAAAAATCCCCCAAAGTGTAATGATAAAGATATATGATATAATTTTTTTAAGTATTTGACATTATATAAGAAAAAATTGTGATGAATTGAAATGTCTAAAAGGATATAGATATAAAATATGAAAAAATTTTAAAAATTTGAGACGATTAGAATTATTTAACTCATAAAATATTACAATGGATAACAAAAGCACTAAGAATTTTCAACTTTGAGTTTACAAATCAAAATTTTAAATTCAATACCCAATTTTTTTATTGTTATTTAATTAGTACTGAAGTTAGATCAAACAAAATTTTTGAATGCAAAAATTACTCTTAACTTCATCAATAAGTAGTTGAAAGATGTGAAAGTAGATTTTTTCTCTAAACATTTGTACATGGTTCGAATTCTGGAGTCGTCACTATTGGAGAGTTTTGTTATTTACCACTTTTGACTTGAACAGAATTAATCTCATTCATTCTCTTTATATGAGAATACCTGTTATTACACTAGAAAAAAATTGTTCTTAACCTCCGTGCTTATCTAGACCTAATTGGAATTCTTGGGATGTGGCTGAACTCTGAAGGCTTTGGTAATTTCCCTTTCTCCACGAATACTTTCTTGCAAAAATGAGCAAACTAAGGAATTCAAAACATATGAGAAATAGTGAAGATCTAGCCATTTGAATACTATTATTCAAATTAATAGCCGGTACGTTTCATTAAACACAACGGATCAAATTAAAAGGCTTGAGAAAGAGAATATCAACCTGACCACATTAATTAATTCAAATATTGCAATGCGGATGATAAGCTTTTCAAAGTTAGAGTCTCAAATAAATAAATTTGGAGTTAGTGATGTGTTCTTTCACTGAGCAAAAAAAATAAATAAATTTGGGTCTTTGTATCTTGTAACTCTTAGCAATCTTGGTTTCAACATACATATCTCAAGAAGAAAACTTGTTCACTTGTTTCCTCACAAAACTTACATAATTATGTTTTTTATTCAACTGAGGTATTACGTAATTACTATTATTTAATTTAAAACAAAATCACTACTATTTTTTTGACCAATCAAAAGGATATTGTATTATTAACAAAACCATTCATGCATATCCCCCTTCTCTCGTTGTTTGAATTGAATTCCAGTCTGAAGCCTTATTGGCTTTACTCTTAATCAAACTAAACTTTTTTTCTAGAATAGCTCTCACCAGTTGAGTGATGCCCTTTTTGATAATTCTGCATTTCCATTGGTTTGAGAATACCTCGGAATCTGTTGATGATTCTTTTTAACCCCATCTGGACTCCTTCATTCCAAGCAGCAGCTTCAGCTGAGAGACCTTAAATCCTTTCCATCCGCATCCATCCATTCTCATTCCTTGCCACTATTCCACTTCCTACCTTTATTTTTTTTTGGTGTAACTACAAATATTCTCGTTTGTTTTATTGTTTGACTAATTTTATGTGAAATCCCCCAATTTCATGTAAATTTCTCATATTTGTAAAGAATTCTAGCTGAAAGAAATTGAATAAATATGAAATTATAAAGTATGAATGATGTATGGAACATGGAAGGAATAATGAAATTGAAAGTCACATAGTCAAGGAATTAAATTGATATTGTAAGAATATTGGAGTATGAAAAGAATTAATATCAGAAAATTAGAGTAGTTAAATACATGTGGCATATGAATGGAAGAAGAAGAATTAAATGGTCAAAGTATTAATGGCTGAGATGATTAAAGGATAAAGAGGCATTAAATGAAGCCATGAGTCATCACCATCTCCTTCTCCAAGTCGGCAGCAACTCAGCTCCCTCTCGTTCCCTCAATTTCTCCAAGTTCCCATCTTAGCTACCTTGACAAACTCCTAGATTCTGTCATCGATACATGGGATAGATTTTTAGAGGCCTTTAATGAGCAGTATATCCCACGCACTGATCAGACTAGGTTGAAGATAGAGTTTCTGAACTTGACTTAGGGAACGATGTCGGTTAATCAGTACGAGTCGATGTTCATCTCTTTAAGTAGATTCGACCCAAAGGTCTTAAAGAGTGAAGGGCACAAGATTTATCGGTTTATCGAAGGATTGAAGTCCCCCATTCGATCTAAGCTATATCCTATGGATATCACCACTTATGGAGAGGCAGTCCATAAGGCTCAGTTGTGTGAGCAGGATTATGAGCTTCATCATGCTGATTTTCAAGCCAAGGGTAAAGGCAAAGAACCGATGAAGCAGAAGTCAGACGAGAAAGCCTCGAGTGATAGGTATCCATATAGGAGAAGTAGACGTTATAAAGGAGTTTCGATAGGTAAGCAAGTAAATTATAAGAAAATGAATTCTGTTTAATTAAATGATTATATGTAAGTATATTGAATTTCGGAGTTATGATGGTTATGAAACAGGGACTCCTAGACCCACCGGGATTATGAAGCTAAAGGTGTTAGATTTCCAAACAGGAACTGAACTAGGAGTGAAACGGGATGTACCTTTCCTTTGGAGTTGCCTTTCCACTTTGATGGCCACATGCAACATCTCCTCTAAATCCATGTAATGCTGCAACTCTACTACATTGGCAATCTCACAGTTTAAGCCTTGGAGAAAACGAGCCACAGTAGCTTTTGCATCCTCCTGGATATTGGCTCGTATCATGGTTATTTCCATCTCTTTGTAGTAATCCTCAACACTCTTTGAGCCCTGGGTAAGACCTTGGAACTTCTGGTATAACTCTCTGTAGTAATGAGTAGGAACAAATCTCTTCTTTATGATGCGCTTCATCTCATCCCATGTAGACACTGGAGGATCTCCATATCTTCTTCTACTAGTGACTAACTGATCCCACCAAACAATAACATACTCTGTGAACTCAACTGTTGCAAGTTTGACCTTCTTTTCCTCAGAGTAGTGGTGGTAGTCAAATACCATTTCAATCTTCCTTTCCCACTCCAAATATGCCTCAGGATCATTCTTGCCTTGGAAAGGAGGAATCTTCAATTTTATACTGCCAAGGTTTTCATCCATCTTCTCCTTGCCTCTATCACGGGCTCTATCAACTCGATCTCTATCTCTAACCCATGGTACCTTCTATGATGTCTATCTTCCTCAGACTCTTCTTTCGAGTCATACCCAACATTATCATCATACTTGTCATTGGTAACAACCTTACTTTTTAGACCGGAAGTATCACCTTGTTGGATCTTCGTAAACCAAGCTTCATGTTGTTTCAATTTATCATGAATGTCATTGAATTTCACGTCCATCCGTTGGAACTGTTGTTGCATTGCCTGAAGCATGAATTCAATCTTTTTAAAGTCTGACTTATCACCTTCAAAAGACATCTTTAACAAGTGATATCCTCACGTGTTTACACTTAATCACTCAAGATGGAACACTCGCACTTGTGTTTCACTCAAGTAATTTGGCTTTTCTCTACTAATGTTTCTCACACACTCATGCCTTTTTCCCTTACTCTACCTCAACTCTATAGGTTCACAATCGCACTAGAGACTCAGTCAAAGAATCAACCTCATAGAATCAACTAATTCACCAAGTATTTTCACCAAGTATTTTCTCTTTTTTTTTTCACAGAAAGGTACGGCTAGGGTGACTCAAAGAAAGAAAGAAAGAAAGAAAGAAAGAAAAATCACTAGAATGACCAAAAAAAAAATAAAAAATGGCCTAAAACGATTGGAAGACAATGGAATTTGGCTAAGACACGGGTTCTTTTTATTTCATCATTTTCTTTAAAACGAGTACTCGCACGCCTCCTAACTCAACCAAATTTTTCTGTTTGAACAGTGTTTGAACAGTACCGCAATTTTTTTCTTTTTTTTTCATTTTTTTTAATTTGATTTTGCAGTTTCCTTGAAAAGAGTAGGGGTGCGGCTAGGGTTGAAATAAGTAGCTGAAGAAGTGTGGCTAGGGTTGTGATTGGAGGAGTTTTGGTGTGGTTAAGAGATTGATTTGGAATAAACTCAGAGTTTAACTCAAACACAACAATTAAGGGACTGAATTTGCACCAGATTTTAGAATTCAACTCAAACACAATAACTAAGGTGGCATAAAATTTTCCAAGGATTGTACCAAAAGTGAGTGACGCACTAACAAACCAGAAATCGAAACCTGACCTCTAATGCCAACTGATATGTGCGGAACATGAGAAAACGTGGAGTGAAATTTGAAGGGGGCTGAAACACAACAAGACAGAAGCAAAGATGATGAACGTCACCTTTTGGAACCTAGAACCGAAGCCTAAAGAGACTCGAACCCAAAGGTATTGGACTTTGACCCTATGAATATGAATTCGAGAACCTAAGGTATAGCAATGGTGGATGGTGAAAAAAAGAGGCATCACAAGGAAGAAGACCTTGATAAGCCTAGTTGAGAAGGAACCTAAGAGGAAGGCACACTCAAATTTTGAAGTTCAAAACTGATCTGTTGTAATCAATAGCGTTTACAAGGTATTTATAATAATACCTAGCACTTAAGCCCATAAACAAGTGGGCTGGAATTAACACCAAACAGAAAATAAGACTAAACCTAAATTCATGCCTAAACCTAGTTACATAAAATAAATAGTCCAAGACACAATAAGACTCAAATGTGGGCTATTCAAACACTTAACCCATCTTATCATTAAGCTAAAATAAGATAGTAAACCATGCTTATGTTGTTTGGGCTTCCAAGCAAGTATAGATGTCTTCAGACTCTTCATGGAAGCTTCCTTGACGCTTCAATGAGGCCAGAGCTTGTTGCATTAATGAGGCCAGGGCTTGTTGTGTCTTCTTGGTTTGAGCTCGGGTAATTGGACCTCCTTGGATGACCAATAGATCCTTAGCATCACGAACATCACGAGCAAGTGGATCTACATCAAGTCTTTTCCAAGATAGACTTGAGATCGGGATATCATCAATTGAAGATTAGGCATGAAGATATTCCTAAGATGGCATTTAGGACGAGGTATGGTCACTATGAATTCCTAGTGATGCCGTTTGGTTTAACCAATGCACCTGCGGCTTTTATGAACCTGATGAATGATGTGTTCAAACAGTATTTGGACAAGTTTGTCATTGTGAAGACCGAGAATTTTCTAAATAAATATAAGGTATCTGAAAAATTTAATTTGGACAAATTGAGATCCAAATTAAATAAGAATGAAATTGGAGAAAAATATATTTGGATATCAAGAAATCCAAATTTTATCCAAAATAAGATATGTAATTTTATATATATTTATATAAGGTTATTATATAAATATATATATTTCTTTTAAATAAATATATACATTCATATATGGAATATATGAATACATCATATGTTAAAATACCATTTTTATATCATTGAATATATATGTGTAAATTTTTGTACATTTATGTATATATAATATATATATGAAATATGTATATATATATAAATATAGCATTTTAAAATTTAAGTATAAATATATAAATAGTTTATATGAAAAATATATTTTTCATGTATATATATATATATATATATATATATATATATATGAGATATATATATAATAGTGTAAATTAAAGTACATATATATAAAAATATAAATTGTTTATAAAAGAAGGGTATATATATATGTGTTTAAATTTTAATTATATATAATTATATAAATATAATTATATATATGATAAATAAATAATTATTAAAAAAAAAGAAAAGGGGGAATCGGGATATACCCGATTCCCATGTTTTCTCCTCTGTTAAAACAGAGGAGAAAACGTAAAAACAAAAGGGATGCTGGCGCCGGCCGGCCGAGAGGAAGGAAAAGGGAGAGAGAGAGTGACGTCGTCGGTGAACAGAGGAGGAAGAAGAGAGAAGCCAACCGGCGACGAACGGAGAAAGTAAAGCAGAAAAGCGAACGGAAAACAGAAAAGAAAAAGAGAGAGGAGAAAAAGGAAAGAGGGAATGCCGGTCGATCTAGATGCCGGCACCGCCACCAACGCCACCGGTGAAGACCCACGAAGGACAAGGAGGCCACCAGCGGTGAAGGAAACGGCGGAGGAAGGAGAAAAGAGGAAGGAAAAGGGCCGAAACCCACGGACCCAGATCCAACGCCGTCGCCGGTGATGGGGCAAAACCGAGACTAGATCCGGCATCCCTGTAACCATGGCTAGCTGTGGAAGGTACGAACCGGCGGTGATGCCGACGGGAAGAGGCCGAACCGGCCAGCAGAAGTGAACCTGCCCGAACCGACCTGAACCGGTCCGAACCGGTTCAGGCCAGAAAAAAAAACAAAAAAAAAGAACAAAAAAGAAAAGGAAATAAGAAGAAAAAGAAGAAAAGAAAAAAAAGAAAAAGGAAAAAAGAAGAAAAGAAAAGAAAAAAAGGAAAAAAAAGAAAAGGAAGAAAAAGAAGAAAAGAAAAGAAAAAGGAAAAAGGAAAAGGAAGAAGAAGAAGAAAGAAAAGGTAAGGAAAATTGAGGAAAAATAAATTACTGATGTTATTGAATAATTTTTATTGTCACATATTCATGTAAATGCATTGGCATTGTGAAAATTGTAGCGGAAGTGACAGGCGCGATTTGGGGTTCGACGATGCTAGGAGCTCGTCAAGGCGCTAAGCTTCAGCACCAAGTAAGATACTTTTATAAAGCATTAGTAGCATCATATGGTATGTGGGATTTATGATTTTTATATGATGCATTGATGAAATGATTTTAATGGAATTGTGATATTTTTATATATGATGCATTGATTTAATTGATATTAAAAATGCTAAGAGGACCCACAACTAATGGTGGGGGGTCTTAGTAGAGATATAGGAATTGTGAGAATCAACAACTATAGTTAAAAATTGTGGTTTCCTTGCAGGAGGCTTAGTAAGAATTAAGCCGTTATGCTGCCGAAATTTTAGGAAAATATTTGAGGAAACAGATTAAGTTTCTCACATAAATGGAATCTTGGAAATAACTATTGAAAATAAACATTGAAAGGACTTTGTGGTATTACCGGAAAGGTTTGATATTGAAATCGATGAGAAGATAGATCATTGAACACGATAATGTGATGAATGATATGGTTTAAACCTTACAGAATTGATAAATCAAGTAATTTTAATATCACAAATGGTATCAAGTTGAGATTGAGGTGAAATCATTTATTAGACGGATCACTGATAAAAGTGACGATGATGATAGGATACAACTTAAAAGAGAAAAAAATTGAAGTTGTGATTTAGACGGTCGAATGATAGAAGTGCGGAATTATCAATCGAGTGATGATTATGGAATTGATAGATTCAAATAAATGGACCGTCTTAGTGGTATGAACTGAGATTTTTGCAATAATATGGATAGTCGCAAAGCGACTTAAATGATTGAAACACTGTTGATAGTGAAAATTGGCAAATTCTTTTAAATGGTAAATTGCCAATCAAAAATTGAATTGAGGACGTTTTATAGATAATTTTAGCATGATATTACATTCTACATGCCATATGAAAAGTGAATTGAGGATTGTGATATGATTTTATGATAGTGAATGAAATTGAACCGCAAGTTGAAAATTCTGAATATGTACCAATAGGTCAAACCATAAATGGATTTGATAAGCGATTATTGATCTTGTGGTTCTATGATCCTCGATGTCGACCCTGAAATAGATATCGAATGAGGATATTAGTATTTCATAATTTCAGTATCATGATGGCTATATGGAAATACGATGGCTATATGGAAACATGATATTTAGATGCTCATAGATACTAAGAGGATTCACACTGATGATGTGGTTCTAGTATCGATAATAAAATGTACAAATGATTATTATCGTCGATAATTATCGAAAAATGATATTGAATACCGAATGGTTTGAATGCCAAGTGATCTGGTTATTGAATAATTAGAGTAATGAGCAATCTGAATATTGAATGAAATGAATCTTGAATGATTTGAATACTGATTTACTGATGTGTCAAAAGGATAGTTTGAAATTGAATGATTGATGATGATAAAGTTAAATGAACTGTTTCACCGTATTAGATGAAGGTATTACTTATATGGACATTTGAAACTATTACCAAAATTATATACGGAAATGATTTCATAGCATCGCTTTTAAGCATAATTTGCTATAGTTTCAGATGTCATAATAGCATTTATATAAATGCTATAAAGTATAGATTAGCTTTAAAAAGAAAGTATATGGTATATATACGTATTTTTATATACGAAACCTCTTAAAGAATTTCACCATATGCTTTACATGATTTTAAAAAGAAAAGCTAAAGATTTAAATGTTTTATGAGACTGTAGGCACCCTAAAAGAATTAAATTCAATAAAGCATAGTGGAAACCGCCTAATTGGAGCTTTGCTCATTAGGCAGATATGCTTGTCCGACAATAGTCGTGGACAGGTCTCAGTCACGCCTGATCAGTGGGGCTGAGAGAGATGAGGTCTATGGCTATAGATAGCGCCCTAGTTGGTTTCCAGGGGACGATGACATGATTTTCACTGCTAGCTACAGTGATTTAAGTCTATATTGATAGAGATGATAGGGATCTAGCCTAGTCTCTAACCGATATGATATGAAGTCTAGAGTATGACTTTATTGATATGAACTCTAGACTTGACATGATTTATACTGTACATGAAACACATTTGAAATGAAATATGTTTTGAAACCGTACATGTTTTAAACATGTTTTAAAAGTCCATGAGATACGATTTCGACACTTATATGATTTATATGTGATTTTGTGTCGAACATGGCATGATATACGGTCTAGAGTATAGTTTGATTTGATATGAACTCTAGACCTGACATGATTTACAGTATATGTTTTAAAAGTACATGATAAATGATTTTGACACTGATATGATTTATATACGATTTTGTGTCGAATTTAAATGATATGCGGTCTAGAGTATAGATTGATTTGAAATGAACTCTAGACCTGATATGACTTATAGTATATGAAAAATGCTTTAAAACCGCACATATTTTAGACATGCTCTGAAACGAATATATGAACTGAAATTGAATATGTTTCTATCATGCCTTAAAGGCAAATTTGAAATGAATTGAAAATTCATATGTTGAGCATGTCCTAAAGTATATATGATATGATTTGAAATGATAGCGGTTTATACATAAAAATTACATGAATTGCATATTAAACCCTGATATGATAATATGCTTAGTATATGAGAATTCCATGAGGGATGTCATGACTCGACGTTAATGATGTTTCATCTATATGATGACATGATAGGATATGATATGATATATGAACATAAGATTGATATGAAGAGAATTCTGATCTTACTCTATCGTGATCATAAATTCCCATATGATAAGTGATATGAATTGATTTAAGATGGGAATATGATTATTAAATGTAAAGTGACTTGATAGGATATCTCAATTAAACATGAAGAATATATGAGGAGCATCATGACTCGGTGGTAACGATATTTCATCTATATGATGTCATGATATGATATGAAACATGAATATAGAAATACACGAAGAGAATTATGACTTCGTACCACCGTGATCATGATCCACAATATGAGAATTGATAAGAGATGATATGAGAATTGATAAGAGATGATAGAATACATAAATATGATTATGAAATGAAAAGTAAATATGAAAGTTGATATGAGATGATAGCATACCAAAGTATGATTATGAAATGAAAAGTGAAAATGAGAAGTGATAATGAGATGTACAGATGAGAAAGGATTAACTGTAATTGCATCCTTGCAAGTTTTAAGCATTGTAGTTTAAGACAATATAATCCTACTCTTGTATTTATATTAGTATCTTACTGAGCCGTGGTTTTGCTCACCCCACTAAATTTCATCTCTTTCAGATTATTGAAATTGTTGGCTCTATAGGCTATACCGAGAGGGGGGTGAATCGGTTTTTCACTAATCTTAAGCTCGTTTTTCGGTTTTTCTAAATTCTCTAGCCTATATGAATATTTTCTAAGTTCTCTAGGCTATTCAATCATGCAATTCAAATTCAATACAATGAGCACAAATATAATTGCAAGAAAGTAAAGAGAGTAGGGAAAGAGAGATTTACACAAGCAATTTATAAAGGTTCGGCAACTTGCCTACGTCCTCTACCTTGAGACGCTCCCAAGGATTTTTCCCAAATTCACTAACTTGAATTTGTGTTACACTCCCTCTTTTCAAGGATCAAGAGAAACCTCTCTCTTTTTCTAGGCTCAAGAGAAACCTCTTCTCCCTCTTTTTCTAGGCTCAAGAGAAACCTCCCACTTTTTCTTAGGCTAAAGAGTAACCTTCCTTTTTTTCATAGTCTAAACAGAAACCTCCTCTTTTACAAGGAATGAATTGGTTTACAAGAGAAGTAATCAAAGAAGGCCTCTAGATAGGCAAGTGATTACAAATATTAAGCACAAATAAAAGCCTATACAAGATTTGTGCTAAGCACTACAAGGAATAAGAGAATGATAGATGATGGAAACTTTGTAGCTCTTGATTTGTTGTTTGAGGCTTGTAGATTTGAGGAATATGAGATTTGAAGTTGCTGAGTGGTTCCTCTTACTTCATTTAGCTTCTAAGCCTCTATTTATAGTCCTTTGGATGTATTCTAGCAGTTGGGTGGAGCCAAATCTCGGATATTACCGTTGTCTCACAAAAACTAGCCGTTATAGGCTATTTTCGAGCAAAGGGATCGATCTTGCTACTGTGGGGATCTATCCCTTTTGTCCAGACTCTTGATTCTGGGCTTCAGGGACCTTGGGAAGACTTTCTGCCAAAAAGGGATCGATCCTGCTACAGTGGGGATCGATCCTTTTCTTCCAGAGGGCATTTTTCCTGCACTTTTGGGTTAGAAATGATATGACCTTTGATCTTAATTCAACCCAAAACATTTATAAGCTTTAAGGGAGTTTTTCTCGACTTTCTCAGATAAAAACATGGTCTAACTATTCATCAAGTAATTTTTTAAAATATTCAAAACATTTATAAAGAATTAAGACCAATAGGGATGTATCATTAAATCATGGTCTTAATGTTTGATATGATCACTTGAAAATGGATTGAGAAAATCATGTGTGATAAGGTAAATTTACAATATGAATTAAAACATTAAAGCTTACTTAAGTTTTTGTCATTTCAAAATATGTATGGCAATTTAAAGCTAACAGAAATTAACATCTGCTATGTGAGCTGCTCAGTGGGCATCAGAGACGGTGTATGGACTTGATACTAGTCTTCTGAGGTATATGTTCCTTATAAAATACTTGTTTACATGTAAGACTTAAATTGATGCATAGTACATATTCTGTTTAACAAGTCGGGATGTAACTAAGAACCGTTTCCGTGGTTGTTAAATATTTAAATGAAATGACTATAGGTCACCTAAATAGTATAGTGACTACACTGACATCGAATACAAACCTTAAAATGAAAAAGAAAAATTTAGTCCATAAATTTGTAGACTAAGAAAAGTACAAGTATTAAAGGAAAGTCGCGGCCTTCGGGTCGTGACAGATTTAATAGTATCAGAGCTCGGTTTGTCTAGTACGTGTCGGTGTAGTTGAGACAGTGATAGCGTTACATCCCATGTACTGTGTAGTGTCTACATGTAAACTTGTTGGATTTCGATCTATACCAAGATTGGTCAGCTATTGGTATGGGTGATACCAGTCGACGACCTATTGAAAACAGGATGGGCCTTGACATAAAGATGCTGTCACGACCCGAAGACCGCGACTTTCACTCGATTCTTATACTTTTCTTAGTCTACAAATTTATGGACTAAATTTTTCTTTTTCATTTTAAGGTTTGTATTCGGTGTCAGTGTAGTTACTATACTACCTAGGTGACTTATAGTCATTCCATTTAAATATTAAACAAACACGGAAACGGTTCTTAGTTACATCCCGACTTGTTAAACAGAATATGTACTGTGCATCAATTTAAGTCTTACATGTAAACAAGTATTTTATAAAGAACATATAACTCAGAAAACTAGTACCAAGTTCATACACCGTCTCCGATGCCCACTGAGCAGCTCACATGGCAGACGTTAACTTCAATAATCTGAAAGAGATGAAATTTAGTGGGGTGAGCAAAACCACGGCTCAGTAAGATACTAATATAAATACAAGAGTAGGATTAAACTGTCTTAAACTGCAATGCTTAATACTTACAAGGATGCAATTACAGTTAATCCTTTCTCATCGATACATCTCATTATCACTTTTCATTTCATAATCATATTTCTGTATTCTATCATCTCTTATCAATTCTCATATCATCTCTTATCAATTCTCATATCATCTCTTATCAATTCTCGTATTGTAGATCATAATCACGGTGGTACCCAGTCATAATTCTCTTCGTGTATCTCTATATTCGTGTTTCATAACATATCATGACCTCATATAGATGAAATATCGTTACCACCGAGTCATGACATTCCTTATGAAATTCTCAAATACTAAGCATATTGTCATATTAGGGTTTAATATGCAATTCATGTAATTTTTCTGTATAAACCGCGATCATTTCAAATCATATCATATATACTTTAGGACATGCTCAACATATGCATTTTCAAAAGTTTGCCTTTAAGGCATAATATAAACATATTCAATTTCAATTCATGTATTCGTTTTCGGAGCATGTCTAAAACATGTGCGGTTTTAAAACATTTTTCATATACTATAAATCATATCAGGTTTAGAGTTCATATCAAATCAATCTATACTCTAAACCGCATGTCGTTTCAAATTCGACACAAAATCGTATATAAATCATGTAAGTGTCGAAATCATTTATCATATACTTTTAAATCATCTACTGTAATTCATATCAAGTCTAGAGTTCATATCAAATCAAACTATACTCTGGACCGCATATCATGCCATGTTCGACACAAAATCACATATAAATCATATAGTGTCGAATTCATATCTTATGGACTTTTAAAACATGTTTAAAACATGTACTGTTTCAAAACATATTTCATTTCAAATCTGTTTCATGTACAGTATAAATCATGTCAAGTCTAGAGTTCATATCAATAAAAATCATACTCTAGACTTCATATCATATTTGTTAGAGACTAGGCTAGATCCCTATCATCTCTCTATCAATAAAGACTTAAATCACTGTAGCTAGCAGTGAAAATCATATCGTCCCCTGGAAACCAACTAGGGCGCTATCTATGGCCATAGACCTCATCTCTCTCAGCCCCACTAATCAGGCGTGACTGAGACCTGTCCACGACTATTGTCGGACAAGCATATCTATCTGCCTAATGAGCAAAGCTCCAATTAGGCGGTTTCCACTATGCTTTATTGAATTTAATTCTTTTAGGGTGCCTACAGTCTCATAAAACATTTAAATCTATAGCTTTCTTTTCAATATCATGTAAGGCATATGGTAAAATTCTGTATGAGACTTCATATATCAAAATATATATATATATTTACCATATACTTTCATTTCAAAACAAATCAATACTTTTCAGTATTCATATAAACATTATTAAAATGTTTCAAGTTGTAAGAAGGCATGCTTAAATGCGATGCTGTAAAACATTTCAGTATGCAACTTCGGTAATGTTTCCATCAAATACACTAAAGCGATTCATTTAACTTTATCACCATCAATTATTCGATTTCAAGACTTTCTTTCTGTCAACCAATAAATCACTATACAATTCATTCACTATTCATCTAATTCAGTATTCAATTTGCTCAGTACTCAATTCATTTGGAAATCGAATCACTTGGTATTCAGACCATTCGGTATTCAATACCCTTTCCTGATCGTCATTGACTATTATGATCATTTATACACTTCATCATCAATATTAGGATCGCATCATTAGTATGAATCCTCTAAGTTTTGATAAGCATTTAAACACCAATTTCTAAAATAGTCATCAAGTTACCGAATTTATGCAAATAATAATATCATCCTTCAATATCTGTTCCAGAATCGACATCGAGGATAACAGAATCACAAAATCGATAGTCACTTATCAAATCCATTTATGATTTGATCTATTGATACATGTTTATCATTTTTGATTTGAGGTTCAATTTCATTTACTATCACAAAATCGTATCTAAATCCTCAAATCCATTTTCATGTGGCCTTTATGATTTTATCCGAACTTATGCAATTGTCGATCTTATTATTCAAGATCTATTCTAAAGTTATAAGCACAATCATCTTTTCACATATTTATCACTCATTTCTTTGAATCCATAATTGATCGGATTGTGTCGTAATTAAATCTCCATTTCAATCTCTCGAATTTGTCCATATTATCACTTTCGAAATTATTTCAAAATCATGAAACCGGACTCGGTAATTCTGGAAATCATTACTCCGTTAATAACTTCACAATCCAATCATTCGACCATCGAAATTTCAACTGTGATCTTCTCTTCCAAGCTACATCATATAATTATCATCACTTTTATCCGTGATCCGTCTAATTAATAATTCCACCTCAATCTCAACTTGATACCGTATAAAATATTAAAATTACTTGATTTATCGATTCTATAAGGTTTTAAACCATGTAATTCACCACATTATCGTTTTCAACGATCTATCTTCTCATCGATTTCAATATCAAACTCTTTCGGTAATACTATAAAATCCTTTCAATATTTATTTTCAATAATTATCTCCAAGATTCCATTTATGTGAGAAACTTAATCTTTTTCCTCAATTATTTTCCTAAAAATTTCGGCAGCATAACGGCTTAATTTTCCCTAACCTCCTGCAAGGGAAACACAATTTATACTTGCAGCCGTTGATTCTCACCAATTTTACCTCTTACTAAGACCCCCACCATCAGTTGTGGGTCCTCTTAGCATTTTTTAGCAAATCTATTTAAATTGATGCATCATATAAAAATCATAATTCCATTTAAAGTCAATTAAATAAATGCATCATAAAAAAATCATAATTCCCACATACAATATAAAGCTACTAATGCTTTATAAAAGTATCTTACCTATTCGCCAAGCTTAGTATACCTTCCGATTTCCGAGCCTTGCCGAACTCCACCATTCGTCTCATTTTCGTTTGCTACAATTTCAAAAATTGACATATATTTTCATTTAGAAAATAATCCAAGAATTTCTACTAAATTCCAGACATAGAGCGAAAAAGGCTTTTAATTTTCCTTACCCATCTCTTCCTCTTCTTCTTCTTCCTTTTTCTTTTCTTTTCTTCTTTCTTTTCTTTTTTTCTTTCCTTTCTCTTTTCTGTTCTGTTTTTTTTTTCTGGCCTGAACCGGTTCGGACCGGTTCAGGCCGGTTCACCTTCGCCTGGCCGGTTCAGCCACCGGCGGTCACCCTCTCCGCCGGTTCAAGCCTCCCACAGCTAGTCGACATCGTGAGGATGCCGAATCTGGCCTCCGTTTCTCGATCGGCGGCGCCGGCGGTAGCAGATCTGGGACGGGCGGCGGCGGCTCCTCTCTTTTCTTCCTCTCCTTTCTCACCGTTTTCTTCACCGTCGGGCGTTCCTCCCTCCAGATCTGGCTTCACCGGGGCTTTGCAAGGCGACGGTGACCGGTGGATCGACCGGCGTCGCCTCCTTTCCTTTTTCCTTCTCCTTTAGGTTTCCGCCTCGCCATTCTCTCGTTTTCGCTTCGCTCTGTTTCCTTTCCTTTCTCGCCGTCGGCGTCGACTTCTCTTCTTCCATCTCGGCTCGCCGGCGGCGTCACTCCTTTCTCCGGTAAGCCAAAAGGTTGGCCACTTCTGTGTTTTCTCCTCTGTTTTGTAACAGAGGAGAAATGGGGGTCGGTTCCCCCCGACTCCCATTTCGTTTCAATTTTTTTTTAATTTATTTATTTATTTTTTATATATATAAAATCATATTTATATATATATATATATCATATACTACTAAAATTTAATATATATACATATATACATACTTTATCTTGAAATATATGTATATATATATATACACTTTGATCTAAATAATATATATTTCGTATATATATATATATATATATATATATATATATATATACTTATTTAAAAACGTGTCAAAATATATTATATAATCTATTTATATAATTATATTTTTATTCACATTTTTATTTCTTTAACATTAAAAATATATTTATATAATATAATTTTATAATTATATAAATATATACCTTTTTTTTTCTTTAAATTTTGGATTTCCTAGTATCCAAATTAATTTCTCCATTTTCTTATTTAATTTGGATTTCAATTTGTCCAATTTAAATTTTCCGGATACCTTATATTTATTTAGAAAATTCTCGATCTTCACAGATGCCAATCGATGACCTATTGAAACGGACTAGAAACCGGTAATGAATGGTGTCGATATGGTATAGAAGGATTGTGTATCACCTTAAAGGATTCGAATATGAATGATCGAGAATGATTGATTGTGGCAGTTATATGGAAGATAATGGAATTATTGTATAGAATATGATCGATATGTGGATTGAAAAGGATTGAAAGAAGTAAAGAAATAGCCAACAAAAAACGATTGAACCCAAACATATGGCTCGGTCGAAAGTACATTTCCACCTTAATTACGAGGACTATTGAAAATTGAAAACTATGATTTCGAGTTATAAGGGAATACGAATATGAAGCAGTTTTCGAATTTAAGACTGAAAGTGATTTCACTTTGGTTGTCACTTCGAGATGTAATAAGAATACTACATGAAAAGAGATATAGAGAGAAAATGATTGATAAATGTTGTATTTATGGCAAGAGATGATTAACAGTAAAGTCTGCAATGAGGTGCAGCCTTGATTTATCAATGTGACAATGAGTGTTGTGGGATAATACGAAACCCAAAAGAAATATGATATTATGGAAGTGATTATAGACTGGTTGATCAAATTGAATCACTTTTCCATTTTCAGACTTCGAGATTTCTCTAATGCCTTAGTCGAAATATGAATATGAAACGGAGAGAATGTATGTGAAGTTCCAGTAAGCATTATATGTGATGGAATCTTGAATTGTCATATGTTTATGGAAAAACAGTAAAAGGCTTTGGGATTCCAAATTTATTAACGGTGTCGCTCCATACTGATATAAAAATTCAAGCGTAATGTGGAAACGCTCGAAGATATGTTGAGAGAGCAGATGCACGAGATTTAAAAGCTACTGGGACAATTACATACTATTAATTAAATCGGTAAACAATAGTTACCAAATTATATCGACTTGGCACCAATGAGAGAAACGAATGATAAATGGTGTGAAACAGCTATTATGTGAAAAGAAATGAAAGTGATAACTTCCAAGGTGATAAGAAATTTTAGGGAGTATGAATATATGGTGGAAAAATGATATGTAATGGTATAAAAGGTGATTCGGATGTTGAAAGCATGCTAGTAGTATTACTTAAAAGATGATTGAGAGGACAGGAACCATAAGTATACGGAACCGTACCACCTCTAAATATAAGTTAAAATTCGGAGGACCAAATTTCTTAAGGTGGGGAGGATGTGAAGACCGAGAATTTTCTAAATAAATATAAGGTATCCGAAAAATTTAATTTGGACAAATTGAGATCCAAATTAAATAAGAATGAAATTGGAGAAAAATATATTTGGATATCAAGAAATCCAAATTTTATCCAAAATAAGATATGTAATTTTATATATATTTATATAAGGTTATTATATAAATATATATATTTTTTAAATAAATATATACATTCATTTATGGAATATATGAATACATCATATGTTAAAATACCATTTTTATATCATTGAATATATATGTGTAAATTTTTGTACATTTATGTATATAATATATATATATATATATGAAATATGTATATATATATATATATATATAGCATTTTAAAATTTAAGTATAAATATATAAATAGTTTATATGAAAAATATATTTTTCATATATATATGAGATATATATATATATATATATAGTAGTGTAAATTAAAGTACATATATATATATAAATATAAATTGTTTATAAAAAAAAGGGTATATATATGTGTTTAAATTTTAATTATATATAATTATATAAATATAATTATATATATGATAAATAAATAATTATTAAAAAAAGAAAGAAAGGGGGGAATCGGGATATACCCGATTCCCATGTTTTCTCCTCTGTTAAAACAGAGGAGAAAACGTAAAAACAAAAGGGATGCTGGCGCCGGCCGGCCGAGAGGAAGGAGAAGGGAGAGAGAGAGTGACGTCGCCGGTGAACAGAGGAGGAAGAAGAGAGAAGCCAACCGGCGACGAACGTAGAAAGTAAAGGAGAAAAGCGAACGGAAAACAGAAAAGAAAAAGAGAGAGGAGAAAAAGGAAAGAGGGAATGCCGGTCGATCCAGATGCCGGCAGCGCCACCAACGCCACCGGTGATGACCCACAAAGGACAAGGAGGCCACCGACGGTGAAGGAAACGACGGAGGAAGGAGAAAAAAGGAAGGAAAAGGGTCGAAACCCACGGACCCAGATCCGGCGCCGTCGTCGGTGATGGGGCAAAACCGAGACCAGATCCGGCATCCCTGCAACCATGGCTAGCTGTGGAAGGTGCGAACCGACGGTGATGCCGGCGGGAAGAGGCCGAACCGGCCAGCAGAAGTGAACCGGCCCGAACCGGGTCTGGCAAGAAAAAAAAACAGAATAGAAAAGAAAAGGAAAAAAGAAGAAAAAGAAGAAAAGAAAAAAAAAGAAAAAGGAAAAAAGAAGAAAAGGAAGAAAAAGAAGAAAAGAAAAGAAAAAAAAAGGAAAAAAAAGAAAAGGAAGAAAAAGAAGAAAAGAAAAGAAAAAGGAAAAAGGAAAAGGAAGAAGAAGAAGAAAGAAAAGGTAAGGAAAATTGAGGAAAAATAAATTACTGATGTTATTGAATAATTTTTATTGTCACATATTCACGTAAATGCATTGGTGTTGTGAAAATTGTAGCGGAAGTGACAGGCGCGATTTGGGGTTCGACGATGCTAGGAGCTCGTCAAGGCGCTAAGCTTCAGCACCAAGTAAGATACTTTTATAAAGCATTAGTAGCATCATCTTGTATGTGGGATTTATGATTTTTGTATGATGCATTGATGAAATGATTTTAATGGAATTGTGATATTTTTATATATGATGCATTGATTTAATTGATATTAAAAATGCTAAGAGGACCCACAACTAATGGTGGGGGTCTTAGTAGAGATGTAGGAATTGTGAGAATCAACAGCTGTAGTTATAAATTGTGGTTTCCTTGCAGGAGGCTTAGTAAGAATTAAGCCGTTATGCTGCCGAAATTTTAGGAAAATATTTGAGGAAACAGATTAAGTTTCTCACATAAATGGAATCTTGGAAATAACTATTGAAAATAAACATTGAAAGGACTTTGTGGTATTACCGGAAAGGTTTGATATTGAAATCGATGAGAAGATAGATCATTGAACACGATAATGTGATGAATGATATGGTTTAAACCTTACAGAATTGATAAATCAAGTAATTTTAATATCACAAATGGTATCAAGTTGAGATTGAGGTGAAATCATTTATTAGACGGATCACTGATAAAAGTGACGATGATGATAGGATACAACTTAAAAGAGAAAAAAATTGAAGTTGTGATTTAGACGGTCGAATGATAGAAGTGTGGAATTATCAATCGAGTGATGATTATGGAATTGATAGATTCAAATAAATGGACCGTCTTAGTGGTATGAACTGAGATTTTTGCAATAATATGGATAGTCGCAAAGCGACTTAAATGATTGAAACACTGTTGATAGTGAAAATTGGCAAATTCTTTTAAATGGTAAATTGCCAATCAAAAATTGAATTGAGGACGTTTTATAGATAATTTTAGCATGATATTACATTCTACAGGCCATATGAAAAGTGAATTGAGGATTGTGATATGATTTTATTATTGTGAGGCCCGTATCCTAGTGGCCCATACCTCACTCATCCGTATTGTCCGCTTTGGGAGTATCTTATGGGGCCCCCTCACGGATTTCTTTCGCGTCCGCCGCTATTCGAACCCTTGACTTCCTCAAGAGTCGAGTAACGACTAACCATTGGACCAATGGTTAGTCGTTACTCGACTCTTGAGGAAGTCAAGGGTTCGAATAGTGGCGGACGCGAAAGAAATCCGTGAGGGGGCCCCACATGATACTCCCAAAGCAGACAATACGGATGAGTGAGGTATGGGCCACTAGGATACGGGCCTCACAATAAAACGTGAGTTTTTTTGTGACGACCAGTATCATGTGGGGCCGGTCGCACTCAACCGTATTGTCCGCTTTGGATTCTAGAGGTGGCCCCCGTCAGTTCAGCTGACGTGGCACTTAGGTCCTCACGGATTTCTTTCGCGTCCCCCACTACTCGAACCCTTGACATCCAAGCGATTCGAGTAACGACTAACCATTGGACCTAGGTCCAGGTCCAATGGTTAGTCATTACTCGAATCGCTTGCATGTCAAGGGTTCGAGTAGTGGCGGACGCGAAAGAAATCCGTGAGGACCTAAGTGCCACGTCAGCTGAACTGACGGGGGCCACCTCTAGAATCCAAAGCGAACAATACGGTTGAGTGCGACCGGCCCCACATGATACTAGTTGTCACAAAAAAACGCGCGTTTTATTTTGAGGCCCGTATCCTAGTGGCCATACCTCACTCATCCGTATTGTCCGCTTTGGGAGTATCATGTGGGGCCCCTTCACGGATTTCTTTCGCGTCCACCGCTACTCGAACCCTTGACTTCCTCAAGATTCGAGTAACGACTAACCATTGGACCTTGGTCCAATGGTTAGTCGTTACTCGACTCTTGAGGAAGTCAAGGGTTCGAGTAGCGGTGGACGCGAAAGAAATCCGTGAAGGGGCCCCACATGATACTCCCAAAGCGGACAATACGGATGAGTGAGGTATGGGCCACTAGGATACGGGCCTCATAGTCATTGTCATTATTGATGACATATTGGTGTATTCGAGGTCTCGGGAAGAGCATGAGCAGCATTTGAGGATAGTTCTACAAACCCTCAGAGATAGAGGATTGTACGCCAAGTTAAGTAAATATGATTTCTGGTTAGATCAAATCTGCTTTTTGGGTCATATAATTAGTAAATACAGAGTTTCGATCGATCCATCGAAGATTGAAGCGGTGGTTCAATGGGAGAGACCGAAAACGGTGACGAAGATTAGGAGTTTCTTGGGTCTAGCTGGCTACTACCGAAGATTTGTAGAGGGTTTCTCGAGGTTAGCTGCTCCATTGACGCGCTTAACGCGCAAAGAAGTAAAGTATGAATGGAATGATGCCTGTGAACGGAGTTTCTAAGAGTTAAAGCGCAGACTAACGACTGCACCTATTCTCACCATTCCTAGTGGTTTTGGTGGATTTTTAGTGTATAGTGATGCCTCAGAACAAGGTCTGGGATGTGTGTTAATGCAGCATGGTAAGGTAGTAGCATATGGTTCTCAACAATTAAAGGACCATGAAAAGAATTACGCAACTCATGACTTGGAATTAGTTGCAGTAATATTTGCTCTCAAGATATGGAGGCATTACTTATATGGTGAGAAATTTCAGATTTTTACTGATCGTAAAAGTTTAAAGTATTTGTTATCTCAGAGGGAATTAAACATGAGACAGAGGAGATAGCTCGAGCTTCTAAAGGATTATGATTGGGAAATCCTATACCCCCCGGGAAAAGCCAATGTGGTGGCGGATGCTTTGAGTAGGAAACATGTGGGAATGATGTCTTACATGATGGTAAAAGAGTATGAGTTAATTGAACAATTTGCAAGCCTTAGCTTAAATGTTACACCTTTTGAGCATTTTGGAATGATAGCCAATTTGATGATTGAGCCAGAGTTGATGGATAGAATTCGGCTTGCTCAAAGGGAAGCTGACCAGTGTATGGAGGCTATGAATGGAATTTAGTCAGGTATGCCCTCAGAATTTGATATGGGTAGTGATGGAGTTCTGAGGTTTAATAATCGTATATGTGTTCCTAATGATAAGGAGTTGAAAATGCTAATTTTGACAAAAGCACACTCCACTAAGTACACATTGCATCTGGGAAATACTAAGATGTATCATAATCTTCGCAAGGTGTATTTGTGGACTGGCATGAAAAAAGACATAGCAGAATTTGTGACGAAGTGTCTCACGTGTCAGCAGGTTAAGGTAGAGCGCCAAAGACCAGCAGTTTTACTACATCCTTTGCCTATACCTATGTGGAAGTGGGAACACATTACGATGAATTTTGTTATGGGATTGCCCAAGACCAAGAGGATTCATGATGGTATTTGGGTAATCATGGACAGGTTAACTAAGTCCGCTCACTTCCTACCTATGAAGTCTATGGATACACTTAGTGCTTTGGCAGATTTGTATGTGAAAGAAGTTGTTAGATTACATGGAGTTCCAATAAGCATTACCTTTGATAGAGATTCTAGGTTTACTTCTCATTTTTGGGAACATTTTCAGGGGGCCATGGGATCTCAATTGAATTTTATCACTACTTTCCATCCGCAGACGGATGGTCAGTCCGAGTGTCGAGCGCACTATTCAGACGCTCGAGGATATGTTGAGAGCTTGTGCTTTGGACTTTAAAGGCTCTTGAGATGATCATCTGCCATTGGCTGAGTTTGCTTACAACAATAGCTATCATGCAAGTATCGGGATGGCGCCATATGAAGCTTTATATGGTATAAGGTGTCGATCCCCGATTGGGTCGGAAGAAGTGGGCGAGCATAAGTTATTAGCTCCAGATTTAGTCGAGCAAGCCTCTGAGGATGTTAAGTTGATTTGTCAAAGGCTTAAGACAGCTCAGAGTCGACAAAAGAGTTATGCAGATGCTCGACAAAGGCCACTTGAGTTTATGGTTGGAGACTATGTGTTTTTGAAAGTCTTTCCATCCAAAGGAATCATGAGATTTGGCCGAAGAGGTAAGCTTAGTCCTCGTTACATCGGTCCATTTGAAGTCTTAGATCGAGTTGGTGATGTCACCGATAGGTTGCCACTACCTCCGAAGCTATCGGGAGTACATAATGTATTTCATATGTCTATGCTTCGGAAGTATAACCCGGATCCATCTCATGTCATAGCATATGAACCCTTAGAGATTCGGGAAGACATGAGTTATGTGGAAAAACCGGTTCGGATCTTGGACTGAAAAGAGAAAGTGTTGAGGTTTAAGATGATTCCTTTAGTCAAAGTTCTTTGGCAATACCATACCATGGAAGAAGCTACATAGGAGCTAGAGAGCTTGATGAAAGAGAAATACCCGGAGTTATTTGAGACCTAACCTGACTCAAGGAGGACCAAATTTTCTTAAGGTAGGGAGAATGTGAAATCCCCCAATTTCATGTAAATTTCTCATATTTGTAAAGAATTCCAGCTGAAAGAAATTGAATAAATATGAAATTATGAAGTATGAATGATGTATGGAACATGGAAGGAATAATGAAATTGAAAGTCACATAGTCAAGGAATTAAATTGATATTGTAAGAATATTAGAGTATGAAAAGAATTAATATCAGAAAATTAGAGTAGTTAAATACATGTGTCATATGAAAGGAAGAAGAAGAATTAAATGGTCAAAGTATTAATGGCTGAGATTATTAAAGGATAAAGAGGCATTAAATGAAGCCATGAGTCATCACCATCTCCTTCTCCAAGTCGGCAGCAACTCAGCTCCCTCCCGTTCCCTCAATTTCTCCAAGTTCCCATCTTAGCTACCTTGACAAACTCCTAGATTCTGTCATCGAATCATTAAGCGTTTGTAATGAAAATCGATCCTTGTCACTAGCTTAAGCTATATCCGAAGTTTGGTGGATTGAATCCAAGTAATTGGAGAGATCTAAAGTGCTGTCAAATTTGGTTATTGACAAAGGTAAGAGAAGAAGTTAGTTATTTCAATTTCGTTTATAGTTTGGAGTCATATTGAGTTGGTACAACATGTTTATAATGGTTTCTTAAAGGTTGCACTATGATGATGTTACAGCTTGAAGAAGTGAAAGGCTAGGGTTGATGCAACCAAGCTTCAGGATTTTTGGCTATTGAGGTAAGGAATTTATGTAACGGACGTAGGGTGGCTATGTCCACATGTTTTTAATGGTTTTGGAATGAAGTACTAGCTGTTTTAAGTGTAGGAAGGCTGAATTTCGTGTTTTATTCCTAGTTACTAAAATGCTAGGAGCAGCCGAATGCCTTAAGTAGCAGCTGACTGCTTAGAGACAACCAAAGCGAAGATTTCCCGAAAACCGACTCAAACCAGTCGACTGCTATTTTCCAAAAAAGCATTCTATTTCAAAACCAGCCGACAGCCTATAAAAATAGTCGACTGCCCTGTTTTCAGAAGCATTCTGTTTGCAAAACTAGTCGACTGCTATATGACTAGTGGACTTCATTTTCTCGAAAATTTATAAAAGAAAATAATTTCGATAAATGAAAATATGCAATAGCAGCCGATTGCCCTATAAGACCAGTCGACTGCCCCTTTTGAAAGAAGTTTTGAAACTTATTTCAGAAAAAAAAAAGGTGATTGTCATTATAGAAAGTTATATGACAAATGTTTTGAGACTATAAAGTACTTAATGATTATGCACTTCTGTATATGTACATGGCTGAGGAGCTTTAATCTAGCCCTCAGTGCCACAGATGTCACTTGACTAGTGCTCATCGTGGCCCACCGACACTTGGCCATTTGTCTCTGTTATATAATTGGCTAAGGGAGGTTTCCTGGCCCCTACAGGGGTACGCCACCAGTTATTCCGTGCATAATTCCGTTAAAATGCAAATAGTCTCTCTGTTAATTAAAGTATTTGAGTATAAGATGTTTTGAAGAAAGCATATGATGTTTTGAAGAAAGTATATGATGTATGTATATGCGATTTCAAAAGAATAAAGAAATCGAAAGTATTTGAATGACTTACATATGATAAGTTGAAGGAAGTATATGATGTATGTTTTCACATGATATATGCTTTATAATGATTTTTCATGACATTATAGAGCCAAGCAGGAAAACTGCATATAGAGGTATAATACGCTCTTTTACATATATTTCTTACTGAGCGTAAACTCACCCTTTTACGAATATTTTTCATACAGACTACTTGAAGTGATTTCCTCTCCAAATTGAGGAGCTTGCCTTTGAGGTATCCAAGTGTACCTTTGAGATACGTTTTCGAATAATAGTTGAAGGTATCCTTGTGTAATCGTGTAAATCAAACAGTATTACAGTACATTAATATTTATAAGAGTTTTGGGGATTTAGGTATGTAAGATGTGTAAGATCCTGTGGGAAGGAATGATATGTTTATATTATCATTATTATGTTTTATTTGAAAAGAAATTCTTTATGATGAACTATTAAATATCTAGTTTGAGAAGGAAAAGAATGAATGACATTGACGGACGAGTCTAATCAAGTTATATGAAAAAGAGGAAAAAGTTATAGGTAAATGTGTAGTGACTAGGATGTCACATTTTATTCCGATTGGGAGTGGTAAAAGGTAAAACCCTCTCAGTAGTGGTGATTCTAAACTTCGAATCATGTCCAAAAGCCTAAAGAACAAGTCTACTTTTATTTCTTCCAATAATTCCTGCCTTTCTTGAATTTTGGGAGAAAGCATCGTTACAGTTAACCTTTATCCACGCCATATTAAGACAAATTCATTTCTCAGGAGTTTGCAAAGCAGATTTAATAGATAAACACTTGTCCTTGTTCCTCTTTTTGTCCTTCCAAGCTTATAGTCTAATCTAAAAACCATTAATCAAATATGCTGATCTGTTCCTTTACAATCTTTAACCTGTAAAAGGTTTCCCACCTAATACCTCGATTCTAATCTAAATTTGATAATTTTAGACACGACATGATGACGTAATAGAAAAACATGAAAAAAGATACGAATGTGACACGTGCTAAAATATAGTAAAATTTGTACACGAACTTGACAAAAACTAAAAAAGAAAATTGTGTTTGACGTGTCGATGCTAATTTTGGTACGAAATTCTAGTGTTTTATATTACACAAACACAATTTAATACAACATGTACAAGAGTTGCCATGTCTAGTCCAATCACACAACAAAAGCATACCACTGTAGTTTCTTCTTCCCTTAAACAAATAGGACTAATAAGGTTATTTGCATGTTTCTTCGATACAAATTACTTTTTATTGCAAGAGCAGCTGAACAAGCTTTGTAATGGAGTTCTTTTACAAAGAGAAGAAATGTTCCAAACAAATAGAACGAAATGTGACAAGAGGTAGTGTAAAGGAAGATTGAAAAGATCCTAAAAACAAATGTCGTGACATCTTGTGGTAGACGATGGAACAAAGCTGAGCAAGATTGAGTAGAGAAGATAAAAATTTTAAGAAAAAGGTTAGAGATGACAGAGTTGTAGAGAGAATTTTAGAGAATATTTGTCAAATTTCCAAGAAAAATAATAAAAAAAAGAATTGTGGGAGCTACTATATATAGGTATCCAAAACAGGAGTTACATGCACGGACATTACTAGATATAATGGTAGGAATTGACAATTGCAAAAGTGTTAATGTTTTGTTCAATTAGAGTTTAACTATTGAGGATAGTGAATAATGGATGTAGGAGACCACTACTTGTTTTAAACAAAAATAGAAAAAAATACTCATACTTAAAATATTAAGATAAGATTTCTTAATTATCTCAATATTTGATTTACTATGTTATACTTTCCAAAACATCACAATAGTGAACTTAATAAAAAAAATCATGCCATATTTTAGGTTATATTCACTTCTTTTTGGTGAAGCGAAAGTTGGGCAAACCATGCTTTTTAGAATAGTTCCTAGTGAAAAAGCTTTAGAAAATGGTGTTTAGTGAATGTGCTATTTAATGAAGATGATGGCGTTGTTTCGTAAAAGTGTTTTTCGGTGAAACATTGTTAGGGAAGCAACCTTATTACCTATTCTAACTTACATTCACTATATTGTGATTCTTGTAGAAATTAAAGAGAAAATATTAATAACCAAAAATCAAGCATTTCATAACATTTAAAGTCTTAGAACTAACTATTATATACAAATTCAAAGGAGTTATGTCCAATCTTTTTTACCTAGTGTGATTGGCTACTTAATCAAATCTAATCAAATCTAATGATAATTACTGGTCAACTTTCAAAACTAGGATTCAAAGTATAGTTACGTATAAAGAAGGTTTTAAGCTCTCTCACAATGCTTGTCATATAAATGGTACCAATCTAGCCTTATGTCATCATCAGTTTGCTTTTAATTTGATTTTAACTTTAATGATTAAATATTCATAATATTTTTTAGTTTTTCTCCATTTTCATAGTAAAATTTCCAAAGAAACTTTCTCCCCTTGGAGTATTTAAGCAATTTTATTTGATTTTCTTGAAGAGGTTCCATTATCGAATGAATCTTTGTCTTATGAAAGAGCCTAAATTTATTTATATTTTATTTGTACCAATTATTTAGATTAAAAATTTTTATTTTCTAAATATATTCCTTTTAAAATTTTATTTTTATTAATCTTTAATTTATTAATTAATTTTTATTTGCATGAAAAATAAATGTTGATTATTTTTTAGTGCTTAGTCAAAATTTCCTTTACTAGATTTATGTGAAAATAAATGATGATTAAATGTTGGTCATTCTAACTCCTACCTCTTTTTTGTCCTTTCAAGCTTATAGTCAAATCTAAAAACCATTTATCAAATATTTTTGTTCTTCCTTTACATTTTTTAACCCTTAGTAGGTTTCCCACCACTTACACAACAAAAGCATTTGCTTCACAGTTCCTTCTTTCCTTAAACAAATAGGACAAATATGGATGTTTGCACAATTTCTCTTCTAGAAATTACCTTTTACTATAAGTGCATTTGAACAAAACATTATTAATGGATTCTTTTGCTAGGAGAGAAAGTATTGCAAAATAGTAGAATAGGATGTGTCAAAAGATGACAAAGATAAGTGTAGTAACAATTGGTGGTAAACAATGGAACAAGAAAAAACAAGATTGAGTACAAAAGAAATAAAGATTAGGGAATATGTTAGAAAAGAGATAATTGCAGAGAGAATTTTCGAGAGTTTGTTAATGTCATCCAATGAAGTGGGACACTATGAAAAGGGGTCATAGACTACGGTTATTAAAATTGAGTGCTACGATTTTTAAATTTTCAACTGTTTTCAGTATCAAACATCATGGCTCTAACTACATTTATATAAAAAGCATAGTTTAAGATAATAAAAGACCACATTTTACTTAAATGTAATTATATTAAAAACAACAGTTTTCAATAAACTATAGTATTTAGAAATTAGAAGTATGTCAAATTACAATTTTATAAAAGTTATTGTAGCAAAAAACTACAATTTTATTGGTAACCATAATTAATATATTAATTGGACAAATACAATTTAATTGAAAAATATTATTTCTTATAGAAGATGGAAAAACTTTTTTTCCTAATTAAATGCCATAATATTATATGTAAAAAGACTTGTTTCTTTTCAAACTTAGGTTTTTGTGGCTCAATGTTTTGTCTTCTAAAATTTACATTCATCGGAAATTATTTCATGTTGGCTCAATTACCAAACTGAGAGGGGGTGAATCAATTTTTAACTAACTTTAGGTTTGTTTTTCAATCTTCTAAATTTTCTAGCCTATATTATAGTTCTTTAAGTTCTTTAGGCTATTTTAGCGTACAATTCAATCATAATACAAGCACAATTAAATTGATAGTAAGTAAAGAGCGAAGGGTTAGAAAATTGTACGCAAGTGATTTATAGAAGTTTAGCAATCTTGCCTATGTCCTCCACCTTAAGACATTCTCAAAGATTTTTTCCAAATTTACTATTGAATTTGTTGTACTTTTTTTCGTATGATCAAAAGTAACCTCTCACCACTCCTTTTTTGGGGCTCAAGGAGGAAGCCATACAACTATTACTTTTTACGGGATCAAGTAGGAAACCTTACAACCCTTTTATGGCTCAAGGAGTAAACCTTTCTACCCAATTCTTAGTTACAACTATTCTTGCAAGGGTTCACTCCCCTTTACAAATTGTAAATGGATTTGCAAATGTTGTAATCAAGAAACCTTTAGAAAGATGGGTGATTACATGTTAGAGCTCTAAGGAATTACACAACAATATGTTCTATGATATACAAGAAATATGTGAATGATAGAGGATGTTGAATTTGCAGCACAAGGAATGATTTTGAAGCTTGAAGAAGATGTAGAATTGTGTCTCTTAATCTCAATGATCTTCAAGTCTTCTATTTATTCTCCCTTGAAGTTTGTTGAAGCTTGATAGAGCCAAAAACAATTTCTTCCTGTTGGTCCTCACAAGAAACTAGCCATTGGAGGCTTCCTGCAAATTTTAAGCCAAATATACAGGGCAATTAATCCTTATATGAAGGGGATCAACGCCTTTAGCTCTTTGCCTGATGAATATTGATCCTTTTAATGGGGGGATCAATCCTTTCCTTCATGAAAGTGATTTTTGGGTAATTTTAATTGAAAAATGAGTAAGTTTTTTTAATTCTATTAATTCGAAAATCATTTTTCAATTTAATTTAAATATTTTTTAACTTTAAGTACATGAAAACTTAGCCCCGACATTATCAAGTGATTTTCTTAAAGTATAAACAAAAATGTCATGAGAAAATTACTTAATGCAATGTTCAAAAATATTTTTTAACTAGATTAAGACCAATAAAAATAATTAATTAAATTATGGTCTTATATTTGATAAAAACACTTAATATGTTTGTGAAAATCATAAGTGAATAAGCAAATTTATGAGTTGAATTAAACATTTAATTTTGCTTAAGTTTTTTTTTTTCATTTTAAAATATGTATGTCAATTTCAAGCTAATAATTTCTCCCTTTTTGATATGGCAAAACTTTATGTAAATTTGCTTTAGTTTTTAAAATTGCTCCTCCTTAACTAAAGCATAATTTTCGAAAAATCAATTTACAAACCAAACGATATCTCTCCCCCTTATTGTCATAGCAAAACGATGAATATAAATTTTCTCCCCCTAAAAATAATACCAATTTTGCTTCAACCAACAAGAAAAATATTATTACACCAGGAGTTATAGCACAAATAAAACAATGTCCATAAAAATGAATGTGAAGTATTTGTGCATGCAAAGGACATTGATCATGACGTCATATACCAATTGTTCATAAATAATTTACAAGAGATTGCCAATGGGTCATAATGAAGCAAGTTGAAAGAAAATCTTATCTATTAATTCTATAACTTGCTCATTTAAATTCTATTAGGCACCTAGATATCTCAATTGTTCTTTAAAGTTCAACTAAGATGTATGATAATAAACCATCTTCAAGAAAGAATGAGCCTAGAATTAAATCATATATTAATTAACCACATATTCTAGCACAAAAATGTCTCATGCAAATATGTTTTTAAAGAATTCTTCCCTATTTGTCATTTCAATCTTAAGAGAAAAGAATTATCAGTATAAAGCTCATATAATTTTGCATGATCATTTAACATATGTTCATGCTAAGGAATTAGACAAGTTCAACAAGCAAGAACATACTCAAAACACTCTTCCATATTCATAATTTAAACATGTATAATCATAAGATTTAAAGCACAAGATCATACATGTTATTAGTTCAAGAAACAAATCATATTAAGCTTAATGAGGAAATAATCAATAAAGCACATACCATTAAGCTTAAATGTGATAGATAAATAAATAAAGTCAAGTGCAACCATAAAAAGAGTGAAAAAAGATGAAATACTTAACATCCTATCAAATATCATGGATCAAAAAAACATATGAAATTAAAACAACATCCATGAAAGAACATGACTAAAGTCCAAAGAGGCAACACTAAGCATCTAGGATCGTGGTGGGCAGAAACAACGGATTCCGTCATAGAATTCCTCTTGATGGACACACATGATTTGAACCTTGTCAAGCATTGCATTTTGCCAGTCCTTAATCTCTAAGAGGCGTGTATCATCATAAGCTTGGAAGGCACATTGATTCTTTTTATAAGCAGTAAATCGTGTGTCGAATTGAGTGAATCACGTGTCGAATTGATCAAGCATCTGCATAATCAACTCCAGTGATGCCTTGAATGGCTAAAAAGATGAGCTAGAAGCAATGGAGGAGGAATGTGCATCAACGGTTGCAGCTTCCAAAGCTTGAACTGGAGTTGGAATATTTTTCTTAATAAAATCACCATTGTCATCCTTGTACCAGCCCATGTGCAAGGTGGCTAAATTGATGGTATTCTTAGGATCCAATAGCTCGCCAACCTTGCAAGAGCATTATATCCTAATGAAAGCTAGATACTAGGTTAGAGGTTGACAAAAAACAATCGTCTTGACACTACCTAGAACAATTTTCACCCAATCTTGGAAGATGAAATGGATGAGATTAGGCCTGCCACTTTCATGCTCGTGAATGTGGTGCAGCCAAAAGCGGCAAAGACGATGAAGTTGTGAGTACCTAGTGCCAAATGTCCTTAGGTTCCACGAAATAATGATATGTAAGAGGTGTGGAAACATAAGGAGGTCACTAGCCCTATCGTCAGTGATGGGAAATACCAAGCCAACATCCTCTTCCTCATTAGTAAGCTCTTCGCTCGGAATCCTGAAAACACGTGTAAGTATAGCGGGAGTGACTTCAATTTGTTGGTTCATGAGATAGGAAGAAACGCCTACGATCCTATATCAATCATTAGGATCCTCAATGAGTTTGGCATTGGAGAAGAAAGCTCTAACAATTTTGTAAGGAATCGGTGTGTTGATTTGTAGAAAGGAGTTCATCAGAAGGCTTCAAATTTTTGAAGATAAGGAAATTTGATATGCTCAAGAAAATTAAAGTTGATCTTTCACCAATCCTAAATTCTCATGTTGGCAAAGTGAGCTTTGATCGATGGCATTGCGAAAGCATTGATTGAGATTGGTAGGTTTAGGGGATGAAGGTGCTTAGTGCTTGGAGGAAGCGTGTTTCTCACGATGAGGCATTTGGAAAGTGGTGTGGAAAGAAACGTAGGAAGAAAAGTTGGTTTGGGAATTTCATCAAGTAGATGGTGTTGAGAGGTTTGAAGGTGAATAAATAAGAGTATAGATAGAATCATGACAAACTAACGCAACAGAACAAGGTTGGGGTTATGAATAGGAGAATCGATGACGAAAGTATGATAAGATATGAAGGAGAAATGAAGATTTACGGAGAGGAAATGTGATGAAAATTTGGGTTTGTGGTGAAAGAAAAACAAAATTAAATGATGAAAAGAAAGAGAAAATAATAAAGAAATTGGATTTGAAAGTGAAAATGTAATGAAAATTGAGAGAATGAGTAAAAAAAAGTGAGTTTTGAAAAGGGGGATCGATGTTAGGTAGTGATGGGCATGGTAATGGTGAGAACTCATTATTTTGTACTGTACATATACGAATATGTAAATTAATAATTAATAAATAAATTATTTTATGTATTTTAGGAATTTCAAGTGAATAGTGATGTGGGCCCCACTTGGATTTTAATGCCCAGATGATGATATGATTGAGAAAATAATGTATGGAAGGTGTAATAATGATATTATCGAAATTTGGAGGCCAAAATAACCTAATTGCATTATTTTGTGAAGCATGGTAAACAAATTAGAAAATGACGGATAAGTCTTGAGGGTATTTTCGTAAATTGCTCTCAAACTAAAATGAATGGGTGCGAAGTAAAAATATCATGAGATTCTACATGAAATGTACTTTAACACAGTGTCATAGATTTCTTGAAACAGTCGCCAAAACAGAAAATTTCGCTGGCAGGTTACGGGGGTAAAATCGTAATTTCTCACTATTTGTGCACCGCGCGTCAACAAAACCACTTCTAATAATATTATGTTTAATATGACCATTTGTTACTGGAATCCAAAAATTTGGAGTACATTTGCATAGTTTTACGACTGCGGGAATGTAACGGCAAAATCGTTTCAAAATTTTCATAACTAGGGGCATTTTGGTCAATTTGCCAAATTCCAGAATTTTCTTTATAATTCTGCCAGCAGCTGAGCTGCACTATTCACCCTCTTCTCCAACAAGCCCCATGCCATAGCCAAGAAGAAAAGAAAGAAAGAAAAACTCCAAGCTTCCATATCTCACCAAATAGCTAAAATCTCACCAAAACTCCAACTAGAAAAATAATCATCTCTCTCTCTCCTCTACATTTCTATACCCATAGTTCATCTTATAAGCCACTATACAAGGAGGAAGAGCTCTTCAAAGTTTCGGCCAAGCTAGGTAATTATGCCATCCCTTAAGTTTTTCTTGAATCTAATGGTATAGAATTAATCTTTAAGCTTGGTGATCATGTTTTTAGCCTTAGTTTCATTTAAATGTTGAAAAATAAAAATGTGCCATGGGAGGAGTGTTCAGCCAAGCTTGGGATCTTAGTGATTTATTGTGTTTCATGCATGAAAATGGTACCAAAATTTAAGACAAGCAAGGCTAAACAACAATGTTGGATTGGATTGTTAAAAAAGCATCAAAAATGGAAGAGGGGGATTTCGGCCATGGTGAAGGGGACTATGTTTCATGGCTGTTCTTGATGATTTAAGGGTAGATTTAGACTATAGGACGTACGAGGAGTTTGCCGATATGCTTGGATTTAAAATCCGATGTAAAACGAAGAAGTTACGTTATACTACCAGTAGAAATTATATTGCAAAAATATTTGCAGTGTCCAATATGGCTGCATCATGATATAAATAGTAGCTTAAAAATAAGTATTTAATAAGATAATAATTTTGATGGAATTAATTGCAGCCTGGGAGTTACGATTTTAGAGTGGTGCTATCGGGAAGCGCGAATTCCTTAGATAGGAAAGAGACGCGTGTGTAATTTGTACGGATATCCCGAATGCATATTTTTCATGCTAATAATTTTATGAAATTATTTTGGAAGTGAATTGCCTTGAACCCTTTGGAATTGTGGCTGTTTGGCTGTTTTAAACTGTGTTTGCAATTGTAGGAGGCTAGGGTGTTAACTGCTATTATGTTGCCGGAATTTATTAGAAATATTTCTAAAATGCCATGAAATATTTTAGTGCATTGTAAAATATTTTCCTAGCCTCGAGAGTGAAATATTTGTTATTTTTCGTAAATGGTGAATTTATCGAAAAACATTTATTAAATATTCATGCTACTGATTTCGATAAAAGTTAAATTATCGAAAATTCATCCCAAGTATTTTATAATGGAATATGTGATTTGTAAAGTGAAATGATGAATAGTGAATATTTTATAAATTATCTTCGGTATAATATTCACTATTTTATTATTTATCCTTTATGGACTGATTGATGATTTTTACCACGTGTAATGATTTTCATAAAGGGAATACCATTGTGTAAATACTGTTTTGAGACTGTTAGGCCCCATATTATGCTCACGTGTTTATGTGTTATTGTATCATGTGTGAAGCTGTTGACATTGAGCCTCTCTTCAGCGTCTCGGTTGACACCTGCTCAGTGTACGACCGAGGACATTCATAGACTATGGGCATAGATCTCACGTGTTTATTATTACTGCTCCCTATGGGCATTATAGCATGATATCATTAGGGTGTTGTTTGGTCTTCATTATTACCTCACATGTTATTACTGGTTGATGTTTACTGAAATGTACTATTTATCGAAGGGTTTTAGCATTGAATTGGTATTATATTTGAACAGTTTAGTTTACTGTTACACGTGTAAAAGTGATGATTTCAATGGTGGAAATCAAATTGTTTCCAGGTGTTGACTTATATGATTTAATGAGTTATTTTACTCAAGTATGTGAAATATTTATATGCAGTGAATATTAAAATAAATTTTACATTAAATTAAATTTCTACTCCCTATAGTCGCTCTGGGCTTCTGTGATAAGACAGATATTTCAAAATACCTTCCATATTCCATTTGGATTACCTGGCCGACTATAGTATCCTTCCTTTAGTGTGCCTAGCATACCGATAGGAAAATAAAGGATTTTACTGCATATAGTTTTCGTGATATCAAAATTGCATACAACTCCTTTACTGAGCCGTGATTTGCTTACCCCTTTATTTTCATCTCTCCAGAGTATTTTCAGTGACCTAGAGATATATCATTCGAGGATTATTGGCTGTGTATTGAGAACCCCGAGGCAGCCGTTGTAGATCCTGGAGGTATATTTATTTTTCTTTTATATGTTCATACCTTGTTTTACAGTACTACAATGTTGTAATTATAAACAGGGGATGTAAGTGTTGAATCAAATACTGTTTTGTAAATATTTTACTTCCTTAAATTAAATTAAATTATGGTTATTATTGTTCACTGTGATTTAAAAGTGGAAATAAAGGCATCGAAGATGGCCCAACCAATTCACGTGTATGGAAAAGTGTAAAATACTGTATATTCAGACTATGGTAGTAATGGCGTGAGAGAGGAAGAATGGGGTTTGTGTGTTTGAAAAATTGAAGTTTTAAAGAGGTTTTAATCAAATCTAGATGTGGGGGATCAATCCCTTTCACCCAGAATGCTTAGGGGATCGATCCCTTTGTAAGTGCGATCAATCCCTATTACACTAAATGCATTTTCTGTAACAGGAAAGCAAGGGGGATCAATCCTCTACCATGAGGCATCAATTCCTTGTTTATTTATTTATTTATTTGCAAAAATTTGACTTTAAAATCAACTTGTGAGGTGCCAAAATACATTTTTGAGTAATTTAGGTCCAACTGAAGATTTGAACACATGTATAACATGATTTTAGACTTATATGAATAAGAAACAAGGATGAAAAATCATTTGATTATAATTTTGCAATTTTGGGAAGAATTTTGGTTAAAAATGCATTTTTGGTCTCATGGAATATCATTTTGTGCATTATGATTTTTTTGGCAAAACGAATGGATGTGAGTGATCAAGAAAGGTATAACAAAAATGTTCAAATAGAATTTGTGCAAATAATATATTTTCTCAGTAAGGCTTTTAAAAAGGCATTTTGTATTTTTTGGCATATTTGACATGAATGAGGCAAGTAATCATATTTATCAAGACATAACAAACTTGCTCAAATTACAACAATCTAATTAACCACCAAATAATCATAAAATCATTTAACATGCTTGAAATACAATCATTCAACTCATTTACAATCATCAAGGATTACTAACTGATTATGACATCAAGGCATATAAAGAATTTGAGCATATATGAGTTTTAAGAATATGAAATTTAAGCTTATAAAACTCCTTTGCTTAAGAGTGCTTTGCCATGCTTTCTTTAGGTCTAACTTAAGCAATTCTTTGAAGAATTGTTGTGACCTTGTCAAGTGTGAACCCTCAAGCTTTTTCTCTTTCTTATTGGCTCAAGCAAACTTTATGAGGGCAATTATAGCATTTAAACTTAAATGTTTCTTTGTAAATCCATACTCTAACACTCATAAAACAATACAAGTTCAAGCATGCTTTGGTACCCATACTTTCTTGGGTCCAAGAGGGTTAGTGCAAATAATTTTTGATCCCTTAGGAATCCATTTTAAAATCAATTCATCCTTATTTATAACATGCTTTGGAACCCACATTTTCCTAACTACTCTTCCTTTACATGTAGTATTTCTATATGTGCATGCTTACGAAGAGTGACCAATCTTATTGCAAAGTAAGCATGTGAGAGACAAATCATGCATTGAGTTTTTGCTCACAAGAAAATTCTTAAGATGGGTTTCTTTTTGTTTTGCATTATAACCAAACCCATCTTTGTCAAAGAAAGCTTTTTGGGTCTCTAACATATGGTTTAGTATTTGTTGACCCATGTAGAACTTAGAAAATGAGTTATGTAAGTTTGCATTGTTTTTAGTCAACTCATCATTTTCTAGATTTGCTTCTTCTAATTTCTTTTGAAAGTCAATCTTAGCATTTAATAGCATTTCATTCTATATCTTTAATTTAGAAATGATTTTCTTATATTTAGAGTTCATGCATTTTCACTAGGTAGCTTATTAAAAGCATTTTGTAATTCATCAAAAAAAATTTTCATTACCTTTACAAGAGCTAGAACTAGCCTCATCTAAGGGCCATAAAACATGAATAGGCTACCTCATCTTTTACATTTTCTTCATCGGAGCTATTACTATCGCTCAATGTAGCCATAAATGCCTTCTTCATAGGCTTCCTATCATTTTCCTTCCTAAGTAAGGGGCAATTTATCTTAACATTATGGGTTCTTTTTCTTTCATACTTGACTCTTCTCTCATTACCTCTCTACTTTAAGGTCTCCTTCCATTTTCTCTAGCTTTCATCCTCATGAATTTATTGAATCTTTTGGAAAATGTTTCCATTTCTTTTTCTTCTTTATTTCCACTCTTATCACTGTTATCTCAATCTCCTTATAAGTGGAAGACTTTAAAGATACCCTTACATTCTTTATTGGCTTCTCATTTCTTTTCAATTTCATCTTATATGTAAGTAAGGGACCTATGAGTTTATATAGGGAAAAGGTATTAGGGTCTTTAGACTCTTGTATTTCTATTACCTTTGTCTCCAAAGATTTAGGCAAGCTATTCAAGATTTTCTTTGCCATTTCAATATTGGAATAAGTCTTCCTAAGGCCTTAAGTCTATTAACTATATCATTGAACTTAGTGGACATTTCACTAATGAACTCATCTTGTTTCATCATAAAAAACACATAATCATGTGTGAGCATACCTACCTTAGTTTCCCTAACTTAATTGGTCCCCTCATGAGTGATGGCTAGTTTGTCCCATATTTGTTTGGCATTCTCACATAGAGAGACTCTATTATATTCATTGAGACCTAATGCACAAAAAAGAGTGTGCATAGCCTTAGCATTCAGTTGTGCCATTTTCATATCATTAGTGTCCCACTCATACTCACTCTTAGGGACATCTTTTTCATTTACTTTCTTTATGGAAAATTTGAGGACCTTTAACTATAATCCTTCACACTTCATAGTCATTTGCTTACGCAAACAATGTTATTCTAGTATTTCAATATGAGAAGTTTTCTTTATTGAAAAGTGGAGGCTTAATAGTGGAGTGTCCTTCACTACCTAGGGATGTAGCTATATTCATTTAAGCCATTAAAGATTGTTTGCTCTTAGGAGATTAATCCTTTTTTATGCAATAGCCCAAGTTTTGATAGAGTTGTTGGCTTAATTACCCAACTGAGATGGGGGTGAATCAGTTTTTAACTAACCTTAAGTTCATTTTTCGATCTTCTAGATTCTTTAGCCTATATTATAGTTCTTTATGCTATTCTAGCATATAATTCAAGCATAATACAATAAGCACAACTAAATTTCAAGTAAGTAAAGAGTAAAGGATTAGAGAATTGTACGTAAGTGATTTGTAGAGGTTTAACAACCTTACTTATGTCTTTTACCTTGAGATGCTCCCAAGGATTTTCCCAAAATTTACTATTAAATTTGTTACAGTCTTTATTGCAGGCTCAATAGTAACCTTTCACTACTCCTTTTTGTGGGCTCAAAGAGGTGTGATAACCAGGAATTCTCCTATTTTGGAATTAGGGTTTTGTAAATTGAACTTCCAATATTAATAGATAAAGTCATAATAAACAAATAAATTTATTGTGAGATTGGAAGATTTTGGAGTATGGTACCTGATTAATTGACGAATTGTAGATTTAATATGTAAGAATTTAATTTAGGTATTAAGCATTTTAAAATTTAAAGAAATAAAACTATGTGCATATATATATATATATATATATATATAGATAATTATATATATGTACAAATATATAAGTATATATATATACAACAAATATTGTTTTGAATTAATGTGTATATATACATATATATTAATAAATAATAAAATGGATAAAAATATGTTTTAAGAATTATATATATAATATATAAATTATATATAAATATGTTTTTTAATATAAAATAATTATATTGTAAGTATAAATTTTAAATATATAGAAATATATATGTATATATATAGAGAGTATATGTTAAGAATATATTTATACATATAAAAGTGTTAATATAAGTGTATATATATAGAGTTGTTAATAGAAAATATATTCATAATATATTGATATTATATATATTTATAAATAAAATAAAATAAAATAAAAAAAGAGAAGAAATCACAGCAAGCTTCTTGTGGAAGCTTGCTGCACATTTGGAGGTTTGCATAGCAGACCCGATTGAAGGAAAACGAAAAAGAAAAAAGGAGAAAAGAGAAGAAATAGAGAGAGAGAAGAAGGAGAGCAAATCGGGAAAGAGGAAAACTGGCCAGCGATGAGCGGATCGAGGGAAGAAAGTGTTAGCTTTAAATTGCCATATATATTTTAAAATGACAAAAACTTAAGTAAGCTTTAATGTTTTAATTCATATTGTAAATTTGCCTTATCACACATGATTTTCTCAATCCATTTTCAAGTGATCATATCAAACATTAAGACCATGATTTAATTACATATTCTTATTGGTCTTAATACTTTATAAAATGTTTTGAATATTTTAAAAAATCACTTGATGATTTTTTGGACCATGTTTTCATCCAAGAAAGTCAAGAAAAACTTCCACAAAAATGTCAAAATGTTTTGGGTTGGATTAGGATCAAAGGTCACATCATTTCTAACCCAAAAGTGCAGGAAAAACTCATTCTGGAAGCATGGGATCGATACCTAAGGAAAGGGATCTATCTCTTTTTGGCAGAATGCTCTGGAAGCCTAGAATGAAGCATGGGATCGATCCCCTTAAGTCAGAAAGTCCCCAACGGCTAGTTTTTGTGAGATACAACGACTAGTTTCTGTTTTGGCTGTAACCAACGTCGACAAACCATCCAAGGGACTATAAATAGAGGCTTAGAAGCTAAACGAAAAAAGAGGAACAACCAAGCAACATCTGTCACGACCCATGACCACATTTTTCACCTTATTATACACAACTTATCCGGTTGGGCTGTCTGTGATACTTCACTTGTACTAACCGTTAAACAATTTTACATAGTATTGTTTATATTATACATATACCCTATCGAAATTAATCAGATAAGTAGTACTGTTGACATGTCTCAATACAGAAAATAAATGACCATACCTCAAATAATTCAGTCGGTCTGTCGCTTTGTCCTTGGTGTACAGCCGTGACCCACAATCAACTGATCTCACAATCATCAAAAAAACCTGAAATGTTTAAAATTAAGGGATGAGCAAAACCACGACTCATAAGGGAATTATATATCTCACTTGATACTCAGCTTCCTATATGCTGAAAATCTTTTTCATTTTTCCTATGGGCTCTAAGCTCGCATGTAGGAAGGATACTACAGTCGACTAGGGATCCGAATGGAGTAAGGTTGGTATTTTGAAATACCTATCTTGTTCCGAAACCTAGAAGCAATTGTAGAGAGTGATAAATTTCTTTTCGTTTGAAATTTAAATCATTTTTCCTTTTAAATTTCATATCATTTTCATATTCTTTTCAAAATAATGCTTTTACGAAATAAAGCGTTTAAATAAAGTAACTAATATTCATATATTCTTTGAAAAGAATATTAGTTAAATCCTCATCATTCTTATTTAAACTCATTTCATATTTTACTGTACAATCATAATTAGTATAGTACTTTAAATAGCAAAATAAGCTTTTAATTCCTTTTCAAATAACATATAAATCATTTATTATCTATTATTCAATTTAAAAAATTAAAATTAAAATAAGAATATTAAAATCTATTCCACTTATCACATTAGCAAAGCAGCAAGCACTTCGGTAGATTAGTCATTATACGCGTCGATAATTTGATTACTATGCAAGTTAATAAATTAGTCCATTTACAAAACGAAAGTCAATAAACTTTAAGCGTATAGCTTAACTCATTGAAAACAGTTCCAATATAACCGAATTACTTAATCACTTTAGGCGTAAGCCCCAATTCACTGATTCAGTTACGACATCCATCCTAACTAGTAATGGAGTTAAGTGTCATATCGAGGAACTTGTGTAGCACGTAGGTCCTTCGGGATTCTAGAGGTGGCTCCCACGGTCCAACTAGTATCTGTGTAGCACGTAGGTCTCTTGGGATTCTAGAGGTGGCTCCCACGGTACAGAAATCGAGTCTTCACTCAGTTTGGCCTTTAGGACATAGACTTCTTACTAACACATCAGAACTCGTGTAGCACTTAGTTCTCAAAGGATTCTAGAGGTGGCTCCCTATAGTTCACAAAGAATCTATGTAGCACTTAGGTCCATTGAGTTCTCTAGAGGTGGCTCACACGGTACAGAAACTTCTTACTAACACATCAGAACTCGTGTAGCACTTAGTGCTCAAAGGATTCTAGAGGTGGCTCCCCATAGTTCACAAAGAATCTATGTAGCAATTAGGTCCCTTGAGTTTTCTAGAGGTGGCTCACACGGTACAGAAACTTCTTACTAACACATCGGAACTCGTGTAGCACTTAGTTCTCAAAGGATTCTAGAGGTGGCTCCCCATAGTTCACAAAGAATCTATGTAGCACTTAGGTCCATTGAGTCTTCTAGAGATGGCTCACACGGTACAGAAACTTCTTACTAACACATTGGAACTCGTGTAGCACTTAGTTCTCAAAGGATTCTAGAGGTGGCTCACTTAGTTCTCAAAGGATTCTAGAGGTGGCTCCCCATAGTTCACAAAGAATCTATGTAGCACTTAGGTCCATTGAGTCTTCTAGAGATGGCTCACACGGTACAGAAACTTCTTACTAACACATCGGAACTCGTGTAGCACTTAGTTCTCAAAGGATTCTAGAGGTGGCTCCCTATAGTTCACAAAGAAGCTATGTAGCACTTAGGTCCCTTGAGTCTTCTAGAGGTGGCTCACACGGTACAGAAACTTCTTACTAACACATCGGAACTCGTGTAGCACTTAGTGCTCAAAGGATTCTAGAGGTGGCTCCCCATAGTTCACAAAGAATCTATGTAGCACTTAGGTCCCTTTAGTTTTCTAGAGGTGGCTCACACGGTACAAAGATCGAGTCTTTACTCGGGTTGGCCTTTACGCCATATATACTTTCCACTATCTTATCAGAACTCATGTAGTACTTATAATCTAATATTCCATTTAAGACCATAGTAAGAATATTAGATTTATCATTTCTTTCTTTTTGAAAACATATTACATGTTCGTATCACATGTCTTATGAAAATCATCTCACAGTACTATAATCAGTACCGAAATGAGCATTTTGTAAAAATGCTATAAATCAATTGATTTTCTTCTCATATCATATAAAACATGTTCTTTTCACATGTCACGCAATCATATATCACATTTTCCGTTTGACATATTCCATATCATGTAAAACACTTTCCTTTTTAACATATCACCTATCATTTATGGAGTCTAAGATAGACATCAATCTTATCATACTATAAACCCCGGAGGGTAAGGAAATAAATCGGTCAAATCTATGACCATAATCTATATTGTCCTCGGTGGATCATGGATCATGTGTCGACCGGGACTAAACATATCATATATCATGCATCAACATGATAGGAATACCAACCAATCTCAAAACCGTAGTTTTCATTATAAAATAAACCTTTATGGAATTTATATAAATATATAATTCCATAATTTAAAACCATAAGGGTTAAAATCCTTTAGTGAATATTTATAAAAATATTCATAAAAATATTCACTATATTTCACTTCATCTTTCACCTCGTATTACGTGTAATTTATCTATTCTGAGAATTTTCGGTGGTTTCATTATCACCATTCTCGAATACATGAATATTTTAAAATTCGATCTCATTATATTCATGTTTTATGAAATTTAGTAATTTCCTCATGTTTCATAATTTAATATCGATTTTCGAAAATAAAATCATTTAATATGATTTTATAAAGTTTTTCTAAAATTTTTCGGCAGCATAACAGCTGTCGATTTACTAACCTCCTGCACAGAAAATACAGTTTTAAATTTCCAGCCAGTACTTCAACCCAAAATTTTCAGCCAATCATGCATCATAATAATTTTCATAAATATTTGCATAAAATATTTCAAATTAAAATATGCAGACTGAATATCCTTAAAGTGCTGCACATGCATCCCTTACCTTTTCCCGGGTTGGCGTCTTCCTCTTCTCGATCGCGCACGTACTCCATCTCTCCCGATTCCTCATCTCGATCGCAGAAAATAATTTCTGGAAATAAAAATTCTAAATTTTAGAATTTTTCCATAATTTATTAAATTTTTTTCTGAAATTAAATTTCCGGAAATTTCTTACCGAATTTTCGTAAATTTCCAGGTTATCAAATTTTTGGGAATCTTCGAATTTCCGAAATTCTCCTTTTTCCTCTTTTTCTTCCTTTTTCTTTCTTTCTTTTTCTTTTCTTTCTCTTTCTTTTCTTCTTCTTTTTCTTTTTTTTTCCTCTTTCTGGTCTGAACCGGTTCAGACCGGCTCGGTACTCACCCCGGTTCAGCCACTTCCTGCGGACATCGTCGTCGGTTCAGGTCTCCCATAGCTTGCCGGAGTGACGAGGATGCCGGATCTGGTCTCCGTTTCTTCCCATCATCGGCGATGGCGCCAGATCTGGATCGATGGGTTTCGGCTCCTTCCTCTTCTGTTTCTTCCCTCTTCCGCCGTTCTCCTTCATCGGTGGCCATCCCTTCACCTTGGTCGTGCTTCGCCGGTGTTGGGAGTGGTGGTGGCGGTGCTCGGATCGGCCGACACTGCCTTTCTCCTCTTCCTTTTCTTCTCGGGTTTTTCACCAGTTTTCTCCCTCGATTTTCTTCTTTCTCGTCGTTTCTCTCTTCCGTTTTTCCTTTCCTGGCATCGGCGTCGGCATTGGCTTCCTCTCTTCGACTCTTCGGCTCTTCGGCAATCGCCTCCCCCTTCTCTCTTTCCTCTGGTGGCGCCGGCAGCTTCTCCTTTTGTTTTTTTTTCTCCAAAACAGAAACAACAGGGGTCGGGTAGGATCCCAACCCCATTTCTGTTATTATTTTTTTATTTTTTATTTTTATAATATATTATATATTTTCTTTTTATATCAATAATTAATATATTAATATATATATACATACATATTTGTTAATATAATATATATTGTGTATAGTTTAAAATAAATATCTATACATTTAATTTAAAAATAACATATATATATTTCTCATATATTCATATACTTTTATTATAAACAATAATAGATATTTCATATATATATAATGATATAAAACATATATAATATTTTAAAAATATATTTATATAATAAAATTATATAAATATATAATTACTCTCATTTTTATTCCTTAAATTTTGAATTTTCTTAATATCAAGTTAATGTCTCCTTTTCGTTTCTTATTTAATTTGGATTTTCATTTATCCAAATTAAATTCCTCAAATTCCTCACTTCCTTAATTTCTAGAATTTCAACGATATTCCCATCTCGTAAATAAATTTTATTTATTTACTTTAATTTATTTATTTCCTCGTCTATTTTCTTTAAATTAATCTCCAAAAATAGAAAATTTGCGGTTATCACAATATCTTTCATCATCTTATTCATCTTCCTCAAACCTCAACAACAAATCAAGAGCTACAAAGTCTTCATCTTCCATCATTCACATATCTCTTGTATTGTTTAGCACAAATCTTGTATAGGCTTTTACTTGTGCCTAATTTCTGTAATCATTTGCCTACTTAGAGGCCTTCTTTGATTGCACCATTTGTAAACCAATCCATTCCTTGTAAAAGGGGAGGTTTCTCTTTAGCCTAAGAAAAAGAGGGAGGTTTCTCTTTAGCCTAAGAAAAAGAGGGAGGTTTCTCTTTAGCCTTGAAAAAGAGAGAGGTTTCTCTTGAGCCTAGAAAAAGAGAGACGTTTCTCTTTAGCCTAGAAAAAGAGGGAGTGTAACAAATTCAAGGATAGTGAATTTGGGAAAATCCTTGGGAGCGTCTCAAGGTAGAGGACGTAGGCAAGGTAGTCGAACCTTTATAAATCGATTGTGTAAATCTCTCTCCCTACTCTTTATTTACTTGCGATTATATTATGTTTATTGCATTGAACTTGGATTGCATGCTTGCCTAGCTTAGAGAACTTAGAAAATAATCAAATAGGCTAGAGAATTTAGAAGAATCGCAAAACAAGCTTAAGGGTAGTTAAAAACCGATTCACCCCCTCTCGGTATAGCCTATAGAGCCAACAATTGGTATCAGAGCTTGGGCTCAAGATTGATTTAGACTAACCTCTATCGAGCAAAACTATCTTAAATGGCTTACGTGAATGTAGGCACACCCCTAGGAGAAGGGGGACACTCATTAGTTAGACCTCCACTCTTCAATGGTGAGAATTATTCCTATTGAAAAATTAGGATGATGTTATTTGTGCAATCCAATGACTATGAAGTGTGGAGAGTAATTGTTAATGGCCCTAGAATCCCAATAAAGAAAGTATATGGAAAAGATGTCCTTAAAAGTGAAGATGAGTGGGACACCAATGACATGAGATTGACACAATTGAATGCCAAGGCTATGCACACCCTTTTTTGTGCTTTAAGTCCCAATGAGTATAATAGAGTATCCTTATGTGAGAATGCTAAACAAATATGGGATAAACTAGCCATCACACATGAAGGGACAAATCAAGTTAGAGAGACCAAAGTAGGAAAGCTCACACATGATTATGAGCTATTTAGGATGAAAGAAAATGAGTCCATTAACGAAATGTTCACTAGGTTTAATGATATAATTAATGGACTTAAGGCTCTAGGCAAGGCTTATTCCAATGTTGAAATGGTAAAGAAAATTTTGAATAGCTTGCCTAAGTCATGGGAGGTAAAGGTAACCGCAATAGAAGAGTCTAAGGATCCTAACACCTTGTCTCTAGATGAACTTATGGGCTCCCTACTTACATATGAAATGAAATTAAAAAGAAATGAAAAGCCTTCAAAGAAAGTAGGGGTAGCATTTAAGTCGTCCACTCATAAGGACATTGAAGATGATAGTGATGAGAGTGGAAATGAGGAAGAAAAGGAAATGGCAATGTTTGCCAAAAGATTCAATAGGTTCATGAGAATGAATGAGAGAGAGCAAAATAGGAGACATCATAGGGGAGAGTCAAGTAGAAGAGAAAAAGACCCCTTAGTGTGTTATGAGTGTAATGAACCGGGTCATACTAAGTTAGATTGTCCCTTACTTAGGAAGGAAAAGGATAGGAAACCTAAGAAGAAAGCATTTGTGGCTGCATGGAGTGATAGTGATAGCTCCGATGAGGAAAACGTAGATAATGAGGTAGCCTACACATGCTTTATGGCCATTAGTGATGATGAGGCCAGTTGTAGTTCTAGTGAAAATAATGATTATACCTTTAGTGAACTACAAAATGCCTTTGATGATTTAGCAAATGAATTTCAATGCATGAACTCCAAATATAAGAAAATCATTGCTAAATTAAAAATAGAAAAGGAAACCTTGACCAATGTTAAGCTAGAATTAGAGAAGAAACTAGAAGAGGCCAACTTAGAAATAAATGAGTTAAATAAAAAGAATACAAATTTGCATAACTCATTTACTAGGTTTTATATGGGTCAACAAAAGCTAGATCACATGCTTGAGACCCAAAGAGCTTTCTTTGATAAAGATGGGCTAGCTTATAATGCAATACAAAAAGAAACTCATCTAAAGAATTTCCTTGTGAGCAAAAATTCTATTCATGATACATCTCTCATATGCTCACTTTGCAATAGAATAGGACACACCTCATAAGCATGCACATATAGAAAAACCACATTTAGAGGAAGAGTAGTTAGAAAAATATGGGTGCCAAAGCATGCAATAAATAACGATGAATTGTGCTTGAAATGGATCCCAAAAGGATCAAAAATTGTTTGCACTAACTTTCATGGACCCAAGAAAATTTGGGTACCAAAGCATGCATAAATTTGTTTGTTGTAGGAGAGTTAGAGCATGGGAATACAATGAAACAATGGGGTTTGAATGCTCTACACACCTTTATGGAGATTGCTTGTGCCAATGAGAAAAAGGAAAAGCTTGAGGATCCATCACAACAATTCTTCAAAGGATGGCTCAAGGTGGACTCAACATTTCAAGGCAAAGCATACTCAAGCAAAGGAGTTTTTGTAAGCTTAATTCTTTACTCCTTAAAACTTTTATTTGATTATATGTGCTTTGATGAGAAATGTAGTTGATAATCTTTATGAGTTGAATGAATAAAGAAAAGGCATGTTGAATGATTTTTGATTGGTTAATGGATAGTTCTTGAGGCATTGGATGATTGGATGAAAAGCATGTTTAGTTATTTTGAAATGATTATTGGATTTCTGCATTTTGAGCAAGTTTTCTATGTGTTGATAATATATTTACTTGCCTCAAATTGCCAAATATGTCATATATGCAAAATGCCATGTCATGTGCATTAATGAAGAACTTATATGTTGGAAATCATGGCATAATGTTCACAAGTATGATGATTTGATGTTATATGTGCTTAAAATCTATGTGAACAAGTTTGTTTTGGCATATTTGTGGTTTCTAATGCTTTAGTTTTGTCAAAATATGCTTAACTCTTAGAATGACCTCCTTTGAGGCCAAAAATACATTTTATTGTGTAAATTCTTCAAAAATTGCAAAATCTTTTGTAAAATGGTTTTTCATTCATGTTTTTCATTCATACAAGTCCAAAATCATGTTTTACAAATATTTAAACCTTTACTTGGACTTAAAATACTCAAAAACGAAGTTTTGACACCTCACAAGTTGGATTTTCTGTCAAAAATCTACATAACCAGGATGAGGGATCGATCCCTCTACATACAGGATCGATCCCTTTGGAAAAACATGCAGGAAACTAGATTCTGGAGTTTAGGGATCAATCCCTTTGCTAATGGGATCGATCCCTCTAGGCAATTTATGCCCTTTTCTGCATTTTTAAGCCTTAGTTGAGAAGTTTTCTTAATTCTCTTGATATCTTCTTTCTTCTTAACTTAAAATTCAATATTTTAACTTCCTTTTGATGATATTTAGAATATGAAAAATCATTTTTCATTGATATCATGCCTCAACTCCATCAATTTGTGTTATTTCCAACAAATGGTATCACTTTCAACAATTAATATCATTTTTCTTGAGCTCACAAGTGCAAAATCATTTTTCTTGTTGAAAACATTCATGAATCTTGAAATAATCTTGAAATATACTTTCAATGAATGCTTAAACATAATTTTGAGAAATATTTCAAGAATTTATGGATATATTTGAGAAATTGATGAACTAGTGCAGAATGAATATTCTTCATTCCTTTTGTTCATCTTAGTCAAGCATGATTATAGGATTAAATCTCTTAGCTTGACTCATCTATTCCACACTAGGTTTCATGATAATTATACATCTAGTGGATTGATTCCAAATGTAAATTCAACAATTGGTAATGGTCATTGGCCTATAATTTGTGATAGTAAATGGATCCTAAATGTTCAAATGCATGAAACTTTATCATCCATGTACTTAAATTTTTCTTATGGCCAAATTATTAAAGAACTTGGGCTTTAATGAATCTTTCCTTGATCATAATTGGTTAAGGACTTGAATTGAAAAATGAGCATAGGATTTTTGTACTTGAAACCATGGAAGAAAATGTGTTTGCTTGAATACCTTTATTGTTTGAATCTTTCATATGGTATAACTTTGTGAATATGAATATGGATTAATACTTTATGATAGTATGCTAATGTTTAATTAATCCATATGCATATTTGATAGTGTGTGATTGTGTTCTTGCATTTTTAGAATGATTATTTTCTTGACATGAACACACTACACATAAATATTGGATTCATGCAAAATGACTAAGTCAACCATTAGTAACAATTGGTATTAAGATTGAAATAACAATTAGTATCATTGGTAACCATATTTTCAATAATTGGTAAGTCGAGACTAAATTGCCAATTGGTATGAGCTTTAAATTGATAATTCTTCTCATGCTCCTTAGATTGAAATGACAAATAGAGAAGAATTCATATAAGACACTTTTGCATGAAACACTTTTGTGCTAGAATTTGTGATTAATTGATATATGATTTAATTCTAAGCACATTCTTTCTTGAAAATGATTTATGAGCTCATGTATTCATATGTCATCTAATTTCAGCTCATAATCATGATGTTTTACCATGCAGCTTAGTTGGACTTAAAAGAACAATTGATATACTTAGGTGCTTGATAGAATTGAAATGAGCAAGTCATAGTCCTTAGTAGATATTTTTAAACAACTTGCTTCATTAATTACCAATTGTGAACTTTTTGCAAAATTATTTATAAACAATTGGTATATGATCATAAGTTACGTTCTTTGCATGAATATTTCATACTCTTTATGAACAATTGGCTTATTTATTTGTGCTATGAGTCCCATGTACTAACATGTTTCTTGTTGGATGGAGCATATTTTTTTATCTCTTCTCACATGGCCATAATTTAGGTGAGCATATTTTTTATTATTTTTCCTTCTTTTTACTATGACAAAAAGGGGGAGAGATAGATATTAAAAGGGAGAGATATTAAGGGGGAGAAATAGTTTGAAAATTCATTTTCAAAACCCATTCTTATATTAAGGGGGAGCTTTATAAAATCCTGCTCTATTTGAGGGGGAGTATTTTATGAAAGAATTTTCAAAGCAAATTTACATTAAGTTTTGTCATATCAAAAAGGGGGAGATTGTTAGCTTTAAATTGCCATATATATTTTGAAATGACAAAAACTTAAGTAAGCTTTAATGTTTTAATTTATATTGTAAATTTACCTTATCACACATGATTTTCTTAATCCATTTTCAAGTGATCATATCAAACATTAAGACCATGATTTAATTACATATTCTTATTGGTATTAATACTTTATAAAATGTTTTGAATATTTTAGAAAATCACTTGATGATTTTTTAGACCATGTTTTTATCAGAGAAAGTCAACAAAAACTCCCACAAAAATGTCAAAATGTTTTGGGTTGGATTAGGATCAAAGGTCACATCATTTCTAACCCAAAAGTGCAGGAAAAACTCATTCTGGAAGCATGGGATCGATCCCCTAAGGAAAGGGATCGATCCCTTTTTGGCAGAATGCCCTGGAAGCCTAGAATGAAGCATGGGATCGATCCCTTTTGTAAAAGGATCGATCCCTTTAAGTTAGAAAGTCCCTAACGGCTAGTTTTTGTGAGATACAACGGCTAGTTTCTGTTTTGGCTCCAACCAACATCCACAAACCATCCAAAGGACTATAAATAGAGGCTTAGAAGCTAAAGGAAAAAAGAGGAACAACCAAGCAACATCTTTCATCATCTTATTCATCTTCCTCAAAGCCTCATCAACAAATCAAGAGCTACAAAGTCTTCATCTTCCATCATTCACATATCTCTTGTATTGTTTAGCACAAATCTTGTATAGGCTTTTACTTGTGCCTAATTTATGTAATCATTTGCCTACTTAGAGGCCTTCTTTGATTGCACCATTTGTAAACCAATGCATTCCCTGTAAAAGGGAAGGTTTCTCTTTAGCCTAAGAAAAAGAGGGAGGTTTATCTTGAGCCTTGAAAAAGAGAGAGGTTTCTCTTGAGCCTTGAAAAAGAGAGAGGTTTCTCTTGAGCCTTGAAAAAGAGAGAGGTTTCTCTTTAGCCTAGAAAAAGAGGGAGTGTAACAAATTCAAGGATAGTGAATTTGGGAAAATCCTTGGGAGCGTCTCAAGGTAGAGGATGTAGGCAAGGTAGCCGAACCTTTATAAATCGATTGTGTAAATCTCTTTCTCCCTACTCTTTATTTACTTGCGATTATATTATGTTTATTGCATTGAACTTGGATTGCATGCTTGCCTAGCTTAGAGAACTTAGAAAATAATCAAATAGGCTAGAGAATTTAGAAGAATCGCAAAACGAACTTAAGGGTAGTTAAAAACCGATTCACCCCGCTCTCGATATAGCCTATAGAGCCAACAGAAAGGAAGAAAAGGAAGAAGAAGAAACAAAAGAAAAGAGCGACTGGTTGGCACCGTCTGATCCGTGCACCACCGCCACCTTTGTTGCCGGTGAAGGCAGATCTAGAGGAAGGGTTAACCGGTGGTGAAGATGGAGAGAGAAAAGAAAGGAAGAAAAGGAGAAAAAGGAAGAGGAAGCTCCGCGTTGCTGCCCTGCTATTACCGACCTCGCCGCTGTCACTGCCGATCTGGATAGGAAGTGGAGGGAACAGCCATGCTGCACCCTTAGCGGCTATTGGAGTGGCTGAACTGGCGGTGGTGCGGGGAGTAGAAGGTTGAACTGGCTAGGACAAGGTTGAACCGGTTCAGCAAAAAAAAACATAGAACAAAAAAAAAGAAAGATATAATAGAAATAAAAGAGAAAGGAAGGTAGAATCGGCAAGAATGGTAAAGGATTGTATTTCATGTTATTTTATTTTATTTAATTAATAAATTGTTAAATTATTTATGGAATGTTCTAAGTGTGAAATTGGATTTGAGATTGTAGAAATTATACAAGTGGTGATTGGAGCCTGACCAAGCTTGAGAGTGATTAAATTGTCAGCTTTGATACTAGGTAAGATATTTATATAAGGTGGTTGTAAATATTTATGGTGTTAGTTTGATTGATTTGAAGTTTAAAATATTGAAGTTTGAAATTTCAAAGATGTGATTAAATTATAGTTATGGATTGTCAATGAGTGATAATATTGATATAATTGATTGAGAAGGATGATATGATTATTTTGAAGGAAACCAAAACAAACATGCAGCGGAATTTAAATCATTCGGCCTCCACCAGGATCGATTCGGAGAGTTGCCTGATTAGGGTTTCGAGATTTTACCTAACGTTTTCTCTAATTTCTGTCGTTGGTTGAGTCACAAGCAACAACTTTTCGTTCCTGCCTCTATGGTATCCATACGAACGGATCTCACGACTCTTGAACGTCTTACGATCAGAAGCCTTAAAGAGCGTTTTTGATTCTTATAATCGATTTGCTAGCTTCGATTAAAAGAATACCGTTTCTGTTTTTAATTGTGCGACTCTGTTTTAGAAAAACATCCTTTTATAAGTAGTAAATTTTACCCTAAAATTTACTACCAAACAGAACTCTAATCCTACTTAGAATAGGATTAATTATATCCTTAATCCAATTCAAAATAGGATTAGATATATCCTTAATCCAATTCAGAATAGGATTAATTAAGCTCCTCATTGATCCATTCTAAGTGTGCGACCCAATAAGTTCTCAAAACAATGGCAATGACAAAATTGTCACAGGCAATGAGCGGTATCTAGCAACACATCATTGCTACCCATGTAACGAGAATGTCAATGACTCGACATAACCTTACTCGTGATAGATGTTACCGTGTAGTCTAATCGCTTTATCCTTTGATGTCTTGATTAGACACAAGTCATGGAATGTGTCACACTTGTATAGTCTAATCAGCATTTCTTGATTCCTGAGTAGACTAATTAAACAAATAAAATCAATAACTCATATTGACTTATTCGAGCACGGCCATGCATTTTTAGTCTCACTCTATCAAAGGGCCCAAGACATCACTCTTGCTATATAAGAGGGATAAATCCTATCTTGATCACTCAACATCCCTCTACATAGATCAAGGCATACCCAATTACTACCTTTATAGTCTATCCTGTTACGAATGACATCTAGCAGCATTAAAGTATGCAATTCTCTATGTTGGGATCTCTGATGATCTCAAGTCAAAGGATCACATACACCATCATCACTATGAGAATTGCTTATAACACTCATATAACAATCCATGTAGTGTTCTCATGGAGGGTCGATCCAGTACATAGTTCTCTAACATGTACCTATGTGATGACTTGATATCCTATATCCATGACAATGGTCATCAATCAACCATATACTAGTCTTATTGTATCATTGTTATCCTTGTTCACAATAATACTTGACTAGGGATATTTTAAGAATAGTGTGTTATTACTATTCTAAGGACATTATCATATAAGATTATATTACGCAGTTATAAGACAAAAATAATAATAATGAACAATAAATAAAAATGTCATGATACATAAAAATGCCAAAGTCAATCATCTAATGAATGGTTCTAAGGGCATAATCCAACAATCTCCCACTTGCACTAAGACCATTCACTCATGTATCTAATACCTTGTGACCTAGTGTGATGATCATGTCTCTGCTGCGTCAAAGGCTTCGTCAGTGGGTCAGCGATGTTATCGTCAATTGGTACTTTGCATATCGTCACATCTCCGCTCTCGATGATATCTCGAATGAGATGGAAGCGCCATAGTATATGTTTGGATCGTTGGTGAGATCTAGGTTCCTTAGTGTTAGCTTTAAATTGACATATATATTTTGAAATGACAAAAACTTAAGTAAGCCTTAATGCTTTAATCCATATTGTAAATTTGCCTTATCACACATGATTTTCTCAATACATTTCAAGTGATCATATCAAACATTAAGACCATGATTTAATGATGCATACTCTTATTGGTCTTAATACTTTGTTAATGTTTTGAATATTTTAGAAAATCACTTGATGAATTTTTAGACCATGTTTTCATTTGAGAAAGTCAAGAAAAACTCCCACAAAATTGCCAAAATGTTTTGGGTTGGATTAGGATCAAAGACCACATCATTTCTAACTCAAAAAGTGCAGGAAATAACCTTCTGGAGAGAAGGGATCGATCCCCTAAGGGAAGGGATCGATCCCCTTTTGGCAGTAAGCTCCCAACGGCTAGAAAAGGTCCCTGAAGCCCAGAATCAAGATTCTGGACAAAAGGGATCGATCCCCTATGGAAAGGGATCGATCCCTTTGCTCGAAAATAGCCTATAACGGCTAGTTTTTGTGAGACAACGGTCATATTCAAGTTTTGGCTCCAACCAACGTCTAGAACACATCCAATGGACTATAAATAGAGGCTTGGAAGCTGAAGAAAGTTGAGAGAGCACCCAAGACATATCATTCTTCAATTTCTTCATCTCTTCAAGCAAATCAAAGAGTTCAAGAGCTAGAATTCAATATCTTCTATCACTCTCATATTCCTTGTATTGTATAGCACAAATATTGTATAGGCTTTTTCCTTGTGCTTAATCTTTGTAATCATTTGCCTACTTAGAGGCCTTCTTTGATTACACCCATTGTAAACCAATTCATTCCTTGTAAAAGGGGAGGTTTCTCTTTAGCCTAACAAAAAGAGGGAGGTTTCTCTTTAGCCTAAGAAAAAGAGGGAGGTTTCTCTTTAGCCTAGGAAAAGAGAGAGGTTACTCTTGAGCCTAGAAAAGAGAGAGGTTTCTCTTGAGCCTTGAAAAGAGGGAGTGTAACAAATTCAAGGATAGTGAATTTGGGAAAATCCTTGGGAGCGTCTCAAGGTAGAGGACGTAGGCAAGGTTGCCGAACCTCTATAAATCACTTGTGTACATTTCTCTATCCTTTCTCTCTTTACCTTCTTGCAATTATATTTGTGTTTATTGCATTGAATTTATTTTGTATAATTGCCTAGCTAAGAGAACTTAGAAAATATCAATATAGGCTAGAGAATTTAGAGAAACCGAAAAACGAACCTAAGGTTAGTGAAAAACCGATTCACCCCCCCTCCTCGGTATAGCCTATAAAGCCAACACTTAGCTTGTGCGATGGCTCCATTGTTGTCACAATAGAGCTCAATCGGATCTATAATGCTAGGAACAACTTCAAGCTCAGTAATGAACTTCCTGATCCAAACAGCCTCCTTAGCAGCTTCAGAGGCAGCTATATACTCAGCCTCTGTTGTAGAATCGGCCACTGTCACCTGCTTTGAACTCATCCAGCTCACAGCACCATTATTAAGGCAAAACACATAACCAGACTGCGATATATAGTCATCTTTATCAGTTTGGAAGCTAGCATCAGTGTAACCTGTTACAATGAGCTCTTCCTCAGCTCCATATATCAAGAATGTATCCTTAGTCTTTCTCAAGTACTTAAGAATATTCTTGACAGTGATCCAGTGACGTTCACCAGGATCAACTTGATATCTACTCGTCATGCTCAAGGCATACGAGACATCGAGACGTGTGCATAACATGGCATACATAATGGATCCAATAGCAGATGCATATGGAACTTTACTCATACGTTCTCTCTCTTTTTGTGTTGTAGGACACTGTTCTTTTGAGAGAGTAATGCCATGTGTCATAGGCAAGAATCCTTTCTTGGAATCCTGCATGCTAAACCTCTTTAGCACTTTATCTATGTATGCACTTTGACTTAGGCCAATTAATTTCCTTGATCTATCTCTATAGATCCTTATACCCAGTACATAGGTAGCTTTGCCCAAGTCCTTCATTGAAAAGCAATTCCCTAACCAAGTCTTTACAGACTGAAGGGTAGGGATGTCATTCCCATTGAGTAGTATGTCATCTACATACAACACCAAGAAGACAATAGTGCTCCCACTGACCTTCTTGTAGACACAAGGTTCATCTTCGTTTTTGATGAAACCAAACTCTTTGATTGCATCATCAAAACGAAGATTCCAACTTCGAGAAGCTTGCTTTAGTCCATAAATAGAACGTTGCAGCTTACAAACCTTTCCAGCATTTTTTGGATCAACAAAACCCTCAGGTTGTGTCATGTACACATCCTCGAGTAGCTTTCCATTAAGAAAAGCGGTCTTGACATCCATTTGCCAGATTTTATAATCATGGTATGCAGCTATCGCAAGCAAGATCCTAATGGATTTGATCATCGCGACTGGTGAAAAAGTTTCATCATAGTCAATACCATGAATTTGTTTAAAACCTTTTGCAACCAATCGCTCTTTATAGGTATGAAAATTTCCTTCCATGTCGGTTTTCTTCTTAAAAACCCATTTATACCCTATAGGTTTTACCCTTTCGGGTAAGTCAACCAAGGTCCAAACTTGGTTGGCATACATAGATTCCATCTCAGATCTCATGGCTTCAAGCCATTTCTCAGAGTCTGGCCCTGTAATAGCCTCTTGATAGGTAGTAGGCTCATCTTGGTCCATGAGCAATACATCACCGTTCTGAGTCATTAGAAATCCATATCTCAGTGGCTCACGATGTTTTCTAACTGATCTACGCAAGGCTTGTGTCTCTTGAGCAGGCGGTTGCTCCACAACAGCTTGTGGTTCTGGTTCCACAACAACTTGTGGTGCTTGCTCAGGCTCCATCTCAACATCGGGTGCGCTATCTTGTAGCTCTTGAATTTCTTCAAGTTGTACTTTTCTCCCACTAGTTCTTCTAAAAATGAATTCTCTTTCTAGAAAGACACCTGTTCGAGCTACAAACACTTTGCGCTCAGTGGGATTGTAAAAATAATATCCTTTAATTAGTTTAGGATATCCCACAAAATAGCACTTATCAGATTTAGGTGCAAGTTTGTTAGAGACTTGACGTCTTACATAAGCCTCACAACCCCAAATCTTCATAAAAGACATACTGGGACGTTTACCAGTCCATATCTCATATGGTGTCTTTGGAACCAATTTAGATGGAACACGGTTCAGTGTAAAAGCAGCTGTTTCTAATGCATCTCCCCAAAAGGATTCTGGAAGATCTGTATGACTCATCATTGATCGAACCATATCTAATAAAGTTCGGTTTCTCCTTTCAGATATACCATTCCTTTGTGGTGTACCTGGAGGAGTGAGTTGTGAGACAATCCCACACTCTTTAAGATAGTCATAAAATTCTTGGCTTAAGTATTCACCACCTCGATCTGATCGAAGTGCCTTAATGCTCTTGCCAAGTTGGTTTTGTACTTCATTCTTGAATTCTTTGAACTTTTCAAAAGATTCTGACTTGTGTCTCATAAGATACACATAGCCATATCTACTGAAATCATCAGTAAATGTAATAAAGTACATAAACACACCTCTGGCCTGTGTGTTTAAAGGTCCACATACATCTGTATGTACTAAGCCCAATAAATCACTTACCCTTTCACTATGTCCTTTGAAAGGAGCTTTAGTCATCTTACCCATCAAACAAGATTCACATGTCTCATACGATTCAAAATCAAATGAGTCAAAAATTCCATCTTTATGGAGTTTGGAAATGCGATTCTCATTTATGTGTCCCAAGCGACAATGCCAGAGATATGTTGGATTTTGATCATTAGATTTAATCCTTTTAGCATTTATGTTATAAATAGGCATATCAAGATTTAGAATGTAAAGACCATTAATTAGTTGTGCACTACCATAAAAGATATCATTTAAATAAATGGAGCAACAGTTGTCCTTTATTATAAATGAAAAACCCTTTTTGTCCAAACAAGAAATAGAAATAATGTTTTTAGTGATGGAAGGCACATAATAACAATCATCTAATTCTAAAACAAGCCCTGTGGGCAATGTCAAAATATAAGTTCCTACAGCTAATGCAGCAACCCTTGCTCCATTTCCCACTCGTAGGTCGACCTCGCCCTTAGTCAACGATCTACTCCTTTTGAGTTCCTGCACATTTACACAAATGTGAGAACCACATTCAGTATCTAATACCCATGATGAAGAATTAGATAGATTAACTTCTATAACATAAATACCTGAAGTGGTAGTCTCACTTCCTCTTTTCTTGTTTAGCTCTTCCAGGTATTTGTTGCAGTTCCTCTTCCAATGTCCGGTCTCACCGCAATGGAAGCATTTCCCTTCTTTGGCAACCCCACCTTTAGGCTTCAGTGCAGTATCATTGGGCTTGAACTTGCCATTGGCTTTATTACCCTTTTTCTTGCCCTTTGCATTAGCCCTGCCCTTAGCTTTCTTAACTATTAAGACATCTTTGGGCTTGGCCTTTTTCATGTTGGATTCAGCTGTTTTCAACATGCTAAGTAACTGTGGCAGAGTCTTGTCAATTTCATTCATGTTGTAATTAACAACAAACTGACTGTAGCTGTCTGGCAACGATTGCATAATCACATCAGTGGCCAACTCTTGGCCCAAAGGAAATCCCAATCTTTCAAGGTTTTCAATGTACCCAATCATCTTGAGCACATGAGTACCAACGGGAGTCCCCTCTGCCATCCTACACTGAAACAATGCCTTAGAGACATTGTACCTTTCTTGCCTAGCTTCCTCTTGATAGAGTTGCTTGAGATGCTCGATCATATCGAACGCATCCATTTCCTCATGTTGCTTTTGAAGCTCAGGATTCATGGAGGCAAGCATAAGGCAACTAACATCCAATGCATCATCTTGATGCTTCTTATAAGCATCTCTTTCTGCCCTTGGAGCATTAGAGGGTGGTTCTTCAGGTAAGGGAATCTCAAGGACATACAACTTCTTTTCTTGCTTGAGGACTATCCTCAGGTTCCTGTACCAATCCAGGAAGTTTGTCCCATTCAACTTTTCCTTCTCAAGGACAGATCGCAGTGAAAGTGTGTTATTTGTGTTTGATGCCATGATAATCTACAACAGAAATATGCAAAATATAAGTATCATGAATGCATTCATTTAATTAAATATTTATTTATTAAATGATGCTCCCACTATTTTTTTATCGAAAACAACCCTCACTATTAATTCGAAAAAATTATCACATAATTTCTCTAGTGGGCTAAGATCCATATTTCACCTTATCTAGAGTTAGCTTTGGCTAATCGCCCAAGATTTGGCTATTTAGGTAGGCAACACTTGCCAATTACATCTCATGTAACTCTTGGATAGTTGGGTGAACAACACTTGTTCTAATTCATCTCATGAATGGAAGCCCAACTTTATGCCTCTAAATTCCCAATCCTATTGAGGAAATCTAGTTAAGTCAACCCAATTTATAGCCTTTGGATATCACTATTATCCCATCGCGTCTTACTAAGATAGATATGATATTTTGCTTTGGCAAACATAACAAAATCGATTCTAGCCTTGACGAGTGCTATTTATTGGTAGGCATCTATTATTGACTTAATTTAATTTGAGGGATTTTCTTAGTTTATTGAATAAGATCTCACCAATTTTACTTTTTTTTTAAATTATCATATGATTTTCATATCATAAACGTACAAAATAAACCATGCATCTCATGCAATTAAGCAATAAAATAAACGTGACATAGTTATAGCCCAAACTAAATGGATTTCCCAAGCCAATGAGAAACCCTAAGGGTTAACTTAAGGGTAATAGCATCTTCTCCAAGTGCCTCTTTGGTCTTCCTTTGCATGGTTGTCAGCTCCATTAGTGTTGATCACCATCAATTCATACTTAGCTAAATTCTAACCCTATACTACGTTACAATTACATAGTTTAAGAGAAACCTCGAGTTACATTCGAGGGGAGTAAGATGAGAAAAGAATGTACAACTAGAATTTCAAGAACAAGGCACGACACGCAGGTCGTATTTATTAAAATTTACAACCACCAAAATAAAATCATATTGGGCTAGGGCTATAACTATGCACCATGCTCAAACAACAACCACCGTGTTATACAAACAAGTGTAATGCAATTTCAACTTTTAGTTTTATTAATGAGGCATATTTGAAAAGAATTATGACCCTAACTGCGGGGTTCCCAGGGGCGGAACCCCTTATCCGGAAGTGTCCTAATCTTATCAGGATGTTCCAGCCAGTATCTCATACTGACTATAATTTTAGTCGCATTAGAACACTTTCGACATTGTTCTGTTTCTTCCATAACGTTTATGCAGAACAGAAACCGCCATTAATAATTCGCATCACAGATTATATCTCACATATAAGTTGAATCGAAATTGATATATATCATATATATAATTTCAACAATTCGATTTCTAGCCTCTGAATATATCATATACATTCTAATCCGTATTAATCTCATTAAAACGATTGCATGTAATCATAAACAGAAAGTAACCAGAGATCATGCTTTTATCAAAACAAATTAGGGACTCCGAATCTGGCTCTGATGCCAGTGAAGGAAATCGAAACAAAGATGCAGCGGAATTTAAATCATTCGGCCTCCACCAGGATCGATTCGGAGAGTTGCCTGATTAGGGTTTCGAGATTTTACCTAACGTTTTCTCTGATTTCTGTCGTTGGTCGAGTCACAAGCAACAACTTTTCGTTCCTGCCTCTATGGTATCTACACGAACGGATCTCACGACTCTTGAACGTCTCATGATCAGAAGCCTTAAAGAGCGTTTTTGATTCTTATAATCGATTTGCTAGCTTCGATTAAAAGAATACCGTTTCTGTTTTTAATTGTGCGGCTCTGTTTTAGAAAAACATCCTTTTATAAGCAGTAAATTTTACCCTAAAATTTACTGCCAAACAGAACTCTAATCCTACTTAGAATAGGATTAATTATATCCTTAATCCAATTCAGAATAGGATTAGATATATCCTTAATCCAATTCAGAATAGGATTAATTAAGCTCCTCATTGATCCGTTCTAAGTGTGCGACCCAATAGGTTCTCAAAACAATGGCAATGACAAAATTGTCACAGGCAATGAGCGGTATCTAGCAACACATCATTGCTACCCATGTAACGAGAATGTCAATGACTCAACATAACCTTACTCGTGATAGATGTTACCGTGTAGTCTAATCCCTTTATCCTTTGATGTCTTGATTAGACACAAGTCATGGAATGTGTCACACTTGTTTAGTCTAATCAGCGTTTCTTGATTCCTGAGTAGACTAATTAAACAAATAAAATCAATAACTCATATTGACTTATTCGAGCACAGCCATGCATTTTTAGTCTCACTCTATCAAAGGGCCCAAGACATCACTCTTGTTATATAAGAGGGATAAATCCTATCTTGATCACTCGACATCCCTCTACATAGATCAAGGCATACCCAATTACTACCTTTATAGTCCATCCTGTTACGAATGACATCTAGCAGCATTAAAGTATGCAATTCTCTATGTTGGGATCTCTGATGATCTTAAGTCAAAGGATCACATACACCATCATCACTATGAGAATCGCTTATGACACTCATATAACAATCCATGTAGCGTTCTCATAGAGGGTCGATCCAGTACATAGTTCTCTAACATGTACCTATGTGATGACTTGATATCCTATATCAATGACAATGGTCATCAATCAACCACATACTAGTCTTATCGTATCATTGTTATCCTTGTTCACAATAATACTTGACTAGGGATATTTTAAGAATAATGTGTTATTACTATTCTAAGGACATTATCATATAAGATTATATTACGCAGTTATAAGACAAATATAATAATGAACTATAAATAAAAATGTCATGATACATAAAAATGCCAAAGTCAATCATCTAATGAATGGTTCTAAGGGCATAATCCAACATATTTATATTATGGTTCATGTGTTAATACAGTTTGTACAACTAGTGATATGAGCTAGATAAATTGTCTAATTACATCGCTATGAAATTAATGGGTTCGGAAATGATATTGAATCTAGACAAAACGCGAAGTATAATCATGGAAATATTGCTGGAGTATGGTGAGATAATTTGGTATCTAATGGGAAATTGTTTGTAATATTTATGGGATACGAGAAATGTGATTTAAGGGCCTCAGTGCATTGTTCGTTATAGTAATGCCAAATTTAAGAAGTGATATGGAACTTTAAGTGTTTTGTGGAAATTGTTGAGGTATGGAATACATATCTTATACTGCGAATATTAATTTATGCAGTTCTGAAGTAGTGGGGTAGAAATGGATATGTAGGCGAATATGGGATCGCCTACTAGCTCAATGTTGCTATGAGAACTGATTATATGGTGCTGCACTTGTGAAATTGGGCAATTATTGATTTAATTTTGGAATATTTTGTAAAATTTAAGAAAATAGTAATGTAAGCCCCACTTGAAATTTGAAGCCTAGATGTACATATGATTGAGAAAGAGTGTATGGATGATGTAATAATGATATTATGGAAATTCGGAGGCTAAAATACCATATTTACATCGTTCTGTGAAATATGGCAAACAAATTAAAAAATGACGGATATGTCCCGAGGGTATTTTGGCAAATTGTACCCAAACTAAAATGAATTGGGATAAAGTAAAAATATCATGATATTCTACATGAAAAGTACTTTAACATGGTGTCAATAGATTTTTTGAAACGATCACAAAAACAGAAAAATTCGCTGGCGGGTTACGGGGGTAAAATCATAATTTCTCACTATCCGTGCACCGTGCGTTAGCGAAACCACTTCCAATCATCAAGATACGTGTAATATGACTATTTGGTACTAGAATCTGAAAATTTGGAGTGCGTTTACATAGTTTTTACGCCAACGAAACCATAAGGGAAAAATTGTCTGAAATTTTCATAACCAAGGGCATTTTGGTAATTTTTCTCATTTCCAGAATTCTCCACACACTTATTTCTGCTGAGAGCTAACACTATTCATTGTCTTCCTTAAGCACTCCCATGCCATTTCTAGAGAAAAGAAAAGAAGAAAATAAACAAGCCTTTATAACTACAAATCTAACCAACATCTCAACAAAATTCCAACTAGGAAAGCATTCTACTCTCTCTCCTTTACATTTCTATACCCATAGTTCATCTTATAAAGCACTATACAAGGAGAAAGAACTCCTCAAAGATTCAGCCAGGCAAGGTAATGTTGCCATTCTTTATGTTTTTCTTAAGTTCAATGACATGAAATTATTCCTTTAAGCTTAGTGATTTTGTTTATAGCCATAGTTTTAATTAAATGTTGCAAAATCAAAAGATGCCATGAGAGGGGGTTTCGGCCAACATAGGAGCATGATGAATTCATGTGGTTTCAAGCTTGAAAATGGTGCCAAATTAGTTGTTAAGCATGGTAGAATAACTTAGTAAAATTGAATTGTTGAAAATCAATTAAAATCACCACCATTCCTATTCAACCAAGGTGAAGGGGAGTGTGATTCATAGTTGTTTTGATGGTTTAAGGGTAGATTTAGACTGTAGGAATTACAAGGAGTCTGTCGGTATGCTTGGATTTAAAATCCGATGCAAAACGAAGAAGTTATGTTATATTACCAGTAAAAATTATACTGCAAAAATATTTACAGTGTCCAGTGTGGCTGCATTATGATATGAAATATAGCTTAAAAATAAGTATTTAATAAGCTAATAATTTTGGTGGTATTAATTGCAACCCGGGAATTACGGTTTTGCATGGTAGAGTCGGGAAATGTGTTATCGACAGACAGGTAAGGGACGCGTGTGTAAATTGTAGGGATATCTCGAATGCATGTTCTTCATGCTAATAATTTTATGAAATTATTTTGAAAGTGAATTGACTCGGATGTGGTGAAAATGTGGCTGTTTTGGTTGGTTGAACTGTGTTTGAAATTATAGGGGGTTAGGGTGTTAGCAGCTGTTATGCTACCAAAATTTCGTAGAAATATTTCTAAAAATGCTATAAAATATTTTAATGCATTATGAAATATTTTCCTATCCTCAAGAGTGAAATAATTATTATTTTTCATAAATTGTGAATTTACCGAAAATCATTTATTAAATATTCATGCTACTGATTTTGGTGAAATTTAAATTATCGAAAATTCGTCCCACGTGTTTTATAGTGGATTATGTGATGTGTAAAGTGAAATGTTGAATAGTGAATATTTTATAAATTATTTTCAGTATAATATTCACTATTTTATTATGATTTTTCTTTATGGACTGATTGAAGATTTTACTCATTTTATTGATTTCCATATAGCTAATATTATCATGTGAATATTGTTTTGAGACTAAAATGTCTCTACATGTGTTCTATAGTGAGAAATGTGTTTAGTGGAGTTACTATTAATTTTGGAAAATAAATATTTCTATTTTCCATAAAGTATGAAACTATCGGAAATGATTTTCAATAACCTTGAAATTGAAAGTTTTAGAAAGAAAGCATGGAAACGCGTGTGTATGTGTTCTACGGTGAAATGGAATATTTACAAGATTTTATTACTATAATGTAAATATTTTATAACACTGCTTTCACCGTATGAGACACTGTAATTTATACCTTTATGGATTTTCTGAAAGATATTATTGATTTTATTTAATTCCATAAAGGTGATGAGATTTCTTATACACTGTTTTGAGACCGATAGGCCCCATATCATGCTCACATATTACGTGTTTCATGTGTTACTATATCATATGTGAAGCTGTCGACATTGAGCCTATCTTTAGCGTCCCGGTTGACACTGGCTCAATGTACGACTGAGGACATTTATAGACTATGGCCATAGATCTCACGTGTTTATTATTATTGTTCCCTATGGGGATTATAACATGATATTATCAAGGTGTTGCCTGGTCTCCACTATTATTTCACGTGTTATTACTAGTTCTTATGATAATTATTGAAATATACTGTTTACCAAAGTTTTTTATCACTGAATTGGTGTTATAATTGAACAATTTACTTTACTGTTACACTTGTAAAGGTGATGATTTCAATGGCGGAAATCAAATTGTTTTCAAGTGTTGATTTATATGATTTAATGAGTTATTTTACTTAAATATGTGAAATATTTATATGCAATGAAAATTTAAATAAATTTTATATTAAATTAAATTTCTATTCCCTATAGTCGCTCTAGTTGTCTAGGAGAAGACAGGTATTTCAAAATACCTTCCATGCTCCATCTGGATTACTTGGCCGACTATAGTATCATTCCTTTTAGTGTGTGTTGGCTCTACCGATAGGAGGGGTGAATAAGTTTTTCTACTTATTTTTTATTTTTCTACCTCTTAATGCACAATTAAAACTAATGAAACAATAATGAAATAAGTGCAGTAAAAAGAGTAAGGGAAAGAGAAGCAAGCACAAATTTATAGAGGTTCGGCTAATCTCTTGCCTACGTCCTCTGTCCTTAATCTTCTTGTCAAGGTTTTGATTTAGCTCTTCCTTGAGAATCTTTACAAACTTCTTCAAGGTGTGGTGAGACCTCTTACAATGTTTCTTGAAGACTTAGAAATCACCTTCTAAGCCTCTCCCCTTGTAATACTACCCACACTCTACAATAGCAAACCTTACAAGGATAGCTCACCCCTTTGAATACCAGAACTTTCAGTAAATGGGTGATGAACAACAAGAAATCTCACAAATGGAGTTACACAATAAGAATTTTCAGATTGGATTTTCTCTCTTGAAGCTTAAGGAATTTTTGAGTGCTTGCTCTACCTCTAAACTTCATAAATGCCTCTATTTATATCCTACCAACTGATTGGAACAGTTGGTGAAGCATTTAATGCAATTCCTCCCGTTGAAACCCTTAGAAACTAGCCGTTGGGTTCAATTTTTGTGAAAAGGGATTGATCCCATGCCAAAAGGGATCGATCTGTTTCTTCCAAAATGTATACTTCTCTATCGGGAGCCATTGCAGCCTTGAAATCAATTTTGCCAAAAGGGGATCGATCCCTCTACATGGGGGATCGATCCCTTTTGTCCAGCCTGCATACTGATGAGTAATTTTGGTATGGATTGATGAGATTTTGTGATTTTAAGTTAGTCCAAAGTATTTTAATTCTTTTACAAAAGTATTTACTGACCTTTCAAATTGAAATCACAATTAAAACTTTGTTTAAAATATTTTCAATCATAAAATCCATTTCAAGCAAATTTACATTGAAGAGAAAAACGTTTATCCAAACTTAAGTTTTTGTCATTTCAAAATTTGTGTCAATTTATAGCTAACAATCTCCCCCTTTTGGATATGACAAAACTTAAGGTAAATTTGCTTATATGTTTGAAGAAATGAGGTTGCTAAAATATTTGAAGTAAAAATGCTCCCCCTCAATAGTTGCTCCCCTTCAACTTATCATAAAGTAATTCTGACAGCATAAAACATATTTTGATTTTGTCCTCCTTATAGAGGTATTTCAATAGATGTCATTAAAAAATTTTGTTTCCCCTCAAATGATGCAAGGAGGAAGGTAACAGAATTTTGAGAGATTTTTCATGAATTTTAAGAAATTTACCATACCAATTCTCCCCCTTTTTGTCATATCAAGAGTTAGTCAAATTTAAAGCAACAATTTGATACCAATAATAAGCAGAATAAGCATTAGCAGTGGCAATGATATAAAGAGAAACAAAGAGCAAGCCAATGTCATGAAAGCATAAGTAATGTCATAACAAGTCATAGTCATTAACATAAACTAAGAGAGCACAAACACACTAGTAAAAGTCTCAAGAAACAACTAGAATGTCATAACTAGTCATAGTCATTAACATAAACTAAGATAGCACAAACACACTAGTAAAAGTCTTAAGAAACAACTAGAATGTCATAACTAGCTAGAAGAGACGCATGCCACTAATAGTAGGATCAACGCCCTGGAAAAGTCTTGTGATATTGCTCAATGAAATCTTCTTGCTGCATACGAACATCTTGATTTTCATCGAACAAGGTAGCTTGGTTGGCCTCGATTTGGTCAAGCCGCTGACCCACGTCATGCTAGAAATTCTGAAGCATATGCATGATCTGGTCAAGAGATGTGGACGTGGAGCCGGAGGGTGCAGAAGATGTGGTTGCTGCAGGTGCTTCATCTCCGTCTTCTCCTTTTTCTCCAACTTCTTCCGGAGCATGTTCGAGAGAGGCAGGTGGTCCATGACTCTTGACCCATTCGATTGTATCACCTCGTTGACGTTGATACCACCCAAGGTTATGAAAGAGTGGCGAGATTGATTGTGGTGCTGGGGTCTGGAAGTACACCGACCTCACACGAACAGTCAACGCCTTTAGTGAGTAAGTAAAAGGCGAGAGGCTGAGGGAAGAGAATTGTGTGTACTTTGCCACTGACAATCCTCACCCAATCTTGAAGGATAAAGTGAAGGAGGTCTGGTCAATCTCCATCGGGTGAGTGAATATGTTGGAGTAAAAAATGATCGAGTTTCCTAAGTTGAGTATATTTTGTGCCAAGGGGTCGGAGATTCCAGGAGATTATGATATGTGGGAGTCATGCGAAGACAGGAAGGTCACTTGCACGATTATTGGTAACGGGAAACTCTAAGGGGACTTCGACATTTTCAAATATAGAACCGTTGTCAGGAATTCTAAAGGCAAGAAGGATTGCGTGGTGATTTCAATATTTTTGCCCATGACATAGGAACGAATTCCTACAACTTTACATTCATCATTTGGATCCATGATGAGTTCGACATTAGAAAAAAAAGCATGAATGATGTTTTGAGGAACCGGAGTTTTGATTTTGAGAAACTCAAGCCAATGATATTCATTAAATTTGGCCAAGTAAGGAAAGTTAATTGATTCGAGGAAATCAAAATCAATTGGACGCCAATGCTTAATAGGCATATTTGCAAAGTTCGCTAGAAATTTAGTTTGCTCATTAGCATGTCGAAAGCACCGATTAAAGTTGGTTGGTATGAGGAGGAGGAGGAGGAAGCACGTGTTTTGCATTTTTGAGCGGTATGTTTAAGTCTAGGAGCCATATGGAGGAGGATAGGAGTAAGAGAAAGTCAGGAAATGGCGTTGAGGAATATTATCGAACAGGTGATGGGCACAGGTTTGGTGAACTATGGATGAGTGTATGGGAGAGATAAGGTCTAACCAACAACTGAGAGCCACAAACCAAGATGCAAGGAACAAATTTGATAAAGAAATAATGCTGAAAAACTAAAGAGATCCTTAGTTATAAACCCTAGAAATTAGATAAGTGCAATATGAACTGAAAACCTAGATGGAAAGTAAATCTATGCAAGAGATGCAAATGGGTAGTCAAGACATGATGAAATAAACTAGAAATGTAAGAAAATTTAATGAAAAGAGTGAGGAAAACTTACAATTGAAATGTTGGGTGAATAGTAACTATGGTGTGGAAGAAGAAAGAAGAGAAGAAAAGATGGAGTTTTGTTAGGAAATGAGGAGGGGAATTGAAGGAGATGAAGAAATGATGAAGATTGGTTAAAGAATGAAGAGATTTGGTGAAGAAATGAGTGAGATATAAAAGATTTCAGTGAGAGGAAATGGTGGGAAGGCGTGGGTAATGAATGAGAAGGTGAATAGTGAGGAAAGAGTGGGGGGTCGCGGCTTTAAAAAACCCGCGAAGTGCAATCTAGCCCGAGGGGATCGATCCCATCTAGGAAGGGATCGATCCCTTCTAGGAAGAATGCCTCCTAGGCCATTTCTTCACCGATTCTGATGCTATGGGATCGATCCCATGGTGAAAGGGAAGGGATCGATCCCTCATAGCAGAAACCCAGATTTTTGGCCTTACAGACTTGGAGATCAATCCTATTTTGGAAGAATTGTCTCTTCAGTCACTTGCCTTAGTTGTGATGCATAAAAATGATTTGAAAACAGTGGAACTTATGCATTTGTACTAGCAAAATCTGGTTTTTGCCACTTGGGATGCATGAGATATGACTTGAAAAATGCAGAAAAAGTGCAGAAAAATGCAGAAAAGTGCACAAATTGCAGAAATATGCTGAAAATATGCAAAATAGCTTTGAACAATAAGTGAACATGATTGTGAAAATGTCTTAAACATCAGAAGTGGGTTTTGGCTAATGAAGAGAATTTAACATGATCACAACACACAAAGTTCAACAATTCAACCTCAAAAGCTAAGATCATGAACAGTAACATGGCAAGTTAAGGTCATGAATTGCAAGTGGTAATTATATTCTCCAAATTTCTTTCTTGCAATCATCACAACCAACTTAAGCCATTCATTCAACATCAAATCAATTCAAGGAGCATTCATAATGCCTAATTCACCTCTAAGAGAGCAAAATCTTTCCTCGTCCAAGGGTTTTGTCAAGATATCAGCTAATTGGTGCAAGGTATCTACATACTCTAGAATTATGTCCCTTTTTTGCACATGATCTCATATAAAATGATGTTTAATCTCAATGTGCTTGGTTCTAGAGTGTTGGATGGGATTTTTTGTAAGGTTCATAGCACTAGTGTTGTCACACTTGATGGGAACTTGGTTCATTTCTATTCCATAGTCTCTCATTTGTTGTTTAATCCATAGAACTTGAGCACAGCAACTTCTGGAAGCTTTATATTCAACCTCGGTTGTGGATTGAGCTACACTATTTTGTTTCTTAAAGAACCATGAAATAAGCCTACTTCCTAAGAATTGATATGTTCTTGATATGCTTTTCCTATCCACTTTGCATCCACCAAAATCCGCATCGGAATAAGCATGGAGATCAAGTGTAGAATCTTTAGGATACCAAAGTCCTAAGAAATAGGTGTCTTTAAGGTATCTAAGGATTCTTTTTACTGCTTGTAAGTGTGATTCTCTAGGACATGACTGAAATCTAGCACACAAGCATACACTAAACATTATATCGGGTCTACTAACAGTTAAATATAGCAATAAACCAATCATAGACCTATATAGTTTAGTGTTTACACACTTTCCTCCTTCATCCTTATCAAGCTTGATATTTGTTCTCATTGGTGTAGAGTAAGGTTTAGACTCATCCATTCCAAATCTTTTCAGCAAATATTTAGTGTACTTAGCTTGATTTATGAAAATACCTTCTTTGCATTGTTTAACTTGAAGTCCTAGAAAGAAGGTTAGCTCTCCCATCATACTCATCTCAAATTCACCTTGTATTAATTTTGAGAAATCTTTACACAATGAATCATTTGTAGATCCAAAAATGATTTCATCCACATAAATTTGAACTACTAATAAGTCACTACCCTTAGATTGGATAAACAAGATTGTATCTCCTTTGCCTCTTGTAAAACCTTTTTCAATTAAAAACTTTGAAAGTCTTTCATACCAAGCTCTAGGAGCTTGTTTTAATCCATATAAAGCTTTTGATAGTTTGAAAACATGGTTAGGAAACTTTGGATTTTCAAAATCGGGAGGTTGTTCAACATAAACCTCTTCATTTATGTAACCATTTAAAAAGGTACTTTTTACATCCATTTGATATAATTTAAAATCCTTGTAGCATGCAAATGCAAGTAGCATCCTAATGGCTTCTAATCTAGCTACCGGAGCATATGTTTCATCATAGTCTAGTCCTTCTTCTTGCCTATATCCTTGAGCCACTAACCTAGCCTTGTTTCTAACAATAATGCTATTCTTATCCATCTTATTCTTGAATACTATTTGGTTCCAATGATGGGATAATCTTTAGGTCTTTCCACTAGTGTCCACATTTTGCTTCTCTCAAATTGATTTAATTCTTCTTGCATGGCCATAATCCAATTTTCATCTTTCAAGGCCTCATCCACATTCTTTGGCTCAAATTGTGACACAAAGGCTACATGTTGACATATGTTTCTATAGGTTGATCTAGTTCTAATGCCAATGTTTGGATCTCCAACAATATCATTATCCTTCACATATCCAAGTTCTCTAGGACACCTAGATTCTTTCTCAATTATTTCTTGTTCCATGGACTCCTCATTTTTGTTAATATTAAGATCTTCTAATTGTTCTCTAACATCCTTATCTTGGGATGGATCAACTATAGGTTTATCAAAGATCTCTACTTCATCATCAAGATTGGTTCTACTAGTGATATTTGATTCATCAAAGATTTCATGTATTGACTCTTCTACTACAAGTGTTCTTTTATTGAAAACTTTATAAGCCTTAGAATTTAAAGAATAACCAAGAAAAATACCTTAATCACTTTTTGCATCAAATTTTCCTAGGTTATCTTTACCATTGTTCAAAACAAAACATTTACATCCAAATGGGTGAAAATAACTTATGTGAGGCCTTTTTCTTTTATAAAGTTCATAGGGAGTTTTCTTTAAAATTGGCCTTACCATAGCTCTATTTATAACATAGCAAGCAGTATTTATTGCTTCAGTTCAAAAATATTTAGGTAAGTTATTTTCCCAAAGCATGGTTCTAGCCACTTCTTCCAAGGTTCTATTTTTCCTTTCAACTACCCTATTTTGTTGAGGAGTTCTAGGAGATGAAATATTATGGCTAATACCATTTTCATTGCAAAATGTATCAAAACCAAGATTTTCAAACTCTTTTCCATGGTCATTCCTAATACTACAGAAAGAGTAACCTTTTTCATTTTGAACAAGTTTTGAGAAAACAAAGAATTTATCTAAGGCTTCATTTTTCACACTTAAAAAGAACACCCAAGTAAACCTAGTGAAATCATCGACTATCACAAATCCATAGTGTTTTCCTCCTAAGCTAGTTGTCCTAGTTGGTCCAAAGAGGTCTAAGTGGAGAAGTTGAAGTGACCTAGAGGTAGTAACACACTTCTTAGGTTTAAATGATATTCTCTTGTGTTTTCCTCTTACACATGCTTCACACACTTTATCATTTTCAAATTGAAGTTTAGGTAAGCCTACTACTAGGTCTCTTTTGGCTAACTTAGACAAAACATGCATGTTAGCATGGCCTAGTCTTCTATGCTATAACCAAGGTTCATCTTCTCTAGTGGCCATAAAACATACATTTTTGCTATTAAGCTCATTTAAATTAACAATATAAATATTTCCTTGTCTATGTCCAATAAAAACAATTTGATTAGTTTTAGCATTAACAACACTGCAACACAAATCATCAAACACAACTTTAAATCCCTTATCACACAATTGACTAATACTAAGCAAATTATGTTTTAAGCATCTAACATACAAAACATTCTCAATAGTTGAGGAAGAGTTACCAATAGAGCTAATTCCTTCAATTTGTCCTTTGGAGTTGTCTCTAAATGTGACTTCTCCACCACTTTTATGCTTTAGGAACTTGAATTGGCTCTTGTCACCCATTATGTGTTTTGAGCATCCACTATCAAGGTACCAATGCTCCTTGGACTTAGCCTTGTAGCAATACTCTTCCTCCTACATACAAACACATCAAGCTTTCATCTTAGGTACCCAAATTTTCTTGGGTCCTTGAGAGTTAGTACTAATAATTTTTGATCCTTTAGGGATCCATTTCATTTTTAAGGACTCATCACTTGAATTTAAAACATGTTTAGGCACCCAAATCATGACATCTATTTTTCCTCTAATCATGGTCTTCCTAGAGGTGCATGCTTGTGAAGAATGTCCTAGTTTATTACATAATGTGCACAAAACAAATTTTCTATCTTTAACTAGGAAATTTTTTAGATGAGTCTCTTTGTTTGATGCATTATAGCCTAACCCTTCTCTATCAAAGAATGCTCTTTGAGTCTCTAGCATATGATCAAGCTTTTGTTGACCCATGAAAAATCTAGAAAAGGAGTTTTGCAAATTAGTGTTCTTCTTATTTAATTCTTCTATTTCTAGATTTGCATTTTCTAATTTCTTTTCACATTATAATTTAATATTAATAAGCATTTCGTTTTCCTTTTTCAACTTAGAGATCATTTTCTTATATTTCAAATTCATGCATTCAAATCATTTGCTAACACATCAAATGCATCTTGCAATTCATCAAAAGTGTACTCATTAGTATCGAATGAGTTAGATGTTACCTTCTCATCTTCAAAAGCCATAAAACAAAGGTTTGCTACTTCATCTTCCACATTATCTTCATCGGAGCAATCACTATCACTCCAAGTAGCCACCATAGCCTTCTTTTTTGGTTTCTTCTCATTTTACTTTCTATAAAAAGGACAGTCAAATTTAATATGACCAGGTTTTTTGCATTCATAACAAATAATTTGGTCTTTTTCTTTCCTACTAGTTTCTCCTCTATTGAACTCTCTCCTAGGGGGTCTCCTAGAGTTTCCACTAGCTCTTATCCTCATGAATTTATTGAATCTCTTAGCGAACATGGCCATTTCTAAATCCTCATCATCACCACTTTCATCATGATCGTCTTTTGATTCCTCAATTGTGGTGGATTTTAGAGCTACTCCAACTTTTTTTGGGGGATCTTGATTTCTCTTAATTTTCATCTCATAAGTAAGTAAAGATCCCATAAGTTCGTCTAATGAGAGTGTATGAGGATCCTTGGATTCCTCAATAGCACTAACTTTAGCTTCCCATGATTTAGGTAAGCTATTGAGTATCTTTTTTACTATCTCTACATTAGAATATGTTTTTTCTAAGGCTTTAAGACCATTTATGATGTCAGTAAACCTAGTAAACATGTCATTAATTGACTCATCATTCTTCATTCTAAACAATTCATAGTCTTGAGTGAGCATGCCTACTTTTGTTTCCTTGACTTGTGTGGTTCCCTCATGTGTGATGGCTAGTTTATCCCAAACTTGTTCAGCATTCTCACATTGTGAAACTCGATTATATTCATTTGGTCCTAATGCACAAAATAGTGTGTGCATTGCCTTAGCATTTAGTTGTGCCATTCTAAAATCATTAGTATCCCACTCATATTCTTTCTTTGGCACATCCTTCCATCTACTTTCTTAATAGGGACAAGGGGACCTTTAACTATAATCCTCCATACTTCATAATCATTGGCTTGAATAAATAGCATCATTCTAATATTCCAATAAGCATAGTTTTCACCATTAAAGAGTGGAGGCTTAACCGTAGAGTGTCCCTCTCCAACCAAAGGTGTAGATACACTAGTTTGAGCCATTAGTGATCGTTTTACTCGATAGATGTTAATCTAAATCAATCTCGAGCCCAAGCTCTGATACCAATTGTTTGCTTTACCGAGAAGGGGGTGAATCGATTTTTCTACTTATTTTTTATTTGTCTACCTCTTAATGCATAATTAAAACTAATGAAACATTAATGAAATAAGTGTAGTAAAAAGAGTAAGGGAAAGAGAAGCAAACACAAATTTATAGAGGTTCGGCCAATCTCTTGCCTACGTCCTCTCTCCTTGATCCTCTTGTCAAGGTTTTGATTCAGCTATTCCTTGAAAATCTTTACAAACCACTTTAAGGTGTGGTGAGACCTCTTATAATGTTTCTTGAAGACTTAGAAATCACCTTCTAAGCCTCTTACCTTGTAATACTACCCACAGTCTACACTAACATACCTTACAAGGATAGCTCACCCATTTGAATAACAGAATTTTCAGTAAATGGGTGATGAACAACAAGAAATCTCACAAATGGAGTTACACAATAAGAATTTTCAGATTGGATTTTCTCTCTTGCAGCTTGAGGATTTTCTGAGTGCTTGTTCTACCTCCAAACTTCATAAATGCCTCTATTTATATCCCACTAACTGATTGGAACGGTTGGTAAAGCATTTAATGCAATTCCTCTCGTTGAAACCCTCAGAAACTAGCTGTTGGGCTCAGTTTTCGTGAAAAGGGATCGATCCCATGCCAAAAGGGATCGATCCGTTTCTTCCAGAATGCATACTTCTCTATCGGGAGCCATTTCAGCCTTGAAATCAATTCTGCCAAAAGGGGATCGATCCCTCTACATGGGGGATCGATCCCTTTTGTCCAGCCTGCATACTGATGAGTAATTTTGGTATGGATTGATGGGATTTTGTGATTTTATGTCAGTCCAAAGTATTTTAATTCTTTTACAAAAGTATTTACCGACCTTTCAAATTGAAATCACAATTAAAACTTTGTTTAAAATATTTTCTATCATAAAATCCATTTCAAGCAAATTTACATTGAAGAGAACAATGTTTATCCAAACTTAAGTTTTTGTCATTTCAAAATGTGTGTCTATTTAAAGCTAACAGTGTGCCTAGCATACCGATAGGAAACTAAAAGATTTTACTACATATAGATTTTGTGATATCAAAATTGCATACAACTCTCTTATTGAGCCGTGGTTTGCTCATCCTTTTATTTTCATCTCTCCGGAGTATGTTCAATGATCGAAAAATATATCATCCGAGGATTATCGACTGCGTATTGAGTACCCGAGATAGCTTGTTTAAATCTTGGAGGTATATTTATTTTCTTTTATATATTCAGACTTACTTTTATAGTGCTACAATGTTGTATTGAACAGGGGATGTATATAAAAGATTTAGATACTGTTCTGTAAATAATTTTATTTATGTAAATTAAAGTGAAATACAATATTTACTGTTCACTAGTGATTTAAAAGTGAGAAATTAAGGTATCGTAGACATCCCAACTGATTTACGTGTATGAAAATGTGTGAAAATGTGTAAAATACTATGTACTTGAATTGTGACAGTTGCAAACGGGACTATAAGAGGGATGTTGACACCGAATTGGTAAGGAATATATATGAAAGAATTAGGATAATATCATGCATACATTTTAAATTGTTTGATCGATTTAATGATAAAGAAATTAATGTTTTAATGATTTTAGTAGTGATTTAAATGATTGAATATTTTTATATTAAATCGAAAATTGCAAGTTTTGAAATGTGTATAGTTTTGGAGACAGGGATGACGCTTTGATGTGATTGAATTTTTAAAGATAAATTTCAAACTGTTTAGGGATTTGATTTGATTAAGGTTTGGGATGATTTGTGAATTGATCCTAATTTTGATTTGATTGAGATTTATGATTTGGATACTATAATGGATTTGAAATCAACTGCCTTAGGACTATCTAAACTATGTTTCCATGCATGAGGGTTAGGATAGTTATAGCCGTTATGCTATCAAAATTTTTGTAAAATCATAGATAGGAAAAGTTTTAGATTGACTCTCTTAAGTAAAATGGTAATGAATAATGTGTAGGAGTTAAGAAGTTAAATGGTGAAATTGGTTTTGGGAGGAAAAATGTTATTTAAAAATAAACATGATATGGAACTGGTAGAATTAAATTAGGTTCATTATTGAAAGAAGCCAAAATGAAAATAAAAAGAAATAGGATAATTTTTATAAACTGAAGTAATGGACTTTAATTTATTGTAATACTATTTTATAGCTATGGATTCGGATAAATCAATGGAGAAGGGTGAAGCTATTAGATTTTTACACTGCATTATATTGAGGTAAGGAACATGTATGAGAGTTGCATAAGAAACTTTTCAACTGTATTTGCAAATTTTAAGAAAACAAATCTTAACCATTTCGTACTCAATTCTCCTAAACAAGAAAATAGAAATTTATTTTACCTTCATACAAGTTTAAATATGATTTTATTTGCATGAAATATATTTTATTGTATTTATTATTGATTTTCATGAAAAGATTTACATGTATTGATTTACATGAAATGATTTATATGAATTGACTTATATGAATTGATTTACATGGATTGATTTACAGGAGATGAATTACATGAAATGTTTAAATTGCATAAAATGAAATTTATTATTATTTTACATAAAATGGTTTATCATTTATGTTTATCATTTATGTTTAAATATGATATTTGAATATTAAAGATTTATATTGATAGTTTAATGAATTTTACTACTGTCAAATATATAAATATTGTTTTACAAGATTATGGACTGATTGAAGATAATTGTGATTTGAAATGATTTCTATTGTAAATTTCTATTTGAAATGATTTCTACTGTTAAATTATATGATTTGTGAAACTGTGTTGAGATTGTTACTCCTTGAGGATCATGCACTTATGGTATTGTATTGGCTACGAGACCCTAGTCAAGTCCGTAGCACCCACAGTAAGGCACCTGACTAATGAGCACTGTGGTTTATTGCACAATGGCCATTGTTATTGTATTGTTAAATAGGAATGACTTAGGGATGGATACCTGGCCGTACATGGGTACGCTAATTCCTATATTGATTATCGACATGTGAATCTTGGATGTGACTGTCTCCATTGAATTGATTATGAATGATTTGAATATTGAATGATTTGAATATTGATTTACTGATTTGATAAAAAGAAAGAAATGTTTAAAAATCGAATAATTGATAGTATAAATTTCAAATAAATTGTTTATTGTATAAAGAAGTGTTTAAAAATCGAATAATTGATAGCATAAATTTTATATAAATTGTTTTATTGTATTAGATGAGAATATGGAAAGTATTGCTTATAGAATGTTCTGAAATGTTACTGTTTTATTTACTGAAATTTCTATTGAAATTGTTTTATAGCATTGTTTAAATAAATTGTTTATAAACTGATATCGATTTGAAATTCGCATAGCATAAATTATTAAATATTTTATATTGATTAATGATTTGAAATTTGCATCGCATACACTATTAAATGTTTCATATTGATTAAAGAATTCATCATCAACTACTTACTCTCTATAGTTGCATCTAGAGACCGAAATACGACAGGTACTTCAAAGTACCTCCCATACTCTACCCGGTTACCTAGTCAACTATAGTATCCGTCCTATATTGTCCCTTAGTGTGCTGTTAGGAAATAAATTGTAACATCCCGTTACCACATTTTTCACGTATTTCCATGCAACTTTACCGGTTGGGCTGGCTGCGATGCCATTAACATTCAACAGTAACAGTGATAAATGATAACCATTTATCAATTAATTATGGAATATGAAATTTCTTTTCATTATCCCTTTGATTTGACATCCCCTATTAATCTTTATTTCACTAAGGTAGTACTGTATACATATGTCTGAAATGTAAAAGAGAAGAGACTGTACCTGTCACATTTAACGTGCCATGCCTCAGTGCTTTATGCATAGCTATACTCATCTGAGAGCTAATTCTCTCAACTCCGTGTACCTCTTATCTGTGGAGTTAAAAACAAAGGGGTGAGCGATTTATACGCTCAGTAAAGGAAACATATGCTGCTTTAAATAAAGCAAAACTAAATTCCACCAACTATTTGATTTTTCTAAAATCATATCGATAGGAAAACAGTGGTTATAGTAAAACAACACTCTCATTACACCACTTAAATCACTGGTTAAACAGTTTACTTTAAAATGCAGTAAACAATACATAAGATTCAATAAATCTTATCAATAAACAGAATTTAATAAATTGAGACTAGGCATCACCCTATAAATAAATCATGCTATCATCGTTCCCCCTCCCCCTTGCAAGAACGAAATCTGCCGCTTTTGGGGTGCACCCGTAGGCCATCGCCCCTCACGGCTATCTCAGATCTATGGCCATAATCTATAGGTGGTCCTTGGGTCCACTTGCCAGGTGACCTCGAGACCTGCTGATGACTTAGCGGGTCCATCAGCCTTATAACTCATAACTCTGCATGAAACTAGGGGCCTAAAGTCTCAAAATCACTTTTATAACTCATGAAAACCTTTAAGGGATTCTCTCACCCATATTATCATTTACTCAAATGATTTAATTCCCAAAAAGGTTTAGGCTTCTGTTTACAAAACACCTCAACAACCTTTAAAACTGCTCGCCCATGGTCTGCTCACCTAATTGGTTGGCCCATGGCAGCTCGCCCAGTGCGGTGAACTTGTGTTCGCCCGCCAACACTTGCTTTTGAAAACAGAAAGCAAAACTGGCTCGCCCTCAGTGGCTCGCCCTGTAATCTATTCGCCCAAAAGGCTTTATATTTTCTGTTTTCGAAATTATTAAAAATAATTCATTTTTCGTTTAAGAAATTACACTTTAAAAACCGTTCGCCCAGAATGGCTCGCCCATGGTCATTCAAAAATAGGGTGACAAGTATTTGCCCGCCAACCCTTGCTCTTAACAACAACAAGTAAAACTGGCTCGCCCTCAGTGGCTCGCCCTTAACTTTCTTAAACAAGGGGTCGCCCGCCCCAAAACACTATTAAAAAGGTTTGCCACATTGGCTCGCCCGAATTTCTACTTAAAACAAGGCTACTCACCCAAGATATAAAATCTCATAAAAGAGAGCTCGCCCTATTGGCTCGCCCGCCGTTTTACTAATTCGCCACGAAATAACATAAGGGTCGGCTTAGTAGCTCGCCCAATATCAATTAAATTTCTCAAACAATGCATGTCAGAAAACAAAATATTTAACTTAATGTTTTCATAAAATCTACTCCACAGGACATGCATCACTTCACACACATCTCCCTTACCTGGTTTAACGAAGCCTTGCTTCGCCCTGCTTCCTGCTCGCCAATAGCCATTCCCAATTATCGGCTGCAAATAATATATAAATGCCATTAATATTTTCATTTCATAACACTTGGCGAGATTGAGATAAATCAAATGACTACTCGCCCAACAGAGCTCCAACTAGCTCGCCCAACATTCAACTCGCCAAGACTACATTGGCTTGAAGTTGTGGGAGTTCGCCCACATTTCTACTCGCCCAATGCCTTATGCGAGTGAGCTCGCCCATTAATTCACTTCACTAGAATTGGGCGTTCTCGTCCCATGGACACATGCTTTACCTTAGCGAGTTCCTCATTATTTATTCGCCTCATTGGCGATTACTAGTTACAACATGGGCGATCACTGTAGTCGCCATTGTCGTCACTTATTCCATTATTTTCCTTGTTTCCATATTCTATAAAGATCTAACTAAAAAAAGGTTGTGTTCTATGTTGTAAACATATAAGTCTACCATTGAATATCAAGAACACCTCTGAAATATGAAACTCACCTCAATCAACTGCACTTCCAGAACAGATTGCTTTCCATCTCATGTTGGCCTTCCTTTGCTTATTCTTTTAGCTCATCCAACTAAGGAGGAAAGGTTTGCAAGGTGGTTTACATGTTTAGCCAACTGATGGATGAAATATAGTAAATCAGACATGGTAGAAATGAGAGGAATCAGAACATAAACTGACAGTTGTATAGCTCTCGTGAAGAAGATGAATATGGCTAAATCGGTTTCCTCAAACGTTTCTTCTTATATAGTCATGCTATCCAATCAAAACTCATCACTTGGCCTTATCCCATTTCCTTCATTTATTTTACGTCTTTCATTTATTTAATGCATGAAGAAAAATTGCACCAAAAGCAACGGCTATGAGAAGCCTTCCTCTGCACATTTTGACTTACTTCACTTGCCATTAATTGTCCAAACCGAGAGGCCAATGGCGTGAAGTCCACAGCCACTTTTCTTGACTTATTACACCATTTGTCTTATTCCCCTACCAATGAGGTTATTTCCTTTATTGACTTTATTCTTTCTCAATTTATTGTCTTCAACCATATGACTTACAGAGTCCATGATGACACCAGTTCGCTTGGTCAACTTGAGGCCTCCGCTCGCCACACTACATCAGTTCGCCAACCTTCATCTTCGCCAATATCCTCACACGTTGGCGAACACACCTATTCGCCCTTGTTACCGTCCAACTCGCCATCACTAATGGCGATCTGCTCGCCCATTGGCGAACATCCTTTCTTGCTCACTCGTTGGCGAGTTATTCTGTATTCTCGCCCATACATTCTTTCACCGAAATTGCTCCATTCTCATCTCATGATAAGGAGCTTTTCAACTAAGTGGAAATCAATGCTCTTTATTTATTTCATTTCCATTATTAATTTATGAAATTAGACTCTACAGTAGTGTAGAATCAGGTCTTACATTTTCTCCGCACCTTAAGAAATTTGGTCCTCTAAATTTCAACCGGACTTATCAGAAAGGAAACTCTGGATATTTCTTATGTATAAGGCAACTCGGAAGGTAGTGCACATCTTTCACACGATCTAAGATCTCCAAAGATCTAATGCCTCGAGAACTCAATTTCTCTCTCATTATGCATCTCAATGGTGAGACCTTAATATACATAACCTCTTGTATATCTCAAGAAGTCTATTCGACCAAGTCGAAAATAATTTTCAGTCTCCTATTTCGCATGCTATCGTGGATTATATCATCTACTAAATAATCCCTTTCAAGTGCTATGCCTATACTCTCTTGTGGCCATTATCATAAACAAACTCTGCCAGGGTAGAGGATTATCCCAGGAGCCTATAAAATCAACTGCACACGCTCACACCATATCTTCGAGCGTCCATATCATACGCTCAGACTGTCTCTCAGTCTGCGGATAATCTGCGGTGCAAAACTCAATCGGGATCCCATAGCTTTCTGTAATCTCTCTCAACACTGAGATACGAAGCGGGACTCCCTATCAACTATAATGCTCACTGGAATACTGTAAAACCTCACCATTTCCCTGCCATATAATCCGGCCAAGGCATTAATTAGCTCAACAAATTCTATAATCAAGGAATGAGCATACTTACTCAATATATCCACAAATATCCAGATAGCATTTTACTCTTTTCAATTTTTCACTGAGTATAGGAAGTACCACCAACATAGGTATCTTTCTTCCTTATCACATTTTTAACTTTTATTAAATCTCGTCTCTAACATGAGACCACGAATATCTCTTTATACTCTATATTGTCTTTAAAAGTCCTGCCCATCTCTTCAGGCCATCAATAATCATCCCTTTGGTGCTCTCCTGCGCTCTAGGATTATTCTCTCAAGTGAGTTGGCGACCACCTAGTTCGCCCACATCTCACAACAGGTTATCCGGTGTTGAGCGATTACCCCACTCGTGGGTCGCCCATCCCAAATTTTCTCGAGATCCTGAAGAATCTCGGGCGTCTTCTCTCAAAACCAATTTACACTCCCTCAAGTCTTTTATCATCCTTGAGAGTTAGTAACTCATCTATACTATTTATCACTTATCATCTCACTCGGTGCTTAGTCGATAATAATCTGATGACTATCCTTTAGATAGTTTTAATTAATCGTACGTAATTGTCCCAGTAGTCTCTGACATACCACGCACTCGCTCTCAATATATCCCAGAGCGTCACACAATGCGCTCGAATATCTATATCAATCTGAGGCGGTGCTAACAGTAACAATTTGGGAATCCCAAAGCCTCTTGCTATTCTCTCAAAGCATACGGCGAATCAGGGATCCCTATCACAAGTACCCACTCACTGGAACTTCACATACGTCATTTCTGTTTCACCAATATATATCGACTAAGGCACTTATTACATCCCGAAACCTGATGATGAAAAAGTGAAGTAATTTAATTACTCAATCCATAATCACTTCTATAACATCATGGCTCTTTCGGATTCTTCACCACTTCACAGTGATTATTCCATGATTAATCCAGGACTGCTTTTCTTTTGCAAACCTTAATATTAGCCACCGATTACGTCTCAGGTAATCATTTTCCCCTCGATCACTTCTCTTATCTCAAGTGATCATTCTATCTCTTATTCTTCTAGTACATGTAATGTCACTACTTGGAGAATATACTTTTCCTTACATCAATTTCTGAAATTTAAATTTATTATCATTCAGATTTCATCACCACTTTACTTATACAATTTCACATTCCCAATATGTACATATATACACATATGTATATCTTTTTTCAAGATTAGCAGTACTTCTTGTATCTGCTCCTCTGAGTATGACAATTTCATCTTTTTAATTCTGGCTTATCATTAATTCCGGCTATAACCACTTAATGGTCAGAGGAAATCACATTTATTCTTATACTTGGGAACTACCTCATAACTCATGTTCCCTAGTCATCATATGACTTGTCTTCTCAAGACAATTTCATTCTTTTACATTCATCACCACAATTGTTTTCCCACTTAATATAGTACTTTACCGTTACTATCTCGTAACCATTTCGAATACTATATTCAAACATACCCATTCACTTCTACTTCCTCCCAATTAAGTATTGCATCAATAATGTAGCAAATTCCACAACTCTTCAACAATTCATTTATGCTATACGAGTAAAACTCATAAATTTTTATACTCCAATAAGCACACTTTAACCTCACTTAAGTAGTAAAATCTTTTACTCAGACAACTTCAATGTCTACTTAATCAATTGAGACCTCACGTCTCTAATGTACATAGTTCAATTAGAACTCATGTTTACTGACTTAACAGTAAAGTTTTTCATACCTTATTCAATAATATTACTTATATCAATATATTTATTTTCTTTTTAAAATCATCCTAGTTGGCTCTAGGCACACAAATAGGAAGGATACTACAGTCGGCTAGGGATCCAGATAGAATATGATAGGTATTTTAGAATACCATACTTGTTCCGGAACCTAGAAGCAACTGTAGAGAATATTAATCTCATTGTTTTCAAAACGATAAAATTTTTCGTTTTTCACCAGTTATTACAAACTAGTTTTATTCTTTACTCATCAATCTCTTGAGTAATTTCTCAAGCTCTACTAATTCACTGGTAAGAGCTTACAAACAATTTTCTATTTCAATTCACCAACCTCTAAGCTTGTTAACTAAATCTCGATGCCAACTTTATAATTTGACAACTACGAGACCTTTCATCTTCTTGGCGATTACAGCTTTTGTTCTGTTCGCCACATTGCTTTGACTCATGTCATATTGTTGATCAGATTACTCACCATACTCTTTGGACGATCAGGATTCTCGCCCACTTTAGTAATTCATGTTATATTAGCGGACTCATTCAAGTCCTTGCCATTATCTAACTTGCCCACACCATTGGCGATCATGTATTTGCACGTCCATTGGCGAGCTATCCCAATGTAGTTCTCGCCCATCGAGTATTTCACATAAATCTCATAATATCACGGTTTTATGGATATCGTAACGGACCAGCCCAACCGGCCATGGCAATCCCCTTTTTGGGCCCATCGACAACGATTGCTGTGACAACGCTACTTATCCATACCGTCCTCTTCGGCGATCACCTCGATGCCCGGTTCTTCCAACCGTGCTCGAGTTCGCCCATCTCAAAGTTTTCTTTCTCATCCACAGACTCAAACACTTGACTTCCTCAAATGTCAAGTTACATCCATTCTCCTAAAACATAAGGAGTTTCTATATAACTAGTTTACATCATTTCTCACACAATTCACTTTAAATTCAGACCCCAAATCCACAACAGGGATGACTATCTCGCGACCTCTCATAGCTTGTACTCTGGGTCGCCTTACTTATCAATATATCAGTGGGGTCCACAGTAAAGATCATCCTTTACACCACTACATATTATTTCACCATCAATTTGTATTTTAAATCCATTCAATCACTTATGACTTCGAAAGAAAACATATCAATATAAGGGTATATTCATAAATTCCCCTTTAATTCTCTCTCTCATCAGTATAACTCCAAACACGCGATCTTAGAGCTTATATGTTAATATTATCCATTTTTATCTCAATATCATCATTTTCAGGATCTTAGTTCGATATGGACAGAGAAGTCCTAGTGGGGCCCTCACCGAGTTCCTCACTGCACCTCATCGAATAGACCCAACATTATGATGATAAGATCGCCTATCTCATGCAAAATTTCCGGATTACTATCTCTATTTGTAACCCATAATTAATCAACTTTCACCATATTCTAACACTTAACTCATTTCACAGTCATTCGACTCCTCTATACATTCAGACTATACAGTACTACAGGGGATGTTAGCCTTTCTCAACACTTCCCATGCTAAAGGCATCAACAGACATCAGATCAACCCAAGCTTTGATACCATTAAATAAATATTTTTATGCATTTTAATATTATAGTTAATATGCTTTTCATAATTAGTTACATAAGTTATTTTTACTTAACTGCATATAGTATGCACTTTTATATGTGTTTCTTACTAGGTTTTCCCCAAAGCTCACCCCCTTACTGTAACAGTATGTATATATAGTAATTTACGTACTTGTAAACATATTTTAGCGATTAGGCTGCCTGTGATATCTTCATCACATACTTATGTTTAACAGTAACAAATTTACAATATACAATTTCATTCAATTCATAAATTAGTATTGTTTATAGAACAGTGTTTCTTCAATATTTACATCCCTCGAATAATATTTACAATAAAGTAGTACTATACAAATATGTCTGAATATATAAAAGATATATGATTGTACCTTCAGAATTTGCTAAACACTGGCTCGAAATGAATAAACGCAACTATAATCATCCGAAAAGTATCTCAAATAATTCTTACAGTTAATCTGGGGAGTGGAAAAATAAAGAGTGAGCTAAATGTGCTCAGTAAGAGAATCGTATGCAGAACTGATATTATGAAATTCTATATGGACAAAACGTTTATTTTTCCTAATAGCATGCTAGGCACAATAAGGGAAGGATACTATAATCGACTAAGGATCAAGATGGAGTATGGGAGGTATTTTGGAATACCTGTCATGTCTCATAACCTAGAAGCGACTATAGGGAGTAGTTATAAATTTTTATATGAAATAACATTTAGTAGTAATTCAATAATAATTAATCAAATGAATGGTTTATAACCTTTTAAATAAAACTCTTAATTAATATTTTGGTCAGATCACTTTAAACACATTACACATTCAACACTTTTCGATAAAATCCAGAAAGTAGTTCAGTAAGCGGTTTAGTGCGATAAATCACTTTATAACAGTTATAGTACAATAAACTATACGTCAAAACGACTAGATAAATAATTCAATACACATTGAATACCATAATAATCATCATCGTTTGGTAGTAACTATAGAAAATAATGTTAAAATTTTAATATAACAATCATCTTCATTTATTTTTCAATAAAACATGGTTTGTAAACTAGTAAACAAAAAAACACATTAATATAATTTCCCTTTCACTATAAGCACAATAATCACATAACAATCAAATAAATGGTTAATAAACCATTAAAATAAAACAATTTAGTAAATAAATAAATTTAAATTATTCAATAAAAGATATTCATAAATAAATATTTGATAAATCACAAAATAAAATATTTTAGTAAATAATTAAAAAATCACATTTAAACACAGTTCACATATATCGATAAAATTTCATTAAATAACATAGTAAATAATTCAGAACTATAAACAGTTTAAGAAAAATCACAGTTCAATAACCGATACGATAACTAGTTCATTAAACTGAAATCACATCGATCATAGTACAGATTTAGTAACACAGTTCAATAAAACAGTTCCGTAATATAGTAACAATAATGGAGACCAAGTAACACCCAAAATATATCATGCTACAATCCCTGTAGGGTACAGTAATAATATCACATGAGACATATGACCATAATTTATAAGTGTCCTCAGAGTACACTTGCGAAGTGACCTTGGGATTGCTGATGACTTGGCAGGTTTATCAGCCACACATACACACAGTAACACATGAGCATGATACAGGGCCTAACAGTCTCAAAACATTTTATAAATATTCACATTACCTTTATGGAATTTAATGAAAATAGTTAAAATTCAATCCATAAAAGGTATAAATTCACACCATAAATAGTATGGTGAAAATAGCTTATAAAATTCACATTGTAATGATAATTTTTATAAATATTCAATTTCACCTTAAAACACTTTTACACACATCTCAGTACTTTCATTTCGATGAAAATCAATTTCATGAATATTTAAATATTGCTTTTCGGTAATTTCACACTTTATGAAAATATTAAATATTTAATTTCCAAGGCTAGGAAATCACTTAATAACGCACTTAAAATATTTCATGATATTTTAAAAAATTTTCTAAGAATTTCAGGAACATAACGGCTGCTTTCGACCTAACCTTCCTGCACACAAAACACAGTTCACAATCCAAACAAAAATCACAATTTGCACAATTTCCAAAGCAATTAGGTACCAAAATATTCTCATAAAAATATTTTCATTGAAACCATGCATTCATAATATCCTTATGAACTACACACTCATCCCTTACCTGTTTGACGTTACCGACTTTCTCAAAAGCGCCACTTGTAACCAGATTCTCTTGAGCTGCAAAGCAATTCACCAACATTATTAATTCATTTTAATTTAATTTTTGAGCTATTTTACATTTCTAATTGCAGCCACATTGTACACTGAAACCATTAAACCAGTATAAATTCTACCCGTGCTAAAACATAACTTCTCCATTTTAAGTCCAATTTTAAATCTGATTGCATCGGTGGACTCCTCACAATTTCTAGATACACATGGCATCCTAAAATTATCAAAATGCAGCACAAAATCCTCTCCCCTTAGGCTGGCCGAAACTACATGGGAGCTTAATTTGAGGATTTTCAACATTTCATCACTTAATTCATGCTTAGCCATGCCCATTACATCATTTAGCATCATTTTCATACAAGAAACAACATGAATTCTTGAGATCCCAAGCTTGGCCAAAACCCCCTTTAGTGGCACATTTTAATTTAGTTCAATTTAATTCAAACAAATGCCACAAACACGTTTAGCACACTTAGAAACATCTAAATCTACCATTAGAATTAAAGAAAGCATAAGGTGTGGTGAAATGGGTACCTTGGCCAAAACTTCAAGCTTTACTCCCTCCAAATTTTGTCACTTATTCAATATAATTTTGGTATGGGTAGATAGAGGAGAATGCATGGAACAATTTTGATGAAGAAAGTTTAGTGAGATAAGTTGGTTTAGGTTAGGTTTAAGAAGCTTTTTATTTTTCTTTCTTTTCTTCTATGGTGGACGTGAGGTAGAGGTGGGAGATGGAGGAATAATGGCCGGCCAACCCATGTGAAGAAATATAAAGAGCCTTCTAGAATGGGCAAAATGACCAAAATGCTCTTGGTTATGAAATTTTAGGACAAAAGTGCCCTTAAACTTTTGTAATTTTTATAACAATGTAATTGCACTCCAAAAATTCAGATTTCATTACCAAAAATTCTTATTGAACGTATTTTGATGAATCATGGTGGTTTCATTGACGCGCGGTTCACTGAAAATGTGAAATTACGAAATTACTCTTATCGAGTCAATCGCGTAAATTTTTTATTTAACTACCGATTCGATAAATCTATTGACATAGCCTAGGACTTATTTTCATGTAGAATATCATGTTATTTTTACTTGTTCCAAATTCCCTTTTTGTTTGGACACAATTTACGAAAATGCCATCGGGTTATGTCTTTAATCGTCATTTTCTAATTTGTTGACACACTTCCCAAAATTAATGTAAATAAGGGATTTTGATCTCAAAAATTTCACCTTAGGCTTATTATATCCTCCAGACACTTTTTGAACAGTCTCAGGTCCATTCGACCACTATAGAGCAAGTTGGGCCTACAACATTGTTTTCACTCATAACCTATGAAATACACAGGAATTGAATAGTGATAAGACATCTGACACCTGTAACAGTAATATATATAGGGCTCTCACACTTACTCACCATCCCAGATAGCCCATCAGTATATGTGTCAACTGCTGCGACAAATTTGTAGAAGAAAATTTCCAGAAGTTTAAAGTGCCTAATGACTAGGTATATGTAGAAAAGTTATATTTATATTCAGACTAGTATATGCACTGCAACTGTAAATAAATGTTGGGATGTAAATAGTGTAGTGACTGATTAAAGGATGTACAGGTGTTTTGTGGGATGTTGAACTGCTATAAATAGAATTGTAAATATTATGTTATAGATTTTACACTGATTTCTTATTTCTTATTTATGGATTAATTAATTTAATTTATAAAAGTTTAATTGTAATGAGAATTGTAGATTAAACTTACATTGACACCGAATGCAAACCAACTGATACCGTGTGATTGAATAAGAAAGATAGTATTGAAACAGAAAAAGTTAGTTTGGAATTTTATAATTCCAGACATTACAGGAGGAAACCTTATGTTGGCTCTTATAGGCTATACCGAGAGGGGGGTGAATTGGTTTTTCACTAACCTTAGGTTCGTTTTTCGGTTTCTCTAAATTCTCTAGCCTATATTGATATTTTCTAAGTTCTCTAGGCTATTCAATCATGCAATCCAAATTCAATACAATAAGCAAAAATATAATTGCAAGTAATTAAAGAGAGTAGGGAAAGAGAAATGTACGCAATCGATTTATAGAGGTTCGGCAACCTTGCCTACGTCCTCTACCTTGAGACGTTCCCAAGGATTTTCTCTAAATCCACTATCTTGAATTTGTTACACTCCCTCTTTTTCTAGGCTAAAGAGAAACCTCTCTCTTTTTCTAGGCTCAAGAGAAACCTCCCTCTTTTTCTTAGGCTAAAGAGTAACCTCCCTCTTTTTCTTAGGCTAAAGAGAAACCTCCCCTTTACAAGGAATGATTTTGGTTTACAAGAGATGTAATCAAAGAAGACCTCTAAGTAGGTTAATGATTACAGAAATTAGGCACAAGTAAAAGCCTATACAAGATTTGTGCTAAACAATACAAGAGATAAGTGAATGATGGAAGATGAAGACTTGTAGCTCTTGATTTGTTGTTTGAGGCTTGAGGATTTGAGGAATATGTGTTTTGGAGTTGCTTAGTAGTTCCTCTTACTTCCTTTAGCTTCTAAGCCTCTATTTATAGTCCCTTGGATGTATTCTAGCCATTCGGTGGAGCCAAATCTCGGATATTACCGTTGTCTCACAAAAACTAGCCGTTATAGGCTATTTTCGAGCAAAGGGATCGATCCCTTTCCATAGGGGATCGATCCCTTTTGTCCAGAATCTTGATTCTGGGCTTCAGGGACCTTTTCTAGCCGTTGGGAGCTTACTACCAAAAGGGGATCGATCCCTTCCCTTAGGGGATTGATCCCTTCTCTCCAGAAGGTGATTTCATGCACTTTTTGAGTTAGAAATGATGTGGTCTTTGATCCTAATCCAACCCAAAACATTTTGGCATTTTTGTGGGAGTTTTTCTTGACTTTCTCAAATGAAAACATGGTCTAAAAATTCATCAAGTGATTTTCTAAAATATTCAAAACATTTACAAAGTATTAAGACCAATAAGAGTATGCATCATTAAATCATGGTCTTAATGTTTGATATGATCACTTGAAATGTATTGAGAAAATCATGTGTGATAAGGCAAATTTACAATATGAATTAAAGCATTAAAGCTTACTTAAGTTTTTGTCATTTCAAAATATATATTGCAATTTAAAGCTAACAATCTCCCCCTTTTTGATATGACAAAACTTAATGTAAATTTGCTTTGAAAATTCTTTGATAAAATACTCCCCCTCAAATAAAGCAGGATTTTATAAAGCTTCCCCTTAATATAAGCATGGGTTTTGAAAATAAATTTTCAAACTATTTCTCCTCCTTAATATCTCTCCCTATATCTATCTCTCCCCCTTTTTGTCATAGCACTAAGAAGGAAAAATACTAAAAAATATGCTCCCCCTAAAATCATGGCTATGTGAGAATAAAAAAATGCTCCATCCAACAAGAAACATGTTAGTACATGGGACTTATAGCACAAATCAATAAGTCAATATTCTGAAAGAGTATGAAATATTTATGCAATGAATATGACTTATGATCCTATACCAATTGTTTATTAATAATTTTGATACCAATTGTTGATAAGTAATTTTGCAAGAAGGTTCCAATTGGTAAGAAGTTAAGCAAGCACCTAAGTATATCAATTTTTCTCTAAGGTCCAACTAAGGTGCATGTCAATACATCATGATTATGAGCTAAAATTAGATAACATATCATATGCATGTGCTCATAAATCATGTTCAAGCAAGAGTGTGCATAGATTCAAAACATATAGCAATTAACTACAAATTCTAGCACACAAGAGTTTCATGCAAAAGTATCCTAAGAGAATTCTTCTCTATTTGTCATTTCAATCTAAGGAGCATGAGAAGTGTTGTCAATTTTAAAGCTCAAACCAATTGGCAATTTAGTTTTGGCTTACCAATTATTGAAAATATGGTTTCCAATGATACTAATTGTTATTTCAATCTAAATACCAATTGTTACTAATGTTGACTTAGGCATTTTGCATGAATCCAATATCTATGTGTAGTGTGTTCATGTCAAGAAAATAATCATTCCAAATATGCAAGAACACAACACATATCATTAAGAACTTAGTTTGTTCAAGTTTGCATTTATCTTTGAATGTTGGTGTTGTCATTAAGACCTTAGTTCTTTAAGTACAAGCATGATAAAGTTTCATGCATTTGAACATTGAGGATCCATTTACCATCACAAATTATAGGCCAATGACCATTACCAATTGTTGAATTTATATTTAAAATCAATCCACTAGATGTAAAATTATCATGAAACCTAGTGTGGAATTGATAAGTCAAGCCAAGAGACATAATCCTATAAGCATGCTTGACTAAGATGAACAAAAGATATGAAAAACACTCATTATGCACAAGTTCATCAAATTCTCAAATATGTCCATAAAACATTGAAATAAATCTCAAAATTATGTTTAAGCATTCATTAAAAGTATATTTCAAGATTATTTCAAGATTTATGCAATTCATGACTATTTTCAATGAGAAAACTTATTTTTGCATTTGTGAGTTCAAGAAAAATGATATAGATTGTTGAAAGTGATACCATTTGATGGAAATGATATTAATTGATGAAGTTGAGGCATGATATCAATGAAAAATGATTTTTCATATTTTAAAGTTCATTAAAAAGAAGTTAAAACAATGAATTTTAAGTTGAGAAGAAAGAAAGTATTAAGAGAATTAAGAAAACTTCTCAACTTAGGCTTAAAAACCCAGAAATAGACACTTTATGCCTATAGGGATCGATCCCTTTGGTAAGGGGATCGATCCCTTATACCCAGAATTGCAGATTTCTGCATTTCTGCCTTGGGGATCGATCCTGTAAGTTGAGGGATCGATCCCTCATCCTGTTTCTGCAGATTCTGCAGATGTTTTGACAGAAAATTGGACTTGTGAGGTACCAAAACTTCGTTTTTGAGTAATTTAAGTCCAAGTAAGGGTTTAAACATTTGTAAAACGTGATTTTGGACTTGTATGAATGAAAAATCTGAATGAAAAACCATTTCACAAAAGATTTTGCAATTTTGGAAGAATTTACACAATAAAATGCATTTTTGGCCTCAAAGGGGGTCATTTTAAGATTTAAGCATATTTTGACCAAACCAATGCATTAGATTACATAAATATGTCAAAACAAACTTGTTCACATAGATTTTAAGCACATATATCATCAAAGCATATATTATGTGAACAACATGCCATAATTTCCAACATGCAAACTTTTCATTAAAGCTCATGACATGGTATTTTGCATGTATGACACATTTATCAGTTTTTGAGCAACTAAATATATTATCTAAGCATATCAAACTTGCTCAAACTACAGAAATCCAAAAATCATTTCAAAATCATAAATCATGCCTTTCATTCATCCATCAAGAATTGTCCATCAAACACTCAATAATCATTTATCATGCCTTTTCTTTATTCATTCAACTCACAATACACCAATGATCATCAACTAAGTGTCTCATTAAATCAAACAAATAATTTTAATATATATGAGTTTTGAAGAGATAGGATTTAAGCTTACAAAACTCCTTTGCTAGAGAATGCTTTGCCTTGAATAGTTGAATCCACCTTGTGCCATTCTTTGAAGAGCTGTTGTGACCTTGCCAAGGATGGATCCTCAAGCTCTTCCTTTTTCTCATTAGCACAAGCAAACTCCATGAGGATGTGTTGAGCATTTAAATTCCATTGTTCCATTGTATTCCTATGCTCTAACACTCCTACAACAAACACATTCAAGCATGCTTTGGTACCCAAATTTTCTTGGGTCCTTGAAAGTTAGTGCAAATAATTTTTGATCCTTTTGGGATCCATTTCAAGCACAAGTCATCATTATTTATTGCAAGCTTTGGCATCCACATCTTCCTAACCACTTTTCCTCTAAAGGTAGTTTTTCTATATGTGCATGCTTGTGAGGAGTGGCCTATCCTATTACATAGTGAGCATGTGAGAGATGTATCATGCATAGTATTTTTGCTCACTAAGAAATTCCTAAGATGAGTTTCTTTATGTATTTCATTGTATCCTAGCCCATCTTTGTCAAAGAAAGCTCTTTGGGTCTCTAACATATGATCTAGCTTTTGTTGACCCATATAAAACCTAGTAAATGAGTTATGTAGGTTTAAGTTCTTTTTATTCAACTCATTTATCTCCAAGTTAGCCTCTTCTAATTTCTTTTCAAATTCTAGCTTAGCATTTGTCAAGGCTTCATTTTCTATTTTCAATTTAGCAATGATTTTCTTATATTTAGAATTCATGCATTGAAATTCATTTGCTAAATCATTAAAAGCATATTGTAACTCATCAAATGTAAAATCATTATTTTCACTAGAACTAGAGCTAGCCTCATCGTCACTAATAGCCATAAAGCATGAGTAGGCTACCTCATCATCTATGTTTTCCTCATCGGAGCTATCACTATCGCTCCATGCAGCCACAAATGCTTTCTTCTTAGATTTTCTATCATTTTCTTTCCTAAGTAAGGGGCAATCTAGCTTAGTGTGACCTAGTTCATTACACTCATAGCACACTAATTGGTCCTTTTCTCTTCTACTTGTTTCTCCCCTATGGTGTCTCCTATTACTCTCTCTCTCTTTCATTCTCATAAATCTATTGAATCTTTTGGCAAACATTGCCATTTCCTTTTCTTCCTCATTTCCACTTTCATCACTATCATCCTCATGAGTGGAAGACTTAAGTGCTACCCCTACTTTCTTTGAAGGCTCTTCATTTCTTTTCAATTTCATCTCATATGTAAGTAGGGAGCCCATAAGTTCATCTAGAGACAAGGTATTTGGATCTTTAGACTCTTCTATTGCGGTTACCTTTGCCTCCCATGATTGTGGCAAGCTATTCAAGATTTTCTTCACCATTTCTACATTGGAATAGGTCTTGCCTAATGTCTTAAGTCCATTGATTATGTCATTAAATCTAGTATACATATCACTCATGGACTCATTTTCTTTCATTCTAAAAAGCTTACAATCATGTGTGAGCATTCCTACTTTGGTCTCTCTAACTTGATTTGTCCCTTCATGTGTGATGGCTAGTTTGTCCCATATTTGCTTAGCATTTTCACATAGGGACACTCTATTATATTCATTTGGACCTAATGCACAAAAGAGGGTGTGCATAGCCTTGGCATTCAATTGTGCCAATCTCATATCATTGGTGTCCCACTCATCCTCACTCTTAGGGACATCTTTTCCATCTACTTTCTTTATTGGGATTCTAGGACCATTAACTATTACTCTTCATACTTCATAGTCATTAGATTGCACAAATAACATCATCCTAGTTTTCCAATAAGAGTAATTCTCACCATTGAATAGTGGAGGTCTAACTAATGAGTGTCCCTCTTCTCTTAGGGGTGTGCCTACATTCAAGTGAGCCATTTAAGATCGTTTTGCTCGATAGAGGTTAATCTAATTCAATCTCGAGCCCAAGCTCTGATACCAATTGTTGGCTCTTATAGGCTATACCGAGAGGGGGGGTGAATCGGTTTTTCACTAACCTTAGGTTCGTTTTTCGGTTTCTCTAAATTCTCTAGCCTATATTTATATTTTCTAAGTTCTCTAGGCTATTCAATGATGCAATCCAAATTCAATACAATAAGCAAAAATATAATTGCAAGTAATTAAAGAGAGTAGGGAAAGAGAAATGTACGCAAGCGATTTATAGAGGTTCGGCAACCTTGCCTACGTCCTCTACCTTGAGACGTTCCCAAGGATTTTCTCTAAATCCACTATCTTGAATTTGTTACACTCCCTCTTTTTCTAGGCTAAAGAGAAACCTCTCTCTTTTTCTAGGCTCAAGAGAAACCTCCCTCTTTTTCTTAGGCTAAAGAGTAACCTCCCTCTTTTTCTTAGGCTAAAGAGAAACCTCCCCTTTACAAGGAATGATTTTGGTTTACAAGAGATGTAATCAAAGAAGACCTTTAAGTAGGTTAATGATTACAGAAATTAGGCACAAGTAAAAGCCTATACAAGATTTGTGCTAAACAATACAAGAGATAAGTGAATGATGGAAGATGAAGACTTGTAGCTCTTGATTTGTTGTTTGAGGCTTGAGGATTTGAGGAATATGTGTTTTGGAGTTGCTTAGTAGTTCCTCTTACTTCCTTTAGCTTCTAAGCCTCTATTTATAGTCCCTTGGATGTATTCTAGCCGTTGGGTGGAGCCAAATCTCGGATATTACCGTTGTCTCACAAAAACTAGCCATTATAGGCTATTTTCGAGCAAAGGGATCGATCCCTTTCCATAGGGGATCGATCCCTTTTGTCTAGAATCTTGATTCTGGGCTTCAGGGACCTTTTCTAGCCGTTGGGAGCTTACTGCCAAAAGGGGATCGATCCCTTCTCTCCAGAAGGTGATTTCCTGCACTTTTTGAGTTAGAAATGATGTGGTCTTTGATCCTAATCCAACCCAAAACATTTTGGCATTTTTGTGGGAGTTTTTCTTGACTTTCTCAAATGAAAACATGGTCTAAAAATTCATCAAGTGATTTTCTAAAATATTCAAAACATTTACAAAGTATTAAGACCAATAAGAGTATGCATCATTAAATCATGGTCTTAATGTTTGATATGATCACTTGAAATGTATTGAGAAAATCATGTGTGATAAGGCAAATTTACAATATGAATTAAAGCATTAAAGCTTACTTAAGTTTTTGTCATTTCAAAATATATATTGCAATTTAAAGCTAACACCTTACAACCACTACTTTTTACAGGATCAAGTAGCAAACCTTACAACTACTTCCTTTTATGGCTCAAGGATTAAAGCTTTCTACCCAATCCTCACTTACAAATATGCTTTCAAGGGTTCATTCGCCTTTTCAAATTGTGAATGGGTTTGCAAATGGTGTAATCAAGAAAACCTCTAGAAAGGTGGGTGATTACAAGTTACAGCTTAAGGAATTACACAATAATTTGCGCTATGATCTACAAGAAATATGTGAATGATAGAGGATGTTGAATTTGTAGCATAAGAAGTGATTTTAAAGCTTGAAGAAAATGTAGAATTGTGTCTCATAGTCTCAACGATCTTCAAGTCTTCTATTTATACTCTCTTGAAGTTTATTGAAGCTTGGTGGAGCCAAAAACAATTCCTTCCCACTGGTCTTCACAAGAAACTAACCATTAGAAGCTTTCAAGACATAAAAGGATCGATCCCTTCCTTTTAAACTTACAAATTTCAAGCCAAATATAAAGGGGGATCGATCCCTTTAGCTTTCTTGTAACGGCCTGTCACCACATTTTTCACCTTAATTTACACAATTTATCTGGTTAGGCTGTTTGTGATACTTCACTTGATTTCTTATGTTAAACAATTTCATAAAATATTGTTTATATTACATACATCCCTTATCTTACTTAATAAGCAAGTAGTACTGCATACATGTCTAAATACAGAAAATAAATGATCGTACCTCATAAATCTTAGTCGGTCTGTCACATTGTCCATTATGTACATTCGTAATCCACAAATATTGGATCTCACCATCATCAAAACCTGAAATCTTAAAATTGGGGACTGAGCAAACCACGGCTCAGTAAGAGAGTTATATGTCACACTTGATATTCGGTTAACTATATGCTGAAAAACTTTTTCACTTTCTTTTAAATCTTCCTAGTTCGCTCTAGGCTCACATGTAGGAAGGATACTACAGTCGGCTAGGGATCCGAATAGAGTAAGGCAGGTATTTTAAAATACCTGACTTGTTCCGGAACTTAGAAGCAACTGTAGAGAGTACTAATTCCGTTGTTTTCAAAACAATATAATTTTCGTTTTTCCACAGAGTAAACCACTTATTTCTTTTACTTCAGTATACTTTAAAACACGTGGCAGTTCAGTAGTAAAACAGTGGTTTACTTCTCTTCTCTTTAGTACAGTAAAAACATGTGAAAGTACAGTGATTTGTAAATATCCAATCATTGGATAATTACTTCTTCGATTATTTCTTTCTTAGAAATAATTCTTATGTTATTCTTTTAGAATAAACATTTATTTCTCTTTTCAAATCAGTAATCATATTGTACAGTTTAGTAAAATAGTATATTCAGTATTAAGTAAAACAGTATCTCGATACGGTTCAGTCAATAACAGTAAACAGTAGCTACGAATTTAGTAAATAGCATACGGTAGCTTTCAATTCAGTAAAACAATAATCAATGGCTACCATTTCAGTGTACAATACAGTTCTGTAACACAGTGTTTTGGTATGATTTTTCATCAGTAAACAGTAAACACTACAGTAATTCGGTACAGCAAACAGTACAGTACAGTAAATATGATTCCGTAAATCCTTTCAGTAAACAATAAATAGTAAGTGAGACTAGGCATCACCCTACAATTAAATCATGTTATCTCGTCCACTAGGGACACAGTAACAATAATGAGATCTATGGCCATAATCTATAATATGTCCTCGATGTACACTTGCTAGGTGACAATCCGGGACGCTGATGACTAGCTGGTCAATCAGCCACGTGACAGTAATAGTATGTGTGATGCATGAAGCTCGGGGCCTAAGTCTCAAAACAGTATAAAACCGTACCATAGCCTTTATGGATTTTAAACACAGTAGTGTAAAACATTTCACAATTATCCATAAGGCTCACATGCATAAATCATCACCTTTATGAAATTTATAAAATAAATAAACATTTTCAAAATATTTCATAAAGGTATAAATTATGTTCTCCATACGGTGAAAACAGTTATAAAATAGTCACACTGAAAACACATCTTGTGACTATGTCTTTTTCCACCGTAAAAACATGTACGCACGTTTTTTCGTACTTTGTATCCAAAACATGGTTTTGAAAATTATCGAAATTTAATTCACATAATCTCATAATTTATGAAAAAATAAAATATTTATTTTCTAAATTATAAATCCCGTAACATGTTTTCTTAGGTTTGATATGAAATCAAGTGAATATTTATAAAATATTCACTTCATTCTTTTTCATTTTCTATCTCGTTTCACGTGAATTATCACCTACAGGGTGAATTTTCGGTGATTCCATTTTCACCATTCTCGAAAACATGAATACTTTAAATTTAAACTTCCATATATTCATTGTTTATGAAAAATAATTGATTTCTCGATTTTCGTGACTGAAAATTGACTCTCATGAAATCAAATCATTTATTATGATTTTCGGTGATTTTTGGTAATTTTTGGTAATATATCGGCTGCTGATTGGCTAGCCTCCTGCACGAAAAATACAATTTATATTTCTCAATCGGTATTTCACCACAATTTCAAACAGATAAATTAACATGAATTTAAACTGATAAATCACCATTAGCATTTATAAAATTAAATGCAATTTAAAAACATGTGGCCGAATATCCTTACAGGTGGCACATGTCTCCCTTACCTGTTTCGGGTCGACGACTACCTCTCGAAGGTCGCGCCCGTGTTCACCTCTCCCGGTTCCATCGTTTGATTCACTGAGAACGATTCTAGAAACCAAATTCTAAATTTTAGAATTTTTCTCAGTTTATTTAAATAAATAAATTATTTAAATAATTTAACACTTTCTGAGATTTCTTACCGATTCTCGTAATTCCCGGGATTTCTTGTAATTTTCGAATTCTCGGGAATTTTCCAAATTCCAGGAATTCCTTTTCTCTTTCTCTTTCTTTTTTTTTCTTTTCTTTTCTTTTTCTTTTTCCTTTTTCTTTTCTTTTTCTTTTTCTTTTTCCTGGCCAGACCGGCCATTTCCCCTCCTCCCCGGTCGTCCTCCGACGGTCAATTCTCCTACGGTTAGGCGGCTCCTCAGCTGGCAGACGACACGGCGAACCTACTGGTGGTCTTTGTTCGGCCTGGATCGGCGGCACAGCGGCCAATCTACTCGGTTTTGCCTCGGTTTCTCTTTTCCTCTGTTTGGCCTTCCTCCGCCATTGGTGGCCTCACCGGTGGCCTCCTTTTCCTTCCTCTCACCTCCGTCGAGGTTCAAGTGGCGGTGGAGGTGCCAAGACCGGCCGGCACCGCCGCTTCCTCTTCTCTTTTCCCTTTTTGGCTTTCGCCGGTTTCGTTTCTGTTTCTTCCCAATTTTCTTTCCTTTTCTGTCGTCGGTCGCCTTCTCTTCCTCTCTTCGGCTCACCGGGGACCTTGCTCTCCCTCATCTCTTTTCTTTCTCACCGGCGACGGTGGCTGGCTGTATCAGGGGAGAAAATCGGGATTCTTCTGGATTCTGTTTTGTTTTCTTTTTTTTATTTTCTATTTTAATTTGATATAAATATAATACTTATACTATAATAATATTATACATATAATATTATTTATATATAGTATAGTACTAGATATACAATATATGTAAAGATATATATGTTGTGTATTAAAATATATATAGTATATATATATATATCTATATACTTTAAATTAAATAACATTTATATATATTTATATAAATGTTATAATACAATATATATTGTATTTACAATATATATACATATAAACTTTAATGTAAAATAACATTTACTTTTCCTATATATGTATATATTTATATATACATAAAATATACATATGTACTATTTAAATTTATGAAATAGTAAATATTCATATATATACCAATGTATATTAATATATACTATATATCATTTAAGTACATATGTATTTGTATAAAAATATATTTATATAATATATTATTATATAAATATATATCATATTCATTTCTTATTTTCTTATTTAATTTGGATTTCCATTTATCCAAATTAAATTTTCTCTTTTCCTTATTTCCAAATTTAATCTTCCTTCATTCAAATTTTCATAATCCGTCACTTTCTCAATTCATGAAATATTCACTAATATTCCGATCTCACAATTATATTTATTTATTTCGACTTCTTTATTTGCTTTAATATTAATTTCCAATAAATGAAAAATTTACGGTTATCACATTTCTACTTGATGGACATTGATCCTCTTAGGGTGGGATCGATCCCTTGCTTCCTAATGGTGATTTTTGGGCATTTTTAATTGAAAAATGAGTAAGTATTTTTATTCTATTAATTGAAAAATCTTTTTTCAATTTCTTTTAAATATTTCTTGACTTTAAGCACATGAAAACTTAGCCCAAACATTATCAAATAATTTTCTTAAAGTATAAACAATAATGTTATGAGAAAATTACTTAATACAATATTCAAAAATATTTTCCAATTAGATTAAGACAAATCAAAATAATTAATTAAATCTTCGTCTTATATTTGATATGAAGCACTTAATATGGTTTGTGAAAATTATAAGTGAAAATGCAAATTTACAAGTTGAATCAAACATTTAATTTTGCTTAAGTTTTTGTCATTTCAAAATATATATGTTATTTAAAGCTAATAGACATTTTGTTGTATAAATAAACTACAATTTTTATTTAGTAATAGACTATAGTTTAGGTTCTTAAATGTAATCTTTTATGTCTGATGCTTTGTCATATAAGATTTATATACAATATGAAATAGTTAATGTGTAAAATTATTGTTGCAAGCAAGGCATGTTGCAATACTAAATGTTTAAAGAAACATCCATCATATATCACTTTTACTTCCACTTTCTCTTTCTCCAATAATATTGGCTCCTTTTGTTCTTAATATGAAAGCCATGAAGAATGCAACTATTAAGTGAAACAACTGTGGGTTTCTTTCACAAAAGATCTTGTTTGAGATTCTTGGGTATTTGGTTTCCTATTCAGTTATTGATTTCTTCAATGTCTGCATATGTTGTTAGGCTTTTAATAAAGCATCTATGTATGATTATGTCTTTGAGAATGTTTTATTGAATAAACTCAGCTTCACGTTATGGCATAAAGGTAAGAAATTTTTTTTAAAAAGATGCAAAAATGCTGAGAATGAAAAGGCATTATACGTAAAAGGAATGATCAATTATTTTAGTAAAAGAAAAGTTGAGTCAAGATTGTATTACTTTAAGTTAGTAGTCGAAAAAGGCTATACACTCCAAGCCATATATGTGTATGGTATTATCTTGATTTGCTTTGGGGTGAGCTAAGGAAATAAAGGCTTCAAGTTTTATCTTCTCTCAATCTCAAAAGTTTTAGCAAAAAAAGCTTTAACATTATTAGCTGTTGTTAAAAAATGGAGAAGTTTTTGAGTTGCATGTGGTCTACATATCCTTGTTTGAGCTAAAAGAATTTTGCGATCATGAAATTATGCCAGTAGCAATTGAAGCTTGGGAATGGAGTAACAACCTAGTTGTTAACCTCCTTTGTTTTGACTCTTGCATTTGGGACAATGAAGTAGCTTTCTTTTATAGTATACTTAAGAAATATTTAAAACCTTAATGCACTTTCTTATTTAATTATTAATTAGATGTCAATTTATATTTCTATAATATTATCTTATCTCATATATAATTGAATTAATTAGATGTTACAATACGAAGTAAATAAAATGCAAATTTGTAAATAAAAATAACGATTCACTAAATAAAATAATTAACATTACCTTTTAACACGTGTAGATGAATTCATGATAAAAACATATTATAAATACGTTAAACACTATGCTTTCATGATAAAAGCATAGTCTATTAAGCTGAAAAATCAAAGAGTCAATCTTATTATAAATATCTTATTGTAAATGTTCCATGCAACTAATATACCTTATTAATTCTTTGTGCATATGATCTTTTTGAGTTTGCTTTGCAATAAAGTCATCCAAAATGGGTTGACCAATAAGTTTACTTTTGTTAATATGTAAATATTTGCACCTATCATTGACATTCAAAAGGTTATACAATTTATGAAGAATATAATGGTGCCAATAGTGAATGGGCAATAATTTTTGGCTCCTTATAATCCTAATTGAGTTTTTCTAAGATATTTTTACAAGTTTTATCTGATATGCTTTAAATGTATGTTTTATTTTTATATAAATAAATTATCCAAGGGCCAATGGGTATTGCTTGTACTCGACCCCTGAAATGACACAATATTCTATTTTGATTCCATGAGGTCTGCAGAAGCTAGGGAAGATATTGCAAATGTAGTGCCTTGATTACAAAAAATTCAAACTAAATTTTTCTTTTTCAATCAATTGGTTGGGTTGTGCTTATTGTCTCAAATTCATTGTAAAGCTAAATTTACTTTAGCTAAATCAATATCCATTTATTTCATTGGTCCCAATATCAGATATTTCTAAATATAAACACAGTCTCATATAAACTAAATTAATTAGTAAGATTCATACATATAGAATTAACTTATACTTTCTAGCATGCATCCACACAAAGTGTAAATAAATTTTCAACTTCTTTTAAATACATCCTTTTTTTCTACATAAGTACTATACCATTGAGTTTGAATACAAAAGAAATAACTTTACATAGTATACCTTTAAGGTGGTACCAAAATTTCTTCAAAGGAAGAGATCAAAACCCCTCACACTGTGTAACTACTGCAGATAATCTGGAAGGGAAAGTAAGGGGGTGAGCTTGCGCCCAGTTAAGAATACACTTAAAGATACAGATACCGTAAACTATATGCAAATCCAAATCAAATATTAAATACTAAAAAATTGAAGAATAATTTTGAATAGAAATTTGGAAGAAATTTTCTTTATAACTTGTTATGGTTTTGGGGTTGAGTCAGAAAAAATGCTTTAAAGTATCTCATTTGTCCCTTTTCCTAAAATGTAAGCTATAGAGAAGCCGAAGAATTCATATGTTTTAAAAAATAAAGTAAAACCGATTTAATGTAATAGAAATCCGCTTTGCAAAATCATATTATGCAAATATCATGAATCATTTAAAATTAGAACATATATCATAGTTCAAACCAAAATCATAAATATTTGTTTCAAATAATTTCAGATTTCAAAGTCCAGATATCAAAATTTCAGAAATCTTATAAAATACAAATAGATAATAGTAATTAGAGAAGGGCAATAACTTAGTAAAAATATGCAGTCTAGATATCTCGTAAGGGAAAATAATAATCAGATAGATATATGGCCATAGTCCAAAGTGACCCACAGTGATCACAGATTAGGAATCAACTGAGACCGCTATGGACTGGATCAAGGTCACATAGTAGTTTAGATTTCAAAATTCAAACGTCCGATATAGATACTGCAAGATTAGGATTAGCCAGTGTCTTAAAACATAAAGTTCGGGATTCAAAATAGTATTTTAGATTGTACAGATGTTCATAGACAAACATAGTACAAAGTCATAGATCAAATCAAAATTTCTTTACAAATATCAAAATTCAAAGATTTCTAAAACTATAAAACCAATGTTGAAAGTACCATATTTGGTCATATATTCATAAAACTAAAATTAAAGTAGAAATTCATAAATCTTTAAAATCATGTAAATTTAATGGGTTCCAAAACCGAATTCCATAAAAAAGAAATCCTTGCTCTTGATGCATTTCTTAAATTCCTATTCTAAGTCGTAGTAGCTAGTACTTTTATGAATATTCGGCAGCATAACGGTATAAAATTTTCTAGAACCTCCTGTAAAGGAAACATAGTTTATATACCCAAGGTAGTTGATTTTAAAATTATTTCAGTATCTTTTACGTTCTTTATATATATTCCTTACCTCAATCAATAATAACGTAACCTATCTAAGACAGTCTAGTAGTCAGAATAAGGTAATTCAACGTATTTCCTCATTAGCACAAATTTATTTTCGGACTGCAAAAAATCGTTAAAACCATTTAAATTCCAAAACTACCTTCACAAATTATTTATGAGTCTTAAAAATCTCTAAAAATTCCTAAGATAGTAGCAATTTGGTTTATTTCCTATTAAATGCCAAAACTGCGTCTACTGTTAAAACACCTCCGTTTCCGAATCCAACTTTACCAATAGTCTTATTTTAATTTATACGTTATTCTAGGACCAATTTTACATCAAATTAAACATGGTTTCTCTTTATCCTTCTCTTGGCCAAAAATACCTAAGCATACAACACTTGTTGTTTTGCAATTTTAACACCATATTCATGTTTCTCACATTCCTTACACTAAAATATATATCAAGATCTAATCAAATTAAGCATGATATTATTGAAACCCCAAGTGGCTGAAACCTTAATGCTTCCAAAAACATGGTTTTGTTTCAATTTAAAGCCATATACAAGCTTAACTATAATTAAACAACAACATATCTCAACTTGAATCAAAGAAAGCGTTCTTTCTCTTACCTATACAAATGGCTGAAACTAAAGGAGAATTTTTCACCCACCAAATGGCCTCTCCAAAGGTTGATTTCAAGATATGTTGTTAAGCTCTTGAAGATGAGCAACTTTGCTTAAGGATGATTTTGGATATGATGGTGTTTTACAAAGGTTTTTCTTGGTGTTTCTCTCTTGAACTTAAGCTTTAAAAGGATGAAAATGGTGGAAATGACGAGAGTTGTAAAAGTGGAAGAGTGTCACAGTCTGAACATACAGTATTTACACTTTTTCCCTCATTTCCATACACGTGAATTGGTTGGGCTGTTTGCGATGTCTTTATTTCCCACTTTTAAATCAACAGTGAATAGCAAATACTGTAATTCACTTTAATTTATATAAGTAGAATATTTACAAAACTGTATTTATATCATTCATATACATCCCCTGTTTAATATAACATTGTAGTACTGTAGAAGAAAAGTACGAACATATAAAATAAATATACCTTCAAGATCTAGACAAGCTGCCTTGAGGTACTCAACATGCAGCCGGTAATCATCGGATGATATATCTCTTGATCACTGAAAATACTCTGGAGAGATGAAAATAAAGGGGTGAGCAAACCACGGCTCAGTAAGAGACTTGTATGCAATTTTGATATCGCGAAAACTATATGCAATAAAATCCTTAATTTCCTATCGGTATGCTAAGCACACTAAAAGGAAGGATACTATAGTCAACCAGGTAATCCAGATGGAGCATGGAAGGTATTTTGAAATACCTGTTTTGTCCCGAAAACCCAGAACGACTATAGGGAGTAGAAATTAAATTTAATGTAAAATTTCTTTAAATATTCACAGCATATAAATATTCACATACCTGAGTAAAATAACTCTTTAAATTATATAAATCAACACTTGAAAACAATTTGATTTCCACCAATGAAATCATCACCTTTACACGTGTAACAGTAAAACAAACTGTTCAATTATATTACTAATTCAGTGATAAAACACCATGGTAACTAGTACATTTCAATAAATATCACAAAAATCAGTAATAACACGTGAAGTAATAGTAGAGACCAGGCAACACCCTAATGATATCATGCTATAATCCCCGTAGGGAACAATAGAAATAAACACATGAGATCTATGGCCATAGTCTATAATTGTCCTCAGTTGTACATTGAGCAGGTGTCAACCGGGACGCTGAAGACGGGCTCAATGTCAACAACATTCATATATGATATAATAACACATGAACACATGAGCATGATATGGGGCCTAAAAGTCTCAAAACGGTATTTACACAGTGATATAGCCTTTATGGAAATCCTTACACGTGATAATAATTATAATAAAATAGTGAATATTATATTGAAAATAATTTATAAAATATTCACTGTTCATCATTGCACTTCGCAAATAACACATTCCACTATAAAAAACTTGGGATAAATTTTCGATAGTTTAACTTTTATTGAAATCGGTAGCATGAATATTTTTCGGTAAATTCACAACTTATGAAAAATAATTAATTTCTCATTTTTAAGGCTAGGATAAAAATCTACAATGCATTAAAATATTTTTATGGTATTTTTAGAAATATTTCTAATAAATTCCGATAGCATAACGACTGCTAGTGTCCTAGCCTCCTTGCAATTTCAAACACAGTTCAACCAGCCAAATAACCACCATTTCACAGCAATTCGAGGCAATTCACTTTCAGAATAATTTCATAAAATTATTAGCATGAAAAATATGCATTCGGGATATCCTTACAAATTACACACGCGTCTCTTACCTGTCTATCAAAACTGAGCTTCCTGATAGTACCAGTCAAAAAAAATAACTCCCGGGCTGCAATTAATTTCACCAAAATCATTAGCTTATTAAATACTTATTTTTAAGCTATTATTTATATTATTATGCAGCCACATTGGACACTGCGAATATTTTTGTAGTATAATTTCTACCGGTAGTATAACGTAACTTCTTCGTTTTGCGTCGAAATTTAAATCCGAGCATACTAGCAGACTTCTTGTAATTCCTACAGTCTAAATCTACCCTCAAACTATCAAGAATAGCCATGATTCAAGGTCCCCTTGCCTTGACAGAAAATGAAGGGTGGTGATTTTGATAGAATTTCAAGAATCTAATTTCACTAAGTTATTCTACTATGCTCAAAAAATAATTTGGCACCATTTTTAAGCTTGAAACCATACACATTCACTATGCTCCCATGTTGACCGAATGGTCCTCCAATGGTGTATTTTTATTTTTCAATTTTTAAATGAAACTATGGTTATAAACATGATCACTAAGCTTAAAAGAATAAGATTACACCATTAGATTCAGAAAAGCATATGAATGGTGAGATTACCTTGCTAGGCCGAATATGGGGAGCCTCTTTTCTCCTTGTGTACTGCCTTATAAGTTGAGATATTGGTATAGAAATGTAGAGGAGAGAAAGAGGATCAATTTTTGTGAAGAAAGTGTGTTGAAATTTTGGCTAGATTAGTAGTTATAAAAGCTTGAATTTTTTCTTTCTCTTCTTTCCCTTAGCAATGGCATGGGAGTGATTGTAAAAGACAATGAATAGTAACTTCCAGCAGCTGAGATGTTTATGTAGAGAATTCTGGAAAGGGGCAAAATTACCAAAATACCCTTGGTTATGAAAATTTCAAACGATTTTGCCCTTACAGTCCCGCTGGCGTAAAAACCATGTAAACACACTCCAAATTTTTGGATTCTAGTTCCAAATGGTCATATTAAATGTATCTTGATGATAAGTGGTTTCGTTTACGTGCGGTGCACGGATAGTGAGAAATTACAATTTTACCCCCGTGACCTGCCAACGAAAATTTCTGTTTTGGTGACCGTTTCGAAATATCTATTGGCACTGTGTTAAAGTACTTTTCATGTAGAATAACATGATATTTTGGTTTGAGAAAAATTTACTAAAATACCCTCAGGACGTATCCGTCATTTTCCAATTTGTTTGCCATACTTCACCAAAAAATGAGATTTGGGTATTTTGACTTCCAAATTTTCATAATATAATTATTACACCTTTTATACATTATTTTCTCAGTCATATCATCATCCAAGCATTGAAATCCAAGAGGAGCCCACATAGCTTTTTACTTAATATTTGTAAAAATATACAAAATAATTTTTTTATTAATTTAATATTTACATATCCGTACATGTACAATATAAAATAATGAGTTCTCACAGAGAGTGTGGCTGGCTAAATGAAGAGGAGATGAGAAATATCTTTATAATTTAATAATTTAAATGTTCATGTAGTGGGGTAACTATTCATGTATAGTTACTCTCACTTATTTATTAATATATATTCATGATTTTCTTTTATTATTTTACTTTTTCTATTATTATTTTCATTATTTTATATATATACACACACACATATATACACTTATATTAGTCAAATTTTGACTTTAAAATGGTGGTCGATTATACTTGTGAATTTACCAAAATACCCCTTATAACTTCATTAATACCTCTTATGTTCCAACCGTTATAATATCATCTAAACTATTTAATTAAATTACCATATATTTTTATTTTCCTACAAAATATACTTATTTAATGTAATATAGCTCAAACTTTGACTTTTAAGGGGCTTTGACCCGTCAAATAGTAAAATTACTAAAGTACACCCAAATACTGCTTTTAGGCTCTACAAATTGAAGTTGAGTGAGACATTTTTACACAAGGTTTCAACTATCATTTTTTATGGGTCTAAAGTCAAATTATGTTGACCTATATTCAAAAGTTACATTTTCCAATCTATGGACATAATCGTTATTTTCAAAATTGTCTGCATGTTTCCCAAGATATGTGCAAACGAAGAAATTTCACGATGCAGATTCTTACCATCTTAGTTTCCCTGCAATTATTGATATTCAGAAGTCTGATGCCCATTCAGATGTTAGAATTCTTGATGGGGCCCACAACACTTTTTCCTCCTATAAGACAAAACATAAGGAATTCATTCACTATCTTTAAATTTAATTATGCTAACTTCATAATCATCTTATAAAGAAATTCGGAATCTCACGTCCTCCTTACCTTAGGAAATTTGGTCCTCCAAATTTGTATCAGGCTAACTCTGTCCAAACAATTCTAGATATTTTTCTCTCACAAAACTCTCAAGCTCCTATGTTGCTTCCTCAGAAGTATGGTACTACCAGAGAACCTTTACCAATGGAATAGTTTTAGATCGCAGAACTTTCTCTTTCCTATCCAAAATCTATATTGGCTTTTCAACATGGCTCATATCCTCTTTGATCTCTAGAGGCTCATATCAAATCACATGTGATGGATAAGGATGGTACTTGCGTAGATTGACACATGAAAAACATTGTGTACTCCAACTAACTCTAGAGTTAAAGCTAACCGATATGCTACATCACCAACATGGTAGAATATCTTAAAAAGCCCAATGAACCAAGGACTCGGTTTCCCTTTCTTGCTAAAACTCATAATACCTTTAGAAGGAGAAACTTTCAGAAATACAGAATCTCCCATAGAGAACTCAAGATGTCTACGTCGACTGTAAGCATAACTCTTCTGTCAACTCTGAGCTATCTTAAGTCTCTCACAAATCAAATAGGCATCCTCAGAAGCCTGTTCCACTAGATCAGGAGCAAGTATCTTGCAGCCGTCCACTTCTTCCCAACTAATCGAAGAACGACACCTTGTACTGTATAGAGACTCGTATGGTGCCATCCGAATGCTCAAATGAAACTATTATTATAAGCAAATTCTGCTAAAGGAAGGTGGTCATCCCATGAGCCATTAAAATCCAAAGCACACGTTCTCAACACATCTTTAAGAGTCTGAATGGTATGCTCAGACTGTCTACCTGTCTGTAAATAGAAAGCAATGCTGAAATTTAGTCGAGATCCCATAGCATCTTGAAAATGTTCCCAAAAATAGGAAGAAAATCGAGAATCTTGGTCAAAAGTGATACTTATTAGAACTCCATGAAGCTGTACAATCTCCTTAACATACAAATCTGCTAGAGCATTGAGAGCATCAGTAGACTTAATGGCCAAGAAGTGAGTGACTTAGTCAATTTATCAACAATGACCTAGATTGCATCATGGTTCCTTCTAGTTCTTGGCAATCCCATGATAAAGTCCATAATAATATGCTCCCATTTCTCAGTAGGTATAGATAAAGGCTGCAGTAAACCTGCTAGTCGCTGATGCTTTACCTTAACCTGCTGATAGGTGAAACACTTAGCAACAAATTTAGTAATGTCTCTTTTCGTTCTTGACCATCAGTACACCTTACGGAGGTTGTGATACATCTTAATATTACTAGGCTATAAAGTGTACTTCATAGAGTGAGCCTTTGACAAAAAAAAATCCTTAAGATCTCTGTCATCCGGGATACAAATTCATCTTCTAAATCTCATAAGACATTAGATCCAATTCAAAATCAGTTTGCTCCCTAGTCTAAACTTGACTAGCCATGTCCACACAATACGCATCCTCCCTCTGAGCACGTCTAATACATTCCGTCAGATCTGGTTCAATCCGCATACTAGCTATCATACCATATCTCTCAAAAAGAGTAATATTTAGATTCATACTTGCAAACTACTCTAATAAATCAAATTCCCTGACCATCATATAGGAAACAAATCCTAGGTTCTTCCTACTAAGAGCATCAGCAACAACATTAGCTTACCTGGGTGGTAAAGTATCTCACAATCATAATCTTTCAGAAGCTCGATTCGTCTTCTTTGCCTTATATTCAATTGCTTCTGTGAGAATAGATACTTCAAACTTTTATGATCTGTGAAAACCTTAAATCTTTCTCTATAAAGATAGTGTTGCCAAATCTTTAAAGCAAATACCACTGCGTCTAATTCCAAATCATAAATGGGGTAGTTTTCTCATGGTCCTTAAGCTGTCGGGAACCATAAGCCACTACCTTTCCATTCTACATGAGCAAATAACCTAAACCCTGAGTAGAGGCATCACTGCATATTGAAAAACCTCTTGAATTGCTTGGAAGAGTAAGGATAGGTGTTGTGGTTAGTCTATGCTTCAGCTTCTAGAAGCTATGCTCACAGGCGTCATTCCATTCAAACTTTATGTCCTTACGCGTGAGGCGCGTTAGAGGAGCAGCTAGTCTATAAAATCCCTCAACAAACCTCCGGTTATATCCAGCTAGACCATGGAAACTTTGGATCTCAGTGACTGATTTCAGCCTTTCCCACTGCACAATAGCTTCTATCTTGTACGGATCAATAGACACCCTGTCCTTAGTTACTATGTGACCTAGAAAAGAAATCTAATCTAACCAGATGTCACACTTATTCAGCTTGGCATATAACTTACCGTCCCTTAGAGTCTGGAGTACAATCCTCAAATGTTGCTCATGTTCTTCTCGAGATTTAGAATAGACAAGGATGTCATCTATGAAAACAATGACGAACCTGTCCAAATAAGGCTTGAATACTTCATTCATCAAATTCATAAAAGTTGCGAGTACATTTGTAAGCCTGAATGGCATCACAAGAACTCATAGTGTCCACACCAAGTCCTAAAAGTTGTTTTAGGGATGTTGTCACTTCTAATTTTCAATTGATGATACCCTGATCTAAGGTCAATCTTGGAAAAAACCTGAGCACCCTTAAGCTTATCAAACAAATCATCAATCCTGAGAAGTGGGTACTTATTCTTGATGGTAGCCTTATTCAACCATTAGTAGTCAATACATAATCAAAGGCTACCATTCTTCTTCTTAAAAACAACACAGGTGCACCCTAAGGAGAGACACTCGGTCGAATAAAACCCTTGTTCAAAAGTTCCTAGAGCTGCTTCTTCAATTCTTCCATCTCAATTAAAGCCATTCTGTACGGTATCTTGGAAATATGTTTTGCACCTAGAACTAAATCTATGGCAAACTCTAACTCCCTATTAGGAGGAAGTCCTAGCAATTCATTCGAAAATACATCAAGAAAGTCCTCACCACGAGGATCTCATGTAACTCCGAACGACTCTTTTTCAAGTCCTCAACACAGGCAAGAAATCCTTCAAAATTAAACATATATTATAAGTTCTCATATAAACATCCACTTGTTAGAATAAATATGCTTTCATTATTTAGAAACAAAATTTACAATATATCGTTTAGGGAATGAGAAGGTAATAATCTTAAAGTAGCAGTCTAAATTAACTCTATTGGTAGATAGCCAATCCATAACCAGAATCACATCAAAGTCATACATATTCAATACAACTAGATCTGTGTAACGGCTTGAGTATACATTTTACACTATATTTATTCATATTTCACACACTTTTACCGGTTGGGTTGTCTGCGATGCATTAAAATAAACCAATCCGTCTCAGTAGTAACAGTATATTTATCGCCATAAAACTTAGAAATGTGATTATTAGACAATATCTTCACATAAATACATTCCCTGTATTCTACTTGAATTTAAAGTAGTACAGTAAATATTCTCTGAATATATAAAAGAAAGTAATTATACCTCCAATAATGTAAATCTGCCAACTCGGTAACCGATTTAACAGCAGACAAACTCGGATGGTAAACCTCTTGACCCAAATTAATAACCTGTGTAGTGAAAATTGAGGGGTGAGTGAACCACGTGCTCAGTAAAGGAGTCGTATGCTGCTTGATATAACGAAAACTATATCCCGTAAAAGGATATGTTTTCCCTATAGTGTACTATAGGGAGTAATATATAAATTGTTTTGATAAAACAATTTAATACTCATCATTCATTTTTTTTTCATAAATATAAATGGAATAAACCATTCATTTCTCTTCTTTCCAATATCATTTCAAAACATGTAATAGTACAGTGGTAAAACAGTATAAATACCCAAATCATTGGATAAACCGTTCAGTAATTATTTCTATTTTAGAAATGATTTTCATAATATTCCTTTTTCAATTCAGTAATCAGTAGTTCACAATACCATATAGGAAACAATATTCCATAAACTCATTTAGTAAACAGAAATTAGTAGGTTGAGACTAGGCATCACCCTATATCATGTCATGCTATCATCTTTCCCAAAGGAACACAATAATCATCCCCACTGGGATGCAATGTAGATCTATGGCCCTAATCTATAGGTGGTCCACGACATATACTTACCATGTGACTCCGGGACCGCTAATGACTGGCGGATCTATCAGCCACTTAAACAATAACAATATCACAGTAAAGCATGAATCTCGGGGCCTAAAGTCTCAAAATCCCTTTAAGGAAATTATATAATTTATTCATTTATTTAAATAAATACTTTCCAAAAAGGTATTTATTCTTTATTTCCACAATCAGTAAAACAATTGATAAATATTCATGTATCAATTGAGAAAATCAATAAATATTCATTTTGAATATTTAATCTCATATAGGATATAATTTAATTCCCACTTTAGTAAAGTTAAAAAAAAATGAATATTCTTGCCCCCATAGCTTGTTTACAAAAAGGGGTACTAGCTCACCCATGAAATGCACAAGAGCTCGTCCATCTACATAAAAGACCTTAGCTCGCCTAATAAAAGTGCATTGGAGCTCGCTTGTCATAGCTCGCCTATGATGGCCAAATAGAGCTCGCTCATTTGAAAGCACTCAGTAAGGTTTTAAAAGCATTTGACTTGTTTGGGCGAGGTAAGTTTAGTAAAACGTAGAGCACCAACTTTATAGTATAGAGATCGACTTATCAATCCAAATTTTGCATGCTTTCAAATTAGATCATGCTTCCAATATTTTCATAGAATTCATCTCAAGAAAGCATGCAATTCATTATATCCCAACAACTCACATACTTCCCCCTTACCGGTCTTATGAAGTTGAGCTTCCCGGTTGTGTTTACCGAATTTCTTAGCTCCCGGTTGCAAATAAATTTATTAAAATTCATCAATATCTTTCTTCTTAGTTTCTATAATCATCTTCATACAGCTTCTAGTCAAGTTTCTTCGTTGTTTTCATTTATGCTAATTTCACATCTTGCTCTAATTCCCTCTTCTAATAAAGCTTAACTATATAAGTCTATAACCATAATTATCATATTAAGAAACACGTAAATCCATCATTTAGTATCAAGAAAACCTTAGAAATATTGAACTTACCTTAACCGAATTTCACCTCCAACTCAGCATGATTTCTTACCTCACGTCAGCCTCACCTTACTTGTTTCTTAGTGGTTTTAAGGTGGATGTAAAGCCTATGAAGAAAGTTAGATGGTTATCTAGGAATATAATGAAGTTCTGCTAAGGATGTAGGGAAGAAAATAAAGGAACCAAGCTGAATAATCCTTAAACAGATTACTCATAGATTAGCAGGGAAAGTTAGCGAAGAGAAGAGAATTACGCGACAGTTTTATCCCATTAGTCTCCTATATAGCCATGTTAGCCAATAGAATTTCGTCACATATTTACCTACTCCATCTCCTCATCATTACCCTATCTTATTAAGCATTAAAATCTGTAGAAAAACTGCAATAAAAAGGAACAGTGAGAGTGGAAAATTTGCTGCACATTTATGACTTTTTTTCATCCTCTGTTTGCAATCTCCAGCCAATAGACTTTAATCACATGTTTAGCATTAAATTCCTTATCCTTTAAGTATTATTTCTCTTGTCTTTTATGTCATAGCAATTTGCTTTTAACTTTTCTTTCGGTCATTAAACCGTGTGGCATTATAGCAATGAAGAATTAGCGTGCAGATCCAAATTACTATCTATCCAAGGTGAATCCACTCATATTCTAGGCGAGCATGTCACTTTGGCGATCATCTTATGATCTTACTCGCCTTCTTGGCGTTTATCTATGCCTAAATCTGGTTGACCTGTTACTTATCCTTCGCCACTATTCCCTTCAATCCATTTCAAGCGATCATGACACTTGGGTGATCTTCTACTCGGTGTATTGGGCCATCATGAAGTTTAGGTGATATCTGTCTCAGTCCGTTTGAGTGTTCATGAAATTTGGGCCATCATCGCAACCCTCGCTCCATTTGGGTGACCAATTTAATTATCCTATTTAGTGAAAATATTTATTGACTATTTATCATTTTTAGCCAAAACTCGCCATCATCTTTTGGCAAACATCTCCATTACTTAGCTCGCCTATTTGGGGGGCATCATATTTTGCCTTGCTCGCCTATTGTGCGAGCATCAAAATGCTTTGCTCGCCTTTTAGGCGAACAGCTTGGATTATGTCTCTCGCCTATCTATTTTTCCATAAAGCGTTTCAAGTAGAGATTCATATTCATTATTTTTTTAATTTTCACTAAATATTGTATTTCCTCTTTCACACTTTACAAAATCAGGTGTACAATATTATAAAATCAGATCTCACAATCTGCTACTGTTTCCTTCTTTCCTACCCTTAGCTTACAATTTTTATACACTATATCTGTCATATGGGACTCTCTTAAGGGAGTACTAGTCTGTAACTAATGTCCCAAGGGTTCAGGCTCTATAGGCATTTTCATAGCAAAAGAAGAAGATACAAATGAATGTGTAGAACCTGGATTAAATAATGCAAGTGCCACAATATCAAAAATAAAGATCTTACCCTTAATAATATCTGAGAAGGTATTAGTAGTCTCCTAATTCGATGCATAAACTTTAACCTGAACCATTGCCTTCTAGCCTTTCTTTATGGCAGTGGCTCGTCTTTGAGGTTGGGTAGGATGTTCGGGTTCTTGCTGGGTTGACTAACTTTACAGACAATCTTTTACCATACGCCCCTTCTATCCACACTTGAAACAAGCACCCATAGCCTGATAACAGGGCTTACTAGTATGTATCTTTCCACAAGTACTACATTAACCCCTGTAGTGCCCTTTTAAGTCTCAATACTCTTTTTAGTAACAGTAGACGTAATTGATCGATCCCCAGAGATCTTATCTCTAACTTGTCTCTTACCAATAAACCCATCCCTCCCAGGCTTCTTATTATACCGCCTAGATGCAAGGGATCTATCATTAGAAACTCTCTTGCCTTTATCTTTACCCTTGACCTTAGAGTGGGACTTAAACTCAGCTTGATGAAACTCATAGTCCTGCTTACATAATTGAGCTCTCCGAATAGCCTCATCATATGTGGAAATATCAAATGGGGCCAATCTTGCCTTGATAGAAGGTCGTAGCCCCGCTAATAATCTATCAATACGGTGCTCCTTAGTGCGCACCGTTTGTAGATCATATCGGTTGAAGGCTGTAAAATAGGACTCATACTGATCCACAATTTAGTTTCCCTAAGTCAAATAAAAACACTGGCCGGCATCCTCTTCTAGGCCATATACTGCTTATGAAAGGCTTCTAAAAATATATCCCATGTAACAACAAGATGCATGGCCCTCAGAACAGTCTTGGTGGACTTCTACCAACGCTCGAACTGTCTACTAAAAGAAATGTGGCCATGCCCACTTTCTCTGTCTCCGAGCATGTCATATATCCAAATAATTTCTCGATGGTGTTCAACCAATTCTTAGCCATCATCCGATTCTTTTCTCTCTTAAACTTGGGAAGATCAAACTTTGTGAATTTTCTAAGCAAATTGATGTCACACTTAACCACTAGATCTGCTTAAGGTTGAATTGGGACCTATAAATCAGGTTGTGCTTGAGGCTGAATGGCTGAGTCTATGAAACTGATTGAGTCGAAGGCTATAGAGCAGGTGGTGGTAGAGGCACTATCGAAGGTGGAGGTGGTGGCGCTGGTGCCAATGGTGGAACATTGGACCATGATTGGCATTGTGATTCAAACTCATATTAATTGTGTAAACATGGTTGTCATGGCATTAAAGTTCCTTTCTAGCTAGGACTAGCTAGGAGATATGAGAGTTAGGACTCTCAAGCTAAGGAGGAAGATGTGGCTCTGAAGTCTGTGTCTCTGGGGTCAACTTTACCCGCTGCCTACCGATGTTCCTTCTATGACCTCTCATTTTCATAATTACCTATATAGAATAAACATATTTAGCACTATTTTAAATAGATATGTATAACATATATTCAGACATGTACACTACTTTTGGGGATGTAAATAGTTTCTTGATCTACCTACACTAATGCATAACATACTAATCTCACTTTAATACCAACTTCTGTAGCGTTTCGATTACCAAAAATTCAAACTAAATTTTTTTCAATCAATTGGTTGGGTTGTGCTTAGTGTCTCAGATTCATTGTAAAGCTAAATTTATATTAGCTAAATCAATATCCATTTATTTCGTTGGTCCTTGTTTCAGATATTTCTAAATGTAAGCACAGTCTCATATAAACTAAATTAATTAGTAAGATTCCTACATATAGAATTTACTTATACTTTTAGCATGTATCCATACAGAGTGTAAATATTTTTTCAACTTCTTTTAATACATCTCCTTTTCTACATAAGTACTGTACTATTGAGTCTAAATACAAAAGAAATAACTGTACATAGTATACCTTCAAGGTGATACCACAATTTACTCGAAGGAACAAATCAAAGCCCCTCACATTGCGTAACTACTACAGATAATCTGGAAGGGAAATTAAGGGGCTGAGCTTGCTCCCAATTAATAATACACATAAAGATACAGATACCGTAAACTATATGCAAATTTCTAAGTCAAATATTAAATACTAAAATTTGAAGAATAATTTTGAGCAGAACTTTAGAAGGAATTTTCTCTATAGCTCGTTAGGGTTTTAAGGCTGAGTCAGAAAGGATGCTTTAAAGCACCTCACTTGTCCCTTTCCCTAACATGTAAGCTATAGAGAAGCCGAGGAAAATCTTATCAGAGAAGGAATTCATACGTTTTTGAAAGTAGAGTCAAACCGATTTAATGCAACAGAAATCTGCCTTGTAAAAACATATTATGCAAATATCATGAATCATTCAAAATCAGAACATATACCATAGTTCAAACCAGAATCATAAATATTTGTTTCAAATCATTTCAGATTTCAAAGTCGAAATATCAGAATTTCAGAAATCATATAAAATACAGATAAATAATAGTAACTAAAGACTTGGCAATAACTTAGTAAAAATCATGCAGTCTAGATATCTTGTAAAGGAAAATAATAATCAGATAGACATATGGCTGTAGTCCAAAGTGGTCCACAATGATCATGGATTAGGTGTCAGCTAGGCCACTGTGGACTGGATCAAGGTCACACAGCAATTTAGATATTAGAATTCAGATGTTTGATATAGATACTGCAAGATTATGATTAGCTAGTGTCTCAAAACATAAAGTTTCATAATTTGAGATTCAAAATAGTATTTCATATTGTATAGGTGTTCATAGACAAACATAGTACAAAGTTATAGATCAAATCAGAATTTCTATACAAATATCAAAATTCAATGATTTCTAAAACAACAAAACCAATATTGAAAGTACTATATTTGGTTATATATTCATAAAACTAAAATTAAAGTAGTCCATAAATCTTTAAAATCATGTAAATTTAATGGGTTCCAAAATTGAATTCCATTAAAAAAAATTCTTGCTCTTGTTGCATTTCCTAAATTCCTATTCTAAGTTGTAGTAGCTAATACTTTTACGAAAGTTCGGCAGCATAACAGTGTAAAATTTTCTAAAACCTCCTGCAAAGCAAACACAGTTTATATACCCAAGGCAATTTTAGTATCTCCTACGTTCATTATATATATTCCTTACCTCAATCAATCATAACACAACCTATCTAAGACAGTCTACTAGTCGAAATACGGTAAGTCAACGTATTTCCTCCTTGGCACCAATTTATTTTCGGATTGCAGAAAATCATTAAAACCATTTAAATTCCAAAACTACCTTCACAAAATATTTATAAGTCTTAAATATTTCTAAAAGTTTCTAATACAATAGTAATTTGGTCTATTTCCTATCGAACATCAAAACTGCATCTATGTCAAAACACCTCTGTTTTTGAATCCGACTTCACCAATAGTCTTATTTTAACCTATACATTATTCTAGGACAATTTTATATCAAATTGAGCATGATTTCTCTTTTTTCTTCTCTTGGCCAAAAATACCTTAGCATACAACACTTGTTTTGTAATTTTAACACCATATTCATGTTTCTCACATTCTTTACACACACACACACACACACACATATATATATATATATATAAAGATCTAATCAAATTAAGCATGATATTATTGAAACCCCAAGTGCCCGAAACCCTAATGCTTCCAAAAACATGGTTTTGTTTCAATCTAAAGCCATAGACAAGCTTAACTATCATTAAACAACAACATATCTCAACTTGAATCAAAGGAAAGCATTCTTTCTCTTACCTATACAAGTGGCTGAAACTAAAGGAGAATTTTTCACCTACCAAATGGCCTTTGCAATGGTTGATTCCAAGATATGTTGTTAAACTCTTAAAGATAAATAGCTTTGCTTAAGGAAGATTTTGGATTTGATGGTGCTTTACTAAGGTTTCTCTTGGTTTCTCTCTCTTGAACTTAAGCTTTAAAAGGGTGAAAATGGTGGAAATTGTGAGAGTTGTTAGAGCGCAAGAGTGTGGTTGGCCAAATGAAGAGAAGATGTGAAATATCTTCATAATTTAATAATTTAAATGTTAATGTAGTGGGACTATTCAAGTATAGTTACTCCCACTTATTTATTAATATATATTCATGATTTTCTTTTATTATTTTATTTTTCCATTATTATATATATCTTATAGTCAAATTTTGACTTTAAAATGGGGTGGCCGACCATACTTGTGAGTTTGCCAAAATATCCCTTATAACTTCATTAATACCTCTTGTGTCCCAACCTTTATAATATTATTTAAACTATTTAATTAAATTACCATATATTTTTATTTTCCTACAAAATATACTTATTTAATGTAATATAGCTCAAACTTTGACTTTTAAGAGGGTTTGACCAATCAAATAGTGAAATTACTAAAATACCTCTAAATAGTGCTTTTAGGCATTTTCTTGTGATTCGGTCTACAAATTCAAGTTGAGTGAGACATCTTTACATGAGGGTTCAACTCTCATTTTTTATGGGTCTAAAGTGAAATTATGTTGAGCTATATTCAAAATTTATGTTTTCAAACTGTGAGAACCGATTTTATGGTATTGTACATGTGAAAATAATTAATTATTAATTTAATTTTAAAATATTTTGGTAAATTTCAAGTAAATAGTGATGTGGGCCCCACATGGATTTTCGAGCCTAGATGTATATATGACTGAGAAAACAATGTACGGATGATGTAATAATGATATTATGAAAATTTGGAGGCCAAAATACCTCAGTTGCACTATTCTTGGAAATATGGTAAACAAATTGGAAAATGACAGTTACGTCTTGAGGGTATTTTCATAAATTACACCCAAACTAAAATGAATTGGGATGAAGTAAAAATACCATGTTATTCTACATGAAAAGTAGTTTAAGACAGTGTTAACGGATTTATCAAATCAGTGGTGAAATTGGAGGAATTCGCTGGCGGGTCGTAGGGGTAAAATTATAATTTCTCACTATCCGTGCACCGTGCATTGACGAAACCACTTCTACTTATCAAGATACATTAAATAGGATTATTTGGTGCCGGAATCCAAAATTTTGGAGTACGATTACACAGTTTTTACGATAGCGGAACTATAAGGGCAAAATTGTTCAGAATTTACATAACTAGGGGCATTTTGGTCATTTTGCCCACTTCCAGAATTTTCTTCATAAACCCATCAGCAGTTGAATGGTACTATTCATCATCCTCCCCAACAAGCCTCCATGCCATTTTAGAAGAAAGAAGGGAGAAAAGAAAAACCAACCAAAAGCACTGCTAAAACTACAAAATTTCAACAGAATTTTAACTAGAGAATTGTTCTATTCTCTCTCCTCTACCCACCCATGCCCATAAATCATTATATGAGCCACAATATAAGGAGAAAGAGAACTCCAAAGATTCGGCCAAACAAGGTACATTCAGATCCATTATGCTTTCTTTAATTCTATAAGTGTAGATTTGTTCATTTAGGCATGATAAGCATGTTTCTACCATTAGATTCAATTTAAAGTTACTAAATAAAATTTGGCCATTAAAGAGACATTCGACCAAGCTTGGTACCTATGGAATTTATGATGTTTCATGCATAAAATAAATGCCAAATTGATGATTAGACAAGGTAGAACATGAAAATACCATTAGATTGTTGAAAATCATTAAGGTTAGGATGATGGGGATTTCGGTCTCATGAAGGGGTGCATTATCCATGGCTGTTTTGATGATTTGAGGGTAGATTTAGACTGTAGGAATTACAAGGAGTTTGTCGATATGCTCGGATTTAAATTCCGACGCAAAACAAAGAAGTTATGTTATACTACCGGTAGAATTTATATTGCAAAAATATTTGTAGTGTACAATGTGGATGCATATAGACATGAATAATAGCTAAAAAGTAAGTATTTAATGAGCTAACAATTTTGGTGAAATCATCTGCAGCCCGGGAGTAACGGTTTACGTGTGGTATGCTCGGAAGAGTCGGATATGACAAATAGGTAAGGGATGCGTATGTGAACTGTAAGGATATTTCGAATGCATAATTTTAATGCAAATAATTTTATGAGAATGTTTTGAAAGTGAATTGCCTTGGAAAATGTGGAATATGTGGTTATTGGCTGGAAATATACTATGTTTAAATTGTAGGAAGGCTAAGGTATAAGCAGTCGTTATGCTACTAAAGTTTCTTAGAAAATTCATTAAAAATATCATAAAATATTTTCATGCATATTTGAATACTTTCATAAAACATGCATATACCAAAAAATATTATTTAAATATTCATGTTACCGACTTTCATGAAAGTGAGGTTACTGAAAATTCCTCCTACATGTCTTACAGTATATGGAGTGGTTTATAAAGTGAAAAGTGGAAAGGTGAATATTTTATGAATTATTTTCCATAAATAGTCACCATATGATTTAATAAAACCTTTATGGACTGATTGAAGATTTTAATCATTTTACTGATTTCCATAAAGGTGATATTATCATGTGAATATTGTTTTGAGACTGAAATGTTTCTAAATGAATTCCATAGTGAGATAATGTGTTTGTGGAATTATTATTAATTTTGGGAAATAAATATTACTATTTTCCATAAAGTATGAAATTACCGAAAAATGATTTTCAGTAATCTTAAAATTGAAAGTTTGAAAGGAAAGTGTGGAAATATGAGTACATGTGTTTACGGTAAAGTGGAATATTTATGAAATTTTATTACTACAGTGTAAATATGTTATAACACTGTTTTCATTGTACCAGACACTGTGATTTATACCTTTATGGATTTCTGAAAGATATTATCGATTTTATTTAATTCCATAAAGGTGATGAGATTTCATATATACTGTTTTGAGACTATTAGACCCCATATCATGCTCACGTGTTCATGTGTAACTGTGTGAAGCTGTTGACACTGATCCTATCTTCAGCGTCTTGGTTGACATCTGATTAGTGTACGACCGAGGACATTTATAGACTATGGCCATAGATCTCACGTGTTTACTGTCACTGTTCCCTACGGGGATTATAGCATGATATATTGAGGTGTTGGTTGGTCTCCATTCATGTGTTACTGCTACTGTTACGGTTTTCAGTGAATTATTATTGTTATGAAAGTATTTTCTATTACCGAACGGTTTTCAATACTGTTACTGTGTTGCTTACTGGGTTTTACTGAAGAGTGTGAACCAAGTATAAAGTGATTTGATAAAATACCAATTAGAGTATTTGATTTAAAAGGATTTATAAACCGTTCATGACATTATTTATTTAGTTAATGGTTACCGTTTAACTAACGATTTACTGTTTTAATTACTGAAAGGTTATTATCACTGAGTTGTTTATCATACTGTTACTGTGGTTCAATTACTAGTGAAAGTGATGATTTTAATTGTGAAATTTAAATTACTTTCCAAAATGGTGATTATGTGATTTAAATGAATTATTTTACTACTTTATGAGAAATATCTATTTATAGTGATTTATGGAATAAATTTTATATCAACGAAAATTTCTACTCCCTACAGTCGCTTCTAGGTTCCAAGACAAGACAAGTATTTTAAAACACATTCCTTACTCCATTCGGATCCCTAGTCAATTATAGTATCCTTCCTGTTTCGGTCCCTAGTGAACCTATAGGAAAATAAAGGATTTTAGTGCATATAGATTTGGGAGTATCAAGATTTACATACAATTCCTTTACTGAGTTGTGGTTTGCTCACTCTTTTACTTGCATCATCCACAGATTATATGTATCGGTTAACTGAAGTATCAATCTGTGGATTAGCTGTGCTTTGAGTAGCTCGAAGTAGCTTATAATGGATCCCGAAGGTATCATGTTTACATTTGTAAGTGTCAAGTGTATGTCGCAGCTTCAGGACGTGATAGATTTAATGGTATCAGAGTAATATTTATCTAGTACATGTCAGTGTAGATTAATTAGAATAATTTACATCCTATAGTACTGTAAATGCCTGAATGTTAAGTGTTCAATAAGTGCAAAAAACTGTTTTAAATGCATGTTTCTTTTGCATAGAAATTTAATGATAATAAGGTAAAGAAGATCACTAAGGTATGGATGGTTTAAAACCTCGATAAGTGACACAATGGCCTATAAGGTATTGTGATGTCCAACTAGATTAGAAAAGGCACAATAGCCTATATGAAATATTGTGGGATGGAGGTTGATATGATATACTTGCCAAGGCCCATGAAAGAGGGATAGAATGGCATTTGATAGAAATGATAGTGGAGTGACCTGGAGCTAATTGGCCTAAGAAATAGGTAATGTGATGACCTAGAGTTTGTGCTATACATTTAGCTTTAGGTAAGTATTGCTTTATAAAACCTCAAAGGTGAAACAAAAGGAGAGGATTGAATGGCTTTCTGTCAATGAAGTGGTTATACCTAAAAGGTATAAAATTTGATCGAATACAAGATCCAAGATTGTTTGAAAACTATTGGAATTGGAAATTGATCCCAAAATATGAAAGTTTTGTATTTTGAGGGATTAGACACCCATAGTGAGCTTTAATGAAGTATGGTTTTATTAAAGGCCTATTGGAGTATACCAGTAGGATTTCGAGCCTAACCACAATAGTGGAAGGAAATTAATTAGAGCCTATCCATCATGAGTGGCAGGAAAGTGAACTTTATTAAGATGCCTTAAGAGGAACAATTGCCTAACTTCCTTATGGATTTAAAATGTCTAAAGAATCCTATATATTTTAAAAAGTGTATGGACTTCGAAAGAACAAATGATTTAGAAGGTATATGAATTGGAGATTACATGGATTTCAAAAGCATTTGACTTTTGAAACATATCGTTTGAACTACGTGAAATTTGAAAGTTCAATGAATTGAACTGTATGGTTTTGAATTATGTGGATTTTAAACCTACAAGAATATTTTGATTCCTCACTAGTAGAGCCAAAACGAGTACGACATGTTATAAAAAAGGGTTTTTGAATGGAAATTGCATATTATTAGGGCATGTCGTGAAAAAAACAAATTGATGTGAAAGTAAGGATTGTGTAAGATAAGACATTCAAGATCATCAAGACTTGGCATTGATCTTGACCTAATTTGATAGTTTTTGAATTATAAGAGGATGAATGGTCACAAGGTGCGAACTTACAAAGAGCGTCTAGTTTGGTGGACTTCTCGAGTATTGAACTTTGAAATTGATATGGGAACGATACAATCTTTAGAATTAAAGATAGTATGAAAATCTGATCTTGAAATTTTTCGGACTTTAAGATGATATGGAGATAGAGAAAATGATAAAGAAAAGCACTTTCATATATTGAGATGACATTGAATAGTGTTGGCAAAGCTTAAAAAGCAACAGCAAGAGTTATTAGACAAGGGATGTACATGCCAAGTGTGTTACTCTAAGGGCTCCAATATTGTTAATGAAAAAGATAGACGACAATCTGAGGTTGTATAAGGAATATAGCCAATTAAGTCTACTAATAGCTAAGAATAAATAACCACTACCTAGGATTGAAGACTTATTGGGTGAGTTAAAGGGTGCCCAAGTCATTCATAAGATTGATTTGAGATTAAGGTACTTTCAATTGAGCATCAAAAGGAAAGATGTCCTCAAAACAACATTTAGGGTAAGGTACAACCAAATCAAGACTTCGAGTATGAAGTCAATGTTAACAAGTTGTTAAGATATAAGGACTGGATGTGTATCCTAGACATTAAGACCCCAAAGAGACAAATAATGAACAAGGCACATAGCTCCAACTACACAATACAATCTAGGTTATTATTAACATATCGACAAGTACACCCACTTCCTAGCTATAAAGGCAATCGATTCACTCTGTGCCTTAGCAAAGATGTATGTCAGAGAAATAGAGAAAGCTTTCGAGAATGTAAAGTTGATATGTGATTAGTTAAGAACAACTCAAAGCAGACAGACAAGTTATGCCTATAATTAAGGGAGACACTTAAAGTTCCAGGTTAGAGATAAAGTATCCTTGAAGATTTCGTCGCCTAAAAGCATAATGATATTTGGAAAGGAAGGGAAGTTGAGTACTTGATACATTAGACCCTTTAAGATACTAAAGAAAATGTGTGATGTGGCTTGCCAACTAGCACTTCCACCAGAGCTATTAGGTGTGCACAACATCTTCCACGTGTCTATGCTTAGGAAGTACCATTCATATCCCTCCCACGTGATTGGATGTGAACCTTTGGAGATCAGGGAAGACTTGAGTTATGTTAAGAGACCGATTCGGATTTTGGGTCGAAGGGATAAGGTATTGAGGTCCAAGACAATCCCATTGGTAAAGGTGATTTGGCAACACCACTCTTTAAAAGAAGATACGTGAGAGCTAGAGAGATTAATAAAGGAGAAGTATCCTAACCTATTCTAGATGACTTGGAGCAATTTGGAGGACAAAAATTTTTAAGGTGGGGAGAATGTGAAGATTGCGAATTCTCAATCCCAAACTTGTAAAGAGATATATGATTGTCCATGTACAAATTGTAGAGATATAACTTTCGAATTTGAACATACGAATATTATCCGATTTGATAATGGAAATTATGGATGAATTTAAATTACGCATGATATATATATATATATATATATATATATATCGAACTAAATGCTTGCCACATGCAAGCATGCAATGTACATGCATGCATGCATACGTACGTACTACACAAATACATATATAATTAATCACATAAATAATGGATCAAGTGAAATAAGACTAACTTAATGTACATATAAAAGATATGTATATGTATAGAGATATATATATATATATATTTATACATATAGGTGTATATATATGTATATATATATGTACATACAAATAAATCAGATATAAATATAGATATATATATATATATATATACTTAAATAAAGATATATAAGGATATAATTGGATACATGAGTGAAAAGTGTGTGTGTGTGTGTGTATAGGGCATAAATATATATATATATATGTATATGTATATATGAATATGGATATATAATTATAGTTATACATGTATAAATATAGGTAAAATAAAAACAAATAAAGAAAAAATATTTATATACATGATATTTATTTATTTTTAAATCTAAACATAAAGTATATGTAATGATTCGTTATACACAGTAATTATCAATAATTTCATATTCAATCAGTTGGTTGGACTATCTGTGATGCCTTTATACCATTCACTTGTAACAGTGATTCGAACTTAAAATAAAATTTCATCCATAGCTATTTTTAATATTTACATAAACAAGATATTCGTTCTGTGCATGTCTTTAGTGTTTACGTCCCCTGTATAAAATATACAAAAGTAGTACTGTACATAAATGTTTGAACATATAAAAATAAAGTGTACATCCATGGATTAGCAACTGCTGCCTGAGGGATACCAAAGCACAGCCACTGGGTGGAACAATATATCACTGCAGATAATCTGTGAGGAGGGAAAAGAGGTTGTGAGCTTAATGCTTAATAAGAAATTCGTATGCAAGAACCGATACGATGAAATCAATATACATAAAAATCGTGTCTCGATCCCTAGTTGCGACTATATGGAATAAACAATTGAAGATGATATAAATATCAATATAGAATCATTAAATAAATCTCATGAAATCTTTCAGTCAATAAACCAAGTATAAACAAATTGTTAAGCAATTCTCTAAAACAATTTCAGTATAAAATTCAATAAACCATATAGTAGCATTTCGATACCATGATGCAAAGAAATATATTCAGTACTTTCACATTTTATAAAATTAAATTAGAAATAAACTCGTATAAATTGGCACTAATCAGTACTTTCGTGTTTAAGGTGCAACAAGGCACTAATGCAACAACTTCAGTTCAGACTAGGATCAACGCACAAGCCTTGAGCATACGAATTGGTAAAACGTTTACATAATGCAGACTTATAATTATATTGTATAGGTATAGTTAGGTTGAGTGATGATGGTGATAATTAATGATTAAGGATTAATAATACAAAAGAATGATATGATTGTGGTATAATGATAATTGATGGAATGATTGAATGTTATTGTTTTTGCGATTGAATAATCCATAGAATAGGTTGTGATGAGTGCACTTATAGTTAAACTGATTTTACTTTGATACAACCTTGTTGAAATTGAAAGTAAGGAATTGAGGAATTTAAAGTAAAATGTGAAATAATCTGGGGTTGGATATAGGTGTTATACTAGTGTGCTTTGATAATAAGGATACTAGTAGGACTTGACATTATGGATAGCTCTGTACTAAATGATATTGCATTGACACATTACATAGGCATTACATTATATTATTATAAACTCACGTTTTAAATTGCATCACTTTTAAGCATACCTTGTTTACAACTTGAGATTTTGAAAGAATGCATCCATTTAATGCTTATATGAATACCTTGAATTATGGATTAGTTTTGAAAAGAAAGTATATGGAATACATGTGTATATTTCTATATATAAATGATCTTAAAAGGATGTACCATACACTTTACATAATTTGATAGAAAAGCTAAAGGTTTAAAAATTTTATGAGACTATGGGCACCCTAAGAAAGTTAAACTCAATAAAGCATAATGGAAGCCGTCTAATTGGAAATTTCTCATTAGGTAGAGATGATTGTCCAATAATAGTTGTGGATAGGGCTCAATCACACCTGATTAGTGGGGCTGAGAGATATAAGGTCTATGGCCATAGATAGCACCCTAGTTGTTTCCCAAGGGACGATGACATGATTTCTCACTGCTAGTGTGAAACCCAATTTTACTGTACTGAACATGTGATATGTAATTAATTATTGAGTAAAAATTTGTGTTAAGTGATTATAAGTGAAAGTGTGATATGGGCCCCACTTATTTTTAATGTGTTCAGATGGGCTCGAGACTGAAAATGCTATGTACAGTGATGTAATAAAATATAATGTGATGATACGTCCTGAGGGCATTTTCATAAATTACACCCAAACTAAAATGAGTTGGGACGAAGTAAAAATATCATGATATTCTATATGAAAAAGAGAATAAGATAGTGCCATAAGATTTATTGAATCGATCGTTAAATCAGAAAATTTCGCTGGCGATCCGCGAGAGTTGTGACGTCCTCGTCACTATATTTTTTCATCTAACTTTTTCTTATCTTAGACGACTTGATTAAACTCGTCCGTCAATGTCATTCATTCATTCTTCTTCTTAAGCTAAATAATTAATAGCTCAATGTGAATATTATACTTTTAATAAAACAAAATAATGATATAGATACATATCATTCCTTACCATAGGATCTTACACATCGTTCCTAACTTAAATCCTCAAAATCTTATATACATCAATGTACTGTAATAATGTCTGACTTACATAATTGCATAAGTATACCTTCAACTATTATCGGGAAGCGTATCTTGAAGGTACACTTGATATCTCAAAAGCAAGATCCTCTAGATCACTAGTAGGCTCTTCTATCGAGAGCGAGGGATCACTTCAAGTTGTCTGTATGAAAAATATTCGTAAAAGGATGAGTTTACACTCAGTAAGAAATATATGTAAAAGAGCGTACTATGCCTCTATATGCAGTTTTCCTGCTTGGCTCTATAATGTCATGTAAAATCATTATAAAGCATCTTCATATACTTTCATCAAAACATACATCATATACTTCTTTCAAATATCATTTGCAAACATACATACTTCTTTCAAAACATATTATACAAGTAATTCAAATACTTTCGATTTCTTTATTCTTTTGGAATCGCATATACACATATCTTTCAAATAACATAGCAACTATTTGCATTTTAACGGGATCATGCACTAGGCAGGTGGCGTACCCTCATAGGGGCCAAGAATCCTTCCTTAGCCAAATATATAACAGAGACAATTGGCTAAATGTCGATTGGCCACAGTGAACACTAGTCAGGTGACATCTGTGGCAACTGAGGACCGGACTTAGGCTTCTCAGCCAATTTCATGTCATACCAAGGACTTGATCAGAGTCCTTGAACAAATACAGGCAGTGCATGGTCATCAAGTACTTCATAGTCTCAAAACATTTGTCATATAGCCTTTTGCTATATCATTTATACTTTCTTGAAATAGGTTTTAAAACCTCTTTTTCAAACAGGGCAATCGACTGGCCTCATAGGGCAGTCGGCTGCTGCCTCACATTTTCATTTATCGAAATTATATTCTTTTCAAATTTTGATATTTTTCATTTCTGACAACACATGAGACAGTCGACTGGTTTTGAAACAGAATGCTTTTCGAGAAATGACAGTTGACTAGTCATATAGGCAGTCGGCTGGTTTTGAAACAGAATGCATATTGGAAAATAGCAGTCGACTGGCTTGTATAGCAGTCGATTGTTTTGTCTTGGTTTTCGAAAATCTATGCTTTGGTTGTCTCTAGGCAGTCAGCTGCTACTTAAGACAGTCGGTTGCTCCTAGCCTAATTGGTACAAGGAGAAAATCCGAAAATCACCTTTCCTGCACTTAAAACAGCTAGTACTTCTTTCCAAATGACATTTAAAATATATCAAAACATGTGGACATAGCCACCCTACGTCTGTTACATAAATTCCTTACCTCAATTCACTTTGAAGATGCTAATCCTTAATTGCACCAATTCTTGCCTTTCACTTCTTCAAAGCTGTAACATCATACAATTCCAATCTTTAAACAATCACCATACACATGCTACACCAACTCAGTACAACTCCAAACCATAGATAAAATTGAAAGAATCACCTTCTATCCTTACCTTTGTAATCACCAAATTTTCAGAATTTGAGATCTCCTCAAATACTTGGATTCAATCCACCAAACTTCGGATATAACTTAAGCTAGTGATGAGGGACGTTTTTCTTCACTGAGGTTTATTGATTCGATGACAGAATCTAGGAGTTTGGCAAGATAGCTATGGAAGAAACTTGGAGCAATTGGAGAGGAATGAGAGTGAGGGGGAAATGGGGCTGTCAACTTTGGCTGATGAAGATGGTGATGACTTATGCAATTTGCATTAATTACATGTTAATCCCATAATCATCTCAGCCTTTGACCATGCCCTCCTTTGACCATTTACTTCCTCTTCGTCATTTGACACTTGTCCAATTAATTGGCAAATTTCTTATATAAATTTCTTGATAAATTTACTTTTAATTCTTCTTATTCCCTTTACCATATCAACCATTGACTTTTGACCATTCATCTCATTATTCCTTCTATATTCCATACATCATTCATACCTCAAACTTTAATATTTATTTGATTATTTCATCTTACAACACTTTACAATTATAGAGGAATTACATGAAATTGGGGGATTTCACATTTTCCCCACCTTAGAGAATTTGGTCTTCCTAATTTAAATCAGGTTAGGCCTTAAATAGTTCTGGATACTTTTCTTTCATCAAGCTCTCTAGCTCCCAGTAGCTTCTTCCATAGTGTGGTATTGCCAGAGAACTTTTACTAATGGGATCATCTTAGACCTCAACACCTTCTCTTTTCTATCCAAAATCTGAATCAGCTTCTCCACATAACTCATGTCTTCCCGAATCTCTAAGGGTTCATATTCAATGACATGAGATGGATCCGGATAATGCTTCCGAAGCATCAATACATGAAATACATTATGCACTCCCGATAGCTCCGTAGGTAGTGCCAACCTATAGGCAACATCACCTACTCGGTCTAAGATCTCAAATGGACCGATGTAGTGAGGACTAAGCTTACCTCTTTGACAAAATCTTATGATCCCTTTGGAGGGAGAGACTTTAAAAAATACATAATCTCCAACCAAAAACTCAAGTGATCTCCGTCGAGCATCCGCATAACTCTTTTGTCTACTCTGAGCTGTCTTAAGTCTTTGACAAATCAACTTAACATCTTCAGAGGCTTGCTCGACTAAATCTGGAGTTAATAACTTTCGCTCACCCACTTCTTCCCACCCAATCGGAGATCGACACCTTCTACCATATAAAGCTTCATATGGTGCCATCCCAATACTTGCATGATAGCTATTGTTGTAAGCAAACTCAGCCAATGGCAGATGGTAGTCCCATGAGCCTTTAAAATCCATCGCATAAGCTCTTAACATATCCTTAAGCATCTGAATAGTGCGCTCGGACTGCCCATCAGTCTGCGGATGAAAAGCTGTGCTAAAATTCAACTGAGATCCCATGGCTTCTTGAAAATATTCTCAAAAATGAGAAGTAAACCTGGAATCTCTATTAGAAGTATTGCTTACTAGAACATCGTGTAGTCTAACTACTCCTCTTACATACAAATCTGCCAAAGCACTAAGTGTATTCATAGATTTCATAGGTAGGAAGTGAGCTGACTTAGTTAATCTGTCCATGATTACCTAAATACCATCATGATTCCTCTTGGTCCTGGGTAATCCATAACGAAATCCATCGTAATGTGTTCCCACTTCCACATAGGTATAGGTAGAGGATGTAACAATCCTGCTGGTCTTTGGTGCTTTACCTTAACCTGCTGGCACGTTAGACACTTTGCCACAAACTCAGCTATGTCTCTCTTCATGCCAGTCCAGCAATACATCTTGCGAAGGTTATGATACATCTTCGTATTTCCCAGATGCAATGTGTATCTAGTGGCATGTGCTTCTGTCAAAATCGACTTCCTCAACTCTTTATCATTAGGAACACATATATGATTCCTAAACCTCAAAATTCCATCACTACCAACATCAAATTCTGAGGGCATACCTGACTGAATTCTATTCATAGCCTCCATACACTGGTCATCTTTCCTTTGAGCAATCCAAATTCTATTCATTAATTCCGGCTCAATTTTCAAACTAGCCATCATTCCAAATTGCTCATAATGCATAACATTTAAATTGAGAGTTGCAACCTGCTCAATCAACTCATACTCTCGGATCTTCATGTAAGCCATTATCCTTACATGTTTCCGCTCAAAGCATCCGCCACCACATTGGCTTTCCCTGGGTGGTACAAGGTCTCATAATCATAATCCTTTAGAAGCTCGAGCCATCTTTTTTGTCTCATATTCAATTCTCTCTGAGAGAATAAGTATTTCAAACTTTTATGATCTGTAAAAATTTGAAATTTCTCACCATATAAGTAATGCCTCCATATCTTCAGAGCAAATATTACTGCAGCTAATTCCAAGTCATGAGTTGGGTAGTTCTTCTCATGGTCCTTTAATTGTCTAGAACCATAAGCAACTACCTTACCATGCTGCATTAGTACACAACCTAAACATTGTCCTGAGGCATCACTATATACTACAAATCCACCAGAACCACTAGGAATGGTGAGGATAGGTGCAGTTGTCAGCCTGCGTTTCAACTCTTGGAAGCTGCATTCACAGGCATCATCCCATTCATACTTCACTTCTTTGCGCATTAAGCGCGTTAAAGGAGCAGCTAATCTTGAGAAACCCTCCACAAATCTTCGATAGTAGCCAACTAGACCCAAGAAACTCTTTATCTCCGTCACTATTTTTGGTCTCTCCCATTGAACCACCGCTTCAATCTTCGATGGATCGACCAAAACTCCATCTTCGCTGATAATATGACCCAAAAAGGAGATATGATCTAGCCAGAATCACATTTACTTAGCTTGGCATACAATCCTCGATCTCTGAGGGTTTGCAAAACTATCCTCAAATGCTACTCATGCTCTTCCCGAGACCTCGAGTACACCAATATGTCATTGATAAATATAAGGACAAACCGGTCCAAGTACTATTTAAACACATCATTCATCAAGTTCATGAAAATCACGGGTGCATTGGTTAAACCAAACGGCATCACTAGGAATTCATAGTGACCATACCGTGTCTTGAACGCAGTCTTAGGGATATCTTCACTTCGGATCTTCAATTAATGATATCCCGACCTCAAGTCTATCTTAGAAAAGACTTGTGCACCCTTAAGCTGATTAAACAAATCATCCATCCTGGGAAGAGGATACTTATTCTTGATTGCCACCTTATTCAACCCTCTGTAGTCAATGCAGAGCCTCATGCGGCCATCCTTCTTCCGGACAAATAGCACAAGGGCACCCCAAGGGGTTACGCTGGGTCGTATGAATCCCATATCTAGTAACTCCTGAAGCTGCTTCTTGAGTTCTTCCAATTCCACTAAAGCCATCCGATAGGGAGATCTAGAAATGGGCTCGGTCCCTGGCACCAAATCTATAGTAAATTCCACTTCCCTATCCGGAGGAAGTCCAGGAAGATCGTCCAAAAACACCTTAGGAAAATCCTCGACTACCGGAATCTCATAGAGTCCGGGATGTTTCTTTTCTACGTCCTCCACATAAGCTATAAACCCTTCACATGATAACACATACTTCCTATTACTTTCATTTGTAATCAAATCAATTAATAAACATACTTTTGCGTTATGCACTTGCAAAATTTACAACATAGCTAATGGGTGAAGAGAAATTACACTTTTCGCATGACAATCTAACATCACATGATTCTTAGCTAACCAATCCATACCCAAAATAACATCAAATCCATACATATTTAGTAGGATTAGGTCAGCTATTGATTCTCTTTCTCCTACTCGTAGTTTACAACCATGGTACACTATGTCCATCAATTGAGATTCCCTAAAGGGAGAACTTATTTGCAATACTTGTCCTAAAGGCTCAGGCTTAACAGGTACTTTCATAGCAATCATAGGAGAAATAAATGAATGCGTAGAACCTGGATCAAACAATGCTGTAACACTCATATCAAATAAGTAAATCTTACCCTTAATCACTTTGGACGAGGCATCGGCAGACTCTTCATCGATGGCAAACACTCATCCTTGGGTCACAGCTTTCTTTCCTTTCTCTGCCACGATGGCCTTAGGTTGTGGCTGAGGGGTCTTATCAGATTCCTCCGACGCCCTTAGGTTCCTCTTGGGACAATCTCTAATCATGTGTCCCTGCTCACCACACATAAAACAAGCACCACTTGCTAACCGACATGGCTGTGATCCATGAAACTTCCCGCATTGCTCACATATTTGCATCGTACTCTTCGATGAGCTAGCAGTACTACCTACTGGATATCGGGATCTTTCATCACTTATCTTGATCCCTGTAGCTCTAGGAGTCCCTGTACCGTTATCATCGTAACTCCAATTTTAATATATTTTCATATAACCATGTAATTAAAACAAACAATAATTTCTTGTAATGGACTTGCTTACCTATCGAAACTTCTTCATATCGTCTACTTCTCCTATATGGATATCTATCACTCGAGGCTTTCTCATCCGACTTGCACTTCATCGGTTCTTTGCCTTTCCCCTTAGCTCGAAAATCGGCATGATGAAGCTCATAGTCCTGCTCACACAACTGAGCCTTACGGACTGCCTCTCCATATGTGGTGATATCCATAGGATACAGCTTGGATCTGATAGGGGACTTCAATCTCTCTATAAACCGATAAATCTTATGTTTTTCATTCCTTAGGACCTCTAGATCAAATCTACTCAAGGTAATGAACTTTGATTCATACTGATTTACTATCATCGTCCCTTGAGTCAAACTCAAAAACTCGATCTTTAATCTATTCTGATCAGTGCGTTCGATGTACTGTTCATTAAAAGCTTCTACAAATCTATCCCATGTAACCTCCGCATATTGAGCCTCCAAAATGGTCCGAGTGGCCTACCACCAATACTCGACATCATCTACTAATAAGTAAGCAGCCAAGCCCACCTTCTCCCTTTCGGAGCATGTCATGTACTCAAAAGACTTCATGACTGCCTTTATCCAATTTTCTGGGGCCAAAAGATCTCTTTCCCCCTTAAACTTAGGCGGATCCAGTTTCTTAAATTCTTTGATCAACGTCACACTGCAATATGCCTTAAGATCTCACCTTCTTGTAGCTGGGACTAGTGGGGGTATCTCTATAAGAGTAGGAGGAATAGTAGGGACAGCTGCTGGTACATTAGTGGCCACGTTTGGAAAGTTCGACATAAACTGCGTAAACATGGTGGCCATATTCTCCATGTGTTTCTCCATTTCGGCTAGCCTAGTGTTTGGGCTATGTGATGGAGATGGAGGAGGAGGCTGTACTGGGGGCTGTTCTACACAACCCCTTCCTCTTCCTCTACCGATACCTCTTCTACGTGAGCTCATTCTATCAATATAATCATAAAATTGAGCTATTTAGTATAATTATGAACAGTTTACTATGCTTATGGATTCAGACAAGTACAGTACATTAGGGATATCCACTAATTCTAGCTTATTGACACTGACAAACATCAGTCAAATCAGCTCTGATACCAATATGTGACGTCTTCGTCACTACATTTTTCCATCTAACTTTTCTTATCTTATACGGCTTGATTAGACTGGTCCGTCAATGTCATTCATTCTTCTTATTCTTAAGCTAAATAATTAATAGCTCAATGTGAATATTATACTTTCAATAAAACAAAATAATGATATATATATATATATCATTCCTTACCACAGGATCTTACTCATCATTCCTAACTTAAATCCCCAAAATCTTATCTACATCAATGTACTGTAATACTGTTTGACTTACATAATTGCATAAGTATACCTTCAACTATTATCGGGAAGCGTATCTTAAAGGTTCACTTGATATCCCAAAAGCAAGCTCCTTTAGATCCACTAGTAGGCTCTTCTATCGAGAGCGAGGGATCACTTCAAGTAGTCTGTATGAAAAATATTTTTAAAAGGATGAGTTTACGCTCAGTAAGAAATATATGTAAAAGAGCGTACTATGCCTCTATATGCAATTTTCGTGCTTGGCTCTATAATGTCATGTAAAATCATTATAAAGCATCTTCATATACTTTCATCAAAACATACATCATATACTTCTTTCAAATATCATTTGCAAACATACATACTTCTTTCAAAACATATTATACAAGTAATTCAAATACTTTCGATTTCTTTATTCTTTTGAAATCGCATCTACACATATCTTTCAAATAACATAGAGACTATTTGCATTTTAAAGGGATCATGTACTAGGCAGGTGACGTACCCTCATAGGGGCCAAGAATCCTCCCTTAGCCAAATACATAACAAAGACAATTGGCCACAGTGAACACTGGTCAGGTGACATCTGTGGCAACTGAGGATCGAACTTAGGCTCCTCAACCAATTTCATGTCATACCGGAGACTTGATCAGAGTCCTTAAACAAATACAGATAGTGCATGGTCATCAAGTACTTCATAATCTCAAAACATTTGTCATATAGCCTTGTGCTATGACATTCATACTTTCTTGAAATAGGTTTTAAAACCTCTTTTCTAAACAGGGCAGTCGGCTGCTGCCTCATATTTTCATTTATCGAAATTATTTTCTTTTCAAATTTCGATATTTTTCCTTTCTAAAAACACATGGGGCAGTCGACTGGTCCATATAGCAGTCAACTGGTTTTGAAATAGAATGCTTTTCAAGAAATGGCAGTCGATTGGTCATATAGGCAGTCAGCTGGTTTTGAAACAGAATGCTTTTTAAGTAAAAGCAGTCGACTTGTTTGAAACAAAATGCATACTGGAAAATAGCAGTCGACTAGCTTGTATAGTGGTCAACTGGTTTGTCTCGGTTTTCGAAAATCTACACTTTGGTTGTCTCTAGGCAGTCAGTTACTCCTAGCCTAATTGGTACTAGGAGTAAAACCCGAAAATCACCTTTCCTGCACTTAAAATAGTTGGTACTTCCTTCCAAATGACATTTAAAATATATCAAAACATGCAGACATAGCCACCCTACGTCCGTTACATAAATTCCTTACCTCAATTCACTTCAAAGAAGCTAATCCTTAATTGCACCAATTCTTGCCTTTCACTTCTTCAAAGCTGTAACATCATACAATTCCAATCTTTAAACAATCACCATACACATGCTATACCAACTCAGTACAACTCCAAACCATAGATAAAATTGAAAGAATCACCTTCTATCCTTACCTTTGTAAATCACCAAATTTTCAAAATTTGAGATCTCATCAAATACTTGAATTCAATACACCAAACTTCGGATATAACTTAAGCTAGTGATGAGGGACGTTTTTCTTTACTAAGGTTTATTGATTCGATGACAGAATCTAGCAGTTTGGCAAGGTAGCTATGGAGGAAACTTGGAGCAATTGGAGAGGAACGAGAGTGAGGGGGAAATGGGGCAGTCGACTTTGGCTGATGAAGATGGTGATGACTCATGCAATTTGCATTAATTGCATGGTAATCCCATAATCATCTCAGCCCTTAATCATGCCCTTCTTTGACCATTTACTTCCTCTTCCTCATTTGACACTTGCCCAATTAATTGGCAAATTTCTGATATAAATTTCTTGATAAATTTACTTTTAATTCTTCTTATTCCCTTTACCATATCAGCCATTGACTTTTGACCATTCATCTCATTATTCCTTCTATGTTCCATACATCATTCATACCTCAAACTTTAATATTTATTTGATTATTTCAACTTACAACACTTTACAATTATGGAGGAATTACATGAAATTGGGGGATTTCACTGGAGTAAAATCGTAATTTCTCACTATCCATGCACCGCACGTTGACGAAACCATTTCCAATCATCAAGATATATTAAATAAGAATATTTGGTGATGGAATCCGAAATTTTGGAGTGCTTTTACATAGTTTTTACGACTATGGAGCTTAAGGGCAAAATTGTCTGAAATTTTCATAACCAAAGGCATTTTAGTAATTTTGCCCCTATCTAGAATATTCTCCATTATTCTTTCTTTCTTTAGCCGGCCACCCCACTCATCTTCAACATCACCCAGTCCACCATTAGAGAAGAAAAGAAGAAGAAAAAGAAAAGAAAGCAAAAATCACCAAAAATCATACTCAAACATCATCTTTTCAACTAACCTATTTCTAGCAAAATTAATCCTCATCCTTTGCTCTATCAAACCCAACCAAGAACACATTGAATAAGTGAAAATTCATGAAGAAAGGAAGGGAGGAAGATTCAGTCAAGGTGAGTCTTCTTGTTGATTTTACATTTCTTTAGAAACTAATGTTGGATTCTTATGTTTTTCATTATGCTAAGCCTATATCTAACATTAGTTTTGCTTAAACCCAATTTAATCATAATGAAAGGGCACCTTGGGGTTTCGGTTGGGATAAGGGCATGAAGAAATCATGGTGAAACTTGCATGAAAATGGTGCCAAAATGCATAATGGACTTAGACAAACAACGTGGTTAGCATAAATTGAAGAAATGCCATGGGAATCTCCTTAGGTACCATTCGGCCATGAGGTTTTGGACAGGTTAGGATGCTACATTTTATATATTCCAAATTAATGTAGAAATTAAGAGAAAAAGACTGGTGAAATCGGATCTAAAATCGGAGCCAAAACGGAGAAGTTAAGTTTTACTACCGGTGTAATTTACACTGGTTAGGCATAGGCAGTATCCAATGTGGCTGCATTTAGTGGAAGTTAATAGCTTAAAAATAAGAGTAAAATTAATGAAAATTTTGGTGAAATTGTTTTACAGCCGAGATAAACGGATTTCGAGCAGTGTTACCAAAAGAGTCGGTAATATGAGACAGGTAAGGGATGAGTGTGTAAGCCATAGGGATATATCGAATGCATGATTTTGATGAGTATAATTTTATGAAATTATTTGGTATTGAATTGCCTTTGAAAATCATGCAAATCTGTGGTTTACGGCTAGTATAAATATTATGTTTAATTGTAGGGAGGTTAGGGTATTTGCAGTTGTTATGCTACCAAAATTTCCTCCAAAATTTTCTAAAATATCATGAAATATATTATGTAAAGAGTGAAATTTTGTGTTTTGGAATTTATTTCCAATAATTTCCATAAATTGGAATTTTACCAAAAAATATTATTTAAATATTCGTGTAATTAAATTTTTTTAAAATGAGCTGTCAAATACATTCTTTGAAATATTTCACAATTATTTAGAACGTTTATAAATTTTCTCACTGAAACATGAATATTTTGTTGACTATTTTTACTTTACTGTTAATTATGAATTTAAATACCTTTTTGGAATTTTTTTAAATTTTAATGATATTTGTTTAAATTCTTTAAAGGTATTTCCACTGTAAATGAAATGTTTTGAGACTGTTAGGCCCCATATCATGCTCACATGTATTACTGTATTGTACTATGGCTAATGACCCGCCAAGTCATCAACAGTCTTAAGGACACCTGACAAGTGTACTATGAGGACACTTATAGACTATGGCCATAGATCTTACTGTTTATTGTTACTGTTCCCTACGAGGATTATAGTATGATATATCAAGGGTGATGCATAGTCTCCACCTACTATTTACTGTTACTAAACTGTAAATCACTGTTAACTGTTTTACCGAACTGTGAACCACTATTTACTGTTACTAAACTGAGAATTACTGTTAACTGTTTTATTAAACTATTGTTTACTGTTTATTGTTTACTAAATTGTATTGAATTGTTACTGTTTACTGAATCAAAAGTGTTTTATGGAAATTATTACTGGTTTTGAAAAGTTTACTAAACTGTTACTGTACTGTGAAAATTCAAGTGTTTACCGTACTGAACTGTTTTTACATTGTTTACTGAACTATTACCGTATCAATACTGAACTATTTTACTGTTACTGCAAAGAGTACTGTACCGAACTGTTACTGAAGTGTTTTACTGAATTGTTAACGTTTCAAAATGAACATTTTATTGTCTCTAAAACCTATATGGTTTACTAAAACCTCTACTGTTAACTGAACTGTTACTATTTACTGAAAACTATTACTGTTACTAATTTGTTTCAACTAAAAATGTTACAAAGTAATCATTGTTAAAGTGAAATGGTTTACGGAACCGATTTGTCACTGTTTTACTGAAATGTTACTATGTTAAATTCTATTTCCACTGTTTTTTGTACTATCATAGTACTCTTACTGAACTGTTTATATACAGTTACTACTGTTAATTAAACGGTTTACTGTACTATTTCTACTGTTGTTACTATAAGAGTTTTCAAGTGGTTATGGAAGTGTTTAATTAAATGATTTTATTACCATTTAGTTATTGAAACTCTATTAAATTGTTTTATATCGAAAATTTAGCAGTTACTCTCTATAGTCACTTCTAGGTTTTCGGGATACGACAGGTATTTCAAAATACCTTCCATGCTCCATCCGGTTGCCTGGCCAACTATAGTATCTTTCCATTTACTGTGCCTAGTGAACTGTTAGGAAAATAAAGTTTTCTAGCATATAGACTTTGTTATATCAATCTTGCATACGATTCCTTTTTTGAGCACGTTTCGCTCACCCCTTTATTTTCAACTCCACAAGTTATTATAAATGGTTTAAAAAGGGTATACGTTAGAGGATATTGGTTTCGTTCTTATGTACCCGAGACTATTTGTGTCAACTGGGAAGAATTTGTACTTTCTTTTATACATTCAATTGGATTGTACAATACTACTTAATAAAGAAACAGGGGATGTAAATTGTAAGAAAATAATGTTAAATTTCATATTCCGATTTTCTATAAATTGTTTATAGTTTTACTATTTATCACTGTTACTGTACAAATGTAAAGGCATCGGAAATAGCACAACCAAAATTTATATGTAAAATTTGTTAATTACTGTACATTTAGATTATTACAGTTTAATTGGTATCAGAGCAAGGTTGGCCTAATGTTTGTTGATGTCTTTAGTATTGAAAGTGTTGAAAGTGGCTAATATCCCCTGTAGGACTGTAAATTCTGAATGTATAAATGAATCAAGGGATTGTAAATCAGGTTAAGTGACTAAATTGTGTATAAGTATGTGAATCAAAGGTTATTAAAAGGGATTGTAACCCGAGAATTTTGCATGAAATAGGTGATCTTATAATCTTAATAAAAGGTCTATTCGATATGGTACGAAGAAGAACTTGGTGAGGGCCCCATTAGGACTCTTTCTGACCAAATCGAAATAAGACCCTAAAACGATGATATTGGAGTGAAATGGGATGTCATTAGTGTATAAATCTTAAGATCACCTGTTTAAATGTATTTTGAAGAGAGAAATAAATTGGGAAATGATGAACATGTCTCTACATGGAAATAATTCTTCTGAATCATAGCAGACCAAATTGATCTGGAACTGACTGAAGTTGATAGAGTAACTGATGGTGTAAAGAATGTATTACATGTATAACGGTCCCTGCTACTAGCCCCACCTATATTCTGATGAGTAATGCGACCCAGAGTGTACATTGTGGGAAGTCGCGAGACAATTAACCCTGTTATAGATTCTTTAGGGCCTGAATTAAATGTGAAAAGATGGGGTAACTGGTTAGGGATTGTTTGATATTATAAAAAGTGATATATCTACTAAATGTGACTAAGAAGGTGATTTGTGTATTTGACGACTCAATATCAGTACTGTTAATTCTGGTACTATATATTCATTCTATATCCTATGAGCATAAATCAAATATTTATAGAACCAGAATATTTTTGGAAATGCTCTACGAAATGATATATTATTTAGAGTATTATAAAAAAATTTGAAAAAGTGTGTATATGTAACAGTTTGAGCGTACATTTTTACACAATATTTACTAGTATTTTACATATTTTTACTGGTTGGGTTGTCTGTGATGCCTTTAACACTTGATCATTAACAGTAATAAATGGTAAATATTTATTCAATAAATTCGAAATATAAAATTTTTTACAATATTCCATGCACTTTACATCCCCTGTTTCTATTTTACAAAAATGTAATACTGTATGCAAGTGTCTGAATATATAAGAGCAGTGACTGTACCTTAAATTTTAATGCTCTTTGTCCCAGTGGATACTCGCAACTATATTTATCTGAGAAAGCCATATAATAATTCTCATAATAAATCTAAAAAATTTGAAAGTAAGGGGTGAGCGAACCACATGCTCAGTAAAGGAGTCGTATGCTGCTTGATATAATGAAAACTATATGTCGTAAAACATTTATTTCCTAACGGTGTAGTACGCACAGTAAAGGAAGGATACTATAGTTGGTCGGGAAATCCAGACAGAGCATAGAAGGTATTTTGGAATACCTGTCTTGTCCCGGAAACCCAGAGCGACTATAGGCAGTAATTTATAAATTGTTCTTGATAAAACAATTTAATTACCCATTTTCCATAATTATAAACGGGATAAACCATTTATTTTCCTTCCTTTCAGTACAATTCAAAACACGTGCAGTACAGTGGTAAAACAATAGTTACAGTAAACAATCTTTTCAGTATAGTGGCTCATAAATATCCAAATCATTGGATAATAGTTCAGTAACTATTTCTATTTTAGAAATAAATTTTCAAGGTATTCTTTCTCAATAACAGTAAGTTTACTTCCAGTTCAGTAAGCAGTATTTCGTACAATTTAGTTCAGTAACCAGAAATCAGTAGGGTTCAATTCAGTAAACCGTAATCAGTAGCTACTAGTTCAATAAACCGTAATTAATAGCTACCAGTTCAGTAAACAGTAATCAGTAGCTACCAGTTCAGTAAACGTTAATCAGTAGCTACCAGTTCAGTAAACGGTAATCAGTAGCTTTCAGTTTAGTAAACGGTAATCAGTAGCTTTCAGTTAAGTAAACAGTAATCAGTAGGTACCAGTTTAGTAAACAGTAATCAGTAGCTTTCTGTTCAGTAAATGGAAATCAATAGCTTTCAGTTCAGTAAACAATAATCAGTAGCTACCAGTTCAATAAACTATAAGTTGAGACTAGGCATCACCCTACGTGGTATCATGCTATAATCGTCCACTAGGGACACAGTAATCGTTTCAGAAGGAACACAGTAACAGTATATAGTTAGATCTATGGCCATAATCCATAGGTGGTCCTCGGTGTACACTTGCCAGGTGACTCCGAGACCGCTGATGGCTGGCGGGTCAATCAGCCACGTGACAGTAACAATATAATAGTAAAGCATGAATCTCGGGGCCTAAAGTCTCAAAATCAATTTATTTCTCAAAAATACTTTTAAGGAATATTTTGTAAATTTCATCCTTTATTTAAAGAATTATTTTCCAAAAAGGTATTTTATTTTTTATTTTCACATACAGTAAATCCATCAGTAGATATTCATTTATCAAGTGAGAAAATAAATAAATATTCAATTTGAATATTTAATATCATATAAAATAATTCAAATTCTCATTTTAATAAAATATAAACATGAATATTTACTTTTTCATAACTTTCTCATAATTTCCTATTTATGGAAAATTGGTGGGAATTATATTTAAATTTCCCATTTTAAATCATTTCATGCTTCTAAAATATTTTATAATGTTTGAGTATTTTTGGAAATTTCCCATTAGCATAACAGCTACGGATTTCTAACCTCCTGCATACAATTTGTAGTATATAAACCAACTTATTAACCATAATTTTGCATGTTTTCAAACCAAATCTTGCATTCAATATGCTCATAACATTTAATGCAAGAAAACATGCAATTCATTATATCACTACAACTCACATACTCCCCTCTTACCAATCTTAAGAAGTAGAGCTTTTCAATTACGTTTACCGAAATCCGTCAACTCGGGCTACAAAATAATTTATTAGAAATTATTAATATTTTTCTTCTTATTTTTAAGCCATTAGTATTCATAAAATGCAGCCACTAATGTCATAATATAAGCATAACCAGTATAAATTATACTGGTGCTACAACTCAACTTCCTCATTTTAGTTCCTTTTTTGGTTCTAATTTCACCAATCCTTCTCTTTAAATTTCTATAGTCCTTTTCTACTATTAATCATAAAAATTCAGCATATTTCATGCATAAACTAAGTCATGGCCGAAACCCTTCTTTGGCCATTTCTTTGACTTTCCATCTTTTCTCTAATTTCTTGGTTTCCTATTGGTTAGTTCTAGTCCTTGTAAGCCTTTCATATATTTTTCATGCATGAAAATCAATTTCTTATTCTTCCATGTCGAAACTGTAACCCTCATCTTCCACAACCAAATTTGATTTTTCAATCATCTCATAATTCCTAGCTTCCTCTTCATAGTTTTCATTTTTTATTAATCATTTCTCATCATCATCATACAATTTCTAGCATGAATTTGTTCAAGATCTCAATTTATATCAAGATCTCAATTTGTTCTAATTCCATGATCTAATAGGATTTAACTATAAACAATACTATAACCATGTTTATTATGTTATAAAACATAGAAATATACTATTGAACATAAAAAAAACCATGGAAATCAAATTGTCTTACCTTGACCAAATGCTACCTCCCAAAACAGATTGTGTTCTGTTTCAAGTCAGCCTCGCTTTGCTTGTTCCTTGGCTATTTAATTGATAGAGGAAAGGTTGTTGAGGAAGTCTTAAATGGTTATGTAACAAAGGTACATAAATTTTCTGAGTTTCCTTAGATGAACGAAGGCCAAACGGAACACCAAAATGAAACACAATCCTGACTCTCGTAGAATAGTAGAGGATTAGTGAGGAAGATGTAAAAATTGGCTGAAGTTTTGTTTCTTTAGTCTTCTTTTCATTCAAGGTATCCAATAAGAAATAGCCACTTAGCTTCTTATCTTATTTTCCTCATCATTTTATGTACAACATGCATTAAAATTTTGAAGAAATTGGCAACATAAAGGAACGGCTGGAATGCTTGCTTGGCTGTTTAGTTTTGACTAGTTTCATCTCTTCTTTTTGTAATTTTCATCCAATGAAAATTATTCACTCGATATTTCTAACTTCTCTTCCCTTTTGTACTAGTTATATTGCATTTTATTGCATAAAATTCATAGTTAAAAACTCATTAAAAATCTCCAACTAGGCACACACAATGGCAAAATTGAAAGTGGCTTACCGTCCACAACTTTGGTTACACTTTCTTGACTTCTTTTTGCTTGTTTTTAACGTATATTTCAGTCAATAAATCAGTGAATAAAATTCCACTATATTTCTACTTAATAAAGTCCTCTTTATCTATCATTATCGTCAATTTTTACATCATAAAATCTGAACAATTTTGTGTTCGGCCGTGCATCATAACAGCAGCAAATTGGATGCACGGTTTGGACTTTGCTTCTCATTTCTTTTTATATCTTCTATCCAATCAAAATAAATCATATGCACCATAATAAATTTTCCTTCTCTTATAACTCATGTATTTGTATCTTATCCCATGAAAATCACACTTCCATTTTAAATTTCAAATTTCTTTTCTTCATTCTATACTTTTAATTCATCCTTCAATATTTGTTTCGCTCTTATACACCATACTATAATTTATAAATCCAATAACTCTAATTTGAGAGTGGAAATTCATTCAATCTTTATTTACATTCACTAAATAATTTAATTCCACTATCAATAATTTACAAAGTATAGTGTACAGTGTTATAAAATTGAGACTCACATTTTCTTCCCACCTTAAGAAATTTGGTCCTCCAAATTTTACCCGGACCTGTCACTGAAAGAGCTCTACATACCTCTCACGCATAAGGGTCTCTAACCAAAGGAATCAGTGTGATACTGCCAGAGCCCCTTAACCAAAGAAATCATCTCAGATCATGGTAATTTATTCTTCCTATCCAAGATCCGTACTAGTCTCTTAACGTAACTCATATCCTCTCTGATCTCCTGTGCCTCATGTCGAATTACGTGAGAAGGATCTGGATGGTGCTTTCTCAACATCGAGATGTGGAATACACTATGCACTTCTAACAGCTCTGGTGGTAGTGCTAACCGATATGCCACATCTTCCATGCGATCTAAGATCTCAAAAGGTCCAATGTATCGGGGACTCAACTTTCCTCTCTTCCCCAATCTCATTATGCCTTTAGAGGGTGAGACCTTCAAAATATATTATCACCCGTATATCTCGGGAATCTGCTGAACCATATAAGGAGCTAAGAACTTACGGTCTCTCACTTTTTTCCCATGCTATCATGGATCGATATCGTCTGCCATATGTAATTTCATAAGGTGCCATGTCGATACTCACCTGTTAGCTATTATTATAAGTAAACTCGGTCAGGGTAAATGATCGTCCCAGGAGCCTCTAAAATCAAGTGCACACGCTTAACACATATCCTCGAGTGTTTGTATCGTACGCTCAGACTGTCCGTCAGTCTACGGATGAAACGCGGTGCTAAAACTTAGTTGGGATCCCATGACCTCCTGAAATATCTCTAAAAAATGAGATGCGAAGCGAGACTCCCTGTCAGATATGATGCTCGCTAGAACACCATGTAACCTCACTATCTCCTTGACATGTAAATCAGCTAAGGCACTAATTAGATCAGTAGATTTCATAGCCAAGGAATGAGCAGACTTAGTCAATCTATCCACAATTATCCAGATAGCATTATACCCTTTATGGGTCCTCTGATTTTTCCTGTAACTATACGTTTCCTCTTGCACAATCAATTTATACTCCCTGAATTTATTTATCATCTTGGGGAGTTAACAATTTTCACTTCTTTTCATACAGTAAATCATTCACACTATTTATCACTGATTATCTCATTTGGTGCCAAGTCGACAATAATTTGGTGACTATTATTTAAACAATTTTAATCAATCGTATGTAATTGTCCCAGTAGCTTTTTAAATCCAGTGCACTCGCTCTCAATATATCATTGAGCGTCTACACAATGCGCTCGGATATTTACATCTATAAGAGGCGGTGCTGATAGTAAATTTGGAATCCCAAAGCCTTTTGCCATTCTTTTAAAAGCATATGGCAAATCAAGGATCCATATCACATGTACTCGCTCACTGGAACTTCACATCATTCTCACCGTTTCACCAATATATATCGACTAGGGCACTCAAGAGATCAAGAACTTGATGATATAGAAGTGAATCAATTTGGTCAATCAATCTATAGTCACTTCTATGACATCATGGTTCTTTCGGATTCTTTAGTATCCCACAATACTCAATTTCACATTACTTTAGTTAAGGTTGCACTTCACTTGCAAACCTTAATATTAACCCTCACTTACAATTAATGAGGCATCAGGTAATAATTTTCCTCAATATCTATTTCATATAGAGTTATCATTACATCCCTCATTCTCATGGTACATGTAATATCACCTAATAGTATAATGTACCTGAGGAAGTAATCTTTTCACAATCACATTCTATAATTGAAATTATCAAAATACCAATTTCGTCTTCACATTATTTATACAATTTCACAATTCCAATATATATATATATATATATATATATATATCCATTTACATGACTGGCAGTACTTCATGTATTTACTCCTCTGAGTATAACTAATTTCATCTATTAAGTCTGGCTCTATCTTACATCTATCCATAACCACATGATAATCAGAGGAAATCACAATCAATCTTAGATTTAGGAACTACGTTATAACTCGTGTTCCCTTATCATCCTATGATTTATTTTCTTAAGGCATTTTCATCCTTTCAAAGTTATCACTCTAATTGTTTTTTCCAAGTGGTATAGTACTCTTTCGTTAAAACTTTTTAACATTTTCGAATACTATGCTCCCACATATTCATTCGATTCCATTTAATTTTTTCACATATATGTATCACATCAGTGAAGCAGTTGATTCCACAAACTCCTTGACAACTCCTTGTTCACTTTATCATTCGAGACCGCACATCTCTAATAGTGTTATGATTCAGCTAAACTCAAATTTACTGAGCTTAACAATAAAATTCTCAGTTCCCAGAAGTTTGTGAAATCATTCAAGAGTGCTGCTTATATTATTCGAATGAGTTGGAATATATTCACATCATAGTCATATGCTATTATACTTTATTTGTATATGATCAAAATATATTATTTATTAAACTCACATACATTACAAATATTTCATTAACCTCATAGGTACCATCAAGAACTTGTTAAAATTATACCGAGTTCAGAACATTATCTTATAAACATCAATCTCCAGGCTTTTATCTGTTGACACCCTGTTTAGAGATTGATCTTAGGAATTCCTTATACTCTCTCTAATGAGATCATCAGTGTTTCCTCCGAACACACATATACAATAAATTCTTCATCCACAATTTTTCAGAGTAACTTTTTAAGCTCTTCGAACTCCTTTATGTTCTCTGGTAAGAGCTTAGAAATGGAATTCATACTGTGAATCATGTCAATGATCTCTCAAATCTATCCTACTCCAGAAATTTATTTGAAGTTACCTTTAGAAACTTTTAAATCATAAACTCATACCACCTTGATGTTTCGTCATTTACATCCTGTAATTTTAGTTTAAAATCATATTCATTTAATAATTCAGGTTAGCTGTGATTCTCTTATAGTCACTTAACAGCTCTTATACACATTTCTTCATGTCTACATGGTATATCATTTTGTAGAGCATACCCAAAAATATTCTGGTTCTATAAATATCTGATTTATTTCCACAAGAAACAGAAGGAATATATATAGAACCAAAGCTAATAACATGGATATTGAATTATCAATACACAATTCATCTTTTTATAATATCAAATAATCCCTAACCAACATACCCCGTCTTTTCACTTTAAATTCAGGCCCTAAGAATCCATAACAGGGCCGACTATCTCGCGACCTCCCCAATATACATTCCGGGTCGCATTACTCATCAAAGTATAAATGGGGCTCATAGTGGGGACCATTATACATGTAATATATTCTTTACACCATCAGTTACTCTATCATCATCAATCAGTTCCAAATCAATTTAGTCATCTATGATTCGGGGGAATTATTTCAATATAAGGCATATTAGTCATTTCTCAGTTTATTTCTCTCTCTTCAAGATACCTTTTAAACAGGCAATCTTAATATCTATTGACTGATGATATCTCATTTCACTCTAATATCACAATTTCAGGGTCTTAGTTCGATATGTACAGAGAAGTTCTGGTGAGGCCCTCACCGAGTTCCTCTTTGTACCTTACCGAACAGACCTCCAGTAAGACCATAAGATCACCTATTTCATACAAAATTCTCAGGTTATAATCCCTTTTTGTAACCCTTGATTCGTAAACTTTCACACCATTTTAAACACTTAACATAATTTACAGTCGCTTGGCTTCTCTATCCATTTCTCTATCCATTCAGACTATACAGTACTATAAGGGATGTTAACCTTTTTCAACACTTTCTGTTCTATATGCATCAACAGACATCAGGCCAACCTTGCTCAAATACCATTAAAACTATAACAGTCTGAGTGTATATTTTTACACAATATTTACTAGTATTGTACATATTTTTACTGGTTGGGCTATCTGTGATGCCTTTAACACTTGATCATTAACAGTAATAAATGGTAAACATTTATTTAATAAATTCGGAATATAAAAATTTTTACAATATTCCATACACTTTACATCCCCTGTTTCTATTTTACAATAATGTAGTACTGTATACAAGTGTCTGAATATATAAGAGAAGTGATTGTACCTTAAATTTCAATGCTCTTTGTCCTAGTAGGCTACTCACAGCTATATTTATTTGAGGAAGCCATCAAATAATTCTCATAATAAATCTGAAAAATTTGAAAGTAAGGGGTGAGTGAACCATATGCTCAATAAAGGAGTCGTATGTTGCTTGATATAATGAAAACTATATGCTGTAAAACATTTATTTCCTAACGGCGTACTAAGCACAGTAAAGGAAGGATACTATAGTCGGCCGGGAAATCCAGATGAAGTATGGAAGGTATTTTGGAATACCTATCTTGTCTCGGAAACCCAGAGCGACTATAGGGAGTAATTTATAAATTGTTCTTGATAAAACAATTTAATTACCCATTTTTCCATAATTATAAACAAGATAAACCATTTATTTTCCTTCCTTTCAGTATAGTTCAAAACACGTGCAGTACAATGGTAAAACAGTAGTTACAGTAAACAGTCTTTTCAGTATAGTGGCTTATAAATATCCAAATCACTAGATAACAGTTCAGTAATTATTTCTATTTTAGAAATAAATTTTCAAGGTATTCTTTCTCGATAACAGAAAGTTTACTTCTAGTTCAGTAAACAGTATTACATACAATTTAGTTCAGTAACTAGAAATCAGTAGGGTTCAGTTCAGTAAATCGTAATCAATAGCTACTAGTTTAGTAAACAGTAATCAGTAGCTTTCAGTTCAGTAAACAGTAATCAGTAGCTACCAGTTCAATAAATAGCAATCAGTAGCTTTCAGTTCAGTAAACGATAATCAATAGCTTTAAGTTCAGCAAACAGTAATCAGTAGCTTTCAGTTCAGTAAACAGTAATCAGTAGCTTTCAGTTCAGTAAACAATAATCAGTAGGTATCAGTTTAGTAAACAGTAAATAGTAGCTTTCAGTTCAGTAAACGGAAATCAGTAACTTTCAGTTCAGTAAATAGTAATCAGTAGCTACTAGTTCAGTAAACAATAAGTTGAGACTAGGCATCACCCTACATGGCATCATGCTATAATCGTCTACTAGGGACACAGTAATCGTTCCCGAAGGAACACAGTAACAGTATATAGTTAGATTTATGGCCATAATCTATAAGTAGTCCTCGGTGCACAGTTGCTAGGTGACTTCGAGACCGCTGATGATTGGTGAGTCAATCAGCCATGTGACAGTAACAGTATAACAGTAAAGCATGAATCTCAAGGCCTAAAGTCTCAAAATCAATTTATTTCTCAAAAATACTTTTAAGGAATATTTTGTAAATTTCATCCTTTATTTAAAGAATTATTTTCCAAAAAGGTATTTTAGTCCCCATTTTCACATACAGTCAATCCATCAGTAGATATTCATGTATCAAGTGAGAAAATAAATAAATATTCAATTTGAATATTTAATATCATATAAAATAATTCAAACTCTCACTTTAATAAAATATAAACATGAATATTTAATTTTTCATAACTTTCTCATAATTTCCAATTTATGGAAAATTGGTGGGAATTATATTTAAATTTTAAATTTTAAATCATTTCACGCTTCTAAAATATTTTATAATGTTTTAGGTTATTTTTGTAAATTTTTCGACAACATAACAACTGCGGATTTTTAACCTCCTTCACACAATTCGCAGTATATAAACCAGCGTATCAACCACAATTTTGCATGTTTTCAAACCAAATCTTGCATTCAATATGCTCATAACATTTAACTCAAGAAAACATGCAATTCATTATATCACTACAACTAACACAGTCCCCCCTTACCAGTCTTATGAAGCTGAGCTTCTCAGTTACGTTTACCGAAATCCATCAACTCGGGCTACAAAATAATTTTATTAGAAATTATTAATATTTTTCTTCTCATTTTTAAGCCATTAGTATTCATAAAATGCAGCCACTAATGTCAAAATATAAGCACAACCAGTATAAATTATACTGGTGCTACAACTCAACTTCCTCGTTTTAGTTCCTTTTTTGGTTCTAATTTCACCAATCCTTCTCTTTAAATTTCTATAGTCCTTTTCTACTATTAATAATAAAAATTCAGCATATTTCATGCATAAACCAAGTCATGGCTGATACCCTTCTTTGGCCATTTCTTTGACTTTCTATCTTTTCTTTAATTCTTGGTTTCCTATTGGTTAGTTCTAGTCATTGTAAGCCTTTCATATATTTTTAATGCATGAAAATCAATTTCTTATTCTTCCATGTCCAAATCGTAACCCTCATCTTCCACAACCAAATTTGATTTTTCAATCATCTCATAATTCCTAGCTTCCTCTTCATATTATTCATTTTCTATTAATCATTTCTCATCATCATCATACAATTTCTAGCATGAATTATTTCTTATTCTCAATCTATATCAAGATCTCAATTTGTTCTAATTCCATGATCTAATAGGATTTAACTATAAACAATACTATAACCATGTTTATTATGTTATAAAACATAGAAATATACTATTGAACATAAAAAAAAACCATGGAAATCAAATTGTCTTACCTTGACCAAATGCTACCTCCCAAAATAGATTGTGTTCTGTTTCAAGTCAGCCTCGCTTTGCTTGTTCGTTGGCTATTTAATTGATGGAGGAAAGGTTGTTAAGGAAGTCTTAAATGGTTAGGTAACAAAGGTACATAAATTTTCTGAGTTTCCTTAGATGAACGAAGGCCAAACGGAACACCAAAATGAAACACAATCCTGACTCTCGTAGAACAGCATCGGATCGGTGAGGAAGATGTAGAAATTGGCTGAAGTTTTGTTTCTTTAGTCTTCTTTTCATTCAAGGTATCCAATAAGAAATAGCCACTTAGCTTCTTATCTTATTTTCCTCATCATTTATGTCCAACATGCATTAAAATTTTGAAGAAATTGGCAACACAAAGGAACGACTGGAATGCTTGCTTGGCTGTTCAGTTCTGACTAGTTTCATCTCTTCTTTTTGTAATTTTCATCCAATGAAAATTATTCACCCCGTATTTCTAACTTCTCTTCCCTTTTGTACTAGTTATATTGCATTTTATTTTATAAAATTCATAGTTAAAAACTCATTAAAAATCTCCAGCTGGGCACGCACAATGGCAGAAATGAAAGTGGCTTACTGTCTACAACTTTGGTTGCACTTTCTTAAATTCTTTTCGCTTACTTTTAATGTATATTTCAGTTAATAAATCAACCAATCAAATTCCACCATATTTCTACTCAATAAAGTCCTCTTTATCTATCATTATCATCAATTTTTACATCATAAAATCTGAACAATTTTGTGTTCAGCCGTGCATCATGACAGTAGCAAATTGGATGCATGGTTTGGACTTTGCTTCTCATTTCTCTTTATATCTTCTGCCTAATTAAAATAAATCGTATGCACCATAATAAATTTTCCTTCTCTTATAACTCATGTATTTGTATCTTATCCTATGAAAATCACACTTCCATTTTAAATTTTAGATTTCTTTTCTTCATTCTATACTTTTAATTCATCCTTCAATATTTGTTTCGCTCTTATACACCATACTATAATTTATAAATCCAATAACTCCAATTTGAGAGTGGAAATTCATTCAATCTTTATTTACATTCCACTAAATAATTTAATTCCACTATCAATAATTTACAAAGTATAGTGTACAGTGTTATAAAATCGGGTCTCACGGTATAAGAATTGAAAAGTGACTGTAAGAGAAAAGGAGAATGAAAGCTAACCTAAAACTATTAAATAAATATGATTTCAAAGTAAATTACATAATTGAATAGGTTAGCTGTGAAGTGGATTAGCTTAAATTGTTATACTTAGTGCATTATTTCTTACCATATTGAATGGTATATTATGAAATGAAAATAAATAAGTGAATCAATGTGAAATATGTGTTGAAATGATTTGAATGTTACATGTATGTGATTTGAGGATATACAGTGGATTTGTTGGACGTAGAGACGAAACATCCAAAGTGGTATGAGATTTATGATTTAAAAATTTACTGAATGAAATTCCAAATAACTTTCTGGAGTAATATAGATTTCGGAGATCATTGATTCGATTCACAATATGGAATCTATTTCTGAGCTCTTATCGTAAAACATAAAGGACTCCGAAGAGCTTAAGAAATCACTCCAGAGATTAGTCAATAAAGAACTCATCTGTATTAGTGTAACTGGTGGAAAACCAGATGATCTTGTTTGAGAGAATAAGGATAACTTATGATTGTGTATCAATTTTTGATTTCTTAATAGAATTCCTACTAAGAATGAATATTCACCTATTCAGGATTGATGTTTTACTTGATTCACTCAGAGAGTAAAAGGAATTCTTAAGTTCAATCTCTAAACAAGGTGTCAACAGATAAAAAGCTTGGAGATTGATGTCTATAAGATGATATTCAGAACTCGATATAATTCTTATAAGTTCTTTGTGGTTCTTATGAGATTAATGAAATATCCTGTGATATATGTGAATTTTATAAATGAAATATATCAATCACACTCAGATAAACTATAATGATATACAACCCTGATATGTGAATATATTTCAACTCATTTGAGGAATGTAAGCATTATCCTTGTATAACGCCACAGACTCTTAGAGATTGAAAATTTTATTACTAGGTTCAACAAATATGAGTTTTAACTGAACCAGAGCATTTTCAGAGACATGTGGCCTCGAATGATAAGTGATCATTGATTTGTTTACAATATTGCTAAGTGAGTGAAATTAAAGAGAGTGATTGGGGTATGAAATTTACAAGATTTAAACCGAATAATATAAATGGTTTATTAAAGAATTTGTGGAATCAGCTGCTATACTGATATGATTTATATATGAGAAAATTTAATGTGAGTAGATGGGCATGTGTGCCTATGATGTTTAAAAAGGTTATTAAAAGATTTTATTGTGAGATACTATACTATTCGAGGAAACAACTGAAGTGACAAGTGTGTTAAAATGAAAGAGTATTAAGAAGACAAGTCATTTGATGATTCGGGAACAAGAATTATAGAGTAGTTCCCGAGTCTAAGATTAAATGTAATTTCCTCTGACTATCATATGGTTACGGCTAAATTTAAGATCGAGCCAAACTTAACGGATAAAAGTAGTTATACTCAAAGGAGTAAATAAATAATTTACTACCAATCATATAAATGGATATATATATATTTGAATTGTAAATTGGTACAGATAATGTAATAACCGAAAAATTCGTACTATATTAAATTAATTGTCTATTATTTAGCACAATTTTATAACTAACAAAAATAAATTTAAAATAATTATATAGGGACATGTAGACGTATGGACATCTCGGCACGGCTTAAGTAGTCCCGGAGATAAGAGATTTTGCCTACTTCGAGCTCGGGAGCGACAAGCTACAGTAAGCCCATGAACTTGGTTAAGCCTTGTGTAAATCAACTAAGTTCGTAAAGTTGATTTAATGTAGTTTAATTAGTTAAATTCGGAAATAATAGAATTATTTAATCTGAGTGTGAGTCTTGGGTGTAGTTACAGATTATATATCATATATATATAATAATAATAAGTATTGTATACACATATATAATAAAACAAAACAAATAAAATAAAATACTACAACCAAGTACCTACATAATATAAAATATACTTATATATAATATAGGAATAATATAATAATGGTAAAAGGATGAAACTGATTGGCTCTTTAAAGAAGCCAATCGGCTTCCTTGCTTTACCCATTCACATGGGAACCAAGAGAATTAAAACAAAACAAAAGTGTAAACAAAAGAAAAGAGAGAAAGCAGATCTGGAAAGTGAATGGGAAAGAAACAGAAGGAGTGACGAAAGTGAAAGAAAATTGGAGAGATTGGAGCTTTAGCTCTTGACGGAAACAGAAACAAGGTCACACTTCAACCCAAAGAATGGAGACAGCAAGTGCCCTCTCGACTGGAGCATTTAGGGATTAAATCGAGATGAGAAGGAAAGAACGACAGCATTCACAACAGAGGAACTATTCTCTCGCAAGATTGAGACAGAAAAACTGAAAGGAAAGCTGGAGGATGAGAACGTGGGCTGGTGCGTGAAAGAAGGAGGCGTATGTGGTGTCATTTTAGATTAAGAACAGATCTACAAGAAAGGCACTAAAAAAGGGTACTCCTTACTGCTACTGGACTGAAGGAGAGTGGCTTGAAACGGTGGGAAGCTGAGTGGGTAAACTAAAATAAAAAGGGACAAAGGCCAGTGAGTACACACAGCACAAGTTTGAAGGGACAACAACAAGCCTCTTGTTGTCCTTCACCACTAGCCAAATTAAGAAAGGCCACAGTGATTCTTGACCGTAAGAAGGGATAGCTGCTAAACAAGTGAGGGAAAATGGCAACAAAAATAGAAAGACAATAAACAAAAGGGAAGAGGGATCCCGACAGTGGTAAGGGTAAGAGTTAATATTAAATTATGCTTTTAAATAATAGATGTAGAGTGATGAGTAAAGGTAAATATTTTTGGGTGTAGGTTTAAGTGATAATTGAAAATTCAAGAAGGATAAAGCCAAAAGGAAAATTTTGGCAGCCAAAGAAGAAGTTTTAAGGTAATGATCTTATGAAAGAAGTTAGACTATAAAATTTCCTAAGTGAATAAATAATATAAATTTTTATATTTTGTGTGCTTTAATGTAGGAGGAAATTTTATGAGATAGATGATGATGTTCAATACCCTAAACTAAAGGCTAAAGTAAAGAAAATCAAAGAAGTATTAGAAAGTTCAAGGTATACAAGGGTGCGACACCAACATTTGTGTGGTACACATTAGGTAAGGGAATATACGGTAAATGCCTGTCAGTCTACTATGCTTATGCATGTTTAAATTAATGTTATTTAATATTTATGGATTTAAATGCATTTTCGGTTAATTGTCCAAATACGTTGGATTGAATTTTAAATGCATAACGTTTTGGATTTGGACTTGGATTCGGATTTGGATTTGGATTTGGATTTGGATGTGTATTGGAAATTGGTGCATTGAAGATATATTGCTTGATTGAGTTTTCTATAGGTATCTGATTTGTGGTTATGACGCTGGGTAGTGTTCTACCTATGCCGTTATAATGCCGAAATTTCGTTAGAAATTGTCTAAATAAGTTTCTTGATATTAAATTGGATTTATTAAATGCCTTTAAAACCTCATGCATATTAATCACTGCTATTTGTTATCGAGACTTCATACGATTAGATTTTTAAAACTACAAGTATGTGGAACGGTTTATGCCTTTAGTACTCAACCTATTTTGTAAGATATATTTCTAAACGAGTTTTGACTCATGATACATGTGATGATGTATAATGCCTGTGTGGCATTTGGAAATGCCTGTGTGGCACTTGGAAATGCCTATGTGGCACTCGCCTGTGTGGCGTTTTATTATGCCTATGTGGCATTCAGTAAGCCTGTGTGGCATTGAGGCGCCGTATACGTAATTGCGTCATGGATCCCGCCTATGTGGCAAATGGGTAGCGGTAATTACGTATGATTGTCCGACAACTAGTCGTGACTTGTACCTCAGCTACCAGATGATCACTGGTGCTGGGATGATTCATGATCATGGATAGAGCCCTGGTATGGGACACTGACCACTGCTAGCTACAGTGGATGCTTTCATAGAAAGCTTCTTGGTTATATTTCCAAAGATTCCTGTTGCGTTACCGAATCTCCTAATGCTCGTCTCATATAAATGTTTTTAAATGTATATTACGATACTGTTACAAAGACGAGCGAATGTATCATTTCTACTACTACTATATATATCTTGATTCGGTGAATGCTTGAGTACTAAATTGTTTTGAAATTTCTTGGCATAACATTTTATAGCTTATAAACTATGGCTTATTGATTTGGTATTATTTCCAATAAAACATCTTTGAGCATGAGTTTTGGCACGTTCATTCACGCATGCACATGCATTTAACATAGTAGAAACCTAACATCATTTAGCGTATGCTTTCTTACTGGGCTTTCCCCAAAGCTCACCCCCTTCCACCTCAGATTATTTCAAGTAGACTCGGCACGAGCGTGGTGCATCGAGAGTCTTTTTGTCGAGCGGTAGAAAGCTATAATTTGAGCCAAGGTATAGTCTTTTGTTCTTTTGTTTATATCCCAGACTAAATTCTTTTGTGTACACAGTGTATAGGATTCAGGATGTAAGCACTAGGTGATATCGAGTCTGTAAACATACTGTGATTCGTAGTTAAGTTGTAATCTCGATATGTGTATATATTGAATCACTTGGATGTCTAATATTTCAGAAGTTACATGGAGATTTGAAATTTCTACAGGTTGAAACGATGATGTACTTAGTATGGGGATGGATACTAGACTAAAATAGGGGCGGAGTTTTTCAGTATCGTTTTCGACACGTCTTACTAGAAGACTATATTGGGACATTAGACAACTAGTCTTAAATAACTATAGGAGTGGGACTCTACTCATTAGGTTTTAGCTACACTGAGCGAGAGACAAACATAGGAAGTGAAAGAAAAAGTTAGCCCGAAATTCCCGGCTTCCGAGGGCGTTACAGAATGATATCAGAGCTTAGTTTGTCTAGCCTCATGTCAGTGTAGATAGGCTAGAACTAGTCTTACATCCCATGTAACTGTGTGCGTCTGGATATAAACTGTGAATGGTGCTTTAGCACGATACAAACGTGTGTTTTTCAAATAGAGTACTATACATGTCTGCGTAAATAGTACTAAACATGTTTATCCTATTTAGGTATACCTGAAATGAAAGGACGGTATAGAAGCGTGAGGAAAGTTGGGAGGAGACGAGAGGAGCAGGCTCTCGAAACACCGATTCCAGAGCCACCGCCACCTCCTCCTCAGCCAGAAAATGAAGGAGACAGTATTACTCGAGTTGAGAGGAACTTAGACACCATGTCCCGAAACATGGATGCCATGTCTACCATGTTCACTCAGTTAATGGCGAGGTTTAATCAGGATCAGGTGGTGCCACCCTTGGCCCTAACAGTACCGCCACCTCCTCCGTCAGCTGTACCTCCTTAAGCACCTCCGCCACCACCACCACCACCGAGCACTCAAGTACCTCCGCCACCACAAGTGCGTACCCCACAACCACAATCTGAGCCTCCACAACCACCAGCATCATCTTCTTCTACTGGGGACGCAGTTAAGAAGAATATGGAACTCCTCAAACAGTTTCAGAAAATGAATCCCCCGGTATCTAAGGGAGTAAGGGATCTAGTGCAAGCAGAGGAATGGGTCCTACAAATGGAGAAGTCATTCAAGTTTATGGGCTGTGGTAGTACAGAAAGGGTGTCCTTAGCCACTTTTATGTTGCAATCGGATGCTGAACATTGGTGGACATCCACTGAGAAAATATTGAGTGCGCAACACTCGGAGATTTCATGGGAAGTCTTCCTACAGTACTTCCAAAATCAGTATATTCCCGAGACAGCCCAAAGGAAGAGGCAAACAGAATTTTTGAGCTTGACTCAAGGGGGTATGACGGTGGACCAATATGAGGCCAAGTTCACGGCCCTCTCTCGGTATGATGTTGATATCTCCTGTAATGAGACTAAGAAGACTCTAAAGTTTATTACGGGATTGAGACCGTCCATCCGGAGTCGATTGGCAGTATTGGACATCACTACTTACCCGGAAGCCCTAAGAAAGGCCCAACTAGCGGAGCATGACATAGAACTCACACAGAATGAGTATGGCTCCAAGGGTAAAGACCATGGAAGGAGTCAAGGGAAGAGGCCAGACATGGGGAGACATAAGCCTAATCAAACTCCTTTCAAGAGACAGAGGTTTTATGACACTCGACATCAGCCTACGAAATCCACACCATTCCATGCCACACCAAAATCTCAGACTTGTGGGATATGTTGTAAATTTCATGGGAATAAGCCTTGTCACATGTCAACTCAGGCTTGTTTCCACTGTGGAAAGTATGGGCATTAGAAGAAAGATTGCCCAACACTCACTACTCCATCTCTGACTCCTCCAAAACAAGTTGAAGGGCAAGGTAGTCAACAAAAGGAGGCCACGGATAAGGGGAAGAAACAAATGACACAGGGGCGAGTTTTTGCCTTAGATCGGGAAGCAGCTGACGCTTCCACCAATGTGATCAAGGGTAAACTTCTAATCCATGACTTAGAAGCATTCGTTTTAATTGATTCAGGTTCCACGCATTCATTCATATCACCTGCATTTGCTAAGAGACTACATATAGAGCCTGAACACTTAGATCACGTATTGTGTGTTAGTACTCCTATGAAAGAGTCACAAACAACTGACCTAGTATATAAGAATTGTAAAGTTAAGGTGGGAGGTAGGAATTTAATAGCAGACTTAATCATGTTGAACATGTTAGACTTTGATGTTATTTTAGGCATGGATTGGTTGACAGCTAACCGTGCCAATGTAGACTGCTATAAAAAGATTGTAACCTTCTCCCTACCTGAACCACTTGTAATACATTTTGGAGGTACGAAATGAAATATAATTAATATCTTTTGTGAATCTTACTTATGGAAATGTTATTCTTGTGAAGGCTATTTAGCATTCGTTGAAGATGCGAATAAGGACCATCCGACATTGTTTGAAATTCCCATTGTGAGAGACTTTCCAGATGTCTTTCAGGATGACCTACCAGGGTTACCCCCAGAAAGAGAAACTGAGTTCGCCATTGACCTTTTTCCCGGCACTCAGTCAATCTCCAAGCCTCCGTATAGAATGGCGTTGGTAGAGTTAGAGGAGTTAAAGACTCAACTTCAGGAACTTTTAGACAAGGGGTTTATACGCCCCAGTGTGTCTCCGTGGGGTGCTCCGGTACTATTTGTGAAGAAGAAGGATGGGAGTATGAGGTTATGTGTGGATTACCGGTTATTAAACAAGGCCACTATAAAGAACAAGTACCCGCTACCTAGAATAGATGACTTATTTGATCAGTTGCGAGGTGCAGAGGTATTTTCCAAGATTGACTTGAGATCGGGATACCATCAGTTGAGGATCAAAAGTCAAGATATCCTGAAAACAGCATTCAGAACACATTACGGCCACTATGAATTCTTAGTGATGCCGTTTGGTTTAACAAACTCACCCGCAGCATTTATGAGTTTGATGAATGAAGTCTTTAAGCCATTTTTGGACAAGTTTGTGATAGTGTTCATCGACGACATCCTAGTATATTCCAAGTCTCATGATGAGCATGCTCAACACTTGCAGATTGTTTTGCAGACACTTAGAGAAAAGAAGTTGTATGCCAAGTTTAGTAAGTGTGAGTTTTGGCTCGAGCAAATTTCCTTCTTGGGTCATATTGTGACAAAGGATGGAGTATCCGTAGATCCATCCAAGGTTGAGGCCGTGGTTAATTGGGAAAGGCCAAAGACCGTCACAGAGATCCGAAGTTTCTTGGGCTTAGCGGGGTACTATAGGAGATTTGTTGAAGGATTTTCTAAGATAGCAGCTCCATTAACACGCCTTACACGCAAGGAAGTCAAGTTCCAATGGACTGATGCGTGTGAGCGTAGTTTTCAGGAGTTGAAGCAGAAGTTGACCACAGCACTAGTCCTAGTTATCCCGAGTGGATCGGGAGGGTTTACGGTGTATAGTGATGCATCCATTCAGGGTCTAGGGTGTGTGCTAATGCAAAATGGCAAAGTAGTAGCTTATGGTTCTAGACAGCTTAAGGACCATGAAAAGAATTACCCTACTCATGATCTTGAGTTGGCGGCCATAGTATTTGCATTGAAGATTTGGCGCCACTATCTTTATGGAGAAAAGTTTCAAATATTCACAGATCATAAGAGTCTCAAATATTTGTTCTCTCAAAAAGAGTTAAACATGAGACAACGGAGATGGATGGAATTGTTGAAAGACTATGATTGTGAGATCTTGTACCATCCCGATAAGGCGAACAAGGTGGCTGATGCTTTGAGTCGGAAGAGCATGGGTTTCGTTGCATACATGATGGTCAAGGAATGGGATTTGATGAAACAGTTTTCCGAGCTGAGTATGAATGTAAAGCCTTCTGAAGGTTTTCTAATTGCTAGTCTAAGAATCGAACCGGGTATAGTGGAGCAGCTCAGACGAGCACAGAGAGAAGATTCTAGATTAGTGGAGATGGTAAATCACGCTGAACAAAATGAAAATTCGGAGTATAAAGTAGGCGAAGATGGACTACTAAGGTTTAGAGGCCGAATATGTGTCCCTAGTGATGATAACTTGAAGAAGCAGATTTTGGATGAAGCTCACAGTTCTAAGTATACCATGCATCCGGGGAGTACAAAGATGTATCAGAATTTATGTCGAGTGTATTGGTGGTCAGGGATGAAGAAAGATATAGCTGAGTTTGTATCAAGGTGCTTAGTTTGTCAGCAAGTGAAGGTTGAACACCAAAGGCCAGCAGGATTACTTAAGCCTTTGGAAATTCCAACATGGAAGTGGGAACATGTCACCATGGATTTCATCATGGGATTGCCGAGAACTAGAAGGAATCATGATGCGATTTGGGTGATAGTAGATCGATTAACTAAGTCGGCCTATTTTCTTGCCATGAAATCTACTGATCCCTTAAGTGCATTGGCAGACCTTTATGTGAGAGAAATAGTTCGATTACATGGTGTCCCAGCGAGTATTACTTCAGATAGAGAATCTAGATTTACGTCTCGATTTTGGGAACGCTTTCAAGAAGCTTTGGGGTCACAACTCAATTTCAGTACCGCCTTCCATACTCAGACTGATGGACAATCTGAGAGGACTATACAGACCTTGGAAGATATGTTGAGGGCATGTACTATTGATTTTAAAGGCTCATGGGATGACCACTTACCCTTAGCTGAATTTGCTTACAACAATAGTTACCATGCTAGTATTGGAATGGCGCCATATGAGGCCTTGTATGGACGGAGATGTCGATCTCCAATCGGTTGGGAAGAAGTGGGTGATAGAAAGTTGTTTACTCCTGAGCTTGTTGAGCGAGCTTCAGAAGATGTTAGATTGATATGTGAGAGACTCCGAACAGCTCAAAGCCGACAAAAGAGTTACGTGGACACTCGGAGGAGAGAATTGGAATTTGAAGTAGGGGATAGTGTCTTCTTGAAGGTCTCTCCATCAAAGGGTATCATGAGGTTTGGCACAAAAGGAAAGTTAAGTCCTCGATTTATTGGTCCATTCGAGATTTTAGAGAAGGTTGGAGACGTTGCATATCGATTAGCCTTACCGCCACAGCTATCGAGTGTGCATGATGTCTTCCACATATCCATGTTAAGAAAATATTATCTGGATCCCTCTCACGTGATAGCATATGAACCACTTGAAATTAGAGAGGACTTAAGTTATGTAGAGAGGCCAATCAGAATTGTAGATAAAAAGGAGAAGGTGTTGAGATCAAAGACTATTCCTCTGGTAAAAGTACTATGGCAGCATCACTCATCAGAAGAAGCTACTTGGGAACTTGAGAGCTTAATGAAGGAGAAGTATCCCCACCTATTCCAACCCGACATGGAAAATTTGGAGGACCAAATTTCTTAAGGTGGGTAGAATGTAATAACTGGAAAATTCGTACTATATTAAATTAATTGTCTATTATTTAGCACAATTTTATAACTAACAAAAATAAATTTAAAATAATTATATAGGGACATGTAGACGTATGGACATCTCGGCACGGCTTAAGCCCGGAGATAAGAGATTTTGCCTACTTCGAGCTCGGGAGCGACAAGCTACAGTAAGCCCATGAATTTGGTTAAGCCTTGTGTAAATCAACTAAGTTCATAAAGTTGATTTAATGTAGTTTAATTAGTTAAATTCGGAAATAATAGAATTATTTAATCTGAGTGTGAGTCTTGGGTGTAGTTACAGATTATATATCATATATATAATAATAATAAGTATTGTATACACATATATAATAAAACAAAACAAATAAAATAAAATACTACAACCAAGTACCTACATAATATAAAATATAATTATATATAATATAGGAATAATATAATAATGGTAAAAGGATGAAACTGATTGGCTCTTTAAAGAAGCCAATCGGCTTCCTTGCTTTACCCATTCACGTGGGAACCAAGAGAATTAAAACAAAACAAAAGTGTAAACAAAAGAAAAGAGAGAAAGCAGATCTGGAAAGTGAATGGGAAAGAAACAGAAGGAGTGACGAGAGTGAAAGAAAATTGGAGAGATTGGAGCTTTAGCTCTTGACGGAAATAGAAACAGGTCACACTTCAGCCCAAAGAATGGAGACAGCAAGTGCCCTCTCGACTGAAGCATTTAGGGATTAAATCGAGATGAGAAGGAAAGAATGACAGCATTCACAACAGAGGAACTATTCTCTCGCAAGATTGAGACAAAAAAACTGAAAGGAAAGCTGGAGGATGAGAACGTGGGCTGGTGCGTGAAAGAAGGAGGCGTATGTGGTGTCATTTTAGATTAAGAACAGATCTACAAGAAAGGCACTAAAACAGGGTACTCCTTACTGCTACTGGACTGAAGGAGAGTGGCTTGAAACGGTGGGAAGCTGAGTGGGTAAACTAAAATAAAAAGGGACAAAGGCCAGTGAGTACACACAGCACAAGTTCGGAGGGACAACAACAAGCCTCTTGTTGTCCTTCACCACTAGCCAAATTAAGGAAGGCCACAGTGATTCTCGACCGTAAGAAGAGATAGCTGCTAAACAAGTGAGGGAAAATGGCAACAAAAATAGAAAGACAATAAACAAAAGGGAAGAGGGATCCCGACAGTGGTAAGGGTAAGAGTTAATATTAAATTATGCTTTTAAATAATAGATGTAGAGTGATGAGTAAAGGTAAATATTTTTGGGTGTAGGTTTAAGTGATAATTGAAAATTCAAGAAGGATAAAGCCAAAAGGAAAATTTTGGCAGCCAAAGAAGAAGTTTTAAGGTAATGATCTTATGAAAGAAGTTAGACTATAAAATTTCCTAAGTGAATAAATAATATAAATTTTTATATTTTGTGTGCTTTAATGTAGGAGGAAATTTTATGAGATAGATGATGATGTTCAATACCCTAAACTAAAGGCTAAAGTAAAGAAAATCAAAGAAGTATTAGAAAGTTCAAGGTGTACAAGGGTGCGACACCAACATTTGTGTGGTACACATTAGGTAAGGGAATATACGGTAAATGCCTGTCAGTCTACTATGCTTATGCATGTTTAAATTAATGTTATTTAATATTTATGGATTTAAATGCATTTTTGGTTAATTGTCCAAATACATTGGATTGAATTTTAAATGCATAACGTTTTGGATTTGGACTTGGATTCGGATTTGGATTTGGATTTGGATTTGGATGTGTATTGGAAATTGGTGCATTGAAGATATATTGCTTGATTGAGTTTTCTATAGGTATCTGATTTGTGGTTATGACGCTGGGTAGTGTTCTACCTATGCCGTTATAATGCCGAAATTTCGTTAGAAATTGTCTAAATAAGTTTCTTGATATTAAATTGGATTTATTAAATGCCTTTAAAACCTCATGCATATTAATCACTGCTATTTGTTATCGAGACTTCATACGATTAGATTTTTAAAACTATAAGTATGTGGAACGGTTTATGCCTTTAGTACTCAACCTATTTTGTAAGATATATTTCTAAACGAGTTTTGACTCATGATACATGTGATGATGTATAATGCCTGTGTGGCATTTGGAAATGCCTGTGTGGCACTTGGAAATGCCTGTGTGGCACTTGGAAATGCCTATGTGGCACTCGCCTGTGTGGCGTTTTATTATGCCTATGTGGCATTCAGTAAGCCTGTCTGGCATTGAGGCGCCGTATACGTAATTGTGTCATGGATCTCGCCTGTGTGGCAAATGGGTAGCGGTAATTACGTATGATTGTCCGACAACTAGTCGTGACTTGTACCTCAGCTACCAGATGATCACTGGTGCTGGGATGATTCATGATCATGGATAGAGCCCTGATATGGGACACTGACCACTGCTAGCTACAGTGGATGCTTTCATAGAAAGCTTCTTGGTTATATTTCCAAAGATTCCTGTTGCGTTACCGAATCTCCTAATGCTCGTCTCATATAAATGTTTTTAAATGTATATTACGATACTGTTACAAAGACGAGCAAATGTATCATTTCTACTACTACTATATATATCTTGATTCGGTGAATGCTTGAGTACTAAATTGTTTTGAAATTTCTTGGCATAACATTTTATAACTTATAAACTATGGTTTATCAATTTGGTATTATTTCCAATAAAACATCTTTGAGCATGAGTTTTGGCACGTTCATTCACGCATGCACATGCATTTAACATAGTAGAAACCTAACATCATTTAGCGTATGCTTTCTTACTGGGCTTTCCCCAAAGCTCACCCCCTTCCACCTCAGATTATTTCAGGTAGACTCGGCATGAGCGTGGTGCATCGAGAGTCTTTTTGTCGAGCTGTAGAAAGCTATAATTTGAGCCAAGGTATAGTCTTTTGTTCTTTTGTTTATATCCCAGACTAAATTCTTTTGTGTACACAGTGTATAGGATTCGGGATGTAAGTACTAGGTGATATCGAGTCTGTAAACATACTGTGATTCGTAGTTAAGTTGTAATCTCGATACGTGTATATATTGAATCACTTGGATGTCTAATATTTCAGAAGTTACATGGAGATTTGGAATTTCTACAGGTTGAAACGATGATGTACTTAGTATGGGGATGGATACTAGACTAAAATAGGGGCAGAGTTTTTCAGTGTCGTTTTCGACACGTCTTACTAGAAGACTATATTGGGACCTTAGACAACTAGTCTTAAATACTATAGGAGTGGGACTCTACTCATTAGGTTTTAGCTACACTGAGCGAGAGACAAACATAGGAAGTGAAAGAAAAAGTTAGCCCGAAATTCCCGGCTTCCGAAGGCGTTACAGATAATGTGGAGATAGAATTTGTATTTTGATAATTGTCAATCACAAAATCTGATTTTGGAAAGATTTCATTTCCAAGTATAATTTGAAGTTATTAAATAATGTTACATGTATCATAAGAATGAGGGTTGTATTGATGACTCAATATGAAAAGAGATATTGGGGAGATTGCTACCAAATGTCTCATCTACTGTGAGTGAAGGTTAATAATTAAGTCTGTAAGTGGATTGCAGCCTTAGCTAAATCAATGTGAAAACGATTATTGTGGGTTAGTAAAGAAATCGGAAGAATCATGATGTTATAGAAGTGATTATAGACTAAATGGCCAAATTAGTTCACCTCTTCATCATCAGGTTTCTTGATCTCTTGAGTGCCGTAGTTGATATATATCTGTGAAATGGTGAGAATGTATGTGGAGTTCCAGTGAGCATTACATGTGATAGGGATCCCTAATTTGCCACCTGCTTTTAGAAAGAATAGCAAAAGGCTTTGGGATTCCAATTTATTGTCAGCACTGCTTCCTGTTTGATACAAAATATCCGAGCACATTGTTCGGACATTCAATGATATATTGAGAGCAAATGCACTGGATTTAAAAGCTACTGGGACAATCACTTATTGTAAATTGAATTTGTTTAAATGATAGTTACCAAAATAGCATGACTTGGCACCAAATGAAATAATATGTGATAAATACTGTGAATTATCTATTGTGCAAGTATACTGGCAGCATCATCTTAAAGAAAAGATAAATTGAAAGTTAGAACACTATATAAGGAAGAAAAGTACCGACAAAGGTTTTACTTTCTAAATCAAGCGAAATTCGAAGAATCGAATTTCCTAAAGGTGGAGAGAAAATGTGAAACCCGATTTTACTGTACTGAACATGTGATATGTAATTAATTATTGAGTAAAAATTTATGTGTTAAGTGATTATAAGTGAAAGTGTGATGTGGGCTTCACTTATTTTTAATGTGTTTAGATGGAGGGGGCAAAAGCTAGCCCGAGCCCGAAATCCTGCCTGAACTCGCCCGAGACCAACCCAAATTGACCAAAAAAGTCAAAGGCTCGAAATCGAAAAAGCCGTAACCGAAAATACCTGAAATCGAAAATACCCGAAACCGAAAAACCTCGAACCCGACACAACCCGAACTCGACATAACCCCAACCCTATACGATCCGAAACCGAGACCAATCCGATCCGAAACCCGTAAAAAATTGAATTTATAACCCGAAAAACCCGAATTATAATTATATGATCATTATTTAAAAATAAATAAGTAATTGATACACTTTTTTTATTAAAAAGTTTAAAATTTTGAAAATAATTATTATTTATTATACAATTATATCAATTATTTATTTATTATTTAAAATTAGTTCTCCCTCTTTTCTCTCAATTTATGACTACTGAACGTGTCTTTCCTGAATAATTGGAGTTTTTTTGGTACAGGGGTTCACTAAATCTTTATTCCCAATAAGAGGTACTTTTAATCTTTTTTCTATAAGGTATTTTAAGCCACTTAAGCTCCATGTCATTGTCTAGGTGGTAAAAATTCCAACATAGCAATTAACATTATTTAGCTGTTATAATTTTTTTCTATTACTTCTCTTTTGCACGAATAACAACGCTAGATCTAGTGTAGACGACAGATAGGATTATTTGATCCTGGTGTTATAAATTGATAATGCAAAACAAAAGACACCCAAATTTGCCCAATTTTGTTGCAAGAATAAAATTACTTCATATGGCCTCACTTTTGTCTTTCCTTTTTCTTTATAAACAACTCATCCAATTCTAATTCTAATTTTATAAACAATAGGTAATCATCATTGTCCATGAGAGGTGATACCTCTGGAAAATTAATTAAAAAAATTCTCTGAAAATCTCTTCTTTTCACCGACTTGACAAATCATTATATTTATATTTATAGTTTTCAATATGTAACATCTTTTTTGTGGCATTATATCCAACACCAAACATGTTGTAACGACCCGTTACTATATTTTTAAACCTTATTTTACACAATTTATCCGGTTGGGCTGTCTGTGATACTTCACTTTACACTTGATGTTAAACAATTTAATAAAATATTGTTAACATTATACACATCCCCTATCTTATTTACAAATATGTAGTACTGTAGCCATGTCTAAATACAGAAAATAAATGATTGTACCTGATATATCTTAGTCGGTCTGTCACATTGTCCATTATGTGCAGCCGTAATCCACAAATATTGGATCTCACCATCATCCAAACCTGAAATGTTAAAATTGGGGAGTGAGCAAACCACGGCTCAGTAAGAGAGTTATATGCCACACTTGATATTCAGCTATCTATATGCTGAAAATATTTTTTTTCATTCTCTTTAAAATCTTCCTAGCTGGCTCTAGGCTCACATGTAGGAAGGATACTACAGTCGGCTAGGGATCCGATAGAGTAAGGTAGGTATTTTGAAATACCTGACTTGTTCCGGAACCTAGAAGCAACTGTAGAGAATACCAATTCCATTATTTTCAAAACGATATAATTTTCGTTTTTCCACAGAGTAAACCACTTATTTCTTTTCACTTCAGTATACTTTAAAACACGTGGAAGTTCAGTAATAAAAACAGTGGTTTACTTCTCTTCAGTACAGTAAAAACAGTACAGTACAGTGATTTGTAAATATCCAATCATTAGATAATTACTTCTTCGATTATTTCTATCTTAGAAATAATTCTTATGTTATTCTTTTAGAATAAACATTTATTTCTCTTTTCAAATCAGTAACCGTATTGTACGATTTAGTAAAACAGTATATTCAATAAAACAGTAATTCGATACGGTTCAATCAGTAGATAGTAAACAGTAGCTACCAATTCAAAAAGTAGTATAAGGTAGCTTTCAGTTCAATAAACAGTAAATGGTAGCTTTCAGTTCAGTAAAACAAAAATCAATGGCTACCATTTCAGTAAACAGTACAGTTCAGTAACACAGTGTTTTGGTACGGTCTTTTATCAGTAAACAGTAAACAGTACACAGTGGTTCAGTACAGTAAACAGTAAGTGATAAGTGATAAGTAATAAGTGAGACTAGGCAACACCCTACAAGTAAATCATGCTATCATTGTCCACTAAGGGACACAGTAACAGTAATGAGATCTATGGCCATGATCTATAATATGTCCTCGGTGTACGCTTGCTAGGCGACAATCCGGGACCCTGATGACTAGCTGGTCAATCGGCCACGTGACAGTAACAGTATATGTGATGCATGAAGCTCGGGACCTAAGTCTCAAAACAGTGTAACCGTACCAACACAGTAAATTAAAATATTTCACAAGTATCTATAAGGCTCACATGTAATAAATCATCACCTTTATGAAATAATTAAATTAAAATAACATTTCTCAAAATATTTCATAAAGGTATAAATCATATTTTCCATACGTTGAAAACAGTTTATAAATCATCACTGAAATTATAAAAGGGCAAAACTGTCCATTTTCCACCGTAAAACACATATGCACGCTTTTCCGTGCATTCAATCGAAAACTTGGTTTTATAATTATCGAAATTTCAAACAAATCATTTTTATAATTTATGAAAATAAAATATTTATTCTCTAACTTTAAATTCCCATCACCATGTTTTCTTCTAAAAACACGTATAGAGACCTTTAGTCTCGAAATCATAGTTATTCATCATTTCTTAACCTTTTATGGAATTTTTATAATTAATTATTTCCATAATTAAAACCATAAAGGTTTTATATGAAATTAAGTGAATATTTAAGAATATTTATAAAAATATTCACTTTAGTCTCTTTTTCATTTTTATCTCGTTTCACGTGAAATATCACCTACAGAGTGAATTTTCGGTGATTTCCTTTTCACTATTCTTGAAAACATGAATATTTTAAAATCAAATATCATTATATTCATGTTTTATGAAATTTACTTAATTTCTCAATTTTCGTACCCGAAAATCGTTTCACGTGAAATCAAATTATTTATTATGATTTTCGGTGATTTTCGGTAAGTTTCAGTAATTATTCGATAATTTTTCGGCAGTATAACGGCTGCCGATTTGGCTACCCTCCTGCATGAAAAATACAGTTTATATTTTTCAATCGGTATTTCACCACAATTTGAAACCGATAAATCACCACAAATTTCAAAACTAATCAATATAAATTGCATTTATAAATTAAATGCATAATTTAAAACATGTGGCCGAATATCCTTACAGGCGGCACATGTCTCCCTTACCTGTTTCGGGTCGGCGACTGCCTCTTGAAGGTCACGCCCGTGTTCACCTCTCCCGATTCGGTCATCGAGGGAATTTTCTAGAAATTAAATTCTAAAATTTAGAATTTTTTCATAATTATTTAAATAAATAACTTATTTAAATAATTTAACACTTTTCGGGATTTCTTACCGATTCTCGTAATTCTCGGGATTTCCCGTAATTTTTGAATTTTCAGGAATTCTCCAAATTCTCGGAATTCCTTTTTCTCTTTCTTTTTCTTCTTTTTCTTCCTTCTTTCTTTTTCTCTTTTCTTTTCTTTTCTTTTTTTCTTTTTCCTTTTTCTTTTCTTTTTCTTTTTCCTTTTCTTTCTTTTCCCGCCGGACCGGTCTGCCTCCTTCCTCGCCGGTTCCTCGCCGGCGGTCGGTTCTCCTGCAGCTCAGGGGCTCAGCAGCTGGCCGGCACCACGGCGAAGCTGGCTCTGGCCTCCGTTAGTCACGAATCGACGGCACGGCGGCGGATCTACTCGGTTTTGCCTCGGTTACTCCTCCTCCTCCGTCAGCCTTCCTCCGCCGTTCACCGCCTGAACCGTGGCCTCCATCGTCTTCCTCTCCCTCTGGCGATGCTTCGGTGGCAGTGGCGGCAATCGGTTTGGCCGGCACCGCCAGATCTCGTTTTCTTCTTCTTCCTCGATTTTCCGTCGGTTTCTGTTTTTCTCTCCGATTTTCGTTCTGTTTTGGGCAGTTGCCGGTGACCCTCGCCCTTCATTGTCGACTGGCGACGTCTCCTCTCCTCTTTTCCCTTGCCGACGGTGGCATCTCCGCCACCGACGGTTCTGGCTAGGAGGGTCGGGGTAATCCCGATTTGTTTCCTTTCTATTCTGTTTCTGCTTCTGTTTCGTTTCATTTTTTTCTATTTTCATTATACATATAGTATATTATATACAATATATCATATATTATACATATAATGTATATTAAGATATATTTATATGGTGTATTAAAAATATATATATCTAGTATATATATATTTATACACTTTAAAATTAAATAACATTTATATATATTTATATAAATGTAATACTACAATATATATTGTATTTACAATATATACATGTACAATTCAAATGTAAAATCATATTTACATTTCTTTCCAAATATGTATATGCTTATATATACATATTCCGTTATATTTAATACATACGTATTATTTAAATTTATACAATAGTATATATATCTATATATACCTCTGTATATATTAATATATACTATATTATATTTCATTACATATGTATTCATTTAAAATTACATTTATATAATTTATAATTATATAATTATATTTCTCTTTCATTTCTCATTTTTTTATTTAATTTGGATTTTCATTTATCCAAATTAAATTTCCCTACTTTCCTTATTTAATTTCCTTCACTTAAATTTCCAATTTCATCACTTCCTCAATCCTCGGAATTTCCACCATCCGTTCCTTTCTCAATTCTCGGGATTTTCACTAATATCCCATCCTCATAATTCTTATTTATTTATTTATTTTCAATATTTATAATTTCCAATTAAATGAAAAATTTACGGTTATCACACATGCAATATCCACTTTTTCGCAAAATTCATCCAAACTCAAGATCATATTTTGCAAAATCAAGTTTCATAGAAACTCAAATTTTTATACAGACCCCACTCTTGCATCATCATCATCATCATCATCATCATCATCATCATCATTAGAGCCTTTATCCCAATAGATTGGGGTAGGCTATATGAACCAATATCTAAAATCACGTTAGATCGTCCATATGTATTCTCTGCCTCCATAGATTCCTATTCAAGGCCATTTGCTCATCTAATTCTAAAACCTCCATGTCTTTCCAAACTACTTCCTTCCAAGTCTTTTTTGGTCTTCCTCTAGTCTTAACCATTCTATCAACATCCATAGCCTCTATTCTCCTAACTGGAGCATCTACAGGTCTATGTCTTACATGTCCAAACCAACGTTAACGATTTTCACACATTTTGTCTTCGATAGGTACCACTCCAATCATCTTACGAATATCATCATTTCTCATTCTATCCTTTCTTGTATATCCACATATCTACCGTAACATTCTCATTTCTGTTACACTCATCTTTTGTGAATGTAGCCTCTTAGTCGCCCAACATTCACTACCATATAACAATGTTGATCTAAAAACTGTCCTATAAAACTTTCCTTTCAACCATGTAGGAATTCCTTTATCACACAACACACCTGTAGCACTTCTCCACTTACTCCATCCATCGTGGATCCTATATGTCACATCACCATCAATCTCTCCATCCATCTGTATTATTGATCCCAAGTATCGAAAATGATCCCGCTTAGGTATCGACACCCCATCTAACTTCACTACATCATGCTCTTCCAGTCAGTTAGAACTGAATTTACACTCCATGTATTCAGTCTTCACTCTGCTTAGTTTAAATCCTTTTGATTCCAACGTTTGTCTCCATAATTCCAACTTTGTATTGATCTCTGCTCTAGTTTCCGCACATAGGACAATATCATCTGCAAACATCATACACCAAGGCACCTTACCCTGGATGAATTTTGTCAGTTCGTCCATAACTACCGTAAACAAGAATGGACTCAATGCTGACCCTTGGTGTAATCTCACCGTGATAGGAAACTCACTTGTTTGCCCCCCACCTGTCCTCACATGTGTCCTTGCACCTCTATACATGTCCTTAATTAGTTTAATATATTTGAAAGGAACTCTTTTCTTCATTAAGGACCACCAGAGTACCTCCCTAGGCACTTTATCATATGCTTTCTCCAAATCTATAAAGACCATATGTAGATCTTTACCCATTACTCGAAAGCGCTCCATAAGTTGTCTAAGCAAATATATTGCCTCCATAGTTGATCGACCCGGCATAAAACCAAATTGATTCTCCGATATCTCTACATTCTTTCTTAATCTTCGTTCTATCACTGTCTCCCATAGTTTCATCGTGTGACTCATCAATTTTATGCCTCGGTAGTTGGTGCAACTTTGAATATCTCCCTTGTTCTTATATAAAGGTACTAAGACACTCTTCCTCCATTCCTCTGGCATTTTGTTAGTGTGCCAAATCTTATTAAATAGATTTGTCAACCACCTAACTGCTACATCTCCAAGGCATTTCCAAACTTCAATTGGGATGTCATCAGGTCCAACAGCTTTTCCATTCTTCATCATCTTTAGTGCCTCTTTTACCTCTGTCTCTTGGATTTTACGCATAAAGCACTGATTTAAATCCTTAAGAGACACTGAAATATTATCCAAAACTTTATTTTGTCTGTCATTAAATAATTTGTTAAAATAATCTCGGCACCTATCCTTAATGTCATTATCTTTAACGAGAGTTCTTTGATGCTCATCCTTAATACATTTCACGATTCCTAGGTCGCGACTCCTCCTTTCTCTTGCTCGCGCCAATCTGTATATCCTTTTCTCTCCCTCCTTTGTGTTCAACTTGTCGTAAATCTCTTTCGCAACCTTCGTCTTAGCTTCTACCACAGCCTTCTTTGCCTCCTTTCTTGCTACCTTATATTCCGAAAAATTCTCTTCTGTATTGTTCTTCTTTAAAGCCTTGTAATGCTCTCGCTTAGTCTTTATAGCATCTTTTACTACTGTAGTCCACCATGTTTCGTCCTTTCCAGTCGACACTCTTTCGTTTGATACTCCTAATGTCTCTTTGCCTACCTCTCGAATGCATTTTGCCATCTTATTCCACATTACATTTAGGTTCTCTTCTGTTGTCCAAGCCTCTTTTTGAATCCAACTATCTCTACATGTTGTATGACAATCTTCTTTTAGCTTCTACCATCGAATCCGTTCAATTCCTTTTTGTTAGTTCCTTCGATGTCGTCTATCTATCTTCATATCTAGAACTAAAAGTCTATGTTGCGCGGTAACACTCTCACCTGGGATAACCTTACAATCCAAACATCTATGTCTATCCCTACTCCTAGTTAAAAAGAAATCTATCTGACTTGCTCTTGGTCCACTTCTAAAGGTTATAAGATGAGAATCTCTCTTCTTAAACAATGTATTTGCTAGGATTAGGTCATAAGATAAAGCAAAATTTAAGATAGCATCTCCTCCCTCGTTTCTTACACCATAACTAAAACCCCCATGTACTCTCTCAAAACCCTCTCTACTTGTACCTACATGTCCATTAAGATCACCTCCAATAAAAAGGTTTTCTCCTATGGGTACTTCTTGTACTACCTTATCTAAATCCTCTCAAAACTGTCGTTTACTAACCTCATCAAGTCCTATTTGGGTTCATACACGTTAATGACATTCAACACCTCTTCTCCTAAAACTAGTTTAACCAAAATAATCCTATCCCCCTGTCTCTTAATCTGTACAACATCCTTATGGTACTCTTTATCTATAATGATACCTACTCCATTTCGGTCTCTATCTTTCTCTGTGTACCAAAGCTTATATTGCCAAGGTGCTATCTCTCTAGCCTTTTCCCCAACCCATTTGGTCTCTTGGAGACACAAGATGTTAACCCTCTTCCTACTCATAACCTCACAAATCTCACCTAACTTACCACTAAGCGTACCTATATTCCAAGATCCTAACCTAAGCTTATGGTTATGGACTAACTTCTTTACCCACCCCCGTCCATTGTGGTGTGGGAACCTTTGCCTATTTAACACCACATCCAGGCGTCGATGTGGCGCGTCACTTCCGGGCGACGACCTAGCAACCCTTGCCCACTTTTCACTACACCTGGGCTCCGATGCGGCGCGTCGCTGTGTAGGGGATGCCCCAACGATGTTTTGATATTGGTTCATTTCATGAGATTGGACTAGTTTTTAAGGCTGGTTGTCCAAACCTACCACCTACCGCCACCCTCCTTCTTTACCCGGGCTTGGGACCGGCTGCATTAACTCACACAGGCGAAGTTAGACCCCACTCTTGCATACTCTCAATTTTTTATATCCAATAAAGCCACCAATACTTTAAGGAATAATTACAAACATGGAAGGAAATATCATTGTATCATGAATTCATGATAAAGTTTATGTAACCTGTAGAATTCTGTTTGGTAAGCGCAACCACTATTTATTGTCTTATACCTTATTTTTTATAAAGAGTATTGTCTAAACACTTAATGACTGTATGAGAATTAGAATAAAAGAAGTTCAGACATTCGCAACAACCTGTTGAAACTCTTCTTTTGAAGTCTTTACTCTGTTTGCAATGCTTCTTTGCATTTCCTTTTTTTTCCAAATTACTAAATCGATGTTTTCCACCAAAGCTTAAGCAAAATTGAAATCTATTGAGCTAGTGTTTCAAGCAAGAATTTCAAATGACTGTTTGGAGTTCTTGGATGTTGATGAAATTCTGTTGGAAATAAGAAAAGGGATTTTTAGTTATTTTGCATTGTATAAAAAGATCAAACAAAAATAGTTAATAGATAGAAACATTGAAAGAAAGAAAAGAAAAAATATAGAAGGAAGAAAATGAATAAAGGATATAAAAAATTAACTCAACTTCCACGTAGACAATTGGCCATGTGAATGTTAATATGGAGCTGACATGGTTTTTAATACCTCATTTAGGGTGTGTTTGGATGAGGAATTTTCAAGAGGGAATTTATTTCAATTAAAGTTTTTAAAATTCTAAAAATAGATATACTTGTTTGGCAATTAAAAATAAAGAATTTAGAAATTTAAGGAGAATATTTAGAAGGATTTTCAGAGCCTCAATTTCCCGATTCAAAACCCATCAAATTAGGTGGTTTTTCTAAATTCTATTTTATGCGGCAATTAAAAACTCCCGTAACAAATGCCCACGACTGCCGCTTTTTCCCAGCCACGATTACCCGCGCAAATCATCAACACGACAGATCTATTTCCATTCTTCTTCTCCGCTTTCTTACTCCATTTTCATTATTCTTTATTTGCTTTCTTATTTTCTTTCTTAAAAACTGTAGCAAAAAGAATACAGTCCCTCTGAAGATTGCATAAGCGTAAGTTAAAAACATAGGATTTTTATTCTTCTTGTTTGCTATCATACTCGTTTTCTTCAACACTGATTTGCTTTCTTTTCTTTATTATTAAAAACTGAAGAAAAAAAAGAAAAAAGAAACAGGGGCTTCTCGAAATCACAGGAAGGATAAATAGCAGACCCATCTTGTTTGTGGAGCAACTCTTGTCACAGAAATTGCTGATTCTCAGGTTAGATATATACATGCCAAAATATTTTTCTTTAATCTCTGTTTCTTGTATTTACAATCGAAGAATTATTTTATCCAGTAATTTTATATGTGGTTTTTTTATTCTAATTTAGAATGAGTTTTGTGTGTTTTCTGGTTGGTCGACGAGCTGGTTAATCTAATTTAATAGTTTGTTCCTAAATAATAGTTTAAGTTGATTTTAAATCAATGTTTCGTTTGGGATCAGAACCCTTTGAAAAATAATGTTTCCTTGAATGATTTGTTCTGATCGAATAAGGTTTCTTCTATTCCTCTCTCAACCTCTGTCCTTTTGCCTCGAAAACTTTTCCTATATTTGCCATGGCAATTGGAAGCCTCTGGCAATTTGTAGTATTTAATAACGTGGACAGTCTTTGATTTTGTCGTCTGCCTTTGTTAATGTATATTAATGTTATGTTTTAATTTTATGGAACATCTTGAAGGTGTGAAGTGTTCATATATGGCAGACAAGTTAGGTAGATGTTAGTATGAGTTTAGACAGTTTAGGCGCTTGTTCAAGTTGGGTAGATGTTAGTATGATGATGAACTTATAGTAGACCATTAAAGTACCAATTAAATCAATGAAAGAAAACGAAACTGAGCTTCTAGTTGTTCAGACCACATCAGAAACAATCTTTCAAAGATCTAAAAAAAATCTTTCAAAGTCACAAGATTTAGATCCCTGTTTAGACCACATTAGAAACAAAAACACAACATAGAAAATTGGCCTCTACTTTCTATAGTCAAGTTTGAAAACAACTGAAGAAATTTCCTACTCCCTGCATTATGTGACATACTTAGCCAAAATGGATTTGATTGGGATGGGACAAAGTACATGATTACTGTTGATAATGAAAGTGCTTGGAATGAGTATATTAAGGTATGTCATACTATTTACTCATACATAATTGCATTTGTTTTAGTTGTTACATTCAGGAATTAATGATGGTAGTATTTTGTTTTTACTATTACCTTTTATTTTTTAGTCACATAAAGATGCAAGCTGTTTTCGATTCAAAGTGATTCCAAATTGGGATGATATTGTGGATTTGTGTGCAAAAGATCGAGCCACTTGACATAGTGCTGAAACTGCTATAGATGCTAATGACATTATGAGTTTGGAACAAAAAAATGGAAAGTGTAGTGAAGAATCTGAAATTGATTGTTCAAGGGATTTTCAAGGTTTAGAAGAGTTAAACACCGAAAGTCAAAGTGGTGTTTCTCCTCCAACTCATGCTTAAAGGAAAAGAGGACAATCTACAATTTCTTCAACCACACCATCTCAAAAGAGAAGAGTTAGAGATAAGGATGAATTAGCTATTGCTGTGAGTAAGATAGCTGAATCTTTCACTGAATATATACGTTCTTATGAGAAAAAAATAGATGTGAAAGAAGTCATGAATGAGCTGAACATGTTATCAGATTTTGATCGTCATCAAAGGCTCAAAGCTTTGAAGTGGTTAACAGAAAATGAAACTCAATTTTCTGTAGTGAGGAATCTACCTCTGGATGAGAAAAAGGACTACATCTTGATGTTTATGCCTTAGTATAGCCTATTGTTACTTAATTTCTTTTACATGTGATTACTTTATTAGATTGCTTCTCTGTTGAATGAACTTTTTAGTTTGATGGTGGATTTTTATTGTAGATACTGGAACTTCTTAGTTTGATGGTTAATATGTATTTTTTGAAAGTTCAAAGAATTCAGTTGTCATAGCCATTTAATTAGGATTGTTTTTGCATTTCTGTAATGATCATTATTTGCCATGGCGTCTTTCTCTGCTACAGCCTTTGGAAAAATGAAGAAAATTATCCTTTGGCTCTTCTTTCCCTTCCTAATTACTGCTTAGTGGCTATATTTCTTGACAAAATTGGAGAGATGGGCTATGGAAAAAGACTCGTAAAGTGAAGGTTTTGAGGAGTTGTGGAGAAGGAAAAAAACACTGCTACCGTAGCTAGAAGTGGATATTACAAAAAAATTTAGCAATTATGGTTTTTTTTTTTGTCAGATCTTGCTGTATATATATTTTGTATCAAGAAATGAATGTTTTTTTTTTCATTGTTAATAATGAACTGAATAATATATTTAAAATTATTTGGATTATTACAATTCCTCAATCAAATGCTACATCCAAACAATGAATTTGAAAATTTCACAATTAAATTCTAATTTTTAAAATGGTTAGCCAAACAGAGAATTTTCAAATGCTGAAATTTTAAAATGTGGCATTTTAAATTGCTAGCATTTCAAATATTTTAAGAATTTTAAAATTCTTCGTCCAAACGCAACCTTAAGGAAAAAAGATTAAAAGAGCCCTTGTTTGGGAATAAAGATTTTAGTGTACCTTGTGAAGGAAAAAACTCTGAATAATTTATTAAAGATATTGAGTTGAGACTTCAAAAGAATTGTACATAATATTAACCAGCTATCAACAGATATACCTCCTTTTTGGCTTTCTAAAGGATATGCATCTCTATGTGATGTTTGCACTTGTGCATAATCTGAAACAAAGGATTGAGTTCAGAATGAATGGTTGAACATTCCACATCAAAAAGCAAAAAAACCTGCTCTAGACCGAATTTGAAAAACCAAACATATCAACAATGCATGTAATAGGACAACACACCTGGAAATTAGCCAATAGCCAAGACAAGCTAACCAAAGCTTATACAGCCCTCAAGCAAGACTCAGATCTATTCCATATACTTGAGAAGCATATAGCAGAAACTGAAGTTCAAATCAGTCATTCGTTTTGCTTTTCCTCTTCCATCAATTACGATGTCTGGAATCTAAGCCAAATAATAATACCACAAACAATGCTACATAGTAACATTCCTCAGGGCCAAACATGTTATCCCAAGGGTATAACAACCTAAAGAAAGATAAAGAGACTAATAATACTACACCCCTACCGCTGCACCTTATCAGCCTTAAAATATAATAGACGTATAGTCAACTTAGAGAGTGGAAAAATTACTCATCAAAGTACAATTCTTTATTTAACATGGTTCCAATGTGTGTGTGTGTGTGTGTTTGTGTGTGTGAAAGAGAGAGCTTCTTAGAAGGTATATTCTTTAGGTTCTGATGGAACTTGTATACTTAACCTAATGGTTAACTTATATGTTCATGTTAAAATAAACAAGAGACTCTTGTACATTTTCTCATATTCCTTCAAAGGCAGTTCATTGCACTCAAACCCGACACTTTCTTTATGCAACTAAAGTGTACAGAAGTTATCATTTTAATTTTTAAAAAGTCCCTTTCATTGTTCTTTCCATCTCACTCATTCAGTAGTTTCTTATTAATTTTTAAAAAATTAATAAGAAACTTGATATGAAAATGTAGCCAAGAGCCATGTGATCTATTGGAAGAGTGTTGGATTCTTAGTTCCATGACTAGGATTCAATCCTTGGAAACCTCAATTATTAATTAAATAATAAATAAAACGTAAACAAAAATAACAAAATTGCATATTTTGCATAAAACTGACTAAAAATAGTACCTTTTCACAGATGGCCTTTGCAAGGTAACCCTATCATCATCAACATTTCTCATGTCCTCAAACCTACTGCTCTTATTAAATATAGGTCTACTCTGCATTACATTCAAAAATATATTTGTTAATACAACTGGACCAAAAAAGAATTCCAAGGATATACATAAAAAATCTTAAAAATGGAAACTTAACAAACAAAATTTGATGAAACTAAAGTTGAAATTTTTTTCTGAAATCACAAGCACTAAAAATTCAGCAATCAAAACTATACTTGTATAGGCAACAAAGTAATGCCTGAAAAATTAAAACGTAAAGCCCACGAGGCATGACTGTTGCTGATATAGATCCAAAGAAGATAAGAAAGCAATAAGGAAAACTTTGGCATATAAAAAACAAGAGCAATAACCAGAACATTACCCATTTATCGACAAAATCCTTAGCAAGTTTCCTGTTCGAAGTGGTTTCCTTATCAGATTTTGATAAAAACATAATGACCTGCCCATAAAATTTGTGGAGAAAGAGCATAAAAAACCAATCCAAGACGCTTCAAAATACAAAGCTGAATATGATTGTTGCTATAAGTTGGTTCCTAACTTTTCCAAGACCACTTCTCTTTAGCTGCTCCCTTCTATCATTCTGCTCTAGATCAATTGGGAACTGTATGAGAAAACAACACTTCAGATTTTCATGTGAGAGGATGTTAGGGCAATAACCATTCTTACAAAGGCCACAACAAAAAGAAGGCCAGTTTATACATCAGTCAGAATCTTCAAAATAGCTGCTCGGATATTTATATTTGGTAAGCTTCCATCAGGAAGGGGTTCAAGCCAATTTTTCAACAAGGTTAATACTCCATGATCTAAGAATTTTGGTTGAAGCTGCTTCCTGCATAAAGAGTAATTTAAAAAAGATGAGAATGATCATTTCTAAATAAATACAAGCACGCCACATTAACTTGGCAAGCAGCTTACTCTGAGAGAATCTCAGTTAGAAGTGGCAACTTCTTGAGTTCATTAATTGTAGGCTTCCCTCATCTATTAAGCTCTGCATCTTCTTCAGTAATTAACTTAAGCTCAGCCATGACACTCTCAACTAGCAATGCGATTTCTGCAGGACTTTTCTCATTCTTCTTCCTTTTCTTATCCATCTTAAATAACTCCTTAATCTTTGGATCCTTTTCATCTTCCTCTGCCTAAAAGATCATAAAAGCGAACCAAATAACTATAAACAAAACGTCTTCATATTACATTTTAAGCAAGCACTGAATTTGTAATTCTAAGTACATAAATCTACAAATATCATAGCAAATCCAGTTTCCTAAAGCTCTTTATCAACATGAAGATAGATGATTGACAACCCAAGGGGGGTTGGGTACGCCTGTAAGAGCCTCGTCCGATCACTAGGCCGTCGGCGAGCATCCCCTTGGCGATCCACGCCCCAAGTTTACTCTTACAACATCTTCAAGGCCTCGCCCGTATCACCAAGCCGACGGTGAGAATCCCCTAGGCTCCTCGTCCCAAGTTTGCCTTGACAGCGAGAGTAGGCGGTCGCCCAACACTCAGCAACAATGTATTGTCCGCTCTGGGAGATCGCCCACCTTTACGGCTTTACATCAAGGCTCCTGAAGAACTCAGGATGATGCCTTGAGCGCATTTTCTGAGGCTCGAACCCTGGCATCCTTAGATACCTGAGCCTCACACTCATGATACCATTAAGACAAGTTGTCTCAATGGTATCATGAGTGTAAGGCTCGGGTATCTAAGGATGCCAAGGTTCAAGCCTCAGAAAACGCGCTCAACGAATCATCCTAAGTTCTTCAGGAGCCTTGAGGTAAAGCCGTGAGGGTGTGCGACCTCCCAGAGCGGACAATACGTTGTTGGTGAGTGTTGGGCGACCGCATACTCTCGCTGTCAAGGCAAACCTAGGGCGAGGAGCCTAGGGGATGCTCGCATCGGCCTGCTGATATGGGTGCGTTTTTATGTAAGAGCCTCGCCGATCACCAGGCCGTCGGCGAGCATCCCCTTGGCGATCCACGCCCCAGGTTTACTCTTACAACATCGCAAGGCCTCACCCGTATCACCAGGCCGACGGCGAGCATCCCTTAGGCTCCTCGCCCCAGGTTTGCCTTGACAGCGAGAGTAGGCGGTCGCCCGACACTCACTAACAACGTATTGTCCACTCTTGGAGGTTGCCCACCCTCACGGCTTTACCTCAAGGCTCTTGAAGAACTTAAGATGATGCCTTGAGCGTGTTTTCTGAGGCTTGAACCCTGGCATCCTTAGATACCCGAGCCTTACATTCATGATACCATTAAGACTTGTCAAGGCAAACCTGGGGCGAGGAGCCTAAGGGATGCTCGCCATCAACCTAGTGATACGGGCGAGGCCTTAACGATGTTGTAAGAGTAAACTTGGGGCATGGATCGCCAAAGGGATGCTCGCCGACGGCCTGGTGATCGGGTGAGGCTCTTACATAAAAACGCGCGTTTTTATGTAAGAGCCTCGTCCACCCTTACAGCTTTACCTTAAGGCTCCTTAAGAACTCAGGATGATACCTTGAGCGCGTTTTTTGAGGCTCAAATCCTGGCATCCTTAGATACTTGAGCCTTACACTCATGATACCATTGAGACAACTTGTCTTAATGGTATCATGAGTGTAAGACTCAGGTATCTAAAGATGCCAAGGTTTGAACCTCAAAAAACGCACTCAAAACATCATCCTGAGTTCTTTAGGAGCTTTGAGGTAAAGCCGTGAGGGTGGGCAAGGCTCTTACAACGTCGGATATGGTGTCGGGAGACTTGAGTACACCAGATTCTAGTGCAGTTGAGGCTGCGTGCGACGGATCTGGTGCGACTGTGGCTAGAACATGACGACCAGAGGGTGTCCGCTATTGCAAGAGCTCTGGAGCTGAAGTGGCGAGGTTGTTGAACGTAAGAAGTGCTTGGGACTTGCCGACGACTACAGTTTTCGAAAGGGTTTAGGAGTGGGACTCAACCGATCTGGGTTGGATTTGGCAGTGCTAGCTAACTGTGTTTAGTTTAAGGAGTGAGTAAAAAATAAAAATGTGGTGGAAGTAGGGATGGCAATGGGTACCCTATAAACGGGTACCCGGCACTACCCACCCCGATTAAATAGGATTAGGGTAGTATATAATCGGGTTCGGGTAGGGTTCGTGTACCCACTACCCGAACCCGATTAGAAATAATAATTAATTAATATGATATTTATATTTTTTATGTATAAATTATTTATTATTGATATTGTATTTAATTAAATTAATTCATCAAATATCATAATTATGACTTTTAACTTTAATTTATATTTATTAGTTAAATTAAATTTATTAACTTAATTTTTTTAAATAAATTATTCCAAAATTGATTTTAAATTTAAATTTGAAAGTCATACTTTGACTTAATAAACGGGTATTTAACGGGTTCGGGTAGTTAAATGGATATTTTTTATTTTATAGGGTTAGGATAACACAAATCAAAATAAACGGGTAGTTAATCGGATTCGGGTTTTATATATTCTAATCAAATTCGGATTAGGGTATTCCAAAATTAGCGGGTACCCGACCCGTTTACATTCCTAGGTGGAAGGTGTAAAATAAATTATGGTTTTTGGGAAGGCGGGAGGGAAAGTAAAGCGGCAAACCGACAACAAGCAACACTCATTTCTAAATTCCAATTAGATTTTGCGATGGGTATTTGGGTGGGTAGGTAATTGGGTAGTGGTTATGGGTGGGTTTATGGGTTATTTAATGAATTAAATTAATCATAAAATTTAAAAATATGAGATTATTATAATTATTTAAATTAGTTGTTATAAAAGTTTAGGGATTTAATTTAAATTTGAAAATTTAGGTTTTGGTGGGTTATGGGGTAAAAGAATTTTTTTTAAGTAGGGTGTTATTTAATTGTTATTTTATTAATTTCTAAATTAACTGATTAAATAAACTATTAAAAGTTAAAGAAAATCTTTAAATATACTAATAATCTAATATCTATATATTTTTTAATATAATTTCTTATACATTATAATAAAATTTAAAATAAATTATAATATTTAATTATCATAAGTATGTATGAGATAATTTATATAAGTTAATATTACATTGTAATATGTGCATGTTACAATCTTATCATAATGATTTGTATATTATAATTATTATAATCTCTTATCATGCATACATTATCATAATAATTTTATACATATTAATGTTACATTGAAATATGTGCATCTTACTATCTTACCATAATAATTTGTATATTATATATTATAATAATCTCTTGTCATGAATATCTTATAATAATAATTTGTACATGGTAATGTTACTTTGTAATATGCGTATATTACTATCTTATTATAATGATTTGTATATTTATATTATAATAATCTCTTATCATCTATATCTTATTATAATAATTTGTACATACTAACGCTACATTGTAATATGTGTATCTTACTATGTTATCATAATAATTTGTATATTATATATTATAATAATATCTTATCATGAATATCTATTATCATAATAATTTGTACATATAAATGTTACATTGTAATAGTCTTTTACTCTTATTATGTGATATAAAATAAAATATAAATCTCTTAAAATATACTATTGTTTTTAATTTCAATTATTTTTCATTTAATCTTTTATTATAGGTTTAGAATATATATTATTTTTAATTTCAAACATATAATTTCATATAATATATTCATATAATTGAGATTAGCTTGATTAATGGCAATATTTATAATCTCTTATAATAAAACAATATACAAATACATATATATACAATATAATAAAATTTTGTGTATATATATATATATATATATATATATATAAACAAATAAAACTCACTTAAAAAATAAATTTTTATATAATTATTAATATATAATTATATATTTTATAACAAATGTGAATATCGCAAAAAATTAAAAAATAAATAATTCCTGTCAAGTAATAAAAACATTAAAATGTAAAATTTTATAAGTCATAAATATTTATTAAATTTTAACTTTAATTTAACATTTCTATTATATTTTTATTTAACTATATAAAAAATCAAATTAATTATTACATTCAAAATTATAAAAATATTTATAACTTAAAAATTTTCAAAATAATTGACTAAGCCCGCTAAACTAGCCCGGTTAAAACTGAACCGAAACCAAAAATAACCAAACTCGAAAATACCCGAAACCGAAAATGCCCTAAACTGAGAAAACCCGAAACCGAAAAAATCCGAAATCAATAAAACCTGAGCTCGAAAAAACTCAAACTCGAAATAACCCGAACCCGAATATAACCAGGACCGAACCAGCCCGTTTGCCACCTTTATGTTCAGATGGGCTCAAGACTGAAAATGTTGTGTACAATGGTGTAATAAAATATAATATGGTGATTTTGAGGTTTAAAATCATTGAATTATATTATTTTAAAATATTTTGTAAATGTGGAAAACAAATTGGTAAATGACAGATACGTCCCGAGAGCATTTTCGTAAATTACGCCCAAATTGGGACGAAGTAAAAATATCATGATATTCTATATGAAAAGGAGAATAAGATAGTGTCATAAGATTTATTGAATCAGTCGTTAAATCAGAAAATTTCGCTGGCGGTCCATGAGGGTAAAATCGTAATTTCTCACTATATGTGCACCACTCGTTGACGAAACCATTTCCAATCATCAAGATATATTAAATAAGAATATTTGGTGATGGAATCCGAAATTTTGGAGTGCTTTTACATAGTTTTTACGACTACGAAAGCTTAAGGGTAAAATTGTTCAAAATTTTCATAACGAAGGGCATTTTGGTAATTTTGCCCCTATCTAGAATATTCTCCATTATTCTTTCTTTCTTCAGCTGGTCACCCCACTCATCTTCAACCTCACCCACATCCACCATTAGGGAAGAAAAGAAGAAGAAAAAGAAAAGAAAGCAAAAATCACCAAAAATCATACTAAAACATCATCTTTTCAACTAACCTATTTCTAGCAAAATTGATTCTTATCCTTTGCTCTATAAAACCCAACTAAGAACACATTCAATAAATGAAAATTCAAGAAGAAAGTAGGGGAGGAAGATTCGGTCAAGGTGAGTCTTCATGGTGATTTTACATTTCTTTAGAAACTAATGTTGGATTCTTATGTTTTTCATTGTGCTAAGCCTAGATCTAACATTAGTTTTGCTTAAAACCAATTTAATCATGATGAAAGGGCACCTTGGGGTTTCGGTTGGGATAAGGGCATGAAGAAATCATTGTGAAACTTGCATGAAAATGGTGCCAAAATGCATAATGGACTTAGATAAACAATGTGGTAAGCATAGATTAAAGAAATGCCATGGGAATCTCCTTAGGTACCATTCAGTCATGAGGTTTTGAACAGGTTAGGATGCTGCATTTTATCATTTTAATATGCCAAATTAATGCAGAAATTAAGAGAAGAAGACTGATGAAATCGAATCTGAAATCAGAGCTAAAATAGAGAAGTTAAGTTTTACAATCGGTGTAATTTACACTGGTTAGGCATAGGTAGTATCCAATGTGTCTTCATTTAGTGGAAGTTAATAGCTCTAAAATAAGAAGAAAATTAATGAAAATTTTTGGTGAAATTGTTTTGCAACCAAGATAGATAGATTTCGAGTGGTGCTATCGAAAGAGTCGGTAATATGAGACAAGTAAGGGATCAATGTGTAAGCCGTAGGGATATATCGAATGCATGATTTTGATAAGTATAATTTTATGAAATTATTTGGTATTGAACTGCATTTGCAAATCATGCAAATCTGTGGTTTACTGTTGGTATAAATACTGTGTTTAAGTGCAAGGAGGTTATGGTATTCGCAGCCGTTCTGCTATCGAAATTTCCTCAAAAATTTTTTAAAATATCATGAAATATATTATGTGCATAGAATAAGTGAAATTTTGTGTTTTGGAATTTATTTCCAATAATAAAATATATTAAATTTAAATATTCGTGTAATTAAATTTTATTAAAGTGAGATGTCAAATACGTTCTTTGAAATATTTCACAATTATTTAGAATGTTTATAAATTTTCTCACTGAAACATGAATATTTTATTGACTATTTTTACTATACTGTTAATTATGAATTTAAATACCTTTTTGGAATTTTATTAAATTTTAATGATATTTGTTTAAATTCCTTAAAGGTATTTTCACTGTAATTGAAATGTTTTGAAACTGTTAGGCCCCATATCATGCTCATGTGTATTATTGTACTGTACTGTTACTGTGGCTAATAAACCTGCCAAGTCATCAGTAGTCCTAAGGACACCTGGCAAGTGTACTCTGAGGACACTTATAAACTATGGCCATAAATCTTACTGTTTACTGTTCCTGTTCCCTACGGAGATTATAGCATGATATATCGAGGGTGATGCCTAGTCTCCACCGACTGTTTACTGTTACTGAACTGTAAATCACTATTAACTATTTTACCAAACTGAGAACCACTGTTTACTATTACTGAACTGAGAATTACTGTTAATTGTTTTACTGAACTACTATTTACTATTTACTGAATTGTATTAAATTGTTACTGTTTACTGAATTGAAAGTGTTTTATGGAAATTATTACTGGTTTTGAAAAGTTTATTGAACTATTATTGTACTTTGAAAATTCAAGTTTTTATCGTATTGAACTGTTTTTACACTATTTACTGAACTGTTACCATATCAATACTGAACTATTTTACTGTTACTGCAAAGAGTACTGTACCAAACTGTAATTGAAGTGTTTTACTGAACTGTTAACATTTCAAAATGAACATTTTATTGTCTCTAAAACCTATATGGTTTACTGAAACCTCTACTGTTTACTGAACTGTTACTGTTTATTGAAAACTATTACTATTACTAATTTGTTACAACTGAAAGTGTTACAAAGTAATCACTCTTAAAGTGAAATTGTTTACTGAACCGACTCGTCATTGTTTTATTGAAATGTTACTGTGTTAAATTCAATTTCCATTGTTTTTCGTACTATCATAGTATTATTACTGATAGGGGTGTTCATTCGACTAAATGATTTCGGTTAACCGACCGACCGAATTAATTTTGGTTAAATGGTCGGCCACCGAAATAATTTCGGTCGGTTAACGAAAGTGATTTTTTTAAAAGTTCGGTTATCGGTTAATTCGGTTCGAAATGTGAAATTAACCGATTAACCGAATTAACCGATAAATATTATTTGCTTTCATGCATGTTGAGCACCATGTTCATTATGAGATTCTAATGTATTAACAAGTGAGTCTAACTTGAGATTGCAAATGCAATATGTTTTGGTGTTATAATGGTGTTATAATGATTGTAACTTGTAAATGGAATATGTTAATTGTTGAGTGCAGGACTGGAATTGATCTTATAATAGTTAAATTGATTGTAAATGAGTCTATTTTGGTGCTATAATGGTGTTTTGTTCAAGAGCTGGAATTGTTTTGGGGTGAAAGGAAGAGGTTTTTATATAATTTCGGTTAATCGGTTAATTAATCGATTAACCGAATTTTATTTCGGTTCGGTTAATATAAAATTACAAACTTCAGTTCGGTTAACGAAAATAAAAATACAAATTTCGGTTAATGTCGAAAATGAAAATTTCGATTCGAAAATTAACCGACCGACCGTTTGACCACCCCTAATTACTGAACTGTTTCTATACAGTTACTATTGTTAATTAAACGATTTATTGTACTATTTCTACTGCTGTTACTGTAAGAGTTTTCAAGTGGTTACGGAAGTGTTTAAGTAAATGGTTTTATTACCATTTATTTATTGAAACTCTATTAAATTGTTTTATATCGAAAATTTAACAGTTACTCTCTATAGTTGCTTCTAGGTTTCCGGGACAAGATAGGTATTTCAAAATACCTTCCATACTCCATCCAGTTGCATGGCCGACTATAGTATCCTTCCATTTACTGTGCCTAGGGAACTGTTAGGAAAATAAAGTTTTCTAGCATATAGACTTCATTATATCAGCCTTGCATATGATTCCTTTACTGAGCACATTTCACTCACCCCTTTATTTTCCACTCCACAGGTTATTATAAATGGTTAAAAAGGGGTATACATTAGAGGATATTGGCTACGTTCTTATTTACTCGAGACTGTTTGGGTCAACTGAGAGGTATTTGTACTTTCTTTTATACATTCAATTGGATTGTACAATACTACTTAACTTGTAATATAAAAACAGGGAATGTAAATTGTAAGAAAATAATGTTTAATTTCATATTCTGAATTTCTATAAATTGTTTATAGTTTTACTGTTTATCACTGTTACTGTACAAGTGTAAAGGCATCGCAAACAGCCCAATCGAAATTTATATGTAAAATGTGTTAATTACTGTACATTTTGAGTGTTACAGCTAGCTACAGTGAACTAAGTCTTTATTGATAGAGTATTAGGGATTCAGCCTAGTCTCAAAGTTGATATAATATACTATCTAGAGTTTGGTTTTATTTGATATGAACTTTAGACTTAACATGATTTTACAGTATATGAGAAATGTTTTGAGGTTGTACATGTTTTAGACATGCTATAAAAGTAAATATGGATGTTTTGGGACATTACATGTTTTTAAACATGCTTTAAAAGTACACATAATATGATTTGTGAATTGTACATGATTTAGTCATGTCTTAAAAGTAAACATGAAATGATATGAGATTTTATATGTTTTGAACATGTTTTAAAAGTATATATAATATGATTCTCAAGATTGTATATGCCTCATATATGATTATATGTCAAACGCGATATGATTTGTAATGATAGTCGTTTTATATAGTAAATCTTGCATAATTTTGAGTAATGAATCATAACTTAACAATGTGTTTTCTACATGATGTCATGACCTTATACTATACATGAACCTAAGATTTATATGAAGAGTGCCATGACTATATACTACATGTGATAATATCTTTTCACATAAAAGTGAGATGATTTAATACAGTACAAGAGCATAAATTTTTTTATGATAAATGACTTGATTTGATACTGTGTTTAATCATGGTATTCATATGAGATGTAACATGACATGAGATTGATATGAGCACAGTTTAGTACCATACGATGTTAGAATTATATATGATGCACTATGCATGATATATTATGGTATAAGGACAAGGGGGTTAAAAAACTAATTGAATTTATACGATCAGAGCTTTATGTAATAGATAGGTGCCAGAACGGGGATGATAAGGTATTTTCAAATACCCTTACATCGATACCATAAAACTCTTGCCCACTTATAGACTTTAGGGCATGATCTGAGATGTTTTGATAAACAATTACAAATGGAATATGATATGAGAATCTTTACTTAAAAGTTTAATGCATTTGCATTAGAATAATGTAAGTCAATTCTTCACTTATATAAATGACATATTGAGCCCTCGCTCATTAAACGAAATTAATTTCTCCCACAAATTGGTCTCAAGTTAGGATGGCACGTTTGTACAATCCCGGCGATTGAGTAGTGTCTCAACTCCCAAAGGCTTTGCCTCGAATGTTCTGGTATGGTAATATTATTTTTTGCATATGCTTTTACTTGCTGGTAATTTTGTACAAAACTGTATAATGGGATGTAAACTAAGATAATGAATGATAGATATAAAATCTTGATGCTACATGATATGTATGTGAGAAGTAGTTGTGGATATTAAGACTATGAAAATGATACCTATTTGATGAGTATAAAGTGGATTGTGGGAAAGATTGATGGGCAGCATTGTGATAAAGAAATCTAAATTGCAAGTGGTTAATTAGGGAAAACCTCAAAATATAAGGGGGATATTTTCAATCTGTTTCTAAGTAGGAATGAGTTATAGGTTAAAAATGATCACTGCCTGCCTTAGAGAATGATTTAATTCACTTTGGAATTAAAGAATAAATGAAATTTGCTTAGCAACTACATTAGCACTGAATACAAACTGCAAAACAAAAAGGAAAAATTTAAGTCGTAAATTTCTTAACTGAAATAAGTGTAAGTGTCAAGTGTACGTCACGACTTCCAGGTCATGACATAAAGTATTTCAAAGTCAACATTTTTATTAATATCAATTGGACTTGCATTTTTAAATAAAGCTTATAGAAGATAACCTTTTAAGATAATCTTTTGGTTTGAGAAATACTTAAATATCAAAAGTAAATTTAATTTATAAAACACGTTTAAATACATTTAAACTTTTTTCATTTCAAAACACTTATCAATTTAAAGTTAGAATCAATATTCAATACACCGTCAGTGGAGTTTTTTGACCTCACAAACAACGTTAGGATAATTACACATGTCCTATTTTATTTTTTTAATTTTTTTAATATTTTTAAAAGACATGTGTCATCAACCTAACTCCGCTTATAAAGTTAAAAAACTGCACAGACAATGTATCAGATAATTATCCTTAAAGTTAATACTTTCCATACCTATAACATATTTTTAAAAATTTTCTTTGGACTGCCCTTCTTGTCACTTAACGAATGCTCGGAGGAAAACTTTCTTTCCCTTAGCCTATTTTTGCGTACAGAGCATCTTCCGCTTAAGAGCGAGGCTGCTTCTTGTTATTGGTCGTTTGTTTTACCAATGCTTCCTAATTTAAGAGCAAAATTTCTAACTCAATGAGTAAAGGTTGATTTTTTCACCCTTGTAACGAAGAGATAAAGAGCATAAACTCTTTTCGTAGTCCACGAAATATATAACAAAACGTTCAACGTTCATGGGCTCCTCTATATAAATTCTGAAATTTCAACACAAAAGGCTATAATTTTTAGAAAATATTTTGAAATTGAATAGTTTTCTTTAGTCATCCAAAGGTTCACTCTCTAAGAACATCAGCTGCATCATATTATTTTTATTGAGCAACCATTTATATGCCTCTTGCACTTGCTTTAACGATGATACATTGAGAACATGCTCGAACTAGTCACGAAGTAGGTAAAGAAAATAACGTTTTCCCACACATAATTTTCCTTTCTCCCAGAACCAACATTTTAATACGTATCTTTTCAAAATACAGCTTAATCATGAAAGATAAGCTATTAAGCTTCCATAAATCCAGCCCTTTTAGATAAGCTTCCATGCATAGCTTCCCGTAACCATAATTGATATGGACAAGCTTTTCTATAGAGGCATCATTTCTACCATTCATCTTTAGTGAATGACAAGATCAAACACTTGATAGGCAATTTGGTTCGGATACCATGCATGTAACAAATTTAAAGAAAAAACAAACCAAACAAGTGACATATTTTTCTTAAAAAAAAACTATTTAACAAAAATTGAGTTATAGTTTTTGCTAATATTATATTTTTAGCAATTATGTATACTAAAAATATCCTAAAAATTCTATCAACGATTGGATTTGAATCCTTTTTCTTCCATGTGAGGTGAAGCTTTTGAATTTTAAATGTGAGCACTAAGAGGTTTGGCGTCATATTTGTTTTTCTTTTGTCACTTTCTATTTTTAATTTTAGTTTAAAAAAACTGCAACAGAAATATATTTGGTAATTTTTTTATTTTCAGAAAACCAAAACAAAACCAAAAATTTTCAAAATGGTTGGAAATAAGAATTTATTGTTTGCATTATTTTCAAAAATATGTTTTCGTGTGAGAATTTATATTTCTATACATATTAAGTGAACACTTATCATATTGAACTATATTTGATAGCCGAACCATAACTTTTCGATTTCTGGTATAGTGAGATGAGCTTTCATACGAGCAAGTACTTGGGCCTTGCGAGAGCGCACACCTATCCAGAAATCTTTGAATCATCATATATTGATGACATATGGCTTCAAGTAAGACTTTTGAACTCATTTAATTACTTTTACGACTTATCTCTAAAAATGTGCAACAAACCAAAAAATGACAATTTTGTGAATAGGTCACTAGACTAAGTGGTCAAAACAAACATTGTGGTTTGACTTTAGGGGTCCAAATGAGTTATGTCAAACCTTAAAGGTGTTATATCAAGCACTTATCGAAATTTATAAATTTAGAATTGAACAAGATCGAAGTAATTCTTAAATGAGTAAAACCGAGTGAAAATCCTAGTGTTATATGCTTTATAAGGGTGCCATAGTTTGTAAGTATGAATGGTGGAATGGCAATTGGTTAGTGATTGATATCTATATATAAATGGTTTGCCAATACTGCCTAATAAGGGCTATTTGCATGTGATATATATATATATATATATATATATATATATAAGTGAATGAATGGTGATAGGAAGAGGAGATGGATATTGGTTTTACCATGTTTATGCAAGGTTGGGAATAGAGATAATCTTGTTGCAGTTGGTTTTAGCGTGATGGAGATCCAAGCTCACAAAGCTCAAGTCATGTTCGTGATGATCGTGATCCTTTAAGTATCCATGGAGGTCCAATTACAAGAGCTAAATCAAAGATAATGCAACAAGCCTTGGCTGGTTTCATTGATATTGCTAGAGAGAAAGCCCAACAAAGCTTGAGCATGGAGGATGATAAAGTCTTCTACAACATGATCCAAGCCCAAGTTCAACCTTCTTGAAGATACACAAGTATTAGGCCGGAATGCAAATTAGGCTAGATGCATATTTTATTTAGTTAAGTATTATTGGGCTGGACATTGTCTTAATTTAATTTAAGCCCAATTCCTTTTTAAATAATAGATTTTGTAGGACTTCTATTACTTGTGCTGCAAGTTAGCTAGTTGCCTATAAATAGTTATGTAACCCTTTGGGTAGAACACAATTGATTTTAGTAATAAAATTGAGAGACTTCTTCTCTTTGGTTCTCTTGAGAACTCTTGAACTTATCAAGGTCTTCCTTGTGGCGTTCTTCTACCTTCCACCAATATATACCATAGGTTCTTGCTTTTCTAAGCAACGGGTCTTGGTCCAATACCATAGGTTCTTGTGTTTCTACACAACGGGTCTTGGTTTTACTTCTAATTTTTGTTTTCCTTTGCTGCGTTTTTAACTTGTTATTGTTTTTCTTCAAGTGTTCTTCGTCTTCTTCATTGAACCTCATTTTCTTTCGGTGAGGTCCATATCATTTGGCATCAGAGCTTAGGTTCAATTTGTGGCAGTCTCGTTTTTGTTTTTTGTTTGTTTTTTTTCTTTGTCTTCTTGTCTTGGATAAACCTTGATCTTGAATCCTTTTCACAAGCCACCGTTCTCTCTCGTTCCTTGCCACACAAGCTACTACCAAAACTAGCTTGTTTTTCTCAAAAGTTGCCTTGTTCTCCAAGTAAACCTCTTCTTATTTTTTAGACTTTTTCTTTTTCTTCATTGTTTGTTAACTTTAGTAAAAAAAAGAAAAAAAAGAAAAGAAAAATCAATTTAAGAGGGGATTTATTACATCGTGTGTAGCAAGTGCAACATCAAAGGCAATTTGTGGAGGTGTGCTTCATCAAAATCTTGAGGTAGTCGATCTTTCTTAAGCTTTGAGATTTCTTATTTGCCTAATTTGAAAATTCATTGTTACCATTTTACCCTACTGCCTAAAATTATCTTTTGACCCTACCATATAAAAGGACAAAACTACCTCACCTTTGGCTAAACCCTACCCTAATTAAACACCCCAAAACATGCATATTTCCTTCAAGGTTTAGTTTCATTAGAGTCTTTTTAAGCCTTATTGAGTCTTGCAAAGTCTTGTTGAGTCTTCATTGTTTTGTTTTCCCTTGATTAAAATCCTGTGCTCAGCTTGTTTATTGTTGGTTGATAGTTGAATTCCATAAGCTGATTTTTGATTGAGTCTTGCGTTCAATATAGAACCTATAGAGAAAAGTTGTGTGAGGAAAAAAAGGCAAGAGTGTGTGAGTAACATTAGTAGAGAAAAGCCATATTAAAATTGTGTGAAACACGAGTGTGAGTGTTACATTCTTGTGTGTATTGAGTGTAAACACGTGAGGTCATACTTGTCAGGTATGTTTCTTTTACTAACGTTTCTTGCAGGTTACAATTATGTCTTCTAATAGTGAAAAGCTTGCTTTGAGTAACATTGAGATCATGTTCCTAGACATGCAACAACAACTTTCGAGGATAGAGTCGAAGTTGATTAAATATGATAAGTTGGAGCAACATGACGTTGCCTTAGCTAAGGTAAACCAAGATAATGCTCCTTATGCATGCGATAATGTAGCTAATAATAAGTTGGATAGCAATTACGGAGAAGATTTTGATGATGATTCTATGCTGCAATTAAAGGATGATGAGGATAGTATGGAATTACCCATGGATGGAAAGGAATATATAGCATGTCAAACTTTAAGTGTGCTAATGAAAGATGAGGATCAATTGAGATTAAAAGAGAGTGAGAAAAAAATAGTGAGTGAAGATGAGGTTAAGCAAAAAGAGAAAACAATCAAGATTGAGTGTGATGCTTCAAGCATAGGTATCGAAGTTGTTTTAATGCAAGAGAAGCCCCCCATTGCTTTCTTCAGTGAGAAGTTAAGTGGAGCTGGCCTTAACTATCCCATGTACAATAAAGAGATGTATGCATTAGTGAAGACCTTGGAAACATGGCAACACTATTTATGGCCTAAGGAATTTGTCATCCACACTGATCATGTGTCCTTGAAGCACTTGAAAGGACAATGCAAGTTGAACAAGCGTCATGCCAAGTGGATGGAGTTCATTGAAACATTTTCATATGTGATCAAATATAAACAAGGTAAAGAAAATGTCGAGGCTGATGCATTATCTCGAAGGTATACTCTAATCACTACTCTTAATGCAAAACTACTTGGATTTGAGTATATTAAAGACTTGTATGCTACTGATGAGGATTTTGAAAATGTGTTCATTGTATGTGAGAAAACTGGTTTTGGAAAGTTTTATAGGCATGATGGATTCTTATTTAGGGAAAATAGATTATGTGTGCCTAGGAGTTCTTTAAGAGAATTACTTGTTAGAGAAGTCCATAGTGGTGGATTAATGGGACATTTTGGAGTAAAGAAAACTTTAGATATATTGCATGATCACTTCTTTTGGCCTAACATGAAAAGAGATGTTGAAAAATTGTGTGAAAGATGTGTCACTTGTAAACAAGCTAAGTCTAGGGTTATGAATCATGGTCTTTATACTCCATTACCTATTCCTACTGCTCCTTGGACTGACATTTCTATGGACTTTGTTTTGGGGTTACCAAGAACAAAGAGAGGTAGAGATTCTATTTTTGTTGTTGTTAACAGGTTCTCTAAGATGGCTCACTTCATTGCTTGTCACAAGACAGATGATGCAAGTAACATTGCCGATTTATTCTTCAAGGAAATTGTTCATCTACATAGGGTTCCGAGGACCATTGTTTCTGACCGTGATGTGAAGTTCCTTAGCTACTTTTGGAAAACATTATGGGGAAAGTTAGGAACAAAGCTATTGTTTTCAACTACTTGTCATCCACAAACCGATGGTCAAACTGAAGTAGTCAATCGTACTTTGTCCACTTTGTTGAGGTCCATTATTCAAAAGAATTTGAAGAATTGGGAAGATTGTTTGCCTCATGTGGAGTTTGCTTACAATAGAAGTGTGCATTCTACTACTAGTTATTCTCCATTTGAAGTTGTCTATGGTTTTAATCCACTGACTCCATTGGATCTTTTACCACTACCTATTGAGGAGAGAGCTAGTTTGGATGGGAAAAAGAAAGCTGATTTTGTTAAGCAACTACATGAGAAGGTACGTCAAAACATTAAGAAGAAGACTGAGCAATATGCTACTTAAGCCAACAAGCATCGCAAGAAAGTTGTCTTTGAACCTGGTGATTGGGTTTGGGTACATATCCGTAAAGAGAGATTTCCTGCTCAGCGTCGCTCCAAGTTGCAACCTCGAGGAGATGGACCATTCCAAGTGATTAAGAAGATCAATGACAATGCTTATAAGTTAGATCTTCCAGGTGAGTATAATGTTAGTGCTACATTTAATGTTTCTGATCTTTCTCCCTTTGATATTGATGTAGGTGATTCTGATTTGAGGACAAATCATTTCGAGGAGAGGGGGAATGGAGATCCAAGCTCACAAAGCTCAAGTCATGTTCGTGATGATCGTGATCCTTTGAGTATCCATGGAGGTCCAATTACAAGAGCTAAATCAAAGATAATGCAACAAGCCTTGGTTGGTTTCATTGATATTGCTAGAGAGAAAGCCCAACAAAGCTTGAGCATGGAGGATGATAAAGTCTTCTACAACATGATCCAAGCCCAAGTTCAACCTTCTTGAAGACACACAAGTATTGGGCCGAAATGCAAATTAGGCTAGATGCATATTTTATTTAGTTAAGTATTATTGGGCTGAACATTGTCTTAATTTAATTTAAGCCCAATTCCTTTTTAAATAATAGATTTTGTAAGACTTCTATTACTTGTGCTGCAAGTTAGCTAGTTGCCTATAAATAGTTATGTAACCCTTTGGGTAGAACACAATTGATTTTAGTAATAAAATTGAGAGACTTCTTCTCTTTGGTTCTCTTGAGAACTCTTGAACTTATCAAGGTCCTCCTTGTGGCGTTCTTCTACCTTCCACCAATATATACCATAGGTTCTTGCTTTTCTAAGCAATGGGTCTTGGTCCAATACCATAGGTTCTTGTGTTTCTACACAACGGGTCTTGGTTTTACTTCTAATTTTTGTTTTCCTTTGCTGCGTTTTTAACTTGTTATTGTTTTTCTTCAAGTGTTCTTCGTCTTCTTCATTGAACCTCATCTTCTTTCTGTGAGGTCCATATCATAGCGGCATAGTTAGTGATTGTGATAGTTTGGCATGTTGTACATATAACATGAACTCATAAGATTTGAAGTGTTTAGTGAACCATGCCTGCATTGCACAAAGCATACTTGTGCATAGCTGTGAAATTCCCAATTTCCTGTAAATTCTTCATATTTGTAAAGCATTATAAGCTAAAATGATTAGATAAATGTGAAATTTTGATATATATATATATATATATAAATGATGTATGGGACATATGAGGAATAAATGAGATTGAATGGTCAAATAGTCAAGGGATTAATGGCCGGTATGATAAAAGGAAGAAAAGAATTAAATGGGTCAAAGGGGTCAATAGCTGATTTGTGAAAGAGATTAACATGCATTAAATGAAGTTGCATGAGTCACCATCTTCTCTTATCACCCAAGTCGGTAGTAACTCAGCCTCCCTCTCGTTTCCTTCCAAATTTCCTAAGTTCCCAATTGCACTTGCCTTCGCAAACCACTACCTCATGTCATCAAATTGTTAAGCTTCCTTAACAATAAACGATCCTTGTCACTAGCTTAAGCTAAGCTTGTAATATGGAAGGCTGAATCTAAGGAAGTAAGGAGATCAGAATTCCTGTCATTTAGGTTATTGACAAAGGTAAGAGAAGAAGTTAGTTCTTTCAATTATGTTTGTGATTTGGGTTTATGTGATGTTGGTATAGTAAGCTTATAGTGTTAAAATGAAATAAAGCTAAAGGTTGAAATTAATATGATGTATGCAGCTTTGAAGAAGTGAAGGAAAGGAATTGGTGCAATTAAGCGATTACGTGTTTCAAAGTAATCAAGGTAAGGAATTTATGTAACAGACGTACGGTGGCTACGTCCGCATGTTTTTAATGGTTTTGGAATGAAGTACCGGCTGTTTTAAGTTAGGAATGCTGAATTTCGTGTTTTACTCCTAGTTACCAAAATGCTAGGAGCAGCCGACTGCCTTAAGTTGCAGTCGACTGCTTAGAGACAACCAAAGCGAAGATTTCCCGAAAATCTACTCAAACCAATCGACAATTATATAAGCTAGTTGACTGCTATTTTCCAGAAAAGCATTCTATTTCAAACCCAGCCGACTGCCTATAAAACCAGTCGACTACCCTGTTTTCAGAAGCATTCTGTTTGCGAAACCAATCGATTGCTATATGATCAGTTGACTGCATTTTTTCGAAAAGCATTCTGTTTCAAAACTAGTCGGCTGCTATAAGTGACCAGTCAATTGCCCCATATGTTTTCAAAATTTCAAAATATCAAAATTTATAAAAGAAAATAATTTTGATAAATGAAAATATGCAATAGCAGTCGACTGCCCTATAAGACCAGTCGACTGCCCCCTTCGAAAAAAGTTTTGAAACTTATTTCAGAAAAAGATAATTGTCATTACAAAAAGCTATATGACAAATATTTTGAGACTATGAAGTACTTAATGATTATGCACTTTTGTATATGTACATGGCTGAGGAGCTCTAGTCTAGCCCTCAATGCCATAGATATCACCTGACTAGTGCTCATCATGGCCCACCGACACTTGGCCATTTGTCTCTGTTATATAATTGGCTAAGGGAGGATTCCTGGACCCTACAGGAGTACGCCACCGTTATTCAGTGCATAATTCCGTTAAAATGCAAATAGTCTCTCTGTTAATTGAAGCATTTGAGTATAAGATGTTTTGAAGAAAGCATATGATGTTTTTAAGAAAGCATTTGATGTATGTACATGCAATTTCAAAAGAATAAAGAAATCGAAAGTATTTGAATGACTTACATATGATAAGCTGAAATAAGTATATGATGTATGTTTTCACATGATATATGCTTTATAATGATTTTTCATGACATTATAGAGCAAAGTAGGAAAACTGCATATAGAGGCATAGTACGCTCTTTTACATATATTTCTTACTGAGTTTAAACTCACCCTTTTACGAATATTTTTCATACAGACTACTTGAAGTGATTTTCGCTCCAAATTAAGGAACTTGCCTTTGAGGTATCCAAGTGTACCTTTGAGATACACTTCCGAATAACAGTTAAAGGTATGCTTGTGTAATCGTGTAAATCAAACAGTATTACAGTACATTAATATTTATAAGAGTTTTGGGGATTTAGGTATGTAAGATGTGTAAGATCCTGTGGGAAGGAATGATATGTATATATATCATTATTATGTTTTATTTGAAAACAAATTCTTTATGATGAACTATTAAATATCTAGTTTGAGAAGAAAAAGAATGAATGGCATTGACGGACGAGTCTAATCAAGTTATATGAAAAAGAGAAAAAAGTTATAGGTGACTGTGTAGTGACTGGGATGTCACAAATTGGTCTCATAGCATATTTGACTGATGTTTGTCAGTGTCAATAAACTAGAAATAGTGTATATCCCCAATGTATTGTACTTCTCTGAATACATATGCATAGTATAACTGTTTATAGTTATACTAAATAGCTCAATTTTGTGATTTTATCGATAGAATGAGCTCATGTAGAAGAGGTACTGGTAGAGGAAGAGGAAGGGGTCGTGTAGAACAGCCCCCAGTACAGTCTCCTCCTCCATCTCCACCGTATAACCCGAACACTAGGTTAGCGAAAATGGAAAAGCATATGGAGAATATGACCGCGATGTTCAAGCAATTTATGTCGAACTTCCCAAACGTGGCCACTAGTGCACCAACAGCTACCCCTACCGTTCCTCCTACTCCTACAATACAGCCCCCACCAGCACAGACAGAGTTACCCCCACCAGTCCCAGCTACTGAAAGACGGGATCATAAGGCTTATTGCAATGTGACTTTGATCAAAGAATTTAAGAATCTGGATCCGCCTAAGTTTAAGGGGGATAAAGATCTATTGGCCGCAAAGAACTGGGTAAAGGCGATCACTAAATATTTTGAGTACATGACATGCTCCGAAAGGGAGAAGGTGGGCTTGGCTTCTTATCTATTGGTAGACGATGCAGAGTATTGGTGGCAGGCCACTCGGACCATATTGGAGGCTCGATATGCCGAGGTTACGTCGGATAGATTTTTAGAGGCCTTTAATGAGCAGTACATCCCACGCACTGGTCAAACTAGGTTGAAGATAGAGTTTCTCCACTTGACTTAGGGAACGATGTCAGTTAATCAGTACGAGTCGAAGTTCATCTCTTTAAGTAGATTCGACCCAGAGATCCTAAGGAGTGAAGGGCACAAGATGTACCGGTTTATTGAAGGATTGAAGTCCCCCATCCGATCTAAGCTATATCCTATGGATATCACCACTTATGGAAAGGCAGTCCATAAGGCTCAGTCGTGTGAGCAGGACTATGAGCTCCATCATGCTAATTTTCGAGCTAAGGGTAAAGGCAAAGAACCGATTAAGCGGAAGTCAGACGAGAAAGCCTTGAGTGATAGGTATCCATATAGGAGAAGTAGACGTTATGAAAGAGTTTCGATAGGTAAGCAAGTAAATTATAAGAAAATGAATTCTGTTTAATTAAATGATTATATGAAAGTATATTGAATTTCGGAGTTATGATGGTTATGAAACAAGAACTCCTAGACTCACCGGGATCAAGATAAGTGATGAGAGATCCCGACATTCAGCGGGTAGTACCGCTAGCTCACCGAAGAGTACGATGCAAATATGTGAGCAATGCGAGAAATTTCATGGATCACAACCATGCCGATTAGCAAGTGGTGCTTGTTTTAGGTGTGGTGAGCATGGACATATGATTAGAGATTGTCCCAAGAGGAATCAGAGGGTGTCTGAGGAATCAGAGAAGACCCCTCCACCATAGCCTAAGGCCACAGCGGCAGAGAAAGGAAAGAAAGCTGTGACTCAAGGACGAGTATTTGCCATCGATGAAGAGTCTGCCGATGCTTCGTCTAAAGTGATTAAGGATAAGATTCACCTCTTTGATATAAGTGTGACTGCATAGTTTGATCCAGGCTCTACGCATTCATTTATTTCACCTATGATTGCTATGAAAGTACCTGTTGAGCCTGAGCCTTTAGGACAATTGCTACAAATAAGGACTTCATTTAGGGAATCCTAAATGACAGACATAATATATCGTAGTTGTAAGCTACGGGTAGGAGAAATAGAATCAATAGCTGACCTAATCCTACTAAATATGTATGGATTTGATGTTATTTTGGGAATGGATTGGTTAGCTAAGAATCATGTGATATTAGATTGTTATGCTAAGAATGTAATCTTCTCTTCTCCCGTTAGCTATGTCATAAATTTTAGGGTTGTTTAATACAAAAGCATATTTGCTTGTTTGGGTTATTTAAGATTAAATTGATAGAAGTATGCATTGCTATGTGAAGGATTTATAGCATATGTTGTGAACGTAGATCAGAAACATCCCAGACTTCACGAGATTTCGGTAGTCAAAGATTTTTTCGATGTGTTTCCGGATGATCTTCCAAGACTTCCTCCAGATAGGGAAATCGAGTTTACGATCGATTTGGTGCCAAGAACTGAGCCCATTTCTAGATCACCCTATCGGATGGCGTTAATAGAATTGGAAGAACTAAAGAAGCGGCTTCAGGAGTTACTAGATAAGGGGTTCATACAACCCAGCGTATCCCCTTGGGGTGCTCCTGTGCCATTTGTCCGAAAGAAGGATGGTAGCATGAGGCTATGTATAGATTACCAATGGTTGAATAAGGTGACAATTAAGAACAAGTATCCTCTTCCCAGGATTGATGACCTTTTTGATCAGCTTAAGGGTGCACAAGTCTTTTCCAAGATAGACTTAAGATCGGGATATCATCAATTGAAGATTAAGAGTGAAGATATTCCTAAGACGGCATTTAGGACAATGTATGGTCACTATGAATTCCTAGTGATGCTGTTTGGTTTAACCAATGCACCCACGACTTTTATGAACCTGATGAATGATGTGTTCAAACAGTATTTGGGCCAATTTGTTATTATCTTTATCGATGACATATTGGTGTATTCAAGGTCCCGGGAAGAGCATGAGCATAATTTGAGGATAGTTCTACAAACCCTTAGAGATCGAGGATTGTATGCCAAGCTAAATAAATGTGATTTCTAGTTAGATCAAATCTCCTTTTTGGGTCATATAATCAGTAAAGACGGAGTTTTGGTCGATCCATCGAAGATTGAAGCGGTGGTTCAATGGGAGAGACCAAAAACGGAGACGAAGATTAGGAGTTTCTTGGGTCTAGCTGGCTACTATCGAAGATTTGTAGAGGGTTTCTCAAGGTTAGCTACTCCATTGACGCGCTTAACGCGTAAAGAAGTGAAGTATGAATGGAACGATGCCTGTGAACGGAGTTTCCAAGAGTTGAAGCGCAGATTGATGACTGCACCTATTCTCACCATTCCTAGTGGTTCTGGTGGATTTTTAGTGTATAGTGATGCCTCAGGACAAGGTCTGGGATGTGTGTTAATGCAGCATGGTAAGGTAGTAGCATATGATTCTCGACAATTAAAGGACCATGAGAAGAACTACCCAACTCATGACTTGGAATTAGCTGCAGTAATATTTGCTTTAAAGATGTGGAGGCATTACTTATATGGTAAGAAATTTCAGATTTTTACTGATCATAAAAGTTTAAAGTATTTGTTCTCTCATAGGGAATTAAACATGAGACAGAAGAGATGGCTCGAGCTTTTGAAGGATTATGATTGTGAGATCCTATACCACCCGAGAAAAGCCAATGTGGTGGCGGATGCTCTGAGTAGGAAACATATGGGAATGGTATCTTACATGATGGTAAAAGATTATGAGTTGCTTGAACAATTTGCAAGCCTCAGCTTAAATGTTACACCTCTTGAGCATTTTGGAATGATAGCCAATTTGATGATTGAGCCAGAGTTGATGGATAGAATTCGGCTTGCTCAAAGGGAAGATGACCAGTGTATGGAGGCTATGAATGGAATTCAATCAAGTATGCCCTCAGAATTTGATATTGGTAGTGATGGAGTTCTGAGGTTTAATAATCGTATATGTGTTCCTAATGATAAGGAGTTGAAAAAGCTAATTTGGATAGAAGCACACTCCACTAAGTACACATTGCATTCAGGAAATACTAAGATGTATCATAATCTTCGCAAGGTGTATTGGTGGACTGGCATGAAAAGAGACATAGCAGAATTTGTAGCGAAGTGTCTCACGTGTCAGCAGGTTAAGGTAGAGCACCAAAGACTAGCAGGTTTACTACATCCTCTGCCTATACCTATATGGAAGTGGGAACACATTACGATGGATTTTGTTATGGGATTGCCCAGGACCAAGAGGAATCATGATGGTATTTGGGTAATCGTGGACAGGTTAACTAAGTCCGCTCACTTCCTACCTATGAAGTCTATGGATACACTTAGCGCTTTGGTAGATTTATGTGTGAAAGAAGTTGTCAGATTACATGGAGTTCTAGTGAGCATTACCTCTGATAGAGATTCCAGGTTTACTTCTCATTTTTGGGAACATTTTCAGGAGGCCATGGGATCTCAGTTGAATTTTAGCACAGCTTTTCATCCTCAGACGGATGGTCAGTCCGAGCGCACTATTCAGACGCTCGAGGATATGTTGAGAGTTTGTGCTTTGGACTTTAAAGGCTCCTGAGATGATCATCTGCCATTGGCTGAGTTTGCTTACAACAATAGCTATCATGCAAGTATCGGGATGGCGCCATATGAAGTTTTATATGGTAGAAGGTGTCGATCCCCGATTGGGTGGGAAAAAGTGGGCGAGCGTAAGTTATTAGCTCCAGATTTAGTCGAGCAAGCCTCTGAGGATGTTAAGTTGATTTGTCAAAGGCTTAAGACAGCTCAAAGTCGACAAAAGAGTTATGCAGATGCTCGACGAAGGCCACTTGAGTTTATGGTTGGAGACTATGTGTTTTTGAAAGTCTCTCCATCCAAAGGAATCATGAGATTTGGTCGAAGAGGTAAGCTTAGTCCTCGCTACATTGGTCCATTTGAAGTCTTAGATCGAGTTGGTGATGTCGCCTATAGGTTGGCACTACCTCCGGAGCTATCGAGAGTACATAATGTATTTCATGTGTCTATGCTTTGAAAGTATAACCCAGATCCATCTCATGTCATAGCATATGAACCCTTAGAGATTTGGGAAGACATGAGTTATGTGGAAAAGCCGGTTCGGATCTTGGACAGAAAAGAGAAAGTGTTGAGGTCTAAGACGATTCCCTTAGTCAAAGTTCTTTGGCAATACCATATCATGGAAGAAGTTACATAGGAGCTAGAAAGCTTAATGAAGGAAAGATATCCTGAACTATTTGAGTAGTAACTCTATTTAAATTTGAAAGACCAAATTTCTTACGGTAGGGAGAATGTGAAATTCCCAATTTCCTGTAAATTCTTCATATTTGTAAAGCATTATAAGCTAAAATGATTAGATAAATGTGAAATTTTGAGATATATATATATATATAAATGATGTATGGGACATATGAGGAATAAATGAGATTGAATGGTCAAATAGTCAAAGGATTAATTGCTGATATGATAAAAGGAAGAAGAGAATTAAATGGGTCAAAAGGGTCAATGGCTGATTTGTGAAAGAGATTAACATGCATTAAATGAAGTTGCATGAGTCACCATCTTCTCCCATCACCCAAGTCGGCAACAACTCAGCCTCCCTCTCGTTTCCTTCCAAATTTCCTAAGTTCCCAATTGCACTTGCCTTGACAAACCACTACCTCATGTCATCAAATCGTTAAGCTTCCTTAATGAAAAACGATCCTTGTCACTAGCTTAAGCTAAGCCTGTAATATGGAAGGCTGAATCCAAGGAAGTAAGAAGATCAGAATTCCTATCATTTAGGCTATTGACAAAGGTAAGAGATGAAGTTAGTTCTTTCAATTATGTCTATGATTTGGGTTTATGTGATGTTGGTATAGTAGGCTTATGGTGTTAAAATGAAATAAAGCTAAAGGTTGAAATTAATATGATGTATGTAGCTTTGAAGAAGTGAAGGAAAGGAATTGGTGCAATTAAGCGATTACGCATTTCGGAGTAATCGAGGTAAGGAATTTATGTAACGAACGTAGGGTGGCTATGTCCGCATGTTTTTAATGGTTTTGAAATGAAGTACCAGCTGTTTTAAGTGTAGCAAGGCTGAATTTCGTGTTTTACTCCTAGTTACCAAAATACTAGGAACAACCGACTACCTTAAGTAGCAACCGACTGCTTAGAGACAACCAAAGCGAAGATTTCCCAAATACCAACTCAAACAAGTCGACTGCTATTTTCCAGAAAAGCATTCTGTTTCCAACCGAGTTGACTGCCTATAAAGCCAGTCGACTGCCCTATTTTTAGAAGCATTCTGTTTGCGAAACCAATCGACTGCTATATGACCAGTTGACTGCATTTTCTCGAAAAGCATTTTGTTTCAAAACTAGCCGACTGCTATAAGTGACCAATCGATTGACCCATGTGTTTTCAGAATTTCAAAATATCAGAATTTATAAAAGAAAATAATTTCGATAAATGAAAATATGCAATAACAGCCGACTGCCCCCTTCGAAAAGAAGTTTTGAAACTTATTTCAAAAAAAGATGATTGTCATTACAAAAAGCTATATGACAAATGTCTTAAGACTATGAAGTACTTAATGATTATGCACTTCTGTATATGTACATGGCTGAGGAGCTCTAGTCCAGCCCTCAGTGCCACAGATGTCACCTGACTAGTGCTCATCGTGACCCACCGACACTTGGCCATTTGTCTCTGTTATATAATTGGCTAGGGGAGGATTCCTGGCCCCTACGGGGGTATGCCACCTATTATTCAGTGCATAATTCTGTTAAAATGCAAATAGTCTCTCTATTAATTGAAGTATATGAGTATAAGATGTTTTGAAGAAAGCATATGATGTTTTTAAGAAAGTATATGATGTATGTATATGTGATTTCAAAAGAATAAAGAAATCGAAAGTATTTGAATGACTTACGTATGATAAGTTGAAAGAAGTATATGATGTATGTTTTCACATGATATATGCTTTATAATGATTTTTCATGACATTATAGAGCCAAGCAGGAAAACTGCATATAGAGGCATAGTACGCTCTTTTACATATATTTCTTACTGAGCGTAAACTCACCCTTTTACGAATATTTTTCATACAGACTACTTGAAATGATTTTCGCTCCAAATTGAGGAGCTTGCCTTTGAGGTATCCAAGTGTACCTTTGAGATACGCTTCCGAATAATAGATAAAAGTTATGCTTGTGTAATCATGTAAATCAAACAGTATTACAGTACATTAATATTTATAAGAGTTTTGGGGATTTAGGTATGTAAGATGTGTAAGATCCTGTGGAAAGGAATGATAAGTATATATATCATTATTATGTTTTATTTGAAAATAAATTCTTTATGATGAACTATTAAATATCTAGTTTGAGAAGGAAAAGAATGAATGACATTGACGGACGAGTCTAATCAAGTTATATGAAAAAGAGGAAAAAGTTATATGTGAATGTGTAGTGACTAGGATGTCATAATAGCATGGTAGTGATGAGATTTTAAACTTGCATTTATTTTTATCTACATTGTGTAAAAGCTTTGAAATCTCACTTAATATATGTTTTGAGATATAGTGGACATATGACTAAATTGCATATGTAAAAGTGTTTTGCATAAAGCATATATCAACTTTTATATCCATAGTGTTAGTTGTTAGCTTTAAATTGTCATATATATTTTGAAATGACAAAAACTTAAGTAAGCTTTAATGTTTTAATTCATATTATAAATTTGCCTTATCACACATGATTTTCTCAATCCATCTTAAGTGTTCATATCAAACATTAAGACCACGATCTAATGATATATTCTTATCGGTCTTAATACTTTATAAAATGGTTTCCAATATTAAGTAATTTTCTCAAGAATTATTGAACATAAGTTGAGAAAATTACTTATAAGTTTTTGGATAATATTTTCATTTGATAAAGTCAAGAAAAACTCCCTTAAAGCTTATAAATGTTTTGGGTTGAATTAAAATCAAAAGCCATATCATTTCTAACCCAAAAGTGCAGGAAAAACTCATTCTGGAAGCAAAGAATTGATCCCCTAAGGGAGGGATCGATCCCTTTTTGGCAAAATGCCCTGGAAGTCTAGAATGAAGCATGGGATCGATCCCTTTTGCAAAAAGATCGATCCCTTTACACCAGAAAGTCCCCAACGGCTAGTTTCTGTGAGATACAACGGCTAGTTTCTATTTTGGCTCCAACCAACGTCCACAAACCATCCAAGGGACTATAAATAGAGGCTTAGAAGCTAAAGGAAGTAAGAGGAACTACTCAGCAAGTCCAAAACTCATTTTCCTCAAATCCACAAGCCTCAAACGACAAATCAAGAGCTACAAAGTCTTCATCATCTATCATTCTCTTATTCCTTGTAGTGCTTAGCACAAATCTTGTATAGGTTTTCATTTTGCTTAATTTCTGTAATCACTTGCCTACCTAGAGGCCTTTCTTTGATTACATTATTTGTAACTCACCATTCCTTATAAAGGGGAGGTTTCTCTTGAGCCTTAAAAAAAGAGGGAGGTTTCTCTTGAGCCTTGAAAAGAGGGATTGTAAAGACAAATTCAAAGATAGTGAATTTGGGGAAAATCCTTGGGAGCATCTCAAGGTAGAGGACGTAGGCAAGGTAGCCGAACCTCTATAAATCGATTGTGTAAATCTCTTTCTCCCTACTCTTTATTTACTTGCAATTATATTGGGCTTATTGAATTGAATTTATATTGCATGATTGAATAGTCTAGAGAACATAGAAAATATTCATATAGGCTAGAGAATTTAGAAGAATCGCAAAACGAGCTTATGGTTAGTTAAAAACTGATTCACCCCCTCTCGGTATTGCCTATAAGAGCCAACAATTGGTATCAGAGCTTAGGCTCGAGATTAATTTAGTCTAACCTCTATCGAACAAAACAATCATAAATGGCTCTTGATGATGATTTTGAGATTAGCTCACAAACTTTAGAAGAATATTCATTTGATGAGCTTCAAGATGCATTTAATGAACTAAGTGATGAATATAAATCAATGCATGCAAAATATAACAAAATGTTAAATAAATTTAGAAAAGAGAATGAAATTTTGATGAATACTAATTTTGAGTTGGAGGAGAAAATAAAAGATCTGGGCTCAAAGAATGATGAACTCACCAAGGTGAAATTAGAGCTAGAAAAGAAATTAGAAGACATTAAAGATAAATTAGCAAATCCTAGCTCCTTGACTATTGAGGATGGAAAAGAGAAACCTAGCTCTAGTGAATGTAATGACCATTCCTATGACAGTTTACAAAATGCCTTTAATAAGCTAGCTAGTGAATTTGAATGCATGAACTCAAAATACAAGAAAATGATTACAAAATTAAAAATGGAAAATGATGAGCTATTGAATGCTAAGTTAGAATTTCAAAAGAAATTAGAAGAGGCTAACTTAGAGATAAATGAGTTGAATGAAAAGAATACAAATTTGCATAATTCATTTACTAGGTTCTATATGGGTCAACAAAAATTAGATCACATGATAGAGACCCAAAGAGCCTTCTTTGACAAAGATGGGTTAGGCTATAATGCAAAACAAAAAGAAACTCATCTTAAGAACTTCCTAGTGAGCAAAAATTCTATGCATGATACATCTCTCACATGCTCACTATGCAATAGGATAGGCCACTCTTCACAAGCATGCACATATAGAAAAACTACTTTTAGCGGAAAAGTAGTTAGGAAGATGTGGATCCCAAAGCATGTTATAAATGATGATGAAATGAGCTTGAAATGGATCCCAAAAGGATCAAAAATTATTTGCACTAACTCTCATGGACCCAAGAAAATTTGGGTACCAAAGCATGCTTGAAAGTGTTTGTTGTAGGACTGTTAGAGCATGGAGTTACAAAGAAACAATGAGGTTTGAATGCTCTACACACCTCTATGGAGATTGCTTGTGCCAATGAGAAAAAGGAAAAGCTTGAGGATCCATCACAGCAATTCTTCAAAGGATAGCTCAAGGTGGACTCAACAATTCAAGGCAAAGCATACTCAAGCAAAGGAGTTTTGTAAGCTTAATTCTTTACTCCTTAAAACTTTTATTTGATTAAATTATTTGTGCTTTGATGAGAAATGTGGTTGATAATCTTTGTGAGTTGAATGATTGAACAAAAGGCATGATAAATGATTGATGACTGTTTGATGAACAAATCTTGATGTTTGGATGAAAGGCATGTTTAGTGACTTTGAAATGATTATTAGATTTCTGCATTTTGAGCAAGTTTCCCATGTGTTGATGATGTATTTACTTGTCTCAAAATACCAAATATGTCATATATGCAAAATGCCATGTCATGAGCAATAATGAAGAACTTGTATGTTAGAAATCATGGCATGTTGTTCACAAGATGTATGATTTGATGATATATGTGCTTAAAACCTATGTGAACAAGTTTATTTTGACATATTTATGGTTTCCAATGCTTGAGTTTTGTCAAAATATGCTTAACTCTCAAAATGACATCCTTTGAGGCCAAAAATGCATTTTATTGTGTAAATTCTTCCAAAATTGCAAAATCTTTTGTAAAATGATTTTTCATTCATTTTTTTCATTCATACAAGTCCAAAATCATGTTCTACAAATGTTTAAACCCTTACTTGGACTTAAAATACTCAAAAACGAAGTTTTGGTACCTCACAAGTTGGATTTTCTGTCAAAAATCTGCAAAACCAGGATGAGGGATCGATTCCTCTACATACAAGATCGATCCCTTTGGAAAAACATGCAGGAAACTAGATTCTGGAGTTTAGGGATTGATCCCTTTGCTCATGGGATCGATCCTTCTAGGAAATTTATGCCCTTTTTTGCATTTTTAAGCCTTAGTTGAGAAGTTTTCTTAATTCTCTTGATATCTTCTTTTTTCTCAACTTAAAATTCATTGTTTTAACTTCCTTTTGATAATATTTAGAATATGAAAAATTATTTTTCATTGATATCATGCCTCAACTCCATCAATTTGTATTATTTCCAACAAATGGTATCACTTTCAACAATCAATATCATTTTTATTAAACTCACAAGTGCAAAATCATTCTTCTTGTTGAAAACATTCATGAATTGCATAAATCTTGAAATAATCTTGAAATATACTTTCAATAAATGCTTAAACATAATTTTAAGATTTATTTCAATGATTTGTGTATATATGTGAGAATTTGGTGAACTTGTGCATAATGACTATTGATCATATCTTTTGTTCATTTTAGTCAAGCATGCTTATAGGATTATGTCTCTTAGCTTGACTTATCATTCCACACTAGGTTTCATGATAATTATACATCTAGTGGAAGAATAATTAAAACTTGACCTTAAGGATTGATTTCAAATGTAAATTCAACAATTTGTATAAGGTCATAATTTTCCTTGGCCTACAATGTGTGATGATAAATGGATCCTAAATGTTTAAATGCATGAAACTTTATCATCCATGTACTTAAATTTTTCTTATGGCCAAATTATTAAAGAACTTGGGCTTTAATGAATCTTTCCTTGCTCATAATTGGTTAAGATCTTGAATGGAAAATTGAGCATAGGATTCTTTAGTTTCATGGAAGAAAATGTGTTTGCTTGAATACCTTGACTTTTTGTATCTTCCATGTGGTATAATTTTGTGAATATGAATATGGATTAATACTTTATGATAGCATGCTAATGTTTTATGAATCCATATGCATATTTGATGATGTGTGATTGTGTTCTTGCATATTTAGAATGATTGTTTTCTTGACATGAACACACTACACACAAATATTGGATTCATGCAAAATGACTAAGTCAATCATTAGTAACAATTGGTATTTAGATTGAAATAACAATTAGTATCATTGGCAACCATATTTTCAACAATTGGTAAGCCAAAACTAAATTGCCAATTGCTATGAGCTTTAAATTGACAATTCTTCTCATGCTCCTTAGATTGAAATGACAAATAGAGAAGAATTCATATAAGACACTTTTGCATGAAACTCTTTTGTGCTAGAATTTGTGATTAATTGATGTATGATTTAATTCTAGACACAATATTTCTTGAGAATGATTTATAAGCACATGCATATGATATGTTATATAATTTCAGCTCATAATCATGATGTATTACAATGCACCTTAGTTGGACTTTAGAAAGAACAATTGATATACTTATGTGCTTAATAGGATTGAAATGAGCAAATCATAGACCTTAGTAGATATTTATACACAACTTGCTTCATTAATTACCAATTGTGAACTTCTTGCAAAATTATTTATAAACAATTGGTATAGGATCATAAGTCATGTTCTTTGCATGAATATTTCATACTCTTTATGAACAATTAACTTATTTATTTGTGCTATGAGTCCCATGTACTAACACGTTTCTTGTTGGATGGAGCATATTCTTTTATCTCTTCTCACATAGCCATGATTTGAGGGGGAGCATATTTTTTATTATTTTTCCTTCTTTTTGCTATGACAAAAAGGGGGAGAGATAGATATTAAAAGGGAGAGATATTAAGGGGGAGAGATAATAAGAGAGAAATAGTTTGAAAATTCATTTTCAAAACCCATGCTTATATTAAGGGGGAGCTTTATAAAATCCTGCTTTATTTGAGGGGGAGTATTTTATCAAAGAATTTTCAAAGCAAATTTACATTGAGTTTTGTCATATCAAAAAGGGGGAGATTGTTAGCTTTAAATTGCCATATATATATTTTGAAATGACAAAAACTTAAGTAAGCTTTAATATTTTAATTCATATTGTAAATTTGCCTTATCACACATGATTTTCTCAATCCATCTTAAGTGTTCATATCAAACATTAAGACCATAATCTAATGATATATTCTTATCGGTCTTAATACTTTATAAAATGGTTTCCAATATTAAGTAATTTTCTCAAGAATTATTGAACATAAGTTTAGAAAATTACTTATAAGTTTTTGGACAATATTTTCATTTGATAAAGTCAAGAAAAACTCCCTTCAAGCTTATAAATGTTTTGGGTTGAATTAAAATCAAAAGCCATATTATTTCTAACCCAAAAGTGCAGGAAAAACTCATTCTGGAAGCAAAGGATCGATCCCCTAAGGGAAGGGATCAATCCCTTTTTGGCAGAATGCCCTGGAAGTCTAGAATGAAGCATGGGATCGATCCCTTTTGCAAAAGGATCGATCCCTTTACACCAGAAAGTCCCCAACGGCTAGTTTCTGTGAGATACAACAGCTAGTTTCTGTTTTGGCTCCAACCAACGTCCACAAACCATCCAAGGGACTATAAATAGAGGCTTAGAAGCTAAAGGAAGTAAGAGGAACTATTCAGCAAGTCCAAAACTCATTTTCCTCAAATCCACAAGCCTCAAACAACAAATCAAGAGCTACAAAGTCTTCATCATCTATCATTCTCTTATTCCTTGTAGTGCTTAGCACAAATCTTGTATAGGTTTTCATTGTGCTTAATTTCTGTAATCACTTGCCTACCTAGAGGCCTTTCTTTGATTACATTATTTGTAACTCACCATTCCTTGTAAAGGGGAGGTTTCTCTTAAGCCTTAGAAAAAGAGGGAGGTTTCTCTTGAGCCTTAGAAAAAGAGGGAGGTTTCTCTTGAGCCTAGAAAAAGAGAGAGGTTTCTCTTGGGCCTTGAAAAGAGAGATTGTAAAGACAAATTCAAAGATAGTGAATTTGGGGAAAATCCTTGGGAGCATCTCAAGGTAGAGGACGTAGGCAAGGTAACCGAACCTCTATAAATCGATTGTGTAAATCTCTCTCTCCCTACTCTTTATTTACTTGCAATTATATTGGGCTTATTGAATTGAATTTATATTGCATGATTGAATAGTCTAGAAAACATAGAAAATATTCATATAGGCTAGAAAATTTAGAAGAATCGCAAAACGAGCTTATGGTTAGTTAAAAATCAATTCACCCCCCTCTCGGTATTGCCTATAAGAGCCAACATTAGTGAATTTCAAAACATGTAAACAAATTATTTTACAGCTTATAGGCACTTCATAGTGTAAATTAAACCGATAAAGCAAAATGGGAACAACCTGTGTATCATTGACTCTTATATATAGGCATATCGACTTATCCAACAAAAGTCGTTGACAGGTTCTGGTCTTATCTGATCATTAGAACTAGAGGTATCAGATCTATGACTATAGGCAAAACCCTAGTTTTTTATAAATTAATTGGCTTACTGATAGCTACAATGGGATAAGCTTTTATTTGTAACGAAGGAGTCATGCGTAATAACAGTGCAATCATTTTATCGAACAGTGTTTATTGTAATCATAATCGTTTTATCTAATAGTGTTTGTTGTAATCGTAATCGTTTTCTAGAATAGTGTTTATTATAATCTTAATTGTAATGATTTTATGAAATAATATTTATCATAATTATAATCGGTTTATGAAATAGTGCATCCTTTATCGCAAAAGTGCTTTGTTTGTCGAAAAGTGTATTGTTTTATCGTAAAGTGTAATGTTTATCATAAGTGCATTAAATCAACATGTACTGCACTGTTAGTGTAAGTGCATCTGTTTATCACACGTCATATCGTTTTACAGCATCAAATATTCATGACTTGATTATGCATTTATCATGTTAATATATGTTGTTGCCAAAAACAACAATAAATGTTTGCTGATGTCAGATCCTCGATCTTCGTGTTAGTCTGTCTCCAAGAATCTGCGAAATAGGAAACCATCAGGGGGGCGCAGGGGTTTTCCCCTGCGCGCGCACTCCGATGCTTAAGTCAGACAGGGTTTCAGAAGGCGAATAGAGCTTAGGGTTTAAGAATGATACCTGTGACATATTTATAGGAGTTATTTTACGCGTAATTACCTTTAAGCCCCACAGCTTAAATAATAACCCAGTGGATCATTTCTGGGCCTTTTGAGTCCTTTTTTCTCTTGGGCTTAGATTATCATTTGGCTCAATGGTCTTCAACTTGATTTATAGAAAAGCCCAGTAATAATTGATCTAGTCCACATCAATTGCTCCCCACTCTTTTACAAGGTTTACCTTGTGAAAGAGTATATAAAGAATGGGCTTTTCAAATTCTTGTGCTACCCTCTTCCTGGGATTATCACAAGAGTCTTTTCATCTTCACTTGAGGGCTCAATTATTATTTGTAGCAGAAATGACTTCGTGTCATCATTTTTTTTGTCAAAGTGTCTTTTTAGAACACTACCGGGATACGTTTTTCTTCTCTGAGCTAAATGCTTCTCCAGTGGAATATACCACCCTTCTTTTCAAATTCAAGGTCTTAGCTGACCGAAACTAAGAGTTATAAGGAGAAATTACAAGATTGCGGAGCCACCAAAGCCTTTTGGTTTCATCAGATGCGGTTTGTGCTTGGCGTGCTCCGGATTGGTTGAAGCTTGATCCTGATGCAACATTTTCTGAGAATAGGCATTTATAAAGATCTATCTGATCTTACCAGCCCTTAAGAGCCTTTTGGTTGACCCGAGATGGTCGGGGTTCTCACAGGCTTGGACGAAGACGATTTAGATAATTATAGTACCTCAGGGCGTAGATGCTTGGGTGCCTGTTAGTATCGATGCTCCTTTTGAGGCATAAGTCAATCTAGAGTGCTCCCCAGTTTTTTGTGAAAGAGCTTAGTCTTTTACAAACTGATCAGCCCATTTTTAAACTCATCTACCGAAGCAATTATACATTTACCTTGTATTAGTCTCACGTAATAATCAGGCTTTCCTCGTGCACTTTTTTGCTTCAAGTTCTTTTACATACGGGGCTTATGTCGCTCAATTACTGTTTCAAGCTCAAGCACGTCATGCATGACTTACATCGCACACTTTTTTGCTTCAAGTAAATGCGTAGCCTACATCGCACATTTTTCGCTTCAGGCTTTTGGTTTGTCCATCTCGCACGCTTTTGTGCTTAGGGACTTTTCATTTGCCCATCTTGCACACTTTTCGCTTAGGGATTTTCAAATTTTCCCGTCTCGCACCATTTTGTGCTTAGGGACTTTATAGAATTGATAAGGATATAACATCGCTTTTATATCCGGAATGCCAATAGAAAACATTTGCATGCACTTTGTCCATCAATTGTAGTACATATCCAATGATAAAATTGTAATGTACCTCGTACCATACCTCACAGCCTGCATACTTTGTGCTCCCCAAGTTTTTCTTTGCAACTTTTGTGTCCAAAGAAGAACTTTTACTGGAGTATTGGTCCTGTCTTGCGCACTATCCGCTTAAGGACTTGTTAGAATATAATATCGTTTATATCCGAGATGCCAACATAATGCGTTAAATGTAATATGATAAAATTGTAACGTACCTCGTTTAGAGATATTTTTGCCCGTCTCGCACCCTTTTATGCTTAGGGACTTTTTGTTTTGCTCGTCTTGTATCTTCTCGCTTAGGGTCTTATTTTTGCCCGTCTCGCGTATTTTTCGCTTAGGGACTTATTTGTGCCCGTCTCGCGTCTTTTTCTCGCTTAGGGTCTTATTTTTCCCTTCTAGCGTCTTCGTCATGCTTAGGGTCTTATTTTGCCCGCTTGGGGTCTTATTTTGCCCTTCTAGCGTCTTCGTCATGCTTAGGGTCTTATTTTGCCCGTCTCGCGTATTTTTCGCTTAGGGACTTATTTGTGCCCGTCTCGCGTCTTTTTCTCGCTTGGGGTCTTATTTTGCCCGCTTGGGGTCTTATTTTGCCCTTCTAGCGTCTTCGTCATGCTTAGGGTCTTATTTTGCCCGCTTGGGGTCTTATTTTGCCCTTCTAGCGTCTTCGTCATGCTTAGGGTCTTATTTGTGCCCGTCTCGCGCATTTTTCGCTTAGGGACTTTTGATTTGCCCGTCTCGCGCACTTTTCGCTTAGGGACTTTTTGTTTGCCCATCTCGCTCACTTTTCGCTTAGGGACTTTTGATTTGCCCGTCTCGCGCATTTTTCGCTTAGGGACCTTTTGATTTGCCCGTCTCGCGCATTTTTCGCTTAGGGACCTTTTGTTTGCCCGTCTCGTGCACTTTTCGCTTAGGGACTTTTGATTTGCCCGTATCGCGCATTTTTCGCTTAGGGACTTTTGAATTTTCTTGCTTAGGGACTTATTTTTGCCCGTCTCGCCCATTTTTCGCTTAGGGACTTATTTGTGCCCGTCTCGCGTCTTCTTCACGCTTAAGGTCTTATTTGTGCCCATCTCGCGCATTTTTCGCTTAGGAACTTATTTGTGCCCGTCTCACGTCTTCTTCACGTTTAAGGTCTTATTTGTGCCCGTCTCGCGCATTTTTCGCTTAGGGACTTATTTGTGCCCGTCTCGCGTCTTCTTCACGCTTAAGGTCTTATTTGTGCCCATCTCGCGCATTTTTCGCTTAGGGACTTATTTGTGCCCGTCTCGCGTCTTCTTCACGCTTAAGGTCTTATTTGTGCCCATCTCGCGCATTTTTCGCTTAGGGACTTATTTGTGCCCATCTCGCGTCTTCTTCTATTCCTGCAACATGTCTAACAAACATAGAGGATTATCATAGTACAGATAAAAATAACTGGCCTTTCGTTTCATAATGTAGTATTTTCAATTAAGTGGAATAATTGCAGCAAATGTTAAAACAATAATAGCAAATGTTTACCACCAGTACCATTCCAAGTCTTTGTCTTTGAAAAATCTGTAAGGTACGAGTGCTGTGATGTTTTGCTGTCAACCATGGATTGTGCACCGAGTCGTGCCTCGGTACCATCAATCTATCTTCACGAGCTTACCACAAGTTGTTTTCGATTGAACCAAGCTTTTCCTAGCTTGCTGCCTTTCACGACAGTGGCTAGTGCCTATCTCGGACACCTGCCTAATTCAATCACAATTGTTAGAGTGGACAAGAAAATTGAAAACATCGTTTGAGAGTACCTCAGATCTGGTTACCACCCTTATGTCCCTGCTTGAGTGTGTTTGCAATTTCCGTTGTGCCAAGCACTCACTTGTATTGATACTCCAGAATGCTATGTATAGGGGCTTACAAAAGAGACACATCCTTGATCTCGACACCTTGAGCCGGCACATCCTTGTCTTGCTTAAAGGACTTATGAAGCCGACACACTTTTTTATATAGATAAGCCCTCTTTCACATGTGTGGTTATCAATAGTCTAAGTGTGTGGCTCTTAAGCCACTTCTAGATTGCTAGAGCAGTTCTTGGGTCGAAGGAAGCTTTTGGACACTCGGTCGGACTAGGTCTAGAAGATTCTAGATTGTTCCGCTCAAATCCCGCACTTGGGCATGCGCAGACATCGCCTGCATTGTGCTAACGGGGGAATTTTATGTATGGGTGCTGTGTTCACCTAATTTTCTTTGCTGTCATTTTATCAAAGTAGGGAGCTTATCGCATGCGAGAGCCCATATCTCATCCAAGGCCTGTCGCTCGTGGGAGCTCCCCTGTCACCCAAAGTCTGTCGCATGCGGGAGACCATGTCTCGCTAAAGGCTTGTCACGCACGGAAGCTCTTGTCTAGCTCACGGCCTGTCACTCTTCTTGGCTTTGAAGTTCAATTTCACAATGAAGAAGATAAGGTTGCCCATGTTCTAGTCGTGTCGCATGCCTATAGTGGTGCAAGCTGCTCTGTCGCGTGACCTTGAGCTAGCTTGGGACAGAGTACCTGTTGCATGCTTGTAGTCGCGCAAATTTGCAGTGTAGCAAGCACCTTTCGAGCGACAGATTGCTTTGTCACATAACGTCTTGCATGCAACTGAATATTCAAAAGAGTGGCATCTTTGTGAGATCTTCAATAGTGGTCCCTCTTTTTTGCCATTTTGGCATTTGCATGCGTGAGCCACCTCTCACAGAAAGAGTCTACCACATGGAACCTTGTCGCCAAAATTTGTCATGTGCGTGCCTGTGCTCGCTGAATTAAGGACATGGTTATCGCCCATTCCTTGTACTCTGTTGCCAGAGATCTTTCAGGCGACAGGCTGGGCTCTACCCATTTCGTGTACTCAATCACCAGGGAACTTTTGGGCGTTAGGCAGGGCCGTAGCCTACTTCTTGTATTCTGCCGCCAGATATCACTACCTGCCGCCAAATATGTGACTGGTCATCGCCTCAGCTTTTTCTTTCTCTTCTTTTGTCTTTCCATTTTTTGCGGCACAATACCTTTTATTTTTATAGTATTTAGCATACCTTTACACCATATGGCTCCTCAAGTTCTTCTTTGAAACAGCGTTGTCATTTCTGTTCAAAGATGAACTTTTCTCGAGCGTTGTGTTTGATGATGTACAAAGTTGCCTAATCCTTTTTCGCTTTGGCTACCCAAAATGGCTTGCCCATAGAGTTTTCTCTCCTAGGTGAGTTTCTATATCGGTTGATAAGGGTTTGCTTGCTTGGGTCTTAGGATGGCTGTATTCTTACTCATTATTCACAGCCGTACTCTCGTGGTGGCCACTAGCTCGTCTGACCTTTTGTGTCCTGCCCGGTTTTTGCCGCTCATCTATGTTCTTACACATCTGGGCGAACACGAGGGGCATCTTAAGTTCTAGGGTGTTCCCTGAGGTCTTTGGTTAGGGATCGCCCAATAGAGCTCTCCTGGACTTACGCTCGCTTGTTCTTAGTTCTTCGTCTAGCTCTTCCCTTTCCTGGGTGAGCTCATCTAGCGTTGTGTGCACGCTTCTGCCAAACTCTCTGGCTTATTCCTTGCTTGCCGATCTAGATTATTTCTCGCGCCTTAGTGCGTGCTTTACCGGTCGAGCCTTGCTGTGAAGGCTGGGCTGTGGCGTTGGTCATGTAATCGCCGTATGCTACTCAATCGTCAAAAGTGCCAGTGGTCTTGTGCTCGCCACATGACACTACACTCGCAAGCGTTGCTTTGTGCCTTGTGCGCAAGATGCTAGGCTCACGGGAGCCATTCGCTTGTCTAGAATGCTTACAGTGTGACTTTTTCTCACTCGCATGGCTGTCGAATCGCTTTATTACGACATTACTTGTCGAATGTGCTCATCATTACCTTTGACCTATTGTCCTAGCGTACGGCGGATCGATCTGTCGTGGCAGGAGCCCTTCTGTTGTGGAGGTGCCTGTCGTACATTAGCGGACTTGCGTTTTCTTCTCCTCTATGTCTTCGTTCAGCCCCTTTAAGCTGGGCTTCATGCATTTTTTGAGAGCTATGGATATGCAAGTCAGCAAACAAGTGGTGGTTTTGAGTTTGTTGCTGTTCACATTTTTGCTTTCTTTTTCATGCAGACGGTAGCAAACACATTTGCAATGATAGGCCTCGATTTAGTGAAGAACCAAAACGGGATAGCAAGATGTTGATGGTGAATGGGAGCTTCGGTGATAAGCAGTGGTGCTTGGAGGATGCGGTGATGGGGGTGGTTATGGCGTCAGAGAAGAGAAGGCCAGTGGTTGGACTAAGCTGCTTTGTCGCAGGCGGGAGGCTTCCTCGCCAACACCTATCGCCCGCGAGATCCACACCTCACGCCCAAGCATGTCGGCGCTAAAGCAACCCCCTCTCGCCCAAGGAGGTGTAGCGTGCTGGAGCTGTTGGATTCCAGAACAGGCGTCTAGAAATTCCTGAAGACGTTGATCCAGTGGTTCCACAGATCATGCGTGAATGTTGGCAAACGTGAGTTATAGACATCATTTATGGCTCATTTATCTATATCGGGATAATGATTATATAATCCTTTGGGCTTTTCTTCACACCAACTCAGTCTCTTTTGACTGTTTAATCGATCTCTCATTTCTTGAACACTTATATAAGTATCTAGAAAGAGATCCTGGTAATCTTTTCCTTGTTACTCGGCTTTTATGATTAGTCATTGGTTGTAACTCTGTGCGTCATGTAGCAGAGATAATGATTCTGATGAGCTCTTTTTTGCATGAATCCTATTTGCTCTGTTTTCGTTTTTGCAAGGGAGCCGCATCTACGGCCATCACCTTCAAAGGAATTTGCTTTCGGATTCCAGCAACTCAAGAACTCAATCCTTTTCTTGCTTGCCATTTGGTTCGACAAAATTCCTTGTTGTTTTTACTTGCTTTCCGCTACGTTCATCAGCTTCACAGACCAGACCTTCACCAAGCTGGCTAAGGATTTTATGCAATGGTTCAGCAAAACCCATGCTAAAGGGGGAATCTGCTTCATCAAAGACCATCGCCAGCAGCTTGCTATCTCTCGCCTATGGTCTCGGGCGACAGGCATGCTGTTGCCAATAGCTTGATATCTCTCACCATGGTCTCGGGTGACAGTATCTCGGGCGACAGGCATGCTGTCGTCAGCCATTGTCTCGGGCGACAACATCTCGGGCGACAGGCATGCTGTCGCCAGCAGCTTTGCTACCTCTCGCCATTGTCTCGGGCGACAGGCATGCTGTCGCCAGCAGCTTTGCTATCTCTCGCCTACGATCTCAGGCGACAGGCATGTTGTCGCCAGCAGCTTTGCTACCTCCGCCATTGTCTCGGGCGACAGGCATGCTGTCGCCAGCAGCTTTGCTATCTCTCGCCTACGGTCTCGGGCAACAGGCATGCTGTCGCCAGCAGCTTTGCTACCTCTCGCCATTGTCTCGGGCGACAGGCATGCTGTCGCCAGCAGCTTTGCTATCTCTCGCCTACGGTCTCGGGCAACAGGCATGCTGTCGCCAGCAGCTTTGCTACCTCTCGCCATTGTCTCGGGCGACAGCATGCTGTCGCCCGCAGCTTTGCTATCTCTCGCCATTGTCTCGGGCGACAGGCATGCTGTCACCAGCAGCTTTGCTATCTCTCGCCTACGGTCTCGGAGGACAGGCATGTTGTCGCCAGCAGCTTTGCTATCTCTCGCCTACGGTCTCGGGCGACAGGCATGCTGTCGCCAGCAGCTTTTGTGCGACAGGCTAGCTTCCACTTTTGTCTCGCCCAGCTAGTAGGAGGAGGTCTCTCGCCGAGGGTCTGTCGTTAGCAATGTCGCACATACCTTTTTTTTTTTTCGGTCGCAAGGGGCGCTGCCCCTTGACCCCGCCCGCTGACCGGCCAGCGGGACCGCCGCCCCTGGGAACCTCAAAGTCAGGGTCATACTGCCTCATTTATAAAACTAAAAGTTGAAATCGCCTCCCGCCCATGCAAGTCTGCCGCAGCCTACATACCTTCTCTTCCGCAGATCGTCTTTCACCAATTTTTTATGGCTTTTTTGTTTGTTTCCCACAGACGGCGCCAATTGTTGTTGCCAAAAACAACAATAAATGTTTGCTGATGTCAGATCTTCGATCTTCGTGTTAGTCTGTCTCCAAGAATCTGCGAAATAGGAAACCATCAGGGGGGCGCAGGGGTTTTCCCCTGCGCGCGCACTCCGATGCTTAAGTCAGACAGGGTTTCAGAAGGCGAATAGAGCTTAGGGTTTAAGAATGATACTTGTGACCTATTTATAGGAGTTATTTTGCGCGTAATTACCTTTAAGCCCCACAGCTAAAATAATAACCCAGTGGATCATTTCTGGGCCTTTTGAGTCCTTTTTTCTCTTGGGCTTAGATTATCATTTGGCTCAATGGTCTTCAACTTGATTTATAGAAAAGCCTAGTAATAATTGATCTAGTCCACATCAATATATAATGTTAGTGGACGTTACAAAATTAGGACTGCCTTGTTTTGATGTTAGGTTAACGAGAAAATTTGGTACTTCAAAGTATCTTTCCAACTGATACCCCAAAAGACCTTGACATAGTCCGAGGTAAAGAGATTTAGAGAAGTAATAATATATTGAAAATGTAATTTTTATACAAAAGTGATATTGAATTATATAATGGAACGTATACTGGTTCATTGTGTGCATGCGTCATAGAACAGTATACAATATGTTACTAACTTTGCTCATGTATGGTTGACTTACTAGGCTTTTAGCTCACTCCTCCACTATTTTCCATTACAGGTTAAGCTAAGATTGTACAGTTATTGATTTCAATATCCAGCTTCACAGTTTCAAGCTTCGAAGCACTCGCAGTAGTCATTCCATATATGTTTTAAACGCATAAACATTTTATTTTTCAAGCAATTTTCCAGCAACACTATAGGTCAGGATGTGTACTAGGGTACTGTATGCTTACATTACAAAAATTAACGAGATTGTGATATAAATAAATTTTTATTATTGAATGTGTCAAAACCTATAAAATATTGAAATACTTATATATTTTGGAAGGCCAAACAATCGTATTTTTCAGCAATTTCTTGATTTGTGATAGATTAAGGTGTGTACTAGAACAATGAGTGTCTAGATTGTGGATTATATTGTATTTCACAATGAATTGATTAACTATCTCAAATTGGTCATAACTGATAAATTTATGTTTTACACAGGAATTGTTAAGTGATATTTCTAAATGATTTTGTGAATGATATTGAACTAAAACCTTAGATATATTACTTTAAACTATATCAGATAACTAGATGCTTAATTTTACTGAATGATATTGCTCACTTGACAAACCTAGTGTAAAAAGAAAAAAGAAAAAAGTTAGCACGCATTTTCGAATTACGCATCGTTTTGTTGCGTTCTTTTAAAGTGTGACATTTCGTCTCTGGTATTATTAATAAGTATATTTATTTGAATTTTTAAATAAAATTAGATTAAATTTTAGTAAAAAATCATATTTAATTAAAGCATAAATCGTGTAATATTAGTATATTTATTTGAATATAGAAAATTTGAAAAAAAATATAAAAATAATTAAATACAAATTACATGATAATATAATAATATACTTTAAATAATATCTTTTAATATAACTCTAATATGTTAATTATTAATAACTATGATGTACTAGGTTAAATATTAAATTTCTAAGTAATATTATTTAATATTATATTATTTTTAATTAAAGTTAAAATATATTATTAGTAGTTTAAAATAATTTAATATTATTACATAAGTATTTAATTTTTAAAATAATATCATTTTATATTTTTAAATATCTTTTTAATAATTGTATTATTTATTGCAAAGTAATTACTAGAATATATATTATTTAATAATTTGATATTATTACAAGTAAATTAAATAACATTATTCAATATAATTTATAATTTATTAATTCATATTATTATAAAAATTATAATTTTATTAATTTCTGTTATCTAATAAAATTTAATTTTAGGTAATTTTATTTAATGTTAATTAATTTATTTTATACTTATTGAATATTATATGTAATAAGGATATTATTTCTTTATATTAAATTCCAAAATAATTAAATAATGAAGTTATATAGTATTATTAACTAGTATAAAATAATATTCTTGAAATAATAATAATAATATTACATTTATTTCATTTCAAAAATTTTATTTTGTGAATTAAATGATTATATTTTAAAATAATTTAAATTTTTATGTTTATTATGTAAGAATATTAACAAAACATATTTTATTTCTTCAAAATTTCAAAAATAAAACAAAATGAAAAATAAAAATGAGTAAATTACATAAATATATCTTGTGGTTAAGAGCATACTAAATATGGCTCTTGATGTTTAAAATTTGACACTTAATCAGCTTGATATTTATTTTTGTGTTACTTTACCTCAAACCGTTACTTGTTCTGTTATTTTAGTTTTTTCATTTTTTATTTTATTTTATTTTCTCTCTCTAAAACCCAGAATCAAACGACCGAAAGTTGCACCGACAACTAGTGACTACAGTCAACCTCCACTACAAGTAGTGTTTAGCTTTCAAAATACACCAAATATTTTGTCTTTTTCTCCTCTTTCTACTTCTTTGGTTAGTTTTATTAAAAAAAAACCTTCAAAAATTTCCTAGATCTACACTCAAAGTTACGGTGTAGCTTTCAACTTCCAAAAACGCTAGTTTTGTCACTTAAAGCCCAAACCACTTCCATTATGTTGTTCTATTCTTTATAGCCTATATTTATTATAAGTTTCAAGCCCAAAAACCATATGAAGAGTCCCAATATGAAAACTAAAAAAATTTCATTGCCATTTTCCCCCTTTTTTGGATTTTTTTGTATGTTTTAATATTTTATAGTGCTTGTTTCCTAAAGATTTTTGGATTTTTTTTAATAAGTAGCATTTTTCTGAGTTTAGAGAGAAAGAAGTTTTTTTGTTTTAGAAAAAGAAAAAACGAAAAAATTGTTGAAGAAGAAAAAAAAGAAAAAATAAATAAAAAATTTAAAGATAACGGAAAATGTAACGGTTTGGGGCAAGTGAAGTAGAAATAAATCTTAAGGTAGTTATGTGTCAACTTTTAAATATCAGGGACCACATTTAGCTTGCTCCTAATCACAAGGTATTTCTATGTAATTTATCCTAAAAAGATGAAACATCACAAACCACACCTAAATTAACTAGGGATGGAAATAGGTACCCTATAAAACGGGTACCCGACACTATCCGACCTAATTAAGTAGGATTAAGATAGTATATAATCGGGTTTGAGTAAGGTTCGAGTAGTAAAATTACTACCTGTCACGTGTTTGGGTAGGGTTCGGGTAGTTATCTTAAGATACCGGCTATCTGAACCTGGTTATAACTTATAAATAATAATTGTTTAATATTAATTTTATATTTTTTATTTATAAATTATTTATTAGTAATGCTATATTTAATTAAATTAATTCATTGAATATTATAATTATAATTTTTAACTTTAATTTATTTTTATGAGTTAAATTAAATTTATTAATTTAATTTTTTAAATAATTTATTGTAAAATTGATTTTATATTTAAATTTGAAAGTCAAAATTTGACTTAATAAACGGATAATAGTTAAACAAATAATTTCTATGTGATAAAGTTAGGGTTCGGATAATAGAAATCAAATTAATCGGATAATTAATCGATTTCAAATACTATGATAATAAATCGGATTCGGGTATCCTAAAATTAGAGGATACCCGATTCGTATAAATTCCTAAAATTAATTGTGCGACTCGAAGATGTACAGGCACACAAAATTAGTTCTTTTCAATATTTCAAAAAGTAAATTGATTTTGGTTATTGAACTTTGCCAGTGTTCCATGAAATCTGGAAGTTTTAGATGAGCTGAGCAAAGCACTTGCCTGTTTAGTTTATTTTGCTGTTGTTTCAAATATCAATTGCAGCAATGAGATGAAGTTGGAATTCAGTCCAATTCAAAGTAGGCAACATATTTTTTCCTGCTGAGTTTTATTATGATTTTATTAATTAATGTTAATGGGAAACATCCATCACTTACCCATTAAAAATCATAATTAGAAGATAATTCTAGTGTTTAAGGGACGATTTGCTGTCCTACAAGAGCATGATCAAGTTTTTAAGGTGAGCCGACAGTCAAATCAAACAGCACATGAAATTCGCATAATTAACCTTCATTCAATTATGAATCATGAACAGTTATTAACACAAACAAAGGGTTTATTATCTATTTTGTTTTTTGGTGGAAACGAAGGGATTATTATCATCGCTTGTTCTCGCAGTAACAAGGCCAAGCTGCACCTTTGCTTCCCTGTCTTTAACAATTAACCCTTTTTATCCTCTTTAATTTAAAAACCTTTAATTGCTTTTGCAAAATGGACACGACAAGCTTGTATAAGGATTTTTCGGCCTTGCTTTTTATTTTTCAAGTAGAAAAGAAAATGGATGGCATGGTAGAATTAACCAAATTCGAAAGTGTATAAATTTGTCATGTATTAAACTTTGTATTAAATTTGTCATCATTTTAATTTCGTTTGTGGAGTTAAGAAACTCCAGTGACAGTGCATTGGATAATTTGTCATTATATGGATTAATATCTCATATATTGTTAATGAAGTTTTTTGACTTCACAAGCAAAATTAGGATTATGACACATGTCCTTTAAAGATATTAAAAAGATAAATAATAAATAAAATAAGATATATGTTATGAACCTAATCTCACTTGTGGAGTTAAAAAACTTTACTGACAATGTATAGGATAATTATCCTTATTATATATATCTTAATAATCACACGAAGATGGAACAATTTTTTATTTTATTAATATTATATTTTACCATTATTATTATTATTATTATTATTATTATTATTATTATTATTATTATTATACATGCAAAACAAGGTAGTGACATCAATTCAAAGACAAGGATTGGCTTGACTGTGTGGATGAAAACAAATTATATAGAATAGACTATCAAAAAATGGAATATTTGGAAAAAAAAAATAAAAGGGTTGTTGTCTAAGTAGTATTTACTTATGCAATAAAAGTTTAGTAGAAGTAGTAAGATTAGGCAATAGGCAAAATAGGTCCTATCGTCTAAGAGCACCAAAATGGGGCAAAGGGGCAGCTTGGTCCCCACTGTACCACATACAGAATGTGACTCGGTACTAAACCCTCTATTCTCAACCCTCATGGGACATGTGCTTCCAAAATCCTTCTTTGTATGCTTATGCTTTTTCTTTTTCTTTTTTTCAAGGAATTATGTTTCTTAAGTATGTTTGTTGATTGAAAGTTAAGGACTAATGATTCAATTAAAGAGAGGCAGGGGTGGGGAGAAATATTTTACTTTCTTTTCAAGGGGAGAGGAGAGGATTTTGGTACTTAAGCCCTTTGATTAATTCTCTTACCAAACACCAAATAACACAAGAGGCAAAAAAAAAGTAGGTTTAATGGAGGGGGCCATTAATTAGGGTTAGGCATTAAGCGAGGAAGATTAGGGCAAAATTATTCGATTAAGAGATAAGAGTGGATAAAAGAAAAGAATCCATAGGAAGTTTTTGTTTAGTGGTATTGGTCATGAGAAGTTTAGGGCGCCCTTATCATTAGAAAAAAAATAACAAAATTTATATATATATATATATATATATATATATTTGTATAATCATAGATATCCTTATTAGCTTTATAGTCTAAGATTAATTTTATTCGAATTGAAAGTGGTAAACCATAAATTCTTCTCAACGGTGATAATTTCATAATTCAAACCATATCCAAATGCTTGAAAAAAAAATAAACTTGCTGATAAAACAAAATTTATATGATACATGCAAATAAGCAAAGAACAACCCCAGCACAAATACAAAAAATAAAATAAAATGAAAGAGGGGGGCCTATAACAAGTATTGATCAAAAGTTAAGATGGAGGCCAAATACATGAATAATAGACATGAAAAAGGCGTGAGAGAGGGTGACCTTTAAACATTTGGTCCTCCCAATTTTAAACAACAAAATCATCCTCAGCTTCCCTATAACAAATTTTAATAAATAAAAAACCCCTCATCCAATCATGTCAATTCACCAAAATATTTTCTTTAATTTATATAATTAGTAATTAACCAAAGACAATTAGATCCATTACCCCTCATTATTCTTAAATAAACCTTTGATTAGGGTTAAGGGGTCAATAGCTGAATAGTAGTTTAAAAAAACCTCAACAAAAACTCCATCTCTCTCTCAAAGCCCTCCCCTTTTCCCCTCCCATCCCTTCCTCTCATTTCCTTTCTCTCTCCTAGGCACTTGACAACATGGGATGGACTCTCTCCTGTAAACGGCGTAACGGAGTTTTCTCATAAAAACCGTTACTTCACAACAACCAGTTAACTCTCACTGTCACGTGCGTTATCGAATTAAAAATAATAATAATAAGGAAAAAAAATTATCAATCCCTCGATTTTTATGGCCTTGGAGCAGATAAGCTTGGCTGCAACTCCAGACCCAATTGACGGACAAGCAGACGCCGTCAACGCCGCCACTAACGGTGTTGATTCCCGTCCGGCGTCTTTCGATTGTGGTGATGACGTCAGCAAAGCTCCGAGGCTTCCTCGATGGACGAGGCAGGAAATTCTCGTCCTCATACAAGGTAAAAGGGTGGCGGAGAACCGAGTCAGGCGTGGACGGGCTGCTGGCCTGGCTTTTGGGTCGGTTCAAGTGGAGCCCAAATGGGCCTCGGTATCCTCCTACTGCAAGAGGCACGGCGTGAATCGGGGACCGGTGCAGTGCCGGAAAAGGTGGAGTAATTTGGCGGGTGATTTTAAGAAGATCAAGGAATGGGAAAATAACATAAGGGAAGAAACTGAGTCATTTTGGGTTATGAGGAATGATTTAAGGAGGGAGAGGAAGTTGCCGGGATTCTTCGATAAGGAAGTTTACGATATCCTAGATGGCGGCGCTAGCGGAGTCCCTACTTCGGCCACGCCTCCTGGGTTGGCTCTGGCTTTGGCTCCAAATCCCGCGGCCCAGGAGGTGGCAGAGGATGCAGAGGCTGTATTCGATAGTGGACGGAGCGCCGCAACGGAGGATGGCCTGTTTTCGGACTTTGACCAGGATGACGGTGGTGGGAGCCCGGAAAAGGTGGATCCAGGGGTGGCGGCTGCCGGTGGGAAGGCGGTTCCAGCTCCTATCCCTATTTCAGGTAATCTTAGAACAAAGTGAAGAGTTGTGAGTTTTTCAATTCTTATACATACATTACTACTAGTTGTTTATTTTTGGTTACTTCCAATGAATTGTTAATTACTAGTAATTAACATTCAATCAATCATTAATTGTATTAAAACTTTTAATTCTGTTTCCTTTTATTTTAATTTAATACTATTCTTTACTATTTTGATTAGGATTCTAATGTAATAAAAAAAAAAGGCTCCCTTTTTCAGTGGTGGTGTTTGAGCACTGTTGGCTATTCTTTACTATCTTGATTAGGATTCTAATGTAATTAAAAAAAAAAAAGCTCTCTTTTTCAGTGGTGGTGTTTGAGCACTGTTGGCTATTCCTTTTAGCATTCTTTTATTCTTTTTCTTTTGTGCATAGGAATCTCTATTCTTTATCAGAAGGCCGACCCTTTTTCTTTTAATTGGTTGTATTGTTACTTAAAACTTTACACTATGTTTGGATAGGCATTAATAAAAGAAATGAATGTAAACTAAAGGAAATGAAAGGAAAGGCAATGGCACATTTACCTCTTGTTTGGATGGATAAAATTAATAAAGGAAAAAAAAATAATCCTAACAACCTTTTTTTTTGATAGAATCTTAACAACTTTTGTTTGGTTAATCAATGGAAAAGAAATGAAATGATTCATTATAATGGTTTTTTTCCAATTCTAACCTCTTTTGTTTTAAATTTTATAATATAATAAGATTAAATTTGATATTTTACTTATTAAAATTTTTTTCAAATTTCTTTTCTTTCCTGTTTACTCCAAATTGGGATTTTAAAAAAACTGAGTAAGTCAAGGAAAAACAATGAGCACTCCCTCTCTCTTTCATTTCCTTAACTAAAAATTTTTTCCAAACAAGGGAAAGGTTTTCAACCTTCTCTTGTTTTACTTAGCATTCCTTTTCTTTTCATTTCTTATCCCCAATCCAAACATAGGGTTAGGAATTAGGCGTTTGGGAAATTTTCCTTTTCCTTTGGATCATTCGGAAAAGGTTATGGTTTGTGGATTAATGGTGATTTATGTTTTGTTTGCTCACAGAGAAGCAGTATCTGCCACAGCCAGCTCTTCCAGGGAATCAGAGTCAAGGTAATATCGTTTTACCTATTATCTCTATCAATGAGCTGTGCTGTTTTTTTTCTACCTCTTTCTATGGTTTTCAGTAAGACATTTTCAACTTCAGGATCTGGCATGCTAATCTTGTTTCTAACATTTTATAATAATTCTGAATGTAGGAATGTTTTGCCACATTAACTGACTCTTGTAAATGAAACAAGAAAAATAGAAAATGATCAGTCACTTAAATGAATCCTTCACTTTTAAGTCCGGTTTACTTCTCTTTCCACTTAGTTCAACCTAGAGCTTTTCTGAATGAAAAATTCTATTTGCAACTACATTTTTTCTCAGTACAATCACATTAAAGAAGGGAAGTATGGTTGTACAAGTAAAATGGTTGTATTGAGCAAAAATGTGGTTGCATATAAAATTTCTCTTTCTGAGTTTTAATTGATAAGGAATATATATCTTGTTATGGCTTAAGTACTCAGACAATACTTGCTGTATACGAGATTCATCTTTGTCTTGATGAAACATGCCCTAGTTTTTTTTTTTTTGTTGTTGAAGTGACTGACTTGAAACACTACCTTGAATTGAACACTGCCATCATCAATACCGTCAATTTGTATCAGTTTCATTTTTGCTAGAAGATGTAAACTGGGTTTAGACAAAAATCATTAGGTTTTTGGAAAATACTGCACCTGAAACTGATTTATACTTGATGACTTTGTTTCATCAGTGTGACTTTTCATTTTAATAGTTTTTAAACAACAAGGGGCTAAAACATGCTATGTAAGTAGTGGCACCAATAAGAGAACAGCTTATTGCCGGATGGCAAAGCATACCCTGTTAAAATAATCAGTTGGCATGTAGGTACGACAAATGAGAAACATCCAACGTCGAATCCTGAGATAGGTTCTGCCTCTCAAGATGCAAGGAAGAGGAAAAGGATGGCAATCGATGGAGATGAGGAAATGACCAGTCTGCAGTATCACTTGATTGATGTCTTAGAAAGGAATGGTAAAATGCTGGTTGCTCAACTCGAAGCTCAAAATACCAACTTCCAACAGGATAGGGAGCAACGGAAAGATCATGCTGACAACTTAGTTGCCGTTCTTAACAAGCTTGCAGATGCTTTAGGGAGAATAGCTGATAAGTTATAGCTGGCTGCAGTCCTGATACGTTGTACATAAACAAGTACTACTCTGCCGGTTCCATAGATGATAGCCTGAAGTTGAAGAATTTAAGGATCAAATCTTGCTCATTGTCCCAGGAGTCAGCATGATAGTTTCGTTTGCATTTTTCCTTTTATTTTTCCCTCTATTTTCTTGTTTAGTTTCTGCCATACACCCATAAATAAGTTTAGAAATTTGAGATCCATACAACATTTCTACTTTCTTTTCCTGTTATACATCTCTCTCCCTATGAGATTATATGATTATTTTTTTCCCTTTTAACATTTTGGAGCATTTGTCTTATTGTACAGGCTGCTGAATTTAAAGAGCAATATAAATTAGTCATAATTTCCCTGCCTCTTATTTAAACTTTGTTAGTCTCTAAGGCTTTATTCTTGAGGGTTTTTTTTAATCATAAATTTGTTCTACAATTTGCTTACTAGCTGCGATATTAGACAGTAAAACATATAATCAATTTATAGGTTTAAAGGGGAAACATATAATCTTTAATTATTGCACTGAAATTAATCAAATGCTGCATCTTTAATTGAATAATTACAATATTATGGTTGCAAATAAGTTTTTTTATAAGAGAAAACGTTGCAATTGAGTAAACGAGTTGTGTCAAGAAATGGTGGGGTAAGACCCAAGCAAATTTTGAAATATAGAGTGCAAAGACAGGTGGAGGTAGAAAGTTGAGACAATGCAAAATAAAGTTGAAAAAGGAAAGTCAGAGGAGATTAATATAGCTTTTAGCCAAAAGTCTTCTCAAAAGAATAGTAGAACTTGTATGAGTGTTTCAAAAATGGAAGTTACAAAATATTAGCATTAATAAGCATAATGATTAGAATTAGTACTTACAAAGACTTAATGTTTGTCTAATGTGAGTTACACATTTAGAGATAATGAATAGTGAATGAAAGAGTTTACTATCTAATCTGAAAGGAAGAGAAAAAAGTACTCATAGTTCATAGAAAGGTTAAAAGGAAAATTCTCAAGTATTTTTATATTTGATCCACCAAATCAAGCTCACTAAAAGTTACCCAAGAATTCTGTCCTATTTTGGGATTTTTTTTTCACCTCTTTTCGATGAAGGTATTATTCAATGAAGATGTTAGTATTGCTTCATGAAGGGGTTGCTTTATAAAAGTGTTTTTCTGTAAAAATATTCTTTGAATTTGTTGTTCTGGAAGAAAAAAAGATTGTTTTATAAAGTAGCTGTTCTAAAAAGAGGTTGTTCTGTGAAGAGGTTATTTTATGAAAAAAATTATTTTAAGAAGAGATTATTCTGTGAATGAGTTTTCAATGAAACAACTTTGTTACTATAGTAACTTTCCTTTAGTATAAAATTTAAAAAGATAAGATATTGTTTTTCAAGATCAAGTATCTATATTTTGCTTCTGTATGAAATTTCTTAGTATAAAAAGCTTTCATGCATCAATACATAAAAGCTCTTTGAAGAAAAAATATTTCTCAACTAAACTCATTATTGCCCCTTAGATTGGAATTTTCTATAAGATCCGGAAATTCTTAACCTATAATTAAGAAATCAAATTATGGATTTATTAAAATAAGATCAATTATGGATGAATGATGGAGATATAAACTAATTTATAACAGAGTAACCTATTCGTGTAATTTGAAGAAATTAAGGATGTAATTGAAAATGAATTGTTGAATTATTGGATTTAAGGATAATTGAGATTAAGATATTTATAGAAATTGAGGATTATATGATTTAAATTTCAATGTATAATTTTGTGATAATTAAGCTATTTAATTTTGATTATTGGAGTTAAAATAGATAAAAGTAGGAAATTCAAGTTAATTATCGAGGTGAGATTATAATTGAATGTATAATTGGAGATTAATCAATCAAATAAAGTTGATTAGTGAAGTATGGACTAAATTGACTGAAACATTGAGACTAAATTGAATTAAGTGTAAATTAGCAAAATACACCATTTGTAATTATTAGCTTGCATTCACCCATTTATGTAATTTTCATCACCTAACTTTTGGCCAATTAAACGTTGACATGTGGTAGCTATGGGAAATTCCACCTACTATAGCCGGTTGCCACTTTCACTTTCCCCCATTGCCTTCATTTTTTTACGACTATTTAGGAGAAAATCCTTAAAAAATTTAGAGAGAGAAAATATAACTTGAAAGAGAAAACCTTGATGCTTTCGGCCAAGGAGGAAGAAAGGTAAAAAATTTGTGTTTTAGTAGTTTAAACATGAACATATTAAAGTTTGGCAAAAATTGGAGTTAGTTTAAGTTTTGAAATCTAAAGGGAGAGAATTTGGAGATTAGCTTGGAATTATGATTTAGAAATTGTTTCACCAAAAATTGAGGCTAGGAATGGATTCTTGGTAGTTTATACATGAATATATTAAGTTTTGGTAGAAATTGGGGTTCAAAATTTAGAGAGAGAAAATTTGGAGTTTAGCTTAGAACTATGATTTAGAAATTGTTTCACCAAAATTTGAGGCCAGAAATGGATTCCTGGTAGTTTAAACATGAACATATTAAATTTTGGCAAAAATTAGAGTTAGTTTGGGGTTTGAAATCTAAAGAGAGGAAATTTGAGATTTAGCTTGGAATTATAATTTAGAAACTGTTTCACCAAAATTTGAGGTCAAGAATGGATTTCTAGTAGTTTAAACATAAACATATTAACTTTTGGTAGAAATTAGAGTTAGTTTGTGGTTTGAAATTTATAGAGAGATAATTTAGGGCTTAGTGTGGAGCTAAGGTTTCTAGAAAAGGAATTACTAGAATTTGAAGTTAGAAATAGACCTTAGTAGTTTAAATATGAATAGATTAAATTTTGACTGCAATCAGACTTAGTCTAGGGTTTGAAAGTTAAAAAGTTGACTTTTTTGTTCAAAATTTGACTTTTTGGTAGAAAATGTTGACTTCTAATAATTTGAGGTTTGAAGTAAGTTTTGAAGGTCATATTGATGAAAATGAAGTTTAGGTAAGTTTTCAGCAAAGTCAACTTAAGTTTTAATGATCAAAAGTTGACTTTAACCAAAATATCAAAACAGAGTATAACTAAGTAAGGAAATTATGTGATTAATGAAATTGAGTTGAAATATGAATAAGGTTGATTTAAAGGATTTAAAAATTAGAGTTTGACTTTTGCAAACAACTATTAATTTCAATTGCACGTAGATTGAGGAAATTTGGATTGAGTAATAAAGATCTAATTTAGAAATTTGTGCTAAAAGTCTATACATATTTCTAATTAATTCTTTTTTTTTTGTTTTGGTACGTATCATGTAATCCTATATTTTCTAAATAAAATTATCCTTTTAGAGTTGATTATTGTTTCAGATTATGAAATGTAAAATTATGTAAGTGACTTTGAAAGGTAAATTGTGATTTTGTATTTGAAAGAATGTTTTGAGAATATGATTTTGAATGTGAGTGAAAAAAGATCCAAAGATTTAAATGTGATTTATTACTGTGTGAATTTTTGAGATCGTGAATTGTAGGTTCTTTTGGGAGCATTGTGTCCATTATTTAAAGATTTTGGCACTCCATTAGAACTAGAGAGAATTATATAACCTATAACTAGGATACATCCCATGAGGATATAAGAACTGAATGTCAATACGACTTTAGGTTATCTTTATAAGTTGCACTCATAGAAATGAGACCAATTGAGGTACTAACGAGTGGTGGGATACTGTCATACCCCGGAAATGTGGAAGTTTTGGGCTAAAATTTTTTTTATATATACATTTAATCTTAATTTCTTACTTGGGTTGCATTCCTGCCAGTATCACATCACACAGAACATCATAGTATTTTCATAAAATATTTCATTCACATTATATGGACCTATTCCTCAGAATAACGTTTACATTCATACAATATTGACTACATCCCAAAAGTATTATTTATTTACAAATATCTGTGCCATATAGGATGCCTGGTATCAAAATATGAGTATACCTTACGTAAGTACAAAAAGTAGCCGGAGGAGAGACGTATCCTTCAATCTACATCATATGCGCAATAGGCAAAGAGATGATCACTGCAAATAATCTGGTAAAGTAGGGGGTGAGCTTTTGGAAAGCCCCGTAAGAAATGCATTTAAAATAGTCATAGCATCTATATATGCAGAAAACAAATACCATAATAAGGTGTTTCATACTTTAAAACATTGCATGAATTCTTTAATACATATATCAAAATTTCATACTTGTTCAAACATGCATCATACTTTAGGAATTTAATATCAAAATTAATAAAACATATCATACAGTTCATGGAGACTAGGCATAATCATATAGCTAGTATGCGGGTCATGACACTTACTTCATCCTCTAAAGAGGGAACAGAATACCTATGGCCATGGTATGGGCTGTAGACCTGATCAGAGTCGTACAGCGAACGTGCACCACGAAGGACCAACATACTCACAAAGGATGGAAACATACGCAATGTGGGCGAGAACATGCACGACGTGGGCTAAACATATGCCGCAAGGGATGGAAACATGCACAATGTGGCAAGCATGACAGGCAATAACATAAACTATAAAAAGGCCTTAGTCTCAAATCTTACTTACTTTTGTAACTTCTTAATCATATATTTAGTACAAAATAATAAGGACCGGGCGTGCCAGGGTCTAAGTTAGCCTGAGGTTTGCTACTCCGATACTTTTTCGGAAAACATATTTATTTACTGTCATACTTAAAACATTATGGAAAATATGCATAGAAATTATAAGGTTCGTTTAGCTAATTATCAAAAGATTATGGAAATTAATTTCGGAATAAAATTCATGCTTCAAACATTTCTTTAAAATTAGCGATGAAAGTAAGGGACACCATCACAACTTTAAATTACATCCCTTACCTCAGTACACTGTAGAGCAATTGCCTTACGTTGCACCAATATGCTTCCTATCTCTCCGAATTATAAACTGTCAAGTCACAATATAATTAATTTTCGGTATAAATTTCCTTTACTTGTCTAATTCTTAGTTAAATTCCCATTACTTAAAATATTAGAATTTCTTAAAATCTCACATTGTGGTCGAATGACCTTGAATGACTTAGGTGACTTACTCCTCCATAACATATATATATATATATATATATATATATATTTTCAACTATGATGCCACTTTAATTGACCAATTTTCTCCTCCTTTCCCTTTGTCCAATAGCCGAATATACCTCTTTATTTACTAAGCTTATTTGGCTTATAATTTTCATTTTCCATAGTATTAAATTTATTTTATCCTTGTATATTTTCAACCTTCTAAGTTTGTCAATTTATCCCACTTTTCTCTACCATTCACGTCAGTTTCTTTCCCCTCATCCTAGCCAAATGGTCTTATATAGGTTAGGTGCTTTATTCATTTAGAATGTGTATATACATATGTGTATATATATATATATATATATATATATATATATATATATATATATATCAATTTAATTGATACTTTAGTCTATCATTTAGTTAAGTCAACCTAACGCCTTTTTTTTTCCTTTCTTGCTATTTACTAACTAATGCCGTGAGCCTTCTTTTCTTTCTATTTTCTGCTCACGTTAGTTTCCATTTTCTGTTTTTGTAGTTCACGTTAACTTCCTTTTGTCTCTATATGTGACAACCGCAAATTTTTTATTTTTGAAAATTAATATTTAAGAAAATAGATAAGAGGAAATAAATAAATAGAATTGTGGAAATTTTGAAAAGTGAAGAAGTGACTGATAGCGAAAATTCGAATAAAGGAGAAAATAAATTGGATATTAAGAAATCCAATAATTAAATAAAAATACATATGTATATATATGAAATATAGTATATATTATAAAATGAAATATATACTATTTTGTCTTAAATAAATACATATGTATATTTTTATATACAATTATGTATATAAATAAATATGTATATGTATGAAATATACATATTAATTAATTTAATTAAAGTGTAAATATATATATATATATTGTAATACAATATATATCTATAAATGCATATATATATATATATATATGAAATATATATATATTAATTCAAATTATATATATAAGTATTTTGTGTAATATATATATATGTTATATTATATTTATATAGATAAAAAAAAATGAAACAGAAAAGAAAAGGAAGGAAATCGGGGAAGATCCCGACCCTTCCCAGGCGAGGCCGCCGGTGGCAAAGCTGCCACCGCCGGCGAGGGAAAGAGGAAGAGACGACGCCGGCGATGTGAGAAGAGGCGACCGGCGACAAGAAAAACGGAGAACAGAAACGGAAACGAAGGAAAAACCGGCGGAAGCTGGAAAAGATAAAAGAAAATGGAAACCGGCGGTACCGGCGGAATTGGTCGCCGCCACTGCCACCGAAGCATCGCCGGGGAAAGAGGAAGAGGATGGAGGCCACGGTTGAGGCGGAGAACGGCGGAGGAAGGCCGGCGAAGAGCGGAAGAAACCGAAGCTAAATCGAGTCGATTCGCCGCCGTGCCGCCGATCCAGAGCAAACGGAGGCCACCGGTAGTTTCGTTGTGCCGTCGGCCAACTGTGGAGCCCTTGAACCGCCGGAGAACCGGCTGCCGGCGAGGAACCGGCGAGGAAGGGAGCTAACCGGTCTGATGGGAAGGAAAAAGAAAAAGAAAAGAAAAAGGAAAAAGAAAAAGAAAAAGAAAAAGAAAAGAAAGAGAAAGAAAAGAAAAGAGAAAAAAGGAAGAAAGAAAAGAGGAAAAAGAAGAAAGAGGGAGAAAAAGGAGAATTTTGGAAATTACGAGAAATCTCGAGAATTCGGAAACCCGGGAATTACGGGAAACGGTAAGAAATCCCGGAAAGTGATAAATTATTTAAATAATTTATTTATTTAAATAATTATGGAAAAATTCTAAAATTTAGAATTTAATTTCCAGAAAATTTCCTCGATGACCGAGATGATGGAATCGGGCGAGGTGAACACGGGCGCGACGAACGAGGCGATCGCCGACCCGAAAAAAGGTAAGGGATGCATGTGCAGCACTGTAAGGATATTCAGTCTGCATGATTTTAATTATGAAATATTTTATAAAAATATTTTATGAAGATATTGTGATGAATGATTGGTTGAAATTTGTGGTGATGCACTGGCTGGATTTTAAACTGTATTTTCCGTGCAGGAGGCTAGCCAATCGGCAGCCGTTATACTGTCGAAAAATTATTGAAAAATTCTCGAAAAATTACTAAAAAATCATAATAAATGATTTTATTTCATAAAAAACGATTTTCAACAACGAAAATCGAGAAAAATGATTATTTTTCATAAAACATGAATATAACGCAATTCATTTTAAAATATTCATGTTTTCGAGAATGGTGATAAGGAAATCACCGAAAAATCTCTTCGAGAATGGTGATAATGAAATCACCGAAAATTCTCTTGATATGTAAGTTACACGTAATACGAGATGGAAAATGAAAGGAAATAAAGTGAATATTTTTATATATATTTCTTAAATATTCACTAAATGGTTTTATAACCTTTATGGTTTTAAAATGATGAAATTATATATTTTTATAAATTCCATAAAGGTTTTCTGATGATGAAAAATATGGTTTTGAGACTAGATGGCATCCTATCATGCTGATATGTGATATGTGATATGTAACATGTGATATGTAATATGTGATATGTGATATGTAGTCCCGGCCGACACCTGATCAGTGATCCGCCGAGGACAATTATAGACTATGGCCATAGATCTGACATGATTATTCATACCCTTCGGGGTCTATAGCATGATATGAGTGACGACCCAGTGGACGGGCTGGGCGTGTGTGCCTAAGTCTCCATATATGAAAATGTTTTATATGATATGTGATATGTGAAATGTAAATGCTTTACATGATATGTGAAATGTTAATGAAAGAGATTTACAACATTTTACAGAATGCTTATTTCAGTACTGATTTTAGTACTACGAGATGATTTCATATGATATGTGATATGAACATGTAATATGTTTTCCAAAAAGGAAAAAGGAGGAAAATAAATCTAATATTCTTATTTTAATTTGTAAATTGAATATTAGATTTAAATGATATATATGATATACGAAAAGGATTTAATAGCGGATTTTGCTATTTAAAGTACTGTACTAATTATGGTTGTACAGTAAAATATGAATTGAGTTTTAAGTGAGAATGATGAGAATTTAACTAATATTCTTTCCAAGAAAATATGAATATTAGTTATTTTATTTAAATGCTTTATTTTATAAAAGCATTATTTTGAAAAAGAATATGAAAATGTTACGGAATAAAACGGAAAGGATTTGAATTTCAAAACAAGAAAGAATATTATTCTCTACAGTTGCTTCTAGGTTCCGGGACAAGCTAGGTATTTCAAAATACCTATCTTACTCCATCTGGATCCCTAGCCGACTGTAGTATCCTTCCTACATGTGTGCCTAGAGCCCATAGGAAAAATGAAAAAGTTTTTCAGCATATAGATAGCTGAGTATCAAGTGAGGCATATAATTCCTTTACTGAGCCGTGGTTTGCTCACCCCTTAATTTTAACATTTCAGGTTTTTGAGGACTGAGAGTCTAGCACTTGGAGGATTTTCGACTGCGCATTTGGGGACGATGCGACAGATCGATTTATTTAATAAGGTATGATCATTTATTTTCTGTATTTAGACTTATCGACAGTACTACTTTCTTATGAAGTAGAAACCGGGGATGTAATTCATATTATAATTTAATATGAAATTGTGTATATGTAAAAGAAAAGTAAAGTATCGCAGACAGCCCAACGAAATAAGATGTATAGAATAAGGTGAAAAATAGGGTCACGGGCTGTGACATATTTAATGGTATCAGAGCACGGTTGGCCTGATGTCTGTCGATACTTTGGAAAAGGAAATGTGTTGAAAAGGTTAACATCCCCTGTAGTACTGTGTAGTTTAAATACATAAAGGAAATAAATGATTGTAAATTGAGTTAAGTGTTTAGAAGGGAGTGAGCATTATGAACTAAGAATGCTAAAAAGGGAAAACGGCTCAGGAATGTTACCTGAAATGGTGATCTTATGATCTAAATGAAGGTCGGTTCGGTAAGGAACAGAAATGGACTCGGTGAGGGCCCCACCAGTACTTTTTTGTCCGGATCGAACTGAGACCTGAAAGTGATGATATAAAGGAGGAGAATGAAGTATCATCACTAAATAGACATTAAGATCATCGATTAAAGGTATTTTAAGGAGAGAGAAAATTTTTGGCCAAAAATGACCAAAATACCCCTACCCTCAAAATTTTACCGGAAGTCAAAACAGATCACCAGAAGATGGAATTGATCGATTTGACAGAGAAATTGATGATGTAAAGCTGCATTTCAGGCAAAATAGTCCAATTATGGATTTTATTGGATTTCTCTGTCGAAATCGAAAAAGATTTTAAACTGCTGATATTGGTATGAGAAAGGGGTACTAGATCACTGATTTAAATGTATATTGAGGAGAAAGAAATAAATGTGGAAATGATGAAAATGCCCCTGTGTGGGATTATGGTTTGAATAGTGATAAAATCAAGTCGATTTTGAATATATTGACAGTAATGGAGTTATTGATGATATGAGGACACAATATGAGTATAACGATCCCGATTATAAATTTCACTACACTTAGTGTGCTGGTACGACCCAAATGGTTATAGGGAAGTCGCAGGATGAGCGACTTAGTATTGATTTATGGGTCTAAATTAAAAGTGTATTAAAGGGATATCATTACGGGATTGTTGAATATGATGAAAAGTAATATGATTACTGGAGATGACTGAGAAGAGATCAGTATAGAGGATGAAATCCATAGCAGTACGGTTAATTCTGGTTCTATACACTTATACTAATTTTGAGGTATTAAATGAATATTTATTTATAGAACTGGAGCATTTGGAGACATGCATTGCAAATTAATGTACTGTATGGAGTACTGTAAATTGGAGAATATTTATAAGAACAGTAAAGTGATAAAAAGAAGAAGATGACAGCTAACCTAAGTTCTTCAGGACCCTTGAGATAAAATAAGACGGGCGACCCAATGATGGGCGACTCGCAGTGGACAATATGATGTGAAATATGGGCGAATTATGTGTAAGGGTAAACCTGGGGCGAAAGGATCGCCTAGGGGATGCTCGCCGACGGCCGATTCGAACGGGCGGGACTTTTACAATTATTTTAATGGTAATACGAGTGTAAGGAACTAGGTACGTAAGGGTGCCAAGGTTCGAACCTCGTGGATAACATGCTCAAGGGAATTAAACCTGAATTTATTAAATGAAATAGATTTTAAAGTAAATTGCAGTGACAATAAATCGGTTAGCTGTGAAAGGTGTTAATTAAATAATTGCACTTAATACAGCATTGTAAATTAAGAGGATTGATATGCTGTGGAGTACGAGAAATAAGCAAATCAAGGCGGAGCAAATGTTAAAATGATTTAAATATTAAATATCTTGGCCTTGAGGATATACAGTGAAATGATGGGACACAAAGATGAATGTTCAAAATGATGAATGATTAAAGAAAGCATCGGAGGAGATTCTTGATGAATTTTCAGAGTTATATAGATTGGAAAAATCGAGCTAACATTGACTCGATTGTGAATATGAAAGTTATTCCAAGCTTATATCGGAGAACATAGAAGAATCGAAAAAGCTTAAGAAAATAATTTTGGAAAAAAAATTAGTGAATAATGAAATCCACTTGTATACAGTTAAATGATGGAAATACAGATGATGTGATTGAGGATGAATTAAATGGTGAATTTAATTCCTATTATGAAATAAAGTTCTTATGAAGAACAAATAATCTTTTTATGAAATTGATGCCTTAAATTGAGTTAATTAGAGATATATAAGTAGCTTATCAGAGCAATCTTTGTAAAGGCATCACTAGATGGAAAGTTGGAAATTGGTGATCATAAGATGATAATGATTTGAACTCGATAAAATTATCACGAGTTCTAATGAGGTTTACAAGGTTAATGAAATACCTTGTGAGATATATAAGCCTAATGAATGAGGCACCCATACAAGGATAATATGATGAGATAGTGATACAGTCTAAGACACATATGGAAAATTAGCAGCATAATGATATAATCCCGTAGACTCTTAAAGACAGTGAATTATATGTTAAGAAGGGCAAATAGAAGATTTAGCTAGACGGTATCTCTTTCTAAGATATATGATCTCTAATGACAGAATGACAGTGGATCTGTCTATGAAAAAGAGATAATGATTGAGATACGAAATGTACGAGGTCTAGCTATATACTATTGCCAGTCTATAGGAGAGTTTATTGGGTTAGCTACTCTAAAGATGTGACTTAAAATTTAATAAGTTCAAGTTAGTGAATGAATAAGTATGAAGATAATATGTAAAAGGTTAAAAGATTTTATTAGTGGAATATTTTACCACTGATGAAAAGTGATCGAAATGATGATGAAGGAAAAAACAAGAATATGTAATAAGAGGATAAGTACATGATGGTTAGGGAACACGAATATGAAGTAGCTCCCAATTTTAAAACTAAAAGTGATTTTTGTGGTTATCACATGATTATGGTTAGATGTAAGATTCAAACCAAACTCGATAGAGGAAAAGTAATTATACTCCAAGGAGTAAAGAAGTGATTTACATTTTACTGCCAGTTATGTAAATGGAACAAAAAGGATATATATATACCTTGAAATGATGGAAATAATGGATTTATATGGATAAAGAGACGATTAAATTGATAATTATAGATTCGATGGTGAAGTCAAATAATGAGAAGCTTAAATTATAATTTGATTATACCATTATGGAATCTAAATTATCAAAAGAGTATAATTTCAGGTATATTCAAAAATTAAAGTGATAATGAATATACTATAAGAATAAAAGATATAATGATGAGATTACATGAAAAGACGATATGGAGAGAAAATGATTATCTCTTGATGAAATTATGATAAAAGATGGTGAATGATAAAGTCTGCAACTAAATTGCAGCAATTGGATGAAATTAATATGAAATGAAAATTGTGGATAAGGAAGAATCTAAAAGAGATATGATAATGTGACAGTGATTATAGATTGATAGTCTAATGAAATCACTTTTCCATTATCAAACTCTTAGATTCTTTAGTGCCATAGTCAAAATATAATTATAAAAGATGATGAGAATGTATGTGAAGTTCCAGTGAGCACTATATGTGATGGGAATCTCTGAGTAGCTATATGTTATGGAAAATAGCAAAAGGCTCTGAGATTCCAAATCTATTGACAGCATCGCTCCGTACTAATGTAAATATCTGAGCGTAGAATGGAAACGCTCGAGGATATGTTGAGAGAGCGGATGCACGAAATGTGAAAGCTACTGGAACAATTACATACTACTGAATACAGTGTGTAAATGATAATTATCGAAATATATCGACTTGGCACTAAATAAGGAAGATGGATGATGAATAATATGAATCATATGTGATATGAAAAGGAGTGGAAATGGATAACTCCCAAATGATAAGAAATTTAAGGGAGTATAAGTATATGATGAAGGATAATATGCAATTATATCAAAGTGATTTTGATGTTAAAGGTATACTGGCAGTATAATTGGAAAGATGATGTAAAGAACAAGAACTCTAAGTATACAGGATGCTACCACCTTTTTATTTACGTTAAATTCGGAGGACTGAATTTCTTAAGGTGGGGAGAATGTGACAACCGCAAATTTTCTATTTTTGAAAATTAATATTTAAGAAAATAGATAAGAGGAAATAAATAAATAGAATTGTGGAAATTTTGAAAAGTGAAGAAGTGACTGATAGCGGAAATTCGAATAAAGGAGAAAATAAATTGGATATTAAGAAATCCAATAATTAAATAAAAATACATATGTATATATATGAAATATAGTATATATTATAAAATGAAATATATACTATTTTGTCTTAAATAAATACATATGTATATTTTTATATACAATTATGTATATAAATAAATATGTATATGTATGAAATATACATATTAATTAATTTAATTAAAGTGTAAATATATATATATATATTGTAATACAATATATATCTATAAATGCATATATATATATGAAATATATATATATATTAATTCAAATTATATATATAAGTATTTTGTGTAAAATATATATATATATATATGTTATATTATATTTATATAGATAAAAAAAAATGAAACAGAAAAGAAAAGGAAGGAAATCGGGGAAGATCCCGACCCTTCCCAGGCGAGGCCGCCGGTGGCAAAGCTGCCACCGTCGGCGAGGGAAAGAGGAAGAGACGACGCCGGCGATGTGAAAAGAGGCGACCGGCGACAAGAAAAACGGAGAACAGAAACGGAAACGAAGGAAAAACCGGTGGAAGCCGGAAAAGAAAAAGAAAATGGAAACCGACGGTACCGGCGGAATTGGTCGCCACCACTGCCATCGAAGCATCGCCGGGGAAAGAGGAAGAGGATGGAGGCCACGGTTGAGGCGGAGAACAGCGGAGGAAGGCCGGCGAAGAGCGGAAGAAACTGAAGCTAAATCGAGTTGATTCGCCGCCGTGCCGCCGATCCAGAGCAAACGGAGGCCACCGGTAGTTTCGTTGTGCCGTCGGCCAGCTGTGGAGCCCTTGAACCGCCGGAGAACCAGCTGCCGGCGAGGAACCGGCGAGGAAGGGAGCTAACCGGTCTGATGGGAAGGAAAAAGAAAAAGAAAAGAAAAAGGAAAAAGAAAAAGAAAAAGAAAAAGAAAAGAAAGAGAAAGAAAAGAAAAGAGAAAAAAGGAAGAAAGAAAAGAGGAAAAAGAAGAAAGAGGGAGAAAAAGGAGAATTTTGGAAATTACGAGAAATCTCGAGAATTTGGAAACCCGGGAATTACGGGAAACGGTAAGAAATCCCGGAAAGTGATAAATTATTTAAATAATTTATTTATTTAAATAATTATGGAAAAATTCTAAAATTTAGAATTTAATTTCCAGAAAATTTCCTCGATGACTGAGATGATGGAATCGGGCGAGGTGAACACGGGCGCGACGAACGAGGCGATCGCCGACCCGGAAAAAGGTAAGGGATGCATGTGCAGCACTGTAAGGATATTCAGTCTGCATGATTTTAATTATGAAATATTTTATGAAAATATTTTATGAAGATATTGTGATGAATGATTGGTTGAAATTTGTGGTGATGCACTGGCTGGATTTTAAACTGTATTTTCCGTGCAGGAGGCTAGCCAATCGACAGCCGTTATACTGTCGAAAAATTATTGAAAAATTCTCGAAAAATTACTAAAAAATCATAATAAATGATTTTATTTCATAAGAAACGATTTTCAACAACGAAAATCGAGAAAAATGATTATTTTTCATAAAACATGAATATAACGCAATTCATTTTAAAATATTCATGTTTTCGAGAATGGTGATAAGGAAATCACCGAAAAATCTCTTCGAGAATGGTGATAATGAAATCATCGAAAATTCTCTTGATATGTAAGTTACACGTAATACGAGATGGAAAATGAAAGGAAATAAAGTGAATATTTTTATATATATTTCTTAAATATTCACTAAATGGTTTTATAACCTTTATGGTTTTAAAATGATGAAATTATATATTTTTATAAATTCCATAAAGGTTTTCTGATGATGAAAAATATGGTTTTGAGACTAGATGGCATCCTATCATGCTGATATGTGATATGTGATATGTAACATGTGATATGTAATATGTGATATGTGATATGTAGTCCCGGCCGACACCTGATCAGTGATCCGCCGAGGACAATTATAGACTATGGCCATAGATCTGACATGATTATTCATACCCTTCGGGGTCTATAGCATGATATGAGTGACGACCCAGTGGACGGGCTGGGCGTGTGTGCCTAAGTCTCCATATATGAAAATGTTTTATATGATATGTGATATGTGAAATGTAAATGTTTTACATGATATGTGAAATGTTAATGAAAGAGATTTACAACATTTTACAGAATGCTTATTTCAGTACTGATTTTAGTACTACGAGATGATTTCATATGATATGTGATATGAACATGTAATATGTTTTCCAAAAAGGAAAAAGGAGGAAAATAAATCTAATATTCTTATTTTAATTTGTAAATTGAATATTAGATTTAAATGATATATATGATATACGAAAAGGATTTAATAGCGAATTTTGCTATTTAAAGTACTGTACTAATTATGGTTGTACAGTAAAATATGAATTGAGTTTTAAGTGAGAATGATGAGAATTTAACTAATATTCTTTCCAAGAAAATATGAATATTAGTTATTTTATTTAAATGCTTTATTTTATAAAAGCATTATTTTGAAAAAGAATATGAAAATGTTACGGAATAAAACGGAAAGGATTTGAATTTCAGAACAAGAAAGAATTATTCTCTACAGTTGCTTCTAGGTTCCGGGACAAGCTAGGTATTTCAAAATACCTATCTTACTCCATCTGGATCCCTAGCCGACTGTAGTATCCTTCCTACATGTGTGCCTAGAGCTCATAGGAAAAATGAAAAAGTTTTTCAGCATATAGATAGCTGAGTATCAAGTGAGGCATATAATTCCCTTACTGAGCCGTGGTTTGCTCACCCCTTAATTTTAACATTTCAGGTTTTTGAGGACTGAGAGTCTAGCACTTAGAGGATTTTCGACTGCGCATTTGGGGACGATGCGACAGATCGATTTATTTAATAAGGTATGATCATTTATTTTCTGTATTTAGACTTATCGACAGTACTACTTTCTTATGAAGTAGAAACCGGGGATGTAATTCATATTATAATTTAATATGAAATTGTGTATATGTAAAAGAAAAGTAAAGTATCGCAGACAGCCCAACCAAATAAGATGTATAGAATAAGGTGAAAAATAGGGTCACGGGCTGTGACACTATATTATAGTCATATCTAGTATGTCTTAGGCTACCAAAATCTTCCACCCTTCATACTCACAAAAGTTAGTCAAGGCTAGCTTTTTCTTCTCTCTTTTATTTTGCATAACCGGTTGTCTTTATTATTCTTTTGTCTTCTCTCCCACGTACTGCACTTCTTTTTTTTTTATCCCTTCTAGCTTTTCTTGATCATTATAACACTACCCTACATAATATAATTTTAGACTATTAAATTTATACTCTTTCCTCATCTAAAAGTCAGCAACCAGGTCAGTCATTTTATCAAATTTTTCTTCATTTTCGGCTGGACTTTTTAGTCACCTGTTCTCACTTCCTTTTCGGCTATGCTACCAGCCAGCTTACTTCCTTTCTTTCAACCATCATCTTGACCATATAAAACCTTAGCTTATTTATTTTTCTTCTTTCATCTCAACTCACTTAACCCTCCCTACATCCCAGTCTACGTTTTTATTCCTTTTTACACCTTTCATGACTGTTTCGGTTATCAACTTCCAGCTTGTTTTTCCTTTTTCCACATGAATCCTCATAATCAACATCATCTCTTCTCCTTTGAACTCTCACAACCAAACCTCTAGACTTCATTTATATATGTACTTATTTCAAAATCATGCTATAAACATCTTATTTTACTTCACCACAACCATGATTAAAGGACTAAAAAAAAAACTTAAAAGCTGATGTTGGAAATTACCTGTACAGGGAAGAATCTGTCCACGTTGATTCAGTCTTTGTTTGGAGGCTTTTGGCTAACGTTTCTTGTGGTTTTAATATTCTTGAGTCACAATTTAACTTTCCTAAAGAAACTTGTTTTATTTACTGAAGAACTCATAGGTTCTGCTATGGAGAAGAAGGCTACTCGACATACTCAACTGAGAAGAAGTTTTTCGGTGATGAGGGTTGAAGATGAGGGTTATAACGTGAATAAGAACAAAGCAAAAGGAATATTTTAACTTGACTTTAGCAGCCCTCATTAAAAGCCTTCTTAATTGTCTATGTCTTTTCTTTTGTTTTTATATTGCTTATCTTCCAACCAAATTATACTTCTTTTCTGTTATATTTCTTTTTCTCCATGCAGCCACACATCTTGACTTTCCAAGTCAGAATTTGCAAGCTAATAAGTCTTCCCATCTTTTCCTTGCTTTTTCGTTTCTTGCCTTGTTATTTGTTCATCCTTCGGTGTAGCAAGAAAATAACCAAGACTAGTGCTAATTTCTGTCAACCTATGAAACACGTGAGGTAGACTTTATTTTGTGTATTCTTTGTTTGTTCATGCCGCACCATTTTTTTGATTTATCCAAATCAGAATTTTCCAACATTCATTTAATTATAAATCAGAATTTTCCAACATTCATTTAATTATTTATTCCAACTTGTATGTAGTATTTTCCATATCTATACTTTTCATCTAGGATTTAAAAATTTTTCTATGTGAGAGACATTATTCTTATATATTTAATTCCTCAAAATATTATCAAAATTTTTTTATAGATAATTAATTCATATAAATGCACATCCACAGTATAAGATAACGAATTCTCACATTCTCCTCACCTTATAAGAATTTGGTCCTCCAAATTCAGGCTGGTCCATCAAACAAGTGCGGGTACTTTTCTTTCATGAGGCTCTCTAGCTCCCACGTAGCTTCTTCTGTTGTATGGTGTTGCCAGAGAATCTTAACCAATGGAATAGTTTTAGATCGAAGTACCCTTTCCTTTCTGTCAAGGATCCGGATTGGCTGCTCAACATAGCTCATATCTCCCTGAATATCCAATGGTGTGTATTCGATAACATGGGAGGGATCCGGATGATACTTCCTCAACATAGAGACATGGAAGACGTTATGTATCCCAGAAAGTTGTGGTGGTAAAGCTAACCGGTAAGCAACATCCCCAACTCTCTCCAATATCTCAAATGGACCAATGAAACGAGGACTCAACTTTCCTTTCTTTCCGAAGCGCATAATACCCTTGCTCGGAGATACTTTCACAAATACAGAGTCCCCAACCTGAAATTCAAGTGGCCGTCTACGTACATCAGCTTAACTCTTCTGTCTACTTTGGGCAACCTTGAGTCTATCACAAATAATCTGAACACTCTTAGTTGCCTCCTCAACAAGATCGGGGGCTAAAATCTTACGGTCACCCACTTCTTCCCAAGCTACTGGGGATCTACATTTCCTGCCATATAGAGCCTCGTATGGTGCCATTCCGATGCTGGCATGATAACTATTATTATAGGCAAACTCTACGAGAGGCAAGTGGTCATCCCATGAACCCTTAAAATCTAATGCACACGCCCTCAACATATCCTCTAAGGTCTGAATAGTCCGCTTGGACTGACCGTCTGTCTGAGGATGGTAGGCGGTGCTCAAATGTAATTGAGATCCCATGGCTTCCTGAAAATGAGTCCAAAATCGAGAGGTGAACCTGGAATCTCTATCAGAAGTGATGCTCACGGGAGCCCCATGTAATCGAGCAATCTCGCTAACATACAAGTCTGCCAATGTACTCAGTGAATCTGTGCTCTTAATGGCAAGAAAATGGGTACTCTTAGTCAATCTATCAACAATAACCCAAATCGCATCATGATCTCTTCGGGTCCTCGGTAAGCCCATAATAAAATCCATCGTAACGTGTTCCCATTTCCATGTAGGCACCGGTAAAGACTTAAGTAGTCTTACTGGCTTCTGGTGCTCAGCCTTTATCTGCTGACAAATCAAACATTTGGCCACAAACTCTGCTACGTCTCGTTTCATTCCAATCCACCAATACACCCTACGCAAGTCATGGTACATCTTAGTACTGCCTGGGTGCATAGTGTAACGAGAACAATGGGACTCTTTTAAAATCCTTTGTCTTAGGGTATCATCATTTGGAACACATATACGGCCCTTAAATCTCAATAACCTATCATCACTGACCGCAAATTCTGACTGCAATTCTTGCTCTGCTTGGCTAACCATGTCTAATAGCCTCTGATCATTTCTCTGCCCTGACCGAATCTGATCTAAGAGACTTGGCTCAATATGAAGGCTAGCCATAAACCCGACATCTACTGTTTCAACACTAACATTGAGCTCAGCGAACTGCTCTAACAATTCCTATTCTCTAACCATCATAACAGAAACCATACTCTTTCTGCTTAGAGCATCTGCAACTACGTTCGCCTTGCTCGGATGGTACAGAATCTCGCAGTCATAATCCTTAAGAAGCTCTATCCAACGTCTCTGCCTCATGTTAAGTTCCTTCTGATCGAATAGATACTTCAAACTCTTATGGTCAGTGAAGATCTGGAACTTCTCACCATACAGATAATGCCGCCATATCTTTCGAGCAAAAATGACTGCAGCTAACTCTAAATCATGCGTAGGGTAGTTACGCTCATGGTCTCTAAGCTGGCGTGAACCATACGCGACTACTCTACCATGTTGCATTAGCACACAACCTAGACCCTGATTGGAAGCATCACTGTATACAACGAAGCCTCCAGATCCACTCGGAATGGTCAGGATTGGTACTGTAGTTAATCTTTGCTTGAGCTCCTGAAAACACTGCTCACACTGACTTGACCATTCAAACGGAACTCCTTTGCGTGTAAGCTTAGTCAACGGAGCTATAATCCGAGAAAAACTCTCTACAAAGCTCCGATAGTACCCTGCCAATCCCAAGAAACTCCGAATCTCAGTCACTGTCTTCGGTCTCTCCCACTGGAGTACTGCCTCAACCTTGGACGGATCAACTGACACCCCGTCCTTAGATACTACATGTCCAAGGAAAGCTATCCGATCCAACCAAAATTCACACTTACTAAGCTTCCCATAAAGCTGCTTATTTCGGAGAGTCTGGAGCACAATCTTCAGATGCTGCTCGTGCTTCTCCCGGGACTTAGAATATATTAGAATATCATCTATAAAGACAATCACAAACTTATCCAGATACTCCCGAAATACATCATTCATCAAATTCATAAATGTGGCGGGGGCATTAGTCAAACCGAAAGGCATCACCAGAAACTCGAAATGACCATATCGGGTTATAAAGGCCGTCTTCGGTACATCTTCCTTCCTAATTCTCAACTGATGATAGCCTGATCTTAGATCAATCTTAGAAAACACTGCAGCCCCTTTCAGTTGGTCAAACAAATCATCTATTCTTGGCAGGGGATACTTATTCTTAACTGTAGCCTTATTTAGTAACATATAGTCGATGTATAACCAGAGACTACCATCTTTCTTTCTCACAAACAGTACCGGAGCACCCCAAGGAGACACACTTGGTCTAATAAAACTCTTGTCAAGTAACTCTTGTAACTGTTTCTTTAATTCTTCTAATTCAACTAGTGCCATCCGGTAGGGAGGTTTAGAGATAGGCTGGGTATCCGGCACTAAATCAATAGTGAACTCCAGCTCTCTTTCTAATGGTAATCCTGGTAACTCATCCGGAAACACATCGAAAAACTCACATACCACTGGTATATCTGATATACGTGGAGATTCTCGACTCGTATCGGAGATAAAGGCAATATAACCTTCACACAAATAAATTTATTTGAAATTTCAAACATATAAACATTATGCAACTTTACCGAACATAACATCGTATAATTTATTTCTTAATAGCAAAACATACATCAAATTTGTCAAGTAAAGATAAGGTTATAGTCTTAGTGTAGCAATCTAGACTTGCACGATTGATTTCTAACAAATCCATGCCTAAAATTACATCGAAACTATGCATGTTTAACAAAACTAGATCTGCTAACATTACTCTATCTCCAACCTTTATTTCACAATTCCTACACACCATATCTGTCATTTGAGAATCATTCATAGGTGTGCAAATATGCAAGATATGACTTAAAGGCTCAGTTTCTAAATGAAGATTGTGTGCAAACTGTGGTGATATAAATGAGTGCGTGGACCCTGGGTCAAATAAAACATGTGCCTCATGCTTACAGACAAGAAGATTACCTCTAATAGTCGCGAAAGACTTATCGGCAGCCTTTCTGTCTAAAGCAAATACACGCCCTTGAGTAACAGGCTTCTTACCCTTCTCAACTCCTGTAGCTCGTTTCTGTGGGGCCTGTCTCTGTGGAGCCTGTGTCTCTGGCTGCTGTCGTAGTGGCTCCTGAGACTGTGGGGTCTTATCTTGCATTTGTGGGCAATCCTTGATCAAATGACCTTTTTTCCCACACTTAAAACAATTTCTTGTGACCCAGTGGCATGGCCCACCATGTGTCTTACCACAATCTCTGCACCGTTTTAAAACCTTTTGGGAGCCTCTGTTGATCTCTACTGTATCAGTAGGAGTCTTGGGCTTGCCAGTCCTTGCCAGTCCTTGCTCGAGACTCATCTGTCCTAGACCTCTTAAATGAACTCCACCTTTGCTCCGATCAGGAACTATCTGTTCTCTTATCTTTACCCTTACTCTTACTTCTGAACCCATACTGTGCCTGTGTAACATCGATACCCCTCTCAATATCCTGAGCCCGTCCGAGAGCATCCTCAAACTCAGTAACACGAAGCCCTAATAATAGGTCTCGGATGGCTGACCTCAATCCAGACAAAAATCTCTCGGTACGACGCTCTTGATCTCTGACTGTCTCGGGGTCATATCTCATCAGCATCGTAAATTGATTCTCTTATCTTTACCCTTACTCTTACTTCTGAACCCATACTGTGCCTATGTAACATCGATACCCCTCTCAATATCTTGAGCCCGTCCGAGAGCATCCTCAAACTCAGTAATATGAAGCCCTAATAATAGGTCTCGGATGGCTGACCTCAATCTAGACAAAAATCTCTCGGTACGACGCTCCTGATCTCTGACTGTCTCGGGGTCATATCTCATCAGCATCGTAAATTGATTCTCATACTCATCAACCGACATACTGCCTTGTACCAAATTCAGAAAATCAGTCTGCATTTTCTTCTGGGCAGTACGGGGGACATATTGGGTTCTAAAGACTGACAGAAAGTTATCCCAACTAATCACTGTATGTTGGGTAGTCAATTGTCTCTTAGTGGCTCTCCACCAATATCCTGCCTGACCTTTCAACATATAAGAACCCATACTAACTTTCTTAGCATTTGTGCACCCCAAGTAATCGAAAGCTAGTTCTAATTCTAATAACCACTCCTCGGCCTTAACTGGATCCTTAATCCCCTTAAATTCTGGGGGATTCATCTTAAGAAAGTCCCGGAATCTGCCTGTATCTCTGTCATCTCTAGGCGGTGGGACTGAAGGTTGAGGAGCGGAGGGTGCCGGAGGAACCTGTGGAGGAGGAGGTGGTGAAGTAAGTGTGGGCACTATGGCACCTATAGCTAAAGTGTTTGCCCCGAAATGTTGAGCAAACATAGCAGCAATGCTGTCAAACCCCTCTTTCATACTGTGTTCTAGCCTGTTTATTCTAGCATTTGGGCTCTCTGGTTGACGAGTAGGTGGTAGAGGTGGCTGAGCCTGCCTCCGAGAGCGACCTCGTCTCCCACTCATAATGCGTGATAAAATACCTGCGCATAAACCCTATGTTTTAATCAAAACTCTAACAGATATACTCAATTTTATAACCAAACAAGCACAGATACTTCGGATGTAATCTTATCCTAACTATCGACACTGACAGTACTAGACAACCCTTCCTCTGATATCAAGAAAGACTGTCACACCCTGAAAACGTGGAAGTTTTGGGCTAAATTTTTTTTATATATGTACATTTAATCTTAATTTCTTACTTGGGTTGCATTCCTGCCAGTATCACATCACACAGAACATCATAGTATTTTCATAAAATATTTCATTCACATTATATGGACCTATTCCTCAGAATAACGTTTACATTCATACGATATTGACTACATCCCAAACGTATTATTTATTTACAAATATCTGTGCCATACAGGATGTCTGGTATCAAAATATGAGTATACCTTACGTAAGTACAAAAAGTAGCCGGAGGAGAGACGTATCCCTCAGTCTACATCATATGCGCAACAGGCAAAGAGATGATCACTGCAAATAATCTGGTAGAGTAGGGGGGTGAGCTTTTTGGAAAGCCCCGTAAGAAGTGCATTTAAAATAGTCATAGCATCTATATATGCAGAAAACAAATACCATAATAAGGTGTTTCATACTTTAAAACATTGCATGAATTCTTTAATACATATATCAAAATTTCATACTTGTTCAAACATGAATCATACTTTAGGAATTTAATATCAAAATTAATAAAACATATCATACAGTTCATGGAGACTAGGCAGAATCATATAGCCATGTTGGCTCTTATAGGCTATACCGAGAGGGGGGTGAATCGGTTTTTCACTAACTTTAAGCTCGTTTTTCGGTTCCTCTAAATTCTCTAGCTTAGATTGATATTTTCTAAGTTCTCTAAGCTACTCAAGCATGCAATATAAATTCAATTCAATAAGTACAATATAATTGCAAGTAATTAAAGAGAGTAGGGAAAGAGAAATGTACGCAAGAGATTTATAGAGGTTCGGCAACCTTGCCTACGTCCTCTACCTTGAGACGCTCCCAAGGATTTTCCCCAAATTCACTAACTTGAATTCGTGTTACACTCCCTCTTTTCAAGGCTCAAGAGAAACCTCTCTCTTTTTCTAGGCTCAAGAGAAACCTCCCTCTTTTTCTTAGGCTAAAGAGTAACCTTCCTCTTTTTCTAAGGCTAAAGAGAAACCTCCCCTTTACAAGGAATGATTGTGTTTACAAATGGTGCAATCAAAGAAGGGCCTCTAGATAGGCAAGTGATTACAATGTTTAAGCACAAGGAAAAAGCCTATACAAGATTTGTGCTATTCTATACAAAGAGTATGAGAATGATGGAAGATGTAGACTTTGTAGCTCTTGATTTGTTATTTGAGGCTTGAGGATTTGAGGAATATGAGATTTGGAGTTACTGAGTGGTTCCTGCTCCTTTCTTTAACTTCTAAGCCTCTATTTATAGTCCCTTGGATGTATTCTAGCCGTTGGGTGGAGCCAAATCTCAGATATTATCGTTGTCTCACAAAAACTAGCCGTTATAGGCTATTTTCGAGCAAAGGGATCGATCCCTTTCCATAGGGGATCGATCCCTTTTGTCCAGAATCTTGATTCTGGGCTTCAGGGACCTTGGGAAGACTTTCTGCCAAAAAGGGATCGATCCTGCTACAGTAGGGATCCATCCTTTTCTTCCAGAGGGCATTTTTCCTGCACTTTTGGGTTAGAAATGATATGACCTTTGATCCTAATTCAACCCAAAACATTTATAAGCTTTAAGGGAGTTTTTCTTGACTTTCTCAGATAAAAACATGGTCTAAACATTCATCAAGTGATTTTCTAAAATATTCAAAACATTTATAAAGAATTAAGACCAATGGGGATGTATCATTAAATCATGGTCTTAATGTTTGATATGATCACTTGAAAATGGATTGAGAAAATCATGTGTGATAAGGCAAATTTACAATATGAATTAAACCATTAAAGCTTACTTAAGTTTTGTCATTTCAAAATACCTATGACAATTTAAAACTAACAATCTCCCCTTTTTTGATATGACAAAACTTAATGTAAATTTGCTTTGAAAATTCTTTAATAAAATACTCCCCTTCAAATAAAGCAGGATTTTATAAAGCTCCCCCTTAATGTAAGCATGGGTTTTGAAAAAGAATTTTCAAACTATTTCTCCCACATTATCTCTCCCCCTTAATATCTCTCCCTTATAATATCTATCTCTCCCCCTTTTTGTCATAGCAAAAAGAAGGAAAAATAATAAAAAAAAATATGCTCCCCCTAAAATTATGGCTATGTGAGAAGAGATACAAAAATGTGCTCCATCCAACAAGAAACATGTTAGTACATGGGACTCATAGCACAAATAAATAAGTCAACTGTTCATAAGGAGTATGAAATATTCATGCAAAGAACATGACTTATGATCCTATACTAATTGTTTATAAATAATTTTGATACCAATTGTTAATAAATAATTTTGCAAGAAGTTCCCAATTGGTAAATAATGAAGCAAGTTGTGTATAAATATCTAATAAGGTCTATGACTTGCTCATTTCAATCCTATTAAGCACCTAAGTACATCAATTGTTCCCTTAAGTCCAACTAAGGTGCATGGCAATACATCATGATTATGAGCTAAAATTATATAACATATCATATGCATGTGCTCATAAATCATGTTCAATCAAGAGTGTGCATAGAATCAAAACATATAGCAATTAACTACAAGTTCTAGCACATAAGAGTTTCATGCAAAAATATTCTAAATGGATTCTTCTCTATTTGGCATTTCAAACTAAAGAGCACAAGAAGAATTGTTAATTTAAAGCTCATACCAATTGGCAATTTAGTTTTGGCTTACCAATTATTGAAAAAATGGTTGCCAATGATACTAATTGTTATTTCAATCTAAATACCAATTGTTACTAATGGTTGACTTAGTCATTTTGTATGAATCCAATATTTGTGTGTAGTGTGATCATGTCAAGAAAATAATCATTCTAAAAATGCAAGAACACAACACACATCATCAAATATGCTTATGGATCAATTAAATATTAGCACACTATCATAAGGTATTAATCCATATTCATATTCACAAATTTAAACCATATGGAAGATTCAAAAATTCAAAGTATTCAAGCAAACACATTTTCTTCCATGGTTTTAAGCACAAAAATCCGATGCTAATTTTCCAATTTAAGTCCTTAACCAATTATGAGCAAGGAAAGATTCAATATTACTATTTTAATCAATTAATAGCCATATCCCTAGTTGTTATCATAATTTAAAGTTCTAGAGGGTATATGCTATTTTAACTAAAATGGCTTCACCTAAGTGAATCAATATTATCAAGCTAAAATGTATTTTATCATCAAAATCCATAAGCTATGAGTGAGATTAAGCACAAAATATCATGAAATAACTATTCTCATCTCATAGGCATGATTATTGATTCAATTTAAGCAAACATGCATGTTCATCATCAAAACAATCGAGAATCTATGCATGTGTATCAAATGTTTGTGTCGTCATTAATGCTCAAGTTCCATAATAATTTGGCTATAAAAAATTAATTTCATGGATGATAAATTTTCATGTAACTCAACATTTATGATTCATTTATCATCATTAATTATAAGCCAAGGAAAAGTATGACCTTATACCAATTGTTGAATTTACATTTGAAGTCAATTCTAAAGGTCAAGTTTTAATTATTCTTCCACTAGATGTATAATTATCATGTAACCTAGTGTGGAATAGATAAGTCAAGCTAAGAGACATAATCTTATAAGCATGCTTGACTAAGATGAACAAAAAGAATGAAAAATATTCATTATGCATAAGTTCATCAAATTCTCAAATATCTCCATAAATTCTTGAAATATTTCTCAAAATTATGTTTAAGCATTCAATGAAAGTATATTTCAAGATTATTTCAAGATTTATGTAATTCAGGACCATCTTTAATGAGAAAAACAATTTTGCACTTGTGAGCTAAACAAAAGTGATATTGATTGTGGAAAGTGATACCATTTGTTGGAAATGATATTAATTGATGAAGTTGAGGCATGATATCAATGAAAAATGAATTTTCATATATGAAAGATCATCAAAAAGAAGTTCAAACAATAAATTTTATGCTTATACAAAAGATAGTGTGAAACTAACAAAAGATCCTCCCAATTTTCAGTTTAAACATGCAGGAGAGCCTTTTCTGGCCTGGGGGGATCGATCCCTTTAGGAGGGGGATCGATCCCTTATAGTTTCCTGCAGATTCTGCAGTAGTTTTGACAGAAAATTCAACTTGTGAGGTACCAAAACTCCGTTTTTGAGTAATTTAAGTCCAAGTAAAGATTTAAACATTTGTAAAACATGATTTTGGACTTGTATGAATGAAAAACCATTTAACAATAGATTTTGCAATTTTGGAAGGATTTTCACCAATAAAAGCATTTTTGGCCTCAAAGGGGGTCATTTTGAGAGTTATGCATATTTTGGCCAAACCAATGCATTGAATTACATAAATATGTCAAAACAAACTTGTTCACATAGGTTTTAAGCACAAATATCATTAAAGCATACATCTTGTGAACAACATGTCTTGATTTCCAACATACAAGTTCTTCATTAATGCATATGACATGGCATTTTGCATAAATGACATATTTGACAGCTTTTGAGCAATTAAATATATTATCTAGACATATCAAACTTGCTCAAGATGTAGAAAACCAATAATCATTTCAAAATTACTAAACATGCTTTTCATCCAATAATCCAATGCCTCAAGAACCATCCATCAACCAATCAACAATCATTCAACAATCATTTATCATGCCTTTTTGCTCAATCATTCTACTTATAATGCATCAAGAATCATCAACCAAGTGCCTCAATAAATAATTTTAGCAAAAATGAGTTTTGAAGAGATAGGATTTAAGCTTACAAAACTCCTTTGCTAGAGAATGCTTTGCCTTGAATAGTTGAATCCACCTTGTGCCATCCTTTGAAGAATTGTTGTGATGGATCCTCAAGCTTTTTCTTTTTCTCATTGGCACAAGCAATCTCCATAGAGGTGTGTAGAGCATTCAAACTCCATTGTTCCATTGTATTCCCATGCTCTAACACTCCTACAATAAACAAATTCAAGCATGTTTTGGTACCCAAATTTTCTTGGGTCCATGAGAGTTAGTGCAAACAATTTTTGATCCTTTTGGGATCCATTTCAAACACAATTCATCATTATTTACAGCATGCTTTGGCACCCACATTTTTCTAACCACTCTTCCTCTAAATGTAGTTTTTCTATAAGTGCATGCTTGTGAGGTGTGGCCAATCCTATTGCAAAGTGAGTATGTGAGAGATGTATCATGCATAGAATTTTTGCTCACAAGGAAATTCTTTAGATGAGTTTCTTTTTGTATTGCATTATATCCTAACCCATCTTTGTCAAAGAAAGCTCTTTGGGTCTCTAACATGTGATCTAGCTTTTGTTGACCCATATAAAACCTAGAAAATTAGTTATGCAAATTTAAGTTCTTTTTATTCAACTCATTTATTTCTAAGTTAGCCTCTTCTAATTTCTTTTCAAATTCTAGCTTAGCATTTATTAGCATTTCATTTTCTATTTTCAATTTAGCAATGATTTTCTTATATTTGGAGTTCATGCATTGAAAATCATTTGCTAATTCATTAAAGGCATTTTGTAGTTCATCAAATGTATAATCATTATCTTCACTAGAACTACAACTAGCCTCATCATCACTAATGGCCATAAAGCATGAGTAGGCTACCTCTTTATCTACATTTTCCTTATCGAAGCTATCACTATCACTCCATGCAGCCACAAATGCTTTCTTCTTAGGTTTCCTATCCTTTTCCTTCCTAAGTATGGGGCAATCTAGCTTAGTGTGACCCGGTTCATTGCATTCATAACACACTAAGTGGTCTTTTTCTCTTCTACTTGACTCTCCCCTATGATGTTTCCTATTTTTCTCTCTCTCTTTCATTCTCATAAATCTATTAAATCTTTTGGCAAACATTGCCATTTCTTTTTCTTCCTCATTTCCACTCATCACTATTATCTTCAATGACCTCATGAGTGGAAGACTTAAGTGTTACGCCTACTTTCTTTGAAGGCTCTTCATTTCTTTTTAATTTCATTTCATATGTAAGTAGGGAGCCCATAAGTTCATCTAGAGACAAGGTGTTAGGGTCCTTAGATTCTTCTATAGCAATCACCTTTGCCTCCCAAGATTTTAGCAAGCTATTCAAGATTTTCTTGACCATTTCTACATTGGAATAGCTCTTACCTAATGCCTTAAGTCCATTAATTATATCATTAAATCTAGTGAACATTTCGCTAATGGACTCATTTTCTTTCATCCTAAATAGCTCATAATCATGTGTGAGCATTCCTATTTTGGTCTCTCTAACTTGATTTGTCCCTTCATGTGTGATGACTAGTTTATCCAATATTTGTTTAGCATTTTCACATAAGGAGACTCTATTATACTCATTGGGACCTAATGCACAAAAGCGGGTGTGCATAGCCTTGGCATTCAATTGTGCCAATCTCATGTCATTGGTGTCTCACTCATCTTCACTTTTAGGGACATTTTTTCCATCTACTTTCTTTATTGGGATTCTAGGGCCATTAACTATTACTCTCCACACTTCATAGTCATTAGATTGCACAAATAACATCATCCTAGTTTTCCAATAAGAGTAATTCTCACTATTGAATAGTGGAGGTCTAAATAATGAGTGTCCCTCTTCTCCTAGGGGTGTGCCTACATTCAAGTGAGCCATTTAAGATCGTTTTGCTGGACAGAGGTTAGTCTAAATCAATCTCGAGCCCAAGCTCTGATACCAATTGTTGGCTCTTATAGGCTATACCGAGAGGGGGGTGAATCGGTTTTTCACTAACTTTAAGCTCGTTTTTCAGTTCCTCTAAATTCTTTAGCTTAGATTGATATTTTCTAAGTTCTCTAAGCTACTCAAGCATGCAATATAAATTCAATTCAATAAGCACAATATAATTGCAAGTAATTAAAGAGAGTAGGGAAAGAGAAATGTACGCAAGCGATTTATAGAGGTTCGGTAACCTTGCCTACGTCCTCTACCTTGAGACGCTCCCAAGGATTTTCCCCAAATTCACTAACTTGAATTCGTGTTACACTCCCTCTTTTCAAGGCTCAAGAGAAACCTCTCTCTTTTTCTAGGCTCAAGAGAAACCTCCCTCTTTTTCTTAGGCTAAAGAGTAACCTCCCTCTTTTTCTAAGGCTAAAGAGAAACCTCCCATTTACAAAGAATGATTGTGTTTACAAATGGTGCAATCAAAGAAGGGCCTCTAGATAGGCAAGTGATTACAATGTTTAAGCACAAGGAAAAAGCCTATACAAGATTTGTGCTATTCTATATAAAGAGTATGAGAATGATGGAAGATGTAGACTTTGTAGCTCTTGATTTGTTGTTTGAGGCTTGAGGATTTGAGGAATATGAGATTTGGAGTTGCTGAGTGGTTCCTGCTCCTTTCTTTAGCTTCTAAGCCTCTATTTATAGTCCCTTGGATGTATTCTAGCCGTTGGGTGGAGCCAAATCTCGGATATTACCGTTGTCTCACAAAAACTAGCCGTTATAGGCTATTTTCGAGCAAAGGGGTCGATTCCTTTCCATAGGGGATCGATCCCTTTTGTCCAGAATCTTGATTCTGGGCTTCAGGGACCTTGGGAAGACTTTCTGCCAAAAAGGGATCAATCCTGCTACAGTGGGGATCGATCCTTTTCTTCCAGAGGGCATTTTTCCTGCACTTTTGGGTTAGAAATGATATGACCTTTGATCCTAATTCAACCCAAAACATTTATAAGCTTTAAGGGAGTTTTTCTTGACTTTCTAAGATAAAAACATGGTCTAAACATTCATCAAGTGATTTTCTAAAATATTCAAAACATTTATAAAGAATTAAGACCAATAGGGATGTATCATTAAATCATGGTCTTAATGTTTGATATGATCACTTGAAAATGGATTGAGAAAATCATGTGTGATAAGGCAAATTTACAATATGAATTAAACCATTAAAGCTTACTTAAGTTTTGTCATTTCAAAATACCTATGGCAATTTAAAGCTAACAAGCCAGTATGCGGGTCATGACACTTACTTCATCCTCTAAAGAGGGAACAGAATACCTATGGCCATGGTATGGGCTGTAGACCTGATCAGAGTCGTACAGCGAACATGCACCACGAAGGACCAACATACCCACAAAGGATGGAAACATACGCAATGTGGGCGAGAACATGCACGACGTGGGCTAAACATATGCCACAAGGGATGGAAACATGCACAATGTGGCAAGCATGACAGGCAATAACATAAACTCTAGAAAGGCCTTAGTCTCAAATCTTACTTACTTTTGTAACTTCTTAATCATATATTTAGTACAAAATAATAAGGACCGGGCGTGCCAGGGTCTAAGTTAGCTTGGGGTTTGCCACTTCGATACCTTTTTCGAAAAACATATTTATTTACTGTCATACTTAAAACATTATGAAAAATATGCATAGAAATTATAAGGTTCGTTTAGCTAATTATCAAAAGATTATGGAAATTAATTTCGGAATAAAATTCATGCTTCAAACATTTCTTTAAAATTAGCGATGAAAGTAAGGGACACCATCACAACTTTAAATTACATCCCTTACCTTAGTACACTGTAGAGCAATTGCCTTACGTTGCACCAATATGCTTCCTATCTCTCCGAATTATAAACTGTCAAGTCACAATATAATTAATTTTCGGTATAAATTTTCTTTACTTGTCTAATTCTCAGTTAAATTCCCATTACTGAAAATATTAGAATTTCTTAAAATTTCACATTGTGGCCGAATTACCTTGAATGACTTCGGTGACTTACTCCTCCATAACATATATATATATATATATATATTTTCAACTATGATGCCACTTTAATTGACCAATTTTCTCCTCCTTTCCCTTTGTCCAATGCTATTGCCGAATATTCCTCTTTATTTACTAAGCCTATTTGGCTTATAATTTCCATTTTCCATAGTATTATATTTATTTTATCCTTGTTTATTTTTAGCCTTCTAAGTTTGTCAATTTATCCCACTTTTCTCTACCATTCACGTCAGTTTCCTTTCCCCTCATCCTAGCCAAATGGTCTTATATAGGTTAGGTGCTTTATTCATTTAGAATGTGTATATACATATGTATATATATATATATATATATATCAATTTAATTGATACTTTAGTCTATCATTTAGTTAAGTCAACCTAACCCTTTTTTTTTCCTTTCTTGCTGTTTACTGACTAATGCCGTGAGCCTTCTTTTCTTTCTATTTTCTACTCACTTTAGTTTCCATTTTCTATTTCTGTAGTTCACGTTAGCTTCCTTTTGTCTCTATATTATAGTCATATCTAGTATGTCTTAGGCTACCAAAATCTTCCACCCTTCATACTCACAAAAGTTAGTCAAGGCTAGCTTTTTCTCTCTCTTTTATTTTGCATAACCGGTTGTCTTTATTATTCTTTGTCTTCTCTCCCACGTACTGCACTTCTTTCTTTTTTATCCCTTCTAGCTTTTCTTGATCATTATAACACTACCCTACATAATATAATTTTAGACTATTAAATTTATACTCTTTCCTCATCTAAAAGTCAGCAACCAGGTCAGTCATTTTATCAAATTTTTCTTCATTTTCGGCTGGACTTTTTAGTCACCTGTTCTCACTTCCTTTTCGGCTATACTACCTGCCAGCTTACTTCCTTTCTTTCAACCATCATCTTGACCATATAAAACCTTAGCTTATTTATTTTTCTTCTTTCATCTCAACTCACTTAACCCTCCCTACATCCCAGTCTACGTTTTTATTCCTTTTTACACCTTTCATGACTGTTTCGGTTATCAACTTCCAGCTTGTTTTTCCTTTTTCCACATGAATCCTCATCATCAACATCATCTCTTCTCCTTTGAACTCTCACAACCAAACCTCTAGACTTCATTTATAAATGTACTTATTTCAAAATCATGCTATAAACATCTTATTTTACTTCACCACAGCCATGATTAAAGGACTAAAAAAAAACTTAAAAGCTGATGTTGGAAATTACCTGTACAGGGAAGAATCTGTCCACGTTGATTCAGTCTTTGTTTGGAGGCTTTTGGCTAACGTTTCTTGTGGTTTTAATATTCTTGAGTCACGATTTAACTTTCCTAAAGAAACTTGTTTTATTTACTGAAGAACTCATAGGTTCTGCTATGGAGAAGAAGGCTACTCGACATACTCAACCGAGAAGAAGTTTTTCGGTGATGAGGGTTATAACGTGAATAAAAACAAAGCAAAAGGAATATTTTAACTTGACTTTAGCAGCCCTCATTAAAAGCCTTCTTAATTTTCTATGTCTTTTCTTTTGTTTTTATATTGCTTATCTTCCAACCAAATTATACTTCTTTTCTGTTATATTTCTTTTTCTCCATGCAGCCACACATCTTGACTTTCCAAGTCAGAATTTGCAAGCTAATAAGTCTTCTTATATTTTCCTTGCTTTTTCATTTCTTGCCTTGTTATTTGTTCATCCTTCGGTGTAGCAAGAAAATAACCAAGACTAGTGCTAATTTCTGTCAACCGATGAAACACGTGAGGTAGACTTTATTTTGTGTATTCTTTGTTTCTTCATGCCGCACCATTTTTCTGATTTATCCAAATCAGAATTTTCCAACATTCATTTAATTATTTATTACATCTTGTATGTAGTATTTTCCATATCTATATTTTTCATCTAGGATTTAAAATTTTTCTATGTGAGAGACATTATTCTTATATATTTAATTCCTCAAAATATTATCAAAATTTCTTTATCGATAATTAATTCATATAAATGCACATCCACAGTAAAAGATAACGAATTCTCACAGATACCTAATCTTACTGCACAATATGGGACCCATCGTAGTATGGCTATATTATTTTTGTACATTCCAAAGTGGAGCAAGTTGCCAGAGTGTTTGAATGACATTGTTAATTTATATGACCAATGATTGGAATAGATGTTTATATTCCATGAAGAGATGAGGATCATTGTCTATGTAACAACAGGTATACGTAGACCTACTGTTATTGTTCTATGAGATTGTTTTCCCTTATCTTATATGAAAGCCGCTTATACTATTACTGTTACACGTGTCAGACTTTTCAATGTTGCTCAATTCCTGTGTTTTTCGCAAGTAATAGGGGAAACAGTGTATGGGCCCCCACCGGCTTTACAGTGCCCGGATGGAGGTGAAACTAACCAAACATGAAACTAGAGGTCAAATAAACCTAAGGTAAGAAATTTGAACCTAAAATCCCTTATTTGAATTTATTTTTAGAAGCATGCCAACCATTTAGAAAATGACGATTAAGGACATAGCCTGGTGGCATTTTTGTAAATTTACACGTGAGCATGATATAGGGCCTAACAGTCTCAAAACATTTCATTTACAGTGAAAATACCTTTAAGGAATTTAAACAAATATCATTTAAATTTAATAAAATTTCAAAAGGTATTTAAATTCACTTTTAACAGTACAGTAAAAACAATCAATAAAATATTCATGTCTTAGTGAGAAAATTTATAAACGTTCTAAATAATTGTGAAATAATTCAAAGAACGTATTTAACACCTCACTTTAATAAAATTTAAATACATGAATATTTAAATAAAAATTTTTGGTAAAATTCCAATTTATGGAATATATTGGAAATAAGCTCCAAAATACACAATCTCACTCATTTCATGCTCATAAACTATTTCATGATATTTTAAAAATTTTGGAGGAATTTTCGGCAGCATAACAGCTGCGATTACACTAACCCCCTGCACTTAAACACAGTATTTTTGCCAGTCGTAAACCGCAGATTTGCATGATTTTGAAAGGCAATTAAATACCAAATAATTTCATAAAATTATACTCATCAAAATCATGCATTCGATATATCCCTACGGCTTACACACTCATCCCTTACCTATCTAACGATACTGACTCGTTTGATAGCACCAACCGTAAACCGTATATCCTAGCTGCAAAATAATTTAACAAAAATTATCATTAATTTTCCTCTTAATTTTAGGCTATTGAATTTCATAAAATGCAGCCATTAATTATACTACCTATGATAAACTGGTATAATAGCTCCTTTTTCGAATCCGATTTCACCAGTCTTCTTCTCTTAATTTCTATAGTCATTTTCCATATTCAAACCATAAAATGCAACATGATAACAGTCCCAAAGAGCTCTTGGCCGAAACCCCCTCTTGAACCATTCTCATGAATTTGAACCATTTCACAAATCAAGCTTTCTAACCTTTAAATCCATGTTCCTTTATTTTTTTTCTACCATTTTCTTACGAGAAAATGCACGGTCTCTCTATGTTCCCAAGCAAACCGTAGCCCCCTTTAATGGCAAATTTTTATATAGCCAAAATAAATTAAATCCAACGGTAGAAATGAATTCTACACCTTTGATTTAGCTAGAATTTAATTTTGAAACAAATTGAAACATAAAAAATTTGTAGATCCATACCTTTGGCCGAATCCTTCTTGGCCTCTTTTCTCCTTGTGCTTTTCTTCTTTTGATGAGATTTTGGTGCCTATGAAGAGAGGAGGTGATGTAGAATAATTTCTCTAGAAATGATTATGGTGAAAAAATGACAATTTCATATACTTTTTTTCTTCGTTTTCTTTTCTTTTCTTTTTCGTCTTTTCATTTTCTTTGTGTCATGGGTTTTCTAGGCAGGGAGAATGAATAGTGCCAGCTGAAACTTTGGCTGAGTTTGGTCTTCTTTATTCATATTCCAACCAATAAGAAGTTGCCATGTGGTCCACTAATTCAATTTCCCTTGCAATTTCTTAATATTTCCACTTTTACAATTCCAAATATTTTATTATTTTAATTTTCAGGTTTATTAATGTCATTTTAAATAAATTTGATTAATATGAATTAATTCAGGTCAAATATTGACCCTTTGACAAGTCCCTCATGTGAAATGACCATTTTATCCTCGATTATAAAGATTTTGGACAAAATGCCCATAAGCTTCTGTAATCGTAAAAACTATGTAGTCATACTCCGAAATTTCGGATTCCACTGCCAATCAATCATATTTAATGTATCTTGATGATTGGAAGTGGTTTCGTCGACTCGCGGTGTACAGATAGTGAAAAATTATGATTTTACCCCTGCAACCGTTGACGAATTTCTCTCACTTCACCACTGTTTTGGTAAATTTTGTGGCACTATCTTATTCTCCTTTTTATGTAGAATATCATGGTATTTTTACTTCATCCCAACCCATTTGAATTTGAGTGTAATTTACGAAAATACCCTCGGGACGTAACGTCATTTTCCAATTTGTTTTCCAAAATTCACAAAAATTCAGAATAATATAATTCAATGATTTTAAATCTCAAAATCATCATATTATATTTTATTACACCACTTTACACAACATTTCTAGTCTAGCCCATCTGAACACCTTAAAAATAAGTGGGGCCCATATCATTCTTTCCCTTATAATCACTTAACATATTAATTTTCACTCCATAAATTATAACATAATCCATGTACAGTACAGTAGAATCAGGTCTCACATCTTACTTATTTAACTGGATCATATTTTTATGACATTGATTATAACGAGCATGTGGACTCCACTATTATGCATTAATGTTATTTCCAAATTGTTTTTGATTGATGAGATTGTGATTATGATACTAATTTATAACTGTGAAACTATGGGGTATATCTATTGTGGATTTTAAGCATGAATTGAGATTTTGGAAATGACTACAAACCTTTCATGAGGCTAAACTGTGTGCATGCTTGTTTTATAAATTTATGCAATTTCATGCATGCATATGATTATAATCCAATGGCATGGTTTAATATTTTGGTTTGTAAACCATCTTATTTTCACTAAGTAAATTTAGAACTTGTGCCATAGATATTATAAGGAATGTTTTAAGTAAATAACTTTCCTTTTTATTCCATTCTGCGTATTTATGATATCGATTCTAGAGTTAATTAGAATGCTTATTAGGCATTAGCTCACTAGCTCTATTTTCGATTGTTTTTGATTGATTAGATTGTAGTGCACCATGGCATAGCCAATGTTGGCTATTTTGTGACACTTTTGGTCTATTCGGTGATCTTTTGTATTGTGGTTGCTATCTCGAGTTGATATGTTCTGCAATCCTTTTATAACACTTTTGTCATTGAACATTGTAAAAAGGGATGTTAGGCTTTTAAACTTATGAAATTTCAAATATTTGGGATTGTACTATTGAATCTGATAAGATATTTGGATAGTAATATCATTTTGGGATTTATTGAGATTAAGATATTGAAGTATTATATTAAGTATGATTTTTAGATGGCCTGCCTTAAGGTACATGGATTGTATAAGATGTGAAGTTTTTGATAATCAATCTATCTAACCCGTTAAAAACTAAAATGGTATTAAATATGTTAAGTAATCCACACACATAAGATAATAAGAAATAATGGAATTGGGTCATTAAATTCTTTAAAAAAACTTAAAGAAGATTTTATGTATAAATTAAATTAATTTTATTGTTTAATGAAATTTGCAAGGTAGAAACAATTGTCTGGCAAAATAGCTAGCTCACAGAATTGGTTTTTGATAAAAGATAAAATAGCTTCAATTAGGGATGGATTCAACCTAGAGACCGCACATCAAGCCTGGCCCGATAGGCTTAGTCTAGATCCCACTTAGTCTCATGGTCTCTCCAATCTCATGGCTTAAAGACAGACTAATTCTAACTAGACAATCAGACTCCACCAAATGGTGACACATGGCATAAGTCAGTGCCTTTTACTTACCTATATATAAGCCCTCATCCTAAGGCTTCAAGATTTTTTTTGGCTCTCTTCACAGCTTAGGCTCTATCCATTTTACTTTACCCCTTACTCCTTTCTTACTCCTTTGTATCCCGGTCACACACTGTAATTCCCATAAAGCTCCGGTTGATAAAAGAAGTAAGTCATAGAAAAGGAAGTAAAGTGATGGGATTTGCTAAGGATCAATGTCAGCTATGAATCTAAGAGAGAAGATTAAGAAGAAAACATTGACAAAATGTTGAACCAAGGACTTGATGAAGACAAAGGGAAGATGAAAGTTAATTTGAAAGAGAAACTCGTTAAATAATGAAAATTAGAAGACTTTGACAAAAATTGGCACGACTTGGGAGCTAATATAGAAAACATGGAACAAAGAATAGTAACTTTAGATCAAATCGGAAAAGCTAAAACTCTTATTCTTCTTTTAAAGTAACTTTTGAAGCTCTTCTTTTGTGACAAATCCTTAAGATGTTGTTAGTTGGAGGAAAAGTCATAGTTGAAGTACCAGTAGTGGTGTTGTTCATACCAAGATTTTCAATACTTATAAGATCACGCACATTGGTCAAGTTTTCTTTATTGCGCATGGATGCGTTCTCATTCCTGTTGGGAATCGATTGAACTTGAGAAGTTGTAGCATTAGAGGATGTAAGTTAGGAGATAGTCTCTTCCAACTTTTACATCCTCTCTTGGTAAGCTTGAATCATCTTCATTAGTTTTGAATATAGGCAGAGGTTTGAACATCTTGGTTTTCAATAGAGCTCCCCATACTTTTCTGACATAATAAAGGTTGAAAAGTGTTCTACTTAATGCAATTGCTCTTCTCCGTTGGAGACACCAAAATGTAAATGAATTTTTTGTTAAAGAGAGGAAACATTGCAAACGAGTAAACGAGATGTGCTGGAGATATCAGAGAGGAAGACGTGACCAGATCCTAAAGTATTTACTACATCGATAGTTGGTGGCAAAAGTTGAGTAAGACTAGGAACAAGGAATAACAAGGCTGAAAGTAGAAAGTCAGAGAAAAAAAACAATATGGAGAGAATTTGAGAGTGTGTTAATTTTTAGTCAAAAGTCCTTCCAAAAGAATAGTAAAGCTTTAATATATAAATGTTTCATGAATAGAAGTTACAAAATATTAGCCATAATAAGGATAATTATTAGAATTGGTAGTTACAAAAGAGTTAATGTTTGTCGAATGTGAGTTATACTTTTTTGAATTCATAAGAAGGTATAATATGGGAAGAAGGATTTGAACCTTAGACCTAATCCCTCCTAAGAAGGGGTAACAATCGTTTGGCCAAGACTTAGTTGTTTTGAATTACACTTTTGGAGATAATGAGTAGTGAATAAAGGAATCCACTATTTGTTTTGAAAGGAGGAGAGAAAAGCATTCACACTTCAGAGAAAAGTTAAGAGAAGAACTCTTGATTATTTCAATATCTGATTCACTAAGTCAAGCTCTCCAAAACATCTCAATAATGGAGTTAACCCAAGAATCTTCCCTTATTTCGAGGGTATTACCATTTCTTTTCAATAAAGGCATTATTTAGTAAAGATGTAGGTGTTGTTCTATAAAGGTGTCGTTTCGCGAAAATTTTCTCTAAATAAACTATTCTAAGAAGAGGTCGTTTTGTAAAGTAGCTATTTTGAGAAGAGATTGGTTTGTGAATATATTCTCTAAATAAGCTATTCTGAGAAGAGGTTGCTCTGAGAAACAATTGTTCTAAGAAAAGGTTTTGTGAATAAATTGTTCTAAAAAGAGATTATTCCATAAATGAACTTTCAATTAAATAGCTTTGTTACCTATTCTACACTGTTTCACTATAGTATAAAATTTAAATATATAAAATATTATTTTCTAAAATCAAGCATCCACACTAATAACAAAAAATAAAAAGTTAAAATGCTCCCTACATTGAGGCAATTTTCAATTATGAATTATATAAAATACATGCTTGTAGCATGGTGTATGATTAATGGCTCACAATATTTTCTTGAGCCCTGGCACAAGAAGCATTTAATGCAATAAAGTTGATTCCTCTGAGCTATTCGGTCACTAATCGTATACACATGCAATGAGTACCAAACTTTATCTTGTTATAGATCACTAGCTTCTACAAATTGTGGAAAGAGGGCCCAAACCGACACAAAATAAAAAATATATATTTAAAATTAAAGATACTCATTTAAACATTTGGCATGCTTACACACTAACTTTCAACCATTCTGCAAACCTATATATAGAAGATTGGTTGTGAAAAACAAAAAATGCAAGAGAAAGAGATAAAACTTCAAACCCTTGAACAATTAAGAGCTGCTCTTTTCAACATTATACATCTCAATCATCTAGCTTTGATTTTACTCGATAGTTGCGATTGGCTTTTCAATAATAGTATTGTCTGCTGCACTTGTTTCTGGTTTATCATCTTCTGTTTCACTATCTTCACTATGCAAGGTTGCACCTGCTGCAATGTCTATTATGGGCTTTGTTGGGCGCAACAACTTCTTACACTCCTTTTCCTTCTTGACCTCATCCCAACCACTTCCTATTTGCACATTGCCTGATTTTCTTCTTAAGATAAAAGTCATTGGTATTGGAAGATCATACAATGATTCTTTAGATTTTGAATTTTGAACAACCTTAAGGAAGTCCATACAAGGTTGTGCATTAGGTTCTTCATTCAAAACTGTAACGTGTATACCTAGAAGGATTTCATATATAATCTGGCAGTGCATGAGCATTTTAGTTGGTAGAGATCCACCACGAAAATCATGAAAATCTTTGGCAAGGTGCCTATTAGATATTCCTCCTTGAGAACCCCATTTTCCAAATATCAAATATAAGTTAATGAGTGTAGAAATCGAAAAGCAAGAGTTGATCGCTAAGATTTCTAAATAGTGGATTTTTGGTAAGGATGAGGAAAGAACCCAATGTAGGCCCCACGAGGACTTTTGCTATCCAGATCGAAATGAGACCCTAGAATAATGATATTTAGAGTGAAATACTAAGATAGTAAGAATCTACATCTCAAAATTACTTCGTTTGAGCATGTTTCGAAAAGCATGCACAATTTCAAAAATAATGGTTACATCCATAGGCTAGGATAACTTTCATAAATAACGTCGATTTAATTTGATTTATGACCAAATGACAGTCATAGGTGAATCCTCATGTGAAGAAATCTTATGTGATTCCAACCCATAGGTTGAATCACACAAAAACGCTGAAAATAACACGAATGGACAATCGAGGGTATTTTAGTAATTTCACCAAAATGACCGGTCATACCCCTATAAAAGTCAATGTTTAGACTAAATTATGTCAAATAGATATAATAGGCATTGAAATAATAACAATTTGAAGTTAAACTAAATATGTAATCGAATATTGAAACAGTAAAGACATAACCGGAATTTTAAAATTTATGAAGGGAAAAATGGTAGAATGGCAAAGATATTATTTAAGCTTAAAAATCTCACCATTTTCATCATTTTGGCCAGCCATGGTTAGGAGGAGAGAGAAAGTCTCATGTTTTCATGATTTTTATAGAGAGAAAGTAAAGAAAACCCTAGTATACAAGCCCCAAATCGAAAAACTCACTAAATGAAAGTTGCTCCTCTCGTCAAACTCTATCACATAACTTGAAACCAGCCATTGGAGTGGCCATTTGAAGGGTTAAAAATCCCCCTAAAGGTTCGGCCATGGTGAAGGTAAGAGAGAGAATACATGGTTTTCAATTCTTTCCATTCCATGTGATTGTTTTTTAATGTTTAAGCATGCGTAGAGTGTTAGAATGAAACAAAACCATATGTATAGGGTCTTGAGGGTTTCGACCAACATGGGTTTACAGTGTTACCATGCTTAATTTCATGCAAAAATGGTATAGAATTAATATAGAGTAAGTGTAAAGCGTGAATCTAGCTTTAAATTGTTGAAATGAAGAATATGGTGAGAGAAGGTGATTTTGGCCAAGTGAAGGGGAGGCTAAAACCATGTTCAACTTGATAAATTAATGGTTAAGGAATACTGTATAAATTAATACAAGACTATTGGTGAGTCAGAACTGAAAAAAGAAGTGTTTCAATGATAGTGGCAATTGTAGGCACCTGTATGAGGTAGACCGATTTTGTTGTTGTATTACAAAATATGATAGTTATTAAAGAGTTATACATTCTTCATAACTGAAGCACTAAAGTTTGATTGCATTTGAATACTGTTTTGCTACTCGAAAGTGAGGATTGTTAAGGGGAGATAGGCTGATATATGCTGGACTATAAATTCTGGTGCTATGAAATACTGCTAGTGCAACTATAGTGATAAAGAATATATATATATATATATAACATAGGGATATTATGACTGCATTAGAAATGACTAAACGAAATGTAGTATAATTGAATAATGAAACTATATTGAGATCGATTGATTGGACCATGATACTTGAACTGATTGACTGGATTGTATGATTTGGAAAGAATGATTGAACTAAGTGATTGATATTATGACTAAATTGGGATTGAAAAACTGAAAATTGTGGTTATTGAACTGTGTTTTAAGTGTAGGAGGGTTAGGATTGATAGTACCGTTATGCGGTTGAAATTTCGTAAAACAGTCTTAAAACCCTAAACTACTATTAAGAAACTATTAAAGTAGAAAATGTGGCAGAAAAAGAGTGATTTCTTGAGTAAACCTTAAGGCTTATAGATGTGAATGAATTTGTAACACTGTTTTGGAAAAGATTTCTAATATTTTCAATCTTTTTCATGAAATCGAAAAAGTTTTCGAATTACTATTATACGTAAATAAAATATTTTGAACAATGTTTATTATGTTGAGAATATTTTATATTGTATAACGCTTTTACTACATTTACTATTTTAAATGCAACTGTCACTGATTTCATATACTTATGGACTGACTAAAGATATGTTTTGATTGGACATCGTTTAACAAGTAGGTTGCCTTTGATATTGAGAAAGTAACCACTTGCGCTGCAATTTAATTGGACACAAAGTGATTACAGTGTTTGGTACCTCACTTTGCATTGCAAAGTGAGGAACCTACTGCAAAATGATTGCAGCGTTGGCTGCAAAGTAGTCTAGCGGAAAATACCCTTTTTTTCATCAGGAGCCAAGTAGCCCAATAGACACACATTCTATCTCTGATTCATGATTTCTCCATAACCGATACAACTTGATATCTTCACTTTGAGCTCTTGAGAGAATCTAGGAAGAAGAACACGCAGTGAAAATGCCCGGAATAAAAGTACCTTTTAATTATTGCAAAGTGAGGAACCTACTGCAAAATGATTGCAGCGTTGGCTGCAAAGTAGTCTAGCCGAAAATACCCTTTTTTTCATCGGGAGCCAAGTAGCCCAATAGACACACATTCTATCTCTGATTCATGATTTCTCTATAACCGATACAACTTGATATCTTCACTTTGAGCTCTTGAGAGAATCTAGGAAGAAGAACACGCAGTGGAAATGCCCGGAATAAAAGGACCTTTTAATTATTCACTAAAACCACCACGCCATACTTGTCTTCAAATCAAGTCCAAAGCAAGGTTTTTTCGCTGTTTAAGCACTTATTTTCCTTTAGATAATTGGATTTCAATTTTTTTTTCTAATTAGTGAAACGAGGGTCTTTTTTGGGTGGTTTGATAAGTATTGATTTTAATAATCCATGGAAAAGAATAATTTTTTTGGATTCCAAGTGAATATGATTCATTGTCAACTTTTCTACTGTTCAATGGTATTTCTATCGATAGGAGAAATCACTTCATATTCTACCTTACATGTTTGGAATAAATGTAGGAGGAGAATGGAGGCCTATACAAGGCATCCATTTTACTTAGTCAACCTACAAACCCTGAAGCAGATGTTTTACTTGCTTATGAGATGAATGGAGAGGTTAGGAAACTTGCTGCCATCTGAAGATGTTTTTTCTACAGGTACCTTTACTTAGACCCTCATGATCATTGATATTTTGATGCCCTGAATTGTTGATAATGCACATTCTATATTTGAATTTAATATTTCCCTTTTTCAGCTTGATGAATGGTTTTGAAGAGCATACTATCCCAATGGGTTTTTCTAACATGAACTATTATCTCATTATCATACTAAAGCCTCTTAATAGGGATCACGATTATCCATTAAGAGTAATTGTGCCAGGTGTTATTAGCGCTTGTTCTGTCAAGTGGCTGGACTCTACAAATTGTTTTATCGTTTTCCACCTTGCCTTCTAATTGAGTTTCATTTATTACCTCATAAGGCTTCTTCATGCAAAAGGACTGCAAGATGTTTCCACCATCGTGGACTGGGATAACATCTATTGGTCTACCAGAAGGCCCCAAATGGATTTCACTGTTCAGGTGTTTACTAGATTTTGCTTATATTAGTCTGGTCTTACATGTGAATGATCGTATGTTAATAACTTTAAAGCAGGGTATGTGACCCCTTTAAGCTTTCTAATAAGCTATATAACTATCAAGACGACAATTTAATTAATAATAATGTATATAAATTTCTTATTACAAATGATGATCAATGTCAACAATTACATCTTTATATTCTTTACCTTTTAATATGATAATTACATTTGTAATTGTTAGCTTTAAATTGACATATATATTTTGAAATGACAAAAACTTAAGTAAGTTTTAATGTTTTAATTCATATTGTAAATTTGCCTTATCACACATGATTTTCTCAATCCATTAAGACCATGATTTAATTACATATCCTTTTTGGTCTTAATACTTTATAAATGTTTTGAATATTTTAGAAAATCACTTGATGAATTTTTGGACCACGTTTTCATCAGAGAAAGTCAAGAAAAACTCCCACAAAAATGCCAAAATGTTTTGGGTTGAATTAGGATCAAAGACCATATCATTTCTAACCCAAAAAGTGCAGGAAATAGCTTTCTGGAGGCATGGGATCGATCCCCTAAGGGAAGGGATCGATCCCTTCAAGGCAGAATGATCCTCAAGCCCAGATTTAACATCCTGGAAGCTTGGGATCGATCCCCTATGGAAAGGGATCAATCCCTTTGCCCGAAAATAGCCTGTAACAGCTAGTTTTTGTGAAACAACGGTCATATTCAAGTTTTGGCTCCACCCAACGGCTAGAATACATCCGAAGGACTATAAATAGAGGCTTAGAAGCTAAAGAAAGCAAGATAGACTGCTCAGAAATTCTATTCATCATCTTCTTCATTTTTCTCAAGCCTCAACAACAAATCAAGAGCTACAAAGTCTTTATCATCCATCATTCTCATATTCTTTGTATAGAATAGAACAAATCTTGTATAGGCTTTTTCCTTGTGCTTAAACATTGTAATCACTTGCCTATCTAGAGGCCCTTCTTTGATTACACAATTTGTAAACACACTCATTCCTTGTAAAAGGGGAGGTTTCTCTTTAACCTAAGAAAAAGAGGGAGGTTACTCTTTAGCCTAAGAAAAAGAGGGAGGTTTCTCTTGAGCCTAGAAAAAGAGAGAGGTTTCTCTTTAGCCTAGAAAAAGAGAGAGTGTAACAAATTCAAGGATAGTGAATTTGGGAAAATCCTTGGGAGCGTCTCAAGGTAGAGGACGTAGGCAAGGTTGCCGAACCTCTATAAATCGCTTGCGTACATTTCTCTATCCTTACTCTCTTTACTTATTTGCAATTATATTTGTGTTTATTATTTTGAATTTATATTGCATAATTGAGTAGCCTAGAGAACTTAGAAAATATCAATATAGGCTAGAGAATTTAGAGGAACCGAAAAAAGAATTTAAAGTTAGCGAAAAACTGATTCACCCCCCCCTTTCGGTATAGCCTATAGAGCCAACAATTGGTATCAGAGCTTGGGCTCGAGATTAATTTAGACTAACCTCTATCGAGCAAAACGATCATAAATGGCTCTTGGTGATGATTTTGAGATTAGCTCACAAACTTTAGAAGAATATTCATTTGATGAGCTTCAAGATGCATTTAATGAACTAAGTGATGAATATAAATCAATGCATGCAAAATATAACAAAAAGTTAAATAAATTTAGAAAAGAGAATGAAATTTTGATGAATACTAATTTTGAGTTGGAGGAGAAAATAAAAGATCTAGGCTCAAAGAATGATGAATTCACCAAGGTGAAATTAGAGCTAGAAAAGAAATTAGAAGACATTAAAGATAAATTAGCAAATCCTTGCTCCTTGACTATTGAGGATGAAAAGGAGAAACCTAGCTCTAGTGAATGTAATGACCATTCCTATGATGATTTACAAAATGCCTTTAATGAGCTAGCTAGTGAATTTGAATGCATGAACTCAAAATACAAGAAAATGATTACAAAATTAAAAATGAAAAATGATGAGCTATTGAATGCTAAGTTAGAATTTTAAAACAAATTAGAATAGGCTAACTTAGAGATAAATGAGTTGAATGAAAAAAATACAAATTTGCATAACTCATTTATTAGGTTCTATATGGGTCAACAAAAATTAGATCACATGCTAGAGACCCAAAGAGCCTTCTTTGACAAAGATGGGTTAGTCTATAATGCAAAACAAAAAGAAACTCATCCTAAGAACTTCCTAGTGAGCAAAAATTCTATGCATGATACATCTCTCACATGCTCACTATGCAATAGGATAGGCCACTCTTCACAAGCATGCACATATAGAAAAACTATTTTTAGAGGAAAAGTAGTTAGAAAAATGTGGGTGCCAAAGCATACAATAAATAACGATGAATTGTGCTTGAAATGGATCCCAAAAGGATGAAAAATTGTTTGCACTAAATCTCATGAACCCAAGAAAATTTGGGTACCAAAGCATGCATAAATTTGTTTGTTGTAGAAGTGTTAGAGCATGGGAATACAATGAAACAATGGGGTTTGAATGCTCTACACACCTTTATGGAGATTACTTGTGCCAATGAGAAAAAGGAAAAGCTTGAGGATCCTTCACAACAATTCTTCAAAGGATGGCTTAAGGTGGACTCAACAATTCAAGGCAAAGCATACTCAAGCAAAGGCGTTTTTGTAAGCTTAATTCTTTACTCCTTAAAACTTTTATTTGATTATTTGTGCTTTGATGAGAAATTTGGTTAATGATTCTTGATGCATTGTGAGTTGAATGATTGAACAAAAAGACATGAGAATGATCTTTGAATGTTTGATGAATAGTACTTGATGCATTGAATAAAAAGCATGATTTATGATTTTGAAATGATTATTGGATTTCTGCATTTTGAGCAAGTCTTCTATGTGTTGATAATGTATTTACTTGCCTCAAATTGCCAAATATGTCATATATGCAAAATGTCATGTCATGTGTATTAATGAAGAACTTGTATGTTGGAAATCATGGCATAATGTTCACAAGTATGATGCTTTAATGATATATGTACTTAAAACTTATGTGAACAAGTTTTTTTTGACATATTTGTGGTATCCAATGCTTTGGTTTTGTCAAAATATGTTTAACTCTCAAAATGACCTCCTTTGAGGCCAAAAATGCATTTTATTGTGTAAATTCTTCCAAAATTGCAAAATCTTTTGTAAAATGGTTTTTCATTCATGTTTTTCATTCATACAAGTCCAAAATCGTGTTACACAAATGTTTAAACCATTACTTGGACTTAAAATACTCAAAAACGAAGCTTTGGCACCTCAAAGGTTGGATTTTCTGTCAAAAACTGCAAAAACAGGATGAGGGATCGATCCCTCAGCAAGCAGGATCAATCCCCCTTAAGCAGAATGCAAAAAAACTGCAGTCTGGAACTAAGGGATCGATCCCCCTCCTATAGGGATCGATCCCCCCAAGCCAAAATGGCCTTTCTGCACTTTTTCAACCGAATTTGAGAAGGATTTTTCACTTTTTTGATATCTTCTTTCTTCTCAACTTAAAATCCAGTATTTTAACTTCTTTTTGATGATCTTTAAACTATGAAAATTCATTTTTCATTGATATCATGCCTCAACTCCATCAACTTGTGTTTTTTCTAACAAATGGTATCACTTTCAACAATTAATATCATTTATCTTGAGCTCACAAGTGCAAAATCATTTTTCTTGTTGAAAACTTGCATAAATCTTGAAATAATCTTGAAATATAATTTCAATGAATGCTTAAACATAATTTTGAGAAATATTTCAAGAATTTATGGATATATTTGAGAATTTAACGAACTTGTGCATAATGAATATTCTTCATTCTTTTTGTTCATCTTAGTCAAGCATGCTTATAGGATTATGTTTCTTAGCTTGACTTAACTACTCCACACTAGGTTTCATGATAATTATACATCTAGTGGAAGAATAATTAAAACTTGACCTTAAGGATTGATTTCAAATGTAAATTCAACAACTGGTATAAAGTCATAATTTTCCTTAGCCTACAATGTGTGATGATAAATGGATCCTAAATGTTCAAATGCATGAAACTTTATCATCCATGTACTTAAATTTTTCTTATGGCCAAATTAGTAAAGAACTTGGGCTTTAATGATAACACCAACAATTGATATACATGCATTGTATCTTGATTGTTTTGATGTTGAACATGCATGTTTACTTAAGTTGAATCAATAATCATGCCTATGAGATGAGAATAGTTGTTTTCATGATATTATGTGCTTAACCTCACTCATAGTTTATGGATTTTAATGATAAAATATATTTTAGCTTGATAATATTGATTCACTTAGGTGAAGCCATTTTAGTTAAAATAGCATATACCCTCTAGAACGTTAAATGATGATAACAACTAGGGATATGGCTCTTAATTGATTAAAATGGTAATTTTGAATTTTTCCTTGCTCATAATTGGTTAAGGACTTGAATTGAAAAATGAGCATAGGATTTTTGTGCTTGAAACCATGGAAGAAAATGTGTTTGCTTGAATACCTTATTGTTGAATCTTCCATATGGTATAACTTTGTGAATATGAATATGGATTAATACTTTATGATAGTATGCTTATGTTTAATTAATCCATATGCATATTTGATGATGTGTGATTGTGTTCTTGCATATTTAGAATGATTATTTTCTTGACATGAACACACTACGCATAGATATTGGATTCATGCAAAATGACCAAGTCAACCATTAGTAACAATTGGTATTTAGATTGAAATAACAATTAGTATCGTTGGCAACCATATTTTCAATAATTGGTAAGCCAAAACTAAATTGCCAATTGGTATGAGCTTTAAATTGACAATTCTTCTCATGCTCCTTAGATTGAAATGACAAATAAGGAAGAATTCATATAAAACACTTTTGCATGAAACACTTTTGTGCTAGAATTTGTGATTAATTGATAATTCTAGACACAATATTTCTTGAGAATGATTTATGAGCACATGCATATGATATGTTATATAATTTCAGCTCATAATCATGATGAATTACCATGCACCTTAGTTGGACCTTGGAGAACAATTGATATACTTAGGTGCTTGCTTTATTTTTTACCAATTGGAAACTTCGTGCGAAATTATTTATAAACAATTGGTATAGGATCATAAGTCATATTCTTTGCATGAATATTTCATACTCTTTATGGATATTGACTTATTTATTTGTGCTATGAGTCCCATGTACTAACATGTTTCTTGTTGAATGGAGCATATTTATCTCTTCTCACATAACCATGATTTTAGGGGGAGCATATTTTTTACTATTTTTCTTTCTTTTTGCTATGACAAAAAGGGGGAGAGATAGATATTAAAAGGGAGAGATATTAAGGGGGAGAGATAATGGGGGAGAAATAGTTTGAAAATTCATTTTCAAAACCCATGCTTATATTAAGGGAGACCTTTATAAAATCCTGCTTTATTTGAGGGGGAGTATTTTATCAAAGAATTTTCAAAGCAAATTTACATTAAGTTTTGTCATATCAAAAAGGGGGAGATTGTTAGCTTTAAATTGACATATATATTTTGAAATGATAAAAACTTAAGTAAGCTTTAATGTTTTAATTCATATTGTAAATTTGCCTTATCACACATGATTTTCTCAATCCATTAAGACCATAATTTAATTACATATCCTTATTGATCTTAATACTTTATAAATATTTTGAATATTTTAGAAAATCACTTGATGAATTTTTGGACCTTGTTTTCATCAGAGAAAGTCAAGAAAAACTCGCACAAAAATGCCAAAATGTTTTGGGTTGAATTAGGATCAAAGACCACATCATTTCTAACCCAAAAAGTGCAGGAAATAGCTTTCTGGAGGCATGGGATCGATCCCCTAAGGGAAGAGATCGATCCCTTCAAGGCAAAATGATCCTCAAGCCCAGATTTAACATCCTGGAAGCTTGGGATCAATCCCCTATGGAAAGGGATCGATCCCTTTGCCCGAAAATAGCCTGTAACGGCTAGTTTTTGTGAGACAACGGTCATATTCAAGTTTTGGCTCCACCCAACGGCTAGAATACATCCAAGGGACTATAAATAGAGGTTTAAAAGCTAAAGAAAGCAAGAGGAACTGCTCAAAAATTCTATTCATCATCTTCTTCATTTTTCTCAAGCCTCAACAACAAATCAAGAGCTACGAAGTCTTTATCATCCATCATTCTCATATTCTTTGTATAGAATAGCATAAATCTTGCATAGGCTTTTTCCTTGTGCTTGAACATTATAGTCACTTACCTATCTAGAGGCCCTTCTTTGATTACACAATTTGTAAACACACTTATTCCTTGTAAAAGGGGAGGTTTCTCTTTAGCCTAAGAGAAAGAGGGAGGTTACTCTTTAGCCTAAGAAAAAGAGGGAGGTTTCTCTTGAGCCTAGAAAAAGAGATAGGTTTCTCTTTAGCCTAGAAAAAGAGGGAGTGTAACAAATTCAAGGATAGTGAATTTGGGAAAATCCTTGGGAGCGTCTCAAGGTAGAGGACGTAGGCAAGGTTGCCGAACCTCTATAAATCGCTTGCGTACATTTCTCTATCCTTACTCTCTTTACTTATTTGCAATTATATTTGTGTTTATTATTTTGAATTTATATTGCATAATTGAGTAGCCTAGAGAACTTAGAAAATATCAATATAGGCTAGAGAATTTAGAGGAACCGAAAAACGAACTTAAAGTTAGCGAAAAACCGATTCACTCCCCTTCTCGGTATAGCCTATAGAGCCAACAGTAATTAATTCCAATGTACAATTTTTTTATACTTAAGATTATTTTTGGAATTTAAAATTACATTACCAGTAAAGTGACTGCATACCAAACGCTGCAATGTTACTTTCCCTGCAATTTGAACAAAACTTTACACTGTATACCAAACGATGCAATGTTACTTTCTCAGCAATCACTTTGCACTGTAATCACTTTACCTACAATGTACCAAACGCAAGCGTAGTGTTCTAATTGGTTTACAAAACATATTATTGAAAGTTTTGAACATCTAACTGAAGTGAGTGTTTTAAATGTTCTAAATTGGCTGACTTTGTTTTATATAGAGTTTTGATTGTTTAACTAAAGTGAACGTTTTGAGTGTCTGATTGAAGTAAATGATTTTAATATTATGTACTAACTAAAAGGGTTTTACTGAAAGTTCCGTTTATCTAACAGAAGCTAATGCTTTGAATGTTTCGAATTAACTGACACAGTTTTATTGAAAGTGTCTAATTTCTAACAAAGTTAATATTTGAATGTTTTGGATTTGACGAAACGTATTAAACGAAATATACTAATTTATGAACAGTATGATTTAAAAATGAAACTTGGTTCACAAAAGTTTATATTTTGACTAAATTACTGTAATGTATTTGAAAACATAAAGTACTGTTTTATTGTTTTCATGAGAATCAGGTAAATGTTTTGAGACTATTGCCTGCCCTTAGTTACCTTTGGGTAATCATGCCATACTGAGTATACAGTTTGCTATTAGACCTTAAGCAAGTCTACAACCACCTTTGTATCACCTACTATGTGATACTATAGGGTATATTGTTTGTTGTTGACCATGAGTAAGTCTTCAATGGTCCTCAAAATTGTTATTGGCTTTGTGACATTAGATGGACACCTTTTTTATTGTGGCCACATGTCGTTATTGTTTACTCCCTATTGGGACTACTGAAACAGCATGATTCTATTGGGATGTTGCTATGTCTCCACTGAAATGTTACAGTACTATATACTGAACTGTTTACAGAACCGATTACTGAATTGCCTACTAAACTGTTACAGTGTTTACTGAATTGTTTATTAAACCGTTTACTAAACTGTTACAGTATTGTTTACTGAACTGTTTACTGAACTGTTTATTGAATCATTTACTAACTGTCTACAAAACCATTTACTAAACTATTTATCAAACTGAATATCTAACTGTTTATTGGATTGTTTACTAACTGTTTACTGAAATAACCACTGAACTGTTTGCTGAAACATTTACTGAACTGTTTATTGAATTAATCACTGAACTGTTTATTGAATTGATCACTGAACTTTTTACTGAATCATTACCGATTGTTTACTAAATCATCTACTGACAGACTGAACTACTTACTGAAACATTTGTTGATTGTCTACTGAACTATTTTATTGAACTTCTTACTGAAACATTTATTGATTGTCTATTGAGCTGCTTACTGAAATATTTATTGATTGTCTACTGAACTGTTTTGTTGAACTACTTACTGAAACATTTATTGATTGTCTATTGAACTGTTTTATCGAATTGCTTACTGAACGTTTACTGACTGTCAGAACTATTTACCGAAGCATTTACTAATTGGTTTACTGAATTTACTGCCGAACTGTTTATTAAATCGTTTCCTAACCAGTTTATTGAGTGGTTTACTGATGTATTTATTGAGTGTTTTATTGAACTATTTATTGAAACGATATATTGAACTGGTTACTGAAAGCTTACTGAATGTATAAAAATTTATACTATTAATTTGATAGATTTCAAAATATAAAGGGTTTGATATCGATTGTTACTATATACTATTGTCGCTTAGAATTAAAAAAAGGGTTTCAACATTTATTTCATACGCATGAATTCTTCTATAAAATCTTTTATAGATCCCATATAATCGAATTTAAGGATCGGGATAAGTAAGGTGCTCTAAAGCATCCTTTTGTACTCAGCTTAGTACTCTAACCAATTAGGGTATCCTTTCCGATAGAATACCCAAACACTGTATTTGATAATAACTGTATGTGCACAAGTATATTTTAGATATATGCATGTAGTTGTGCATAGTATCAATTCTTTATATATATATATATATATATATTCTTATTAGGCGTAAACTTACCCCTTACCTTATAGATTATTTGCAATGGTAGCTTCATTGTTAAGAAAGGATTCTAATCGAATTCCTACGAGACTATGATATTGTACCTTGCAAGTATAATTGTAGAGTTACTTTATTGTATTTAGACATTTATTGTACAATATTTTAATGTGTAAAAAGATGTAAACAACAAACTTAAGGAATCTAACTATTAATTATAGTATTTGATATTGGATATTGGTATTGTTGAAGTGGTTTATTCAAGTATAGTTAAAAAGTATTTTAACTTGACTTTATGTAAATGAGATGGGAATGTAGGAAAAGAATAAATGCGTATTGTAAATGATTGTACTAGACCGATCTAAATAGTTAAACATTGATTTAGCTAAGGAAGTTTTAACTTAATGTCAGAATGGTGACACTGAGCACTAGAGGTGGCAAACGGGCGGGTTCGGGCGGGTTTCGGTCTGGGTTTTTTCGGTTACGGGCTTTTTCGGTTACGGGTTTTTTCGGTTGTGGGTTTTCTCGGTTGCAGGTTTTTTCGGTCTCGGGTTTTCTCTGTTGCGGGTTTTCTCGGTCTCAGGTTTTTTCGGTTGCGGGTTTTCTCGGTTTCGGGTTTTTTCGGTTACGGGTTTTCTCGGTTTCGGTCCGGTTTCGGGTTCAGTCCGGTTTTAATCGGGCGGGCTTAGCGGGCTTAGTCAAATTATTTTAAAATTTTATAAATTATAAATATTTTATAATTTTGAATGTAATAATTAATTTAATTTTATATAGTTAAATAAAAATATAATAGAAATGCTAAATTAAAGTTAAAATTTAATAAATGGGAATTGTATAATATATATTAAGAAATTTGGTTGGGATGATTTTGAAAACATTGGGAGTGGACCAATGAAGAATATAGTTATCTACAATAATAAAAGAGAACATATCATCTATAATTATTACATTATAATTAATTAATCAAAATTTAAAGTCACGTGAGATCTATCAAAATAATACATAAAGTTCGCACTTGTAAATGATGGACCAATACATAATTTTTAATTATAATTAATTAATTATCGTAAAAAGAATAATAAGTAAAATACTCGAAGATGTAAAAGACATTGAAAAAGTTTTAAATCTTGCATTGCATTTGTAAGAAATGAAAGCATTTCTGCTATTGTAAACTTTTGCCTTGGAAGCATCTGGATTTCTGTACTAATTAATTTTTTTGTCCACAAACTCCGACTACTAAAAATCATCTTTGAATTGCCAATGACCTCTTGGCCTAGTGGTTAAATATGAGTTGCGGCATATTGTAAGTCTTGTGTTTGAATCCAACACCCACATCCTCAGTTATTTAATATTTCTCTTGTAATAAAAAAAATCATCTTTGAATTTTGATTATAATTAAAATGATTATAATAGACATTACATTATATTAGACTTAATAATTCGTGTATATATATATATATTGTATTCGTATTGTATCAAATATATTTGTATCATATAAAATATAAAAATTATTGTATTAAAATTTATATTGATATACCAAACACAATTTCTTTTTAATTATCATATCTACATTGCATGACAGTATATTGAGATAAATATATTTCAAAGTTTGCTTTTGAAGTTTTTTCATGTAATTCTCAAGAGAGGGAAAAGGCATATTCCCAAAGAATTTGAAATTTTTTGGTAATGTGGCAAAAGCTTGTTTGGAGGGAATTGAAAAATGAAAATCAAACAGATCTCCTTTCACACGAAACTCTCATAAATAAAATATTGTTGTTTTGACTAAATTTATATAAATATAAATTTTTACATTTTAATGTTTTTATTACTTGATAATTATTATTTATTTTTTTAATTTCCTGTGATATTTACATTTGTTATAAAATATATAATTATATATTAATAATTATATAAAAATTTATTTTTTAAATGAGCCAAATATATATAGTAAAACTAAAAGAAAGTGAAAATCCAAAAGTATTAACTATACAAATAAATAACTAACAAATTATAAATAAATCACACTAAACTATTAAACATTTATATAAATAGCTTTATACTCTTAACAATAACTTATTGAGTCATTGTGTTTTTTTTTTGGGTCAATATTGGGTCATTGGAATTTAGATACTCTTAGTTCAATAAATTTAACATATATGATATTTTATTATAATGTAAATCTTAATATATATATATATATATATAGTATATTATGTTTATTATTTTATTTGTAACTCATTATAATAAATTAAAAAAACACTTTTTTGACTAAAAAAGTAGTTGAGAAGGTCAATATCTATTTAATCATACAATATTATGATTATTAATTGATCAAGTTAAACTAAATTACATGAAAATATCCTAAGAGATTAAATGTTTGAAATTAAAAACAAAAGTATATTCTAAAAGCATGATAAGAAATTGGAATGAAAAATGTTTGAAATTAAAACTATAATATGCTATGAGAGATTGTTTAATTTATTCTATATTACATGATAAGAGATTATTATAATGTAACATACAAATCATTATGATAAGATAAATATATTAATAATCTATTTTATATAATTAAGAGCTTGTATAGTTGATTATATATCACATGATAAAATATTATTTTTAAAGTTATAATAACATACAAATCATTATGATAAGATGTTATTTATTAACTATATTATGTATTTTATTTGCCATCAAAAAAACTATTCCAAATTGAGTACTAATTTTTTTCATATTCACATTAACATAATAATATTAGATTAACATAATAATATTAAATATATACCAATTGATTGAATATCTAATTAAAATGTTAAATAATAGATATTACTAAATTAATTAATATAATGCTAGTTATTTAAATATAATTAATAATAATATTAACAAAGTATAAAAAAATAAATTTTATTAAAATTACCACTTACATAGTAATACAACTCTAATATATTATTAAATTACACTTTAATTTACTATTAGAATTATTATTTTTATCCACACTTTAATTTTACATTTAATAGATAATAAAGAAATTATTTTTAATAAATACTTAATTCTATCAAAATAATACTTACACACTAGGAGATTACATAATTTATTCTTAAAAGATTATTATAATATAATATACAAATCATTATTACAAGATACCAAATTAGTTTATTCATGTATAAGATTATTATAATATAATAAATAATTAATTATCACTAGCTTGACTTTTTAATGTCTTTTGTTTTAAGGCTAAAAATAAAATTACCACTATAATTTTCTCTTTTAATGATACCCAAGTATAAAAAAATTGTACTTGTATTGTTTAATTTAATAACTTAGCTTTTTCTAATCTTAAAAATTTGAATTTTAATTTTAAGATTAGGTTTTTTTAATCTAAATTTAATATCTTTCTATACTTGAAACGTTAAGAAAATATAGTCTAAATTTAATTTTATTAAAAATATTTTTAATGTGTTGCACAAGATATCAAATTCAAAGTTTCAAACAAATATTGAAATTATATAATTTTTATATATTTGATTTATTATTGTATTAAAATTAAAATTTTATTATAAATAAAAATAATAAAATGTTAAAATGATTTTTATAATAAAATCAAATGTCAAATTAATAATATATTTATTATAAATGCAATAAGGATAATGTGACGTCCTCGTCACTAACCAAATAACAACTAACTTTCATCTCAAATAACAAATAAATCGACTAGTTTATCCGATGTCAATCTCCCTTACTCTTATGCTTTAGGCATTTCTATCAGAGTATAATATTCATTTTCACATGCATAAAATTTTTCATTTATAAACATGTGCCATATACATCAGGATCTCAAATATTCATACACCCTAATCCCCAACATATACAAAACTGTAGCATTGTACTGTACATTAGCCGAAGTAACAGCCGACTAAATATACCTTCAAAGGATAAGTAGGAAGCGTGCTTCGAAGGTATCTCAAAAATCCCGAAATGAGCTCCTCTATCCGGAGCGGAATTACTTCAAGTAATCTGTATGAAAATAATTGTAAAGGGGTGAGTTTACGCTCAGTAAGAAACTCATGTAAAAGAGCGTACTACATCACTATATGCAGTTTTCCTGCTTGGCTCTATAATGTCATGTAAAATCATTATAAAGCATAGTACTTATATTTCTTCAATATATCAAAACAAGTAAATCATGCTTTCAAGTATTTCCACGGATCTCAAATCACGTGAAATCAAGTAGACAAATACAAATATTTTCAAATAGATGGGAGACAATTTATATCCAATAGATTCATGCACCAAGTAATTCTCTTCGTGGATACAGCAAATATATCCTTTAAGGATAATCCAGAGAGATAATGGATACAGCAAATATATCCCGTAAGGGATAATCCAATAGATAAATCTCATAAGGATACCGCAAATATATCCCGTTAGGGATAATCCCGAGAGATATCAAATAAATGGCGTACCCACGTATGGGCCAGGGATCCTCCCCAAAGTCGAATCAAATAAGAGACTCATGGCCATTGTCTATATCCCACAGTTTCACTAGTCAGGTGCCGTACTGCGGGTCTGAGGGCTGGACTAGAGCTCCTCAGTCAAATACAAGTAACAAATAATGTGCATGCTCTTTTGAGAGATTTATAGTCTCCAAAACCTTGTTCATATAGGTTTTTAAACAAGTATGAATATCCTTTCTTAAAACAGGTTCTCAAAACCTTTCTTTCAAATAGGCAGTTGACTGGTCATATATGGCAGTCGACTGCTACCCCATGTTTTGCCTTATTGAATTTCTTTCCCTTTTTGAAATTCAATTATTATATTTTTCAAAATACAAATAGGGCAGTCGACTGGCCCCAAATTGCAGTCGACTGGTTTTGAAACAGAATGTTTCCCGAGAATTAGTAGTCGACTGGCCCCCTTGGCAGTCGGCTGGTTTTGAAACAGAATGCTTCTGGACAAATAGCAGTCGACTGGCTCCCCCTGGCAGTCGACTGGTTTGAAACAGAATGATTTCTGGAAAATGGCAGTCGACTAGCTCCCATGGCAATCGACTGGTTTGCATCGATTTTCGAAAAAACGGCGTTTTAGATGTCTCTAGGCAGTCGGCTGCTACTTAAGGCAGTCGGCTGCTCCTAACCTAATTGGCACTAGGAGTAGGACCCAAATGGTACCCTTTTTTCTGAAATTAAAACAGCTGTACTTCTTTCCAAATCACATCAAAACATACTAAAACATGCGGACATAGTCACCCTACGTCCAATACATAAATTCCTTACCTCAATTAGCAATTAATCTACAAGTTGGTTGCACCAACACTTGTCCTTTTTCCACTTCTTCAAGCTGTAAACATCATGGTAAATTTAAACTTCAATAAACCTATTCTACCAACTCCATACTATTTCAAACCATCAATAAAATTAACCAAAACCATTTCTTCTCTTACCTTTGTTATTCACCAATTCTTTGGATTTTGAGATCTACTTAACCACTTGGATTCAACCTTTCGTATTAATGGTATAGGTTAAGCTATCGATAAGGATCATTTTTCGTTAAAGAAGTTTAACGAATCGATGGCATGAGATGGTGGTTTGTTAAGGTGAGAAGCTTGGACACTTAGAGGAAATTGGAAGCAACGAGAGGGAGAAGGAAGATGGGCTGGTGTCGTGGGGTGCAAGAGATGATGATGATGAGTCATGTTAGTTCATTTAATGCCCATTAATGCATGCTCATCATCTCAGCCATTGACCACCTCCTTTGACTCTTTTTGACCATTAATTGTTTGACCCTCAATTCCTTTAATTCCCTTTATGTCCCATGCATCATATATATATATATATATATATCAGAAAATTTCCATTTATTCCTTTAATTCAAGTTGGAAAACTGTACAATTAAGGGAAAGTTACAGAAAATTGGGGATTTCACATTCTCCCCACCTTAGAGAATTTGGTCCTCCAAATTCAAGTAAAGTTATGTTTTAAAACAATTCCGGGTATCTCTCTCTCATCAAGTTCTCTAGTTCCCAAGTAGCTTCTTCTGTCGTATGGTACTGCCAGAGAACTTTAACCAGTGGAATTGTCTTAGATCTTAACACCTTATCTTTTCTATCCAAAATCCGAATCGGTTTCTCCACATAACTCATGTCTTCTTGAATCTCCAAAGGTTCATATTCAATGACATGAGATGGATCCGGATTATACTTCCGAAGCATCGATACATGAAAGACATTGTGTACTCCCGATAACTCCGGAGGTAGTGCCAACCTATAGGCCACATCTCCAACACGATCTAGGATCTCAAACGGTCCGATATAGCGAGGACTTAATTTACCTCGTCGGCCAAATCTCATAATACCTTTGGATGGAGAGACTTTCAAAAACACATAGTCTCCCACCAAAAACTCAAGTGGCCTCCGTCGAATATCTGCATAGCTCTTTTGTCGATTCTGAGCTGTCTTAAATCTTTGACAAATCAATTTAACATTCTCAGAGGCTTGTTCGACTAAATCTGGAGTCAATAATTTGCGCTCGCCCACTTCTTCCCACCCAATCGGTGATCGACACCGTCTTCCATATAGAGCCTCATATGGTGCCATCCCGATGCTTGCATGATAGCTATTATTATAAGCAAACTCAGCCAATGGCAGATGGTCGTCCCATGAGCCTTTAAAATCCAAAGCACATGCTCTCAACATATCCTCGAGCGTCTGAATAGTGCGCTCGGACTGCCCATCAGTCTGCGAATGAAAAACTGTGCTAAAATTCAGCTGAGATCCCATGGCTTCCTGAAAATGTTCCCAAAAGTGAGAAGTAAACCTGGAATCTCTATCCGATGTGATGCTCACTGGAACACCGTGTAGTCTGACGACTTCTCTCACGTATAAGTCTGCCAAAGCGCTAAGTGTATCTGTAGACTTCATAGGTAGGAAGTGAGCTGACTTTGTCAATCTATCCACTATCACCCAAATACCATCATGATTCCTCTTGGTTCTGGGTAATCCCATAATAAAGTCCATTGTAATGTGTTCCCATTTCCACATAGGTATAGGTAGAGGATGTAACAATCCTGCCGGTCTCTGGTGCTCTACCTTAACCTGCTGGCACGTCAGACATTTTGCTACAAACTCAGCTATGTCTCTCTTCATGCCATTCCACCAATACACCTTGCGAAGATTGTGATACATCTTCGTGCTTCCCGGGTGTAATGTGTACCTAGTGGAATGTGCTTCTGTTAGGATCAACTTCCTCAATTCATTATCCTTAGGAACATATATACGGTTATTAAACCTCAACATCTCATCCTTACCTATATGGAATTCTGAGGTCATACCTGATTGAATCTCATCCATAGCCTCAATACACTGAGTATCCTCTCTTTGAGCAACCCGGATTCTATCCATCAACTCTGGCTCAACTTTTAAACTAGCCATCATACCACATTGCTCAAGAGATGTAACACTTAAACTGAGGCTTACAAACTGCTCAATTAGTTCGTGTTCTTTTATCATCATATATGCTATCATACCTACATGCTTCCGGCTCAGAGCATCCGCCACCACATTGGCCTTCCCCGGGTGGTACATGATCTCACAATCATAATCCTTCAGAAGCTCTAGCCACCTTCTTTGCCTCATGTTCAACTCCTTCTGGGAGAACAAATATTTCAGACTTTTGTGATCTGTAAAAATCTGAAATCTCTCACCATACAAGTAATGCCTCCATATCTTCAGGGCAAACACTACTGCAGCTAACTCCAAATCATGAGTTGGGTAGTTCTTTTCATGGTCCTTCAATTGTCTGGAACCATAGGCTACTACCTTATCATGCTGCATTAATACGCATCCCAAACCTTGCCCTGAGGCATCACTATACACCGCAAATCCACCTGAACCACTAGGGATGGTGAGAATTGGTGCAGTCGTTAACCTGCGCTTCAACTCTTGGAAACTTTGCTCACAAGCTTCATTCCATTCATACTTCACCTCTTTACGCGTCAGTCTCGTCAATGGAGCAGCTAGCTTCGAGAAACCCTCTACAAACCTTCTATAGTAGCCAGCTAAACCCAAGAAACTCCTAATCTCCGTTACCGTCTTTGGTCTTTTCCATTGGACCACCACTTCGATCTTTGATGGATCAACTGAAACTCCATCTTTACTGATCACATGACCTAAAAAAAAGATTTGGTTTAACCAGAATTCACACTTATTTAGCTTGGCATACAATCCTCTTTCTCTGAGGGTTTCCAAAACAATCCTCAAATGTTGCTCATGCTCTTCCCGTGACCTCGAGTACACCAAGATGTCATCGATGAAGACAATGACAAACTGGTCCAAGTATTGCTTAAACACATCATTCATCAAGTTCATGAATGTTGCGGGTGCATTGGTTAACCCAAACGGCATCACCAAGAATTCATAATGGCCATACCGTGTCCTGAATGCAGTCTTAGGGATATCTTCATCTCGGATCTTCAACTGATGATATCCCGATCTCAAGTCTATCTTGGAAAAGACTTGTGCACCCTTTAGCTGATCAAAGAGGTCATCTATCCTGGGAAGAGGATACTTATTCTTGATTGTCACTTTATTCAACCACCGGTAGTCAATGCACAACCTCATACTACCGTCCTTCTTCTTGACAAAAAGCACAGGAGCACCCCAAGGGGATACGCTGGGTCGTATGAATCCCTTGTCTAGCAACTCCTGAAGCTGCTTCTTAAGTTCTTCCAATTCTACCAAAGCCATCCGGTAGGGAGCTCTTGATGTAGGTTCAGTCCCCGGCACCAATTCTATAGTGAACTCTACTTCCCTATCCGGAGTCCTGGAAGATCATTCGGAAATACTTCGAAAAATTCCTTAACTACTGGAATTTTGTGAAGTGTGAGACGTTTCTGATCTACGTCTACCACGTGTGCTACAAACCCTTCACATCACAAATATGTTCTATCAATTAAATCTCAATTAAGCCAAACAAGTAATTATGCTTTTGCATTACATATTTGCAAAATTTACAACATAGCTAACGGGAGAGGAGAAAATCACACTCTTAGCATGACAATCTATCATCACATGATTTTCAGCTAACCAATCCATTCCTAATATAACATTAAATCCAGACATATTTAATAGGATTAGGTCAGCTATTGACTCTCTTTCTCCTACCCGTAGCTTACAATTACGATACACTATGTCCGTCATTTGGGATTCCCTAAATGGAGTAATTATTTGTAGCAATCCTCCTAACTGCTCAGGCTCAACATTTAATTTCCTAGTAGCCATAGGGGAAATAAAAGAGTGCGTAGAGCCTGGATCAAATAAAGCAAGGACATATGTATCATTAAGGTAAATCTTACCCTGAATCATCTTTGATAAAGCATCAGCGGACTCTTTATCGATGGCAAATACCCTTCCCTGAGTCACTGGCGCTTTTCCTTTCTCTGCCGCTGTGGCTTTACGCTGGGGTTGTGTGGTCTTAGATTGTGGTTGAGGGGTCTTTTCTGACTCTTCGGGTGCCCTCTGATTTATCTTGGGACAATCTTTAATTCTATGTCCCTGTTCACCACACCAATAGCACGCCCCACTTGCCAACCGGCAAGGCTGTGTTCCATGAAATTTCCCGCATTGCACACACCTCGGCATCGTACTCCTCGGTGAGCTAGCGGTACTACCAACTGGATGTTGTGATCTTTCATCACCTATTTTGATCCCAGTGGATATATGAGTTCCTGTGTCATAATCATCATAACTCCATATTTATCATAATTCCATATAACCATTAATGAAGACAATATATTTTCTTATAATTGACTTGCTTACCTATTGAAGCTCTGTCATAAGGCCTATTCCTCCTAGATGGATATCTATCCCTCGAGGCCTTCTCATCGGACTTCCGCTTCATAGGTTCTTTACCCTTATTCCTTGCTCGGAAGTCTGCCTGATGAAACTCATAGTCCTACTCACATAGTTGAGCCTTACGGACTGCCTCTCCATAAGTAGTGATATCCAACGGATATAGCTTAGACCTAATGGAAGGTCTCAATCCCTCCATGAATCTGTAGGTCTTATGATCCTCTCTTCTCAGTACTTCAGGATCAAATCTACTCAGTGTAATGAACTTCGACTCATATTGGCTAACCGTCATACTTCCCTGAGTCAAGTTCAAAAACTCAACCTGTAACCTCCTCTGAGCAGTACGTGGGACATATTGTTCATTAAAAGCTTCCACAAATCTATCCCACGTCACCTCTGGATACTTAGCTTCTAATGCTGTCTGAGTAGCCTGCCACCATGGCTCGGCCTCATCCACTAGCAAATAGGCGGCTAATCCCACCTTCTCTTTCTCAGTACAAGCCATGTATCCGAATGACTTAGTGACCGCTTTCATCCAGTTCTTCGCAGCTACTGGATCACTGTCCCCTTTGAACTTTGGCGGATCTAGCTTCTTAAACTCCTTTATTAATGCCACACTGCAGTAAGCTGTAGGATCTCGCCTCTCATTAGCTGGAACTGGTGGGGGTTGTACCACAAAAGTAAGAGGTACTGTAGGGGTAACTGCCGGTGCACTAGCGGCCACGTCCGGAAATTTAGTCATAAACTGGGTGAACATTGCGGACATGTTTTCCATATGTTTCTCCATTTTAGCTAGCCTCGTATTCGGGCTATGCGGTGGAGATGGATGAGGAGACGGAACTGGGGGCTCTTCAATGCGACCCCGTCCTCTTCCTCTTCTAGTACCCCTCCTTCGAGTACTCATTCTGTTAAGATTATGATCAAATAACATCATTTAGTATAACCTTAAGCCGTTATACTACTTAAAATCAAGTAAGCTAGTACAGTACATTGGGGAATTACTCTAATTCTAGCTTATTGATATCGACAAACTTCAGTCGAATCTGCTCTGATACCAATCTGTGACGTCCTCGTCACTAACCAAATAACAACTTTCATCTCAAATAACAAATAAATCGACTAGTTTATCCGATGTCAATCTCCCTTACTCTTATGCTTTAGGCATTTCTATCAGAGTATAATATTCATTTTCACATGCATAAAATTTTTCATTTATAAACATGTGCCATATACATCAGGATCTCAAATATTCATACACCCTAATCCCCAACATATACAAAACTGTAGCATTGTACTGTACATTAGCCGAAGTAACGGCCGACTAAATATACCTTCAAAGGATAAGTAGGAAGCGTGTTTCGAAGGTATCTCAAAAATCCCGAAATGAGCTCCTCTATCCGGAGCGGAATTACTTCAAGTAATCTGTATGAAAATAATTGTAAAAGGGTGAGTTTACGCTCAGTAAGAAACTCATGTAAAAGAGCGTACTACATCACTATATGCAGTTTTCCTGCTTGGCTCTATAATGTCATGTAAAATCATTATAAAGCATAGTACTTATATTTCTTCAATATATCAAAACAAGTAAATCATGCTTTCAAGTATTTCCACGGATCTCAAATCACGTGAAATCAAGTAGACAAATACAAATATTTTCAAATAGATGGGAGACAATTTATATCCAATAGATTCATGCACCAAGTAATTCTCTTCGTGGATATAGCAAATATATCCTTTAAGGATAATCCAAAGAGATAATGGATACAGCAAATATATCCCGTAAGGGATAATCCAATAGATAAATCTCATAAGGATACCGCAAATATATCCCGTTAGGGATAATCCCGAGAGATATCAAATAAATGGCGTACCCACGTATGGGCCAGGGATCCTCCCCAAAGCCGAATCAAATAAGAGACTCATGGCCATTGTCTATATCCCACAGTTTCACTAGTCAGGTGCCGTACTGCGGGTCTGAGGGCTGGACTAGAGCTCCTCAGTCAAATACAAGTAACAAATAATGTGCATGCTCTTTTAAGAGATTTATAGTCTCCAAAACCTTGTTCATATAGGTTTTTAAACAAGTATGAATATCCTTTCTTAAAACAGGTTCTCAAAACCTTTCTTTCAAATAGGCAGTCGACTGGTCATATATGGCAGTCGACTGCTACCCCATGTTTTGCCTTATTGAATTTCTTTCCCTTTTTGAAATTCAATTATTATATTTTTCAAAATACAAATAGAGCAGTCGACTGGCCCCAAATGGCAGTCGACTGATTTTGAAACAGAATGTTTCCCGAGAATTAGCAGTCGACTGGCCCCCTTGGCAGTCGACTGGTTTTGAAACAGAATGCTTCTGGACAAATAGCAGTCGACTGGCTCCTCCTGGCAGTCGACTGGTTTGAAACAGAATGATTTCTGGAAAATGGCAGTCGACTGGCTCACATGGCAGTCGACTGGTTTGCATCGATTTTGGAAAAAACGACGTTTTAGATGTCTCTAGGCAGTCAGCTGCTACTTAAGGCAGTCGGCTGCTCCTAACCTAATTGGCACTAGGAGTAGGACCCAAATGGTACCCTTTTTCCTAAAATTAAAACAGCTGTACTTCTTTCCAAATCACATCAAAACATACTAAAACATGCGGACATAGTCACCCTACGTCCGTTACATAAATTCCTTACCTCAATTAGCAATTAATCCACAAGTTGGTTGCACCAACACTTGTCCTTTTTCCACTTCTTCAAGCTGTAAACATCATGGTAAATTTAAACTTCAATAAACCTATTCTACCAACTCCATACTATTTCAAACCATCAATAAAATTAACCAAAACCATTTCTTCTCTTACCTTTGTTATTCACCAATTCTTTGGATTTTGAGATCTACTTAACCACTTGGATTCAACCTTTCGTATTAAAGGTATAGGTTAAGCTATCGACAAGGATCATTTTTCGTTAAAGAAGTTTAACGAATCGATGGCATGGGATGGTGGTTTGTTAAAGTGAGAAGCTTGGACACTTAGAGGAAATTGGAAGCAACGAGAGGGAGAAGGAAGATGGGCTGGTGTCGTGGGGTGCAAGAGATGATGATGATGAGTCATGTTAGTTCATTTAATGCCTATTAATGCATGCTCATCATCTCAGCCATTGACCACCTCCTTTGACTCTTTTTGACCATTAATTGTTTGACCCTCAATTCCTTTAATTCCCTTTATGTCCCATGCATCATATATATATATATATATATATATATATATATATCAGAAAATTTCCATTTATTCCTTTAATTCAAGTTGGAAAACTGTACAATTAAGGGAAAATTATAGAAAATTGGGGATTTCACAGATAATATTAAAGATTATTTGATATCATATATTATATCATATATTATGGTGTTTTAAATTAATTTAATTTAATTAAAAAGATTCAATATTTATTATGCTGGTAATATATAATTGATAAAATTGTATAATAAATAATAATTGTTTTCAAAATTTTAAACTTTTTAATTAAAAAAGTGTATCAATTATTTATTTATTTTTAAATAATAATTATATAATTATAATTCGGGTTTTCTCGGGTTATAAATTCGGTTTTTTTGGTTTTCGGTTCGGGTCGGTCTCGATTTCGGATCGTATTGGGCTCGGGTTATGTCGGGTTCGGGTTGTGTCGGGTTCGAGTTTTTTCAGTTTCGGGCTTTTTCGGTTACGGGCCTTTGACTTTTTTGGTCAATTCGGGCTGGTCCCGGTTCGGTCTCGGGCGGATTCGGGCGGGTTTCCGGGCTCGAACCAATTTTTGCCACCTCTACTGAGCACAGCCCAACCAAATGAGTGAAAAAAGAAAAAATTAGTTACGATTTTTACGAATCGGAGCGTGACATCCTCAAACTTTTCAGATGTCTCTTTCAAGTCATTTTTACAAGCAGGATCAAAGCGTGACATGCTTTTTGAAGGAAACCAAAACAAACATGCAGCGGAATTTAAATCATTCGGCCTCCACCAGGATCGATTCGGAGAGTTGCCTGATTAGGGTTTCGAGATTTTACCTAACGTTTTCTCAGATTTCTGTCGTTGGTCGAGTCACAAGCAACAACTTTTCGTTCCTGCCTCTATGGTATCCACACAAACGGATCTCACAACTCTTGAACGTCTCACAATCAGAAGCCTTAAAGAGCGTTTTTAATTCTTATAATCGATTTGCTAGCTTCGATTAAAAGAATACCGTTTCTGTTTTTAATTGTGCGGCTCTGTTTCCTTTTATAAGCAGTAAATTTTACCCTAAAATTTACTGCCAAACAGAACTTTAATCCTACTTAGAATAGGATTAACTATATCCTTAATCCAATTCATAATAGGATTAGATATATCCTTAATCCAATTCAGAATAGGATTAATTAAGCTCCTCATTGATCCGTTCTAAGTGTGCGACCCAATATGTTCTCAAAACAATGGCAATGACAAAATTGTCACAGGCAATGAGCGGTATCTAGCAACACATCATTGTTACCCATGTAACGAGAATGTTAATGACTCGACATAACCTTACTTGTGATAGATGTTACCGTGTAGTCTAATCCCTTTATCCTTTAATGTCTTGATTAGACACAAGTCATGGAATGTGTCACACTTGTATAGTCTAATCAGCGTTTCTTGATTCCTGAGTAGACTAATTAAACAAATAAAATCAATATCTCATATTGACTTATTCGAGCACGGCCATGCACTTCTTAGTCTCACTCTATCAAAGGGCCCAAGATATCACTCTTGTTATATAAGAGGGATAAATCCTATCTTGATCACTCAACATCCCTCTACATAGATCAAGGCATACCCAATTACTACCTTTATAATCCATCTTGTTACGAATGACATCTAGCAGCATTAAAGTATGCAATTCTCTATGTTGGGATCTCTGATGATCTCAAGTCAAAGGATCACATACACCATCATCACTATGCGAATCGCTTATGACACTCATATAAAAATCCATGTAGCGTTCTCATGGAGGGTCGATCCAGTACATAGTTCTCTAACATGTACCTATGTGATGACTTGATATCCTATATCCATGACAATGATCATCAATCAACCACATACTAGTCTTATCGTATCATTGTTATCCTTGTTCACAATAATACTTAACTAGGGATATTTTAAGAATAGTGTGTTATTACTATTCTAAGGACATTATCATATAAGATTATATTACGCAGTTATAAGACAAATATAATAATGAACTATAAATAAAATGTCATGATACATAAAAATGCCAAAGTCAATCATCTAATGAATGGTTCTAAGGGCATAATCCAACACTTTTGTGGCCTGAAACTAGTACCATGTCTTCCCTTTTTAATATAAGCCTCAACTGACAACCATTATCATATGCCTTTACATTTAAATTCTTAATTTCTGCATCAGACCTATCACAATAATTGAGCTTCTGAGCTTCTTTATCATCTTCTTTAAGCCTGATTCTGGCTGCCATGCGATTTGCATGGCAGTCTTTATTACTGGTATGATTCAATGCAATTTGATGTACATTTTGATAATTCAAAAAAGATCCATGATCGGCAATGTGATTTAAATAAAGGTGTTCACCAGCATTTTCTTTGCCCGAGGCCACTTTGTCAAATTCATCTTCCTCTTCCTGTGACAATTAGCAAATAAACATCAGCTCTAAAGCAAATAGATTAAAGGGGAGAGGCATGTTTTGTAGACCAAAAAAAGCACAGAGACACTCAGTATACAAAAAATTCATTAACCACTTTTTTGTTTCATTGCGAGGTAAAAAGAAAAAAAGAGATTCGAACCTTAGAACTAATCCTTCCTAAAGAGAGATAACAACTGTTAGACCAAGCTTTGATTGTTTCATTGACCTCTTTAACTAGTAATATTATAAATTTGAGAAACAGTTTCTCTTATATAGTCACCTCATAATTTACTTACCATGAAAAGTTTTTATTATAAATTTAACCATACTTAATCTACTAAAAAGAAGAAAAAAAAGTCATGAGAGAATCATTGAAGCCAGTGTCGCACTGTTTTATAGCTAATTCAGCATGGTAAAAACATCATACAATGAATCATTCAATATAATATGGTAAAGGCTGACAGGTTTCCAATCATCCCAAATAAGGGTTCTTCTATTACCATAATTAACCTAATTCATTCACATCATCTTTGAATATTTGCTTACAAGTTACACATTTTTTGGACACTAAAAATTAGAAGATTTTTATTCTAAATCAGTCACGAGTTTATAACAAATACATATTGCTTCAGGATACAGCCAATGTCAGCCCAAGGTCCCAATAATTATAAAGGGAAATAAATGTTCATTATCCCAATGCCACTCATCAAAGTATCAGCTCAAAAAATTCAACTTACCCGTCCTCAGTAATCAAAATTCTGAAACTAAATCACCACGTAATCCTCCGTACAATAAAAAAATCAAAAACCAAATGGAAGCAAACAGTTTAAAACAAAATCAAATCAATGACCAAAGAAATTTTAAAAAAAATAAAAAAGTTCAAAAAAATTAGGGTACCTCATTGTCAAGAGTGGAATCCATTCCAAGACAAGATATGATCTCCCACTCATCTCCATCACCGTCGATTCTTCTTCTACTACGCTACTGACTACAATCTCCATCGTCGTCCTGATCATCATCACCATCATCATTGTTATCCAGATCATCCTTCAGTTCTTTGTGCGATAATCCCCAGCTCCTATACTTCCTTTCCTCTTTCAAGAACTCATGAAACAGAGATGAACACAATGTCTCCCCTCGATTAGCTGTGGATTCTCACCTCGTCATCAGTGAGGGACCAAAGAGGGGACCATTGCCGTTGCTGCAGAGATGAATATTGCGATGATTAGAGCGATTCGAAGGTTTGTTCCACTTGGATTTTAAAGCTGTCTCCCATAGGCAAAGTTGGCTTTCGGGTTTTTTTTTTTATTTTTATTTTTTCGCTGTTTCAATGTTTTGAAAAGGGGCAAAGCATCACCTTTGCCAATGATATTTTTTTTTTGATAATTATTACATATAATGACAGTGAAATTTTTTTATTTTATAAGTAGCGTTAAGATAATGACATATGTCTTATAGAAATATTAAAAAAAATAAAACAAGACATATGTTACGATTTTAACGCTGTTTGTATAATAAAAAAACTCTACTATCAATATATGTAATAATTATCTTTTTTTTATTATTATTATTCTTATTGTTTATTTGGGCCGTTGAGGAAACATTATATCTTAGGCCGGCTCTGGAAGAGATTGAGCTGTTTTTTTTTGTATTAACCGACCCAATCCTAGTTGCCGGGTGGGGATTGGAGATTGCATGCTACTGCTACGTAATCCAAAGTGCAACAATTAGAAAAGGTCCATACAGTAATTCAATCCAACACGATAGAAAATTTTGGATTTTCAAAAAATTTCAAAAAAACTAAATTATGAAAATTATGAAAAAATAAAAAAATAAGGAAAATATATAAAACAACCCTAAAAATTTTAAAAATTAAATATGAATTTTAAATGATTTAATCTAAGCGTTTTGGTTTTATTTACCAAATTTTTTGAGTTAACAATTTTTTTTGTTTTCCTTTTCCTTTTCATTTTCTTTTTTTTTTCTTGGTTACAAAGAGAAACATAATAAACTAATTTCAAGATACAACTTGAAGGCAAATTCTACACCCTAATCATCTACCATCAAATAAAATTCCAAAGTAGGAGAGTCTTGAAGCTTTTCATAGTCCACATCCAGATCACAACTTGTGTCACATTCGGAAACGTAAACTTTCGAACCAAATTTTTTTTTTGAAACACTTAATCACATTCGATCAATTACAATTGTATTGCATTCGGTGTCAATGTAAGTTCTCCCTATAACTTTCGATATCTATTAATCTTTATACCATTAGAATAATTTATCAATGATTGTTAAATATGAAATCAGAGTATAAACCGCAATATAAAATTTATACTTTTATTAATATCAACTTATTACAAGTACATTTCAACTAGTTCTTTGACGTTCTTTGACCTTTCGCTATGCGATTTACATCCCGGACTATAAATACAATTACTACGCATATACATGTCTGAATATACAAGTATAATACTTAAGATATACATGTTTACCCGATAGCTTAGACTTTTAAAAATTTTCTTCGTTCAACCTTACAGCGGCTATTACCATGTATACCGATAAGCTATCTGAGATGGAAAGGGAGGTGAGCTTGGGGAAGCCCAGTAAAAAACATATATAAAAGAAAGAATATCATGGTAACTATATGTAGGAATCCTATATATATGTCTATATGTTAATACAAAATCAATGAAACATTTTCAATTAAAATCGTTTCGATTATCGTTAACATTGGCTTGAGCCTATAAGGAAGAAGTACTATAGCCGATTAGGATTACCAGGCTGAATATGGAAAGATGCTTTAAAGCACCTTACTTGTCCTAGGTCCTAAGTTCAACTATAGGAAAACGATGTGATTTTCACAAAATATATTTTAATGCAACAAGTATATTACAAAACAATTACAATAAAGGAAGATAGGAAGTACACTTTAAATCATATGCAAATATATTTAAAACATCGTTATTTCATTCATAAACATTTCATTTCGATCAAATACTCCTTTCATATTCAAATCATTCAAATCGATAATCTGATAAACTATAATAAATCGATGGAGAAGGTCAACATCCAAAAGAGTCATGCATGATTTAGTATCCCTTCAGGGATCTGGTATAGGAATCAGGCATACCCACATAGGGCTAGGTATCCATCCCTAAGCTGTTCCTATCTAATAACAATAGCCATCGTCAAGAGGTCTACAGTGTACACTCATTAGGTGACAGCTGTGGTACTGGGGAAGGTACTAGGGACTTGACGAAGGTCTTTCAGCCCTAATCATCATATCAGCTGTATGCATGATCATCGAAAAGCTAACAATCTCAAAACATTTGCATATAATCACAAAATCATGATAGAAATCATTTTCATATAAATTATCTTCAGTCAATCCATAATCATATAAAAGAATTACGTTATATTTGGCAGTAAACCTTCTTTATCGAACGTTTTATTCAGTATAAACAAAATCAATCGTAATACCTTTGAATGTTTTCAAAACGTATCAATACGACAAAACCTCAAAACATTTCATACTCAATCTTTAAAACCTTCAATTTATGCATTCTTTTAGGTCATTTAAAATTAGTACTCAATGCACTTTAAAATTGTAATGCCAGATGTTTAAAACTGTTAAACAATATGCATAACATGAGCAATGCACTTATGTATGATTTATGCATGCAAACATATCATTAGTTTAATTTAATCCTATATAGTTTCACCAAGTTTACTTGACACTTCCATTTCGATCGTAAGAATTAATTCTTAGGAAACACAATTATTTTAACCTTTAAATACTTTCTTGAAAATATAAATTTTTCTAATAATCACTTTTCATATATATGATTTTACAAAAATTTAGGCAGCATAACCGCTATAACTATCCTAACCCTCCTGCATAAAAACACAGTTTATATATATCCAACCAATCACATTCCTAGTACAATTCATTTCAAGTACTTATTCACCTTTCATTCCATCATCCATATTCTAAAATCAACATATCAAATAACTAATTTCAGGTGATTTAATACCATAACAACATTTAAATCTCAATCCTTAATCAATATCAATCATAGACAGTTCAAACTCTACTTTAGAAACTTCAACCCATTGAAAACTCAGATTTCCATACAACTCGTAATAATTGTTTCCTTGAATCATACATTAAACAAATACACTATTATATTACCTTTCAACCACAATCATATCATCATCATTCTATAACTATTATTATCACAATTTTAAGTATAAATGCTGTGCTCAATTTTTAAACATATTTATATATTAGTATTCTGTAAACTTTAAGTTTAACATATTCGAGTTTTACTTTATTCTAAGAAATAACTAAATTAGTTTTATATGCAGACATGATATTATCCTACTTCTTTTATATACGTCTCTTACCAATTCAGTGTCAATGCCTTTTCTTACAGTCTTGTTTACAGCACCTATCTAGTAGGTGAGCACATATTTGCCTACTTATCCTTTTCTACCCCAATACTTCGGAACTACATAAATCAATATTCACAATATAAGATATGTATTTTATATCTCAATAGTTTTCACAAGATGCTTAAAACTTCATATTATCTCTTATATTATACATTACTATATTGAACAATGTACCACAGCCCTTACTTGTAATTCTCATATCCACTAGATATAAAAATCAATTTTCTATGAGGTACCAATTTGTCTCACCACACTCCAACAATATTTCTATGACTAAACTTCACATTTTGTCTAGATCAAGTGTTATTTCCGAATCCATTAATTTCATAGTGACGTAAATAGACAACTTACCTAGCTCATATCACTAGTTGTACAAACTATGTTAACATATGAACCACAATATAAATAATCATATCATCCTTCTCAATCCATTATATCAATAACATCACTCATTCACGACCCATAACTTTATTTTAATCATATCTTCAAAATTTCAAATTTTCATATTTAAAACCTCAAACCAATCAAACTAACACCATATAAATTTACAACTATATAAGTATCTTACCTAGCATCAAAACTCATGATTTAATCTCTCGTAAGCACTGTCAAGCTCCAATCATCACTTGCATAACCTCTACAATCTCCAAATCATATACACACTTAGAAAATTCCATGAATTATTCAATAATTTATTAAATAAAAAACAATAAAATAAACTAAACTTCTTTACCCTTCTTTCTTTCTTTCTTTCTTTTCTGTTCTGATCTCTTTTTTTTCTTCTTGGTTGAATCGATTTAGACCAGTTCAGCCTTGTTCTCCTTAAATCAGAAGCTCACTGACGGTAGTAAAGGTGTCAACGGCGTGCCCAGGGTAGGGAGAGTAAGGCAGTAAAGAAACAGTGGTGGTGCTGTCTCTCTCTCTTTCTTTTTCCGGTTTAGTCACCCAACAATTTCCTCCTCTTTTCTTTTTTTTTTTTAGGTGGTCGACCCTCCTCGATTCCTCCTGTTCCAGTTAAATCTGCTTTTGCCAACACCAACCAAAGTGGTGGCAGTGGTGACAGTGGCGATCGGCCACACTTCTCCCTCCTTTTCCTTTTTTTTTTCTTTTCCTTCTCCTTGATCAACTCGTCCTCTCTCGTTCACCATTGTCGACGATTCTTCTCTCACTTGACCGGTGACGATCTATACTCCTCTCTCCCTCCGATCGGCTCGCCTTCTTCCTTCTTTTTTCTCTTTTTCTTTTCACTTTTTTTTCTTAATCAGGTCTGTATATGCAGACCCGAGAAGTGCAGCAAACTTCCAAAGGAAGTTAGCTGAGATTTCTTTTCTCTTCTTTCTTTTTTTATTATAAATATATTTATACTTTTTTTTAATGGAAACTTCAATTTTATTAATTCATAAAGTTGGCATCATGCAAAACAATATTGTTTAAAAATTCTGGATGATCTTCCACCTAGTACACGTCTTTTTCTACTAGAAGTCCTTCCTTTAATAATAAATAAGCAGCTCCATTCCCATCCCTGTTGACATGTAGGATCCTGCATTCCTCAAAGTGTCCTTTCAACCTTCTACCATCAATGATCAGTGGTCCTAGTATTGAGAGATCTTCGACTTCCGTCTGGAGTTTCTTAATAATCTGTAATGCATCTCCCTCCAGAATAATTCTTTTACATCCTATCCATCTAGCCACTTCCAATGCTCTGTTTGCTGCCATTGCTTGCCTCTTGTACTGTTTCAACTCTATGTGTTGCAGCGCTCACCACTCTTCCTTCACTGTCTCTTATGATCACACCAATACCGCCTCGTTTACTGTTTGGATCCCATGTGCCATCAAAGTTGACTTTGAAGCAAGGTTCTTTTGGTGGAGTCCACTTAGTTGCATTTCTTTCTCTTGGAACCTCTGTTTTTTCAGTCTTGAGCTTCTTTGTAGTCTTTAAGGAAGATTACTGTATGCTCAAAAGTTTCCTTTGCATCGATCTTCTTGCCATCAATGAGTTCTGTATTTCTTCCATTCTACGTGGCCCATAGTATCAGTAGGAGGTTTTCCATTTCACTTGTTGACAAAACACGGGATGCTCTCTCAATCCAGTCTATCACCCTTTCTTCTTGAATTTCTTTGATCTCATCCGATAGATTACATAATCCTAATAATTCCTTTGCTTTGGGGCAAAAGCCCAGTGCGTGTATGTCTGTCTTCGTTCCATTTTCGCACCTCCTGCATCGTGGATCCATTCCCTCAATTTTCTTCACCAAGTTAGCATATGTTGGGAGAATATCGTGGAGTGCTCTCCGTATAAAGATCTTAATCTTCGGTGGAATTGTTAGCTTCGCCAGACTACTCCAAACCCATCTTTGAGGTCTTATTCCGAATTGATTCTGCAGTAAGGCTTTGTACCCACTCCTGACCGTGTAACAACCTTCTTTATTGTAGTGCCAGATGAGTTTATCTGCTGTTCCAGTCATACTTACTGGTATCCCTTTAATAATATTACCCTCATCCTGCGAAAATTCCTCTTTGATGGTGTCTATTTTCCATTGCCTTGTGTTTCTATCCAGCAATTGATCCACAGTTGCTTCCCTTGTCATCTTGACCGGCTTTGTTGTAACCCCAAAACCTCCATTTCTTGGAAGCCAATTATCCTCCTAAATTCTTATCATTTTTCCGTCCCCCACTCTCAATCTTATTCCTAATCTCAAAACATTTTTTGACTGCTATATACTCTGACAGATTAGTGAAGGTTGGTTCCCCAACTCTGCTTGTAGAAAGTCACAACTTAGGTAGTATTTGACTTTAAAAATTCTGGCACATAATGATTCTGTGTTGTTGATCAAGCGCCAACCTTGCTTTGCTACTAGAGCTTGATTAAAAAGCTCTAGGTCCTGAAAACCCATTCCTCCTATCACCTTCGGTTTGCACATGTCCTTTCATGCGATCCAATGAATGCCTTTGCCTCCCACTTTGTTTGACCACCAATAGCGGCTGATAATTCCATTTAACTCTCGAAGCAAAGCCTTTGGTAGCAAGAAGGTGTTCATTGCATACATTAGAAGTGCCTGCAATATCGCTTTAATAAAAATTATATATATAATATAAATATATTACAAATATAATTTCTATTAACAATTATATATATTATAAATACATTTTATTTTAACCATTATATATATATTCGTAACATATACTATATATATTTTTATATATTTAAAATGTATACTTACAATATAGCTAATATATATTAAAAACATATTTATATTATAATTTATATTTTATATATAAATATATTCCTTAAAACATATATTTATCCATTTTATTATTTATTAATATATATTTATATATACTTTAATTCAAAATAATAGTTATTGTTTATATATATACTTATATATTTGTACATATATATAATGATATATATCTGTATATACATACATATTTTTATTTCTTTAAATACCATAATTCAAAATATTCCAATCTCATAAATAAATTTATTTATTTACTTTAATTTATTTATTAACATTTAAAATTAAATCCAAATAATCCACAATTTCCAAAGTGAGAAAATTCTCGGTTGTCACAACTTGCCTTAGCTAGCGCATTTGCACAATAATTTCTTACTCTAAATACATGTTAAATTATGTTGCTCCATAATCTTCCTATAAGTTCTCGTATATCTCTAATAATACCATTAAGTGAATGGATAATAATATTTGCACCTCGTATGAGCTCTAAAGCTACTTTAACATCCAACTCATAATTAACTTTTCTAAAACCCTTCTACCATGCTAAAGTAACCCAAAGCGTATTGCTTGAAGTTCAACTATTGTGTTTTAACATATTCCTAAGCTTGCTTGAAAACTAACACGCCGAGTATCACGGTCCCAAATGGAAGAGTTTAGTTCAATATTTAAATATTCACATCACTCTTCAATAGTGAGGCTCCTTTTAGAAAAAAGATAAAATCGTGAAGCCTAATCGGCCAAAGCAGATAAAATGTTGCAGTTGGGTGACAGTTAGTATCAAAGCCAACTCTAGAGGTACTAGCAATGTGCCACTAAATAAAGTAGGCATTTAAATGAGTAGGAGAGGATGACAAGGTCTCAGAGGGGAGCTATGAATCTTACATTGGCTGTCACGTACCAAATATCAAATATTCTTACTATTTTTACATAACCTAATTACTTTTGGTTGAGTTGTCTGCAGTGTAGACATAAACTTAGAATAATTTTATCATTTTCGTACAACTATAGCTTACGTAGGATCCAAATACTTAAGCACTAAAATATAAATATAATTGAGCTTAAAATTTCAATTAATAAATGAGCTTAATTTCAATGGCATGAAATTATTCCTTTAAGCTTAGTGATCATGTCTATAGCTTTGGTTTCATTAAATTGTTGAAAAATAAAAATATACCATAGGAGGACTATTCGACCATGCATGGAATCTTAGGGGTTCTTTGTGTTTCAAGCATGAAAATGGTACTAAAATGAATGATAAGCAAGACTAAAAATATGTGACATCCTCGTCACTCCCAAATACCAACTAAATTTTTTTTCTTTCCCATAGTTTTGGTTAGGCTGTTCAACGGTGCATCCTTCTTCTTTAATATAGCTAACACTATATTGTTTCCATGATGATATATTTCTCATATACATATAGGATCGTCTTTCACATAAGTCTAAAACTCTAATATAAATTACATACTAATCTCTTTAACAATTTACATTCCCAATGTGTCTAACATACATCACTGTACTATAGTCTGAATTACATAATCAAAATGTATCTACCTTCAAGGGATTGGAAGTTAGCCTCGAAGGAATATTGTATAGTCCAAATATATGCTCCTCTACCAAGAGCAGACTTCACTGCAAATAATCTGGATGAAAAAATATTGTAAAGGAATGAGTTTACGCTCAGTAAGAAATATACATAAAAGAGCGTACTATGCCACTATATGCAGTTTTCCTGCTTGGCTCTATAATGTCATGTAATATTCTTGTAAAAACATATAACATATAAGTTCATCGAATACCATATAACACATCACAAAATCATATGAAGTCACTTGCACGTATTCAAATAACTCAAATACTTTCACATATATATGTCAAATAACTTGAAATTACATATACAAATAGTCTTCAAATAGGGGGAGACCGTCAACATCCAATAGAATCATGCACCAAATAAAGTGGCGTACCCACGTATGGGCCAAGGATCCTCCCTTAAGCCAAACACATATAAAGGACTAATGGCCATTGTCAATATTCCACAGTGTGCACTAGTCAGGTGACACCCGTGGTACTGAGGGCTTGACTAGAGTCCCCCAGCCAAATACAAATAAGCAAGTAATATGCATGATCACCAATGGAGCCGTTAATCTCAAAATATTCAGTAGTAAAACTCATTCTTGTAAAACCATGGATATTCATAACCCTTCTTATATACTTTAATGATAATCCAAATACATTTATATAAATAAATTAAAAATTATTATTTTTCAAAGGGGGCAGTTGACTACTCTTTTAGGGCAGTCGACTGCTCTAGTATAAAAATATTCAATAAATTTTTTTTTTTTTGCATTTCAAATATTTAATTTCCGGATGCAAGTAGGGCAGTTGACTGCTAAAATGGGGCAGTCGACTGGCCCGCAAACAGAATGTTTCTCGAAAAAATGCAGTCGACTGGCTCCTTAGCGGTCGACTGGTTTGCAAACAGAAAGCTTCTGGAAAAATGGCAGTCGACTGCTATATAGGGCAGTCGGCTGCTCTAAGTCGGTTTCGGAAAAAGTTACGTCACGACTGTCTCTGAGCAATCGGCTGCTATTTAGGGCAGTCGGCTGCCCCGAGCCAAATCGTAACTGGGCGAAAACCGTGAATTTTACCTTTCTTGCACTTACACCAACTTTTGTTTCATCCCAAAACATTTAAAACATGCAAACATAGTCACCCTACGTCCGTTACATATATTCCTTACCTCAAATAACACGAAATCCCTTGGTTGCACCGATTCTTTCCTTCACTTCTTCAAAGCTGCATAATTCATATAAATTGAAACCTTTAACTTTCTTTCATTTCAACACCATAAGTATACTATACCAACATCACATGACTCCAAATTATGGATGAAATCAAATAAATCAATTTCTTTTCTTACCTTTGTAAATAGCGAAATTTACAGAATTTCTGATCTCCTCAAAGACTTTGTTTCAGCCTTTCATATTAAAGGCTTAGCTTAAGCTAGCGACAAGGATCATTTTTCGTCAAAGTATCTTAACGATTTGGTGACGTGAGATGGTGGTTTGTCAAGGTCAGAAAAATGAACAGTTAGAGGAATTTGGAGAGAAAACGAGAAGGAGAAGGGCTGGAAGGAAGCTGGCGTAGGGGTGATGAGATTAAGATGATGACTTTGTAAAATTGCATTAAATGCATGTTCATCTTATCATTTATCTCAGCCACCAATATCCCTTTGACTCATTTGACTCATTTGACTACCAATTAATTCTTCTTCTTCTTTCCTTCCTCATGTTAGCCACACATATCATTTAATTATGAAAATATGATACTTATTCTTCTTTTATCATTCTCTAGTATTTTTCTAATGTTAACATTAAATTCATTGACCATTAACTATCCATTTCATTCCTTCTTCTAGGTTCCTTACACCATTTGTACATAAATTCTCATATTCATTTAAATCATTTCTGCCTATAGTACTTTACAAATAAGAGGACTTTACATGAAATTGGCGATTTCACAAAATAAATCTAAGATTGAATTGTTGAAAAACAACCAAAAATGGCAAAGGGGATTTTCGGCCATGGTGAAGGGGACCATGTTTCATGGCTATTCTTGATGATTTAAGGGTAGATTTAGACTGTAGGAATTACAAGGAGTCTATCGGTATGCTCGGATTTAAAATCCGACGCAAAACGAAGAAGTTACGTTATACTACCAGTAAAAATTATACTGCAAAAATATTTATAGTGTCTAATGTGGTTGTATTATGATATGAACTATAGCTTAAAAATAAGTATTTAATAAACTAATAGTTTTGGTGGAATTAATTGCAGCCCGGGAGTTACGGTATTCGTGTAGTGCGATCGAGAATTGCGATTTCACTAGACAGGTAAGGGACGTTGTGTAATTTGTAAGGATATCCCGAATGCATTTTTTTCATGCTAATAATTTTATGAAATTATTTTGGAGGTAAATTACCTTGAATCCTGGGGAATTGTGGCTGTTTGGCTGTTTTAAATTGCTTTTGCAATTGCAGGGGGCTAAGGTGTTGACAGCTGTTACGCTGCCGAAATTTTTTAGAAATATTTCTAAAAATGCCATGAAATATTTTAGTGCATTGTGAAATATTTTCCTAGCCTTGAGAGTGAAATATTTATTATTTTTCATAAATGGTGAATATACCGAAAAACATTTATTAAATATTCATACTACTGATTACGATAAAAGTTAAATTATCAAAAATTCATCCCAAGTGTTTTATAGTGGAATATGTGATTTGTAAAGTGAAATGATAAATAGTGAATATTTTATAAATTATTTTCAGTATAATATCCACTATTTTATTATTTATCCTTTATGGACTAATTAATGATTTTACCACGTGTAATTATTTCCATAGAGGGAATACTATTGTGTAAATACTGTTTTAAGACTGTTAGATCCCATATCATGCTCACGTGTTCATGTGTTACTGTATCATGTATGAAGCTGTTGACGTTGAGCCTGTCTTCAATGTTCCTGTTGACACCAGCTCAGTGTACGACCAATGACATTTATAAACTATGGCCATAGATCTCACGTGTTTATTATTACTACTCCCTACGAGGATTATAACATGGTATCATTAGGGTGTTGCCTGGTCTCCATTATTACTTCACGTGTTATTACTGGTTGTTGTTTACTGAAATGTACTGTTTACCAAAGTGTTTTATCACTGAATTGGTAATATTTTTGAACAGTTTATTTTACTATTACAAGTGTAAAGATGATGATTTCAATGGTGGAAATCAAATTATTTTTAAGTGTTGATTTAACTGATTTAATGAGTTATTTTACTCAAGTATGTGAAATATTTATATGCAGTGAATATTTAAATAAATTTACATTACATTAAATTTCTACTCCCTATAGTCGCTCTGGGTTTTCGGGACAAGACAGGTATTTCAAAATACCTTCCATGCTCCATCTGGATTACTTGGTTGACTATAGTATCCTTCCTTTTAGTGTGCCCAGCAAAACGATAGGAAATTAAAGGATTTTACTGCATATAGTTTTGTGATATCAAAATTGCATACAACTCTCTTATTGAGTCGTGGCTTGCTCACTCCTTTATTTTCATCTCTCTAGAGTATTTTCAGTGATTGAGAGATATATCATCCGAGGATTATCAGCTGCGTATTAAGCAACCCAAGGCAGCTAGTTTAGATCCTGGAGGTATATGCATTTTCTTTTATATGTTTAGACCTTGTTTTTACAGTACTACAATGTTGTATTAAACCGAGGATGTATATGACTGATACAAATACTATTTTTGTAAATATTTTACTTATGTAAATTAAAGTAACTTACAGTAATTACTGTTCACTATTAATTAAAAGTGGGAAATAAAGGCATCAAAGACAGCCCAACCAAAAACACATGTATGGAAAAGTATGAAAAAGTGTAAAATACTGTATATTTAGGATGTGATAATATTTATTGGTATCAGAGCGAGGTTGGCCTAATGTCGGTCAGTGCCTTTATGATAAAGTGAAGTGTTAAGTGGTTACATCCCCTATAGTACTGTATAGTCTGGATATATAAAATAGGTCACTAACCAAAATTTGATAAATCATTTGTGTGGTGCTGATATGAGTGGACGATGGGTTACTCATGCTAATAGGGGTAGAGGTCGAGGTCGGGCAAAGCAGACTCCAAAGCCCCACACACCAGAGCCTATACCGGAGCCCGCCCCAAGACTAGCTCACCCTTTACAGCCTGAGAGCCCTAATACCCGGATGTCTCGGATAGAGTGTATGCTAGTGGACTTTATTGCCATGTACCACACATATAGAGCTGTCGATCGAGCAAAGAGAGAGCGTGCAGCTCCACCAGTTGCACCACCTCCGCCACCTCTCGTACCACTTGCTCCCGAGCCTCAGCCTGCACCGCAGCCAGTACAACAGGCCCAGGCTGTTCCACCGCTACCAGCACAACTGCCCCGAGATGTAAAGTTTTATTATGATGTGACATTAGTGCAGCAGTTTACTAAGCTGAATCCATCGAAGTTTAAGGGTGAAAGAGATCCACTGATGGGAGAGCAATAGGTTACAGCTGTGGAGAAGTTGTTTCAGTATATGAGGTGTTCAGATACAGAGCAAGTAGGACTGGCAGTGTTCTAGATGACATATGATGCGGAGCACTGATGGAAGTCTGCCCAGATGATGTTATTCGCCCAGTATCCAATGATTACATGGGATATTTTTGTAGAGGCTTTTCGCTGCTAGTACATCCCAGACACTACACAGAAGAAGCTACAACAGGAGTTTATGGAGTTGGTACAGGGGAGTTTAACGGTGGATCAGTTTGAGTCTAAGTTCAACACACTCAGTCGATTTGATCCACTGACACGAGTTGATGAACGGCATAAGATCGACAGATTTAAGGCTGGGTTGAGCTGTCGATCAGGTCTAAGTTGGCTCCGTTTGATATCCGTACTTACAATGAGGTAGTTAGGCGAGCTCAACTTTGTGAGTAGGATTTTGAGCAGTTTCATTTTGAGTCAGTTGGTAAGAGTAAGGCTAAAGGTAAAGGTAAGGGTAAGGGTAAGGGTAAGGTGAAGTGGGGTCCAGTGAATAAATCTAGTAAAGAGCAACCTAAGAGGGCTAAACCATCAGGTGTCCAGATTTCTGAATGGCGATCTACGAGATCAGCTGCTACTACCCCTACTGGTGGTCCCACATCTACACTGAGAGGTACCGTGACCAGATGTGATAGATGTAGACGGTCACACAATACCCGACCCTGTCACATGTTTTCGAAGACTTGTTTTAAATGTGGGCAGGCGGGACATATAGTGAAAGATTGCCTGATGCTACGGGAGTCAGCTGCATCTACCACAGCAGCCCTAGTTCTTCCTACTCCGACACCAGCACTAGGAGCTCCGACTGAATGGGAGAGAGCGACACCCTTACAGCTGAGACGGGTGACCACAGCAAAGAAGGGTAAGAAGCCTGTAACTTAGGGACGGGTGTACGCGCTAGACCAGGAGATTGCTGATGCCTCCGCGAATGTCATTAAAGGTAAATTTTACATTTTTGGTATACTCGTACTTGCATTGTTTGACGCTGGTTCTGCTCATTCATTTATATCTCCCACTTTTGCTAACATAGTCTTAGTAGAGCTGGAGCAATTAGGGTATACATTGCAAGTGAATACTCCTTTCAAAGAGTCACAAGTTACCGATATAGTGTATAGAAACTGTAAAGTAACTGTAGGCGAGAAGGAAACCGCAACTAACCTAATTTTGTTGAATATGTATGATTTTGATGTGATATTATGAATGGATTGGTTAGCTGCGAACTATGTAACCCTAGACTGTTACACTAAGTTTGTAACCTTCTCCCAGCCTGAACGTTATACTGTAAAGCTTTTCGATAAGTTATAATAAAAGTGAGATGTTTACTAAATTGTGTGAATATGTGTGTGATGTATTAAAGGTTTTATAGCATATGTGGAGGACGTGGAAAAGAGACGTCCTGAGTTGCACGAGATTCCTGTGGTCAGGGAATTCTCAGACGTATTTTCGGAGGATTTACTAGGGTTAATGCCGAATCGAGAGATCGAGTTTACCATTTACTTGGTACCCGGCACGGAGCCCATTTCTAAGCCCCCCGTATCGAATGGCATTATCAAGGCTAGAGGAGCTTAAGAAGCAGCTCCATGAGCTATTGGATAAGGGATTTTTACGTCTCAGTGTGTCTCTATAGGGTGCATCGGTATTATTCATCCAGAAGAAAGATGGCAGCCTATAGTTGTGCATTGACTACCGAATGATGAATAAGGCGACCATCAAGAATAAGTATCTCCTACCCAGGATTGATGATTTTTTTGATCAGCTGAGGGGTGCCTAGATGTTTTAGAAGATTGATCTCCAATTAAGTTATCATCAGCTTAGGATACGAGATTTGGATGTTCCCAAGACAGCATTTCGAACTCAATATGGACACTACGAGTTTCTGGTGATGCTGTTCCGATTAACTAACGCCCCTGTAGCATTTATGGGCTTGATGAATGAGGTGTTTAAGCCCTATCTGGATCAATTCATTGACGATATTCTGGTATATTCTAAGTCTCCGGAGGAGCACGAGCAGCATCTCCGTATAGTCTTGCAAACCCTCAGAGACCAGAAGCTTTATGCCAAATTTAGTAAGTGCGATTTTTGGCTAGATCATATTACATTTCTGGGACATGTAGTGTCAAAGGACGGGTTGTCTATAGATCCATCCAAGATAGAGGCCATAGTTTAGTGGGAAAGGCCTAAAACGATGACGGAGATTCGAAGTTTTCTAGGTCTAGCAGGATATTATCGTCGATTTGTTGAGGGATTCTCTAGATTGTCTGCTCCACTGACGGGACTCACACATAAGGATGTTAAGTTCGAGTGGACGGACAGGTGTGAGCTCAGCTTACAAGAGTTGAAGCGGAGACTTACGGCAGCACCGGTACTCGCCCTTCCCAGCGAATCTGGCGAAATTTTGATGTATACTAATGCTTCCGCACAAGTATTAGGGTGTGTATTAATGTAGCATGGTTGGGTGATTGCAGATGGTTCCAAGCAACTTAAGGAGCATGAGAAGAACTACCGGACCCACGATCTAAAGTTAGCCGCTGTGGTGTTTGCACTGAAGATATGGTGGTACTACCAGACCCACGATCTAGAGTTAGCTGTCGTGGTGTTTGCATTAAAGATATGGCGGCATTACCTTTACGATGAGACTTTCCAGATCTTTACAGACCATAAGAGTTTGAAATACTTATTCTCGTAACATGAGTTAAATATGAGGCAGCAGAGATGGATGGAGCTATTAAAGGATTATGACTGCGAGATTTTGTATCACTCGAGGAAAGCAAACGTGGTGGTAGATGCTTTGAGCTAAAAGCATGTAGCTATGGTGTCTTACATGATGGTTAGGGAGCACGAGTTATTGAAGCAGTTCTCAAACCTCAGCCTTAATATGATTCCCTCTAAGAGTTATGAATTCACGGCTAGTTTTAGAATTGAGCTTGATTTGATGGGATAGATCAGGGATGCTCAGAGGATGGATGATTATTGTATAGTGGTTGCCAGTAAGATATAGCTCAGAGTACAGTCTGATTTTGAGATTGGCATCGACGGGATTCTGAGGTTCAGAAGTAGGATTTCTGAGGTTTAGAAGTAGGATCTGTGTTCCTGATAATCAACAGTTCAGATATCTGATCTTGAAAGAGGCCCATACCTCGAGGTACACCCTGCACCCAGGCAGTACTAAGATGTACCAAAACCTATGGAGGGTATATTGGTGTTTAAAGATGAAGAGAGACGTCGCAGAGTTTGTGACTAGATGTCTCACTTGCCAGCAGGTGAAGATCGAGCATCAGAAGCCTGCGGGTTTATTACAGCCTCTACTGATTCGTACTTGGAAATGGGAGCACATTACGATGGACTTCATCATGGGTTTACGAAAGACCCGGAGAAACCACGATGCTATATGGGTGATAGTGGATAGATTGACAAAGTCCTCCCACTTCTTAGCCATCAGATCTACCAATTCCCTTAGTGCCCTTACCGATTTATATGTAAGGGAAATAGTGAGGCTACACAAAGTTCCAATGAGCATCACATCAAATAGAGATTCCCAGTTTACATCCCACTTCTGGGAGAGATTTCAGAAGGCCATCGGATCCCGGTTGAATTTCAGCAATGCCTTTTATTCGCAAACTGATGGGCAGTCAGAGCGAGTGATACAGACGCTCGATGATATGTTGAAGGCATATGCGTTAGATTTTAAAGGCTCTTGGGACGACCACTTGCTGTTAGTCGAGTTTGCTTATAATAATAGCTACCAAACTAGTATCGGCATGGCACCGTACGAGGCTTTATATGGTAGAAGGTGTAGATCTCTTATTGCATGTGAAGAAGTGGGAGATCAGAAATTGTTAGCTCCCGAATTGGTAGAGTGAGCTTCATAGGATGTACAGCTAATATGTGAAAGATTAAGGACTAAACACAGTCAGCAGAAGAGTTATGTAGACACAAGACACCGACCACTTGAGTTCTCACCAGATGATTTTGTATTTTGGAAAGTTTCCCCATCTAAAGGTAAAATGAGATTTGGCAAGAAAGGGAAGTTGAGTCCTCGCTATATCGAACCATTCGAGATCTTAGATTGCGTAGGAGGCATGGCGTATAGATTAGCACTACCACCGGAGCTATCAGGTGTGCATAATGTATTCCATGTCTTGATGCTCAAGAAATACCATCCAAATCCATCCCACGTAATTGATATGAGCCATTGGAGATACGGGAAGATATGAGTTACGTTGAGCAACCTATCCGGATCTTGGATGGGAAGGATAAGGTGTTGCGATCTAAGACGATTCCCTTAGTGAAAGTGCTCTGGCAGTATCATTTCGAGGAAGAGGCGACATGGGAATTTGTCATGACCCGAAGGCCGCGACTTTCCTTTAATACTTGTACTTTTCTTAGTCTACAAATTTATGGACTAAATTTTTCTTTTTCATTTTAAGGTTTGTATTCGGTGTCAGTGTAGTCACTATACTATTTAGGTGACCTATAGTCATTTCATTTAAATATTTAACAACCACGGAAACGGTTCTTAGTTACATCCCGACTTGTTAAACAGAATATGTACTTTGCATCAATTTAAGTCTTACATGTAAACAAGTATTTTATAAGGAACATATACCTTAGAAGACTAGTATCAAGTCCATACACTGTCTCCGATGCCCACTGAGCAGCTCACACGTCAGATGTTAACTTCAATAGTCTGAAAGAGATGAAATTTAATGGGGTGAGCAAAACCACGGCTCAATAAGATACTAATATAAATACAAAAGTAGGATTATACTGTCTTAAACTGCAATGCTTAAAACTTGCAAGGATGCAATTACAGTTAATCCTTTCTCATCTATACATCTCATTATCACTTCTCATTTTCACTTTTCATTTCATAATCATACTTTGGTATGCTATCATCTCATATCAACTCTCATATTTACTTTTCATTTCATAATCATATTTCTGTATTCTATCATCTCTTATCAATTCTCATATCATCTCTTATTAATTCTCATATTGTGGATCATGATCACGGTGGTACGAAGTCATAATTCTCTTCGTGTATTTCTATATTCATGTTTCATATCATATCATGACATCATATAGATGAAATATCGTTACGACCGAGTCATGATGCTCCTCATATATTCTTCATGTTTAATTGAGATATCCTATCAAGTCACTTTACATTTAACAATCATATTCCCGTCTTAAATCAATTCATATCACTTATCGTATGGGAATTTATGATCACGATAGAGTAAGATCAGAATTCTCTTCATATCAATCTTATGTTCATATATCATATCATATCCTATCATGTCATCATATAGATGAAACATCATTAACGTCGAGTCATGACATCCCTCATGGAATTCTCATATACTAAGCATATTATCATATCAGGGTTTAATATGCAATTCATGTAATTTTTCTGTATAAACCGCTATCATTCAAATCATATCATATATACTTTAGGACATGCTCAACATATGAATTTTCAATTCCTTTTAAATTTGCCTTTGAGGCATGATAGAAACATATTCAATTTCAGTTCATGTATTCGTTTCAGAGCATGTCTAAAACATGTGCGGTTTTAAAACATTTTTCATATACTATAAGTCATATCAGGTCTAGAGTTCATTTCAAATCAATTTATACTCTAGACCGCATATCATTTTAAATTCGACACGAAATCGTATATAAATCATATCAGTGTCGAAATCATTTATCATATACTTTTAAAACATATACTATAAATCATATCAGGTCTAGAGTTCATATCAAATCAAACTATACTCTAGACCGCATATCATGCCATGTTCGACACAAAATTACATATAAATCATATAAGTGTCGAAATCATATCTCATGGACTTTTAAAACATGTTTAAAACATGTACTGTTTCAAAACACATTTCATTTCAAATCTGTTTCATGTACAGTATAAATCATGTCAAGTCTAGAGTTCATATCAATAAAGTCATACTCTAGACTTCATATCATATCGGTTAGAGATTAGGCTAAATCCCTATCATCTCTCTATCAATAAAGACTTAAATCACTGTAGCTAGTAGTGAAAATCATGTCATCGTCCCCTGGAAACCAACTAGGGTGCTATCTATGGCCATAGACCTCATCTTTCTCAGCCCCACTGATCAGGCGTGACTGAGACCTGTCCACGACTATTGTCGGACAAGCATCTCTCTGCCTAATGAGCAAAGCTCCAATTAGGCTGTTTAGACTATGCTTTATTGAATTTAATTCTTTTAGGGTGCCTACAGTCTCATAAAACATTTAAATCTATAGCTTTCTTTTTAATATCATGTAAAGCATATGGTAAAATTCTGTATGAGACTTCATATATCAATATATACATATATATATTTACCATAAACTTTCATTTCAAAACAAATCAATACTTTTCAGTATTCATATAAACATTATTAAAATGTTCCAAGTTGCAAGAAAGCATGCTTAAATGCGATGCTGTAAAACATTTCAGTATGCAACTTCGGTAATATTTTCATCAAATACAGAGAAGCGATTCATTCAACTTTATCGCCATCAATTATTCGATTTCAAGACTTTCTTTCTGTCAAATCAGTAAATCACTATTTAATTCATTCACTATTCCTTTAATTTAATATTCAACTTGCTCAGTACTCAATTCATTCGGAAATTGAATCACTTGGTATTCAGACCATTCGGTATTCAATATCCTTTCTCAATCTCATCGACTATTATAATAATCATTTATACATCTCATCATCAATATTAGGATCGCTTCATTTGTATGAATCCTCTAAGTTTCTATAAGCATTTAAACATCAGTTTCTAAATAGTCATCAAGTTACCGAAATTATGCAAATAATAATATCATCATTCAATATTTGTTCCAGAATCGACATCGAAGATAACAGAATCACAAAATCGATAGTCACTTATCAAATCCATCTATGATTTGATCTATTGATACATGTTCATCATTTTCGATTTGAGGTTCAATTTCATTTACTATCACAAAATCGTATCTAAATCCTCAAATCAATTTTCATATGGCCTTTATGATTTTATCCGAACTTATGCAATTGTCGATCTTATTATTCAAGATCTATTCTAAGGTTATAAGCACAATCATCTTTTCACATATTTATCACTCATTTCTTTGAATCCATAATTGATCGGATTGTGTCGTAATTCAATCTTCATTTTGATCTTTCGAGTTTGTCCATTTTATCACATTCGGAATTATTTCAAAATCATGAAACCGGACTCGATAAATTCTGTAAATCATTACTCCGTTATTAACTTCACAATCCAATCATTCGACCATCGAAATTTCAATTGTGATCTTCTCTTCCAAGCTATATCATATAATTATCATCACTTTTATCCGTGATCCGTCTAATTAATAATTCCACCTCAATCTCAACTTGATACCATTTGTGTATTAAAATTACTTGATTTATCGATTCTATAAGGTTTAAACCATGTAATTCACCACATTATCGTTTTCAACGATCTATCTTCTCATCGATTTCAATATCAAACATTTTCGGTAATACCATAAAATCCTTTCAATATTGATTTTCAATAATTATCTCCAAGATTCCATTTATGTGAGAGACTTAATCTTTTTCCTCAAATATTTTCGTGGAAATTCCAGCAGCATAACGGCTTAATTTCCTCTAAACCTCCTGCAAGGAAATACAATTTATAATTGCAGCCGTTGATTCTCACCAATTTTTACCTCTTACTAAGACCCCCACCATCAATTGTGGGTCCTCTTAGTATTTTTAACATCAATTAAATCAATTCATCATATATAAAAAAAAATCATAATTCCATTAAAATCATTCCATCAGAGCATTATATAAGATCATAAATCCCACATACAATATAATGCTACTAATGCTTTATAAAAGTATCTTACCTATTCGCCAAAGCTTAGCGTACTTTTCGATTTTCAAGCCTTGTCGAACTCCACCATTCGTCTCATTTCCGTTTTGCTACAATTTCAATATTAATGCACTATATCAATATAACCATAAATTATTCAATAATATCAATAATTTATTTTTCCTCAATTTTTCTTACCTTTTCTTTCTTTCTTCTTCTTCTTCCTTTTCCTTTTCCTTTTTCTTTTTCTTTTTCTTTTCTTTTCTTCTTTTTCTTCTTTTTTTTTCCTTTTCTTTTCTGTTCTGTTTTTTTTTCTGGCCTGGACCGGTTCGGACCGGTTCACTTCTGCTGGCCGGTTCGGCCTCTTCCCGCCCGCATCACCGCTAGTTCGCACCTCCCTCAGCTGGCCACGGTTGCAAGGATGCCGGATCTACCCTCGGTTTCGCCCCATCACCGGTGACGGTGCCGGATCTGGAACGGTGGCTCTCGATCCTTTTCTCCTCTATTTCTTCCTCCCTCCGCCGTCCGTAGCCTCGCCGGTGGTCTTCCTTTGCTTCCCTTCAACTCCGCCGAGCTCGGGGTTGGGGTGGCGGTGCCTAGACCGGCCGACAACGCCACTTCCCTCTTTTCTTTTTTTTTCTTCGATTTCGCCCCGCATTCTCCCGTTTTCGCTTCGTTTATGTTTCCTTTTCCTTTCCCCGCCGTCGACGTCAGCATCTCTTCCTCCATCACGGCTCGCCGGCGGTGTTGCTCCTTCTCCGGTAAGCCAACAGGGGTCAGCTCCCTTTCCATTTCTCCTCTGTTATGGTAACAGAGGAGAAAGGAAAACTGGGAATCGGATTATCCCGATTCCCGTTTTTCTTTTCTTGTCTTTTTTTAATAATATAATTATATCTATTATTATATTATTAGTAATATATATTTTATTTTAACAATATATATATTATTCATAATATGTATTTAAATACATATTTTGTATCAAAATATATATTTATATATATATATATATATACTTTTTACACTTTTAACACAAAAATAATATTTATATTTATCCAAGGTATATTTATATAATATCATTATATAAATATATCAAAATATTTTTATTTCTTATTAAGTTTTGGATTTCTAAATATCCAAAATTATTTTCTCCATTTTCTTATTTAATTTGGATTTCCATTTATCCAAATTAAATTTCCTCCTTCATTTCTTATTTCCAATTTAATTTTCCTTTTCATTTCTTATTTAATTTGGATTTCAATTTGTCCAAATTAAATTTTTCGGATACCTTATATTTATTTAGAAAATTCTCGGTCTTCACAGAATTGGAGAGTTTAATGCTGGAAAAGTACCCAAAGCTGTTTCAGTGAGTGGTTCGAGCGAAATTCGGAGGATCGAATTTCTTAAGGTAGGGAGGAAATGTGAGAACTCATTATTTTGTACTATACATGTACGGATATGTAATTATTAATTAATAAATAAATTATTTTGTATATTTTTTATAAATTTCAAGTGAATAGTGATGTGGGCCCCACTCAAATTTTAATGCCCAAATGATGATATGACTAAGAAAATAATATATGGAAGGTGTAATAATGGTATTATGGAAATTTGGAGGTCAAAATACTTTGTTTGCATTATTTGGTGAAGTATGGTAAACAAATTAGGAAATGATGGTTACGTCCCAAGGGTATCTTTGTAAATTCCTCCCAAATTAAAATGAGCTGGGACAAAGTAAAAATATCATTAGATTCTACATGAAAAGTACTTTAACACAATGTCAATGGATTTCTTGAAACAGTCGCCAAAACAGAAAATTTCGTTGGCGGGTTATGGGGGTAAAATTGTAATTTCTCACTATCCGTGCACTGCGCTTCGAATAAACCAGTTCTAATTATCAAATTATGTTTAATATGATCATTTGGCATTGGAATCCTAAAATTTGGAGTGCTTTTACATAGTTTTACGACTGTGGGAACATAAGGGCAAAATTGTCCGAAATTTTCATAAACAAGGGCATTTTGGAAATTTTGCCCATTTCTAGAATTTTCAACACATTTATTTCTGCTGATAGCTGGAACTATTCATTGTCTTCTCTAATTGTTCTCACGCCATAACCAAGCAAGAAAGAAGAAAAGAAATTTCAACCTTTTATATTTCATTTTCTAGCTAGAATTTCACCATACTTATAACTAGAAAATTAATCCTCTCTCTCTCTCCTCTACATTTCTATACCAATATCTCATTGAATAAGCCACAAAATAAGGAGAAAAGAAAGGAAGTAGAGTTCGGCCAAGCAAGGTATTGTGTCATTCCTTATGCTTTTCTTAATTTCAATGGCATGAAATTATTCCTTTAAGCTTAGTGATCATGTCTATAGCTTTGGTTTCATTAAATTATTGAAAAATAAAAATATGCCATAGGAGGACCATTCGGCCATGCATGGAATCTTAGGGGTTCATTGTGTTTCAAGCATGAAAATGGTACTAAAATGAATGATAAGCAAGACTAAACATAAATCTAAGATTGAATTGTTGAAGAACAACCAAAAATGACAAAGCAAATTTTCGGCCATGGTGAAGGGGACCATGTTTCATGGCTGTTCTTGATGATTTAAGGGTAGATTTAGACTGTAGGAATTACAAGGAGTCTGTCGGTATTCTTGGATTTAAACTCTGAAGCAAAACAAAAAAGTTATGTTATACTACTGGTAGAAATTATACTGCAAAAATATTTGCAGTGTCCAATGTGGCTGCATTATGATATGAACTATAGCTTAAAAATAAGTATTTAATAAGCTAATAATTTTGATTGAATTAATTGCAGCCCAGGAGTTACAATATTCGTGTAGTACAATCGAGAGTGTGATTTCGCTAGACAGGTAAGAGATGCGTGTGTAATTTGTAAGGATATCCCAAATGCATATTTTTCACGCTAATAATTTTATGAAATTATTTTGGAGCCTGTGGAATTGTGGCTGTTTGGCTATTTTAAACTGCGTTTGCAATTGAAGGGGTTAAGGTGTTAGCAGCTGTTATGCTGCCGAAATTTATTAGAAATATTTCTAAAAATGCCATGAAATATTTTAGTGCATTGTGAAATATTTATTTTTTTTCATAAATGGTGAATTTACCAAAAAAATTTATTAAATATTCATGCTACTGATTTCGATAAAAGGTAAATTATCAAAAATTCGTCCCAAGTGTTTTATAGTGGAATATGTGATTTTTAAAGTAAAATTATGAATAGTGAATATTTTATAAATTATTTTCAGTATAATATTCACTATTTTATTATTTAACCTTTATGGACTGATTAATGATTTTACCACGTGTAATGATTTCCATAAAGGGAATACCACTATGTAAATATTGTTTTGAGACTGTTTAGTCTCATATCATGCTCACGTGTTCATGTGTTACTGTATCATGTCTGAAGCTGTTGAAATTGAGCCTGTCTTCAGCGTCCCGGTTGACACCTGCTCAATGTACGACCGAGGATATTTATAAACTATGGCCATAGATCTCACGTGTTTATTATTACTGCTCCCTACAGGGATTATAGCATGATATCATTAGGGTGTTGCCTGGTCTTCACTATTACTTCACATGTTATTACTGGTTGATATTTACTAAAATGTACTATTTACCGAAGTGTTTTATCACTGAATTGGTAATATATTTGAATAGTTTATTTTACTGTTACACGCGTAAAGATGATAATTTCAATGGTGGAAATCAAATTATTTTCAAGTGTTGATTTAAATGATTTAATGAGTTATTTTACTCAAGTTTGTGAAATATTTATATGCAGTGAATATTTAAATAAATTTACATTACATTAAATTTCTACTCCCCATAGTCGCTCTGGGTTTTCGGGACAAGACAAGTATTTCAAAATATCTTACATGCTCCATCTAGATTACCTGGTTGACTATAGTATCCTTCCTTTTAGTGTGTCTAGCATACCAATAGAAAATTAAAAGATTTTACTACATATAGTTTCATGATATCAAAATTGCATACAACTCTCTTACTGAGCCGTGATTTGCTCACTCCTTTATTTTCATCTCTCCAGAGTATTTTCAATGACCAAGAGATTTATCATCCGAGGATTATTGGCTATGTATTGAGCACCCCGAGGCAGCTAGTTTAGATCCTGGAGCTATATGCTTTTTCTTTTATATGTTCAGACCTTGTTCTTACAATACTACAATGTTGTATTAAATCGGGGATGCATATGACTAATACAAATACTATTTTTGTAAATATTTTACTTATGTAAATTAAAGTAATTTACAGTAATTACTGTTTACTATTAATTAAAAGTGGAAAATAAAGGCATCGAAGACAACCCAACCAATTCACATGTATGAAAAAGTATGAAAAAGTGTAAAATACTGTATATTTAGGATGCGACATTTCATCATGCAATTTCATAAAACATTCAAGAATTTAATTCTAAAAACACTCCATAAACAATATAAATCAGTTTCAAATGAACAGTTCAGAAATTATAAATCATAAAGTATATTTAACATGCAAAACAAAATCAGAAACTAATCAAGTCTGAGAGTGCCTGGATCTATGCTAACAAGGGATTAACCACCCCAGTAAAAATAATATAGTGAAAACTAGGCTTCACCCAATAGACTCATGCTATATAGTAGACATATGGCCATAGTCAAAGGGGCCATAGTGTACAGTAGCCAGGCGACAACTGTGGGAGTTGAAGATTGGATTAGGGTCGACAATATCGAAACAGAACAGAAAAGCATGTACCCGTAGATAGCTATGATGCCAACAATCTCAAAACAATTCATAAATATTTCAAAGTTTGTTTTAGGAGATTTATTTAGAAATTAATATCTTCAATCAATTTTAGAAATAATCATACTTGAAGTACAAAAATTCACCAAATATTTTCAGTTTAATAATCAACATTCAAAATATTTTATTTACATACTGCAGAAACATAAAAACATGAATGCATCATGAAATGTGTAAAAACTATGAAAATCCATTCGAAAACTGAGTTGCAAATTTAGTATGCATAATGCCACATTTAGAAACTTTACACATGTAACCACATTCTTTTACTTATAAAAATTATACCAAGTGGCACATTTGGGTATTTAGGTTTGCTTAAGAAAATTTCAGCAGTATAACGGCACTTTCAATCATAACCTCTTTGCACGAAACATAGCTTAAACCACAAGTCTAGTTCACCATTTCTAATCAAATCATCAATTCCAAATCTCATAAAAGGTGGAATTTATCAAATCAATGCAACACAGTATCCCTACGCTTCATACATATATCTTACCTAATAGATTCTCGTTGTTTTGCTTGTTAACACTAATATCACCTTCTAGCTTCTGAGTTGCAATTCACCACAACAACGAAATCGATTCACCACAACTCAGTTACAAAGAATATTTAACTCATTAAGTACTAGTACATTGCCTATTGCAGCCCTAAATTCAGTCTACTTTCCATCGGTGCTAACACTGCAAATAGCATCAAAACACCTTTGTTTTCCATTTTGACTGCACCAATTGTCTCGTATGAGTTTATTAATTATTCTAGGACCTAAAACACATTGAATTGAGCATGGATTCTACTTCCCTTTCACTTGGTCGAATCTCATTCTCTCTCCTACACTTGTGTTTTCTTCAATTCAAGTTTAATTTCATGCTTTACACTTGTTCTACATTAATTCTACATCAAATTCACAATGAATCACACTATGTTTGTCGTAACAATTTCATCCAGAGACTCATCCGCTTGACGATTTTAAAAACATTAAAAACAGGGAGTCACAACCAATCTTTTTTGACAAGGTGTGATTGGCCACCTAAAAATTTGTCATTTTAACCTTAAAACTAACTAAGTTTTATTAGAAAGACCATTTTGGTCCACGAAAACAATATTTGGGTTCAGCAGGACGGTTATGCATGTGAAAGGATTAGCACCTCTACGACGCCCATTAAAAAATAATACCATCTTAATCCAGTATTATCCTTTAGTTTTAATAAAAAGGTCTAAATTTAATATTTAAAAATAATTTCTATTTTTATTTCAAATTTTTTTAAGCATATTTATCATTTATCAAAATCATTTTTATTTATTTTTAAAAAAGTTAAATTTACTTTTCAAAAGTTAATGTGAACCTTTTTGTATTGAAAGATTAAATCAAATACCCCAATACTTTTGGCAATATTTGAAATAATATTCTCACTTAGAGATTTCTTAAGAATTGCTACGTGCGATTTCTATAGAATCTCGTCCTCGAAAATCCACGTTTGATTTAATGATTGATGTATATGATGCCAACATATAACACATGATGCATATGCAATTTTTATTTTTATTCTAATTTTTTATAAAACTTTATTTATTTTTTATTTTTATAAAAATTCATGTTATTGAAAAGTTTCTCTAAATATTCCAATACTCTGGTAATATTTAGTCAACTCTTCTCACCTAGAGATCAGTTAAAAATCACTACTTTGATTTCCGTAACATCCCATCATCGAAAAGTTCACATTTACTTTTAAATTAAATAAACGCATACGACGTAAACACATAATGTGTGATGCACATGAATTATGCTTTTATTGAAATTTTCCATTTAAAAAAGATCTATTTCAACATTATTTTTTAACGAAAATCTGCGTTCTTGAAAAATCACACTAAGTATTCCAATACTTTAGTAATATTTAATGGACTTCTCTCACCTAGGAATCAGTTAGAGATCAGTTAGGAATCACTACTTGTGATTTCCGTAACATCCCATCATCGGACACAAAATTTTCACTTTATTTTTTTGCAATTTTTTTGGTGCAATTATTTTTACAATTTAAATGGGTGCATATAATGCAAGCATATAATATATGATGCACATAAATTCTTAGTTTCTTCTTTTTAAATTTCTAAATTATTTGCATTTCTTTTTTTTAAATAAATAAAAATTCGTACATTGAAAAATCACACTAAATATTCTAATACTTTTGGTAACATTTAAATGACTTCTCTCACCTAGAGATTTTTGAAGAATCGCTACTTGCAATTTCTATGAAATCTCAACATCAAAACAATTTTCATTTTGAGCCTAGATTTTATAATTTTTATTTAATTAGTGATACAAATCTCTACCTTGTAATTAATTTCACCATTTTTATTTAATAAATCATGAATCTTATAACACAATCTTTCTTATCAATACATCAAAATCTATTTCAATTACAGACCATGCAAAAGAAAAGAAGATAGGCAACAAAGAGCATGAGAATATACAAGCAGTCATACAAGCAAACTTGGATTAATTACTGGAGTTAAAAAATAGGAAGATTAAACAAAATCAAGCCATTATGCAAAGAGACTAAGTTAATAATATTACACAACATGCAATCATACCAAAATATTAGCTACATATAAGGCCTTGTACATGGAAAGCCCAACTAAATCAAACACACTATGTGGTTAATAGAATGGGCAAGTTAAAAATGGATTAATGAAAGCCAAATGCAAAAGCTGAAATTGCAGAAAATAAATAAAAAAAGGCTTCACGATATTTGGTCTTACCAACTACCAAGTCTATTAGAATGCTTCCCTAGTTTCATTCTTTTTGGATGTTGAATAATTGCATTTTCTTTAATTAGCTGGACTTGGACCTTTTCCTCTATCAAATGCTGCTGCCGCTGGTGCTTCTATTGTCGACAGTTCAATTGTGGTTCAGGCCATCGTCGGCTACCACCTTACGTCGCAACAAAGCTTCACCAAAAAATCACCAATGGAAAAATTAAGGAGAGGTTCCTACACTCTTCTCTCTTGCTTGCAAGCCCAACTCACTCCCCAACTTTGTCTCCTCCTAGATCTAGAAATAAAACCTCTCTAAATTTTTTCCAATTCTTTAAAAAAATTAGTTTTTCCTACTCTCAATAGGAACCATCATTCAATATTTTCTTCCTTTCTCCTATCCCCTACCAAAAATCAAGACCCAAGCTTGAACCGAGATCCTTTCTTCCTTTAGGCTTTTTTTTTTTTTAAGTTTTGGCGTTAGATGGTTAAAGAGAGTTTTGGCTTTAGGCAAAGGGGTTTTGGGGTTTGGGTGGATCTGAGTGTTTTGGTTTGTTGGTGATGAAGATGAGTAGGAGATGGCTGACCGAAAATCCCACTTATGGTTGTCAAATGCTATGTGGTGAAGCAGTTTCGAGATGCACGAGTGAGACAAGGCTTCCTCATTGTCAATGGGGCAATGAAAGTGGTTGTGTTAGGGGGTGGTGTGCTAGCAAAGGGACTGAATGGCTTGCTAGAGGGCTCGGTTTGCTTACTCTCACTGGTGGAAGGGGCTGAAAATGATGATAGCAACCAATGGCAATGGCTATGTTGGGGCTGTTTTGGCTGAATGGGTATTGGTAGACCGAAAGGAAAGAAGCCGAATCCTCTTTGCCTATAGAGCCTGTGTTCGTTTTTAATCAAATTAAGGCACTTCTCTTAATCCAATTCTCGATTTTCCTTAGGATTTTTAAGTCAAAGTTTGGGCATGAAAGTGTTTGTTATTGGATTGAGGGAGAGTGGCAGAGCAAGCAACGGCTGATGGACAACCTGGGGAAAGGGACTGTGAGAGGTGACAAGAGTTGGTGCCATGCACGGCACCATCTCTTTCCATTTTTGGTTTTTTTTCTTTTTTTGCTCTTTTTCTTTTCTTTTTTTTATATTTACCATATTAATCAATTTATAGGATTATTAAAACAAGAAAATTAAAAACAATTATAATAATCAATAATTAACAAGAATATGGGCCTATTAGGAGTTGGGCTTGAAAGCCCACACATTTTACTGGACTTTGGATTGAATTTGACAAATTAAGCCCAAATTTAATATTGACAAACATGAACTTTTAATTGATCTGATTTAAACTAAGCTGGATCACTCATTTATTCAAGTCTAAAATGAATTTAATTAAGCTTAATAATGGAAATGTCCAACAAGTATTAACAAACTTTAAAAATTGATTAATATTGAATTTATCCGAATAAAATTTACAGACCTGGACAAAATTAGGTGTCTACAGTTGCCCCTCTTTGTACATTACTGCAAATCAGGAATAGGGCAAAGACAATAGACAATAATTTTATCCGGCTCATGACTTACTTCTCTCTCTTTTTTTTTTTTAGCGGGGAGGGGGAAGACTCTCAAACTTTAAGAAAAATTCTTTATTGAAAAATGTTCCTTCTGAGACGGCTTTGAAATTTTAAAATCTTCTCTAAAAAGTGCTCCTCTTACTCCTTCCTGAAATATGCTCCTCCTATGATAGAGGCATTAAAACTTTAAATTCTTTTCTTAAAAAGTGCTCCTCCTTTGATAGAGGCATTGAAAACTTTAAATTCCTTTCTTGAAAAGTGCTCCTCCTTTGATAGAGGCATTGAAACTTTAAATTTCTTTCCTGAAAAGTGCTCCTCCTATGATAGAGGCATTGAAACTTTAAATTCGTTCCTGAAATGTGCTCCTCCTATAATAGAGGCATTGAAACTTTAAATTCCTTTCTTGAAAAGTGCTTCTCCTATGATAGAGGCATTAAAATTTTAAATTCCTTTCCTAAAAAGTGCTCTTCCTATGATAGAGGCATTGAAACTTTAAATTCCTTCTTGAAATGTGCTCATCTTACAATGGAGGCATTAAAACTTTAAATTTTAAAATATAGGTAAGATTGAGAGATTTCACATCTGAAGATCTAGAAATTCACATCTAGAAAATTTTGTTTTGAGAATTCACATCCGAAAATTTATTTGGGGAATTCACATCCGAAAGTCCAGGTATTCATATCTAAAAAATTTGTTTGGGAATTCACAAATGAAGATCCAAGTATTCACATATGAAAAATTTGTTTGTGAATTCACATCCGAAGGTCCAGGTATTCACATCTGGAAATATATGTTTCGGGAATTCACATCCGAAGGTTTATCTTGGAAATTCACATATGAAAGTCCAAGTATTCATATTTGGAAAATTTGTTTAGGAATTCACATCAGAAGGTCCAGGTATTCACATCTGAAAAATTTGTTTGGGAATTCACATTCGAAGGTCCAGGTATTCACAACTAGAAATATATGCTTCGAGAATTCACATGCAAAGGTCTATTTTAAGGATTCACACCTAAAAGTCTACGTATCCATGTATGGATAATTTGTTTCAGGGATTCACATTTGAAAATCCGAGAATTCTCATCTGAATAATTTCTATCAAGAATCTCTAGTCCAAAAATCTCATTTATCTCATTTTAACATTTAGGTCTTTAATCTCATCTGGAACTTTGTTTGAAAAGCCTTAATCTTTGAAGGTAAATCTCATTTTAATAAATTCAAATTTAAAATTTAAACTTTCAGGATTTCTATTTTTGAAACTTACACTTAAATTGGGAATTCACTTCCGATAATTTAAAGATTCTCATCTAGAAAATTTCTATTTTTAGAATTCGCATCTGAATGTCCATGTATTTACATCTAAAATATTTGTTTCCGGAATTCACATCCGACAATCTAGGAATTCACTTCTAGAAAATTGTTTGGGAATTCACTTCTAGAAAATTGTTTGGGAATTCACATTCGAAGGTCTGTTTCGGGGATTCACATTCGAAAGTCTAGGAATTCACATCTAGAAATTTTGTTTTGGGGATTCACATCCGAAGGTCTAAGTATTCATATGTGGAAAATTATATTTTGGAAATTCACATCCGAAAATCTAGGAATTCACTTCTAGAAAATTTGTTCAGGAAATCGCATCCGAAGGTCTGTTTCAAGGATTCACATTTGAAAGTCTAACAATTCACATCTAGAAATTTTGTTTTAGGGATTCACATTCGAAGGTCCAGGTATTCACTTCTGGAAAATTATGTTTCAGATATTCACATCCGAAGATCCAAGAATTCTCATCTGGATATGTTTTGTTTTAGGAATTCACATCCGAATGTTTTCTTCCATCCTAACATTTTCACTTTTTAAAACTTCTCTTATCTTAATTCTTTTATCTTGAATTTGGGGTTTATCGTCTTTGAATGATAATTCTCACTCTAGAATTCTACCAATTTTTTTCTCAACTTAAGATTGACAAATTCTCTTCCTAAAAAACTTAGAGTTCAAGAATCATTGACTTATACATTAATGTCAAAAGTTCTAAACTTTATCATTTCAAGTATTCTTCAAGTTTCCAAATTTGGAAGCTGTCCTCATTAAATGTTCCATCTTTCGTTTGACTTTTTCTGTTTTCCCAAAACTTTTATTTTTATTTGTTTCTCTTTTCTAAAAAAAAAAAATTCTCTTCTTTTCTTTTCAAACTACATTTTCTTCCTTTATTACTTTCTAAATGAAATTTCTTTTGATTTTTTCCATTTCTCTCTTTTTTTGACAAACTTTTTTCTTTTTTTGTTTTTTTTTCAATTTTCTTTTCTAATTCAAAAAAAAATCACATCACTTTTTTTTCTTCTTCTCAATGCTTGAAAAATGCACATGTCCATACCAAATGCAAATTTCTCTTTCAAAGACGTAAACAATGACTGACTATTATGATGCAAACGTAGACATATTCTACCATGATGCAAATGCAAATGACTTCTATCAAGATGCAAATGTGAATGTTTCATGCAAATATGTATTGTCAATGATCCAAAATTTTCCTTTTGATTTGCTTTTTTTTATTTTGTTGGCAAAAACTTTTACATATTTTATTTCTCATTTATTTTACCCTAAAATTTTTATCTCATCCCCTAAAGTCCATTTTCCTTTTGCAACAAGGGTTGCCCCCAAATAATCATCAAAATCTTCGAATCCAAACTTCTAAACAAAAATCACCTCAAATGGTCATAAGATATTTTTTGCCCCACAATAAGTGTCGAATTCTCTCTCATTTTTGTTTGAAACACTATCAAAATTGGATTAGCAATCAAAAAATTTTCGAACAAAATTGCCTCAAGCATCCTTTCCCATTTTCATATTCAAAAGATAATTAGTTTTCATTTTTGAAAATGTTTATCTATCCAAAACTTTTTAATTTTACAAGATTGCCCCACACAACAATGATCAAAGAAAGTTAAACACAAATACAACAAAGAATTATGACATTTGAGTCTCTTGAAGATTGGTGATCACTATTTAGGTGGATATGGAGGGAATAGTAATTTATCCTAATCAAATGGATCAGGTGGTTTTCACACATCAATGTTTTGGTTTATCAAGAAAAGGTTCACAACATGATGGGAATGGAGAATGTTCCTTGATCTAGGCTCACAAACGAAACTTGATTTTTTTCAAAAAAAATTAATTTATTCCCTGCAAATCATGGTTTTTTTTTTAAAAAATGGTTTATCTTCGAATGAAGTTCAAATTTGACACTCTTAATTTCCAAATTAAGTATTTTGATAGTTGTCAAGACTAGCCGTAATTGTGAGACCCGTTTCTACTGTACTGTACATGTCATATATAATTATTTATAAAGTGAAATTTAGTATATTATGTGATTATAAGTGAAAGTATAATGTGGGCCCCACTTATTTTAATGTGTTCTGATGGGCTCGAGACTAAAAATACAGTGTACAGTGGTGTAATAAACGTAATACGTTGATTTTGATGTTTAAAACCATTGAATTATATCATTTTAAATTATTTTGAATTATTTTGTGAAGTGTGGAAAACAAATTGGAAAACGACATTTACGTCCAAAGGGTATTTCGTAAATTTCACCTAAACTAAAGAGAATTGGGATGAAGTAAAAATACCATGATATTCTACATGAAAACTAGGTCAAGATAGTGTCAATAGATTTATCGAAATAGTGGTGAAATTGGAGAAATTTGCCGACGAGTCGCTGGAGTAAAATCATAATTTCTCTTTATCCGTGAATCGCCCGTCAACAAAACCATTTTTAAGCATCAAATTACATTTAATAGGATTGATTGGTGCTGGAATTCGAAATTTTGGAGCATGATTACATGGTTTTTATGACAGCAGAACCTTAAGGGCAAAATTATTCAAAATTTACATAACTAGGGGCATTTTGGTCATTTTACCCACTTCCAGAATTTTCCTTAAAACTCCATCAGCTGCTGGCAATTACTATTCATCATTTTCCCAAGCCTCTCCCATGCCATTCTTGAAGAAAAGAAGAAAAGAAAAGAAACTAAGAAGAACACCATTAAAACTTCATCTTCTCAACAAACTTTCAACTAGAAAAATATTCTACTCACTCCCCTTTTTCAATCTATACTCACAGATCATTGTATAAGCAGCAAAATAAGGAGAAAGAAGGCCTCAAAGTTTCAGCCAAGTTGAGTCATATTGCCATTCCTTATGCTTCTTTAAATACCAATGGTCTAGAATGATTCCTTTAAGCTTGACAAGAATGATTATGGTCTTAGTTTCCATTAAAGCTTGCAAAATAAATTCTTGACATTAAAGGAGCATTCGGCCAAGCATAGAACCTAGAGAATTCATGTGGTTTCATGCATAAAATGGGTGTCAAATAGATGATTAAGCATGGTAGAGAAAGATTGTGGCATTTGGATTGTTTAAATTCCAAAGGAATTTCAAGAAGTGAATTTCGGCCATGGCAAGGCGACTAGGATTCATGTCTGATTTTGATGATTTGAGGTTATATTTAGACTGTAGAAATTACAAGGAATCTGTCGGTATGCTCGGATTTAAAATCCAATGTAAAACGAAGAAGTTATGTTATACTACTGGTAGAATTTATACTGCGAAAATATTGGCAGTGTCCAAGGTGGCTGCATATAGACATGAATAATAGCTCAAAAATAAGTATTAAATGAGCTAATAATTTTGGTGGAATTATCTGTAGCCCAGGAGTAACCGTTTACAGGTGGTACACTCGAAGAGATCGGATAAGACAAACAGGTAAGAGATGCGTATGTGGACTGTAAGGATATTTTAAATGCATGATTTTAATGCAAATGATTTTATAAGAATATTTTTGAAATGAGATGCTTTGGAAATTGTGGAATTGTGGCTGTTTGAGGATTGTGGAACTGTGTTAAAATTACAAGAAGGCTAGGGTATTAGCAGTTGTTATGCCACTAAAATTTCTTAGAAAATTCTTTAAAAATATCATGAAACATTTTCATGCATATTTGAATACCTTCCTAGCCTTGGAAATGATGAATTTAATATTTTTCATAAAACATAAATATACCTAAAAATATTATTTAAAATTCATGTTACCGACTTTCATGAAAGTGAGGTTACTGAAAATTCTTTCTACATGTCTTACAGTATATGAAGAGGTTTATAAAGTGAAAAGTGGAAAAGTGAATATCTTATAAATTATTTTCCATAAATATTCACGATATGATTTAATATACCTTTATGGATTGACTGAAGATTTTAGTTATTTATTTATTTCCATAAAGGTAGTGTTATCGTGTGAATATTGTTTAAGACTGAAATATTTTCTAAATGTGTTCCATAGTGAATGAGTGTGTTTATGGAATTGTTATTAATTTTGGAAAATAAATATTACTATTTTTCATTAAGTGTGCAATTACCGGTAAATGATTTTACAGAAGTATTGAAATTGAAATTTTCTGAAAGGATAGCATGGAAATATGAGTATATGTGTTACGGTGAAATGAAATATTTATGGAATTTATTACTACAGTGCAAATATTTTATAACATTGTTTTCACCATACGACACACTGCGATTTATACCTTTATGGATTTTTGAAAGATATTATCTATTTTATTTAACTCCATAGAGGTGATGAGATTTGGTATACACTGTTTTTAAGACTGATAGGCCCCGTATCATGCTGATATGTGCTATGTGATATGTACAGACTGTGTGAAGCTGTTGGTACTGATCCTACCTTCAGCGTCCCGGTTGACACCTGATCAGTGTACGATCGAGGACAATTATAGACTATGGCTATAGATCTCATATGTGAGAACTCATTATTTTGTATTATACATGAACAGATATGTAATTATTAATTAATAGATAAATTATTTTGTATATTTTTTTAAATTTTAAGTGAATAGTGATTTGGGCCCCACTTAGATTTTAATACCCAGATGATGATATGACTGAGAAAATAATGTATGAAAGCTGTAATAATGATATTATAGAAACTTGGAAGTCAAAATACCTTGTTGGCATCATTTGGTGAAGTATGGTAAACAAATTTGAAAATGATGGATACGTCTTGAGGATATTTTCGTAAATATGAGACATGTTTCTACTATACTGTACATGATATTTTGTAATTATTTATTTAGTGAAATATAAATTATTTTGTGATTCCAAGTGAAAGTGTAACGTGGGCCCTACTTTAATTTTATGGTTTTGATGGATTCAAGACTGATAATATAGGGTACAGTGGGTGAAATAAATATAATATAATGATTTTGAGGCATAAAAATAATTTTATATTATTTGGAATTATTTTGTGAATTTTGGATAACAAATTGGAAAATGACGACTACGTCCCAAAGGCATTTTCGTAAATTATGCCCAAACTAAAATGAGTTGAGACAAAGTAAAAATACCATGATATTCTACATGAAAAGTAAGATAAGATAGTGTCAAGAGATTTATCGAAACAGTGTTGAAATGGGAGAAATTTGCCGACGGGTCGCAGGGTAAAATCGTAATTTCTTACTATCTGTGCACCGCGCGTCGACGAAACTACTTCCAATCATCAACATACATTAAATCTGATTATTTGGTGAAGGAATCCGAAAATTTGGAGTCCAATTACACTGTTTTTACGACTAGGAAGCTTAATGGTAAAATTGTCCAAAATTTACATAACCAGGGGCAAAATGGTAATTTTGCACTCTATGAAGTTCAATAAGTCAACAAACGGGGATGGCCGGCCACTATTCACTTTCTTCAACCCACACCCCACGGCACCAAGAGAGAAAAAGAAAGAAAAAGAAAGGAAAAGTCAACAAAAACCACCAAACTTGACTTTCTCACCAAAGTTGCTTCTAGGAAATTATTCTACACAATTCCCTCTCTCCATTGACACCAATATCTCATCAAACAAATAAGAAAACAAGAAGAAAAGAGGCCAATAGTGGTTCAGCCAAGGTATGGATTTTACAAATGTTGATGTTTTGTTTAATTTCAAGGTTGTATTTTAAGTAATTCAAAGGTGTAGAATAAGATGCTAGCTTTGGATTTGATTTATTTTAGCTCAATAAAAATTTGCCATTAAAGGAAGATTTGGTGTGCATGGGAACATGGGGAAGCCATGTAATTTCTTGCAAGAAAATGGTAGAAAATGACTAAGTGGACATGGATCTAAAGGTTAGGAAAGTTAGATTGTTGAAATTGGATGAAAATCACTAAAGGAGGTATAAGGGAGGTTTCGGCCCAGCCCTTTTGAGATGGCATTGTGCTGCATTTTATGGTTTGAATATGCTAAATGACTGTAGAAATTAAGAGAAGAAGACTAGTGAAATCGGATCTGAAATCGAAGCTAAAACGGGAAAGTTATGTTTTACTACCGGTGTAATTTACACTGGTTAGACATAGACAGTATCCTAGATGGCTGCATTTATTGAAAGTTAATAGCTTAAAAATAAGAGGATAATTAATGAAAATTTTTGGTGAAATTGTTTTGCAGCCGAGATACACGGATATTGAGTGGTGCAACCGAAAGAGTCGGTAATACGAGACAGGTAAGGGAGAAGTGTAAAAGCGGTAGAGATATAATGAATTGCATGATTTTACGATTATGGATTTATGAAATTATTTGGGTGATAAATTGCCTTGAAAATCATGTGAATTGTGGTATATGGCTGGTTTTATATATTATATTTTAAGTGCAGGGGGTTAGGGAATCGCAGTTGTTATGCTGCCAAAAAATTAGCAAAAATATTCTAAAATAGCATGAAATATTTTAGATGCATGAATTGAGTGAATTATGGATTTTAGAAATTATTTCCATAAATTTTTCATAAGTTGGAATTTTATTGAAAAATATTAATTAAATATTCATGTTATAAAATTTATTAAAGTGAAAATAGAAAAATGTTCTTTAAAACCTTTTATATTGAAAATGAACATTTATAAAATTTCTCACTAAAACATCATATTTTATCGACTGTTTTCACTGTACTATTAAATATAAATTTAATACCTTTTTGGAATTTTTATTAAATTTAATGATAATCTTTATTTAAATTCCTTAAGGTATTTATATTGAAATAAAACGATTTTTGAGACTTTAGGCCCCAACTTCATGCTCACTGTTACTGTACTGTCACTGTACTGTCACTTTTGTTGATTGACCTGCCAAGTCATCAACGGTCCCAAGGTCACCTGGCAAGTGTACTTTACAGACGCCCTATAGACTATGGCCATAGATCTTACTGCATACTGTTACTGTTTCCCTACGGGGATAATTATAGCATGATTATTTAGGGTGTTGCCTAGTCTCAACCTACTGTTAAATGAATATTGAACTGTACTGAAACCTATTGTTTACTAAACTGTGATTTACTGATTACTGAACTGTACCGAAATATACTGTTTACTGCACTGAACTGTTTATTCACTGTTTACTAAAGCGTTTTATCATACTGTTACTGAACCGACTGGTATACTGTTTCCACTGTTTAAATTCAACTAATTTACTGTACTGTTTTACTACTGTTACTGTCACCTGATTTGAAAGTGTTACTAAAGTGATTAAATTAAATGGTTTATTTACCATTTATGATTTATGGAAAAACGTTATTAAATTGTTTTATATCAACAATTTATGAAATATTCCCTATAGTCGCTCTGGGTTTTCGGGACAAGACAGATATTTCAAAATACTTTCCATGCTCTATTTGGATTTCCCGGCCGACTATAGTATCCATCCGTTTACTGTACCTAGTGAACTGTTAGGAAAATGAATATTTTCCAGCATATAGTTTTCATTATATCAGTCTTGCATAGGACTCCTTTACTGAGGATGTTTCGCTCACCCCTTTACTTTCCATTCCACAGGATACTATATTTGGATAAGAGACATACCATCCCGAGATTATCGATTGCGATTTCGGTTACCCGAGTCGCATATTGTCGATCTTGGAAGTATTTTATTTTCTTTTATATATTCAGATTAATTATACAGTACTACTTAAATTATAAAATAAATACAAGGGATGTATAGTGCTAAGGAATATTATTAAATTTCATATTTCGTTCTTGTAAATAAATTAAAGTTTACTGTTATCACTGTTACTGTTTAAGTGATTAAGGCATCGCAAACGGCCTAACCGTCAAATATGTGTAAAAATAAGTGTTTTATTGTATACTTTGATTGTTACACATTCGGCCAACATGGAAGCATAGTGAATCCCTATAGTTTCATGCTTAAAATGATGCCAAAATAATTGTTGAGCATAGTAAGATAATATGGAAAAATTGAATTGTTGAAAAACAACCAAAAATGGCAAAGGGGATTTTCGGCCATGGTGAAGGGAACCATGTTTCATGGCTGTTCTTGATGACTTAAGGGTAGATTTAGACTGTAGGAATTACGAGGAGTCTGCTGGTATGCTCGAATTTAAAATCCGACGCAAAACGAAGAAGTTGCGTTATACTACCGGTAGAAATTATACTGCAAAAATATTTGCAGTGTACAATGTGGCTGCATTATGATATAAATAATAGCTTAGAATTAAGTATTTAATAAGCTAATAATTTTGATGGAATTAATTGCAGCCCAGGAGTTACAGTTTCTGTGTGGTGCTATCGAGAAGCGTGAATACCACAAACAGGTAAGGGACGCATGTGTAATTTGTGCGGATATCCCGAATGCATGTTTTTCATGCTAATAATTTTATGAAATTATTTTGAGGTGAATTGCCTTGAATCATGTGGAATTGTGGCTGGTTGGACATTTTGAACTGTGTTTGCAATTGTAGGGAGCTAGGGTGTTAGCAGCTGTTATGCTACCAAAATTTATTAGAAATATTTCTAAAAATGCCATGAAATATTTTAGTGCATTGTGAAATATTTTCCTAGCTTCGAGAGTAAAGTATTTATTATTTTTCATAAATTGTGAATTTACCAAAAAACATTTATTAAATATTCATGCTATTGATTTCGATAAAAGTTAAATTATCGAAAATTCATCCCAAGTGTTTTACAGTGGAATATGTGATTTGTAAAGTGAAATGATGAATAGTGAATATTTTATAAATTATTTTCAGTATAATATTCACTATTTTATTATTTATCCTTTATGGACTGATTGACGATTTTACCACGTGTAATGATTTCCATAAAAGGAATACCACTGTGTAAATACTGTGTTGAGACTGTTAGGCCCCATATCATGCTCAAGTGTTCATGTGTTACTGTATCATGTGTGAAGCTGTTGACATTGAGCCTGGCTTCAGCATCCCGATTGACACGTGCTCAGTGTACGACCGAGGACATTTATAGACTATGGCCATAGATCTCACATGTTTATTATTACTGCTCCTTACGAGGATTATAGCATGATATCATTAAGGTGTTGCCTAGTCTCCACTATTACTTCACGTGTTATTACTGGTTGATGTTTACTGAAATGTACTGTTTACCGAAGTGTTTTATCACTGAATTGGTATTATATTTGAACAGTTTATTTTACCGTTACACATGTAAAGGTGATGATTTCAATGGTGGAAATCAAATGGTTTTCTAGTGTTGGCTTATATGATACATGAGTTATTTACTCAAGTATGTGAAATATTTATATGCAGTGAATATATAAATAAATTTTACATTAAGTTAAATTTCTACTCCCTATAGTCGCTCTGGGTTTCTTAGACAAGATAGGTATTTCAAAATACCTTTCATACTCCATCTGGATTACCTGGCCGACTATAGTATCCTTCCTTTTAGTGTGCCTAGCATACCGATAGGAAATTTAAGGATTTTACAGCATATAGTTTTTGTGATATCAAAATTGCATACAACTTCTTTACTGAGCTGTGGTTTGCTCACCCCTTTATTTTCATCTCTCCAGAGTATTTTCAGTGATCGAGAGATATATCATCCGAGGATTATCTGCTGTGTATTGAGCACCCCGAGGCAGCTGTTATGGGTCCTAGAGGTATATTAATTTATTTTATATGTTTAGACTTTGTTTTACAGTACTACAATATTGTATTAAACAGGGGATGTATTGAATTAATATAAATATTATCTTGTAAATATTTTACTAATGTAAATTAAAGTAAAATTACAGTAGTTACTGTTCACTGTTGATCCCAAAGTGGAAATAAAAGCATTGCAAACAGCCCAACCAAATCACGTGTATGGAAAAGAGTGAAAAAGTATAAAATACTATATATTCAGGATGTGATATCATATGATACTGATATTGTTCCTTACGAGGATTATTGCATGATATATTAAGGGTGTTGCCTTAGTCTCCACCATTTTGATGATATGAAAATGATGATTTCAAAAGAGTGATGATATTAAATGATGAATGAAATTTTGTGAGTTTTAAATGAAATGAATAATGACTTTTACACAGTCGATTTACTATACTATATGAGTACAATACTATTTATACGATTTCAGCGATATATGTGATATGTGATATATTTTTAAAAGGAAATGGGAAACGATAAATCTAATATTCTTTCATAATTTATTTGAATATTAGATTTTTGTGATTAAATGTTTTATATGTTGAGAATATTGATTTAAAATGAATATGAAGTGTTATGGAAAAAGTGGTTTGATTTCAAAATCAATGCTGACTCCATATACTCGCTTCTAGGTTTCGGGACAAGACAGGTATTTCAAAATACCTTCCTTACTCCATTTGGATCCCTAGCCAACTATAGTATCCTTCCTATTAAGGTCCTTAATGCACCTATAGGAAAATAAAAGATTTTATTGCATGTAGATTTTGGAATATCAAGATTTGCATACAAATCCTTTACTGAGCCGTGGTTTGCTCACTCCTTTACTTTTATCATCCACAAATTATTTTCAGAAATTGACTGATTCACCTATCCATGGATTAGCTGTGCTTTGTAGATCCCGAGAGAAATTATTGTGGATCCTGGAGGTACTATGTTTACATTTATATGTTCAAACAGTTTTATACAGTACTACTTGTTGTAATTTAATTTCAGGGGATGTAAATTGATTCATATAGTTATGTCACGACCCGACGACCGCGACTTTCACTCGATTCTTATACTTTTCTTAGTCTACAAATTTATGGACTAAATTTTTTCTTTTCCATTTTAAGGTTTGTATTCGGTGTCAGTGTAGTTACTATACTACCTAGGTGACTTATAGTCATTCCATTTAAATATTAAACAAACACGGAAACGGTTCTTAGTTACATCCCGACTTGTTAAACAGAATATGTACTGTGCATCAATTTAAGTCTTACATGTAAACAAGTATTTATAAGTAACATATACCTCCGGAAACTAGTACCAAGTCCATACACCGTCTCCGATGCCCACCTAGCAGCTCACACGGCAGATGTTAACTTCAATAATCTGAAAGAGATGAAATTTAGTGGGGTGAGCAAAACCACGGCTCAGTAAGATACTAATATAAATACAGAAGTAGGATTACACTGTCTTAAACTGCAAGGCTTAAACTTGCAATGATGCAATTACAGTTAATCCTTTCTCATCGATACATCTCATTATCACTTCTCATTTTCACTTTTCATTTCATTATCATACTTTGGTATGTTATCATCTCATATTAATTCTCATATTTACTTTTCACTTCATAATCATATTTCTGTATTCTATCATCTCTTATCAATTCTCATATCATCTCTTATCAATTCTCGTATTGTGGATCATGATCACGGTGGTACCCAGTCATAATTCTCTTCGTGTATTTCTATATTCATGTTTCATAACATATCATGACCCCATATAGACGAAATATCGTTACCACCGAGTCATGACATTCCTCATGGAATCCTCATATACTAAGCATATTATCATATCAGGGTTTAATATGCAATTCATGTAATTTTTCTGTATAAACCGCGATCATTTCAAATCATATCATATATATTTTAAGACATGCTCAACATATGCATTTTCAAAAGTTGCCTTTAAGGCATAATAGAAACATATTCAATTTCAATTCATGTATTCGTTTTCAGAGCATGTCTAAAACATGTGCGGTTTTAAAACATTTTTCATATACTATAAATCATATCAGGTTTAGAGTTCATATCAAATCAATCTATACTCTAAACCGCATGTCGTTTCAAATTCGACACAAAATCGTATATAAATCATGTAAGTGTCGAAATCATTTATCATATACTTTTAAATCATTTACTGTAAATCATATCAGGTCTAGAGTTCATATCAAATCAAACTATACTCTAGACCGCATATCATGCCATGTTCGACACAAAATCACATATAAATCATATAGTGTCGAATTCATATCTCATGGGCTTTTAAAACATGTTTAAAACATGTACTGTTTCAAAACATATTTCATTTCAAATCTGTTTCATGTACAGTATAAATCATGTCAAGTCTAGAGTTCATATCAATAAAAATCATACTCTAGACTTCATATCATATTTGTTAGAGACTAGGCTAGATCCCTATCATCTCTCTATCAATAAAGACTTAAATCACTGTAGCTAGCAGTGAAAATCATATCGTCCCCTGGAAACCAACTAGGGCGCTATCTATGGCCATAGACCTCATCTCTCTCAGCCCCACTGATCAGGCGTGACTGAGACCTGTCCACGACTATTGTCGGACAAGCATATCTGCCTAATGAGCAAAGCTCCAATTAGGCGGTTTCCACTATGCTTTATTGAATTTAATTCTTTTAGGGTGCCTACAGTCTCATAAAACATTTAAATCTTTAGCTTTTCGTTTTAAAATCATGTAAAGCATATGGTGAAATTCTTTAAAAGGTTTGGTATATAAAAATACGTATATATACCATATACTTTATTTTGAAAGCTAATCTATACTTTATAGCATTTATATAAATGCTATTATGACATCTGAAACTATAGCAGATTATGCTTAAAAGCGATGCTATGAAATCATCTCCGTATGTAATTTTAGTAATAGCTTCAAATGTCAATATAAGTAATACCTTCCTCTAATACGGTGAAACAATTCATTTAACTTTATCACTATCAATCGTTCGATTTCAAACTATCCTTCTGACACATCAGTAAATCAGTGTTCAAATCAATTCAATATTCATTTCATTCAGTTTTCAACTTATTCAGTACTCCGATTATTCAATAATCAGATCATTTGGTATTCAAGTCATTCAGTATTCGATATCCTTTTTCAATAGCTATAAACTATACCAATCATTTCTACCTTTCACTATTAATACTAAGACCACATCACTTGTATGAATCCTCTTAGTATTCATAAATATTTAAATATCATGTCACTATATAGCCATCAAAATACTGAAATTATGCAATATTAATATCCTCATTCGTTATCTATTCCAGAGTCAACATCGAGGATTATAGAACCACAAGATCAATAATCGCTTATCAAATCCATTTATGGTTTGACCTATATGTACATATTCAGAATCCTCAACTTGCGGTTCAATTTCATTTACTATCGTAAAATCAAATCACAATCCTCAATTCACTTTTCATATAGTCTGTAGAATGTAATATCATGCTAGAATTATCTATAAAACGTCCTCAATTCAATTCTTTGATTGGCAATTTACCACTTAAAAGGATTTGCCAATTTCCACTATCAACAGTGTTTCAATCATTTAAGTCGTCTTGCGACTATCCATATTATTGCAAAAATCTCAGTTCACATCTATTTAACATCAATATCACAATCATACCACTAAACGGTCCATTCATTTGAATTTATCATTTCTATAATCGGCACTGTATCAGTGATCCGTCTAATAATTAATTCCACCTCAATCTCAACTTGATACCATTTGTGCTATTAACATCACTGGATTTATCGAGTCTTAAGGTTTAAACCATATAATTCATTACATTATCGTGTTTCAACGATCTATCTTTTCATCGATTTCAATATCAAACTTCTCCAGTAATATCATAAAGTCCTTTAAATGTATATTTTTCAATAATTATTTCCAAGATTCCATTTACGTGAGAACTTAAATATTTTTCCTCAACGTTTTCCTAAGAATTTCGGCAGCATAACGGCTTAATTTTCCCTAACCTCCTGCAAGGGAAACACAATTTATACTTGCAGCCGTTGATTCTCACCAATTTTACCTCTTATTAAGACCCCCACCATCAGTTGTGGGTCCTCTTAGCATTTTTAGCAAATCAATTTATATCTATGCATCATATAAAAATCACAATTCCATTTAAAATCAATTAAATAAATGCATCATATATAAAATCATAATTCCCACATACAATATAAAGCTACTAATGCTTTATAAAAGTATCTTACCTATTCGCCAAGCTTAGCGCACTTTCCGATTTTTCGAGCCTTGCCGAATTCCACCATTCGTCTCATTTTCATTTTTGCTACAATTTCAAAAATTAACATATATTTTCATTTAGAAAATAAATCCAAAAATTTCCAATAAATCCAATAGACATATAGCGAAAAGACTTAAATTTTCCTTACCACATTTTTTTTTTCTTCCTTTCTTTTTTCCTTTCCTTCTTCTTCTCCTTCCTTCTTTTCTTTCTCCTTTTCTTTTCTTTTCTTTTCTTTTCTTCTTTCTTTTCTTTTCTTTTCTGTTTCTGTTTTTTTTTTTTTTTTTCCTGGCCTGAACCGGTTCGGACCGGTTCAGGCCGGTTTGGTCGGGTTCACCTCTGCTTGGCCGGTTCACCCACCGGCGGCCACCCATTCCGGCGGTTCGGCCACCCAACAGCTTGCCGAGGTTGCCACGAAGTCGGATCTGGTCTCGGTTTGGCCCCATCACCGGCGACGGCGCCGGATCTGGAAGCGACACCGGCGGCTCTTCTCTTCCTCTTTTCTCCTTCCTCCGCCGGTTTCCTCTTCGTCGATGGCTCCTCTCACCTTCCCCTGGTCTCCGCCGGTCTCGTGGGGGGAGTGGCGGTGCCCGGATCGGCCGGCACCGCCGATCTCCTCTTCCATTTCTTCTCGGTTTTCTTCGCTTCTCTCCCTGTTTTCCGTTTCTTCTCTTTTCCGTTTGGGCCGTCGCCGGTCACTTCTCTCTTCTCCTTGGCTCGCCGGCGACGCCCCCCCTTCGCTCCTCTTCCTTCCGGTGGCCGGTGTCGTCCGGCATCCACTTTGGGTTTTTTTCCTCTTCTGTTTTGGTTAACAGAAGAGGAAATGTGGGAATCGGTTTTCCCGATTCCCACTTCTCCTTCTTTCTTTTTTTTTTTTTTTTAATATTATATATAATAATAATGACTATAATATATATATATATATAATTATTTGCACCATAATTATATATGTATATAGATACACTATTTATAATATGTATTTAAATACATATTTTGTATCAAAATATATATATATATTTATATATATACTTTTTACACTTTTTAATCACAAAATAATATTTATATTTATCCAAGGTATATTTATATAATATCATTATATAAATATATCAAAATATATATATATATATATTTTTTTATTAAGTTTTGGATTTCTAAATATCCAAAATTATTTTCTCCATTTTCTTATTTAATTTGGATTTCCATTTATCCAAATTAAATTTCCTCCTTCATTTCTTATTTCCAATTTAATTTTCCTTTTCATTTCTTATTTAAATTTGGATTTCAATTTGTCCAAATTAAATTTTTCGGATACCTTATATTTATTTAGAAAGTTCTCGGTCTTCACATTCTCCCCACCTTAAGAAATTCGGTCCTCCGAATTTAACTTAGATTTAGAAAGTGGTGCTATCCTGTACTCTTATCTTTCTTGTCCTTTCAATCATCCTTTAATGATGCTACCAGCATACTTTCAAATTTAGATTCGCTTTTTATACTGTTATATATCGTTTTTCTCCATATTTTTATACTCCTTAAAACTTCTTATAAATTTGGGAGTTAACACTTTCATCTCTCTTCATATAATAGCTGTTTCACACCATTTATCATTCGTTTCTCTCATTTGGTGCCAAGTCGATACAATTTGGTAACTATCGTTTACCGATTTAATCAGTAGTATGTAATTGTCCCAGTAGCTTTTAAATCTCGTGCATCTGCTCTCTAAACATATCTTCGAGCGTTTCCACATTACGCTCGAATTTTCATATCAGTATGGAGCGATGCCGTCAATAAATTTGGAATCCCAAAGCCTTTTACTATTTTCCATAGACATACGGCAATCCAAGATTCCATCACATGTAATGCTCACTGGAACTTCACATACATTCTCTCCGTTTCATATTTATATTTCGACTAAGGCATTAGAGAAATATAGAAGTCTGAAAATGGAAAAGTGATTCAATTTAATCAATCAGTCTATACTCACTTCCATAATATCATATTTCTTTTGGGTTTCGTATTATCCCCCAACACTCATTGTCACATCGATAAATCAAAGCTGCACCTCAAAGCAGACTTTACTGTTAATCATCTCTTGCCATAATTGCAACATTTATCAATCATCTTATCTCTATATCTCTTTTCATGTAGTATTCTTATTACATCTCGATGTGATAACCAAAGTGAAATCACTTTCAGTCTTAAATTCGAAAACTGTTTCATATTCGTGCTCCCTTATAACTCGAAATCATAGTTTCAATTTCCAATAGTCCTCATAATTAAGGTGGGATTGTACTTTCAATTAAGCCATATACTTTTGTTCAATCATTTTCAATGGCAATTCCTTTACCTCTTTCAACCCCTTTTCAGTACACATATCGATCATATTCTATACCATCATTACATTATCTTCGATATAAATTGCCACAATCAATCATTCTCGATCATTCATATCCTATTCCTTTAAGGTGATACACAATTCTTTTATACCGTATCGATGCCGTTCATTAACGGTTTCCAGTCCGTTTCAATAGGCCGTCGACTGGTATCACCCATACCCATAGCTGACAAATCTTGGTACAGATTGAAAATCAACAAGTTTACATGTAGACACTACACAGTACATGGGATGTAACACTATCACTGCCTCAACTACACTGACACGTACTAGACAAACCGTGCTCTGATACCATTAAATCTGTCACGACCCGACGACCGCGACTTTCACTCGATTCTTATACTTTTCTTAGTCTACAAATTTATGGACTAAATTTTTTCTTTTCCATTTTAAGGTTTGTATTCGGTGTCAGTGTAGTTACTATACTACCTAGGTGACTTATAGTCATTCCATTTAAATATTAAACAAACACGGAAACGGTTCTTAGTTACATCCCGACTTGTTAAACAGAATATGTACTGTGCATCAATTTAAGTCTTACATGTAAACAAGTATTTATAAGTAACATATACCTCCGGAAACTAGTACCAAGTCCATACACCGTCTCCGATGCCCACCTAGCAGCTCACACGGCAGATGTTAACTTCAATAATCTGAAAGAGATGAAATTTAGTGGGGTGAGCAAAACCACGGCTCAGTAAGATACTAATATAAATACAGAAGTAGGATTACACTGTCTTAAACTGCAAGGCTTAAACTTGCAATGATGCAATTACAGTTAATCCTTTCTCATCGATACATCTCATTATCACTTCTCATTTTCACTTTTCATTTCATTATCATACTTTGGTATGTTATCATCTCATATTAATTCTCATATTTACTTTTCACTTCATAATCATATTTCTGTATTCTATCATCTCTTATCAATTCTCATATCATCTCTTATCAATTCTCGTATTGTGGATCATGATCACGGTGGTACCCAGTCATAATTCTCTTCGTGTATTTCTATATTCATGTTTCATAACATATCATGACCCCATATAGACGAAATATCGTTACCACCGAGTCATGACATTCCTCATGGAATCCTCATATACTAAGCATATTATCATATCAGGGTTTAATATGCAATTCATGTAATTTTTCTGTATAAACCGCGATCATTTCAAATCATATCATATATATTTTAAGACATGCTCAACATATGCATTTTCAAAAGTTGCCTTTAAGGCATAATAGAAACATATTCAATTTCAATTCATGTATTCGTTTTCAGAGCATGTCTAAAACATGTGCGGTTTTAAAACATTTTTCATATACTATAAATCATATCAGGTTTAGAGTTCATATCAAATCAATCTATACTCTAAACCGCATGTCGTTTCAAATTCGACACAAAATCGTATATAAATCATGTAAGTGTCGAAATCATTTATCATATACTTTTAAATCATTTACTGTAAATCATATCAGGTCTAGAGTTCATATCAAATCAAACTATACTCTAGACCGCATATCATGCCATGTTCGACACAAAATCACATATAAATCATATAGTGTCGAATTCATATCTCATGGGCTTTTAAAACATGTTTAAAACATGTACTGTTTCAAAACATATTTCATTTCAAATCTGTTTCATGTACAGTATAAATCATGTCAAGTCTAGAGTTCATATCAATAAAAATCATACTCTAGACTTCATATCATATTTGTTAGAGACTAGGCTAGATCCCTATCATCTCTCTATCAATAAAGACTTAAATCACTGTAGCTAGCAGTGAAAATCATATCGTCCCCTGGAAACCAACTAGGGCGCTATCTATGGCCATAGACCTCATCTCTCTCAGCCCCACTGATCAGGCGTGACTGAGACCTGTCCACGACTATTGTCGGACAAGCATATCTGCCTAATGAGCAAAGCTCCAATTAGGCGGTTTCCACTATGCTTTATTGAATTTAATTCTTTTAGGGTGCCTACAGTCTCATAAAACATTTAAATCTTTAGCTTTTCGTTTTAAAATCATGTAAAGCATATGGTGAAATTCTTTAAAAGGTTTGGTATATAAAAATACGTATATATACCATATACTTTATTTTGAAAGCTAATCTATACTTTATAGCATTTATATAAATGCTATTATGACATCTGAAACTATAGCAGATTATGCTTAAAAGCGATGCTATGAAATCATCTCCGTATGTAATTTTAGTAATAGCTTCAAATGTCAATATAAGTAATACCTTCCTCTAATACGGTGAAACAATTCATTTAACTTTATCACTATCAATCGTTCGATTTCAAACTATCCTTCTGACACATCAGTAAATCAGTGTTCAAATCAATTCAATATTCATTTCATTCAGTTTTCAACTTATTCAGTACTCCGATTATTCAATAATCAGATCATTTGGTATTCAAGTCATTCAGTATTCGATATCCTTTTTCAATAGCTATAAACTATACCAATCATTTCTACCTTTCACTATTAATACTAAGACCACATCACTTGTATGAATCCTCTTAGTATTCATAAATATTTAAATATCATGTCACTATATAGCCATCAAAATACTGAAATTATGCAATATTAATATCCTCATTCGTTATCTATTCCAGAGTCAACATCGAGGATTATAGAACCACAAGATCAATAATCGCTTATCAAATCCATTTATGGTTTGACCTATATGTACATATTCAGAATCCTCAACTTGCGGTTCAATTTCATTTACTATCGTAAAATCAAATCACAATCCTCAATTCACTTTTCATATAGTCTGTAGAATGTAATATCATGCTAGAATTATCTATAAAACGTCCTCAATTCAATTCTTTGATTGGCAATTTACCACTTAAAAGGATTTGCCAATTTCCACTATCAACAGTGTTTCAATCATTTAAGTCGTCTTGCGACTATCCATATTATTGCAAAAATCTCAGTTCACATCTATTTAACATCAATATCACAATCATACCACTAAACGGTCCATTCATTTGAATTTATCATTTCTATAATCGGCACTGTATCAGTGATCCGTCTAATAATTAATTCCACCTCAATCTCAACTTGATACCATTTGTGCTATTAACATCACTGGATTTATCGAGTCTTAAGGTTTAAACCATATAATTCATTACATTATCGTGTTTCAACGATCTATCTTTTCATCGATTTCAATATCAAACTTCTCCAGTAATATCATAAAGTCCTTTAAATGTATATTTTTCAATAATTATTTCCAAGATTCCATTTACGTGAGAACTTAAATATTTTTCCTCAACGTTTTCCTAAGAATTTCGGCAGCATAACGGCTTAATTTTCCCTAACCTCCTGCAAGGGAAACACAATTTATACTTGCAGCCGTTGATTCTCACCAATTTTACCTCTTATTAAGACCCCCACCATCAGTTGTGGGTCCTCTTAGCATTTTTAGCAAATCAATTTATATCTATGCATCATATAAAAATCACAATTCCATTTAAAATCAATTAAATAAATGCATCATATATAAAATCATAATTCCCACATACAATATAAAGCTACTAATGCTTTATAAAAGTATCTTACCTATTCGCCAAGCTTAGCGCACTTTCCGATTTTTCGAGCCTTGCCGAATTCCACCATTCGTCTCATTTTCATTTTTGCTACAATTTCAAAAATTAACATATATTTTCATTTAGAAAATAAATCCAAAAATTTCCAATAAATCCAATAGACATATAGCGAAAAGACTTAAATTTTCCTTACCACATTTTTTTTTTCTTCCTTTCTTTTTTCCTTTCCTTCTTCTTCTCCTTCCTTCTTTTCTTTCTCCTTTTCTTTTCTTTTCTTTTCTTTTCTTCTTTCTTTTCTTTTCTTTTCTGTTTCTGTTTTTTTTTTTTTTTTTTTCCTGGCCTGAACCGGTTCGGACCGGTTCAGGCCGGTTTGGTCGGGTTCACCTCTGCTTGGCCGGTTCACCCACCGGCGGCCACCCATTCCGGCGGTTCGGCCACCCAACAGCTTGCCGAGGTTGCCACGAAGTCGGATCTGGTCTCGGTTTGGCCCCATCACCGGCGACGGCGCCGGATCTGGAAGCGACACCGGCGGCTCTTCTCTTCCTCTTTTCTCCTTCCTCCGCCGGTTTCCTCTTCGTCGATGGCTCCTCTCACCTTCCCCTGGTCTCCGCCGGTCTCGTGGGGGGAGTGGCGGTGCCCGGATCGGCCGGCACCGCCGATCTCCTCTTCCATTTCTTCTCGGTTTTCTTCGCTTCTCTCCCTGTTTTCCGTTTCTTCTCTTTTCCGTTTGGGCCGTCGCCGGTCACTTCTCTCTTCTCCTTGGCTCGCCGGCGACGCCCCCCCTTCGCTCCTCTTCCTTCCGGTGGCCGGTGTCGTCCGGCATCCACTTTGGGTTTTTTTCCTCTTCTGTTTTGGTTAACAGAAGAGGAAATGTGGGAATCGGTTTTCCCGATTCCCACTTCTCCTTCTTTCTTTTTTTTTTTTTTTTAATATTATATATAATAATAATGACTATAATATATATATATATAATTATTTGCACCATAATTATATATGTATATAGATACACTATTTATAATATGTATTTAAATACATATTTTGTATCAAAATATATATATATATTTATATATATACTTTTTACACTTTTTAATCACAAAATAATATTTATATTTATCCAAGGTATATTTATATAATATCATTATATAAATATATCAAAATATATATATATATATATTTTTTTATTAAGTTTTGGATTTCTAAATATCCAAAATTATTTTCTCCATTTTCTTATTTAATTTGGATTTCCATTTATCCAAATTAAATTTCCTCCTTCATTTCTTATTTCCAATTTAATTTTCCTTTTCATTTCTTATTTAAATTTGGATTTCAATTTGTCCAAATTAAATTTTTCGGATACCTTATATTTATTTAGAAAGTTCTCGGTCTTCACAAGTTATGAATATTAATTTTAGTAAATGAATATTGTTTAAAGTGATTAACTATTGTAGATGAATAGTGTTAAAGACATCATAGATAGCCCAACCAACTGTTGTGTATGTATGACTTGCGATAAATATAGATGATTACGGTATCTAACAGACTGTGACAGTAATAAGCTGAAGCTTTTGATGGGTTATTTGGGAATGGTAAGTAGATTCAAAGTTCTATATCAATCCCTTCGATGGATCATCAAAATGGACATTCTCTTAAGGGCCTTTGATGCTTCTGGTCTCAAAATTATTTTCATAGTGTCACTTCTTATGTGACTTTGATAATATCAAGGATAACCTCAAAATGATTTCACTTTTGCTCAGACTACTCCTTTTTGAGGTTTTCACCCTAAAGCTCAATTCTTTTTTTTTCATGTTTTTTTGTGATTGTTCCATCATGCACTTAAGAATTCAAGATTCATCCAATATTGGTTGCGAAGGTTCTTGAAGGATAATCTTGGTAGAGAAATGAGCTTAGTGCCTCATTGGTTATGATAATTCATCAAGGAAAAATCTCTCTAGTTTAAGTATCCACGTTTGATTGAAATGGACTTTTTAAGGAACGTAATGTAGGCTGAAGTTCGGGGTTTTGAAAGAATGGCTAAGAAAGCCCAAAAATGTGTTTAAGGATGATAAACCAAGGATCATTTAATATCATTTGAAGACTTAACTCGACATTTATCCTCACCTTTCTTATTTCACCACACCTTCATTTTATTTTCTCTTCTTTTTTCTTTTTCTTTTAGCAATTTCTTTTTTCCTCCTTTTTTCTTTACATTTTTTTCACTTCTAATGGAGTGAGATTAAAATTTTATAAAGCTAATTCATCTCACATTTGCCTCTCAACATGATAAACCTTTTCGATCTAGAATTGGGGCTGGTCATTCATACTCTTGGAAAAGGTTTTTTTCTATCTGTGCCCCCCAATGTGGAGGGTGATCCTTGATTAAGGTTTATGTAGAAAGAATTTATAAAGCTCAAAAAGGGTAGAAAATAGATAAATTTTAAATTTGTGAAAGGATGGTGAAAGATGGCCATTTGTCATTTCAAACATGGTCACTTAATTTGACGAAAATTTCCTTGAGTCAAAAGGGTCAAACATTTCATCTTTTTGTTTTCTTTTTTTTGGGATTGAATTTCTTGGATATTTTCTTATTTTGGTATCTTCTTCTTTTTTTGTTGTTTAGAATCATTCGAATATCCTAAGTGCATGATGTCACAATTAAGTTTTCTTTTTTTTCTTTTTTGTTTCATTTTTCTCCTTTTTTTAACTTTTTTTTGCCCTACAACTCATGCTGCAATAAAACATTGCTACATGACGCTCCATTTGACTTCTTTAATCTGGTAAATGCCCAAAGCCAGTGAAAACTGTTAGAATTGGCTTATTTAGCTTTAGGTTGCTCATGGTATTTCCACCGAGAGAGGAAAAAAGTATTGCATTATTTGGGCAATTTAAGGGTGTGGTACTTTGTCCTCCTCAATTTTGGTTTGTGTCACAAGAATGACTCAGAGATTAAGAAACGGCCCAAGGAATTTCATGGTCTGTGGTTTTTTTCAAACAAATTCAGGTAATTCTGACAAGTATGAATTTCTAGCATAGTTTTGACACATATCAAATTACCAAAATTCAAATTTAAAAAAGTGTCATGCCTTATTATTCAAGGAATCCAAAAATGAATTATATCAAAATGATCGTTTCATTATTTATTGCCTAGATAAAGGTCATTACACTTTAATGGCATATTGTGATCAGGTGAAAACAGATAATGAAGTTTGAACTTATCCCCCTCAAATGCATAAGGGCCTTTTAAGAGGTTTAGGCCATTGAAATAATTGGAGAAGGTAGTTGATAGGATGAATTATTTTGATAATGATCACCAATTTTTCAAAACTCTCTTCACTTTTTATTATGAACAAAGTTTCTTTATTTTGTCATTTTGTTCAACTTCTTTATTCATTTGATTTAGTCATGTGAGACTTTATTTGAATCGTTTTTATTTTTAAATGTGACTTCTTTATAAAAAGAATCAATCAATTCCATTTATATATATCAGATAAAATTTTTTCCCATAAAAATGTACATGACAAACAAAACAAAAAATGTACATGAAACATCAATCATCCTAATCATATCGTAAAAGAAGAAAAGAACATATATGTGTTCCTTATTGACTTCTACTATATTTTCAAAAAAATCTATTTATAAAAATTAATGGCATAACAAAGTAAAATATACAAAATTCTTGTTGAAAACTCTCTCCTGTTTGACAACTTCACGTATTAACTTGAAAAATCAAGTCTGAAACATGTAAAAGTAACAAGTTAGAAAATCAAAGAATCATTTTATGCCCCACAAAAATTGTCAAAATGTTTTTTTATAAAAATGAAAAAAAATCGCGTTAAAATGCAATGATAAAATGCATTAGACATGATACAATAGGATGATTTACGAAACATGTTTGCATGAAATGGATCAAATACGCATGATATGTTTATTAATGCATGGATACGATGATGATTGATGAACTGGACGACAAGTAAAACTGATGCGAAATGCGAAATTGTTTGAGAAAGCCGGGTTTCTGTATAAACAACACCTAAACAATAACAATTTTATTATGAATGTACATGCTAAGAAAAAAGAAGACAAATATAACTCCGAACTAAACCTAAAAATTCTTCTTATATTTTTTATAACATTTTTTTTGCCAAATATTTTTCTTAATTTTCCTTTTACCTAACCATTCTCACATTTCCTACTAAATTTTTATAGTACCCAAAAATTATTTCTTTTTCATTCTTTTTCCATATCAAATTATTATTGAAATTATACACCAAACAAATTCAACGAAAACTTTTGTGGCTTTTTTGTTTACCTTTATTCAAGAAAATTTCTTGCAATGAGAAGATTAAAAACAATTTTTGTTTTATTTTTCAAACCATTTTTTGATTATTTTTCATAAAGCATTTTTGAATTTTCATCAAACTTCTTGCGCAACCAAAAATATTTTACATGTTAAACTATTCTTTGAAAATTCTAAAACAATTATTCATCCTTTTCTTACCTTCAATATTTGTTTTGACTTTAAAAAGAAAGAAAAAAAACTTTTTTTTCGATCTTTTTCATCCATTCTCTCATTTTATTCTAGCTCTTTTTCCAAAAAGGATTAATTCATTTCTTACTTAATCTCTTTTACTTTTCCTTTTTATGCCTTTATCTCAAGAAAAGTTTTTCAAGAATAATAAATAATAAACAATTTTTTTGAATTAAAAAACTTAATTGAATTTTTTCTTATTATTTTTAGTGAAAGAGACAAAAATCTTATTTTTCTAAACCTATTTTTTTACAAATTATTTCATTTTTTTAATAAAAAGAAAAGGTTATGTGTTTTTTTTATTTTCATATTTTTTCTTTTAAAGAAAATAAATGAAGGAAATTAAAACCTTTTTTGCTTTTGTAGATATAAAAACATCTTGTAACCAAGAAAACATAAACCTCTTTTTCTTCTTGTTGCTTTGAAGAACGTATTTTTATTAGTTCCTATTTTTATGAACCTATTTTAAAAAAAATCCTTTTTTTAGAAAAAAAAGAATGAAGAATTATTTGCATTTTTTAAGGAAAAGTTACATATTTTTCTATTGTTTTTATCACACATCTTTAAGTTTTCAAAAAGAAAAAAAAGTGGATTTCTTTTTTGACAAGATCTTTTTCAAAGAAAACATATTTTTTCATTTTTATTTTACAAAAATTCTTTTTAAAAAAAATCAAAGACTTAAATTATATACTCATGTGTCCCAATTTTGGGATAATCTCTATAGGATTCGAGCATAGCTCTACCTAAAGTTGGTTTTTTAGGGCCCTTTACATGTTGGGTTGGGATTTATAAAGATCTAAAGGTTCTCAAATTATACCTCATTGTCATCCATACTGGATTAGTAAGATTTAATTTGAATGGGAGTATTTCGCTTGTCATTACGAAGGTTATTACCTCACGAGAGCAAAGATACTCTACTCCCTCCTAAGATGGACAGAACTTCGGTATAAGGCTTATGTTATGAAATGAATGTGCAAGTCTTTGTACAAGGGAACACATTAAACATTCATCACACTATGACCCTTATTCTACATGCCCCAACAATTTATTAAGAATAATATATACAAAATAAAAAATGCCATAAAATAAACATAATGACTAAAACACAAATGCAACAAATTATTTAAAATTAAAGAAATTAAATTTAAATATTAATTAAGACCATTAAATTAAAACTTAGGATAACACATGACTAATAAATGGGTTGACTCTCAAAAAGGTCCTCATTGGAGTCGGCAAGTTGTCATAATGATTTCATTCAAGGACTCGACTGCTCGACGATTTTGAAAACATTAAAAACAAGGAGTTGCCACCAATCTTTTTTGACTAGGTGTGATTGGCCACCTAAAAATTTTTCATTTTAACAAAACCTTAAAACTGATTAAGTTTTACTAAAAAGACAATTTTGGTCTACAAAAACAAGATTTGAGTTCGAGAGTACGATTACGCGTGAGGAAACATTAGCACCCCCACGATGCCCATTAAAAACAATACCATCTTAATCAAGTGTTACCCTTTAGTTTCAATAAAATAGTCTTAATTTAATATTTAAAAATAATTTCTATTTTTATTGCAAATTTTTTAAGCATATTTATCATTTATCAAAATCATTTTTCTTTATTTTAAAAAAAATTAAAATTTACTTTTCAAAGGTGAATGTGAACCTTTTTGTATTGAAAGATTAAATCAAATACTCCAATACTTTTGGTAATATTTAAAACAATATTCTCACCTAGAGATTTTTTAAGAATTGCTACATGCGATTTCTATAGAATCTCATCCTCGTAAATCCACATTTGATTTAATGATTGATGCATATGATGCCAACATGTAACACATGATGCATATGCAATTTTTATTTTTATTCTAATTTTTTTATAAAAATTTATTTATTTTTATTTTTATAAAAATTCATGTTATTGAAAAGTTTCACTAAATATTCTAATACTCTAGTAATATTTAGTCAACTCTTCTTACCTAGAGATCAGTGATGAATTACTACTTGTGATTTCCGTAACATCCCATCATCGGACACAAAATTTTCATTTTATTTTTTTAGAATTTTTTTGGTGCAGTTATTTTTACAATTTAAATGGGTGCATATAATGCAAGTATATAATATATGATGCACATAAATTCTTAGTTTCTTCTTTTTAAATTTCTAAATTATTTGCATTTTTTTAAATAAATAAAAATTCGTACATTGAAAAATCACACTAAATATTCCAATACTTTTGGTAACTTTTAAATGATTTCTCTCACCTAGAGATTTTCGAAGAATCGCTACTTACGATTTCTATGAAATCTCATCATCAAAACAATTTTCATTTTGAGCCTAGATTTTATAATTTTTATTTAATTAGTGATACAAATCTCTACCTTGTAATTAATTTAACCATTTTTATTTAATAAATTGTGAGTTTTATAACACAATCTTTCTTATCAATACATCAAAATCTATTTCAATTAGAGACCATGCAGAAGAAAAGAAGATCGGCAATAGGGAGCATGAGAATATACAAATAGTCATGCAAGCACACTTGGATTAATTACTTGAGTTAAAAAATAGGAAGACCAAACAAAATCAAGCCATTATGCAAAGAGACTAAGTTAATAATATTACCCAACATGTAATCATACCAAAATATTTAGCTACATATAAGGCCTCATACATGGAAAGTCGAACTAAATCAAATGTGCTATGTGGTTAATAGAATGTGCAAGTTAAACATGGATTAATGAAACCCAAATGCAAAAGCTGAAAATGCAGAAAATAAATAAAAAAAGGGCTTTACGATATTCGGTTTTACCAACTACCTAGTCTCTTAGAATGCTTCCTTAGTTTCTTTCTTTTTGGATGTTGACTAATTGCATCTTCCTTAATTAGCCAGACCTAGACTTCTCCTCTGTCAAATGCTGCCGCCGCTAATGCCTCTGTTGTCGACAGTTCAATTGTGGCTTAGGCCATCGTTGGCCACCACCTTGCACTGCAACCAAGTTTCACCGAAAAATCACTAATGGCAAAATTAAGGGGAGGTTCCTACACTCTTCTCTCTTGCTTTCAAACCCAACTCACTCCCAAACTTTGTCTCTTCCTAGATTTAGAAATAAAACCTCTCTAAATTTTTTCAATTCTTTAAAAAAAATAGTTTTTCCTACTCTCAACAGGAACCATCTTTCAATATTTTCTTCCTTTCTCCTAGCCCCCACAAAATCAAGACCCAAGCTTGAACCAAGATCCTTTCTTCCTTTAGGCTCTTTTTTTTTTTTGAGTTTTGGGGTTAGATGATCAAAGAGAGTTTTAGCTTTAGGCAAAGGGGTTTTGGGGTTTGGGTGGATTTGAGTGTTTTGGTTTGTTGGTTATAAAGATGAGTGGGAGATGGCTGACCAAAAATCCAGCTTTGGGGTGGTCAAATGCTATGTGGTGAAGTAGTTTTGGGTTGCACGAGTGAGAGAAGGCTTCCTCCTTGTCAATGGGGTGATGGAAGTGGCTGTGTTGGGCGGTGGTGTGCTAGCAAATGGACCGAATGGCTTCCTAAAGGGCTCAATTTGCTGACTCTCACTTGCGGAGGGGGCTAAAAATGATGAAGGTAACCAATGGCAGTGGCTATGTTGTGGCTATGTTGTGGCTGTTTTGGCTGAATGGGGACTAGTAAATCGAGAGGAAAGAAGCCGAATCCCCTCCACCTGTAAAGCCCGTGTTCGTTTTTAATCAAATTAAGGCACATCTCTTAATCCAATTCTTGGTTTTTTCTCCTTAGGATTTTTAAGTCAAAGTTTGTGCATAAATGTGTTTCTTATTGGATTGAGGAAGAGTGGCAGATCAGGCAACGACTGATGGACAACCTAGGGAGAGGGACTGTGAGAGGTGGCAGGCACCAACTCTTTCCATTTTTGGTTTTCTTTCTTTTTTTGCTCTTTTTCTTTTCTGTTTTTTTATATTTACCTTATAGGATTATTAAAACAAAAAAAATTAAAAACAATTATAATAATCAACAATTAACAAGAATCTTGGCCTATTAGGAGTTAGCTTGAAAGCCTACACATTTTGCTGGACTTTGGATTGAATTTGATCAATTAAGCTCAAATTTAATATTGACAGACATGAACTTTTAATTGATCTGATTTAAACTAAGCTGGATTACTCATTTATTCAAGTCTAAAATGAATTTAATTGAGCTTAATAACATAAATGTCCAACAACTACTAACAAACTTTAAAAACTGATTAATATTGAATTTATCAAAATAAAATTTACAAACCCAGACCAAGTTAGGTGTCTACAATGTTCATGGAAGAGTAAGCTTGGCCAAAACCCTAAGGTGCTAAATTCTGTGGTTTTAATTCAATTCAAGCTCAAATAAATATTTAAACATCTTAAACACATGGTATATAATCATAAAACCTTGAAAAACTTAAGCTTTCTAATCTTTCTTACCTTGGCTGAATTCCTTGGGAAGCCTTTCACTATGCAAAAGGCCACTTTAGGCCTTGATTTGGGTGCCAAGATGTAGAGCACAGAAAATTAGAAAGGATTGGTGAAGAGATTTTTCAATTTCAGTGAGTTTTTACTGAGTTTTCAAGAGCTTTCTCTCTCTTCTTAAGCTTTGGTTATGAAGGATGGTGAGAGAAGAAGAAGATGGCCTGCCAAGATAGGAGAAAAATGGAGAAAATTCTATTTTTAAAATATCTTCAAGGTGAAATTACCAAAATGCCCTATACTTAAAGAAATCTTTCAATTTTTCCTTTAGCGATTAACTTAGTTGAAAACAGTTTGTCCAACCTTCAAAATATTTAAATTAATCATAAAACACGTCTATTTAACTTGTTCTAATCATTGGTTGAGCTTTCGTTGAGGTTTGATTGGTCATTTAGGTAGAATTACCAAAATAGCCCTAACTTTGATCGTGTAAATTTCTACTTTTACGCCTGGTTTATTTTATCAGTCCATATGGCCTAAAAATTTATTACATGAAAAATTATTCATCAATGATAATTGGTCAAAAGTCATCTTGGTTTGACAGTTATTCATGAAAATTTCAACAGCTGATGGACTTAACCATCATTTCCTAAATTGTTTTAAGTTTTTCCAAACATGCCTAAATAATTGAGTTTGAGGTATAGATTTTTACCTTCACATTATTTAGCTCCAAAATTTTGCTCTATCAAGTTTCACATTCATCTGGACACTAGAGATTTTGTGAGGCCCACTATTCGGTTCCCTTTCATACCTACAAAATTTCAACATTTAAATAGTTATGAGATATTTAATATTTTTAACTTTATGAACAGCGGATTCAACAGTAATAATAAGAAATGTGGATCTCACATTGGCTATATATTAGAGTTTGGTCCTATATTTAAGTGTCCACACCACGCTTCAACTGTGAGGGCTTTTTAGGAGAAAAGACAAAATTGTGAGATCCAATGGGCTAAAGTGGATAGTACCTTGAAATTAGGGGTGTGGACCATAACAATTAATATCACAACCGGCTCTGGGTACTAGCAATGTGGCACTGGGGACATTGGGCTCACAAGTGAGTGGGAAAGGATGTCATAGTCCCAAAGGGGAGCCATGAATCTCACATCGCTGTGTATTAAAGTTTGGTCTTATATTTAAATGTTCACACCATCCTTCAACTGGGAGGTGCTTTTTGGGAAAAAGGACAAAACCTTGAGGCCTAATAGGCTAAAGCGAACAATACATTGCAGTTGGATGTGGACCGTGATAATTGGTATCAGAGCCGACTCTAGGGGTGCTAGCGATGTGCCATTGAGGATAATGGGCCCTCAAGTGAGGGAGGGGGGATGTCAAGGTCCCAAAAGGGAGCCATGAATCTCACATTGGCTGTGTATTAAAGTTTGGTCTTATATTTAAGTGTCACACATTCCTTCAATTATGGGACATCTTTTAAAAAGAAGGACAAAATCGTGAGGCCTAATAGACCAAAGTGGACAAATATGTTTTAAAAAAATATTGATAGATTGATTTTTAAAAAAATTAAAAATATAGTGATAAAATAAAATTGGATAAATTCCATCTAGGTTCTTAAGGTTTGCATCTAATTCAACTTTAGTCCATTAGTATTAAAAATGAATACTCTACCCCAAATTTTTCTATTTCATAAGACAAGTAAGTCCTTCTATTAGTTAACCATTAAATAAATTGTTAAAAATTTGAAATCATTGTATCTCTGAATCATTTGGAATATTTTAAATACTCAAAATAAAAAAAATGAGAAAATATATGCTAAAGAGATATTAGATTTTGAAAAGTTTGTTTTCTTTTTTTTCTTCTAATTTATTTTGTGTTTATTCATTTAAAATTATTTTTTGTTTTTTTCATTTCTATTTTTTATTTTATTTACTTCTAATAAATATATAAATAACTTAATTTAAAATAACATAACATAAAATTATTTATATTTTTAATTAATCAAAAAAATAATTTAAAATTGAAAATTTTGAAACATTGATTTAAATTATTAAAATTTAAATTAAGCATAATTTAAATTTTCTAATAATTAATAAGATTAAATTAAATACATTTAAGAAAAAAAATCATGGATTGAACAATGCTCATGAAAAATAGTGAAAAATTTGTAAAAAAGAAATAAAGAATCATGGAAGATAGAGGAAAAATAGAAGAATGAAGAATTATTTATATGGAAAAGTTTAAGGTTGCGTAATTTTGTAATTGCATACATTCCATTAACTTTTGTTAATGGTGTTAGGTTATTTGAGGTGGAGTGTCTATTTTTAATACTAATGTACCAAAGTTAATTTAGGTTAAAACCTTAGATGGAATTTACCCAATAAAATTAATTAAAATTTTAGTGATAAATTTAGATTACTTAAAAAAATGGCTTAATAGCCAAATGTGTCTTCCACATTTGTCACAAAATGGAATTAAGTCCTCAATGTTTAAATACATAGAAATCAATCCCAAACGTTATAAAATAATTGAATTAAGGACATTTCCGTTAAATCCTTTAATTTCCATTACCTCTACCAGTAATAAAACTTAACAGAAATTAAAGGATTTAACGGAAATGTCCTTAATTCAATTATTTTGTAACGTTTAGGACTAATTTTCATGCATTTAAATGTTGAGAACTTAATTCTATTTTGTGACAAATATGTAGGATACATATGGCTATTAAGCCTAAAAAAATTTATAATTTTGTATGTTGTTGAATTAGTAATTAAGCGGTACGATTTTAACATTGCGGAAGGGATGGGCATATTACTTTTCTTGTCTATTTGATTAATTGATATACTTTTTTTTACAAAAAATGAATAATTAATTTATTAAATGTGTAAGGAAGTCTAAACTCTAAACCAGTCTACCTCTACTGTATACACAAATGGAGCAATAGTATTTACACACGCATATATATATATATAGACACCCTGACTTTAAAATAAAAAAATAAATAAATTCTATACAAACATTGTAATTAAGTCATGTAAACATTTATATACAATTTCATGACGTGTAAAATTAAAGTATATGTAAGATTTATCAAGATTAAATCAAATTAGTTTTTTTTTTGTATAACCACGTATTATCAACACTTAAAGGAATAAAAAGTAATGCAATGTTGGAAAGCTCATTGAAAAAGTATAAGAGTTTTCTTTTATCCACATTTAAAAGTACAACTATCCCCGATTTCTAGTTCTATTGTTATTTTCTTTAAACCAAATTGAAAATTACAATTAACCCCAAATTATCATAAATTCCTTGCACGTTCATACTTTTCTTAGTATATTTTTGTATTGGATTCTATTTGCTTTTTTCTTTAAATTTTGTTTATAACATTTTTGATATCTCTCTCCTTTTCTGTATACCATTTTTCATGTTTTGTTCTTATATTATTTTTTTAAAAGAGAGAGTTTGATTGGTTTTTTGGTGGCATAGTAGGGTTTATGTTGAGAATATACAGATATGGGAATAGAAAAAATGTCTAGGAATTTCGAATATCTACCTTTTTAATTTTGTGAATATTTTCCTTTGTTTAAAAAACTTTACCAAAGTTTCTCTAATTTTATTTAATAATGTTGTTGCCCAAAACAACAATAAAGGTATGCTGACGTCGATGTTCTTACTTGGTCTCCACGTGTCTCCAAGAAGCTTCTGTAAAACAAGAAAAGTCAAAGAGACGCAGGGGTGGTTCCCTGCGTAGACACTCCGATGCTTAAGTCAGTAGAAAATTCTTCAGTATTGGGAAGCGTAAAAGCCAGTAGTCAAAAAATTAGAGAGTAAAATTATACCTGGGGGCCTATTTATAGGCCAATATTCTAGGTTAATTATCTGAGGATAAGTCCATTCCTTGCTGAGAGTTTGTGTCCTGATACAACACAAGTTTTTCGAAAACCGGGAGAAATCAAGGCCTGTCACAGGCACCCAGCGAGAGACCCACGTTGCGGGCACGTTGAGGCGTGAGAGGTCTGTCGCGTAGCGGGAGCTGAAAATAACGCCATGTGTCGCAGACGGATATGGTGTGGCGACAGGGCCCTCACTCCAGTGGGAGCCGGAGTTATACGCCACGTGTCGCCTTATGATTGCAGGCGACAGACTTGAAGTCTGTTGCCCAGCGACAGGCGTAGGGATGTAGCTTTGAGTTCTATCGCCTAATGCCACGTGTTGCATTATGATTACAGGCGATAGGTCTAGAGTCTGTCACCAGCGACAGGCTTTATTCGGATATTTTAGCTTCTGTCGCCGAAGGCCAGGTGGCCCAGTGATTTTCATCCACGTGGTGAGCTCTGATGCTATTGGGCTTGGCCCATCGTAAGTAGACTTTGTCATATCAATTGCTCCCCACTCTCTTGTTGGATTTCTCCAACCAAGAGAGTATAAATATATGTTTTTGGGCCTTAACCTACCGTAAATAGTGCTTTTTGTTTTTTCGTAATTTCTTCTTGTATTTTTTTGTATTTTTTGCAGGTGGAAAAAGCTCTATCTTGCGAGAGACACGATCAGGCGCGACGTTTGGCATTCCCTATCGCGGCTATATAAACCTCTGGGACCCGACGAGAGAGCGCACGAAAACCTCTGTATAGCCGTCTGTCGCCCATTTTCAGCTCTCTCGCCAAAGAGTCTCTCGCCTACCTTAGTGACAGTAAGTATACATCTGTCACCTTATTTACCACCTCTCGCACTAGATTTAAGTCTTTCGCAGGTGTTTAGTCTTCCGCGTATAGTTTTTAGGCCTCCCGCGAGTGTCTTATTTAGTAGGTCAGTCGCCCAACAGGTCTGTCGCCTATCGGGTCTGTCGCCCAACAGCTTATCGCCGGCTAGTTTTTTTCTTTTTGCCATGTCTTTGCTACGCACGAGTAAGACACTTAGAACGGGTGGTCTCGTGTGTTCTTTGACAAATGCTGATTTAGAGGATATCAGGACTCGTTTCCCTCTTCCTTCGGGTTATAGCTATCGACTTCCAGTTCAAGGGGAGGTTACACCCGAGTTGGTTAGAAATGGTGTAGCGGTTCATAAGGCTTTTTTATCTTTCGGTTTTCGCTTCCCTCTCCCGGAGTTTGGCGAAGCGTTTCTTAGGTATAAGAATATCGTCCCGTGTCAACTCCACCCTCATGCGTGGGCCCAGCTGGTGGCGTTTTCCATAGTGTGTCATAATTTGGGTATTGTTCCCACAGTTCCTCTCTTTAGTGCCTTTTTCAGAGTTCGTGGGTTAAAAGGGTTAATAACTTTCTCCCTTCAACGGTTAAAGGTCGATGAGTTTTCCAACAATAAGATCTTCTCGGATCTTCCCAATAAATTGCGCAACTTTGAGAGCGAGTGGGTCGTTGTTGAGATTCCAAGTGACTTGCGGATTCGCTCTAGATGGAATCTTGATACCTCCGACCACTCACAGCGCTCAGAAAGATTCAAAGTAGAAACTTTGAGAGACCAATTTGGTGAGCCTATTCAGCGGATCTGTTCTACCGGGGAGCGTAACTTATTCTCCCTTTTAACCCCGGAGAATATCATCGCTGCCGGCTGGGGGGTAAGCAGGACCGTTGTTGGGACTTTCGCTGCCCCATCGAACTTGCCTGTGACTCCACGTGTTTTTGATGCTGGTCCTAGTCAGCCATCTCCGGTAGTCGTAGCCGAAGCGTCCGCCCCTGTAGGTTATCTTGTAGATGAATCCTCTTCGGATTCAGAGGATGAGACCCCTGAGGCTGCGGGTACTAGTGATCAGTCAGGGGAGAATCCTGAGTGGGCTCGGGTAGATGCCTTTGGGAGTCCCTTCGTCGATTTCCCCTTGGATTCATCCTTGAATAGTTTAGAGGATATTGGTGGTTTTTTAGGTTTCTAATTTCCTTTTTACTTCTTGTATACGTGGGTGTGGCGTTTTACTTGGTCAGCTAATTCGTTCTTATATTGTGCAGGTATGAACTTCCAAGAGTTTTTGCGTAGGAGGGATGCCAGTGATGCTGCTCGAGCGGCTCCTGCTTCTCAGTCGCAAGCTGGGGCTTCCTCATCTGGACCAACTCGTGCTCCCTCATCTGGACCAGCTCGTGATCCCTCATCTGTACCAGCTCCTGCTCCTACTGCCCCTCCTTCTGCCGCTGGTGTATCCAGCCATCCTACACAAGAGGCCGAGAGAAATAAACGAACGAGGCCTCTTGTCCCTGATCGCGGTTCAGACGACCGCGAGAGCTTAGAGTCCCAGAGGAGTGATTCAACCCGTCAAGAGGGTGGATCTCGTGTTGCTGAGGATAGGTCTGTTCCTCGCCAGCCTAGGCGCAAATACAGGAAGAGACTAATTATTGAAGCCACAATGCCTACAAGACCAATTTTGCCTAAGGTGGCCGATCCGACTTTGAGGCGCTATCCAGTTGATAGCGGGGTCGTTGTAGGTGGAGAAGACTTCCAGACCTATCCCGGGGTGAATGATAACGACAACATTGAGGATGCCGGGATAGCATCTCGTCTGGCTTGGAGCACCATTCTCCCTCGTGACGAGGCGAGGCTTTTCACCAATCTGACTGAGGCGGAGGATAATTCTGACTACCTTGCGATGAAGGTAAGCTTTGTGCTTGTTTAGCTTTTTCCTTTTTAGGCTTTTTTGTCAGGTTTGTTGAGTCTTTGTTTGTTTTTTTTTTTGTCTTGTCAGAAGGCTCAGCAAATTGCGGTTGTTAATGCTCGACACAGGGCCCTTAGGGAGCAAGCCGATAAAGACATTCGTGAGCTTCGAGAGCTGAAAATGGAGCTTATAAACGAGGTTGTCCAGCTTCGCCCCTATCCCAAAAGGACGGGGGAGCTAAATAAAAAGAACGCTAATATCGAGCGAAGGAATGCTGATCTTGAGCGAAAGCTCCAAGAAGAGCAAGCGAAGGTGGCTTCCCTTCAAGGGTACCAAAAAGCTTATAATAAGGCTGTCAATGACCGGGGAGCCATGTAGAGACAACAGGATGAGGCCATTGAGGAGCTGCACAACGTATTGGACCGTCAGAGAGAAATTTAAGCCGAGGCCGTTCGTGAGTACCGCTTGTCCCAACATTGCTATGATAAGAAAGCAATGTTCGCGGCAGGATTCATCAAGTACGGTTTCTATTTGGCTCATTCGTGGCTGGAGAAGCATCAGCCTAGCGAGACTTTTTCTGAGTTGCTCTTCACTGAGGAGGCCAAGTACTACGCAGCTCCTCCTTGGACCAAGTACGAGCCCGACTCGCAAGGTCCGGATGCCTATTTGGAGGAGGGTGCTGGAGATGAATTGGACAATCTTGAGGGCCCGTGGCCTCTTTGACAGCCACAACGTCAGCCTGAGTCTTCTAGCACACGTGATCGAGTTGAACCTTCAACAATGTGTAACGTTCTCGGGACTATCGAGGCAGGCGATCAGCTTGAGTCTATCGAGGCCCTTCTAGGGTTGGACAGCGATGAGTTCCAGATTTTTGATTCCACAGCCATTGATCCTGTGCCAGACTCCGCAGTTGTGGTTGGGCCTTCAAGTGATGATCCTTCATCCGAGATGGCTCCTTCAACTCCCCAGGATCCTTGTGCTTCGGTTCCTCAAGTTCCTGATCCCCCGGTTATTGAGGGCTCCGGTGTCGAGGCGGCTTCTTCTCAGCCAAATGACTTAGTACTCCGTGTAGATTAGGATTTTTTGTATTTTCCTCTGTTTGTAAACATTCAATGAAAAGTACATTTCTTTTTGCAGCTTTTTCTTTCTGTTTATGTAAATTCAGTACTTGTACAGATTTTTGAATGAAAGGTACCGTTTCATTCTATAGCTCTTTCTTTCTGTTTATGTGAATTTAGTATAATACTTTGTATATTTTTACCTTTATACCCTGTTGCTCCCCAAGTTCTACTTTGAGACAGCGTTCTTATTCCTGTGCAAAGATGAACTTCTCTCGAGCATTGTGCCTATCTTGCGCTTTCTTCGCTTAAGGACTTTATTGAATAACGACTAAAATGTCAAGGTGTTAACCATAATTTGCTAACTCATTTCAACATATTAGTCTGAAAATTTCAACGTACCTCGTAATACCTGGATATCTAGGTTTTGCCTTTATCACGCACTTTTCGTGTTTGAGGACTGGTTTTTGCTTGTCTCGCACATTTCCGTGCTGAAGGACTTTTAGATGTGCCCATCTCGCGCATTTTTCGCTTAGGAACTTTTTTGTTTGCCCGTCTCGCGCATTTTTCGCTTAGGGACTTTTTTGTTTGCCCGTCTCGCGCATTTTTCGTTTAGGGACTTTAGTTTGCCCGTCTTGCGCATTTTCGCTTAGGGACTTTAGTTTACCCGTCTCGTGCATTTTTCGCTTAAGGATTTTTTGTTTGCCAGCTGTTGCCTCATTTCCATTCCTATAACACATAATCTGTCTCAGTCATTGCATTAGAGAATGTAGAAAATGATGGGCTGGCCTTTATTCATAAATCAGATGATTGCAAAACGATAGTAACGGAGCAATAGATGGAAAAGTAAAGACAAAAATAATAACAATCAGAAAAAAGTACAATGTTTAATGCCAGTATAGCTTCAGATGGTTGGCATTCCAAGTCTTTGAGATCTTCTTTCCTTGCAAGGTTTCTAAGGTACATGTACTAGGTCCGACCATCTTTCTGATTATGTATGGTCCTTCCCAATTAGCCCGAAGTTTTCCATCCTCTTTATGGGCGTTTGTGATTGCCGACTTTCTCAACACCAGGTCTCCTTTTTGCATTTCTCTGTTCTTCACCCGTGCATTGTAATAAGTAGCTACCCTCTGTTGGTAAGCAGCCAGTCTCATTTTTGCTTTGTCTCTCAACTCATCTAGCAGGTCTAGATTCTCCCTTAATCCCTGAGAATTAAGTTCCTCAATGTAAGGGACTAGTCTAGGTGATTCAGCTCCAACTTCTACTGGGATGAGGGCTTCAGTGCCATATACCAAATTGAACGGTGTTTCACCTGTTGACACTTTGCTTGTCGTTCTGTAGGCCCATAGGACACTTGGGAGCTCATCTACCCATGCTCCCTTTGCCTTGTCCAGTCTAGTCTTCAACCCGTGCAATATAGTTCGATTGCTCACCTCTGCCTGCCCATTGGCCTGTGGGTAAGACACAGAAGATATTCTTAATAGAATCTTCAGGCCTCTACAAAAATTTCGAAAAGCATCACAGTCGAACTACCTCCCATGATCTGTATTTATCACACGGGGGATCCCAAATCGGCAAATTATGTCTTTCCACACCATTGCTTCCACCTTCTTCTCAGAAATTGTAGCCAAAGGCTCGGCCTCTATCCATTTTGTGAAGTAGTCTGTGGCCACAAGCAAATACTTTCGTTGTCCTGAGCCTAGGGGGAAAGGCCCCAGGATATCTAGTCCCCATTGTGCAAATGGAGTTGGTTGGAGAGTGTTCTAAAGAGCCGAAACAGGCGCGGTAGTTATAGGAGCGAATTTTTGACACTTTTTACATCTTCTCACTTTGTCTGTGGCATCCTTCCTCAGTGTAGGCCAATAAAACCCCGTGCGCAATATTTTCGAGGCCAAGGCTCGAGCCCCCAAATGTTCGCCGCATATTCCCTCATGAACTTCAGCTAAGGTGTACTCAGCCTGTTGTGGCCCTAGACACTTCAACAGGAGCATTGTGAATCCCCGTTTATAGAGTTCCCCATTCACCACGGTAAACCTGGCACTTTTTAACTTCAGCCTTCGAGCTTCGTCTCTGTTAGTGGGGAGTGTGCCCCCTAGTATGTGGTCTTTGATTGGGCTTCTCCAATCGTCTCCGATTTCGACATCACAGACATCTTCTTCTTCAATACTTGGCCTAGCGAGGGATTCCACCTTGACCATACCCCTTTTGACTCCTCTAGAAGAAGCCAACTTTGAAAGGGTATCTGCATGGTTATTCTCTGACCGGTTTATCTGAGTCAATTGGAAGTTCTTAAATGATTGTGCCAATAATTGAACTTTCTGTAGATAAGGGACTAGAGCGGGTTCTCGTGCGTCATACTCACCCGAGAACTGGTTTACCACTAATTGCGAATCGCTATGGGCCATTAAGTTGCTGACTCCCATTTTCTCAGCAAGTTTCATCCCAGCTATCAAGGCTTCGTACTCGGCTGTATTGTTCGAACTTGGAAAGTCGAAACGTAGGGAATACTCATAGGTTTTCCCTTCAGGCGAAGTTAGCACAATTCCGGCTCCACTGCCATCCATGTTACGAGCTCCATCCACAAATAATTTCTACCAAACTAACTCTGCTTCTACACGGACTTCTCAGCCAGTGCATTCTACAATGAAATCTGCCAACGCCTGCCCTTTTATTGCTTGGCGAGACTGGAAGTGTATGTCATATTCACTTAATTCGATGGCCCATTTGATCAAACGATCGGAATGCTCTGGTTTCTGCAATATTTGCCTCAGGGGCTGATCTGTTAAGATAGTCACTGAGTGAGCTTGGAAGTAAGGCCGCAACTTCCGAGTTGCCATTACCAGGGATAAAGCTATTCTTTCAACTAAGGGGTACCTTGCCTCGGCATCTAGCAAGACTTTGCTTACATAATAGATCGGGCAATCTCTGTCCCCTTCTTTCTTTAGTAGGACTGCACTTACAGCTTTCTCTCCTACTCCGAGGTACATAAAGAGGTGGTCTCCAAGCTGTGGCCGAGATAATAGAGGCAACTCTTTTAGGTAGTCTTTCAACCTTTCAAAGGCGTCATTGTACTCTTCCGTCCACTTGAAGTTCTTTCTTATCGCCTTGAAAAATGGTAAACTTCTTTCAGCTGATTTAGACAAGAAACGACTCAAGGCTGCTATCCTTCCTGTCACCCTTTGAACTTCCCTTACAGTATTAGGTGGCCTCATGTCCAAAATAGCTTGAACTTTCTCGGGATTAGCCTCTATCCCTCGATTAGTAATCATGAATCCTAGAAACTTTCCAGACCTCACCCCGAATGAGCATTTATTGGGATTCAACTTCATCTCGTATTGTCGCAGCACATTGAATACCTTGGTCATTTTCTCGGCATGTGATTCTCCCTGTCGGCTTTTGATGATCATATCATCAACATAAGCTTCCATGGTGTTGCCCAACAAGTCTTGGAACGCCTTATTTACCATGCGCTGGTAGGTTGCACCCGCGTTTTTCAAACCGAATGGCATTACTTGATAGCAATATGTCCCACTATCGGTAATGAACGAGGTCTTCTCCTCATCATCTGGATGCATCATGATTTGGGGGTACCCTGAAAAGGCATCCAAGAAACTAAGCAATTCATACCCACACGTTTCATCTACCAACTTGTCGATTCGGGGTAGTAGATAGGAATCCTTAGGGCAAGCTTTGTTGAGATCCGTGAAGTCCACACACATTCTCCATTTCCCGTTGGCTTTCTTCACCATCACAACGTTAGCCAACCACTCTAGATAATTAACTTCTCTGATGAATCCTGCTTGCAACAACTTCGAGATTTTTTCGTTTATTGCCTGTTGCCTCTCTGGAGCAAAATTCCTCTTCTTCTGTTTTATCGGCTTTGCCCTTGAGATTACGTTCAACCGATGGCAAATAACTTCAGGGTCTATTCCAGGCATATCGGCTGGAGTCCATGCAAATACATCACAATTCTCTTTTAAGCATCGGACTATCTCCCTTTTTACTTCTTCAGGCAACTGGCTCCTCACATCCACTATTCTCTCTCCATTTTTTTCATCCAACCGGATCGCCTCCATCTCTTCATCAGGTTTTGGCTTAGGATTTTCTTCAATTATAAGGGTTTCCTTCCTCTGAATCACTTTACATGTGGTGGATGCGATATTACATGTCCTGGCTTTCCTTTGATCTCCCCTCACTTGTCCAACACCGCGGGGAGTCGGAAACTTCATTAACAAATAGCAGGATGCACCACCGCTCTCATGTCATTTAACAATGGCCGTCCAAAGATCATATTGTAAGCTACGGAAGTTGATCTCACCACCATAAACAACGCTTGTCGAGTGACACACTTCGAGCTTTCCCCCAATGTCACAGGTACCTGAACTGCGCCTTCCACCTTCACTTTTTCTCCTGAGAAGCCATACAGTGGTGTGGTTACTGGCTTCAGTCTATCATTCGAGATGTTCATTTTCTCAAAGCAGCTCCAGTAAATCAAATTTATCGAACTCCCATTATCAACTAGGATGCGACTCACTGGGTGTTTTGCTATTACTGCCGAAATCACCACTGGGTCATCATGAGGGATCATTACATCACCTCTGTCAGCTGGCGTGAAAGTAATGGGCTCTTCATCATGCTTTTCCTCCATCAACGAATTAATTTGATAAGCCTGTCGGGCGTAGGTCTTTCGAGACGAGGAAGAAGTGCCAGCTAATGACTCACCTCCGGATATCACGTTAATAGCTGGCCCTGTGGGTTCATTATCTTCCTCTCGATTCCTTCTTTCTACCCTTTTGTCATTATCTCTTCTTTCACCTTCATTTCGTCTAATAGGTCCTTTGTTTTCACCTCTTCTATCTCTGAAATTGTTTCCTCTGTTCTGTGCAGGATAGTTAGTTCTATCACCTCTCCATACGAAACGGTTTATTTTTCCCTCTCGTGCTAGCTTTTCTAGCTGATTCATCAAATCCCTACATTTTTCGATTGTGTGCCCATATGCTGAGTGATAATCACAATACGACCTTAAATCACGGCCTAGATGCCCTGACGCCTTCTTTGGAGTCTGTATAAGACCTGACCCCTCAATAGCTGCTAATACCGAAGCTCGAGATTCAATGAGTGGGGCATAAGTAGAGTATTTCAGTGTGGGAGTTTTTTCAAACTTCCTTGATTGGCTAGAAGATACTTCAGTGACCTTTCTTCCTCGTTTCCTTCCATCCTTGGATTCTCCTATCGTCACCATTTTCATTACTTCCTCTTGGGTTACATACTTATGTGCGTGGGAGAGTAGGTCTGAGATGGTAGCTGGCTGGTCTAGCGACAGAGATTCTTGCAATTTCTCAGACCTTGTCCCTTGTAACATGGCTGCCACGGCTATACCGACTTGCAGATCTCGCACCTCTAAAGTAGCATCTATGAACCGATCCACATAACTCTTCAATGACTCCTTAGCTCCTTGCTTAATAGTGAGCAAATAGGTCGGTTCCTTTCTTCTCTGACTATTCACCACAAACGCCATGAGAAACTCGCTTCGTAGTTGGTCAAAAGAGGCAATGGACCCTTCTAGTAGGTTATTAAACCATTTCATCGCATGTCCGGACAGAGTTAAGGAAAAGGCCCTGCACATTATCTCATCTTTCCATCCATGTAGCAACATTAGGGCCTCATAGTTTTGCATATGGTCGTAGGGGTCCATCTTTCCAGTGTATGCGACCATCTGAGGCATTTTGAATATTGGGGGCAGAGGTTTTTACATGATAGTCGTGCAGAAAGGTACTCTTCTTCTCTGGCTCTCTTCTGCAGATACTAACTTCTTCTCTTCCAATATCTGTTCTATCATCTTCTTCATGTCCACAGGGGGAGCGAGATGATTTCTAGCATGAGACGAATCATGTAGGTCTTCAACTATCTCCTTGCCCTTTGCTTGAGGTGCGTTTGTTCCTACCATTTGCGTACACCAAGTGGGGTCAAACTCTGACCCGGCTCCCCAAGTGCTTTGATCTTCAACACCGTTCTTTCCAGCACCTCCGACACCATGTTCCAAGTTAGTACCAGCCAAATTTGACAAGTTATGGTGGTGGGTGGTAGACCCTGTCGCCTGGTCAACGCCCTGCCGCTCAGGCACCTGTCACTCGACACCAGGCATCTGTCGCGTGACCCCTGTCGCAAGGCCTAGGCCTGCCGCTTCCTCAGTCTCCCGCGGGTTACCTGCGACAGGCCCTCTGCTCCCCTGTCCTGCCGCACCCTGATGAATGTCATGCTCTTCCATGGTGGGAACCTCTCGCCGGTGATAGGGGCCTGCCGCAGTCGTGTCCTCCTGTCGTCCAAACACCCGCGGTGGGACACCTCTATTTGTTCCTCCTACCAAGTTCTGCGCGGCAGGCGGCAGATTCAATGTCGAGAAAACTCCTTGGAACAGATCCACCATGGCTCGCAGCGCTTGGGTAGTTTCTTCACTCTGTCGTCTCAGAGCCTCGAATTCTGCCGCCAACACAGTAATTCTTTCTTCCTCCCTATTCACCTGGTTCGTCTGGCGAATCTGTTGTTCAGGGGAGCTCACAGAGTTTTCCTCACTTTTGGCCCTTATGTTTGTCGATCTTGTTCTCACCATCTTAGAAAATTTCGATTGGCTTTTTATACGTTTCCCACAGACGGCGCCAATTGTTATTGCCCAAAACAACAATAAAGGTATGCTGACGTCGATGTTCGTACTTGGTCTCCACGTGTCTCCAAGAAGCTTCTGTAAAACAAGAAAAGTCAGAGAGACGCAGGGGTGGTTCCCTGCATAGACACTCTGATGCTTAAGTCAGAAGAAAATTCTTCAGTATTGGGAAACGTAAAAGCCAGTAGTCAAAAAATTAGAGAGTAAAATTATACTTGGGGGCCTATTTATAGGCCAATATTCTAGGTTAATTATCTGAGGATAAGTCCATTCCTTGCTGAGAGTTTGTGTCCTGATACAACACAAGTTCTTCGAAAACCGAGAGAAATCAAGGCCTGTCGCAGGCACCCAGCGAGAGACCCACGTTGCGGGCACGTTGAGGCGTGAGAGGTCTGTCACGTAGCGGGAGCTGAAAATAGCGCCATGTGTCGCAAACGGATATGGTGTGGCGACAGGGCCCTGACTCCGGCGGGAGCCGGAGTTATACGCCACGTGTCGCCTTATGATTGCAGGCAATAGACTTCAAGTCTGTCACCCAACGACAGGCGTAGGGATGTAGCTTTGAGTTCTATCGCCTAATGCCACATGTCGCATTATGATTACAGGCGATAGGTCTAGAGTCTGTCACCAGCGACAGGCTTCATTCGGATATTTTAGCTTCTGTCGCCAAAGGCCAGGTGGCCCAGTGATTTTCATCCACGTTGTGAGCTCTGATGCTATTGGGCTTGGCCCATCGTAAGTAGACTTTGTCATATCAAATAACATCCCATTTTTGGCATTTTAATGGACTACAACTCGAGTTAAGATCCTAAACTTATTGGATTGATTGATTTATCTTTTGCTTTTGAAAAAAAAAATGATAGGTTAAGGATATCTTGATAAAAGCTGACGCTAAAATTAGATGTTTAGTGCAAAATTTTGATAGCCCTGTCTTGGTAAGTTTTATATTTTTCATTATTTATTGATTCTAACATATTTATTTTACATTTATTTTGAACATATATTTAAAAAATTATTTTAAAAAATTATAAAAATTTTTCTAATTTTATTTAATAGTATTGCAAATTTAGCACATTTTCTTGTTTCATTAAGGCTTAATAGTTAAATATACCCACAATCTTTTACACAAAATAGACATCAGCCCTTAATGTTTTTATTTCATGAAAACCAATTATAAACTTTTTTTTTACTGTAAATAAACCCTCAACCTTTTAAAAACATACAATTAAGTCCAAATCTGTTAAACGATACTAACTTCTATTAGTATTGCACATGTGGTATGCCACGTGGTAACCAACTAAGCTATCCACGTCGGATAACCAAACGGTAATTAGTGTCATTTAATAGATTTGGACTTAATTGCATAATTTTGAAAAGTTTAGGATTTATTTAAGATAAAATAAAAAGTTTATGGATTAACTTTCATGCGATAAAACGTTGTGAGCTTATATCCATTTTATGTAAAAGGCCATTTGTTCATTTAGCTATTAAGCCTTTCATTAATAAAACATGTCTCATTCAATCAAAATAATAAATAAATAATAATAAAATTTGTTTCATCACTGGCTTTGCCAATGGATCATCATTAGTTTCTATATGGGAATTAAGAAAGTGGTGAAATTAGTTTTGCATGATATGAAACTGCAATGTGAAAATATAGGAAAAATGGTAATATAAATGGAAAGTATATATTAAAAAGCAAAGGTGAGTGATTAAAAAATAGTTATGGTTTACTATAATTTGAGTTCAAATCCAAAAAAAATTATTTTCATATTCAATTATCAAATATTTTTCTTGTAAAATGAAATGCAGAGCCCCATTTTGGCACAAATCAATTATTCAATTCTAGAAATAATAATCCAACGAACGTTATAAGGTTAAGGTTAGCATTTTAAGAGCTGATAGATTAAAAACCAAAAAAAGGGGCGAAGACAGATTTTCTTAGGATTATGTCAAATGTCAATATGATATGATCATCTTCTTACTTTGCTTTTGGCATGGCAGAGCAGAGCAGAGCAGAGTAGGAGTGTGCCACCTTTGCACTGAGAATGATATGTTTTGAAACCCCTCAACAAATATCATTGTTGTTGGACAAAACAACAATAAATGCTTGCTGACGTCGATATCTGTCTTTTCTCTCCATGTGTCTCCAGGAAGCTTCTGTAAAAACAAGAAAAGTCAGAGGAACGCAGGGCGTGGTTCCCTGCGTAGGCACTCCGATGCTTAATTCAGCAAAAGATTCTTGAATATTGGGAAATGTAAAAGACAGAAGTTAGAAATTAGCGAATAAAATTGTACCTGATGCCTATTTATAGGCGAATATTATAGAGTAATTACCTAGGGATGATTACGTCTTTTTGATGAGAGTTTGTTTCCAAGTGTAACACAAATACCGTCAGTCTCAGGAATGGTGGAAATCTGTCGTCAGCGGGAGACTGTAAAATTGATGCGACACATGAGAGTAGGAGAAGTCTGTCGACACACGCGGGAGGATAAATACGTGCCACGTGTATAGGCGATAGGTTTCGGGCGATAGACATTTGGACATCTATCGTGGCGATAGAGGCCCTACCACAGGCGAGAGGGGTCCTATGCTGTCTTGGGCTATCTCTCGCCGAACGCCACGTGGTCCAATAAGCTTCTGTCACATGGCAGACTCTCTGGTGTTTGGGCCTTAGCCCAGTGTAAATGGACTTTTGCCATATCAATTGCTCCCCACTCTCTTATTGGATTTTTTCAATAAATAGAGTATAAATACTTAGATATGGGACATTGTAGTCTTTTCCTTATTTTTTGTTGTTTTTCTAGTATTTTTGCAGGTGAAAAAAATCCAATTCTGCGAGAGGTGTTATCTGGTGCGACGTTTGGTATTCCATGTCATAACTATAAAAGCAGTAAGAGTCCGACGAGATCGAGTAAGGAAAACCTTTGTACTAGCATTCTGCCGCACGTTTTTAGCTCTCTTGCAAACACAGTATGCCGCATCATATAGTCTTTCGCCCTCACACGAAAGCCTCTCGTTCATCATTTCACAGTAAGTATACCTCCTGTCGCTTTCATTTTGCTATCTCTCATTCTTGCCTTAAGTCTCTCGCAGGAGTTTAGTCTCTCGCATAGTGCTTAGGTCTCCCGCGTACTTGGGTTTTTCGCCTAACACTTAGGTCTCCCGCGTACTTAGGTCTCTCGTGAACCCTTAGGTCAGCCGCCTGCCGCCTGTTTACTTGTTTCATCTCACATTCGACCCTCGACCATGTCTTCTCAACGCGTAGGTAAGACATTGAGAAAAGGCGGTATTGAGTGTAAGTTATCAATCGTGGATTTAGAAGAGATCAACACCCATTTTCCCCTTCTTTCCGGTTACCAATATAAATTTCCCACCGATAGGGAACTTTCACCTGATTTGGTCAGGAATGGCATGGCTGTACATAAGGCGTCTTTAGTCTTTGGCTTTCGTTTTCCATTACTAGAGTTTGGTCTAGCATTCCTTAGGCATAAAGACATAGTCCCATGTCAACTTCATCCGCACGCCTGGGCTCAATTAGTAGGTTTTCGGTAGTATGCCATAGTTTAGGCATTGTTCCTATCGTCCCCCTTCTGAGTGCCTTTTTTAAAGTTCGCGGGCTAAAAGGGCTAGTTACATTGTCCCTTCAGAGGTTGAAAGTTGACAAGTTTCACAATAAAATCTTTTCGTACCTTCCTAATAAATTGCACAATTTCGAGAGCGAGTGGGTGGTTGTTGAGATTCCAAGTGATTTGAGAATTCGTACTAGATGGAACCATGATACTAGCGACCACTCGAAGCGTTCGAAAAGATTTAGCTTAGATTCCTTAAAGGACCATTTTGGCAAGCCTATTCGACTCATCTGTTCTACCGAGGAGCAGAATTTGTTCTCCCTTTTAACCCCCGAGAACATTACAACCGTCGGCTGGGGAGTAAGCATGATTATTCCTGAGACTTCTGCTGCTCCATCGAACCTTCCCTCAAGCTCGCATGTTCCCGGTTCTAGTTCTAGCCATCTGCCCGCGATTCCTGTAACTGAAACAACTAACCCCGTGGGTTGTCTTGTAGATGAATTTTCTTTATACTTGGGGGGCAAAACACCTGGGGCCACGGATGCCGGTGATTTATTTGAGGAAGACCTCGAATGGAATCAAGGCGACACCTTTGGGAGTCCTTTCCATGACTTTCCTTTGGATGAAAATCTGGCTAACTTAAACTATTTTGGTGATTTTATAATTTTCAATTCTCTTTACTTCTGCATACGTGTGTGTAGTATTTTTAGACTTGATTTGCTAACTCCTTCCCCTTGTGTTATGCAGATATGAATTTTCAAGCAGTTATGCGTAGAAGGGAGACCACTGTGTCTGCCAGATTGGCTCCTCCTCCTCAACAACAGCCTCGAGTTGAGGCATCCACTTATGGACATCCTCGTGCTCCTACTCCTCCTCCTACGACCATTGGCGAACCCAGTTGCCCTACGCAAGAGGCCGGAAGAAGCAAGCAAAAAAGGCACATTGTCTGTGATCGTAGCTCGGACGATCATGAGAGCTCGAGGTCACAACGGAGTGAGTCCGCTCCTCGAGAAGATGATCTTGATGTTGCTAGGAATAGGTAGGCTCCTCGCAAACCTCGCCATAATATCGAAAAAGACTGATCATCGAAGATACGATGGTTTTGAGGCCGATTTTGCCTAAGATGGAGCAACCTACGCTTAGGCGCTATAGAGTGGATAGTGGCGTGGTTGTAGAGGGGGATGATTTTCAGACCTACCCTGGTGTTAACGATAATGACAGCATCGAGGAGCCCAGGGTAGCTTCACGTCTAGCTTGAAGTATTATCCTTCCTCACGATGAGAAAGTAATTTTCATGTGTCTTCCTAAGGCTGAAGACAGTGTTGATTATCTTGTAATGAAGGTGAGGGCGTCGGCCTTCGTCGGTAATGATACACACCTTTGTATTATTTTCTTTCTATTTTGCCAAGCTGCTCAGCAAGCGGTAATTGTTAATGCGCAGCATTGGACTCTTAGGAAACGAGCTAAGAAGGAGTTACATGATCTTCAGGAGAAGTGCATGGCACTTCAGAACAAGGTTAACCAACTCCATCCACTTCTTGACAAAGTGGATGAGTTGAAGAAGAAAAATACGGACCTCGAGTTGAAGCTGAAAGAAGAACAAGTGAAGGTTGTATCTCTTCAAGGGTACCATGAGGCTTACAATAAAACAGTAAATGATTTTGAGGCTATGAGATCACGACATGATGAGGCCATCGACGAGCTGCAAAACGTATTCGATCGACAAAGGGAGGTCCGAGCTGAAGCCATTCGTGAATACCGCCTGTCTCAACACTGTTTTGAAAAGAAGCAGGACTTTGCGACGGGATTCATCAAGTATGACTTTTACTTTGCTCGTGCTTGGCTGGAGAAGCACAGGCCTAATGAGACCTTCCCCGAGCTGTTTTTTACCGAAGAGGCCCAATACTATGATGCTCCTTCCTGAACTAAGTATGAGCCCGACTCACAAGGCCTGGAGGATTACTTAGAGGAAGGGGCCGTAGATAACCTAGACAACCTCGAAGGTCCGTGGCCCCCTCGACAGCCATGTAGTCAGCCCAGGTCCACTGAGGCATGTGACCAGCTTAGGCCTGTTGAGGTGTACAATCAGCCTAAACTTGTTGAGGCACGCGACCAACCCGAGCCTATCAAGGCATTACAAGGGTTAGACGGTGATGAGCTCCAACTCTCTGACTCTACTACCGTTGATCCTGCCTTAGACTCCGTGGTTGTTGATATAGTAGAGCCTTCGAGCGACGCTCTCTCTTCTTAAATGGATTCTCCAGCTCCCCAAGATCCTGGTGCTGACCCAACGCCTTCTCTACTGGCCGACTCAATCGTCTCAATAAACTAGCTAGGGTCTTTTTCTATTTTTGCTTTGTTTTTCATTCTGATTGTAACTAGTAAAAACGATGCATAGTTGTAAACGATTCATTTACTTTTAATGAAAGGTACAATTCCCTTTTGTGTTGTGCTTCTTTTCTTTGTATGTATGTTATGTTGTATCATCATTACAGACACCCAATTTTGTCCAAATCGGTGATACTATTGCTCAAAAAAAATTTCAGATCAAATATTCGTTTGGAGTAAAATTTGAGAACTTTTTTGGATCAATTTAAATAAGATTTTTTTAATATTAATTATAAACTTATATTAGGCCATAATATATGAAAATAAACCCAATTGGACTTTCAAAGTCCAAATTAAGATATTTAGCTTCAAGGCCCATTAAAATGGATTGAATTTGATTTTATTTTACTTATTTATATTTTTATTATTATTTTTTATTTATCTATTTATTATTATTATTATTATTATTATTATTTCTGTTATTATTATTTTTATTTTTATTTTTTTGTTTTTTGTTTGTTTGTTATTATTATTATTATTATTATTATTATTATTATTATTATTATTATTATTATTAGTTTATTTCCAATCACGGTTAATGGCACTGAAGGACTGCCTTTTTAAACCAAAATCTCACCAAATTCGTTCACCAAATCCACCATTTCAGACGCCATCCATCCCATCCTGACAATCACCATTGGTGACAGAAAAACAATAGTATGATCCTAAGAATTGAGCCTAATACACGAGATTAAAGAATGCTTCTGAATATATTTAAAATGTCCAAAAATGATTCATGCAGGATTCTTTTTTTTTTTGGAGACTCTCAGACACTAAAATTGACAGAAATTCTACCCAAGCCACCACCACCCGAACAGTCACCATCCACCAAAAACAACCACAACACCATCATCGAAACCACCACATACCCACTGCCCATACCCTAAATCGGATACCCAAAACATCAAAGACCATCAAACAGCCACCATTACCAACCCAACAGCAACAAAAACACACCCAAAAACACAAAAAAAAAAAAAAGAAAACTAAATCAGATCTGGAAACCCAAACCCTGAGACCAACATTTTCAAACCTGTCAAAAAAACAAAAAAAAAAGAAACCAGCAACAACAACAAAAACATGAAGCCTGAAGACCTCGAATACCAGATCTGAGAATATAAAAAAATAAACAAAAAAAGAAAAGGGGTTTCGGCTAGGCTAGATTTAGGTAGCTAAAGTAGGATTTGGGTGAAACGGAGTTAGATCTGGGTAGAGGAAGAAGAGAGGAGCATTTTGGAGGTTTTGGGATGACCACCGACGATCGGAGTACTGCGGCGCACGGTGGTCGGCAGTCGTTCAGTGACAGGAGAGGCTAAGAGGATTTTTTAGATTTTTTTTGGAGAAGCCGGTTGAAATGGGGAGTTAAAAAAAAGGGGGCCTTTTATAAAGCACCAAAACGATGAGTTTTTTACTGGCTGACCCGCATGCCTCCATGACTCGACCCGAGATCCGAGCAACTCGCCTCCGCCACTCGCTCACGACCCGCGTGCCACGCTCGACCTGGCTCTTCGACCTGCTCGCAACCCACTTCCACTGGTAGATTTGGGCCATGTCATTTAGGCTTAATCTTGGGCTGTTTTGAAGGACTTATTTGGGTTCCAAGCCCAAATCCATTTGGGTATATTTTCTCCTCCTTTATTTATTTTGTTAAATAATTTATTTTGTGTGTTTTTTATATACTTTCACAATAAAAACAAATATTTATTTATAAATGAAATTCTCTAAGATCTATAATAATTTTAAGTTTAATCAATTTAATTGTATGGAATTATTTTAACAATAAATATATAATTTTAAGATATATATATATAAATAAAATATATAAATAAATATAGGAAATATATAGTTTAAAATGTATATAAATAAATATATATAAAATATATAAATAAATATATAAAATATGTATAACCATATGGTTTTTAAAATAAAATAAAATTCTTATTAGACAATTTACTATAAAAAAATGTATTTTAGGAAGCTTTTGAAAAAAATAATAATAAAATAAAATAAATAAGCATGAAATTCCGATAATAAGTTTTCGTAAAAGTCGCAAGTAGCGATTCTTCGAAAAACTTTGGGTGAGAAGAATTTATCGAATGTTACCAGAGTATTGAGATATTCGATATTATTCCTCAATATTCAAATTATGTTTATTTTAAGAAAATATAATGATATATTCTGTAATGACAAATAAAGAATATTTAGAAAAATACTAATTAAATGAAAATTAATAAAAACAAAACAGGTAAAGGAAATAGTTGGGAGAAATTAATAAAAAGGGGGATTTTAGAAATATATATAAATACAAAATAATTAAACCAGTAAAAATTGATAATGGTAAAGTTTTAAAAGGTAGAGAATAGTGATTAAATTAATTAAATAGATGATAATGGAATTTTAATAAAAAAATAGTCAAAGGAATCAAGTTAATAAAGCTAAATAAAATGAAAACAAATGAAGATGAAATAATCAATTTATTTACAAAAGGTAAAAGCTAATTTTCGATGATGGGATGTTACGGAAGTCACAAGTAGTGATTCCTAGCTGATCCCTATGTGAGAAGAGTCTACTAAATGTTACCAAAAGTATTGGAATATTTAATATGATTTTTCAATACATGAGCTTTTATTCTTTTTAAAAATAAAAACAAATAATATTTAAAAAATAACAAATATGTTAAATAAGGAAATAGAAATCCATGTGCATCATATACTATATGCTTGCATCATATTAATAAACGTTAATTTTGAAATAAATGAAATTCTTCCGATGATGAAATCTCGTAGAAGTCACAAGTAGTGATTCTTCGAACATTTGTAGGTGAGAAGAATTAACTAAACATTACCAGAGTATTTGAATGTTTAGCTAAATTCTTCAATATCGAGAGTTTCATTAATAAAATCAAAATATAAAGTCTTTTTTATAAATCCAGATGCATCATACATCTTTTATTAACATCATATGCATCCATAATCAATTATAAAAATAATGTGAGTCCTATCGAGGATGAGATTCTATAGAAGTCATAAGTAGTGATTCTTAAGAAATCTCTAGGTGAGGAAAATTATTTTAAATATTATCAAAAGTATTGGAGTATTTAATTTAATTTTTCAATAAAAAGGGGTTCATGTTTATTTTAAAAATGAAACCTTTTTTTTAAAATATATATAATAATAATAAATTTTAATCAATTATACAAATAGCATGAGTCCTACCAAGGATGAGATTCTATAGAAGTCACAAGTAGTGATTCTTAAGAAATCTCTAGTGAGGAAAATTATTTCAAATATTACCAAAAGTATTGGAGTATTTAATTTAATTTTTCAATAAAAAGGGGTTCATGCTTATTTTCAAAAATGAAATTTTTTAAAATATATATAATAATTTTTATTCAATTATATGAATAATGTGAGCCCTATCGAGAATGAGATTCTATAGAAGTCACAAGTAGCGATTCTTAAGAAATCTTTAGGTGAGGAAAATTATTTCAAATATTACCAAAAGTATTGGTGTATTTGATTTAATTTTTCAATAAAAGTGATTCATGCTTATTTTCAAAAATGAGATTTTCTAAAAATATATATAATAATTTTTTAATCAATTATACAAATAATATGAGCCCTACCGAGGATGAGATTCTATAAAAGTCACAAGTAGTGATTCTTAAGGAATTTCTAAGTGAGGAAAATCATTTCAAATATTATCAAAAGTATTGGAGTATTTGATTTAATTTTTCAATAAAAAGGGGTTCATGTTTATTTTTAGAATGAAAATTTTTAAATATATATAATAGTAATTTCTAACCAAGCATATAATTTTTTTTGTAATAAGCAAATTAAATTTAAGCCAAGATTATTTTATTAAAATTAGAGGATGCCACGTGGTTAGGATGGTACCGTTTTCTAACGGGCATTGTGAGGGTGCTAATCCTTCCTCACACGTAACCGTACTCCTGAACCTAAATCTTGTTTTTGTGGACCAAAATTATCTTTTTAATAAAACTTAATTAATTTTGAGATTTTGTTAAAAAAAAAATTTAGGGTGGCCAATCACACCTAATAAAAAAGATTGGTGGCGACTCCCTTTTTTTTAAATGTTTTCAAAATCGTCGAGAGTTCGAGTCTCCGGACGAAATCGTTACGACAGCTTGGCGACTCCCTTTTTTTTAAATGTTTTCAAAATCGTCGAGCGTTCGAGTCTCCGGACGAAATCATTACGATAATCATATTCATTCAAATTTCAGCATGTTGTAGTCATAACCATGTGAGTATGTCAAAGTGCTGCAACACAAAAGTATTTTATCAATAAAGCAATTACGCGTTTTCACAACGTACCTTTTATCTTTCATATGGTATTGCTCACCAACTTTTTCTTTGAGACAATGTTACTTTTCTTGTCCAAAGAAGAACTTTTTGCTTGAGCGTTGTGCCTATCTCGCGTTTTTTCCGCTTAAGGACTTGTACATTTGGGTTGCTCGTTTCGCACATTTTTCGCTTAAGAACTTATATTTGCCCGTCTCGCACCCTTTTGTGCTTAGGGACTTATGTTTGGCCAGCTTTTACCTCAGTCATTTCTATCTTGTAACACATATACCAACTAATATGTCGCATTAGAAAATGTAGAATATGAATAACTGGCCTTTATTCAAAAATCAAATGATAACAAAGCAATGATAATTACGAAATATTGGAATAAATGGAGAAAGAATAACAATCAATAAAAGAGAAAAGTGCAATGCTTTTATTACTAGTACAACATCAATAAAAGAGAAAAGTACAATGCTTTTATTGCTAGTACAACTTAAGGTGATTGGCATTCTAAGTCTTCGAGATCCTTTTTCCCTGCAAAGTTTTCAGAATGCATGTGCTCGGCCCAATCATCCTTCTAATTCTGTAGGGCCCTTCCCAATTGGCCCCGGAGTTTACCATCTTCTCTATGAGCATTTGTGATGGCTAACTTTCTCAGTACCAAGTCTCCTTCCTGTAATTCTCTGCTCTTAACTTAAGCATTATAATAAGCAGCTATCTGCTGTTAATAGGCGGACAACTTTATCTTCCCCGTGTCCCTTAATTCATCTATTAGATCAAGGTTTTCTCTAAGCCCCTGAGAGTTAATTTCTTAATCATAAGGGATCAGCCTAGGTGATCCAGCTCCGATTTCAACCGAGATGAGGGCCTTAGTTCCATACACCAGATTGAATGGTGTTTCTCCCATCGACCACTTGCTTGTCATTCTATATGCCCATAGACACTTGGGAGTTCATCTACCCATGCTCCCATTGCCTTGTCCAGTCTGGTTTTCAAACCATGCAGTATAGTTCGGTTACTGACTTTGGCCTGCCCATTGGCTTGAGGGTAAGATACAGATTATATTCTTAGCTGGATACTCAGGCCTTTACAAAACTCTCGGAATGCGTCACAATCGAATTGTTTCCCATGATCGACATTTAGCACCCGAGGGATTCCAAAGTGGTAGATAATATCTTTCCATACCATCGCCTCCACTTTTTTTTTTCAAAAATTGTAGCCAAAGGCTTCGCCTCTATCCACTTTGTGAAGTAGTCTGTGGCTACCAGTAAATATTTCCTTTGGCCCGTGCCCAAGGGCAAAGGTCCCAAGATGTCTAGCCCTTACTGCGTGAATGGCGTTGGTTGAAGGTAGACCTGGCAATCTCAGACACGACACAAATACACGACACGAACACAATACGAATAAATGACACAAGATGACACGAGGTTAAATTAAGTAAAATTAATATATGGATATGGTAAAAGCTAAAAATAACATTTTGAGTTTTCCGTGTTGACACGAATTTTGACATGGAATTTTTGTGTTTTACACGACACGAACAGGATTTTACATGACATGAAAACGAATTATGAACACGAATTGTCAGGTCTAGTTGAAGGGTGCTCTGAATGGTTGAGACCGGCGCAGAAGCTATTGGAGCAAACTTCTGGCACTTTTCACATCTTCATACCTTCTCAATGTCATCTCTTTTCAGTGTCGGCCAATAGAATCTCGTATGTAATATCTTCATGGCAAAGGCTCGAGCCTCTAGGTGTTCACCACATATGCCCTCGTGAACTTCAGTTAAGGTATATTCAGCTTGTTGAGGCCCTAAGCATTTTAGCAAGGGCATAGTAAATCCGCGCTCGTAGAGTTCTCTGTTTACCATGGTAAACCTAGAACTTTGCAATTTTAGCCTTCGGGTTTCATCTTTGTTATTGGGGAGTTTGTCCTCCAAAATGTAGTCTTTGATCGGGCTTTTCCAATCACTTCCGATCTCTACTCCACAAACTTCCTCTTCTTCAATACTTGGCTTGGCCAGACATACGATCTTCACTCCTCCTCCTTTCACTCTTCGAGGGGATGCTAATTTTGAAAGGGTATCCGCATGACTATTTTCGGTCTGGTTTATCTGTGTTAACCGGAAGTTCTTGAATGACCACGCCAATAGCTGGACTTTCTACAAATAAGGTACTAAGACTGGCTCTCGTACCTCATATTCGCCATGGAATTGATTCACCACCAACTGTGAATCACCATGAGCCATTAAGTTGCTAACTTCTAACTTCTCAGCAAGTTTCATTCCGGCTATCAAGGCTTCATACTCAGCTACATTATTCAAACTTGGAAAATCAAAGCGTAGGGAATACTCATAGGTTTCCCCTTTAGGCGAAGTTAGCACAATTCCAGCTCCACTATCATCCATACTGCGAGCCCTATCTAGAAATAACTTCCACCAAACTAATTTTGTTTCTTCTTGGGCCTCCTGGCCGGTGCATTCTACAATAAAATATGCCAATGCTTGCCCTTTTATCGCTTGACGAGGCTAAAAGTGTATGTCGTCTTCACTCAGCTCAATTGCCCATTCGGTCAGACGTCCTGAGTGTTCTGGTTTCTGTAGTATTTGTCTCAAAGGCTGATCTGTTAAGACAGTCACCGAGTGAGCCTGGAAGTACGGTCGTAACTTTCGAGTCGCCATCACCAATGATAAAACTATCTTCTCTACTAGGGGGTACCTTGTCTCGGCATCTAGTAATACTTTGCTCACATAGTAGATTGGACAGTCCTTGTCTCCTTCCTTCCTCAATAGGACTGCACTTACAGCCTTCTCTCCTACACCGAGATACATAAGGATTTGGTCTCTAGGTTGTGATCGAGACAATAGTGGCAACTTTTTCAGGTAGTCCTTTAATTCCTCAAAGACATCATTACACTCTTCTGTCCATTTGAAATTCTTTCCAGCCTTTATTGCTTTAAAGAACGGTAGAATCCTTTCAACTGATTTGGACAAAAAGCGATTCAAAGCTGTTATTCTCCCTGTTAGCCTTTGAACTTCTCTAACAGTATTGGGTGGCTTCATGTCCAAAATGGCTTGAACTTTCTCGGGATTAGCTTCTATTCCCTGATTAGTGATCATGAACCCCAAGAATTTTCTCGATTTCACTCCGAATGAGCATTTGTTGGGGTTCAACTTCATCTTATACTGCTGCAACACCTTAAATACCTTCAACATTTTCTCAACATATGACTCTTCTTCTCGGCTTTTGATGACCATGTTATCCACATACGCTTCCATGGTGTTACATAACAAGTCCTTAAACACCTTATTTACCATGTGCTGATATGTTGCCCCCGCATTCTTCAGATCAAAAGGCATTACTCCATAGCAATATGTTCCGCTATCGGTAATGAATGAGGTCTTCTCCTCATCATCTGGATGCATCATGATTTGGTGATACCCTAAAAAGCATCTAAGAAGCTAAGTAATTTGTATCCACAAGTTTCGTCTACCAACTTATCAATTCGAGGTAATGGATATGAATCCTTAAGGCAGGCTTTGTTCAAGTCCATGAAGTCCACACACATTCTCCATTTTCCATTGGCTTTCTTCACCATCACAACGTTAGCCAACCATTCGGGGTAATTAACTTCTCTAATAAACCCCACTTGCAACAACTTCGAGATCTCTTTATTTATGACATGCTGCCTTTCTGGAGCAAAATTTCTCTTCTTTTGCTTGATTGGTTTTGCTCCTGAAACTATATTCAACCGATGACAAGCAACTTCGGGGTCAATCCCAGGCATATGGGCTGGGGTCCATGCAAATACATCAGCATTTTCCTTCAAGCATTGGATTATCTCCTCTTTTGTTTTTTCAGGCAACTGGCTTCCCACATATACCACTCTTTCTTTGTCTTCTTCATCTAATCAGACTGCCTCCATCTCCTTATCAGGCTTTGGCTTAGGCGGTTCTTCGATCGTAAGGGTTTCCTTCCTCTGAATTTCCTTACACGTGGTGGACGCGATTTTACACGTTTTAGCTTTCATTTGGTTTCCCCTTACTTGGCCAACACCGTGAGGAGTAGGGAACTTCATTAACAGATAGAAAGGGTGCACTACTGCCCTCATGTCATTCAGCAACGGTCGCCCGAGTATCATATTATAAGCCACCGATGTTGACTTTATCACCATGAATACTACTTGATGGACAACGCTCCTTAGGTTCTCCCCCAATGTGACAGGTAGTTGAACTTCTCCTACTACTTTTACCTTTTCTCCAGAGAACCCATATAAAGGTGTAGGCAGCGACTTCAGCCTATCTTCTGAGATATTCATTTTCTCAAAGCAGTTCTAGTAAATCAGGTTCACTGAGCTCCCATTGTCAACTAGGATTCGACGACTGGATGCTTTGCTACAACCGCTGAGATCACCATCAGATCATCATGAGGAACAGTAACATCTCCCCTGTCGGCTGGCGTGAAGGTAATGAGCTCCTCTTCCTGCCTCTCCTCCATCACCGAGTTGACCTGATAGGCTTGCCGAGCATAGGACTTTCGAGACGAGGAGGATGTGCCAGCTAACGATTCTCCTCCAAATATCACATTAATAGCTGGCCCTGTGGGCTCATTATCTTCTTCCCGATTCCTTCTGTCCACCCTTCTGTTCTCATTTCTCTTGGTGTCTTCATTTCTTCTCACATTCCCCTGGTTCTCACCTCTTCTATCCCTAGGGTAATTTCCCCTGTTATGCGCAGGATAGTAGCTTCTATTACTCCTCCACACAAATCTGTTTATCTTTCCTTCCTGCGCCAACTTCTCTAACTGATTCATTAACTCCCTACACTTCTCTGTCAAATGTCCATGTGCCGAGTGGTAATCACAGTATGAGTCCAAGTCACGGCCCAGATTCCATGATGCCTTCTTTGGAAGCCATATGAGACCTGACCCCTCGATAGCTGTCAACACCGAAGTTCGAGATTCAGTGAGCAGGGTGTAAGTGGTGTATTTCAGTGTAGGGGCTTTATCAGATTTTCTCGGTTGACTAGAAGATGCCTCAGTGACTTCTCTTCCTCGCTTCCTTCTTTCCCTCTACTCCCCAGTCGATACTATTTTCATCACCTCTTCTTGAGTGATATACTTATTTGCTCGAGAAAGTAAGTCTTAGATTGTGGTTGGCTGGTCTAGTGATAGGGACTCCTGCAATTTCTCAGACCTTGTTCCCTATAACATGGCTACTACAGCTATACCAACTTGTAAATCTTGTACCTCCATAGTGGCGTCTCTAAACCGATCCACATAACTCTTTAACGACTCCTTAACTCCTTGTTTAAGGGTAAGCAAATAAGTTGGCTCTTTTTTTCTCAGGCTATTTACCGTAAATGCCTTAAGGAATTCACTTCACCCTGCACATTATCTCATCCTCCTATCCATGTAGCAACATCAAAGCCTCATAGTTTTGCATATGGTCGTAAGGGTTCGTCTTTCTTGTGTACGCGGTCATCTGCGACATTTTGAACTTTGGGGGCAGTGGTTTTTGCATGATGGCTGCGATGAATGGTACTCTTCTCCTCTAGCTTTCTTTTGCAAACACCAACTTCTTCTCTTCCAACACCTGTTCTATCATTTTTTTCATGTCCACAGGGGGAGCGAGTTGATTTCTATCCCTTTCAGCATGGGACGAATCAGGCAGGTTTTCAACCACTATTTCCTTACCTTTCCTTCGAGGTGTATCTACTCGTGTCATTTGTGTGCACCAGGTGGGGTTAAACTCTGACCCAGCTCCCCAAGTGTTTTGGTCGTCACCACCATTCTTTCCAGCACCTCCGACACCATGTTCTAAGTTAGTACCAGCAAAATTCGACATACTACAGTGATGGGCGGAAGACCCTGTCGTAGCCTCAGCACCTTGTCGCCCGGTACTCTGTCGCCCTACCTCAGGACCCTGTCTCCTAAAACCTGTCGCGGGCCCATGGTCTATCGCCGCCTCATATCCCCACGGAGACCCTGCGACAGGGTTTTCACATCCAATCCCTGCTGCATCTTGTCGATTATGATCATCTCCCACATGAGGCATCTCTTGTGGCAGTGAGGGATCTATCGCCACATGATTAGTCTGTTGCCTAACCACCTGCTACGGCACCCCGTCGCTCATCTCTCCTACGAGGTTTTGTACAGCCGGCGGCAGATTCAACTGTGGAAGAACTCCCTTAAACAGGTCCACCATGGCTTTGAGCGCCTGAGTCGTCTCCTCACTCTGTTGCCTTAGAGCTTCAAACTTTGCCATGGTTACTATCGTTCTCTCCTCTTCCCTGTTCTCCTGGGTTCTCCGGTGAATCGGTTGTTCAGGAGAACTCACAGAGTTCTCATCACTTCCAGCTCTCACATTAGTCGATCTTGTTCTCACCATCTTAGAAGTTTTGATTGGCTTTTAGTACGTTTCCCACAGACGGCGCCAATTGTTGTTGCACAAAACAACAATAAATGCTTGCTGATGTAGATATCTGTCTTTTCTCTCCACATGTCTCCAAGAAGCTTCTGTAAAAACAAGAAAAGTCAGAGGAATGTAGGGGGTGGTTCCCTGCCAAAGATTCTTGAATATTGGGAAACGTAAAAGCTAGAGTTAAAAATTAGCGAATAAAATTGTACATGAAGCCTATTTATAGGTGAATATTATAGAGTAATTACTTGGGGATGATTACGTCTTTTTTATAAGAGTTTGTTTCCAAATGTAACACAAATACCGTTAGTCTCGGGAATGGTGGAAATCTGTCGCCAGCGGGAGACTGTAAAATTGATGCGGCACATGAGAGTGGAAGAAGTCTGTCGCCACACGCGGGAGGATAAATACATGCCACGTGTACAGGCGACAGGTTTTGGGTGATAGACATTTGGACATTTATCATGGCGACAGAGGCCCTGTCGCAAGCGAGAGGGGTCCCATGCTGTCTTGGGCTATCTCTCGCGCGAACATCACGTGGTCCAATAAGCTTCTGTCACGTGGCGGACTCTATGATGTTTGGGCCTTAGCCCAGTGTAAATGGACTTTTGCCATATCAATTATGTTTGATTGTTCGTGTTCATATTCATGCCTCCTTCTCTTGTTGGGCGAGGGTGACTTGTTTCTGCTTTTTTATTTTTTATTTTTGGGCTACGGGTGACTTGATTATGTGGTTAGATGAGTAACGGGTAGTTTGAATGTACAATGATATTGATTTTGGTAAAATAAAAAAATCATTAAAAATATATATTTTTTAATAAAATAACGATAAAAAATTAAAATCAATGGTAGAAATGTAATTTATTTACTTTTTTTTTGTTTTTTACTTATGATCTCATTGCATTGGAGGTGCGGTGAGAATCAAATTAAGCTTAAGGCTTCATTTAGTTTCAAACAAAGCCATTATGCGGTAGAATGAGATTTATTATCATATCACATTTACAATTTTGTTCCTTTTCTCTATTTTTATAATTTTAATGTAATATTTTGAGTAGTCATTTTATTACTTATTTTATCGTTATATTTACGATTAAATTCAATATATCACTATTTGATATTAATCTTATCATCATTATTATTTTTAATCTCACAAAAACTAATAGTATCATCTGAGCCTAAAGTGAAATTTTCCTTTCGATTTAATTTTTCAGGTCCCACTTTAAAATGATTTTTTTGTGTTATTAATCAAATGAGATTAGATATTGTGATGAATACCAACCAACTCCCAGTGGACGACGGAGTTGCTTTTTTTGCTTTTCTTTTTCTTTTAAATGAATATATGAGGTAAAATTAAAATTTTATATTGATTAATCATTTTGGTAGCAGCCTCGGCCTCAGCCTGGCTCCGGCGTGAAGCAAGAAAATGGAGGAGGGAAGTTTTTAGTCTGGGTCCCGCTTCCTCAAGTGACAGAAGCATCTATCAGTTTCTATGCTTCACAACCACTCGCTCAACGCGCGTCACCACCAATCTTCTCATTTTAAAACGAGAAATTTTACACGCTCCTACGCGCCTTCTTTTCTTTTTATGTCAAGAATTGGAGGGGAGTGACTCCTGTCAGAGACTCACAGTCGTAACGCCGTTTTCAGAAAACCCTTAAACGACACCGTTATAAATGCCAGAAGTTACTAAAACGACGTTTGTATCGACACTGTTAAAATTTGGGTTTAACGAAATCGAACCAAGCCAAACCTATAACCGAAAAGCAAAAAGAAGAAAGTAAAGCTAATGTTATATATATATATATCTGTGTTTTTCGCTTTTACCTAAGACTGTTGTCTCTCTGTCTGTCTGTCTGTCTGTCACACCGTCACACATGGTTTGGAGTTCAGACATTTCATTTTTCTCAAGTTTAGACTTTAGTTAATGAAAGATAAAATTTTATTTTCTCACTCAATTCCCAAGACTTTGCCCTTCTAATCAAAATCTCATGCTTTCTTGCCTCCTTCCGTCCCCTTTATTTAGGGTTTTTCTTTCGGTTATTTTTTCCCTGGAACCACAAAACAAACAGTACAAACAAAGTGAAAAATAAAGGAAAAAAATACCGTAAACAAGCTTTACAAAATTATAAAAAAAATAAAAATTATCTTTATGTTAACTTAAATGCCGGGAAATCCATGCGAATCGAGTTTCGGAGAGCTGAATTCCCTGCTTTGAAAGCTATTTATCTTTGTTAATTAAGTTCTCAAGTGACAGCGTTTTTTTCCCTCTTTTTTTTTTTTTACTTTTTTAGTTTTTTGGGGTTTAAATCGGAGTGAAAGGGAGATCTCGGGGGATAGTTTTATTCAACGAAGGATCGAGCATTGGTGTAATGGTAATTAAGATTTATTGTAAAGAGAAGAGAGAATCGTGGTCTCCACAATGCATTTCGCTAAGCTCGATGACTCTCCCATGTTTCGCAAGCAGGTTATTCTCTCTCTCTTGCTTCTCTTTATTTCGTACCTCGTGTTCGAGCTGGAAGGGAGATGGATACATTGTAGATTTATATATAGCTTTTAATTCTTTACTTATTTAGCTGAATTATTTCAGGTTTCATACTTTGATTGCCATTTCCGTAAACTTCAGTGCTCTGCTTGCGTTTGGTTGTTGAAGAAAAATAAAAAAAAAGTGAAACGAGGACCTTTTGTCATCCTAATTTTGTTCTTCTGATTTTTAAGCTAACTAAACGAAGCATAAGCAACAGCTTTTGGCTGCTTCAGAAAATTTAGCTACACCAGTGGTAGTTTTTGTGTAATTAGAGTTTTGTAGATTTGGTAAAGTTTTTTTTTTTTTTTTAAAGACAGTTGGATTATGTGCAAAGTTCAGTAGTTAGCTTGATGAACATTATCCATAATTGGTGGGTTTGAAAGACTGATTATAATATATAGGCTGATCTTTGATCTCTCCATGGTTTGTAAGTTGTGTTATTTGAAAACCTTGGGCTTTGATTTTTCAGATGACCTGTTATGCTCTTAATTTAGAGTTAATTAAGTTCCATTTATGAATGCAAAGAGATAAGAATGAAATTGGGTTGGAAGAATGGAATAATTACTTCAGAGTCTAATTGTTTCTTCTGAAGTTTTCGTCCTTCAAATATCTTTGTCAAGTGCCAATCTCACATCCACATTTGCCTTGGTAAATGCTGATTGTACATTGTGGTGGGATGGAGTATCTGATTTTGCTTCAAGACAGTCTTTCCCCTCAGAATTATGCATGGTTATACTCAGAACATATTGTGACTCTAATTTCTCATGGATTTTGAAATGTTCTTTTGCCGATTTGAGGATCATTGTTTGGATATGTTCTGTAATTTTAAGACATTCCTGTTGTTTCTTTGCTGCCAATTCAATAATGGTTGTGGTGTTTTCCCATTAATTTTCATTTTAAGTTTCAAAGTAAAGTACTTGATTTCTTATTATGTTAACTTTGTGTTCTACACATAGTTACCTACTATTGGTCTGATGGACACTAATGAGGGATTTACGAGACATTATATCTATTTTGTTACTTGTGGACCATGTATTGATAATTTATTTATTTTATTTGGTGAGACAGATACAAAGCATGGAGGAAAGTGCCGAGTTGTTACGGGAGAGAAGCTTAAGGTTTTATAAAGGATGTCGAAAATACACGTATGTCTAGATCATCAAATGAATCTATGAATCTACTAATTGTTTTAATTAAGCAAGATTCCTTTTTGCCCAATGAAAGATACGTATGAGAATGTAACATGGTCAAGTGTCAGTTATGTAAATTAATTGTCATAACCTTTGTTTGTTCTTAAGTTTCATCTAGTTTGTGGAAGTCTAATATTTTTTAAACATTGTTCCGTACATGTGGGCAAGCATCTGAAACAAAAACTGAATGCAACCTTGCATTATAACAAAAACTTCAATGTTCATAGATGCATTATTTATTCTTCTTTGGTACTTGACCCTCAAATAATAGATGGAAACTGTGTTAGGTCCACGCTTGTTTTTTACTCAAGGATGCCAGATACTTGTGAATTTCCTAACTGTTATCATAAAACTAGCTATATAATTGTAGGGCTCAACTGGAATAGATTTGTATTCTTTTTTTTATGCTTTTTCCTTGGTTTCTTCCTCCGAAGTGGGAGGGTGTGTGCGGGCATTGCTACTGCTTGCTATTGTGGACATGAGTTTGTGAAATATTCATTTGCATAACCTTTTTTCTGATTGCAGAGAAGGGCTTGGGGAGGGATATGATGGGGACATTGCTTTTGCAAGTGCCCTTGAAATGTTTGGTGGGGGGCATAACGACCCGCTTAGTGTGGCTTTTGGAGGTATGTATTTTTTCAATATTTGTTCTTAAATTGTTTATCGTAAGTGCTCGAATATTGGTTGATAAATGTGCACCATGAAGTGATTGGTTAGTCTTAATTGGTAGTAGCTTTGTTGTTGTTGCTTTGATGGTTCTTCCTATTGTAATAGTTGTTGGGTTAATCTTCATAAGATGTTCAAAAGCCGTCTCATTACTTTCTCATTTTGTTTTTCATTTCTGATATCCCATGAAGATTATCTTCTGGCCTGATTAGGATTTTTATGGCACCATAGCGGTTATTTAACCCTTTTCGCCTTCTTTAGGGCCTGTTATGACCAAGTTTACCATAGCATTGAGAGAAATTGGGACATACAAGGAACTTCTTCGATCCCAGGTAAATTTGTGAAGTATCTTGTTTAGTATGAATATCAAATTTATTACTGAGGAGTGAGGACCTCAGATAATTGACTTAGGTTGAATTCTATTCTTTAATATTCTCCAACTGCTTCTGCAAGCATACTAACTGAAGATTGATAATCTCATAGAAATTTCAGTAGTAAATAATTGTTGATTAATTTCTTAATGATATTAAAAAATGCAATGCACAACATTTTTGAAAATTGACATGATGTTAATTTTTAGATCTTTCTTTTGGACATTGTGAGAATGAAAAAACTATGTTGAACTTCAACACTGTATATAGTTTATTGTCCTATCATATTAACTTACAATAATATTAATAACTATAAACTGCGTTCTTTTCTTTCTCAGGTTGAAAATGAGCTAAATGAAAGATTGCTGCAATTTGTCAATTTTGATTTACTTGACGTCAAGGTAACCACCAGTTCTTGCATTTGAGATTTATGCAGCCCTATAAAGTTGAGAGGATATGGAATGGAACTAGCTAAAAGCTGGGTAGCCCTAATAACTCTTGCTATGTAAAACAGTATTGTTAAGAGAAAATTAGGTTATTTTTTCGCTCAGCTATAGGTTCATACAACGTTTAATAATCTGTGTATCATTCTAGATCATCTATTGTATTTGTTTATCTTCTGGTGCAGGAAGCACGTAAGCACTTTGACAAGGCTAGTCTCACTTATGACCAGGTGCTTTGAGGCTAAATTTATTTTTCTAATGCAATTTATTGGCTTGATGTTATTAATGTTTCTTGAATGTAATGTTATATGTTTTGAGTTTGTTTAAAATCAAATTCAGAGTTATTTTATACCAGCTCAAATAATCTTGCAGGCTCGTGAAAAGTTTCTTTCACTGAGAAAAAGTACGAAGAGTGATATTGCCAATGTTTTGGAAGAGGTATCTTGCAAAATGGCTTGATGGTTTCTAATTTCATGCCTACATAGCTATCATATTGATGAAGATTCCCTACATACTCTGACACAGTTGGATTTATTCCAGGAACTTCATAATGCAAGGTCGACATTTGAGCAAGCTCGTTTTAATCTAGTGAGTGACTTTCTTGCAGATCATTTTCTAAATTGATGTTGGTGTGATATTTCAGATGCAGTTCAAGACATGTTATTAGAATACTGTGGTTTATGATTATAGGTGAGTGCTCTTTCAAATGTTGAAGCAAAAAAGAGATTTGAGTTTCTGGAAGCTGTCAGTGGGACTATGGATGCGCATCTTCGTTACTTCAAACAGGTGATTACATAGCAGAACTTTTCAATTTCTTTGGCATGTTTTCTACCACATACATGATGCATTGCTTCATATGAATTTTTTTCGTTTGTAGGGATATGAATTATTGCATCAAATGGAGCCATATATTAATCAGGTTTGTCATCATGAGTTTCTTCTAGACTGAGACAAAAAAACTCCTCTGAATTAGCTCTCTTTTCTTCATCCTTTTGTTTTGCACAAATGAAGAAGAAAAATAATATTCCTACACTGAATGCAATATCAGTTTTTTGAAGACTAGTCATAGCATGTTATAAGATCCTAATTTATAGTTGGATGGACTTTGAAGCAAACCAAAGCAAAAAGAAAAAAATGTATCTTTGTCATTATTGATAATTCCTACATTTGTGATTTCACTATGCTATATATTGTGTGCCATTGAAATACACGTCCTGCAGGTCTTGACCTATGCACGGCAATCAAGGGAAAGATCTAACTATGAGCAGGCAGCTTTGAATGAAAGAATGCAGGAGTACAAAAGGCAGGTTGACAGAGAGAGTAGATGGTCTTCTAATGGTTCTAATGGATCTCCTAATGGAGATGGTATACAAGCAATAGGTAGAAGTTCACATAAAATGATAGAGGCAGTTATGCAATCTGCTGCAAAGGGAAAGGTTTAGAGAAGATTTTATCTCAGAGCTCTGTTTGTCAGATTTTATTAGTCATGTTGATGCTTTTGCATTTGCGAAGCTGTCTATCTGCATCTAAATCTGAAAAATATTCCTCCAGGTTCAAACCATTCGACAAGGCTATCTCTCAAAACGTTCATCAAACTTGAGAGGTGACTGGAAAAGAAGATTTTTTGTCCTTGATAGCCGAGGGATGCTGTATTACTACCGCAAGCAGTGTAGCAAATCATCTGTAAGATTCTTGTGCTCTCCCCCTTTTGGTAAAAAATGAGAATCAGGGTGCTTGAATTTCATTTTTTTTGGATCAATGCTCTATTATACCCTTATAATTTTTCTTGGCGTATTAATAGGGGTCTGGCAGTCAGCTTTCTGGTCAGAGAAATAGCTCTGAGCTTGGATCTGGATTATTTGGTCGGTGGCTTTCTTCTCATTATCATGGTGGTGTACACGATGAAAAATCTGTTGCCCATCACACAGTGAACCTACTTACTTCAACTATTAAAGTTGATGCTGACCAGTCAGATTTGAGGTTTTGTTTTAGGATAATTTCTCCAACAAAGAATTACACTTTGCAGGTACGACCTAGGTGTAGGCTTTGTTTCTAATTAGTGGTTGACTTATATCTATCTATTTAGGGTTTGTATATGATGCACTGATAGTATATAGTTTTTAGACACTGTCAATTCATCAAAGGTTGACACCTCATTAATTGGCAAATTAAAAAATATGCTAAGCCTTTAAAAGTAAATATAAATAAATTTTTTTAATTTGCTCATGAAGGCATATTGATGAGGTGTCAATCTCTGGTGCATTGACAGTATATAAAAACTATACGTTGTTAGTGCATTATATATAAATCCATCTATTTATGATATTTCTGGGATCAACCTATTGACTAATCATTGTGCCAAAAATCTTGCACTTGTTTAGGATTAAGGATTATTAATTGGCATTGATCTTCAATAATGTTTGCTTGTGCTTGTCGGTGCAGGCAGAGAGCGCATTAGATCAAATGGATTGGATTGAAAAGATAACTGGGGTTATTGCTTCATTACTTAGTTCTCAGGGTCCTGAGAGGGTAATTATTAAAGATGTAGCATGATTTTTGCTTGTTGATTTTTTTATTGGTATATTGACAATTATACTCCAATATGTTTCAGTGTCTTTCTGCGAGTCCCATGGGAAGTGGTCATCATCGATCTGCCAGTGAGAGTAGTTCATTTGAAAGTTCTGATTTTGATCATACTGCTGTTGAAGAGTATACTTGTGAGAGAAACCTTGTTGGCGGACATAATGAACGCCAATCAAGAGCTTCACAACATCAAAGGTCCTGTCTAAAAAATGAAAAGCCAATTGATGTACTGCGAAGAGTATGTGGGAATGATAAATGTGCAGATTGTGGTGCCCTTGAACCTGATTGGGCATCTTTGAATCTAGGTGTTCTTGTTTGTATTGAATGTTCTGGTGTTCACCGTAATCTTGGTGTTCACATATCAAAGGTAAATTGATTAAATTATATATGACCTTTTCATCCATCCCTTTATGATAATCCTGCCTCTCTTAAAATAATGTATTTTATAGATCTTTACACTTTTTCTTTAATTTTCATGTTTTTAAAGGATTTATGGTTCTCAGTAATGAATATTGTAGTACAAATAGGATGAAAAGTTCTATCTACTATTGATTGGATTTAGGAATTTGAGAATGAGGGAATAGTTAGTCTCTTGCTTGTTAGAGTTTCTATTAGTTGTTTCTATGGACTATACTGGTTTTTGCTGAAATGAATTCTTTTAGCTGGATAAAATCCTCCTGCTAATGGTATTAATGTTGCTTCCTCATTTATGTAGCTCTTAAAATTTTGTTGGTTCATATTTCAGGTTAGGTCACTTACTCTTGATGTAAAAGTATGGGAGCCTTCTGTAATAAGTTTGTTTCAATCTCTGGGCAACGCCTTTGCTAACTCAGTTTGGGAGGAATTGCTGCATTCAAGAAGTGCTTTCCATGTCGATCTTACCCTCACGGGGTAAAGTATTTTTTTTCATTATTAAACATAAGGTACATGATATTTAAAACAAATTTGATTCTCTTGCTGTTTGTCACTAACACTCATTCTTCTGGTGATGAAGCTTTTACAAGTCCGATAAACCACAGCTTCTTCTCACGGGCAAACCATGTCATTCTGATTCTATATCTGTAAAGGAGAAGTTCATTCATGCAAAGGTTTAGCATTTTTCCTTCCCGTCTTTACATTTTTATTATTGAGATGGTTGCATACGGGTTAATCTAGATCATCTTGTCTACATTTTCTTGGAAAGTTTCATAATTGGATTTTAATTATGACTCACAAAGCAAACATATGCATGATATCAGATATAATTTAGATTTTGTTGGGTTTGCTGGACAATATTAATTCTAGAACTAAAACAAAGCAAATAATTAACTGTGACCACTTCGACTTAAATTTAACAAATGAGTTGTCATCGACTTGGAAGATTTGCAATCTACTTTGAATGCCACTTGTACCCTCTGTGTTTTTGTTTTGTTCTTTTTTCTTTTATGTCTGAAACATAGGCAAAAGGTCATGTTGTGGATTGAGTGGAATCCTAGACCATCTTCTGCACATTAACTCCAATCAACACATCATTGGTGCTGTGCTTTAAATTTGATGATTCATGAAAGTCTCAGAATATTCTCAGGCTTAAAAATATAATGTATTTTAAAAAAATTAGAATTATTCGACATGTGTAAACAATTGAAAAAAATTCTGTTTTCTTTTTATCTCAGTATGCAGAAAAGCTTTTTATTCGCAAGCCGAAAGACAAGCAACATCCTCATTCAATGGCACAACAGATATGGGAGGGTGTTCGTGCCAATGATAAGAAGGCTGTATACCGTTATATTGTTAATTGTGAAGCAGATGTGAATGCAGTGTATGAACAATCTTCTGGGTCTTCGTTAACCCTTGCAAAAGTGATGCTACTGCAAGAACATGCAAATATTGATAACAACTCCAGTTACATAACAGGAGATTCATCAGACAGATCCTCTGCTAGCTCTTTCAACTTGGTGGGTAGCAGTGAGGGCCAAAACATGGACGATTTGGATGGTTGCACCCTACTTCACCTTGCCTGTGAAACTGCAGACATTGGCATGCTTGAACTTCTATTACAATATGGAGCAAATATAAATGCAATGGATTCAAGAGGGCAAACACCACTTCATCGATGTATTCTCAAAGGCAAGGCTGCACTTGCTAAATTACTCCTTGCCAGGTGATTTGAGGATCCTTGCTACATAATGGTTACATTTGCATTGTGTTCATAGCAGTTTTCTTGCATTTGAATTATTGTTGCATTTGAATTATTGTTTTAATATGGCGCTTATTTGCATACTGGAGTAGATTACTCATCTACATAGCTTTTTTATCTCTCTTTTTATCTTTACACACCATTGATTTAGCCCTATTTGGAATGTTACCAAAATTTCTCATGGTTTTTTGCAGGGGAGCAGATGCGCAGGTGTTAAATAGGGAAGGTAAAACCCCTCTTGAGCTTGTAGTGGAGTCTGATTTCGATGACAGTGAAGTCCTTGCTTTATTATCGGACTCAAACGGTTAACTTCTGTGGAAAATTCGAAATATGAATCGAGCCTGAAGTGTGAAATTTGAAAAATGTATTCGTTTTTTCTTTTTTTTTTGGTGTAATTATTATATCTATATATTCAAGAGCTGATTCTAATTGAAATGGATGTTGCAAGTGTTTGGGGAGGGTGGTTTGAGGAGAGTGGTAGGTTGTGCTTGCCTGCCCCACTGGCATATGTAATGCTGTAAGGTTTGGTTTAGATGCGACAGGCAAAGTAATGCAATGTGTTGTGTTTATTAGTTTGTTCCAGTGAGGATTAGATTTTAGGGCAATTCTGTGCTTGTACATTTGTTTGTGTGCTTTCTTGTGATCGTAATTTTATTGTTTGGATGCACATGAAAGAGAATTTATGCATTTTCTCTTCTCTTCCCCTACCATTTAACTTTATGCCAACTTCTCTTTGGAGGTGACGAGGGGTGTTTTAGGGATAAGGGTAATTCAGTCTTTCATCTCGGGCTGACACAGAGGATTGATAAAATGTGTCAGCAAGAGGCGTGATCGTGACAGTCACGATCTCATGCTAATCTTGGTATAAGATATCCAAGTCAGTGCTTGATACGTTGACTTGGATACATTGTAACGTGTTTAGGACTGCACCTGATATGCTAACCTGACCCGCCTTCATCATTACTTGAGTAATCAACACTTGAAAAGAGAGTTTTAGGGGAGAAAGTAATCTTGGCTATCTGCCAACTTGTAATGCTAGTTGGCCAACTTAGGTTCGTCCTATTCGGCTATAACTGGACAGCTTGGATCGATAGCTCCATGTCAACCTTGTGACGCACCTTGGCCTATAAATATCATCTTGATGCATGAGTAAAGGGTAGAAGAAAAAATTAAACTTGAAGAAAACTCTACCACTCTCCAACATACCCTTGAAGAGCTTTCCTTAACATCAACATTTGATGCACCAGGTAGGGGGCATTTTTCTTTGTTGATGTAGAGGATGGCCCCGAGAAGGAGAACGACCGAAGAAGAGGAGCCAGTCACCCCAGCTAGTCCGAAAACCATCCATGATGACCAACCCAGCAGAAGGTCGTCACTCACTATTGAGCAATTCGAACAACTCACCAAACTAAAAAACCTCACTGAACTAGTCAAAGCACACATTTTCACCCTTTCTCCAGTCCAAAGCAACCATCAAGAAACGACACCGACCAACTTTCGTCCTCCCTTCCATCACCACCACTAGAAGAAGAGGTAAATGCTAGCTCTTCTTTCAAACTAGAAATCAGGGAAAAAACCAAGTCCAAGGTTCAACAAAACCATTCCACCAAAAACCCACGGAGCTCTTTTTTCGCGACTTTTACAATGGAAAACAAAACCTGCGACCAGCTTGAAGCCAGAATGGAAGCTATGGAAAAGCAGATTCAAGATAAGGCACAAAATCATGTAGATGAATTGAGAATGCTAGAAACCTCGCTGTTCTAGAAGGAAATTGACAAAGCCCAGTTGCCGACAGGATTTCGAATGCCTGTAATTGAGGCGAACGATGGTACTTCCGACACCTTTGATCATTAAGAACTTTTTCGCGTTAACATGTCTATACAGGGAGCGGATGACCCTTTGATGTGCGAGGCATTTTTGGCGACTTTAAAGGGAGCAGCTCAGGCTTGGTACTTTGGGCTGATACCCCAATCAATATGCTCCTTCAAAGAGCTCGAACGGTCCTTCCTTACTCACTTTATCAACAGTCGCTGAGCTAAGAAAACAACTCTTAGCCTTATGGCGGTCAAGCAAAGGCTGGAAGAGTCCTTGAGGGAATATGTTACGAGGTTCAACGTTGTAGCCTTGCAAGTCAAGGATCTAGAACAATCTGTGGCAATGGCTGGCCTAATGAATGGCTTGACAGAGAATGAGTTCCACTTCAAATTCTCCCTCTTTAGACCCCACAAAAAGCCGACCTAAGCTCTTACATCGTGTTGAAAAGTACATCAATGCCGAGGAAACAATGACTTCCAGGCTGGGTAACGAGGAAGAGAAAGAAGAACCTCGGAGCTATAGAAAAAAGAGGGTAGAGGTCAAGAAAGACTGCGGGGGAAAAAATTTAACAAGGCCAGTGGGTATCCGACCAAGAAAGCCCAAAGATGAGGGGCTACGACGCTTACACACCCTTGAACACCAGGGAAAGGATACTAATGCAAATCGAAAGAGACCCGCAGTTAAAATGGTCGAAGCCAATGAGGCCGAACCCCCAAAGGCCTAAAAATAAGAGGTGTGCATTCCATCGAGAGTACAGTCATTCAACCAAAGAATGCATTAACCTCATGAATGAAATCGAAAGCCTCGCAAGGAAAGGCCGTTTGAAAGGATTTGTCTTGAATGACGTAAGAAAAGAATTTGAAAGAGGAAGACGTTAGGCGGGAAATCGTAACACACACAACGGTCGACCTAGGTACAAGGCGACTCGAACTGGCAACGAAGCCAACGGTAAAAATACCAAGCTGTGTCACCCTGAAGATAATTAGAGAGAAGAGGTGAACAACCAAACCACGGTGGGAATCATCCATGTGATCACCAATAGCGCACCAAGCTCAGCAAAAAAGAAACCAGACCGGGCTACAGTGATGACAGTCGGGTCCTTAGCCAAAAAGTCGAAGTCATGGAAGGATGAACCTGTTTCCTTCTCCAGTGCAGATCTACAGGGTATTGAGTTCCCACACGACGATGCCATCGTGATCAGCGCAGTCATCTATAATCACGTGGTGAGAAGGGTCTACTTCGACAATGGAAGTGTCAGCGATGTCTTGTATCATGAGGCAATGAGAAACATGGGGATCACGAAAGACAAGCTCAAGTTGTACCTGACACCCCTAGTGGGATTCAGGAATGAGCAGGTCCCAATGATAGGCACAATTACTCTCCCACTCACTCTAGGCACGGAACCGATGGCGATAATAGCGATGGTGGAATTCATGGTGGTAAAAATCCCCTCAGCATATAATGCGATTTTAGGGAGACCTAACCAAATGAAGATGGGAATGGTCGGATCTGTGCCACATTTGAAGTTAAAATTCCCCACACCCAACGGGATAGGCGAAGTCCGAGGAGAAGAAACCCTAGCTCGAAAATGTTACTTAACAGCTCAAAAGGTAAAAAGGCAAGGTAACGAAACCCTTGCTATCGAAATCCCAGATCAAAGGCTTGATCTAGACTTGAGCCGACCTGAACCAGCAGATGAACTGATCAACATCCCATTTGATGCTAATAGCCTAGACAAATCCATGTTGATAAGTTCTAGGCTTGAAGAAAAGGAAGAACTCATATAGTTAGTAAGGAGAAACGCCGACCTTTTCACATGGAAACCAGGGGACATGCCCGTTATAAGTCCCGATGACATGGTGCATCGCCTTAATGTTGACTCGAAAGTAAAACCAGTCCAGCAGAGGAAAAAGGTGCTTTGCACTGGAACGACAGGAAGCCATCAATGAAGAAGTGTCCAAGCTCCTGGAAGCGGGGTTCATTAGGGAAGCTTATTATCCCGAGTGGCTCGCGAACATGGTGATGGTAAAGAAACATAATGGGAAATGGAGAATGTGCGTAGACTTTACCGACCTAAACAAAGTGTGCCCAAAGGACAGCTTCCCCCTGCCTAGCATAGATAGGCTAGTAGACAACAGCGCGGAGCACGGACTACTCAGTTTCATGGATGCCTACTCCGGGTGCAACCAAATCAGAATGCTTGAGGAAGACGAGGAAAAAACATCTTTCGTGACACAGAGAGGGCTATACTGTTACTGACTCATGCCTTTTGGCTTGAAAAATGCTGGAGCCACCTACTAGAGATTGGTAAACAAGATTTTCAAAAAATAGATCGGGCGAAGCATGGAGGTATATGTCAACGATATGATCGTCAAAAGCTCTATCGTGGAGAAACACTTGCAAGACTTGGAGGAAGCATTTCAAACCCTGAGAAAACATAACATGAGACTCAATCCAGCAAAGTGTGCCTTCGGAGTCACCTTGGGAAAATTCTTGCGATTTATGGTAAATCAAAGGGGGCTTGAGGCAAACCCCGAGAAAGTACAAGCCATTATAGAAATGAAGGCGTCGACCTCCATCAAGGAAGTTTAAAGGCTAACAAGAAGAATAGCTGCCCTAAGTAGATTCATGTCCAGATCGGCAGATAGGTGCCTCCCATTCTTTAAAGCCCTGAAGGATGCACGGAGATTCCAATGGACCGAACGATGCCAAAACTCCTTCGAGGAGCTGAAGAACTTCCTCTCTTCCCTACCAATTTTATCAAGGCCTAGAACTGGAGAAACTTGATTCGTTTATCTAACAGCCACGGACCAAGCTGTAAGCTCGGCTTTGATAAGGGAGGAATTAGGCACCCAAAGGCTGGTGTATTTTACAAGCCAAGTGCTGCAAGGAGATGAACTAAATTACTAGAAGATTGAGAAATTGGCCTACGCGCTAATAACCTCGACAAGAAAACTAAGGCCTTACTTCCAATCGCACTCAATCGTAGTACTGACTGACCAGCCACTCAGGTAGGTCCTGCAGAAGCTCGAGCTATCAGGGAGATTAATCAAGTGGGTTGTCGAGCTCAGTGAATTTAACTTGCAATTCCAGCCTAGATCTGCCCTCAAATCCAAAGTATTGGCAGATTTCATGGTTGAATGCATCACCACATAAAAGGAAGAAGGAAGTGATAAGGAACAAATAGATAAAGAAAAAGTATTGAAACTTTATGTTGACGAGTAGGCGAACAACAAAGGAAGTGGAGCCGGGCTTATCCTGGTCAATCCGGAAGGTATAAGAATCCAATACGCTTTAAGATTCAACTTCAAAGCGTCAAATAATGAAGCCGAATACGAGGCCCTACTCACCGGCCTTAAGCTAGCCAAGGAACTGAAGGTGGATGAGCTACTTGTGCACAGTGGCTCCCAGCTAGTGGTTAATCAAGTCAGTAGAGAATTCGAAGCGAGAGGCAAAGTCATTGCTAAATACTTGGAAAAGGTTAAGGACCTTTTGGGCAGCTTCAAAAATTGTGAGAAAAAAGAATCTCGAGATCGAAAAATGTCTTGGTTGACTCCTTATCCAGGTTAGCTACAAGAGGCGAGACTGATCTAGTAAAGCATGTCGTAGAAGACGTAGCCCATAAAAGCATCGACATGGGAGAAGAGGTCGGTCAAATCCAAGAAGAAACCGAAACGTGGATGACCCCCCTCATCAAGTACCTCGCCATAGGAGAAGTGTTGGAGGATAAGAATCAGGCCAAAATCATACGGCACAAGGCTCCGAGATACACCCTTTTGGAAGACAAGCTGTACAGGAGGTCCTTTAGTCTGCCATATCTAAAATGTTTAAGCCCGGTTAGGGCGAATTACGCTTTGAGAGAAGTCCACGAGGGAATCTGTAGAAACCACCTCGGACCTCGGGCTATTGGGCATAAAATCCTCAGGAAAGGGTACTATTGGCCCACGATCCATAGGGATCCAATAGAGCTGGTTAAAAAATGTGAAAGTGCCAAAGGTTTGCCCCAATACAACATCTCCTTTTAACGACCTCACTTCAATAACGAGTCCCTGGCCCTTTATGCTCTAGGGAATGGACATGCTCGGATTATTCCCAGTAGCCTCGGGACAAAGGAAGTTTGTCTTAGTAGCTATGGACTACTTCATTAAATGGGTAGAGGCTAAGGCCTTGGCGACAACAACTGAAAAGTAAGTGAAAAACTTTTGCTGGAAAAACTTGGTTTGCAGATTCGGACTGCCGAAGGCTATCATCATGGACAATGGAAGGCAATTTGACAACTTGACGTTCAAAGGATGGTGCAAAGACTTAGGTATCAACTTGCGATTCACCTCAGTCGCCCAGCCTCAAGCCAATGGATAGGCCGAAGCCACCAATTGAGTTATTTTAGAAGCCTTGAAGAAAAAACTCGATGAAGCTAAGGGAAGCTGGCCGGATGAGCTGCCTGAAGTTTTATGGGCGCTAAGGACAACCACAAAAGTCCCCACAGGCGAAACCCTTTTCAACCTAGCCTTTGGGACTGAAGCTGTTGTGCCCATGGAAATTGGGTTGCCAAGTCTAAGAGTAGAACTAGACATTGAGGCAGGGAATGAGGAGGCCTTGAGGAACAACTTAGATTTGATGGAAGAACAAAGGGATCAAGCTCTAGTTACCATGGCCGCATATCAACAAAGAGTGGTCAGGTATCACAACAAGAAGGTTAGGCCAAAAACCATCAAGAAAGGTGACCTCGTCCTATGAAAGGTCGAATCCTCGGGGAACAACCGAGATGGGGGGAAGCTAGCCCCCAACTGGGAAGGCCTGTATGTCGTTAAGGAAGTGATAAGAACTGGATCATTCAAGCTACAGGACTTGGACGGAAAAGAAGAATCGAAGACGTGGAACGCGGAGAATTTGAGGAGTTACTATCAGCGAAAACGACCTTGGCTCGACTTTTGTAAAATTACCTTGGCTTAACTTCTGTTCAAAATAGTTTTGCTATCCGAGCTACTTTGAACTACCTCGGCACACTGATGTTTTTGTAATCCAAGTTATTTTTATCTTGGCCCATCCACGGGACCGATCTAACATGTAATGAAGCTTTTACTTAAGCAATTAAGCCTGTGCTTTTGAACATTGAAGAACGAATGGATATATACATCTTTTGACCAAACAAAAATTTTAACTCGTAAAGAAATAGAAGTAACTCGAGCTAAATAAAGTATCCAAGAAAAAAGGATAATGTCATTAACACATAATCCTTTACAAAACGTCCATTACAATGAAAACAAAAGAAAACTAACATAAAAACATGAAACATAAAACAAACTGTAAGTCGTAAAACATAAAAAGATCAATCCCCCAGATCAGCTGTGTAACAGTCCAAATGTAAAGTAAGTAACACTTTTTATACATAAATTACGATTGGGCTGTCTGTGATGCCTTTAACACTTGAATAGTAACAGTAATAAATGGTAAACATTGATTCAGTTAATAAATTTGGAATATGAAAATTTTCAATATTCTTTTACACTTTACATCCCCTGTTCATACTTTACATCCCCTATTCCTACATTACAATTTAAGTAGTACTATACAATTTTTCTGAAAGCATAAAAGAAAGGACATATACCTCCCAGTCTAACCCAAGAAGTTTCGGTAACTAGATTTCAATCGATCCTCTAATGAATACCCCTTTTTATTCTCTTTTAATATCCTGTGGAGTTGGAAAATAAAGGGGTGAGCGAAACGTGCTCAGTAAGAGACATCTATATGAAAATTGATATAACGTAACCTATATGCAATTTTTCATAAAACGAATATTTATAGGCAAACGTGAATTTAAAATATGAATAAAATATGGCACGATCTACTCGGAATGATACTATAGTGGGTTGGGTAACCAGGTGGAGCATGGAAGGTACTTTGGAGTACCTATGATGTTCCGATATCCAAAGCCACTGTAGGGAATTTATTTAATTTAATTAAATCACAAATTTAATATAAATTCAATATATTGCAAAACATAATTTATAAAACATCAGAAATCGAATAAATTCTCCGTAAACATTTTAAATTGTAATCATGTCAATTTTCCAACATCTAAATCGAATAACACTTTCACAAAGTAGATTATTCATATCAGAAAGCATATCTTACGAATGAATCAAGTCCAGATATATAAATCAAACTGGGAGTGCCTAGATCTAAGTTAGCCAGGGATTTACCACCTTAGAATAATTTTAATGAAGACTAAGCTACACCCAATAGACACATACACTAAAATAGACATATGGCCATAGTCAGAGGGGGGGATACAGTGAAAGCACTAGCCAAGTGTCCCTTGTGGGAGCTAAAAGACTGGGCTAAAGTCAAGAGCAATCAGAACAGAATGAAAATGCATGTACCTGAAGGTAGCAAGAGGCCAACAATCTCTAAACATTTAAATAAATACTTTCCATAACAGTTTACGGAGAATAGGGTATGGAACATATCATAAATATATTCATAAAATCAATTCCATTAATTCAATAATTTCAAACATATAAAATATCCTCAAACTTAAATCAATATATGATCTTCCAAAAATTATTTATTTAAAGTCCATAAAATATACAAGCATATTCAAACATTTATAAATGATACAATACCATAAAAACATTTTAATTGTTGAATTTGTGATTTAATGTTTATTAAACCATTTTCAATTATTTATAATTTGGATCCTTAAATTTGATTTTATCAATATTTCCAAAATTTTGATATTAAAGCCAAAACTTCATGGATTTCATAAATTAGGGGTTTTTGGCTAGAATAGAAAATTTTCGGCAGCATAACGGTTTATTCAAACCTAACCCCTCCTGCATAAAATCCAGCTTCCAAACCATAGATTACAGTTCCAAAATTCAACCCAAAATATTCATTTAAATTCCATAATTTGTAGTTCTTATCAAAATATGCAGTGCTATATCACTACACTTCATACAAACATCCCTTACCTGTCTTGTATTACCGATCCTTTCGGTAGCACCAATCGTAATCCAATAATTCCGGCTGCAAAACAATTTTAACAAAAATTATCATTAATTTTTCTCTTATTTTTAAGCTATTAACTTTCACTAAATGCAGCCGTGTAAGATATTGTCTATGTCTAACCAGTGTAAATTACATCGGTAGTAAACCTTAACTTTCCCGTTTTAGCTCCTATTTCAGATCCAATTTCATCAGCCTTCTTCTCTTAATTTCTACAGTCATTTAGCATATTCAATCCATGAAATACAACATCTCAACCTATCTAAAACCTCTTGGCCGAATGCTCCCATGTAGATGTTCTTATGGTTTCTCTTAGATCTAAGCTTGCCATGTTGTTTATCTTAATCTCCCATGCATTTTGGCATCAAATTTATGCAAATTCTAGCATGGTTTCCTCTTATTCTTGTCCACACTAAAACCCCAAAGTGCCTTTTCTTCATGTTCTAGTGAGATTCAAACAAAAATAAAACTAGATCTAGACTTAGCATATTAAAGAACCTAGAGATCCAACCTTAGTTTGTAAAGAAATGAAAAATCACCATAAGACTCACCTTTGCCCCCACCTTCTTCTTCACTTTTCTTCTTGTTTCTACTTTGTTTGATGAGCTAATGGTGTAAATGGAGAGAGGAAATTGTATAAAACATTTTTTTGTAATGGGTTTAGTGTGAAAGCCTAGGTTTTAGTTGTCTTTTTTTACTTTTCCATTCTTTTCTTTCTTTTCCTCTCTTTTTCTCTCTTGGTGCCGTGGGGTGTGGGTTGAAGAAGCTGAATGGTGGCCGACCATCCCTTGCTGACTTACAAAAATGCTTCTAGAGAGGGCAAAATTACCGTGTTGCCCTTGGTTATGCAAAGTTTGGACAACTTCGCCCTTGACTTCCGTAATCTTAAAAATCGTGTAATTGGACTAAAAAATTTTTGATTCCAGTACCAATCAATCACATTTATTGTATGTTGATGATTGGAAGTGATTTCGTTGACGCGCGGTGCACAAATAGTGAGAAATTACAATATTACCCACGCAGATCGCCAGCGAAATTTCTCTCACTACACCACTATTTCGATAAATCTCTTGACACAATCTTATTCTCCTTTTTATATAGAATATCATGGTATTTTTACTTCATCCGAACTCATTTTATTTTGGGCGTAATTTATGAAAATGCCATCGGGACGTATTCGTCATTTTTAATTTGTTTTCCAAAATTCACAAAAATTGAAAAAAAATGCATAATAATACAATCCAATGATTTTAAATCTCAAAATCATCATATTATATTTTATTACACCACTGTACTCAGCATTTTCGGTCTCGAGCCTATCCGAACACAATAAAAGTTAGTGGGGCCCACATCACAGTTTCACTTATAATCACTTAACATATAAATTTTTATTCAATAATTAATGACATATTCTATGTACAGTACAGTAGGATCGGGTCTCACAAGCTGCGTCGTCCTGCACAGCAGCATCCCCTTCCTCATCGATTGCGGTGGCCATGATAGGTTCAACATTGGCCCCATCGTCATCAGCTACCTCAAGCTCATACCAGACTGTCTTCAGGTCGTCAATAGAAATCATTGAAAGATCTAAGTACGGGTACACGTGGTCGAGCTCCTGAACAGCCAATGCGAAGGCACCTCTCACGCCTTCGGCATTAGCCCTCTTGGCAGCAGCTTGAAATTTGGGGGTGCTTTGAAAGTTAGCCAAGGCCTCTTGAGCTACAGCTCGTTTTATCTCCTCCTCTCTTTCCACAGCACGGGCTAGCTTGGCCTTCAACTTCTCCACCTCGTCTTTAAGCTTGGTTACAAGGAGCTTGGATTCCTGATATTTAGCCTCTATCTCCTCCAACTTCTTTGAGAGGGAGTGGGACTTCTCCTGATAAGAACTATAGTCCTTGTGCAGTTTCTTGGCTTGCTCCTCGGCCTATGTAGCAAGGACCAGAGCAAGCCAGGCATGATTGAGGTTGACATTCATTTTGACTGAACAAGGGGAGTTTATCTTGTCTTTGTCTACAAAACAAAACAAAAAAATAAAGTTAAGTATTGAAAACTTTGCAGCTCTTAAAAGAGGAGGAATGGCAACACATTCTACCTGCATGAGGAAGCATAGCTCTGGCTCTCTTGCGAGCTACCAAGGCACTATCAAAGGTGCTGTCTGTGGGAGCCAAGTCTATCTTGAGTTGCATGGTTGTGGAAGCCTCGACCTCCTGCTCCTGCACAGATGGCACCTCCACGACCTCACGACTTCGCTTCGACAAAGGCTCACTCACCTTAGCCACCATAGGCTTTTGTTCTAGGAGCAAGCACCTCGGCTCTGCTTTGGTTGTGAGGTTGTGCCACCAACTAGAGGAGCACGAGGAGCAGGCTGAATGTAGTCAAAAACATTAAACTGACTTGCCATACCTGCGAACAAAAACGAATAGGAACATCGGTCAAAAACACAGCCGAAAAGAAATCTGAAATTGAAGGTCAATACAAGTTACCAGGTCCTCCATACGACCCGAAGAGATCTAGCACTTGGGGAGAAGTCAGAAGTTTTGCGTCTAGAAGGACCCTACCATAGTCTCTCTTATTAATCTCATGGTAAGCCTTAAGCTCCTCACCATGAATCTTATCAACCTCGTCAGCCCCCTCTCTCATCTGACCTCGGTTATTACTTACCTCCCACTCTCGAGGACTCACCAAACTAAAAAAGTGAACTTTCCAGATTTTATTGGATGATGGGATATTGCTAAAAAGCTTTTTATGGGGACTAGCTGTCACATAATACCAACTCTTGTCCACTGGATTGACCTTTATTGAAAAGAATGATTTGAATAGTTTTACAGTTAAAGGAAATCCTAAACCCTCACAAAGAATAATGCAACCGAGCACATGACGCCAATTGTTAGGTAATAGTTGTGAAGCAGCAAGACCATAGAAATTTAGAAGTTCGATCACAAACGGATGAATAGGAAACCTAAGACCTGAAAGCACGGCCTCACGATAGACCTATAACCTATTACGACCACGGTCTTAGGTCATTCTGTCGGATTGTCGAGGAGGATCAATTGTGAAGTCATGAGAGATGTGCCGATTTGTTTTTAGTTCGGCAAAAGCAACCCTGGTAAACTGATTTGGACAAACCTCAGGCAAGGCTCCCTCCTTCAAAGCGCTCATGATGTCTAAGGAAGCCCTGCGAACAGAGGGACCCTTGGCAAGGACCTGACCTTGGTCCGCTATTTGGACGCCTGAAGCGCGAAGGTATCCTCCAGTGCTTGCTTCTCCTCAAATGACATGGGCTCAAACCAGCATAGACCTTTGGAAATGTGCTCTACAAGAGTTCGGGAGGAGAATGAGAGACTGAGGCTTTGGAAGCTAAATCCTCCGCAGCCTCAGCCACATCAGCGTCACTGGTATAGCCTAACCTAGCCCCAAGCTCTTGCATAAAATTCGAGCTATCTTGACTTGGGGGACTAACTATTTCAACTGAAGAAGACATAAGGAGGGGAAGACTTACCTAACAAGCTCTGGTTGTAGGGATAGGACTGAAAAGAGCGGAGAAGCAAAGTAGGAACCGAGGAAAGAGCGACTAGAATTGTAGGAATGAATGGGGAAGAAAACAGAACTCCCCCTTTTATAGAGGAGTTAGGGGAGATGAAGCGTCACCTAGGGAACTCCAGGACACCTACCGCCGACCTATGATTAACACAGAGCCCTTAGATGTGCTGTGAATTGCTTGTATCGATATAATCCAATGAGAAAGATGGAATCATTAAAAACGAGGATATCGAACTTAAATGATGGGAATATACCCAATTGACTTCCTGGAAAAAATCAAAACACGTTACATTAAACGATTGGAATAGGTCCCAAGGCGACTCGAATTAAATACATGGACATGAATCAAACATTTCGAAACAAACTAACCTAAACACGCCGACCTGGATCTGACCTAAACACGTCGACCTCAACATGCCGACCTAAAACCGCTTTGTTGGCTCTATAAGCTATACCGAGAGAGGAGGGGTGAATCGGTTTTTAACTACCCTTAAGCTCGTTTTGCGATTCTTCTAAATTCTCTAGCCTATTTGATTATTTTCTAAGTTCTTTAAGCTAGGCAAGCATGCAATCCAAGTTCAATGCAATAAACATAATATAATCGCAAGTAAATAAAGAGTAGGGAGAGAGAGATTTACACAATCGATTTATAGAGGTTCGGCTACTTTGCCTACGTCCTCTACCTTAAGACGCTCCCAAGGATTTTCCCAAATTCACTATCCTTGAATTTGTTACACTCCCTCTTTTTCTAGGCTAAAGAGAAACCTCTCTCTTTTTCTAGGCTCAAGAGAAACCTCCCTCTTTTTCTTAGGCTAAAGAGTAACCTCCCTCTTTTTCTTAGGCTAAAAAGTAACCTCCCCTTTTACAAGGAATGAGTGTGTTTACAAATTGTGTAATCAAAGAAGGGCCTCTAGATAGGCAAGTGATTACAATGTTTAAGCACAAGGACAAATCCTATACAAGATTTGTGCTACTCTATACAAAAAATATGAGAATGATGGAAGATGAAGACTTGTAGCTCTTGATTTGTTGTTGAGGCTTGAGGAAAATGAATAAGATGATGAAAGATGTTGCTTGGTTGTTCCTCTTCCTTCCTTTAGCTTCTAAGCCTCCATTTATAGTCCCTTGGATGGTTTGTGAACGTTGGGTGGAGCCAAATTTGAATATGACCGTTGTATCTCACAAAACTAGTCGTTACAGGCTATTTTCAGGCAAAGGGATCGATCCCTTTCCATAGGAGATCGATCTCTTCATTCCAGATCTGATTCTTCTGGGCTGAGGGACATTTTCTAGCCGTTGGGAGCCATTCTACCATTAGAGGATCAATCCCTTCCCTTAGGGGATCGATCCCTTCTTTCCAGAACTGATTTTTCTAGGCTGAGGGACCTTTTCTTCCACCAAAAAGCTTACTGCCACTAGGGGATCGATCCCTTACCTTAGGGGATCGATCCCTTCTTTCCAGAAGGTGATTTCCTGCACTTTTTGAGTTAGAAATTATGTGGTTTTTGATCCTAATCCAACCGAAAACATTTTGGCTTTTTTGTGGGAGTTTTTCTTGACTTTCTCAAATGAAAACATAGTCTAAAAATTCATCAAGTGATTTTCTAAAATATTCAAAACATTTATAAAGTATTAAGACTAATAAGGATGTATCATTAAATTATGGTCTTAATGTTTGATATGTTCACTTGAAAATGGATTGAGAAAATCATGTGTGATAAGGCAAATTTACAATATGAATTAAAACATTAAAGCTTACTTAAGTTTTTGTCATTTCAAAATATATATGGCAATTTAAAGCTAACAATCTCCCCTTTTTGATATGACAAAACTTAATGTAAATTTGCTTTGAAAATTCTTTGATACAATACTCCCCCTCAAATAAAGCAGGATTTTACAAAGCTCCCCCTTAATATAAGCATGGGTTTTGAAAATGAATTTTCAAACTATTTCTTCCCCATTATCTCTCCCCCTTAATATCTCTCCCTTTTAATATCTATCTCTCCCCCTTTTTGTCATAGCAAAAAGAAGGAAAAATAATAAAAAATATGCTTCCCCTAAAATCATGGCTATTTGAGAAGAGATAAAAGAATATGCTCCATCCAACAAGAAACATGTTAGTACATGGGACTCATAGCACAAATAAATAAGTCAATTGTTCATAAAGAGTATGAAATATTCATGCAAAGAACATGACTTATGATCCTATACCAATTGTTTATAAATAATTTCGCAAGAAGTTTCCAATTGGTAAATAATGAAGCAAGTTGTTTATAAATATCTACTACGGTCTATGATTTGCTCATTTCAATTCTATCAAGCATCTAAGTATATCAATTATTCTTTTAAGTCTAACTAAGGTGCATGGTAATACATCATGATTATGAGCTGAAATTAGATGACATATCATATGCATGAGCTCATAAATCACTTCAAGCAAGAGTGTGCATAGAATTAAGACATATAGCAATTAATTATAAATTCTAGCACACAAGAGTTTCATGCAAAAATATCCTAAATGGATTCTTCTCTATTTGTCATTTCAAGCACAAGAAGAATTGTCAATTTAAAGCTCATACCAATTGGCAATTTAGTTTTGGCTTACCAATTGTTGAAAATATGGTTGCCAATGATACTAATTGTTATTTCAATCTAAGTACCAATTGTTACTAATGATTGACTTAGTTATTTTGCATGAATCCAATATTTATGTGTAGTGTGTTCATGTCAAGAAAATAATCATTCTAAATATGCAAGAACACAACACACATCATCAAATATGCATATGGATCAATTAATCATTAGCACACTATCATAAAGTATTAATCCATATTCATATTCACAAATTTATACCATATGGAAGATTCATACAATAAAGGTATTAAAGCAAACACATTTTCTTCCATGGTTTCAAGTACAAAAATCCTATGCTCATTTTCTAATTCAAGTCTTTAACCAATTATGAGCAAGGAAAGATTCATTAAAGCCCAAGTTCTTTAATAATTTGGCCATAAGAAAAATTTAAGTACATGGATGATAAAGTTTCATGCATTTGAACATTTAGGATTCATTTACCATCACAAATTATAGGCCAATGACCATTACCAATTGTTGAATTTACATTTGGAATCAATCCACTATATGTATAATTATCATGAAACCTAGTGTGGAATTGATAAGTCAAGCTAAGAGACATAATCCTATAAGCATGCTTGACTAAGATGAACAAAAAGGAATGAAGAAGATTCATTATGCACTAGTTCATCAATTTCGCAAATATATCCATAAATTCTTGAAATATTTCTCAAAATTATGTTTAAGCATTCATTGAAAGTATATTTCAAGATTATTTCAAGATTTATGTAATTCAGGACCATCTTTAATGAGAAAACTGGTCTTGCACTTGTGAGCTCAAGAAAAATGATATTGATTGTTGAAAGTGATACCATATGTTAGAAATGATACAAATTGATGGAGTTGAGGCATGATATTAATGAAAAATGAATTTTTGATAGGATGATATTTTGTGAATTTTATATGTGCTAATATATTTTCTTTATTGATGTTTTATGCCTAAAAGAGCTTAATAATGTTTATTTTATGTTTTAGGTATTAAATATCAAAGTTGGAATAAAAAGAAGCTAAAAAGAGCAAAGTGCAGTATTTTCTGTCCAGCTTGAAAGATTGACATTTTTGACCAATTTAACAACCTGATCTCAAGAAGTGGCCTTCATAGAAGTTGTAGAGGACTTCTCAAGGTTTCCAGAATGTCCAAGATCGCAAAAACGGAGTTCATTTGATGGGTCAAACGTCTAGACAAAATCAGTACGAAATTCTGGGCAGAAAAACGAGATTGAGAAGAAATTCCAACAAAGCAAGTTCAAGACCAGATTTTGTTAAGAGAAGATAATTTCTTAATTTTATTTTGTCTTAGATCTGTAATTAATTAATAAAAATAGGCCTTAGGAATTTTACTTAGAAAATAATTGTAAAAAGATGATGAGATAAAGGTAAGAGTTTGACTAGTCAAATTACTTGTTTTCCAAGTAAACTCTTATCTGAATCCCACATTGCTTAAGAAAGTCTTTTAAACTCTTCCTTAGGCCTATATAAAGAGCACAAGGCTCTCATAAACAACATCCCTCTCCTCCCTCTTCTATTTTAGTCTTGTAGGATTTTCTTTAGGGTTTTTAATAAAAAAATTTTTTCTTCTTTATTTTTAATTAGTTGCTGATTTCTTTATTATTTTTAATTTTGATTTTGTTTTCTTTATTTAAATTAATATTGTTTGTGTGTTCTTGCTTGCTACTTTATAATCTTGATTAGTAATTCTGATTTTATATTATTAAAGATTGCTTCTTTGATTGTTTCTTGCATGATATTTGTAATCTTTATAATATATAACTTGAATTTTATGATCTTGAATATGTCTAGTGAGTAGTTTTCTTATTCAGTTATGAGGTAAATTGATTATTCTTGGGAAAAGCATGTTGTGAGATTCTTGAACCTATTCTATAATTGTTGATTAAATATCCAAGATTCTCTGAGCACATTGTACTGATTATTTGTTTGATTAGATAGGGTGCATACTATTTAGTTAAATTAAATAATCTACCTCCAGATTAAAAACATAAGTTCGTAATTGCTTGTTGAGTTAATCACTAGGGATGGAAGAGAATTAAGGTTTAGATTAAATAAACCGAGCTTATGTGTTTGTTATCTAATGTCAACCCATATCTTTCTTGTTGTTAATGCTGCTACAACTTATATCTAGAGAGCTTGTTCTAGGTAGGTTAAGTAGTTAGAGATTAGTTAAAGAGCTTGTTTTAACTAACGACTCAGTAAGGAAAGATGGTGTAACAGAGCTTGTTGTTATGCTATGGTTGACTATTTAATTGACAATAATATTTTGTAATCAATGATCAACATCAAAATCCAAGAATGATTGATTGCCTCGTAACTGAAGCTTTTTGCTATTTGTTTTTTATATTTAATAATTCTTGTTTTCTTTATTTTAGAATAGTTTACAAAATCCCAAAATTTCTTCTACTTTCCCTAAACCCTAAAATTAGATTTTTAATTTAGTAATTAACTTAAATAATTCAGTTTCTATGGGTTCGACCCTTGCTCCTCTATCTACATAGTAGAGTGAGGAAATTTTATTTTGGTGACTCACGACACTCATCAATTTTCATATTTTAAAGATCATCAAAAGGAAGTTAAAATATTGAATTTTAAGTTGAGAAGAAAGAAGATATCAAGAAAGTGAAAAATCCTTCTCAAATTCGGTTGAAAAAGTGCAGAAAACCCATTTTGGCCTGGGGAGATTGATCCCTAGAGGAGGGGGATCGCTCCCTTAACTCCAGAATGCAGATTTCCTGCATTCTGCTCAAGGGGGATCGATCCTGCTTGTTGAGGGATCGATCCCTCATCCTGTTTCTGCAGTTTTTGACAGAAAATCCAACCTTTGAGGTACCAAAACTTCGTTTTTGAGTATTTTAAGTCTAAGTAAGGGTTTAAACATTTGTAAAACATGATTTTGGACTTGTATGAATGAAAAAAATTAATGAAAAACCATTTTACAAAAGATTTTGCAATTTTGGAAGAATTTACACAATAAAATGCATTTTTGGCCTCAAAGGATGTCATTTTGAGAGTTAAGCACATTTTGACAAAACTAAAGCATTAGAAACCACAAATATGCCAAAACAAACTTGTTCACATAGATTTTAAGCATATATAACATCAAATCATCATACTTGTGAACATTATGCCATGATTTCCAACATACAAGTTCTTCATTAATGCACATGACATGGCATTTTGCATATATGACATATTTGGCAATTTGAGGCAAGTAAATACATTATCAACACATGGAAAACTTGCTCAAAATGCAGAAATTCAATAATCATTTCAAAATCATTAAACATGCTTTTCATTCAATCAAATATTGCATCAAAAACTATCCAATCATTTATCATGCCTTTTATTTATCCATTCAACTTATAATGCATCAAAGATCATCAACAAACCATATCATCAAGGCATAAACAATAAAAATAAGGAGTAAGCAATTAAGCTTACAATACTCCTTTGCTAAAGAATGCTTTGCCTTGAATAGTTGAATCCACCTTGTGCGATTCTTTGAAGAATTGTTGTGACCTTGCTAAGGATGGATTTCCAAGCTCTTCCTTTTTCTCATTGGCACAAGCAAACTCTATGAGGATGTGTTGAGCATTTAAACTCCATTGTTCCATTGTATTCCCATGCTCTAACACTCCTACAACAAACCATATTCAAACATGCTTTGGTACCCACATTTTCTTGGGCCCATAAGAGTTAGTGCAAACAATTTTTGATCTTTTGGGGATTCATTTCAAACTCAAATCATCATTATTTATTGCATGCTTTGGCACCCACATTTTTCTAACCACTCTTCCTCTAAATGTGGTTTTTCTATATGTGCATGCTTGTGAAGAGTGTCCTATTCTATTGCATAGTGAGCATGTAAGAGATAAATTATGCATAGTATTTTTGCTCACAAGGAAATTCTTTAGATGAGTTTCTTTTTGTATTGCATTATAACCTAACCCATCTTTATCAAAGAAAGCTCTTTGGGTCTTAAGCATGTGATCTAATTTTTGTTGACCCATATAGAACCTAGTAAATGAGTTATGCAAATTTGTATTCTTTTTATTTAACTCATTTATCTCTAAGTTAGCCTCTTCTAATTTCTTTTCAAATTCTAGCTTAGTTTTAGTCAAGGCTTCATTTTCTATTTTTAATTTAGCAATGATTTTCTTATATTTGGAGTTCATGCATTGAAATTCATTTGCTAAATCATCAAAGGCATTTTGTAGTTCACTAAAGGTATAATCATTATTTTCACTAGAACTAAAACTAGCCTCATCATCACTAATGGCCATAAAGCATGTGTAAGCTACCTCATTATCTACGTTTTCCTCATCGGAGCTATCACTATCACTCCATGCAGCCACAAATGCTTTCTTCTTAGGTTTCCTATCCTTTTCCTTCTTAAGTAAGGGGCAATCTAACTCAGTATGACCCGGTTCATTACACTCATAACACACTAAGGGGTCTTTTTCTCTTCTACTTGACTCTACACTATGATGTCTCCTATTATTTTCTTTTTCTTTCATTCTCATGAACCTATTAAATCTTTTGGCAAACATTGCCATTTCCTTCTCTTCCTCATTTCCACTCTCATCACTATCATCTTCAAGGACCTTATGAGTGGAAGACTTAAGTGCTACCCCTACTTTCTTTGAAGGCACTTCATTTCTTTTCATTTTCATTTCATATGTAAGTAGGGAGCCCATAAGCTCATCTAGAGACAAGGTATTTGGATCCTTAGACTCTTCTATTGCGGTTACCTTTGCCTCCCATGACTTAGGCAAGCTATTCAAAATCTTCTTTACCATTTCAACATTAGAATAAGCCTTGCCTAGAGCCTTAAGTCCATTAATTATATCATTAAACCTAGTGAACATTTCGCTAATGGACTCATTTTCTTTCATCCTAAATAGCTCATAATCATGTGTGAGCATTCCTATTTTGGTCTCTCAACTTGATTTGTCCCTTCATGTGTGATGGCTAGTTTATCCCATATTTGTTTAGCATTCTCACATAAGGATACTCTATTATACTCATTGGGACCTAAAGCACAAAAGAGGGTGTGGATAGCCTTGGCATTCAATTGTGCCAATCTCATGTCATTGGTGTCCCACTCATCTTCACTCTTAGGGACATCTTTTCCGTCTACTTTCTTTATTGGGATTCTAGGGCCATTAACAATTACTCTCCACACTTCATAGTTATTGGATTGCACAAATAACATCATCCTAATTTTTCAATAGGAGTAATTCTCACCATTGAAGAGTGGAGGTCTAACTAATGAGTGTCTCTCTTCTCCTAGGGGTGTGCCTACATTCAAGTGAGCCATTTAAGATCATTTTGCTCGATAGAGGTTAGTCTAAATCAATCTCGAGCCTAAGCTCTGATACCAATTGTTGGCTCTATAGGCTATACCGAGAGAGGGGGTGAATCGGTTTTTAACTACCCTTAAGCTCGTTTTGTGATTCTTCTAAATTCTGTAGCCTATTTGATTATTTTCTAAGTTCTCTAAGCTAGGCAAGCATACAATCCAAGTTCAATGCAATAAACATAATATAATCGCAAGTAAATAAAGAGTAGGGAGAGAGAGATTTACATAATCGATTTATAGAGGTTCGGCTACCTTGCCTACGTCCTCTACCTTGAGATGCTCCCAAGGATTTTCCCAAATTCACTATCCTTGAATTTGTTACACTCCCTCTTTTTCTAGTCTAAAGAGAAACCACTCTCTTTTTTTAGGCTCAAGAGAAACCTCCCTCTTTTTCTTAGGCTAAAGAGTAACCTCCCTCTTTTTCTTAGGCTAAAGAGTAACCTCCCCTTTTACAAGGAATGAGTGTGTTTACAAATTGTGTAATCAAAGAAGGGCCTCTAGATAGGTAAGTGATTACAATGTTTAAACACAAGGAAAAAGCCTATACAAGATTTGTGCTACTCTATACAAAGAATATGAGAATGATGGAAGATGAAGACTTGTAGCTCTTGATTTGTTGTTGAGGCTTGAGGAAGATGAATAAGATGATGAAAGATGTTGCTTGGTTGTTCCTCTTCCTTCCTTTAGCTTCTAAGCCTCTATTTATAGTCCCTTGGATGGTTTGTGAACGTTGGGTAGAGCCAAATTTGAATATGACCGTTGTATCTCACAACACTAGTCGTTACAGGCTATTTTCAGGCAAAGGGATCGATCCCTTTCCATAGGGGATCGATCCTTTCATTCCAGATCTGATTCTTCTGGGCTGAGGGACCTTTTCTAGCTGTTGGGAGCCATTCTGCCATTAGGGGATCGATCCCTTCTTTCCAGAACTGATTTTTCTAGGCTGAGGGACCTTTTCTTCCACCAAAAAGCTTACTGCCACCAGGGATCGATCCCGTGGATCAATCCCTTACCTTAGGGGATCGATCCCTTATTTCCAGAAGGAGATTTCCTGCACTTTTTGAGTTAGAAATGATGTGGTCTTTGATCCTAATCCAACCCAAAACATTTTGGCTCTTTTGTGGGAGTTTTTCTTGACTTTCTCAAATGAAAACATAGTCCAAAAATTCATCAAGTGATTTTCTAAAATATTCAAAACATTTATAAAGTATTAAGACCAATAAGGATGTATCATTAAATTATGGTCTTAATGTTTGAAATGTTCACTTGAAAATGGATTGAGAAAATCATGTGTGATAAGGAAAATTTACAATATGAATTAAAACATTAAAGCTTACTTAAGTTTTTGTCATTTCAAAATATATATGGCAATTTAAAGCTAACACGCTTAAACGGTAATAATAGAACAAAATAAACAGACAAGTTATTTTCCTGACAATCATGCCGAGCTTCAAGACTGACTTCGAGGGGGACAGAATGACGAGGGGTGTTTTAGGGACAAGGGTAATTCAATCTTTCACCTCGGGCTGACACAGATGATCAATAAAATATGTGTCAGCAAGAGGCGTGACCGTGATAGTCACGACCTCATGCTAACCTCGATATAAGATATCCAAGTCAGGGCCTAATACGCTGACTTGGATACATTGTAACGTGTCTAGGACAACACCTAATACGCTGACCTAACCTGCCTTCATCATTACCTCGGTACTTAACACCTGAAAAGAGAGTTCTAGGTGGGAAAGTAACCTCGACTACTCTGCCAAGCTGTAATGCTAGTTGGCCAACTCAAGTTCGTCCTATTCGGCCATAACTGGACAGCTTGGATTGATAGCTCCACAACACCCTCGTGACGCGCCTCAGCCTATAAATATCATCCCGATCCATGAGTAAAGGGCAGAAGAAAAAATCTAACCTGAAGAAAACTCTGCCACTCTCCAAATTACCCCTGAAGAGCTTTCCTTGACATCAACAGGAGGCTAACAAAGGATGGATAAAAAGGGGTTTGTCGTGGATGGATAGTTGTTGCTTATTTTTGTGTTTTCTATTTATTCGTAGAATGGTAAAATTATGGAATTAATTCTCATATGATTACACAAAATTTGAAATTTAATTCTTTTATTAGAATTCATAAAAATAAAGTTTTGTAGTATTATGATTATAAAATTGTAGTTCAATTTATAAAGTCGATGACAATTTTCGTTAAACATATTGAAGTGGCATTGACATTTATTAGTGTTAGCTTTAAATTGTCATATGTATTTTGAAATGACAAAACTTAAGTAAGTTTTAATGGTTTAATTCATATTGTAAATTTGCCTCATCACACATGATTCTCTCAATCCATTTTCAAGTGTTTATATCAAACATTAAGACCATCATTTAATGATACATTCTTATTGGTCTTAATACTTTATAAAATGGTTTTGAATATTAAGTAATTTTCTCAAGAATTATTGAATATAAGTTTGGAAAATTACTTATAAGTTTTTGGACAATATTTTCATTTGAGAAAGTCAAGAAAAACTCCCTTAAAGCTTAAAAATGTTTTGGGTTGAATTAGGATCAAAGGTTATATCATTTCTAACCCACAAGTGCAGGAAAAATGCCCTCTGGAAGAAAAGGATCGATCCCCACTGTAGCAGGATCGATCCCTTTTTGGCAGAAAGTCTTCCCAAGATCCCTGAAGCCCAGAATCAAGTTTCTGGACAAAAGGGATCGATCCCCTATGGAAAGGGATCGATCCTTTTGCCCGAAAATAGCCTATAACGGCTAGTTTTGTGAGATACAACGGTCATATTCAATCTTGGCTCCACCCAACGGCTAGAATACATCCAAGGGACTATAAATAGAGGCTTAGAAGCTGAAGCAACCAAGAGGAACTACTGAATCAACTCCAATACTCATTTTCCTCAAATCCTCAAGCCTCAACAACAAATCAAGAGCTACAAAGTCTTCATCTTCCATCATTCTCACACTACAAGAAAATTGATTTTCAGCGACGGAAATTTAGCTACGGAATTTTTCCGTCGCTGAAAAGTGGTATTAGCAATGGATTAGCGACGGATTAGCGACGGAATTTATAATGAAATTAGCGACGGAATTAGCGACGGATTAGCGACGGAAATTCGTCGGTAATTAGCGACGGAATATTTTCGGTCGCTAATTCCGTCACTAATTATGGCGGGAGGTGCTGTTCAATCGCGCCAAATATTGCCGACGGAATTAGCGACAGAAATTTCTATCGCTAAATCCAAAACTATGTAAAGAAATTAGCGACAGAATTTTTTCGTCGCTAATCCCGTCGCTAATTTGCTTTAGCGACGGAATTAGCGATGGAAAAATTCCGTCGCTAATTTCTTTGCAGAGTAAGGAAATTAGCGACGGAATTTTTCCGTCGCTAATTCCGTCGCTAATGCCCTTTAGCGACGGAATTAGCGACAGAAAAATTCCGTCGCTAATTTCTTCATATATTTTTCCTGTTGTGAGGTGAAAAATATTTATGAAATTAGCGACGGAATTTTTCCGTCGCTAATTCCGTTGCTAAAGGGCATTAGCGACGGAATTAGCGACGGAAAAATTCCGTCGCTAATTTCCTTACATTTTCTCAAACAATATTAAGTGAAATTAGCGATGGAATTTTTCCGTCGCTAATTCCGTCGCTAAAGAGAATTAGCGACGGAATTAGCAACGGAAAAATTCCGTCGCTAATTTCCTTACATTTTCTCAAACACTATGAAGAGAAATTAGCGACGGAATTTTTCCGTCGCCAAAAAGAATTAGCGACGGAATTAGTGACGGAAAAATTCCGTCGCTAATTTCCTTACATTTTCTCAAACAATATGAAGAGAAATTAGCGACGGAATTTTTCCGTCTCTAATTCCATCGCTAAAGGGCATTAGCGATGGAATTAGCGACGGAAAAATTCCGTCGCTAATTTCTCTTCATATTGTTTTAGAGAATGTAAGGAAATTAGCGACGAAATTTTTCCGTCGCTAATTCCGTCGCTAAAGGGAATTAGCGACGGAAAAATTCCGTCGCTGATGCATTAAATCAAAAAAAATAAAAATAAATAAATTTCTTTCATTAAGCATCAGCGACGGATTTTTTCCGTCACTAATTCCGTCGCTAAAAAGCAATAGCGACGGAATTAGCTACGGAAAAATCCGTCGCTGATGCCTTAAATCGAAAAAAATATAAATAAATGAATTTGTTCATTAAGCATCAGCGACGGATTTTTTCCGTCGCTAATTCCGTCGCTAAAAAGCAACAGCGATGGAATTAGCTACGGAAAAAATCCGTCGCTGATGCCTTAAATTCGAAAAAAAATAAAAAAATTTTTTTGAATTTTTCCCGCCTAAAGTGTAGCGGGAAATATTTTGACATAGCATTAGCGACGGAATTTCCATCGCTAATCCGTCGGTAATTCCGTCGGTAATTCCTCTGTATGCGCGCCAAAGACTATATATATTTTCATATTCTCTGTTTTCTCTCCTCTTCACTCCTCTCTATCTTCTTTTTTGTCCATCTTCTCGTTTTTTTCTTAGTTTTTCTTCTTTATCCCTCTTTCCTTTTACTTTTTTCCTTTTTTTTTGTAAATTTACTCTATTTTTCTTTTATATTTATGTTGTCAATTTTTTTATATGATAAACTTTAATACTTATATTTTTGTTTTTTGGTTTTTTACTTACAGATGATGCTGATGATATGATGAGGTGCTAGTGGTAGTGGTGATAATGATGTTGAAGATAATGTATTTTTGTTTTTTTTTAGTTAATTTATTTTAAGATAATGTTTATGGATTTAAGTATAAATATTAGGTTTATTTTAAATGTTTCTCTCTCTCTCTCTCTCTCTCTCTCTCTCTCTCTCTCTCTCTCTCTCTCTCTCTCTCTCTCTCTCTCTCTCTCTCTCTCTCTCTCTCTATATATATATATATATAAATATAAATAATTAATTTCAGAACATTTTTTTTTGATAAAATTCATAGAAATTAGCAACAAAATCTGTTAAATAAGTGAAAAAATTCATCAAATTAGCGACGGATTTCATACCATTAGCGACGGAATTTCCGTCACTGATGCTCTTTAGTAACAGAATATTTATTGAATTAACAAAAATAACAAACTATCAGCGACGGAATTAGCGACGGAAATTCCGTCGCTGATGCCTTTTAGCGACGGATTTTTTTATAAAATAAAATAATAATAAAATTATCAGCGACGGAAATTTCCGTCGCTGATGCCTTTTAGCGACGGATTTTCATGTAAAATAAAAAACGAAATTATGTTTTTAGCGACGGAATTTTTCGTCGCTAATGACATAACGAAAAATCCGTCGCTGATGTAAAAAAATTTCGTTGCTAATTAGCGACAGAATTACCGACGAAAATGAAGTTTTAGCGACGGAGTGAGCATCAGCGACATTGATTTTTCCAACAGAAAATTTTTCGTCGGTAATCCGTAGGTAATCCGTTGCTGAAGACCATCAGCGACGGAATTTAATTATCAGCGACGGAATTTTCCGTCGCTGAAGGTTCATTTTTTTGTAGTGTCATATTCTTTGTATAGAGTAGCACAAATCTTGTATAGGCTTTATCCTTGTGCTTAAACATTGTAATCCCTTGCTTATCTAGAGGGCTTTCTTTGATTACACAAGTTGTAAACACATTCAATCCTTGTAAAAGGGGAGGTTTCTCTTTAGCCTAAGAAAAAGAGGGAGGTTTCTCTTTAGCCTAGAAAAAGAGGGAGAAGAGGTTTCCCTTGAGCCTAGAAAAAGAGAGAGGTTTCTCTTGATCCTTGAAAAGAGGGAGTGTAACACAAATTCAAGTTAGTGAATTTGGGGAAAATCCTTGGGAGCGTCTCAAGGTAGAGGACGTAGGCAAGGTAGCCGAATCTCTATAAATCGATTGTGTAAATCTCTCTCTCCCTACTCTTTACTTATTTGCAATTATATTTGTGTTAATTGTTTTGAATTTATATTGCATAATTGAATAGCCTAGAGAACTTAGAAAATATCAATATAGGTTAGAGAATTTAGAGAAACCGAAAAATGAACATAAGGTTAGCTAAAAACCGATTCACCTCCCGTCTCGGTGTAGCTTATAGAGCCAACAATTGGTATCAGAGCTTGGGCTCGAGATTGATTTAGACTAACCTCTATCGAGCAAAACGATCTTTAATGGCTCACTTGAATGTAGGCACACCCCTAGGAGAAGAGGGACAATCATTAGTTAGACCTCCACTCTTCAATGGTGAGAATTATTCATATTGGAAAACTAGAATGATGTTATTTGTGCAATCCAATGATTATGAAGTGTGGAGAATTATAGTGAATGGTCTTAGAATTCTCATGAAGAAAGTAGATGCAAAAGAAGTCCCTAAGAGTGAGGATGAGTGGGACACAAATGACATGAGATTGGCACAAATGAATGCCAAGGCTATGCACACCCTATTTTGTGCTTTAGGTCCCAATGAGTATAATAGAGTATCCTTATGTGAGAATGCTAAACAAATATGGGATAAACTAGCCATCACACATGAAGGGACAAATCAAGTTAGAGAGACCAAAGTAGGAATGCTCACACATGATTATGAGCTATTTAGGATGAAAGAAAATGAGTCCATTAGTGAAATGTTCACTAGGTTTAATGATATAATCTATGGACTTAAGGCTCTAGGCAAGGCTTATTCCAATGTTGAAATGGTTAAGAAAATTTTGAATAGCTTGCCTAAGTCCTGGGAGGCAAAGGTAACCGCAATAGAAGAATCTAAGGATCCTAACACCTTGTCTCTAGATGAACTTATGGGCTCCTTACTTACATATGAAATGAAAATGAAAAGAAATGAAGAGCCTTCAAAGAAAGTAGGAGTAGCACTTAAGTCTTCCACTCATAAGGATGATAGTGATGAGAGTGGAAATGAGGAAGAAAAGGAAATGGCAATGTTTGCTAAAAGATTCAATAGGTTCATGAGAATGAACGAGAGAGAGAGCAAAATAGGAGACATCATAGGGGAGAATCAAGTAGAAGAGAAAAAGACTCCTTAGTATGTTATGAGTGCAATGAACCGGGCCATACTAAGTTAGATTGCCCCTTACTTAGGAAAGAAAAGGATAGGAAACCTAGGAAGAAAGCATTTGTGGCTGCATGGAGCGATAATGATAGCTCCGATAAGGAAAATGTAGATGAAGAGGTAGCCTACTCATGCTTTATGGCTATTAGTGATGATGAGGCTAGTAGTAGTTCTAGTGAAGATAATGATTATACCTTTAGTGAACTACAAAATGCCTTTAATGATTTAGCAAATGAATTTCAATGCATGAACTCCAAATATAAGAAAATCATTGCTAAATTAAAAATAGAAAATGAAGCCTTGATAAATGCTAAGCTAGAATTTGAAAAGAAATTAGAAGAGGCTAACTTAGAAATAAATTAGTTGAATAAAAAGAACTTAAATTTGCATAACTCATTCTTTAGGTTTTATATGGGTCAACAAAAGCTAGATCACATGTTAGAGACCCAAAGAGCTTTCTTTGACAAAGATGGGTTAGGATATAATGCAATACAAAAAGAAACTCATCTAAAGAATTTCTTAGTGAGCAAAAATACTATGCATGATTTATCTTTTACATGCTCACTTTGCAATAGAATAGGACACTCTTCACAAGCATGCACTTATAGAAAAACCACTTTTAGAGGAAAAGTAGTTAGGAAGATGTGGATCCCAAAGCATGTTATAAATGATGATGAAATGAGCTTGAAATGGATCCCAAAAGGATCAAAAATTATTTGTACTAACTCTCATGGACCCAGGAAAATTTGGGTACCAAAGCATGCTTGAAAATGTGTTTGTTGTAGGAGTGTTAGAGCATGGAGATACAAGAAACAATGAAGTTTGAATGCTCTACACACCTCTATGGAGATTGCTTGTGCCAATGAGAAAAAGGAAAAGCTTGAGGATCCATCACAATAATTTTTCAAATGATAGCTCAAGGTGGACTCAACAATTCAAGGCAAAGCATACTCAAGCAAAGGAGTTTTGTAAGATTAATTCTTTACTCCTTAAAACTTTTATTTGATTATTTGTGATTTGATGAGAAATTTGGTTGATGACTAATGATGCATTGTGAATAAGCGAAAGGCATGATGAATGATTGTTGAATGCTTGATGGACTATTCTTGATGAATGAAAGGCATGATTTATGATTTTGAAATGATTATTGAATTTCTACAGTTTGAGCAAGTTTGATATGTTTAGATAATATACTTAGTTGCTCAAAAGCTGTCAAATATCTCATATATGCTAATTGCTATGTCATGTGCATTAATGAAGAATTTGTATGTTGGAAATCATGGCATGTTGTTCACAAAATGTATGCTTTGATGATATATATGCTTAAAACCTATGTGAACAAGTTTGTTTTGACATATTTATGTAATTCAATGCATTGGTTTTACCAAAACAAGCTTAAATCTCAAAATGACCCCCTTTGAGGCCAAAAATGCATTTTATTGTGTAAATTCCTCCAAAATTGCAAAATCTTTTGTAAAATGGTTTTTCATTCATACAAGTCCAAAATCATGTTTTACAAATGTTTAAACCTTTACTTGGACTTAAAATACTCAAAAACGAAGTTTTTGTACCTCACAAGTCCAATTTTCTGTCAAAACAACTGCAGAATCTGCGGGAACATATGAGGGATCGATCCCCACTGTAGCAGGATCGATCCCCCCAGGCCAGAAAAGGCTCTCCTGCATGTGTTCAACAGAAATTCAGAAGAACTTTTCATTGTTTTGATATTTTTCTCTTCTCAACTTAAAATTCATTGTTTTAACTTCTTTTTGATGATCTTTAAATTCATTGATATCATGCCTTAACTTCATCAATTAATATCATTTCCAACAAATGGTATCACTTTCAACAATCAATATCATTTTTATTGAACTCATAAGTGCAAAATCATTCTTCTTGTTGAAAACATTCATGAATTGCATAAATCTTGAAATAATCTTGAAATATATTTTCAATGAATGCTTAAACATAATTTTTGAGATTTATTTCAATGATTTGTGTATATATTTGATAATTTGATGAACTTGTGCATAACGAATATTATTCATTCCTTTTGTTCATCTTAGTCAAGCATGCTTATAGGTTTTTGTCTCTTAGCTTGACTTATCAATTCCACACTAGGTTTCATGATAATTATACATCTAGTGGATTGATTTCAAATGTAAATTCAACAATTGGTAATGGTCATTGGCTTATAATTTGTGATGATAAATGGATCTTAAATGTTTAAATGCATGAAACTTTATCATCCTTGTACTTAAAGAACTAGGGTCTTAATGACAACACCAACATTCAAAGATAAATGCAAACTTGAACAAACTTGATATCCATGCATTTATTATTTGAATCTTTCCTTGCTCATAATTGGTTAAGGACTTGAATTGGAAAATGAGCATAGGATTTTTGTGCTTAAAACACATGGAAGAAAATGTGTTTGCTTGAATACTTTGATTTTTTGAATCTTCCATATGGTATAACTTTGTGAATATGAATATTGATTAATACTCTATGATAGTGTGCTAATGTTTAATTGATCCATATGCATATTTGATGATGTGAGTTGTGTTCTTGCATATTTAGAATGATTAGTTTGACATGAACACACTACACATAAATATTGGATTCATGCAAAATGACTAAGTCAACCATTAGCAACAATTGGTATTTAGATTGAAATAACAATTAGTATCATTGGCAACCATATTTTTAATAATGGGTAAGCCAAAATTAAATTGCCAATTGGTATGAGCTTTAAATTGACAATTCTTCTCATGCTCCTTAGATTGAAATGACAAATTGAGAAGAATTCACATAAGCCACTTTTGCATGAAACACTTTTGTGCTAGAATTTGTAATTAATTGATATATGTCTTTATTCTATGCACACTCTTGCTTGAACATGATTTATGAGCTCATGCATATGATATGTCATCTAATTTTAGCTCATAATCATGATGTATTACCATGCACCTTAGTTGGACCTTAAAGAACAATTGATATACTTAGGTGCTTACTTAACTTCTTACCAATTGGAACCTTCTTGCAAAATTACTTATCAACAATTGGTATCAAAATTATTTATAGACAATTGGTATAGGATCATAAGTCATATTCATTGCATGCATATTTCATACTCTTTGTGAATATTGACTTATTTATTTGTGCTATGAGTCCCATGTAGTAACACGTTTCTTGTTAGATGGAGCATTTTTATCTCTTCTCACATAGCCACAATTCTAGGGGGAGCATATTTTTTCTTGGTTTTCCTTCTTTTTGCTATGACAAAAAGGGGGAGAGATAGATATTAAAAGGGAAAAATATTAAGGGGGAGAGATAATGAGGGAAAATTCATGCTTATATTAAGAGGGAGCTTTATAAAATTCATGCTTATATTAAGGGGGAGCTTTATAAAATCCTGCTTTATTTGAGGGGGAGTATTTTATCAAAGAATTTTCAAAGCAAATTTACATTAAGTTTTGTCATATCAAAAAGGGGGAGATTGTTAGCTTTAAACTGTCATATGTATTTTGAAATGACAAAAACTTAAGTAAGTTTTAATGGTTTAATTCATATTGTAAATTTGCCTCATCACACATGATTCTCTCAATCCATTTTCAAGTGTTTATATCAAACATTAAGACCATCATTTAATGATACATTCTTATTGGTCTTAATACTTTATAAAATGGTTTTGAATATTAAGTAATTTTCTCAAGAATTATTGAATATAAGTTTAGAAAATTACTTATAAGTTTTTGGACAATATTTTCATTTGAGAAAGTCAAGAAAAACTCCCTTAAAGCTTATAAATGTTTTGGGTTGAATTAGGATCAAAGGTCATATCATTTCTAACCCACAAGTGCAGGAAAAATGCCCTCTGGAAGAAAAGGATCGATCCCCACTGTAGCAGGATCGATCCCTTTTTGGCAGAAAGTCTTCCCAAGGTCCCTGAAGCCCAGAATCAAGTTTCTGGACAAAAGGGATCGATCCCCTATGGAAAGGGATCGATCCCTTTGCCCGAAAATAGCCTATAACGGCTAGTTTTGTGAGATACAACGGTCATATTCAATCTTGCCTCCACCCAACGGCTTGAATACATCCAAGGGACTATAAATAGAGGCTTAGAAGCTGAAGCAACCAAGAGGAACTACTCAATCAACTCCAATACTCATTTTCCTCAAATCCTCAAGCCTCAACAACAAATCAAGAGCTACAAAGTCTTCATCTTCCATCATTCTCATATTCTTTGTATAGAGTAGCACAAATCTTGTATAGGCTTTATCCTTGTGCTTAAACATTGTAATCTCTTGCCTATCTAGAGGCCTTTCTTTGATTACACAAGTTGTAAACACATTCAATCCTTGTAAAAGGGGAGGTTTCTCTTTAGCCTAAGAAAAAGAGGGAGGTTTCTCTTTAGCCTAGAAAAAGAGGGAGAAGAGGTTTCTCTTGAGCCTAGAAAAAGAGAGAGGTTTCTCTTGATCCTTGAAAAGAGGGAGTGTAACACAAATTCAAGTTAGTGAATTTGGGAAAAATCCTTAGGAGCGTCTCAAGGTAGAGGACGTAGGCAAGGTAGCCGAACCTCTATAAATCTATTGTGTAAATCTCTCTCTCCCTACTCTTTACTTATTTGCAATTATATTTGTGTTAATTGTTTTGAATTTATATTGCATAATTGAGTAGCCTAGAGAACTTAGAAAATATCAATATAGGCTAGAGAATTTAGAGAAACCGAAAAACGAACATAAGGTTAGCTAAAAACCGATTCACCCCCCTCTCAGTATAGCTTATAGAGCCAACAATTAGTATGGTATTTTAATCATGTCGACATCATGCTAACGGTGCTGTTGTGACTTTTTAGTTATAATAAAAGGATTCAATTTTTTTTAAGGGTGACATTGTTCGTTAAAAATGTTAATGTGGTGTAGACATTATATTAATATGGTATAGATCGTGTCGATGTTGTGCTAACTGTGTTAAGATATTTAAGTTGAACTTAGAATAAAATGTGCTAACTGTGTTAAGACATTTAAGTTGAACTTAGAATAAAATGATTCAATTTTTTTTAATTATATATTACACGATTAAATTTTAAGATTTAACATGGTGTAAGTAATATTCATATAATTTGATATATAAAAACTCATAAAATTTCATTTTCATTTCTTCTTTCTCTTTCTAACTCAATCTCTCTAATTCCATGCAACCAGTTGACTATTGTTCAATTTGTAGACTTTGTTTGCCAATCACCTTACCAATCATTGATCACTATTGTCTATGGAATATTCATGAACAATATCTTCACATTTAAACAAAAACTCTTCAGATGGTGTCATAATACAATTTCAAGCCAAAATTAACAAATCCTAAATAGTTTTTTGACCTTTAGGATGACTTTCATCATTTTTTTCTAGAATTTCAACCAAGTCTAGCGAAAATGGTCGTATTAGAGTTCACTTTCCCTTTTCTTTGTCAAATTTAACCCGAATTACAACCAACATTTCTTGCCTAAAATAGAAATCTAGTTAGCAATAATAATTGCACAATAGTGAGAGGCATGAAATAAGATCAAAGTACCTTCAAGTGGTTTAAGGGTCGAGGTTTTCAAAGTTAAAAAAAGTCGTACGCTTTTGAAATTTAATTAAAGGGAAAAAAACTCTTAATTTAAGCAAGGTTTATAGTTTAGGGTCTAAAGCAATAGGATCTTGAAAGATGGTAACTAAATAGTTTTGAAACCTTTTAAACCAAGTTAAAAGCTTCATGCCTCAAAATCCATATAAAAATTCAGATAAGTTGTGATGGGGTAATGACACTTATACCAAGAAAAATTTTGTTACATAACAAGTATTATTAATATTTTAGTAACTACAATTTAAGCTAAGCAATATAAGAAAAAAAATTAGGACTCATAAGATTGTATCACGTTATTGAGAACATTTTGGGTACTAAACTTGTATAAACTAAAAAAAAGAACAAGAAAAAAATGTCAAATTACATGCAATTTTTGAAAATAAAAATTACATGCATGCACGTGGACAGCCATCATGACATGGACGACGAACAACACTACTATCAGTTGCCAAAATCTGAAAAAAGAGTGGTAGTTGATTGGTAGGACGAAATTAGAGAGAGGAGTTGAGTTAGAGAGAGAAGAGAGAAATGAAAATAATGAAAAATAATTTTTATTAGGCTTAATAGGTCAAATTATATGGATAGTCATTGCAATATGTTAAATTTTCGAATTTAGTCCTTGAAATATATAATTTAAAAGAATTGAGTTCTTACATTTTAATTTGACAATGAGTGCAACCAAAATACTAGTCAGTATGGCCAATGCTACATCAGCATGATCGAGAAACATCAATATGACCAACGTCATGTCAGCATTTTTAACTAAAAGTGTTACTATAGTTATCTATTAGATTAGACTCTTCAAACCATAATACTATATGGACTTGTTTTTAATGAATTATACTAGAGAAACTAAGTTTCAAATATCAGGATAGTAAATGAATCAATTGCATAATTTGATCTTCATAGAATTTAGACTTTACTTGATAGGATGAAAATGTAGAATTTAGACTTTGTTTGGTCAGAGGAAAAGAGGTATGAATGACAATTTTGTTAATTTTTGTTAAGTTTTATAATCATTTTTCTATTTTGTCTTTAAATTATTTAATTAATACTTTTATTTTTATCTTTATCTTTTTAATCTTTCTTATCAATCAAGTAAAGGGTCATGGAAAGATAACATCCAAATTTGCGTAACGTGTTGGTTTTCACTGAATTTTTAGTGTTGAAAGGTGAAACTTCAATAGTTTTTTTTAAAAAAAATTGAAGTAAATAAAATATAAAATAGGAAGGTTAGAGTTGATAGAGATTTGACTCAGTTCAATTTAGAAAATAAAATTTTAATTAATTTGTAATATTATGATTATTTTGAAAGCAAACTAAATAGGTATTGAAATTGTGAGATCCCAAATTTCTCCATTCTTTTTATACCTATTAAAAGTGTTGAATTAAAATATTGAGTAGAGTTATAGAAATTAATTTTCCTATGTGGTGTAGTTATCGAGAAAATTATCAAGTGGGTCCCACAGAGTAACCTGTAACTCAAATGGCCTTCGAAGTAGTAAAATGTGAAAACTGGGCCCGAAATATCTAAAGGTCAAGAACATTTTTCGGAATTCTTTAAGATGCATACACTTAGGTTTACGTGCAACAAATTCAAAAATGACGATCGTGTCCATACCTCGAAAGAATTTTCTTGAATAACAGTCAAAGTTAATTGACTTTGAACCTATAGACTGTCATAGGAGAATCCTCATGTAAAGAAGTTTCATGTGGATCCAACCTGTGAACTGAATTACCCAAAAAGCTAAAAACAACGTGAACAAAACGAAAATAATTTGTTTAGGGGTAGTTTAGTAATTTCACACCTATATTAGGTCAAACCATTTTGAGAGTCAACCTTTGACCATATTTGACTAAATATATGAAAATTAATAAAAATAAAATGAAAATTTAGAAAAATAAAAATAATAAAATATTAATAGGATATAAATGGAAATGATAGGAAAGTGTAAGGGTAAATTAATCTTTTCTCAAGGGCCGGTAAAATAGTTAACCTTTGACCCAAATTGACCCAAAAAATAAACAAAATAAATAAAGATAAAATTATAAAAATCTGACCTGGAATAATGGCACTGTACAGTGGCAAAGTAAGTAAATATTGGGGACTTAATGGGGCATTTTTGCCATGTTGATTCATGGCAAATTTTTACTGAATAAACTAAATTAAAATATCAATAAAATAACATAATGTAGTTGTCTTCTTCAGCCTTCCAAGCCGACCTACTGCTGCAGCAACGTGTATTCCACCATTTTTCCAAGTTCATCACGTTTAGGTCTAGAGAAACCCTATCTTCCATTCATCAATTCACCTAGATTGCTTCATAAACATTAATCCCCATCTCAAGAGCTTTCTAACCATCCCAAAAGCTCAGCCAAAATCAGCCAAAAGTGTGTTGTCCTGTTTCTGGCAGAATTGATCCTTGTACAGGTAAGAAGAAATAAATGGTTTCATGTGATTTTACTTGGTGTTTATGTGTATATGAGACTGGTAGATCATGCTTGTGGCTTTGATTTAAAATAAATACATGTAGACAGCCAACTAGGGTGTTCGGTCATGGCTGCACTTGAAGGAAAATGACGTTGCTTTCATGTATAGCAGTATTAAAATGATAGTAAATAATGAGTGGAAATTTAATGGAACATGATTGTGGAGATAATTTGCAAAACATGGGATGTGGTGTGAGGATGAACACCGTTCAGCCAAGGTGAGGGCTGAATGATGGTGATGATTTTGCCAAAACAGTGAGGTGGCGTAAAGAATGGTGTTGCCAACCATGTTGTGGGCTGAATATGGGTGATGAAATTTTGTTGAATTGAAGTTATTTGATATAAGTCCTAAGTGAATAAAAGAGGTTCATGAAAGTAGAGTGGATTGAAGAATGAAAACCATGAAAATATGGCCAATAGAAGCTTTCGGCCACAAGAGGGATTAAAAGAAATGATAGTGATTTTGGTACAATTCTAAATAGGAACAAGAAAATTATAATTTGTTAAATGTAATTATGACCATAAATTAGCTGAAATAAGTAATTGGCATTAAGATGTAAATTCGGTTAAGAAGAAAGAAAATTAGTGTTGGTGTAATTTTATTAAGCGAATGGCGTAGGATAAATTTAAGAAAAGAATGAGTTTTGAACAAATGGAAGAATTTGGCTAAGGTATAATGCATGATTTTCTCATGTAAAATTTTATAAATTAACAATTAATAAATAATATATAAATGGGTTAACTAAATTATTAGTGAGATTGAATTTGGAGAAAGATACAATTTAATTGTGGACATGTGTTAGTAATTAATAAAAAATAAAATAATTAATTATAGTGATTAAATAAAATAGAATAGAAGATAGAAATTAAGAGAAAATTCAAATTAAGGACTAATAAAACTATTAGTGAAATTAAATTAGCAAGAGGCTACAATTAAGTATAGTTATATTTTGAGTATTTAATAGGAAATTAAATAAATTGAAGATAATAGGAATATTGGAGAAATTGGATTTGGAGAAAAGAATAAGACTCAAATACAATGATGTTTTGGTAATTAATAGAAAGTACAATAAATAAATTGTTGAAAATAATAAAATGGGGACTATAAATTAAATATTATTCATTTAAAAATTATAACATGGAATTTTAAATATAATTGGAATTATTGTATAGTGCTAAGTTCGAATGGTAAAGAGGTGTAAGTAGGGTTGCCAGATTTATATTGTGTGGAATAAAGGTAAGGAATCTTATACAGAAGTAGCATTGGAAAGCTATGCCTGCATGGTTTTGAAAATGAAATGTTATTTGAATTTTTAGAAAAGTAAGTTTAGTGATCCAACTACCTTAAATTGTTTCAAAAGAAAAATAGGAATTTATTTTAAATTCCATATGAATTTTTATATGATTAATTTGCATGAGAATTATTTTATTACATGATTATTTTACATGAAATGATTTATCATGTACAAATGTCTATGGGATATTTGAAGTGTGGTATTGACTTTCTAATTGATTTTTATTACTACTAATAGAATAATTATTATTTTACATGATTATGGACTGATTAAAGATAATATTTGCTGAAATGATATCTGTTAGCTTTAAATTGACATATATATTTTGAAATGACAAAAACTTAAGTAAGCTTTAATGTTGTAATTCATATTGTAAATTTGCCTTATTACACATGATTTTCTCAATCCATTTTAAGTGTTCATATCAAACATTAAGACCATGATCTAATGATTCATTCTTATCGGTCTTAATACTTTATAAAATGGTTTTTAATATTAAGTAATTTTCTCAAGAATTATTGAACATAAGTTTAGAAAATTACTTATATGTTTTTGGACAATATTTTCATTTGAGAAAGTCAAGAAAAACTCCCTTAAAGCTTATAAATGTTTTTGGTTGATTTAGAATCAAAGGCTATATCATTTCTAACCCAAAAGTGCAAGAAAAATGCCCTCTGGAAGAAAAAGATCGATCCCCTAAGGAAAGGGATCGATCCCTTTTTGGCAGAATGCCCTGGAAGCCTAGAATGAAGAAAAGGATCGATCCCTTTGGTAAAAGGATCGATCCCTTTGTGTCAGAAAGTCCCCAACGGCTAGTTTCTGTGAGATACAATGGCTAGTTTTTGTTTTGGCTCCAACCAACGTCCACAAACCATCCAAGGGACTATAAATAGAGGCTTAGAAGCTAAAGGAAGTAAGGGGAACTACTCAATCAACTCCAATACTCATTTTCCTTAAATCCTCAAGCCTCAACAACAAATCAAGAGCTACAAAGTCTTTATCTTCCATCATTCACATATCTCTTGTATTGTTTAGCACAAATTTTGTATAGGCTTTTACTTGTGCCTAATTTCTGTAATCATTTGCCTACTTAGAGGCCTTCTTTGATTGCACCATTTGTAAACCAATTCATTCCTTGTAAAAAGGGAGGTTTCTCTTTAGCCTAAGAAAAAGAGGAAGGTTTCTCTTGAGCCTTGAAAAAGAGAGAGGTTTCTCTTGAGCCTAGAAAAAGAGAGAGTTTTCTCTTTAGCCTAGAAAAAGAGGGAGTGTAATACAAATTCAAAGATAGTGAATTTGTATTACACTCCCTCTTTTTCTAGGCTAAAGAGAAAACTCTCTCTTTTTCTAGGCTCAAGAGAAACCTCTTGAATTTGGGGAAAATCCTTGGGAGTGTCTCAAGGTAGAGGTCGTAGGCAAGGTTGCCGAACCTCTATAAATCGCTTGCGTACATTTCTCTTTCCCTACTCTTTTTACTTACTTACAATTATATTTGTGTTTATTGTATTGAATTTATATTGTATAATTGCCTAGCTTAGAGATCCTAGAAAACACTCAAATAGGCTAGAGAATTTAAAAAAATCGAAAAACGGGCATAAGGTTAGCTAAGAACCGATTCACCCCCCCTCTCGGATAGCCTATAGAGCCAACAATTGGTATCAGAGCTTGGGCTCGAGATTGATTCAGACTAACCTCTATCGAGCAAAACGATCTTAAATGGCTCACTTGAATGTAGGCACACCCCTAGGAGAATAGGGACACTCATGAGTTAGACCTCCACTCTTCAATGGTGAGAATTACTCCTATTGAAAAATTAAGATGATGTTATTTGTGCAATCCAATGACTATGAAGTGTGGGAGTAATTGTTAATGGCCCTAGAATCCCAATAAAGAAAGTAGATGGAAAAGATGTCCCTAAAAGTGAAGATGAGTGGGACTCCAATGACATGAGATTGGCACAATTGAATGCCAAGGCTATGCACACCCTCTTTTGTGCTTTAGGTCCCAATGAGTATAATAGAGTATCCTTATGTGAGAATGCTAAACAAATATGGGATAAACTAGCCATCACACATGAAGGGACAAATCAAGTTAGAGAGACCAAAGTAGGAATGCTCACACATGATTATGAGCTTTTTAGAATGAAAGAAAATGAGTCCATGAGTGAAATGTACACTAGGTTCAATAACATAATTAATGGACTTAAGGCATTAGGCAAGAGTTATTCCAATGTAGAAATGGTTAAGAAAATTTTGAATAGCTTGCCCAAATCTTGGGAGGTAAAGGTGACCGCAATAGAAGAATCTAAGGATCCTAACACCTTGTCTCTAGATGAACTTATGGGCTCCCTACTTACATATGAAATGAAATTAAAAAGAAATGAAGAGCCTTCAAAGAAAGTAGGGGTAGCACTTAAGTCTTCCACTCATAAGGACATTGAAGATGATAGTGATGAGAGTGGAAATGAGGAAGAAAAGGAAATGGTAATGTTTTCCAAAAGATTCAATAGGTTCACGAGAATGAATGAGAGAGAGCAAAATATGAGACATCATAGGGGAGAGTCAAGTAGAAGAGAAAAACACCCCTTAGTGTGTTATGAGTGTAATGAACCGGGTCATACTAAGTTAGATTGCCCCTCACTTAGGAAGGAAAAGGATAGGAAACCTAAGAAGAAAGCATTTGTGGCTGCATGGAGCGATAGTGATAGCTCTGATGAGGAAAACGTAGATGAAGAGGTAGCCTACTCATGCTTTATGGCCATTAGTGATGATGAGGCTAGTAGTAGTTCTAGTGAAAATAATGACTTTACATTTGATTAGCTACAAAATGCTTTTAATGATTTAGCAAATGAATTTCAATGCATGAACTCCAAATATAAGACAATCATTGCTAAATTAAAAATAGAAAATGAAGCCTTGACTAATACTAAGCTAGAATTTGAAAAGAAATTAGAAGAGGCTAACTTAGAGATAAATGAGTTAAATAAAAAGAATACAAATTTACATAACTCATTTACTAGGTTCTATATGGGTCAAAAAAAAATTAGATCACATGCTTGAGACCCAAAGAGCTTTCTTTGATAAAGATGGGTTAGGTTATAATGCAAATCAGAAAGAAACTCATCTTAGGAATTTCTTAGTGAGCAAAAATTCTATGCATGATACATCTCTCATATGCTCACTTTGCAATAGAATAGGACACACCCCACAAGCATGCACATATAGAAAAACCACATTTAGAGGAAGAGTAGTTAGAAAAATGTGGGTGCCAAAGCATGCAATAAATAATGATGAATTGTGCTTGAAATGGATCCCAAAAGGATCAAAAATTGTTTGCACTAACCCTTATGGACCTAAGAAAATTTGAGTACCAAAGCATGCATAAATTTGTTTGTTGTAGGAGTGTTAGAGCATAGGAATACAATAAAACAATGGGGTTTGAATGCTCTACACACCTTTATGGAGATTGCTTGTGCCAATGAGAAAAAGGAAAAGCTTGAGGATCCATCACAACAATTCTTCAAAGGATGGCTCAAGGTGGACTCAACAATTCAAGGCAAAGCATACTCAAGCAAAGGAGTTTTTGTAAGCTTAATTCTTTACTCCTTAAAACTTTTATTTGATTATTTGTGCTTTGATGAGAAATGTGGTTGATAATCTTTGTGAGTTGAATGAATAAAGAAAAGGCATGTTGAATGATTTTTGATTGGTTAATGGATAGTTCTTGAGGCATTGGATGATTGGATGAAAAGCATGTTTAGTTATTTTGAAATGATTATTGGATTTCTGCATTTTGAGCAAGTTTTCTATGCGTTGATAATGTATTTACTTGTCTCAAATTACCAAATATGTCATATATGCAAAATGCCATGTCATGTGCATTAATGAAGAACTTGTATGTTGGAAATCATGGCATAATGTTCACAAGTATGATGATTTGATGTTATATGTGCTTAAAATCTATGTGAACAAGTTTGTTTTGTCATATTTGTGGTTTCTAATGCTTTAGTTTTGTCAAAATATGCTTAACTCTCAAAATGACCTCCTTTGAGGCCAAAAATGCATTTTATTGTGTAAATTCTTCCAAAATTGCAAAATCTTTTGTAAAATGGTTTTTCATTCATGTTTTTCATTCATACAAGTCCAAAATCATGTTTTAAAAATGTTTAAACCTTTACTTGGACTTAAAATACTCAAAAACGAAGTTTTGGCACCTCACAAGTTGGATTTTCTATCAAAAATCTGCAGAACCAAGATGAGGGATCGATCCCTCTACATACAGGATCGATCCCTTTGGAAAAACATGCAGGAAACTAGATTCTGGAGTTTAGGGATCGATCCCTTTGCTCATGGGATTGATCCCTCTAGGCAATTTATGCCATTTTCTGCATTTTTAAGCCTTAGTTGAGAAGTTTTCTTAATTCTCTTGATATCTTCTTTCTTCTCAACTTAAAATTCAATATTTTAACTTCCTTTTGATGATATTTAGAATATGAAAAATCATTTTTCATTGATATCATGCCTTAACTCCATCAACTTGTGTTATTTCCAACAAATGGTATCACTTTCAACAATTAATATCATTTTTCTTGATCTCACAAGTGCAAAATCATATTTCTTGTTGAAAACATTCATGAATCTTGAAATAATCTTGAAATATATTTTCAATGAATGTTTAAACATAATTTTTGAGATTTATTTCAATGATTTGTGTATATATTTGAGAATTTGATGAACTTGTGCATCATGAATATTGATCATTCCTTTTGTTCATCTTAGTCAAGCATGCTTATAGGATTATGTTTCTTAGCTTGACTTATCTATTCCACACTAGGTTTCATGATAATTATACATCTAGTGGATTGATTTCAAATGTAAATTCAACAATTGGTAATGGTCATTGGCCTATAATTTGTGATGGTAAATGGATCCTAAATGTTCAAATGCATGAAACGTTATCATTCATGTACTTAAATTTTTCTTATGGCCAAACTATTAAAGAACTTGGGCTTTAATGACAACACCAACATTCAAAGATAAATGCAAACTTGAATGTATGTATTTTGATTAATATCCATGCATTTATTATTTGAATCTTTCCTTGCTCATAATTGGTTAAGGACTTGAATTGGAAAATGAGGATAGGATTTTTGTGCTTGAAACCATGGAAGAAAATGTGTTTGCTTGAATACCTTATTGTTGAATCTTCCATATGGTATAATTTTATGAACATAGATTAATACTCTATGATAGTGTGCTAATGATTAATTGATCCATATGCATATTTGATGATGTGTGTGTTGTGTTCTTGCATATTTAGAATGATTATTTTCTTGACATGAACACACTACACATATATATTGGATTCATGCAAAATATCTAAGTCAACCATTAGTAACAATTGGTATTTAGATTGAAATAACAATTAGTATCATTGGCAACCATATTTTCAATAATTGGTAAGCCAAAACTAAATTGCTAATTGGTATGAGCTTTAAATTGACAATTCTTCTCATGCTCCTTAGATTGAAATAACAAATAGGGAAGAATTCATATAAGATACTTTTGCATGAAACACTTGTGTGCTAGAATTTGTAGTTAATTGCTATGTCTTAATTCTATGCACACTCTTGCTTGGAAGTGATTTATGAGCTCATGCATATGATATGTCATCTAATTTCAGCTCATAATCATGATGTATTACCATGCACCTTAGTTGGACTTTAAAGAACAATTGATATACTTAGGTGCTTAATAGGATTGAAATGAGCAAGTCATAGACCTTAGTAGATATTTATAAACAACTTGCTTCATTTTTTTACCAACTGGAAACTTCGTGCGAAATTATTTATAAACAATTGGTATAAGATCATAAGTCATATTCTTTGCATGAATATTTCACACTCTTTATGGATATTGACTTATTTATTTGTGCTATGAGTCCCATGTACTAACATGTTTCTTGTTGGATGAAGCATATTTATCTCTTCTCACATAGCCATGATTTTAGGGGGAGCATATTTTTTATTATTTTTCCTTCTTTTTGCTATGACAAAAAGGGGGAGAGATAGATATTAAAAGGGAGAGATATTAAGGGGAGAGATAATGGGGGAGAAATAGTTTGAAAATTCATATTCAAAACCCATGCTTATATTAAGGGGGAGCTTTATAAAATCCTGTTTTATTTGAGGGGGAGTATTTTATGAAAGAATTTTCAAAGCAAATTTACATTAAGTTTTGTCATATCAAAAAGGGGGAGATTGTTAGCTTTAAATTGACATATATATTTTGAAATGACAAAAACTTAACTAAGCTTTAATGTTGTAATTCATATTGTAAATTTGCCTTATCACACATGATTATCTCAATCCATTTTAAGTGTTCATATCAAACATTAAGACCATGATCTAATGATTCATTCTTATCGGTCTTAATACTTTATAAAATAGTTTTCAATATTAAGTAATTTTCTCTAGAATTATTGAACATAAGTTTAGAAAATTACTTATAAGTTTTTGGACAATATTGTCATTTGAGAAAGTCAAGAAAAACTCTCTTAAAGCTTATAAATGTTTTGGGTTGATTTAGAATCAAAGGCTATATCATTTCTAACCCAAAAGTGCAGGAAAAATGCCCTTTGGAAGAAAAGGATCGATCCCCTAAGGAAAGGGATCGATCCCTTTTTGGCAGAATGCCCTGGAAGCCTAGAATGAAGAAAAGGATCGATCCCTTTGGTAAAAGGATCGATCCCTTTACGTCAGAAAGTCCCCAACGGCTAGTTTCTATAAGATACAACGGCTAGTTTCTGTTTTGGCTCCAACTAACGTCCACAAACCATTCAAGGGACTATAAATAGAGGCTTAGAAGCTAAAGGAAGTAAGGGGAACTACTCAATCAACTCCAATACTCATTTTTCTCAAATCCTCAAGCCTCAACAACAAATCAAGAGCTACAAAGTCTTCATCTTCCATCATTCACATATCTCTTGTATTGTTTAGCACAAATCTTGTATAGGCTTTTACTTGTGCCTAATTTCTGTAATCATTTGCCTACTTAGAGGCCTTCTTTGATTGCACCATTTGTAAACCAATCCATTCCTTGTAAAAGGGGAGGTTTCTCTTTAGCCTAAGAAAAAGAGGGAGGTTTCTCTTTAGCCTAAGAAAAAGAGGGAGGTTTCTCTTGAGCCTAGAAAAAGAGAGAGGTTTCTCTTTAGCCTAGAAAAAGAGAGAGGTTTCTCTTTAGCTTAGAAAAAGAGGGAGTGTAATACAAATTCAAAGATAGTGAATTTGGGGAAAATCCTTGGGAGCGTCTCAAGGTAGAGGACGTAGGCAAGGTTGCTGAACCTCTATAAATCGCTTGCGTACATTTCTCTTTCCCTACTCTCTTTACTTACTTGCAATTATATTTGTGTTTATTGTATTGAATTTATATTGTATAATTGCCTAGCTTAGAGAACTTAGAAAACACTCAAATAGGCTAGAGAATTTAGAAGAATCGAAAAACGGGCATAAGGTTAGCTGAGAACCGATTCACCCCCCCTCTCGGTATAGCCTATAGAGCCAACAATATCCTATCGTGATTTTACAAAATTGTGAAAATGAATTTGAGACAGTTGCTTCTTAGTGAATTATGCATACTGTTATGACTGCGAGACTCTGATCAAATCCGCAGGTTTATTGTTTATGACTATGAGACTCTAACTAAGTCCGTAGGTTTATGATTGCGAGACCCTAATTGAGTCCACAGGTATTGTATATGACTGCAAGACCTGATCAGTCCGCAACTTTATGACTGTGAGACTCTAGTCAAGCTCATAGGTATCCACAGTGAGCACCTGACTAGTGCGAACTGTGACTAATCGACGATGGTCATTCGTTATTGTTTACTGTTGTGCATTATTCTACTGAATGGTGATTGTCTCTACTGATTTGATCATTGAATAGTTTAAATATCGATTTGACTGAATTGAAAAGAAAGAATTGTTTACAATGAATGATGGAAAATAATGATTTTTACTAAAAATAATTTTACTTTATTGTTGCACTCTACTACTTACATGTAACGTGTTTGAATGATGTTTATTGATGATTTTTAGAGAAAATTGCTTTTACTACACAATTTCATTTTAAATGTCTTTATTGATAGACTTTCCATTATTAGTAAATAAAGAATTTTAATAAATGATTTTATTTGCATATAGTAGCACAATTCAGCTCTTTTGTATAGGTTTTCTTATTGAGCGTAAACTCACTCTCCTATTTTTTTCCACCTAGACTATTTGCAGTGAAATCCGCTCATTGTAGAGGAGCACGAATTTTTGGGAGATACAGTATTCCTTCTGGGCGCGTGTAGAGTCCACTGAAGGTGTATTGTATTTTATATATATATTTCAGACATTTTGTGCAGTACTTGCTATTGGTAGACGACTTTGGGGATGTAAATAAATAGAATTGGTACCATGATAGTAATTAGAACATGGAGACTTATATATGTGTACAATTATGAATAAATATTTTTGTATTATGTGGTTTAAAGTTTTATTACTGTTCATAGTAAATCTATTGTTGAGAAAATAAAGTTATTGAAATGACTTATATGATATGAAGGAGAAAGAAAATGATATTGACAAACAACCTAATCATTTGAAAGAAAACAAAAAAGTTAGTGGTAATTTTATAGAAAACTGGATGTTATAGAAATCGATCCGATTTAAGTTTTGTAAAAACCAAAATAAATAGTTATTCAAATTTTTTTTAGAAAGCAAAATGAGGTAGGTATTCAAATTGATCCAGTTTGAATTGAATCTTAGTAATTTAAATTGATTCTTGAATTTTTAGAATTTAAAGATTTTTTCTTTTTAAGATTTTTAATACTAGTGTAATTACTTAAATTTATGAATAAATTAATTTTTAATTAAAAATTAAAAAAATTGATGTAAAAAGTTATTAATTTTTAGTTGGATTGGAAAAATTAAAATTTTTACCTTATGAATGAATGAGAGCCTAATCGAATGTAGTTGGTATAATTTTTAGCCTTCAAAAAAAACTTCTCTACTCTAAGGGAGAGAATATGTCGCGTTTATCCGACAAAATCAATCGAAACCAAAAGTATCCAGTTTTCTTGTGCTGGCTAAAACAGTTCGGTGGTTTTCTTGGTTAGGGCATTGGGTTATTTGGTTTTTTTTTTTTATCGGCTATCAGTTCTAAATTTACTTACCCAAACTGATTGAGATACTCGACACTTCAGTCTTCTAATATCTTTGGTCTTCTAATTTCCTCAAATCTATTCCTAATATCTTTAGTCTTATATTCAACATCTCAAACCCAAAAACTACAGTTATCCTATCCCTTAGCTCTGCTTCGGTTAGTCATCATCACTGCCTAGCCCTCAACTTAGCTCAACTCTTTACCTTAACCTTTTGTTCCTGCTCTGGAACTCTAGTCTACCAAAGCCAAAGGTAATTAGCCGTGAAGTCCAGTTGCCTCGAGAGTGGAATTTTACTTTTGATAGTGGTGCTGTTTTAAGGCTTCACAGTGGTGGGAATGTCTTTGCAACTCAAAAGTCTGGTTATCTCGAGAGTGGACATACTGACTTAGCTCTGCATTTGGTGGTTTTTTTCCTTTTTTTTTAGGAAATGGGGAAAAATTATTATGAAGGTTAGAAGAAAGGATAATGGACGTTGTTTAGTTTGATGCAGACTTACAGGTTTAAGAAAGAAAATTTTGGTTACTAAGTGTTGAAACTAGTCAAAACCTCATCAAGTCACTAGCACTAAAACTGAATTGCAGTTAAAATTAATGTGGATGCGGGTCAGAACTCAATCCCATTACTATAGTTGTTACATGGTTGAAGCGCTTTCCAAATGCTTCTAGTTAACTACCCTTGACCTACATACAAGAGAGTGAGTGAGTGAGTGAGAGAGTAGGAGAGAATGGATTTCTTACACTCATTCCTCCTTTTGAATTATGAAATTTAATGGACCAACTTTATATATATATATATATATATATATATATATATATAGGTTGAGATTAAGAACTTCCCTTAATTTAATTCATGTATAAACCCATCCAATTATGAGTATAATACATCTATAATATATACACAATATAAGGTCACACTTAATTGAAATCATATTACTTGGGTATATTGTTATCGGTATTACTAATATATTCATTAATTTCACATTAATCAGAATTAGGTCCATGTCCAAATCGACTTTACTAGTCCACTAAATGGGATAAGTACAACATTAAGAAGATGAAAAAGAAATGGGTTTTTTTGGGTTAAGTTATGAGAAAATAAATAATATCTTGTTTCAGGAAAATTTAGGAAAAAGTGATGGTTGCAGCAAGAAAAAGTGATTGTTGCAATAGCACAACATAGCCCATAGCAATTTTTTTTTTCATTTGATTGAGTTGGAGAAAACTATCAAGTTTGGGGGAAATATACGAAGGTTACAAAAGGTTTATTCATTTTGTCAAAAACTTATTTATCCGTGAAAATCTATTGAAACAACTTGTGACACCCATTTTGTAGGACTTTAATGAATTGAATAGTAAATAGGGTTTGAATTATAATGTCATTTTAGGGTAGTTTGTTTAATTAGGTTATTATGACTAATTGGGGTAGTTTAATTAATTAAGTTATTTTTAATTATTTTGATAAATTATAAAGTTAGATTAATTTAGTAAATTATATTAGTTGGGTTAATTGGGTTAGTTAGGATTGATTATATTAATTGGGGGGATTATGATTAAAAAATTAGAATTAATTTACGATAAAAGAGTTAATTGATTTTTTCAGATTAGGAAACTAAAATTAGGATCATTAAATAAATTTAAAAAAAGATAATTTAGGATAATTTTAGATAAATTAGAATAGATTAAATAAATTGGATTTGGACTAATAGATATAACAAAAAGAGATAAAAACTGACAAAATTAAATCTTAATAAAAAGGCTTAATATTCAGATATGCCTTCCACATTTGTCACAAAATGAAATTAAGCCCTTAACATTTAATTGCATGAAAATCAGTTCTAAACATTTTAAAATAACATAATTAAGTACATTTTCGTTAAATTATTTAATTTCTGTAACCCTTGCACAATAATAAAACTTAACAGCATTAGAGAGAGTTAACGGAAATATCCTTAATTCTGTTATTTTGAAACATTTAGGATTGATTTTCATGCAATTAAATGTTAATGGTATAATTTTCATTATATGGTAAAGTGAAAGGTATATATGGGTACTATGCCTAATAAAAAACCAACTCTTGGCTTATAAAAGGGGGAGGATCTTGGGAAGAGGGGACCCCAATCTAGTTGCTTTGAAAGCTTTGCACAGCCATAATGTAACGGTCGCGGCCACCCCTGTATGGGCCCTACGCACACGTTACTCACTCGTATTGTCCTCTCTGGGCCCACTGGCCCTCAAGGTTTTATTTCGCGTCCGCCATGACTTGAACCCCTTACCACTTGTAAGTGTCAAGTCATGACTAACCATTGGACCTAGTCCAATGGTTAGTCATGACTTGACACTTACAAGTGGTAAGGGGTTCAAGTCATGGCGGACGCGAAATAAAACCTTGAGGGCCAGTGGGCCCAGAGAGGACAATACGAGTGAGTAACGTGTGCGTAGGGCCCATACAGGGGTGGCGGCGACCGTTACAATAAAAACTCGCGTTTTATTGTAACGGTCGCGGCCACCCCTGTATGAGCCCTACGCACACGTTACTCACTCGTATTGTCCTCTCTGGGCCCACTGGCCCTCAAGGTTTTATTTTGCGTCCGCCATGACTTGAACCCCTTACCACTTGTAAGTGTCCAATGGTTAGTCATGACTTGACACTTACAAGTGGTAAGGGGTTCAAGTCATGGCGGACGCGAAATAAAACCTTGAGGGCCAGTGGGCCCAGAGAGGACAATACGAGTGAGTAACGTATGCGTAGGGCCCATACAGGGGTGGCCGCGACCGTTACAATAAAACGCGCGTTTTATTGTAACGGTCGCGGCCACCCCTGTATGGGCCCTACGCACACGTTACTCACTCGTATTGTCTTCTCTGGGCCCACTGGCCCTCAAGGTTTTATTTCGCGTCCGCCATGACTTGAACCCCTTACCACTTGTAAGTGTCAAGTCATGACTAACCATTGGACTAGGTCCAATGGTTAGTCATGACTTGACACTTACAAGTGGTAAGGGGTTCAAGTCATGGCGGACGCGAGTCCAATGGTTAGTCATGACTTGACACTTACAAGTGGTAAGGGGTTCAAGTCATGGCGGACGCGAAATAAAACCTTGAGGGCCAGTGGGCCCAGAGAGGACAATACGAGTGAGTAACGTGTGCGTAGGGCCCATACAGGGGTGGCCGCGACCGTTACACATAAGCTATACCACATTGCTGCCATCTTGAGCTCTTGTTGCCATCATCAACGGTAGGGAAGAAGAAAAAGAAAGAGAGGAAGGAGAAAGAAGAATAAGGGTATTGGAGAAGATTCTGATAATTAAGATAGTATCTAAGCATTTACTAGAATAATATATCATTCATAATTAGTTGTAATCTCTCTCATTATTATTTTCCATATATTGTCTACACTACCTATATAAATAAGGTGTTTCATTTACTCTTTTATGTAAATTACTATATTAATAATATAGTTCTTTGAGTTTCTCTATTGGTGTAGACCATCATGGTGGAATCTTTCTTCATATTCTTTCTTTTTTATTGTTATATCTACTATTCACATTATTTTCTATTCACAAATTATTATTATTATTATTATTATTATTATTATTATTATTATTATTGTTAGAAATTTAACAAGGGGTAATTTTTAGTTTAACTATTTAAATGTAATTAGGTAATTAATTAAATTTAGATTTTGACTTTGATTAGAAAATTAATCAATTTAGTTTTAGATTTTATTAGACAATTAATTTAATAACTACTTAGATTTAGGGTTAATTAGGTTATTGATTTAATAATTATACGATTTAAAGTTGATAATCAATAAATTAGAAATTTCAATTTGTATGATTAGAATGATTTTAATTGATAACAAGATATGATAATTTGCGAGTTTTTTCTTACAAAAGGGTCCTTTTAAATCTTTTTTACTAAATGAGGGTACTCTTAATATTTGTTTTCCACAAATAAGGTGTTTAAAGCCACATCAATGACATGTGACATTCTTTTAATTAATTATGTAAATTTTAAAAAAAAAAACAAAATTTTCAGAACTTAAAACACTAATGTTCAATAGTTTTACTAAATCATAATCTCTTACAAATCCTAAATATTATTTTCTCCTGAATTTTTTTATTTCAATTTCACTCTTATCTCTGCAACTATTATTTGATTGGACTCCCCTCTTTATCTTTATTATTTGATTGGAATAAAGTCTCTTATTGTTAGGGAAATCCCTCACTCCTTTCTTTGTTTTTTGTTTTATAATTGAATGGGCATTGTCTTATTGTAGTGGAATGATTATTTGCCCACATAATAAATATGATCAGAGCAAAGAAGTTTGCAAAGGTCAGCATTCTGGGTATTCAATAACAACAAGAAAATTAACAATTCCAGTGGAAAGGAAAGAAAAAAAAATACTACGACTGCGCCATTTTTAAAGCCAAGAAAAGAGAAAATCTAGAAAGATATATTTATAAATTAAAAAAGAATTTTCAATAAAGGAAAAATAAAACTAAGGAGCTTAAAATTTAGACAATAAAGAAAAGTGAGCAGATTGTAACTTAAAAGAACAAAGAAAAGGCAAAAACAAAACCCCAGAAACACAGAGACGAGTGAGATCCAAAGAATAAAATGATTATTCTTTTTAATTTTTTAAAATCTTTTCTTTAATATTTATTTTGAAAATTGAGGTTAAGGGTAGGGGTTTGGATATGGAAGAGTCCAGTTTTAGTCTTTCTTTTAATGGTGTTTGCAATGAGTTTCAGAAAGAAGAAAGAGTCTTTTAGAGAAGTTTGGGTATTTTTTTTCCACATATTATTGACGTGGCTTTAAGTATCTGGCTTCAGGAAAAAAGTTTAAAAGTAGCTTCATTTAGTAAAAAAAATAAAAATAAAAGTGCCTACCTATGGAAAAATAAAAAACTAGATAATTTGCATGATAATTAGTATGATACTTGATAAAAATGTAATAATTTCATTTGCATAGTAACATGACAATAGAATACTTAATTTGCATGATATAATTTATCATTAATTTGCTATAATTTGTGTGTTGTGATATAACTTGTGTGATATGATTTCATGTGGTATGATATGATTTATATGGTATGATATGATTTAGGTTGAAATTAATATGGTATGTCTAGTGTAATGATTGATGAATGACTAAAGTTTGGTTAAATTAATTAAGTCGCTTAGAGTCATGACACTTTAGGAATCATAGTGAAAATTCCTTATGATATAAAGATAAATAAAAATAATAGAAAGTATAAAGTTAGGATAAAATAATAATGAGATAGTAAATAAAAATATTAATTAATTATTAAAGATAAATGTGGATTATACTGAGAATGAAATTCCAAAAAAGTTAATCAAGATTCATTGGAAATTTTTAGGTGAGAAAATTTTTTCTTAGATTGAGCCAAATTAATATAATACTTTTGAGAAAATTTTCAATAAATCATAATTCACGTTTATTTTTAATAAATATGAATAAATAAGTAAAGCAAGTAAAAATAAAATTAGATAAATAAATAAATAACGATAAGATAGAATTAAAATTAGAATAAATAAAATAAAATAAATAACAATGAGTAAATATGAATTATGCCGATGATAAAATTTCAAGAAAGTTAATTGAAACTCCTTGAAAATTTCTAGGTGAGAAGGTTTCTTTTAATGCGATCTAATTCGGTGAGACGCTTAAAAAAGAATTTTCAAGAAAATATAATTCATGTTTATTTTCTAAATATTAAAATGATTGTAATATAAATTAAAATTTAGAAAATTTAGAAAGTAGATTGGGAGTCAAAGTTAGAGTCAAAGCTAGGAAAAATAAGGATATCATAAAACACTTAATTTATTTGATAATGGAGTTCAAGAAAGTTAATTGAGATTCTCTGAACATCTTGAGATGAGGGAAATTTGTAAGATTGGAGCTAATTCAATGGAAAGGTTTTAGAAATATTCCCAACACATAATCGTATTGAAATTAATATAAACAAAAGGCAAATTTTAAAAGATAACCTAAAATTAGTTGATACATTTTAGGATGGGCGTTGTAGGGTGCTAATCATTCTCTACACATAATTATACTATGGAACCCTAAAATTCTTTGTACGTAGACCAAGTTTTATCTTTAGATAAGAATAGTTGATGAATTACACTACAAGTAAGAATGGTTGATAATGACTTCTGTTTAAGTCTAACGAGTTAGGTTTCATGACTTAACATGTTATGACACAACTGAAGTAGATCTTTTAGATTATGGTCAATTTTTAACCTATGCTCAATTGGTTTTGACTTATTCAAATAATTGATCAATTAAATCAATCTCAAAAAAATCAAATCAAGATAATCAAACTAATCGTTTGCTCACTCCTACCTTGCCCTCTTGAAGAAAGGGGTGAATTGAAAAGTCTCCCAAAATTGCTTGCATTGGATTCTTTGGGGCTGAATAAAAGGATGGCCATCACCCATGTTTTCTTGGTCAAAAATAATTATCTTTATTAATGAATGAATCATCCAGCAAAATACATGCCTTTACATGAATATAAGGAAAGCTTAAAAGAGACATATAACAAATCTCAAAAGCTAATCCTCACAATTGAATGTAAACACCAAGTGGTGTTGGCAGCCCATCATTGTTTAAAATACCAATCAACGATAATGGTAAATGTCTACTCCACCCAGAACAGATAAGCCCTTTTTTCTGGTTTGAACAGTTACCTAGTCTGCTACCTTGTTGGCATTCCTGCTAACACATCCAACTCTGGTATGTGAGATGTACTTCATCCATTGTCATGACCCAAAAGCCGTGATGTTCACTTAACAGTTACATTTATTCCACTTAGTAAAATTACGAACTAGATTTTTTCTTTTCGTTTTACTGTTTGTAGTCGGTGTCAGTGTAGTCACTAAACTATTTTCATTCATTCTTTAATTCAGTTACAATTTAAATTACTCTTTAAGATAGAGAAAGATCATTTATAGTCCATAACATACTATTTCTTTAAAACAGATTGAAAATATCCCCCCTTTATATTTTGAGATTTCTTCAGTTAACTACCAACAATTCATCACAAAGCGACACACCATTTCCCATATATTTACCAAATAGATATCATCTCAGCAGTCCTAATATCCACAACTAATCACCAACTAATCACCACATACACATCATATAATATCAGAATATTACTACTTATTATCCTAGTTTACATCTCATCCTATAGTACTGTATAGAAATTGCTTGAAAATAAAGCATATATGAGAGAAGTATTACAATACCAAATATTCATTAGTGAGGACTTTGGAAGTCGATACACTATTATATCTCCAAGACTGTCGAACGTGTCCCTTGAATCAATCTAAAAAATAGTTCTCGTTTAATGAGTGAGGGCTCAGTAAGTCATTTATATAAGTGCAAAATTAGACTTATACTGCTCTAATGCAAATGCATGAACCCTTTAATTAAAGATTCCCACATCATATTCTATTTGTATTTGTTTATCAAAACATCTCATATCATGCCCTAAAGATTATAAGTGAGCAAGAGTTTTAAGGTATCGATGTAAGGGTACTCGAAAATACCTCATCATTTCCATCTTTGTGCAAGTCTATCACCTAAACCTCTGATCGTATCAATTTAATGATTTTTCAATCCTCGTGTCTTAACACAATGGTATATCATGCAATAGTGCATCATAAGTAGTTCCGACATCATATGGTATTAAGCTATACTCATATCAATCTCATGTCATATCATAGGTCATATGGAACCCATAACTATGCACAATATCAAATCATGTCATTTATCATCTAGAAATTTAGTCTCTATACCATATTAAATCATGTCACTTTTCATGTGAAAACATGATCACAAGTAGTATGTAGTTATGTCACTCTTCATGTGATTATCAGGTTCATGTACAGTATAGGGTCATGACATCTTTCATGCAGAAAACATATCATTTGGTCATGATTCATTATGCAAACTTATGCAAGCTTTACTGTATAAAAACGACTATCATTTCAAATCATATTACATATACCTTTAGGGCTTGTTCAAAACATGTAAAATCTCAATTCACTTCATGTTCACTTTTAAGAGATGTTAAAGTATGAACAATCCGTAAATCATATCACTTGCTCTTTTAAGGCATGTTTAAAAACATGTAATGTTTCAAAATATTTCATATTCACTTTTAGAACATGTCTAAAACATGTACAGTCTCTCAAAACATCTCTCATGTATTGTAAAAATCATGTCAAGTCTAGAGTTCATATCAAATAAAATCATACTCTAGTCAGATTTGAGACTAGGCTGAATCCCTAATACTTTATCAATAAAGACTTTAATCACTGTAGCTAGCAGTGAAAATCATATCATCGTCCTCTGGAAACCAACTAGGGCGTTATTTATGGCCATGACCTCATGTCTCTCAGCCACACTGATCAGGTGTGACTGAGCCCTGTCTACGACAATTGTCAAACAAGCATCTCTGCCTTATGAGTAATCTTCAATTAGGCGGTTTTCACTATGCTTTATTAAATTTAACTCTCTTAAGGTGTCTATAATCTCATAAAACATTTAAACACTTCACTTTTCTTATGAAAATAGTGTAAAGTATGTAACACATTTTTTTAAGATCATTTACATATGTAAATACATACACTTACACTTTATATTAAGTCTTTTCAAAACAATTCAAACATATAAAGTATTCATATAAGTATCGCATGATTAAATCCTTTCAAAATCTCAAGTTATAAACAAAGCATGCTTAAAAGGAATGTAATTTAAAACTTGAGTTAAAAACAATTTGCTATCATGCTCATGAAATATATCAATGCAGTATCATTCGGTATAGCGCTAACTATAATCCCAATTCATCATTTCCATCCTTTTGATTTCAACCGGATTATACTTAATAGATCAATTCAATATCCTCTATCGTTCCACAATATTCATTACCATTTCACAACATTTACCAATTAAATCAATGACCTTTACTTTTAATATCAATACTAAACCTTCTACCAGCAATGTGGGTCCTCTTAGTATTTCATGTATAACCAAATATTTCCCTAGCAACTTTAACAATAACATTACAATCATTCAAATATAATTGAACTCATTCACCGTAAATTATCAATCATTTCTTCAATTTGTCATCATACCATAAGCATATTATTCCTTATATATCACTAAGTCTCAACTTTTAGTCATCATCATTATCACACAATCTAACTATGTCTATACAATATAATTCTAAATCTAAATTATATAAACGTCTTACCAACTCCTCGCTTAACGTGCGTGTACGCCGAGCTGAGTCGAGCTTGTGTTGTTACCTTTACATCATGCTACACTTTTGATCATGATTACATTGAATTAGTGCTTATTTATATAAGTTCATCTTCATAATTTTTTTATTTAATAAGATGTATCTCGTTACGATATTGTCTTATTGACTTTTGAGCATAACGCGCGTACACCAAGCTTAGCTTTATTCGTGTTTGTCGCCTTATCATCACGCTACACGTTCAAACATAATTAAATCGACTTAGCATTAATCCAATAAATTTCTAAATATTTTAATAAATTTAAATTAACATCTCTTATTGAATCTCAATAGTAACTTGGCTAAAGCGTGCAATTTCCTTCCTCATTTCTCATTTCATTTTTTTTCTCTCCTTTCTTTTCTTGTCCTTTTCTTTTCTTTCTTTCTTTTCCTTTACTTCTCAGTCAGTACAGCAGCCCAACATAGTCCCCAAATGCTACTGTTCAACGCTATATTTGGCTATTTTCCAGCCACCAAAGTAGCCTTGTTTAGCCACCTTCACAGCCCTTCTTCACCCTATTCGTCCCTTGTTCTGCCCTCCCTTCATCCTTCAAAACCACCCAAGTTTAGCCCCATTTTTAACCCCATTCGACACACTTGTTCTGGCACCAACCTTTGTCCGTAAGAGTCACCGAATGGCTCCCTATTTCTATGTATCCAAAGCCACGACACTGCAATTTAACCAAACCTTAAGGCAGCTCCAGCAACAATGCTTAAATGCCAATTTCAGCCTTTGAGTCAGTAGCTTCAACCTTTAAAACCCCACACCAAGAGCCATGTTCGAACCACCAATGCAGGTCCTAGTTTGGCCACTGTATTCAAGCTTAAACTTCAGTTTTCTTTCAGCCTTCTTTCTTCCCCACTTCCCTGATTTCCAACCCAGTTAAAGATCCCTGCTTTCAACTTGTTTTAGCACTGTTTTGGCATCCCTAAGTCAGCCATCTTCTAGCCTTCAGACTTAGCTTAAAGGCCATCGTTTTTCAGCCCTTAAGCAGCCATAGAAACACACCCAACAGCCCATGTTTAAGTACCTAAAACCACACAGCTCAGCCCCCTTACAAAGCTTTGCACCACCGGCTACAAACAACCATAAGGCCAGCTACAATCCAAGTGTACCCCAGCTGCCATTCTAGCCTCTGTTTTCATGCCAAAACCACCTGGAAATGCCACGCAAGGCCTACCATTCACACTTGACCAGCAGCATGCAAAGCCCCTTTGTTTGGTTCAATTTCAACATCCAATCTTTCACGTTTTCTGTTGCAGTTTTCCTATTCTGTTTCAGCAAGGTAGATGGACCCCCAAATGCTCCTCTGTTCAGCTACTCCAAACAGCCACTTATAAAACTCCAAATAACCCCTTGTTTGTCCCTATTTTAACTCTAAAAATAGCCACATTCTCACATCTGTCCATCGCTAAATCAGCAGCCCATAATGCCTTCATCAGCCCTCATCGACGCCAGCTACTACTTCCTCACGTGGAGTTGCTTTAGCCTTCAAGCAAACAGTTTTTTTTGGCCCTTGCTTCTCTCGGTTACAACTTCATCTCACTCGGCATTCTCCATGTTTTCACACAGCCAAGCGAGATAGATGATGCGAGGGAGAGGAATATTGGACAGATGTGGAAGGGGTGAATCAAGAGGGAGAAACTTGAGAGATGAACGAGAGAAAGTGATGGACAGTAGAGATTAGAGGTGGCAAAAACTGGCCCGAGCCCGAAAATCCGTTCGAATCCGCCCGAGACCGAACTGGGATCAGCCCGAATTGACCAAAAAAGTCAAAGGCCTATAACCGAAAAAGTCCGTAACCGAAAAAGCCCAAAACCGAAAAAACTTGAAACCAAAAAAGCTCGAAACCGAAAAAACTCGAACCCGACACAACCCGAACTCGACATAACCCGAGCCTGATACAATCCGAAACCGAGACCGACCCGAAGCGAAAACCGAAAAAACCCAAATTATAATTATATAATTATTATTTAAAAATAAATAAATAATTGATACACTTTTTTAATTAAAAAGTTTAAAATTTTGAAAACAATTATTATTTATTATACAATTTTATCAATTATATATTACCAACATAATAAATATTGAATCTTTTTAATTAAATTAAATTAATTTAAAACACCATAATATATGATATAATATATGATATCAAATAATCTTTAATATTATCCTTATTGCATTTATAATAATAAATATATTATTAATTTAACATTTGATTTTAATATAAAAATCATTTTAACATTTTATTATTTTTATTTATAATAAAATTTTAATTTTAATACAATAATAAATCAAATATATAAAAATTATATAATTTCAATATTTGTTTGAAACTTTGAATTTGATAGTTTGTGCAACACATTAAAAATATTTTTAATAAAATTAAATTTAAACTATATTTTCTTAAAGTTTCAAGTATAGAAAAATATTAAGTTTAGATTAAAAAAAACCTAATCTTAAAATTAAAATTCAAGTTTTTAAGATTAGAAAAGTTAAGTAATTAAATTAAACAACACAAGTACAATTTTTTTATACTTGGGTATCATTAAAAGAGAAAATTATAGTGGTAATTTTATTTTTAGCCTTAAAACAAAAGACATTAAAAATCAAGCTAGTGATAATTAATTATTTATTATATTATAATAATCTTATACATGAATAAACTAATTTGGTATCTTATAATAATGATTTGTATATTATATTATAATAATCTTATAAGAATAAATTATGTAATCTCTTAGTGTGTAAGTATTATTTTGATAGAATTAAGTATTTATTAAAAATAATTTATTTATTATCTATTAAATGTAAAATTAAAGTGTGGATAAAAATAATAATTTTTATAGTAAATTAAAGTGTAATTTAATTATATATTAGAGTTGTATTACTATGTAAGTGGTAATTTTAATAAAATTTATTTTTTATACTTTGTTAATATTATTATTAATTATATTTAAATAACTAGCATTATATTAATTAATTTAGTAATATCTATTATTTAATATTTTAATTAGATATTCAATCAATTAGTGTATATCTAATATTATTATGTTAATATGAATATGAAAAAAAGTTAGTACTCAATTTGGAATAGTTTTTTTGATAGCAAATAAAATACATAATATAGTTAATAAATAACGCTTTATCATAATGATTTGTATGTTATTATAACTTTAAAAATAATATCTTATCATGTGATATATAATCAACTATACAAGCTCTTAATTAATCTCTCATAAGAGATTTATAATAGTATATAAAATAGATTATTAATATGTTTATCTTATCATAATGATTTGTATGTTACATTATAATAATCTCTTACCATGTAATATAGAATAAATTAAACAATCTCTCATAGCATATTATAGTTTTAATTTCAGACATTTTTCATTCTAATTTCTTATCATGCTTTTAGAATATACTTTTGTTTTTAATTTCAAACATTTAATCTCTTATGATGTATTCATGTAATTTAGTTTAACTTGACCAATTAATAATCATAATATTGGGTGATTAAATAGATATTGACCTTCTCAACTATTTTAGTCAAAAAAATGTTTTTTTAAATTTATTATTGTCACATCCCGTGAACACATTTTTCACATTTTTCTATACATTTTATACGGTTGGGCTATCTGTGATACTTTACTTTTCATATTCATTTAACTATTAAATACAAAATTAGTAATATCAATTACATCCCTTATCTTAATTCTCAAGAAAGTAGTACTGAAAGTAAGTCTAAATATAGAAAATAAATGATCATACCTCATATTATAAATCAAGCTGTCACAATATCTCCAAATGCGCAGCTCGAAATCCTCAGCGGTCAGATTTCACAGTCACCAAAAATCTGAAATGTTAAAATTGGGGAGTGAGCAAACCACGGCTCAGTAAGAGAGTTATATGCAACACTTGATATTCAGCTACCTATTTGCTGAAAATAATTTTTCACTTTCTTTAAATCTTCCTAGAGGCTCTAGGCTCACATGTAGGAAGGATACTACAGTCAGCTAGGGATCCAGATGGAGTAAGGCAGGTATTTTAGAATACCTGTCTTGTCCCGGAACCTAGAAGCAACTGTAGAGAGTAATCGTTTTCTTTTGATATTCAAATCCTAGTAAAACATTAAATATTCACGTGATAAAACACTTAAGTAAATAAATAAGGAATTAATGCTCCTTTCACAAATACTCATTTCCACACTTGTAAAACACCGTATAATATTTAGTTCAACACGTAATATATCAAAAGCTCAGTAGCTATAGATAATTTAGTACTAGCAAAAGTTCAGTGAAAAGTACAATCATCAGTACAGTATCATGGAGACTAGGCAACACCATAAATATATCATGCTATAATATCATCCCAAATAGGGGAAACACATAAGATCTATGGCCATAATCTATGGGGTCCACAGTGTGCACTGATCAGGTGTCCACTGGGGCGCTGATAATAGGATCAGTATCTATCAACACTAACACGTGACACGTGAGCATGATATGGGGCCTAACAGTCTCAAAACAGTAAACACGTGATATAAACCCCATTTATGAAATCAATTTCATTGAATATAAGTTCAATCAATCCATAAATATTCATAAGGAAAATATTTTCATCTTATGAATAACAATTTATAAAATATTCATACTGGGGTAATCACTCCCAAAAATGTTCTGAATCTTATAGAACAGTATAAATCACATTTTTCATATGGTGAAAACAGTTTATAAAATAATCACACTGTAAAATAAATCTCATGACTATTTCTTTTTCACCGTAAAACATGTACACACGTTTTTCCGTGCTTTCTATCCAAAACAGGGTTTTCAAAAGTTATCAGAATTCAAATAAATTATTTTTATGATTTATGGAAAAATAAAATATTTATTTTCCAAATTCAATAATCTCGTCACCATGTTTTCTTCTATAAACATGTGTAGAGACCTTCTAGTCTCAAAAATACTATTTTTCATCTTTAATTAACTTTTATGGGATTTCTATAAATAATTATTTTCATAATTAAAACCATAAAGGTTATTTATGAAATCAAGTGAATATTTAAGAAATATTTATAAAATATTCACTTCAGTCCTTTTCATTTTCCATCTCATTTCACGTGAAATATCACATATCGGGGGATTTTTCGTGATTTCATATTCACCATTCTTGAAAACATGAATATTTTAAAATTAAATATTAGTATATTCATGTTTTATGAAAACTAATCGATTTCTCGATTTTCGTGGTTGAAAATCGTTCCTCGTGATATAAAATCATTTATTATGATTTTCGGTAATTTTCTAAGATTTTTCGGCAGTATAACGACTGCTAATTGGCTAGCCTCCTGCACAGAAAATACAGTTTATATTTTCAACCGGTAAATCGCCACAATTTTCGAACCAATCATCATCAATAGCATTTATAAAAATTTAAATGCATATTTAAAACATGTGTGTCGAATATCCCTACAGGCTGCACATGTCTCCCTTACCTTTCTCGGGTCAGCGACTGCCTCTCAAAGGTCGCGCCCGTATTCACCTCTCCCGATTCTATTGTCTCATTTACCGAGAACGATTCTGGAAACCAAATTCTAAATTTTAGAATTTTTCTCAATTTATTTAAATAAATAAATTATTTAAATAATTTTTATCAACACTTTTCGGGATTTCTTACCGATTCCCGTAATTTTCGATGTTCCGAATTCTCAAGAATTTTCGAATTCCCAGAATTCTTTTTCTCTTCCTCTTTCTTCTTTTTCTTCCTTCTTTCTTTTTCTCTTTTTCTTTTCTTTTTCTTTCTTTTCTTTTCTTTTCTTTTTCTTTTCTCTCTTTTCTGGCCAAACCGGTTCAAACCAGTCAGACCCCCTCATCGTCGATTCTTCTCCGACGGTCGGTTCTCCGGCGGTTCGACGGCACTTCAGCTGGCCGACGCCACAGTGAATCTACTGGTGGCCTCCATTCAGCCTGGATCGGCGGCACGGCGGCAAATCTACTCGATTTACATTTGGTTTCTTCTCCCTCTTCGCCGCTCCTCTTTCACCGTTCTCTGCCTCTCCGGTGGCCTCCTACCTCTTCCTCTTTCTCCGACAAAGCTTCAGTTGCAGTGGCGATGGCCGATTCGGTCGGCACCACCACTTCCTATTTTCCTTTTCTTTTTGGCTTTCGCCGATTTCCTTCTTTTCCCTTTTCGTTTTTCTTCCGTCGCCGGTCGATCTTCCTTCTCCTCTTCCCTCACCGGTGACGGCCTCCCTCATCTCTCTTTCTTTCTCGTCACCGATGATGGTCGGTCAGCTCGTGGAAGGGGGGTCGGGATCCTCCCAATTCTCAGCCCCTTTCTTTTTTTTATTTTATTTTTATTATTTATTATATTTATAAACTAAACTTTATAAATATAATATTGTTATATTATATAGTACTTTATACTATATAACATATAAATATAAATATATATTATATATTAATAATAACAATATATATTTTTTCACTTAGTATATATATATATTTTTATATACTTTAAATTAAATAACATTTATATGTATATTTATATAAATGTACTAATACAATATATATCTATACAAACTTTAATGTAAAATAATATTTACGTTTCTCAAATATGTAGATACTTATATATACATACAATGTTATATTTAATACATATGTACTATTTAAATTTATACAATAGTATATATATCTATATATACTTTCGTATATTAATATGTACTATATAATATTTCAATACATATGTATTTAGATAAAAATACATTTATATAATTTATAATTATATAAATATATTTCTCTTTCATTTCTCATTTTCTTATTTAATTTGGATTTTCATTTATCCAAATTAAATTTCTTCTCTTCATTATTTTCCATAATTTCTCATTTTATACTTATTTCAAATTTAATTTCCTTCACTCGAATTTTCCGATCCTTCACTTACTCAATTCTCGGGATTTTCACTTATCTTCTGATCTCTTAATTTTATTTATTTCCGCTTATCTATTTTCTCCAATGTTTATCTCTAATATTACTAATTTCCAAAAATTGGAAAATTTACGGTTATCACAATTATAATGAGTTACAAATAAAATAATAAACATAATATACTATATATATATATATATATATTAAGATTTACATTATAATAAAATGTCATATATGTTAAATTATCAATATCTTAAAAATTGTATCTTAACATATTATGAAATTTCTATTAATTTAATTTTAGATCTTTATATCTAAAATTGTAAAATAATCTTAAGAATAAATTATTATTATTATTATTATTATTATTATTCAGTAAACTATTTTTTTGGCCAACAATGTTTCATTAAATTTTAAATTGCAAGTTGTGTTAAAATAAAAATAAAATTTACAACAAATATAACAAATTCCCAATCTAGCTCACGTGGTTAAACATATAACAATAAATATAAGAGGTTGTCACGACCCGAAGGCCAATGACGTCCACTTGACATATACTTATCACCTTTGGAAAATTACGAATCGAATTTTTCTTTTTCTATTTCTTTCCTATTTACGGTTTGTATTCGGTGTTAGTGCAGTATCTAAATCGAATCTTATTAATATTATTTCTCGAGTTATGTCATCCTTCTCAAAGTGATTTTTATGAATTTAGCCTTATTTACTATTTCAAAAGAAACGAATCGAAAACCTCCCCTTTGTATTTTATCAATTTCTCCAGTAAAATCACCTGCATTAAAACACATTTTAAACTCAACACACAGCCAGTTGTTGTTTTCCCACAGTTCACACAATCAAGCATCTCAAGCTTCTCAAGAGTTTAACCATTAATAAATCCAAATCTAGCAATTTATACATCATTCAAAATATACATCAGAACTCGGATCGAACTCGATAATCACCTAGACTCACATAATAATCTAGTGCGATCCAAAGCTACATCCCATATACTTTCCTAGTACTGTGAAATTAAAGTACATATAACTATCAAAATGATATACAAGTAGTATACCTCAAAAATGCAAAAGCTAGGCCCAGAGAACGCAAACGAGTACCACTACTAGGTACAGTCCCCGGGAGCCTATACGAAGCTTGAACCGGCTATCAACTCGTATGATCTGTAGATGTTAAATTTAAGGGGTGAGCAAATCCACGGCTCAGTAAGTAGTTTAAATAAGTACATACTAGGCTCATATTGTAAAACACAATCATATATGCATAAGTTCTATAAAATAGCATGTATGCATTATATCAAGGTTTGCTACCAATTCGTATTTACACAGATTTCATAAACTTATTCATGCTTTCATTCCATTCTTAAACTCACAAAGTATCATTCTTTTTATCAGTATAGTTAAGTGTGAAAGAAGACAAACATTCAAATAGCACATGTTTTTATGGTATATATAAGTATAATTCAATGACTATACACATTCTCTGTCTTATGTATAAGATCTATTCATCTACTGATATTCGTCACATTCACAAATCACAATCATTTATTTATTGTTACAATAACCTATGATTCTTCATATTTCATCAAAACACGTGTAGCACTTAGCTCTCAAAGAATTCTAGAGGTGGCTCTCATAGTTTCCGAAGAACTTATGTAGCATGTAGGTCCCTTGAGTTCTCTAGAGGTGGCTCACACGGTACAAAGATCGAATCTTTACTCGGGTTGGCCTTTATGACACATACTTTCTACTATCTCATCGGAACTCGTGCAGCACTTAGCTCTCAAAGGATTCTAGAGGTGGCTCCCATAATTTCCGAAGAACCTATGTAGCACGTAGGTCCCTTGAGTTCTCTAGAGATGGCTCACACGGTACAAAGATCGAGTCTTTACTCGAGTTGGCCTTTATGACACATACTTTCTACTATCTCATCGGAACTCGTGTAGCACTTAGCTCTCAAAGGATTCTAGAGGTGGCTCCCATAGTTTTCGAAGAACTTATGTAACACGTAGGTCCCTTGAGTTCTCTAAAGGTGGCTCACATGGTACAAAGATCGAGTCTTTACTCGGGTTGGCCTTTATGACACATACTTTCTACTATCTCATTGAAACTCGTGTAGCACTTAGCTCTTAAAGGATTCTAGAGGTGGCTCCCATAGTTTCCCAAGAACCTATGCAGTACGTAGGTCCCTTGAGTTCTCTAGAGGTGGCTCACACGGTACAAAGATCGAGTCTTTACTCGGGTTGACCTTTTTCCTAGCTTTCGACAAACACGACTAGGTACTAATTTAGGTCTAAGAACTCAATTTTGGGAGCTATACATACCGCACACAATTCACATATGCATTCTCAAAGTATCACAATTTACTAACATGCTCCCTCGGTGCGATTTAATTAATTCATATGCATTCCTAAAAATGCAAGCACCAAAAAGTATACAATTTAAACATTCCACAACCACGAACAAACTATAACACATAACATGTAAATCACAAGCAAGATTCCTTTCTAAACAACTACTATACACGATCACATTATGTCCAATTTGTATTTTACCGTACTTACTCTTATAGTCTTACCCATAGTATTCCACCAACTTGAGGTAAATTTAGATAAGTGTTTTAATAAGCATTTATTCATCTCTTACAAGATGATACTAGCAAGGCTTATTTATCCCACTTACCTCGATGCTTGGTAGGTTACTTTTCCTCGATCCTCAAACTCAAGCTTAGCTTCTACACTGCTTCAAATTCACTACAATTAAATCGAATAACATCTCAATAACAATGTCTTAATTACGTTTAATCACATACAAAACATATATCTTAGAATCATAATTATTCCAATTCATTTCTTTGGCGAGAATTAAATTCTTCATGTGTCTCGCCAAAGCATTATCCATCCGATTTAATAACTCTTTACTTTATATTCCTTATAAGATAGTAAGAGATTTATTAACTTATGTCCGCTATTTTTCCTTTAAGGTTAGCAACTAAAACCTATGCCAAGTTTTTATTTTCTTCTTATCATCCAAACAATTTATATATATATATATATATATATATATATACACACACATATATATTCGCCTATGTGTTCATTTATATCTATATATATAATGTATTGCCCAACCTTACACAAAATCTATTTATTATTTAAATCTACATAGAAACTAAAGTCTTTCTCATGCCACTAATGCACATCATCATTTACTATTTGTATTAGTTTCATTAATGCATTATTGATTTAGTAATTGCTACATATTCCCTTCGTTATATATATAATTGTATAATTATATAATTATAACTATACCTCAAACAAATTATATAATTATACTTGTACTTATATCTCAACTAATCCCATTTCATTTATTTAGCTTCGGAACTGCAGAAGATGAGTCATACAAGTTCAATTCAGAAACATGCATATATACTAAGCATTCTTAGAAATCCTACTCATTAAAGTAGAATTATTCTTTATAAGAATTTCCAACCTATCAATGTCTTTCTATTCATAACGGAAAATATTGAATTCTGATTAATGCACCGTCAATTTTATATGTAATCTGACTTAATTCCCTATCTAGAAGTATAAAGCCCATTTTCTAGTTCATTCTATGTTGTTCCTCAAAATTTTTCCAAAGTTCAGCCCAATTCTGACCCATATGACAATGTGGTTTTCAGACCTTTGTGCATTAAATTTTATATTACTAATTATAGGGCTATCCAAAATTATGAATCCCAAAACCATATGAATCTTAATCCAATTCCCTATTCAGAATAGCAAGTTTTACAATTTTATCATTTCGAAATTATTTTTAATAATTCCTCAAATTTGCCCTGTTTCCAGATGCATTCTGGCAGATTGTCTATTGACCTCTATGTACAAATTGAGTCATATCTCAAGATAGGGTTGTCCAAATTGTGCAAACTCAACCATATTATTCTTAACTCATTTACCTTTCTAGAAACATAAATTTTGCAGCCAAATTCAATCTGTGCTAATTTCTACAAATTTTCAAAATTGACACAGAGCATCTCGCCTACTGCACTGAGTGCCCTGTGTTCAACTGCCTACATCTCAGGCTACACAACTCCAAATTAGGTAATTCCAAAACTGAATTTTGCCTAACTCTTAAAGCTACCTGTAATAATTTTTTCAGAATTTATTTCATTCTAAAACCCCCAAACTGAATTTTTAAATACGTGGCTCGGACAGACAATTTTTCAACAAAAATTGAAATCTACATTTAGCACTTTGTTTCTCTTCTTTTCTTAACTATTTCACGCCTACTGCAGTTTCACATTTTCTTTTCTTTTCTTCTATGTTTCACGTCTACCCATAAGCTTTCCCATGCCATTTACATATAATTTTCTTTCTTCATTCACTTTTGGATTTTTATGAATTCTTTTCTACTTGTTTAGGATTATTATCAACACTTTTAATCCATTAAACACCATCATCATCGTCAGCCCTTATTCTAACCAAAATACACCAACATTCACGCCACATTCTGTTTTGTTAAAGTTAACTTTCATCGTTAAATTCTCACCCTCACGCCACTTTGCTGCACTTTGCTATTTTTACAAAATCTTTATTTAATCCAAGCTTCAACCAAATTTCATTCATCATCTACTTCCATTTTCAACCCATTATACATAAGAATTCAACATGGGTTTCCACGTTTTCTTCAAATAAACGAACCTACAGAAAATGTCTATATCAAATTTTATTTCCTTTTTCAAGTCATAAACATATTACTCATTTAACTATCAACTAGTCACTAGAATTGAACAGAAAAATCACTCACTGCTTACCTTCCTTTTTGGCCGAACAGAACAGCCCAGATCAGTGTTCCCACGTCATTTTCTGCTCACTTCCTTCCAGTTTAAATCAGTTCGTTTGGTAAGAAATCTAGCTGCTGAAGTAAGCTTGGTGTTTTAGTGATAGAAAATGGTGATTTCGGTGGAAAATATAAGAGGGGAAACATGAAACCGATGGGAAATGGAAGCTACAGGGGAGTCGGTTCCAGCAGCAACCAAAACAAAAATTGAAGTCGGTGCTGAGATGAATTTTCTGATGGTTTTGGATCTCTTTTATTCTATTTTATTATTATTGGGAAATTTACACATGTCAATTGTCAAATCCCCCTTTAAACTCTTTATATTTACACTTTTACCATAAAAAATATCTTATTCTCTATAATTTTCAGATTTTTCATTTTATTTTTTTATATATATTTTGTTAAATTCAATAGTTAATTTACGTTATTTCTTATTAATTGTTTAAAGCATAATTTACAATTAGATTATATTATTTCCCAAATTATATTCCAATTTCTATACTATAATCTTAGTAATTTCTTTCTTTTCCTATCTTCTATTTTATTAATTCCTATAATTAATTTACTTTATTTCTTATTACGTATTACTAAAATATAATTACACTAAATTGTATTCTTTTTCAATTTTAATTTCACAATATATCTTTATTCATTATGTACTTTAATTCCATAATTAGTAAATATTAACAATTACTATCTTCTTTTTAAATTCCTATACTCTGTAGCTTATATCGATTATTAGAAAATTGGATTCTCACATAGGTCATGGTTCAAATCTTTGTACAAGCATATAATTTTGATTACTTTCATATAATTGATGAACAAGTTCATGTACCAAATACTATTTGATCAAAAGTTAATCGGGTATAGCGTACCCTAAGGGTACTATCCGAATCCGATACAAGTAATAAGAACACTATCCGAAACCTATAATTACTCGATTATAGAGTCGGATAGTATCGGGTACCTGATTATATATTACTCATTTACATCATTATATCAAATGTTTTTTTGGTACATTATACAAATGTTATTATTTATAATATAATGTTAATTGGTGTATATAACTTGTTTAATTTAACGTTCTAAATTTTTAATGAGATATTTGATTAATTAATGTGTTTGAGTATGATTATATTTAATAAAAATAATGTTATATTATGATTTATGTACAAACCAAAAACAAAATAAATATAAAATTGAGATAATAAATTGACCAATTATTCATAATATTAATCATTTTTTTATGTATACTATAATTTTATTCAACATTATAATTGAAGAATTAGTTAACTAGTTATGCGGTTAAATTTAATTTAATTACTAATTATGTTGGTATTTAAAAGACAAAATAAATGTAAAAGAGATTCTTAAAAATTTAAAATTTTATTAAAAATATAATATAATTATTAAAAAAGCTAATTAAACAAAGTAAAAAAAAAATTTATTGAACTAAGAGTATCTAAATTCCACTGACCCAAAATTGACAAAAAAAAAACACAATGACCCAATAAGTTATTGTTAAGAGTATAAAGCTATTTATATAAATGTTTAATTGTTTAGTGTGATTTATTTATAATTTGTTAGTTATTTATTTGTATAGCTAATACTTTTGGATTTTCACTTTCTTTTAGTTTTACTATATATATTTGGCTCACTTAAAAAATAAATTTTTATATAATTATTAATATATAATTATATATTTTATAACAAATGTAAATATCACATGAAATTAAAAAAAATAAATAATAATTATCAAGTAATAAAAACATTGAAATATAAAAATTTATATTTATATAAATTTAGTCAAAACAACAAAAGAAATTAAAAATAATGAATAATAATTGTGATAACCGTAAAATTTTCCATTTATTGGAAACTAGAAATATTGAAAATAAATATTAGAGAAATTAAATAAGAGGAAATAAATAAAATTTGCGAGAAATGGGATATTGGTGAAAATCCCGAGAAACGAGGAAGTGAGAGAAATCGAAAAATTTGTATAAAGGAAATTAAATTGGAAGTAAAAATAAAAATAATAGAGAGAGGAAAAGAATTAAATTGGATAAATTAAAATCCAAATTAAATAAGGAAAACGAGAAATAAAAATAAAATATGTTTATATAATTTCAAATTTTATATAAATGTATTTTATACAAATACGTATGTATTTAAAATACTATATAGTATATTTTAAAATACGTTGGTATATATATGGAAATATATACTATTTCATGAATTTAAATAATACATATATATATATATATATATAAACATAATATTTTATGTATATATAAATATATACATACATACATACATATATAAAGAAAATGTAAATGTTATTTTATATTAAAGTTGTTAGCTTTAAATTGCCATACATATTTTGAAATGACAAAAACTTAAGTAAGCTTTAATGTTTTAATTCATATTGTAAATTTGCCTTATCACACATGATTTTCTCAATCCATTTTCAAGTGATCATATCAAACATTAAGACCATGATTTAATGATACATCCCTATTGGTCGTAATTCTGTATAAATGTTTTGAATATTTTAGAAAATCACTTGATGAATGTTTAGACCATGTTTTTATCTGAGAAAGTCAAGAAAAACTCCCTTAAAGCTTATAAATGTTTTGGGTTGAATTAGGATCAAAGGTCATATCATTTCTAACCCAAAAGTGCAGGAAAAATGCCCTCTGGAAGAAAAGGATCGATCCCTACTGTAGCAGGATCGATCCCTTTTTGGCAGAAAGTCTTCCCAAGGTCCCTGAAGCCCAAAATCAAGAGTCTGGACAAAAGGGATCGATCCCCACTGTAGCAGGATCGATCCCTTTGCCTGAAAATAGCCTATAACGGCTAGTTTTGTGAGATACAACGGTCAGATTCAATTTTGGCTCCACCCAACGGCTAGAATACATCCAAGGGACTACAAATAGAGGCTTAGAAGCTAAAGAAAGCAAGAGAGGAACCACTCAGCAACTTCAAATCTCATATTCCTCAAATCTACAAGCCTCAAACAACAAATCAAGAGCTACAAAGTTTCTATCATCTATCATTCATCTTATCTCTTGTATTGCTTAGCACAAAATCTTGTATAGGTTTTCATTGTGCTTAATTTTTGTAATCACTTGCCTACTTAAAGGCCTTCTTTGATTGCACCATTTGTAAACACATTCATTCCTTGTAAAAAGGGGAGGTTTCTCTTTAGCCTTAGAAAAAGAGGGAGGTTACTCTTTAGCCTAAGAAAAAGAGGGAGGTTTCTCTTGAGCCTAGAAAAAGAGAGAGGTTACTCTTGAGCCTTGAAAAGAGGGATTGTAATCACAAATTCAAGATAGTGGATTTGGAGAAAATCCTTGGGAGCGTCTCAAGGTAGAGGACGTAGGCAAGGTTGCCGAACCTCTATAAATAGATTGTGTAAATCTCTCTTTCCCTACTCTCTTTAATTACTTGCAATTATATTTGTGATTATTGGATTAAACTTGGATTGCATGCTTGCCTAGCTTAGAGAACTTAGAAAATATTCAAATAGGCTAGAGAATTTAGAGAAACCGGAAAACGAGCTTAAGGTTAGATAAAAACCGATCCCCCCCTCTCGATATCGCCTATAGAGCCAACAAAAGTTTATAGGTATATATATTGTATTATAACATTTATGTAATTCTATATATATAAAGGTTATTTACTTTAAAGTATATAAATATACATATATATACTAGATATATATTTGGTAATATACAATATATATAATTTATATATAATATGTATTGTATTACATTATATATGTAATGATATATATATATGATATATAAAATATATTATATGTATAAAATATAAAACATAGTGTATAATATATAGTGCATTATATACTAAATATAGAAAGGGAATAAAAACAAAAAGGGAAATAAAATACAAAAAGAAAAAGAGGGAAAAGAGGGAAGGACCCGATCCTTCCCAGCCAGAGGGCCGACGATGGCGGAGCTGTCACCACCGGCAAGGGAGGAAGGAGCAGGGCGAGACGCCACCGGCTAGAGAAAGGGGAGAAGCTGCCGATGGCATGAAGAAACAGAAACAGAATCGACGGAAACAAAGGAAAGCCGGGAGAGAAAAGAAAATGGCGGCCGGCCGATCCAGGCACCGCCACTGCCACCGAAGCACCGCCGGAGGGAGAGGAACACGATGGAAGCCATTGGAGGCGTAATGAACGGCGGAGGAGGGCCAGCGAAGAGGAAGGAGAAACCGAACCTATTCCGCCTCGATCCGCCGCTATGCCGTCGATTCGAGATGAACGGAGGCCAAATCCAAGCTCGCCGTGGCGCCGGCCAGCTGCTGAGCCATCGAGCCGCCGGAGAACCGGCCGCCGGCGAGGAACCGGCGAGGAAAGGCACTGAACCGGTCTGACCGGGAAAAGAAAAAAAAAGAAAAGAAAAAGGAAAAAGAAAAAGAAAAAGAAAAGAAAGAGAAAGAAAAGAAAAAAAAGAAGAAAGGAAAGAAAAAGAAAAGAGGAAAAAGGAAGAAAAAGAGGAAAAAAGGAGAATTTCGGGAATTTGGAAAATTCCTGAAAATTTGACAACCCGGACATTTACGAAAATTCGGTAAGAAATTTCCCGAAAATTTAATTTCAGAAAAAATTAAATAAATTATGAAAAATTCTAAAAATTAGGATTTTTATTTCCAGAAATTATTTTCAGTGTTCGGGATAAGGAATCGGGAGAAAAGGACTGCGGGCGCGATCGATTAGAGGAAGTCGCCAACCCGAAAAAGGTAAGGGATGCATGTGCAGCACTGTAAGGATACTCAGTCTGCATATTTTAAATTGAAATATTTTATGCAATTATTTTATGAAAATTATTATGATGCATGATTTGCTGAAAATAATTTGGGAAGAAGTACTGGCTGAAAGATTTTAAACTGTATTTTTCGTGCAGGAGGTTAGTAAATCGACAGCCGTTACGCTTCCGAAAATTTTAGAAAAAACTTTATAAAATCATATTAAATGATTTTATTTTCGAATTTCGATAGTAAATCACGAAACATGAGGAAATTTCTAAATTTCATAAAACATGAATATAATGAGATGGAACTTTAGAATATTCATGTATTTGAGAATGGTGATAATGAAATCACCGAAAATTCTCGGAATAGATAAATTACACGAAATACGAGACAAAAGATGAAGTGAAATATAGTGAATATTCTTATGAATAATTTTATAAATATTCACTAAAGGATTTTAATCCTTATGGTTTTAAATTATGGAATTTTATATTTATATAAATTCCATAAAAGTTTATTTTATGATGAAAACTACGGTTTTGAGATTGGTTGGCATTCCTATCATGCTGATGCATGATATGTGATATGTTTAGTCCCGGTCGACACCTAATCCGCGACCCACAGAGGACAATATAGATTATGGTCATAGATTTGACCGGTTTATTTCTGTACCCTTCGAGGTTTATAGTACGATAAGATTGATGTCTATCTTAGACTCCATAAATGATAGGTGATATGTCAAAAAGGAAAGTGTTTTACATGATAGGAAATCTTGTTTATGACTTGCATGTTATATGTTATAGTTTGGTTGTGGTTATTGAAGGTATAAATTGTATACTTTTTAGTGCTTGCATTTTGAGGAATGCATTATGCATAGGAATTAATTGAATTCCGAACAGGGGGAGCCACCTCTAGAATCCTTCGGGAACTAAGTGCTACACGAGCTTCGATGTGCTAAAGGCCTAATCGAGCAAAGACTCGATGATTTTACCGTGTGAGCCACCTCTAGAATCCTTCGGGAACTAAGTGCTGCACGTGTTCTGATGTGTTAGTAAAGGCCAAACCGAGCAAAGACTCGATGATTTTACCGTGTGAGCCACCTCTAGAATCCTTCGGGAACTAAGTGCTGCACGTCTTCTGATGTGTTAGTAAAGGCCAAACCAAGCAAAGACTCGATGATTTTACCGTGTGAGCCACCTCTAGAATCCTTCGGGAACTAAGTGCTGCACGTGTTCTGATGTATTAGTAAAGGCCAAACCGAGCAAAGACTCGATGATTTTACCGTGTGAGCCACCTCTAGAATCCTTCGGAACTAAGTGCTGCACGTGTTCTGATGTGTTAGTAAAGGCCAAACCGAGCAAAGACTCGATGATTTTACCGTGTGAGCCACCTCTAGAATCCTTCGGGAACTAAGTGCTACACGAGTTCTGATGTGTTAGTAATCAGTCTAAGTTCTGATGGGGATGCGGCAAATGTCGAAAGATGAAATAGATCTTGTGCACATGACATATGATGTGTGTGATATATCGGATTATGTTTATATATGCCACTCAAACATGTGCTACTTGAATGTTCGTCTCTTTCACACTTAATCATACTGATAAAAAGAATGATGTCTTGTGAACTTAAGAATGGAATAGATTTTAATAGCTTATTTTGCTTTTTAAAGGACGGTACTAATTAAGAGAGTACATTAAAACATGAAATGAGTTTTAAAGAAATAAGATAATGATTTAACTAATATTCTTTTCAAGGAATATACGAATATTAATTATTTTATTTAAATGCTTTATTTCGTAGAAGTATTATTTTGAAAAGAATATGAAAAAGGTTATGAAAGATTGAAAAGGAAAAGGATTTATTAATTCAAAACAAAAAAAAAAAGAAAAATTTCTCTCTACAGTTGCTTCTAGGTTCCGTAACAAGTATGGTATTCTAAAATACCTACCTTACTCCATTCGGATCCCTAGCCGACTGTAGTATCCTTCCTACATGCGAGCCTAGAGCCCATAAGAAAAAAAAAAGAAAAAGATTTTCAGCATATAGGAAGCTGAGTATCAAGTGAGGCATATAATTCTCTTACTGAGCCGTAGTTTTGCTCACCCCTTAATTTTCAACATTTCAGGTTTTGATGAATGTGAGTTCAGTGGATTGTGGATCCTGGTTGTACACGAAGGACAATGTGTCATACCGACTGATTATTTGAGGTATGATCATTTATTCTCTGTATTTAGACACGTCAACAATACTACTTATCTGATTAATTATGATAGGGGATGTGTATAATATAAACAATATTATGTAAAATTGTTTAACAGTCAGTACAAGTGAAGTATCGCAGACAGCCCAACTGGTTAAGTTGTGTATAAGAAGATGAAAAATGTGGTCACGGGTCGTGACAGATTTAATGGTATCAGAGCAATGGTTGGCCTGATATCTGTGGATACTTTTGGAAGGAAAAGAGTTAAACATCCCCGGTAGTACTGTGTCGTCTGAATACATAGAGAAAATAAATGATTGTAAATGGAGTAAAATGATTTAAAGGGAGTGAGAAAGTATAAACTGAGAATGTTAAAGAAGAAAATAGGTTCAGAAATTACCGAATTATTGGTGATTCTTCTAGTCTAAATGAAGGCCTGTTCGGTAAGGAATAGAAATGGATTTAGCGAGAGCCCCACCAGTACTTTTCTGTCCGAATCGAACTGAGACCTGAAAGTGATGGTATAAAGTAGGGGAATGAAATAGCATCATTAAATAGACTTTAAGATCACCGATTGAGGGTAATTTGAAGAGAGAGAAAATTTTTAGCCAAAAATGACCAAAATACCCCTACCTTAAAATTTTACCGAGAGTCAAAATAGATCACCAGAAGTTGGAATTGACCGATTTGACAGAGAAATTAATGATATAAAGCTAAATTACAAGCAAAATAATCCCATTGTGGATTTTAGTGAACTTTTCTGTCGAAAATCGAATGAGATCTAAATTGCTGTTATAAGTATCAGAAAGGATACTATCAACATATAGATGATCAGTTCATTGATTTAAATGAATATTGAGGAGATAGAAATAAATGTCGAAATGACGAAAATGGCCATATATTGGGTGATGTTTGGAATAGTGTTTAAACAGAGCTGAATTGAAATCCATTGATAGTAATGGAATTATTAATGGCATAGAAGATGTCATATGAATCTAACGATCCCTATTACTGATTCCACTAACACTTAGATTATGGACGCGAAAGAAATCCGTGAGGGGCTAAGTGCCACTTCTGTGTGACGGGGGCCACCTCTAGAACCCAGAGCGGACAGTACGGATAAGTAAGGCACTGGGGTGGTAAATCCCTGGTTAACAGAGATCCAGGCACTCTCGGTCCTTACAATAAAATGAGTACGGATGAGTGAAGTGGCTCGGTAAATCCCTGAAAGAAACGGTAAATCTGGGACTTCACAATAAAACGGTATGATGCGATCCAAAGAGTGTAGTGGATGTCATCAGATGTTTGGCCCGGTTATTGACTGTAAGGGTCGAAAAATTAAGAGTGTGCTAAACGGGATCGTTAAATACTATGAAAAGTTAAATGATTTCAGGAATTGACTGATGAGGTGAAAAGTACAGATAATGAAATACATACTGGTGTGGTTACTTATGGTTCTATACGTTTTACTATTTTGAGGTATCAAATTGATAATCTTATATAGAACCGACATATCTTGAAATATGTGCTACAGAATGAAGTATTGTGTGGAGTACTGTAAGTTAGAGAATAATTATAAGAACAGTGAAGTGATAAAAAGAAGATGACAGCTAACCTAAGTTCTTCAGGACCCTTGATGATAGAACTGTGACGGGCGACTCAATGATAGACGACCCGTAGTGGATCATGTGTTGTGAGATACAGGTAAATTATATTATCGTCGACTCACTAGTAAGGGTAAACCTGGGCGAAAGGATCGCCTAGGGGATGCTCGCCGACGGTCGATGTGAACGGGCGGGGCTCTTACAATTGTCTCAATGGTAACACGAGCGTAAGGAACTAGGTACGTAAGGGGTGCCAAGGTTCAAACCTCATGGAGAATATACTCAAGGGAACAAAACCTGAATTTAGTAAATGAAAATGGTTTTAAAGTGAATAACTGAATTGAAACAGGTAGCTGTAAAGTATGTTGAGAACCGTTGTACTTGATACAGCTTACCAGAATGAGATTCGTAACGCTGTAAAGTATGACTAAGTAATGAAATCAAGGTAGAGTATGTATCAAAATGATTTGAATATTGAATGTCTCTGCCTTGAGAATACACTGTGAAATGATGCGACACAATGATGAAGGTCCAAAATGATAAAAGAAGTGTGGTTAAAGAAACTACCGGATGAGAATCCCGATAAATTTTAGAGTAACATAGATTGAGAAATCAGGTTAATGTTGACTCGATCGTGGATATGAAATTTATTCTTAAGCTTATATCGAAGAATATGGAAGAAATCCGACAAGTTTAAGAAAAGAATTTTTGTAAAATATTGTGGATGATGAAATTTGCATGTATCGATGTAAAGGATGGAAATACAAATGATATGATTTGAGGATGAATTAAATGATGTATTAAAATTTTTGGTTATACACTAAAGTTCTTATGAAGAACAAATAAATATCATATGGAAGTGATGCCTTAAATATGATTTAATCGGAGATGTATAAGGAGCTTATAAGAGCAATCTTTGTAAAAGGCATAATCAGATGAAAAGTTGAAGAACGATGATCACAAGATGATAAGAAATGTATGATTAAAGAAAGTATCAGATTAGATTTCCGATAGGACTTCCAAAGTTATATAAATTAGAGGAATCGAGATAACATTGACTCGATTTTGAATATGAAGTTAAATTCTAAGTTTATATCGGAGGATGCAGAAAGAATCCGAAAAGCTTAAGAAAATAACTCTGAAAATTGTGTGAATAATGAAATTCAAGTGTAAAGGTCTGGATGACGAAAATACAGATAATGAAAAATTGAGAATAATGAAATTGTCTGTATCAGTATAAATGAGAGAAATACAAATGATATTAAGTTGTAGATGAATTAAAAAGGATGTATTAATTTCCTATCATTGATAAAGTTCTGGTGAAGAACAAGTATTCATCTACATGAAAACAGATGCTTTATGGAACTGATTAGGGATATGTGAGGAGTTAATAAGACTAGCCTCAGTATAAAGAGTCCTTAGATAAAAGATTGAAGATTGGTGTCCATAAGATAATGATTCGAACTCGGAGTGAATTTTACGAGTTCCTATTGAAGTTACAAGGGTAATGAGTTGCCTTGTAAAGTATATAAGCCTAAAGAATAAGGCATCATTACAAGAGAAAATTGCTGAAATACTGATAGAGTCTAAAGAATAAATGGAACATGAGCAGCATTGTGATATGATCCTTAAACTCTTAAAGGCTGTGGAATTGTGCTAAGATTAACAACTAAGAAATTTGGCTAGACAGTATCTCCTCTTGAGATATATGATCTTGAGACGACAGGGTGACAGTGAACCTGTCTATGATATAGAGATAATGATTTAGATACGAAAGTAATGAGTCTAGCTAAATACTACTGCCAGCCTATAAAAGAGTGATGAGACTAGCTGCTCTATAGATGAGATCCAATTAAAGAAATTAAAGTCGGTATATGGCTAGTGTAAAGAAAAAGGATGGTATGCAAGATTTTAAAAGATCTTAGCAGTATAGTACCATGCCAATTAAAATATATATATATATATATATATATGAAGAGATAAATAGTAGAAATATGAAAACGAAAATGAAAGCGGAATAAGGAAATAAATTGCATGATGAGAAGGGAACATCAATATGAAACAGTTCTCGAAGTTAAGACTGAAAGTGAATTGTGTTGGTTATAACATAGTTGTGGCAAGATGTAAAATCAAAGCCAGAATTGATAAGAGAAAGTAATGATACTCCAAGGAGTAAGATAATTGATATGTTTACTGCCAGTATATAAAGAGAAATGTTTGTACATATAACCACCTTGAAACGATAGAGATGGTGGAATTGTATAGATAATGTGGTGCTTAAATGGATAATTCGAGGATTCAATCACAGAATCTAAATTATGAAAAGAGATCTAAAGACCATACTACATGAAGAGAATATGATAGTCTCATAATTTATTTCTGTAAGAGATGATTAATAGTAAAATTTGCAATGAGATGCAGCCTTGGTGGAATAAGTATGAAAATGAATATGGTGGACAATAAAAAGTTCAAAAGAGAAATGATGATATGGAAGTGATTAAAGACTGATGATCTAAATAGAATCACTTTCCATTATCAGACATCTAGATTCTCTAGTGCCTTAGTCGCAGTATAAGTGTTAAACGGTGTGAATGTGTATGTACAGTTCCAGTGAGCCTTACATGTGATGGGAGTCTTTGAGTTGCCATATGCTAATGAGAGATAGCAAAAGGCCTTGAGATCCCAAGTATACTGTTAGCGCCGCTCCATACTGATATATATATATATATGAGCGTGAGATGTAAACGCTCCATGATATTGAGAGAGCGTGTGCATGAGATGTGAAAGCTACTGGGACACTTACATATAATTGATTGACATGAGTACATGATAGTACCAAATTATGTCAACTCGGCACTAAGTGAGAAGAATGGATCATGAACAGCATAGATCAGCTGTAATATTAAAATATTATGTATGGCTCTTATATGAAAAGAGTAAAAGTGAATAACTCTCTATTTGAGAAAAGAAATTACATGAGCATAGACATATATGATGAAAGACAGCATGTAGTGGTCTAAAGTACTATTGATGATGAAAGTGTACTGGCAGTATTATTTGGAGGATGAACTAGAGGTCAGAAGCCGTAAGTATACGGCATGTACCCCCTCTTTGGACTTAAGTTAAATTCGGAGGACCGAATTTCTTAAGGTGGGGAGAATGTGATAACCGTAAAATTTTCCATTTATTGGAAACTAGAAATATTGAAAATAAATATTAGAGAAATTAAATAAAAGGAAATAAATAAAATTTGCGAGAAACGGGATATTGGTGAAAATCCCGAGAAATGAAGAAGTGAGAGAAATCGAAAAATTAGTATAAAGGAAATTAAATTGGAAGTAAAAATAAAAATAATAGAGAGAGGAAAAGAATTAAATTGGATAAATTAAAATCCAAATTAAATAAGGAAAACGAGAAATAAAAATAAAATATGTTTATATAATTTCAAATTTTATATAAATGTATTTTATACAAATACGTATGTATTTAAAATACTATATAGTATATTTTAAAATACGTTGGTATATATATGGAAATATATACTATTTCATGAATTTAAATAATACATATATATATAAACATAATATTTTATGTATATATAAATATATACATACATACATATATAAAGAAAATGTAAATGTTATTTTATATTAAAGTTTATAGGTATATATATTGTATTATAACATTTATGTAATTCTATATATATAAAGGTTATTTACTTTAAAGTATATAAATATACATATATATATATATATACTAGATATATATTTGGTAATATACAATATATATATAATTTATATATAATATGTATTGTATTACATTATATATGTAATGATATATATATATATATGATATATAAAATATATTATATATATAAAATATAAAACATAGTGTATAATATATAGTGTATTATATACTAAATATAGAAAGGGAATAAAAACAAAAAGGGAAATAAAACACAAAAAGGAAAAGAGGGAAAATCGGGAAGGACCCGATCCTCCCCAGCCAGAGGGCCGACGGCGGCGGAGCTGTCACCGCCGGCGAGGGAGGAAGGAACAGGGCGAGACGCCACTGGCCAGAGAAAGGGGAGAAGCTGCCAGCGGCATGAAGAAACAGAAACAGAATCGACGGAAACGAAGGAAAGCCGAGAGAGAAAAGAAAATGGCGGATGGCGGTGCCGGCCGATCCAGGCACCGCCACTGCCACCGAAGCACCGCCGGAGGGAGAGGAACACGATGGAAGCCACCGGAGGCGCAATGAACGGCAGAGGAGGGCCAGCGAAGAGGAAGGAGAAACCGAACCTATTCCGCCTCGATCCGCAGCTATGCCGTCGATTCGGGATGAACGGAGGCCAGATCCAAGCTCGCCGTGGCGCCGGCCAGCTGCTGAGCCATCGAGCCGCAGGAGAACCGGCCGCCGACGAGGAACCGGCGAGGAAGGCACTGAACCGGTCTGACCGGGAAAAGAAAAAAAAAGAAAAGAAAAAGAAAAGAAAAAGGAAAAAGAAAAAGAAAAGAAAGAGAAAGAAAAGAAAAAAAAGAAGAAAGGAAAGAAAAAGAAAAGAGGAAAAAGGAAGAAAAAGAGGAAAAAAGGAGAATTTCGGGAATTTAGAAAATTCCCGGAAATTCGACAACCCGGACATTTACGAAAATTCGGTAAAAAATTTCCCGGAAATTTAATTTCAGAAAAAATTAAATAAATTATGAAAAATTCTAAAAATTAGGATTTTTATTTCCAGAAATTATTTTCTGCGTTCGGGATAAGGAATCGGGAGAAAAGGACTGCGGGCGCGATCGATAAGAGGAAGTTGCCGACCCGAAAAAGGTAAGGGATGCATGTGCAGCACTGTAAGGATACTCAGTCTGCATATTTAAAATTGAAATATTTTATGCAATTATTTTATGAAAATTATTATGATGCATGATTTGCTGAAAATAATTTGGGAAGAAGTACTGGCTGAAAGATTTTAAACTGTATTTTTCGTGCAGGAGGTTAGTAAATCGGCAGTCATTATGCTGCCGAAAATTTTAGAAAAAACTTTATAAAATCATATTAAATGATTTTATTTCCGAATTTCGATAGTAAATCACGAAACATGAGGAAATTTCTAAATTTCATAAAACATGAATATAATGAGATGGAACTTTAGAATATTCATGTATTCGAGAATGGTGATAATGAAATCACCGAAAATTCTCGGAATAGATAAATTACACGAAATACGAAACGAAAGATGAAGTGAAATATAGTGAATATTCTTATGAATAATTTTATAAATATTCACTAAAGGATTTTAATCCTTATGGTTTTAAATTATGGAATTTTATATTTATATAAATTCCATAAAAGTTTATTTTATGATGAAAACTACGGTTTTGAGATTGGTTGGCATTCCTATCATGCTGATGCATGATATGTGATATGTTTAGTCCCGGTCGACACCTGATCCGCGACCCACAGAGGACAATATAGATTATGGTCATAGATTTGACCGGTTTATTTCTGTACCCTTCGAGGTTTATAGTACGATAAGATTGATGTCTATCTTAGACTCCATAAATGATAGGTGATCTGTCAAAAAGGAAAGTGTTTTACATGATAGGAAATCTTGTTTATGACTTGCATGTTATATGTTATAGTTTGGTTGTGGTAATTGAAGGTATAAATTGTATACTTTTTAGTGCTTGCATTTTGAGGAATGCATTATGCATAGGAATTAATTGAATTCCGAACCGTGGGAGCCACCTCTAGAATCCTTCGGGAACTAAGTGCTACAAGAGCTTCGATGTGCTAAAGGCCTAACCGAGCAAAGACTCGATGATTTTACCGTGTCAGCCACCTCTAGAATCCTTCGGGAACTAAGTGCTGCACGTGTTCTGATGTGTTAGTAAAGGCCAAACCGAGCAAAGACTCGATGATTTTACCGTGTGAGCCACCTCTAGAATCCTTCGGGAACTAAATGCTGCACGTGTTCTGATGTGTTAGTAAAGGCTAAACCGAGCAAAGACTCGATGATTTTACTGTGTGAGCCACCTCTAGAATCCTTCGGGAACTAAGTGCTACACGAGTTCTGATTGGTTAGTAATCAGTCTAAGTTCTGATGGGGATGCGACAAATGTCGAAGGATGAAATAGATCTTGTGCACATGACATATGATGTGTGTGATATATCGGATTATGTTTATATATGCCACTCAAACATGTGCTACTTGAATGTTCGTCTCTTTCACACTTAATCATACTGATAAAAAGAATGATGCCTTGTGAACTTAAGAATGGAATAGATTTTAATAGCTTATTTTGCTTTTTAAAGGACGGTACTAATTAAGAGAGTACATTAAAACATGAAATGAGTTTTAAAGAAATAAGATGATGATTTAACTAATATTCTTTTCAAGGAATATACAAATATTAATTATTTTATTTAAATGCTTTATTTCGTAGAAGTATTATTTTGAAAAGAATATGAAAAAGGTTATGAAAGATTGAAAAGGAAAAGGATTTATTAATTCAAAACAAAAAAAGAAAAATTTCTCTCTACAGTTGCTTCTAGGTTCGTAACAAGTATGGTATCCTAAAATACCTACCTTACTCCATTCGGATCCCTAGCCGACTGTAGTATCCTTCCTACATGCGAGCCTAGAGCCCATAGGAAAAAAAAAAGAAAAAGATTTTCAGCATATAGGAAGCTGAGTATCAAGTGAGACATATAATTCTCTTACTGAGCCGTGGTTTTACTTAGGGATGGCAATGGGTACCCTATAAACGGGTACCCGGTGCTACCCGACCCGTTTAAGTAGGATTAGGGTAGTGTATAATCGGGTTCGGGTAGGGTTCGGGTAGTGAAATTACTACCCGTCACGGGTTAGGGTAGGATTCGGGTAGTTACCTTAGGGTGCCCACTACCCGAACCCGATTATAAATTATAATTAATTAATACAATACTTATATTTTTTATATATCAATTATTTATTATTAATGTTTTATTTAATTAAATTAAATCATTATATATTATAATTATGATTTTTAACTTTAATTTATTTTTATGAGTTAAATTAAATTTATTAATATAATATTTTAATTAAGTTATTCGAAAATTAATTTTAATTTTAAATTTAAAAATCAAACTTCGACTTAATAAATGGGTAGTTAAATGGGTTCGGGTAGTTAAACGGGTATTTATATTTTATAGGGTTAGGGTTCGGGTAGCATAAATAAAAATAATTGGGTAGTTAATCGGGTTAGGGTATTATTAAAGTTAATCGGGTTCGGGTATCTTAAATCTAGCGGGTACCCGACCCGTTTACATCCCTAGTTTTGCTCACCCCTTAATTTTCAACATTTCAGGTTTTGATGAATGTGAGTTCAGTGGATTGTGGATCCTGGCTGTACACGAAGGACAATGTGTCATACCGACTGATTATTTGAGGTATGATCATTTATTCTCTGTATTTAGACACGTCAACAGTACTACTTATCTAATTAATTATGATAGGGGATGTGTATAATATAAACAATATTATGTAAAATTGTTTAACAGTCAGTACAAGTGAAGTATCGCAGACAGCCCAACCGGTTAAGTTGTGTATAAGAAGATGAAAAATGTGGTCCCGGGTCGTGACAATAATATTTTATTTATGAGTGTTTCGTGTGAAAGGAGATCTGTTTGATTTTCATTTTTCAATTCTCTCCAAACAAGCTTTTCCCACATTACCAAAAAATTTCAAATTCTTTGGGAATATGCCTTTTCCCTCCCTTGAGAATCATGTGAAAAAACTTCAAAAGCAAACTTTGAAATATCTTTATCTTACTATACTGTAATGCAATGTAGAGATGATAATTAAAAAAAATGAACGTGACATTGGATCAAATTTTGATAAAATTTAGAAAAAATTGTGTTTGGTATATCAATATAAATTTTAATACAATAATTTTTATATTTTATATGATACAAATATATTTGATGCAATACGAATACAAAAAATATATATATATACGAATTATTAAGTCTAATATAATGTAATGTCTATTATAATCGTTTTAATTATAATCGGAATTCAAAGATGATTTTTTTTATTACAAGAGAAATATTAAATAACTGGGGATGGGGGTGTTGGATTCGAACCCAAGACTTACAATATGCCACAACTCATCTTTAACCACTAAGCCAAAAGGTTGTTGGCAATTCAAAGATGATTTTTAGTAGTTGGAGTTTGTAGACAAAAAAATTAATTAATACAGAAATCCAGATGCTTCCAAGGCAGAAGTTTACAATAGCAGAAGTGCTTTCATTTCTTGCAAATGCAATGCAAGATTTAAAACTTTTTCAATGTCTTTTACGTCTTCGAGTATTTTACTTGTAATTCTTTTTACGATAATTAATCAATTATAATTCAAAATTATGTACTGGTCCATCATTTATAAGCGCGAACTTTATATATTATTTTGATAGATCTCATGTGACTTTAAATTTTGATTAATTAATTATAATGTAATAATTATAGATGATATGTTCTCTTTTATGATTGTAGATAACTATATTCTTCATTGGTTCACTCCCAATGTTTTCAAAATCATCCCAACCAAATTTCTCAATATATATATATATATTATACAATTCCCATTTATTAAATTTTAACTTTAATTTAGCATTTCTATTATATTTTTATTTAACTATATAAAATTAAATTAATTATTACATTCAAAATTATAAAATATTTATAATTTATAAAATTTTAAAATAATTTGACTAAGCCCGCTAAGCCCGCCCGATTAAAATCGGATCGAACACGAAACCGGACTGAAATCAAGAAAACCAGAAATCGAAAAAATCCGAAACCGAGAAAACCCGAGATCGAAAAAACCCGCAACCGAAAAAACCTGTAACCGAAAAAGCCTGAAACCTAAAAAACCCGGACCAAACCCGCCCGAACTAGCCCATTTGCCACCTTTAGACTAGAGATGACTAAGTGGAGAGAAAATTTTGAAATTAAAGAGAAAGTATAGGGGAAGGTGATAAGGATATCGATTGATTTGAGTGCTCTGCCACTTTGGTTTGGTGGGAGTTTTTTCCCACCAAACCCGATTATATTTTATTTATATAAATATATATTAATTATATATGCCTTATATTTACATTTTTTTTTATATTTATAATATAATCTACCTATAGATTGATTTAAGATATTTGTATATAAGATATATATATATATGTATGCATGTATATCTTTCAATATACCTACATATCTTAATTATATGTTTCATTTATCTACTCTCATATTTACATTTCTATTTACTTGTATGTACATGTATTTATCTTTATATGTATAAATATAAATATATATATCTATATTTGCGCATATCCATTTATATGTATGTAACTTATTTTCTATTTTATTTATTCTTTTATTTATTTATTTTCTTATATATATATATATATGTACGTTTTCACAGTATTCTCAAAGACTCCATTTCTATAAATACTAACTATGATCATACATTTGAAATCCCAAAATTACATTATTGCATTAAATTCACTTACAATTATGCATTGGGTTTATGTGAGCAGTTTAAGAAAATTTACAATTCTCACATCCATTCTAATATATCCTTTTGCCACTGGCATGATCTTCCAACTCATCTGATCGTCCTTACTCATACTCATAAAGAGCTCTTTAGTATCAGTTTCTAGAATTACCTTCTAATATCCCTTATCTACGGCGCATTTGACTCCTTCTCTAAGAGCAACAACCTCTATCGATAAACTGTCATTAGATTGAAAACATATATCTACACCATCAACAAATTTACCTTCATCATCCCTTATAACCACCCCTATACCAGCTTGATTATCCTTTATAAAACCATCACAATTGACTTTTATCCATCTTGATACAGGTTTTCCTAGCCTCCTTTATTTGTACAAGCCTTTGAGCTACCCAAGACTGCACCTTTACACATCTTTTGTAATGATAGTAGCCATTCTTCAACAGCTCTTTTGATTTTAGAGATGACCAAGCCAATCTTAATATCCTTTCTACCAATTACAGCATCACATCTAGTTTTCCAAATGTACCAGCATGTAAAAGCAACAATAATCACTATATTCCCAACCTTAAACTTCTCTAATATAGGAAGAGAAAACTCTCATGTCTAGAAAGAGAAGCTCTCATGTCTAGAGATAGAAGCTCTCATATCAAGAGAGAGAATGAATAGATGGTCTAAATAAATCGATGGGAGGCTTAAAAGAGAATTTTCAAGAACCCATAATTTATGTTTATTTTCTAAATATTAAAATGACTGTTATATAAAATAAAATTTGAAAAATTTAGAAAGTAGATGTGGAGTCAAAGTTAAAGTCAAAGCTAGGAAAAAAAGGATATCATAAAACACTTAATTTATTCGACGGTAGAGTTCAAGAAAGTCAATCGAGACTTTTTCAACATCTTGAGGTGAGAGAAATTTCTAAGACTAGAGCCAAATTGATGGAAAAGATTTGGAAATATTCCAATACAGAATCGTATTGAAATTAATATAAACAAAAAGTAAAATTTAAAAGATAACCTAAAATTAATTGGTACAATTTTAGGATGGGTATTGTGGAGTGTTAATCATTCCCTACACGTAACACGTAATTGTACTCCCGAAAACTAAGATTCTTTGAACGTAAACCAAGTTTTATCCTTAGATAAGAATAGATGACGAATTACACCTAAGGCTAGAATGGTTGGTAATGACTTCTGTTTAAGTTTAGCAAGTTAAGTTTTAAGACTTAACATTTTATGACACATCTGAAGTATATCTTTTCAATTATGGTCGATTTTCAACCTATACTCAATTGATTTCTGACTTATCCAAATAATTGAACAATTAAATCAATCTCATAAAAATCGAATCGGTAATTGAATTGATCGTTTGCTCACTCATACCTTGCCCTCTTGAAGAAAGGGGTGAATTGATAAAACTCCCAAAATTGTTTGTATTGGATTCGTTGGGGCCCAAGTAAAGAATGACCTATAACCCATGTTTAAAATGTACAAGCAGCACAACTAGGAATGTAAACGGGTCGGGTACCCGCTAAATTTGAGATACCTGAACTCGAACCCGATTAATATGTATAATACTCGAACCCGATTAACTACCCGATTATTTTGATTTATGTTACCCTAACCCTAACTCTATAAAATAGAAAAAACCCGTTTAACTACCCAAACTCGTTAACTACCCGTTTATTAAGTTAAAGTTTGACTTTCAGATTTAAATTTAAAATCAATTTTGGAATAACTTTATTAAAAAAATTAAATTAATAAATTTATTTAACTCATAAAAATAAATTAAAGTTAAAAATCATAATTATTATATTTAATGACTTAATTTAATTAAATACAACATTAATGATAAATAATTTATATATAAAAAATATAAATATTGTATTAATTAATTATTATTGATAATCGAGTTCGGGTAACGGGTACCCTAAGATAATTACCCGAACCCTACTTAAACCCGTGACGGGTAGTAATTTCACTATCCGAACCCTACTTGAATTCGATTATATACTATCATAACCTTACTTAAACGAGACAAATAGTACCGAATATCTATTTATAAGGTATCTATTGCCATCTCTAGACACAAGAGATGATGCAGATGCTACACAGTACACATGTATGGTAGGAGGAGAATACAAAAAGCTCACAAAACCCTCACGCCCACGCACGTGTTGTCCCTACGCACCTTCCTAGGTACCATTGCCATCCCCCTCAAACAACATTATCAATTTATTAATTTAATTAATTAATTCCCTCAATCAAACATACGTTATTTTTATATTTAAAAACAAATAAGAAAATAATTACCTCTACTACTTCTTTCACATTTTAATGTATCGTTTTGCTGACCTAAGTTTGCAATATTTTAGAAATGTAATAATAATTTACTAAACTACTATAAATCTATAATCGACAGTCGTGTAGCTTGTTAGTGAAATATTAAAATTTTTTATTCTTGTAATCAGTATTTAATCTTAAAAAATTCAATCCTAATTACTATAATTTTAATATTTTTATAGGATAATTTTTAAATAAAAAATTGAAACATTTTATCACTTTCAATTGATTGAGAGAAAAAAAAAACATTACCAATCGAAGGTGGCAGCAAAACAGATGCGTAAGATAAGAGAATGTTGTCCCATTTCTATAATCACAGTCAGAAAATGCCGCATCGAACAAATTCCACAAGGGTTCCCAACCAACGGCTCTGATCCTTTCCCTGCCACAACCAACGCTCACGATCCTCTCTTGACCTTGTCATTCATACACACACTTCGATGCTCGCTTTCGGCCTCGTGATAGCAAAGCTTCCGCCACGTGGCACCGGACCCACTCCCCCTCCACTGCACTCTAGGGCGGGAAGGAAGAGATTAGGCCCTAGTTTTGGATTAGAGATAGAAAACAAACAAAGAAAAACAATGCTTTTTTTTTTGTTAGAATTATAGTAGTGAAGAAAGGAAACAGTTAGGGCTCGACTTGGTTTGTTTTGTTATGATGTTTTGAAGCCCAATAATATCAATTATTGGTCAAGAAACTTCAAAAAAAAAAAAGTTAGAAAACGACTCTTATGCTTTGCTAAGTTTGCTTGCTCTTTGACTGGGAATCTGCAAAACTTTGGAGTTTAGTCATGTTTTGAGAGGGAAAATAAAAACTGGGTTTTCATTTTATTTGTGTGTAAAGTCTGTATTTTGAAGTTGTTGCGACTTAGATGACATTTTTCTCTGCCAAATGTGGGAAACGTTTCTCTTTTGATATTTGCTCTGTTGCTTGAGTTGGGTACATTTTTTTTTTAAATTTGAAGATTAGATTCGTCTGGAGTTTTAGGTCAAGGAACAAATGAAACTCAGTGGCGAAATGATTCTTTGTGTCTTTCTTTTGAAGATTGTGAGTTGAAAAATTCGATTTTATCTGTTGCTCACTCAGTTTCAAGTTCCTCTGGAGGGTTTTCTTGTCATTTTCGTCCGCAAAAGTTGGAGCATTAAACAAAGTCCCAGTTTTTTGAAGTAGAAAAATCGAAGCTTTTCTTCGGCTGCTTGTGGAGGAAATTTAAGTTTCTTTCAGTTCTGTTTTGTAAGATGCTGAAGAAACATCGAGCATTTTTGTGGGGTTTTCGATTTTGAGCTGTGGTGGCTTTGAAGCTTTAAGATAAGGAAGAAGAACCGTCCATATATGCGTATTTGGCTCATATCCTCAGCTTCTCTTTATCTTTCATGATTTTGATGTTTGTTTCAGCCGTTTGCTTCTATGGAGAAAATAAGAAGTTGCAATCTCTCTTTGCTTTTGCTGCTGCTTCTTTGCTTTCACCAAACGACTGTAGAATGCAAAGGAAGGTTCATTAGACACCTCTCTTCTCAGCCTCCTTCACCATCTGGGCCTCAAGAATTCAAGGTTGGACTTAAAAGGATCATTCTCAGCATTGTGCTGGGAATTCTAACTGGATTGATTGGAGCCATTCTTTTTGCTGTGTTAATCAAATTTGCAGTTCAGTACATGAATCAAACACCAATCCTCAAAGGTCCCGTTATATTTTCCCCCAAAATATCTTCTAAAACTCTCCAGTCAGCCCTTGCAAGTGAAAATCAGTTGCTAGGATCAAGCTCCAATGGGAAGTACTATAAAACAGTTCTTGATAACGGGCTCACTGTTGCTGTCAAAGTCCTTGAGCCCTTTGATAATGGTTCACCGGAGAGGCAGAGCAAGTCGGTGAAGAGAAGGATACAGCAAGAACTAGAGGTTCTTGCTGGCTTGAGACACAGGCATTTGATGAGTTTAAGGGCTTTTGTTCGCGGATCTGATAGGTTTTCTTTGGTTTATGATTATATGCCAACGGGGAGCGTTGAGGATGCAATGAATAGAGTTAGGGGAAATCAGCTGCAGCTTGGATGGGATGTCAGGCTTAGGATTGCTGTCGGAGTGATTAAGGGTCTGCAATATCTTCACTCTGCTTGCGTCCCTCAGATTTTGCACTACAACTTGAAGCCCACAAATGTGATGTTAGATGCTGAATTCGAACCAAGGCTGGCAGATTGTGGCTTGGCTAAGCTCATGCCTAATATAGATAGGGCAACTTCAGGTTACGGTGCACCTGAGTATTTCCAGAACTGCAGGTACTGAAAGTATTCTGCTATTTGTTTTGTAAGAATTCTGTGCTTTGCTTGAACTGTGATGTGACTTGGGTAGCTCCATATTGATATTTCTGGCAATTCCTTCACCAGGATTATAATTATCAGGAATCTGGATGGGATCTTTTTGTTGCAGATAATGTAGTTGTTTCTTTTTCTTGTACACAATTTAAGCGTATCACAGATGATATTTTCAATTTGGAACTGATTTTGAGATAATTGTGTTGGAAATTTGCATAGAGTGGTCTTATTCATAGGTCCCCTTGATGTTTTTCCAGACTGCTACTGGAACTTAATAGTGCACCCTATTTTTGGAACCCTTGCTCTTTTGTTTTTCTGGTAGACATGCTGCAGTAAAATGGAAGCATGATATATTGCAATTGGGATTGAACTGCACATCATTATTTTTTGTTATTTCCTTGCTTTCATGTCTCCTTATTATGAAATAAAAAGTCTCAATGTTTTCGTAACTGAACATCCTTAGTGATGCTATTACTAGTTCAATTAAAACCACATGCTTGTTCTAACGAAGGTGGATAGTTTCAATTTCAACAGGTATACTGATAAGAGTGATATCTTTAGCTTTGGGATGATATTGGGTGTTCTACTGACTGGTAGATATCCCACTGATCCGTTTTTCCTTGAAGCTGCCAGTGGAGGGAGTTTAGGACAATGGCTCCGGCATTTACAGCAGGCAGGGGAGGCACGGGAAGCTCTAGATAAAAGCATTCTTGGGGAAGAAGTAGAGGAAGATGAGATGCTGATGGCAGTGAGAATTGCTGTTGTCTGCCTATCAGATTTGCCTGCTGATAGGCCTTCTAGTGATGAGCTTGTTCCCATGTTAACCCAGCTTCATAGTTTTTGATGGAAATGTAAGTATGTTGATGGTAGAGCCTCTGCAGATCTAGGAGTAGTATATTTTTGAACTTCACTTTGAGGGTTTGGCCTATAAGCTGCTGTGGCTCTAGACCAGGCAGTTTGCTCCTGTGTGACCATTGGTTTATTTCTGCTCTATTCAAAGTCTTAATGTTTTCCCCATCACAAACTGGGCTTGCGGCATTTATACATAGCTTGAAGACTGATGGTGAAAGAGATTTCTAACTCAGACATTGACTATTTGATCTGATAAGTATGGTCTGTGGGACACATCTGCATTATTGCATTCTTGAACAACCAATTATGGTGGGGTTTTCTTAGTTGTCTTTATGTTGGATAGACCTTTTCGGAAATCACGGGTGCTTTTGCAGTAAAATCAACTTCTTATAGTAATTTACTTCATGGATTTTCTGGGATGGGATTGAGATCTGTTTTTCATCGGACAAGAACTAATACAATATGCATATTGTTGGTTCTTTCCAAGGAACCATGTGGTCTGTACTCATACTTCATCCTGCTATAAATACCTTCTCAAGTGGATTGTAGTGAGAAAACAGATATCTTAAGAAAAATGAGATCTATAGTACATGATTTTGAAACAAAGATTTATTAGTTTCTGATGGAGTTGGATTGAATTTGAATGCATTTTTCTTTCTTATCTTGAACCTGTACTGTACTGAACAGAGAACAAGAACTTTTGCTTTGTATATATTTTTAGAGCTAAGCAAGCATATGCTAAGATGAGTAAGATTCATGTCTCAATAGGTTTTTTTTTTGTTTATTTATTTATTTTGAAGTGGCGTAGAGAGGAATTTTATTGTAAGGGTAAAAGTTTTTTTTTTTTTTTTGTGATTTGGACAAACGAAACAGTCTCTCATCCTATTCAAGTCTCACAATTCGAGAATTCTGTCCTTTTTTAGGTAGGTGTCAATTGACTTTAATAGACTTAAGAGTAAAGTCCATTATAATGGTTTGGTGGTAAGGTAGGTTACCGACTTTTCTTTCTAGTGACAAGAACTCTAGTTGAAGAACTGCATCATGACAAGATCTCGGTACTCCACTGCTCACAGCAATCGAAGTGGAAAGAAACTTATCGATGCTTTATGGTTCGGAGGGCTAATAGCTGGCATTAGATTAGATCAGTTGTCTTTGCAAAAGCAGCGTCAGAAATCATTCTAAACGTAACCTCATGCGATTTATATGCCCGGGCCGGGAGCTTGAAAAAGTGAGGGGGAAAAGAATGTGGTGGGACAGCCCACTGTCTACTGGGGCAGTCGAGACAGGGAGGTCATGCAGCTCAGCTGGGACCAAAAGCTAGCATGCCCCAAAAGACTGACTGAGTTCAAAAAGCATGGGACGGTGGACGGAGAGGCAAATCACCGTTAAGACGCAGGCCGTTACAGGTAGAGATGTAAATAAGTCAAGTTACTTGTAAGTCACTTGAATTGATTCGATTCGATGATTATTCGAATTTGATTTGTTTATTTTTTAGTTGAGTTAGAATTTTTTAATATTCGGTTTAAACGGTTAATGAGTCTTATTGAATTTTTTTAATATATATTTTAAATATTTTATTATTAATTTTTTATTTTATCCTCATTATATATAGTTAAAAATTGATAAATCGAACTTATCGAATTGAGTTTGAGTGACTCGAGTATTTTATCAAGTCAAACTCGAGTTTCAAAAATTAAACTCGATCAAGCTTGAGTCGAATTTCAAACTTTAAATTTTTAAATCGAATTGAACTTGAATTTGATATTAAATCATCTCGACTCAATTCAATTACAAATCTAATTATAGCTGTGGGAATGTTATTGTTCACCCTTACCAAAATGCCGTATAATATATGCTTCTTCTAATCCTTCCACTAGGCGCAACTTTATCTGGATCCTGCCCCCCTTCTTTTCCAATATCAAAATATTTCTTAAGATTGTGGCTGGCTTTAGCTTTTGTGCAATTATATTTAACAAAAAAGGAAAAAAAGAAGCAAAGCTTTAATTTGCAGAATTTTAGAGCGATTAATTAATGTAGCTGATAGTGCTTTTAAAAGGAGAATGGATGGGAATTTAAGAATATTAATAAAGAAAAGAAAAAAAATAGACAGAGAGAAGAACATGATGCTTAGCCGTCCCTCAGATGACTTTAGACAACTGTTCTGAGATAACTGTGTTTAAAAATTTACAGGAATCTTCTTCAATATATTTTTTTTTTTGTAATTACAAATATTCTTATGGTTTGAGATTAATTTTGTTCAAATTAAGAGTAAATTTCTTCTTTTTCTTGGAAGAATCTCTACCTTAATCGCATGACCGTCTTATACTTACCTCCTTAGCTAAGCTAAGTTCAAATAACATTATCAACTTCATTTTTCAATTTAGGTTGTGGTCACAAATTTGTCTCTTTTGTTGTGTGCTTGGTAAAGTGAAAAATGGAAAGATGGAAAGAGGTATATGGAAAAGTGAAAAGAAAATGATTTTTGTTAGTGCTTGGCTTGGTAAGAAAAAAAGTGTGAGAAAAGAAAATAATAAATATTACCATTTTCTTTCCTTATTAACAAAACCAAATCACTCCAAATTAGAAAGATTAATGATGAGAAAATGAAAGAAGTGTGAGTTAAGTATATATAATTACAAAATTTTCCTTTATTTTTATAATTTTATTTTGTTATCATAGTTCATTAATGGTATATGGTAAATTAATATAATTTCATTTTCTTTCTTTTCATTTTTCAACTCTACCAAGTAATGAAAGAAAAAAAATTATATTGTCTTTCACATTTTCCATCATTTCTACCGAGCATACTTAAAGAAAAAACTTAATATTTTCTATCTTTTCATTTTTCTTTCTTTTAATTTTTTTTATTTCCATTTTTCTTTTTACCATACCAAGCAAAGGCTTTCTCTCTATACAAAAGAACAAAAAAAAAAAGACAAATCACAATTATTGCACCATCTGATGGTATCTATAAACCAAGAAGCAAGAATTTGGGCCGAGGGTGTCCGTTGGGCCAATTTAAAGCCGGACCACAAATTGGCACCTTGAAATTTACTTCTTAGAAGTTAGAGGATAATGAATCAGATCAGAACGAATTTTAGAAAAATTTGATTCGATCTTAATTAAGCGGATTTTTAATTTTATGCTCCATATCTGATCTAAATAGAAAAAAATCTGATTGGATCAAAATTTATGTAGATTGGATCAAATCGGTCATTTGATTTTTTTGTTTTAGTAATTTTAAACTTTATTTTAATTTTTTGGATATTTAAGCAATTTTATAGTTTATTTCAATCTTTTTTAAGCTTTATAATTAAATTTAAAACTTGAACTTTTAATTTAAATAATAAAAATTATATAATATTAAATAATAATGTATTTAGATATAATCCATATATAAATTGAATGAATAAATTTGATTTAATAATATTACAATCCAAATCTGAACCGACCCGAAATCCATATACAAGTCGGCTTTTTGATAAGAAAAACAGTTGTGTTTTGTAGCGAAAAAAGTAAAGTGATCGGAGTACTGTTAGGCATCACCACCACACACTGTGTCAAACCAGATATGTATCTTATCCACTCCCACATAAAAATCTTGCCAACTACCTTATCTATTCATGTCATTAATCACAAGATGTTTATATATTTTGAAGGTTTTACATTTTACACTCCATTCCACGTACTTGCTCTAAATCCCGTTAAAAATGCAGGCAGCCTTGAGCTTTACACCTTCGCCCCTGTCCATAGTTACACCTACCAAATCCCTGGCTGATCTGCCGTGGAGATCCACGCTAAAAATGCAGACTCCTCGATGTTCCCCGATGAAAGGAACACCTGCTGCACGAGACAACTCAACAGTTGATTACAGCTCCATGGCCTCGTAAGTTTACTCGCCGTTAATTTTATTAGCTTCGCGATCTATTTGCTCCGACTTGCTTTTATCGCTGGAAGTGGTTTATTGCAGCGTTTTTCCAGCTGAGGCATGTGAGACAATTGGCGGAGAAGCTTGCGATGTTGAGATGTACCCTGAAGTGAAGCTAAAGCCAGAAGCTGAAAGCAGTAAGGATAAGATTGCTTCGGAGCAGGTTGACAGAGAATACTTGGACTACACCAGTCCCAAGACGTAAGATGTTTAGATAATATTGATTAGTAGTGTAATCGAGCCGAGTTGAGACAATCTAGTATTAAGCTTGAGCTTGTCTAGATTAAGAAACTTGATGCTTGAAACTCGATTCCAGCTGGATCGAGCTTGATTTTTCGAACTTGATTTTTTAAGTTTGAGCTCGACAAAATACTCGAGCTGTTTAAGCTTGAGTTTGATTCGATAGACTCAAATTTGATTTGGATATGCTCAATTTATTAATTTTTAACTATATATTAGGAAGGTAAAATGATAAATTAGTAATAAAATATTAAAAATATATATTAAAAATTTTTTATAAGACTAGTGAACCGTTAGAATCGTGTATTAAAAAGTTTAAATTTTGCTCCACTAGTTGTTACATGGGTAGCTTGAGCTCGAGTTTGGCTAAAAAATAAACGAACTAAACTCAAGTAATCATCGAATCTGAATAACTCACTAGTAACTTGATTCATTTACTGTCCTAATCTTGGTTGTTTTGAGACGTTGAATTTTGCAGTTGCCTTTTCTTTGATTTAACTTATGCTTAATAATACTTCAGGGTCTTCTTAGGAGAGGCTTGTGATGATCTTGGAGGAGAATTCTGCGAGCCCGAGTATCAGACAGGAGTTTATTGATAACCAGACAACCTGAATAAATAATGTGTGATCATCTTCACTTTAATTATTTGTAACCGACATACTGTCTTCTTCTTGTTATGTGTATAAAAAAGTGTTTGCCTACCATATCCATGTTTTTAGAGAATGATAACATATAAGAAAATGCTAAGAAAAATAAAAAGAACACGAAGTATACGAGAATTATAGTGATTAATTATTTTCATTGTGACAATGGAAACTACGTTTTAAGTATGCATTTTCATAGAAACGTAAGAATAAAATTAGGCAGATTTGATTGGCATAGACAGAGTAGGGTTCCAAATAACTGCAAAATGAATAAACCCAAGTAACAAGGAACAACATCACAATTCACAATCCATAGTCTTCAGTGATCGTTTGAAGGAACTTCCGCCAAGGAGCTAGCTACAAAATGAAAGTGCTTCCCTTTGTTATTTGGTAACATTACTGCTCATCACACTTCTCAGTTATCTCCTCCAAAAACAAATACTGAAATGCTATGGAGTACTTGGCTATTCTTGTGCTCTTAGACCTGCCATATCCCGAATACTTGTTACATTTCAATAGAAACGATCCCGCACCATCGCCTTTAGCACCAAAAAAAAAAAACAATTACGCCACAGCAGATGCTTTATCAGACTGCACATCAACCTGCTATGCAGTCCATCAGAAACGGAGGTTAAGCGACTGAAAAATCCAAACTAAACACAAACCTTTGACTGTAAAAATGGCGGGAATCCACCTCTTGTAGATATATAGCAACCTTGGAGAGTCGGAGTCCCCATGGTGCGTATCGGATAATAAAAGCTTGCAGGGCCCTTTCTTACTGTGCATACATTAAACTCCATTGGTTAGTAATTTTGTATTTTAACTCCAATTAAAGGTGTAATCAAATCGAGTTGAAACGATTCAGTATCAAGTTTGAATTTACTCAACTCGAAATTCAAAACTTGGCTCGAGCTTAGTCGAATTTAGTTTTTAAAATTCGAGCTAGACTTGATAAAAAACTCAAACCAATCAAGCCAAATTTGATAAGTTCAATTTTTCAATTTTTAACCATATATTATAAAGATAAATTGGTAAATTAATAATAAAACATTAAAAATATTATTAAAAAAACTCGATAAAGCTCGTGAGACTTAGAAACCCAAACTCGGCTCGTTCGTTACTCGAGTAGCTCGAACTTGAAAATAAACGAATCAAACTTGAATAATCGTGGAATCGAACTCCAGTAACTTGGATTCATTTATATCCTGACTCTAATCATGAAACTTTACCTACTTTGCATGAATTGTTGCATTGTGACACAAAGCTAGAGTCCGAACCATTGCCAAGTCTCTTCCACGAGCATTGCCGTATCTCTCTTGACAACTCCTAATAATCGGTATTAATGATTAAAAATGACTAAATTGAAATGATATTAAAAAGGGCTGCTTGGACTTGTAGCTTAATAGAATACCTTTCATCGAAGAAATCTCCAAAATCATCAACAATAACTGCAGCTGGAAACGTGTCGTTCAGGTGAAATGCAGCAAAGTACTTCTTGATTCCATCCTCATCGTTGACATATCTTCAAGAAATTAAAACACCAGAGTTCGAATTACCTTTACTTCTTGTCATAAGTGCTTAATAATAATTAAGACGTTCCAAGGAGATTCTTACTTCATTTTTATTCGCTGAAAGATATCAGAAGATGGATCAATGCCCTGAAAATTTTGATATCCATGCATAGAAAGAAGAGTAAACCTTATCAGAATTATTAAATATAAAACAGAATATAGAGCAGCTTCAAAAGAAAGAGAGCGATATGCCTGGGAAAGGTAAGGTGGCTTGGTTTCTAGCCTTCGACGGTTACATATGAAAACCACTTTACGATTGCTAGAGCTGCACTCTGATGCTGAATTCATTGCAAACTGGAATAGCAACGAGGTCTTCCCACTGTAAAATTTTACAATACCCATGAAATCGGAGCTTAGAAAAAAGAGAAAACCAGAATCACGAATTAATTACGGGTAAACTGTTAAAGAGTGATGGGTAATTCGTACGTCCGCCGTGTATTGAAAACAAATAAAGTGCCCTACCATGTGTTCGATGTAATTACTAGCTGACTTGTAAGTGAGGAGAGTTTTACCAGGAGGGGGGCCCGGACAGAATTGTTATTGCATCAGGTTCCTGCCGGCGGGCATCCCTTTGCCTCGTTAGAAAGAACCTATCTACCATGTTCCCGCAGTAACTTTGGCCACGCTGCTATATGAACTTGCAAAAGGGTGTTTAGTTCTGTTTTATGACGTAGGCAATACGATTCATGTAATGCTTATTTATTATGATAAAAAAGTGTATAAGGTCGTTATATTTCTTGCGGGTGGCCGAAGAGTTTGGAACCAATTTTGGGGCAAAAGTAAACGATCGCTGAATTCACCTGAATGGCTGAATCATTGCAAGAGTCTTGAAGATCAAGGTCTTCAGGCCCAAAGCCAGCAATATCTCTTGCTCGTCCAGGAATCCAGGGAAAAGTGGGGTTTCCAATTTCTATTTCCTTATAGTTGCATGTACAAAATGTGCGTGGATGGGGAACATTGGCATGATGGAATATTGTAAGATGCAACACCAGGTTGGTCCCGCAAAACGTAGCTACGGCCAGACCATAAATGGGCTGGGCCAAAAAGGCTTGTTTCTTAAATGAATTTGAAAATGCAATTTCGTATCTAACACTAAGAGCTAAAAGACTTAAATGAATTAGCTTGTATATTAAGAAATAAAAAAAATTAAAATTTATATTAACATCTCATTTTTTAGTAAATAAACAAAATGAAAAATTGAAATAAATATTAAACAAACATCAAATAAATTTATATCGAATCTATAATATCAAGTCTTTAACATTATTTGAACATTACATATTAATTGTTTTAACAAACTTAGAGACTAGAAAACATAACATGTCTCAACAATATTAAAAATCAAAAACATGATAAATAAATCCATGTCCATCTCCTCCATCAAGGGTCAATCACATTCAATCATCTCATTTTTAACTTTGCTATCTGCAAACATAAAAAAAATAATATAAGAACTCGCAAGAATTAAACTTATAAATTGATTAAAAATTGTCAACTGATTAATAACATTACCTTCAAAACCAAGATTCCAATTTCGGGTGCAAATGAGAATTTTCACGCTCTCATGATCTAAAGAACTTCGATAATTGTTTAAAACACGAGAACCAATACTAAAAGAATTTTTCGATGCCCCCGTAGTTATTAAAATGTTCAAAATATCACAAGTCATACTTGCAAGCTCAGGAAATCTTGGCTTATGATATTTCCACCATTGCAACACATTTAAATCTTCAACAGTGTGATCCATAATCTTTGGCTCTTCCAAATAAAGATCTAATTAAGATTTTGGTTCGTCCACTTGAATAGTTTTAAACCTTTTGAAAGCCTAGATCATTGGACATTTCAAAATACATTAATTGTCATAACAAAAGAGAATTTAAACTAAGGCATATACTTAAAATACAAAAATGAACTTACATTACTCGATTTTATATATTTTAATTTGATTCAAGATGTTATATATGTAAATAATTAAAATAAAAATAAAATTTTAATATAATTAAAAATTTAAAAATATAAAAAAATTAAACTAGCTGGCTCATTTAAGACAGAGCTAAATTCATTTAGGCCTAGGACTGGGTTGGGCTAAAAAGCCCTCTTTCTTAAATAGGCTACAAAAGTAAGGTTCAAGCTCTGAATAAATGGGTCAGACTAGGCCAGCCCAACAAGCCTAAGCTCATTTTGACGGCGCTACCTCCAAGGCTATATATGATTAGTCTTCATCAAATTAATCTAAAATTTGAAGTAGAAGATTCCGGTCCTTTTTCAGTCTTTAACAAGAATATGAAAGTAGAATGATGCAGCATAAACTATTATAGCTATGATTCTATTCCTTCTAGGTTGAGTAGATTTATGGACCCTTCATGCAAAGAAAAGAAAAAGATTCAGTAAACTCAAACATATATGTTTTGTTTGGTGCTTCAGATGAACGGTAGGATATGATCCTTGATATATTGTTTTCTATTTGGTGCACACATAAGAAAGATTGAATTGTAAAGAGAATTAGTTATCTTTTTAATATAAGATGATTTAATTCTTTCCAAAAGAAAAGGATTATTCTTAGATACTTATTTTCTATTGTTCAAAATTTACATTTAAAAATTAATTTAAACATTGAATAAGATGTAAGAGTCATTTTTTATTAGTTAATCCAAATTATTATTATTTTTCTTTTTTTAACCTTTTTTTCTTTCTTTCATTCCTTTTTCTTCCTTTTTTAATAAAGAAAAAATATAGGTTAGATAAAAAATAATTTTTAAAACAATTAATTTTTTTCGAATAATAGATTTTTTAAATATTTTAAAAAAATTAATTCTTAAACATAAAAATTATTATGTATTAAACTTTTTAATTTATTACTATTGAATTATTAAATTTTGCTAGTATTTTTTGTCATATGCTTACGTTTTTTTTTCTATTCTCTTTTTTTCTTTATTTTTATATTTTTTTTTCTTTTTCCTCTTGTAGGCTTGAAAAGAAAGGCTTGAAAAGAAAAGAAAATGAAGAAAAAAAATAAAATGCAAAAAATATAAGATTTTTTTGAAAAATCAAGGTATTGTTTCTAAAAAAAAAATCAACTTATTTGTTTGAAAAGTCCATTTTTCTTAAATAAATATATTTAACTTAAAATCATAGGAATTATTTTAAATTAAATAATCAAAAATTAGAAAAAAAGAAAAAAAGATACAAATATAGGAAGTATTTTTGTTGGCTCACCGAGAGAGGAGTGGATCGGTTTTTGAATTAATACTAAATTTTAAAGCTTAACAAGCTACTTTAACAAATTGCACAATAAATTCACAAAAGCAGTAAATAAAGAGTAGAAAGAAGATGCAAACACAAGATTTATACAGGTTCGATCAATCTCTTGTCTACGTTCTCTCTCCTTGATCCTCTTGTTAAGGTGTTGATTCCATTCTTCTTTGAGATTTAATACAAACCACTTTGAGGTGTGGTAAGACTTCTAACACTTCCTTTTTTAAGCTTTGGAAGAAATCGTTTTATCCCTTTCAAAAATGACTATCCAATCACTCACAAAATGAACCTTACAAGATTACTCTTCCTTTTAGTACACAAAGGTGATTTGTAAAAAAAGGTTGAATACAGAATAAGCCTCTTGAAGGTTGGATTCTACAAGATGAAGAGCAATGTGATTGAAGAAGATTGAATTTAAGCTTTCTGATGCTTGTTCTTGTCTTCAAGCTCATAAATACTTGTATTTATGGTATACCCAGAGCTAAGGTTGGTTGTTGGAGCATTTAATGCTATTTTTTCCATTGAAACCCTCAAAAACTAGCTGTTGGGCACATTTTGCATGGTAGGGGATCTATCTTTAGGTGAAGGGGATCGATCCTGCAACTTGAGGCAACATTCTTTGAGTTTCTGCCTTCTTGGGATTGATCCTTTAAGGGTATGGATCAATCCTTTTGTTCTTGCTTTGTCTTGGGACCATTCTACCATTCAAGGATCAATTCGGTGAATGAAGGGATCGATCCTATCACACTAAATCCCAATTTTCTAGGCAGTTTTGAGTTAAAATTACTATATACTTTGACCCTAATTCATTCTTAAGTTGTTTTCCAACTTCATTTTAATGTTTCTTAGGTAGATGTCGTGAAAGTATAGATCAAATATTAATTAGGTGATTTTGAAAAGATTTATATTTAATAGACAATCACTTAATAATATTTTCTAAGTATTACAAGATCATTCAAAATATGCAATTACAACATGATCTTGTACTTGATCAACATGCAAATTTACATTGATCATAAATCATTTAATTGTGCCTAAGTTTTTGTCATTTCAATATATATATATATATGTCAATTTAAAGTCAACAATCTCTCCCTTTTTGATATGACAGAACTTAAGGTAAATTTTCTTTGAAAACTCTTTGAAGAAATACTCCCCCTAAATTAAAGCATGATTTTGTTAGAAATTTTTTTTTACCAATTTACCTACTTCTCCCTCTTTTTGTTATAGCAACCACTAAACTCCCCCTCAATGAATGCACATACAATAAGCAATAAAGGAGTTAGTGACATAAAAAATAGAAAAAAAAAAGAGAAATTGCAAGGCATTGGCAATTTAAAGCAACAAAAAGCATGCAAAGATACCAAGTCAATATATAATAGGTCAATAGCCAACATTAGCATAAGGAAAAGTAGTCACATAGTTAATAAACATAAACAATCACAAAGTTATACTCATCAAAAGAGCCGAAATCCTAAGGTTGACTACTAAATCATGGATAAGAAGACAGAGTGAAGGAGCAAAACATATCCATGAAAACTTAAAGTTTGAGATCTAGTCAACAAGGCTAGGTGATAACCATTTAAAACCTTTTTGGAAAGGTCTTGTAATTTTGGTTAATGAACTCTTCTTGTTGGATCCGGATGTCTTGAACCTCATCATATAACGATGTTTGATTATCTTCCATGTTGGTCAGGTAGTTGTTGATGTCGTCTTGAAAGTTAGTAAAGCGCTTCTCAATCTGAGTGAAACGTGCGATGACATCTTGTTGGAATGCTTGCTGATTCGCTTCAAACGTTGTGAAGTGAGTATCAAATTGTTAAAGCATTTGCATGATCTGGTCAAGAGATGTAGCAAGAGCTGAGCTAGATGGAGTTGATGAAGATGGAGCATCAGGAGTTTCCTCTACGGGAGCTTGAGCAAGAACTGGAGCTGGAGCTGGAGGGTGCCCGTGTTGCTTCTCCCATTCACCTGCACCGCCGCTCTCATTTTGATACCAGCCAAGATTGTGAAGTGTTCTTAGATTAATCGTAGTACTAGGATCAAGTAGAATACCAACTTCACATGAACAGTCAATGCCCTTTTCAAGTAGATAATATGCCAGAGGCTGAGGAAACACAATTGTCTTGGCACACATTCTACAATCTTTACCCAATCGTGGAAGATGAAGTAAATGAAGTTAGGCTTCCTAGCAGTGGGAGAATGAATGTGATGAAGTCAAAATCGATCAAGTTTTCTAACTTACAAGTACTTGGTGCCAAAAAGACGTAAGTTCCAACAGATAATGATGTGTAATAGATGAGCAATGATAGGAAGATCATCTGCTCGCTCATCAACTATCGGAAAGTCTAATGGAGCATTTTTATCTTCATAGATGAGACCTTCGTTGGGAACTCGAAATTCTTGGGAAAGTGATTCTAGAGTAACTTTAATAGGCTATCCCATAAGGAACGACTTAATGCCAACAACTTTGCATCGATCATTAGGATTATTGATTAAAGTGGCATTTGAGAAAAAGGCTCAGATAATATTATATAGAAATAGAGTATTGATGCAAAGGAATGAGGTCCATTTGAAGGCTTCGAATCTAGCAAGGTAAGCAAATTCAATTTCTTCTAAAAAGGCGAAGTTGATGGGTTGCCAATATTTGATTTTCATATTGGCGAAGTATTCATGGAAGTGGTTCTTTTCTTTCGCATTGTGGAAACTCTGGTTAAAGGCAGTAGGTATGGAGGAAGAGGAAGAGAAGGGAGCTTTACGTTTCTTGGCAGTATGTTTCACTCTTAGAGGCATTGTGAGAAAGTTTTGGAATGTGAAAAGCAAGCAAAATTTCGTTGAAGAATTTTAGCAAATAGTTGGTGGTGACAACTTTAAAGAGGTGGTGATGAAATTATGAGAGAAATTTGTGAAAACCAACACAATATACAACAAGATGGTGTTTAGGTGAAGAGGTTTGGTGAAGAAAGTGTGATGAAAAGAAGAATGGATGAAGAGGAAAATGAGAATGAAAATGCACAAAAAATGGGTTTTTGGTTGAGTCAAAACATGCAAGGAAAGAAGAAGTTTTGAAATGATGAAGATGAGAAGTGAAAATAGATTGAAAATGATAAAGAATGGTGGAAGAATGATGAAATTTGGTGAAGAAATGAGAAAGATTGAAATCTTGGAGGACGTTTGAGAGAGCGAAAGGAAGAAGAAGAACAGTGAAAGATCACTGTTTGTGGGTGAAAATTAGGGTTTTAATAACTTAGTTTTCACACATAGGACCGATGGGATCGATCCCTTGAAGGCAGAAACGAAAGTAAAAAATAAGAAGCGGGAGGATAGATCCCATGGCAAAGAGGATTTATTCCTCCATGATAAACTCGAGAATTTTGGCACGAAAAATCCAGGGAATCGATCTTATATCATTAGGAATCGATCCCTTAGTTATGTGCCTCAATTTTTATGTATAAAAATGTTTTGAAAACGAGTGAAATCATACATTTTTAGTCTTTTAAGATCAAAACAAGATTTGAGCAAGATGAAACCATCTTTTAAGACGTTTATGAGGCAAAAACACTTAGTAATACCATTGAAAATGCATTTTGTTATGTTTTGAAACAATTTTGTATGAAAAATGTCTTTTTAAGAACTCATGTGGTAATTTTGTGAAATATATGCATTTTTCAAAACGAATGAGTGTTGAACACTTAAGCAGGAATTTAGAACCTAAGTGAACAAGAATTAAACACCAAATATATCAAATCATTCTAATGACTAAAATTCAACAGAATCACTTAATGAAACATGGTAAGATAAGTATGTGATGAGCCAGTAATTCAAATATTGTCTAAATTCTTGACTTGCATTCATCGTTATCAACTTATACCATTTATTCAAAAAATACAACATGACATTTAAGTTCAAGGTGCATTCATTAGTCTAAGTTCACCTCTAAGTGTGTAAAATCTTTCTTTATCTAAAGATTTAGTAAAAATATCATCCAATTGATGTAAGGTATCTACATAAATTTGAACCACTAACAAATTAATTCTCTTAGATTGAATGAATAAAGTTGTGTCTACTTTAACTCTTGCAGAACTTTTGTCAATGAAAAACTTGGATAGCCTTTCATACCAGTCTCTAGGAGCTACTTTTAACCCATACAAAGCCTTTGAAAGTTTGAAAACATGATTGGAAAATTTTGGATTTTCAAAATCGGGAAGCTGCTCTATGTAAACTTCTTCATTTATGAGCCCATTTAGAAATGCACTTTTAATATCCATTTAATAAAGTTTGAAATTTTTGTAACATGCAAAGGCAAGTAACATCCTAATAACTTCTAATCTAACTATCGGAGCATAAGTCTCATCATAGTCTATTCCTTCTTCTTGCCTATATTTTTGTGCCACTAATCTAGCATTGTTTCTAATTATCACACTATTTTCATCCATTTTATTCTTGAATATTCATTTGATTCCAATAATTGGATGATCATTAGGTCTTTTCACAAGATTCCAAGCTTTACTTTTTTTAAATTGATTTAGTTCCTCTTATACAACCATAATCCAATTTACATCCTTTAAAGTCTCATGCATATTCTTTGGTTCAATTGAGACATGAATGCTACATGTTGATAAATATTTCTATAGGATGATCTAATTCTAACTCCAATATTTTGATCTCTAACAATGTTATTATTTTTCACATAATTAAGTTCTCTATTACATCTAGATTCTTTTTCAATTGCCTCTTGATCTAATGGCTCCTCCTTATTATTTATATCAAGATCTTTTAATTATTTATTAACATCTTTATCTTGAGAGGATCAATTATTGGTTCATTAAATATTTCCACATCATCATTAAGATTGGTTTTAGAAGAGGAATTTGACTAATCAAAGATCACATGTATTGACTCTTCTACAACAAGTGTTCTTTTGATGAAAACCTTATAAGGCTTAGAATTTAAGGAATATCCAAGAAAGATACCTTCATCACTTTTTGCATTAAACTTTTCTAGATTATCTTTTCTATTATTCAAAACAAAACATTTGCATCCAAAAGGGTGAAAATAGCTAATTTTAGGCCTTTTTTCCCTTATAAAGTTCATATGGTGTTTATAATACAACATGAAGTGTTGATAGCTTCAAGCCAAAAATATTTTGGTACATTATGTTCACAAAGTATGGTTCTAGCTATTTCCTCTAAAATTCTATTTCTCCTTTCAACCACCCCATTTTGTTAAGGTATTTTAGGAGCTGAAAAATTATAGCTAATACCACTATCATTACAATAAGTGTCAAAACCAAGATTTTCAAATAGTTTTCTATGATCACTTGTAATACTAGTGATTGAATTACTCTTTTATTTTGAGTAATTTTTGAAAAAATAATGAATTTGTCTAAGGCTTCATTCTTAACACTTAAAAAGAGTACCAATGCGAATCTAGTAAAATCATCAACTATAACAAATCAATAGTGTTTTCTTCCTAAGCTAGCAGTTCTAGTTGGTCCAAAGAGATCTAAGTGAAGGAGTTGGAGTGGCCTAGATGTGGAAACACACTTCTTAGATTTGAATGAAACTCTTTTATGCTTAACTCTTACACAAGCCCCTCACACTTCATTATTTTCAAATTGAAGCTTGGGCAATCCTACAACTAGGTCTCTTTTAGATAATTTGGACAATACATGCATACTAGCATGACCTAATCTCCTATGCCACAATCTAGGTTCATCTTCCTTAGTGGCCATAAAGCATACATTTTTGTTATTTAGTTCATCTAAATGTACAATGTAAATGTTTCCTTGTCTATGTCCAATGAAAAGTATTTGGTTTGTTTTAGCATCAACAACCTGGCAACACAAAGCATCAAACACAACCTTAAAGCCTCTATCACATAATTGACTAATATTAAGCAAGTTATGCTTTAATCCTCTAACATACAACACAATTTCAATAGTAGAGGAAGAGTTACCAATGGAGCCAATCCCTTTAATTTACACTTTAGAGTTGTCCCTAAATGTGACTTCTCCACCATGTTTAGGCTTTAGGTTTTTTAATTGGCTATTGTCACTGGTCATGTGTCTTAAGCATCCACTATCAAGATACCAATGCTCTTTTGACTTTGCCTTCTAGCAATACTCTTCCTCCTACGATCAAACACATCAAACTTTTGCTTTAGGTACCCAAATTTTCTTGGGTCCTTGAAAGTTAGTACAAATTATCTTTGATCCTTTAAGGATCTATTTCATTTTTAAAGATTCATCATTCGAATTTACAACATGCTTGGGTACCCAAATTTTCTTAACTAATTTTCCTCTAACAGTGGTTCTTCTTAATGTACATGCTTGTAAGGAGTGTCCTAGTCTATTGCATAAGGAGCACAAAATTGATTTTTCATTCATGACAAGAAAATTTTTTAGATGAGTTTCCTTATTTGATGCATTAACCTACTATTTCTTTGTCAATGAATGCTCTATGAGTCTGTAGCATGTGATTAAGTTTTTGTTGACTGGTATAAAATCTAGAGAAAGAGTTATGCAAATTAATGTTATTTTTATTTAATTCATCTATTTCTAGATTGGCATTTTCTAACTTTCTTTCACATTAAAATTTAGCATTCATAAGCATTTCATTTTTCATTTTCAATTTTGAAATTATTTTCTTATATTTCATATTCATGCTTTCAAATTCACTAGCTAGATCATCAAAAGCATCTTGCAACTCATCAAATATATATTCGTTAGTATCAAGTGAGTTGAAATTTACCTTATATCATCATTAATGGCCACAAAGCAAAGATTGGCCAACTCATCTTCAACATTTTCTTCGTCGGAGCAATCACTATTATTCCATGTAGCCACCATTGCCTTCTTCTTTGATTTCTTCTCACTTTGTTTCTATATAAAGGACAATCAAATTTAATGTGATCAGGTTTCTTGCATTCATAACAAATAATAGGTTCTTTTTCTTTTCTACTAGTTTCTCCCTTGCTAGAGTCTCTCTTAGGAGGTGTTCTAGAATTTCCACTAGTTTTCATTCTCATAAATTTATTGAACCTTTTGGCAAACATTGCCATCTCTATATCCTTATCATCACCTCTTTCTTCATTATCATCGTTACTTTCCTCATGTGTGGTGGATTTCAATGCAACTTCAACTTTCTTAAGAAGTTCTTGATTTCTTTTAATTTTCATTTCATAAGTGAGTAAAGATCCCATAAGTTCATCTAATGAGAGTGTGTGGCGATTCTTGACTCTTCTATAGCAATTACTTTAGCCTCCCAAGCGTTAGGTAAACTAGTGAAGATTTTCTTTACCATCTCAACATTAGAATAAGTTTTACCTAAAGATTTGAGTCCATTAATGATATCGATGAACCTAATGAACATATCACTAATTGACTCTTCATTTTTCATTCTAAACAATTCATAATCATGAGTAAACATTCCAACGTTAGTTTTCTTAACTTGAGTTGTCCCCTTATGTGTAATAGCTAATTTGTCTCACACTTTTTTGGCATTCTCACACAATGAGACTATATTATATTCATTGGAACCTAGTGCACAAAATAGAATGTGCATGGCCTTGACATTTAATTGTGCTATCCTAAAAACATTAGTGTCCCACTAATTTTCTTTCTTGGGAACTTCAATCCTATCAACCATCTTAATTAGGATAAATAACATCATCTTAGTTTTCCAATGGACATAATTTTCGTCATTAAAGAGTGGTGGCCTAACCGTTGACTGACCCTCTCCTACAAGAGATATAGCTACACTAGTTTAAGCTATCAAGATCATTTAAACTTGATGGAAATTACTTCAAATCAATATCGAGTCCAAACTCTGATACCAATTGTTGGTTTTACCGAGAAGGAAGGCTAATCGATTTTTTAACTTAATTCTAAATTTTAAAGCTTAATAAGCTACTTTAACAAATTGCACAATAAATTCACAAAAGCAGTAAATAAAGAGTAAGGAAGAAGATGCAAACATAAGATTTACACAGGTTCGGCCAATCTCTTGCCTACAGCCAATCTCTTGCCTACGTCCTCTCTCCTTGATCCTATTATCAAGGCGTTGATTTCACTCTTCTTTGAGATTCGATACAAACCACTTCAAGGTGTGGTGAGACCTCTAACATTTCCTTTTACAAGTTTAGAAAAAAACCTTTTTATCCCTTTCTAAAATGACTACCGAATCACTGACAAAATGAACCTTACAAGGTTACTCTTCCTGTTAGTACACAGGTGATTTGTAGCGAAAGGTTGAATACATAATAAGCCCTTTAAAGGTTGGATTCTACAAGATAAAGAGCAATGTGCTTGAAGAAGATTGAATTAGCGCTTTTTGATGTGTGCTTGAAGAAGGAATAGGATGAATGCTTGTTCTCGTCTTCAAGCTCATAAATACTTGTATTTCTAGTCCACCTAGAGTTGAGGTCTGTTGTTGGAGAATTTAATGTAATTCTTCCCGTTAAAACCCTCAAAACTAGCCATTGGGCACATTTTGCTTGGTGAGGGATCGATCCTTAGGTGAAGAGGATCAATCCTGCAGCTTGGGGCAACATTCTTTGAGATTCTGCCTTCTTGGGATCAATCCTCTAGGGGTTGGAATCCATCCTCTTGTTTTTACTTTGTTTGGGGACCACTTTGCCATTCAAGGATCGATCCAGTGAATGAAGGGATCGATCTTGTCACACTAAATCTCGATTTTCAGGGCAGTTTTGAGTTAAAATACATGTATACTTTGACCCTAATTCATTCTTAAGTTGTTTTCCAACTTCATTTCAATGTTTCTTGGATAGATGTAATGAAAGTATGATTCAAATTAGGGATGGCAATGGGTACCATATAAACGGGTACTCGGTGCTACCCGACCCGTTTAAGTAGGATTAGGGTAGTGTATAATCGGGTTCGGGTAGTGAAATTACTACCCGTCACGGGTTAGGGTAGGGTTCGGGTAATTACCTTAGGGTACCCGCTACCCGAACCTGACTATAAATAATAATTAATTAATACAATATTTATATTTTTTATATATCAATTATTTATTATTAATGTTTTATTTAATTAAATTAAATCATTATATATTATAATTATGATTTTTAACTTTAATTTATTTTTATGAGTTAAATTAAATTTATTAATATAATGTTTTAATTAAGTTATTCTAAAATTAATTTTAATTTTAAATTTAAAAATCAAACTTTGACTTAATAAATGGGTAGTTAAACGGGTTCGAGTAGTTAAATGGGTATTTATATTTTATAGGGTTAGGGTTCGGGTAGCATAAATAAAAATAATCGGGTAGTTAATCGGGTTAGGGTATTATTAAAGTTAATCGGATTCGGGTTCGGGTATCCCAAATCTAGCGGGTACCCGACCCGTTTACATCCTTAATTCAAATATTAATTAAGTAATTTTGAAAAGATTTTATATTTAATAGACAATCACATAATAATATTTTCTAAGTATTATAAGATCATTCAAAATATGCAATTACAACATGGTCTTGTACTTTATCGACATGCAAATTTACATTCATCATAAATCATTTAATTGTGCTTAAGATTTTGTTATTTCAAAACAGATATATATGTCAATTTAAAGCTAACAATTTTTAATAAAATTTAATTTTTTAGCAAAATTGATATTTTGAAACATTTAATTTTAAAAAAATAAATTTTTACTAAAAAATATTTTATGAAAAAAATTAACTTTTAACCATAGAAATTATAATAATATATATTTTTTGGTTAAAAAAAACTTTAAAGTATATTTACAAGAAAAACTTATAAATTTAAATCATATTTACTTTTAAGAAGAATACTTTTGATAAATAAAAAATTTATTTTAACCTAATCTTAATTTTACACATAGCAAATTTGATATATATATATATATATATATATATATATATATATATATATATTATATATATAAAGATAATCCTATATTACTTTTAATCCTCTTACACATCAAACATAAAGATAGGGTGGTATAATTTAATCTAATCTAATCTTATTTATAATCTTATGCTCTTTTATCTTTTATCTTACGCACCAAACATGGTCATAAGGTATTGTTTAAAACCAATTGAACCAAATGGTAATATAAAAACCAATTGAACCAAATGGTAATATACTTCATGCACAAAATTTATGATCGAGACATATTAGGGCATTAAAAGTTTTACACTCCAAGAGCAAACTCTCTTAGGATTGATTTTAGGCTTAATTCTTAAATATACATTTCACGTTTATCACAACATGGAATTATACTCTAATGTTTAATTGTATGAAAATTAATCCTAAACGTTTCAAAATAGCATAATTAAAGACAATTTCGTTAACTCTCTCTAATGTTGTTAAGTTTTATTACTGTGCAAGGGTAACAAAAATTAAAAAATTTAACAGAAATATACTTAATTCTGTTATTTTGAAACGTTTAGGATTGATTTTAATGCAATTAAATGTTAAGGACTTAATTTCATTTTGTGGCAAACGTGAATGACATATTTGGGTATTAAGCCTTGATTTTACGATGTAAATAATAATGATATGCTATAGGCAAATTCGAGTAAGCCTATCTATTTATCAAGCAATACACCATACTGCACGTAAGGCTACTTTGAGCCCATGGATCCTAAGGTTATATAAGCCACAATTTTTTTTTACTTTGCTTTATCTTTATTTTTCTTTAGTCAAATTAAGCAATTGATCTCTGTACTATCACGAAATTTAAAATCCAATTCCTCTAATATAATTTGTTGGCTCAAATAAACTGAGAGGATGTGAATCGATTTTCTAACTTAATTCTCATTTGGCTCTTATTCTTCCACAATTTCAATTTCAATCAAAATAAATACAATTAAAATACAAATTGTGATAGAGTAAGGATAGAGAAATACAAACAATGATATTTATAGATGTTTAACCTTCCTTGTGCCTACATTCCCTCCCTAAAAGCTTTTCCTTAATGAGTTCCCAAATTCACTATTGAATTGTGTGTAGCTGGTTCACTCGGTTTAGTGGAATCAACACCTTTGATAAGGAGTTCAAGGAGAGAGGATGTTGGCACACACCTTTGATAAGGAGTTCAATGAGAGAGGATGTTAGCACAAGTTGTGGTCGAACCTTTATAAATTGTGTTTGCACTTTCTCTTCCCTTATCTTTTTACATTTAGCAAGTCAAAATTCTCATTTTAATTCCACTTGATTGATTAATTGTTTTAGAAAAACTCACTAAGTTAGAAAATTAGCATTAAACTGATTCACCCTCTCTCGGTTGGAGTCAACAAGATTTCATCGAATCCAAATTGATTTTCAATTATAATTTGAGTCAATATCTAACAGATCTCCACATTTGTACAAACTAGAACATTAGCCTTCAAGAAATTTGACTACGCATAATCAACCAATCTTTTTTGTGCATATTTTCAATCTCATGAACACAATCTTCAACAACAAATCCCCTTAAATCGAATCAATCATCATCTCTATATCATACTTCAGGATTGTTATGATAATTTCCGAACCATAACTTTGATAGCACTTCTTAGAAATTTTAAGAATGTAATCCATAATGAGATTAATGAGAAATTAAATTACACACACAAAATATTTAATATGGTCATGCCTAAGTGCCTACATTCATGTATAAGAGTAAAATTTTCATTATAATTGTAAAGACTATGGAGGAAGACCGAAAAAGCCTTGAAAGGAAATAATTTACAAAGATATGGAGACATTAAAGTTGGATAAATACATTGCCTTGGATAGGAATGTGTGGAGAAAGAGAATTCATATGAACAATCTAGCGTGAGTTCAGATATTGATTCATGTAACCTACCCCAATCTTTTGAGATAAAGACTCGATGATGAACTGTAAAGATAATGAAGAGTACAAAATACCCCTAAACAAATAGTCCTAAGCCATGAAACAAACTTAGTTTGCTATCTAGTACGTAACCCAACTTTCTAAAATCCTACAAAATGCATCTCCTACATAGATGTCAAATAACATTTACATTTCTCTTATGCTTTCTAAAGGCTAAACCTCACTTTATATTTATAGAACCTCATCACTTAGTTACTAAAAATTTCTTTTCATCAAAATTCATACTTATTAAATATATTTATTTCTTATAAAAACTCAATCACCAAATAATTCTCTAACCAATAGGTTTTCACCGAAATTCAATTTTATCTCACTTCATTTTTGAGTAAATATCTAACACTTTCATTAGTTCCTTTTCTTTCTGGGTTAGCTATTTCAAAGGTTTCCGCTTTGAAGTAGATGGTAAGTTTTTGTTGTAAAATTGCAGTGGCCAAACAAAGTAACCCCAAACTTTTGAAGTATTCTTGCCTCATTGCCCGCTGGTATTTCAGTATTTTTTTTCTTTTAGCAAGGACAAGGACTGAACTGTTGCATCCAACTTTCACTGCTTTAAAATCAACATGTGTTAGTTGGCTAAGGAAAAGCAAACATATAGGTAATATTTTAAGAAAAACACTGACACACCAACTCATGCAATCCAAACAGATAAATATTGAACCGGATCACCTTGTAGCCATTTTTTTTTCCTCCAAATGGCAGTATATACTTTCTGAAAGTATTTCCGAATATTTTGCATGATAGCATTGCGGCCAGCTAAAGTATGAACCCATTACCTTTACAGAGGAACAGAAACGGTGATACCAAAACTAGACTTTACAGCTGAGGAACTCCGAACTCGTAGACAATGGAAGAAAGCATATCGGTTATGCCTATGCTAGCTTTGGAGTTCAATTGTTTGTTGTTTTGACAATAGAAAACTCAGCTGAGGAACTAATAAAATTCTTTCCTCCAGACTTGATTCTACCTGCTTTTTGCATATGGTAGAAAAATGATTCACCTGCTCCCAACTTCAATCTGGGTTCACTCAACCCCACAGAAGATGTTAAAGTTCCAGAAGAGAACACCTCTTTTTATTTTTTTTTCCTTTACTTGAGATCTTTACAAAATGTTCCTACATCCAATAAGAAACCAAGGAACAAACAAACAAATGTAATTTTCATATTGACAGTTAAGAACTGCCTTCAGCAATCAAACTTACTTACAATCCCAAAGCTCGCATTCTCAATCCAAGAACTGATCAGGAGATCAGAATGCTTCTGGTAGCGGCCGGGCTTCCAAAAGTGCCTTGAACAGAACCAGTGATCTCTCAGGCTGTGAGAATGGGGCTTCATGCGATGCTCCTCTAATTGTGGCAAAGGATAGGATATTACTATAAACTTGAGTCCAGCCACCAACCTGCAAGGAGAAACGTATTTATATTTCACGGGTTGTAATAACATCATATTACTACCATAAAGTTCAAATTTCAGAAATCTCCATTGAGATTTACCTGCTGCCCCCCAAACCAAACTCGGTAAGGCACAGTAGTCTTCAAACCTAATTCCTTTGCCAGTCGATTAACTAATGTTCGACTTCCAGTTAATGGGATAACAGAATCTTGATCTCCACTATATTTAAAAAAAATTCTATGAGTACTGTAATCAACCAAACAGAAGCCATATGCACCATATTTTTGGAAAACACCAACAAAATCTTTAACATAAGAATCATTCACCTGTATACCATGACTGGAATTCCTGCTTTCACGAGTCTGCCCACAATAGTGATTGTTGGTATCTCCAAATCAAGCAGTTTATAATCTAAGACACTGATGGATGAAATAGAAGATGATTAAGTGACTATATTAAATAACTCACCATATGCACATAGCCCCAAATCCTAGATTATGAACTTCCTATAATTCTTGTTCAATGAGTTAAAAGATGTACAAATATTTTACTGCTTGCTACAAAATAGCAAAATAACGGTTTGATATGAATTCCAAAAAAGATGATTACTTGCTGCAAACAGCCCATTTGCGGACTCCTACAAGACGTGCGTGGAGAGCATTCTGCACATCTTGCCTGTTTAGATAATTAACTATTTCATCTTCTACACAGACATCTACTGTCTCACCAATTTGCTGTCGGACAAAGGAAAAGACCATGTTAGCAAACAAGTAATAGAGATTAGAAGGTCAAAAATAAATTATGAAATTATACAATTTAAACTCACTTGGGGAGTAAGGGCTTTGGATTGTGAGAGCACTGATGATATACAGACATCAAGGGTAACATCATACTTGTCCACGAATCTACTAGTTTCTGTACTTACTTGACTCATCACCCTTGAACAAATAGGAGAAACGGATGCTCTATAATACTCGCTAACATATTGCGAGTAATTACAAGAAGTGGTGAACAATTTGTATGTAGAATCCGATATTAGTCCATGAGACCAGAAGAATTCAGCCCTCGAATTAAAATCAGTAGCAAATTCTAAAACAGGATTGCCCAGCTGCAATTAATTGAAGCAAACAGGAATAGATATCATAGATCCTGCCGTCTACAAAAAAAAAACTTGAAATTCATTTGCTTAACTACTTACAGCAATTCCTTTCAAATTGAACAGCTTATCCTTCTTATTAAACTGAAGCATAAGTTCTGCCAGCTGGGGTATATAATGACCTAATTTTAGACATAATAAACAATTAGTGCTGATTCATATTAAATCCTGAACCAAAAAAGAAATAGTAATCATTTTCAGCAGCCAAAATAATACCAGCATAGCTTTCTCCTGTAATGAACAGGCTTCTATTCCTGTACTCAGAGAATTTGAGGAACCAATTTTGCAAAAACACCAGATTGTCCCTGGCTGCAATGACAAAGAGAGACAAAGTTTGAAAGATGAAGGGTGGCCTGGAAAGGTGAACTTTTCTCAAATGAGAAGGAAAAAAAAAAGCAAAACAAGAACAGTAAGCATCGAACATGGCATCACTGTAAAGTGAAAGACAAATAAACATGGCAATGGCATCACAACATTATGAATATTCTCGGACCCTTTGCGTGAAAAAGAACCCAAAAAAGAGTGACTTTTTTTTTTTCCTAAAAAAAGAAAAGAAAAGAAAAGAAGTTCTCTTGAATATTCGGTATAGAAAATCTGTTTCTTCTGCAACTCAAGATTACTTGCATACCAGTGATCTTGTCATTAACAGCCTCATAAGAGGAGGCGTCTGCGGAATAAGAGAAGCCAACTCCAATTGGGGCCTCCAAATACAACATATTGGCCTCTGCAAAAGAATCAGATAGCTAAAGCTTAGTTACCCAGAAATAGAAATGAAGAATAAAAAGACAACAAAGAGAGAGGGATGCCTCTATTCCAGCTATATTCGTTCTTGACCAGCACTTCCCCGCTAGGCCTAAACGGTCCGTTCTCAGAAAATGCTCCAACCCCCAACGAAGAACAGCCAGGCCCTAAAGTTCACAACAGAAAGTTAGAAACCGTAACAGAAACGTCGTCGTATAGAGCGAGAGACTGAAAGTGAGAGACCTCCATTGAGCCAGAGGACAAGAGGCTTGGAAGCTGGATCTGTTTCAGCTTCAGCAAAGTAGTAAAACAGCGCTCTCTGGTTTTTCTCATCAACGGTCACATAACCCGAGTACTGTTGGAACGCGACTTTGGGTTGACCCGGTAACCAAGTAACCCGATCAAACAGAGCAGGAGAACACTCGACAAGAACACAAAACCAAACCTGAAGCACAATTAAGCCCAATGCCACTGTTCTCCAGGGTAGACAAAGCATGATGTTTTTTACTTCCATATAAGAGAGCAAAGAAGCCCAAAGAAAGAGAGAAAATAAAAGAGAGTTATAGCAGCAATGTTGTTCGGTGGGGGTTCATTGCCATTTTATAAAGAGAGTCGTCATTTTCTTCTGTTACTATTCTATTACGTCTATAATAATAATAATAATAATAATAATAATAATAATATAAAATAACTCTAGCAGCTGAGCAGATGCGTGTTGTGCAATTCTCTGTTTCTTTTTTCTTTCTTTTTGTCTTTCTCTTCACTTTGAGTTGAATTTCGGAGAAGATGAGGAGTGGTCAGCAAATGGCAAGGTAGCTTTCACTGAAAATGAAAAGAGAGAATGTGCTGCGCCCCGATGACATTTGCTCACGGGCTTGGCTTTCACCACCATTGGTTTTTGTTTGCTAGTGTTAAAAATAGAAACTACTTTGCTACTATACTGTAGTCTGTAGTCCAAAAAAATACTTTGTACTATTTTTGTGTACATATCAGGCCAGCTTTGGCTTGGTAGCAGCATAAACTTGTGTTTTGTTCAAGAGAAAAAGGAGCTTTTTCTTACAGTAATGCTTTTAAACTGTTTACTATTTTGGGTTTTTTCCTCTTTAAAAATCAAAAAGTAAAGTGAATGCGATACAGTGACATAGCAGTGACAGAAGCAGAGCAGGTATGTAGTAATTATTTCTCTCAAGAAAAAACTTCACTAGAAAACGTTTCTTTTTTTCCAGGAAAACAAAAGCAGATGGGAAAAATCATGATTGGTCGAGGAACCAACACTTTTTCTTTTTCATCTTTTTGGTTTTCCAAGGTAAATTAACTTGAGTGCTTCAGCAGCCTGGATTATAAGTACAAGTACAAATCGTATCTTTTGGTTGAGTGGAAAACTAAGCTTAAGTAAAATGCAGTCAAAGTTGATGAAATTATATCATACTGTTTACAATTGCTATCGCTAGTGTTATTATCATACTGTTTAAAATGCTGTAACAAAAAAAAAATACTGTTTAAAATGCAGTCAAAAATGTCTTTTTTGGTTAAAAGTCAAAAATGTTTTTGCAAATCGTTATTTGTTTCTTTTCTTTTTTATTAATATTCTTAGGTGTTATGGTGTGCTACCTAGGTAGGTAGAATTAATTAATAAAGGTAAGAGCAACAGAACCATAGTATAAAAGGGCTTTAGTTAATTAACTGAGTCTTTTGTAATTGAGAAGAGAAAATCAAACTTGAGATTTCTGTTTAGATATCAAAAGTGCTAACCATTGTACCATTGTAACTAGGCAAAAATCATACATCATTCATTGGATATTTTCGAGAGTGGATTTCTTCCATGTATGATGCAACTGCCTTTTGTGTTTGTGTTTTTTATATACTGTTGTGTCTCTCGTTTAAAAAATACTTCTTTTCTTGTATACACGGTTGTGTTATGATTAGTTTGAATGAATGATTAAATTGATTTCGATAAAATTGAAAATAATAAAAAAATCATCAATAATAAATGTTTTTTAATAAAAAAAATTAAAATCAAAGATAAAAATATAATTTTATCTTTTTTTTTTTGCTTTTTATTGAAAAAGTAATTGGATGAGCCAATCAGACTCTTAGTATATAGAAGAAGAAATGAGTAGTTTTTAAATTAAAAGAAGAAGGAAAGTTTGTGGTCGGTCCACATGGACAGTTTGCTTGGAGAATGTGCAGTGAAAGGAGAGTGGAACGGGAGCATGAAGCTCATGCTTTGTGGAGTCTTGAGCTAGAAGTAAAGTTTTCACTTTTGTTCTCAAACATCTAGTATTAATATTTTCTTTTCCTTTTCTTACCAACCTTTGAGCTCGTTTGATGAATTCACTATAATAGCAACATACAGAGGAAAAGCTAGTTAACTTTTACGAATTGTAACTTTATCCCATCAATTCCTTCTCATTTCTAGACAGGACATTTTGGCTTGAGTATAGTTTCCTTCCTAATTTCCTTTGGCTTTTCGATCTGAAATTCCGAACTTGACTGCCTGCCATTCAAAAGCATGCTCTTGATCATGCAAAACGAATAACATAAAGGTTGGTTTTACTTAGTAGAATGGAAAGAAAGAGATAAAGAAGAAAAATTAATTAATTAAATATTTATGTTTCATAACAATTTTTTTATTTTATAATTTAACTATTTGATTAATTAATTTTCTTTCTTCACACCTTTCTTTCTATCATATTATAAAAATAAAAAATTATAAAATAAAATAAAAATAGAGGAAAATAAAAATAAAAGAAAATAAGTAAAATATACAATATATTTATAATTTAGTTGGGTACAGGTCTAATATGTCATCAATTTAAGAAAAGCAAATCAAGTGAACCGAAAGTTCAAAATATCGGATGAGGTCATCATATTTACTTTGAAAAAAAATCAGACTCATAATTTTCTAGATGATTTTATCTACCTTTCCTTTAAGATGATATAATATAATATAATATAATAAAATATAATATATGCCACACCTTAGAATACAAAAATGGAGAAAGGGCCACATTTTCACAAACAAAAAGTGAGAAATTGTTGGATATAAGGGATGAGATTAGGTCAAAAAAATCACCTTTAGAATTGTAGGTGTCTTTCTCTTCTTTCCCCAAGCGCACCTTTTCACCGAAAGAATGCGTTTTCTTTATTTCATCCTTTCTTGGGCACACTAATAAATTCTGGGCAGGAAAGGACAGGACAGGGATGCCTTTGTCTTGTTGAGTAAGGATTTGGTGCACCTCTATATTTTTTAGTCGAGAGGGGCTGAAAAGCGAAAACATAGGCTACAGCGCGTGCTGAGTACCATACTCTGCTGCTGTGCAGCGTGAAAGTGACTGCACTGCAGCTGGTGGATTTTTAGCCTGATGAACATAAAGAAAGGTTGGCTACAGGCTACCCAATGATTCCCAAATTTTCAACCGACATTTTGCAACGGTACATTAGAGAAAATGACAAAATTAAACTCCCTTTCACCAAATGTATATCTCTATTATACCAGATTACCCGGCAAGCAATCATCAGTTTCTTGAAGCCTTCCTTTGCATTGTGTCACGTGGCCATTACTCTCTCCTCGCAAAATTGATTTATTTGAATGTGTAGTGCCAACGCTTATATGTCCATCAACCAACCTTTTTTTATTCGATACGAGACTGAAGCACTTTGTCTAGTCTCTTCCTGAAGCGCTTGGCGTGACAATTGGCCTTCCATAATTTCTTCCACTATTTTCTCCCCCTTGCTATCATGCTCATTTGCCATCGCTAAGGAATTTTCTGTTTCAACTCTACCCCTTATTAGTAGCTTGTAAGCACTACTTACTCAATAAACTCCGTTTTTCTCCATGGACCATATAATTTCATCTGATGGGATGGATTTAATTAGCTTTGCCTCTTCATTAGTGAAAATCGCATCCACTAAGTCCTTCTTGCAACTTATATTCTCTTGGTCAATTAGTTGACTAACCCAAATCATCTCCTGTGGATGAGTTATACCACTAGACGGAACCACCTTTTTATTTGATGGAAGCCAAACATCATCCTAGATATTAACACGTTCCACATTTCCAGTTCTCCATCATTTGCCTCTCTCAATCACAGATTTAGCTGGCCAAATGCTCCTCCAAATAAATTATGCATTTATTTTCAAGAGAGAGTCCAAAAAAGATGAGCCAAGGGAATATTTGTGTATTAGATCTGCATTCATGATCAGCCTCCATCCTTACTTACCAAAAAGAGCCTGGTTGAGACATTCAAAATCTCTTAAGCCAATCCCACCATTTTCCTTGCTTTGACATAGATCACTACGTTTTAGCCAATATATGCCCCTTCCTTCAACCTTTGAACTCCACCAATATTGTCTAATTATCATGTTCAGCTTATTACATAGAGATTTGGGAAATAAAAATACAAACATAACTAGGAATAGCTTGTAGAACTGATTTGATGAAGATCTTCTTCCCACATTGGGATAGAAACCATTGCTCCAATGCTGGATTTACTTTGCATTCTATTTGCTATATCTCGAAAAGCCTTCCTCTTATTTCAGCCGACAATATTTGGCAATCTAATATATTTCGGGTGTTGAAACTGTAAGGTTTCACTGTCTCGATTGTCATGTCATACACGAAAATAAGCAGTGGATTAGAAAAACAACAAAACCAAAATCACCAGGACCATGCAACAAGATTGTTTTCGGGATAGAATCTAACCTTTTTGGTGTGACTCATGCAGGAATGTTCAACTTTTGAATATGGCAACCCATGAGCAGCCGTCAATTTATTGTTAACTCAAGACTCCTAGTTGAGAGAAGTCTTCTAACGGTATCCACACGGGTAGAACGCAAAACAAGACCTTCGCCTGAGACAAGATGTGATCAGAAGCAAATGGAGGAAGAAGGGAATTGTTTTTTGAGAGTGCTAGCTCCAATAGGCAGAGCGGCTATCAAAAACATTCTGTCTAACTTTTAGACTTAATGTTGTTTTTTCATCTTAACAAAATCCTAAAAAGGCCTTAGCCTTAGTCCAACTAAATTGGGTAACTAAATTGGGTTTTTTGGGCCTTTTAAAATTACTTAATCCAAATTCAATTGATTGTAGGGTATACTCTAACAGATACAGCTTGGATTCCAAAATCATGTTTGATAGCTTCACGTCTGTCCATAGCCATATTTCTTCTAGATATTAAGGATGATTCTTCCAAGGTTTTGTTTTTTTTGGGGGGGGAGGGGGGGGGGGGAGAGGGGAGTGCTCGAACAGTCTTCATATTTCATTACTCATCCCTTACCATTTCAACGGACATTTTGCAACGGTACATTAGAGAAAATGACAAAATTAAACTCCCTTTCACCAAATGCACATCTCTATTATACCAGATTACCCAGCAAGCAATCATCAATTTCTTGAAGCCTTCCTTTGCATTGTGTCACGTGGCCATTACTCTCTCCTTGCAAAATTGACTTACTGGAATGTGTAGTGCCAACGCTTATATGTCCATCAACCAACCCTTTTTTATTCGATATGAGATTGAAGCACTTTGTATAGTCTCTTCCTGAAGCGCTTGGCGTGACAATTGGCCTTCCATAATTTCTTCCACTATTTTCTCCCCCTTGCTATCATGCTTATTTGCCATCGCTAAGGAATTTTCTGTTTCAACTCTACCCCTTATTAGTAGCTTGTAAGCACTACTTACTCAATAAACTCCGTTTTTCTCCATGGACCATATAATTTCCTCTGATGGGATGGATTTAATTAGCTTTGCCTCTTCATTAGTGAAAATCGCATCCACTAAGTCTTTGTAACTTATATTCTCCTGGTCAATTAGTTACCTAACCCAAATCATCTCATGTGGATGAGTTATACCACTAGACGGAACCACCTTTTTATTTGATGGAAGCCAAACATCATCCTAGATATTAACACATTCCACATTTCCAGTTCTCCATCATTTGCCTCTCTCAATCAAAGATTTAGCTGGCCAAATGCTCCTCCAAAAAAATTATGCATTTTTTCCAAGAGAGAGTCCAGAAAAGATGAGCCAAGGGAATATTTGTGTATTAGATCTGCATTCATGATCAGCCTCCATTCTTACTTACCAAAAAGAGCTTGGTTGAGACATTCAAAATCTCTTAAGCCAATCCCACCATTTTCCTTGCTTTGACACAGATCACTACGTTTTAGCCAATATATGCCCCTTCCTTCAACCTTTGAACTCCACCAATATTGTCTAATTATCATGTTCAGCTTATTACATAGAGATTTGGGAAATAAAAATACAAACATAACTAGGAATAGCTTGTAGAACTGATTTGATGAAGATCTTCTTCCCACCTTGGGATAGAAATCGTTGCTCCAATGCTGAATTTACTTTGCATTCTATTTGCTATATCTCGGAAAGCCTTCCTCTTATTTCAGCCGACAATATTTGGCAATCTAATATATTTCTGGTGTTGAAACTGTAAGGTTTCATTGTCTCGATTGTCATGTCATACACGAAAATAAGCAGTGGATTAGAAAAACAACAAAACCAAAATCACCAGGACCATGGAACAAGATTGTTTTCGGGATAGAATCTAACCTTTTTGGTGTAACTCATGCAGGAATGTTCAACTTTTGAATATGGCAACGCACGAACAACAGACAATTTATTATTAACTCAAGACTCCTAGCTGAGAGAAGTCTTCTAACGGTATCCAAACGAGTGGGACGCAAAACAAGAGCTTTGCCTGGGACAAGATGTGATCGGAAGCAAATGGAGGAGGAAGTGAATTGTTTTTTGAGAGTGCTAGCTCCAGTAGGCAGAGCGGCTATCAAAAACATTCTGTCTAATTTTTAGACTTAATGTTGTTTTTATAGTTCATCTTAACAAAATCCTAAAAAGGCCTTAGCCTTAGTCCAACTAAATTGGGTAACTAAATTGGGTTTTTTGGGCCTTTTAAAATTACTTAATCCAAATTCAATTGATTGTAGGGCATACTCTAACGGATACAGCTTGGATTCCAAAATCATGTTTGATAGCTTCACGTCTGTCCATAGCCACATTTCTTCTAGATATTAAGGATGATTCTTCCAAGGTTTTTTTAGGGAGGGGGGGGGGGGGAGTGCTCGAACAGTCTTCATATTTCATTACTCATCCCTCACCCTTTCAACGGACATTTTGCAACGGTACATTAGAGAAAATGACAAAATTAAACTCCCTTTCACCAAATGCACATCTCTATTACACAAGATTACCCAGCAAGCAATCATCAGTTTCTTGAAGCCTTCCTTTGCATTATGTCACGTGGCCATTACTCTCTCCTCACAAAATTGACTTATTGGAATGTGTAGTGCCAACGCTTATATGTCCATCAGCCAACCCTTTTTTATTCGATATGAGATTGAAGCACTTTGTCTAGTCTCTTCCTGAAGCACTTGGCGTGACAATTGGCCTTCCATAATTTCTTCCACTATTTTCTCCCCCTTGCTATCATGCTCATTTGCCATCGCTAAGGAATTTTCTGTTTCAACTCTACCCCTTATTAGTAGCTTGTAAGCACTACTTACTCAATAAACTCCGTTTTTCTCCATGGACCATATAATTTCCTCTGATGGGATGGATTTAATTAGCTTTGCCTCTTCATTAGCGAAAATCGCAACCACTAAGTCTTTGCAACTTATATTCTCCTGGTCAATTAGTTACCTAACCCAAATCATCTCATGTGGATGAGTTATACCACTAGACGGAACCACCTTTTTATTTGATGGAAGCCAAATATCATCCTAGATATTAACACGTTCCACATTTCCAGTTCTCCATCATTTGCCTCTCTCAATCAAAGATTTAGCTGGCCAAATGCTCCTCCAAAAAAATTATGCATTTTTTTCAAGAGAGAGTCCAGAAAAGATGAGCCAAGGGAATATTTGTGCATTAGATCTGCATTCATGATCAGCCTCCATTCTTACTTACCGAAAAGAGCCGGGTTGAGACATTCAAAATCTCTTAAGCCAATCGCACCATTTTCCTTGCTTTGACACAGATCACTACGTTTTAGCCAATATATGCCCGTTCCTTCAACCTTTGAACTCCACCAATATTGTCTAATTATCATGTTCAGCTTATTACATAGAGATTTGGGAAATAAAAATACAAACATAACTAGGAATAGCTTGTAGAACTGATTTGATGAAGATCTTCTTCCCACCTTGGGATAGAAATCGTTGCTCCAATGCTGGATTTACTTTGCATTCTATTTGCTATATCTCGGAAAGCCTTCCTCTTATTTCAGCCGACAATATTTGGCAATCTAATATATTTCTGGTGTTGAAACTGTAAGGTTTCATTGTCTCGATTGTCATGTCATACACGAAAATAAGCAGTGGATTAGAAAAACAACAAAACCAAAATCACCAGGACCATGGAACAAGATTGTTTTCGGGATAGAATCTAACCTTTTCGGTGTAACTCATGCAGGAATGTTCAACTTTTGAATATGGCAACGCACGAACAGCCGACAATTTATTATTAACTCAAGACTCCTAGCTGAGAGAAGTCTTCTAACGGTATCCAAACGAGTGGGACGCAAAACAAGAGCTTTGCCTGGGACAAGATGTGATCGAAAGCAAATGGAGGAGGAAGTGAATTGTTTTTTGAGAGTGCTAGCTCTAGTAGGCAGAGCGGCTATCAAAAACATTCTGTCTAATTTTTAGACTTAATGTTGTTTTTATAGTTCATCTTAACAAAATCCTAAAAAAGCCTTAGCCTTAGTCCAACTAAATTGGGTTTTTTGGGCCTTTTAAAATTACTTAATCCAAATTCAATTGATTGTAGGGCATACTCTAACGGATACAGCTTGGATTCCAAAATCATGTTTGATAGCTTCACGTCTGTCCATAGCCACATTTCTTCTAGATATTAAGGATGATTCTTCCAAGGTTTTTTTTGGGGAGGGGGGGGGGGGGAGTGCTCGAACAGTCTTCATATTTCATTACTCATCCCTCACCCTTTCAACGGACATTTTGCAACGGTACATTAGAGAAAATGACAAAATTAAACTCCCTTTCACCAAATGCACATCTCTATTATACAAGATTACCCAGCAAGCAATCATTAGTTTCTTGAAGCCTTCCTTTGCATTGTGTCACGTGGCCATTACTCTCTCCTCGCAAAATTGACTTATTGGAATGTGTAGTGCCAACGCTTATATGTCCATCAGCCAACCCTTTTTTATTCGATATGAGATTGAAGCACTTTGTCTAGTCTCTTCCTGAAGCGCTTGGCGTGACAATTGGCCTTCCATAATTTCTTCCACTATTTTCTCCCACTTGCTATCATGCTCATTTGCCATCGCTAAGGAATTTTCTGTTTCAACTCTACCCCTTATTAGTAGCTTGTAAGCACTACTTATTGAATAAACTCCTTTTTTCTCCATGGACTGTATAATTTCATCTAATGGGATGGATTTAATTAGCTTTGCCTCTTCATTAGTGAAAATCGCATCCACTAAGACCTTCTTGCAACTTATATTCTCCTGGTCAATTAGTTGACTAACCCAAATCATCTACTGTGGATGAGTTATACCACTAGATGGAACCACCTTTTTATTTGATGGAAGCCAAACATCATCCTAGATATTAACACGTTCCACATTTCCAATTCTCCATCATTTGCCTCTCTCAATTACAGATTTAGTTGGCCAAATGCTCCTCCAAATAAATTATGCATTTGTTTTCAAGTGAGAGTCCAGAAAAGATGAGCTAAGGGAATATTTGTGTATTAGATCTGCATTCATGATCAGCCTCCGTCCTTACTTACCAAAAAGAGCTTGGTTGAGACATTCAAAATCTCTTAAGCCAATCCCACTATTTTCCTTGCTTTGACACAGATCACTACGTTTTAGCCAATATATGCCCCTTCCTTCAACCTTTGAACTCCACCAATATTGTCTAATTATCATGTTCAGCTTATTACATAGAGATTTGGGAAATAAAAATACAAACATAACTAGGAATAGCTTGTAGAACTGATTTGATGAAGATCATCTTCCCACCTTGGGATAGAAACCGTTGCTCCAATGCTGGATTTACTTTAAATTCTATTTGCTATATCTCGGAAAGCCTTCCTCTTATTTCAGCCGACAATATTTGGCAATCTAATATATTTCTTGTGTTGAAACTGTAAGGTTTCTTTGTCTCGATTGTCATGTCATACACGAAAATAAGCAGTGGATTAGAAAAAACAACAAAACCAAAATCACTAGGACCATGCAACAAGATTGTTTTCGGGATAGAATCTAACCTTTTTTGTGTGACTCATGCAGGAATGTTCAACTTTTGAATATGGCAACCCACGAATAGTCGTCAATTTTTTGTTAACTCAGGACTCCTAGCTGAGAGAAGTCTTTTAACGGTATCCACACGAGTAGGACGCAAAACAGGACCTTTACCTGAGACAAGATGTGATCAGAAGAAAATGGAGGAGGAAGGGAATTGTTTTTTGAGAGTGCTAGCTCCAATAGGGAGAGCGGCTATCAAAAACATTCTGTCTAATTTTTAGACTTAATGTTGTTTTTATAGTTCATCTTAACAAAATCTTAAAAGGGCCTTAGCCTTAGTCCAACTAAATTGGGTAACTAAATTGGGTTTTTTGGGCCTTTGAAAATTACTTAATCCAAATTCAATTGATTGTAGGGCATACTCTAACAGATACAGGTTGGATTCCAAAATCATGTTTGATAGCTTCACGTCTGTCCATAGTCACATTTCTTCTAGATATTAAGAATGATTCTTCCAAGGTTTTTTTTTTTGGGGGGGGGGGGGGGGGGGGGGAGTGCTCGAACAGTCTTCATATTTCATTACTCATCCCTCACCCTTTCAACGGACATTTTGCAACGGTACATTAGAGAAAATGACAAAATTAAACTCCCTTTCACCAAATGCACATCTTTATCATACCAGATTACCCAGCAAGCAATCATCAATTTCTTGAAGCCTTCCTTTGCATTGTGTCACGTGGCCGTTACTCTCTCCTCGCAAAATTGACTTATTGGAATGTTTAGTGCCAACGCTTATATGTCCATCAACCAACCCTTTTTTATTCGATATGAGATTGAAGCACTTTGTCTAGTCTCTTCCTGAAGCGCTTGGCGTGACAATTGGCCTTCCATAATTTCTTCCACTATTTTCTCCCCCTTGCTATCATGCTCATTTGCCATCGCTAAGGAATTTTCTGTTTCAACTCTACGCCTTATTAGTAGCTTGTAAGCACTACTTACTGAATAAACTCCGTTTTTCTCCATGGACCATATAATTTCATCTAATGGGATGGATTTAATTAGCTTTGCCTCTTCATTAGTGAAAATCGCATCCACTAAGTCCTTCTTGCAACTTATATTCTCCTGGTCAATTAGTTGACTAACCCAAATCATCTCCTGTGGATGAGTTATACCACTAGACGGAACCACCTTTTTATTTGATGGAAGCCAAACATCATCCTAGATATTAACACGTTCCACATTTCCAGTTCTCCATCATTTGCCTCTCTCAATCACAGATTTAGCTGGCCAAATGCTCCTCCAAAAAAATTATGCATTTGTTTTCAAGAGAGAGTCCAAAAAAGATGAGCTAAGGGAATATTTTTGTATTAGATCTGCATTCATGATCAGCCTCCATCCTTACTTACCAAAAGAGCCTGGTTGAGACATTCAAAATCGCTTAAGCCAATCGCACCATTTTCCTTGCTTTGACACAGATCACTACGTTTTAGCCAATATATGCCCCTTCCTTCAACCTTTGAACTCCACCAATATTGTCTAATTATCATGTTTAGCTTATTACATAGAGATTTGGGAAATAAAAATACAAACATAACTAGGAATAGCTTGTAGAACTGATTTGATGAAGATCATCTTCCCACCTTGGGATAGAAACCATTGCTCCAATGCTGGATTTACTTTGCATTCTATTTGCTATATCTCGGAAAGCCTTCCTCTTATTTTAGCCGACAATATTTGGCAATCTAATATATTTCTGGTGTTGCAACTGTAAGGTTTCGTTGTCTCGATTGTCATGTCATACACGAAAATAAGCAGTGGATTAGAAAAACAACAAAACCAAAATCACCAGGACCATGGAACGAGATTGTTTTCGGGATAGAATCTAACCTTTTTGGTGTGACTCATGCAGGAATGTTCAACTTTTGAATATGGCAACCCACGAACGGCCGTCAATTTATTGTTAACTCAAGACTCCTAGCTGAGAGAAGTCTTCTAACGGTATCCACACGAGTAGGACACAAAGCAAGACCTTTGCCTGAGACAAGATGTGATCGGAAGCAAATGGAGGAGGAAAGGAATTGTTTTTTGAGAGTGCTAGCTCCAATAGGCAGAGCGGCTATCAAAAACATTCTGTCTTATTTTTAGACTTAATGTTGTTTTTATAGTTCATCTTAACAAAATCCTAAAAAGGCCTTAGCCTTAGTCCAACTAAATTGGGTAACTAAATTGGGTTTTTTGGGCCTTTTAAAATTACTTAATCTAAATTCAATATATTGTAGGGCATACTCTAACAGATACAGCTTGGATTCCAAAATCATGTTTGATAGCTTCACGTCTGTCCATAGCCACATTTCTTCTAGATATTAAGTATGATTCTTCCAAGGTTTTTTTTAGGGGGGAGGGGGGAGTGCTCAAACAGTCTTCATATTTCATTACTCATCCCTCACCCTTTCAGACTCATTTTGCTTTGCTTTAATAAAAAGTAAGCTCTCATTTGCAAAAGAAAAAAAAGGTTAGTAATTCAGGGATCATTTCAGCAAGCTTGGACACCATGAAACAACCTATCTCTCTAAGCTTTTACAAGTAATCCTTAGAAAGCTTCTGTTTATAATAAAAATAGACAAAGGAGACAAAGGATCGAGAGTATCTAAGACCACATTCTGGATAAAATCCGTCAATATACGAGCCATTAACTAGGATTATAAAAGAGACAGAAGTTACACACTTCATAATCAAAGAAATCCACCAACTATTAAAATCAAGTTTCTGCATTATGGCTTCAAAAAATCCCAACTCCATTCCATCGTAGGCCTTACTAATATCGACTTCTAAAATCATATGGCTCTATCTTCCCCTTTTTTTTCATTCTAAGAGTATGCAATAACTCATATGCTAATAACACATTATCTAATATCAATCTCCCTAGAACAAAAGCACTTTGATATTCACTAATACAAGCTGAAAGGATATTGATGGAGACCCATCAAGCTCACAAAGCTCAAGTCATGTTTGTGATGATCGTGATCCTTTGAGCATCCATGAAGGTCCAATTACAAGAGCTAAAACAAAGATAATGCAACAAGCCTTGGCTGGTTTCATTAATATTGCTAGGGAGAAAGCCCAACAAAGCTTGAGCATGGAGGATGATAAAGTCTTCTACCACATGATCCAAGCCAAAGTTCAACCTTCTTGAAGACACACAAGTATTGGGTCGAAATGCAATTAGGTTGGATGCATAAATTGGACCTAGTGCAATTGGGCGTCTTATTGGGCTGAACATTGTTTTAATTTAATTTAAGCCCAATTCCTTTTTATTTAATCGATATTGTAGGATTTCTATTTTTTGTTCTGCAAGTTAGGAGAGTAGGATTCCTATTACTTGTTTTGCAAGTTTGCTATTTCCTATTCTGCAAGTTAGGAAAGTAGGATTCCTATTACTTATGCTACAAGTTTGCTATTTGCCTATAAATAGCTATGTAACCCTTTGGGCAAAACACAATTGATTTTAGTAATAAAAATTGAGAGACTTCTTCTCTTTGGTTCTCTTGAGAACTCTTGAACTTATCAAGGTCTTCCTTGTGGCGTTCTTCTACCTTCCAACAATTCATACCATAGGTTCTTGCTTTTCTAAGCAACAGGTCTTGGTCCAATACCATAGATTCTTGTGTTTCTACACAACGAGTTTTGCTTTTTTTTCTTTAATTTTTGTTTTCTTTTGCTGCTTTTTTAACTTGTTCTTGTTTTTTCTTTGAGTGTTCTTCGTGTTCTTCATTGAACCTCATCTTCTTTCGGTGAGGTTCATATCATTTGGCATCAGAGCTTAGGTTCAATTCGTGGGAGTCTTGTTTTATTACATTCTTGTGTTTTTTTTGTCTTCTTATCTTGACCGAAGTTGATCTTGAATCCTCTTCTAAGCCAACATAAATATTGTCTGTTCCTCAAACCTGTTATCTTCATTAAAATAACCTACCTTTACTTAGCCACCAAGTAAGCTTTAACTTGTTCTCCAAGCAACCTCAACCCTAAAAGTTTTCTTACTCACCAAGAAACCTTCAAAAGCTCTACTTTCATATAAAGACTACCTTGTTTCACAAGCCATTGTTCCCTATCGTTTCTTGCCACGCAAGCTATTACCAAAACTAGCTTGTTTTCACAAAAGTTGCCTTGTTCTCCAAGTAAACCTCTTCTTGTCACTTAGACTTTTTGTTTTTCTTCATTGTTCGTTTACTTTAGTAAAAAAAAAGAAGTAACAAAAAAAAAGGAAAAGAAAAGAGAAGAAAAAGAAAAAAAAGAAAGAAAAGAAAATCAATTCAAGAAGTGATTCGTTATATTGTGTGTAGTAAGTGCAACATCAAAGGCAATCATGGAGGTGTGCTTCATTAAAATCTTAAGGTAGTCGTTTTTTCTTGAGCTTTGAGATTTTTTTTGCCTAAATCTGAAATTTTCTATTTATCTTTTTACCCCTACTTCCCAAAATTACCTTTTGACCTTACCACCTAAAAAAAAACCAAACTACCCCACCTTAACCAAACACCCAAAAACACCCATATTTCCTTCAAGGTCGAGATTCATTTGGGTCTTCTTGAGTCTTGGTTAATCTTGTTGAGTCATCATTATTTTGTTTTCCCTTGATTAAAGTCTTGTACTCATCTTGGTTGATTGTTGGTTGATTGTTGGATTTCATAAGTTGATTTTTTATTGAGTCTTGATTGAACCTATAGAGAAAAGTTGTGTGAAGGAAAAAGGCAAGAGTGTGTGAGTAACATTAGTAGAGAAAAGCCATATTAAAATTGTGTGAAACACAAGTGTGAGTGTTGCATTCTTATGTGTATTGAGTGTAAACACATGAGGTCATACTTGTGAGGTCTTTTTCTTTTATTAACATTTCTTGTAGGTTACAATCATGTCTTCTAATAGTGAAAAGCCTGATTTGAGTAAGATGGAGTTGATGCTCCAAGCCATGCAACAACAATTTTCAAGAATTGAGTTGAGGTTTAATAATATTCATGATAAGTTGGAGGAACATGAAGCTGCTCTAGCTAAGGTAAAGCAAGGTCATACTTCTCATGTGAATGACAATGTTGTGAATAATGACTTTGATGATGAGTTTAGTGTGAATAGAAGTGTTAAAGGTAACCATGGTAATAGAGGAGGTCATGGAGATAGGTATCAGATAGGATAGATGGAAATTTAGGAAGTATCAAATTGAAGATTCCTTCATTTCAAGGTAAGAATGATCCTGAGGCTTACTTAGATTGGGAAAAGAAACTAGAGATGGTCTTTGATTGCCATAACTATTCTGAAGAAAAAAAGGTGAAGCTTACTACTGTAGAGTTCATGGATTATGCAATCATTTGGTGGGACCAATTCATGCATGGTAGATGTAGGAATAGAGAGCCACCTATAGCTACATGGGATGAAATAAAAGGTGTTATGAGAAAAAGGTTTGTTCCTAATCAATTACTATAGAGAGCTTTATCAAAGGTTACAAGGTCTAACTCAAGGTTCTAAAAGTGTTGAAAATTATCATAAAGAAATGAAAAGTATCATGATCAGAGCTAATGTTGAAGAGGATAGTGAAGCTATTATGGCTTGATTCTTACAAGGATTGAATCGTGAGATTGCTAATGCAGTGGAGTTACATCACTATATGGAGTTTGATGATATGTTGCATATGGCTATAAAGGTTGAAAGGCAACTCAAGAGGAAAGGTTCTTTATTTCGTTTTGTGCAAGGTTCTAGTTCGTCTTTTTCTTGGAAATCGAACACCTTTCGAAGGGATGATAGGACTACATTCAAACCTAAGACTGAATCCTCATTCAAGCCTAAACCTAAGATATCCAGGCTTAAGGGTGAAAGTGTCTAAAAGCCTAAACCCGAGGCTGTCCAAGCATCCCAACGTAAGAGTAGAGACATCAAGTGTTTTAGATGTTTAGGAAAAGGACACATTGTATCACAATGTCCAAACAAACAAGTCATGATTATGCGTGATGATGGTGACATTGTAAGTGAAGATTCTGATGTTGATGATGAGATGCCACCATTGGAGGACATTGATGAGAATGATAACTGTGTTGAGTTTACTGCCTATGATGAAGCACTTGTAGCTAGTCGTGCATTAAGAGCCAAAGTTAAGGATGAAGATGAAGTGCAACGACAAAATATTTTCCATACTAGATGCCACTTCAACAATAAGGTATGCTCTTTGATTATTGATGGTGGTAGTTGCACTAATGTTGCTAGCACTTATTTGGTTGACAAATTGAGTTTGTCCACTACAAAACATCCCAAACCATACAAACTTCAATGGCTCAATAATTGTGGAGAAGTAAATGTGACCAAGCAAGTATTGGTGCCATTTTCCATTGGAAGGTACAATGATAAAGTGTTGTGTGATGTTGTGCCTATGCATGCTGGCCATTTGCTTTTAGGAAGACCATGGCAATTTGATAGACGTGTCATACATGATGGATGCACAAATCGTTATGCATTTACCATGGATGGTAAGAAATTCACCCTTGCACCCTTGAGTCTGAAGGAGATTTATGAGGACCAATTGAGGTTGAAAGAGCAAAATGAATCACAACAAAGGTCAAAGAATCTAGATAAGGGCAAAGATATTGTGAAGAAAGTAAGAAAGGACGTAAGCTTCTATGCAAAGGAAAGTGATGTCAAGGCTGCTTTTCTAGCTAAGTGCCCAATCCTTTTGTTTTTATATAAAGAATCTTGTTTTAATTCTAATGATCTTAATACTACTTTGCCTACTAATGTTATGTCTCTTTTGAAGGAATTTGAAGATATATTCCCTGAGGAGATTCCAAATGGCTTTCCACCTATTAGGGGAATTGAGCATCAAATAGACCTTGTTCCTGGAGCTACCATTCCCAATCGACCCGCTTATAGAAGTAATCTTGAGGAGACAAAGGAGCTTCAAAGGCAAGTTGAAGAGCTCATGAGGAAAGGCTATGTTAAAGAAAGCATGAGTCTATGTGCTGTTCCTGTGTTACTTGTTCCTAAGAAGGATGGGACGTGGAGGCTGTGTGTTAATTGTCGTGCCATCAACAAAATCACTATAAAGTTTCGCTATCCCATTCCTAGATTAGATCATATGCTTGATGAGTTACATGGTTCTTGCATCTTTTCCAAAATTGATTTGAAAAGTGGTTATCATCAAATTCGCATGAGAGAAGGTGATGAGTGGAAAATTGCATTTAAGACTAAGCATTTTTTGTATAAATGGTTAGTTATGCCTTTTGGATTAACTAATGCACCTAGCACTTTCATAAGATTAATGAACCATGTCTTGCATGCTTTCATTGGAAAATTTGTAGTTGTCTATTTTGATGATATCTTGATTTATAGTAAAAGTTTGCATGAACATATTGAACACTTAAAGAATGTGCTTAATGTCTTGAGAAAGGAAAAGCTATATGCTAACCTTAAGAAATGTTCTTTTTGCACTGATAAGATTATATTTCTTGGATATGCTATTTCTTCTAAGGGTATAGCAGTCGAAGATGAAAAGGTTAAGGCAATTAAAGATTGGCCTATACCTAAGAATATCTCTGAGGTGCTTAGTTTTCATGGATTAGCTAGTTTCTACCGTAAGAAATGTTCTTTTTGCACTAATAAGATTATATTTCTGGGATATGTTGTTTCTTCTAAGGGTATAGCAATAAAAGATGAAAAGGTTAAGGCAATTAAAGATTGGCCCATACCTAAGAATATCTCTGAGGTGCGTAGTTTTCATGGATTAGCTAGTTTCTACCGTAGGTTTGTTAAAGACTTCAGCACTATAGCTGCACCTTTAATTGAAGTTGTTAAAAAGAGTGTTGGATTTAAATGGGCCTTGAGCAAGATCATGCTTTTAACTTGCTTAAAGAGAAGCTTTGTTCTGCACCTTTATTATCCTTACCTGACTTTACTAAAACTTTTGAGATTGAGTGTGATGCTTCGAGTATAGGTATTGGAGCTATTTTAATGCAGGAGAAGCGCCCCATTACTTTCTTCAGTGAGAAATTAAGTGGAGTTGCCCTTAACTATCCCACATACGATAAAGAGATGTATGCATTAGTGAGAGCCTTGGAAACATGGCAACATTATTTATGGCCCAAGGAATTCGTCATCCACACTGATCATGAGTCTTTGAAGTACTTGAAGGGACAAAGCAAGTTGAACAAGCATCATGCCAAGTGGATGGAGTTCAGTAAGACATTCCCATATGTGATCAAATATAAACAAGGTAAAGAAAATGTCATGGCTGATGCATTGTCTTGGATTTGAATATATTAAAGACTTATATGTTACTCTTAATGCTAAACTACTTAGATTTGAATATATTAAAGACTTGTATGCTACGGATGAGGATTTTGAAAATGTGTTCAATGCATGTAAGAAAACTAGTTTTGGAAAGTTTTATAGGCATGATGGTTTCTTATTTAGAGAAAATAAATTATGCATACCTAGGTGTTCTTTGAGGGAATTACTTGTTAGAGAGGCCCATTGTGGTGGATTAATGAGACATTTTGGAGTAAAGAAAACTTTAAACATATTGCATGATCACTTCTTTCGGCCTAACATGAAAAGAGATGTTGAAAAGTTGTGTGAAAGATGTCTCACTTGTAAACAAGCTAAGTCTAGAGTTATGAATCATGGTCTTTATATACCATTGCCTATTCCTATTACTCCTTGGACTGACATTTCTATGGACTTTGTTTTGGGTTTACCAAGAACAAAGAGAGGTTGAGATTTTGTTTTCATTGTTGTTGACAGGTTCTCTAAGATGGCTCACTTCATTGCTTGTCATAAGACGGATGATGCAAGCAACATTGCTGATTTATTCTTCAAGGAAATTGTTCATTTACATGGTGTTCCAAGGACCATCGTTTCTGACTGTGATGTGAAGTTTCTTAGCTACTTTTGGAAAACATTATGGGGAAAGTTAGGAACAAAGCTATTGTTAGGAACAAAGCTATTGTTTTCAACTACTTGTCATTCACAAATCGATGGTCAAACTGAAGTAGTCAATCGTACTTTGTCTACTTTGTTGAGGTCCATTATTCAAAAGAATTTGAAGAATTGGGAAGATTGTTTGCCTCATGTGGAGTTTACTTAGAATAGAAGTGTGCATTCTACTACTAGTTATTCTCCTTTTGAAGTTGTCTATGGTTTTAATCCACTCACTCCATTGGATCTTTTACCACTACCTATTGAGGAGAGAGCTAGTTTGGATAGGGAAAAGAAAGCTGGTTTTGTTAAGCAACTGCATGAGAAGGTACGTCAAAACATTGAGAAGAGGACTGAGCAATATGCTACTCAAGTCAACAAGCATCACAAGAAAGTTATCTTTGAACCTGGTGATTGGGTTTGGGTACATATGCGTAAAGAGAGATTTCCTGCTTAATGTCGCTCCAAATTCAACTTGGAAGAGATGGACCATTCCAAGCGATTGAGAAGATCAATGACAATGCTTATAAGTTGGATCTTCCAGGTGAGTATAATGTTAGTGCTACATTTAATGTTTCTGATCTTTCTCCCTTTGATATTGATATAGGTGATTCTGATTTGATGACAAATCTTTTTTAGGACAAATCTTTTCGAGGAGAGGGGGAATGATGGAGGCCCATCAAGCTCACAAAGCTCAAGTCATGTTTGTGATGATCATGATCCTTTGAGCATCTATGGAGGTCCAATTACAAGAGCTAAAACAAAGGTAATGCAACAAGCCTTAGCTAGTTTCATTAATATTGCTAGAGAGAAAGCCCAACAAAGCTTGAGCATGGAGGATGATAAAGTCTTCTACAACATGATCCAAGCCCAAGTTCAACCTTCTTGAAGACACACACGTATTGGGCCGAAATGCAATTAGGCTGGATGCATAAATTAGACCTAATGCAATTGGGCGTCTTATTGGGCTGAACATTATCTTAATTTAATTTAAGCTCAATTCCTTTTTATTTAATAGGTATTGTAGGATTTCTATTTCTTGTTCTGCAAGTTAGGAAAGAAGAATTCCTATTACTTATTCTGCAAGTTTGCTATTTCCTATTATGCAAGTTAGGAAAGTAGGATTCCTATTAGTTGTGCCGCAAGTTTGCTATTTGCCTATAAATAGCTATGTAACCCTTTGGGCAAAACACAATTGATTTTAGTAATAAAAATTGAGAGACTTCTTCTCTTTGATTCTCTTGAGAACTCTTAAACTTATCAAAGTCTTCCTTGTGGCGTTCTTCTACCTTCCAACAATTCATACCATAGGTTTTTGCTTTTCTGAGCAACGGGTTTTGGTCCAATACCATATGTTCTTGTATTTCTACACAACGGGTCTTGGTTTTTTATCTAATTTTTGTTTTCCTTTGTTGTGTTTTTAACTTGTTCTTGTTTTTTCTTCAAGTGTTCTTCGTGATCTTCATTGAACCTTATCTTCTTTCGGTGAGGTTCATATCATATATGTTTAAGCTTGTTAGTTAAGGTTTAGGCAATAATCTTATATTGGACATTACACAAGCTAATAGATCTAAAATTTACCATTGTTCTCCAGTTTTTAACTTCCGAGATGAGGACAATAAACGTGTTATTGATTTTTCTAATAGATTCATTACTGTTCGAGAAAGACAAACAGAATCTGATTACATTATCACCAATAATTTGCTAACATTTTTAGCCAAAAAGGAAGGCTTACCATCTGATCCTAGGGACTTATTAGGGTGCATTTGGTTAATGGCTGCTTTAACCTGCTCTGGTTGGAATTCTACGAGGAGGAACCCTTTCATCTCGTCCGTTACTCAATTATTCACTTATATTCACTGAGACATTCCAACGCTGTCAGCTGTATACTCAAAAGAATTTTGAACTATCCTATCTCTAATCGTCCTCTTTTATTCGAACTTGACTGCTTTTTTATATAACAATCAACACAGAAAAAATTTAACTTTAAAATTAATTAAATAACAAAATACATTTGAGTCAAATTATATTTTCAAACTTATAATTTTTCTTAATTGAAACAATCTAAATAACCCACCAATCTATTGAGATATAAGCACTACTGATGATGAAATAATCTAGATAAAATAATCAAATATCAACATATTAAATTAAAAACTTCAACAATATTAAACTTAAAATATCATCTAAACTTTAAACATTTTATGTCTTTAAATTTATTATACTTTTAATTTTATCTTTTAGTTTCTTATTTTTCAAAGCAAATCAATCTAGATCTAAAATTTTATCAAAATTAATTTTAATGATCAACCAAGATTAATTTGATAAAAGATTGATTAATTAAATTAAATTAATTAATTGAAATAAAATTTGAAATATGAACGTTTTAATAATACTCGTCCATATTAAATAATACTCATCCATATTAAAAATGATAAGTCGTCCATTGGCAGTCACATCAGCCGACCATAAACACTACTACCGACTCAGCGGAGTCTTACAAAATGAGTCTCCCAGTTTTGTGGGCTATCAATATCACAGAAGTGGTGAAGCGGATGGCTACCTCTTTTACTAATTTTTATGAGGCGAAGCAAATACCTGAATTCTCGTATCAGCATGGAATCAAACGCAGCTGCTGCTTTTGATTTAATAACAATAGATACATATTTCTCGATAACTCTTTCAACTGTTACCATTTAGCAAACCTTTTTCAACTGGCATAGTCTGATCAATTTCTTTGCGAGATGCTTCCCAAAGTCTATGTTCGATTCCCAATTTTCGAAGCTCCATCAGTCCTTCCTCGACTAAACAAGAGGAAACATGATATCTCAAAGGTTGGTTGGACTCAGTCATAACATACACAAGTAAAGAATAGACATGCTTTAAATTCAAAGTTTCGCTAAACCAAACAGTCAACAGAGAAAGACAAGGCTTTACAGTTAAAGAGTGTGGGAAATAGTGTGAAGAAAAATTAATGCTTATAGTAAACTTAGAATTACCATCAACAGCATCATGTGAGCTTGGTGAATGCCCGCTGCGGCTGATCCAAAATTTGAGTCGCTCTTCGGCAGTATTCTCCTCTATGCCATTGGCTTTGGCTCTTCTCCAAAAATATGTAAGCCATGCCTACAGTATGTTGTACGCATGGTCAGCAACATAACATTATATTCCTCTTTTCACATGTCAAACAGGACATACGAAATACTAACGGAAAAATATTACTGTACATTGTACAGTGACAACTGCTAAACCAAATGGCTGGTTCATTTAAAAGGAAAACAATTACGAATCCAATATTAAGCTCAGCACTATGCCTATAGGTCTAGCCAAAGGAGTCCAGGCCTCTCATCCTTTATCGTTGGCAAGGAAAACAAAACAGACCAGAATTAATGGGTTGGGTAAGGATAAAGTTAGTGCCACCAGTAGTCAAACAAAATCTTCTAACAGAAAGACCAAGAAACTCATGAACTTTTGTGGATTAATTACAAAATAAAATGCTGCAAATTTCATTGAGATAAATGCAGATAACAAAAACAGTTGGGCACACCTCCTTGAATAAAACATCCTCGGACTCCTCTGGACTCAGTTCTGCAACAAATCATACTGGTCATTCTTCTGATCACAAGTAATTCATACTGCTATGATATCAATTGTCCAAAAAGATGTCAAAAACTGGTTGCATCAAGATGATATGAAACAATGAAATAATGGGAAAATGAGAGACACCTTTCATCCTTTCTATTAATGGTTTTCTCTCTCTCTCTCTCTCTCTCTCTCTCCCTTTTAGGGCACCCTAAAATGCAAGGTTTAAGCTTGTTCAATCATAACTCTTTCAAAGGCTGATAATTAGCAATTGCTTCCACTAAAACCAAACAGATCATAAGAAAGCTGTTTCAGTCCAGCTTCCCACGGGGAAATGGGGATGAATTAATACTTAATATAGGTGACGATATCTACAGCACAAAGACATATAATATTAGATGGGCAACTACTCCATGGGGAGAGAAAGACAACCTTCGGACAAGAAGATAGGCCCTCTAAGCGCTCACCTACTACTTGGAGCAAATCAATCAAACCAGACCATATCCATTATTTGGAATCATATTCAACGGTTATAATTTTCTGAGCAGCACAGGCTATTAATCACCATCTTTTACTCCTTTACTCTGGCACATGATAATACAAACAAATAGTAAAAAAAATAACTAACTAAATATGTAAATACTACTTACCAAATGCCTCCATAAACTTTGGATCACGCGGTGATTTGATATCTGAAAAATGTGCAAGTAAGAATTTAGTCAGATAAGAGGACAGAGCTTTAGGCTGTGCTTGGTACAGCTGAAAAGTGGAAGCAAAGAAGATGATGGAGAGAAAAGTGGAAAGAAAATGAATTTTAAAGTTGCTCGGTAGAATAGAAAAGGAGAAGGAAAGAAAAGATGAAGGAAAATAGTTTTCTATCCTCACATAAGAAACAAATCCGTCCAAATCGGACAGAAAAAAGGAAAGAATATGGGAGCATTGAAATATATTAATTAAAAATACAAAAATACCCCCAAAAATTTTCAAAATTTCAACATTGCTTCAATCTACTCTTGCCACAACTCTCACCAAAACTCTAATCACACTTTTTCGATCACTCCTCTGTCATCGATATCTCTCACCCACCATTGTTTGAGTAGCCGTTTGGATTTGTTTACATTTTGAGTTTGTTGATTTTGAGGTTCTTCGGGTAATTCTTGGACTAACCAGGTTCGATTGAAACTAAGTATCATAACTCTGCTTTTGTCGTTGACCACAAACTTTTCGATCTCAAGGCCACCGTTATCCTCCGCCATTGACCTCAAAGCCATTACCACCGCAAGAATGGCCCCTAAATGGATTTGATGGTTGCTATTGTGTCTTCGTTGCTTGTGTGGCTATCCATGGTTGTCTTTCAGTTTGCAAGTTTTGGATGTGCAGCAACAAAATTGGGCACTGGTTTACTGGCAGAGGATAACGGTGGCTATCCATGGCTTTCTTCGACCACAAACTCTTCTATCCATGGCTATCCTTTAGTTTGCAATTTTTATTTTTGAAAACTAGGGTTTATGTGCAGTGAAATTGGGGATTTTTGGATGGTTGGGCACAGGTTTACTAGCTCACCGCTTCATTTGTAATTTTTAGTTTTTTTATTGTTAAAGTAATTAAAAGAAATTCTAAATTTTATTACTTAATATAAATAATTTTTAGATTTTTAATTTACACAAATAAATTTTTAATTTATATTTAAATAAACTTTTAAACTTTAATTTTGACTTCAATAAGCTTTTAACATAACTTTTTTTTTCAAAAATAAAAATTTGTCTGAATACAAATAAAAAGTAAAAGTTTATTCTTTTTAACAATTTTCATTTTGCAAAATTAAAATGTAAAAAAATTCTGAACATCAACTAAAATTGTTATGTGCTTTAAGATATTGTAATTTTATAAATTTAAGATTCTAATTTCAAAAAATCCAATTTTTTCCATATTAAAAGATTATATGAACATGGTGTGTTTTTTATATTTTAATATCTCATTTGTAAATAAATTGAGGTAATTTATTTTTTTAAAAAAAATTGACAAATTTTTGTTTAAAAATCTCTTTAAAAAAATAAAAATTCAATAAATACTGAAAAAATGAAAAAAATTATTGTACTTGATATATTTGCATAAAGGGTAAGATGGTAAAATTATTTTTTTTTTAATTTTCTTTCCTCTCACTTTTCCACTCTACCAAGCAATAGGAGGAAAGAAATATACTTTCCATCCATTTTTCCATCTTCCATACCAAGCACACCTAAGGAAAAAAATTAAAATTTTCCATCTTTCCAATTTTCCCTCCCTTCAATTTTCTTTCTTTTCATTTTTCTTTCCACTCTACCAAGCAAAGCCTTAGAGGCAGTTTAGTGGCTAAAACATGCATTGTATTAACCAAAAGCAATGAAAACAGCTCTGAAACCAATAAGATTAAAGAAATTTACCAATTAAAAAGCCATCAGATGATTAAGCAAAGATTTTACAAAGTAATATAGAGCACCACCTGACAATGAGAGTCTGACAGAATTTGCTCTTCTCTGATGTGCTAATACATTTGTGATAGCTTCTTCAACCTTTAAAAACACAGCCAGAAAAATGTTAAACTAGTTAAATGAACAGTACCTTAATTCCAAAATTGTACCAATTTTTTATTGGGTAGGTTGGCACCTTTAGGGATGCAAGCTCCTTCAAACCCATTTCAACTGAAAGCATACTCTCAATATTTCCTTCTCCAGTCAGGTCATTCAAGTCCTCAACAAGTTTGCTCCTTTTTTCATTCTCATCATCACCTGCTCACCGTGGTGTAATCAAAAAAATTATCATTGGAGTCAATATTATAATAATAACGATTTATGTATAACATTTTACTACTTAATACAACATTAACAAAATTTTCCAAAATATATTTTTTTATTTAATGTTTTTTATATAAAATATCCCATAATATAATATAATTTTCAAAAAAATAAATATTTTTTTACAACTATTCATAATGGAAATTTATTCTAATGGTTATAGTAGCAGTGCTACATAAAACTTTTTTGTCCATTTTTCACTTATGCTAATAAAAGTAATTAGAAAATAATGGTAGATAGATTATACAAAATTTTTTATTTCTTTTATAATGAGATTACGTTTTTTAATATTGAATAACTAATTACGTATAAAATGATTATACAAATAGTATAATAAACTAATCATTTATAAATTGGATCATACTCATATATAATAAGCATTATAGAGGTAATTAAGGAGAAAAACTATAGCTAGAAATTGTAATGACAACAAAGTGAAGAGAGAATTTCAATAAAAAAACAAGTAACAAATCAAAATTAAAATAAGCCTAAATATATGATTAGTAAAAATAATAGAAGTACATGCTACAAAATTTTTCAAACTGAGTTAAACTTATACTCGTAGAAAAAGAAAATTATTAGAATTTTCAAATTAAAAAGAATGTAAAAGTGAAAATAAAATTTATCTTTTGACCCCTTTCTTAACAAATTTTAACAAAATTTTAGTGGTGTCAACATAACAAAAACACTATTTTTCATATACTAATTAAACATATTATTTATTTTCAAAAGCTGAGTGGGGTCAATTGACCCTTGACCCCACTCAATATAAGATGACCAAGGCACTGCCTACTTGGCACTATAAATAGTTTTAAAACATGGTATGTGTATGATATGATATGAGAAAGGTGCCATTGTTTTAAATTGCGGTCGCGGTCACGTTTTTGGTCGCGTTGCGTTTATCGCGGTTGCGGACATAGCGGCGGTCATTGCGGTCATCGCGGTCGTGAATTTTTTAAAATTTTGCACAATTCTATATAAAGTGTAGTAATTGACTAATTGTAATTATAATCATATAAAGTCTTATTTTATAATTTTTAAGGTAATTTATAATACCTCAAGTCTATTATTTATGTGAAAAAAAAGTTATTTATAATTTTTTGAATTATAATAAAACATTCATATTTAAAAAATTACTTATGATAATTAAAAAATAACAAATATTGAAAATAGATATAAATAATTATGTATTAAAAAGAATTAATGTGCTAATTATTTAGCATTAATTATTTTTTATCTAAATTATTAAGGAATTTTTTTCTCTAAATTTTGTCAAATCTTTTTTTATCTAAATTAATTATGTCAATTTTTTTATCTTTTTTTTCTTTTTCTATATGAATTTCTACGAATATTAACAAAATATTTAATACCATATATTTAATTACACTACAAATTTTATTTTAAAAAATTAAATTAATAATCTAAATTCAACCTTATCTAATTTTTTTTTGGAATTCAGATTACCTAATATTGTTTGTCAGGATTTATCATATTAGCTAATTTTAATTCTTAAACATTTAATGTTACATTGTTTCCTAAGAAAATTATTAAACATTTAAAACCTAAACCTATTACTAATTATCATTTACCACATATATTAAAACAAAAAATAATTAAAATAAAAAAACCCCAACCCACCCAAACCCGTCGGCTCTTTTCTTTTCACTTTCACTTTCATAGTTTCACTTCACCTTCCCCTCCCCTTCACCCAAACCCGTCGGCTCAGTCTCAACCTTGCGATTCTCCATCAGCCAACAAGAAGGCCAGACTCCACCCACCAGCCGCCGGCTCCACTGCGCCAGATCTGATCTCAGATCAGTCATGCCTCATGCTGGTGTCAAGCAACCAACAGATGGAGCATCGCCCAGTCCTACCAGTGCTGCGAGCCACCCATGGCCACGCCACGACCCCACGTCGCCCACGGTCCACTGTGCCTAGTGCCTGCCTACCCACGCCGCTCACCCCACTCTGCCTCTGCCCTCTCCAGTTGCCCCCACCGATCGGCTGTTGGTTGTTGTGAATCTTGCGATCTATCTGTTGTTTTTCTTGTTAATTGAGGTTGGGAATATTTTTTCAAGCTGATATTTTGATTTTGATGCTTCTCTTGTTGTGTTCTGTCTACATTCTAAATTTTTTTTCAAGTTTGACGGAATCGAATCGGAGGATAGCGGCGATAACGGACCGCTATCGGCGCTCTCCTCCGTTGCGGCGTTTCGTAACGGCCAATAGCGGCCATTACTGGTGTGATCCGTGCTCACACCCGATTTTTCATCGATAGCGGTAGTGGCCACCGCCGCTATCGCGAGATAGCGGCCGCTATTTGAAACACTGAATGGTGCTGCTATCTGGCTAACTAGAAATGCATCTTGGAGGCAAAACAGATAATTGGCTATTAAATTATAAAGCATATTATATATATTTTATACTAGCCTTTTTCGGAAAAGTCCTCCTTAGCTTTTTGTCCAGCGGAAACAACCACCTCAAAAGGAAGAGGTGCTAATGATGACCAGTATTCATGCTTCGACACTGCAATATCTGCAAAGATACCTATAAAGCAAGAGAAATTATGTGAAACAGTATGGCCTCAGTTATAGATAAGCTGTACGTTATCTTCTATAAATACAATGGAGTTACAATTATCTGTTTGAATATATCAACACTCTCTCAATCTTTCAACAGTTTGACATGGGGCATGATGAAGTAAAAAAAAAAAAGATTCACAGTAGTTCAGATATGCGCTTAAAAATAACTGCCACATTATTAAACAAGAATAAGACAAGAAAAATTGAAAGTGAATCACACATTTCACTCCTTTGATAAACTTCAAACATAAAGATAGCCAGTTATTACCATGTCTTGCAGCTAAGCCCCAGTAACGAGCAAGCCAACATCTCTTAAGGACAACTTCTTCCTGAAATTCAGATATAAATTAATTGATCTTCTAATGAAAAGCAAAAGACTCATTCCATCGTGCAGCAATATAATCACATACCATCTCTTTTTGAGTCAATATCATTCTTTGAGTCATTGAACGAAGGGCTTTTACTTCAGATTCAGCTCCATGAAGCTGACTTACAACGGCCCTTGCCTCATCTTTAGCATTCTAATTCAAGCAAAAAAAAAAATATTAAAGCACACAGGAATAGCAACAGCAAAAGTTATTACATAATTTGGAAAGACAAAAGATTGTAAAATAGGATTATATCATACACCCAATGTCACTTGCTGATAATTACCTCAACTTCAGATCTAAGAGACAAAATTTCCTTGTCTACAACACCCTTAGTTTGCTTTGCATCCTTAAGTGCAGCCTGTGAAAATAAAAGAAAAGGAAATGAAATGATTCTTCTTTTGCATTTTCTTGAAGCTACAGAAGGAAAAATAATAGCATGTCCTATTATCATATGGAAACTGTCAACTTTATCTCAATAGATGAAACTCTCAACTAATTTTGCAGTATAAAAAGACTGAGTCTGCCTAGCTCTAATCACCATTAATTAAGAAAAAGAAAAAAAAAACCCGGAAACAATAGCTGACAAGCCTATGATTTTTTTTTGGTTTGTCGGAGGTACAAGGGGGGAATGGGAGAATTGAACCTTGGACCTACCCCTTCTAAGAAGGGGTAACAACCACTAGGCCAAGCCTCAGTTGTTAGCCTATAATTAGTCATTTACATATTGCCAACAGAGTAGAATCCAGGTTTCAAATTACCTCTCTTTGACGCAATGCAGCCTCTTTTCTGTAGATGGTTCAAAATATGTCAGAAAAAGGTAAATAGATAAAAATAAAAAGGGATATAGAAGGTATAACTAATGTTGTTAGAACTACAACATACCTGTTGAATAGCTTGTAACATACAATCAAAGGGAAAAAAACTCAGGAACAAAACCTTTAAGTGTAAATTGAACACAGAATATCTTATGATACCAAAGGGCTCATTGACACTTGGGTTTTTAACTAATATTAATTGGTCAAAGATTGGACAGTTGGGCACTTGAGCTTTGAATTTCCAATATCTTATTTTATAATTTTCTGATAAGAAAATTTTTATTACAAAAATTATTTTGTTAACTAATTATAACTGTTCATTAATGGCTTTTCGGTTCTATAAACGAAAAGCACGTTCCCAAATTTTACTAACTCTACTGTCACAACTTTCTTAAAGAAATCTTGAAGCATTGTAGTATCTTGGCGTACCTTGCTTCTTTATGAAATAATATTACACTCAAGAAAGTGTAAATCTATATGCCCCAAAGCCATATTTCATTTGGATTACTCTTAATTTTCAACAGTACCTGCTTAAGAGTTTGGCTTCTAAGGATACCCCTTCTCCGAGAGCAGCAACCTAACTTAGAAAAAAGAGCAAAGTCAAATCATATTTGATATGATTACGGTCCTCATGGTTATTATAAACCATAAAAAATATAATGCAAATAAATGAGAAGTCAAAAACAAACACAGAGCTTCAAAATGTATAAGCCAATTCAATATTATCAAGACATATAAAACCACGAGGGTCAAGAGTTACTAGTGCAAGCTATCAAAATAGTTCAAAAACAACACTTGGAGTAAACACACACACAAACACACATAAAAAAAAGGAAGGTACAAAGAACAAAAACCTATAGTCCATAGGATCAATGAAAGCCCAAAAAGAGCTTGAAAAGCAAATCTTCTTGGTTCCAAAAAAAAAGAAAACCATAATAAGAGGTTCCTCATACCCATTGCCTTATAGGTAAACTACAATCTAATCACTTAACTTTTCAAGAGTTTCTATTCTAATCACCGAATTTTGAAAAATCACGTTTTGAACACACACACACACATCACTTAACTTTTCAAGAGTTTCTATTCTAATCACCGAATTTCAAAAAATCACGTTTTGAACACACACACACACATCACTTAACTTTTCAAGAGTTTCTATTCTAATCACCGATTGAAAAATCACATTTTGAACATGCATGTGCGCACGTGCGCACACACACACACACACACACACATATATATATATTTGGTTCATAAGGAGAGGAATCAAACCTTGAACCTAATCCCACAGAAACACACGTGCGCACACACACGTGTGTGTGTGTGTGTATATATATATATATATATATATATATATATAAATATATATTTGGTTCATAGGGAGAGGAATCAAATCTTAAACCTAATCCCTCTTAAAGAGGAATAACAACCGCTAAGCCAAGCCTTAGTTTTTATCATCAACATTTATAACTGCTATTGTTTTGGTTACTCTATCATTAGAAGACAGTGAACCTACCACCTAGCATTCCATGTCACACCATACCTTGGACAAGTGGCAAATCATGTCGAAGGTGACCAAAACACTATCATAGTTGGGTAATCAAAACAAAAAATCTTGAAAAGTTTAGCGACCAGAATTGCTTTGAATCATTAACAATAAACTACTTTTAATTAATCTAATAATTAATTAGCATATTCAAATTCGTTAAAAAGTAGCATATACATGTTTATTACTACCCATTTGAAATTCTAAATATATGAATATCAAATCTATTCTCATTACTATTATGCTTCGAAAAAATTATTCTTTAAAGTATTTAAAATTTTGTTACATGTAAACCTAAATATTCTTCAATCACAGGCTAATTTTAGAATTGAAAAGATTTTCTGAATAACATTATAAATTTCAAGTTATGATCTACCATGTAAAGAATTATTAAGATTTAAATATATATTAGCAACCCTAAATTGTCTCCAAAATAATCCAGTGATTGGAGTTTAAAGTTTCCAATTGAAGGTATTAAGTTTCAACTTTTAAGGATTAGAAAAGAGATGTTCACAGAATAGGAAAGAGTTATCAATCATGGTATGATCCAACATTTTAGAGGATTTATGGGACATCATTATAGCAATTGAAATTATGTCAAAAGTATCGATAACACTAGATGATTATTAATTTTTAAATAAGATTAAGGCAAAAAGAATTTGTAGATCTTGATATATAATTTCTAGTAAATATATGACTATTTAAGAAATAAAAAATACTCATTTTCAAAAGAATAAAGGATATATAACCACGATACCAAATAGATGAAAATCTTATTATTAGTTTAATTTAAAACAATTTATACTTATTTATATAATTTAGAATAAATTACCTTTTAGGTCACTCAAGTTTTTGAAATTTTTTTATTTTGGTCATCTAAGTATGAAAGATAACATTTTGATCACCTTTGACATGCATATGCCATGAAGGCAAGGAATAATAACGAGGAATGCTAGGTCCATTGCCTTTTGATGGCTTAGTGTTCAAAATAATAACACTTATAAAAGTTGCTGACCGAAATGTGATTTTTCAAAGTAAGGTGACCAAAACAAAACCTCCTGAAATTTAGGTGACCAAATGGGGAATTTATCCTTGCCTTATAGTATCAGAAAGTAACAAATCAATTACCTATTTACCTGTTTCTCAAGCTCTCTTATTCTGGCCTCCACTTCGTTGCATCTTTCTTCCTCAAGCCTGAGCTATAATACATTAAAAAATCATTAAACTACAATCAGATGGTATAAGATCCCATGTAGCTATCTATTAAATCAACAAAGAAAGATCAAGAATTCAACACCTTGTCTAGGACATTCTCGTTTTCTTCTTGCAGCATATCAAGCTGCACAAGAATAATAACAAGGTTCACAGACAAGTTAAGAATGCATTTACCGTTCTAAAAAATAGAAGCTAATATGTGTGACAATTAAGTGAGACTGGCGTACTTCATCGCTAAGTGCAGAAGCCTCACAGTGATCCACAGTTTTTTTTGAGGTAAACCCAATGTCGGATTCAAATCTGCATTCATAAATGTTTACATTGTTTATTCGCTACATGAATAACCCCAAAAGAACTTGCCTCAAGATCTAGTATTTTGTATACACAGTGAAATAAATATAACAAAATGTCCTTGTTGTCTTAATCAGGAAAGAAAGAATAGAAAAAATAAAAAAAAAAAAGTGATTGCTTTCAAAGCTGGAACCTAATAGTAAAGCTTAACCAGGATGTTTCAAAGATGAAATGGTTCAAAATTCACATTGTCAGATTTTAAATTTCTATGTATGCAAGCTAAAAGACCATAAAATTGAAACAAGTACACATATTAAAAGTACACAATGAACAAGTTGGTATCTAGATTCTAATTCAGCATCCAGAAAGTAGCATAATAAAAGAAGGAAACTCATTTAATTCCTTCTCTTTGCATTTTTTATTTTGGCATGTGCGTGAGATTGCATGTCCGTTATTGTATTTTATACCTTTTCTCTGGTTTCCGGTTTTTCGCAGGCTCTGAAGGTAGAGATGCAGCAGTCCTCAGTGATGTTTTACTGGGCGGTACAGGTGGTGGTGCTGTATGAAGAGACATTGATGGTCTACCAGCTGATGTTGATCGACCAGCTGGTGCTTCCAAGTTCCGCGGTAACTGATTTCAAAGTATCATTAGATATTTCAGTCAGCCTCCATATACACTACCATATTACACAGAAATCGTACACACATCTAGTTTGTAGTTTATTGTTAGCAAGTAGCAAGCGACCCATAAAGCATTCTTTAGATAAGCATAATCCAAGCATTTATTAACATTATCCTAAAACAAATTATTAACCGTCAAAATTTTCAATCAAACACAAAATCCGAGTTTAGAGGAAATTAACTAGCAACAGAATTAAGACACAACGCAACAAAAATCAACTTTTGCGGCGCATCGAACTCAAAGTTCAAATCGGATCTCACCACAAAGAAAAGCAAACGAGTAAAAAATGATGGTGAAAATTTTAGCAAATAATGTAAATTTACCGCAGGTGAAGGAGATCTTCCGATCCTCGTAGAGTTAACAGAAGCTTTATTACCGGCACCACCAGCCGTTGCTGCAGCGTTAATGTTCCTAGACAGAGCAAGAGGAGGAGGAGCAGTATAGCGGAAACCTAGATCGCCGCCTTCATCTTCTTCGTCGTCGTCAGTGGTCTGCGAAGCCATGACCTGAGCCAGGCGCTGAGCTGCAGCTTTCGCGGCGAAGTTCTGCGTCCGCTTGATGCTGGAAATGCCAGTGGTGGAGGAAGAACGGGCGTGGTGGGGTTGGTGAAGCGTTGGTGAAAATGCAGGTGACTGAACACCACCAGCCGTGCTGCCTGTCCCCGAGTCGCTACTCCATCGGCGCGTGTAGACCGGACTCTCGGTTCGCTTTGGGTCCATCGAACCGAAGACGGAAGTAACTAAAATTTGAGTTTATTTAAATATCTTGCAATGATAATTGCAAGAGGGAAAGTGAAATATGGAAGCCTAGAGTACAGATCTCGTGAAAGATAGTGAGACAGAACAGAAAATTAACATGTTTGCTCGCTTTAAAATAAAAAATTAAAAAAAAATGGAAAGAGTATCTGTACGGTCATCGAGAGTGTGAAGACTTGTGTGTGAGACTGAGGTTCAGTTGGCGTTAAACCAGTTTCTTTGCTTCGGATTTACATCTCCTCGGACAACCTCCGCCCCACCCCGGAACGAAAATCTTTGTCCCACTCCGCTTGATTTGATGTCATGTCCCTTCCACAATTTAATACCACGTGTCCTCCACAACTAACTTAAATTAAAATCTGTCCCTTTTTTTTTATTTTTTAAAATCTCTCAGTATTCGAAAGTCATTTTAAATTTCGATTAGTTCAGAATCGAGTTACGGTCGAACCCAATACGAGAGAATTCTTTCAATGCTATTTTTTCCATTTATAAAACTCAAACCCGAGACCTTGTTTAAGGGGTACTGAGCTCCTTCCACTTAGCTCAACAGACATTGGTCATATTGCTTATTGTTATCCCATACTATGACGATATCTTTATTTCACATAGAGCTACTCTAAGTAGTATTAAAAGTAATAATAAATCAACATAATTATTTTAAAAACATTAATTTATTAAATGACATTGATAATATTTAATTTATCATTTTTTTAATTTTTTATATTATTTGTAATATTTTTAGTATTTTATTCAAATTTTTTCAAACCAAATTTTTTGGATATTTGATTTGAATTTTTTAAAAAAATTTTAATACGTATTTTTGAATATTTTCTTACATGAATATTTGGTTTAGTTCTTAAAAAAAATCTTTGAATTTTAATTTTTGTTCTCTCTCCCCTTTTCTTATCTTTTGCTTCTTTTTTTTAATTTTAACTTTGAAAAAAATAATAAGTATTTATAAAAGAAAAAATTGTGAATATTTGATTTAATATTTTTCAAAATTTTAGTATTTATAAAAGAAAAAATTGTGAATATTTGATTTAATATTTTTCAAAATTTTTTTGTTTTACTTTTTCATTATCTCTCTCTTCTCCACATAGTAAGTTTTTTTTCGTACATTTAGTAATTTAACATTAAAAAAATTTAAAAACAAACATTGGTTATATCGCTTATTGTTATCCTATACTAGTAGAGGTGGCAAAAATTGACCCGAGCCCGAAAACCCGCCCGAATCCACCCGAGACCGAACCGGGATCAGCTCGAATTGACCAAAAAAGTAACCGAAAAAGCCCGTAACCGAAAAAGCTCAAAACCGAAAAAGCCTGAAACCGAAAAAACTCAAACCCGACATAACCAGAGCCCGATACGATCCGAAACCGAGACCTACCCGAACCGAAAACCGAAAACACCGAATTTATAACCCGAGAAAACCCGAATTATAATTATATAATTATTATGTAAAAATAAATAAATAATTGATACACTTTTTTAATTAAAAAGTTTAAAATTTTGAAAACAATTATTATTTATTATACAATTTTATCAATTATATATTATCAGCATAATAAATATTAAATCTTTTTAATTAAATTAAATTAATTTAAAACATCATAATATATGATATCAAATAATCTTTAATATTATCCTTATTGCATTTATAATAATAAATATATTATTAATTTGACATTTGATTTTATTATAAAAATCATTTTAACATTTTATTATTTTTATTTATAATAAAATTTTAATTTTAATACAATAATAAATTAAATATATAAAAATTATATAATTTCAATATTTGTTTGAAACTTTGAATTTGATATCTTGTGCAACACATTAAAAATATTTTTAATAAAATTAAATTTAAACTATATTTTCTTAACGTTTCAAATATAGAAAGATATTAAATTTAGATTAAAAAAAACCTAATCTTAAAATTCAAATTCAAATTTTTAAGATTAGAAAAAGCTAAGTTATTAAATTAAACAATACAAGTATAATTTTTTTATACTTAGGTATTATTAAAAGAGAAAATTATAGTGGTAATTTTATTTTTAACCTTAAAACAAAATACATTAAAAAATCAAGCTAGTGATAATTAATTATTTATTATATTATAATAATCTTATACATGAATAAACTAATTTGGTATCTTATAATAATGATTTGTATATTATATTATAATAATCTTTTAAGAATAAATTATATAATCTCTTAGTGTGTAAGTATTATTTTGATAGAATTAAGTATTTATTAAAAATAATTTCTTTATTATCTATTAAATGTAAAATTAAAGTGTGGATAAAAATAATAATTCTAATAGTAAATTAAAGTGTAATTTAATAATATATTAGAGTTGTATTACTATGTAAGTGGTAATTTTAATAAAATTTATTTTTTATACTTTGTTAATATTATTATTAATTATATTTAAATAACTAGCATTATATTAATTAATTTAGTAATATCTATTATTTAACATTTTAATTAGATATTCAATCAATTGGTGTATATCTAATATTATTATGTTAATCTAATATTATTATGTTAATGTGAATATGAAAAAAATTAGTACTCAATTTGGAATAGTTTTTTTGATGGCAAATAAAATACATAATATAGTTAATAAATAACATCTTATCATAATGATTTGTATGTTATTATAACTTTAAAAATAATATTTTATCATGTGATATATAATCAACTATACAAGCTCTTAATTATATAAAATAGATTATTAATATATTTATCTTATCATAATGATTTGTATGTTACATTACAATAATCTCTTACCATATAATATAGAATAAATTAAACAATCTCTCATAGCATATTATAGTTTTAATTTCAGACATTTTTCATTCCAATTTTTTATCATGCTTTTAGAATATACTTTTGTTTTTAATTTCAAACATTTAATCTCTTAGGATGTTTTCATGTAATTTAGTTTAACTTGATCAACTTAATAATCATAATATTGTATGATTAAATAGATATTGACCTTTTCAACTACTTTTTTTTTGTCAAAAAAGTGTTTTTTAATTTATTATAATGAGTTACAAATAAAACAATAAACATAATATACTATATATATATATATATATTAAGATTTACATTATAATAAAATGTCATATGTTAAATTTATTGAACTAAGAGTATCTAAATTCCAATGACCCAATATTGACAAAAAAAAAACACAATGACTCAATAAGTTATTGTTAAGAGTATAAAACTATTTATATAAATGTTTAATAGTTTAGTGTGATTTATTTATAATTTGTTAGTTATTTATTTGTATAGCTAATACTTTTGGATTTTCACTTTCTTTTAGTTTTACTATATATATTTGGCTCATTTAAAAAATAAATTTTATATAATTGTTAATATATAATTATATATTTTATAACAAATGTAAATATCACAAGAAATTAAAAAAATAAATAATAATTTCAAGTAATAAAAACATTAAAATGTAAAATTTTATATTTATATAAATTTAGTCAAAACAACAATATTTTATTTATGAGGGTTTCGTGTGAAATAAACAATTGGTATAGGATCATAAATCATGTTCTTTGCATGCACAAATATTTCATATTCTTTATGGACATTGACTTATTTATTTGTACTATGAGTCCCATGTACTAACATATTTCTTAGTGGATGGAGCATATTTATCTGTTCTCATATAGCCATAATTTTAGGGGGAGTATAATTTTTCTTTTTTTTTCTTTTTGCTATGACAAAAAGGAGGAGAAATAATGGGGTTTGAAAAACTTCTTTTGAAAAACCATGCTTTGAAAACTTCTTTTGAAAAACCATGCTTAAATTAAGGGAGAGCTTTACAAAATCATGCTTTATTTAAGGAGGAGTATTTCTTTAAAGAATTTTCAAAACAAATTTACCTTAAGTTTTGTCATAACAAAAGGGGGGAGATTGTTAGCTTTAAATTAACATATGTATTTTGAAATGACAAAAACTTAAGTAATATTAAGTGTTTGACTCTATAATGTAAATTTGCTTTACCAATCATAGGATTTTCTCAAACCACTTTAAGTTTACATATCAAAGTTTAAGACCATGATTTAATTGCATATTCTTATTGGTCTTAACATTTTACAAAATGATTTTGAATATCTTCATTAAGTAATTTTCTCAAGAACATATTGAACACATTTTTAGAAAATTACTTAACAAGTTTTTTACACTAAGTCTTTAGTTGAAAAAGTCAAGAAAAACTCTCACAAAATTCTAAAATATTTTAGGATGAATTAAAATAAAAGTCCATATCATTTCCAACCCAAATTAGCCCATAAAAGTGCAGGAAAAGCATGAGGGTTCGATCCCCCATGTTGAGGGATCAATCCATGAATGGCAGAATGCTCTTAGGTAGGGCTGAGAAAAAAACCGATAAAACTGAAAAACTGACTCGAACCAAGGATTTCGGGTCGGATCGGTTCGGATAGTAAACAAATTTGGTTCGGATTCGTATCATGACATCATTGAACCGAATAAAATCGATTCAGATCGGATTCGGATACGGATAATATTCGAATACTTTGTTATTTGGTATTTTGTAATTGTTATTATTTAAATTAAAAGCTCAAGTTTTATATTTAATTCAAAATCCTAAGGAAAATTTGAAATAAAGTTCAAAAGTGCTTAAAATGCCTTAAAAAATTGAAATAAAATTTAAAATTACATTTAAAAAAAATCAAATGACCGATCCAATCCGCATAAATTCGGATCGGATCGGATCAGATTTTTTTAATTCGGATCGGATACGGATCACCAAACAAAAAAACTGCTTAATTCGGATCAGATCGGGTTTTTGTAAAAAACTGATCCGATCCAACCCGTTATCAGCCCTACTCCTAAGAAGCAAAAAGGAAGCATGGGATCGATCCCCTAAGGGAAGCTATCGATCCCTTCATGGCAGAATGCTTTGGAGGTGTGGAATGAAGCATATGATCGATCCCATAAGGCATAAGATCGATCCCCTAGGGCATAGGATCCATCCCTTAACACGTGAAAAGCCTCTAACGGCTAGTTTCTGTGAGATACAACGGTAACTTTCGTTTTTGGCTCCACCAAACATCAAGAATACATCTAAGGGACTATAAATAAAGGCTTGGAAGCTCAAAGAAGTAAGAGGAACAACTGAGCAACATTTTTCTTTATCTTTTCCATCTTCCCCGAGCCTATCAAACTTACAAGTGCTACAAAGTCTTCATATTCTATCATACTCATCATCTTTGTATAGCATAACACAAACATTGTATAGGATTTCCCTTGTGCTTAATCATTGTAATCACTTGCCTAACTAGAGGATTTTCTTTGATTACATTCCTCGTAAACTTATTCACACCTTGTAAAGGACAGGTTTCTCTTAAGCCTTAGAAAAAGAGGGAGGTTTCTCTTTAGCCTTAGAAAAAGAGGGAGGTTTTTCTTGAGCCTAGAAAAAGAGGAAGGTTACTCTTGTGCCTGCAAAAAGAGGGATTGTAAAGACAAATTCAAGTTAGTGAATTTGGAAAAATCCTTGGAAGCGTCTCAAGGTAGAAGATGTAGGCAAGGTTGCCAAACCTTTATAAATCGCTTGTGTACATTTCTCTTTCACTTCTCTCTTTATTTACTTACAATTATATTTATGCTTATTGTATTGAATTTAGATTGTATGCTTGCATAACCTAGAGAACTTAGAAAACATTAATATAGGCTAGTGAATTTAGAAGAACCGAAAAATGAATTTAAGGTTAGTTAAAAACCGATTCATCCCCCTCTCGGTACTGTTATAGAGCTAACAATTGGTATCAGAGCTTGGGCTGTTGTGTTAGGATTAAACCCCTAAGAGTTAAACAATCCTTAGAATGGCTCAATTTACCTTTGAAAACTCTCGTTTGATGGTGCTTGATGATGATTTTGAGAGTAGCTCACAAACTTTAAAAGAATATTCAATTGATGAGCTTCAAGATGCATTTAGTGAATTAAGTGATGAATATAAATCAATGCATGCAAGATATAAGAAAAAGTTAAGTATACTTAGACAAGAAAATGAAATTTTGGTAAATACTAAGTTTGAGTTGGAGGAAAAAGTTAAAGAGCTTGGTTCAAGAAATGAAGAACTAAACAAGGTAAAATTAGAACTAGAAAAGAAATTAGAAGACATTGTAGATAAATTAGCAAATCCTAGCTTCTTGACTATTGAAGATGAAAAGGAAAACCTAGCTTTAGTAAATGTAATGACCATTCTTATGATGATTCACAAAATGCTTTTGATTAGCTAGCTAGTGAATTTGAATGCATGAACTCAAAATACAAGAAAATGATTATAAAATTAAAAATGAAAAATGATGAGTTATTGAATGCCAAGTTAGAATTTCAAAAGAAATTATAAGAAGCAAACTTAGAGATAAATGAGTTAAATGAAAAGAATACAAATTTGCATAACTCATTTTCTAGGTTTTACATGGGTCAACAAAAATTGGATTACATGCTTGAGACCCAAAGAGCTTTCTTTGACAAAGATGGGTTAGGATATAATGCAAATAAAAAGGAAACTCATCTTAAGAATTTTCTTGTGAACAAATCTTCTATGCATGATACATCTCTCACTTGTTCACTATGTAATAGAATATGACACTCATTGCAAGCATGCACCTATAGAAAGACCACATTTAGAGGAAAAATAGTTAGAAAAATATAGGTGCGAAAGCATGTTGTAAATAATGATGAATTGAGTTTGAAATGGATCCTTAAAGGTTAAAAATTGTTTACACTAACTCTCATGGACCCAAGAAAATTTGAATATCAAAACATGCTTGAATTTGTTTGATGTAGGAGTGTTAGAGCATGGGAATACAATGAAACAATGGAGTTTGAATGCTCTACACACCTCCATGGAGTTTGCTTTTGCCAATAAAAATGAGGAAGATCTTGGAAATCCATCCTTAGCAATGTGACAACAATTTCTTAAAGAATGGCTAAAGGTGGATCAACAAATCATGACAAAGCACTCTCAAGCAAAGGAGTTTTATAAGCTTAAATTCCATCTTCTCAAAACTCATATTTGCTAAAATTATTTGTATGATTTAATGAGGCATTTTATTAATGATTTTTGATGCATTGTAAGTTGAATGATAGAACAAAAGGCATGATAAATAATTATTTTGTGGACAATTCTTAATGATTGAATGAAAAACATGTTTGATAATTTTGAAATGATTATTAGATTTTTGTAATTTGAGCAAGTTTGCTATGTGTTGATAATATATTTTCTTGCTCTAAAAATGTCAAATATGTCATGTATGCAAAATGTCATGTCATGAGCATTAATGAGGAAATTGAATATTAGAAATCATGGCATGATGTTCACAAGTGTGGTGATTTGGTGATATGTGCTTAAAATCTATGTGAACATGTTTGTTTTGACATATTTGTGTTTTTTAATGCCTTGGTTTTGACAAAATATGCATAACTCTTAAAATAATCTCTTTTGAGACCAAAAATGCATAAATGGTGCAAATTCTTCCAAAATTGTAAAATCTATTATTAAATGATTTTTTATCTATATTTTTCATCTATACAAGTCCAAAATCATGTTACACAAATGTTTAAACCTTTACTTGGACTTAAAATACTCAAAAACGAAGTTTTAGCACCTCAAAAGTTGAATTTTCTATCAAAATCCTGCAGAAATTGGATGAGGGATCGATCCCGTCACATGCAGGATCGATACCTTTGGACAAAATGCAGAAAATTTGCATTCAGGAATTGAAGGATCGATCCCTCTAAGTAAAATATGCTTATTTCAGGGTTTTAAGCAAAAATTGAGAAGTTTTTTTTTAATTTTCTTGATACCTTCTCTTTTTTTTCTCAACTTAAACTTCATTAGCTTAACTTCTTTTTGATGATCTTTACAATATGAAAAATCATTTTTCATTGATATCATGCCTCAACTTCAACAATTTGCATTATTTTCAACAATTAATATCATTTTCTTGAACTTAAAAGTGCAAATTCATTTTTCTTATTGATGACATTCATGAAATGCATAAATCTTGAAATAATCTTGAAATATATTTTCAATGAATGCTTAAATATTATTTTAAGAACTATTTCAATGATTTGTGTATTGTTTTAAAAATTTAGATGAACTTGTGCATAATGATAAATATTGTTCATACCTTTTGTTCATTTTAGTCAAGCATCCTTAGAGGACTTTATCTCATAGCTTGACTTACTTATTCCACATTAGGCTTCATGATAACTATACATCTAGTGGAATATGAATAATTAAAAGTCAAAATATATGCTTGAATGATAAAATGATCAAAACTTGACCTTAATAATAGAATTCAAATATGACTTAGGTGAATGAAACACTTGAGATACTAAAAGTTTTACCTAGAGTCATAATTATCTTTGGCCTACAATTTATAATGATAAATGAATCTTAAATGTTCAAATGTATGAAAATTTGTCATTCATGAACTTAGATTTTTCTTATGGCCAAATTTTTAAAGAACTTAAGCTTTAATGACAGCATCAACATTCAAGGAAAAATGCAAACTTGAACAAATGCACTTTGATTGATATTCATGCATTGAATCTTGATTGCTTTGATGATTGAACATACATAGTTGCTTAAGTCGAATCAATAATCATGTCTATGCGATGAGAAAATTTGTTTTCATGAATTTATGTACTTGACCTCACTCATAGATTGTGAAATTTGATGGTATGTGATTGTGCTCTTACATGTTTGACTTGATTATTCACTTGACATGAGTACACCACACACAACAAGTAACATCATGCAAAATGTTTAAGTCAATCATTGGTAATAATTGGTATGAGCTTTAAATTGACAATTCTTCTTATGCTGTTTAGATTAAAATGACAAATAGGAAAGAATTAATATAAGACACTTTTGCATGAGACATTATTGTTCTAGAATTTGTGGTTAATTGATATATGATTTAATTCTATGCACACTCTTTCTTGAAAATGATTTATGAGCTCATGAATATCATATGTCATCTAATTTCAGCTCATAATCATGATGTATTGCCATGCACCTTAGTTGGACCTTAGAGAATAATTGATCTACTTAGGTGCTTGATAAGATTGAAATGAGCAAGTTATAGAACTTAGTAGAAAATTTATAAACAACTTGCTTAATTGCTTACCAATTGAGAACTTCTTGCAAAATTATTTATAAACAATTGGTATAGGATCATAAATCATGTTCTTTGCATGCACAAATATTTCATATTCTTTATAGACATTGACTTATTTATTTATACTATGAGTCCCATGTACTAACATATTTCTTAGTGGATGGAGCATATTTATCTATTCTCATATAGCCATAATTTTAGGGGCAGTATAATTTTTATTTTTTTTCTTTTTGCTATGACAAAAAGGAGGAGAAATAATGGGGTTTGAAAACTTCTTTTGAAAAACCATGCTTTGAAAACTTCTTTTGAAAAACCATGCTTATATTAAGGGGGAGCTTTACAAAATCGTGCTTTATTTAAGGAGGAGTATTTCTTTAAAGAATTTTCAAAACAAATTTATCTTAAGTTTTGTCATAACAAAAGGGGGGAGATTGTTAGCTTTAAATTGACATATGTATTTTGAAATGACAAAAACTTAATTAATATTAAGTGTTTGACTCTATAATGTAAATTTGCTTTACCAATCATAGGATTTTCTCAAACCACTTTAAGTTTACATATCAAAGTTTAAGACCATGATTTAATTGCATATTCTTATTGGTCTTAACATTTTACAAAATGATTTTGAATATCTTCATTAAGTAATTTTCTCAAGAACATATTGAACACATCTTTAGAAAATTAATTAACAAGTTTTTTACACTAAGTCTTTAGTTGAGAAAGTCAAGAAAAACTCTCACAAAATTCTAAAATATTTTGGGATGAATTAAAATCTAAGTCCACATCATTTTTAACCCAAATTAGCCCAGAAAAGTGCAAGAAAAGCATAAAGGTTCTATCCCCATGTTGAGGGATCAATCCACAAATGGCAGAATGCTCCCAAGAAGTAAAAAGGAAGCATTGGAGCGATCTTCTAAGGGAAGGGATCGATCCCTTCATTGCAGAATGCTTTGGAGGTGTGGAATGAAGCATAGGAACGATTCCCTAGGGCATAGGATCTATCCCTTAACACGTGAAAAGCCTCAAACGGCTAGTTTCTGCGAGATACAACGGTAACTTTCGTTTTTGGCTCCACCTAACGTCAAGAATATATCCAAGGGACAGCTGAGCAACATTTTTCTTTATCTTCTCCATCTTCCTCAAGCCTATCAAACTCATAACTGCTACAAAGTCTTCATATTATATCATACTCATCATCTTTGTATAGCATAGCACAAATTTTGTATAGGATTTCCCTTGTGCTTAATCATTATAATCACTTGCCTAACTAGAGGCCTTTCTTTGATTACATTCCTTGTAAACTCATTCACACCTTGTAAAAGGAAAGTTTCTCTATTAAGCCTTAGAAAAAGAGGGAGGTTTCTCTTTAGCCTTAAAAAAAAAGGAGGTTTCTCTTAAGCTTAGAAAAAGAGTGAGTTTACTCTTGTGCCTGCAAAAAGAGGGATTGTAAAGGCAAATTCAAGTTAGTGAATTTGGGAAAATCCTTGGGAGCGTCTCAAGGTAGAGGACGTAGGCAAGGTTGCCGAACCTCTATAAATCACTTGTGTACATTTCTCTATCCTTTCTCTCTTTACTTTCTTGCAATTATATTTGTGTTTATTGCATTGAATTTATATTGTATAATTGCCTAGCTAAGAGAACTTAGAAAATATCAATATAGGCTAGAGAATTTAGAGAAACCGAAAAACGAGCCTAAAGTTAGTGAAAAACCGATTCACCCCCCCTCTCGGTATGGCCTATAGAGCCAACAATTTCCTATGGGGGAAATGTTGTTTTCATGCCCAAAGTATTGTGAAGTTGCTAGAAATAATGTGTAAAGTGTGTGTATATGCTGATGTTGTAATTCTATTACACTGTCATGTCCAAGCCTCATGTTTAAATGTTTAGTTTAGGAGTTTTAAAATGAGATAAATTCTGTAAAACTTATGGTAGATAGCCTTATGAGTTAAGAGAAATTCAGTTTTGGAATCACTTGATTTGGAGTTCTGTAGCTTAAGCTATATGCAAATAAATGCAAGGCACTCTGCCTAGAAAATGTGATCCAAATGGTTGACTTTGAAAAATTGTAGAAAATAGACTAGATTGAATTTGGATGCAAGCCATATATTTCCGAAAAGGTAAATGAGTTAGGAATAATATGGTTTTGGGTTTACACAATTTGGACAAACTTGCACTAAGATATGAACCAATTTGTGCATAGAGGTCAATAGATAGATCTGGCAGAATACACCTAAAAACAAAGTAATTTTAAGGAATTATTAAAAATAACTCAGAAATGATGAAATTATGAAACTTACCATTTTGAATAGGGAATTGAATTAAGAATCACATGGTTTTGGATTCATAATTTTTGGATATCCCTATAATTAGTAATGTAATTTTTAATGTATCAAGGTCAGGAAACCATCCTGCCATATGAGTCAGAATTGGGCTGAACTTAGGAAAATTGTGAGAAACAACATAGAATGAATTAGAAAATGGGCCTTACACATTTGGATAAGGAATTAAGTTGGGTTAAATATAAAATTAATGGTGTCTTAGTTAGAATCTAATACTTTCTGTTATGAGCAGAAAGGCATTGATAGGTCAAAAATTCTTGCAAAGAATAATGCTACTCATATAGTGAGATGGGGTGAAGAGAAAGATTTCAAAGTGTAGATTATTCTTTATAATTGAAGAATTAAATTTTAATTGTAATTCGAATTGTTTTTGTAGCACTGAGTTCAGGAGATTTAAAGAGGCTTAAACTGAGTTATTAACGTGATCACACTGCATGGAAATTAAGGTAAAGAACATGTATGGAAGATATATAGGAAGACTATGCTTGCATTTTGGGAATTTTAATTATTAGTTTGAAAATTATAAACCATGAATTCTCTTATAAGGGGGCAATGGTAGAAATAAATCAAGGTGTTATTTAGAAATTTTAGGAAAATTATTTAGCCATCCAACTATCTAGATTTCTTACACAAGGAAAATAGAAATTTACTTTAAATCCATACAAGTCTAAAAATGGTTTAAATTGCATAAAATATATTTTTTTTAATTTTACATGGAATGATTTATCATTTATATGCAAATGTGCTATTTGGATATTTAAAGTTTTGCAGTGAGTATTTAATGAATTTTATTAGTACCAAATATATTAATTATTCTTTTATATGATTATGGACTGACTAAAGATAATTTTAATGAAATGATTTCCTATCGTGAATTATGAATTTATGAAAATGTTTTGAGACGGTTGCTTCTTAGTGATCATTCATATTAATATATGCATATGTTATGACTGTGAGACCCTAGTCAAGTCCACATGTATACACAGTGAGCACCTAACTATTGCGAACTGTGACTGATTGATGATGGCCATTCGTTACTGTTTCGTAGGATTGGCTTTGGGATTTCCTAGCCTTCCTATACTGTGTCCCTTACGGGATATTGTTTCATACATGATTCTATTGGATGCTGATTGTCTCCACTGAATTGATGGTGAATTATTTGAATACTGATTAGATTGATATGAAAGAAAGAAATGTTTAAATTAAATGGTTATCAACAACGCTTTTAAAAATGAATTGCTTTTACTGTGCTGAGTTAAAACACTGAAAATATTGCTTTATATCATGATTTTGAAATGTTACTGTATTATTTACTGAAACTTCATACTGAAATTGTTTCACGAAATTGTTTTAAATAAATTGTTTTATACACTGTTATCGATTGGAAATTGCATGAAATTATTAAGTGTTTTATACTGTTTATCTATTTCATCGTCAATTGCCTATTCTCTATAGTCAAAACCAGGGACCAAAACACAAAAGGTATTTCAAAGTATGTGAAATCCCCAATTTCCATGTAATTCCTCCATGTATGTAAAGTATTTCAATCTAATATGATTAAATGAATGTGAAGTATAATGTATGAATGATGTATAGTTGATGTATGGAATATGGAAGAACTAAGAAAGAAGTGAAAGTCAATTAGTCAAATAAATTATGTTGATATCAGAAAAATATTCAGAGTATGAGACAAGAAATTAAATCAAAATTTTGATTGGATTTAAATAGATGAGTCATAAGAGAAAGGGAGGAAGAGGAATTAAATGGTCAAAGTATGGCTGAGATGATTAAAGGGATAGGGAAGCATTTAATGCAACTAGCATAGTCATCATCCCCATCAGCCATCACCAACGTCAGCCACTCTTCCAACTCTCCCTCTCGTTCCATCTCCAAGCTTCCATAGTTTTCCATTCCAAGCTCTTTGATAAACCACCTCACTCTTCCATCGATCCATTAAGTTCATTAAATGAAAAACGATTCTTGTCGTTATACTAAGAGATATCCAAAGTTTGGTGGATTGATTTCAAGTATTGGAAGAGATCTCAAAGTTTGAGATTTTGGTTTCTAGCAAAGGTAAGAGAAGAAGACGATTTAGTCAATTTCATTCATGATAAGGAGTTGTATTGAGTTAGTACGAGATGTGTATGGTGATTAAGTAAAGGTCTAACTTGATATGATGATTTCATATTTGAAGAGGTGAAAAGCGAAGGTTGACGCGCCAGGTAATTTCGCGTTTCCAAAGGAATCGAGGTAAGAAATTTATGTAACGGACGTAAGGCGGCTATGTCCGCATGTTTTATGATGTTTTGATATGGTTTGGAGAGATGTACTAGTTGTTTTGTGCAGGAAAAAAATGACATTTTCGGACTTGTCTCCTAGTACCAATTAGGTTAGGAGCAGCCGGCTGCCTTAAGTAGCAGCCGACTGCCTAGAGACAACCAAAACGTCGTTTTTCGAAAACTGGTTCAAACCAGTCGACTGCTATGTAAGCCAGTCGACTGCTATGTAAGCCAGTCGACTGCTATTTACCCAGAAGCATTCTGTTTCAAACCAGTCGACTGCTATATGGGACAATCGACTGCTATTTGCTAAAATGCATTCTATTTCAAAACCAGCCGACTGCCTATACGACCAGTCGACTGCTATTTCTTAAGAAGCATTATGTTTGAAAACCAGTCGACTGCTCTATGGACTAGTCGACTGCCCCCATGTATTTTCCGAAATGAAAATAATTTTGAGAAATGAAGTTATAAAGCAGCAGCCGACTGCCCTGTGAGGCCAGTCGACTGCCATGTATGAAAAGAGCTTTCAAAACTTATTTGATTTAAACACAAAAGTGTTTCCTGAAAAGGTATATTATAAATGTTTTGAGACTATGGACTGCGTGATGATTATGCATTTCTGATGGCTTAGAGACTCTGATCAAGTCGTCAGTAATATGTATGTTAAGCGAGGAACCCTAGTTCGGTCCTCAAGACCATAAGTGACACCTGACTAGTGCTCACTGTGGTATTATTAAGGCAGGAGAGAATCCCTGACCTCTACATGGTATACCACTGTACTAATGCATGATTAGAGTTATATAAATGGGAATGAACGGTTTATATGACGATGCAATGCTTAAATAATTGTACATAGTCTCCATCCTATTTCAAAGGATATATGATGTATGTTTTGAAGTAAAGAAACATGATGTATGTTTTAAGTATATGATGTATGTTTTAAAGTATGTTATGAAGTATGATGTTTTAAAGAAAGAAGTTTAAGTATGATGTTTTAAAGAAAGTGTGTTTGCTTATACCATTGAAATAGATATGCATGGTTGCAAACAATGCATGAAAGATGTTTAAGATACATGCTTTATAATGCTTTACATGACATTATAGAGCCAAGTACGAAAAGTGCATATAGTGGCATAGTACGCTCTTTTACATATTTTTCTTACTGAGCGTAAACTCACCCTTTTACGACCATTTTTCCTACAGATTACCTGAAGTGAACCTCGCTCCGACTAGAGGAGCTTGTTTATGAAGAATCAAAGTGTACCTTCTCGATACGCTTATCAGTTAGCATAGAAGGTATACTTATATACTTATGTACGGTAAATTGTAATACAGCTACGGTACATTACAAGTTACAATTAGGTATATAAGATGTCGGGGATGTAAGTTAAGATGATGTATGAGATCTTGTGGAAATTGAATGATATTTATATATATCATTTTTTTATGCTTATGGAAAGTGAATAAAATTTTATGAGCTATTAGATAATTAGCTTAAGGGTAAGGAATGATTGGCACTGATGAACTAAATCAAATGATGTCGTATAAGATTTGAAAAGAAAAAGTTAGATGATAAGATGGAGTGACGGGGACGTCACAAAGTATCCTTCCATACTCTATTTGGTCACCTAGCTAATTATAGTAACCTTCCTAAAATGTCTTTTAGTGTACCGTTAAGAATTAAATGATTTTTTGTATTTTATTATTCATATTTAATACGCTTTGCATAATTAGTAAAATAAGTTTATTTTCATTTTATTTGCATATAGTAGCATAATATGCACTTTTATATATGTTTCTTACAGGGTTTCTCAAAACTCACTCCCTTATTCACCATCTTAGATAATTCTTTAGTGTACGTGGCGATCGTTGTTTTCAAGTTAGTTGAAGAAGATCACTAGAAGTTTAAAGTATTGCGTAAACAGGTATATGTTGAAGGTTATATTTATATTCAGACAAGTGCATGCACAACAGATGTAATTATAGGTCGAGATGTAAATAGTGTGGTGTATAGTTAAAGAATGTTCATGAACTAGTGGGATGTATTTGAATTGAACTCATTTAAATAAAATTATAAATTTTTATATGATAGTTTATACGCTGATTTCCTGTTTATTACTTGTGGATTGAATGGTTTAATGGTATAGAAATTAATTTGTAACAAAATTATAGGATGAACTTACACTGACACAGATTGCGAACCGAATGGTAACGAATATTGAATAAGAAAGGTAGTATCGAAAATAAAAAGATAGTTCGAAATTTTATATTTTCGGACGTTACATAATGACATGCTTAAGTTATAAGGCAATTAATTATTCTTGGATTTTGATGTTGATTATTGATTACGATATATCACTGTCAATTAAATAGATAATCATAGTACAATAACAAGCTCTATTACACTATCTTTCCTTCTGAGTCGTTAGTTAAAACAAGCTCTTTAACTAATCTTTAACTACTAATCTACTTAGAAGAAGCTTTCCAGATATAAATTGAAGCAGCATGAATAACTAGAAAGATATGGATTGACATTAGATAACAAACACATAAGCTCAGTTCATTTAATCGAAACCTTGATTCTCCTCCGACCTTAGTGATTAAATCCACAAGCAATTACGGATTTATGTTTTTAAGTTAGCAGTAGATTATTTAATTTAAGTAAATAGTAGGCCTCCTATTTATCAAACAAACAATCATAATAATATGCTCAGAGAATCTTAGATATTTTAATCAACAATTATAAAACATGCTCATAAATCTCACAACATACTTTTTCCAAGATTAATCAAATTACCTAATAATTGAATTAGGACTCTACTCACTAGACATATTCAAGTTTAATATTATAAAGAAAAATTTATCATGCAAGAAACAATCAAACTATCATTCTTTAATAATGTAAAATAATAAATCACCAATCAAGATTATACTGTAGCAAGAAGTAAAGAAACAATATTAAAAACTAATAAAGAAATCAAAATCACCCTAATAACTATCAAAGAAATCGACAATAATATTAAATTACTACCAAGAAAAGTAAAATCCTAATAATCTAAACAAGAAATTGGTTTGCAATTTTAAAAATACTGAAACAAAATTTTATAAACTAATAAAGATAGAAACTGACAAAACTTTTGAGAAAGAAAAGTAGAATTCGGTTTTAAAAGAAAATCCTAAGCAAGAAATCATAAATCTCAAGAAAAAGAAAAAAAAAAAATTTTCTAAAGCATTTGGAAGAAATTGACAAAGAATAGAAAAAGAATTGAAGAAACAATTTTATAAAAATAAAAAGCAAAATCGGCAAAGAGAATTTTGAAAAGAAAAATAAAAAATAATTTTATAAAAATTCCTAAATAGAAAGGTTACAAGAGATAAGAGAGGGGGAGAGGAGGGATTAATTTGTGAAGAGCCTAGTGCTCTTCATATAGGCCTAAGATAATCCTAAATAGACTAGAATTTGGATAAGAGTTATCTCCTTAAAACAAGAAGTTAGTTATTGACTGGTCTTTTTTTTTTCTTTCAAGGAAAGAAAAATTAACTAAAATTAAAATTTACATGGGAAACAAACTCCCCATGCATCGGCATCTAACAAGCTAATCAAAGAAAGTGGTGGGCAATCTAACTTCACAAAATCAACCTCCAAGTCACAAGCCATTTTAGCCAACTTATCCCCACAAGAATTCCCTTCCTGTATGTATGTTGAATTTGTATATCCCATGGCCGACAAAGCATCTTTCGAATGTCCCCAATAAGACAGCCAAGTGGGTGAGTCTAGCTATTAGCTGAGTGAACTAAATCCAACGCAACTTTAGCATCAAGTTCACAATGAACCAATCTATAACCTTCATTCTTGGTGAGAATCAACCCCAACTTAAGTGCTTGCAATTTAGCAACAATATTTGAACAAACTCCCAAATAGGCTTTGAAGCTGTAAAGCCACTGCCTAAACTCAGATCGAAGAAGTCCTCCTGTGCCAACTATACCCGAATTTCCTCTAGCTACACCATCAGTATTTAGTTTAACTAAACCATAAGAAGGAAGAAACCACCATATCAACCCTATATCCTCCTTTTTAGATCTTTGCTACATGAAGGCCTCTAGAATTTCTAAAGCTCCTATTCAAATTTGATCCACTAAAAAGGAATCCTCTAAAACTTTAGATGATGAGGAAGGAATGACAATGGAGTATCGCCACGTCCAAATACGCCACACTGTTGTAATAAACAAGCATCTCCAATCATGTATCATACCAAAAGTGAAGCTTGCAACTGTTTTAAGGTTTTTGACAAACCATTCATCAATTGGCAAAGCAAAAAACGTGGTCTAAAATCTTTGAGGTATAAACGCCTTCCAAATTCCAGCTGCATTTTTACAATCCTGCAAGACATGCACAACAGTTTCTTCCTCACAATGAAATATTTGACAAGCAGTAAACGCAGCCATCAACCACTGATATATTAGTTGATTAGTCAAAATTCGTCCCTTTATTGCTAGCCATAGAAAATAAAGCCACTTACCGAGGGTCGGTAGTTCCCACAGCCACCCCCAATTCTGATCATCACCATCGCGATTCAAGCTAATAGTCAAATGATAAGCGAACTTGGATGAAAAAACTCCCATGTGGCTCATGCTTCCAAATCCACGTGTCAACCATTTTATTAATCATAGAAACAAGCGTACCAATAACACAAAGAGTAACCTCCAAAAGAAGCATAGAGGATATTAAATCCACCTTCCATTCATCATTAGCATCAAGGAACTTGCTAACAGTATCATTAACATTAATGTTTGCATTCAAAGCATCAAGATAAGATAAAAGAGGTTTATCTAACCCAAAATCCACCCAAAACTGAGTATCATTACCATCTCCTATTCTTCTCTGTAAACCATCTACTATTAACATTACATGTAACATCCCGAATCTACAGTAAATCACATATTTTACTCTTATTCACATATTCTTACCGGTTGGGCTGTCTGTGATGCTTGACATTCTATTAACCCTTTAAGAAATAATAGTACTTTCATTTCAATACCAAAATAGAAATATGAATACCTCATAGTTTTTGAGATCACTTACATTCCCTTTTTACTCAAAGTAGTACTGTAAAATGTTACTGAATATATAAAAGAATACAATGTACCTTCGATATCGTATATTTGTTGACTCTAGTAGCCGATAATCCTGGAAGGTAGACCTTTTAATCCAAATCAATAACCTGTAGAGTGAAAATAAGGGGGTGAGTGACAACGTGCTCAGTAAAGGAGTTGTATGCTGCTTTATAAATCAAAAAACTATATACCACAAAAACGTTTATTTTCCCTAACAGCATACCCAATAGGGAAAGCAGTGGATATAGTCAACCGTCTTTAATATTCAAATCACTGGCTAATCATTTTACAATATAATGTAGTAAACAATAAATAGGATTCAGTAAATCCTCTCAGTAAACAGAAATCAGCATGTTGAGACTAGGCATCACCTTACAAATAAATCATGCTATCATCATTCTCACAGGAACACAAGTCGTTCGCTTTGGGGTGCACCCGTAGGCCATCGCCCCTCACGACTTTCTCAGAGTGTGCCCTTAGGCCAAAACTCCAATTCGCATCCCCATTGGGACACATCTAGATCTATGGCACTAATCAGCCACATAAATAGTAACGCATGAAACTCGGAGCCTAAAGTCTCAAAAATCAATTTATATCTCATAAAGAATCCTTAAGGCATATTTCATCATTTCTTTAAAATGATTGTTTTCCAAAAAGGGTATTATATTTTTTGTTTACAAAACACAAAAAAAAACAGCCAGTAATCTCACCATTTTTCGTGTGAGAAAAACACAAGTTAAACTGGCTCGCCCCTTATCAGCTCGCCCATTACAGCTCGCCCATCTCAGTGGATTGAGCTCGCATGTTTTCATACGCCCATGTGGCGAACTAACATTGCCCATTGTGGCTCTCACACCGAGCTGAACTGGGGGGTCGCCCACAAAATATTTCTTTTTTAAAAAACAAGGGATCGCCCATTGTTGGCTCACCCAAAATTATATCAAAGGGGTTGCCTATTTTTGGCTCGCTCGGATTTTATTAAAACAGGGGTCGCCTTTCTTTAGCTTGCCTAGAAAACAACATAGGGTCGGCTTTATAGCTCGCCTAAATCATGGTCTGTGAAAACAGTTTATCAAACTAATGCATGTCTCAAACCAAAATATTTTCTCAATATTTTTATAACATTTTACTCCACAGGACATGCATTTTACTTCACATACAGTACCTTACCTGATCTTACGAAACCGAGCTTCCTTGTTGCGTCTACCGAAATCGTACTTCTCGACTGCAAAATAATTTTATAAAAAATTATTAATAATTTTCTTCTTATTTTTAAACCACTAAAATTCGTAAAATGCATTCACTAACTTCATGTTATGAATACAACCGGTATAATTTATACTGGTGCCAAATCTCAACTTCTTCAATTTAGTTCCCTTTTCGGTTCTGATTTCACCGGTCTTCTTCTTTACATTTCTATATTCATTTTCTATTATGAACCTATAAAATTAAGCACTTAATCATGCCCAATTGAGTCATGGTCGAAATCCCCCTTTTGGCCATTTTCTTGATTTTGCTTCCATTTTTCCACTTAACCTTTCTATCATTCTTTTTTCATATCAAATTATTAATTCATATTATTTTCATGCAAGAGAGTGCATGTCTTCTATAGATTCCTACCTCCACCGAAACCTATAATTGACAAAATATTGCTTTTTAAATTTCTTCCATAATTTACTGTTTCCAAGCTATCTCTTTATCTTATTCATATCTTGACTATACCATCTATGCTATGACAATTAAAAATCATCATAAGCAATAAGTCAACACCAAAACTCATTACCTTTGCTTGACCACATCGATACTACTCCCCAAACAGAATACTTTCTGTTTCAAGTCAGCCTCTTCTCTTGGTTTCTTTGATGGTTTAAACGATGAAGGTAAGATTGACAAGGAAGGCTTAAGTAGTTAGCTAGCTAAAGGGAGTAATTTTGATAATTAAGCATGCAAGAAACGAAAGGAATGACTATTTATCCTGTTATCAAATCCACTTAGCTTCCCATCGTTTTCAGCATCATTTTCCTTCTTTGTTATCTCATTAAAAGATGAAGAAAATGGTAGCTAACAAGAATACGGTAAGGAGCAATTTTTTCTACCTCTCTTAATATATGCCAACCAATCAAGATTTAGTTACATGTACACTTAATCCATTTCTTCATGCTTTCCTTGTCTTATTGTGCATTTAAGACATGAAGAAAACTGCAGCAAAAGAAATCGGCTGGAGCCATTTTTTCTTACACGTTATTGACTTGTTTAGCCTACCTTTGATGGCTACTTCAGCCAATAAATTCTTCCCCCTATTCTCTTATTATATTTCTTCATCATTTGTTACATTAAAATTCATTTAATGCATGAAGAAATTGCAGCACAAGGTGGCGTAGAAGCATTTTCCTTTCACACGTCTTTTACATCTTTTCTTTGGTCTTTGTTTTACACTTCCACAAGGATAATTGTTCAGCTATTATTTTTAATCTTTTTTTACTTTATATCCATTGTCTTTTATTCATTAAAACCGAATACTTTCACAGCCAAAAGAATTGACTGGAAATTCATGTTGCTGTCCACGTTTTTTACTATGTATTCTTACCTCATTTTCATAATTTCTAGCCAATGATATTCCTTTATCTAATACCTCTTATATACTATCTTTTAACTCATTTTCCTTTATATTTTCTGCTCACAAAAGTCTTTGTATCAGCAGCCTTTAAAAGCTAAATGGAAACGTGATCAAGGCAACAATTCGGTGGACTTCTCTTGACTGATCAAGTAGCTTTGTTTCCTCTTCATTTCCTTGATTTATTTCCTCTATATTCCTACTATAAAATTCATGTTTAACAGCCTCAAAAAGGCTGAAGAAAGACGTGCCATTTTCAACAAAGTGGCGTGGACTTTGATTTTTTGGCTGACCAATTAAATTGCTTCCAGTTCTTTTTCTTTTCTTATTTTTCAAACAAAATTCCTCTTACATACTAGCTTTAAATACTTTATCTTTAAGTACCATTTTCTATCTTAAATTTATAGTCTAATAGCCTTAAACAAAGCTGAAAGGAGAGGTGTAACAACAACAAAATGGCATGAAAGTCCACTTTAGTTGCACCTTTGTTGACTTCCATTTCCTGATTTCTCCTATAAGCATTTTTATCATTGCTTTATGTGTTATCTTCTCTTTATTGAATATTGTTTTATCCATGAATTTTTTTTGCTCTTTCTTCCCTTTAAATTTCCAGTCGTCATACTAAAGCAGCAAAGGATTTTCTTTTGCGTGTTGCCCATGTTTTCTTGACTCTTCTTACCACATTTATACCATTTCAACCAATCACAATTAATCCCATGTGAAATCATTTAATAGAATTTTATCTTGAAAATTCTGCTTTCACACCTCTTTGAGGACTAAACCGAACACTACATACAGCCATGTAGTTGGCGTGGAAGCTTCCCCCTCTTTGCTACATGATTCAAGTTTGATTCCTCTTTTCTTTGTATATTCCATACAACCAAAATACATCACATGTGATATAAAATTCTCTTTTCTCTTATTAATATTTTTGTTGATATTTTATGCCATGCCATGGAATAACTCTTCCATGCATAATTTTTCTGATTCTCTTTTCTTCTCATATTCTATGCTCTTTAATTCATCTTTCCATATTTGTTTCAACTTTATACACTATACTACAATTCATGAATCCAAAAATTCCAATTTGAGAATGGAATTTTATTCCCTCTTTATTTAAATTTCACTAAAAAGCTAATTTTCACTATCAATAATTCACAAGTATAGTGTACAGTGTAATAAAATCGGGTCTCACATTACACCTTTGGCTATATTCTTCCATGATGTAGACCAGTTAGTGGATTTTAATGCACCCAACTTCAAAGATTCAATTATATTACCTTTCACTTTATACTTAGCTTCTAGAACTTGGACCCAAAGTCTATTGGGTTCAATTAAGTAATGCCATGCAAACTTTTGTACCAAGGCCAAATTATGCTCTTCTATTCTCCTTCCCCAAACCACCAATCTTTTTAGGTCTATAGACATCATTCTAACCAATAAGAGCAATACCCCTTTTGTTCTCTGTTCCCCCTAAAGAAAACACCTGTTAAGTTTATCAAGAGAATGGTGAGTCCTTTTTGGCATTATAGTAGTTAAAAGCTTAGTAATTAAGTAGGCACTGATGTAGTAACTAAGTTTATAAGAGTAACTCAACTGGCCAAGCTTAAAAGCTTAGATTTCTATCCCATAAGCCTACTAGAAACTTTATCAACAAAATCTTGATACGTCTTCCGAGTCATTCTTCCATGCAATAAAGGAACACCAAGGTAATTACCCAAATTATTTGTTAAGCCAATACCCAATATACGACTCACCATGTTAGAACACATGGGTGGAGCTTTAGGTGAGACAAAAACCTTGGATTTAGCTAAACATACCTTTGCACCAAAAGCTGCGTAAAAGGTATCCAAAATAGACTTGATCACATTCGTGTAATGTGAAGAGGCTTTAGCAAATAAGAACAGATTATCTGCAAAAAATAAATGAGAAACCACAGGACCATCCTTCATGAATTTGATTGGCTTCCAAGAAACCAACTTCACAACCTTCTCAATAAGACTTCTAAGTCTCTCCATACACAGAACAAAAAGTTAAGGCGAGAGAGGGTCCCCTTGTTTTAAACCATGTTGAGCTGAGAAAGTTTCAGTTATCTCACCATTCCATAAAATCGACATTTTGGCCCCTAAAACACAATACAAAATAAGTCTCAACAAATTAGCAAGAAAACCGAAAATAGATAAAGTATCTTCTAAAGTCCCAGCGTATGTGATCATACGTTTTTCTAAGTCAATTTTAATAGCCATGAGACCATCTTTTCTTTTAGATCTCTTGATAGTATGGATCAACTCCTGAGTTATAAAGATGTTATCTGTAGCTTGCCCTCCCAGGATGAAACTCGACTGAAAAGGAGAGATCAATTCATCCAAAAAAGGTCGTAATCTGTTTACTAATACCTTCTTAATGATTTTATATGCAACACAACAAAGGCTAATTAGGTGAAATTGAGTATTCAACTCAAGAATCCACTTTAGGAATCAAAGTAAAAAGAGTTATATTTAATTCACTTGGAATTGACCACTCTCATAAGCCAACTCCACCAACTCTGTGAGGTTTGTACGAAAAAGAGTCCAATACTTCTAGAAAAAGCTTGCTTGAAACCCATCAATTCCCAACGCTAACCATGCTTTCATCTAAAAAAGCGCATCCCTAACCTCACTCTGCTAAATCTTCTCTCCAAGAGATCTGAGTTGATTAACATTGAAGAAAGTCCATTGGTTCTGGGCAACTGCACATAAGTCTCTCCTTTCACTGTATACAACTTCCTATAAAAATTAGAAACCAAATTATTTAACTCATTTGGGTTCATAATCCTCTTGCCTGAATCATTCTTTAACATAGAGATTTTATTTTTGCTCCTTTTGCATAAAGTGGAAACATGAAAAAATTTGGTATTTCTTTCACCTTCTTGGATCCATTTAATTTGAGACTTTCGGTGCCAAAATAGTTCCTCTTGCCTTAAGATGTTATTATATTCCTGGCATAACTGTTTCTCCAAAATAAACAGTTGATGATATCAATGGCAAGATAAAGCTTGCTGAACCGTAGCTAGCCGAGACAATACTCTTTTCTTCTTTCTAAAAATGTTCCTAAAACTCTCTTTATTCCATGTTCTTAAGTTTTCAATCAACTTCCTTTTTTATCATATTATGATCCACTTGTGTTTTCCCATGTATGGATAACTACATTATCAACCTCTAGATTTGTCAACCATATGGAATAGAAGCAAAATGGCTTCAGACAGATTGAAGTAAGAGCACATTTAAAACACTGCACAAGCACCGGGCAGTGATTGGAATAAGTGTTTGGTATGTGGAGAACATTGGCCTTTGGATATAATAACTTCCATCGAATATTAGCTAACGCAGGATCAAGATGCTCCATAATTCTAGCTCTTCTTGGCCTCTGATTACACCATGTATATTTTTACCCATGGAAACCCAAATCAATTAGCTCAGAAGAATTAATCATGTCGTTAAACGAAGCACACCTTCTAGCCGAGACACCCTTACCACCAAATTTCTCAGTGTTATCCTTTATATCATTAAAGTCACCAAGTAATAGCCATGATAAATTAACTATAGTCGAAAACTCATTCAAAGAATGCCATAAGGATTTTTGATCCTCCAAAGTTGGTTTAGCATATATAGCTGAGAACAACCAGTTTGGACGTCTCTATTGAGTTACGCTAGCATGAATTACCTGGTGAGAGGCATGCATAATATCAAGATGCACTTCACCCGAGTACCAGCACACCCATATTCCACCAGAAAAACCCATAGGGTCCATAATATAGTAACTCAAAAATCCCAGCTTCTTAATGACTTTCTCAGTTGTTCGACGACCTACTTTGGTTTCAACGAGAACAAGAATACTTGGCTTATGCTGATAGAGTAACTCCTTAGCATTACGCACAAACTCCAAATTCCCTGCACCTCTGGTATTCTATAAGAGAAGATTCATTATCATTAGTATTTGTGTTTCCTAGATAAATCACCTCTATAGGATGAGTAGCCATAGAAATATCACCACGATCAGAAGATTGAATCAAGAAATTTTCATTATTAGGAGAAGAAATATATTGCTTTTTGGCATAAAGAAGTTAGGTGGTTCCCTATTATGATGGTCCGTAGATAAACAATCAACGTTCTTATCCTCATGCGAAGGAAGGCAAGCAAGAACTGACTACACCATCACTTATTAACCTTCAGTGATGATCAGCTGGCCCTTATTGTTGGCTTTTGAAAGTGAAAATAAAGCATTAGCCGCTAGTGATTTAGTTGGTCCAAATTTGCTTTGAGTTGGAGTAAATGAAGGCCCAGCCACCAAGTGCATTTGGTTGTTCTCAAAAATATCCTCCCTTTGGCCTATTAGACCCTTAACCTTTTTGGTAACATACAAACTTTCATTATTCGCAGGATTCTTGATTGAGCTTTCCACAATATTTACCTTATTCCCCTCCATAATCTCCACATTCTCCTTCACTAAAACTTGGAATCTAGATCCATTGATAAGGACTTTACCTATATTTCACTCTTTCCTTTTTCAACAGGTCATCTTCTTTCTGGCTGTGCTATCATCTAGGGGCTAAACTCCCCTAAAGCACTGTTTGTACTCGTTTTAGGCACCTGTTGTTGTTGATCATCACTAACTTGATTAGTTTGACCGTCTTGCTTATCTCCGGGCTACTCTACATTATCCTTAAAAGGACAAAGGCCTTTGTGACCCATTCGTCCACATTTAAAACAAATCATATTCAACCCCTCATTTTTAATTTGCTGCCAATAATCGTCAATATAGATCTTTAGAATAAATGGTTTATTTAAATCCACTTCCACACAAACTCGAGCAAATTTGCCTCTTGATGCATATCGTGTATTTGGATCTACTTTAATGGCCGAACCAAGAGTATTACCCATGGCAATCAATATCTTTTCATCATAGTATTCAATAGGTAGTTCAAGGAAGTGAACCCAGACTGTAATGGAATCAATTGAAGCATCACTAGGACAAAACTCTGGTTACCATCGACGAATTGTTAAGTAGTGACCAAAAATGAGCCAAGGACCTTCCTCTATAGCAAACCATAGATCCGCAAAGGAAGCAAACATCACCTAAGAAGAAACCCTCAACAAGATCAACTAGTTCATATTCACCCTTTAGATTCCACAACCGCTTCAATTTTTCATCAAGAGTTTTGAAGCCAATGGATCACCCTAAGAGTTTAACAATCATGCAGTCTCTCCATGGTTCACGAATAAACTGCCGATATTGATATGAAATGGATAAACATGGCCAAGTATATTGAACCGATATTGAAATTATCTCCACATCAGCCTTATCAGGAACTGTTTCATCCTCATTTCCCTAAACCCAGCCCCTTTGAGATCCAATAACTATGTCTTTGAAAGAAAGTCTGGTCGCATCTTCCTTCATTGTTTCTGGCACTAAAGCTGGCTTTATTCTTTTTATGGACCAGGCTAAAAGATCATCTTCTTCATTAGACCAGTCATGCAGCACTTCTTCATTAAGGGCACTTTCCGTCCTCACGGCTATCTTGTTTCTTTAATTATTGAATAGTTAACTCTTATCCTAATCCTCATCTTTTTACATCTCTTTTCCTAACAAACTTCTAATGCCTACTTTATTACATTGTTTTAATAATATTTACAACTTAAGACATAATAAAGTTCAAACATTTCTTAACCTAACCAAATCTTCTCTTAGTCTTACTTTTGTGAGAGCCCTGTTTTCCTCATATTTAATATAAGTTACTGAGTGTAGGAATTTAAAAGAGAAAATTTATTGTTGAAATATTTAAATGAAGGGTCTATTCGATAAGGTTCAGGGAAATACTTAGTGTGGGCCCTACCAGGACTTTCTCTGTTCAAATTAAAATGAGACCCTAGAATGATGATATTTGTGATGAAATATGAATATAGTGAGAAACTACATCTCAAAATCATCTCATTTGAGTATATTTTAAAAGGTATGAAACAATTTCAAAAATGACGATTAAAGACATAGGTCGAGAGAATTTTCGTAAATTATGGTTAAATCGAGATAAATTTTGATCAATTATCTGTGGTGAATAATTTTTCATGTAACAAGGTTTTAGACCATGTGGACTGATAGAAGAAATCCAGCGTAAAAACAAAAATTTACGTGATTTTACGGTTATGGGTATTTCGATAATTTCACCCAAATCGGTAATCGAACCCTAAAAAAAGCTTTACCAAACATTAGAGCAAGTTAAATAGAGGTGATTTATGACTAAATGAAATATTTTGGAGGTTGGATATATTGTTTTTAATTAAGTCAAACTTTAGGGGCAAAATTGAAAAGTTTTATTAAGTATCAGGGTAAAATGGTAATTTACCCTTTAAAATGTCAAATTATCAGAATTTTCCAGAAGCAATCTTCTTCATTTTTGTCCAACCTCATCTTCTTTCATTTCCACCATTGATGAAAGCTTAAGAGGAGAGTAAAAGTGCTTGAAAACCTTAGAAAAGACATTGAAATAGAAAACTGTCTTCACCAACCCTACTCAGTTTTCAGTGCTCTATTTTTTGACACCGAAATCAAGTCTTAAAGTGGCCAAAATCATGGTGAATCATACAACATTAGATTTGGTCATGAAGAAAGGTGGGAGAATTCTTGAAATTTTCATGATTTAATGGTTTTTAGCTATGTATTTAAGGTGGTTAAGCTTGTATCTAGGCTTGGATTGAATCAAAACCATGAAATTCTCTCTCTTAAGGTTTTGGTCACTATTTATTGTGCATGAATATGGTGTAATTTGATGAGAATTTAATGTAGAAGAATTTTAGAAATTATGAAAAGTAAGAAACAAGCTTAGTTTAACTTAAATGGAAGAAAATACCAAGTGTAAGGAGAAAATGCTATTCAGCCATGACTAAGAGAGCTCGAATTCAATGTTATTTAATGTTGTAATTTATATAGAAGTGGTGTAGAAATTTGGTAGAATTAAAATGGAATTAAAAAGGAAGCTTAATTTGAAGGAAATCAACATGTGGCATAGTGAGGGTGATTTGGCCATGATAAGAGAAGACTGAAATCATGCTTATTTCAATGTAATTTAGGTCCTAAAATAATGTATAAATCATTTTGAGGCTGTAGGCACAATCGGAATCGAAAAGGAGTTGTGTAGCAAAAGATGTAATTTTGGCACCAGTAGGAATTACACTTAATTTAGAGATTTTAACAGACAATGTATTAGTATTTGAATAATTGGATATTCTCTTAAATTAAAATATGGTAAATTTATCAAGTTGGAATGGAAAATTATAGCTCGATATAGGAGGGTGCTACTAGTGCTAAAGAAGTGAATACCGATAAATTAAGAGGTAAGGGACATACATAGGAGACGTATGGATATCATGTTTTGTATCATGATTTGATTTCTGAAGTTTTGATGTCTGAATTTTGAATTCTGAAATTATTTTGATTGATCGGGATTTGAGTACTTGTGAATTTCTGATATTTGAACTTTGAAAGTTGAAAATGATTATGATAGTGAATTATGACTCTGAATTCGATATTGGTTTTAATATTGACTAACATGAATTTAGAAATTTTGAATTGTTTTTTATTCTGATTTAATACGCATGAATTCCTTCTCTGTTCGTTCACTTAAGATTCTCTATAGATAAAGAGTTCCCAGAGGTACTCTAAAGCATCCTTCCATACTCACCCAACTTCCTAACTCGCTATAAAGATTATCCTATCCAAATTTTCTGTAAATGTTTATTAGTTTTATTTCAATACCTAGAATATAGGGATAATATTTCAATTATTGATGGGTTTCGTAAACGGAAGAAAACGTAGCAATTAATGGGTTATAAGGATGATTATTTTTGAATGGTTATAATTTGATTAACGGATCTAAGAAAGGCTTACTATTTGTGGGTTTATGGATAATGGACTGGACTGTGAATATATGGTTTGGTACTAATTGAACTTGTCGGAGGTTTCGATTATAAAATCGTTATGCTGCGAAAACTTTTATTAATGGTTTGAAATGAATATGTCCTGATTTTTAGATAAATTATTTCAATGGTAAGTTTAGTGTTGATTTAAGGATATATTTTGAAGGTATTAGAATTGATTCATAGGAATGAGATATACGATTAAAGAGTATAGGACTGAAATGTTGAAATATTTAAGGTAATTGACTCATATCAAATTTGATATCGGAAGTATATGGTTGAATTTTGATGGAATGAATTAATATTTGAAAATATATGATTGATTATTTATATCGATTTGATAGTTTATGAAATGTATCAGAAAATTTGAGACTGATCCTATACAATGAGGTATGAATCTAAGGTGAATAAAATTGTATATTTAGCTATTTAATTTATTTATAAAGCAAAATTTTATATATATGTCAGTTTTTGAAAATGCATGATCTCTGAGTTATTAATATTTGCAATAATGATTTGTATTTGATTATTTTAAAATTGGTCTGATGCCATTGTATGCATTTTGGTTTATGAAATGTTATATTTATTGTTTTCAAATGTCAGTTGAAATAATATTTCTAATTAACTAGATTTATTTGAATATACTGAATAAATGTTTATTTTTTGAATAATACGTTTTGAAATGAAACTTGGTTCTCAAAACTTAAATTTTGATTTCTGGGGTGATAAATCCCTAGTTAACATAGATTCAAGCACTCCTAGACTCTTAAAATAAGATGTGTGTTTATATTACTTTATTTGGTTTTGAAGACTTATTGAACTATTTGATTTTCTTTTGGGAATCAAGTGAATGTGTGGTGGCTATTGGCCTCGTAGCTACCTACATGTACATGCTTTCCGTTCCGTTCCAAATGCTGTTGACTCTAGCTCAGTCATCTAGCTCCCACAGGTGTTACCTGGCTAATATACACACTGTGGCCCCTTGGACTATTAGTCATATGTCCACTAGCATGAGTCTACTGGGTGAAGCTTAGTCTCTACCGTTTTCATTATACTGGGTGGTAAATCCTTGACTAACTTAGATCTAGGCACTCCCATACTAAATAAATATTTGATTTTAGTGTTTGGTTAAATATATTTTCTGGTCTCTGTACCGTTATTGAAAATAATTTATTTTACTGGTTTAAAAGAAAGTTAATTCCTAGTGTTTCTTTAAACTTTGAGACCAAATAAGTTTAAACGAATTTCCAATTTTGATACTAATTTTAGTTAATGATTTTGGCATCCTTGGCATCAGATTTAAAATGATACTTGCATATAGATTACATGATATTAGTTTTTTATGTATGTTTCTTACTGAGCTTTCCCCAAAGCTCAGCCCTTTCTCCACCTTTTAGATTTAATTGCAGAGATAGTAATCTATTGAAAGAGATTTCTAATGAGATGCCTATAGGATTTCGATGTCATACCCTGCAGGTATGGTATTAAGACATTTACTGTACAGTACTTTAATATGCAAAAAGGGATGTAAATAGTAAATCTAAAGGATGTGTAAATAAATCATGGTATTTGTTATAAAGTATTTATGTGAGAAAAATAAGCTGTACTCAAAATTTGTGTACTGGAACCGATGTATAAAATTGAATATTGTTTTATTTAGTAATTCTTGCAATAAAGTTAGAGTTAGGACACTAGGCACTGCCCAACCATTGGTGTGAAAATGTGAAAAGTCAACTCTGATTTTTAGAAATCAAGGCGTTACATACTTTATTGGAATTCCTACATCAAGTAGGATTTATTGGCAGATTTTTGTGTTGACTTTCTCCAAATGTTCGGCCTATCAAATGAACTTCTTTTTATGCGATCTTGTACATTCTGAAAACCTTGGGAAGTCTTCTACTACTTTTATTAGTCTTCATCTCGATTCCAAGTTGTTAAAATGGTCAAATTTGTGACTTTTCAAAATTGGTCAAAAAATTCTGCACTTGCTTTTTTTAGCTTTTTTTTATTCCAAACTTGATATCTAATACCTAAAACATAAAATAAGTATTACCAAGCTCTTTTAGGCATAAAACATCATTAAAACAAATATATTAATATATTTATAATTATTAAAAGGGTAAATTCAAAAATTCCTTACGGTTAGGGGTTGACTAAATGTGGCCCCTGATATTTAAAAGTTGACACTTAACCTCCCTGAGAGTGTCTGCCTTTATAATTTTTCTAACACCATTAACAGCAGCTTCTTTACCCTTACAAACCTTCTTCTTCTTTCCTGATTCTTCAAAACCCTAAACCAATTGCACAAAAATTTTTGATAAAATCAATAGAATGGATCATTCAAAATCAGTTCAAAGTGCCAAAAGTGTTGGGAAATTGTGTTATTGTGGTGTAGAATCACCTATAAGGACATTTGGAACTAATCTAAACCATGAGAGAAAATTTTATGGTTGTGGCAAATTTGAAGTAAGAATCATGCTTGTAATTCTTGAAATTTGTTTTAGCGTTTACAAAACTAGGGATCTAACAAGGAATTTGTTGATAAGGAACATGAAAATGTGAATTTTTCAGTGGAATGATGAAATGCCATGTGATTGTTGCAAAAATGAGATACTAGGATTGAGAGAAACTATGAAGAAGATAGGAGATGAGAGTTCCAAATTAAATGTAAAAAAACAAGAATTAATTGAAGAATTAGCAATATGTTTAGCCAGGAAGCAACGTTTGCAAAAAGAACTTGTTGAATCAAAGAAATAGGAGTTGGAATTGAAGAAACAACTTGATGAAGCTCGACTGAAAGAGAAGAAAATTAGGCATGTTATGGTTGCTGTTGGTATTCTGGTGATGTTGATGATCATTTTATATGATCAATATCATCCCCAGAAGTTGAGAAACAAATTTCTCGAATTGAAGACGTGATTTTTTTTTGTTCTAAGTTGGAAGGACGAAATGGGTGAAGGACGGAATGGTTTCTTGACTTGTTAGTTGCAAGCTGGAAGTTTTGTGTAATTTTGTACTACTTTTGTTAGCTTGAAAAATATACCAAAAAATTGTTTGTGAAAATGGTTTAGTGAAGAAAGAGATGCTATTGTGCTTTGCTAGTAACTTGTACCGATAACAAGTGTTTGTAGAAATGTCTCAATGAAAAGTGTATGATGCATACACAATTCCATTTGTGTATTTTGAAAAATAAACACAATTCTAACATATTTAACAATTTTTTCATCCAAAATCCATACTGTAATAATGACAAATATCAAAGAATAATGTTGTAAAGGTTGACACATCCAAAATATATTTCCATTCAATAAAATTTGTCCATACAACTAGTAAATACCCTTTGTAATTATCATCCAAAATACTACATCCAAATTACATACATCATTCAAAATACATCATCCAAAATGCATATGTTAAGTGCACACCCAAAATATATCAATACTAAATAACACAGTCACTGTAAATCATCTCATTTTGTAAAAGCCCTAGAAAAGCATGTAAGATCATTTCTTAGATTTCACCTAATGTCCTTAGCTACTAATTGCTTGGTTGTCAATTGTTTTATTGGTAATTGCTTGATTTGTTCCCCCATTCTTCTTACCAATTGATTTATGGCTGCCACCAACAGATTGCCTTGCACTACTTTTACTCTTTCCTCTAACTGGAGGAACTTTTGGCCTAAAAGTGCCCCTTCCTCTAGCATTGTATGTAGTAGCAGGTTTCTTTGTTGAAGATTGGACAAAAGTCGAAGCAGTAGCTTTTCTTCTTGAAGAAGTCACAAAAGCAGAAGCATCAATTCATCCCTAGAAGAAGTGGCAAAAGCTGAAACAACAACTCTTTTCCTTAAAGTGCCACCAGCTGAAGTTACAGCTTTCCCTCTTGAACCTTCTTTAGATCCAGATTTGTTTCTGCCTCTAGATTTATCACTAGATGCAACATCCCTTCCTCTAGATCTATCCCTTCCTTTGCCTTTGGATGTATTACTATAACAATATTGCCAGATCTGCCTCTGCCTCCATTAGTTATTCTGAAGGAAGATTCAACATTTGTGTTTTGGGAACCTTATGAAAATAACAGCAAAAGCTATAAAATAAATAAATAAAATAAAAATAATTATAAAACCACATTAGCAAAAAAAAATTACCTTCAACCTCACCCTCTTTGCCATGGAGTCTCTGTAACCACTAAAGCCTTGCAACGTCTCACATTATGTCCTTCTTTACCACCATTTCCACATCTAATTGACCGATTCCTCTTAGACATTTTGTATGGATTTTGATGTTCATCTAGAGCTCTCCTTCTCAACTTTCTTGGTATGCCATGTGGTTTATAAATGATTGGAGGGGTTAAAGGGTGGTTACTTGTAACCCATTCATGTTGTCTTGGAATAGGGTTAGTAATATTGACATAGGTTCTCATGTAGGTCTACTTAGAATAGCAAGAGTGGACATATGTTTCTCGTCTCTCTCTATTATAGAAAATAGCTAAAACAACATGCTTACAAGGGATTCTAGTCAAATCCCAATATTTGCAAGTACAACTCTTATTAGCCAAGTTCACAATATGGTTAGTTGTACCACACTCAGCTTTATACGTTAAACTACCAGTAGGAATTGGAAGGTAGCTAAATGAATTTTTTTAATCTTCTCAAGATTTTCTTGGACATCTGGACAAATAGGTCTATGGTAAGACTTCATTCCTTCCTTCTTAGCATGGAATCTTTTCATAAGTCTTTTCCTAATCCATTCTAACATGCTCAGTATAGGCAAATCTCTAGCTTTTAATATGTAAGCATTAAAAGATTCACTCAGATTATTAACTAGCAAATCACTCATGGCTCTTAGGCTAAAATGAGATCTTGTCCACTTAAATGGATTTAATCTACTAATCCAAGCATGAGCCTCACCTGTTCTGTCAAGCTCTTTAAGATGCAACATGGCCTTTTCCTATTCCTTGACTGATTCAACACTAGTTGCCTTTCATAAAGCTTGCTTATACACTTCTCCTTTAAATTATTTTTTGAAATTTGAGTATAGGTGCCTCAAACAGAATCTGTGTGCAACACCAAGATAAACTTCTTCAAATGTTAGGTCTAATCCCTACAAAATAGAAAGAAAAACAATAAGACGTTGTAAGCAATATGGACTTACAAGAATGAAGACAGATATATAAATATAAGAATAAATCATACCTTCTGTTGGTCAGATATGAATTCCAATCCCAATTCATTAAAATCACCAACTTCCTCATGTAGCAGATTAAGAAACTAAGACCAAGTTTCTTTATTTTCTTATTCAACTACTTTATAATAAAGAGGAAAAAAGTTCTCATTCCCATCTCTAGCAATAGCACGCAGTAATTGTTCTCCAAAATGACCTTTTAAGTGACACCATCCAATCCTATTAGCTTTTTACAGCCATTAAGAAATCCTTTCTTTTGTGCGTCAAACATTATGAAAATTCTTTCAAACCTAGGAACAAAGTTTCTAGGCACACTATTTTCAGCATCAACAGATTGAGATTCTAACTTCATCAATGCAGAGCTACCATGATTTGTTTCTCGGATCATGTCACAATAATCCCATAATTTTGAGTACTGTAACTTAACATCCCCTTCTATCATTTCTCTAGCTTTTCTCTTAGCTCTATACACTTGAGACACACTAACATCAAACTTTAATTCTCTAGACGTCTTCCTCATAATCTTATTAGTTTTTGAATTAGGATTGTCTTTTAAGTCATCAAAAAATTTCTTAACCAAATAAGGTGTAGTCACTTGGTTTATCTTGTATTCTCTAAAACAACTATGCTCTAGATAAAAGGTTTTGATTTGAAAGGTTCGATCCTCCTTGATTCTAGAAGCATAGATTCTCCATCCACAATCCTTCACACATGCAGCACTAATCCTATCTCCATCACTCTTTTTGAACTTATAGTCAAAACCTCTACTCACACAATATTCCTTCAATACTCTTCTATAAATAGTTCCATTAATAAACTTCATTCCAACCTTTAACTCTGGATTTTTCATGTCAGTATCTTTATTAAACACTGGATAATAATCTCCCTCATCATTAGATCCATGTACACTATGTAGATCACTATCTTCAATCACATCATCCCTAAACTCCTCTAAATTAGGGTTTTTAACCACTATTTCTGTCCTATCCTCACCACTTTGTTTTTGTTTACTACCAGTAACATCCGCTTCATCCTTAAATATATCACTAACTTCTGAAAACCCTTCATCCAACCAAAATAGGATCACTGCTAGAATAACCATCACTATCTTCCTTATAATCACCATCATCTTCATCACTGTCTTCCCCATCCCCATCCCCACTCTCTGACTAGTCTCAACATTATCTACAACATCATCACTATGTCCCTCATCCCCATCTTCATTGTCTCCATCAGCTTCATCATTATCTACAACATCCTCTACACCAGCCTCCACACCAGCCTCCTCTTCCTCATACATACCACAATCTTCAGCCACATTTCTACTGCCATCTACAACAACTATTTCAGACCCTAAACCTACATTTCCACTAGTCTAACCCTTTTCTACTTCATTCTCATTAACACCTGGTGTATATGGATAAATAACAAAAATAGGAGGCTGATTAGCTATAACATACATTTGGATTACTCTTTTGTTTTCATAACATTGAAGCATCTGTTCAACATCTCTATCGATACGAATTACATTCAATCCATCATCAAATGACACATCAGGCAGACAATAAAAATATATCACTACTAGACTCATATCCCAATTTTACAACAAAATCTTGTAGCTCAAAATATGACATTTTGTCCATGGGAAAATCATCAACCCATGAAACATCCCTTCTAACCTAAACCTTGTTAGGAATACACACAAATTCTTTACCTTGATAAAATTCAAATGACTTAGTCCCATCCCACATCTATCAAAAATAAAAAAAATTTAATCATTCCATTAAACCGTAATTCGTGATGCGATTAAACCCACGCTTTTGTGACAAATTTTAATTTTTTACTTAGTAAACCATCATCCAAAATGCCATTAAATCCTTAAATCATTATCTTTGATTTTGTAACTTAGTGAAAAAAGACCCTAATTTTATACTTAGTCAATAAAAACCTTCATTTTTGAAACTCTTACAGCATAAACAACCTTGTTTCATTGAAATGAAGTAATAGTAACCTATACCTTGTTTGGTTGTGTGAATCCCATGAAACAATGCTTCTTCCTCGACAAGATTACACCCAAATTCGCTGTCATACAAAGATTTTCAAACAAATTCTGCCGAATCATGGAAGAGAAATGCACCAAAACCCTTCAGATCATAGTTTCTTTCATTTTTTTTTGATAAAAAACGAGTGGATTTTTTAAAGAAAATCAATGGTTTTTGTGATTCCTTGCATCCCTTCGACCCCTCATGTACCAATAAGGTATTTTTCTCATTTTTGAGTTAACAGCGTTAAAGAAATGGTAACAGCAGACACTCTTAGGCAGGTTAAGTGTCAACTTTTAAACATCAGGTGCCGCATTTAGTTCACCTCTAAAAATAGAATATTTTTTTTTTGTAATTTACCCTTATTAAAATATCATCCTATCATACATGTAAAGGTATAAAACTGAAGGTGCACATAAAGGTTTGAATGGACAAACTCCATTATCATTCTCATCCACCTTGGCTATAGCATCTAAGTGCTAGATATAATCACTAGACACAAATTAAGAGTCACCACTAATCATTTTCTACCTATGTGTGGTTGGTCACATATTCAAATCTAAGGATACCCTAAGCTCCACTTAAGGTTCCTAACAAGATTAAGTAGTACTCTACATTCAAATTCTAGGCCAAGGAGTTCGATTATATATAGGGAAAGTTTTAGGCAATCCACAATGCCCATTCTAAATGATACTAACTAGTCTTAAGTTATCCTAAATTTGTCTTCATTTGATTTTAATTTTGATAATTAAATATGTTAGCTTAATTGAATAAAATAAGAGGGGTGAATCTATTTTTCTAAAAACATAAATTTGTTTTTCCTGAACTAAATTCTCTACAAGCTCTATCCTATTAAAATAATTCGATCAAATTGTCACGACCCGTGACCACATTTTTCATCTTCTTTTACACAACTTAACTGGTTGGGCTGTCTATGATACTTCACTTGTACTGACTGTTAAACAATTTTACATAATATTGTTTATATTATACACATCCCCTATCGTAATTAATCAGATAAGTAGTATTGTTGACGTGTCTAAATACAGAGAATAAATGATCATACCTCAAATAATCAATCGGTCTGACACATTGTCCTTCGTGTACAGCCAGGATCCACAATCCACTTAACTCACATTCAGTAAAACCTGAAATATTGAAAATTAAGGGGTGAGCAAAACCACGGCTCAGTAAGAGAATTATATGCCTCACTTGATACTCAGCTTCCTATATGCTGAAAATCTTTTTCATTTTTTCTATGGGCTTTAGGCTCGCATGTAGGAAAGATACTACAGTCGGCTAGGAATCCGAATGGAGTAAGGTAGGTATTTTAAAATACCATACTTGTTACGGAACCTAGAAGCAACTATAGAGAGAAATTTTCGTTTCGTTTTGAATCAATAAATCCTTTATTTTTTTTCTTTTTAATCTTCATAACCTTTTCATATTCTTTTCATAATAATGCTTTTATGAAATAAAGGGTTTAAATAAAATAACTAATATTCATATATTCTTTGAAAAGAATATTAGTTAAATCATTATTATTTTTCTTTAAAACTCATTTCGTACGCACACAGTCGTCTCAAACTTGTTCATACTTTCATTCCATTCTTAGGTTCACAAGGCATCATTCTTTTTATCAGTATGATTAAGTGTGAAAGAGACAAACATTCAAGTAGCACATGTTTGAGTGGCATATATAAACATAATCCGATATATCACACACATCATATGTCATATGCACAAGATCTATTTCATCCTTCGACATTTGTCGCATCCCCATCAGAACTTAAACTGATTACTAACACATCAGAACTCGTGTAGCACTTAGTTCCCGAAGGATTCTAGAGGTGGCTCACACGGTACAATCATCGAGTCTTTGCTCGGTTTGGCCTTTACTAACACATCAAAACACGTGTAGCACTTAGTTCCCGAAGGATTCTAGAGGTGGCTCACACGGTACAATCATCGAGTCTTTGCTCGGTTTGGCCTTTACTAACACATTAGAACACGTGTAGCACTTAGTTCCCGAAGGATTCTAGAGGTGGCTCCCACTGTTCGGAATTTTAATTAATTCCTATGCATAATGCATTCCTCAAAATGCAAGCACTAAAAAGTATACAATTTATACCTTCAATAACCACAACCAAACTATAACACATAACATGCAAGTCATAAACAAGATTTCCCATCATGTAAAACACTTTCCTTTTTGACATATCACCTATCATTTATGGAGTCTAAGATAGACATCAATCTTATCGTACTATAAACCTCGAAGGGTACAGAAATAAACCGGTCAAATCTATGACCATAATCTATATTGTCCTCTGTGGGTCACGGATCAGGTGTCGACCGGGACTAAACATAACACATATCATGCATCAGCATGATAGGAATGCCAACCAATCTCAAAACCGTAGTTTTTCATTATAAAATAAACTTTTATGGAATTTATATAAATATATAATTCCAAAATTTAAATCCATAAGGGTTAAAATCCTTTAGTGAATATTTATAAAATATTCATAAAAATATTCACTGTATTTCACTTTATCTTTCACCTCGTATTACGTGTAATTTATCCATTCCAAGAATTTTCGGTGGTTTCATTATCACTATTCTCGAATACATGAATATTTTAAAATTCCATTTCATTATATTCATGTTTTATGAAATTTAGTAATTTCCTCATGTTTCGTAATTTAATATCGATTTTCGAAAATAAAATCATTTAATATGATTTTATAAAGTTTTTCTAAAATTTTCGGCAGCATAACGGCTGTCGATTTTCTAACCTCCTGCATGAAAAATACAGTGTGATAACCGTAAATTTTTCCATTTATTGGAAATTAGAAATATTGAAAATAAATATTAGAGAAATTAAATAAGACGAAATAAATATAAATTTGCGAGAAACGGGATATTGGTGAAAATCCTGAGAAATGAGGAAGTGAAGATAAAAATAATAGAGAGAGGAAAAGAATTAAATTGGATAAATTAAAATCCAAATCTAATTAAGAAAAATAAGAAAATAAATGAAATATATTTATATAATTATATATTATTATATAAATGTATTTTTATACCAATACATATGTATTCAAAATATTATATAGTATATTTTAAAATACGTTGTTATATATATAGAAATATATATATACTATTTCATAAATTCAAATAATACATATGTATATAAATATAATGTTTTATGTGTATATATAATTATGTAAATACATATAGAAGAAAAGTAAGTATGGTTTTATATTAAAGTTTATATGTATAAATATTTTATTATAGCATTTATATAATTTATATATATAAATGTTACTTAATTTTAAGTATATATATAAATATACACATATATACTAGACATGTATTTTGTAATGTACAATATGTATTTTGTATATAATATATATTGTATAATGTTATGTATGAAATAATGTATGTATAACATATAATATATATTATATGTATAAAACTTATGGTATAATATATATTACATAGTATACTAAAAATAGAAAGAGAACAAAAATAGAAAGGGAAATAAAACAGAAAAAAAAAAAGGAAAGGAGAAAATCGGGGAGGAACCCCGACCCCTCCTGCCAGACCGCCGGTGGCGGAGCTGCCACCGCCGGCGAGGGGAAAAGGAAGGCGGGACGCCACCGGCCAGAGAAAAGAAGGAAGCTACCGGCGGCGTGCAGAAACGGAACGGGATCGACGGAAAACAAAGCAATAGCCGGAGGAAAAGGAAAATGGCGGACGGCGGTGCCGGCCGATCCAGGCACCGCCACTGCCACCGAAGCTTCATCGGAGGGAGAGGAAGCTGATGGAGGCCACCGGAGACGCAATGGACGGCGGAGGAACGCCGGTGAAGAGGAAGAAGAAACCGAGGCAAAACCGCCTCGATCCGCCGCCGTGCTGTCGATTCGGGATGAACGGAGGTCAGATCCAAGCTCGCCGTAGCGCCGGCCAGCTGCTGAGCCATCGAGCCGCCGGAGAACCGGCCGCCGGCGAGGAACCGGCGAAGACAGGAGCTGAACCGGTCTGAACCGGTTTGACCGGGAAAGGAAGAAGAAAAAAAAAGAAAAGAAAAAGAAAAGAAAAAGGAAAAAGGAAAAAGAAAAAGAAAAAGAAAAAGAAAAAAAAAGAAAAGAAAGAAAGGAAAGAAAAAGAGGAAAAAGGAAGAAAAAGAGGAAAAAGGAAAATTTGGGAATTCGGAAAATTCCCGGAAATTCGACAACCCGGGATTTTACAAATTCGGTAAGAAATTTCCCGAGAATTTAATTTCAGAAAAAAATTAAATAAATTATGAAAAATTCTAAAAATTAGAATTTTAATTCCAGAAATTATTTTCAGCAATCGAGATAAGGAATCGGGAGAAATGGAGCGCGGGCGCGATCGATAAGCGGAAGTCGCCGACCCGGAAAAAGGTAAGGGATGCATGTGCAGCACTGTAAGGATACTCAGTCTGCATAATTTAATTTAAAATATTTTATGCAATTATTTTATGAAAATTATTATGTGCATGATTTGCTGAAAATAAGTTGGGAAGAAGTACTGGCTGAAAGATTTTAAACTGTATTTTCCGTGCAGGAGGTTAGTGAATCGGCAGCCGTTATGCTGCCGAAAATTTTAGAAAAACTTTATAAAATCATATTAAATGATTTTATTTCCGAATTTCGATAGTAAATCACGAAACATGAGGAAATTTCTAAATTTCATAAAACATGAATATAATGAGATAGAACTTTAGAATATTCATGTATTCGAGAATGATGATAATGAAATCATCGAAAATTCTCAGAATAGATAAATTACACGAATTACGAGATGAAAGATGAAGTGAAATATAGTGAATATTCTTATGAATATTTTTATAAATATTCACTAAAGGATTTTAAATCTTATGGTTTTAAATTATGGAATTTTATATTTATATAAATTCCATATAAGTTTATTTTATGATGAAAATACGGTTTTGAGACTGGTTGGCATTCCTATCATGCTGATGCATGATATGTGACCTGCTTAGTCCCGGTCGACACCTAAATCAGTGATCCACCGAGGACAATATAAGTTATGGGTATAGATTTGACCGGCGTATTCTCCTACCCTCTGAGGTTTACAGTATGATAAGATTGATGTCTATCTTAGACTCCATAAATGATTGGTGATATGTTAAAAAGGAAAGTATTTTACATAAGATGGAATATGCCAACCGGAAAAGGTGATACATGATGGGTGACATGTGAAAAGAACATGTTTTATATAATATGGTAAGAGAATCAATTGAATTATAGCAATTTTTACAAAATGCTCATTTAGGTACTGATTATAGTACCGTGAGATGACTCTCATAAGACATGAGATACAAACATGTAATATGTTTTCAAAAAGGAAGAAATGATAATTCTAATATTCTTTCTATGGCCTTAAATGGAATATGAGATCATAAGTATTACATGAGATCTGATAAGACAGTGGAAAGTACATATTAGTAAAGGCCAAACCGAGCAGAGACTCGATGACATTACCGTGTGAGCCACCTCTAGAATCCTTTGGGAACTAAGTGCTGCACGTGTTCTGATGTATTAGTAAAGGCCAACCGAGCAGAGACTCGATGACTGTACCGTGTGAGCCACGGACGAGTGATGAAGCTAGGCAATCGTTGTCTGATGGGCCCAGAGAGGTTGCCATGGCCGATTGTGCTGGTTCGTCACAACCTCTAAAACCTCGAGTGGACTTTGGGCCATAGAGGATAGTACGGATGTACTAATGGCCAAACCGAGCAGAGACTCGATGATTGTACCGTGTGAGCCACGGATGAGTGATGAAGCTAGGCAATCGTTGTCTGATGGGCCCAGAGAGGTTGCCATGGCCGATTGTGCTGGTTCGTCACAACCTCTAAAACCTCGAGTGGACTTTGGACCATAGAGGATAGTACGGATGTACTAATGGCCAAACCGAGCAGAGACTCGATGATTGTACCGTGTGAGCCACGGATGAGTGATGAAGCTAGGCAATCGTTGTCTGATGGGCCCAGAGAGGTTGCCATGGCCGATTGTGCTGGTTCGTCACAACCTCTAAAATCCTTCGGGAACTAAGTACTACACGTGTTCTAACGAAATATGAGAAATCGTAGGATATTGTGACTATAAATAAGTGATTGTGATTCGTGAATGCGATGAATGTCGAAGGATGGAATAGATCTTAGGCATATGACACATGATGTATATGATTATTGGATGATGTCTATATATGCCATTGAACATGTACTACTTGAATGTTTGTGCTTCCACACATAATTATACTTTTAATAAGAACGATGCCTTGTATAGCTAAGGATGAAAAGTAAGCATGAATAAGTTATGACATGGGTACACTTACGAAATGGTAATAAACCTTAGTATAATCCATGCCTGCTAATTTACAATAACTCAAGCAGGTATGATACGAATATTAATTATTTTATTTAATTGCTTTATTTAGTAGAAGCATTTTTTAAAAAAAAGAATATGAAAAAGGTTATGAAAGATTGAAAAGGATTTATTAATTCATAACAAAAAGAAAAATTTATCTCTACAGTTGCTTCTAGGTTCCGTAACAAGTATGGTATTCTAAAATACCTACCTTACTTCATTCGGATCCCTAGCCGACTGTAGTATCTTTCCTACATGCGAGCCTAGAGCCCATAGGAAAAATGAAAAAGATTTTCAGCATATAGGAAGCTGAGTATCAAGTGAGGCATATAATTCTCTTACTGAGCCGTGGTTTTGCTCACCCCTTAATTTTCAACATCTCAGGTTTTGATGAATGTGAGATTCAGTGGATTGTGGATCCTGGCTGTACACGAAGAACAATGTGTCAAACCGACTGTTTATTTGAGGTATGATCATTTATTCTCTGTATTTAGACATGTCAACAGTACTACTTGTCTGATTTATTACGATAGGGGATGTGTATAACATAAACAATACATTGTAAAATTGCTTAACAGCTAGTACAAGTGAAGTATCACAGACAGCCCAACCGGTTAAGATGTGTGTAAGTAGGGTAAAAATATGGTCACGGGTCGTGACATACAGTAATAAATTTGCAGCCAGTACTTCTTCCCAAATTATTTTCAGCAAATCATGCATCATAATAATTTTCATAAAATATTTGCATAAAATATTTCAACTTAAAATATGCAGACTGAGTATTCTTACAGTGCTGCACATGCATCCCTTACCTTTCTCCGGGTCGGCGACTTCCTCTTATCGATCGCGCCCACACTCCATTTCTCCCGATTCCTTATCCCGATCGCTGAAAATAATTTCTAGAAATAAAAATTCTAATTTTTAGAATTTTTCATAATTTATTTAATTTTTTCTGAAATTAAATCTCCGGGAAATTTCTTACCGAATTTTCGTAAATTTCCAGGTCGTCGAATTTTCGGGAATTTTCCTAATTCCTGAAATTCTCCTTTTTCCTCTTTTCTTTTTCTTTCTTTCTTTCTCTTTTCTTTCTCTTTTTCTTTTTCTTTTTCCTTTTTCTTTTCTTTTTCTTTTCTTTTTTCTTCTTCCTTTCCCGGTCAGACCGGTTCAGACAGGTCCAGTTCCTTTCCTCCCCGGTTCCTCGCCTGCGGTCGGTTCTCCGGTGGTTCAGGCATCCCTCAGTTGGTCGGCTACACGACGAACTTGTCGGTGCCCTTCGTTTGCCCTGGATCGGCGGCACGGCAACAGATCGAGGCGGTTTTGCCTCAGTTTCTTCTTCCTCTTCGCCGGCGTTCCTTCGCCGTCCATTGCGCCTCCGATGGCCTCCATCGGCTTCCTCTTCCTCCGGTGAAGCTTCAGTGGTAATGGCAGCCACCGATTCGGCTGGCATCGGCCATTTTCCTTTTCCTTTTCCTTCGGCTTTTGCTTCGTTTTCCATCGATCCCGTTCCGTTTCTTCACGCCGCCGACAACTTCTTTCCTTTCTCTGGCCGGTAGCATCTCTTTCTCCTTCCTCCCTCGCCGGCGGTGGCAGCTCCGCCGCCGTCGGCCCTTTGGCTGGGGGAGGATCGGATCTTTCCCCATTTTTTCCTTCCTTTTGTTTCCTGTTTCATTTCCTTTTTGGTTTATTTACTTGCTTTCCCCTTTTAGTAATATAATACACTATATATTATATTTTATACATATAATATATACTATATATTATTTATATATAAATTCATACATAGTATAAATATTTATATAGATATAATATAACAATATATCTACTTTATATTTATGTTATGCAATTTAAATATAATAATATTAGTTTATTTATATAGTATTGTACTATATATATACATATATTTTAAGAGATACATACATATACATATATGTATATTAAGTATTACAAAATGTATATCTAGTATACATATGTATATTTATATACTTTAAAATAAATAACATTTACATATAGAATCATATAAATGTTATAATACAATATATATACTTATAAACTTTAATATAAAATAACATTTACTTTTCTTATATATTCATATACTTTTATTTAAAATAATAATATATATTTCATATATATATGTATATCTGTACATATATATATATATATTTATAATTATATAAATACATTTTATAATATACACATGTATTTATTTAAGACAAAATAGTATATATTTCATTTTATAATATATACTAATATTCATATACATACATATGTATTTATATAAAAACATGTGTAAATATATTTATATAATTTAATTATATAAATATATAATATACGCATTTTTATTTTATAAATTTTGGATTTCCATTAATCCAATTTAAATTCCTCCTTTCCTTATTTTCCATAACTCCGATTTTATTTTTATTTTCATTTAATTTCCTTCACACGAATTTCCTTATTCTTCACTTCCTTATTTCTCAGGATTTTCACCAATATCCCGTTTCTCGCAAATTTTATTTATTTACCCTTATTTAATTTCTCTAATATTTATTTTCAATATTTCTAATTTCCAATAAATGGAAAAATTTACGGTTATCACACAAATAAATAAGTAACAAATAAAAGAAAGAAAGTGGGGATAGAGAAAATGTACAAGAGTGTTTATAGATGTTCAACATCCTTGTTTATGTCTCTCCCTTGAGCTCCTCTCAAGGAATTGCCAAATTCACTACCAAAAATGGAATTCACAATACTCGTTTTACAAGTCAAGAATAACCTTTAGATTTCTTTTCTACCTATGCTCAATGATAACCTTTATAACCTCTCCCTTTTCAAGGCTCAAGAAGAAAACTGTTTACCCTTTCCTTCGTCATAGGTTCAAGGAAGATACCTTTTACGCTCTCCCTTTTAAGGCTCAAGGAGATAACCTATAGCACTATCCAATCTCCTAAAGCTTTCTCTCCCTTTTTAAAAATGTGGATTAAGGTATACGAACCAATGTAATCAATAATACTTGTACAAAGATTGGGTGATTACAAACTTTGATTGAATTAGTGTGAGACTATAGATTGTACAATGACTCTCTATACTAACAAGAAACTTGATATTTGAATGATGAATGATTTGGAAATTTAGCTCTTGAGTTTTCTTCTATTTGAAGCTTTGTTTTATATTTCTTATTGTGCTTTTAGCCATTATATTGTTAAATTTTAAAATTCTTCCCATTGGTAGACACGAAAATCTAACCGTTTTATTCTGCTAGACTCGAGGGGTATCAATACCGTATTTTAGGGTATTGATACTTTATGAAGGATTCTTACAAAATAGATAGAAAGGTATCGATACGATATCCCTTTGTGTATTGATACTAGAACAAAGCATTTAACTCCTATCTAAGGGCAAAGATAGGGTATTGATATTCGCATTAAGCCAACTAATATTAAATAATAAACGTAATCTTTGAGTTTATTTTAATAGTGATTCATTTGGAAAAGTTAAAAATTATAAAGGCACTACAGCAAAATGTACTTTTAACATTGTTTTTTTTCCTCATTTAATGGTGTTTATGAATGCAGCTAAACCATTGCGGCACAAACAAAAAACGCCGGCTTTAAACACCACTATCCTTGTGGTGATTTTATAACAATTCACAGTTGTAAGTTAGCAGTGTTTTTGTGATAAAACACAAACACTGCTAATTTACCAACTTAGTAGTGTTTTATTACAAAAACGCCGCTAATTTAGGCTTTATTGGGTATTTTTCTTTAAATTTTTAATTATATAATTAGATTTTATAATTTTTTAATTATAAATTTAATTTATATTTTTTAATTTGATTATTTTAAATATTTTAATAATGTATTACAATAAAATCTATTTATATTTTTAATTTGATTAATTTTAAATATTAATTACAATAAAATTTAATGCTATATTTTATAGTTACAAAACCAATAAGTAAAATATATCATGTCATGTAATACTTCAATCCAAAAAAATGCATTTATATGTATATAAAATACATTTATATATAAAAAAGTGTAATATAAAAATACATTTATATGTAAAATATGTATCCTAGTTTATATAAAAATAAATCTATCCTAAACATTTGAGTCTCCCAACATCTAAATAAGGAAAACATATGTAAGAAAAAAGAAAGAAAGAAAGAAGACTAAGGTTACATAATACTTAAGTTTTTACATCCAAAAGCTGTCATTTCTTTCTTTAACAAAACCAAGAAAGCTAAAATAACAAGTTCACATACAACAAAGGCCACAACATCCACATTGCAACCACATAACAGTAAAGAAAGCACAATTATTAGAATTAGCCTTATCTTAGAAGAGCACATAGCACAACATAGACCAAATGAACAAATCCCAATAAAACTACAAATATTTTCACCAACCATAATTAATACTTCAAAAGAATTTTAATTTCTGACATTCATGGTTTTCATTTGCTTCAGAGGTGGCAGAGGTAGCTAAGTTGATGAAGTTCCTAGAACTTGTTGTTGCTTAAGGTTCATCATATTGTAGAACTGCTCTTGCATTTGCTGAAATTTAGCTCACTCAGTTTCTCTCTCGCTTTCCAATTCCTTAACATGTGTTTCCATGGTTTGTAATCTTTCTCTCAATGTGCAAACCTCTTGTTGTGTGTTATTTTGAGAGAATTGATGAGCGAATAAATTCTTTTTCTCTCAAGTTAATAAATTCATTATATTATATTAAAAAATGACGTTATTTTTCAAATAAGTAGATAAAAAAATTACCACAATTCTTTGAAATGTTTTATTTAAATAAGATTTGTCTTTCTTTGTGAGTTATTTAAAACAACTCCACACATCCAATTTTTGCACCATATATTTTCTGCTAATAATTAATAAACAAAGTAAACAATCAACATTGTAGACACTTAATTTGTCCAAATCAAAATGTTGTTTGTGCAAATAAGAGTATGATTCTTATTGGACTTAAAGTCTTTGATTTTATTGGATCTCTCGAATGAATTTAAATGTATTTTTAATTAAATTATCTCATTCTAGTTGGAGTTTGAATATGATCGGAATTGCAAAGGTCGAAATCAATTTGGATACACATAAGACCAAATTTCTAATAGAGAACAACTTAACTTCAATAGAGGGTAAGGCTCAAAAGTTCAATCTATGTCCCTTCTTATTTTGTTGGTCTCCCATACTCCTTCACTTCATTCAAATTTTATTTTCATTTTCATTCTTTTATCTTGTTTCTATTATTTACTTATTTATTATTTACTTTATTTAATATAAATATTATATCTGAAAATTAAAAAACAACCAAAAAATATAAAAAATAATAAAAATTGAATTTTGTTTTGATTTTTGGGTTTCAGAAACTAGATCATCATCAACCCCCTACAAAGAAAAATTGTTAGTAATTAATACTTCAATAAATCAAATAAATATATAAATATATAAAAATAAGTTTATCCCAATAGCTTGTTGCCTACCATCATCATCACACCATCCTGCCAGTTGCACTACCATCATCACCCTACCACTTGCCACCGCTATCATCCAATCAGATTCAACCTTCGAGCACTATAAATTGCAGTGCTCGGAGTTCACAACGGAGGTAGAGGAAAACAGAAAAGAATCCAGATATCAATGAGCCCGAAACACACAAACAAAAAAGAAAAAAATACAGGCAAACCATCAACCACAGTACTCGAAACAAAAGTAGATCACCAGTACACATACAAAAATAATAAAAAAAATTAGAGGGACGTTTGAGATCGAGCCTTCCACACTAGATCAATAAAGAAAAAAAATCAGGCAAAGCCAAGGCTAGATCTGGGCCCCAAACGTCAAAAGGAGCTAGAAAGGTACGCCATTTTTAAGAAGGAAGAACGAAGCGCGGCAGAGCACGGCAACCGACACTGTACCAATCGGAGAGGAAAGGGAGAAACAGGGTTTTTTTTGGGAACTGGTGAAATAAAAAAATATTTTATATATGGTGAGGGGGGTCGAGGTCCGCACGTGGACCTGAACCCGACCCGAGGCCGCGCACACCTGCTTCTCAATGGAGGTAGGATTAGCGCATTAACCCGATTTCGATATGAGTCCGTGCACATGACCCATTTTCTTTTTCTCTTATTATTTTTTTCTTTATTTTATTATTTTATGTTTTATTTATCTTATAATTTTGTTTCATTCTATTTATATTATTTTTATAATTTCCTGTTAAATTAAAGGTATCTTGTGAAATTTTATATGGACTAAAATATTATTCATAAACGGTGAAATAATAAATAATAAAATATCATTCATAAACGGTGAAATAATAAATAAAAAAGGGAATATATGATTTATCCTAAATGGTGGATGTCATAACATATCAAGTCCTAAGACCTAACCCGTTAGATTTAATATCAAGGAGTCACCACCAACCATTCAAACTTAAAGTGTGATTGGTCATCTATTCTTGTCTAAAGATAAGGCATGGTCTACGTTCAAAGATTCTTAGACTCGGGAGTACGGTTACGTGTGTGGAAGGATTAGCACCCCCACAACGCCCATCCTAAGATGGTGCCAACTAGCTTTAGGTTATCTTTATAGTTTGCCTTGGGTTCATATTAATTTCGATATACTTATATATTGGGAAAATTTTTAAGATTTTTCCATCAATTTGGCTCCAACCTTAGAAATTCCCCTCACCTCAAGATATTTAAGGAGTCTCAATTGACTTTCTTGAACTCCATCGTCGGATAAATTTTAATGTTTTATGAGATTCCTTTTTTCTCCTAATTTTATTTTTAATATTGACTTCATATTCATTTTATAAATTTCTTAGATTTTTAATTTATTTTTATATTTTTATATTCTTATTTACTTTATTTTTAAGAAATAAACATGAATTATATTTTATTGAAAATTCACTTTTAAGCGTCCCATCAATTTGCCTCAGCCCAAAAGGAACCTCCTCACCTAGAAATTTCCAAGGAGTCTCAATTGACTTTCTTAAAATTTCATCAACGGCATAACTCATATTTACTCTTTTTTGTTTATCTTATTTATTATAATTCTATTTATTATTTATGTACTTTGTCTTATCTTATTTTATTTATTTATCTTTATTTGTTTGCTTATCTTTATTTACTCATTTATTTGTCTATATCTAATCCATCTATCTTATCTTACTTTTATTTTTATTTATCATAATATAAATATGAATTAATTTAAAAAAATCTTTCAAAAGTATTCCATCAATTTGGCTCAACTTAAGAAAGATTCTTTCACCTAGAAATCTCCAAGGAGTCTAAATTGACTTTCTTGGAGTTTCATTCTCGGTATAATTCACATTTATCTTCTTAACAAATTTTATTTAAATTTATTTTATCTTTTATTTTATGAAGTTTTATATTTATCTTATTATATTTTCCTAAATTATTACCGTGAATTTAATGTCCAAACAATTGATCATGCGAAAACTAATATAAATCAAGAAAAAAAATTATCATGCAAACAAATCACTAATATACAATACATCAAATTACCAATTATCATGCAAGTCTATATTAATTAACCATGATGCAATTAGTCATACATATCAATTTTTAGTTATCCTACAAACTTACAATTATTAAATCAATTTAAATTATTATTAATTTACCCAACTATTAAATTATCAAATTATTATTGTCATACATTTATTTATCATAACATTAAATTATTAGTAAACATCAATTAATTACTCACAAACTGATTAATCACATAAATCTTGCTTAATAAACTAATGAATTAATTAAGAGATTAATACAACACTCACCTGGACAATAGCTTAGCTTCTTTGTTGGCTTCCTTTCCTTTCCTTAGTTTCACGTGCTTTCCTTCCCTCTAGTAATTTTCTTTTCCCGCGTTTCTTCCTTCTTTTCTGAATATTTCTTTCTTTCTTTCTTGTCTCTTGTTTTTACTTCATGTGATCTCCTTGCTTCCTAATTAATAAAACTACAAGTGGCAGTTGGGGCAATTCGTGAAGATGATGGTAAGTTGGCGGCGTGAAGCAGGGCAGCAAGTGAAAATGATGATGCAGCAAGTGTTGTATGGTGATTTGGGTAAGGATGATAAAGAGAAAGATTGTGAATAGTGGCTGGGTTCAGTGATGGAGTGGAGATGATGGTGAGAGTATGGGTGTAAGACAAAGGAGGTGTGATTCGGGAAGAGGATGATTAGTAGCAAGGCGTGGGATAAGAGAGAGTTTTGGCGAGAATGATGAAGCAAAAGCTGAGTATTGCAAGGTAGCTGTCAAGGTGAGAGGCTGGAACAACGATAAAGTTATAGGTTGAGATGTTTGATTGTGAATTTTTTTTAAACCTTGAGCTTTAATCTTTTTTATAGCCACAAATTAATTAGAGTCCTAATACAACTATACTTATTCTAATAATTATCTCCTATTTTTAATATTTTATTTATCTAATTCTTATATTAATCCTAATCTAACTCTACCAAATTTAATATTAATCCAAATAATTATCCTAAAAACTCCAATTATCCTATCCTAAAATTAATTTTTTTTCTTTTCTTATCCTTTCTTTTTTATTTTTCTTAAATCCTATTTTATTTATAATTTCTTAATTAATGTTAATTTTAATCTATAAAAATCCTAATTTAAATTAAATTAATTAATTATCCTAATCTAATGTTAAATTAAAATACAATGTCACCTAACTTAATTAATTAATTTTACAAGTTAATATCCTGGACAAAATAAGGTGTCTACAGCTGCCCCTCTTTGTGCGTTTGCTGTGAAACAGTAGTTGCACAAAGACATAGACACCTATTTTGTCTGACTTATTCTTTTTTTTATTTTTTTGTTATATATTTTTTTATTTTTTTATTTTTTGAAAAAGCTCCCTCTAAACAGAAAGGCAGTCAAACTTTAAAATCTTATCTAAAAAGCTCCTCCTAAACAGGCAGGCAGTCAAACTTTAAAATTTTGTCCAAAATGCTCCTCCTAAACAGGCAGACAGTCAAATTTTAAAATCTTGTCCAAAAGGCTCCTCCTAAACAGGTAGGCAGTCAAACTTTAAAATCTTGTCCAAAAGGCTCCTCCTAAACAGGTAGGCAGTCAAACTTTAAAATCTTGTCCAAAAAAAAGCTGATTTTATTTTAAAAAAAATTTTAGGAAACCCCTCTTAAATTTTTCTTGTCAAAAAATTTGGAATCTTAGGAAACCCCTCTAAAATTCCTTTTCTTATTCAATTTTGAAATTTTGGGAACCCCTCCAAAACTTCTTTTCCTTTCTAATTTTGAAATTTTAGGAAACCCCCTCTAAAATTCTTATCTTATCAAAATTTGGAATTTTAGGAAACCCCTCTAAAACTCCTTTTCTTGTCTAAAATTTGAAATTTTGGGAAACTCCTCCAAAACTTCTCTTATCTAATTTTTGAAATTTTAGGAAACCCCTCTAAAATTCCTTTTCTTGTCAAATTTTGAAATTTATGGGAAACCCCTCCAAAACTTCTTTTCTTGTCTAATTTTGAAATTTTAGGAAACTCCTCTAAAATTTATTTTCTTGTCAAATTTTGAATTTTAGGAAACCCCTCTAAAATTTTCTTCTTGTCAAATTTTGAAATTTTGGGAAACTCCTCCAAAACTTTTTTTTTCTTGTCAAATTTTGAAATTTTAGGAAACCCCTCTAAAATTTCTTTTTCTTGTCCAAAATTTGAAATCTTGGGAAACTCTTCCAAGACTTCTATCTTGTCTAATTTTTGAAATTTTAGGAAACCCCTCTAAAATTTCTTGTCTTGTTAAAATTTGAAATCTTGGGAAATTTATCTTATCCATGCAATTGCAACATGTTTTAGACATGCAATGTCATTCATGTAAGCTATCTTATTCAAGCAATATCATTCATGCAATCTAGTCTATCTATGCAATGTTATTGATGCAATCAATTCTATCCATGTAATGCAGTCTGTTTTATCCATGCAATGTCATTCAAGCAATCTGTTTTATCTCTATGATGCAATCTACTCTATCCATGCAATGTTTTTTCGAAAAACATTTCAAGCTCAATTGTGGCAACAACAAGGTTATTCTTTATCAATCCATCTCATGCATTCTTCTCTTTCATCTGTCCTCTTGTCCTTCTATTTCTTATTTCTTTCCTCATTTTCCTTCTTCCGTTTTTCTTTCAATGAAATCCCTGTCTTCGTACCCTCTTATCCCTGTTCCTTCTTTCACTTTCCTTTTTATCTTATCACTCATTTTCTCATTGGAAACCTCATTGAAGCATCATTATTCACTCTTCCTTATTCATTGGTTTTTTTTATTTCCAATTTTTATTTATTTATAAGTTTCCTTTTCTTTCATTTTCCTAAATAATATAGGAGTCTTTCACATATTTTGCCAAGCAAACATTCACTATAATTCCAATTTCAAGATTAATGCAACACAATTTCTCAATCCCTCAAGGTAGGTATATAGCAAAGAGATGATAGGTGAAAAGAAAAGAGTGGTATTATTCAACATTTAAAAAGGCTTAAAAGAAAGTAGGCTTGGATGAAAAGTAAGAATTTTCAGGATTAAGTTTCAAGTAATATTATCCAAATAACAACAATTCAAACAATTATGATCAATGAATACAAAATTCCTTTCAAAGGTCCATTTTATCTGATCATGTTAAGTTCATCAAAATATCCTCTTGCCCCAGTATCGTTGACACCCAGATTGTCTCATATCTAAAGCTGCCTTTTCAGGTTTTCAACTTAGATGTACTCCATTGATCCAAATCGCCCTTTTTAGGTTTTCAATCTGAATCCTCCTTTCATTTTTTCATTTTTTTTCTTTTTCTTTTCTTTCTTTTTTTCTTTTTTTTCATTTGTTTTTATTCATTTCTCTTCATTTTCAACTTCATTGTCATTAATGAAACTTCTTCTATCTCTTCTCTATTCTGATTCATGCCCCAACAAAGATATTTCTTCACCCAATTTAATGCTCATATGGATCCAAGAGAGTCTTCGAAATTCCACTTCTTCCATCTAGAGAAATCTTTTTCCTTATCTTAATCTGCTTCTCCTGATTCCATCCAAAGGATCATCATCTCATTGTGTAAGTATACCTTCATTCAACACATGATTCTTTAATGCGAGTACTCATATTTGATCAAAATGGACTTTTAAGGCACGTAACGTAGGCTCAGGTGAGGGTTTATGAAAGAAAGGATAAAATAGGCCCAAAATAAGTGTTTCAGGGTTTATCAAACCAAGAATCATTTTTCATGAATCATTTAGGCATTTTGACTTTTGCCCCATTCTAATTTGTTTTCTCTCTCCTTTTTTATTCAAATGTGACTAGGGCTTTCACTTTCTTGATTCAAACCCCCTTTCCTTCTTCATTCTCTTTTTCTTTTCTGTTCTCTTTTTTTTTCACAAAAGGGTTTTTTTTTCCTTTTTAGATTTTTACTTTAACCCACTGATCTTTCATCTTCTATTCTTTTTGCCCCCAATGTGGAGGGTGATTCTTGGTGGGTTATATCAAAAAGAATATAATAAGCTCAAAAAGGGTAATCAACGGATAATTTTTCTCACGCTGAAAGGTAGTGAAAGAAGGCCATTTCTCATCTCAATACAAGTACTCACATTAAAGGTCATCTATTAAACAAAGACAAACTCATTAGAATTTCATGTAGAGATTCACCTTTGCTCGTAACATTCTATTGGTGAAGATTTTAGACAAATATCTTCTATTCTCTTCTTGCTTGAATAATCTTGGCAAACTGGAAATCCATCCAACCAAACAAAGTGGTTCTTTCATAATTGAATTTTACACTCATTGCCATCATCAATATCATGTTCATTATTTGGATACTTTCAAGCTTGGTAACAATGTAAAGAATATGGGTATTGGTGTTTTCATAAAAGAACAAGATTGGAATGAGGAATTGAGAAAAATGAATTGTACTGAACTTTTATTGAAATGAAAACAAATGAAAGCTGGCCCAATACATAAAAGAATTCTTAATGCCTTTTGGGCTTAAGCACTCCTATATTACCTAAGAAATGTCCTAAGATGAATGAAATTAGACACAAAGAAATAACCATTATCTTCAAATTCAGTGAATCAATCAATATCATCCACTTTCTTCCATAGCATCAACCACTACCCTTTGTGTGATCTGGTAGAGGATTATCATTCACATTTGGATCATTCTTTGCCCCAAAACTCAAAATTCCAGCGTTGACAAGTTCTTGGACTTTCCTCTTCAAGCCCATACAATTCTCAATAGAATGACTAACATTGTCATTATGATAAGCACACTTTGCATTAGGATCATACCACTTTGGGTAGGGAGGCTTCAAGGGCTCCACATAAACAGGGGCAATAAGGTGACCCCTTACCAACTGTGGGAACAACTCTGTGTATGTCATTGGTATAGGGTCTATGGTGACGTTTCGGCTAGCTCGAGTATTCTTTTGGTCATTAGGTGAAAAAGTAGGGGCTTGTGAATGGGAAATGGATTGGTAAGCATTTTGATGATGAGTTTATGGGTAAGATTGAGAATAGGTGTAATTCACTGAGGGTGAGTAAGGGTTATAAGGGTGACGTGAATTGTTTGAGACAGCTTGTGCATCTTCTTCCTTCTTCGAGAATCCGCCCTTCCTACTATCATTCACTGGTGCTTCGATCTTACCGCTCTTGATGGCATTCTCAATGGCTTCACCAATTAACACTATGTCTGCAAAGTTCTTAGTTACACTATTAAGCATACGTTCATAGTATGGTGCCTTGAGAGTGTTCAAAAAGAACATGGTGACTTCCTTTTCAGTTAAAGGAGGTTGAACTTGCGACGCCACGTCTCTCCACCGTTGGGGATATTCTTTGAAGCTCTCATCCCTTTTCTTTTCCATACCTTGGAGAGATAAGCGATCAGGAGCTACATCGGACACATGTTTGTATTGAGCTATAAAAGCTCTTGCCAACTCAGACCAAGAGGAAACTTTGCTCCTTTCCAATTGGTTATATCACTTAGCAGCTGACCCAGTCAAGCTATCTTGAAAAACATGGATTAATAGCTTGTCATCCCATGCATATGCCGCCATTTTCCTACAGTACATGGTGAGATGATCTTTTGGGCATGATGTTCCATTGAACTTTTCAAATTCAGGTACCTTGAATTTTGGCGGAAGCATGACACCAGGTACCAAACACAACCTTTCAGCATCAATGGGTCCAAAATAGTCAACTCCTTCCATGGCGCTTAGTCTTTCTTCTATCAAACTTAGCTGAGCTTTAGTACCGCTATATTCCTCCTTATGCTTTAACTTTTCTAACTCTGTGGGATCATCCAAATTTGGCACTTCTACTGGGTTTTGAACTTGTATCTGTAGAGGTGTTGGAACTTTGACAGTACTTCCTTCAGGAACAAAAACGGGGTTTTCTCGCATGCTTTGTTGAGCCTCTTGGATAGACTCGTCTGGATTACCCATCTTTTCCTTTCCTTTAATCATGGTTTTTAGCAACTGAGTAATTTCACTCAATTGCCCTTTCATCTCTGCATTATCCTTTTCCAACTTTTCTATCCTGCTATTTTGATCCTCTTCCATTATGCGTGCTTGATATCTTGTATGGTATTTGTGGAGGGTGGACCGTATAGTGGATGCAATTTTGATACCTTGAGTGACACAATTAAGTTGAAATTATTTCATGTGGTGACATGTTTATGAACAAAAATGAATGCACATGGAATGCACTTAGGTCTAGCAATTTCTCCTAACAATCAAAAGTATGGTCATTTTCATGATAAGACAGGTGCAAACTTACATAAATGATATGTTATGCGACATAACCATGCATGACTTAATGATACAGACAAACTCTTTTTTTTTTGAAAAATGGAAGAAAGAAAAACTATTTTTTTATTTTTTATTTTTGTAAAAACAATGTAAAAAGAGGAAGTAAAACTTATTCCTTCATGTGTCCTATCTTAGGTTTATATCTACACTTCAATCTAGCATGGTTCCACTCTAAGGCTAGGTCTTATGTTTCATTACATGCTGGGTTGGGATAATTAAAGGTTCTAAAGGTTCTCAAATTGTCCTTCACTGTCGTCCACTCAAGACTAGTAAGGTACCCAATCCTCACCCATGACAGGCTACAAACGGAAAGGTTCAATTTGAGTAGTAGTATTTCACTAGCCATTGCGGAGGTATTACCTCACGAGAGCGTAGTTACTCTACTTCCTCCTAAAAACTATAAAGCCTGGGTATAGGGCTAATGCATGCACATGCACGTGAAGTGTGTGTTGAAGGAACAAACAATTATTTTATCAAAATTAACTTTCTTAAGGCAAACATAGAATAATACAAAACCAATCATTGGCTCGACTCTCTAAAGTCCCTAGCGGAGTCGCCAAACTGTCATAACGTGTCAAGTCCTAAGACCTAACCCGCTAGACTTAATATCAAGGAGTCGCCACCAACCATTCAAACTTAAGGTGTGATTGGTCATCTATTCTTGTCTAAAGATAAGGCATGGTCTACGTTCAAAGATTCTTAGACTCGGGAGTACGGTTACGTGTGGGGAAGGATTAGCACCCCCACAACGCCCATCCTAAGATGGTACCAACTAGCTTTAGGTTATCTTTATAGTTTGCCTTGGGTTCATATTAATTTCGATATACTTATATATTGGGAAAATTTCTAAGATTTTTCCATCAATTTGGCTCCAACCTTAGAAATTCCCCTCACCTCAAGATATTCAAGGAGTCTCAATTGACTTTCTTGAACTCCATCGTCGGATAAATTTTAATGTTTTATGAGATTCCTTTTTTCTCCTAATTTTATTTCTAATATTGACTCCATATTCATTTTATAAATTTCTTAGATTTTTAATTTATTTTTATATTTTTATATTCTTATTTACTTTATTTTTAAGAAATAAACATGAATTATGTTTTATTGAAAATTCACTTTTAAGCGTCCCATCAATTTGGCTCAGCCCAAAAGGAACCTCCTCACCTAGAAATTTCTAAGGAGTCTCAATTGACTTTCTTAAAATTTCATCATCGGCATAACTCATATTTACTCTTTTTTATTTATCTTATTTATTATAATTCTATTTATTATTTATATACTTTGTCTTATCTTATTTTATTTATTTATCTTTATTTGTTTGCTTGTCTTTATTTACTCATTTATTTGTCTATATCTAATCCATCTATCTTATCTTACTTTTATTTTTATTTATCATAATATAAATATGAATTAATTTAAAAAAATCTTTCAAAAGTATTCCATCAATTTGGCTTAACTTAAGAAAGATTATTTCACCTAGAAATCTCCAAGGAGTCTCAATTGACTTTCTTGGAGTTTCATCCTCGGTATAATTCACATTTATCTTCTTAACAAATTTTATTTAAATTTATTTTATCTTTTATTTTATGAAGTTTTATATTTATCTTATTATATTTTCCTAAATTATTACCGTGAATTTAATGTTCAAACAATTGATCATGCGAAAAGTAATATAAATCAAGAAAAAAAATTATCATGCAAACAAATCACTAATATACAATACATCAAATTACCAATTATCATGCAAGTCTATATTAATTAACCATCATGCAAGTAGTCATACATATCAATTTTTAGTTATCCTACAAACTTACAATTATTAAATCAATTTAAATTATTATTAATTTACCCAACTATTAAATTATCAAATTATTATTGTCATACATTTATTTATCATAACATTAAATTATTTGTAAACATCAATTAATTACTCACAAACTGATTAATCACATAAATCTTGCTTAATAAACTAATGAATTAATTAAGAGATTAATACAACACTCACCTGGACAATAGCTTAGCTTCTTTGTTGGCTTCCTTTCCTTTCCTTAGTTTCACGTGCTTTCCTTCCCTCTAGTAATTTTCTTTTCCCGCGTTTCTTCCTTCTTTTCTGAATATTTCTTTCTTTCTTTCTTGCCTCTTGTTTTTACTTCATGTGATCTCCTTGCTTCCTAATTAATAAAACTACAAGTGGCAGTTGGGGCAATTCCTGAAGATGATGGTAAGTTGGCGGTGTGAAGCAGGGCAGCAAGTGAAAATGATGATGCGGCAAGTGTTGTATGGTGATTTGGGTAAGGACGATAAAGAGAAAGATTGTGAATAGTGGCTGGGTTCAGTGATGGAGTGGAGATGATGGTGAGAGTATGGGTGTAAGACAAAGGAGGTGTGATCCGGGAAGATGATGATTAGTAGCAAGGCGTGGGATAAGAGAGAGTTTTGGCGAGAATGATGAAGCAAAAGCTGAGTATTGCAAGGTAGCTGTCAAGGTGAGAGGCTGGAACAACGATAAAGTTATAGGTTGAGATGTTTGATTGTGAATTATTTTTTTTTAAACCTTGAGCTTTAATCCTTTTTATAGCCACAAATTAATTAGAGTCCTAATACAACTATACTTATTCTAATAATTATCTCCTATTTTTAATATTTTATTTATCTAATTCTTATATTAATCCTAATCTAACTCTACCAAATTTAATATTAATCCAAATAATTATCCTAAAAACTCCAATTATCCTATCCTAAAATTAATTTTTTTTCTTTTCTTATCCTTTCTTTTTTATTTTTCTTAAATCCTATTTTATTTCTAATTTCCTAATTAATGTTAAATTTAATCTATAAAAATCCTAATTTAAATTAAATTAATTAATTATCCTAATCTAATGTTAAATTAAAATACAATGTCACCTAACTTAATTAATTAATTTTACAAGTTAATATCCCAGACAAAATAAGGTGTCTACAGTGGATAAATAATAATGCCAAAATATATAAATTAATAAAATTTTATTATAAACCTTGCCCAAAATGGTGGGCGAATTAAAAGTTAAAATTAATCCCACAAATGAAATTGTAATTGTATGATAAAAATATAAGAAAAATATTAGTTATGCTAAATGGTGGATAAATTTAATAATAAATAAAACTTAAAGCATTGTCTTAAATAATGTACAAGTTTTCAACCAGTAACCCAGTTAATTTTTGTAAACATAATGGAAGAGGAAATTTTGTTTTTGTAAATAAGGTATATGAATGTTAAAACTTTATATTCTTTCGTGCGAAATGAATTAAAATTTTCTAAGAAAAAAATTCATTTTAAGAATTTGTGTAAGACAATAGACAATTGAATTTTATTTTTGTGAAGTATTTAAAATTTCGTCCAAAGTGGTGGACAATAAATTCTTTATCAACCCAAAATTTTGTCCGAAATAATGGACAATAAATAATTTTATAAATCTAATTTATCGAATTTATTGTCCAAAATAATGGACAATAAATTTTATAAAATTAAATAAACATGTTTATAACTGTTTTAAAATATTGTCCAAAATGATGGACAATTTAAGTTTTATAAAATAAATTAAGACTTTGTTCAGAATAATGATATTTCATAACTCCATAAAAATTTAAGGTTTTTGTCTAGAACGAGGGACAATAAAAATTGTTAAAACAAGTCTAAGAAAGTTGTCCAAAATGATGGACAATTTAAAAAATCAAATTAATTAATGTTTTAAATTTTCATTTGTCCAAAGCAATTAAAAATTTTATTAGTAAATATTTTAAACATTTTTTTAAAAAAAGATAAAAGTAAATAAATATATGAATATTTCATTAAAAAAATAACAATAATATTATCTTATCTACCGTTAGTGAAATTTTTTTAACTCCACAAGTGAGATTAGAATGATTATACGTATCCTTTAAAAATATTTAAAAAATAAATAATAAATAAAATAAAACATGTGTCGTTATCCTAACTCCACTCATGAAGTTAAAAATTGCATTGACGAGTAGGACAATAATCCATAAATTAAACATACAAATCTTGACGGACAATATAATAAATTATTTTCCTCAAATGTTTGTCCAAAAAGGTGGATTATAAATAATCTAATAAAAATTAGATTTAGTGAAAATACAATTAAAAATAACAATAATATAATTTTAAAAATGGTTCGTCCGAAGTGATGGACGATAAAATTTCCTTTCCAATAAATATAAAAAAAATATAAAAGTTGTCGATGATCGAACCATTTTAGAGAAATGAAAAGTTATCTTCGAATACTATTAAGACATACTACTGTTTCATTAGAATGGTGAAAAAACATCGAAAAAAATCTTTAATATTAGATAAAAGACCACTAATTAAGACTAGTATTAGGATAACGCAAGATTAAATGGTACTGTCTGTCGAACGAGCATCATGAGGTGCTCATCCTTCCCCACACATAACTGTACTCTCAAATCCATTATCTACAATGTAAATCAATCTTTATCCTTGAAGTTAAATAAGTGACCAATCACACCTATAGCGAAAAAGATTAGGGATGACTCCTTCCTTAAATTAAGTCTAACAGGCTGGTATGTTATGATAGCCATACAACTAAAAACATATATGTAAATGAAAATGGTAAATAATTCTTACTTATTTATTTCTAATTCTTGCGAAACTTTTGAATCCACATGTATAAGTATACTTTTAATGCTTTCTACTAGAAATCCCTATTTTTGCTGTAGTGTCCCGTTTGTTATATTTATATAAATGGTCTTCTCATTATCTATACAAACCATAAATATTCTGCAGAACAATGAACAAAAAAAAAAATAAATAAATATTCTGCAGAACAACGTCAATGCTAAAAGGAATGGTAGTATATAACACACACAAACCATAACGTTCTGACAACAGTTAGTAATCAACAAGTTGATCAATGAAATTTGCGACTTCAAGCTTGTGAATTATGAAAGAAATCCATTTATGAAACATTCATCGATTATATACAAACTGTTGATGGCAGATAAGTTGTCAAAAGTGATAACAACATATTAAAAGGATTAAATATATCTTACTCCCTATTCGACATCAAACTTTGGGCCTCTTTCACAGCTGAACTAACATTATAGAGGACCATCTTTTTGACCTGTAGAGAAGAAAATCCGATGAATATTTAACATAATTACTCACCAGCGCAGAGTCTTTACAACAGCATTTCTACTAGAAGTTTGTCAAGTCACAGTCAATAAAAGAACTCTTACAGATAAACCTAATAGGTTTTTCAAAAGTGAGCATAACATCTAATAGGAAAATTACTTGGTTCTTACAATTTAAACCTATTCAACCATATAAATAAACTAAATTCAAATTTCTTACCTTTAACTTGTCTTCTTTGGCTCTATGGTTCTTTAGGAGCATATGAAACTCATTGGTTAACCGAATACATTATTCAATGTTGTCAGGAGAAACAAAATCTAGCGCCACCTTTATACAAGACTGGAAAAAGGGAAAAAATACGGAGTTTAATGAATTAATAGTGTAAGCTGAAATATAAAAGACACACCTACACACAAGATATTTGGTGGCCAAAGGATTACTTGTCTACCGCTCACTTGATGAGGACATCCAGCAAGAAAGAAAGCTGCCTCACTAAGGTTTTGCTCAAATGTCCAAGGTTCCACACCCGCTTTGCACACCAAAAGATAACCATATTGATACCGTATGAATGATGGAATATTGGACTGCTGACCAATCCACAAATAGAATACTCTTACCAAATTCCTCTTTCAATTGTTTCTTATGTCTCTCATTTAAGAAAAGAGTCTGATCATGAATGGGATGAAGGACCTGAGAACAGCAAACTCTGATTTTTCACTTCCAGAACAATTCCAGCTGCAAAACAGAGAAGTCGAACTCTGGTTAGTGAAAATATTGAAACTATTTTGTAAAAGAAATGTGACCTAGAAAGAATATTGAAACTATGAGCAATACTAAATGTGATCAGTGTGACTAGTCAAAATATAAAAGAAAATGAAAGGTAGCTTTTGCTGCTCCCTCTTCTTTCTGTTTCAGTTCTTGCATGGAATTTACATTTTTTCTATTTATAACTAGCCAAGGTACGTGATGCTTTGCATATCCACATAGACGCTTGCTAAAGACAATTGCTTCACAACCTCTTTTACTTTCCTCAATTTCCTAGAATAATTTTTCCCAAGCTAACCCATCTTCACATAGCATAGGCTGCAACCAGGTAATGCTAAGGCTGCAAATTGGTTTTCTATTACCATTTGGTTCTTATGGATGATGGAAAATAGATGGCTTTTGACAAGAAAAACAAGGAGAAGGATGAACTCTGAGTCTCATCCCTTTTGTATCAATCCCTACTTCTCCATGAATTTCTAGCTATTTATGCTGTTCCTATGGGAGTTTGACAAGGCTAATAAAAAAAGTATTACATAAAACTAAGACGAATTATTAAGCAGCTCTGAATTTAAAGCAATTAAGATTAGGCAAATTAACCATGCCTGTTTTGATCCTGATTTTGTTAAACAGCTCTGAATTATTAAGATGAGTCAACAATAAAGTATGACACAAACACTCATAAAACAAAGACGAATAAATTAAAAATATAAAATTAAAGAGAAGACAAACGAAGTTGATGCCCCCTTAATTTGGGAATCTCTTTACATGGTTATCAGTAGGCGACAAGGAAAAAGCTGGGCTGCACATGGTTTTACCACGGATATTGAATGATAACAGACATATGTACATCTAACAAAATTTTCTTCTCACTTTTTTGCTAAACAATCACAATTTTAACATATGCACATCTAACAGAATTTTCATGTCACGTTTTTGCTAAACAATCACAATTTTAACATATGCACGTCTAACAAAATTTTCATGGCACCAAGCTAGCTGCTTATGGATGTTTAACATATTCATGCCAAGGGTCATATGGCTCCAATTAGATTACAGTATGGCGATTGAAAATAAAATTTGTCAAGGGGTATTATTTGCTATCGACGCAGGAATACAGATTTAGTTTTCAAATGCTACACCAAAATAATTATGTTCGAGAAAACACAAGCTCCAATTTGAATATTGTTATTAAATTGATAAGAACATACATCTGAAATAGAAAAAAAGAATAAGATACTTAAAAGATCACATATAGGTTTATTCCATAAAAGTTTTCTTTTTCCTACTGTGTTCACATTGGGACTAAATTTGTGTGCTTTGCATGATATTTTAAATATTTATGCAACTCTTTCGATTGCAGAGTGAAAGACGGCAATAAATACAAATTTTAAAAGCATGAGAACTACAAGGCTTTCTAGCTTTTGTACCTTAAAGCTTGGAGTCTGCTATCTTACCATCCAATGCAACTGTTTTCTAGCCCTTTGTTCAGCTTTCCCCGCCATGGCAGGCCTGGACGCCGACCTTCCCTAGCCAAAGCTCCCTCCGGTGCAGCCGAGAACCCTCTCCTGGATATGGGAAGGCCATCAGAAACAGAAGCAGCAAAGAGTAGCGGCTGCTGTGTCTGTATTTTAAAAAGCCAATACTGATTCCATTTGGCACAGAAGAAAAAGTTTTGAATGGCTCAGGGAATAAATAAACTAAATTCAACATCGATTACAAAAATTCATTTGAAAAAAACCTCCAAAGAAGAAGATATAATCAACAAATATGAAAATAAATAGATAAATGCATCAAAATCAAAATATCATGAGGAACTTCCTCAATTACCTGAAACGTTGAGAGAGAAGAATTTAGGTTGAAAGACAGAGATTTGGAGAGGATACGCACCGGGTTTTTACTTTATATATTGAATTTTATAGGATAGTGGCATATCTAAAAAATTAGAATATTTTTTTATTTTTTATTATATATATATATATATATTTAATTTTACAAAATAGCGGCGTTTTTAAGAAACGCCGTTAAATCATAAATTTCTATTAAAATTAACAGCATTTTAACTAAAAATATCCCTACATTATTTATATTTTTTTAAAAAATATTTAAAATATTTATTTTTTATTTTATATATTTAATTTTTGAGATAGCACATTTTTAAAAAAAAATATCAATATTTGTTAAACTTAACGACGTTTTGTCCCAAAAATGTCACTATATATGAAATTTAGCGATGTTTTACCTAAAAACCGCTGCTATCTATCAAAATACATGGACAGTAACAACATTTTTGTCGAAAAGCGACTAAATGAATGCCACGAAAAACTAATTTTGCTATAGTGAGGGAGGAGTGTTTTACTTTCTCTCCTATTTTCCCTCACTTTTGCATTATTTAGAATGTTGAATTTCGGATATAGAAAAAATATGGACAATCAAATTGGAGAATGTAATTACAAAAAGTAAGATTCTAACCAATATTCTTACTTTCTACCAACCAAATGTCCCCTTAAAGTTAAGCTAGTTGTGCTATCCGTTATGAATTGAGTGATGTGAAACATCTATTATGGATAATGCTCAAAGAAATGTAGTAATATTGCCACCATAAAAAATTACATCGTATTCTCTTTGTATATAATTGTAAAAAAAAAAAAAAACCTCGAACAAATTAACAATCTTATATTCATATACTAAATGAGAAACAATAATATATATTAATATTATAGCCATATAGGTTTAAAACCTAGGTAGCTTATTAGCATTTCATCTCATAAACCTTCCAAGGAGGAGTCTCTTTAGTCTTGATAATTGAAACTGACTTTTCTTCAAAACCTTATGGCTTACCAGAGAGCTCTTGCTCTTCACAGAACCGTTCTCATCCACCGTGTTCATTTTGGAACAAAGATCTCTAATCGTTTCTCTTTTCTCATCATTTCTCCTTATCAACTCAGCCTGGTGGCTTAAATTATCCTCTACCAGTTCTGACACCTTGAACCTCAGTTCACTCCACATCTTCTCATTTTCCAACATGGCCGCTCGAGAACCATCACTTGTATTTCGCTGGAATGCAATGCCATTGATCTCTTGTTTTTCTTCATCTGGTGTAAACTCATCAGCTTGCCCATTTGAGGAATCATCCTCCAAAACAGTCTCATGATCTGGATCTCCGGCAGTAGATTTCGAATGGAAATTAGAATCCTTACCTTCAGCATAGTTTTGCTGTCCTTGGACTTGGTTGATAGACCTTGATAAAGACAATAGTCTTGGATGAGAATCATTGTTGACTTCGGATCTCAGCTGGTCATACTTGTTAGCTAACGAGCGGTAGGATTTGTGCAAGTCTTCAACCATTTGGATGAGCTCGGGTCTCTTTTGATAGTACATTTCAGCCCTCTTAGCGAATGAATCTCCATCGTCTTGCACGATAATGCTAAGAATGGCATTTATCTTGATTTCCAAATCTGCATAAAGGATTTACAAACATAATTACTAGTAATAAGTTATAATTAAAACTTATTATAATCGCAACAGCTCATCATATGCCACGAACGAAAATATTGTACAGCAATAAAACTTAAAATAAATCAGGCTAAAACTGCTCCACAGTAGTGCATGCATATGATCAAAACCAACTTTGCCATTCAGAAAGAATTAAGGCTTTGAATGGCAAAGAAAACTAGTATATAATCACAATCTGGAAATTTTAAATATTACCATTGGAGGCAGTGATATTAATGTATTCCATTGAATCTATCGCCACTGAAAACTGCACAATGTTATCTTGTAGATGACCTGAGCCAAGAATAAAAGCAGAAGAACTATGGCCTATGGGGCAAAAAACCCCACAAAATTGAAGACAAATTCATTTCAAATGCGTATAACTAAAGTAAAATTTTATTTTCCTTTCTGTGTGAGCGAAGGAATATTATTGAGCTTGTGTCTCATTGAAGCAAATACTGGAAGGACCAGCCACCGCTAGATTTGTCAGCATGTATGGGCCCAAGACTAACCGTATCCCTATTAAGTTTGCTTATGAATTAGCTCCCGTTTGATGAAGAAAACTCAACTCTAACTATTGTGGAAGGATTATTGATTCGGATCAACAGATTACTACCCTAATTTCAGAACGAACAACATATGTTATAATATAAATGGACAGGAAGCGGCCAAGTTGAGATATAAATGATTGGGTGCAGCTAGCAGTGCAGCATGATTACGACATTGTAACTTGTAAGGATATACTAACAAGAAGTTAATCAATGCAAACCGACATTAGAGTGAATTTGTATGCATTTAGTCGATAGAGAAACCTGAAAGATTATTTTGACGCCATCGAGATTGCTGACGGTAAACTTGGCCGTCCACCCAAAAAGAAAAAGCAGCAGCAGCCTGGTCTTTTTGCTCTTCTTTGTCCATGTAAGGGATCAGCCAACCAAACCAATTGTAGCTATGACAACCCTTTTATAGTTTTTGTTGGATTACTATGACTGCCGAATCCGTATTAACTTGTCTATTATTACTACCAAAATTTGCAAATCCTATTAGGAAACTGATAAAACGCTGCTTAATGGGAAATTTTAATTAATTACAATTAATTTTTTACGAAATTAATTTGAAATTGATAAATATCTATTGTTAGGACACAATTGTAGTTATCTATTCAAGGGTCTTTTTGTTAAAATTTTGAAATCGAAATTTTAAGATCTTAATTGTAAGATTTTTCAACAAGAAGAAAATTGAGAGAGGAAAGGCTTGAAGCCATTTGTTGTATTTTGCAGTATTTATAGTACAAAGTAAGCTAATATGATAAACAATCTAAATAAAAGATAAAATATGATAAACAATCTAAATAAAAGATAAATACACAAGATAAATATATAACATGATAGGGATATTCAAAATCTATTGACAAAGGATAAGCAATGGTAGAGTGATATTTGTTGCCTTGTCTACTATAGAGGCCGAGTATATTGCAGCAACCGAAGCAGGCAAAGAAATGCTTTGGATGAAGAGATTTCTTCTTGAATTGGAATTAAGTCAAAAAAAGTATGTGGTATTTTGTGACAGCTAGAGTGCGTTGGATTTGAGTAGGAACACTATGTACCATGCCAGAACAAAGCACATTGATGTACGGTACCATTGGTTGCACTCAGTGATTGACAAGTAATAGATGCAGTTGAAGAAGATTCACACAGATAAGAATATAGCTGATATGTTGACGAAGACATTTCCCAGAGATAAACTTGAGTTATGCAGTGACTTGGCCGGGATGAACACTTTGGCCAAGGTGAATTCTAAGTGACAGGTCGTGGTGATGGATCTCCTCCTAATAGGGCTGGAGGGAGAGATTGTTAGATGTGTGGGGTCTAGCCCACATTAGTTATGAGAGTCCTACTTGGAGTCAGTTAGGGATTTGTTTTTTCTCTATATAAAGTGTTGCATAAATAATTTGAAAAAATAGAGTGAGAGAAGTTTTTCTTTGGTGAGAGGTGACACAAGGGAGAAAAAGTAAGCTTTAAGCTTGTGATATTTTTCTTGTTCCATAGAGAGAGCAAGGGGATAGATAAGCTTGTATAACAATTGGGTATTCTTTGGGCTTGGTGAATCCAAAGAGGTAAACTTTATTGTTTTAAGGCCAATTGTTGGAAGCTTGAACTTTGGGCAAAAAGCTTAGGGTAATGAAACTTTGTAATTTGCTTATTTCTCATAATGGATTTTTATTCGGTTTGCCCCATGGTTTTTCTCTTACATTGGAGAGTTTTTCACATTAAATTTTGGTGTCGTTTTATTTACGTTTTATTACCTGCGTATTATTTATGGCTTGGTAGCTTGATTTATTATTAATTCTGGCTTGGGATATTGCTGTTGATTGTTGTAGGTATTGTTATTGTGACATTGCTTCCACGTATTTGTCATTTGAGGCCCAACAATATTGATAATCTTGATTTCTTGAAATTTTCAAATTTCCATTTGCTTTAATACGCTCCCACAACATGGTGTAATCATTGGAGACACCAATCTTGGGTAGGAGATAGTAAAAAGGAGCTTTAGAAAGGGTTTCTGTGAGTGCATCTTCAAGTTGACTAGCTGAAGAGATAAGTTTAACTTGAAGCAAGCATTGATTAACGATCTCTCTAACAAAGTAATCTAAAGATAGATGTTTCATCCTGGTGTGAAAAACTGGATTTGCACAAGTATAAGTTGCTCTAAGATTGTCACGTAACACGGTTGGAATGGAGGACTGTGGAACTTTTAGTAAGGATTGAATCCAAGTGAGTTATGATATAGTGGTAGCAATAGCTTTAAATTCTGCTTCAACGGATGAACGAGCTACTATTTTTTTGTTTCTTTGAACTCTAAAAAACAATAGTACCTCTTAGATAAATAGTATACGGTGGAGTATAGGTGCGATCTTCATGATTGCCACCCCAGTCAAAGTCAGAGAATGCAACCATGAAACAATGTCTGTTTAAGATATCTTAGAACACATTTCAAGGTGTTAACAGTAATGTGCTATAAAATTGCAGCAAATCTTTGTATTTGTGAATGTCCTGAAATTTATGACTAAAAGAGTATGAACACTTGACTAGAATTGTTGGATTATGCCCTTAGAACGAAGCTAGCAATTCGGTTATAAGGAATCAAAAACGCTCTTTAAGGCTTCTGATCGTGAGACGTTCAAGAGTCGTGAGATCCGTTCGTGTGGATACCATAGAGGCAGGAACGAAAAGTTGTTGCTTGTGACTCGACCAACGACAGAAAATCAGAGAAAACGTTAGGTAAAATCTCGAAACCCTAATCAGCCAACTCTCCGAATCGATCCTGGTGGAAGCCGAATGATTTAAATTTCGCTGCGTGTTTGTTTCGGTTTCCTTCACTGGCATCAGAGCCAGATTCGGAGTCCCTGATTTGTTTTGATAAGAGCATGATCTCTAGTTACTTTCTGTTTATGATTACATGCAATCGGTTTAATGAAATTAATACGTATTAGAATGTATATGATATATTCAGAGGCTAGAAATCGAATTGTTGAAATTATATATATGATATATATCAATTTCGATTCAACTTATATGTGAGATATAATCTGTGATGCGAATTATTAATGGCGGTTTCTGTTCTGCATAAACGTTATGGAAGAAACAGAATAATGTCGAAAGTGTATAAAGATTGAAACACTTTTAGAAAAGAGTTCTGATGTGACTAAAATTATAATCAGTATGAGATACTGACTGGAACATTCTGATAAGATTAGGACACTTCCGGATAAATGGCGTTGGCAATGTCAATACTGTTGACCTTTTTTTTTTCGGGGGCTCCGCCCCCAAACCCCCGCAAGGGGCGCTGCTCCTTGACCCCGCCCACTTACCGGCCAGCGGGACCGCCACCCAGGGGCTGTCGCCCCTAGGAACCCCGCAGTCAGGGTCATAATTCTTTTCAAATATGCCTCATTAATAAAACTAAAAGTTGAAATTGCATTACACTTGTTTGTATAACACGGTGGTTGTTGTTTGAGCATGGTGCATAGTTATAGCCCTAGCCCAATATGATTGTATTTTTTATGGTTGTAAATTTTAATAAATACGACCTGCGTGTTGTGCCTTGTTCTTGAAATTCTAGTTGTACATTCTTTTCTCATCTTACTCCCCTCGAATGTAACTCGAGGTTTCTCTTAAACTATGTAATTGTAACGTAGTATAGGGTTAGAATTTAGCTAAGTATGAGTTGATGGTGATCAACACTAATGGAGCTGACAACCATGCAAAGGATGACCAAAGAGGCACTTGGAGAAGATGCTATTACCCTTAGGTTAACCCTTAAGGTTTCTTATTGGCTTGGGAAATCCATTTAGTTTGGGCTATAACTGTGTCACGTTTCTTTTATTGCTTAATTACATGAGATGCATGGTTTATTTTGTACGTTTATGATATGAAAATCATATGATAATTTTAGAAAAGTATTTGTATTACTACCTACACTCTACAATATCAGTCCTTACAAGGATAGCTCACCCCTTTGAATAAGAGAATTTTCAGTGAATGGGTGAAGAACACAAAGAAATCTCACAAAATGGAGTTACAATGAAGATTTTCAGATTTGAGTTTTCTCTCTTGAAGCTTGAATACTTTTGAATGCTTGTTCTACCTCCAAACTTCATAAATGCCTCTATTTATAGTCCACCAAACGTCTGGAACAGTTGGTGAAGTATTTAATGCATTTCTTCCCGTTGAAACCCTCAAAAACTAGCCGTTGGAGTCAGATTTTGAGCGAAGGGATCGATCCCTTTTCTCCAGAATTCATTCCTAGCCTTTTCCGGGTCTTTTCCAAGTAGTCTGCCATTGAGGGATCGATCCCTTTCCCGGGGGGATCAATCCCTTTTCTCCAGAATGCTTTCCAAACTTCTCCTGGGTGGCTTCTGAAGCATTCTGCCTTTTTGAGATTGATCCCTCTACAGTAGGGATCGATCCCTTTTGTCCAGTAGGCTTTCCTGCACTTAATTTGCTGTATAGTTTATGGCCTTTATGATTCTAAGTCAGTTAAACAACTTTCTAACACTTTTCTAAGAGTATTTACTGACTTTTTTCAATTGAAATCTCAATCCAAGACTTTGTTAAAATAATTTCTATCATTGAGTTCATTCAAAGCAAATTTACTTAGAGAAAAATCATTTTTAAGCTTACTTGAGTTTTGTCATTTCAAAATACTTGTCAAATTAAAGCTAACAAAGAGATTTACAAAGAACGTATACCTTAAAGGCAATGAAGCGGATTCAAAGAACGGTGGCCAGTACCAAGCTTAGATACCGCCTCTGATGCCCACTTAGCAGCTCGCATGGCAGATGTTAACTTCAATAGTCTGAAAAGAGATGAAATTTAGTGGAGTGAGCAAAACCACGGCTCAGTAAGATAGTAATATAAATGCAGGAGTAGAATTATACTGTCTTAACTGCAATGCTTAAAACCTGCAAGTTTGCAATTACAGTTCACCTTTTTCATTAATAACATCTCATTATCTCAATTCATGTCATCTTTCATCACTCAGACTTTTAGATAAATCAATAATCACTTTCAATCTTCTTATCCTTATACCACGATGCATCGCACAACAATGCATCGTGTATCATGTTTAATTGAGATATCCTATCAAGTCATCGCACAACAATATGTCGTGTCCAATTTGAATATCATATACTATTAGTCCATATTCTCATCAATCTCATAGTACATCATGTCCAATTGAGATATCGTATCAATCACTTTTCATTTCATAATCATACTTCCGTATTCTATCATCTCATATCACTTTCCATATGGAAAATCATGATCACGGTGGTACGAAGTCATAATTCTCTTCGTATATATTCTATATTCATGTATCATATCATATCATGACATCATGTAGATGAAATATCGATACCACCGAGTCATGATACTCCTCATATACTCTTCAAATTTTTGTACCATATAAGGTCATGACATATCTTATGTAAATAGCATACTATTATGTCATGATTTAGTAGGCAGCTCATGTAAACTTCACTGTATAAACAGCTATCATTTTAAATCATATCATATATACTTTAGAACATGCTCAACATATAAATTTTCAATTCGTTTCATATTTGCTTTTAAGACATGATCGGTGCATGTACAATTGCAAATCATATATTCATTTTTAGAGTATGTCTAAAACATGTGCAGTTTCAAAATATTTTTCATATGCTGTAAGTCATATCAGGTCTAGAGTTCATATCAAATCAAACTATACTCTAGACCGCATATCATGACATGTTCGACACAAAATCAAATATAAATCATATAAGTATCGAAATCATTTCTCATGTACTTTTAAAACATGTTTAAAACATGTACAGTTTCAAAACATATTTCATATTCATCTCAAGTATGTTTCATGTACAATATAAATCATGTCAAGTCTAGAGTTCATATCAATAAAATCATACTCTAGACTTCATATCATATCAGTTTGAGACTAGGCTAAATCCCTAATACTCTATCAATAAAGACTTAAATCACTGTAGCTAGCAGTGAAGATCATGTCATCGTCCCCTGGAAACCAACTAGGGCGCTACCTATGGCCATAGACCTCATCTCTTTCAGCCCCACTGATCAGGCGTGACTGATACCTGTCCACGACTATTGTCGGACAAGCATCTCTACCTAATGAGTAATCTCCAATTAGGCTGTTTTCACTATGCTTTATTGAGTTTTAATTCTTTTAGGGTGCCTACAGTCTCATAAAACATTCAAATCTTTAACTTTTCATGTCAAATCATGTAAAATATATGGTAAGATTCTTTAAGAGATTTCATGTATAAAAATATTTATGTACCATATGCTTTCTTTTTAAAATTAATCTATACTTTATAGCATTCATATAAATGTTGTTATAACATCTCTAGTGGTAGCAAGTCATGCTTAAAGGTAATGCTATAAAACCTTTTCAGTATGCAACTTTGGTACTATTTTCAAATATCGATATAAGCGATATTTTCGTCTAATACAGTAAAGCAATTCATCTCAATTTATCACCATCAATTATTCGGTTTCAAAACTTTGTTTTTGTCTAATCAATAAATCAATATGCAAATCATTCAATATTCATTTCATTTGGTATTCAATTTGCTTAGTATTCAATTATTCAGTGATCAAATCCCTTGGTATTCAAACCATTCGGTATCTAATAACCTTTCTCAATAGTTATCAACTATAACAATTCATTTGTACATTTCATTATCGATACTAGAACCACATCATTAGTATGAATCCTTTTAGTATCTATGAGCATTTAAATACCATGTTTATATATAGCCATCAAGATGCTGAAATTATGCAATACAAATATCCTCATTCAATATCTATTCCAAAGTCGACATCGAGGATAATAGAACCGCAAGATCAATAGTAACTTATCAAATCCATTTATGGTTTGACCTATTGGCACACATTCAAAATTTTCGACTTGAGGTTCAATTTCATTCACTATCATAAAATCATATCACAATCCTCAATTCACTTTTCATATGGCCTGTAGAATGTAATAGCATGTTAGAATTATCTATAAGACATCATTCTTTTCAATTTTTGGTTGGCAATTGTTTCACTTAAACGTATTTGCCAATTTCCACTATCAACAGTTTTTCAATCATTTAAGTCACCTTGCGACTATCTATGTTATTGCGAAAATCTTAGTTCACATCTATTTAATATCGTTATGTACAGGGATATTTTTATGTAGACGTATGTTCTATCAAATGTCCATAAGATATCACAATCTACTTCTTATCATCATCATCTCAATCATACCACTAAGATGGGCCATTCATCATGTACTCCAAATTTCTCCAAGTCACTCAAATGTGAGTAAATATTTTTCGAGACCTATTGCAAGGTTATAATCAAATCCATATAATCACATGTGTGACGCCCATTTATTTGAATCTATCAATTTTGAAATCATCACTCGATTGATAATTTCGCAATTCAGTCATTCGACCATCTAATTTACAACTTCAATTTTCTCTTTTAAGTTATATCATATAATCATCGTTACTTTTATCCGTGATCCGCCTAGTAGATATTCCACCTCAATCTCAACTGGATCACCACTTTGTGATATCAAGATAATTTGATTTATCGATTCTATAAGGCATAAACAATATAATTTATCACGTTATCATGCTCAACGATCTACCTTCTCATCAATTTCAATATCCAATTCTTCGGCAATACAATAAAGTCCTTTCAATACTTATTTTTCGATAATTCTTTCCAAGATTCCATTTATATGAGAAACTTAATCTTTTTTCTCAAACATTTTTCTAAAAATTTCGGCATCATAACTGTTTAATTTTTACTAAACCTCCTGTAAGGAAAACACAATTATAACCACAACCGTTGATTCTAACAATTATCTCTTACTAAGACCCCCACCATCAGTTGTGGGTCCTCTTAGCATTTAACAGTCATTTCAATAATCATTCATCATCAGAATCAAAATTCCAAAACATACAATATAATATTACCACTACTTTATAAAAGTATCTTATCTATTCACCAAAGCTTAGCATGTTTCTGAGCCTAGTCGAACTACACCACTAGCCTCATTTTCATGCTACCACAATTTAATACACATATATTCACTTATAAATAAATTTAATAAATTCTATAAATTTCTACGGAATATAGCAAAAGCTTTAAATTCCTTACCATTCTTTTCTTTTCTTTCCTTCCTTTTCTTCTCTTTCTTCTTCCTTCTTCTTTTTTTTCCTTTCCTTCTTTCTTTCTTTTCTTTCCTTCTTTCTTCTCTTTCTTCTCCTTCTCTTTCCTTTCTTTCTTTTTCTTCTCTTTCTTTTTCCTTTCTTTTCTTTTCTTTTTCTTTTCTTTTTTTTCCTTTCTGGTCTGAACCGGTTTGGACCGGTTCGGTCTCATCTGTCGGCTCATCCGGTTCGGCCACCGTCGGTCCTCCTTCCCGCCGGTTCGGGCCTCCCACAGCTTGCTGAAGTTGCGGGGACGCCAGATCTGGCCTCCGTTTCTCCCCCTTATTGGCGATGGCACTGGATCTGGAGACTTCACGTTCGGCCTCTTCCTCCCTTCTTTCCTCCTTCCTTTTTCGTTTTCTTCCTCGTCGCCGGTCACCTTCACCTTGGTCGACCTTTGCTGGTGTCGAAGGCAGCGGTGGCGGTGCCTGAATCGGCTGGCACCACCGTTCCCCCTTTCTCTTTTCCTCTGGTTTTCTTTTCTATTTCTGCTCGTTTCTTCTCTTCTTTCCGTCGCCGACTTCCTGCCTTCACCTCACCGGCTTCGTCTCCTCCCCTCCTCTCTCTTCTCACCGCCGACGGTGGTCGGCATTTCCTTGGAGGCTCTCCTCTGTTACAAATAGAGGAGGAAAAATGGGAGGGAATTGGGATACCCGATTCCCGCCCCCCCTTTTCTTTCCTTTTTTTTAAATTATATTTATAAATAAATATTTATAAACATAATTATTAATTAATAGTAATATATATACACATTTTTATTTCTTAAATTTTGGATTTCTTAATATCCAAAATTATTCAAAATAATTTCCTCAACTTCATCACTTCATCAGTTTTCGGGAATTCCAACAATTTTCCTATCTCCTAAATAAATTTATTTATTTACTTTCGCTTATTTATTTGCATAAAATTATATTCCCAAGTAATTTAATACCAAAAATGGAAAAATTCTCAGTTATCACATCCTCTCCATCTTAAGAAATTCGGTCCTCCGAATTGAACTTAAGTAAAAACTGGTACTGTTCCATATACTTATAATTCTTGACCTTTATATCATCCTTTAAATAATTCTGCCAATATACTTTTAATATCAAATCACTTTTAGATCATTACATATCATTTTTCACCATATAATTATACTCCCTAAAATTTCTTATTACTTGGGAGTTATCAATTTCCACTCTTTTTTTACATAATAGCCGTTTCACACTATTTATCATTTGTTTCTCTCATTTGGTGCCTAGTCGATATAATTTGATAATCATTATTTACTTGAATTAATCAATAGTATGTAATTGTCCTAGTCGCTTTCAAATGTGATGCATCCGTTCTTACAACACATCTCCGAGCGTTTCCATACTACGCTAAGATATTTACATCAGTACGAAGCGTGCTATCAGTAAATTTGGAAATCTCAAAGTCTTTTGCTATTTCTCATAAGCATATGGCAACTCAGAGATTTCCATCACATGTATGCTCACTGAAACTTCACATATGTGAAGGAAACCGAAACAAACATGCAGCGGAATTTAAATCATTCGGTCTCCACCAAGATCGATTCTAAGAGTTGCCTGATTAGGGTTTCGAGATTTTACCTAACGTTTTCTCTGATTTCTATCGTTGGTCGAGTCATAAGCAATAACTTTTCGTTCCTGCCTCTACGGTATCCACACGAACGGATCTCACAACTCTTGAACGTCTCACGATCAGAAGCCTTAAAGAACGTTTTTGATTCTTATAATCGATTTGCTAGCTTCGATTAAAAGAATATTGTTTTGTTTTTAATTGTGCGACTCTGTTTTAGAAAAACATCCTTTTATAAGCAGTTAATTTTACCCTAAAATTTACTGCCAAATAGAACTCTAATCCTACTTAGAATAGGATTAACTATATCCTTAATCCAATTCAGAATAGGATTAGATATATCCTTAATCTAATTCAGAATAGGAATAATTAAGCTCCTCATTGATCCGTTATAAGTGTGCGACCCAATAGGTTCTCAAAACAATGGCAATGACAAAATTGTCACAGGCAATGGGCGGTATCTAGCAACACATCATTGCTACCCATGTAACGAGAATGTCAATGACTCGACATAACCTTACTCGTGATAGATGTTACCGTGTAGTCTAATCCCTTTATCCTTTGATGTCTTGATTAGACACAAGTCATGGAATGTGTCACACTTGTATAGTCTAATCAGCGTTTCTTGATTCCTGAGTAGACTAATTAAACAAATAAAATCAATATCTCATATTGACTTATTCGAGCATGGCCATGCATTTTTAGTCTCACTCTATCAAAGGGCCCAAGACATCACTCTTGTTATATAAGAGGGATAAATCCTATCTTGATCACTCAACATCCCTCTACATAGATCAAGGTATACCCAATTACTACCTTTATAGTCCATCCTGTTACGAATGACATCTAGCAGCATTAAATTAAGCAATTCTCTATGTTGGGATCTCTGATGATCTCAAGTCAAAGGATCACATACACCATCATCACTATGAGAATCGCTTATGACACTCATATAACAATCCATGTAGCGTTCTCATGGAGGGTCGATCCAGTACATAGTTCTCTAACATGTACCTATGTGATGACTTGATATCCTATATCTATGACAATGGTCATCAGTCAACCACATACTAGTCTTATCGTATCATTGTTATCCTTGTTCACAATAATACTTGACTAGGGATATTTTAAGAATAGTGTATTATTACTATTCTAAGGACATTATCATATAAGATTATATTACGCAGTTATAAGACAAATATAATAATGAACTATAAATAAAAATGTCATGATACATAAAAATGCCAAAGTCAATCATCTAATGAATGGTTCTAAGGGCATAATCCAACAATATGTTCTCATCATTCCAAAATCATGCTCCGACTATGGCACTAGAGAAATTTAAGAGCCTGATAATGGAAAGTGATTCCATTCAAACAATCAATCTTTAATCACTTCCATATCATTATATCTCTTCTAGACTCTTCATTGTTATCCCCAATACTCATTTTCATATTTATTTCATCAAGGTTGCACCTCATTGCAGACTTTACTGTTAATCATCTCTGGCCATAAATGCAACATTTATTAATCATTTTCTCTCTATATCTCTTTTCATGTAGTATTCTTATTACATCTTCTATTTCTTTGGTATACTCGATATCACTTAAGTTTTAGAATATACTTGAACATGAAATCTTTTCTTAATTTAGATTCCATAGGTGACTAATAAAATCATCAATTTTGTCACCATGTTATCCATACAATTTCACTATTCTGAGGTGTGTATATATATATATATATATCATTTTTTTTACATAGCTGGTAGTAAATCATATAATTCATCTATTTACTCTTTTGAGTATCATCATATTTCATCTGTCGAGTTTGACTCGATCTTACATCTAACCATAATCATGTGATAACTAAGTGAAATCACTTTCAGTCTTAAATTCGAGAACTGCTTCATATTCGTGTTTTCTTATAATTCAAAATCATAATTTCAATTCCCAATAGTCCTCATAATTAAGATGGGATTGTACTTTCAATCAAGCCATATACTTTGGTTCCATTAGTTTCGCTGGCGTAATGCCACAAGTTTGGGTGACCTTATAAGACAAAACCCTTAGATTAAGTTCATTCTATAGCTCGAGTTCCAAATCATCACATGACCTATCCTAGGCCAACTATGTTAGGTCACTCCAGTGGCGATTCTTTTACCTCTTTTAATCCTTCTCAATTTACATATCGATCATCTCCAATACGATCATTTCATTATCTTCAAAATATAAAATGCCTCAATCAATCATTCTTGATCATTCAATATCTTATTCCTTTAAGGTGTTACACAATACTTTTATACAGTATCGATATTATTCATTAATGATCCCCAGTCCGTTTCAATAGGCTGTTGATTGGCATCCGTTATGTCGAGGCCCAGCTCGTTTCCATAGGCCGTCAACTGGTATCACCCATACTAATAGCTGACTAATCTTGGTATAGATTGAAAATCAACAAGTTTACATGTAGACACTACACAGTACGTGGGATGTAACACTATAATAGTTTCAACTACACTGACACGTACTAGACAAATCGTGCTCTGATACTATTAAATCTGTCACGACCCAAAGGCCGCGATTTTCACTTATTAGTCATACTTTTTCTCTCATTACAAATTTCTGGACTAAATTTTTCTTTTTCATTTTAAGGTTTGTATTCGGTGTCAGTGTAGTTACTACTCTAATTTCACTGATTCTTTATACAATAATTTACCACACTTCTATGTTACATCTCGACTCGTTGAACAAAATACGTACTGTGTATTAATTAAAATCTGTACATGTAAACAAGAGATTTACAAAGAACGTATACCTTAAATGCAATGAAACGGATTCAAAGAACGGTGGCCAGTACCAAGCTTAGATACCGCCTTCGATGCCTACTTAGCGGCTCGCATGATAGATGTTAACTTCAGTAGTCTGAAAAGAGATGAAATTTAGCGGGGTGAGCAAAACCACGGTTCAGTAAGATTCTAATATAAATGCAGGAGTAGAATTATACTGTCTTAACCGCAATGCTTAAAACCTGCAAGTTTGCAATTACAGTTCACCTTTTTCATCGATAACATCTCATTATCTCAATTCATGTCATCTGTCTATCACTCAGACTTCTAGATAAATCAATAATCACTTTCAATCTTCTTATCCTTAAACCATGATGCATTGCACAACAATGCATCGTGTATCATGTTTAATTGAGATATCCTATCAAGTCATCGCACAACAATATGTCGTGTCCAATTTGAATATCAGATACTATTAGTCCATATTCTCATCAATCTCATAGTACATCATGTCCAATTGAGATATCGTATCAATCACTTTTCGTTTCATAATCATACTTCTGTATTCTATCATCTCATATCACTTTCCATATGAAAAATCATGATCACGGTGGTACGAAGTCATAATTCTCTTCGTGTATATTCTATATTCATGTATCATATCATATCGTGACATCATATAGATGAAATATCGATACTACCGAGTCATGATACCCTTCATATACTCTTCAAATTTTTGTACCATATAAGGTCATGACATATCTTATGTAAATAGCATACTATTATGTCATGATTTAGTAGGCAGCTTATGTAAACTTCACTGTATAAACAGCTATTATTTCAAATCATATCATATATACTTTAGAACATGCTCAACATATAAATTTTCAATTCGTTTCATATTTACTTTTAAGACATGATTGGTGCATGTACAATTGCAAATCATATATTCATTTTTAGAGTATGTCTAAAACAGGTGCGGTTTCAAAATATTTTTCATATATTGTAAGTCATATCAGGTGTAGAGTTCATATCAAATCAAACTATACTCTAGACCGCATATCATGTCATGTTCGACACAAAATCATATATAAATCATATAAGTGTCGAAATCATATCTCATGTACTTTTAAAACATGTTTAAAACATGTACAGTTTCAAAGCATATTTCATATTCATCTCAAGTATGTTTCATGTATTGTATAAATCATGTCAAGTCTAGAGTTCGTATCAATAAAATCATACTCTAAACTTCATATTATATCAGTTTGAGACTAGGCTAAATCTCTAATACTCTATCAATAAAGACTTAAATCCCTGTAGCTAGCACTGAAGATCATGTCATCGTCCCTTGGAAACCAACTAGGGTGCTATCTATGGCCATAGACCTTATCTCTCTCAGCCCCACTGATCAGGCGTGACTGAGACCTGTCCACGACTATTGTCGGACAAGCATCTCTGCCTAATGAGTAATTTCCAATTAGGCGGTTTCCACTATGCTTTATTGAGTTTTAATTCTTTTAGGGTGCCTACAGTCTCATAAAACATTCAAATTTTTAACTTTTCATGTCAAATTATGTAAAATATATGGTAAGATTCTTTAAGAGATTTCATGTATAAAAATATTTATGTACCATATACTTTATTTTTAAAATTAATCTATACTTTATAGCATTCATATAAATGTTGTTATAACATCTCTAGTGGTAGCAAGTCATGCTTAAAGGTAATGCTATAAAACCTTTTCAGTATGCAACTTTGGTACTATTTTCAAATATTGATATAAGCAATATTTTCGTCTAATACAGTGAAGCAATTCATCTCAATTTATCACCATCAATTATTCGGTTTCAAAACTTTCTTTTTGTCTAATCAATAAATCTATATTCAAATCATTCAATATTCATTTCATTCGGTATTCAATTTGCTCAGCATTCAATTATTCAGTGATCAAATCACTTGGTATTCAAACCATCCGGTATCCAATAACCTTTCTCAATAGTTATCGACTATAATAGTTCATTTGTACATTTCATTATCGATACTAGAACCACATCATTAGTATGAATCCTTTTAGTATCTATGAGTATTTAAATACCATGTTTATATATAGCCATCAAGATACTGAAATTATGCGATACTGAAATTATGCAATACCAATATCCTCATTCGATATATATTCCAGAGTCGACGTCGAGGATCACAGAACCGCAAGATCAATAGTCACTTATCAAATCCATTTATGGTTTGACCTATTGGCACACATTCAAAATTTTCGACTTGAGGTTCAATTTCATTCACTATCATAAAATCATATCACAATCCTCAATTCACTTTTCATCTGGCCTGTAGAATGTAATAGCATGTTAGACTTATCTATAAGACATCATTCTTTTCAATTTTTGGTTGGCAATTTACTCACTTAAACAAATTTGCCATTTTCACTATTAACAGTGTTTCAATCATTTAAGTAGTCTTGCGACTATCTATGTTATTGCGAAAATCTCAGTTCACATCTATTTAATATCGATATGTACATGCATATTTTTATGTAGACGTATGTTCTATCAAATGTCCATAAGATATCACAATCTACTTCCTTATCATCATCATCTTAATCATACCACTAAGATGGGTCATTCATCATGTACTCCAAATTTCTCTAAGTCACTCAAATGTGAGTAAATATTTTTCGAGACCTATTGCAAGGTTATAGTCAAATCCATATAATCACATGTGTGACGCCCATTTATTTGAATCTATCAATTCTGAAATCATCACTCGATTGATAATTCCGCAATTCAGTCATTCGACCATCTAATTTACAACTTCAATTTTTTCTTTTAAGTTATATCATATAATCATCGTTACTTTTATCCGTGATCCGCCTAGTAGATATTTCACCTCAATCTCAACTTGATCACCACTTTGTGATATCAAGATAATTTGATTTATCGATTCTATAAGGTTTAAACAATATAATTTACATGTTATTGTGCTCAACGATCTACCTTCTCATCGATTTCAATATCCAATTCTCCAGCAATACAATAAAGTCCTTTCAATACTTATTTTTTGATAATTCTTTCCAAGATTCCATTTATATGAGAAACTTAATCTTTTTCCTCAAACATTTTCCTAAAAATTTCGGCAGCATAACTGCTTAATTTTTATTAAACCTCCTGTAAGGAAAACACAATTATAACCACAGCCGTTGATTCTCACAATTTCTTTATCTCTTACTAAGACTCCCACCATTAGTTGTGGGTCCTCTTAGCATTTAACAATCATTTCAATAATCATTCATCATCAGAATCAAAATTCCAAAACATACAATATAACACTACCACTACTTTATAAAAGTATCTTACCTATTCGCCAAAGCTTAGCGTGTTTCCAAGCCTAGCTGAACTCCACCACTAGCCTCATTTCCATGATACCACAATTTAATACACATATATTCACTTCGAAAGAAATTTAATAAATTCCATAAATTTCTTCGGAATATAGCAAAATCTTTAAATTCCTTACCATTCTTTTCTTTTCTTTACTTCCTTTTCTTCTCTTTCTTCTTCCTTCTTCTTTTTTTTCCTTTCCTTCTTTCTTCTCTTTCTTCTCCTTCTCTTTCCTTTCTTTTTCTTCTCTTTCTTTTTCCTTTCTTTTCTTTTCTTTTCTTTTTCTTTTCTTTTTTTTCCTTTCTGGTCTGAACGGTTCAGCCACCATCGGTCCTCCTTTCCGCCGGTTCGTGCCTCCCACAACTGGCCGAAGTTACGGGGATGCCGGATCTGGCCTCCGTTTCTCCCCCTTGTCGGCGATGGCGCCGGATCTGGAGGCTTCACGTTCGGCCTCTTCCTCCCTTCTTTCCTCTTTCCTTTTCTGTTTTCTTCCTTGCCGCCGGTCACCTTCACCTTGGTCGACCTTCACTGGCGTCGAAGGCAGCGGTGGCGTTGCCCGAATCGGCAGGCACCACCGTTCTCCCCTTTCTCTTTTCCTCTCTTTTTCATCTGGTTTTCTTTTCTGTTTTCGCTCGTTTCTTCTTTTCTTTCCGTCGTTAACTTCCTGCCTTCACGTTGCCAGCGTCGTCTCCTCCCCTCATCTCTCTTCTCACCACCAACGGTGGTCGGCATTTCCTTGGAGGCTCTCCTCTGTTACAAATAGAGGAGGAAAAATGGGAAGGAATCGGGATACCCGATTCCCGCCCCCTCTTTTCTTTCCTTTTTTTTAAATTATATTTATAAATAAATATTTATAAACATAATTATTAATTAATAATATATATAAAAATTTTTATTTCTTAAATTTTGGATTTCTTAATATCCAAAATTATTCAAAATAATTTCCTCAACTTCATCACTTCATCAGTTTTCGGGAATTCCAACAATTTTCCTATCTCCTAAATAAATTTATTTATTTACTTTCGCTTATTTATTTGCATAAAATTAAATTTCCAAGTAATTTAATACCAAAAATGAAAAAAATTCTCTGTTATCACACCTTTTTACCATCGACAGAAAAGCCTCCCATTTTTCATCCAAGTCGTGAGTTTCCATCAATCAATTTTTATAAATTTTCAATCTTCATTCAATCCTTAAGTTATAACTATCTCCTACTCACTTAGAATTTTTATCAACCATCTTCTACTCGTCTAACTAACACCAATCTCGTATAACCTATGCTTTGGCAGAACATCACCTTTTTCACGCCACTCAGCCATGTTTCACGCCACTTTGCTGGTTTCACATTTTTTTTATCATTCAATCCCAATTCAGATCAAGCTAGAGCTGGAAACACATGAAACATCACCAAAACTAAAGCTGGAAACACATGAAACATCATCAATCCTCACCTTCCACACCCTTGCCGAACAGGACAACATCAAACCAGCCTCCATAAGTTGCTTTCTATCCAAAAAATTTCAGCTTTAAACAGCTCTTGGGATGGGAATTAAGGTTGCTGAAGGAAGCTTGGGGTTTGGGTGCTTGCAAGAAAGGTTTTTCCATGGCCATTTTTGTGAAGACGGAGAATTTTCTAAATAAATATAAGGTATACGGAAAATTTAATTTGGACAAAGTGAAATCCAAATTAAATAAGAAATGAAAAGGAAAAAATTAAATTGGAAATAAGAAATGAAGGAGGAAATTTAATTTGGATAAATGGAAATCCAAATTAAACAAGAAAAATGAGAAAATAATTTTGGATATTTAGAAATCCAAAACTTAATAAGAAATAAAAATATTCTTACTTTGGATAAATATAAATATTATTTTGTGTTAAAAGTGTAAAAAGTATATATATATATATAAATATATATTTTGATACAAAATTTGTATTTAAATACATATTATGAATAGTGTATATATATAATTATGGTGTATAATAATTATATATATTATAGTTATTATTATTATATATAATAATAAATATAAAAAAAATTAAAAAAAAATAGGAAATGGGAATCGGGATATACCCGATTCCCTTGTTCCTTTCTCCTCTGTTAAAACAGAGGAGAAAATCCAAAGAGAGGTCGGCGCCGGCCGGCCGAGAGGAAGGAGAAGGGAGAGAGAGAGTGACGCCACCGGTGAACAGAGAAGGAAGAAGAGAAAAGCCAGCCAGCGACGAACGAAAAAAGGAAAGAAGGAAAACGGCGCGAAACAAAACGGAAAACCCGAGAGGAAAAAGGGAGAAAGGAAACCAACGATGCCGCCGATCTGGGCATCGCCACCACCACCCCGGCGTAGACGAAGGTGAACCGAAGGGAAGTAGACCACTGGCGGTGGAAGATAAAGGAGGGGGAAGGAAGAAAGAGAGAGGAAAGAGGCCGCCGCTGCCACCTCCAGATCCGGTGCCGTCACCGTTAGTAGAGAGGAAATGAGACCAGATTTGGCTTCAGCACCACCTCGGCTAGCTGTGGGAAGGCCGAATCGGAGGAGAACCGACCGGCGAGGGGCTGAACCGGCGAATGAGATCGAACCGGTCCGAACCGGTTCAGACCAGAAAAAAAAACAAAACAGAACAGAAAAAAGGGAAAAGAAAAAGAAAAGAAAGAAGAAAAGAAAGGAAAAGAAAAGGAGAAAGAAAAGAAGGAAGAAGAAGAAGAAAAAGAATTGGTAAGGAACCGAAAGACTTCATTTTTGTTCCCTTTGAATTTATGGAATTTATTAGAAATTTCGGATTATTTTCTAAATGAAGACATATGTCGATTTTTGATATTTTAGCAAAACGAAAATGAGACGAATGGTGGAGTTCGGCAAGGCTCGAAAATCGAAATGTACGCTAAGCTTGGCGAATGGGTAAGATACTTTTATAAAGCATTAGTAGCATTATATTGTATGTGGGATTTATGATCTTATATAATGCTCTGATGAAATGATTTTTAATGGAATTATGATTTTTTATATATGATGAATTGATTTAATTGATATTAAAAATACTAAGAGGACCCACAATTGATGGTGGGGGTCTTAGTAAGAGGTAAAAATTGGTGAGAATCAACGGCTGCAATTATAAATTGTATTTCCTTGCAGGAGGTTTAGAGGAAATTAGGCCGTTATGCTGCCGGAATTTCCACGAAAATATTTGAGGAAAAAGATTAAGTCTCTCACATAAATGGAATCTTGGAGATAATTATTGAAAATAAATATTGAAAGGATTTTATGGTATTACCGAAAATGTTTGATATTAAAATCGATGAGAAGATAGATCGTTGAAAACGATAATGTGGTGAATTACATGGTTTAAACCTTATAGAATCGATAAATCAAGTAATTTTAATATCACATATGGTATCAAGTTGAGATTGAGGTGGAATCATTAATTAGACGGATTACGGATAAAAGTGATGATAATTATATGATATAGCTTGGAAGAGAAGATCACAGTTGAAATTTCGATGGTCAAATGATTGGATTGTGAAGTTATTAACGGAGTAATGATTTACAGAATTTATCGAGTCCGGCTTCATGATTTTGAAATAATTCTGAATGTGATAATATGGACAAACTCGAGAGATCGAAATGGAGATTGAATTACGACACAATCCGATCAATTATGGATTCAAAGAAATGAGTGATAAATATGTTAAAAGATGATTGTGCTTATAACCTTAGAATAGATCTTGAATAATAAGATCGATAATTGCATAAGTTCGGATAAAATCATAAAGGCCACATGAAAATTGATTTGAGGATTTAGATACGATTTTGTGATAGTAAATGAAATTGAACCTCAAATCGGAAATGATGAACATGTATCAATAGATCAAATCATAGATGGATTTGATAAGTGACTATCGATTTTGTGATTCTGTTATCCTCGATGTCAATTCTGGAACAGATATTAAATGATGATATTATTATTTGCATAATTTCGGTAACTTGATGACTATTTAGAAACTGATGTTTAAATGCTTATAGAAACTTAGAGGATTCATACAAATGAAGTGATCCTAATATTGATGATGAGATGTATAAATGATTATTATAATAGTCAATAATTATCGAAAAATGATATTGAATACCGAATGGTTTGAATGCCAAATGATCTGGTTATTGAATAATTAGAGTAATCAGCAATCTGAATATTGAATGAAATGAATCTTGAATGATTTGAATACTGATTTACTGATGTGTCAAAAGGATAGTTTGAAATTGAATGATTGATGATGATAAAGTTAAATGAATTGTTTCACCGTATTAGATGAAGGTATTACTGATATGGACATTTGAAACTATTACCAAAATTATATACGGAAATGATTTCATAGCATCGCTTTTAAGCATAATTTGCTATAGTTTCAGATGTCATAATAGCATTTATATAAATGCTATAAAGTATAGATTAGCTTTAAAAAGAAAGTATATGGTATATATACGTATTTTTATATACGAAACCTCTTAAAGAATTTCACCATATGTTTTACATGATTTTAAAAGAAAAGCTAAAGATTTAAATGTTTTATGAGATTGTAGGCACCCTAAAAGAATTAAATTCAATAAAGCATAGTGGAAACCGCCTAATTGGAGCTTTGCTCATTAGGCAGATATGCTTGTCCGACAATAGTCGTGGACAGGTCTCAGTCACGCCTGATCAGTGGGGCTGAGAGAGATGAGGTCTATGGCGATAGATAGCGCCCTAGTTGGTTTCCAGGGGACAATGACATGATTTTCACTGCTAGCTACAGTGATTTAAGTCTTTATTGATAGAGAGATGATAGGGATCTAGCCTAGTCTCTAACTGATATGATATGAAGTCTAGAGTATGATTTTATTGATATGAACTCTAGACTTGACATGATTTATACTGTACATGAAACAGATTTGAAATGAAATATGTTTTGAAACAATACATGTTTTAAACATGTTTTAAAAGTCCATGAGATATGATTTCAACACTTATATGATTTATATGTGATTTTGTGTCGAACATGGCATGATATGCGGTCTAGAGTATAGTTTGATTTGATATGAACTCTAGACCTGATATGATTTACAGAATATGTTTTAAAAGTATATGATAAATAATTTCGACACTTACATGATTTATATACGATTTTGTGTCGAATTTGAAATGACATGCAGTTTAGAGTATAGATTGATTTGATATGAACTCTAAACCTGATATGATTTATAGTCTATGAAAAATATTTTAAAACCGCACATGTTTTAGACATGCTCTGAAAACGAATACATGAACTGACATTGAACATGTTTCTATCATGCCTTAAAGGCAAATTTGAAATGAATTGAAAATTCATATGTTGAGCATGTCCTAAAGTATATATGATATGATTTGAAATGATAGCGGTTTATATAGAAAAATTACATGAATTGCATATTAAACCCTGATATGATAATATGCTTAGTATATGAGAATTTCATGAAGAATGTCATGACTCGACGTTATTGATGTTTCATCTATATGATGATATGATATGATATGATATATGAACATAAGATTGATATGAAAAGAATTCTGATCTTACTCTATCGTGATCATAAATTCCCATACGATAAGTGATATGAATTGATATAAGACGGGAATATGATTGTTAAATGTAAAGTGACTCGATAGGATATCTCAATTAAACATGAAGAATATATGAGGAGTACCATGACTCGGTGCTAACGATATTTTATCTATATGATGTCATGATATGATATGAAACATGAATATAGAATTACACGAAGAGAATTATGACTTCGTACCACCGTGATCATGATCCACAATATGAGAATGGATAAGAGATGATATGAGAATTGATAAGAGATAATATGAGAATCGATAAGAGATGATAGAATACAGAAATATGATTATGAAATGAAAAGTAAATATGAGAATCGATATGAGATGATAGCATACCAAAGTATGATTATGAAATGAAAAGTGAAAATGAGAAGTGATAATGAGATGTATTGATGAGAAAGGATTAACTGTAATTGCATCCTTACAAGTTTTAAGCATTGCAGTTTAAGACAGTGTAATTCTACTCATGTATTTATATTAGTATCTTACTGAGCCGTGGTTTTGCTCACCCCACTAAATTTCATCTCTTTCAGATTATTGAAGTTAACATCTGCCATGTGAGCTGCTCAGTGGGCATCGGAGACTGTATATGGACTTGGTACTAGTCTTCTGAGGTATATGTTTCTTATAAAATACTTGTTTACATGTAAGACTTAAATTGATGCATAGTACATATTCTGTTTAACAAGTCGGGATGTAACTAAGAACCGTTTCCCTGTTTGTTAAATATTTAAATGAAATGACTACAGGTCACCTAAATAGTATAGTGACTACACTGACACCGAATACAAACCTAAAAATGAAAAAGAAAAATTTAGTCCATAAATTTGTAGACTAAGAAAAGTATAAGAATCAAGTGAAAGTCGCGGTCTTCGGGTCGTGACAGATTTAATGGTATCAGAGCACGGTTTGTCTAGTACGTGTCGGTGTAGTTTGGACAGTGATAGTGTTACATCCCATGTACTGTATAGTGTCTACATGTAAACTTGTTGATTTTCAATCTGTACCAAGATTAGTCACTATTGGTATGGGTGATACCAGTCGACGGCCTATTGAAATAGGCTGGGCTTTGACGTAAAGATGCCAATCAATGACCTATTAAAACGGATTGGAAACCGTTAATGAACGGCATTAATACGGTATAAAAGAATTGTGTATCACCTTAAAGGTATATGATATAAATGATCAAGAATGATTGATTGAGGCAATTGATATTGGAAGATAATGGAATGATTGTATAGAATATGATCGATATGTGAATTGAAAAGGATTGAAAGAAGTAAAGAAATAGCCAACAAAAACGATTGAACCCAAACATATGGCTCGATCGAAAGTACAATTCCACCTTAATTACGAGGACTATTGAAAATTGAAAACTATGATTTCGAGTTATAAGGGAACACGAAATGAAACAGTTTTCGAATTTAAGACTGGAAGTGATTTCACTTTGGTTATCACATCGAGATGTAATAAGAATACTACATGAAAAGAGATATAGAGAGAAAATGATTGATAAATGTTGCATTTATGGCAAAAGATGATTAACAGTAAAGTCTACAATGAGGTGCGGCCTTGATTTATCAATGTGACAATGAGTGTTGTGGGATAATACGAAACCCAAAAGAAATATGATATTATGGAAGTGATTATAGACTGGTTGATCAAATTGAATCACTTTTCCATTTTCAGACTTCTAGATTTCTCTAATGCCTTAGTCGAAATGTAAATATGAAACAGAGAGAATGTATGTGAAGTTCCACTGAGCATTACATATGATGGAATCTTGAATTGCCATATGTCATGGAAAATAGTAAAAGGCTTTGGGATTTCAAATTTATTGACGGCATCGCTCCATACTGATATGAAAATTTGAGCGTAATGTGGAAACGCTCGAAGATATGTTGAGAGAGCGGATGCACGAGATTTAAAGGCTACTGGGACAATTACATACTACTGATTAAATTGGTAAACGATAGTTACCAAATTATATCGACTTGGCACCAAAGGAGAGAAACGAATGATAAATGGTGTGAAACAGCTATTATGTGGAAAAAAAAGAAGATAGAAAGTGATAACTCCCAAGGTGATAAGAAATTTTAGGGAGTATGAATATATGGTGGAAAAATGATATGTAATGGTATGAAAGGCGATTCGGATGTTGAGAGTATGCTAGTAATATTACTTAACAGATGATTGAGAGGACAGGAACTATAAGCATACACACCACCAAATAATTTAAGTTGAATTCGGAGGACCGAATTTCTTAAGGTGGGGAGGATGTGAAGACCGAGAATTTTCTAAATAAATATAAGGTATCCGAAAAATTTAATTTGGACAAAGTGAAATCCAAATTAAATAAGAAATGAAAAGGAAACAATTAAATTGGAAATAAGAAATGAAGGAGGAAATTTAATTTGGATAAATGGAAATCCAAATTAAATAAGAAAAATGAGAAAATAATTTTGGATATTTAGAAATCCAAAACTTAATAAGAAATAAAAATATTCTTACCTTGGATAAATATAAATATTATTTTGTGTTAAAAGTGTAAAAAGTATATATATAAATATATATTTTGATACAAAATTTGTATTTAAATACATATTATGAATAGTGTATATATATAATTATGGTGTATAATAATTATATATATTATAGTTATTATTATTATATATAATAATATATATATAAAATTAAAAAAAAAGGAAATGGGAATCGGGATATACCCGATTCCCTTGTTCCTTTCTCCACTTTTAAAACAGAGGAGAAAATGCAAAGAGAGGTCGGCGCCGGCCGGCCGAGAGGAAGGAGAAGGGAGAGAGAGAGTGATGCCGCCGGTGAACAGAGGAGGAAGAAGAGAAAAGCCAGCCAGCGACGAACGGAAGAAGGAAAGAAGGAAAACGGCGCGAAACAAAACGAAAAACCCGAGAGGAAAAAGGGAGAAAGGAAACCGACGATGCCGTCGATCTGGGCATCGCCACCACCACCCCGGCGTAGACGAAGGTGAACCGAAGGGAAGTAGACCACCGGTGGTGGAAGATAAAGGAGGGGGAAAGAAGAAACAGAGAGGAAAGAGGCTGCCGCTGCCACCTCCAGATCCGGTGCCGTCACCGTCGGTGGAGAGGAAATGAGACCAGATTTGGCTTCAGCACCACCTCGGCTAGCTGTGGGAAGGCCGAACCAGCGGAGAACCGGCCGGCGAGGGGCTGAACCGGCGGATTAGACCGAATCGGTCTGAACTGAACTGGTTCAGACCAGAAAAAAAAACAAAACAGAACAGAAAAAAAAGGGAAAAGAAAAAGAAAAGAAAGAAGAAAAGAAAGGAAAAGAAAAGGAGAAAGAAAAGAAGGAAGAAGAAGAAGAAGAAAAAGAATTGGTAAGGAACTGAAAGACTTCATTTTTGTTCCCTTTGAATTTATGGAATTTATTAGAAATTTCGGATTATTTTCTAAATGAAGATATATGTCGATTTTTGATATTTTAGCAAAACGGAAATGAGACGAATGGTGGAGTTCGGCAAGGCTCGAAAATCGGAATGCACGCTAAGCTTGGCGAATAGGTAAGATACTTTTATAAAGCATTAGTAGCATTATATTGTATGTGGGATTTATGATCTTATATAATGCTCTGATGAAATGATTTTTAATGGAATTATGATTTTTTATATATGATGAATTGATTTAATTGATATTAAAAATACTAAGAGGACCTACAATTGATGGTGGGGGTCTTAGTAAGAGGTAAAAATTGGTGAGAATCAATGGCTGCAATTATAAATTGTATTTCCTTGCAGGAGGTTTAGAGGAAATTAAGTCGTTATGCTGCCGGAATTTCCACAAAAATATTTGAGGAAAAAGATTAAGTCTCTCACATAAATGGAATCTTGGAGATAATTATTGAAAATAAATATTGAAAGGATTTTATGGTATTACCGAAAATGTTTGATATTAAAATCGATGAGAAGATAGATCGTTGAAAACGATAATGTGGTGAATTACATGGTTTAAACCTTATAGAATCGATAAATCAAGTAATTTTAATATCACATATGGTATCAAGTTGAGATTGAGGTGGAATCATTAATTAGACGGATTACGGATAAAAGTGATGATAATTATATGATATAGCTTGGAAGAGAAGATCACAGTTGAAATTTCGATGGTCAAATGATTGGATTGTGAAGTTATTAACGGAGTAATGATTTACAGAATTTATCGAGTCCGGCTTCATGATTTTGAAATAATTCTGAATGTGATAATATGGACAAACTCGAGAGATCGAAATGGAGATTGAATTACGACACAATCCGATCAATTATGGATTCAAAGAAATGAGTGATAAATATGTTAAAAGATGATTGTGCTTATAACCTTAGAATAGATCTTGAATAATAAGATCGATAATTGCATAAGTTCGGATAAAATCATAAAGGCCACATGAAAATTGATTTGAGGATTTAGATACGATTTTGTGATAGTAAATGAAATTGAACCTCAAATCGGAAATGATGAACATGTATCAATAGATCAAATCATAGATGGATTTGATAAGTGACTATCGATTTTGTGATTCTGTTATCCTCGATGTCAATTCTGGAACAGATATTAAATGATGATATTATTATTTGCATAATTTCGGTAACTTGATGACTATTTAGAAACTGATGTTTAAATGCTTATAGAAACTTAGAGGATTCATACAAATGAAGTGATCCTAATATTGATGATGAGATGTATAAATGATTATTATAATAGTCAATAATTATCGAAAAATGATATTGAATACCGAATGGTTTGAATGCCAAATGATCTGGTTATTGAATAATTAGAGTAATCAGCAATCTGAATATTGAATGAAATGAATCTTGAATGATTTGAATACTGATTTACTGATGTGTCAAAAGGATAGTTTGAAATTGAATGATTGATGATGATAAAGTTAAATGAATTGTTTCACCGTATTAGATGAAGGTATTACTGATATGGACATTTGAAACTATTACCAAAATTATATACGGAAATGATTTCATAGCATCGCTTTTAAGCATAATTTGCTATAGTTTCAGATGTCATAATAGCATTTATATAAATGCTATAAAGTATAGATTAGCTTTAAAAAGAAAGTATATGGTATATATACGTATTTTTATATACGAAACCTCTTAAAGAATTTCACCATATGCTTTACATGATTTAAAAAAAAAAGCTAAAGATTTAAATGTTTTATGAGACTGTAGGCACCCTAAAAGAATTAAATTCAATAAAGCATAGTGGAAACCGCTTAATTGGAGTTTTGCTCATTAGGCAGATATGCTTGTCCGACAATAGTCGTGGACAGGTCTCAGTCACGCCTGATCAGTAGGGCTGAGAGAGATGAGGTCTATGGCCATAGATAGCGCCCTAGTTGGTTTCCAGGGGACGATGACATGATTTTCACTGCTAGCTACAGTGATTTAAGTCTTTATTGATAGAGAGATGATAGAGATCTAGCCTAGTCTCTAACTGATATGATATGAAGTCTAGAGTATGATTTTATTGATATGAACTCTAGACTTGACATGATTTATGCTGTACATGAAACAGATTTGAAATGAAATATGTTTTGAAACAGTACATGTTTTAAACATGTTTTAAAAGTCCATGAGATATGATTTCGACACTTATATGATTTATATGTGATTTTGTGTCGAACATGGCATGATATGCGGTCTAGAGTATAGTTTGATTTGATATGAACTCTAGACCTGATATGATTTACAGAATATGTTTTAAAAATATATGATAAATGATTTCGACACTTGCATGATTTATATACGATTTTGTGTCGAATTGAAATGACATGCAGTTTAGAGTATAGATTGATTTGATATGAACTCTAAACCTGATATGATTTATAGTATATAAAAAATGTTTTAAAACCGCGCATGTTTTAGACATGCTCCGAAAACGAATACATGAACTGACATTGAACATGTTTCTATCATGCCTTAAAGGCAAATTTGAAATGAATTGAAAATTCATATGTTGAGCATGTCCTAAAGTATATATGATATGATTTGAAATGAATTGAAAATTCATATGTTGAGCATGTCCTAAAGTATATATGATATGATTTGAAATGATAGCGGTTTATATAGAAAAATTACATGAATTGCATATTAAACCCTGATATGATAATATGTTTAGTATATGAGAATTTCATGAAGAATGTCATGACTCGACGTTATTGATGTTTCATCTATATGATGACATGATATGATATATAAACATAAGATTGATATGAAAAGAATTCTGATCTTACTCTATCGTGATCATAAGTTCCCATACGATAAGTGGTATGAATTGATATAAGACGGGAATATGATTGTTAAATGTAAAGTGACTCGATAGGATATCTCAATTAAACATGAAGAATATATGAGGAGTACCATGACTCGGTGGTAACGATATTTTATCTATATGATGTCATGATATGATATGAAACATGAATATAGAATTACACGAAGAGAATTATGACTTTGTACCACCGTGATCATGATCCACAATATGAGAATGGATAAGAGATGATATGAGAATTGATAAGAGATAATATGAGAATCGATAAGAGATGATAGAATACAGAAATATGATTATGAAATGAAAAGTAAATATGAGAATCGATATGAGATGATAGCATACCGAAGTATGATTATGAAATGAAAAGTGAAAATGAGAAGTGATAATGAGATGTATCGATGAGAAAGGATTAACTGTAATTACATCCTTACAAGTTTTAAGCATTGCAGTTTAAGAAAGTGTAATCCTACTCATGTATTTATATTAGTATCTTACTAAGCCGTGGTTTTGCTCACCCCACTAAATTTCATCTCTTTCAGATTATTGAAGTTAACATCTGCCATGTGAGCTGCTCAGTGGGCATCGGAGACTGTATATGGACTTGGTACTAGTCTTCTGAGGTATATGTTTCTTATAAAATACTTGTTTACATGTAAGACTTAAATTGATGCACAGTACATATTTTGTTTAACAAGTCGGGATGTAACTAAGAACTGTTTCCCTGTTTGTTAAATATTTAAATGAAATGACTATAGGTCACCTAAATAGTATAGTGACTACACTGACACCGAATACAAACCTAAAAATGAAAAAGAAAAATTTAGTCCATAAATTTGTAGACTAAGAAAAGTATAAGAATCAAGTGAAAGTCGCGGTCTTCGGGTCGTGACAATTTTGGGGTTGGCGAAAATGGGGAAGGAGGAAAACTATTGGAGGGGTGATCGATTTGGCTAAAAGAACGCCCAGAAAATTTTGGATTTTGGGCAGATTTTTGTCTTCTTTTATTTACATTTTATCCAATCATATTTTGCCATGTGGGCCACTACCTTTTTTTCCCTTTTCTCTTCTCTTTGTTTTTTCTATTTTAATTTAGCAATGCAGCAAGCTTCCACGTGAAGCTTGCTGCTATTTTGTATGTATATATATATATATATATTATTTTATTACTTTATTTTAGTTATTATTTTTTCCAGATTTTAATTTTAATTCTTATTTTATAAATTTTGTTAATTTCAATAGTTAATTTATTTTTTATCGTATTAAGTGTTTAAAACATAATTATCATTAGATTATATTCTTTTTAAATTATATTCCAATTCCTATACTATGATCTTAGTAATTTCTTTTTTTTTCCTATCTTCTATTTTGTTAATTTCTATAATTAATTTATTTTATTTCTTATTATATATTACTAAAATATAATTACCATAAATTGTATTCTTTTCAATTTTAATTGCACAATCTCTCTTTATTCATTATTTGCTGTAATTTCATAACTTAAGAGATATTTCTGCTCACATAATATATTTATAATACACTTATTTTATACTTAAAATTACACTAATTTCATCTTCTGATATCGTCATTCTAGGGTCTCACTTCGATTTGGACAAAAAAAGTTCTGGTGGGACCCTCACCGAGTACTTTTTTGAACACTATCGAATAGACCCTTTATTAAATATTTTAATAAATAATATTTTCTTTTTAAATTACTACACTCTGTAGATTATATTGAATATGAGAAAATTGGAGTTCTCACAATTGTGTAAGCAGTAATTTTAATAAAATTTGTTTTTTATATTTTATTAATATTATTATTAATTATATTTAAATAACTAACATTATATTAATTAATTTAGTAATATTTACTATTTAACATTTTAATTAGATATTCGATCAATTGGTATATATCTCATATTATTATGTTAATGTAAAATTTGGCTTAAAGAGCGTTTGAAACCTATCCTATAATAGATTCGTTTCTTGTAAACTTTTTTTTAAGACTTTGAACAAATTTGATAAGTTAATTTAAATCAATTTTTTAGTTAAGTACTAATTTTAAAAAATCATGTTAAAAATGTATATGGTTCAAGCCCAACACATTGGGTTAAGGCCTATGAGATAAGATCTAGTTAAACAAATTGGAGTGTATTGGCTTCCAAGCCCAAATGCAAAATGGGCTAAGTTTGATTTATTTTTGTTTTGTTTACCTATTTATTTATTCATTTTTATTTTTATTTTTTAATTTTTTATATTAATTTGAAAAGAAAAAAATAGAAAAAAGTGAAAAGAGATACATATCAAAAATGGAAAGAATTGGTGCTTTTTCACCCTCTCACAGCCCCCGTCCATTCCACCTCTCCCTAGGCTATCACACAGCCACCCATTGATCTGTAAATCCCTCATCCCTATGAATCCAAACCCCATTCCAATAATCAAACAACTTCATGATTGAATTTGACTGTTAAATTCTCAAGGACAAAAACCAAGAATCGAATTAACAGAGGTGTTTTAATTTGATTAAAATGAACACTGAATTACAGGAAGAGGGGGTCAGCCATTTGCACTTTTCTTTTTTCTCCCCCACACTGCCTTGTCTCTAGCATCTCACCAAAACCCATCACCATTTTCAGCCCCTTTACCAGATCGAAGTCATCAACACACAGCCCTACACTTCACATAACACTGTCCTAACACTGCATGCACACAAGTATCCAGAGACTCCCCACCATGACCGTTACTACCCATCACCTTCCTCATCGAAGAACAGCCTTAACAGCCACCATTCCTGGGCCCTCAAACCTCTAAAACCCAACTCAAATCGCACCCGAAAAACAAAACCCAAACACAGACCTTGAGCACCTAACACCAAACCCCTCGGCCTCAACTCAAACTACCGAACCCGAAAACCCAGATCTGAAACCTAAACCCAATCAGTGTTCTAAGACCTGCGAAGGCACAAAACAAAAAAAGACAACAACAAATAGCCACAATCAAAATCAACAGCAGCAAAAAATTTAAAAAAATCTGAAAAAAGAAAAGAGAGGTTTCGGTTTAGGGGTTTTAAGGGCCTTTGGGCTACGAAGTTTGGTGATGAAGTATCTAAGGAAAAGGAAAACGACATGGTGAGAGGTAGTGGTGTTTCACCGACGATGAGAGGAGTTTTAGACACTTGAAACCGAAATCTTTTGGTGTAGATTTAGGGTCTCCCAAGGAGTTTTGAAAGAAATGGTTTAGTGAAAGAGAAAGAGGAGGTGAAAATCTTTCTGAAAGTAAAAGCTTTCCAATTTCTGGCAACGGCGGCGGCGGTGATCGACGGTCCACGGCAACCGGCCCTTGGGAAGGAAGGAAGTGAGAGAGAGTTGCGAGAAAAGAGGATTTTTTAAAAAAAAAAAAGTTGAACTCTGGCCACCAAAAAAAGAAGTGTTGTTAATAATAATATTAATAAATTAATATTAAATAGTAGATATTATTAAATTAATTAATAGAGTAGATATATTATTAAATTAATTAATATAATGTTAGTTGTAGTGTAATTTAATATATTACTATATTAATATATTAATTTAGTAACATTAAATTAATTTATATGAATTAATATAATGTTAGCTATAATGTTACTAATAGAATGTTACTAACATTTTAACTAACATTATATTAATTTAGTAATATAACGTTACTAATATAATGTTAATTTATTAATTTAGTAACATTATAACTAACATTATATTAATTTAGTAATATATCTACTAAATTATATTAATTAATTTAGTAATATAAAGTTACTAATTAATATAATATATTGTTAATTAAATAATATAATATAATGTTAACATTATATTAATTAAATAAATTACTATTAGTAACATTATATTATTAAATTAATCTCCAATACGCTATTAACATTATATTAGTTAATTTAGTAATATATTAATATAATTTAGTAATATAATATAATATAATATACTAATTTACTAGTAATATAATACTTATTACTATAATTTAGTAATATAATATAATATAATATAATATACTAATTTTGTAGTAATATAATACTTATTACTATAATTTAGTAATATAATACTTATTGAACTTATAATATTAAATATATTATTAATTTAACATTTGATTTTATTATAAAAATCATTTTAATATTTTATTATTTTTACTTTATAATAAAATTTTAATTTTAGTACAGTAATAAATCAAATATATAAAAAAATTATATAATTTTAATATTTGTTTGAAACTTTGAATTTGATATTTTGTACAATATATTAAGAACATTATTAACAAAAATAAATTTAAACTATATTTTCTTAAACTTTCAAGAATAGAAAGATATTAAATTTATATTAAAAAACCTAATCTTAAAATTAAAATTCAAGTTTTTAAGATTAGAAAAAGCTAAGTAATTAAATTAAGCAATACAAGAACAATTTTTTTTGATAAGATTGGACATCATTGAAAGAGAAAATTATAAATCAAGTTAGTGGTAATTTTATTTTTAGCCTTAAAACAAAAGACATTAATAAATCAAGCTAGTGGTAATTAATTATTTATTATATTATAATAATCTTATACATTAATAAACCAATTTGGTATCTTATAATAATGATTTGTATATTATATTATAATAATCTTTTAAGAATAAATTATGTAATCTCTTAGTGTGTAAATATTATTTTGATAGAATTAAGTATTTATTGAAAATAATTTATTTATTATCCATTAAATATAAAATTGAAGTATGGATAAAAATAATATTTTAATAGAAATTATAATGTAATTTTAATAATATACTAGAGTAGTATTATTGTGTAAGCGCTAATTTTAATAAAATTTATTTTTTATACTTTATTAATATTATTATTAATTATATTCAAAAAACTAGCATAATATTAATTAATTTAGTAATATCTATTATTTAACATTTTAATTAGACATTCGATCAATTGGTGTATATCTAATATTATTATGTTAATGTGAACATGAAAAAATTAGTACTCAATTGATGTATAACTGTATATGATATGATTATAACAAATGTTATTATTTATAATATAGTATAAATTGATGTATATTGTAGACACCTAATTTTGTTCGAGTATGTGAAACTACTTAAATAAATTTGGATCAAAGAGCGTTTGAAACCTATCCTATAATTGATTCGTTTATACTATTTAACATAGTAGATATTACTACATTAATTAATATAAATTATATTAATTAATTTAGTAACATTATATTAATTAATATATTACTATATTAATAAATTAATTTAGTAACATTGTAACTAACATTATATTAATTTAGTAATATATCTACTAACATTATATTAATTAATTTATATTAATTATAACTAACATTATATTAACATAATTTAGTAACATTATATTAGTAACATTATATTACTAATTAATATAATTTAGTTATAATGTTACTAAATTAATAAATTAATTAATATAATATATTAATATAATTACTATTAGTAACATTATATTATATTAATTAGCAGCATTATATTACTAAAATAATATAATGTTAGTAGCGTATTGGAGATTATAATATAATGTTAACATTATATTAATTAAATAAATTACTATTAGTAACATTTTATTACTGAATTAATCTCCAGTACACTACTAACATTATATTAATTAATTTAGTAATATATTAATCTAATTAGTAATATATCTACTATATTAATTAATTTAGTAGTACCTAGTATTGCACCAAATGGTGCGTTTTGGGAAAGGGTACAAGCAGTCAAAACGTCTGCGTTTTTGAGCTGGGAAAGAAGACCCAATTGTTGCACCTGACTAGGATCCTCTCGCAGGATCCACGTGCACTTGCCTCGACCAGTTCATGACCTGCTTAACCCAGCAGCACCCTTTCCAGTTGATCCGGCCCAATATTAATGCTATTGGACCACCTTGAGTTGTGTTATCTTGAAGAGTTGTTCTTTGGGTTTAAAACCCAACGTGTTTGGGTATATTATCCTTTCCATTAATGCTTATTTTATTACATGTTTATTTGTTTTATTTCTTTTTTTTTTAATTTCACAAGTTAAAATTAATATATATTTATATAAATATTTATTAAATTTTAAATTTAATTTAAAATTTTTATTATATTTTTATTTAACTATATAAAATTAAATTAATTATTACATTCAAAATTATAAATATAGTTATAACTTATAAAATTTCAAAATAATTTGACTAAACCCGTTAAGACCGCTGGGTTAAAATCGGAAGGAACTGAAAATAACCGAACTCGAAAATATCTGAAACCAAAGTACCTGAAATCGAAAAAACCCGAGACCGAAAAAAATCCGAAACCAAAAAAACTCGAAATCGAAAAAACTCGAAACCGAAAAAAATCGAAACTGAAGTAACCCGAACCTGAATATAATCCGGACCGAACCCGTCTGAACCGGCCCGTTTGCCACCTCTACTTTCCATGTCTCGGTTGTGTGGCTTGCAGGTCAGTACTCTTCTGTTTTCTCTGTATCATTTCGTTTTTGTCTTGACAATATAAGCCGTCCTAGCTAGGGGACAGATATATTGCCTTGGAACATATGAATCATGAGATGACTGGGTTGCAAGGATGATTAAGCTTAACGACATCATATGACTATGTCTCAAAGAATATCAATGAAATAGTAAAGGAAATTGGATATGGTTTTGAGACTGCTTTTAATTATAGAATGAAGTTGCAGTATTGCTTAAGGTTGGTAAACTCCCTTATCAGCCTATGGGAGCCAAAACAAGGGGTAGGGTCTCTGTTATTGTTGTCTTCATATTCCGTTTGCTCGTTTTATTCATCAAAAGTTTGAGGCTAAGTCATTCTACTATTCTTGCGCTACCTGAATATTGTACTATTTTAAGTGTGCATGTGCATCTTAATATACTCCTTGTATGTCCACTGACCTGCGGTTGGTGAGCGTCCAATGCTCCATTTCCAACGGGATCCTTTCCCCTGCTCTAGGTGAAACAACCCTGTGGAGACTAAGGTGACATTCAGTTTCGCTCTGTGATGAAATTGTTCCCATATACGGATACATTTAGATACCCTTTGAAATGAAATTGAGTCTGATACAATAAAAATCTGATATGATCTAATTAATTAAAAATACAATTTTAATAGTTTTTTTTTTAACTTATAAAGCACTTCAAAACGAATTCTCTATATAATTTAATTTTGAAATATTGAAAAAAAATCAAACTTTTAGTTAGTAAATTAAAAATAAAAAATATATAAAAATATTATTTAAAAATATATATTATTAATGAGTATGTTAAGAGTTTGAAAATAATTATACTCTTATTTTTATTATATATTTAATCCTATTAATATGTATAATATTTTTTTTATTTATTTTTTATTTATCTTGCGTGTATATATTATTTATAATTAATTTTAAAATTATTTACCGTATTTTATTATACGATATTCGATACTTGATTCTTAAAAATAAAATTTCAATTCACAATATGTATCTAAATATAATAACTATGATACCGTCTAACTGAAACAAATCAACGTTTGCATTTTTTTTTTCATAAATTAGCTTAACATCTCAGATTTTGTGTGCAGAAGCAAAAGCTTAGAACTTATATGGCTTAAAAGAAGATTGATTACAAAGAAATTTCAACTTTTTGAATTTTTTTTTATTGAGGTTATATATATCTCTTTCCTTTATCGTTTTACAGCATTCTAGCCTTTTATTTTCAAAAGGACTTTAAAAGTATATGCATTGACAATTTCCTTGTACAGCCACCTGACTGTGACATGTAGATTAATGTTGGTAAATCTAATGTTAGATGCATCATATACTATCTTTTCCTTTTTTGAACAGTTTGTTTTGATTACGTAGTTTTAACTTCTGCATTTTTCTATCATGTTATTCTTAAGAATCTCTTGGTGGATAGAACTTGGTTAATAAACATAATCAATTCAACATATTGGTGATGCAGGTATGTATTTTTATACTGATTTTGGAAAAAGCATGTGACCAATGATTCATGAAGACCAATGAAGTTTAGTTGGAAATGAATTAGAATGTGGGCCATCGCTTTCGTTTTTGTTTATATTTAGCAAGAGTTTTTGTTCAATTTAAGTCTATGTTTGACAATCTCTCCCACGTTGTTTTTGTTCATCTGCCATCCATGTTTTTGTAATTGATACTTATACCTACATCTTCACGACATATGTAGTCAATGGACAAGATGTCGGCACTGCAATTCCATTTTCATTCTGCTATTTCTAACTCCGAGCTGCCAAATATAGATAGGAGTATGGTTTGTTTGAGATATTCATGTGTTCTTTTGCATAAAAACTTATTAAAGTATTTATTTTTTTAATCTTGCAATAAAACAATTTCTATTCTACTCATATCATCAGGTGAATATTCTGCAACAGTCTTCTCCATTGAAAGTTGAATGCTTATGCTTACATAAACTTGGATGTTTTGATATTTTTATTTAGCCTGTGACAGTAACTCTAAAATTTTTTGTGCTTGGGAGTTAATTTAAGGTTACTTTGTTTAGCTAATCCAAATCATGTTTTCACTTGCTATATTACATGTTACAGCAAGTTCTATCCATGGTTCAAAAATAGGCTACTCCTTTGAAAAATTTTGGAGTGATTTGATGCACATTCGTTATATTAATTTTTACCTCATTCTGAGAGAGCAATAATGTCTCTTTCTAATGCTAAAGAAAAAGGAGGCACGAGGCGAGCATGCACGAAAACAACCGTGATCTTGGCCGAGACTTTTACTAGTTATTTACAAAAATCAAAGGGAATATGTCCTTGGCCCCCACCAGCCGTCACGCGGTCCCTTCGTCCCTTACTCGTACACTTGGGTTGTTTTTTTTTTTTTTTTAAATCACGAAGTGTATATATCACATTTAATATGTGATTAATTTTCATTTGTGTTACGTGTTGCGGGACTGGCGTTGACAGAGGAATTCTTTTGTAGATCTCATTCTCTTACTCGCACTGTTTAATTATTACCTTCGATGCTCCTTTCCTTCTAAGCTTATCCTTCCTGAGCCATTTCTGCATCAAGGAACGTTCAGATTTAGACGCTCCCACCCATACTCCCACTACAAGGTTCTAATTCCAAGGATTTATCAAATGTCGGCATTTCCAAACCGGCATCGTCCTTTTGTTCTAAACTCACCATACACCTTCGGTTACCAGTCCAGCTTACTCAGGGAGGAATGCAGCGGGGACCCTGGAATCTGCTTTTCTTCAAACTTCCCAGATGCATTCTTTCAGGAAATTTCCGGGCAACATGCTGAAAACCATGGAGCGATAATCCTTGATGAAGCTAATCTGCAAGTCCCCTGTAAATTAGCTGTTAACACTTCTGCTGTTGCAAAACAGGCCTCAGATTCTACCGCTATACCCATGGTGGTGGAGCTTGAACGAAGAGGCGATCATCAACAACTGCCGGCAGAACTGTCAGCGTTGGAGAACAGGAAAATGGAGGTAGCAGAAACGAAGGTATATCAATTGGCGATTATTGTTCAGAATTTGTTATGGGCTCATTTTGCTGAAAAGTATTAATCCTTTGAATGCAGGAAATATTTAGTACCTAATATTTGATGTGATATTTGATGGCCAGGTAGAAAGAGAGAAAAAACGTGAGAAACAACGAAAAAGTGTTCGCGGCGTGGAAAAGCCAAAGGAAAGCAGGCTGAAGCCTGGTGTAAAGAACAAGAAGAAAGTTCCTGAGGAGGTTGAAAAACATTACGTTCATGTCAGAGCCAGAAGAGGCGAAGCAACAGACAAGCACAGCCTTGCAGAGAGGGTATAATTTCCAGTCACATTTATTCACACTACCCCTGCACAATATGCATAGGCCCCGTTTGGATCCGTCGCATCACACCTCCATAGTGCGATGATCTCCAAACATTTTTTGCCTATTATAATATTCTCACCAATACACCTGCGGTGCTGAGAAAAACAAGTTTCACTTACATTTTTATCCCACTCTTTTTTCTATTTATTATTTTTCAAAATTTCATCGTCCATTCAAATTGGCTCACGCTCGCTAAAAAAAATCTGAAAGTTTACACCAGAAATGAGAAATCCGACCCACCTGCGCGAATAATATGAGCTTTGAAATGGGATTTCAGGTCAGAAGGGAGAAAATCAGCGCGAGAATGAAGCTGTTGCAGTCTCTTGTTCCGGGATGTAACACGGTGGGATTCTTGATTAACTCTATAATATTTTCTTGGAACAAGCCAATTAATCCATCCTAAATAAGAACCTAGCTAGCTAATATTTACCAAGTCCATTAAACCTTCAAAAGGCCTAGTTAAATCAATACTTGAAAAGCTGTACCAATTGATAACTGTTTTTTTTTCTTTTTCCGCAATAACCAATTTTCATTTTCTTAATTTCGATGTTGTCAAACTCTTAGCATTGTTTCTTAAATTTTAATATGCTCTTAGATAACTGGAAAGACTCAGATTCTGGATGAAATCATTAGATATGTTCAATTCTTACAGCATCAAGTAGAGGTAAATTTTCCAAGCCACAGTGTCTGATACTTATTTTTAACTTTATAATAATCTAACGCTCAACTTGAATTATATATATTCTCAGTCTTTTTCAGCAAAAATTGCTCTTATAGACTCCTTGTTCGGTGAATCTGGAGTGGGCTTAATCACTAACACACTTTTGTTAGAGGTAAAGCTTTCTTACCACTTCAATTTTTTTTTTCTTTTGAATTTGCTAAACTGGACCATAGAGTGTTTTCCTCATAGGAAAAATTTGAATAGAATTTTTTTAAGTGAAAATCAGCAAAATTTTAAATGAAATTGAAAATTAAATAAAAATATTTAATTATAATAAAAATCAAACATGTTATCATTTGTGTCCTCTACTTAGTATGTGTAAAACGTGTTTCATCTTTATTTCACCACCGAATGGGTTACCTTTTCGGACTGCACTGCTTTAAAAGTTGAAGAAAAAAAAAAGTCTTAACTCCCACCGACAATTGTAATAAAATTTCCAGGAATTTTCTAGCTTGGCACCACTATTGCCACCCTATGATCTGGAATCCAGCTCGGTAGGCCAGCTTGCAGCTTTCACTGCATCAAGTTCCTCGTTACTTCCTCAGCCGGAGAGGCATCAGAGATTGAATATCACCGCCCAAGTACTTTCCTTACCTTCACTATGTTTCATCTGAACCAAGCGTTTCTAACTTTTTATAATTAGTTATTGTCTTAATTTATTAATTAGGATCAAAAGACTATGTTATCTGAAACGCAAAACCGGAATCAGAAACTTGTTTATGAACACCATGGATTAGACGGCTTTTCTTCCATTAGAAGCAAAGGAGAATCATAAGCTTTGCTCCCAAGAACTGTAAGCTCTTTTTCAGAGTGTATTAGTGCATATTTATATAATTATCATTGAATTATATAATAATATTTTATCAATTAGTAAATTTAAAACATATTTTTTTATTAAATTTTTATTTTAAAATTCATAAGTTAATCAAATAATATGTTGTGATACAGTAACAACATATATAACTTATTGTTAATCCTTTTATTAATTATTTTCGTTTTTCAGAATTTTATTAGCACGCGACTATATATACGCTGACAAACATCATCTATTTCCTTTTTGAATGCCAGACGGATTGATGACCATGATGTTCTGTTGGCCTAAACTCCAAGGAATAAAGAATGATTTGTTTTTATGTCTTTGAGTCTTCTCCAATCTCCTCTTACTTTCATTTGAGTTGAATTCATTTTACTAGTGTTCACACCAATTGAAAATTATTCAATTTCATAGAATTTTTACTATTGTACTTTAACTTTCATTAAAATTTTCAATGTAATTCAATTTCGTAGAAAATTACAATTGTACTTTCAATTTCGTTTAATTTTGTCATCATCTTCTTGGTTTTGTTGATTTTTTTGATATAAAATATTAAAAAAGATGGAAATTTACCATTTTCATTAATGAAGTATTCTGTGAAATATTCTATTGTCATTATTTTTTTTATAAAAATCCATATTTTTTATCATTAATTATAGGATAATAGTACGACACCGCCTAATCAAAATAGGACAAAAAAACAAAACAAAATTGTCCTAACCGAACCAAAGAGCTTCCTAATGACCAAAGGCCCTGATACAGGGATACAAAGCTTCAAAATAGAAGGCCCCTGAAACACAAGAAAGGTAGAATCAACCAAGATAAAGACAGCACCACAGAACACCTCCTAAAACAGTCACCTTAACAGAGCTTGCTTCAAACAGTTCAAAATCTTTGACGTTGATGAGAACACGGATGACGAATCCTTGCAAAAACATGCGAATGAGAATACACCTGATATGGAGCGGATAGTCATCAATTGCACACCATAATCATCAAAAGAATTAAAGAAACAAGAAGAGATCCCTCATCAACTGAAAACCAACTTGACGCAAACAAAGAGAAACGAGTCAATTGATGTCATGCCCGAAGTCGTAAAATTTCAGACTGATTTTTTCAATTTTCGTTTTCAATTTCATTATCATTGCATTAGGTTTGTCTATGTTCACTGTAAGTTCATTCCAATATTAGGTTATAACCTAGCTCACTCTGAATTTATAACTTAATCTATGGTCCCAGTCCAATTGTGTGATGTTACAAAACATTTTATTTATTTACTTCCAATATCAAATCATTCATTAAATCCATCTCAATTCCATCAAGGTGTAACTAAAGATACTAGATATACCATATGAGGTGTAGATCGTAATACATAAAAATCTGTTTATATATATTAACTTAATTTAGTTACATCACACAAGTGTCATTCTAACATTCTCGGCATCAAACACTACATACTTTACATCCCAAAATATAAATACAGTTGCTGTGCACAAACTATCTGGATACAAAAGCATAACATATATCATATACCTCCTTTTGATACGATAGGCTCTTGAAGATGATCATTCCAGCTAACCTCAAAAGTAGTAGCAAACGTATCTACTGACGGGAAACTAAAAGGATGTGTAAGGAGGTGAGCTTTATGCCCAATAAGAAATACAAATAAAAAAACAGATACCATGCTACCTATATGCATGTATCCTACATACATTTCTAACCGTGTCATGACAATAAATTGAAACATTTCATTACCTTTTCAATATTTAGAAAATCAAACAATATGCCCCCACAGTTGGGTCAGGAGTTTAGGGGTGTTTTAGGAAGGATGCTTTAAACTCATTATCCTCGAATTCTAACACCAAAACTATAGAAATCCTAATGTACAATGGTGTGACTTAATGCATGTATTCAAAATTATTACACATCAATGTTAAAGAAATTAAAAACTTATAAACGTTTATTCAATCAAATCAAATATTTTCAAATCAGTTCTTACCAAATTATTGTTGGATTATGCCCTTAGAACCATTCATTAGATGATTGACTTTGGCATTTTTATGTATCATGACATTTTATTATAGCTCATTATTATATTTATCTTATAACTGCGTAATGTAATCTTATATGATAATGTCCTTAGAATAGTAATAACACACTATTCTTAAAATATCCCTAGTCAAGTATTATTGTGAACAAGGATAACAATGATACGATAAGACTAGTATGTGGTTGACTGATGACCATTGTCATGGATATAGGATATCAAGTCATCACATAGGTACATGTTAGAGAACTATGTACTGGATCGACCCTCCATGAGAACGCTACATGGATTGTTATATGAGTGTAATAAGCGATTCTCATAGTGATGATGGTTTATGTGATCCTTTGACTTGAGATCATCAGAGATCCCAACATAGAGAATTGCATACTTTAATGCTGCTAGATGTCATTCGTAACAGGATGGACTATAAAGGTTGTAATTGGGTATGCCTTGATCTATGTAGAGGGATGTTGAGTGATCAAGATAGGATTTATCCCTCTTATATAACAAGAGTGATGTCTTGGGCCCTTTGATAGAGTGAGACTAAAAATGCATGGCCGTGCTTGAATAAGTCAATATGAGATATTGATTTTATTTGTTTAATTAGTCTACTCAGGAATCAAGAAACGCTGATTAGACTATACAAGTGTGACACATTCCATGACTTGTGTCTAATCAAGACATCAAAGGATAAAGGGATTAGACTACACGGTAGCATCTATCACGAGTATGGTTATGTTGAGTCATTGACATTCTTGTTACATGGGTAGCAATGATGTGTTGCTAGATACCGCTCATTGCCTGTGACAATTTTGTCATTGCTATTGTTTTGAGAACCTATTAGGTCGCACACTTAGAACGGATCAATGAGGAGCTTAATTAATCCTATTCTGAATTGGATTAAGGATATAACTAATCCTATTCTGAATTGGATTAAGGATATAACTAATCCTATTCTAAGTAGGATTAGAGTTCTGTTTGATAGTAAATTTTAAGGTAAAATTTACTGCCTATAAAAGGATGTTTTGTGTTTTCTAAAACAGAGCCGCACAATTAAACAGAAAACAAAATATTCTTTTAATCGAAGCTAGCAATTCGGTTATAAGGAATCAAAAACGCTCTTTAAGGCTTCTGATCGTGAGACGTTCAAGAGTCGTGAGATCCGTTCGTGTGGATACCATAGAGGCAGGAACGAAAAGTTGTTGCTTGTGGCTCGACCAACGACAAAAAATCAGAGAAAACGTTAGGTAAAATCTCGAAACCCTAATCAGGCAACTCTCCGAATCGATCCTGGTGGAGGCCGAATGATTTAAATTCCGCTGCGTGTTTGTTTCGGTTTCCTTCAATTATGTCATCTACTTCCAATGTCAAATCAAAACAACAATTATATATGTATAGCAATTTATATAAGAGTAAGTACTTTCAACTTGTAACATTACAATTGCTTTTTAAACCTTTCAATTCAGTTAAAACAATATAATGCTTTTCAAACCACGACAATAGAGACAAGGCAATGTCCATATAGCTAGCAATCATGTGGTTTTCAATAGTCCTAAGTAGGGAGTAAGCAATAAAGATATATGGCCATAGTCATGGAGGGTCTATAGTGTGTACTGATTGCCAGCAGGCAAACTATGGAAAGTTTAATGTCTCAAAATCTTTTACCTGATTCCCCATTTGCATCAGTATATTATATCTATTTTCCAAAATATAATATAATAATACGTTCGAAATATGAATTATTTGGGAATTAAGTTTACATTTTCAAACATTTTAGACAACCCACCATTTAAACAATTCATTTGAAATAGAACTAATATGAAATGAGCTCTCATTGAAACCATAACAATCAAATTATTCAAATATGCAAATCACCTTCTGGACTGCATTTTATGACATTGAGTGGGCTACCATTTAACATTTCAAATCATTTCATTAGCAATGCATTAGTATTAATAAGCTTCCAATCTAATAAAACATTTCAAGACATTAATTTCATTCAAAATGATTAAAACGTTCAATTATACAATTCACAAACAACAATGTAGTTGATAACAATCTAATACAGCATGATACTTAGCTAGCCATTTCATACCTAGGATTACATCAAAATCAATCATATTAAGCATGATCAAATTGGCTTTTAAGTCTCTATCCCTACACCTTACATGCCTTAAATACAGTGCCAGTTACATGTGTTTCTTTAAGAGGTGTATTAACATATAGTGACTACTCTAATGTCTTAGGCTCAACATCAATATTTGCAACAAAATATGGAGCTATGAAGGAATTAGTAGAACCAAGAACAATTAACACGACAGCTTCAAAATTAGCAATAATAAGCTTACCCTTAGCAACCAAAGCAGCACCCTCAGTAAATGCGTTGTCCAAGGCAAAGACATGCCCCTAAACCATATGCTGCTTGCCTTTATCAATAGCCTTTCCTTTGTCACCCTTCGGCTTTTTAATGGACTTAGCAACTGCTTTTTGATTTGGACAATCTCTGGTATAGTGTCCTTGCTTGCCACACATGAAACAAGCATCAGTGTCAATATAGCAAGGTTGGAAGCCATGTTTAGGACCACACTTATGGCAAGGCTATGATCTCTTCGGCCCTTCAGCCCATGTTCTAAACCTTGATGGTCTCTGTCTCTTATCCTGTGTTCGGCCCTTGTCAGGTTTTTGATTACTGAATCACTTGGCCTTACTCTTATCCTTCTATGTGTATTCCAGTTGAGCAGTATTAAGCTCTAACTCAACCATCTGAGCTCTACGAAGTGCCTCAGTATAAGAATCTATATCGAGGGTAGCCAAACTGTATCTAATCTTAGGCCTTAACCTAAAAATGAACCTCACTATCTTAGCCTGCTCATCCTTGGACACCAAAGAGTCATACCGACCGAGTGCGGTAAACTGTGACTTATACTCATCCACAGTCATAGTCCCTTGAGTCAACAGCAGAAAATCGGGCTGCCTTTATCATTTTGCAGGCTTTGGAATGTACTACTTATAGAAACTATCCAGAAAGTCATCCCATGAGATCTTGGATTCTTATCCTATAGGAGCTTCTCAATAGACTCCCACCAAATTCCAGCCTTATTTCTGAACATGAAGGAGGCCAAAACTACTCTCTCAGTTGAGTTGCAACCCATACACTTGAACATCTTCTCCAACTGTTTTACCTGAGATTCGGCCTCATGTGGATCCTTTGCCCCTCGGAATGTAGGAGGATCTATCTTCTAAAACTGGCATAATCTATTCATAGTCGACTACGTCACCAAGCTATGGAAGTGGTACTTGCTACGGCGGAGCAGTTAGTGGTGGAATTTTGTGCTGCGGTGAAGGTGTAGCTTGCTGCTGTGGCTGAGCAACTGGAGCTAGAAGAGACGGATTAGGAACTGAGGCTTGCTGTTGTAGACATCGAATTTTGTTCAAGTAATTTTAAAAAAATAAAGAAAAAAAATAAAAAATAAATGTCAATGCTTTGGTCAAACCCTAGCTAACCCTAAAAATCCATGCAAACCCTTTTAAACCACCTCATGCAAACCCTTTCCCAAGCCAACTAAGGTTGACCAAGAGAATTTGTTGCCAAAAATATATAATAATAAGTAAATAAATAAAGAAAATCAAGGAAATAATCAAGAATTAAAAAGTAATTACAAAAAATAATGAGATGAAAAAGGAATAAAAAATAGGTCAAACAAAAAATAAATGACAAAATAAAAGTCTCATAATCATGGGTCAATGCATTAAAATCATGATTTTATTTCTTAAAATTTAAAAAGGGAGGGACTTTCGGTTTGAAGGGAATCACCATCTCTTATTCTCCTAACACTATTGACCTAGTCAAGACTAGCTACAATTCATCATCACTTTCATCCCTTCACTTTCTCAAGCCAACACCACCATCATCTTACCTTACTGTCTGGCATTGCGTTGCTGTCACGCCCTTGTGAAGAAAAGTTCCCCTGTCATTGCATCCAAACAGCCATTGTGAGGACTTCGGTTTTCCTATATTCGATATAAGCTACAGAGTGTAGGAATTTAAAAAGAAAATATTAATTGTTAAAATATTTAAATAAAGGGTCTGTTTGATAAGGTTTAGAGAGGTACTCGGTGAGGGCCCCATAGGACTTTCTCTGTCCAGATCGAAGTGAGACTCTAAAATGATGATATTTAGGGTGAAATATGAATATAGCAAGAATCTGTATATCAAAATCACCTTGTTTGAGTATATTTTGAGAAACGAGAAACAAATCCAAAAATTATGATCATGTAAATATTTTGAGAAACGAGAAACAAATCCAAAAATGATGATCATGTACATACCCCGAAATTTTTTTTTGAATAATAGTCAAACCAAATTGACTTCGAACCCACAGATTGTTATAGGATGATCCTCGCGTAAAAAAGTTTCACGTGGATCCAACTCGTGAACTCAATTACGTGAAAGTGCTAGAAATAATGCAAACGAAATTAAAAAATACTCGCATAGGGGTAGTTTAGTAATTTCACTACCCATAATAAGTTAAACTATTTTGGGAGTCATTAATTGACCATGTTTAACTAAAATATATGAAAAATAATAAGAATAAAATATTAAAAACTGAATTTAAAATTATTAAATTAATGATAGGACATAAATGAAAATAATGAAATTAAACAAGGGTAAAATGGTCATTTAACATGGGGGCTGGTCAATTGGTCAAAGCTGACCAGAATTGATCCAAATAAATTAAATTTAATTAAATTAAAATTTAAATCTGAAATTTGAAAAATAATAAAATAAACTAGGATAGAAATGAAAATATTGAAATAGTGTAAGGGTAACTTGGTCATTTCTCAAAGTAGTTGGTCAATATTGGTCAACTTTTGACTTAATTGATCAAAATAAATAAAATTTAATAAAAATTAAAAATAAAATCTATCATGGAACAGAAAAATTTACTGTACAGTGACGAGTGTGTAACTAAGGTAATTTTTAGAGGGTATTTTGAACTTTTTAAGGCCAATCAGATTTAATAAAAATTAAAATAAAATTCCACCAATAAATGGAAGAAACAATAGCAACTTCTACCATCTTCTCCAGCCAAGCTCCACCGACTTAGCCATTTTTGCTGCAAGCCAACGTTTTCCGTCTTCTTCCTCCACCGTTTTTCACTTTTGGCCATGGAAACACCACCTTCTCATCACCATTTCACCTAGGTTTCTTCTGAAAAATATCCCTCACCTCCATAGCTCCCTAACCATAAAAAAAGCTTAGCTTAAATTAGCCAAAAATCATCAAAAATAGGCTGCCCAGTTGCTGGCAGAACCGTTTCTGTCCAGGTAATTTCCAGCCCTTGTTTCATTCATTTTTATTCCTTGTTAATGGCTGTGTTGGATGGGTATGTAATATTAGTAATCTTAGTTTGAAGTAAAAATAGGTGAGGAGCTGAGTAAGAGGGTCGGCCATAATGGTTTTATAGGGAGATTATGGGTGTGATGACGTGAAAGATGGCCTATGAAGACAGCCATAAGTTGAGTTAGATAAAACATGAGTTTGGGGTGGTAGTGTACAACCGGCCATGCAGAGGCGGACGGTGGTATAACCCCCATAAATTTTACAAATCCTCTCATACGCATTATAAGAGGCTGCTCTAAATATTTGACTGGTTGACATTGGCCTCCCCCCAATATTTTTGCAAAAGTTATGTATTTATTTATATGTAATATATATTAAATTAAATAAATTTAAATTGGTCCCTCAAAAAATAAATAAAATAAAATTGTATTGATATTTATTTATTTTACTTACCAATCTCTTTAACAAAAATTTAAAATTAATTAGGTTATCACAAATATTATATCACAATCATGTGAACTTAAAAAACCCAATTAAACTTTCAATTAACTTCAAAAACAAATAAACCTAGAATATTTTATAACTCATCAGCCACCCAACATAACTTCTTTTCTATTTTATTTTTTTTCCATATCCTTTGCACGTTTACTCATAATTTTGCCCATCATTCTCTCAAAAGCAAGACTATCAAAATTATCAAGGTTTATATAATTATATGTTAATTTTTTTAATATATGTTTATTATTTATATAATTTTATTGTTATATGAATGCAATTAGAATATTGATAGAAGTCGTGTTTTCTACACACATGAGGACAACGAGGGTTTTTGTGAATGGAAATTAAAAGCTCTTCCTATATAGATGTTTGCATAGAGATTAGAGAAATAACTATAGAAAAATAATTATAATTTATTGTTTGCTAGGCTTCTTGTATAGTCTGCATTATTAACTTTAACAATTTAAATTTTAATGAGTTAGTAAATAGTAATAATTTATATAATTATGTTGGGAATATAAATTTTTTAGAGAATGTTAGCCACATTATATCGATGTATTGTGTTTGTAATTGTAGTGATAATTTTGTTTTATAAGTTATAAATGATATTATGTGAGTATAAATTTGTTAAAGAATTTATTATGAAAAGTAAACTAATAAATTTATATAATTGCAGGTCTTGTGGATTCATCATTCATGGGTAAGCAAAAGAGGTTATATTCATTTTTTAAAAAGAAAGATGATGATAATTTAGAAAGCAGTATACCATCCAAATCTCCAAGGCTTGAGCACCAAAGTCCTAATCAATCTCCTCCAAATTCTCCTATTGTTCGTGTTGAAGAAGTTAATATTCACTCCATTGAGCGTGATCCTGGATTACATCGACCTATTTTGGAATATCCGATTAATCAACGGGATGAAATTCGACGAGCTTACTTGAGAGCAGGTCCATATAAAATTCATCTTTCTAGTTATCCATGTTCATTAGAAAAGCATCCTAGGCATTTTCAATATTCTTGGTTTTCTCAATTCTCTTCTTGGCTTGAGTATTCTCCAACTAAAGATGTTGCATATTGTTTACCATGTTATCTTTTTAACATGAAATCCAATGGGCGACCTGGTTGGGATGTATTCACTATTAAAGGATTTAGAAATTGGAAAAAAGTCAATGCTGGGAAGGATTGTGCTTTTCTTAATCATATTGGAGATGATCCTTTATCACCGCATAATAATGCCATGAGATCTCGTGAGAATTTGATGAAACAATCTGGGCACATTGATAAAGTAATGCATGCACAAAGTTCACAACAAATTTTGAATAACAGGTTACGAGTCAAGACTTCTATAGATGCTGTTCGATGGCTTGCATTCCAAGCTTGTGCTTTTAGAGGTCATGATGAGACACCTGATTCAAAAAATCGGGGAAATTTTCTTGAGCTGATTGAACTTTTGGCTTCCTACAATGATGATGTTAAAAAAGTTGTATTAGAAAATGCTCCCAAATCAGCCAAGTATATTTCTCATTCAATCCAGAAAGAGATTTTGCATGTTCTTGCTAATAAAGTACGAAATAAGATTCGTGAAGATATTGGAGATTCAAAATTTTGCATAATTGTTGACGAGGCTCGAGATGAATCCAAAAGAGAACAAATGGCTCTTGTTTTGAGATTTGTTGACAAAGATGGCTTTATTAGGGAGCGTTTCTTTGATCTTGCTCATGTTAAAGATACATCTGCATTAACTCTTAAGAAAGAAATATGTGATATTCTCTCTCGTCATAGTCTTGATGTTCAAAATATTCGTGGTCAAGGATACGATGGGGCAAGTAATATGCGAGGGGAATGGAAAGGATTGCAAGAATTATTCCTTAATGATTGTTCTTCTGCTTATTATGTGCATTGTTTAGCTCATCGGCTACAATTAACTCTTGTTACTACATCTAGAGAGGTATACTATGTTCATGAGTTTTTTAATAATTTGACTTTTATTATCAATTCTGTTGATGCCTCAAGCAAACGTCATGAAGAATTACAAGTTGCTCAAGCAGCTGAAATTGCACGCATGGTATCTATTGATGAGCTTGAGATCAGAAAAGGTGCCAATCAGATTGGAACTTTGAAACGAGCTGTTGATACTCGTTGGTGTTCTCACTTTTATTCTATATGCAGTCTTATAACGATGTTTGATGCAACTTGTTTGGTGCTTGAAAATATTAGAAAAGAAGGATCCACTTATTCTCAACGAGGGGATGCTAGTGCTGCATTAAAGTTTATTCAATCATTTGAGTTCATTTTTATTTTGCATTTGATGAAAGAGGTTATGGGTATTACCGATGTATTATGCCAAGCTTTGCAACAAAAATCTCAAGATATTTTGAATGCTATGCATTTGGTTTCAAGTACAAAGATGTTGATTCAAAATTTAAGAGAATCTGGTTGGAATAATTTGCTTGAAAATGTGCTATCATTTTGTGAAAAGCATGATTTGAATGTTCCTGATTTGAATGCTCCATATTTTGAAGGTCGACATCGACAGAAACAAAATCAAATCACTATAGAGCACCATTATCATTTTGACATATTCAATGAAGTCATTGATTTTCAATTGCAAGAGCTAAACAATAGGTTTAGTGATCAAGCAATGGATCTTTTGACACTTAGTTCTGCTTTAGATCCAAAGGAAGATCATAAATCTTTCAATATTGATGATATTTCCACTCTTGCAGAAAAATATTATCCTCTTGATTTTACTGAGCAAGAGAGATTGAATTTGAAATTCCAATTGAAACATTTTGAGTATGATATGCAGAATGATGTGAAACTACAAAATCTGTCTTCTTTATCACAGTTGTGCCTTGTTCTAACAGAGACAGAAAAATCAAAAATATATTATCTTCTTGATAGATTGATTAAACTTGTTTTAACTCTTCCAGTGTCTACTGCAACTAGTGAGCGAGCATTTTCAGCTATGAAGATCGTCAAAACAAGACTAAGAAACAAGATGGAAGATGAATTTATTGCAGACAATTTAGTTGTCAACATCGAAAGAGAGATTGCTGAGACATTTAGTTCAGACTCAATTCTTGAAGATTTTGTTTCTTTAAAAGAATGTCGCTTACAATTTTAGAGAAAGTTATTTATTTGATGTATTTTCTTTCTTTATACTTTTCTGTATGATTATTAAAATTTATAATTTCTTGCATATATGTTTTATGTTATTAATACATAAAGATAGAACTCAACTATATTATATATATATATATATAGTTTTACATTTTTAGTTGGCCCCCCCAAAATCAAAGGTCAAGATCCGCCACTGCGGCCATGAATGGAAAATATGGAAATAAAGCTAACCTTTATGCATGGTTGATTTAAAAATGCTAGTAAGTGGTGTATAAAAGTATGAATGAAAAAAAAAGAATGATGGTGGCGTGACTTGATGTGCAGGAACCTTATAACACAGTCGACCATGGCTGTTTGGATGACAATTTGTGCAATTTTTAAATGTAAAATAGATATATAATAAATTTAATTAGTGAGTAGAAATATTTCCTAAATTAATTGAGAAGAAAATAAATGGAAAATAATAAGAATGGGACAATATAAGGCCATATGGCTATGGTAAAAATTTGATGATGATGAGTTTTGATATATATAAAAGAGGTTTGATGAAATTCTTAGATGAAATTGAAAATATTCATAATTTAAATTAAGAAAAGAATGAATGAAAAATAATGAAGATATAACCTTAGGAAAATTTTTGATCATGAAGTAAATGGAAGAATTTGACCAAGTTGCAAGATGTGTTTTCATGCCCAATTTTATACTCTAAATTTATAAAGAATAATGAAATGGGATTAATAAGATTATTAGTAAAATTAGATCTAGGAGAGACTTGTAATTTTAGAGGAATCATATCATAACAATTGGTGGAAACTAAATAAATAAATTGTTAAAACTAATAAAAAACAAATAATGAATTTGGATAATAAAATTGTTGATGAGATTTGATTTAAAAAAGAATATAATTTAATTGAATTTAAATAGTGATGATTAATAGAAAAACAAAATAAATTTAATTGTGGTCATGAATTAGTATTTAATAAGAGACCAAGATAAATTAATCATGGGAATTAATAAAATGGAAGTAAATTTGAATACAAACCAATAATGAAATTAAAATTAGGAAAATAAGTTAATTTAATTAGAGCTGAATTTTAATATTTAATAAGAAATAAAATAAATTACCATCAAGGTGATAAATTAGAAAATTTGGATTAATAAGATAATTATTAAAATTGAAATATAGATTATTGAGAAAGATTTTAATTTAAACATAATTATATTAAAACATTTAATAGGAATTTAAATCAATAAAATTATTGGAATTGACAAACTGGAAAATAGGATTTTATAGAATATCTATTATAGATATATATATATATATATATATATGATTTTAAATGTAATTGGGAATTTATTGGTTGATATAAGAATTAAAGAAAGAATGAAATTTAAATTGAAATTATTTGTCAATTGATAGGAAATAAAATAATTCATTATGGAAAATTACAAAATAGGAATAGAAAATTAATAGAATAAATATTACTATTGTTGGCTCTATAACAATACCGAGAGGGGGGGGGGGGGGAATTGGTTTTTAACTAACCATAAGTTCGTTTTTCGGTTCTTCTAAATTCACTAGCCTATATTGATGTTTTCTAAGTTTTCTAGGCTATGCAAGCATGCAATCCAAATTCAATACAATAGGCACAAATATAATTACAAGTAAATAAAGAGAGAAGGGAAAGAGAAATGTACACAAGCGATTTATAGAGGTTCGCCAACCTTGCCTATGTCCTCTACCTTGAGACGTTCCTAAGGATTTTTCCTAAATTCACTAACTTAAATTTGTCTTTACAATCCCTCTTTTTTGTAGGCTCAAGAGAAACCTCTCTCTTTTTCAAGGCTCAAGAGAAACCTTTACACCTTTCCTTTTTCCGGGCTCAGGGAGAAAACCTTTCCCCTACTTTTTTCGGGCTCAAGAAGGAAACCTTACAACCTCTCCCTTTTATGGCTCAAGGAGAAAACCTTTTACCCAATCCTCACTTACAATGAAGCACTCAAAGGTTCACTCCTTTTTACAAATTGTGAATGAGTTTTCTAGTTTGTGTAATCAAGGAGATACCTCTACATAGACAATGATTACAAAGGTTAAGCTCAAAATCAAACCTATACAATATTTGTGCTAGTTAATACAAGGAAGATGAGAATGATAGAATATGAAGAATTTTAGCACTTGAAATGTTGTTGAGACTTGAAGAAGATGGAGAAGATGATGAATATTGATGCTCAGCTATTTCTCTTGCTTTCTTAAGCTTCCAAGCCTCTATTTATAGTCCTTTGGATTTATTCTTGACATTGGGTGGAGCCAAAATCGAAATCGTTGTACCTCACAGAAATTAGCCATTGGAGGCTTTTCACGTGTTAAGGGATCGATGCTATGCCCTAGAGGATCAAACTTATGCTTCATTCAACGCCTCCAAGGCATTCTGCCAATAAGGGATTGATGTCTTCCCTTAGGGGATTGATCCCATGCTTCCTTTTTGCTTCTTGGGAGCATTCTGCCATTTGTGGATTGATCCCTCAACATGAGGGATCGAACCCTCATACTTTTCCTGCATTTTTCTGGGCTATTTTGGGTTAGAAATGATGTAGACTTTGGTTTTAATTCATCCCAAAACATTTGTGATAACCACAAATTTTCTATTTTTGAAAATTAATATTAAAGAAAATATATAAGAGGAAATAAATAAATTAAAGTAAATAAATAAAATTTATTTACGGAATGGGAATATCGTTGAAATTTCTGAAATTGATGAAGTGAAGAAGTGGAGAAAAGTAATTTGGATAAATTGAGGAATTTAAATTGGATAAATGGAAATCCAAATTAAATAAGGAATGAAAAGGAGAAATATAATTTGGATGAAATCCAAATTATAAGAAATACAAATGTGAGTAATTATATATTTATATAATTTTATTATATAAATATTTTTTTAAATATATATGTTTTATATAATTCCATATGTATATACATATATATATATGAAATATATATATATATATTATTATTTTAAAGTTAAAGTATTGAGATATATATATATATCTAATATAATAATTATAGATATAATTTTACAATTATAATTATATGAATATTGTAGTTATATGTGTATAATTATATAAAAGAATTATTTATATATATATATATATAATATAATACAAAAAAAAACTAAACTAAAACAGAAACGGGAAATTGGATCCAGTTTCTGGAGGAAAAATGAGGAGGGAGTCATCGGTCGGAGCAGAGAAAGGAGGAGAGAGAGAAGGGCGATGGTGACCGGCGAACTGAGAAGAGAAAGAGAAGGCGCTGGCGACGTGAGGAAAGGAGGCCAGCGACGTGAAGAAACGGAAAACAGAAGCGAAGGAAACGGAGGAAACCCGAGAAGAAAAAAAAAGAGAAAAGTGGAACGGTGGTGCCGGCCCGTTCAGGCACCGCCACCGCCACCGCCACCGCCACCAGCACCACCGTCGAAGGGAGATGAAGGCGAGAGGAGACACCAGTGGTGAAGGAAACGGCGGAGGAGGTAAGAAATAGGTAAGAAAGGAATCAAAACCCAGCATCTTAGGTCCGGTACCGTCGCCGACGATGGGGAAGAACGGAGATCGGATTCAGCTTCGTCGCTACCTCGGCCAGCTGTGGGAGGCTAGAACCGGTGGGGAACCAGTCACCGACGGAAGACCAGCCATAAGGGGAGGCCAAACCGGTTTGACTGGTCTGAACCGGTCAGACCAGGGAAAAAAAAGAAAGAAAAAGGAAAAAGAAAAAGAAAAGAAAAGAAAAGAAAAGAAAGAAAGAAAAGAAAAGAGAAAAAAAAAGAAAAGAGAAATTTTCGGCATTCGAGAATTTCGGAAATTACGGGAGATCCCAAGAATTCGGAAACCCGGGAATTACAAGAATCGGTAAGAAATCCCGAGAAGTGTTAAATTATTTAAATAATTTATTTATTTAAATAATTATGAAAAAAATTCTAAATTTTAGAATTTAATTTCAAGAAAATTCTCACGATAACTGAGCCGATGGAATCGGGCGAGGTGAACACGGGCGCGACCTTCGAGAGGCAGTCGCCGACCCGAAACAGGTAAAGGATGCATGTGCAGCACTGTAACGATATTCAGTTTGCATGATTTTAATTATGAAATATTTTATAAATATATTTCATGAAATTATTGTGATGAATGATTGGTTGGAAAATTGTGGTGAATTACCGGTTGAAACTTTAAACTATATTTTCGTGCAGGAGGCTAGCCAATCGGCAGCCGTTATACTGCCGAAAAATTTTTAAAAATTACCGAAAATTTCATAAAATCATAATAAATGATTTTATTTCACGAGAAATGATTTTCAACCACGAAAATCGAGAAAATGAATATTTTTATAAAAACATGAATAAAAAGGAAGTGATTTTAAAATATTCATGTTTTAGAGAGTGGTGATAATGAAATCACCGAAAATTCTCTTCGAGGATGGTGATAATGAAATCACCGAAAATTTTCTTGATATGTAAATTTCACGAAATACGAGATGAAAAATGAAAAGAAATAAAGTGAATATTTTATATATATATTTTTATAAATATTCACTACATGGTTTTCTAACCTTTATGGTTTCAAACTAAGAAATTATATATTTTTTTAAATTTCATAAAGGCTTACTGATGATGAAAGATACAGTTTTGAGACTAGTTGGCATCCTATCATGCTGATATGTGATATGTGATATGTAGTCCCGGTCGACACCTGATCAGTGATCCACCGAAGACAATTATAGACTATGGCCATAGATCTGATATGATGATTTTATACCCTTCGGGGTCTATAACATGATATGAGTAACGATCCAGTGGACGGACTGGGTGTGCCTCAGTCTCCATATACTAAAATGTTTTATATGATATGTGATATGTGAAATGTAAATGTTTTACACGATATGTGAAATGTAAATGTTTTATATGATATGTGACAAGTTAAATGAAAGAGATTTATAGCATTTTACAAAAGGCTTATTTCAGTACTGATTTTAGTACTACGAGATGATTTTCATATGATATGTGATTTGAACATGTAATATGTTTTCAAAAGGAAAAAGAGTTTATAAGTCTAATATTCTTACTATGATTTTAAATTGAATATTAGACTATATGTGACATGAATATGTGATTTGTTTTAAAAAGGAAAGAGGAGGAAAATAAATCAAATATTCTTATTTTAAACTTTAAATTGAATATTAGATTTAAATGATTTATATGTTATACGAAAAGGAAATTATAGCTTATTTTGCTATTTAAAGTACTGTACTAATTATGATTGTATAGTAAAATATGAAATGAGTTTAAATGAGAACGATGATGATTCAACTAATACTCTTTTCAAGGAATATATGAATATTAGTTATTTTATTTAAATGCTTTATTTTATATAAGCATTATTTTGAAAGGAATATGGAAATGATATTAAATGCAAAGGTAAAAGGATATAAATTTCAAACGAAAAGAAATTTATCACTCTCTACAGTTGCTTCTAGGTTTCGAGACAAGATAGGTATTTCAAAATACCTACCTTACTCCATCCGGATCCCTAGCCGACTGTAGTATCCTTCCTATATGCGAGCCTAGAGCCCATAGGAAAAATGAAAAAGTTTTTCAGCATATAGATAGCTGAATATCAAGTATGCATATAATTCCCTTACTGAGCCGTTGTTTGCTCACCCCTTAATATTAACATTTCAGGTTTTCGAAGATTGAGAGTCTGACACCTAAAGGATTTCGGCTGCGCATTTGGGGACGATGCGACAGCTCGACTTATGACATGAGGTACGATCATTTATTTTCTATATTTAGACGTATCTACAGTACTACTTTCTTATGAAGTAAGATAGGGGATGTAATTCATATAATAACTTTATATGAAATTATTTATATGTAAAAGAAAAGTAAAGTATCGCAGACAGCCCAACCAAATAAGATGTATAGAATAAGCTGAAAAATAGGGTCACGGGCTATGACAGATTTAATGGTATCAGAGCACGGTTGGCCTGATGTCTGTCGATACTTTTGGAAAGAAAATGTGTTGAAAAGGTTAACATCCCCTGTAATACTATTTCGTCTGAATACATAGAGAAAATAAATGATTGTAAATTGAGTAAAATAATATAAAGGGAGTGAGACTTTGTGAATTAAGGATGTTAAAGAAATAAATAGGCTCAGAATTACCAGAAAGTGGTGATCTTATAATCTAAATGAAGGCCGGTTCGGTAAGGATCAATAAAGGACTCGGTGAGGGCCACACCAGTACTTTTCTGTCCGGATCGAACTGAGACCTGAAAGTGATGATATAAAGGAGGAGAATGAAATATCATCATTAAATAGACCTTAAGATCACTGATTGAAGGTATTTGGAGGAGAGAGAAAATTTTTGGCCAAAATAACCAAAATACCCCTGCCACCAAAATTTTACCTAGAGTCATAATAAACCAACGGAAGTTTGAATTGACAGATTTGACAGAGTAATTGATGATGTAAAGCTACATTTCATGCAAAATAATCCAATTATGGATCCTACTGGATTTCTCTGTCAAAATCGAAAAAGATTTTAAATTGCTGATAGTGGTATGAGAAAGGGGTACTATCAGCACATAGATATTAATATCACTTCTTTAAATGCATATGAGGATAAAGAAATAAATATGAAAATGACGAAAATGCCCCTATTTGAGCGATGCGCTGAATAGTGATGAAACCAGGTGATTTCAAATTCCTTGATGATAATGGAATTATTACTGGCATAGAGGATGTCATATGGATATATCGATCCCTATTACTGATTCCACTTACACTTCAATTATGGACGCGAATTGTGAGTGACCTAGTGAACGGGCTAGGCCTCATGACGAAACATCGAGGGGTGACCCAGTGAAAAGGCTGGGCATTCTCAAAGAGGTTAGTACACATGTGTATAGGCGGACGGGTCGGGGCCTTATATGATGTGATCCAATAAGAGTGTATAGTGGAAGGTCATAAGATGATCGGCCCAGTTATTGACGATAAGGGCCTGAATTATGAGGTACTGAATTGGATATTATTACGGGATCGTTGGATATTATGAAAGTGAAATGAATACAGAAACTGATTGAGAAAGTGAATAGTACAGGTAATGAAATCCATAACAGTACGGTTGATCGAGGTTCTATACACTTATACTATTTTTAAGGTATTAAATGAATATTTATTTATAGAATCGGAGCATTTGGAGACATGCATTGCAAATTAATGTACTGTATGGAGTATTGTGAATTGGAGAATATGCACAAGAATAGTAAAGTGATAAAAGAAGATGAAAGCTAACCTAAGTTCTTCAGGACCTTTGAGACAGAACTGTGATGGGCAACCCAATGATGGGCGACCTGTAATGGATCATATGTGTGAGATGCAAGCGAACTATGTTATCGCTGACTCACTTGTAAGGGTAAACCTGGGGCGAAAGGATCGCCTAGGGGATGCTCGCCAACGGCCGATTCGAACGGGCGGGACTCTTACAATTAGCTCAGTGGTAATACGAGTGTAAGGAACTAGGTACGTACGGGTAACAGGGTTCAAACCTCGTGGATAATATGCTCAAGGGAGTTAAACCTGAATTTATTAAATGAACTTGATTCCAAAGTAAATTACAATGGTAATAAATTGGTTAGCTGTAACATGTGCTGATAACTGTTGTACTTACTACAGCTTACTGGAATGAGATTTGTAAGGCTGTAAAGTATGAGGAAATAAATGAATCAAGGTAGAGTACGTGTTAAAATGATTTGAATATTAAATGGCTCTGCCTTGAGGATATACAGTGAAAATGATAAGACATAGCAATGAAATGTCTAAAAAGGTACGAGATAGGTGATTAAAGAAAGTATCGGATTTGATTTCCGATAGGACTTCCAGAATTATATAAATTGAAGGAATCGAGATAACATTGACTCGATTTTGAATATGAAATCTGATTCTAAGCTTATATCGGAGAACTTAAGAAAATCCGAAAGCTTAAGAAATCCACTTTGGAAAATGTGAGAATAATGAAATACACGTGTATAAGGTGTGATTGAAGGAAATACAGATAACGTAAATTAAGGATAAGAAAGTTATCTGTATAAGTGTAAGTGAGAGAAGCACTGATGATATTGAGATGTAGATGAAATAAAGTGATATAGTAAATGTTTACCATCTAATAAAATTCTCATGAAGAACAAGTATTCATCTACATGAAAATAGACGCTTTATTGATCTGATCACAGATATATGAGGAGTTAATAAGACTAGCCTCAGTATAAAGCGTCCTTAGATAAAAGATTGGAGACTAATGTCCATAAGACGATGATTAGAACTCGGAGTGAATTTTACGAGTTCTTATTGAGGTTACGAGGTTAATGAATTGCCTTGTGAGGTATATAAGCCTAAAGAATAAGGCATCAATATATGAGTAAATTGATGAAATACTGATCGAGTCTAAAGTACAAATGGAAAATGAGCAGCATTGTGGTATAACCCTTAAACTCTTAAAGACTGTAATTTATAAGTTAAGATTGGCAACTAAGAGATGTGGCTAGACAGTGTCTCTTTTTGAGATAGATAATGTCGAAATGACAGATGACAGTGAACCTGTCGATGATATAGAGATAATGATTGAGATACAAAAGTAATGAGTCTAGGTAAATATTATTGCTAGTCTATAGAAGAGTTCTGGGTTAGCTGCTCTATAGATGTGACTGCTAATTAAAGAAGTTAAAGTGGATGAGTAAATATAAAGATGGCATACAAGATGTTAAAAGAGGTAATAGTGGAATATGTTATCACTAAAGAAAAGTGATTGAAATGATGATGAAGGAAAAGATGAATATGTCATAAGAGGAAGGTACATGATGTAAAGGGAACACCAATATGAAGTAGTTCTCGAATTTAAAACTAAAAGTGATTTTTGTGGTTATCACATGATTATGGTTAAATGTAAGATCGAGCCAAACTCGATAGAGGAAAAGTAATTATACTCAAAAGAGTAAAGAAGTGATTTACATTTTACTGCCAGTTATGTAAATGAAACAAAAAGGATATATATATATATATATATATATATATATATATATACCAACTTGAAATGATGAAGTAATGGATTTATATGGATAATGAGGTAATTAAATTGATAATGATAGATTCAATGATGAAGCTAAATAATGAGAAGATTAAATTATAATTTGATGATGCCATGATGGAATCTAAATTATCAAAAGAGTATATTCTCAGGTATATTCTAAAACCTAAGTGATATAGAGTATACCATAAGAATAAAAGAGGTAATAAGAATATTACATGGAAAGACGATATGGAGAGGAAATGATTGTCTCCTGATTAAATTATGGTAAAAAATTAGTAAATAGTAAAGTCTGCAAATGAACTGCAGCAGTTGATGAAATAAATATGAAAAGAGTATTGAGGATAATAATGAAGAATCTAAAAGAGATATGATAATATGGAAGTAATTATAGACTAATAGTCTAATGAAATCACTCCTCCATTATCAAACTCTTAGATTCTTTAGTGCCATAGTCGAAATATGACTATAAAATGATGAGAATGTATGTGAAGTTCCAGTGAGCTCTATATGTGATGGGAATCTCTGAGTAGCTATATGTTATGGGAAATAGCAAAAGGCTCTGAGATTCCAAATTTATAGACAGCACTGCTCCGTACATGATGTAAAAATGTTTGAGCGTAATACGGAAACGCTCGATGATATGTTGAGTGAGCGGATGCACGAGATGTGAAAGCTACTGGACCATTACATACTATTGATTTAAATCGGTAAATGATAATTATCGAAATGTATCGACTTAGCACCAAATAAGGAAGATGAATGATGAATAATATGAATCATATGTGATATGAAAAGGAGTGAAAATGGATAACTCCCAATTGATAAGAAATTTAAGGGAGTATAAGTATATGATGAGAAATGATATATAGAGGTATAAAAGGCGATTATGATCTTAAAGGTATAATGGCAGTATAATACAAAAGATTATCAAAAGGTCAAGAATGATAAGCATACAGGATGCTACCACCTTATGAATTAAGTTAAATTCGGAGGACCGAATTTCTTAAGATGGGGAGAATGTGATAACCGCAAATTTTCTATTTTTCAAAATTAATATTAAAGAAAATATATAAGAGGAAATAAATAAATTAAAGTAAATAAATAAAATTTATTTACGGGATGGGAATATCGTTGAAATTCCTGAAATTGATGAAGTGAAGAAGTGGAGAAAAGTAATTTGGATAAATTGAGGAATTTAAATTGGATAAATGGAAATCCAAATTAAATAAGGAATGAAAAGAAGAAATATAATTTGGATATGAAGAAATCCAAATTATAAGAAATACAAATGTGAGTAATTATATATTTATATAATTTTATTACATAAATATATTTTTAAATATATATGTTTTATATAATTCCATATGTATATACATATATATGAAATATATATTATTATTTTAAAGTTAAAGTGTAGAGATATATATATATATATCTAATATAATAATTATAGATATAATTTTACAATTATAATTATATGAATATTGTAGTTATATATGTGTATAATTATATAAAAGAATTATTTATATATATACTATAATACAAAAAAAAAAACTAAACTAAAACAGAAATGGGAAATTGGATCCCATTTATGTAGAAAAAATGAGGAGGGAGTCGTCGGTCGGAGCAGAGAAAGGAGGAGAGAGAGAAGGGCGATGGCGACAGGTGAACCGAGGAGAGGAAGAGAAGGCACCGGCGACGTGAGGAAAGGAGGCCGGTGACGTGAAGAAACGGAAAACAGAAGCGAAGGAAACGGAGGAAACCTGAGAAGAAAAGAAAAGAAAAGTGGAACGGTGGTGCCGGCCCGTTCAGGCAATGCCACCACCACCAGCACCACCGTCGAAGTGAGATGAAGGCGAGAGGAGACACCGGTGGTGAAGGAAACGGCGGAGGAGGCAAGAAATAGGGAAGAAAGGAGCCGAAACCCACCATCTTAGGTCCAGCACCGTCGCCGGCGATGGGGAAGAATGGAGGTCGGATTCAGCTTCGTCGCTATCTCGGCCAGCTGTGGGAGGCCAGAACCGGCGGGGAGCCAATCACCGACGGAAGACCGGCCATAAGGGGAGGCCAAACCGGTTTGACTGGTCTGAACCGGTCAAACCATGAAAAAAAAAGAAAGAAAAAGGAAAAAGAAAAAGAAAAGAAAAGAAAGAAAGAAAAGAAAAGAGAAAAAAAAAGAAAAGAGAAATTTTCGGCATTCGAGAATTTCGAAAATTACGAGAGATCCCGAGAATTTGAAAATTCGAGAATTACGGGAATCGGTAAGAAATCCCGAAAAGTGTTAAATTATTTAAATAATTTATTTATTTAAATAATTATGAAAAAAATTCTAAATTTTAGAATTTAATTTCCAGAAAATTCTCTCGATAACCGAGCCGATGGAATTGGGCGAGGTGAACACAGGCGCGACCTTCAAGAGGCAGTCGCCGACCCGAAACAGGTAAGGGATGCATGTGCAGCAGTGTAAGGATATTCAGTCTGCATGATTTTAATTATGAAATATTTTATAAATATATTTCATGAAATTATTGTGATGAATGATTGGTTGGAAAATTGTGGTGAATTATCGGTTGAGATTTTAAACTGTATTTTCGTGCAGGAAGCTAGCCAATCTGCAGCCGTTATACTGCCGAAAATTTTTTAAAAATTACCAAAAATTTCATAAAATCATAATAAATGATTTTATTTCACGAGAAATGATTTTCAACCACGAAAATCGAGAAAATAAAGATTTTCATAAAAACATGAATAAAAAGGAAGTGATTTTAAAATATTCATGTTTTCAAGAATGGTGATAATGAAATCACCGAAAATTCTCTTCGAGGATGGTGATAATGAAATCACCGAAAATTTTCTTGATATGTAAATTTCACGAAATACGAGATGAAAAATAAAGAGAAATAAAGTGAATATTATATATATTTTTATAAATATTCACTACATGGTTTTCTAACCTTTATGGTTTCAAACTAAGAAATTATATATTTTTATAAATTCCATAAAGGCTTACTGATGATGAAAGATACGGTTTTGAGACTAGTTGGCATCCTATCATACTGATATGTGATATGTGATATGTGACATGTAATATGTGATATCTGATATGTAGTCCCGGTCGACACCTGATCAGTGATCCGCCAAGGATAATTATAGACTATGGCCATAGATCTGATATGATGATTTTATAACCTTCGGGGTTTATAGCATGATACGAGTAACGACCCAGTGGAAGGGCTGGGCGTGCCTCAGTCTCCATATACTAAAATGTTTTATATGATATGTGATATGTGAAATATAAATGTTTTACATGATATGTGAAATGTAAATGTTTTATATGATATGTGACAAGTTAAATGAAAGAGATTTATAGCATTTTACAAAAGGCTTATTTTAGTACTAATTTTAGTACTACGAGATGATTTTCATATGACATGTGATATGAACATGTAATATGTTTTCAAAAGGAAAAAGAGTTTATAAGTCTAATATTATTACTATGATTTCAAATTGAATATTAGACTATATGTGACATGAATATGTGATTTGTTTTAAAAAGGAAAGAGGAGGAAAATAAATCTAATATTCTTATTTTAAACTTTAAATTGAATATTAGATTTAAATGATTTATATGTTATACGAAAAGGAAATTATAGCTTATTTTGCTATTTAAAGTACTGTACTAATTATGATTGTACAGTAAAATATGAAATGAGTTTAAATGAGAACGATGATGATTCAACTAATACTCTTTTCAAGGAATATATGAATATTAGTTATTTTATTTAAATGCTTTATTTCATATAAGCATTATTTTGAAAGGAATATGGAAATGATATGAAATGAAAAGGTAAAAGGATATAAATTTCAAACGAAAAGAAATTTATCACTCTCTACAATTGCTTCTAGGTTCCGGAACAAGATAGGTATTTCAAAATACCTACCTTACTCCATCCAGATCCCTAGCCGACTGTAGTATCTTTCCTACATGCAAGCTTAGAGCCCATAGGAAAAATGAAAAAGTCTTTCAGCATATAGATAGCTGAATATCAATTATGCATATAATTCCCTTACTGAGCCGTTGTTTGCTCACCCCTTAATATTAACATTTCAGGTTTTCGAAGACTGAGAGTCTGACACCTAAAGGATTTCGACTGCACATTTGGGGACGATGCGACAGCTCGACTTATGACATGAGGTACGATCATTTATTTTCTGTATTTAGACGTATCTACAGTACTACTTTCTTATGAAGTAAGATAGGGGATGTAATTCATATAATAACTTTATATGAAATTGTTTATATGTAAAAGAAAAGTAAAGTATCACAGACAGCCCAACCAAATAAGATGTATAGAATAAGCTGAAAAATAGGGTCACGGGCTGTGACAACATTTTAGAATTTTGTGGGAGTTTTTCTTGACTTTCTCAATTGAAAACATAGTCCAAAAACTCATTAAGTAATTTTCTAAGGTTGTGTTCAAATATATTCTTGAAAACATTACTTAATGAAAATATTCAAAACTATTTTATAAAGTATTAAGACTAATAAAAATATATAATTAAATCATGATCTTAGACTTAAAATGGTTTGAGAAAATCATGTGTGATAAAGCAAATTTACAATATGAATCAAAACATAAAAGATCAGTTAAGTTTTTGTCATTTCAAAATACATATGTCAATTTAAAGCTAACAATCTCCCCCTTTTTGATATGACAAAACTTAAGGTAAATTTGCTTTGAAAATTCTATGATAAAATACTCCCCCTCAAATAAAGCATGATTTTGTAAAGCTCCCCCTCAATATAAGCATGGTTTTCAAAAAACGTTTTCAAACCCCATTATTTCTCCCCCTTTTGTCAGAGCAAAAAGAGGGGAAAAACAAATTAAAGCTCCCCCTAAAATTAAAGGTTAAAGAAGTATGAGAACAAAGAAATATGCTCCATCCAACAAGAAATATGTTAGTACATGAGACTCATAGCACAAATAAATAGTTAATGTCCATAAAGAGTATGAAATATTTATGCATGCAAAGAACATGACTTATGATCCTATGCCAATTGTTTATAAATAATGAAGCAAGTTGTTTATAAATTATCTATTAAGTCCTATAACTTGCTAATTTCAATTTTATCAAGCACCTAAGTATATCAATTGTTCTCTAAGGTTCAACTAAGGTGCATGGCAATACATCATGATTATGAGCAGAAATTAGATGACATATCATATGCAATGAGCTCATAAACTATTTCCAAGAAAGATAGTGCTTAGAATTAACACATATGGCAATTATCCACAAATTCTAACACAAAAATTATCTTATGCAAAAATGTCTAAATAAATTCTTCTCTATTTGTTATTTCACTCTAAAGGAAAGGAGAAGAATTGTCAATTTAAAGCTCATACCAATTGTTACCAATGGTTGACTTAGCCATTTTGCATGATGCTAATTGTTATGTGTGGTGTGCTTAGTGAATAATCAAGTCAAACATGTGAGAATACAATCACACACACCATTAAACATGGATATGGATTAATTAAACATAGCATACTATCATAAAGTAGTAATTCATATTCATAAGCACAACTCTAATTATATGGAAGATTTAAAGATTATATCATTCAATTGCACACATTTTCTTCCATAAGACTAAAGAATCCTATGCTCAATTTTCCAATCAAGATCTTAACCAATTATGAGCAAGGAAGAGTTCAAGATTTTCATCTTAATCATTTTAATAGCCATATCCCTAATTGTTATCATCATTTAAGGTCCTAAAGGGTATATGCTATTTTAACTAAAATGGCTTTACCTAAGTGAATCAATATTATCAAGCTAAAATGTGTTTTATCATTAAGATTTTCAATCTATGAGTGAAGTCAAGTATAATTTCAAGAAAAACTAATATTTTCATCTCATAGACATGATCATTGATTCAACTTAAGCAAACATGCAAGTTCAACATCAAAACAATCAGAATTCAATGCATGGATATCAATCAAGGTGTATTTGTTCAAGTTTGCATTTATTCTTGAATGTTGATGTTGTCATTAAATCTTAAGTTCTTTAAAATTTGGCCATAAAAAAATTTAAGTTCATGGATGATAAATTTTCATGCATTTGAACATTTAAGATCCATTTATCAACACAAATTGTAGGTCAAGGATAATTATGACTTTAGGTAAAGCTTTTTGTGTTTCATGTATTTCATTCACCTAAGTCATGTTTGAATTTTATTATTAAGGTCAAGTTATGATCATTTTATCATTTAAGCATATATATTGACCTTTAATTATTCATATTCCACTAGATGGATAGTTATCATAATGCCTAGTGTGGAATAGTTGTGTCAAGCTTAGAGACATAATTCTATAAGCATGCTTGACTAAGATGAACCAAAGAAATGAACAATATCTATCATGCACAAGTTCATCAAATTCTCAAATATATCCTCAAATTCTTGAAATAATTCTTAAAATAATGTTTAAGCATTTCTTGAAAATATGATTCAAGAGTATTTCAAGATTTATGCATTTCATAAATGTCTTCAACAAGAAATATGAATTTGTACTTTTAAGAAAAGAAGATGTTAATTGTTGAAAATAATACCAATTGTTGAATTTGAGGCATGATACCAATGAAAAGTGATTTTTCATATTGTAAAGATTATCAAAAAGAAGTTGTAAACAATGAATTTTAAGCTTAGACGAAAGAAGGTGCAAAAATAACAAAGATCCTCCCAAATTTCAGTTTAAAATATGCAGGGAAGCCATTTTGCCTTGGGGGGATCGATCCCTAGAGGAGGGGGATCGATCCCTTATTTCTAGAATGCCATTTTTTGCATTTTTGCCAATGGGGATCGATCCTGCATGTGAATGGATCGATCCCTTATCCAATTTCTGTAGAATTTTGATAGAAAATTCAACTTTTGAGGTGCCAAAACTTCGTTTTTGAGTATTTTAAGTCCAAGTAAAAGTTTAAACATTTTTGTAACATGATTTTGGACTTGTATGAATAAAAAATGTGAATGAAAAACCATTTAACAATAGATTTTGCAATTTTGGAACAATTTTTACCATAAAACACATTTTTGGTCTCAAAAGAGGTCATTTTAAGAGTTATGCATATTTTGTCAAAACCAAGGCATTGGAAAACAAAATATGTCAAAACAAACATGTTCACATAGATTTTAATCACATGTCATCAAATCATCACACTTGTGAACATCATGCCATGATTTCTAAGATACAAATGCTTATGACATGACATTTTATATGTATGACATATTTGGTAACTTTGGAGCAAATAAATATATTATCAACATATCGCATACTTCCTCAAATCACACAAGATCATTTCAAAATCATTTAAACATGTTTTTCATTCAATCATTCAATGCCTCAAGAACTATCCATCAAACAATCAAAAATTATTTATCATGCCTATTATTGATTCATTCAACTCATAATATATCAAAAAATCATCAATCAAACATCTCATCAAGGCATCAATGATTTAATCAAATAGAAGTTTTAAGGCATAAAGAATTAAGCTTACAAAACTCCTTTGCATGAGAGTGCTTTGCCTTGATTTGTTGAATCCATCATGAGCTATCCTTTGAGGAATTGTTGTAACCTTGCCAAGGATGGATTCTCAAGCTCTTTCTCTTTCTTATTGGCATAAGCAACCTCCATGGGATGTGTAGAGCATTTGAACTTCATTGTTTCATTGTAGCTCCATGCTCTAACACTCCTACAACAACAAATTTAAGGATGTTTTGGTACCCAAATTTTCTTGGGTCCATGAGAGTTAGTGTAAACAATTTTTGATCCTTTAGGGATCTATTTCAAACTCAAATCATCATTATTTATAGCGTGCTTAGGAATCCACATTTTCCTAACTACTTTTCCTCTAAAAGTAGTTTTTCTATATGTGCATGCTTGAGAGTTGTGGCCTATCCTATTGTATAGTGAGCATATGAGAAATGTATCATGCATAGAATTTTTGCTCACTAGGAAATTCTTAAGATGAGTTTCTTTTTGTTTTGCATCATAGCCTAACCCATCTTTGTCAAAGAAAGCTCTTTAGGTCTCTAACATATGATCTAGCTTTTGTTGACCCATTAAGAATCTAGAAAATGAGTTATGCAAATTTGCAATCCTTTTATTCAACTCATTTATCTCTAAGTTTGCTTCTTCTAATTTCTTTTGAAATTCTAACTTAGCGTTCAATAACTCATCATTTTCCATTTTTAATTTTGTAATCATTTTCTTGTATTTTGAGTTCATGCATTCAAATTCACTAGCTAGCTCATCAAAAACATTTTGTAAATCATCATAAGAATGGTTATTACATTTACTAGAGCTAGGTTTCTCCTTTTCATCCTCAATAGTCAAGGAGCAAGGATTTGCTACTTTATCTACAATGTCTTCTAATTTCTTTTCTAGCTCTAATTTTACCTTGTTTAGTTCTTCATTCCTTGAACCAAGCTCTTTAACTTTCTCCTCAAACTCAAACTTATTATTTACCAAAATTTCATTCTCTTCTCGAAGTATAATTAACTTTTTCTTATATCTTGCATGCATTGATTTATATTCATCACTTAACTCATTAAATGCAATTTGAAGCTCATCAAATGAATATTTTTCTAAAGCTTGTGAGCTACTTTCAAAATTATCATCAAGAGCCATCAAACGAGAGTTTTCTAAGGTGAATTAAGCTATTCTAAGGATTGTTTAACTCTTAGGGGTTTAATCGTAACACAAAAGTTCAAGCTCTGATACCAATTTTTGGCTCTATAATAATACCGAGAGGGGGGATGTGAGAACTCGTTAAATTGTACTGTACATGTACGGAATAATAAAAATATTTTAAGTAATGAAATAAATAAAAATTTGATACTTTCTAAATATTGAAATTAAGGTGAAATAAAATCGAAAACTTCGATATTGTATAAGAGCAAAATTTGTTTTCTCATGAAGTGGTCAAAGTGGACCAAATAAGCCATAATTTAGCTTAAGAAGTAAATTAAATAAATGAAATTTTAAATGGAAAGTGGGCTGGAACAGAAAAGAGAAGGTGTAGTGGCAACATGAATCAATATGGAGACCTTAGAGGACATTTTAGACTTTAAATAAATCATGTTAGAATTTTATTAATTAAAATGCATATGATGACCAATTAGAATAAGCCAACAAGCAGCCTGTTGGATTATGCCCTTAGAACCATTCATTAGATGATTGACTTTGGCATTTTTTTATGTATCATGACATTTTATTTATCATAGTTCATTATTATATTTGTCTTATAACTGCGTAATATAATCTTATATGATAATGTCCTTAGAATAGTAATAACACACTATTCTTAAAATATCCCTAGTCAAGTATTATTGTGAACAAGGATAACAATGATACGATAAGACTAGTATGTGGTTGACTGATAACCATTGTCATGGATATAGGATATCAAGTCATCACATAGGTACATGTTAGAGAACTATGTACTGGATCGACCCTCCATGAGAACGCTACATGGATTGTTATATGAATGTCATAAGCGATTCTCATAGTGATGATGGTGTATGTTATCCTTTGACTTGAGATCATCAGAGATCCCAACATAGAGAATTGCATACTTTAATGCTGCTAGATGTCATTCGTAACAGGATGGACTATAAAGGTAGTAATTGGGTATGCCTTGATCTATGTAGAGGGATGTTGAGTGATCAAGATTGGATTTATCCCTCTTATATAACAAGAGTGATGTCTTGGGCCCTTTGATAGAGTGAGACTAAGAAATGCATGGCCGTGTTCGAATAAGTCAATATGAGATATTGATTTTATTTGTTTAATTAGTCTACTCAGGAATCAAGAAACGCTGATTAGACTATACAAGTGTGACACATTCCATGACTTGTGTCTAATCCAGACATCATAGGATAAAGGGATTAAACTACACGGTAACATCTATCACGAGTAAGGTTATGTCGAGTCATTGACATTCTCGTTACATGGGTAGCAATGATGTGTTGCTAGATACCGCTCATTGCCTGTGACAATTTTGTCATTGCCATTGTTTTGAGAACCTATTGGGTCGCACACTTAGAACGGATCAATGAGGAGCTTAATTAATCCTATTCTGAATTGGATTAAGGATATAACTAATCCTATTCTGAATTGGATTAGGGATATAACTAATCTTATTCTAAGTAGGATTAGAGTTCTGTTTGGCAGTAAATTTTAGGGTAAAATTTACTACCTATAAAAGGGATGTTTTTCTAAAACATAGCCGCACTTTTAAAAAAAACAGAAAACAAAAACATTCCTTTTAATCGAGGCTAGCAATTCGGTTATAAGGAATTTAAAAGCTCTTTAAGGCTTCTGATCGTGAGACGTTCAAGAGTCGTGAGATCCGTTCGTGTGGATACCGTAGAGACAGGAACGAAAAGTTGCTGCTTGTGACTCGACCAACGACAGAAAATTCAGAGAAAACGTCAGGTAAAATCTCGAAACCCTAATCAGGCAACTCTCCGAATCGATCTTGGTGGAGGCCGAATGATTTAAATTCCGCTGCGTGTTGTTTCGGTTTCCTTCACAGCCTTCATTTATTTCCTGCAGCTTGTTGCACTGCCTCACCATTTTTCTAGCTTCAGCTCACGGTTCTGCTTTCTCCTTCGCCGATTTCATGCTTTAGCTCCGAAATCACCATCCTCCCATCACCAAATCAGTAAGACTTCCTCAGAAAACTTCATCCTCACCACCATGGCTCCAATATTCCTTAAAAAGCTCAGCCAAAAACCATCAAAAGGAGGCTCCCCTGCAGCTGACAGTGGCGTTTATACAAGTAAAATAATTCTGGCCACGTTCCATGCTCTTGAGTTGTGTGTTTAGGGTGATGATTGGTTAAGGAAATGATGTATATAATTATTTGTCTTGAGGAATAATTGTTATAGTGCATTTTGGACGTTGATTGTGAAGTAAATTTCTGAAGAAAAGGAATGGAAAAACTGAAAATAAAACTGCATGAATATGGCGTGAACAACAGAAAATAAAAGCTTAGGTTGTGTAGGTGTGTACAATAGCATGGCTGACATGAAACCTTGAGTTAAACATGGAAAGGAACTATGTTTATACAAGGGACATGCTGTTAATGGATAATAATAATTTTGAGAAATAAAAACCTAGCACATTAAAGGCTTGAAGGACCGAATGTTTGAAGGCTGAAATGAAAGCCAGGAAATTGGTTGTTATGTGCGTGTATGGCATGAACAAATGGAAACAAAAATTATATATATGTGGATACATAGGAAACTTTACTGCCAGTGGACCATGACAATTTTAAAAGGTATAAATATGGTAGAAATATGGAGTTTTGGTGGTGTGGAAACAAAGCAAAACAAAGACTTCAACGTAGTGTTTTGATAGAATAAAAATATGAAAGAAAAGAGGGGTTGGAAACCGAAGCAAATAGGGGGGTTGATCCGATGGTGTTGACCGAAGATGATAGAAAGCTAGATTAAAGAAAAGGGGGAGCTGTTGTGGAATGTTGTGGCGTGTAAATGAGAAAGAATAAAGACTAAGTTTATGAGAAATTGACCTAGGAAGCAAATGGTCAACAATAGCGGCTAAGGCGGTGTGAAAATAAGAGGTAAAGATGATGTGTTGTGTGTAACGAGAAAACAGGGAAGGAAGGTAGTCTCGGCTGGACAGCAAATATCAGAAACAGAGAAAAAGAAATGAAAGAGAGGGTTAGGTTTGAATTGACTACATGCAAGATAAAGTACTAATGAAGTTAATATATATATATATATGTATATATGTATTTTAAAGGAATAAACTATCTAACCAAGATAAAGCCAACGTGTCACGCTCGATCTTTCTTAATATCTTACGGAAGCCTAAATTACGGAATTAAATATTTTTTTTCTTATATCACTATTCATTTGTAGGTGAATATGTAGGCCAATCTCAATTTCATATAACTCCTTTAATATATTTAGGCATATCTACAAACATACATAATGCCAATTTAAAAAGTATACTAATCGTCATATTCCAAAAATACATAATCTAGCTTACATCCCAGACTCATCACATAAGTATATATATATATATATATATACAATCAAAAGAATTTCCAATACACTGTGCCATCATCCATCTATGTCTATACAAACCGCTGGGAGCCATATACCTTAGACTGCGCAGGGAAGTCCACTCTCAAGAAGCTTCCCAAGCCAAAAAGAACAGTTGCTGCATCGATTACTCTGAAAGAGAGGGGAAAGAAGAGGGGAGTCAGTCGTAAACTCGGTAAGTAACAACAATACACAACTAAATTATACCAAGCATCCCTCATTTATGAAAGCTAATTCAAATCACTTTCAAAAAAATCAAATCAATTATGCTGCATCAAACTTAAAACACAGTATGGAAACTCAATAGCAAATCATAGTCAAATATGGAGTTCCATCATTAGACTAGAAGTCTTAATATCAAACCATACTTAAAGTATGCAGTGAAACCAATAAAACAAACCATAGTACCAAGAGAGTTCATAGAGTATCAACCGATGCTACTTAGAGCGAACAAACCTGCGGTAGCTAACCGTAGCCAAACTCCCATAAAGGGCACTGCCTATGCATAGACCAATCAAACCCCGGCTCATTGCGCATATGAAACCGGGACCTGTCCAAACGTAATATACGGGACAAGCCAAACGTCTCCGAGGCTAATGCTCGAGAAACAGTGCTCTAAGTCAATCAAATGTGTCTACAAAGTTCTCAAGGTACAGTGCCCTGAGGTCTCAATACCTCGGGTCTAAAATAGATATCCGGTAGTCTTAAAACAAATTTCATTCTTCCTTAACCTCATAGCAATCTTTGGAGTTTATAAGAAAGTAATTCAACAAACAAGGCTCATAAGGCATTTAAAAACATTAACAAGGTTACAACACAAAGTATAAAATCATATTAAATCAGAATTTAATTTGAACCATTAAAACATTTAAAATATTTCTTATGTATATAATATGCGCAAACAGTACATTTCTTGCAAGCCCATCACCTGTTTACAAACCATTTCTAATAAAGTAAACTCAACAGTCAAGGGAAGACATCTCATATGCAACGTTCATTTGGTTTTCAATTGCCAAATTCCAAGAGTTTATAGCATTAAGCAAATTGGATGCAAGTAGTCACTTAGGGTTACTTACAGTACTTCCTTAGCTTCTGAATCAGTTCTCCCTCGCCTAACAAGTCTTGGAGTATCGATTGATTTGGGTCAAACTCAGTCCTTAGGACAACCCTCTACATAACACATAGTAGATTGAATCAATCTCTATACATCCATCGATCTTAGTATTTCCAATCATAAGCTAACATTAAGCATTGTATAATTCAACAAGAAACAATACTTGGCTGTGTTTCCAGAGTTATTCAAACGTTACTAGCATTGTTTATTGCCTTTTTGTTTATTTAAACCACCTATGACCCATTTGATCCAGTTTTGTCCTTTAAGGTTTTGAACCATATGGTATTGTGCTAGCCTTAAGTATAATTTTCAGAACTTAATTATCAAACCGTAATTTTTTATATTACTTCTAACTCAAATCCCTATTTAGACATATAAGGCTTATTTCCTAATTCATTTTGTGTCATTTCCCATCAATTTTTAGACCTTGGTCCAAATCTGGCACAATAGGTAGGAAATTTCCTGACCTGTGTACAGTAAAATGCTTATTGCCAACTATAGGGATATGAGATCTGTACAAACTCAATACCATGTCAATCATGACTCATTTATCTTTCTGAACATGTAAAGTTTGCAGTCATATTTGATCTGGGCAATTTTTTATGAATATTTGAAGTTTACATTAAAAATCTGTCCCCAATAGTGAGTATCCTGCATGCATTCATACATATCTTAAGCCATGAAGTTCTAAATCTGGAAATTCTAAAACTAGATAAAAGTTAACTCATTTCCCTATTTAGAAATGTAAGATTCATAATTTAACTCTTCCTATATCAATACCAGAAATTTCCCAAAGTTTCAGTATGTCCAGCAGTTTTCTGACACAGTAAACACTGACCAATATGCACACACTGTCTTATATTTGGTTATAGGAGTATCCAAGTGGTGCAAACCCAGAACCATCATGCTCCTAACTTAATTACCTTTCTAGACATGTAAGGCTTGCAACCTAATTCAATTTAGGCCATTTGCTATGATTTTTCAAAATCAGGACTGTGATTCACGTTTCTGGACAGAACACCCTGCACTCATTTGTGCATAACTCAAGCTACAGAAGTCCAATTCAAGAAATTCCAAAACTGACTTTCTTGTAACTTAAAGGCCGTAATTCATAATTTTTCCAGAATTTTCTCCATACAGAACTATTAAACTGCTCGTTTTAAATTTTTCAGTCAGACAGAACAGCAAATTCCAAATTCAACATCAAGTCAGAATTTCAATTTATCTTTATCTAACCATAGCCATTTAAATTTAGCTCATCACAATATCATTTTCATGCATAATAATCAATCATTATAGGGTTAGAACCTTACCCCCTTTAATTTGATGCACAAACAGAAACTGTTGACACCATTTCAGACGATTCCTTCACAGCTTGTTTGTTGTCATACCTATACACATCAATGCCAATCCAATAAACACATTGCATTCTATTTCCATAGATTAATTTCCAGCAAAGACACAATGACTCACCCTAGTTCCTTACCTCTGATATCTTGCCCTGAAATCCCAATTAAATCTGCTGTAGTTTGGGTTTCAACCCTTCACTTATTCAGTCACTAATGGCAGCTCGCTCTCATTCCTTCTCCATTCACTTCCCTTGCCCTAATCTTGTTGAATCCAAGCTCCCATTGCATCCATGGCTCACGATTCTTTGGCCAGCTCTAGCGTGAAACTTGCTCCTTCATTTTCGTTGTGGCCTCCTTCACAATGTAGACTCTTTAAATCAGTTTGGGTGGCTGGGTGAATTGGAAGAAGGTTTGAAGAAGAGCTTCAATCTATGGCCGGAATGAGGGAGGAGGAAGATGGGTTCTTCTTGCTAGGGTTGTCGACAAGTGCTGGAGGAATTTTGCTCTTCTTGGTTTCGGTTTTGGGGAGGAAAACCGAAGGGAAAAACGTGGTTCATAATTTTTCAAGCCTTTAACTTAGGTTTTCCAGCCCTTTAGTCTTAGATCTCCAACCCTTGATTTATTTGTCAAACTTTGATTCTTGTTTCCAGCCCTTGATTTATTTGGTGGCCTTTGCTCTTGTTTCCAGCCCTTCACTTGTATTTCCAATCCTCATTTCATCAGTTTCTAATAAACCAATTTAACATAAATGGATTAATATATGAATAACCATTGTTTCAAGCAAATAATAATGTCTTAATAATTCTAATTTCCATAACTTATATATGTATATATATTTTTATACACATATATATATATATATAATTCTCTTATAATATATCTTAATCAATTTAATTTATTTCCTACTTCATATCTTAGTACCTACATACTCGCATTTACATATCCAACGCTTCTTGACCAAGATGGCCCGAACATTCTCAACTTCCATAATCTGTCCAAATTCCAAAATAACCTCAAGTCATTTAAAATTACTCTAGTATACTTACGATAGATATCGAAATTAAGGGTTATTAGATTCTTCCCACCTTGGAAAATTTGGTCCCCAAATTTTAGTACCGTTACTTCAAAACAAGTGAGGATACCTCTCCTTTATTAGATTCTCTACTTCCTAGGTGGCTTCTTCCTCCGAATGCCTTTGCCACAATACCTTCACTAGTGGAATAGTTTTGGATCTTAGCACCTTCTCCTTGCGATCTAAGATCCTGACAGGCTTCTCTTCATATGTGAGATCATCCCGAATATCTAACTCTCCATAATCTACCACATGAGAAGGATCCGGGTGGTATTTCCTTAACATTAACACGTGAAACACGTTGTGCACACCCGCTAGCTGTGGTGGTAGAGCCAACCTGTATGCCACTTCACCTACCTTCTCTAAAATCTCGAATGGTCCCACATACCTCGGGCTAAGTTTGCCCTTCTTCTCGAATCTCATAATGCCCTTCGAAGGAGAAACTTTCAAAAATACCGAATCACCAACTTCAAACTCCAAACGTCTCCTCTGATTATCGGCATATGACTTCTGCCTACTCTGGGCAGTCTTAAGTCTATCACGAATAGGCTTTATTCTATCCGAAGCTTGCTAAACCAAGTCAGGTGCAAACAATTTTCTGTCTTCCACTTCTTCCCATCCAACCGGAGACCGACACTTTCTTCCGTACAGTGCTTTGTATGGGGCCATCCCTATACTCGAGTGGAAGCTATTATTGTATGCAAACTCTGCCAATGGTAAGTGTTCATCCCAAGAGCCTTTGTAATCAAGCGCACACGCTCTCAACATGTCCTCGAGAGTCTGAATGGTTCTCTCGGACCGACCATCAGTCTGAGGATGGTAAGCGGTGCTTAGGTGTAATTGAGTTCGCATTGCTTCCTGAAACTTCTCCCAAAATCTAGAAGTGAATCGGGAATCTCGATCAGACACAATGCTCACTGGGACACCGTATAGCCGAACAATTTCCTGAACATAGAGATCGGCCAAAGCACTGAGGGAATCTATAGCCTTCATGGCTAAAAAGTGAGCTGATTTGGTTAGTCTATCCACTATCACCCAAATAGCATCATGCTGTCTTTTAGTCCTTGGAAGACCTAGCACGAAGTCCATGGTGATGTGCTCCCATTTCCAGCTCGGAATACACAATGGTTAAAGCAACCCCGTAGGCCTTTGATGTTCAACCTTCACCTGTTGACAGACTAGACATCTTGCAACAAAATTGGCGATATCTTTCTTCATTCCAGACCAGTAGTATAAGCTATGCAAGTTCTGGTACATCTTAGTACTACCAGGGTGCATAGCATATTTCGAGCTATGAGCTTCCTCCAAAGTCAACTTCTTTAACTCTGAATCATTCGGAACATACATTTGGCACCTATACCTCAAAATGCCATCATTGCCGAACCTAAACTCTGTTTCCTAATTTTGGTTCCCTTCATTTCCACAAACAATCTCTTTCAATCGAGGATACTCTTTTTGCTTTTGACGGATTCGATCAATCAGTTTAGGCTCTATCCTCATACTGGCCATCATACAACCCTCTCCGACGGGTTCTATATCCAATCTCAAGTCTGCAAACTGCTGTAACATACACCATTCCTGGACCATCAACATCGAGACCATAGCAGTGCCTTTCCTACTCAACGCATATGCTACAACATTAGCCTTGCCTGGATGGTAAAGAATTTCACAGTCGTAGTCCTTCAACAATTCCATCCATCTCTGCTGGCGCATATTCAATTCTTTTTTGGAGAATAAGTACTTCAGACTTTTATGATCTGTAAAAATCTGAAATGTTTCCCCATAGAGATAATGGCACCAAATCTTGAGCGTGAACACTACGGCAGCAAGCTCTAGGTTGTGTGTCGGATAATTCTTCTCATGGTCCTTCAACTGACGAGAACCGTAAGCTATTACCTTCCCGTGCTGCATTAAGACACACCCTAATCCTTGATACGAAGCATCACTGTAGACAGCAAAACCTCCGGACCCACTAGGAATGGTCAATATTGGAGCAGAGGTAAGCCGTCTCTTCAACTCCTGAAAGCTATTTTCACATGCCTCATTCCAATCAAAATTCACTCCTTTCCGAGTGAGTCGATGCAGTGGGGTAGCAGTCTTGGAGAAACCCTCTACAAATTTCCTGTAATAACCTGCTAAACCCAGGAAACTTCGAACTTCGGTTACAGTCTGAGGCCTTCCCCACTTCACAATACCTTCAATCTTGGACGGATCTACTGACACCCCGTCCTTTGACACAATATGCCCCAGAAAAGCAATCTGATCCAACCAGAAGTCACATTTACTAAGCTTAGCATACAACTCTTTGTCTCTAAGGACTTGGAGCACTGTTCGTAAATGTTGTTCGTGCTCGTCTATTGACTTGGAGTATACCAAGATGTCATCTATAAAGACAATCACAAATAAGTCTAAGAAAGGCTTGAACACCTCATTCATCAAGCTCATGAAAGCCGTTGGTGCATTTGTGAAGCCAAATGGCATCACTAGAAATTCATAATGGCCATATCTAGTCCGAAAGGCCGTCTTAGGAACATCATCCTCTCGAATCCTCAGCTGATGATAGCCGGATCGAAGGTCTATTTTGGAAAACACCGTAGCACCCTTCAACTGATCGAATAGATCATTAATTCTCGGTAATGGGTACTTGTTCCTAATTATTGCCTTGTTGAGTAGTCTGTAGTTAATACACAATCTTAGACTTTCATCCTTCTTTCTAACAAACAACACCGGTGTACCCCAGGGAGATACGCTCGGGCATATAAATCCCTTATCAAGTAGCTCTTGCAACTGCTTCTTTAGTTCTTCCAATTCTACAAGAGCCATTCTATAAGGTGCCCTTGAGATAGGCTGAGTACTCGGGACTAAGTCGATGGTGAACTCAGTCTCTCGCTTGGGTGGTAAGCCTGGCAAATCATTAGGGAATACATCTGGAAACTCTCTGACGATTGGTATATCCTTTAATTCAGGATGTTTCTTGGAGGCATCTTCCACATAGGCTAAATACCCTTCACAAACATCATGCATTCTTAGGCAAAATAATCAAACAAAAACAATCATCACTTATTATTACTTATCAAAAGAGATTACAACAGTTTCAGGTAGGGAGAACATCACTATTTTCTTATAACAATCTAACCAAGCATGATGTTTAGCTAGCCAATCCATTCCTAGGATTACATCAAAATCTTTCATATTTAACAAAATCAAATTGACTAGCAGACTCCTATCTCCTACCTTAACCTCACAATCCCTATATACAATATCAGTTATACGATTTTCCTTTAGGGGAGTGCTCACATGACGCGGACGATCTAACCTTACATATTCAAATTTAATCTTGCTAGCAAAATATGGAGCAATAAAGGAATGAGTAGAACCAGAGCCTATTAAAACATAAGCTTCAAAATCAGAAATAGTAAGCTTAGCTTTAACCACGGAGTCTCTTCCCTGTGCAGAAGCCTCATCCAATGTAAAGACTCGATCCTGAGCTACTGGCTTCTTGCCCTTATCCACTGTTTTACCCTTGTCACCAGCCAAATGCTCAAAGGCCCTTTCTACAGTCTTGCGATAGGGACAATCTCTGACCATATGTCCCTGTTTCCCGTAGTAGAAACAAGCTCCTGTCTCCCTATAGCAAGGTTTAGTACCATGATTGCTTCCACACTTAGGACAAGTTGGACCCCTCTTAGTTTCATTCCCTGTCAGTTTGTTTCCCACTGTCTTCTGCCTCTTCTCTAGCTGCTTGCCCTTGTAGGGCTTTGTATCATCGACCCTCTTATCTCTTCCCTTGTTCCTCCACTTAGACCCATATTCTTGCTGAATCAGGTCGTGTTCAAGCTCGGCCATCTGAGCTCGTCTGATAGCTTCTGTGAAATTGATGATATCTAGCACTACCAACTTACTCCGAATCGCGGGTTTCAATCTCGAGATGAACTTGATGGTCTTAGCTTTCTCGTCCATGGATGCTAGAAGATCATACCGACACAAAGCTGAGAACTTTGACTCATATTCTTCCACGGTATTGGAACCCTGAGTCAATTTCAGAAAATCTGCCTGTTTCTTTCTTTGAGCAGGCTCGGGAATATACTGCTTAAAGAAGCTCTCCAGAAAAGCTTCCCATGTGATCTCTAGGTTCTGACTTGTTAACAATTTCTCAGCTGATTCCCACCAAACCTCCGCTTTCTCCCGGAACATAAATACCGCTAATCTCACTTTTTCAGTAGAACTGTAGCCTATACACTTGAACAATTTCTCTAGCTATTTGACCCATTCTTCGGCTACATCCGGGTCCTTTTCACCCTTAAAAGTGGGCGGATTCATCTTCTGAAATTACCGAAGCCTATTCATGTTCCTATTGTTGGATTATGCCCTTAGAACCATTCATTAGATGATTAACTTTGGCATTTTTATGTATCATGACATTTTTATTTATAGTTCATTATTATATTTGTCTTATAACTGCGTAATATAATCTTATATGATAATGTTCTTAGAATAGTAATAACACACTATTCTTAAAATATCCCTAGTCAAGTATTATTGTGAACAAGGATAACAATGATACGATAAGACTAGTATGTGGTTGACTGATGACCATTGTCATGGATATAGGATATCAAGTCATCACATAGGTACATGTTAGAGAACTATGTACTGGATCGACCCTCCATGAGAACGTTACATGGATTGTTATATGAGTGTCATAAGCGATTCTCATAGTGATGATGGTGTATGTGATCCTTTGACTTGGATCATCAGAGATCCCAACATAGAGAATTGCATACTTTAATGCTGCTAGATGTCATTCGTAACAGGATGGACTATAAAGGTAGTAATTGGGTATGCCTTGATCTATGTAGAGGGATGTTGAGTGATTAAGATAGGATTTATCCCTCTTATATAACAAGAGTGATGTCTTAGACCCTTTGATAGAGTGAGACTAAAAATGCATGGCTGTGCTCGAATAAGTCAGTATGAGATATTGATTTTATTTGTTTAATTAGTCTACTCAGGAATCAAGAAACGCTGATTAGACTATACAAGTGTGACACATTCCATGACTTGTGTCTAATCAAGACATCAAAGGATAAAGGGATTAGACTACACGGTAACATCTATCACGAGTAAGGTTATGTCGAGTCATTGACATTCTCGTTACATGGGTAGCAATGATGTGTTGCTAGATACCGCTCATTGCCTGTGACAATTTTGTCATTGCCATTGTTTTGAGAACCTATTGGGTCGCACACTTAGAACGGATCAATGAGGAGCTTAATTAATCCTACTCTGAATTGGATTAAGGATATATCTAATCCTATTCTGAATTGGATTAAGGATACAGTTAATCCTATTCTAAGTAGGATTAAAGTTCTGTTTGGCAGTAAATTTTAGGGTAAAATTTACTGCTTATAAAAGGATGTTTTTCTAAAACAGAGCCGCACAATTAAAAACAGAAACGGTATTCTTTTAATCGAAGCTAGCAAATCGATTATAAGAATCAAAAACGCTCTTTAAGGCTTCTAATCGTGAGACGTTCAAGAGTCATGAGATCCGTTCGTGTGGATCCATAGAGGCATGAACGAAAAGTTGTTGCTTGTGACTCGACCAACGACAGAAATCAGAGAAAACGTTAGGTAAAATCTCGAAACCCGAATCAGGCAACTCTCCGAATCGATCCTGGTGGAGGCCGAATGATTTAAATTTCGCAGCATGTTTGTTTCGGTTTCCTTCACTTATCCACCTGATCTTCTGAAGGAAACCGAAACAAACACGCAGCAGAATTTAAATCATTCGGCCTCCACCAGGATCGATTCGGAGAGCTGCCTGATTAGGGTTTTGAGATTTACCTAACGTTTTCTCTGATTTTCTGTCGTTGGTCGAGTCACAAGCAACAACTTTTCGTTCTTGCCTCTATGGTATCCACACGAACGGATCTCACGACTCTTGAACGTCTCACGATCAGAAGCCTTAAGGAGCGTTTTTATTTTTTATAGCCGAATTGCTAGCTTCGATTAAAAGAATATTTTTGTTTTCTGTTTTTGTGCGGCTCTATTTTAGAAAACACAAAACATCCTTTTATAGGTAGTAAATTTTACCCTAAAATTTACTGTCAAACAGAACTCTAATCCTACTTAGAATAGGATTAGTTATATCCTTAATCCAATTCGGAATAGGATTAATTAAGCTCCTCATTGATCCGTTCTAAGTGTGCGACCCAATAGGTTCTCAAAACAATGGCAATGACAAAATTGTCACAGGCAATGAGCAGTATCTAGCAACACATCATTGCTACCCATGTAACGAGAATGTCAATGACTCGACATAACCTTACTCGTGATAGATGTTACCGTGTAGTCTAATCCCTTTATCCTTTGATGTCTTGATTAGACACAAGTCATGGAATGTGTCACACTTGTATAGTCTAATCAGCGTTTCTTGATTCCTGAGTAGACTAATTAAACAAATAAAATCAATATCTCATATTGACTTATTCGAGCACGGCCATGCATTTTTAGTCTCACTCTATCAAAGGGCCCAAGACATAACTCTTGTTATATAAGAGGGATAAATCCTATATTTATCACTCAACATCTCTCTACATAGATCAAGGCATACCCAATTACTACCTTTATAGTCCATCCTGTTACGAATGACATCTAGTAGCATTAAAGTATGCAATTCTCTATGTTAGGATCTCTGATGATCTCAAGTCAAAGGATCACATACACCATCATCACTATGAGAATCGCTTATGACACTCATATAACAATCCATATAGCGTTCTCATGGAGGGTCGATCCAGTACATAGTTCTTTAACATGTACCTATGTGATGACTTGATATCCTATATCCATGACAATGGTCATCAGTCAACCACATACTAGTCTTATCGTATCATTGTTTCCTTGTTCACAATAATACTTGACTAGGGATATTTTAAGAATAGTGTGTTATTACTATTCTAAGGACATTATCATATAGGATTACATTACGCAGTTATAAGACAAATATAATAATGAACTATAATAAATAAAATGTCATGATACATAAAAAATGCCAAAGTCAATCATCTAATGAATGGTTCTAAGGGCATAATCCAACATCTCCAACTTGTGGTGGTGGCACTAGAGGTGGTAGAAGCTGTGGGGCTACAGGTGGCTGCGGTGGTGCTGGTGGCTGTGGTGGTACAGTCGGTTGTTGCTACAGAGCAGCCTGAGGCTGTGGCACAGGAGGAGGGACTTGTGTTTGTGCCTGAACTTGGGCTGGAGGCTGATTAGAGTTGCTTCCGCATTGTTGCGCTATGAAAGCTGCAAGATTTTGGATTGTTTGCTGTAATTCTCCCACAGTCCTCGATAACTGGCCCACTTATGCATTAAGATCTGGGGCCCGGGGAGGCTGTGGTGGAGGCGGGGGAGTAGAAGACCTGGATCGCTCTGTAGGAAGAACTCGTCGTGGTCTACCTCTCCTCTTCATTATCACTTACTTCTTGTCACATTAACAACAATTAGTACAGTCTATATGGAAACCGCAGTTCAAAGATAAATATAGGCACAGTGCATATGGATGTAAGCTAATTTTATCGACCTACACAGATACGAACAAACCTGCTCTGATACCAAACTGTCACGCTCGATCTTTCTTAATATCTTACGGAAGCCTAAATTGCGGAATTAAATATTTTTTTCCTTATATCACTATTCATTTATAGGTGAATATGTAGGCCAATCTCAATTTCATATAACTCCTTTAATATATTTAGGAATATCTACCAACATACATAATGCCAATTCAAAAAGTATACTGATCGTCATATTCCAATAATACATAATCTAGCTTACAGCCCAGACTCATCATATAAGTATATATATATACAATCAAAAGAATTTCTAATACACTGTGCCATCATCCATCTATGTCTATACAAACCGCTGGGAGCCATATACCTTAGACTGCGCAGGGAAGTCCACTCTTAAGAAGCTTCCCAAGCCAAAAAGAACAGTCGCTGTATCGATTACTCTGAAAGGGAGAGGAAAGAAGAGGGGAGTGAGTCGTAAACTCAGTAAGTAACAACAATAAGCAACTAAATTATACCAAGCATCCCTCATTTATGAAAGCTAATTCAAATCACTTTCAAATAAATCAAATCAATTATGCTGCATCAAACTTAAAACACAGTATGGAAACTCAATAGCAAATCATAGTCAAATATGGAGTTCCATCATTAGACTATAAGTCTTAATATCAAACTATACTTAAAGTATGCAGTGAAACCAATAAAACAAACTATAGTACCAAGAGAGTTCACAGAGTATCAACCGATGCTACTTTGAGGGAACAAACCCACGGTAGCTAACCGTAGCCAAACTCCCATAAAGGGCGCTGCCTATGCATAGACCAATCAAACCCTGGTTCATTGCACATATGAGACCGGGACCTGTCCAAACGTAATATACGGGACAAGCCAAACGTCTCCGAGGCTAATGCTCGAGAAACAGTGCTTTAAGTCAATCAAATGTGTCAACAAAGTTCTCAAGGTACAGTGCCCTGAGGTCTTAATACCTCGGGTCTAAAACAGATATCCGGTAGTCTTAAAACAAATTTCATTCTTCCCTGACCTCATAGCAATCTTTGGAGTTTATAAGAAAGTAATTTAACAAACAAGGCTCACAAGGCATTTAAAAACATTAACAAGGTTACAACACAAAGTATAAAATCATATTAAATCAGAATTTAATTTGAACCTTTAAAACATTTAAATTATTTCTTATGTATATAATACGCGCAAACAGTACATTTCTTGCGAGCCCATCACCTGTTACAAACCATTTCTAGTCAAGCAAACTCATTAGTCAAGGGAAGACATCTCATATGCAGCATTCATTTGGTTTTCAATTGCCAAATTCCAAGAGTTTATAGCATTAAGCAAATTGGATGCAAGTAGTCGCTTAGGGTTACTTACAGTACTTCCTTAGCTTCTGAATCAGTTCTCCCTTGCCTAAAAAGTCTTGGAGTATCGATTGATTTGGGTCAAACTCAGTCCTTAGGACAACCCTCTACATAACACATAGTAGATTGAATCAATCTCTATACATCCATCGATCTTAGTATTTCCAATCATAAGCTAACATTAAGAATTGTATAATTCAACAAGAAACAATACTTGGCTGTGTTTCCAGAGTTATTCAAACGTTACTAGCACTGTTTATTGCCTTTTTGTTCATTTGAACCACTTATGACCCATTTGGTCCATTTCTGTCCTTTAAGGTTTTGGACCTTATGGTATTGCGCTAGGCTTAAGTATAATTTTCAGAACTTAATTATCAAACCGTAATTTTTTATATTACTTCTAACTCAAATCCCTATTTAGACATATAAGGCTCATTTCCTAATTCATTTTGTGCCGTTTCCCATCAATTTTTAGACCTTGGTCCAAATCTGGCACAATAGGCTGGAAATTTCCTGACCTGTGTACAGTAAAATGCTTACTGCCAACTATAGGGATATGAGATCTGTACAAACTCAGTACCATGTCAATCATGACTCATTTATCTTAGGACAACCCTCTACATAACACATAGTAGATTGAATCAATCTCTATACATCCATCGATCTTAGTATTTCCAATCATAAGCTAACATTAAGCATTGTATAATTCAACAAGAAACAATACTTGGCTGTGTTTCCAGAGTTATTCAAACGTTACTAGCATTGTTTATTGCCTTTTTGTTCATTTGAACCACTTATGACCCATTTGGTCCATTTCTGTCCTTTAAGGTTTTGGACCTTATGGTATTGTGCTAGGCTTAAGTATAATTTTCAGAACTTAATTATCAAAACGTAATTTTTCATATTACTTCTAACTCAAATCCCTATTTAGACATATGAGGCTCATTTCCTAATTCATTTTGTGCCATTTCCCATCAATTTTTAGACCTTGGTCCAAATCTGGCACAGTAGGCAGGAAATTTTCTGACCTGTGTACAGTAAAATGCTTACTACCAACTATAGGGATATGAGATCTGTACAAACTCAATACCATGTCAATCATGACTCATTTATCTTTCTGAACATGTAAAGTTTGCAGTCATATTTGATCTGGACAATTTTCTATGAACATTTGAAGTTTACATTAAAAATCTGTCGCCAGCAGTGAGTATCCTGCATGCATTCATACAGATCATAAGCCATGAAGTTCCAAATCTGGAAATTCAAAAACTAGATGAAATTTAACTCATTTCCCTATTTAGAAATGTAAGATTCATAATTTAACTCTTTCTATATCAATACCAGAAATTTCCCAAAGTTTCAGTATGTCCAGCAGTTTCCTGACACAGTAAACACTGACCAATATGCACAAACTGTCTCATATCTGGTTATAGGAGTATCCAAATGGTGCAAACCCAGAACTATCATGCTCCTAACTTAATTACCTTTCTAGACATGTAAGGCTTGCAACCTAATTCAATTTAGGCCATTTGCTATGATTTTTCAAATTCAGTACTGTGATTCACGTTTCTGGACAGAACACCCTGCACTCATCTGTGCATAACTCAAGCTACAGAAGTCCAATTCAAGAAATTCCAAAACTGACTTTCTTGTAACTTAAAGGGCCGTAATTCATAATTTTTCCAGAATTTTTCTCCATACAGAACTATTAAACTGCTCATTTTAAATTTTCCAGCCAGACAGAACAGCAAATTCCAAATTCAACACCAAGTCAGAATTTCAATTTATCTTTATCTAACCATAGCCATTGAAATTTAGCTCATCACAATATCATTTTCATGCATAATAATCAATCATGATAGGGTTAGAACCTTACCCCCTTTAATTTGATGCACAAACAGAAACTGTTGACACCATTTCAGACCATTCCTTCACAGCTTGTTTGTTGGCCTACCTATACACATCAATGCCAATCCAATAAACACATTGCATTCTATTTCCATAGATTAATTTCCAGCAAAGACATAATGACTCACCGTAGTTCCTTACCTCTGATATCTTGCCCTGAAATCCCAATTAAATCTGCTGTAGTTTGGGTTTCAACCCTTCACTTATTCAGTCACTAATGGCAGCTCACTCTCATTCCTTCTCCATTCACTTCCCTTGCCCTAATCTTGTTGAATCCAAGCTCCCATTGCATCCATGGCTCACGATTCTTTGGCCAGCTCTAGCATGAAACTTGCTCCTTCATTTTCGTTGTGGCCTCCTTCACAATGTAGACTCTTTAAATCAGTTTGGGTGGCTGGGTGAATTGGAAGAAGGTTTGAAGAAGAGCTTCAATCTATGGCCGGAATGAGGGAGGAGGAAGATGGGTTCTTCTTGCTAGGGTTGTCGACAAGTGCTGGAGGAATTTTGCTCTTCTTGGTTTCGGTTTTGGGGAGGAAAACAGAAGGGAAAAACATGGTTCATAATTTTTCCAGCCTTTAACTTAGGTTTTCCAGCCCTTTAGTCTTAGATCTCCAACCCTTGATTTATTTGTCAACCTTTGACTCTTGTTTCCAGCCCTTGCTCTTGTTTCCAGCCCTTTACTTGTATTTCCAATCCTCATTTCATCAGTTTCTAATAAACCAATTTAACATAAGTGGATTAATAGATGAATAACCATTGTTTCAAGCAAATAATAATGTCTTAATAATTCTAATTTCCATAACTTATATATGTATATATATTTTTATACACACATATATATATATATATATTTAATTCTCTTATAATATATCTTAATCAATTTAATTTATTTCATACTTCATATCTTAGTACCTACATACCTTAGTACCTACATACTCACATTTACATATCCATCGCTTCTTGACCAAGATGGCCCAAACATTCTCAACTTCCATAATCTGTCCAAATTCCAAAATAACCTCAAGTCATTCAAAATTACTCTAGTATACTTACGATAGATATCGAAATTAAGGGTTATTACACAACGTGGGTAGGAAAATGGAAAGGAAAGGGAGCTCTCGGTTTGGATAAGAAGTAGCAAAAAAATAAAAGAAAAGACAAGGACAAAGAGAGGTTAAGTTGACCTAGTTGAATGGGTAGACTAAGGTATGAAGTATAGGTGATATATATATTTTAAGGGAAGAGATTTTCTATATCTATCCAAGGCCATTCGGCCACAACAATGGACAAAGGAAATGGCGTGAATCAGTAGAGAAAATTGAAGAAGTTGACACAATCAATGATTGGAAAATATGCAAGAATAATGGATATGTATATTTACATAGAAAATAAAATAAAATAAATCATAAGCCAAGTAGGCTTATGCATGAGGAAATGACAATTAGTCATTAAAATAGGATGATAACATAGATGTTGAGAAGAGGCAAAAAGAATGCTAAAACAGAAAATGGAAGGTAAATGAAATATTCATTTACCATGGGAAACTCATAGGAATTGGTAATATTCTAAGTAAGGATAATTCAATTAAGAGTCTAAATAAGTAAAGGAATTTTATATATTTTATATCGAAAATTAATTATATTAAACTGTGACTTTGTTGTTTATAATCCGGTGAGATAGGAAGCATATTGGTGCAACTTAAGGCATTGCTCTACAGTGTACTGAGGTAAGGGATGCATGTGCAGCACTGTAAGGATATTCAGTCTGCATGTTTTTAATTATTAAATATTTTACGAAAATATCGTGATGATTGATTGGTTGAAAAAGTGTGATGATGTATTGGCTGGATTTATAAACTATATTTTTCATGCAGGAGGCTAGTCAATCGGCAGTCGTTATGCTGCCGAAAATTTTTAGAAAATTTTATAAAATCATATTAAATGATTTTATTTCACGAAAATCGATATTCGATCACGAAAAATGAGAAAATCATTATTTTTATAAAACATGAATATAATGAGATTGAATTTTAAAATATTCATATTTTCGAGAATGGTGATAATGAAATCATCGAAAATTCTCGTGAAAGATAAATTACACGAAATACGAGACGAAAAATGAAAAGAAATACAGTGAATATTTTTATGAGTATTTTTATAAATATTTCTGAAATATTCACTAAATGATTTTTAATCTTTATGGCTTTAAATTATGAAATTATATATTTTATATATTCCATAAAGGTTATTTTATGAGAAAAACATGGTTTTGAGACTAGTTGGCCCCTCTATCATGCCGACATGTGATACGTGATATGTGATATGTGATATGTAACCTGTGATATGTGATATGTAACCTATGATATGTGATATGTAGTCCCGGCCGACACCTGATCAGTGATTCGCCGAGGACAATTATAGACTATGGCCATAGATCTGACATGATTATTTTATACCTTCGGGTATTATTGCATGATAGGACTCGGTGGTTGCCACTGTCTCCATATATGATTTATGATATGTAAAATGAAAATATTTTTACGATATGTGACATGTAAAATGAATATGTTTCATATGATATGAGAAGAAAATGAAATGATTTATAGCATTTTTCTAAAATGCTCATTTCGGTATTGTTTTTAGTACTACAAGATGATTTTCATATGACATGTAATATGAATATGTGATATATTTTCAAAAAGGAAAGAGGAGGAAAATAAATCTAATATTCTTATTTAAATTTTTAAATTGAATATTAGATTTAAACGATTTATATGTTTTACGAAAAATATTTAAATAACTTATTTTGCTATTTAAAGTACGGTACTAATTACGATTGTATAGTAAAACATGAAACGAGTTTTAATGAGAATGATGATGATTTGACTACTATTCTTTTCAAAGAATATATGAATATTAGTTATTTTATTTAAATGCTTTATTTTATAAAAACATTGTTTTGAAAAGAATACGAAAATGATATGGAATAAAAGAGAAAAAGGATTTAGATTCCAAACGGAAAGAAAATTACTCTCTACAGTTGCTTCTAGGTTCCGGGACAAGACAGGTATTTCAAAATACCTGCCTTACTCCATCCGGATCCCTAGCCGACTGTAGTATCCTTCCTACATGTGTGCCTAGAGCCTAATAGGAAAAATAAAAAAGTTTTTCAGCATATAGATAGCTGAATATCAAGTGAGGCATATAATTTTCTTACTAAGTCGTGGTTTGCTCACCCCTTAATTATAACATTTCAAGTTTTCGAGGACTAAGAGTCTGACATCTAAAGGACTTCGGCTGTGCATTTGGGGACGATGTGACAGCTTGATTTATTTAATAAGGTATGATCATTTATTTTCTGTATTTAGACTTATCTACAGTACTACTCTCTTATAAAGTAAGATAGGGGATTGTAATTCATATTATAATTTAATATGAAATTGTATAAATGTAAAAGAAAAGGAAAGTATTGCAGATAGCCCAACCAAATAAGATGTATAAAATAAGGTAAAAAATAGGGTCACGGGCTGTAACAAGGGATGAATAAGTTTTTAACTAATCTTAAGTTTGTTTTTTGGTTCTTCTAAATTCACTAGCCTATATTTATGTTTTCTAAGTTCTCTAGGCTATGCAAGCATACAATCCAAATTCAATACAATAAGCACAAATATAATTGCAAGTAAATAAAGAGAAAAGGGAAAGAGAAATGTACACAAGTGATTTATAGAGGTTCGAAAACCATGCTTATGTCCTCTACCTTGAGATGCTCCCAAGGATTTTTCCTAAATTCACTAACTTGAATTTATCTTTATAATCCCTCTTTTTCGTAGGCTCAAGAGAAACCTTTACAGCTCTCCTTTTTTGGGCTCAAGGAGAAAACCTTTCCCCTTCTTTTTTTGGGCTCAAGAAGGAAACCTTACAACTTCTCCCTTTTATGGCTCAAGGAGAAAACCTTTTACCCAATCCTCACTTACAATGAAGCACTCAAGGGTTCACTCCCTTTTACAAATTGTGAATGGGTTTTCTAGTTTATGTAATCAAGGAGATACCTCTAGATAGGCAAATGATTACAAAGGTTAAGCTCAAAATCAAACCTATATAATATTTGTGCTGGTTAATACAAGGAAGATGAGAATGATAGAATATGAAGAATTTTAGCACTTGAAATGTTGCTGAGACTTGAAGAAGATGGAGAAGATGATGAATATTGATGCTCAGCTGTTCCTCTTGCTTTCTTAAGCTTCCAAGTCTCTATTTATAGTCCCTTGGATGTATTCTTGACGTTAGGTGGAGCCAAATTTGAAAGTTACCGTTGTATCTCACAAAAATTAGCCGTTGAAGGCTTTTCACGTGTTAAGGGATCGATCCTATGCCCTAGAGATCGATTCTATGCTTCATTCAACGCCTCCAAGGCATTCTGCCAATAAGGGATCGATCCCTTCCCTTAGGGGATTGATCCCATGCATCCTTTTTGCTTCTTGGGAGCATTCTGCCATTCGTGGATTGATCCCTCAACATGGGGGGATCGAACCCTCCTGCTTTTCTTGCACTTTTCTGGGTTATTTTGGGTTAGAAATGATGTAGACTTTGATTTTAATTCATCCCAAAACATTTTAGAATTTTATGAGAGTTTTTCTTCACTTTCTCAATTGAAAACATAGTCCAAAAACTCATTAAGTAATTTTCTAAGGTTTTGTTCAAATATATTCCTGAAAACATTATTTAATGAAAATATTCAAAACCATTTTATAAACTATTAAGACCAATAAGAATATATCATTAAATCATGATCTTAGACTTAAAATGGTTTGAGAAAATCATGTGTGATAAAGCAAATTTACAATATGAATCAAAATGTAAAAGATCACTTAAGTTTTTGTCATTTCAAAATACATATGTCAATTTAAAGCTAACAATTATGGTTAGAATATGGAATGTTTATTAGAGTAGAATTTTGAATATAATTTGGGAAAAATTATTGTGCAGTGTTAAAGTCGAAAATGAAGAGACATAGAGGTGCTATCGAATTTTTATATTACAAGGAATAGAGGTAAGAAATATGTATAGGAGTCATATAGGATATGTTTTACTGTTATTTGAAAATTCTTGGAAATCTTATCTGAATTGCTCCTTCCCAATTTTTCCAAACACAAGAAATAGAAATTATCTTTAATTTCTACAAGCCTAAATATTGCATGACATTAAATGTTTTATATGAATTGAATTACATGAAATGATTCACATGAATTTATTTATACGAAATGATTTATATGAATTGATTTATATGAATTGAATTACATGAATTGAGTTAAATGTCATGATTTACATGAAATGAATTACGTGACATGAGTTGCATAAAATGATTTTTATTAAATGATTTACATGAGAAAATTTACATGAATTGTTTAAATTGCATAAATTACTATTTTACATTATTTTTGACTGACTGAAGATAATTGCTATTTGAAAATGATTTCTATTGTTAAATGAGATGATTTTATGAATTGATGTCTCACTGATAATCATGCATATGAGATAGTGATTATTAGGCTAGGAGACGTCCCAAACCTTCCCCTTTACATGATATGACTGTGGGAATTATGGTCAAACCCACAGGTTTACGCAGTGAGCACCTGACTAGTGTGAACTGTAAGTGATCAACGATGGCCATTCATTACAGTGTTTCGTAGGATTGGCTAAGGAGTTCTGGATCCCTGGCCTTCCTATACAGGTCCCTAATGGGATATAATGCATGCATGAATCTCTAGGAGATTATTTTTCTACTGGTATATGATACTTAATAGATGATTGATTTAGTGAATGATTGGATTAAAAAGTGACTAAAGAAGTGATATGAGATTTACAGTATATGTTTTTCGATACAAGTGCATTTATTCTATTTTAATGACTTTAAATGAATAGTTCTGCTGTAATGAAGAAATTACTGAAATTATTATATTATCTCATGATCTTGAATTGTTATCATACTGTTTACTGAAATTGCATACTGACATTGCATCATGAAATTGTTTAAACTAAAATTGTTTTATATATTTTATTGATTGGAAACTACATAAAATTATCAATATTTTATACTGCATAATTATTCTTTTGACAATTGTTATTCCCTATAGTTGCTTCTAGGGACTGGAACATGTTAGGTACTTCAAAGTACCTCCCATACTCCACCCGGTTACCTAGCCGACTATAGTATCATTCCTAGTATGTTCCCTAGTGAGCCGTTAAGAAATAAGTGTTTTTATTGCATTTTAATATCTCCATTTAATATGCCTCTTTCATAATTAGTTTAAATAAATTATTTTTATTTATTTAACTGCATATAGTATACACTTTTATATATGTTTCTTACTAGGCTTTCCCCAAAGCTCACTCCCTTCTCACCATCCCAGATAGCTCACCAATGTACGTATCATCTGCTACAATAGGACAATTGAAGAAAATTTCTAGAAGCTTTAAGTGCTCAGTGGCCAGGTACAAGTAAAAGTTTTATATTTATATTTAGACTAGTATATGCATAGTAGATGTATTTATTTGAGATGCAAATGAAGAGATATTAAGTTTGAAGAATGTAAATTATTCATGGGATGTAAATTACATTAAACTGTATAAATAGAATTAGAATTTTTTTATATCACAGATTTTACTCTAATTTCTTATTTATTATTTTGGATTAATTAATCAAATGGTATAATAATGTAATTATAATGAAAATTGTACAGTGAACTTACATCATCACTAAGTCCAAACCGACTGATACCGAATAATTGAATAAGAGAGATAAAAGTGGAAAGAAAAAATTTTAGTTCGAAATTTTCTAATTTCGGATGTTACAGCCATCCCCTATCATCGTCGGTACATCCAACCCCTGCTTCCCCATTACTGTCCACTGCATTAATCCCCAGGTCTAAGTCGAGCCTTATCGCCTGAACTTGTTGGGGTACATTGCTGCATCATTTGTCACCATCCCTTGCTCTGTTCGCTCGCCATCTCCCTTGCTCATCTAGCACCGTCGCCCTCTGCATCCATAATCGCCACACGCTGCTGCTCCATATTTCCTTCGCCTTTCCTACGATCGCCTGCATCAGTCCTCTGCTGTTTCTCGTTGCATCATTCAAGCCCAGGACAAGAGGAAAAAACGTGTAGTGCAAACGAAGAAAGGAAGGCCATTAAAACGCTACAATTTTGACAAAAAGAAGGTAAGTTTTGATATATTTTTTAAGCTATTATCACTATTATATTTATCTTATTGGTTTATTTATTTAATGATATTAAAAATCTTTCATTTGTTAGAATTATATATGTTTGAAACGTCAAAAAATAAAATAAAAATAAAAATAAAAATAAAAATATAAACAATAAGTTTGAAGTTATAATTAATCGTAAAAAATAAAAAAGGTAAAATAAATAAAAAAAGAAAATAAGAAAACTAAAAAAAAGGGGTTTGTTCATATATTTTAAAAAAATAATAAAAATATTTATTGCTATTACTATTATTTAAAAAATAATAATAAAAAAAATAAAAATAAGCATTTTTTAGGAAGAATAAAACAAAACTTATGAAATTGTTAGTATTAAAAAAATAAAATGAAAAATCTCTGATGATAAGATTTCTAAGAAATCACTAGTAGTGATTCTTCGATAATATATAGGGTTGAGAAAAATCTTTGGATGCTACCAGCATTGTGAAGACTGTAAATTCTTCGTACTAGTCTGTAAATAAATAAAGAAATTAAATGAACTTAGCGAGATGTATTACAAAAAAATATACAAGTGTCAAGCATGAAATTATGAAATGGATATTTAAAATAAAGGAAAATAGAATATGTAATTATATATTTACTATTATATATATTTATATACTTTAGACATGAATATATATATATATATATATGTAGATATATGTATATATATAAACTCTATATATATATATTCAACATTTGAAATATATGTACATATATATATTATATATAAGGAATATAACAAAATAAATAAATAAATAAATATATATTGGTTGTGTAAATATATTTATAAATTATGTGAATATAGATATTGAAGATTAGAATAAAACTAAAATAAAACAAATTTTGAAATCTTAAAATTTAAATAAGTAAAATAATACTTAGTGGAGTTTGATGGGACCTTCTCCCATCAAACCCCACCAAGCAACCATCACTGGCATCATCATCTAAGGCTTGTCAAAGAAGCCTTGGAAATAAAAAGAAAATAAAAATGAAAATGAAATGAGAGGAAGAGAGACACGAGAGAGAGAACCAAAAAAAGAAAAGAAAGAAAACTGAACTGAAATAAATCAGGAAGAAAAAGAAGGAGAAGCCGAAAGGAAAAGAAAAAGAAGGAGAAGTTGAAAGGAAAAGGAAAGAAGAGAAGAGAAAGAAGAGAAAGGAAAGTGCAGCTGCTGCCTCACCATCGTGAGCAGCAGGGGACGAAAACAGAAAAGGAAAGGTACAGTTGGAAGTGGCGTGGAAGTAAGAACAAAGCATGAGAAGATCTTAGCTGTTTGAAAAGTTTTTCAAGGCCAGTTCAAATGGTGTTACAGTGGCTAAAAATCAAGTTGAAGTTCAAGTCACAATAAGGTCTAGGCGATGTGAAGGACAAAGGAAGAATAAAGCTGTATCAAGGGCAAGGGTAGATGATTTTCTGCTGCTATTGTGTTTAGTTAGACAATGGCTATCTAGGACCACTAAATCGTGGCAGTGAAAGGCGAGGTTGTGGCCGCTTGTGGTGGTGATGCAAGGCTGCTGTTGAATCGGTGATCAAGGGTTGATGTGTGTGTGAAACAAGTGCCCTAAGGTGCTGTTATAGTTCATTATTATATTTGTCTTATAACTGCGTAATGTAATCTTATATGATAATGTCCTTAGAATAGTAATAACACACTATTCTTAAAATATCCCTAGTCAAGTATTATTGTGAACAAGGATAACAATGATACGATAAGACTAGTATGTGGTTGATTGATGACCATTGTCATGGATATAGAATATCAAGTCATCACATAGGTACATGTTAGAGAACTATGTACTGGATCGACCCTCCATGAGAACGCTACATGGATTGTTATATGAGTGTCATAAGAGATTCTCATAGTGATGATGGTGTATGTGATCCTTTGACTTGAGATCATCAGAGATCCCAACATAGAGAATTGCATACTTTGATGCTGCTAGATGTCATTCGTAACAGGATGGACTATAAAGGTAGTAATTGGGTATGCCTTGATCTATGTAGAGGGATGTTGAGTGATCAAGATAGGATTTATCCCTCTTATATAATAAGAGTGATGTCTTGGGCCCTTTGATAGAGTGAGACTAAAAATGCATGGCCGTGCTCGAATAAGTCAATATGAGATATTGATTTTATTTGTTTAATTAGTCTACTCAGGAATCAAGAAACGCTGATTAGACTATACAAGTGTGACACATTCCATGACTTGTGTCTAATCAAGACATCAAAGGATAAAGGGATTAGACTACACGGTAACATCTATCACGAGTAAGGTTATGTCGAGTCATTGACATTCTCGTTACATGGGTAGCAATGATGTGTTTCTAGATACCGCTCATTGCCTGTGACAATTTTGTCATTGCCATTGTTTTGAGAACCTATTGGGTCGCACACTTAGAACGGATCAATGAGGAGCTTAATTAATCCTATTCTGAATTGGATTAAGGATATAACTAATCCTATTCTGAATTGGATTAAGGATATAACTAATCCTATTCTAAGTAAGATTAGTGTGATAACAGTAAATTTTTTCATTTAATTTCCTTCACACGAATTTCCTTATTCATCACTTCATCATTTCTCAGGATTTTCACCAATATCCCGTTTCTCGCAAATTTTATTTATTTCCCCTTATTTAATTTCTCTAATTTTTTTTTCAATATTTCTAATTAAATCTATCACATATCATGCATCAGCATGATAGGAATGCCAACCAGTATCAAAACCGTATTTTCATCATAAAATAAACCTTTATGGAATTTATATAAATATAAAATTTCATAATTTAAAACCATAAAGGTTAAAATCCTTTAGTGAATATTTATAAAAATATTCATAAGAATATTCACTATATTTCACTTTATCTTTCGTCTCGTAATTCGTGTAATTTTTCTATTCCGAGAATTTTCACGAATTACGAGACGAAAGATGAAGTGAAATATAGTGAATATTCTTATGAATATTTTTATAAATATTCACTAAAGGATTTTAATCTTTATGGTTTTAAATTATGAAATTTTATATTTATATAAATTCCATAAAGGTTTATTTTATGATGAAAATACGGTTTTGAGACTGGTTGGCATTCCTATCATGCTGATGCAAGATATGTGACAGATTTAATGGTATCAGAGCAATGGTTGGCCTGATGTCTGTGGATACTTTTGGAAGGAAAAGAATTAAACATCCCCTGTAGTACTGTGTAGTCTGAATACATAGAGAAAGTAAATGATTGTAAATGGAGTAAAATGATTTAAAGGGAGTGAGAAAGTATAAACTGAGAATGTTAAAGAAGAAAATAGGCTCAGAAATTACCGAATTATTGGTGATTCTTTTAGTCTAAATGAAAGCCTATTCGGTAAGGAACAGAAATGGACTCGGTGAGGGCCCCACCAGTACTTTTCTGTCCGAACCGAACTGAGACCTGAAAGTGATGGTTTAAAATAGGGGAATGAAATATCATCATTAAATAGACTTTAAGATCACCAATTGAGGGTAATTTGAAGAGAGATAAAATTTTTAGCCAAACATGACCAAAATACCCCTACCCCCAAAATTTTACCAACAGTCAAAATAGATCACTAGAAGTTGGAATTGACCGATTTTACAGAGAAATTAATGTTATAAAGCTGAATTACAAGTAAAATAATCCCGTTGTGGATTTTAGTGAACTTCTTTGTCGAAAATCGAATGAGATCTAACTTGCTGTTATAAGTACCAGAAAGGATACTATCAACATATAGATGATCAGTTCATTGATTTAAATGTATATTGAAGAGATAGAAATAAATGTCAAAATGACGAAAATGCCCTTATATTGGCGATGTTCGGAATAGTGTTAAAACCGAGCTGAATTGGAATCCATTGATAGTAATGGAATTATTAATGGCATAGAAGATGTCATATGAATCTAACGATCCCTATTACTGATTCCACTAACACTTTGATTATGGACGCAAAAGAAAAACCCCGAGTGGACTGTGGGCCATAGGGGATAATCGTACGGTTGAGTGAGGCGGCCAGGGCTCCCCCACGAGTGGACTTTGGGCCATAGTGGTAAATCTTGGGCTTTACAATAAAACAATCCGTGAGGGACTAAGTGCCACGTCTGTGTGACGGGGGCCACCTCTAAAACCCAGAGCGGACAGTACGGATGAGTAAGACACTGGGGTGGTAAATCTCTGGTTAACGGAGATCCAAGCACTCCCGGTCCTTACAATAAAACAAGTACGGATGAGTGAAGTGGCTCGGTAAATCCTTAAAAGAAACGGTAAATCCGGGGGCTTCACAATAAAACGGTATGATGCGATCCAAAGAGTGTAGTGGAATGTCATCAGATGTTCGGCCCGGTTATTGACTGAAAGGATCGAAAAATTAAGAGTGTACTGAACGGGATCGTTGAATACTATGAAAAGTGAAATGATTTCAGGAATTGACTGATGAGGTGAAAAGTACAGATAATGAAATACATACTGGTATGGTTACTTATGGTTCTATACGTTTTACTATTTTGAGGTATCAAACTGATAATCTTATATAGAACCGACATATCTTGAAATATGTGCTACAGAATGAAGTACTGTGTGGAGTACTGTAAGTTAGAGAATAATTATAAGAACAGTGAAGTGATAAAAAGAAGATGACAGCTAACCTAAGTTCTTCAGGACCCTTGATGACAGAACTGTGATGGGCGACTCAATGATAGACGACCCGTAGTGGATCATGTGTTGTGAGATACAGGTAAATTATATTATCGTAGACTCACTAGTAAGGGTAAACTTGGGCGAAAGGATCGCCTAGGGGATGCTCGCCGACGGTCGATGTGAACGGGCGGGGCTCTTACAATTATCTCAATGGTAACACGAGTGTAAGGAACTAGGTATGTAGGGGTGCCAAGGTTCAAACCTCGTGGAGAATATACTCAAGGGAACAAAACCTGAATTTAGTAAACGGAAATGGTTTTAAAGTGAATAACTGAATTGAAACAAGTAGCTGTAAAGTATGTTGAGAACCGTTGTACTTGATACAGCTTACCAGAATGAGATTCGTAACGCTGTAAAGTATGACTAAGTAATGAAATCAAGGTAGAGTATGTATCAAAATGATTTGAATATTGAATGTCTCTGCCTTGAGAATACACTGTGAAATGATGGGACACAATGATGAAGGTCCAAAATGATAAAAGAAATTACATGAGCTTAGACATATATGATGAAAGACAGCATGTAGTGGTCTAAAGTACTCTTGATGTTGGAAGTGTACTGGCAGTATTACTTGGAGGGTGAACTAGAGGTCAGAAGTCGTAAGTATACGGCATGTATCACCTTTGGACTTAAGTTAAATTCGGAGGACCGAATTTCTTAAGGTGGGGAGGATGTGATAACCGTAAATTTTTCCATTTATTGGAAATTAGAAATATTGAAAATAAATATTAGAGAAATTAAATAAGGGGAAATAAATAAAATTTGCGAGAAACGAGATATTGGTGAAAATCCTGAGAAATGAGGAAGTGATGAATAAGGTAATTCGTGTGAAGGAAATTAAATGAAAATAAAAATAAAATCGGAGTTATGGAAAATAAGGAAAGGAGGAATTTAAATTGGATTAATGGAAATCCAAAATTTATAGAATAAAAATGCGTATATTATATATTTATATAATTAAATTATATAAATATATTTACACATGTTTTTATATAAATACATACGTATGTATATGAATATTAGTATATATTATAAAATGAAATATATACTATTTTGTCTTAAATAAATACATGTGTATATTATAAAATGTATTTATATAATTATAAATATATATGTACAGATATACATATATATATATGAAATATATATATTATTTTAAATAAAAGTATATGAATATATAAGAAAAGTAAATGTTATTTTATATTAGAGTTTATAAGTATATATATTGTATTATAATATTTATATGATTCTATATATAAATGTTATTTATTTTAAAGTATATAAATATACATACATATACTAGATATATGTTTTGTAATATACAATATATATGATTTATATATAATATATATTGTATTACATTATATATGAAATAATATATGTATAATATATAGTATATATACATTATATGTAGAAAATATAATTTTATAGGGTATTATATGCTGAATATGGAAATAAGACAAAATAAAAAGAAAAAGAAAAAGAAAAAAGAAAAGAAAGAAAGAAAAAAAAAGAGGAAAAAGGAAGAAAAAGGAAGAAAAAGAGGAAAAAGGAGAATTTCTGGAATTCGGAAAATTCCCGGAAATTCAACAACCCGGGATTTTTCAAAGTTCGGTAAGAAATCTTCCTGAGATTTAATTTTCAGAAAAATTAAATAAATTATGAAAAATTCTAAAAAATTAGAATTTTATTTCCAGAAATTATTTTTAGCAATCGGGATAAAGAATCGGGAGAAATGGAGCGCGGGCGCGATCGATAAGAGGAAGTCGCCGACCCGAAAAAAGGTAAGGGATGCGTGTGCAGCACTGTAAGGTACTCAGTCTGCATATTTTAAATTGAAATATTTTATGCAAATATTTTATGAAAATTATTATGATGCATGATTTGCTGAAAATAATTTGGGAAGAAGTACTGGCTGAAAGATTTTAAACTGTATCTTCCGTGCAGGAGGTTAGTAAATCGGCAGCCGTTATACTACCGAAAATTTTAGAAAAACTTTATAAAATCATATTAAATGATTTTATTTCCGAATTTAGATAGTAAATCACGAATCATGAGAAAATTTCTAAATTTCATAAAACATGAATATAACGAGATGGAACTTTAGAATATTCATGTATTCGAGAATGGTGATAATGAAATCACCGAAAATTCTCGGAATAGAGAAATTACACGAATTACGAGATGAAAGATGAAGTGAAATATAGTGAATATTCTTATGAATATTTTTATAAATATTCACTAAAGGATTTTAACCTTTATGGCTTTAAATTATGAAATTTTATATTTATATAAATTCCATAAAGGTTTATTTTATGATGAAAATACGGTTTTGAGACTGGTTGACATTCCTATCATGCTGATGCATGATATGTGACATGTTTAGTACCGGTTAACGCCTAATCAGTGATTCACCGAGGACAATATAGGTTATGGTTATAGATTTGACCGGTGTATTTCCTTACCCTCTGAGGTTTATAGTATGATAAGATTGATGTCTATCTTAGACTCCATAAATGATAGGTGATATGTTAAAAAGGAAAGTATTTTACATAAGATAGAATATGCCAACCGGAAAATGTGATACATGATGGGTGACATGTGAAAAGAACATGTTTTATATAATATGATAAGAGAATCAATTGAATTATAGCATTTTTACAAAATGCTCATTTAGGTACTGATTATAGTACCGTGAGATGATTCTCATAAGACATGAGATACTAACATGTAATATGTTTTCAAAAAGGAAGAAATGATAATTCTAATATTCTTTCTATGGTCTTAAATGGAATATGAGATCATAAGTACTACATGAGATTTGATAAGATAGTGGAAAGTACATATGGCATAAAGGCCAACCGAGCAGAGACTCGATGATTGTACCGTGGGAGCCACCTCTAGAATCCTTCGGGAACTAAGTGCTACACGAGTTTCGATGTGTGAGTAAGAAGTTTCTGTACCGTGTGAGCCACCTCTAGAAGACTCAAGGGACCTAAGTGCTACATAGATTCTTTGTGAACTATGGGGAGCCACCTCTAGAATCCTTTGAGCACTAAGTGCTACACGAGTTCCTCGATATGACACTTAACTCCATTGCTAGTTAGAATGGAAGTCGTAACTGAATCAGTGAACTGGGGCTTACGCCTAAAGTGGTTAAGTAATCGGTTATATGGGAATAGATTTTAATAGCTTATTTTGCTCTTTAAAGGACGGTACTAATTAAAAGAGTACATTAAAACATAAAATGAGTTTTAAAGAAATAAGATGATGATTTAACTAATATTCTTTTCAAGGAATATACGAATATTAATTATTTTATTTAAATGCTTTGTTTCGTAGAAGCATTATTTTGAAAAGAATATGAAAAAAGTTATGAAAGTTTAAAAAGGAAAAGGATTTATTAATTCAAAACAAAAAGAAAAAAATTCTCTCTACAGTTGCTTCTAGGTTCCGTAACAAGTATGGTATTCTAAAATACCTACCTTACTCTATTCGGATCCCTAGCTGACTGTAGTATCCTTCCTACATGCGAGCCTAGAGCCCATAGGAAAAATGAAAAAGATTTTTAGCATATAGGAAGCTGAGTATCAAGTGAGGCATATAATTCTCTTACTGAGCCGTTGTTTTGCTCACCCCTTAATTTTCAACATTTCAGGTTTTGACGAATGTGAGTTCAGTGGATTGTGGATCCTGGCTGTACACGAAGGACAATGTGTCATACCGACTGATTATTTGAGGTATGATCATTTATTCTCTGTATTTAGACACGTCAACAATACTACTTATCTAATTAATTATGATAGGGGATGTGTATAATATAAACAATATTATGTAAAATTGTTTAACAGTTAGTACAAGTGAAGTATCGCAGACAGCCCAACCGGTTAAGTTGTGTACAATAAGGTAAGAAATGTGGTCACGGGTCGTGACAATTAAAGTTCTGTTTGATAATAAATTTTAGGGTAAAATTTACTGCCTATAAAAGGATGTTTTGTGTTTTCTAAAAGAGAGTCGCACAATTAAACAGAAAACAAAATATTCTTTTAATCGAAGCTAGCAATTCGGTTATAAGGAATCAAAAACGCTCTTTAAGGCTTCTGATCGTGAGACGTTCAAGAGTCGTGAGATCCGTTCGTGTGGATACCATAGAGGCAGGAATGAAAAGTTGTTGCTTGTGACTCGACCAACGACAGAAAATCAGAGAAAACGTTAGGTAAAATCTCGAAACCCTAATCAGGCAACTTTCCGAATCGATCCTGGTGGAGGCCGAATGATTTAAATTTCGCTGCGTGTTTGTTTCGGTTTCCTTCACCTTAAGCACTGCTTAAGAGACCTTGAGAGTGACTTCAGGGCTTAAATAAGGGCTGAACATAGCAGCCAACCAAGAGGCTGAGTTGAGCCATGGTTTTGAAGGTAAATTTTTAAGAGTAAGGGCTAAGTTCTGATGTAAAAGGTTGTATAATTTTAAGTATACAATTTAATAAAATATGTTTGGAAGATGCCTATATGTGTATGAGTGCAAAAAACATGGATAAAATGATGTATAATATAAATATATATGTTTGTATATATATATATATTTATGTATAGATTCCATGGGCATAAAGTTGAAGGATAAAATGCGATCATTTATTTTACGTATATGTGTATTTAGATATATGGAGGTATAAATGTATATACCGTGAATTCAATAAGGAATAAAACTTTGGTATAGGAACTGATTGGGAAATATTAAAATGAATGTTTGGTAATAAATCAACTAAGGGAAATTTTAAGGCAAGGATTAAATCTCGATTAAAGGTTAATATATGTATAAGGATGACTATATATATATATATATTCTTCAGAGTAATAATGAGGTCTTAATTATAAGCATGTATCAAGCCTGAATGTATGTGAGTAGTTTTAAATTATGCATCTTAAGTTCGATATTTAGCATGATATGAGTAAATGATTGAGACAGTATTAGAATGATTTAGTGACTTTGATTGGAGCGGAGGAGTGAATTCCAATTCGGAGGACCGAGGAAGATACTCGCTAAGGATATAAGTAAGTGGGTTAAATAAACCTTACTAGTATCATCTTGTAAGAGATGAAAGAATCTTTATTCAATAATTATCTAATTTCATATCAAGTTTGGTGAAATATCACGGAAAAGACTATGAGGGTAAATCTTGGTATGATACAAGTTGAACTTGATGTGATCGTGAATAGTGTTCGTCTGGAATGAAACCTTATTTTTGACTTATGCGTTATGTGTTATGACTTGTTTATGCTCATTGAGCATATAAACTTGTATAAAACGTAGTTGTCTACATCATGAGAAATGCATGTGATTTATTTAAGTCGCACCAAGTGAGCATGATAATATATTGCGATACTTTGAGAATGTATATGTGAATTAGTGTATAATATATATAGCTCACGATGTTGAACTTATAGACCTCGAATAGCACCTAGTTGTATTCATCGAAACTAGGATAATGGAATTGTATGACAACTGATGTATATATGTGACTCGAGGACTTGAATGATTTTTAGAACATTACTACTAGAAATCATACGCCAAAGTGACTACCGAATAAGACCCATTCTTTTTGGGATCATGTGAGCCACCTCTAGAGAACTCAAAGGAACTACGTGCTACGCAGATTTCTTCAAAACTGTGGGAGCCACCTCTAGAGTCCTTTGAGAGCTAAGTGTTACACGAGTACCTATGTGTTGGCTCTTATAGGCTATACCGAGAGTGGCGGTGAATTGATTTTTCACTAACCTTAGGTTCGTTTTGCGATTCTTCTAAATTCTCTAGCCTATATGAATATTTTCTAAGTTCTCTAGGCTATTCAATAATGCAATATAAATTCAATTCAATAAGCACAATATATTTGCAAGTAATTAAAGAGTAGGGAGAGAAAGATTTACACAATCGATTTATAGAGGTTCGGCTACCTTGCCTACGTCCTCTACCTTGAGACGCTCCCAAAAATTTTCCCCAAGAGAAACCTCTCTTTTTTCTAGGCTCAAGAGAAACCTCTTCTCCCTCTTTTTTTGGGCTAAAGAGAAACCTCCCTCTTTTTCTAAGGCTAAAGAGAAACCTCTCTCTTTTTCTTAGACTAAAGAGAAACCTCCCCTTTTACAAGGAATGAGTTGGTTTACAAGTGGTGCAATCAAAGAAGGCCTCTAAGTAGGCAAATGATTACAGAAATTAAGCACAATGAAAACCTATATAAGATTTGTGCTAAGCACTACAAGGAATAAGATAATGATAGATGATGAAGACTTTTGTAGCTCTTGATTTGTTGTTTGAGGCTTGTGGATTTGAGGAAAATGAGTTTTGGAGTTGCTGAGTAGTTCCTCTTTTTTGCTTCAGCTTCTAAGCTTCTATTTTTAGTCCCTTAGATGGTTTGTGGACGTTGGTTGGAGCCAAAATAGAAGCTAGTCGTTGTGTCTCACAGAAACTAGCCGTTGAGGACTTTCTGACATAAAGGGATCGATCCTTTCACAAAAGGGATCGATCCTTTCACCAAAGGGATCGATCCTTTCCTTCATTTCAAGCATTGGAGTGCTTCTGCCAAAAAGGGATCGACCCTTTTTGCTATGGGATCGATCCTTTTCTTCCAGAGGGCATTTTTCCTGCACTTTTGGGTTAGAAATAATATGGCTTTTGATTTTAATTCAACCTAAAACATTTTGGCTCTTTTGTGGGAGTTTTTCTTGACTTTCTCAAATGAAAACATAGTCCAAAAATTCATCAAGTGATTTTCTAAAATATTCAAAACATTTATAAAGTATTAAGACCAATAAGAATATGTAATTAAATCATGGTCTTAATGTTTGATATAATCACTTGAAAATGGATTGAGAAAATCATATGTGATAAGGCAAATTTACAATATGAATTAAAACATTAAAACTTACTTAAGTTTTTGTTATTTCAAAATATATATATATATATATGTCAATTTAAAGCTAACAATCTCCTCCTTTTTGATATGACAAAACTTAATATAAATTTGCTTTGAAAATTCTTTAATAAAGAAGGAAAAATAATAAAAAAAATGTGCTCCCCCTAAAATCATGGCTATGTGAGAAGAGATAAACATGCTCCATCCAACAAGAAACGTGTTAGTACATGGGACTCATAGCACAAATAAATAAGTCAATATTCACAAAGAGTATGAAATATTCAGCAAAGAATATGACTTATGATCCTAAACCAATTGTTTATAAATAATTTGGCAATAAGGTCTCAATTGGTAAGAAATTAAGCAAGCACCTAAGTATTAAAGTCTAACTAAGGTGCATGGCAATACATCATGATTATGAGCTAAAATTAGATGACATATCATATGCAAAAGCTCATAAATCATTTTCAAGAAATATTGTGCCTAGAATTAAGATATATAGCAATTAACTACATATTCTAGTACACAAGAGTTTCATGCAAAAATATCCTAAGAGAATTCTTCTCTATTTGTCATTTCAAACTAAAGAGCATGACAAGAATTGTCAATTTAAAGCTCATACCAATTGGCAATTTAGATTTGGCTTACCAATTATTGAAAATATGGTTGCCAATGATACTAATTGTTATTTCAATCTAAATACCAATTGTTATTAATGGTTGACTTAGTCATTTTGCATGAATCCAATATTTATGTGTAGTGTGTTCATGTCAAGAAAATAATCATTCTAAAAATGCAAGAACACAATCACACACCATCAAATATGCATATGGATTAATTAAACATTAGCATACTATCATAAAGTATTAATCCATATTCATATTCACAAAGTTATACCATATGGAAGATTCAAACAATAAAGGTATTCAAGCAAACACATTTTCTTCCATGGTTTCAAGTACAAAAATCCTATGCTCATTTTCTAATTCAAGTCCTTAACCAATTATGATCAAGGAAAGATTCATTAAAGCCTAAGTTCTTAAATAATTTGGCCATAAAAATATAAGTTCATGGATGATAAAGTTTCATGCATTTGAACATTTAGGATCCATTTACCATCACAAATTATAGGCCAATAACCATTACCAATTGTTGAATTTACATTTGAAATCAATCCACTAGATGTATAATTATCATCAAACCTAGTGTGGAATTGATAAGTCAAGCTAAGAGACATAATCCTATAGGCATGCTAGACTAAGATGAACAAAAAAATATAAAGAATACTCATTATGCATAAGTTCATCAAATTCTCAAATATATCCACAAATCATTGAAATAAATCTCAAAATCATGTTTAAGCATTCATTGAAAGTATATTTCAAGATTATTTCAAGATTTATGTAATTCAAGACCATCTTTAATGAGAAAACTGATTTTGCACTTGCGAGCTCAAGAAAATTGATATTGATTGTTGAAAGTGATACCATTTGTTGGAAATGATACAGATTGATGGAGTTGAGACATGATATTAATCAATAATGGATTTTCATGTTGTAAAGATCATAAAAAAAAAGTTAAATCAATGAATTTTAAGTTGAGAAGAAAGAACGTATCAAAACAATGAAAAGTTCTTCTTAATTTCGGTTGAAAACATGCAGGAAAGCCCTTTCTGGCTTGGGGGGATCGATCCCTTAACTCCAGAATCGCACATTTTGCATTCTGTTCAAGGGGGATCGATCCTGCTTGATGAGGGATCGATCCCTCATCCTGTTTCTGTAGTTTTTGACAGAAAGTCCAACTTTTTAAGGTACCAAAACTTCGTTTTTGAGTATTTTAAGTCCAAGTAAGGGTTTATACATTTGTAAAACATGATTTTGGACTTGTATGAAAGAAAAACATGAATGAAAAACCATTTATCAATAGATTTTGCAATTTTGGAAGGATTTTTACTAATAAATTCATTTTTGGCCTCAAAGGAGGTCATTTTGAGAGTTATGCTTGTTTTGGCAAAACCAATGCATTGAATTTCATAAATATGTCAAAACAAGCTTGTTCACATAGGTTTTAAGTACATATATCATCAAGGCATACATTTTGTGAACAACATGCCATGATTTCCATCATTCAAGTTCTTCATTAATGTACATAACATGGCATTTTGCATAAACGACATATTTGGCAATTTGAGGCAAGTAAATACATTATCAACACATAAAAAACTTGCTTAAAATGCAGAAATCCAATAATCATTTCAAAATAACTAAACATGCTTTTCATTCAATCAAGTATTGCATCAAAAACTATCCAATCATTTACCATGCCTTTTATTTATCCATTCAACTTATAGTGCATCAAAGATCATCAACAAACCATATCATCATGAATCATTAACCAAGTTTCTCATCAAAGTGCAAATAATCAAATAAAAGTTTTTAAGGAGTAAAGAATTAAGCTTACAATACTCCTTTGCTAGAGAAAGCTTTGCCTTGAATAGTTGAATCCACCTTGACCCATTCTTTGAAGAATTGTTGTGATGGATCCTCAAGCTTTTCCTTTTTCTCATTGGCACAAGCAATCTCCATGGGGGGTGTGTAGAGCATTTGAAGTCCATTGTTTCATTGTATTCCCATGCTCTAACACTCCTACAACAAACAAATATATGCATGCTTTGGTACCCAAATTTTCTTGGGTCCATGAGAGTTAGTGCAAATAATTTTTGATCCTTTTGGGATCCATTTCAAGCACAATTCATCATTATTTACAGCATGCTTTGACACCCACATTTTTCTAACTACTCTTCCTCTAAATGTGGTTTTTCTATATGTGCATGCTTGTGAAGAGTGTCATATTCTATTGCATAGTGAGCATGTAAGAGATAAATCATGCATATTATTTTTGCTCACAAGAAAATTCTTTAGATGAGTTTCTTTTTGTATTGTATTATATCCTAACCCATCTTTGTCAAAGAAAGCTATTTAGGTCTCTAACATATGATCTAGCTTTTGTTGACCCAAATAAAACCTAGTAAATGAGTTATGCAAATTTAAGTTCTTTTTACTCAACTCATTTATTTCTAAGTTAGCCTCTTCTAATTTCTTTTCAAATTCTAGCTTAGCATTTATCAAGGCTTCATTTTCTATTTTTAATTTAGCAATGATTTTCTTATATTTGGAGTTCATGCATAGAAATTCATTTGCTAAATCATTAAAGGCATTTTGTAGTTCACTAAAGGTATAATCATTATCTTCACTAGAACTACTACTAGCCTCATCATCACTAATAGCCATAAAGCATGAGTAGGCTACCTCTTCATCTACATTTTCCTCATCGGAGCTATCACTATCACTCCATGCAGCCACAAATGCTTTCTTCCTAGGCTTCCTATCCTTTTCCTTCGTAAGTAAGGGGCAATCTAACTTAGTATGACCCGGTTCATTACACTCATAACACACTAAAGGGTTCTTTTCTCTTCTACTTGACTCCCCTCTTTGATGTCTCCTATTATTTTCTTTTTCTTTCATTCTCATAAACCTATTAAATCTTTTGGCAAACATTGCCATTTCCTTTTCTTCCTTATTTTCACTCTCATCACTATCATCTTCAATGACCTCATGAGTGGAAAACTTCCGTGCTACCCCTACTTTCTTTGAAGGCACTTCATTTCTTTTCATTTTCATTTCATATGTAAGTAGGGAGCCTATAAGCTCATCTAGAGACAAGGTATTTGGATCCTTAGACTCTTCTATTGCGGTTACCTTTGCCTCCCATGACTTAGGCAAGCTATTCAAAATTTTCTTTACCATTTCAACATTGGAATAAGCCTTGCCTAGAGCCTTAAGTCCATTAATTATATCATTAAACCTAGTGAACATTTCGCTAATGGACTCATTTTCTTTCATCCTAAATAGCTCGTAATCATGTGTGAGCATTCCTACTTTGGTCTCCCTAACTTGATTTGTCCCTTCATGTGTGATGGCTAGTTTGTCCCATATTTGTTTAGCATTTTCACATAAGGAGACTCTATTATACTCATTGGGACCTAATGCACAAAAGAGGGTGTGCATAGCCTTGGCATTCAATTGTGCCAATCTCATGTCATTGGTGTCCCACTCATCCTCACTCTTAAGGACATCCTTTCCATCTACTTTCTTCATGGGAATTCTAGGACCATTCACTATAATTCTCCACACTCCATAATCATTTGATTGTATAAATAACATCATTCTAGTTTTTCAATATTAATAATTCTCACCATTGAAGAGTGGAGGTCTAACTAATTATTGTCCCTCTTCTCCTAAAGATGTGCCTATATTCAAGTGAGCCATTTAAGATCGTTTTGTTCGATAGAGGTTAGTTTAAATCAATCTCGAGCCCATGTTATGATACAAATTGTTGGCTCTTATAGGCTATATCGAGAGGGGGGTGAATCAGTTTTTCACTAACCTTAGGTTCGTTTTGCCATTCTTCTAAATTCTCTAGCCTATATGAATATTTTCTAAGTTCTCTAGGCTATTCAATAATGCAATATAAATTCAATTCAATAAGCACAATATAATTGCAAGTAATTAAAGAGTAAGGAGAGAGAGAGATTTACACAATCGATTTATAGAGGTTCGGCTACCTTGCCTACGTCCTTTACCTTGAGATGCTCCCAAGGATTTTCCCAAATTCACTAACTTGAATTTGTGTTACGCTCCCTCTTTTCAAGGCTAAAGAGAAACCTCTCTCTTTTTCTAGGCTAAAGAGAAACCTCTTCTCCCTCTTTTTCTAGGCTAAAGAGAAACCTCCCTCTTTTTCTTAGGCTAAAGAGAAACCTCCCCTTTTACAAGGAATGAGTTGGTTTACAAGTGGTGCAATCAAAGAAGGCCTCTAAGTAGGCAAATGATTACAGAAATTAAGCACAATGAAAACCTATACAAGATTTGTGCTAAGCACTACAAGGAATAAGAGAATGATAGATGATGAAGACTTTGTAGCTCTTGATTTATTGTTTGAGGCTTGTGGATTTGAGAAAAATGAGTTTTGGAGTTGCTGAGTAGTTCCTCTTTTTTGCTTCAGCTTCTAAGCCTCTATTTATAGTCCCTTGGATGGTTTGTGGATGTTGGTTAGAGCCAAAACAAAAGCTAGCCGTTGTGTCTCACAGAAACTAGCCGTTGGGGACTTTCTGACATAAAGGGATCGATCCTTTCACCAAAGGGATCGATCCTTTCCTTCATTTCAAGCATTGGAGTGCTTCTGCCAAAAAGGGATCGATCCTTTTCTTCTAGAGGGCATTTTTCCTGCACTTTTGGGTTAGAAATGATATGGCTTTTGATTTTAATTCAACCCAAAACATTTTGGCTCTTTTGTGGGAGTTTTTCTTGACTTTCTCAAATGAAAACATAGTCCAAAAATTCATCAAGTGATTTTCTAAAATATTCAAAACATTTATAAAGTATTAAGACCAATAAGAATATGTAATTAAATCATGGTCTTAATGTTTGATATAATCACTTGAAAATGGATTGAGAAAATCATATGTGATAAGGCAAATTTACAATATGAATTAAAACATTAAAGCTTACTTAAGTTTTTGTCATTTCAAAATATATATGTCAGTTTAAAGCTAACAGTATGAACTATTAGAAAGCATGCGCCCAAGAGGCAAATTTGAGTAAGACCCATTCTTTTTTGGGATCGTGTGAGCCACCTCTAGAGAACTCAAATGAACTACGTGCTACGCGGATTTCTTCGGAACTGTGGGAACCACCTCTAGAGTTCTTTGAGAGCTAAGTGCTACATGAGTACCTATGAACTATTAGAAAGGATGCGCCCAAGGGGCAAATCTGAGTAAGACCCATTCTTTTTAGACCGTGTGAGCTACCTCTAGAGAACTCAAAGGAACTACATGCTACACAGATTTCTTCAGAACTGTGGGAGCCACTTCTAGAGTCTTTTGAGAACTAAATGCTACATGAGTACCGATAAATCATTGGAGATCATATGCCAAAGAGACAAATGGATAAAACGGTCATGACCTTGTGACATTGTATCCATCACTAGTTAGGATGGATATTATACATATGACAGAGAGTCGGAATAACTATTGAACTTTATTTGTATTATGCTATAGCATCATGTGCTATTTGAAATGGTTAGTTACTTTACGCTTAACCATATTGTAGTAAGAAATGAAAAGGATGAAATTGTGTAAGTTAAAGATATGAGGAAAAAGTTGAACGAGCCTATACAATCTGTTGTAGATTATATGTGAGTAGCAATTCATGGTGGAGTGCATACATGATATTTTATATGGTACATGCATGTATGATCATATTTTACGACATGAGCCTAGTTTGTATTTATTTAATCTACTTATTGAGCGATGGATTGCTCACCCCTTAATTTAACATCTGCAGATCACACTAGTTGAAATCCAGCTTCAGGCTTCGTATAGGCTCTCTCGGGAACAGTACTTGGTTGTGGTACTCGTCTACGTTCTCCGAGCTTTGCTTTTGTACTTTTGAGGTATACGAATTGGATATCATTTTGATAATTATGCAAACTTTAATTTCACAGTACTAGGAAGTAAAATGGGATGTAACTTTGGATCGCACTAATTATTATATAGGTTTATATGATTATTGAGTACGATCCGGGATAAGATTATATTTTGAAGTACGTATAAACTGCAAAAAAATGTGGAATTATTATTGTGTTGGATCTTGAGAAACATGAAATGCACGATGGTATGAATTGTGGAAATTAAAGCTGGCTGTATTGTAAAGATTAAAAATGTATTTGCAATGCAGGTAATTTACCGGGGAAATTGATAAAATACAAGGGGAAGGTTTTCGACCCATTTCTTTGGGGATAAGTGAATATGAGGCTAAAATAATTATAGTCACCTTGAGATTTATGATATAGCTAGAGAAATAATATTATTACGGCAACATTGGGTTTAGTTACTACACTAACACTGAATACAAACCGTAAATAGAAAAAGAAAAATTTAGTTCGTAAATTTTTAAATGAAATAAGGTAAGTGCTAAGTGAACGTCATGGCTTTTGGGTCGTGACAAGCATATTGGAATATCTAATTGATTTTATCTCGATATCAATTTTTTTTAGAATATAAAAGAATAAAATAATAATAGAAAATATTAAAAAAATGATGATAAATATGAATACAAATTTGAAAATAAATAGACTAATATAAACATAAGTCTTAAAATGAGATGAATAAATAAATAAACCAAAAATATAAAATTCTAAAAGAATTTTCGATAATAGGATTTCTTAGAAATTGCAAGTAGCGATTCTTTGATAATCCTTAGGGTTGAAATATATACTTAAATATTGTTAGCATATTGGAATAATAAGTAATTTAGTTCGATATTAAAATTTCTAATATAGTTAATTCTATGAAATAAATTAATACTTAAAAATAATAAATAATATTAAGTAAACGAATAAATAAAGTAAAAATTTTAAATAAATAAACACAAATAATAAATAAATAATAAACTTTTGATGATAGAATTTCATAGAAATCACAAATAGTGATTCTTTGATAATCCTTAGGATTGAAATAAAATTCTTAAATGTTACCAGTGTATTGGGGCATTTAAGCTATTTTTATAACTAATCATTTGAAATAAAGCAATTTTAAATAATAACAATAATATTAAATTATAATAATACCAATAATAACAATAAAGATAAGAAAAACAATTAAAAAACAAAATTTGAATTTTAAAAGAATTTTCGATGATGAGATGTTACGAAATTCACAAGTAGTGATTTCTAACTAATCTCTAAGTGAGATAAATTTGCTAAATGTTGCTAGCGTATAGGAATATTTAGTATAATTTTTCAATAAAAATAAATAAATTTCAAAACATAATAAAAATATAGATAAATAAATAATGAAATTAATATAAGTAAGAGATTTCTCATATGCATCATTCATATTTTGTTTGCATCATCTGTATTCATAAAACTTTGAGATAAATGTGGATTTCCTGAGGATGGGATTCTATAAAAATCGTATGTAGCGATTCTTAAGAAATCTCTCGGTAAGGAAATTATCCGAAATGCTACCAGAAGTATTGGGGTACTTTAGAATAATTTTCAATACAAAAGATTCTCATTTATTTCAAATAAAAAATAATAAAATTTAACATAAATAAAAAATAAAAATTAGTATATCAAATAAAAAATGAATAAATAAACGGTTTCAAAATAAATGACAGTTTTTTTTATTAAGTGGTTGTCGTAACGATTTTCGTCCGAGGACTCGATCGCTAGATGATTTTGAAAAAAACACAAAATGGAGTCCCCACCAATCTTTTTTGGCTAGGTGTGATTGGCCACCTAAAATCTTTTATTTTTTCAATAAAATCTTAAAATTAATTAAGTTTTATCAAAAAATAATTTTTGGTCTGCGAAAACAAAGTTTGGGTCCGGGAGTTCGGTTACGTGTGGGGAAGGATTAGCACCCCCACAACGCCCGTTAAAAAACGGTACCACTTAATCATGTCTTATCTTTTGATCTTAATAAAATGATCTTAATTAAACATTTAAAAAGAAATTCATTTATTTTGAAATCAATTTTTTATTTTGCTCATTATTTGAAATATTAAATTTTATTTTTATTTATGTTAAATTTATTTTTTTATTTGAAATAAATGAGAATCTTTTGTATTGAAAATTATTCCGAAGTACCCCAATACTTTTGGTAGCATTTCGGATAATTTCCTCACCTAGAGATTTCTTAGGAATCGCTACTTGCGATTTCTATAGAATCCCATCCTCGGGAGATTTGCACTTATTTTGGAATTTTATGAATGCAAATGATGCAAACAAAATAGATATGATGCACATGAGAAATCCATTATTTCATTTTATTATTTTTTAATTCATTTATACTTATTTATTATTTTGTAATTTATTTATATTTATAAAATCTTGTTTTTATTGAAAAATCATACTAAATATTCCAATACGTTGATAACATTTAGCATATTTCTCTCACCTAGAGATCAGTTAGGAATCACTACTTGTGAATTCCGTAACATCTCATCATCGGACATCAAATTTATAGTTTTAATTATTTATGTTTTCTATTTTATTTGTTTATATTTTTTTAATTATATAAGAAGTTTTAATGTTGAAATAAATTACTTAAATATTCCAATACGCTGGTAAAATTTAAGTATTTTATCTCAACCCTAGAGATTGTCAAAGGATCACTACTTGTAATTTCTAAGAAATCCCATCATCGAAAATTCTTTTATATTTTTGTTTATTTATTTAAAAATGTATATTTTTATTTATATATTTTATTTTAACACTTATACCTCTGCATATTTACATTTATTTATTTTAACACTTACATTCTTATTTATCTATCTATTTTCAAATCCATATTTATTATTATTTTTAAATATTTAAAAAAATTATTATTTTTATATAAAAATTGATATCAAGACAAAATCAATTAGATGTTTCAATACGCTGGTAACATCCAATAATTTTTCTCGATCCTAAAGATTATCAAAGAATCACTACTTGTGATTTCTTCGAAATCTTATCCTCGGAATTTCTCTTAAATTTATATTTTTTTTATTTATTTATAATTCATATTTATATTTATATATTTGTTCATTTTAAATTTTATATTTGATTAATTTATTTTTTTTATACTAATTTATTTAAAGAATTTTGAAATCGAGATGAAACCAATTAAATGTTCCAATACGCTAGTAACATTTAAGGATTTTATCTCGATCCTAAGGATTATCAAAGAATCGCTACTTGCGATTTCTAAGAAATCCCATCATCGGAAAAATCTTTAATTTAAATTATTTCACATTTTTTTTTATATTTTATTCATTATAAGCATATCTTTAAAATCTTTTATTATAAGAATAATGAATATAAGCATACGTGCCTAAACATGTTTTCTTTTCTTTCTTGGAAATACGTCACTTTCAATCACTACTTTTATCAACTGTAAGTCTAAAATAAAACAATAAACAAATAAATAAAATATACATACCTTGAAAATTGCTTCACGTTTCTTTCTTATCTCCTTTTGTTGCTTTCACGTGGCCTTCTTTTATCCTTTAGTAACTGCAGCCCCTGTTTAACAAAGGTGAGCGAGAACCGACAGGCACGAGCGGTGACGTTGGAGCAGCAGTTGGATAGCAAAGGTGGTGCGGACAGAGATGGGAACGAGCAGCAGCTGATGGGTTTCGATCTTACTTTCTTAGCAACAGCAGGTAGCACGCGATGGTAATGCAGCAAAGGCGGGCTGATGTAGGAGTTGCAGTGATGCAGAGACGCGATGAATAATAGCAGGTAGCGGTGCAACCAAGTAGTGGCGCTTGGATGATGCAGTGATAGTGCGGTTATGGCATCAGGAGCGGTCTGGAGATGACGATGGATGCAGGGCAGTGGTGATGCATGCATGCAGTGTTAGTAAAGCTGGGTGGTTTGACATTGTGGGGGGCGACAAGGCTGGTGGTGTAGGGTGCTTGAGAAAGCTTTAGGCAGTGTTTGTAAAGCTGGATCGGTGGGTGTCCGACGCAGCAAAGAAACAAAGTGATGCCGGCAGGAGCAACAAGTATCAAGCAACGAAGCAGAGCGGGTTGACTGGTGCAAGGGATCGAAGCATAAGGTCGATCAAGCAACAGGCTGTGGCAACAGGACAGCAGGACCAGTGTGGGAGGTGGCGTTGTGGAACAGCAAGGTTTCCTTTTTTTTTCCTTAGGTTTTTTTTCTAGGGTTTTTCTCCTCTAGGGTTTTCTCTCTAGGGTTTTTTTTCTTTCGTGCGTGTATCCTCCCTTAAACCTAGCAAGCTATCCCCTTTTTAAAACCCAAAAATCCCTCCTTTATTTAAGAAAGAAAATTTTGATTTTAATGCATTGATTCCAAAATCATGGGATCTTTATTTTATCATTTATTTTTGTTTGACCTCTTTTTTAATTTGTTTCCTTTTCAATTTTTTTTTACTTTAGGCAATGAATTTTCATATTTAATTTCACCTTAATTATCTCATTCATTATTGTTATTCTTTTATTTTTTATTTTTTTATTTTTTTTAATTTTTATTTTTTTATTTTGAAACTGCTCGGACAAAATTAGGTGTCTACAGTGGTTTCAAAATAAAGTAAATAAAAAATGACGTCAAAATAAATGGAGTTCTTTTTAAATATTTAATTAAGACCATTTTATTAAGATCAAAAGATAATACATGATTATGTGCTGTACCGTTTTTAGAGGCCGTTGTGGGGTGCTAATCTTTTTCTACACGTAACCGAACTCTTGAACCCAAACTTTGTTTTCACAGACGAAAATTTATTTTTCAATAAAACTTAATTAATTTTAGGATTTTCTTGAAAAGATAAATGATTTTAGGCGGCCAATTACACCTACTAAAAAAGATTGGCGGCAAATCTGTTTGTGTTTTCAAAATCATCTAGCGATCGAGTTCTCGAACGAAAATCATTACAACAACTTGGTGACTTCGTTGGGGACTTTAGAGAGTCGAACCATTATTAATCATGTTTTATCCAAAATCTTAATTTAATGATCTTAATAAATATTTAATAAAACTCTTCATAAAAAATTGAAAAAAAAAGACAAAAAAATACAAGCAAAAAAAAGTGTGAATAATCATTTACATTTTTGGGATACATTTTAAATTTTGTTCTTTTGCATACATGACATATTCATTTGCATATATCAACCCTACACTCGGGTTTGTCCATTTTAGGAGGGAGTAGAGTATCTTTGCTCTCTTGAGATGATAACCTCCTCATTGGTAAGTGAAATACTCCCACTTAAATTGAACCCTTCACATTTGTAGACTGTCATGGGTGAGGACTGGGGTGCCTTACTAGTCTAGTGTGGATGTCAGTAGGGAACAATTTGGGAATCTTTTAGAAACTTAAACCAAGCATGTAGTAAGCTATAGGGAAGCCAAGTTATGATATAATCATGTTAGTATTTTTGTAAGGATTACTAAAAGATAGGACACATGAGGGAACCTTTTTTTATGGATATATATTTCAAAGGTTAGCACTTTAAAAAAAAATTTAAAAAAAGAAAGAAAAAATGAGTCATCACACTCAAAGAAAAAGATAATTTTTTTTAAAAAAAAATCAATTTTCATGGCACATTCACTCATTCATTTGAGCATGTCATATTCATCATTGCATCATCACATTCACAACACATAATATGAGGAGTACATGTTTTATTTTTGGGTACAAGGAGTCGAGGACGTCAGAGATTAATTAAAAGCTTGAATACTTGCTTTGGAGAATAATCAAGAAGAATTTGGACTTGAGATGTGGGAGATGAAGGAGAAGCTTGCAAAAATAGTGAAGATGGTAGAAAGTCTAAGAGAGGCTAAAGTGGTTCATCCTCAAGGGTCTTTGTCACTTCCAACTCAATCACATTTAAAATCTCCAACACATGAAGGCCAATTGAATATTCATGAGACTACTTGTCAAGATGAGGTTGATATTCTCAACAGTCCAAGTGAGGATTCAGTGATGGAAGAAGCAAGGGAAAAGGTAGAAAGGTGGACGGAAGAACTTGATTGCCTTATGCCTAAAAAAGAACCCTACATTCCTTTAGAATCCATACCAATGCAGCCACATCCTAAACTTTATTCACACCTTAACTTCCTTCAATCACCCACTCAAACAATTGGAACATAGCCTTCTAATTTTGAACAGCCTCCATATTCTGGTTCTTATCAATATGTAATGTTCAAAATTATAAAATTTTGAACTAAATTTTTTCTTTTATTTCTATCTTTTTCATTCCATTGATCGATATCATCGGTTTTGCGTTTGGTGTTGGTGTAAGTCCAATTTACAATTTTTCCATTTTAATTAAATCTTTATACCATTAAATTAATTAATTAATTCATAAATAATAAATAAGAAATTAAAATAAAATCAATAACATAAAAATCATAAATCTATTTATACTGTTCAATGTAATTTACATCTCACAAAATTTATAAATAATCTTTGATCAGTCATTACTCTATTTACATCCCAATATTTATCTATTGCTACTATGCATATACTAGTCTGAATATAAATGTAAAATTCTACATATACCTGGCCACTAAGCACTTTAAGCTTCTAGTAATTCCCTTCAATTATCTTATCCCAGTGGATGGTACGTACACTGGTGAGCTATTTGGGATGGTGAGTAAGGGGGTGAGCTTTGGGAAAAGCCCAATAAAAAATATATATAAATGTATACTATATGCAGTTAAATAAAAATAATTTATTTAAACTAATTATGCAAGAGGCGTATTAAATGTAAATATTAAAATGCAATAAAAACATTTATTTTCTAACGGCTTACTAAGGTACGCTATAGGAAGGATGCTATAGTCAACTAGGAAACCGGATGGAGTATGAGAGGTACTTTGAAGTACCTGTCGTGTTCCGGTCCCTAGATGCGACTATAGGGAATAAACAGTTGTCGGTCGATAGAATAATTTTGCAATGCAAAACATTAATAATTTCATTCAATTTCCAAACCAAGAAAATATATAAACAATTTTATTTTAAACAATTCCATGATGCAGTTTTCAATATGCGGTATGATAACATTTTCAAACTCAGGAGATAGTGTAGTAATTGCAGTAATTTTATTCAGTAAGAAAAGCGATTCATTTAAAATCATTAAAATACAATAAATGCACTCAGGAAAACATATACTGTAAAACTCGTATCACTATTTTCGTCACTTTTTGATTAAATCATGTACTAGTCTCGTAAATCAAATCATTCACTATTCTCATAAATCAAGTCATTCAGTAAATCAATCATTTGTCAAATATCACATATCGATAGAAAAATAATCTCCCAAAGATTCATGCACACACTATATCCCATAAGGGACCTATATAGGAAGGCCAAGAAATTTCCTTAGCCAATCTTACGAAACATTGTAACGAATGGCCATCGTCGATCACTCATAGTTCGCACTAGTCAGGTGCTCACTGCATAAACCTGTGAGTTTGACCATAATTCCCACAATCATATCATGTAAAGGGGAAGGTCTAGGACATCTCCTAGCCTAATCATCACTATCTTGTACGCACGATCATCAAGGAGACATCAGTTTCATAAAATCATTTCATATAAATCAATTCATATAAATCATTTCATTTAAATTATTTCAAGTAAATCAATTCATATAAATCATGTCACATAACTCAATTCATGTAGATCATTTCATGTGATTCGATTCATGTAAATCGTTGCATGTAATTCAAATTATGTAAATTATTTCATGTAATTCAGTTCATGTAAATCAATGCATGTAAATCAATACATGTAAATTATGTCATATAAATAAGCACATATAAATCATTTCATGTAATCAAGTTCATGTAAATCATTTTATATAATTAATTTTATGTAAATCATTTCATGTAATTCAAATCATGTAAATTGTTTCTTATAACTCAATTCATGTAAATCCTTTTATGTAAAACAATATTTGGACTTGTAAGAGTTTAAAATAATTTCTATTTCTTGCTTTCATGAAGTCAGATAAGTAAACAGTTAAGATTGGTTTTCCGAAAATTACTGAGTATAAATAAAGAAATTCTTATGCAACTCCTATACATGTTTCTTACCTTTATTTTCATGCAGTATAAAATCTAATAGCGCCATTTAAACCTCTTTATTCTCGTACTTTACACTACACAATAATACTAAGTTATGTTTAAAATTCTATATTATAATTTTAATAAATATTCCATAATTGTCTATTTTTTAATAATTAATTTATTTAATTTTATTTCCTATTAATTATCACTGTGCAGCTACACTTAAAATATATTCTCTTCTAATTCACTCTACCAACATTGTGAAATTTTATTGTGATCAAATTACTATTTCTTGCATTCCACTTATTATTTTCCAATTCTACTCTCACTAATAGTTTTATCAACCTTTATAAATTATTCTTAATTTGTATAAAAAATTAATTATTCTTAATTATTAACTATAAAATTGTATATGAAAACCCCATACATTATATTCTAACCAAATATTATTTATTAAATTTTCCTTGTTATTTTCAATTCAAATTTCACAATCGATCTTTATTTATCATTTATATTAGTTTTTTATAATTAATATCCTACATCATTTCTTATTATAGTTAAATATTTACTCTTGTATTAGATTTATTGTTTTCCAAATTTAAATTTTACAAGTAATTCTTATTCAACACTATATATCTTTTATGAATACTCTTCTCTCTAAATTGTATTTAGAACTCTTTACTATAGTTTTAATAATTTTCTTTTAATTCCTATTTTCCATTTTATTGTTTTCAACAATTAATTTAACTTATTTAATTTCCTACCAATTACTATAATTCAATTACACTAAGTGGAAACATCTTCCAAATTTCATTTCTCAATTAACTTCATTAACATTTACATGTATGTTTCATTGTTTAATTTTCAAACCATAAAAATTCCCATGGCATTCCATCTCTAAGCATAAATCAAACATTCTTTTATATACCCAATTTATCTTTTCTTCAATTTTAATTTACAACTAATCCTTATTTTCTTAACATATAAATTTTTTAAAATCCACATCTAACAAAATCAACCCCAAGGCCATTTTTTCCATCCATGGCCGTGAGCTTCCCTTACCCTACCTCTATGTTTTTCATTCTCTTCTCACCACCTATGTTAAGAACACTTCCTACTCACTTGGGATCTATAACAAACATCTTCAATTCATCCAATTTTCATCACCATCGTTCAGCCGCTATCCTTGGCCGAGAGACACCACCCATCTCGTCACTTTGCTAGTTTGCCAACAATCACACAATTCAAGTTTTAATCAAATTCTTTTCATGATTTTCTACTAGTTCCTAACCAACAAACCTCAAAATCAGCAAAATTTCTTAATTTTCTCTCCATTAACGAACCTGTCTTGCTTCTTCTACATCTTTATTCAACTTAATTCAAGTCCTAAATACGTCACATATGCAATAAACTAATAGGTACCATAGCTAGAATTAAGTAAAACGTCACCATGTCACCTTACCTTGATCAGCCCACCACTACAACCCAAAATCCAGTTCTGAGTTCATCACTTCAGCCTTTTAATTTTCTGAGTTTAAGATGTTTTTAGGGTAAGAAACAGATTTGGTAGAGAAAGCTTAGTGTTTTGGTGAAGCCAAATGGTGATTTGGCTAAGACAAAGGAAAGAAAATGTGAGGGACCTCAGAAAAGTTGACCAATTTGACCAATACTTAAGAAAAGACTAAAATACCCTTACAAAATTTCATTATTTTTATTTATATCATATTATTAGTTTAATATTTTAAAAATTCAGAATTAATATTTTTTTATTACTTCTCTTATATTTAGGTCAATTATGGTCAATTATTAACTCTTTAAGTGGTTGGCTTGGTCATGAGTAGTGAAATTACGAAACTACCCCTTAACGAATACTTTTAATTTTGTTCGTGTTATTTTTGACAGTTTCACGTAATTCAGCTCATGGGTTGGATTCCTGTGAAATTTCTTTACGCGAGTATTATCCTACGACAGTCTATGGGTCCAAAGTCAATTTAGTTTGACCGTTATTCAGGAAAATTCTTCTAGGGTATGGACATGATCGTCATTTTTAAAGTTATTTCTCGCTTTTCAAAATATACTCAAATGGGGTGATTTTGAGATGTAGGTTCTTGCTATATTCATATTTCACCTCAACATCATCATTCTAAGGTCTCACTTCGATCGGAACAGAAAAGTCCTGGTGCAACCTTCACCGAATACCTCCTTAAACCTTATCAAACAGACCCTTCATTTAAATATTCTAAAAGTCAATATTTTCTTTTAAGTTTCTACACCCCATAACTTATATTGAATATTAAAAAATTGGGGTTCTCACACAATACCCTCGCCATGCTCATGTTCGACCATCTTTTTAGTTAGCCCCAAGAGTCCAAACTTTTACAGCACCATCAAATGCCTTAGTTAAAAATCGAGTTGCCCAAAAACAATCCAAGAAGAAAAAACGCATAGAGATCATCCCTATTCCTATCACATATGGAGAGCTTTACCCTTACCTTCTTCAAATATACCTTGTTGCTCTTGTATTTTTGAAACCCTTAAAACCTCCATGTGACGTCCTCGTCACTAACCAAATAGCAACTAATTTACTTCAAATAACAAATAAATCGATTAGTTTATCCGATGTCAATCTCCCTTACTCTTATGCTTTAGGCATTTCTATCAGAGTATAATATTTATTTTCACATGCATAAAATTTTTCATTTATAAACATGTGCCATATACACCAGGATCTCAAATATTCATACACCCTAATCCCCAACATATACAAAACTGTAGTATTGTACTGTACATTAGCCGAAGTAACGGCCGACTAAATATACCTTCAAAGGATAAGTAGGAAGTGTGCCTCGAAGGTATCTCAAAATCCCAAAATGAGCTCCTCTATCCGGAGCGGAATTACTTCAAGTAATCTGTATGAAAAATAGTTTGTAAAGGAGTGAGTTTACGCTCAGTAAGAAACTTATGTAAAAGAGCGTACTATATCACTATATGCAGTTTTCCTGCTTGGCTCTATAATGTCATGTAAAATCATTATAAAGCATAGCGCTTATATTTCTTTCAAATATATCAAAAGCAAGTAAATCACACTTTCAAGTATTTCCACGGATCTCCAATCGCGTGAAATCAAGTAGGCAAATATAATTATTTTCAAATAGATGGGAGACAATTTATATCCAATAGATTCATGCACCAAGTAATTCTCATCATGGATACCGCAAATATATCCTTTAAGGATAATCCAGAGAGATAATGGATACAGCAAATATATCCCGTGAGGGATAATCCATTAGAGATGATGGATACAGCAAATATATCCCGTGAGGGATAATCCATTAGAGATGATGGATACAGCAAATATATCCCGTAAGGGATAATCCAATATATCAAATAAATGGCGTACCCACGTATGGGCCAGGGATCCTCCCTAAAGCCGAAACAAATAAGAGACTCATGACCATTGTCTATATCCTACAGTTTCACTAGTCAGGTGCCGTACTGCGGGTCTGAGGGCTGGACTAGAGCTCCTCAGTCAAATACAAGTAACAAATAATGTGCATGCTCTTTTGAGAGATTCATAGTCTCCAAAACCTTATTCATATAGGTTTTAAACAAGTATGAATATTCTTTCTTAAAATAGGTTCTCAAAACCTCTCTTTCAAATAGGCAGTCGACTGGTCCTATATGGCAGTCGACTGCTACCCCATGTTTTGCCTTATTGAATTTCTTTCCCTTTTTGAAATTCAATTATTATATTTTTCAAAATACAAATAAGGCAGTCGACTGGTCCCAAATAGCAGTCGACTGGTTTTGAAACAGAATGTTTCCCGAGAAATAACAGTCGACTGGCCCCCTTGGCAGTCGGCTGGTTTTGAAACAGAATGCTTCTGGACAAATAGCAGTCGACTGGCCCCCTGGGCAGTCGGCTGGTGTTTGAAACAGAATGTTTTCCAAATAAAAGCAGTCGACTGTCCACCATAGCAGTCGACTGGTTTGAAACAGAATGATTTCTGGAAAAATGGCAGTCGACTGGCTCCCATGGCAGTCGACTGGTTTATCTCGGTTTTCGAAAATCACCGTTTTGGTTGTCTCTAGGCAGTCGGCTGCTACTTAAGGCAGTCGGCTGCTCCTAACCTAATTGGTACTACAAGTAGGACCCAAAATGTCCCTTTTTCCTGCACTTCAAGCAACCGTTGTTTCTCTCCAAAACAGTTAAGATAATTTAAAACATGCGGACATAGCCACCCTACGTCCGTTACACAAATTCCTTACCTCGATTGAGATTAATCCACAAGCTTGTTAGAATCAACCCTTAGTCCTTTTTCACTTCTTCAAGCTGTAAACATCATGATAATTTAAAGCTCAATAAATACACTCTATCAACTACATACAACTCCAAACCATCCATAAAATTAACCAAAACCTTCTAACTTGCTTACCTTTGCAATTCACCAAATCTTTGGATTTCTAGATCTCCTTATTCACTTGGATTCACTCTCTCATATTAAAGGTATAGGCTAAGCTATCGACAAGGATCGTTTTTCGTTAATGGAACTTAACGAATCGATGGCATGAGAGGGTGGTTTGTCAAGGTGAGAAGCTTGGACACTTAGAGGAAATGGAAGCAACGAGAGGGAGAAGAAGATGGGCTGGTGCCGTGGGGTGCAAGAGCTGATGATGATGGTGAGGGTGAGTCATACTATTTCATTTAATGCTCATCAATGCATCCTCATCAATCTCAGCCATTGACCACCTTCTTTGGCCCCTTTGACCTTTGATTATTTGACCCTCAATTCCTTTAATTCCTCCTATGTCCCATACACCATTTGTATATCAAAATTTCACATTTATTCCATTAATTCAAGTCAGAAAACTGTACAATTAAGGGAAAATTACAGAAAATTGGGGATTTCACATTCTCCCCACCTTAGAGAATTTGGTCCTCCAAATTCAAGTAAGGTTATGTCTCAAACAATTCCGGGTATCTCAATCTCATCAAGTTCTCTAGTTCCCAAGTAGCTTCTTCTGTCGTATGGTGTTGCCAAAGAACTTTAACCAATGGAATCGTCTTAGATCTTAGCACCTTATCTTTCCTATCCAAAATCCGAATCGGTTTCTCCACATAACTCATGTCTTCTTGAATCTCCAAGGGTTCATATTCAATGACATGAGATGGATCCGGATTATACTTCCGAAGCATCGATACATGAAAGACATCGTGTACTCCCGATAACTCCGGAGGTAGTGCCAACCTATAGGCCACATCTCCTACTCGATCAAGTATTTCAAATGGTCCGATATAGCGAGGACTCAGCTTACCTCGTCGGCCAAATCTCATGATCCCTTTGGATGGAGAGACTTTTAAGAACACAAAATCTCCAACCATGAACTCAAGTGGCCTCCGTCGAGCATCTGCATAGCTCTTTTGTCTACTCTGGGCTGTCTTAAGCCTCTGACAAATCAGTTTAACATCCTCAGTGGCTTGCTCGACTAAGTCTGGAGCCAATAACCTTCGCTCACCCAATTCTTCCCACCCAATCAGTGATCGACACCTTCTACCATATAGGGCCTCATATGGTGCCATCCCGATGCTAGCATGATAGCTATTGTTATAAGCAAACTCAGCCAATGGCAGATGGTCGTCCCATGAGCCTTTAATATCCAAAGCACATGCTCTCAACATATCCTCGAGCGTCTGAATAGTGCGCTCGGACTGCCCATCAGTCTGCGGATGAAAAGCTGTGCTAAAATTCAGCTGAGATCCCATGGCTTCCTGAAAATGTTCCCAAAAGTGGGAAGTAAACCTGGAATCTCTATCCGATATGATGCTCACTGGAACACCATGTAGTCTGACGACCTCTCTCACATACAAGTCTGCCAAAGTACTAAGTGTGTCCGTAGATTTCATAGGCAGGAAGTGAGTTGACTTCGTCAATCTATCCACTATCACCCAAATACCATCATGATTCCTCTTGGTTTTGGGCAATCCCATAATAAAGTCCATCGTAATGTGTTCCCATTTCCACATAGGTATAGGCAGAGGGTAATCCTGCTGGCTTTTGGTGCTCTACCTTGACCTGTTGACAAGTAAGACATTTCGCCACAAACTCAGCTATGTCTTTCTTCATGCCAGTCCACCAATACACCTTGCGAAGATTATGATACATCTTCGTGCTTCCCGGGTGTAGTGTGTACCTAGTGGAATGTGCTTCTGTCAAGATAAGCTTCCTCAACTCATCATCCTTTGGAACACATATACGGGTATTAAACCTTAAAATCCCATCACTACCAATATCAAACTCCGAGAGCATACCTGATTGGATTTCGTCCATAGCCTCAATGCACCGAACATCTTCTCTCTGAGCAATCCGGATTTTATCCATCAACTCTGGCTCAATTCTCAAGCTAGCCATCATCCCATTTTGCTCAAGAGATGTAACACTTAAGTTGAGGCTTGCAAACTGCTCAAGTAACTCATATTCTCTTACCATCATGTATAATACCATACTCACGGGCTTCCGGCTCAGAGCATCTGCTACCACATTGGCTTTTCCCGGGTGGTATAGGATTTCACAATCAAAATCTTTAAGTAGCTCGAGCCATCTCCTTTGCCTCATGTTCAACTCCTTCTGGGAGAACAAGTATTTCAGACTTTTATGATCCGTAAAAATCTGAAATTTCTCACCATACAAGTAATGCCTCCATATCTTCAGGGCAAACACTACTGCAGCTAACTCCAAATCATGAGTTGGGTAGTTCTTCTCATGGTCCTTCAATTGTCTGGAACCATAGGCTACTACCTTATCATGCTGCATTAATACACATCCCAAACCTTGTCCTGAGGCATCACTATACACTGAATATCCTCCTGAACCACTAGGAATGGTGAGGATAGGTGCAGTCGTCAGCCTATGCTTCAACTCTTGGAAACTTTGCTCACAAGCTTCATTCCATTCATACTTTACCTCTTTGCGCGTCAGTCTTGTCAATGGAGCAGCTAACTTCGAGAAACCCTCTACAAACCTTCTATAGTAGCCAGCTAAACCCAAGAAACTCCTTATCTCCGTCACTGTCTTCGGTCTTTCCCATTGAACTACTGCTTCAATCTTTGATGGGTCAACCAAGACTCCATCTTTACTAATCACATGACCTAAAAAGGAGATTTGGTTTAACCAGAATTCACACTTATTTAGCTTGGCATACAATCCTCTTTCTCTGAGGGTTTCCAAAACAATCCTCAAATGTTGCTCATGCTCTTCCCGTGACCTCGAATATACCAAGATGTCATCGATAAAGACAATGACAAACTGGTCCAAGTATTGCTTAAACACATCATTCATCAAGTTCATGAATGCTGCGGGTGCATTGGTTAACCCAAACGGCATCACCAAGAATTCATAATGGCCATACCGTGTCCTGAATGCAGTCTTAGGGATATCTTCATCTCGAATCTTCAACTGATGATATCCCGATCTTAAGTCTATCTTGGAAAAGACTTGTGCACCCTTTAGCTGATCAAATAGATCATCGATCCTGGGAAGAGGATACTTGTTCTTGATCGTCACTTTATTCAACCACCGGTAATCGATGCACAACCTCATACTACCATCCTTCTTCCTGACAAAAAGCACAGGAGCACCCCAAGGGGATACATTGGGTCGTATGAATCCCTTGTCTAGCAACTCCTGAAGCTACTTCTTTAGTTCTTCCAATTCTACCAAGGCCATCCGGTAGGGAGCTCTTGAAATGGGCTCTGTCCCCGGCACCAATTATATAGTGAACTCTACTTCCCTATCCGGAGGAAGTCCTGGAAGATCATCCGGAAATACTTCGGAAAATTCCTTAACTATTGGAATTTCGTGAAGTGTGGGACGTTTCTGATCTACGTCAACCACGTGTGCTACAAACCCTTCACATCACAAATATGTTCTATCAATTAATTCTCAATTAAACCAAACAAGTAATTATGCTTTTACATTACATATTTGCAAAATTTACAACATAGCTAACGGGAGAGGAGAAAATCACACTCTTAGCATGACAATCTATCATCACGTGATTTTCAGCTAACCAATCCATTCCTAATATAACATCAAATCCAGACATGTTTAATAAGATTAGGTCAGCTATTGACTCTCTTTCTCCTACCCGTAGCTTACAATTACGATACACTATGTCCGTTATTTGGGATTCCCTAAATGGAGTAATTATTTGCAGCACTTTTCCTAGATGCTCAGGCTCAATATTTAATCTCCTAGTAGCCATAGGGGAAATAAAAGAGTGCGTAGAGCCTGGATCAAATAAAGCAAGGACGTATGTATCATTAATGTAAATCTTACCCTGAATCATCTTCGATGAAGCATCAGCGGACTCCTTGTCAATGGCAAATACCCTTCCCTGAGTCACTGGCGCTTTTCCTTTCTCTGCCGCTGTGGCTTTACGCTAGGGTTGTGTGGTCTTAGATTGTGGTTGAGGGGTCTTTTCTAACTCTTCAAGTGCCCTCTGATTTATCTTGGGACAATCCTTAATCCTGTGTCCCTGTTCACCACACCAATAGCACGCCCCACTTGCAGATCGGCAAGGCTGTGCTCCATGAAATTTCCCGCATTGCACACACCTCGGCATTGTACTCCTCGGTGAGCTAGCGGTACTACCAACTGGATGTCGGGATCTTTCATCACCTATTTTGATCCCGGTAGATCTAGGAGTTCCTGTATCATCATCATAACTCCATTTAACTTAATTCCATATAACCATTAATGAAGACAATATATTTTCTTATAATTGACTTGCTTACTTGTCGAAGTTCTATCATACGGCCTATTTCTCCTAAATGGATACCTATCACTCGAGGCCTTCTCATCTGACTTCCCATAGGTTCTTTACCCTTATTCCTCGCTCGGAAGTCTGCCTGATGAAACTCATAGTTCTGCTCACACAGTTAAGCCTTACGGACTGCCTCTCCATAGGTAGTGATATCCAACGGATATAGCTTAGACCTAATGGAAGGTCTCAATCCCTCCATGAATCTATAGGTCTTATGATCCTCTCTTCTCAGTACTTCAGGATCAAATCTGCTCAGCGTAATGAACTTCGACTCATACTGGCTAACCGTCATACTTCCTTGAGTCAAGTTCAAAAATTCAACCTGTAGTCTCCTCTGAGCAGTACGTGGGACATATTGCTCATTAAAAGCTTCTACGAACCTATCCCATGTTACCTCGGTATGCTTAGCCTCTAGAACAGTCTGCGTAGCTTGCCACCATGGCTCGGCCTCATCCACTAGCAAGTAGGCGGCTAATCCCACCTTCTCTTTCTCAGTACAAGCCATATATCCGAATGACTTAGTAACCGCTTTCATCCAGTTCTCTGTGGCTACTGGATCACTGTCCCCTTTGAACTTTGGCGGATCCAGCTTCTTAAACTCCTTTATTAATGCCACACTGCAGTAAGCTGTAGGATCTCGCCTCTCATTAGCTGGGACTGGTGGGGGTTGTACCACAGAAGTAAGAGGTACTGTAGAGGTAACTGCCGGTGCACTAGCGGCCACGTCCGAAAATTTAGCCATAAACTGGGTGAACATTGCGGACATGTTTTCCATATGTTTCTCCATTTTAGCTAGCCTCGTATTCGGGCTATGCGGTGGAGATGGATGAGGAGACGGAATTGGGGGCTCTTCAGTGCGACCCCGTCCTCTTCCTCGTCCTTGTCTAGTACCCCTCCTTCGAGTACTCATTCTGTTAAGATCATGATCAAATAACATCATTTAGTATAACCTTAAGCCGTTATACTACTTAAATAAAATAGGCTAGTACAGTACATTGGGGAATTACTCTAATTCTAGCTCATTGACATCGATAAACTTCAATCGAATCAGCTCTGATACCAATCTGTGTCGTCCTCGTCACTAACCAAATAGCAACTAATTTACTTCAAATAACAAATAAATCGATTAGTTTATCCGATGTCAATCTCCCTTACTCTTATGCTTTAGGCATTTCTATCAGAGTATAATATTTATTTTCACATGCATAAAATTTTTCATTTATAAACATGTGCCATATACACCAGGATCTCAAATATTCATACACCCTAATCCCCAACATATACAAAACTGTAGTATTGTACTGTACATTAGCCGAAGTAACGGCCGACTAAATATACCTTCAAAGGATAAGTAGGAAGCGTGCCTCGAAGGTATCTCAAAATCCCAAAATGAGCTCCTCTATCCGGAGCGGAATTACTTCAAGTAATCTGTATGAAAAATAGTTTGTAAAGGAGTGAGTTTACGCTCAGTAAGAAACTTATGTAAAAGAGCGTACTATATCACTATATGCAGTTTTCCTGCTTGGCTCTATAATGTCATGTAAAATCATTATAAAGCATAGCGCTTATATTTCTTTCAAATATATCAAAAGCAAGTAAATCACACTTTCAAGTATTTCCACGGATCTCCAATCGCGTGAAATCAAGTAGGCAAATATAATTATTTTCAAATAGATGGGAGACAATTTATATCCAATAGATTCATGCACCAAGTAATTCTCATCATGGATACCGCAAATATATCCTTTAAGGATAATCCAGAGAGATAATGGATACAGCAAATATATCCCGTGAGGGATAATCCATTAGAGATGATGGATACAGCAAATATATCCCGTGAGGGATAATCCATTAGAGATGATGGATACAGCAAATATATCCCGTAAGGGATAATCCAATATATCAAATAAATGGCGTACCCACGTAAGGGCCAGGGATCCTCCCCAAAGCCGAAACAAATAAGAGACTCATGGCCATTGTTTATATCCCACAGTTTCACTAGTCAGGTGCCGTACTGCGGGTCTGAGGGCTGGACTAGAGCTCCTCAGTCAAATACAAGTAACAAATAATGTGCATGCTCTTTTGAGAGATTCATAGTCTCCAAAACCTTATTCATATAGGTTTTAAACAAGTATGAATATTCTTTCTTAAAATAGGTTCTCAAAACCTTTCTTTCAAATAGGCAGTCGACTGGTCCTATATGGCAGTCGACTGCTACCCCATGTTTTGCCTTATTGAATTTCTTTCCCTTTTTGAAATTCAATTATTATATTTTTCAAAATACAAATAGGGCAGTCGACTGGTCCCAAATAGCAGTCGACTGGTTTTGAAACAGAATGTTTCCCGAGAAATAGCAGTCGACTGGCCCCCTTGGCAGTCGGCTGGTTTTGAAACAGAATGCTTTTGGACAAATAGCAGTCGACTGGCCCCCTGGGCAGTCGGCTGGTGTTTGAAACAGAATGTTTTCCAAATAAAAGCAGTCGACTGGTTTGAAACAGAATGATTTCTGGAAAAATGGCAGTCGACTGGCTCCCATGGCAGTCGACTGGCTCCCATGGCAGTCGACTGGTTTATCTCGGTTTTCGAAAATCACCGTTTTGGTTGTCTCTAGGCAGTCGGCTGCTACTTAAGGCAGTCGGCTGCTCCTAACCTAATTGGTACTACAAGTAGGACCCAAAATGTCCCTTTTTCCTGCACTTCAAGCAACCGTTGTTTCTCTCCAAAACAGTTAAGATAATTTAAAACATGCAGACATAGCCACCCTACGTCCGTTACATAAATTCTTTACCTCGATTGAGATTAATCCACAAGCTTGTTAGAATCAACCCTTAGTCCTTTTTCACTTCTTCAAGCTGTAAACATCATGATAATTTAAAGCTCAATAAATACACTCTATCAACTACATACAACTCCAAACCATCCATAAAATTAACCAAAACCTTCTAACTTGCTTACCTTTGCAATTCACCAAATCTTTGGATTTCTAGATCTCCTTATTCACTTGGATTCACTCTCTCATATTAAAGGTATAGGCTAAGCTATCGACAAGGATCGTTTTTCGTTAATGGAACTTAACGAATCGATGGCATGAGAGGGTGGTTTGTCAAGGTGAGAAGCTTGGACACTTAGAGGAAATGGAAGCAACGAGAGGGAGAAGAAGATGGGCTGGTGCCGTGGGGTGCAAGAGCTGATGATGATGGTGAGGGTGAGTCATACTATTTCATTTAATGCTCATCAATGCATCCTCATCAATCTCAGCCATTGACCACCTCCTTTGGCCCCTTTGACCTTTGATTATTTGACCCTCAATTCCTTTAATTCCTCCTATGTCCCATACACCATTTGTATATCAAAATTTCACATTTATTCCATTAATTCAAGTCATAAAACTGTACAATTAAGGGAAAATTACAGAAAATTGGGGATTTCACACTCCATACCCGGAATGGTATGATCCGAATGCAAGATGCGACTATCATGCAGGAAATGTTGGACATACTATTGAAAATTGTATTGCTTTCAAGTACAAGGTGCAGTCACTCATGGATGCAAAGCTGTTTGATATGGAAAAGATAGTTGGTCGAAAAATCTAAGAAGATTGATTAGGTTTTAGAGGATGGAAGATGTGAATTTTATTGGGTAGTTTTCTTCTCAAATGGAATTTATGATAAAGGCATTAGGATGTCAGAAAAGTACCTTTTTTTTAATCTTGTGAACATTTGTCTTACGAATGCTACATGTAAGGGCCTCACCCATTTGAATTGGCCATCGACGAGCATCCCCTGGGCTTCCTCATTGCCCCAGGTTTACCCTTACAAGTGAGTCGACGACCACATAGTTCGCCCACACCTCACAATGTATTGTCCGATGTTGGTCGCCCATCATAGCTTTGTTCCAAGGGTCTTGAAGAACTCAAGAATAATCCCTTGAACGCGTTTTACATGAGACGCTCGAACCCTAGTACTTTTCATTAAGTACCCGAGCCTTACACTCATGTTACCATTTGTCTCAATGGTATCATGAGTGTAAGGCTCGGGTATCTAAGGATGCCAGGGTTCGAGCCTCAGAAAATGCACTCAAGGCATTAATCCCGAGTTCTTCAGGAGCCTTGGGACAAAGCCATGAGAGTGGGCGACCGCCAGAGCGGACAATATGTTGTTAGTGAGTGTAGGGCGACCACCTACTCTTGCTGTCAAGGCAAACTTAGGGAGTGTGTGACTCCAAGGGGATGCTCACCGACTGCCTGGTGAGACAAGCGAGGCTCTAACATTACAAGATATTATTGGAGTGCAATTGATCTTCCATGCATTTCATATTCCATTTATTCATAAGTTCATATGTGCATTGTCCTTCATAAATAAACAAAAACTTGAAAAAGTAAAAAAAAAAAAACACACGTCATTTCTCATAACATGTTAAGCATGGCATCTAATTTAGGGTTGTAACAGAGATAGCTTGGATACCAAAGGGTTTTGAGGCAATCTATTCAATATTTGGACAATGGAAGAAATCAAAGAAATTCAAATAGAAATGATGGAAAAGACCCAGAATGAGATGAAAGAACAGTTGGCACAGATGACAGATTTGTTGAAAAGATTGGACAACGAAAATGGGAATATTTGGAGAAGTGGCCACCCAAAAAAGGCACCGGTCACAAAACTCTATCTTTTCAATAGGCTTTGAGGCCTAAACATCTCAAGGGCCACAAGCACCACCTCTCAAAGGCTACATAAGCTCTAATGTGCCATCTACAGCTTGTCATGGTCAAGTCCAAGGGCATGTTGTGATAATTGAGAATTCTCTTATTTTTAGAATTAGTTATCTATAATTTTAATTTCAAATGTTACTAGATAAGTTAAAGTAAATAAATAAATTTATTTATGAGATTGAAATATTTTGAATTACGGCATTTGATCAATTGACAGATTGTAGATTTAATGTTTAGGAATTTAATTTGAGTATTAAGGAATTTAAAATTTAAAGAAACAAAAATGTGTATATATTTATATATATATATATATGTACATATATGAACAATAAATACTACTTTGGATTAAAGTATATATATTAATAAATAATGAAATGGATAAATATATGTTTTAAGGATTACATTTATAATATATAAATTATATATATAAATATGTTTTTAATATAAAATAATTATATTGTAAGTATAAATTTTAAATATATAGAAATATATATATATATAGTATATGTCAAGAATATATTTATACATATAAAATTGTTAATATAAGTGTGTGTGTGTGTCTGTATATATATAGTTGTTAATAGAAAATATATTTATGATATATTTATATTGTATATTTGTAAATAAAATAAATAAAAAAAGAAAAGAGAATGGAAAATCTGCAAGTTTCCAAAGGAAGCTTGTCGAATCAATTTGCATATGCAGACTTAACCGAAAAAAAAAAAAGAGAAAAGAGAAGAAATCGAGAGAGAGAGAGAGAGAAGAAAGAGAGTAGATTGAAGGCAGAGAGAGGAGCCCAGATCATCACCAGCCAAGGGAGAGAAGAAGAGCCGACAACGGTGAAAGTGGAGAAGAACCCGATTGAAAGGGAAGAAAAGGAAGAAGAAAAAAAAGAGCAGAAGAAAGGAAAGAATCGCCTGTTGCTGACTGTTACATCCCGATTTCAACTTAATCCTTATGCAAGCCTAATTTGCGAGCCAATTTTTTTTTATTCCTTTACTTCGCATATTCGTTTGTAGGTGACTGTATAGGTCACAATTCAGTTTTAAGCGATCCTTGATCACTAAGGTCCCATTTCTATTTCTCTTTAATTGATTCAACTATGATATTCGTCTTAAACCATCAAGCACTAGTGATTTATATATACTTTATTATTGCACATATCCACACAATCGCCATCTTGAACAACCATCAAATCATTTCATCCTAATAGTAAAATAACCTAGCCTACATCCCGGCCTGTCACGACTCGAAGGCCGTGACTTTCCTTTAATACTTATACTTTTCTTAATCTACAAATTTATGGACTAAATTTTTCTTTTTTATTTTAAGGTTTGTATTCGGTGTCAGTGTAGTTACTATACTATCTAGGTGACTTATAGTCATTCCATTTAAATATTAAACAAACACGAAAACGGTTCTTAGTTACATCCCGACTTGTTAAACAGAATATGTACTGTGCATCAATTTAAGTCTTACATGTAAACAAGTATCTTATAAGAAACATATACCTCAGAAGACTAGTACCAAGTCCATTCACCGTCTCCGATGCCCACTTAGTAGCTCACATGGCAGATGTTAACTTCAATAGTCTGAAAGAGATGAAATTTAGTGGGGTGAGCAAAACCACGACTCAGTAAGATACTAATATAAATACAAGAGTAGGATTATACTGTCTTAAACCGCAATGCTTAAAACTTGCAAGGATGCAATTACAGTTAATCCTTTCTCATCGATACATCTTATTATCACTTCTCATTTTCACTTTTCATTTCATAATCATACTCTGGTATGCTATCATTTCATATCAATTCTCATATTTACTTTTCATTTCATAATCATATTGTCACAGCCCGTGACCCTATTTTTCACCTTATTCTATACATCTTATTTGGTTGGGCTGTCTGTGATACTTTACTTTTCTTTTACATATACACAATTTCATATTAAATTATAATATGAATTACATCCCCGATTTCTACTTCATAAGAAAGTAGTACTGTCCATAAGTCTAAATACAGAAAATAAATGATCATACCTTATTAAATAAATCGGCCTGTCGCATCGTCCCCAAATGCACAGTCGAAAATCCTTTAAGTGCTAGACTCTCAGTCTTCGAAAACCTGAAATGTTAAAATTAAGGGGTGAGCAAACCACGGCTCAGTAAGGGAATTATATGCCTCACTTGATATTCAGCTATCTATATGCTGAAAAACTTTTTCATATTTCCTATGGGTTTTAGGCTCGCATGTAGGAAGGATACTACAGTCGACTAGGGATCCAGATGGAGTAAGGTAGGTATTTTGAAATACCTATCTTGTTCCGGAACCTAGAAGCAACTGTAGAGAGTAATATTCTTTCTTGTTTTGAAATTCAAATCCTTTCCTCTTTATTCCGTAACATTTTCATATTCTTTTTCAAATAATGCTTTTATGAAATAAAGCATTTAAATAAAATAACTAATATTCATATTTTCTTTAAAAAGAATATTAGTTAAATTCTCATCATTCTCGTTTAAAACTCATTTCATGTTTTACTGTACAACTATAATTAGTACTGTACTTTAAATAGCAAAATCAGCTATTAAAACTTTTTCGTATAACATATAAATCATTTAAATCTAATATTCAATTTAAAATTTAAAATAAGAATATTAGATTTATTTTCCTCCTCTTTTCTTTTGAAAACATATTACATATTCGTGTCACATATCATATGAAAATCATTTCATAGTACTTAAAAACAGTATTGAAATTAGCATTTATAAAAATGCTATAAATCATTTCATTTCACGTATCACATATCATGTAAAAAATTTACATTTCACATATCACATATCATGTAAAACATTTTCATTTAAAACATATCATATATGGAGACTGCGGCACGCCCAGCCCGTCCACTGGGTCGTTACTCGTATCATGCTATAGACCCCGAAGAGTATGAATAATCATGTCAGATCTATGGCCATAGTCTATAATTGTCCTTGGCGGATCACTGATCAGGTGTCGACTGGGACTACATATCACATATCACATATCACATATTACATATCACATGTTACATATCACATATCACATATCAGCATGATAGGATGCCATCTAGTCTCAAAACCCTATTTTTCATCATCAGAAAACCTTTATGAAATTTATAAAAATATATAATTTCATCATTTTAAAACCATAAAGGTTATAAAACCATTTAGTGAATATTTAAGAAATATATATAAAAATATTCACTTTATTTCCTTTCATTTTCCATCTCGTATTACGTGTAACCTACATATCAAGAGAATTTTCGATGATTTCATTATCACCATTCTCGAAGAGATTTTTCGGTGATTTCATTATCACCATTCTTGAAAACATGAATATTTTAAAATCACTCTCATTTTATTCATGTTTTTATGGAAAATACTCATTTTCTTGATTTTCGTGATTGAAAATCATTTCTCGTGAAATAAAATCATTTATTATGATTTTAGGAAATTTTCTAGAAATATTGGATAATTTTCGATAATTTTTCGGCAGTATAACGGCTGCCGATTGGCTAGCCTCCTGCACGAAAAATACATAGTTTATAATTTCAACCGGTACTTCACCACAATTTTCCAACCAATTATTTATCGCAATATTTTCATAAATATTTTCATAAAATATTTCATAATTAAAATCATGCAGACTGAATATCCTTACAGTGCTGCACATGCATCCCTTACCTGTTCCAGGTAGGCGATCGCCTCGTCCGTCGCGCCCGTGTTCACCTTGCCCTATTCCATCGGCTCGGTCATCGAGGGAATTTTCTGGAAATTAAAATTCTAAATTTTAGAATTTTTCCATAATTATTTAAATAAATAAATTATTTAAATAATTTATCACTTTCCGAAATTTCTTACCGATTCTCGAAATTCTCGGGTTTCTGAATTCTCGGGATTTCCCGTAATTTTTGAAATTCTCCTTTTTCTCTCTCTTTCTTCTTTTTCCTCTTTTCTTTCTTTCTTTTCCTTTTTCTTTTTCTTTTCTTTTTCTTTCTTTCTGTTCCTTTTTCTTTTTCTTTTTCTTTTCTTTTTCTTTCTTTCTTTTCTTTTCTTTTTCTTTTTCCTTTTCTTTTCTTTTTCTTTTCCTTTCCGTCAGACTGGTCAGTGTCTTTCCTCGCCGGTTCTCCGGCGGTTCAGGCCTCCTTCAGCTGGTCAACGGCACGGCGAAGCTACCGGTGCCCCCCGTTTGCCCTGGATTGGCGGCACGGCGACGGATCGAGTCGGTTTTCCTTCGGTTTCTTCCGCCTCTTCACCGGCCTTCCTCCGCCGTTCACGATGCCTCTGGTGGCCTCCATCGTCTTCCTCTCCCTCCAGTGGTGCTTCGGTGGCAGTGGCGGTGCCTGGATCGGCCGGCACCGCCGTCTGCCATTTTCCTTCTCTTCCGGCTTCGCCGGTTTCTCCCTTCTGTTTCACCGCGTTTCGCTTCTTCTTTCCATCCTTTCTCATCGCCGATCACCTCCTCCTCTTCTTCCTCTCGCCGGCGACGCCGTCTTCTTCTTCCTTAGGTCGGCCGGCGTCGGCCGGTTTCTCCCCGGGTTCCTCTCCTTTATTTTCCTTTGTTTTAGGCAAAAACGGGGTCCCGATCCCGTTTCTATTTTATTCTTTTTCTTCTTTTTTTTTTCATATATAATATGTATTTATAATTATATATATTACTTTTATTATTAACAATATATATATATATATATAATTTGTTTTAACAAAATATATATGTACTTTAATTAAAATTAATATATATTTCATATATATATACATATATGTTAATTTATATACATAATGGTATATATATAAAAATATACATGTGTTTATTTTATATAAAATAGTATATATATCCTTTTATAATATATACTATATTTCATATATTTACATATGTATTTATATAAAAACATATCAAAATATATTTATATAATTTAATTATATAAATATATCCTTATACATATTTTTATTTCATTTACTTTTTGGATTTCCATTCTCCAAATTAAATTTTCTCTTCATTATTTCCCAATTAAATTTTCCTTTTCATTTCTTATTTAATTTGGATTTCAATTATCCAAATTAATTTCCTCAACTTCATCACTTCCTTAATTTTGGGAATTTCAACGATATTCCTTTCTCGTAAATAAATTTTATTTATTTACTTTAATTTATCTATTTGCATTTAAATTAAATTTTCGAATTAATAATATCAAAATTCGAAAATTCGCGGTTATCACACATATTTCTGTATTCTATCATCTCTTATCAATTCTCATATCATCTCTTATCAATTCTCATATTGTGGATCATGATCACGGTGGTACGAAGTCATAATTCTCTTCGTGTATTTCTATATTCATGTTTCATATCATATCATGACATCATATAGATGAAATATGGTTACCACCGAGTCATGATGCTCCTCATATATTCTTCATGTTTAATTGAGATATCCTATCAAGTCACTTTACAATTAACAATCATATTCCCGTCTTAAATCAATTCATATCACTTATCGTACGAGAATTTATGATCACGATAGAGTAATATCAGAATTCTTTCATATCAATCTTATATTCATATATCATATCATATCATGTCATTGTATAGATGAAACATCATTAACGTCGAATCAAGACATTCCTCATAGAATTCTCATATACTAAGCATATTATCATATCAGGGTTTAATATGCAATTCATGTAAATTTTTTTTCCTGTATAAACCGCTATCATTTCAAATCATATCATATATACTTTAGGACATGCTAAACATATGAATTTTCAATTCATTTCAAATTTGCCTTTAAGGCATGATAGAAACATGTTCAATTTCAGTTCATGTATTCATTTTCAGAGCATGTCTAAAACATATGCAGTTTTAAAACATTTTTCATATACTATAAGTCATATCAGGTCTACAGTTCATTTCAAATGAATCTATACTCTAGACAGCATATCTTTTTAAATTCGACACAAAATCGTATATAAATCATATCAGTGTCGAAATCATTTATCATGTACTTTAAAAACATATACTGTAAATCATATCAGGTCTAGAGTTCATATCAAATCAAATTATACTCTAGACCGCATATCATGCCATGTTCGACACAAAATCACATATGAATTATATAAGTGCCGAAATCATATCTCATGGACTTTTAAAACATGTACTGTTTCAAAACGTATTTCATTTCAAATCTGTTTCATGTACAGTATAAATCATGTCAAGTCTAGAGTTCATATCAATAAAATCATACTCTAGACTTCATATCATATCGGTTAGAGACTAGGCTAAATCTCTATCATCTCTCTGTCAATAAAGACTTAAATCACTGTAGCTAGCAGTGAAAATCATATCATCGTCCCCTGGAAACCAACTAGGGCGCTATCTATGGCCATAGACCTCATCTCTCTCAGTCCCACTGATCAGGCGTGACTGAGACCTGTCCACGACTATTGTCGGACAAGCATATCTGCCTAATGAGCAAAGCTCCAATTAGGCGGTTTCCACTATGCTTTATTGAATTTAATTCTTTTAAGGTGCCTACAGTCTCATAAAACATTTAAATCTTTATCTTTTCTTTTCAATATCATATAAAGCATATGGTAAAATTCTGTATAAGACTTCATATATCAAAATATATATCTACCATATACTTTCATTTCAAATCAAATCAATACTTTACAGTATTCATATAAACATTATTAAAATGTTTCAAGTTGTAAGAAGGCATGCTTAAATGCGATGCAGATTGAATCATGAGTTTCAAACAATGAACTATCATTTTTGTAAAACATATCATTTAGTTATAGTGTTAACTATAATCCAATTCCTCAATTCCATACTTTTGATTTCAATTAAATCATACCTAATAGGTAATTTTGATATTCATTGTAGTTCCTCGATATTCAGTATCATTTCGTAGCAATTATCGACTATAAAAATCACTGGTACATTTTATCATTCAATACTGGACCACCACTGTCAGTATGAGTCCTTTTTAGTATCTCTGGATATTTAAATGTCATATTTCTATATAACCATTAAGATACTGGAATTATGTAATTATCGATATCATCACTCAAGACCTATTTCAGAGTCAACATCGAGGATATAAAATCACAAGATCAATAGTCGTCTATCAATCCATCTATAATTTGATCTATTGGTGTACCTTCATAATTTCCGTCTTGAGGTTCAATTTCATTCACTTAGGAGGATTTGCTAATTTCCACTATCAACAGCGTTTTCAACCATTTAAGTTGCCTTGCGACCATCTACGTTATTGTAGTAGTCTTAGTTCACGTCTATTTAATATCGATGTGTACAAATATATTTTTATGTAGACGTGTGTTCTATCAATGTCCCTACGGCATCACGATCTACTTTTCTTATTATCATCGTCTTAATCATATCACTAAGATGGACCGTTCATCATGTTCTCCAATTTTTCCAAGTCACTCAAATACGAGAGGATATTTTTCAAAACCTATTCCCAAGGTTATAATCAATTTCGTATAATCACGTGTGTGACATCCATTTATCTAAATTAATTAATTTTTGAAATCATCTCTCGATCGAAAATTCCGAAATTCAATCAATCGACCATCTAAATTATAACTTCGATCTTTCTCTTTTAATTTATATTATATAACCATCGTTACTCTTATCAGTTGATCCTCCAAATATATATTTCATCTCAATCTCAGCTTGATAACTACTTTGAGATATTAAGATAATTTGATTTATCGATTCCAATATCAACCTTTTTCGGTAATACAATAAAGTCCTTCACATTTTTATTTTCAATAATTATTTCTAAGATTCCATTTATGGGAGAAACTAAATCTTTTTCCTCAAAAATTTTCCTAAAAATTTCGGCAGCATAACGGCTTAATTTTCCCTAACCTCCTATAAGGGAAACACAATTTATACCACAGTCGTTGATTCTCACAATTCCTACGTCTCTACTAAGACCCCCACCATCAGTTGTGGGTCCTCTTAGCATTTTTAATATCAATTAAATCAATGCATCATATATAAAAATATCACAATTCTATTAAAATCATTTCATAAATGCATCATATAAAAATCATAAATCCCACATACAATATGATGCTACTAATGCTTTATAAAAGTATCTTACCTGACGCTGAAACTTAGCGCCGTGACGAGCTCCAAGCTTCGTTGAACACCTATCACGTCTTTGTCACTTCCGCTAAAATTTCAACACCAATTGCACTTACATAAATATATATAAATAAACTTATTCAATAAATATCAATCAATTTATTGTTTTTTTTCCTTACCAATGCCGGATTTGGTCTCGATTTCCCCAGCGACGGCGCCGGCAGTGACGGATCTGGCGGTGGTTTGTGGCCTCTTTCTCCTCCTCTTTTCTCCCTCTTTTCTCTTCCTCCTTCACCGCCGGTTGTCCTTTTCACTTGGCCTGACCTTGCCGGCATCTAAGGCTGCGGCGGTGTCGTCCGGATGGGCCGGCATTACCTTTTCCTTTTTTCTTTTCTTTTTCCTTTCTCTTTTCTATTTTCCGTTCGTTTCTCTTCCCCTTTGCCTTTCCCGCCGTCAGCGTCGACGTCGACTTCCTCTCCTCGGCTCGCCAGCGGCGTCATTCTCTTCTCCCTCGGTCGGCTGGTCGGTCGACGGTGGTCGACTCTTCTTTTGTTTCTTTTCTGTTTTGTTTTTCTGTCTCACAAAATAGAAAAGGAATATGGGAATCGGTTTTTTCGATTCCCATTTCTCTTCTTTTTTTTTATATATATATAAGTATATATATATTTAAATCACTTATATATATATATATACACTTTAATTCACATTACTATATATATCATATATATGTAAAATATATATTTCATATAACCACTTATACATCTATACTCAAATTTAAAAATATATATATTTCATATATAATATATATATATACACATAAATGCATAATAAAATACATATCTATTTATTCTATGATATAAAATAGTATATAGATATATCAATATAATATATATTTCATGTAAAATTATATATTTATCAAAAGTACATTTATATAATATCATGATATAAATATATCTAAAAAAATATTTTTATTTCTTATTAAGTTTTGGATTTTAAATATCCAAAAATTTATTTTCTCAATTTTCTTATTTAATTTGGATCTCCATTTATCCAAATTAAATTTCCTCCTTCATTTCTTATTTCCAATTTAATTTTCCTTTTGATTTCTTATTTAATTTGGATTCAATTTCTCCAAATTAAATTTTTCGGATACCTTATATTTATTTAGAAAATTCTCGGTCTTCACATTCTCCCCACCTTAAGAAATTCGATCCTCCGAATTTAACTTAGATTAAAAGGTGGTACCATCCTGTACTCTTATCTTTCTTGTCCTTTCACTCATCTTTCAAATGATACTGCCAGCATACCTTCAATATTAAAATCACTTTTTATACTGTTATATATCGTTTTTTCTCCATATTTTTATACTCCTTAAAACTTCTTATAAATTTCGGAGTTAACAAATTTCATCTCTCTTTGCATTATAGTTGATTCATATTGTTCATCATCCATTTTTCTCATTTGGTGCCAAGTCGATATAGCTTGATAGCTATCATTTAAACAATTTAATCAGTAGTATGTAATTGTCCCAGTAGCTTTTAAATTCAGTGCACCCGCTCTCAATATATACAGCGTTCACATATTACGCTCGAATATTCATATCAATACGGAGCAGTGCTATCAATAAATTTGAAAATCCCAAAGCCTTTTGCTATTTCCCATAAGCATATGGCAACTTAGGGACTGCCATCACATGTATGCTCACTGGAACTTCACATATGTTCTCATCATTCTATAATCATATTCCGACTATGGCACTAGAAAAATTTAGGAGCCGGATAATGGAAAGTGATTCCATTCAGACAATCAGTCCTTAATCGCTTTCATATCACTATATTTCTTTTATTCAATTGGAAAGGATGAAGATCTTTCTCTTTCCTTGAGCTCTCAAGCTTCCATGTAGTCTCTTTATATGGATGATGCTACTAGAGAACCTTCACTATAGGAAGGGACTTGACCTTATAACTTTTTCCTTTCTGTCCACTATCCATGTCGGTCCCTCTATACTTATAATGTGTTTTGTCATTTCACTCTTTGTAATACGTATCCTTTTATAATTCGAAATCGTAAATTTCAATTTCCAATAGTCCTCAAAATTAAGATGGAGTTGTACTTTTGACCAAACCATATACCTTGTTCGATCATTTTCATTGGCGATTCCATTACCTCTTTCAATCCTTTTTCAATCCACATATCGATCATATTCTATACAATCATTCCATTATCTTCCATATAATTTGCCACAATCAATCATTCTCGATCATCTAATATCTTATTCCTTTAAGGTGATACACAATACTTCTATACCGCATCGATACCATTCATTAACGGTTTTCAATTTGTTTCAATAGGCCATCGATTGGCATCTTTATGTCCAAGGCCAGCCTGTTTCAATAGGCCGTCGACTGGTATCACCCATACCAATAGCTGACTAGTCTTGGTACAGATCGAAAACCAACAAGTTTACATATAGACATTACACAGTACACGGGATGTAATACTGTTATGGTCTCAACTACACCGACACGTACTAGACAAACCTTGCTCTGATACCATTAACTCTGTCATGACCCGAAGGCCGCGACTTTCCTTTAATACTTATACTTTTCTTAGTCTACAAATTTATGGACTAAAATTTTCTTTTTCATTTTAAGGTTTGTATTCGGTGTCAGTGTAGTTACTATACTATCTAGGTGACTTATAGTCATTCCATTTAAATATTAAACAAACACGAAAACGGTTCTTAGTTACATCCCGACTTGTTAAACAGAATATGTACTGTGCATCAATTTAAGTCTTACATGTAAACAAGTATCTTATAAGAAACATATACCTCAAAAGACTAGTACCAAGTCCATTCACCGTCTCCGATGCCCACTTAGCAGCTCACATGGCAGATGTTAACTTCAATAGTCTGAAAGAGATGAAATTTAGTGGGGTGAGTAAAACCACGGCTCAGTAAGATACTAATATAAATACAAGAGTAGGATTATACTGTCTTAAACTGCAATGCTTAAAACTTGCAAGGATGCAATTACAGTTAATCCTTTCTCATCGATACATCTTATTATCACTTCTCATTTTCACTTTTCATTTCATAATCATACTTTGGTATGCTATCATTTCATATCAATTCTCATATTTACTTTTCATTTCATAATCATATTTCTGTATTCGATCATCTCCTATCAATTCTCATATTGTGGATCATGATCACGGTGGTACGAAGTCATAATTCTCTTCGTGTATTTCTATATTCATGTTTCATATCATATCATGACATCATATAGACGAAATATCGTTACCATCGAGTCATGATGCTCCTCATATATTCTTCATGTTTAATTGAGATATCCTATCGAGTCACTTTACAATTAACAATCATATTCCCGTCTTAAATCAATTCATATCACTTATCGTACGGGAATTTATGATCACGATAGAGTAAGATCAGAATTCTCTTCATATCAATCTTATGTTCATATATCATATCATATCATGTCATCGTATAGATGAAACATCATTAACGTCTAATCATGACATTCCTCATGGAATTCTCATATACTAAGCATATTATCATATCAAGGTTTAATATGCAATTCATGTAAATTTTTTTTTCCTGTATAAACCGCTATCATTTCAAATCATATCATATATACTTTAGGACATGCTCAACATATGAATTTTCAATTCATTTCAAATTTGCCTTTAAGGCATGAAACATGTTCAATTTTAGTTCATGTATTCATTTTCGGAGCATGTCTAAAACATATGCGGTTTTAAAACATTTTTCATATACTATAAGTCATATCAGGTCTAGAGTTCATTTCAAATCAATCTATACTCTAAACCGCATATCATTTTAAATTCGACACAAAATCGTATATAAATCATATCAGTGTCGAAATCATTTATCATGTACTTTAAAAACATATACTGTAAATCATATCAGGTCTAGAGTTTATATCAAATCAAACTATACTCTAGACCGCAAATCATGCCATGTTCGACACAAAATCACATATGAATTATATAAGTGTCGAAATCATATCTCATGGACTTTTAAAACATGTACTGTTTCAAAACGTATTTCATTTCAAATCTGTTTCATGTACAGTATAAATCATGTCAAGTCTAGAGTTCATATCAATAAAATCATACTCTAGACTTTATATCATATCGGTTAGAGACTAGGCTAGATCCCTATCATCTCTCTATCAATAAAGACTTAAATCACTGTAGCTAGCAGTGAAAATCATGTCATCGTCCCCTGGAAACCAACTAGGGCGCTATCTATGGCCATAGACCTCATCTCTCCCAGCCCCATTGATCAGGCGTGACTGAGACCTGTCCACGACTATTGTCGGACAAGCATATCTGCCTAATGAGCAAAGCTCCAATTAGGCGATTTCCACTATGCTTTATTGAATTTAATTCTTTTAGGGTGCCTACGGTCTCATAAAACATTTAAATCTTTATCTTTTCTTTTCAATATCATATAAAGCATATGGTAAAATTATGTATAAGATTTCATATATCAAAATATATATATCTACCATATACTTTCATTTCAAATCAAATCAATACTTTACAGTATTCATATAAACATTATTAAAATGTTTCAAGTTGTAAGAAGGCATGCTTAAATGCGATGCAGATTCAATCATGAGTTTCAAACAATGAACTATCATTTTTGTAAAACATATCATTTAGTTATAGTATTAACTATAATCCAATTCCTCAATTCCATACTTTTGATTTCAATCAAATCATACCTAATAGGTAATTTCGATATTCATTGTAGTTCCTCGATATTCAGTACCATTTCGTAGTAATTATCGACTATAAAAATCACTGGTACATTTTATCATTCAATACTGGACCACCACTGTCAGTATGAGTCCTTTTTAGTATCTCTGGATATTTAACTATCATATTTCTATATAACCATTAAGATACTGGAATTATGTAATTATCGATATCATCACTCAAGACCTATTTCAGAGTCAACATCGGGGATATAAAATCACAAGATCAATGGTCGTCTATCAATCCATCTATAATTTGATCTATTGGTGCACCTTCATAATTTCCGTCTTGAGGTTCAATTTCATTCACTTAGGAGGATTTGCTAATTTCCACTATCAACAGCGTTTTCAACCATTTAAGTCGCCTTGCGACCATCTACGTTATTGTAGTAGTCTTAGTTCACGTCTATTTAATATCGATGTGTACAAATATATTTTTGGGTAGACGTGTGTTCTATCAATGTCCATACGGCATCACGATCTACTTTTTTTATTATGATCGTCTCAATCATATCACTAAGATGGACCGTTCATATGTTCTCCAATTTCTCCAAGTCACTCAAATACGAGAGGATATTTTTCAAAACCTATTCCCAAGGTTATTGTTGGCTCTTATAGGCAATACCGAGAGGGGGGGTGAATCGGTTTTTCACTAACCTTAGGTTCGTTTTTCGATTTCCACTAAATTCTCTAGCCTATATTGATATTTTCTAAGTTCTCTAAGCTAGGCAATTATATAATATAGATTCAATACAATAAACGGAAATATAATTGCAAATAAGTAAAGAGAGTAAGGATAGAGAAATTTACGCAAGTGATTTATAGAGGTTCGGCAACTTTGCCTACGTCCTCTACCTTGAGATGCTCCCAAGGATTTTCCCAAATTCACTATCCTTGAATTTGTTACACTCCCTCTTTTTCTAGGCTAAAGAGAAACCTCTCTCTTTTTCTAGGCTCAAGAGAAACCTCCCTCTTTTTCTTAGGCTAAAGAGTAACCTCCCTCTTTTTCTTAGGCTAAAGAGAAACCTCCCCTTTTTACAAGGATTGAATTGGTTTACAAATGATGTAATCAAAGAAAGGCCTCTAGGTAGGCAAGTGATTACAGAAATTAAGCTCAATGAGAAGCCTATACAATATTTGTGCTAAGCACTACAAGGAATAAGAGAATGATAGATGATGGAAACTTTGTAGCTCTTGATTTGTTGTTTGAGGCTTGTAGATTTGAGGAATATGAGATTTGAAGTTGCTGAGTGGTTCCTCTTGCTTTCTTTAGCTTCTAAGCCTCTATTTATAGTCCCTTGGATGTATTCTAGCCGTTGGGTGGAGCCAAGATTGAATATGATCGTTGTATCTCACAAAACTAGCCGTTATAGGCTATTTTCGGGCAAAGGGATCGATCCCTTCCCATAGGGGATCGATCCCTTCATTCCAGATCTGAATCTTCTGGGCTGAGGGACCTTTTCTAGCCGTTGGGAGCTTACTGCCAAAAGGGGATCGATCCCTTCTCCCCAGAAGGTGATTTCCTGCACTTTTTGAGTTAGAAATGATGTGGTCTTTGATCCTAGTCCAACCCAAAACATTTTGGCATTTTTGTGAGAGTTTTTCTTGACTTTCTCAAATGAAAACATGATCTAAAAATTCATCAAGTGATTTTCTAAAATATTCAAAACATTTACAAAGTATTAAGACTAATAAGAGTATGCATCATTAAATCATGGTCTTAATGTTTGATATGACCACTTGAAATGTATTGAGAAAATCATGTGTGATAAGGCAAATTTACAATATGAATTAAAGCATTAAGGCTTACTTAAGTTTTTGTCATTTCAAAATATATATGTCAATTTAAAGCTAACAGTTATAATCAATTTCGTATAATCACGTGTGTGACATCCATTTATTTAAATTAATTAATTTTTGGAATCATCTCTCGATCGAAAATTCCGAAATTCAATCAATCGACCATCTAAATTATAACTTCGATCTTTCTCTTTTAATTTATATTATATAACCATCGTTACTCTTATCAGTTGATCCTCCAAATATATATTTCATCTCAATCTCAGCTTGATAACCACTTTGAGATATTAAGAAAATTTGATTTATCGATTCCAATATCAACCTTTTCCGGTAATACAATAAAGTCCTTCACATGTTTATTTTCAATAATTATTTCTAAGATTCCATTTATGGGAGAAACTAAATCATTTTCCTCAAACATTTTCCTAAAAATTTCGGCAGCATAACGGCTTAATTTTCTCTAACCTCCAGCATGAAGGAAACTGAAACAAACACGCAGCGGAATTTAAATCATTCGGCCTCCACCAGGATCGATTCGGAGAGTTGCCTGATTAGGGTTTCGAGATTTACCTAACATTTTCTCTGAGTTTCTGTCGTTGGTCGAGTCACAAGCAACAACTTTTCGTTCCTGCCTTTATGGTATCCACACGAATGGATCTCACGACTCTTGAACTCACGATCAGAAGCCTTAAAGAGCGTTTTTATTTTTTATAACCGAATTGCTAGCTTCGATTAAAAGAAAACATCCTTTTATAGGCAGTAAATTTTACCCTAAAATTTACTGTCAAACAGAACTCTAATCCTACTTAGAATAGGATTAGTTATATCCTTAATCCAATTCAAAATACGATTAGTTATATCCTTAATCCAATTCAGAATATGATTAATTAAGCTCCTCATTGATCCGTTCTAAGTGTGCGACCCAATAGGTTCTCAAAACAATGGCAATGACAAAATTGTCACAGGCAACGAGCGGTATCTAGCAACACATCATTGCTACCCATGTAACGAGAATGTCAATGATTCGACATAACCTTACTCGTGATAGATGTTACCGTGTAATCTAATCCCTTTATCCTTTGATGTCTTGATTAGACACAAGTCATGGAATGTGTCACACTTGTATAGTCTAATCAGCGTTTCTTGATTCTTGAGTAGACTAATTAAACAAATAAAATCAATATCTCATATTGGCTTTTTTGAGCACGGCCATGCATTTCTTAGTCTCACTCTATCAAAGGGCCCAAGACATCACTCTTGTTATATAAGAGGGATAAATCCTATCTTGATCACTCAACATCCCTCTACATAGATCAAGGCATACCCAATTACTACCTTTATATTCCATCATGTTACGAATGACATCTAGCAGCATTAAAGTATGCAATTCTCTATGTTGGGATCTCTGATGATCTTAAGTCAAAGGATCACATACACCATCATCACTATGAGAATCGCTTATGACTCTCATATAACAATCCATGTAGCGTTCTTATGGAGGGTCGATCCAGTACATAGTTCTCTATCAATAAAGACTTAAATCATTGTAGCTAGCTGTGAAAATCATGTCATCGTCCCTTGGAAACCAACTAGGGTGCTATCTATGGCCATAGACCTCATCTCTCTCAGCCCCACTGATCAGGCGTGACTGAGACCTGTCCCCGACTATTGTCGGACAAGCATATCTACCTAATGAGCAAAGCTTCAATTAGGCGGTTTCCACTATGCTTTATTGAATTTAATTCTTTTAGGGTGCCTACAGTCTCATAAAACATTTAACTCTTTATCTTTTCTTTTCAATATCATATAAAGCATATGGTAAAATTCTGTATAAGACTTCATATATCAAAATATATATATCTACCATATACTTTCATTTCAAATCAAATCAATATTTTACAGTATTCATATAAACATTATTAAAATGTTTCAAGTTGTAAGAAGGCATGCTTAAATGCGATGCAGATTCAATCATGAGTTTCAAACAATGAACTATCATTTTTGTAAAACATATCATTTAGTTATAGTGTTAACTATAATCCAATTCCTCAATTCCATACTTTTGATTTCAATCAAATCATACCTAATAGGTAATTTCGATATTCATTGTAGTTCCTCGATATTCAGTATCATTTCGTAGTAATTATCGACTATAAAAATCACTGGTACATTTTATCATTCAATACTAGACCACCACTGTCAGTATGAGTCCTTTTTAGTATCTCTGGATATTTAAATATCATATTTCTATATAACCATTAAGATACTGGAATTATGTAATTATCGATATCATCACTCAAAACCTATTTCAGAGTCAACATCGAGGATATAAAATCACAAGATCAATAGTCGTCTATCAATCCATCTATAATTTGATCTATTAGTGCACCTTCATAATTTCCGTCTTGAGGTTCAATTTCATTCACTTAGGAGGATTTGCTAATTTCCACTATCAACAGCGTTTTCAACCATTTAAGTCACCTTGCGACCATCTACGTTATTGTAGTAGTCTTAGTTCACGTCTATTTAATATCGATGTGTACAAATATATTTTTGTGTAGAGGTGTGTTCTATCAATGTCCATACGGCATCACGATCTACTTTTCTTATTATCATCGTCTCAATCATATCACTAAGATGGACCGTTCATCATGTTCTCCAATTTCTCCAAGTCACTCGAATACGAGAGGATATTTTTCAAAACCTATTCCCAAGGTTATAATCAATTTCGTATAATCACGTGTGTGACATCCATTTATCTAAATTAATTAATTTTTGAAATCATCTCTCGATCAAAAATTCCGAAACTCAATCAATCGACCATCTAAATTATAACTTCGATCTTTCTTTTTTAATTTATATTATATAACCATCGTTACTCTTATCAGTTAATCCTCCAAATATATATTTCATCTCAATCTCAGCTTGATAACCACTTTGAGATATTAAGAAAATTTGATTTATCGATTCCAATATCAACCTTTTCCAGTAATACAATAAAGTCCTTCACATGTTTATTTTCAATAATTATTTCTAAGATTCCATTTATGGGAGAAACTAAATCATTTTCCTCAAACATTTTCCTAAAAATTTCGGCAGCATAACGGCTTAATTTTCCCTAACCTCCTGCATGAAGGAAACTGAAACAAACACGCAGCGGAATTTAAATCATTCGGCCTCCACCAGGATCGATTCGGAGAGTTACCTGATTAGGGTTTCGAGATTTACCTAACGTTTTCTCTGAGTTTCTGTCGTTGGTCGAGTCACAAGCAACAACTTTTCGTTCCTGCCTCTATGGTATCCACACGAACGGATCTCATGACTCTTGAACGTCTCACGATCAGAAGCCTTAAAGAGCGTTTTTATTTTTTATAACCGAATTGCTAGCTTCGATTAAAAGAAAACATCCTTTTATAGGCAGTAAATTTTACCCTAAAATTTACTGTCAAACAGAACTCTAATCCTACTTAGAATATGATTAGTTATATCCTTAATCCAATTCAAAATAGGATTAGTTATATCCTTAATCCAATTCAGAATAGGATTAATTAAGCTCCTCATTGATCCGTTCTAAGTGTGCGACCCAATAGGTTCTCAAAACAATGGCAATGTCAAAATTGTCACAGGCAATGAGCGGTATCTAGCAACACATCATTGCTACCCATGTAACGAGAATGTCAATGACTCGACATAACCTTACTCGTGATAGATGTTATCGTGTAGTCTAATCCCTTTATCCTTTGATGTCTTGATTAGACAGAAGTCATGGAATGTGTCACACTTGTATAGTCTAATCAGCGTTTCTTGATTCCTGAGTAGACTAATTAAACAAATAAAATCAATATCTCATATTGGCTTATTTGAGCACGGCCATGCATTTCTTAGTCTCACTCTATCAAAGGGCCCAAGACATCACTCTTGTTATATAAGAGGGATAAATCCTATTTTGATCACTCAACATCCCTCTACATAGATCAAGGCATACCCAATTACTACCTTTATAGTCCATCCTGTTACGAATGACATCTAGCAGCATTAAAGTATGCAATTCTCTATGTTGGGATCTCTGATGATCTCAAGTCAAAGGATCAGATACACCATCATCACTATGAGAATCGCTTATGACACTCATATAACAATCCATGTAGCGTTCTCATGGAGGGTCGATCCAGTACATAGTACTCTAACATGTACCTATGTGATGACTTGATATCCTATATCCATGACAATGGTCATCAGTCAACCACATACTAGTCTTATCGTATCATTGTTATCCTTGTTCACAATAATACTTGACTAGGGATATTTTATGAATAGTGTGTTATTACTATTCTAAGGACATTATCATATAAGATTACATTACGCAGTTATAAGACAAATATAATATTGAACTATAATAAATAAAATGTCATGATACATAAAAAATGCCAAAGTCAATCATTTAATGAATGATTCTAAGGGCATAATCCAACACTGCAAGGGAAACACAATTTATACCATAGCCGTTGATTCTCACAATTCCTACGTCTCTACTAAGACCCCCACCATCAGTTGTGGGTCCTCTTAGCATTTTTAATATCAATTAAATCAATGCATCATATATAAAAATATCACAATTCCATTAAAATCATTTCATAAATGCATCATATAAAAATCATAAATCCCACATACAATATGATGCTACAATGCTTTATAAAAGTATCTTACCTGACGCTGAAACTTTACGCCGTGACGAGCTCTAAGCTTCGTTGAACACCTATCACGTCTTTGTCACTTCCGCTAGAATTTCAACACCAATTGCACTTACATAAATATATATAAATAAACTTATTCAATAAATATCAATCAATTTATTGTTTTTTTTTTCCTTACCAATTATTTTCTTCTCTTTCCTTCCTTTTTTTTCTTTTTCTTCTTCTTTTTCCTTTTTCCTTTTTTCTCTTCTTTTCTTCTTTTTCTTCTTTTTTCCTTTTCTTTTCTGTTCTGTTTTTTTTCTGGCCTGAACCGGTTCAGGCCGGTTTGGTCGGGCCGGATTCTGTTGGCCGGTTTGGTTACCTCCCGCCGGCATCACCGCCGGTTCGCACCCTCTACAGCTAGCCACGGTTACAACGATAGCGAATCTGGTCTCGGTTTCCCCAGCGACAGCGCCGGCGGTGACGGATCTGGCGGTGGTTTGCGGCCTCTTTCTCCTCCTCTTTTCTCCCTCTTTTCTCTTCCTCCTTCACCGTCGGTTGTCCCTTTCACTTGGCCTGACTTCGCCGGCGTCGAAGGTAGCGATGGTGGCGTCTGGATGGGCAGGCATTGCCTTTTCCATTTTTCTTTTCTTTTTCCTTTCTCTTTTCTGTTTTCCGTTCGTTTCTCTTCCGCTTTGTCTTTCCCACCGTCGGCGTTGACGTCAACTTCCTCTCCTCGGCTCGCCGGCAACGTCATTCTCTTCTCCCTCGATCGGCTGGTCGGTCGACGGTGGTCGACTCTTCTTTTGTTTCTTTTCTGTTTTGTTTTTCTGTCTCTCAAAATAGAAAGAGAATATGGGAATCGGTTTTTTCGATTCCCGTTTCTCTTCTTTTATATATATATATATAAGTATATATATATATTTTTAAATCACTTATATATATACACTTTAATTCACATTACTATATATATCATATATATGTAAAATATATATTTCATATAACCACTTATACATCTATACTCAATTTTAAAAATATATTTATTTCATATATATAATATATATATATACATAAATATATAATAAGATACATACCTATTTATTCTATGACATAAAATAGTATATATATATCAATATAAATCCTATCTTGATCACTCAACATCCCTCTACATAGATCAAGGCATACCCAATTACTACCTTTATATTCCATCATGTTACGAATGACATCTAGCAGCATTAAAGTATGCAATTCTCTATGTTGGGATGTCTGATGATCTCAAGTCAAAGGATCACATACACCATCATCACTATGAGAATCGCTTATGACTCTCATATAACAATCCATGTAGCGTTCTTATGGAGGGTCGATCCAGTACATAGTTCTCTATCAATAAAGACTTAAATCATTGTAGCTAGCAGTGAAAATCATGTCATCGTCCCCTGGAAACCAACTAGGGCGCTATCTACGGCCATAGACCTCATCTCTCTCAGCCCCACTGATCAGGCGTGACTGAGACCTGTCCCCGACTATTGTCAGACAAGCATATCTGCCTAATGAGCAAAGCTCCAATTAGGCGGTTTCCACTATGCTTTATTAAATTTAATTCTTTTAGGGTGCCTACAGTCTCATAAAACATTTAAATCTTTATCTTTTCTTTTCAATATCATATAAAGCATATGGTAAAATTCTGTATAAGACTTCATATATCAAAATATATATATCTACCATATACTTTCATTTCAAATCAAATCAATACTTTACAGTATTCATATAAACATTATTAAAATGTTTCAAGTTGTAAGAAGGCATGCTTAAATGCGATGCCGATTCAATCATGAGTTTTAAACAATGAACTATCATTTTTGTAAAACATATCATTTAGTTATAGTGTTAACTATAATCCAATTCCTCAATTCCATACTTTTGATTTCAATCAAATCATACCTAATAGGTAATTTCGATATTCATTGTAGTTCCTCGATATTCAGTATCATTTCATAGTAATTATCGACTATAAAAATCACTGGTACATTTTATCATTCAATACTAGACCACCACTGTCAGTATGAGTCCTTTTTAGTATCTCTGGATATTTAAATATCATATTTCTATATAACCATTAAGATACTGGAATTATGTAATTATCGATATCATCACTCAAAACCTATTTCAGAGTCAACATCGAGGATATAAAATCACAAGCTCAATAGTCGTCTATCAATCCATCTATAATTTGATCTATTAGTGCACCTTCATAATTTCCATCTTGAGGTTCAATTTCATTCACTTAGGAGGATTTGCTAATTTCCACTATCAACAGCGTTTTCAACCATTTAAGTCGCCTTGCGACCATCTACGTTATTGTAGTAGTCTTAGTTCACGTCTATTTAATATCGATGTGTACAAATATATTTTTGTGTAGACGTGTGTTCTATCAATGTCCATACGGCATCACGATCTACTTTTCTTATTATCATTGTCCCAATCATATCACTAAGATGGACCGTTCATCATGTTCTCCAATTTCTCCAAGTCACTCAAATACGAGAGGATATTTTTCAAAACCTATTCCCAAGGTTATAATCAATTTCGTATAATCACGTGTGTGACATCCATTTATCTAAATTAATTAATTTTTGAAATCATCTCTCGATCGAAAATTCTGAAATTCAATCAATCGACCATCTAAATTATAACTTCGATCTTTCTCTTTTAATTTATATTATATAACCATCGTTACTCTTATCAGTTGATCCTCCAAATATATATTTCATCTCAATCTCAGCTTGATAACCACTTTGAGATATTAAGAAAATTTGATTTATTGATTCCAATATCAACCTTTTCCGGTAATACAATAAAGTCCTTCACATGTTTTTTTTCAATAATTATTTCTAAGATTCCATTTATGGGAGAAACTAAATCATTTTCCTCAAACATTTTCCTAAAAATTTCGGCAGCATAACGACTTAAATTTCCCTAACCTCCTGCATGAAGGAAAATGAAACAAACACACAGCGAAATTTAAATCATTCGGCCTCCACCAAGATCGATTCGGAGAGTTGCCTGATTAGGGTTTTGAGATTTACCTAACATTTTCTCTGAGTTTCTGTCGTTGGTCGAGTCACAAGCAACAACATTTCGTTCCTGCCTTTATGGTATCCACACGAACGGATCTCACGACTCTTGAACGTCTCACGATCAGAAGCCTTAAAGAGCGTTTTTATTTTTTATAACCGAATTGCTAGCTTCGATTAAAAGAAAACATCCTTTTATAGGCAGTAAATTTTACCCTAAAATTTACTGTCAAACAGAACTCTAATCCTACTTAGAATATGATTAGTTATATCCTTAATCCAATTGAAAATAGGATTAGTTATATCCTTAATCCAATTCAGAATAGGATTAATTAAGCTCCTCATTGATACGTTCTAAGTGTGCGACCCAATAGGTTCTCAAAACAATGGCAATGACAAAATTGTCACAGGCAATGAGCGGTATCTAGCAACACATCATTGCTACCCATGTAACGAGAATGTCAATGACTCGACATAACCTTACTCGTGATAGATGTTACCGTGTAGTCTAATCCCTTTATCCTTTGATGTCTTGATTAGACACAAGTCATGGAATGTGTCACACTTGTATAGTCTAATCAGCGTTTCTTGATTCCTAAGTAGACTAATTAAACAAATAAAATCAATATCTCATATTGGCTTATTCGAGCACGGCCATGCATTTCTTAGTCTCACTCTATCAAAGGGCCCAAGACATCACTCTTGTTATATAAGAGGGATAAATCCTATTTTGATCACTCAACATCCCTCTACATAGATCAAGGCATACCCAATTACTACCTTTATAGTCCATCCTGTTACGAATGACATCTAGCAGCATTAAAGTATGCAATTCTCTATGTTGGGATCTCTGATGATCTCAAGTCAAAGGATCAGATACCCATCATCACTATGAGAATCGCTTATGACACTCATATAACAATCCATGTAGCGTTCTCATGGAGGGTCGATCCAGTACATAGTACTCTAACATGTACCTATGTGATGACTTGATATCCTATATCCATGACAATGGTCATCAGTCAACCACATACTAGTCTTATCGTATCATTGTTATCCTTGTTCACAATAATACTTGACTAGGGATATTTTAAGAATAGTGTGTTATTACTATTCTAAGGACATTATCATATAAGATTACATTACGCAGTTATAAGACAAATATAATATTAAACTATAATAAATAAAATGTCATGATACATAAAAAATGCCAAAGTCAATCATTTAATGAATGGTTCTAAGGGCATAATCCAACACTGCAAGGGAAACACAATTTATACCACAGCCGTTGATTCTCACAATTCCTACGTCTCTACTAAGACCCCCACCATCAGTTGTGGGTCCTGTTAGTATTTTTAATATCAATTAAATCAATGCATCATATATAAAAATATCACAATTCCATTAAAATCATTTCATAAATGCATCATATAAAAATCATAAATCCCACATACAATATGATGCTACTAATGCTTTATAAAAGTATCTTACCTGACGCTGAAACTTAGTGCCGCGACGAGCCCCAAGCTTCGTTGAACACCTATCATGTCTTTGTCACTTCCGCTAGAATTTCAACACCAATTGCACTTACATAAATATATATAAATAAACTTATTCAATAAATATCAATCAAGTTATTGTTTTTTTTCCTTACCAATTCTTTTCTTTTCTTTCCTTCCTTTTTTTTTCCTCTTCTTTTTCCTTTTTCCTTTTTTCTCTTCTTTTCTTCTTTTTCTTCTTTTTTCCTTTTCTTTTCTGTTCTGTTTTTTTTTCTGGCCTGAACCGGTTCAGGCCGGTTTGGTCGGGCCGGATTCTGTTGGCCGGTTTGGTTACCTCCCGCCGGTATCACCGCCGGTTCGCACCTTCCACAGCTAGCCACGCTTGCAAGGATACTGAATCTGGTCTCGGTTTCCCTAGCGACGGCGCCGGCGGTGACGGATCTGGCGGTGGTTTGCGGCCTCTTTCTCCTCCTCTTTGCTCCCTCTTTTCTCTTCCTCCTTCACCGCCGGTTGTCCTTTTCACTTGGCCTGACCTCGCCGGCGTCGAAGGTAGCGGCGGTGGCGTCTGGATGGGCTGGCATTGCCTTTTCCCTTTTTCTTTTCTTTTTCCTTTCTCTTTTCTGTTTTCCGTTCGTTTCTCTTCCGCTTTGTCCTTCCCGCCGTCGGCGTCGACGTCAACTTCCTCTCCTCGGCTCGCCGGCGGCGTCATTCTCTTCTCCCTCGGTCGGCTGGTCGGTCGACGGTGATCGACTCTTCTTTTGTTTCTTTTCTGTTTTGTTTTTCTGTCTCTCAAAATAGAAAGGGAATATGGGAATCGGTTTTTTCGATTCCCGTTTCTCTTCTTTTATATATATATATATATATATATATATAAGTATATATATATTTTTAAATCACTTATATATATACACTTTAATTCACATTACTATATATATCATATATATGTAAAATATATATTTCATATAACCACTTATACATCTATACTCAAATATAAAAATATATTTATTTCATATATATAATATATATATATATATACAGAAATGTATAATAAAATACATACCTATTTATTCTATGATATAAAATAGTATATATATATATCAATATAATATATATATTTCATGTAAAATTATATATTTATCAAAAGTATATTTATATAATATCATGATATAAATATATCTAAAAAAATATTTTTATTTCTTATTAAGTTTTGGATTTTAAATATCCAAAAATTATTTTCTCCATTTTCTTATTTAATTTGGATATCCATTTATCCAAATTAAATTTCCTCCTTCATTTCTTATTTCCAATTTAATTTTCCTTTTCATTTCTTATTTAATTTGGATTTCAATTTCTCCAAATTAAATTTTTCGGATACCTTATATTTATTTAGAAAATTCTCGGTCTTCACACGGACTTTGTTTATTTAACCAATCAAAATATAAGTAAATACACTGTGTCATGCTCAATCTGTGTCTATCTAGTGTGCTGGAAGCCATATACTTGAAACTACACTTGGGAATCACTCCCAAGGAGCTTCCCAAGTTAAAAGCGTCACGATAGTGATCCTTAATCTGAAAGGGAGGGGAGTGAGTCATAAACTCAGTAAGTAACTACAGAAGCAACCTAAAAATCATAACCTGCATCTCTCAGTTTTCAAAACTCATAAATCATACACATCTGGTAAATCAATTTCGGTATGCTGTAGTATAAAACATGACTGCATTTTAAAACATAAAGAATAGCAGTCTCATAAACAGATTTAAATCTCATTTTCAAACGCAGATAAATCAGATTTGATACGCTGCATTGTAAAACATGTTCTCAAATCATAAGGCAAAAACCAATCATCAATCGTCAAACATCATCATAAATCATACTATCCAATCTATAAAACAAATCGTAGTATCAAGAGATAAGGTATAGCATCATCAAGATACTTAGAGCTAACACAATAATGATCTATGGTAGCTAACTGCAGCAATCTCCCAAACAGGGACGCTACCTATGCATAGACGAATCAACCTCGGTTCATTGATCAGGTGACATCAAGACTTGTCCAAACATAATATATGGGACAAGCCAATCATTCCCAAGAGCTAGTCATCGAGACATAGTGCTCTAAGTCAATTAAGAACGCCTACACAATTCTCAAGGTATGGTGCCCTAAGATCTCAATACCCCGAGTCTAAAATAGTATCTAATATCAATCTTATCAAATCGGCCTTCTAAGACTTCATATCAAAATCGTACTGCATAAATATGTAGGTAACAATCAAGGGCTCACCAAGCTTTTAAAGCACTTTAAGTTATAAAACAAAATCGAAAAATCATATTCAACCAAAAGCTTGGTTCAGTTTGGAAACTTAAAAGTATCATCGTATTAAAACAGTAACACATGAAACCAAACAAAGATTTGACGAGCCTAAAGCATGCTTATAAAATATTTTCAGAAAGCTAAACCAATCAATCAAGGATAGGCCCAACGTGCAGCATTTTCAATATGCGTCAAAATAGATTTCATATGCAGCATTTCATTTCGTTTCAATACCAAATCAGAACATAAAACATTATACAATTTGGATGCGAGGTAGTTGCTTAGGGTTACTTACAGTGCTTCCTTATCTTACAAATTCAATCCTCCTTGGTCTATCAAGTTCCACACGAGCTATGTGAGCTCTTAGTCAATTTCAGTCCTTAGCATCATCCTCTACATACACAAGGTGGATCGGGTTACTCATTACCCCCAATGACATGCTAGGATTAAGAATTATACAATTCAATAAGAATGACATCAAGGAGAAATTCTAAATTATTTCAAATATGAACTAGTTCTATCTATTCATTTCCTTTTTGCTCCCTTGAGCCTCTCATAATCTACTTGATTCAATTTCTGCATTTTAGGATTTTCTGATCTTTTGTCATTGTGCTAGCCTTAAGTATAAATTTCAGAATCTAATCGTCAAGCCATAAATTTTATATTACTTCTAACTCAGTTCCCTATTCGGAAGTATAAGGCTTACTTCTTAATTCATCCTGTGCCATTTCCAATAATTTTCCAAACTTTGGTCCAAATCTGGCACATTAGGCAAGATAGTTTCCCTACCTGTGTTCATTAAAATTTATATTACTAACTATAGGGATATATAATTTGTACAAACCCAAAACCATATCAATCCTGGCTCATTTACCTTTCTGAAAATGTAGAGTTTGCAATCAAACTCCATTTGAATTATTTTCTAGGAATTTTTGAAGTTGACACTAGGCATTACAACTTAATTATATTTGGACACCCATAAAATTTTTTTCCCAATTCCATTTAGGTCTTTGGGAATATCTTTTAATCACACTAGGCCCCAAATTTTTAATGAAACTTCCCGATTTAATCAATTCATTCGATCAACCTTCTAATTACTCAATTTTGAGCCTAATTTTCAAAAATTAACTATACTGATATACAAGGAATCTAAGGGCATGTCATACATGATCACAACAATCTCTAAATTATCTTTTTAACAAAATTTGAATCACTTAAATTGGAGTTCTCTATAAAAAGTTATGCCCGTTTCTTTATCAATGGCTCATAGTCAGAATTTCTTGACTATGACGTGAATCTAAAAATTCGTTTCCATTGATCCACATTGAATTAGATAGAAATCCTTATATGGTCGGAAAGCTTATTGAGTTAGCTTTTCATTAAAATTTGAATCGCCTTAATTGGAGTTTCCTACTAAGAGATATGCTTGATTCTTTGTAGAAGTGTCGACTGACAGGTTTCACTGCACATTGTTCAACTTCAGAATTTTTCTAGTATTAATCTGTATGGAATTAAATTATGAGCTTTTCATGGCTAAAAGACCTTTAAGTCAGCTTTCATAAGAATTTTATGGTTTATCGTTTCGATACTCTGATCAAGGGATATGATCGAAACAAGCTAGATTGGTCATGAGCCAAAGGCTGAAATTTTCGGTTTATTGTCAAATTCTTGGATTAGGCCCAAATCATAACCACATGAAACAAATTGTCTTACCTAAAACCATTTATGATGAATTTAAGGTACTTACATGGTTTCTGGTTGAGTGTTCGGTCCCGTGGGACCCGCCAACTTGTCTGTACGAAAGCCTGCGTTCCTACACCAAAATCTGAAAGTGTCACAATTTGGCCTCTAAACATCTCTAAGACTCATTTAACACTATTTAACATGTAGAAGAAATTGCGGTTATTTCACCGACAAACAAGGGTGGATCGACCCTAATCCAAATAGGCCTAGAGGCGCCAACAGCCAAAAAAGGGAAAGAAGAAGAAGAAGATGAGTTATCGACGCCACTGCCAACCCCGCCACCCTTAGCTCTGCACACTGCTGCTAGCCGATCTGGAGAAGAAGTGAAGGGAATAGCCATGCCGCACCCTCAGCTGCTACCGGAGTGGTTGAATCGGCAGTGGCAAGGGAAGAAAGAGCTGAACTGGCAATGATAAGGCTGAACCGGGTCTGAACTGGTTCAGTAAAAAAAATAGAATAGAAAAAAAAAAGAAAAGAAAGAGAAGAGAAGATTAAAATAGAAGAATTGTAAATGATTTTTCTTTATTTTATTTTATTTTATTTAATTAATAAATTGCCAAACTGTTTGTGGAATGTTCTAAGTGTGAAAATGGATTTGAGATTTGTAGAAATTATGCAGGTGATGATTGGAGCTTGACAGAGCTTAGAAAAGATTAAATTGTGAGTTTTGATGCTAGGTAAGATATTTGTATAAATTAGTCGTAAATTTATATGGAGTTAGTTTGATTGATTTGAGGTCTTAAATATTAAATTTGAAATTTTGGAGATGTGATTAAATAAGGTTATGAGTGAGAATAGGTGATGATGTTGATGTAAAAGACTGAGAATGGTAATGTGATGATTTATGTGGTAGTTATGAGTGATATTAATTATTAAAAAAATTAGATTTATATTGTATAAGTCTTTACTGAATGGCGGTACTACAGAATGTTGTTGAAGCATTTAATATGTGGAATTGATATAAAATTATACTTAGAGCATCGTTTAGATGATTACGTGATTGTCGATGAAGTTAGGGGCGAAACATAAAATATTTTGACTGTAGTTGCAGTTTCAGCATTCGGTAGAAAGTAGACCGAAATTACTGCTGTATTCGAAAATATTAAAGTCTTATAAATTCTAGGAATATTTTGTAAAAATAGTTTTGAAATTGAAATCGTTTAACTGATTTATGCAGTTAAGAAGTAAGTGGCGACTAGGATGGCTGTAAGCGAATATATGCTCGCTTACGGTGATAACCGTAAATTTTTCATTTATCGAAAATAAGGAATATAGGAAATGCAAAAAATAATGAAGAGAGGAAATTTAATTTGGATAGTTGAAAATCCAAATTAAATAAGGAAATGAGAAAAGAAAATAGGAAATACGTTTATATAATTATATATTATATAAATGTATTTTTATACAAATAGATATGTATACAATTATAATGTTTTATATATATATATAATATATATATATATATATATGAAAATGTAAAATATAAACTTTACAATAGAAGTGTACATTTATATATTGTAAATACAATATATAAATATATGTGTAAAGGTTATTTAAAATATATATATATATATATATATATATATATACACATATATATGTACTACTACATATATATTTTGTACTATACACAATATATATTGTATATATAATATGTATTTTAGTATATTATATATGAAATAATATATGTATAATATATAGTATATATTATATGTATCAAATATATTATATAGTATATATTATATATTATATAGTATATAGTATAATTATATACTAAAAATAGAAACAAAACAGAAAAAGGAAAACAAAGGAAAGAAATCGGGAGGAGGACTCGACCCCCTCCCCAGACCAGCCGACCGACCACCGTCGGCGGCGAGAAAGAAAGAGAGGAGGTCTGAGGGAGGTAGAGAACGACACCGGCCAGAAGAGAAAAGCGGTTGCCGGCGTCGAAAGGAAGGAAATCGGAAGGAAAATCAAAGGAAAAACCGGCGGAGGTTGGGAAGAAAAAAGGAAGAGAAAGTGGCGGTGCCGGCCAAATCGGTCGCCGCCATTGCCATCGAAGCTTCGCCGGAGGAAGAGGAAGACGTGCGAGGCCACGGTTGAGGTTGGGAAAGGCAGAGGAAGGCCGACGGAGGAGGAGAAGAAACCGAAGGTAAATCGAGTAGATCTGCCGCTGTGCCGCCAATCCAGGCCGAGCTGAGGCCACCGACAAGTTCGTCTCAACGCCGGCAAGCTGCTGAGCCACCGAACCACCGGAGAACCGGCCACTGGAGGAGAACCGGCAGTGAGGAAGGTAGAGCCGGTCTGATTGGTCTGAACCAGTCAGACCAAGGAAAAAAAAAGGAAAAAGAAAAAGAAAAGAAAAGAAAAGAGAAAAAGAAAGAAGGAAGAAAAAGAAGAAAGAGAAAAGAAAAGGAATTTCGAGAATTTGGAAAATTCTCGAGAATTCAAAAATTACGGAAAATCATGAGAATTACGGGAATTGGTAAGAAATCCCGAAAAGTATTAAATTATTTAAATAATTTATTTATTTAAATAATTATGGAAAAATTCTAAATTTTAAAATATAATTTCCAAAAAATATCCTCGATGACCGAGCCGATGGAATCGGGCGAGGTGAACACGGGCGCGACCTTCGAGAGGCAGTCGCCGACCCAAAATAGGTAAGGGAGACATGTGCCGCCTGTAAGGATATTCGGTCACATGTTTTAAATTATGCATTTAATTTATAAATGCAATTGACAATGATTAGTTTTGAAATTTGTGGTGATTTATCGGTTTCAAATTGTGGTGAAATACCAGTTGAGAAATATAAACTGTATTTTTTCGTGCAGGAGGCTAGCCAAATCGGCAGCCGTTATACTGCCGAAAAAAATTATCGAATAATTACAAAAATTTACCGAAAATCACCGAAAATCATAATAAATGATTTGATTTCACATGAAACGATTTTTAGGTACGAAAATCAAGAAATTAAGTAAATTTCATAAAACATGAATATAATGATAATTGATTTTAAAATATTCATGATTTCGTGAATGGTAAAAAAGGAAATCACCGAAATTTCATCTTATAGGTGATATTTCACGTGAAACGAGAAGAAAATGAAAAGAGACTGAAGTGAATAATTTTATAAATATTCTTAAATATTCACTAGATTTCATATAAAATCTTTATAGTTTTAATTATGAAAATAATTAATTATGAAAATTCCATAAAGGTTAAGAAATGATGAACAACTATGTTTTCGAGACTAGAGGTCTCTACACGTGTTTTTAGAAGAAAACATGGTGATGGGAATTTAAAGTTAGAAAATAAATATTTTATTTTCATAAATTATAAAAATAATCTATTTGAATTCCGATAATTATAAAACCATGTTTTCGATTAAATGCACGGAAAAGCATACATATGTGTTTTATGGTGGATAAAGGACAGTTTTGTCCTTCTATATTTTCAGTGATGATTTTGCAAACTGTCTTCATCGCAATTTATAAAGAAATGTTTGAAGCATGAATTTCGTTTCGAAATTAATTCCCATAGTCTTTTGATAATTAGCTAAACGAACCTTATGACTTCTATGCATATTTTTCAATAAGCTTTTTATGTATGAAAGTAAATAAGTATGTTTTTTGAAACAGTGATCGGAGTGGCAAACCCCTGGCTAACTTAGACCCAGGCACACCCGATCCTTACTATTTTGTACCAAATGTATAATTTAAGAAGTTACATAAGTAAGATTTGAGACTAAGGCCTTCCTATAGTTTATGTTATTGCTTGTCATGCTTGCCACATTGTGCATGTTTCCATCCCTTGTGGCATATGTTTAGCCGACGTCGTGCTTGTTCTTGCCCACATTGTGCATGTTTTCATCCCTTGTGGGTATGTTGGTCCTTCTTGGTGTAATGTTCGCTGTACGACTCCGATCAGGTCTACAGCCCATACCATGGCCATAGGTATTCTGTTCCCTCTTCGGAGGATGATGTTCTGTTCCCTCTTCGGAGGATGAAGTAAGTGTCGTGACCCGCATACTGGCTATATGATTCTGCCTAGTCTCCATGAACTGTATGATAAGTTTTATTAATTATGATGTTAAGTTTCTAAAATATGATGCATGTTTGAAACAAGTATGAATTTTAGATATATGTATTAAAGAATTCATACAATGATTTAAAGTATGAAATGCATTATTATGGCATTTGTTTTCTGCATATATCGATACTATGACTATTTTAAATGCATTTCTTACGGGGCTTTAGTACGATACGGTTATTGATTTGAAAAGAGAAATAAATGTTTATTCTAAAAGAATAACATAAGAATTATTTCTAAGATAGAGATAATCGAAGAAGTAATTATCCAATGATTGGATATTTACAAATCACTGTACTGTACTGTTTTTACTGTACTGAAGAGAAGAGTAGAGAAAAGAAGTAAACCACTATTTTTATTACTGAACTGCCACGTGTTTTAAAGTATACTAAAGTGAAAAGAAATAAGTGGCTTATTCTGTGGAAAAACGAAAATTATATCGTTTTGAAAACAACTAAAATTAATATTCTCTACAGTTGCTTCTAGGTTCTGGAACAAGTATGGTATTCTAAAATACCTACCTTATTCTATCTGGATCCCTAGCCGACTGTAGTATCCTTCCTATATGTGTGCCTAAAGCTAGCTAGGAAGATTTTAAAGAAAATGAAAATGAAAATGAAAAAAAATTATTTTCAGCATATAGATAGCTGAATATCAAGTGTGACATATAACTCTCTTACTGAGCCGTGGTTTGCTCACTCCCCAATTTTAACATTTCAGGTTTTGATGATGATGAGATCCAATAATTCTGGATTATGGCTGCACATAATGGATAATGTGACAGACCGACTAAGATATATGAGGTACGATCATTATTTTTTGTATTTAAACATGTATACAGTACTACATTTTTGTAAATAAGATTGGGGATGTGTATTATCTTAACAATGTTATATTAAAATTGTTTAACTTTAAGTGCGAGTGAAGTATCGCAGACAACCCAACCGGATATAAGGTGTAAAATTAAGGTGAAAATTGTGGTAACGGGTCGTTACAGGATTTAATGGTATCATAGCATGGTTGACCTGATGTCTGTGAATACTTTTGGAAGGAAAAGTGTGAAACATCCCTGGTAATCTGTGTTGTTTGAATACATAGAGAAAATAAATGATTGTAAATAGAGTATGTGAGATCTCATTTTCTTATACTATAGTTGTACATGTATATGAACAAATTATCAATAAAGAAATTATTGATAATATTTTGAGGAATTAAATATATAAGAATAGTGTCTTTTACATAGAGAATTTTAATTCTAGATAAAATAAATATAAGTATGGAAATTATTACATAAAGGATGGAATAAATAATTAAATGGATATTGCAAATTTTAATTTGGACAAAATGGAAGAGTGTTGGCGGCATGAAGAAATGAAAGAATAAGAAGAAAGAAAAGGAAGTTTCGGTTGATCTAAATGGCTAATAGAAGTAAAGGTTAATTTTCTTGACTTCATACATGGGAACACTAGACTTTTGACAACCTAAGATATAATAGAAAAGGAAGCATGACTTCGGTTTGGACAAGTGAATAATAGGAAAACAAGAGAATAAAATATGAAGTAACCAATAAAGGAAGACACAAGAAAGTCTTCCTCACGTTTTTGTCCTAGGTTGGCAGAAGCTATAACAATGACTTTGGTTCATTTCCTTGCTTTACCGAAGACCAAACCATAACATTGACTTGTGTTGATTTTTGCTGCACCAAAGAGTAAGCAATATCAAGATAAGAAAAGAACTAAAGCAAGGAAAAGATGGGAAAGTCAGAAAACGTGGGCTGCATGAAAGAAAAGAGAGTGTAGCCGGTTGGAGAAGAAGAAGCATTAAACAAAAGAAAAGATATAAACATTAAAGAAGGGTTTTATGAAGTTGGCAAAAAGTCCAACAAATATATATTTTGTGCTATAAAATCCTCTTTCCATCGTGACCTTCATTTCCAGCCATTCTCATCACCGAAAATTGCTCTGTTTTATTTCAACTGTGTCGCCTACTATCCATAGCAAAACCATGCATAACCTTTAGTGAATAAACCAAGCTTTTGGAAGGAAAACAGACCTTGGATATTAAGCTTACAAAACCTCAAAGAAGCTAGCACAAAAACCCTCAAAACAGGAGGCAATTCACGTGGACAGATTTGTTCTTTTATACAGGTAATGTCCAACTCAGTTTTTAAGATTTTTATCCTTTGATTTTGCATGTAATGATCAAGAATATGTTAGTCACAGCCTTGTTTGAAGTAAATACATGTAGAATGAAAACCCTAGTTCAATAAGGAGAATTTAGAATGAAAATAGGATGATGCTAATGGTGATTTACGTGAAGATGGAATGCAAAATAGGCATGAACCGAAAACAAGCTGGAAAATTAAGAACCGAACCAGTCAAGGAAAATATGAAAAGGAAATAAAAACCTATAAGTTATGTACTAGGGTTGAATAAGTTAAGAAAGAGTGAGTTGATAGGAAATGAATACCACGTGAACCTTGAAGAAAAAGAGGAGAAGTTGTCAACTTGAATAGAAATGAAGCAGAAAATAATTAAAGCTTGGTTGAAGAAGTTGTGAATTACGTGAGTTGAAGAAGAAGAAGAAGAAAAATAAACCAATAAAATGATGTTCCTTAAAGTCAAAGAAAATGGCTGGAAGAAAGAAAGTAAATGGCTGGTTGTATATCCGAAAGTGCAAAGGGATTATGTGACAGATTCATGCAGCCGAAAATGAGGAAAAATTGGGTAGCTTGGCTGACTTTTTGGCTGACTTCTAGGTGTGTGAATGCTAGAATATTAACAACCTAAGACATACTAGACATGACCATTATACAGATACCTAAGAAAGCCAACGTAAAATACAAACAGAAACAAAAAATGGAAGAAGACTCACGTTGGTCAGTAAACAATAGGAAAGAAAGAAAATAAAAATGAAAGAGAGGGTTAAGTTTAGGTTGACTAAATAACTAGGTGTAGTACCAATGAAGTTAATATATATAGACATTTTAAAGGAGTAAACCACCTAGCCAAAATAAAGCCAACTTGGGCAAGAAAATAAAAAGAAAAGGGAGCTCTCGGTTTGGATATGAATGGCAGAAAAATAAAGGAAAAGAAAAGAACCAATAGAGGTTAAGTTGACCTACATGGAAAATAAGTGATATATATATATATATATATATAAATACACATTAAGTGGAGAAGATACCTACATTTAACCAAGGCCATTCGGCCACAATAATGGATTAAGAGGAATGATGTATTTTAGAAAAAATGGGAGAAATTGGATGGAAATGGTGGCTAGAAATATACATGGATAAAGCACATAAATAGCATGAAAGAAAATATAAGACATAAGTTAAATAAGCTTAGTCATCTAAGAAGGACATGCGGCCTTGCAATCTTTGAGGAAATGTTGACTTAGTAAAAAGGCTAATGATGCCAAAACAAGAAAAGAAAAGCAAATAAAATATTTACCTGTGAGAAAATCATAGGAAATGTTAATATTATGAATAATGATGAGATAAATAGTAGCTAGATAAGCAAAAGGGAATTTTTATAAGTTATACTGAAAATTAATTACAGTAAAACTGTTATCTTGCAGTTTATAATTCGGAGAGATAGGAAGCACATGGGTGCAACATAAGGCATTGATCTACAGTGTATTGAGGTAAGGGATGTAATTTAAAGTTGTGATGGTATCCCTTACTTTCATTGCAAATTTTAAAGAAATGCCTGAAGTATGAATTTTATTCCAAAGTTAATTTTTATGATCTTTTAAATTGTTAAATTAATTTTATAAATTCTATGCATATTTTTCCATAATGTTTTAAGTATGACATGAAACAAATATGTTTTCCGAAAAGGTATCGGAGTGGCAAACCCCAGGCTAACTTAGATCCTGGCACGTCCGGTCCTTATTATTTTGTACTAAATGCATGATTAAGAAGTTACAAAAGTAAGTAAGATTTGAGACTAAGGCCTTCCTATAGTTTATGTTTTGCCTGTCATGCTTGCCACATTGTGCATGTTTCCGTCCCTTGTGGCATATGTTTAGCCCACGTCGTGCATGTTCTCGCCCACATTGTGTATGTTTTCATCCTTTGTGGGTATGTTGGTCCTTCGTGGTGCATGTTCGCTGTACGACTCTGATCAGGTCTACAGCCCATACCATGGCCATAGGTATTCCGTTCCCTCTTCGGAGGAAGAAGTAAGTGTCATGACCGCATACTGGCTATATGATTCTGCCTAGTCTCCATGAACTGTATGATAAGTTTTATTAATTATGATGTGATGTTTATAAAGTATGATGCATGTTTGAAACAAGTCTGAATTTTAGATATATGCATTAAAGAATTCATACAATGATTTAAAGTATGAAATGCATTATTATGGTATTTGTTTTCTGCATATATAGATGCTATGACCATTTTAAATGCATTTCTTACGGGGCTTTCCAAAAAGCTCACCCCCTACTCTACCAGATTATTTGCAGTGATCAACCCTTTGCCTATTGCGCATATGATGTAGACTGAGGGATACGTCTCTCCTCCGACTACTTTTTTGTACTTACGTAAGGTATACTCATATTTAATACCAGACATCCGGTATGGCACAGATATTTGTAAATAAACAATACTTTTGGGATGTAATCGATATTGTATGAATGCAAGCGTTACCTGGAGAAAAAAATCAATATAATGTGAATGAAATATTTTATAAAAATATTGTGATGTTTCTGTGGTTAAAAAGTATGATGAGATAGTGGCAGGAATGCAAACCAAGAAAGAAATTAACCCAAGTAAAAAAAAAATTTTAGCCCAAAACTTCTACGTTTCCGGGATGTGACAGAGTAAAATGATTTAAAGGGAGTGAGAAAGTATAAATCGAGAATGTTAAAGATATAATAGGCTCAGAAATTACCAGAATGTTAGTGATTATAATCTAAATGAAGGCCTGTTCGGTAAGGAACCGAAAGGATTCGGTGAGGCCCCCACCAATACTTTTCGGTCCGGATCGAACTGAGACCTGAAAGTGATGATATAAAGGAGGGAAATGACATATCATCATTAAATAGACTTTAAGATCACTGATTAAGGGTAATTTGAAGAGAGAGAAAACTTTTGGCCAAAAATAACCAAAATACCCCTACCTCTAAAATTTTACAGGGAGTTAAAATAAACCAACAGAGGTTGAAATTGATTGATCTGACAGAGAAATTGATGATATAAAGCTGCATTACAAGCAAAATAATCAATTATGGATTTTAGTGGATTACTTTGTCGAAATCGAATGAGATCTCAAATTGCTGATATTAGTATGAGAAAAGATACTATCAGCACAGAGAGAATAAGGCCTTTGGTTTAAAGGTATATTGAGGAGAAAGAAATAAATGTCAAAATGACAAAAATGCCCCTATGTTGAGCGATGTTCAGAACAATGATAAAACCGACCTGAATTGGAATCCATTTGTAGTAATGGAGCTATTAATGGCATAGAGGAGATGATATGAATATAACGATCCCTATTACTGATTCCACTTACACGTAGATTATGGACGCGAATGGTGAGTGACATAGTGAACGGACTGGGCCTCACGATGGATCCTTGAAGGGGCTAGTGTGCTCGCCAAAAGAGGACGGTATAGATATGTACAGGCGGACGACGGACGGGCCGAGGCCTTACACGATGCGATCCAATGAGTGTATAGTGGATTCTCATAAGAAGATTGGCTCTGTTATAGACTGTAAGAGCCGGAATTAAGAGTGTATTGAATGAGATGTTTATTACGGGATCGTTGGATAGTATGAAAAGTGATATGACTACAAAAATGACTGAGAAAGTGAATAGTACAAATAATGAAATCAAGATGGATAATATTTCAAAATAATTTGAATATTAAATGCTTTTACCTTGAAGATATATGGTGAAAATGATAGGACATGAGGATGAAATGTCCAAGATGATAAGAGATGTGTGACTAAAGAAAGTATCGGAAATGATTCCTGATAAAATTTTCAGAGTTATATAGATTGGAGAAATCGAGATAACCTTGACTCGATTGGTTATAAGCTTATATCGGAGAATACAAAAGAGTCCGAAAGCTTTACAACAACTCTGAAAAATGAGTGAATAATGAAATTCACGTGTAAAAAAAATATGATTGATGAAAATATAGATAACGTAATTTGAGGTTAATGAAGTATCTGTATAAGTGAAAATGAAAGAAGCACAGAAGACTGTGATATGTAGATGGATTAAAATGGTATATTAAATTCTAATTATTTAATAAAGTTCTTGTGAAGAACAAGTATTCATCTACATGAAAATAAACACTTTATTGATCTAATCAGAGATACAAGAGGAGTTATAAAACCAACCTCGGTATAAAGCGTCCTTAGATAAAAGATTGGAGATTGATGTCCATAAGATGATGATTAGAACTCGGAATAAATTTTACGAGTTCCTATTGAAGTTTCAAGGTTAATGAATTACCTTGTGAGGTATATAAACCTAAGGAGTGAGATAGCGAAATAGTTAAAGATATACATGGAACAGGAGTAGCATTATGATATATAATCATTTAAACTCTCAGAGACTACGGACTTATGTTAAGATTGGCGAATAAGAGACTTGGCTAGACAGTATCTCTTTCTGAGATATATGATCTCGAGATGACAGAATGATAGTGAATCTGTCTATGATAGTGAGATAATGATTGAGATACGGAATTACTGAGTCTAGCTAGATATTGTTACCAATATATAGAAGAGTGATGGGATTAGCTGCTCTACTAATAAGACATAATTAGAGAAATTAAAGTCAGTAAATGGATAAGTGGAAAGAAAAGATGGTATGCAAGATTTTAAAGGATCTTAGCAGTATAGTACCATACCAAATCGAGAAAAAGCAACTAAAAGGATGAGAGTAAAAATAAGAAAAGATAAAAGTGGATACATGAAAATGAAAATGAAAGTGGAATAAGGAAATAAGCTGCATGATGAGAAGGGAACATCTATATGAAACAGATTTCGAAGGTAGAACTGAAAGTGATTTGTGTTGGTTATCACATAACTGTAGTAAAAAAAAAATCAAGCCAGATTTGATAAGTGAAAGTAATGATACTCGAAGGAGTAAAATGAATGACACATGTTATTTTACTGCCAGTATATAAATGAAATGATTATACATATAACCACTGTAACATGATAGAAACGGTGGAGGTATATAGATGATGTGGTGATTAAATATATAAATTGAGGATTCAATTATGGAATCTAAATTATGAAAAGAAATTTAAAGACCATATTATATGAAGAGAATATGATTGTCTCATAATTTGTGATTGTAAGAGATAATCCATAGTAAAGTCTGCATGAGATGCAGCCTTGGTGGAATAAGTGTGAAAATGAATATTGTGGACAATAAAAAGTCCAAAAGAGAAATAATGATATGGAAGTGATTAAAGATTAAAGATCTAAATAAAATCACTTTCCATTATCAAAATCTTAGATTCTCTAGTGCCTTAGTCGAAGTATAAGTATTAAACGGTGTGAATGTGTACGTACAGTTCCAGTGAGCCTTATATGTGATGGGAGTTTCTGAGTTGCCATATGCTAATGAGAGTAGCAAAAGGCTTTGAAATCCCAAGTGTATTGATAGCACCGCTCCATACTGATATATATATATATATATATATATGAGTGTGAGATGTAAATGCTCCATGATATTAAGAGAACATGTGCATGAGATGTGAAAGCTACTAGGACACTTACATATAATTGATTGACATGAATACACGATAGTACCAAATTATGTTGACTTGGCACTAAGTGAGAAGAATGGATGATGAATAGCATACATCAACTATGATATAAAAAGAATACTGTGTATGGACTCTTATGTAAAAAGAGGAATGAAATGAATAACTCCCGATTTGAAAATGAACTTACAGGAGTATAGACATATATGATGAAAGACAGCAGGTAGTTGTCTAAAGTAATTTTTATGTTAAAAGTATGCTGGTAGTAATTATATAAGAGTTGATCTAAAAGATAAAGTCGTAAGTATACGAAATGTACCACCTTTGGTCTTAAGTTAAATTCGGAGGACCGAATTTTTTAAGGTAGGGAGAATGTGATAACCGTAAATTTTTCATTTATCGGAAATAAGGAATATAGGAAATTCAAAAAATAATGAAGAGAGGAAATTTAATTTGGATAATGAAAAATCCAAATTAAATAAGGAAATGAGAAAAGAAAATAGGAAATACGTTTATATAATTATATATTATATAAATGTATTTTTATACAAATACATATGTATACAATTATAATGTTTTATACATATATATAAAATATATATATGAAAATGTAAAATATAAACTTTACATTAAAAGTGTACAGTTATATATTGTATATACAATATATAAATATATGTGCAAAAGTTATTTAAAATATATATATGTACTACTACATATATATTTTGTACTATACACAATATATATTGTATATATAATATGTATTTTAGTATATTATATATGAAATAATATATGTATAATATATAGTATATATTATATGTATAAAATATATTATATGGTATATATTATATAGTATATAGTATAATTATATACTAAAAGTAGAAACAAAACAGAAAAAGGAAACCAGAGGAAAGAAATCAGGAGGAGGACCCGACCCCCTCCCCAGACCAGCCGACCGACCACCGTCGGCGGCAAGAAAGAAAGAGAGGAGGTCTGAGGGAGGTAGAGAACGACACCGGCCAGAAGAGGAAAGTGGTTGCCAGCGTCGAAAGGAAGGAAATCGGAAGGAAAATCGAAGGAAAAATCGGCGGAGGCCGGGAAGAAAAAAGGAAGAGAAAGTGGCGGTGTCGGCCAAATCGGTCGCCCCCACTACCATCGAAGCTTCGCCGGAGGAAGGGGAAGACATGGGAGGCCACGGTTGAGGCTGGAAACGGCGGAGGAAGGCCGACGGAGGATGAGAAGAAACCAAAGGTAAACCGAATAGATTTGCCGCCGTGCCGTCGATCCAGGCCGAGCTGAGGCCACCGGCAAGTTTGTCTCAACGCCGGCCAGCTGCTGAGCCGCTGAACTGCCGGAGAACCGGCCACCAGAGGAGAACCGGCGGTGAGGAAGGTAGAGCCGGTCTGACTGGTCTGAACTGGTCAGACCAAGGAAAAAAAAGGAAAAAGAAAAAGAAAAGAAAAAAATGGAAAAAGAAAAAGAAAAGAAAATAAAAGAAAAGAGAAAAAAAAGAAGGAAGAAAAAGAAGAAAGAGAAAAGAAAAGGAATTTCGAGAATTTGGAAAATTCTCGAGAATTCGAAAATTACGGAAAATCCCGAGAATTACGGAAATCGGTAAGAAATCCCGGAAAATATTAAATGATTTAAATAATTTATTTATTTAAATAATTATGGAAAATTTCTAAATTTTAGAATTTAATTTCCAGAAAATATCCTCGATGATAGAGCCGATGGAATCGGGCGAGGTGAACAAGGGCACGACCTTCGAGAGGCAGTCGCCGACCAAAAACAGGTAAGGGAGACATGTGCCGCCTGTAAGGATATTTGGCCACATGTTTTAAATTATGCATTTAATTTATAAATGCAATTGACAATGATTAGTTTTGAAATTTGTGGTGATTTATCGGTTTCAAATTGTGGTGAAATACCAGTTGAGAAATATAAACTGTATTTTCCGTGCAGGAGGCTAGCCAAATCGGCAGCCGTTATACTGCAGAAAAAAATTATCGAATAATTACAAAAATTTACCGAAAATCACCGAAAATCATAATAAATGATTTGATTTCACGTGAAACGATTTTTAGGTACAAAAATTGAGAAATTAAGTAAATTTCATAAAACATGAATATAATGATAATTGATTTTAAAATATTCATGTTTTCATGAATGGTAAAAAAGGAAATCACCGAAATTTCATCCTGTAGGTGATATTTCACGTGAAACGAGAAGAAAATGAAAAAGAGACTGAAGTGAATATTTTTATAAATATTCTTAAATATTCACTAGATTTCATATAAAATCTTTATAGTTTTAATTATGGAAATAATTAATTATGAAAATTTCATAAAGGTTAAGAAATGATGAACAACTATGTTTTCGAGACTAGAGGTCTCTACACATGTTTTTAGAAGAAAACATGGTGATGGGAATTTAAAGTTAGAAAATAAATATTTTATTTTCATAAATTATAAAAATAATCTATTTAAATTCCTATAATTATAAAACCATGTTTTCGATTAAATGCACGAAAAAGCATACATATGTGTCTTATGGTGGAAAAAGGACAGTTTTACCCTTCTATATTTTCAGTGATGATTTTGCAAACTGTCTTCATCGCAATTTATAAAGAAATGTTTGAAGCATGAATTTCGTTCCGAAATTAATTCCCATAGTCTTTTGATAATTAGCTAAACGAACCTTATGATTTCTATGCATATTTTTCAATAAGTTTTTTATGTATGAAAGTAAATAAGTATGTTTTTCGAAACAGTGATTGGAGTGGCAAACCCCTGTCTAACTTAGACCCAGGCATGCCCGGTCCTTACTATTTTGTACCAAATGTATAATTTAACAAGTTACATAAGTAAGTAAGATTTGAGACTAAGGCCTTCCTATAGTTTATGTTATTGCTTGTCATGCTTGCCACATTGTGCATGTTTCCATCCCTTGTGGCACATGTTTAGCCCACGTCGTGCATGTTCTCGCCCACATTGTGCATGTTTTCATCTATTGTGGGTGTGTTGGTCCTTCGTGGTGCAATGTTCGCTGTACGATCCTGATCTGGTCTACAGCCCATACCATGGCCATAGGTATTCTGTTCCCTCTTCGAAGGATGAAGTAAGTGTCATGACCCGCATACTGGCTATATGATTCTGCCTAGTCTCCATGAACTGTATGATAAGTTTTATTAATTATGATGTTAAGTTTCTAAAGTATGATGCATGTTTGAAACAAGTATGAATTTTAGTTATATGTATTAAAGAATTCATACAATGATTTGAAGTATGAAATGCATTATTATGGCATTTGTTTTCTGCATATATCGATACTATGACTATTTTAAATGCATTTCTTACGGGGCTTTAGTACGATATGGTTATTGATTTGAAAAGAGAAATAAATGTTTATTCTAAAAGAATAACATAAGAATTATTTCTAAGATAGAGATAATCGAAGAAGTAATTATCCAATGATTGGATATTTACAAATCACTGTACTGTACTGTTTTTACTATACTGAGGAGAAGAGAAGCGAAAAGAAGTAAACCACTATTTTTATTACTGAACTGCCACATGTTTTAAATTATACTGAAGTGAAAAGAAATAAGTGGTTTATTCTGTGGAAAAACGAAAAGTATATCGTTTTGAAAACAACGAAATTAATATTCTCTACAGTTGCTTCTAGGTTCCGGAACAAGTATGGTATTCTAAAATACCTAACATATTCTATTTGGATCCCTAGCCGACTGTAGTATCCTTCCTACATGTGTGCCTAGAGCCAGCTAGGAAGATTTTAAAGAAAATGAAAATGAAAAAAATTATTTTCAGCATATAGATAGTTGAATATCAAGTGTGACATATAACTCTCTTACTGAGCCGTGGTTTGCTCACTCCCCAATTTTAACATTTCAGGTTTTGATGATGGTGAGATCCAATAATTGTGGATTATGGCTGCACATAATGGATAATGTGACAGACCGACTAAGATATATGATGTACGATTATTATTTTCTGTATTTAGACATGTATACAGTACTACATTTTTGTAAATAAGATTGGTGATGTGTATTATCTTAACAATGTTATATTAAATTTGTTTAACATTAAGTGCAAGTGAAGTATTGCAGATAGCCCAACCGGATATAAGGTGTAAAATTAAGGTGAAAAATGTGGTAACGGGTGGTTACACTTACACATGCTGACTTTTGAAGTTGATTTTGTATTGCAAAATTATGATGGAATGGTAAGGAATATATATAAAAAAATTAGGATAATATCTTGTTTGCATTTTAAATTATTGATCAGTTTAATGATAAAGAAATTAGAGTTTTAATGATTTTAGTAATGATTTAAATGGTTGAATATTTTTATATTATATTGAAAATTGCAAGTTTTGAAATGTTTACAGTATTGGAAGAAGGGATGATGCTTTGATGTGATTGAGGTTTTAACGAAAATTTTCAAATTGTTTATGGATTGACTTGATTGAGGTTTGGGAATGATTTGTGAATTGTTTTTGATTTGGATTTGGATAAGGTTAATAATTTGAATGCTATAATGGATGTAAACTCGACTGTTTTGGGAATATAAACTGTGTTTTCTTGCAGGAGGTTTAGGACAATTATAGGCATTATGTTGCCGAAATTTTTATAAAATTATATATAGGAAATGTAATTTATTAGAAAAAAAATTATATTTTCAAGAAAGTATTCGGAGGTTAAAAGAAGGGTATTTTTCTAAGAATTAATAGAATATTTATTAGAGTTGAAATATGGAATTTTGAATATAATTTGGTATTATTGTACAGTGTAAAATTCGAAAAAATAGAGACACATAAGTGATGCTATGAATGTTGATATATTGCGTGGAAATGAGCTAAGGAACATGTATGGGAGTTGCATAGGAAATGCTTTTCTTGCATTTGAAAATTTTCAGAAATCAAATTCTTAACCGTTTCTCATCCAGTTTTCCTAAACAATAAAATATAAATTTATTTTATATTCATACAAGTCTGAATGTGTTTCAAATTACATAAAATATATTTTATTTATTTTACATGAATGATTTATTATTTATGTGCAAATGAGCTATTTAGATACTTTTTAAAGTTTTTCAGTGAATATTTAATGAATTTTATTACTGCCAACTATAATAATTATTCTTTTATATGATTTTGGACTGACTGAAGATAATTGCTATTTGCTATTTGAAATGAATTTATACTATTGAATTATATGATTTATGAAAATGATTTTGATATGGTTACTCCTTAAGGGTCATGCATATTGTTATAGTGAGTGTACATGACTCTGGGATTATGGTCAAACCCATAGGTTTCCATAATGAGCATCTGACTAGTGCGAATTGTGAATATCGACGATGGCCATTCGTTGTTGATCGTCTCTTTGAGGATACTGATAGTGATCGTCCCTTAGCGGATACTATTTTATCCCTCCGGGGATACTATATTGCGTATCATTCTATTGGATGCGATTGTCTTCGTTGAATTTGGTTGTGAATGATTAGAGTATTGATTTACTAATTGGACAGGAAGATAGAAATGTTTAAAAATCGAATGATTGATAGTGATAATTTTTAAATGAATCGTTTTACTGTACTAGATGAGAATATGAAAAGTATTGCTTATATCCTGATTTGAAATGTTACTATTCTATCTATTGAAATTTTTATTAAAAATTGCTTTATAGAATTGTTTAAATAAATTGTTTTATATATTAATATCGATGTGAAAGTTGCATGAATTTATTAAATGTTTATACAGTTTCTCTCTTTCATCGCCAAATGTTTACTCCCTATAGTTGGAGATAGGGCCCGGAACACGACAAGTACTTCAAAGTACCTCTCATACTCCATCCGATTACCTAGCGACTATAGTATCTTTTCTAAAACGTTCCTTAGTGTACTGTTAGAAAATAAATGTTTTTATGCATTTTAATATTTATATTTAATATGCTTTTTCATAATTAGTAAAATAAGTTAATTTTATTTAACTACACATAGTATGCACTTTTATATATGTTTATTATTGGGCTTTCCCCAAAGCTCACCCCCTTTACTCACCCTCTTAGATAGTTCAGCAGTGTACGTGTCGACCGTTGCTTTCAAGTTAGTTGAAGAAAATCATTAAAAGATTAAAGTATAAAGTGATCAGGTATATGTAGAATGTTTTATTCATATTCAGACCAGTGCATGCACAATAGATGTATTTGTAAAACAGGAACTAAATAGTGTGGTATAGAGTTAAAGAATGTACTGAACTTGTGGGATGTAAAGTATATTTAGAATTATAAATTATTATATTATAAGTTATATTCTGATTTCTTATTTATTAACCATAAATTAAATGATTTACTAGTATAGAGATTAAATTGTAAAGAAGGTTATAGATTGAACTTATACCGACATTGAATACGAACTTTGTAATTATAATTAATCGCATGTGAAAAAGTGTTTCAAAAAGGAAAAGTTAGTTTGAAATTTAACATTCTCGGTCGTTATAAAAGTGGTATTAGAGCAAGGTTTGCATAGTACATGTCAGTGTAAGAAGATTAGAATTGATTTACATCCCACATTGCTGTTCATAGTCTGGATATAACTTACGAAAAGTGATTAGAAAATAAAACGAAATGTTGATCTATGAAGGAAAATTGATGATGGATTGAGGTATATGATTGAAATATGAATGAGAGTTATCGATATTGTATGGATCTGTTATGGAGATAGGCACTAAATGGTCGGAAGTGATTGATAAAAACTATGTTTGTTTGGAGACGATAGAATGATAGTAAAGGGTATGAGTGGTATGGGGATTGATGAGAACAGAAGGAATGCAATAAGATAGCTAGTAAATGATATAGAAAGGTTGACAAGAATGGATGAAGTATTAAATAAATGATTGAAAATGAATGATGGAAATATGTTTTGCTTTGAAGATAATAAAAAGATTGTATAGTATATGATTGATACGTAAATTTAGGAGGATAGAAAGATGTAAGAGAATCGCTAATGGATGATGTAGACATAGGAGTGTTATCATAAATTAGTGAAAGAATTGATTGTCAAGAATAAGCATTGATTGACAAGTATTCGAGTATAGTAGTGATATGAATGGATAGGATCAGTGAACCTGCAAGAATGGTAAATGGTTTTTCTTCATTTTATTTTATTTTATTAATAAATTTCTAAACTGTCGTGGAATGTTCTAAGTGTGAAAATGGATTTGAGATTTGTAGAGATTATGCAAGTAATGTGTCACATCCTGAATATACAGTATTTCATACTTTTTCACACTTTTCCATACACGTGAATTGGTTGGGCTATCTGTGATACCTTTATTTCCCACTTTTAATTAACAGTGAACAGTAATTACCGTAAATTAATTTAATTTACATAAGTGAAAAATATTCACATAGTAGTATTTATCTAAACATTACATCCCCTGTTATTATTACAACACTATAGTACTGTAAAAGAAAGTCTGAACATACAAAAGAAGATGAATATATCTCCAGGATCTACACTAACTGCTTCGGGGTGCTCAATACGCAGCCAATAATCCTCGGATGATATACCACTCAGTCACTGGAAAGACTCTGGAGAGATGAAAGTGAAGGGGTGAGCAAACCACGGCTTAGTAAAAGATTTGTATGTAATTTTGATATCACGAAAACTATGTGCAGTAAAATCCTTTAGTTTTCCTATTGATATTCTAAGCACACTAAAAGGGAAGGATACTATAGTCAGCTAGGGATCCTGATGGAGTAAGGAAGGTATTTTGAAATACCTGTCTTGTCCTGGAACCTAGAAGCGACTATAGGGTGTAGAAATTTAATTTAGTGTGAGATTTATTCAATAATTCATTGAATATAAATATTTCACATAAATGAGTAAAATAATTCATTAAATCATATAATTAAACTCTTGAAAAATAATTTGATTTCCACAATTGAAATCATCACTTTCACACGTGTAACAGTAAGATAAACTGTTCAATACAAAAACACAGTGGTAAAAACACTTTAATGACCAGTACAGTTCAGTAATTATCACAATAATCTGTAATAACACCTGAAATAATAGTGGAGACCAGGCAACACCTTAATAATATCATGCTATAATCCCCCTAAGGATTAATAATAATAAACACATGAGATCTATTGCCATAGTCTATAAATGTCTTTAGTCATACACTGATCAGGTGTCAACCGAGACACTGAAGACAGGCTCAATGTCAACAGCTTCACACAGTAACAGTAACACATGAACATGTAAGCATGATATGGGGCCTAATAGTCTCAAAACAGTGTTCATACAGTGATATAGCCTTTAGGGAAATCATTACACATGATAAAAACCTTCAATCAATCCATAAAGGATAATTAATAAAATAGTGAAAATTATACTGAAAATAATTTATAAAATATTTACTATTTAACACTTCACTTTACAACCCACTTATTTGACTATAAAACACATAGAATAAATTTTCGATAATTTAACTTTTATCAAAATCGGTAGCATAAATATTTAATTAATGTTTTTCGGTAAATTCACCATTTATGAAAAATAATAAATATCTCACATCCGAGGCTAAGAAAATAGTTCACAATGCACTAAAATATTTCATGATATTTTTAAAAATATTTCTAATAAATTTTGGTAGCATAATAGCTGCTAACACTCTAGCCCCCTGCAATTGCAAACATAGTACAAACTAACCAAACAGCCATAATTTCATAGTATTTGAGGCAATTCACTTCCAAAATAATTTCAAAAAATTATTAGCATGAAAATCATGCATTCGAGATATCTCTACAAATTACACGTGTCCCTTACCTGTTTGACGAATTCGAGTTTCCCGATAGCACCACTCTAAAACTGTAACTCCTGGATTGCAGATAATTCCACCAAAATTATTAGCTTATTAAATACTTATTTTTAAGTTATGATTCATATCATAATGCAGCCACATTGGATATTGCAAATATTTTTGTAGTATAATTTCTACCGGTAATATAATGCAACTTCTTCATTTTATGTCGGATTTTAAATCCGAGCACACCGACAGACACCTTGTAATTCTTATAGTCCAAATCTACCCTTAAACCATCAAAATCAGCCATGATTCAAGGTCCCTTTCATGAGGCCGAATATGGATGGTGGTGAATTCGATGGAATTCCAACAATTCAATCTTACCATGTTATTCTACCATGGTTAACTATCATTTTGGCATCCATTTCATGCACGAAACTACATGTATTCCCTATGCTCCCACCATGGCCGAACACTTCTCCCATGGCACATTTTTATTTTTCAACAATTAAATGAAACTAAGGCTAAAAACATGATCGCCATGCTTAAAGGAATAAAACTACACCATTGGAATTTAAGAAAGCATAAGGAATGACATAGTTATCTTGCTTGGCCGAAACTTGGGAGCTTCCTTTCTCCTTGTATAGTGACTTATAAGATGAACTATGGTTATAGAAATGTAGAGGAGAGAGAGTAGAATGTTTTTCTAGTTACAATCTTGGTGGGATTTTGGGTAATTAGTGAGATACGGAAGCTTGAATTTCTTTGCTTCTTTTCTTCTCAACAATGGCGTGGGAAACAAATGAGGAAGAAAGTGAATAGTGTCGATGGGCTGCTGATGAATTTATGGAGAAAATTCTAGAAATAGGCAAAATTATCAAAATGCCATTGGTTATGAAAATTTCGGACAATTATGCCGTTAAGTTCTTGCAGTAGTAAAATTGTATAAACGCACTCCAAATTTTTAGATTCTAGTACCAAATGATCATAATAAATGTGTTTTGATGATTGGAAGTGGTTTCATTGACGCGCAGTGCACGGATTGTGAAATATTACGATTTTACCCTACGACCCACTAGCTAAATTTTCTATTTTGGCGGCTGATTCAAGAAATCTATTGACACTGTGTTAAAGTACTTTTCATGTGAAATCTCATGATATTTTTACTTCATCCCAATTCATTTTAGTTTGAGAGCAATTTACGAAAATACCCTCGGGACGTATCCATCATTTTCCAATTTGTTTACCATACTTCACCAAATAATGCCAACAAGGTATTATGGCCTCCAAATTTCCATAATACCATTATTACACCTTCCATACACTATTTTATCAGTCGTTTCCACATCTGGGCTTTAAAATTCAAGTGAGGTCCACATCACTATTCACTTGAAATTTACAAAAATATACAAAATAGTTTATTTATTAATTAATAATTACATATCCGTACATGTATAGTACAAAATAATGAGTTCTCACATTTTCGGCCCACCTTTAGGAAATTTGGTCCTCTGAATTTCACTCGAACCACTCACTGGAACAGCTCTGGGTACTTCTCCCACATCAAACTCTCTAATTCCCAAGTCACCTCTTCCTCGGAATGGTATTGCCAGAGCACTTTCACTAACGGCATCGTCTTAGATCACAACACCTTATCCTTTCGATCCAGGATCCTGATAAGTCGTTCCACGTAACTCATATCTTCCTGTATCTCCAGTGGTTCGTATCGAATTACGTGGGATGGATCCGGATGGTACTTTTTGAGCATAAAGACATGGAATACATTATGCACACCTGATAGCTCCGGTGGTAGTGCTAATCTGTACGCCATGCCTCCTACGTGATCTAAGATCTCGAAGGGTCCGATGTACCGTGGACTCAACTTTCCTTTTGTACCAAATCTTATTATGCCTTTAGATGGGGAAACTTTCAAAAATACAAAATCACCTGGTGAGAACTTGAGTGGTCGACGTCTCATATCTACGTAACTCTTTTGTCGACTCTGTGCTGTCCAAAGTCTTTCACATATTGTGAGACCCAATTTTATTTCACTGTACACCATAATTGTAAATGATTAATAGTGGAAATAAATAATTTAGTGAGATTAAATAAATATTGAATGTGAATTTCCACTTTGAACTATGGAATTATTGGAACAAAAATTTATAATATGGTGTATATAAATAATAAGAAAAATTTTATGGTACATGTGAAATTTTATTGAACGGAATATGCAAAAGAAAGCAGAAGTAAGTCAAACTGAGTAGCAAAATTAATCTACACTGCAGCCCTTTTTGCTGCAGTTTTCTTCAAGTTTTTAATGCATGAAAGACATGAAATGATGAAAGAAAACGGGATAAGAAACAGGTGGTAGGTTCTGATTGGATTAACAGGACTATGTAAGAAGACTTCATGAGAAAACTGACATTAGCAAACTTCGTCTTCTTCGAAAAACCACTCTACTGCTTCTCGTCCATTATGTTTTACTGCAAGTTCAAATCTCGTTTCTTCCGTTCCTTTCATACGTGAGCCATGAAATTTCATCCTTTAGTTAGCTAAACCTTTTCTCCATCATTTGAAGAGCTAAGGAATAAGCAAAGTAAAGCTAACGTGAGACAGAAAATACTTTGTTCTGGAAGTGCAACTCAGTTAAGGTGAGTTCCATATTTCGTTAGTTCTCTTGATGTTTATTGGTATATTTCTATGTTTTATACCGTAAGAAACATAGATATAGCCTTGCTTTAGTTAAATCTTGTTAAGACATAAGAAACTAGAATAAGATGTGGTCTAGAAAATAATCGAGAATAAACAAGGAAAGTGCTGGAAACGATGTAAAAGTGATGATAAATAAGTGAGCTCAGCTATTATGGGCGAGCTAAATAATATGGAGCGTGGTATAGTGGGCGAGGTCGCCACATGCTAGTTTAATTCATAGGTGATCCCACCTCTGAATAAAAAGCTGTGTATGGCGAACTCACATGCATAGGCATGGCGAGTTGAATTGTGGACGATCTCCCACACATAAGCCAAAATATGAATGGCGAGTTATATTAGGCGAGCTAAAGGATTAGCCTCAAGTCTCGCCAAAGTGTTGGAAAGATTCGAACAGAATATATTGATAGTCTTGATAATTTATTTTGCAACCGGGAATTGAGAATTGATAAAGGCAATCGGGAAGCTAGGCTTCATAAGACCAGGTAAGGGAGATGTGTGTGAAGTGAATGCATGTTCTGTGGAGTTAAATTTTATGGAAATATTGAGAAAATGATTTGATTTGAAACATGCATTAGTTTGATAAACTGTTTTCACAGACTATGATTTAGGCGAGCTACAAAGCCGACCCCTATGTTGTTTTCTGGGCGAGCCAAAGAAAGGCGACCCCTGTTTTAATAAAATTCGAGTGAGCCAAAGATAGGCATCCCATTTGTGATATTTTGGGCGAGCCAAAAAGTGGGCGACCCCTTGGTTTTTAAAGATAAATGCTTATGGGCGTTCCCTAATAATCTTATGGGCAACCCTGAACTATTTTGTGGGCGACCCCCCAGTTCAGCTCGGTCTGAGAGCCAAAGTGGGCGATGCCAGTTCGCCACATGGGCGAATAAAAACAGGCGAGCTCAATCCACTGCGATGGGTGAGCTATAATGTGCGAGTTGATAAGGGGCGAGTCGGTTTAACTTGTGTTTTTCTCACACGAAAAATGGTGAAATTACTGGCTGTTTTTAATGTGTTTTGTAAACAGAAAATATAATACCTTTTTAGAAAACAATCATTTTACAGAAATGATGAAATATGTGAAATAATTCCTTAAAGGTTCTTCATGAGATATAAAGTGATTTTTGAGACTTTAGACCCCGAGTTTCATGCATTACTATTCATGAGGCTGATTGACCCAGCAAGTCATCAGAGGTCTCGAGGTCACCTGGCAATTGTACCCGAGGACCACCTATAGATTGTGGCCATAGATCTAATGTATCCCTATAGGGATGATTACAAAGTTCCTTCGGGAACAATGATAGCATGATTTAATTGTAGGGTGATGCCTAGTCTCAACTTATTGATTTCTATTTACTGAAAGGATTTATTGAATCCTGTTTACAATTTACTATACTATATTGTAAACTGTTTAGCCAGTGATTTGAATATTAAAGATTATTTACTACATCCACTGTTTTCCTGGTGGGTATGTTGTTAGGGAAAATAAACGTTTTGGGGGATATAGTTTTTATTTTTATAAAGCAGCATACATCTTCCTTACTGAGCATGTCGTCGCTCACCCCTGATTTTCCACTCCACAGGTTGTTGATGTTGTATTAAGAGAATTACCTTCCAGAGTTATCGGCTGCTGGAGTCAGCAGATATACGATATCGAAGGTACATTATATTCTTTTATATATTCAGTAAAATTGTACAGTACTACTTTGAGTAAGAGGGAATGTAAATGATCTCAAATAAATTAAATGTAATAGTTATAATTCTATTATAGTACTATAAATGGAAGTGCTATGACATACTTAAAGGGTTATGAGTTGTTAAGCATCACAGACAGCCCAACCGGTAAGTAAGTGTGATTTATAAGTAAATAGTATATTATACTGTGGATTCGGGATGTTACACATATTAACTGTATATCTTGTGAAGCTCACTCTACCAATTCGGGAGCAAATAACTTTCGATCTCCCACTTCTTCCTAAGCGATCGATGATCTACATCGTCTACCGTATAATGCCTCGTAAGGTGCCATGCCAATACTAGTCTGGTAGCTGTTATTATATGCAAACTCGGCTAATGGCAAGTGATCGTCCCGGGAGTCTTTAAAATCCAACGCACACGCCCTTAACATATCCTTGAGCATCAATTTCACTCGCTCGAACTGCCTGTCAGTCTGTAGATGAAAGGAGGTGCTGAAATTCAACAAGGATCCCACGACCTCCTGAAATCTCTCCCAAAAGTGGGATGTAAACCGGGAATCCCTACCCGATGTGATGCTCACTGGAACTCCGTGTAGCCTTACTATCTCTCGTACATATAGATCGACGAGGGCACTAAGAGGATCTGTAGATCTGATAGCCAAGAAGTGGGCAGACTTTGTCAATCTATCTATTATCACCCATATAGCATCGTGGTTTCTCTGGGTCTTTGGTAAACCCATGATGAAGTCCATTGTGATGTGCTCCCATTTCCACGTAGGAATCGGTAGAGGCTGGAATAAACCCGTGGGTTTCTGATGCTCGATCTTAACCTGCTGGCAAGTGAGACATCAAGCCACAAACTCAGCAATGTCTCTCTTCATCCTCGGCCACCAATATACCCTCCGTAAGTCCTTGTATATCTTAGTACTGCCTAGGTGCCGAGTGTACTTGGAGGTATAAGACTATGTTAAAATCAGATCTCTAGGCTATCGATTGTCAGGAACACAAATCCTGCCTCTAAACCTTAGAATTTCGTTAGTGCCAATCTCAAAATCAGACTGTACTCCCACCTATATCTAACTGGCAACCTCTATACAATAAACATATGTCCTCTGAGCATCCCTGATCCGTCCCATCAAATCCGGCTCTATTTTGAAGCTAGCCATAAATCCATAACTCTCAAAGGAAACTATATTAAGACTGAGGTTCAAGAACTGCTCCAACAACTCGTGCTCTCTAATCATCATATAAGATGCCAAAGCTATGTGCTTTCAGCTCAAAGCGTCTGCCACCACGTTTGCTTTCCCTAGGTGGTACAGTATCTCACAGTCGTAATCTTTTAGTAGCTCCATCCATCTCCGCTGCTTCATATTTAACTCACGCTGCGAGAATAAATATTTCAGACTCTCGTGGTCTATGTAAATCTGGAATGTCTCACTGTAAATGTAATGCCACCATATCTTTAGTGCAAACACCACAGCGGCTAACTTAAATCATGGGTCGGGTAGTTCTTCTCATGCTCCTTAAGCTACATGGAACATATGCAATCACCTGACCATGCTGCATTAATACACACCCTAATCCCTACCAGGAAGCATCTGTATACACCGAGAATCCACCTGATCCACTGGGAAGGGTGAGTACTAGAGCTAACGTAAGTCTCTGCTTCAACTCCTGGAAGCTGTGCTTACACATGTATGTCCACTCGAACTTAACGTCCTTACGTGTGAGTCGCGTCAATGGAGCAGCTAATCTAAAGAGTCCCTCAACAAACCAGTGATAATATCCGGCTAGACCTAGAAAGCTCCGTGTCTCCGTCACTATCTTAAGCCTCTCCCATAAAAATATGGCCTCTATCTTGGACGGATCTACAGACACCCTATCCTTCGACACTACGTGTCCCAAAAATGTAATATGATCTAGCCAGAAATCACACTTACTGAATTTGGCACACAACTTCTGATCTCTGAGGGTCTGTAAGGTTGTACGAAGATGCTTCTCATGCTCCTCCGGAGACTTAGAATATACCAAAATGTCGTCTATGAATACAATCACGAACTGATCAAGATAGGGCTTAAACACCTTGTTCATCAAACCCATAAAGGTTGCAATCAACCCGAACGGCATCACCAAAAACTCGTAGTGTCCGCATCGAGTCCGAAATGCTGTCTTAGGATCATTCAAATCTCGAATCTTAAGCTGATGATAACCCGATCGGAGATCTATCTTCAAAAACACATGGGCACCCCTCAACTGATCAAATAAGTCGTCGATCCTAGGCAGGGGATACTTATTCTTGATAGTCGCCTTATTCAACATCTGGTAATCGATGCATAACCACAAGCTGCCATCCTTTTTTTGAATGAATAGTACTAGTGCACCCCACGGAGACACATTGGGACGTATAAATCCCTTATGCAATAGCTCCCGGAGCTACTTCTTAAGCTCCTTTAGCTCTGATAGTGCCATCCGATATGGGGGCTTAGAAATGGGCTCCGTGCCGGGTACCAAATCAATAGTAAACTCGATCTCCCGATCCGACCGTAACCCTGGTAAATCCTCCGAAAATACATCCGAAAAATCCCTGACGACAGGAATCTCTGCAGCTCGGGACATCTCTTTTCCACGTCCTCCACATATGCTATAAAACCTTCAATACATCACACACATTTTCACACAATTTAGTAAACATCTCACTTTTATTATAACTTATCGAAAAGCTTTACAGTATAACATTTTGGTTGGGAGAAGGTTACAAACTTAGTATAACAATCTAGGGTTACATAGTTTGTAGCTAACCAGTCCATTCCTAATATCACATCAAAATCGTACATAGTCAACAAAATTAGGTTAGCTGTAGTTTCCTTCTCACCTACAGTTACTTTACAGTTTTTATACACTATATCTGTGATTTGTGACTCTTTAAATGGAGTATTCACTTGTAATGTGTACCCTGGAGGCTTTGGCTCTACTGGAACTCTATTAGCACAAGTAGGAGATATGAATGAATAAGTAGAACCAGGGTAAAATAATGCAAGTACGGGTATATCGAAAACATAAATTTTACCTTTAATGACATCCGTGGAGGCATCAGCAGTCTCTTGGTCTAACGGGTACACCCGTCCCTAAGTCACGGGCTTCTTACCCTTCTTCATTGTAGTCGCTCGTCTCAACTGTGAGGGTGTCACTCTCTCCGATTCAGTAGGAGCTGCTGGTGCCGGTGTAGGAAAAATTAGGGCTGTGTGGTAGATGCTCCTGACTCCCGCAGCATCGAGTAGTCTCTCACTATATGTCCCATCTATCCATATCTAAAACAAGTCTTTTTCAACATATGGCAGGGCCGTGTACCGTGCAACCGTCCACATCGATCACATCTAGATGCGGTACCCCTCAGTGCAGATGTGGAACTACCAGTAGTAGGGGCAGTAACAACTGATCTCGTAGATCGCCCCTCTGAGATTGGAAGCCCAATGGTTTAGCCCTCTTAGACTGCTCTCCACCAGATCTATCATCTGCACCCCGCTTCGCCCTACCCTTCCCTTTAGCTTTACTCTTAGAAGTTGGCTCAAAATGGAACTGCTCAAAATCTTGCTCACAGAGCTGAGCACGCTTGACTACCTCATCATATGTGCAAATGTCAAACAGAGCTAACTTAGATCTGATCGACGATCTCAACCCAGCCTTAAACTTGTCTATCTCATGCCACTCATCTACTCGTGTCAGCGGATCAAATCGGCTGAGTGTAGTGAACTTAGACTCATATTGATCAACCATCAAACTCCCCTATACCAACTCCATGAACTCCTGCTACAGCTTCTTCTGTGCGGTGTCGAGGATATACTAGTGGCGAAAAGGAATCTACAAAAATCTCCCAGCTAATCATTGAATGCTGGGCAAAAAGTACCGTCTGTGCAGACTTCCACCAGTGCTCTTCTTCATCTATCATCTGGAACACTGCTAGTCTAAATCGCTATGTGTTCGAGCATCTTATATACCAGAATAGCTTCTCCGCAGTTGTAACGCATTGCTCTGCCACCAGTGGATCTCTATCACCCTTAAACTTCAGTGAATTCAACTTAGTAAACTGCCGCACTAAAGCCACGTCACAATAAGACTCTACATCTCTCAGTAGCTGTACTGGTGGTGGTGGTAGTACAGCATGGGCCTGTTGTACGGGCTGTGGTGCAGGCTGAGGCTCGGGAGTAGGCTGTATAGGAGGTGGTGGAGGTGGTGCAACTAGTGGAGCTGTTAGAGCTGCTTGTTCCCTCTCTGCCTTATCAGCAGCTCTATCAGCATGATACATGGTGATAAAGTCCGCCAACATACGCTCCATCCTCGACATCCGAGTGTTAGGACTCTCAGCCTGCGAAAGGTGAGCCGGTCCTAGGGCGGTCTTCGTATAAGCTCAGGTGTGTAGGGCTCCGGAGTTTGCTCTGCCCAACCTCTGCCTCTACCCCAATTCGCTCGAGTCACTCGTCGTCCACTATATCTGCGCCACACAAACGATTTATCGAATTTCGGTTAGTGACCTAATTATATATCCAGACTATACAGCGCTACAAGGGATGTTAACCACTTCACTTTTTCCTAGAGACACCGACAGACATCAAGCCAACCTCACTCTAATACCAACAAATATTGTCACTTCTAAATATACAGTATTTTACACTTTTTCACACTTTTCCATACACGTGAATTGGTTGGGCTATCTGCGATGCCTTTATTCCCCACTTTTAATTAACAATGAACAATAATTACCAAATTAATTTAATTTACATAAGTGAAAAATATTCACATAGTAGTATTTGTCTAAATTTTACATCCCCTGTTATTATTACAACACTATAGTACTGTAAAAAAAGTCTGAACATACAAAAGAAGATGAATATACCTCCAGGATCTACACTAGTTGCCTCGAGGTGCTCAATATGCAGCCAATAATCCTCGGATGATATACCACTTGGTCACTGGAAAGACTTTGGAGAGATGAAAGTGAAGGGGTGAGCAAACCACGGCTCAATAAAGGATTTGTATGTAATTTTGATATCACGAAAACTATGTGCAGTAAAATCCATTAGTTTTCCTATTTGTATTCTAAGCACACTAAAAGGGAAGGATACTATAGCCGGCTAGGGATCCTTATGGAGTAAGGAAGGTATTTTGAAATACCTGTCTTGTCCCGGAACCTAGAAGTGACTACAGGAAGTAGAAATTTAATTTAGCGTGAGATTTATTCAATAATTCACTACATATAAATATTTCACATAAATGAGTAAAATAATTCATTAAATCATATAATTCAACTCTTGAAAAATAATTTCATTTCAACAATTGAAATCATCACTTTCACACGTGTAACAATAAGATAAACTATTCTATACGATAACACATCAGTGGTAAAAACACTTTAATGACCAATATAGTTCAGTAATTATCACAATAATCAGTAATAACACGTGCAATAATGTGGAGACTAGGCAACACCCTAATAATATCATGCTACAATCCCCCGTAGGGAGCAATAATAATAAACACGTGAGATCTATGGCCATAGTCTATAAATGTCCTCGGTCATACACTGAGCAGGTGTCAACCGGGATGCTGAAGACAGGCTCAATGTCAGCAGCTTCACATAGTCACAGTAACACATGAACACGTGAGCATGATATGGGCCCTAACAGTCTCAAAATAGTGTTCACATAGTGATACAGCCTTTGTGGAAATCATTACACGTGGTAAAAACCTTCAATAAGTCCATAAAGGATAATTAATAAAATAGTGAATATTATACTGAAAATAATTTATAAAATATTCCCTATTTAACACTTCACTTTACAGCCCACTTATTTCACTATAAAACACATGGAATAAATTTTCGATAACTTAACTTTTATCGAAATGGGTAGCATAAATATTTAATTAATGTTTTTCGATAAATTCACCATTTATGAGAAATAATAAATATCTCACTTCCGAGACTAGGAAAATGGTCCACAATGCACTAAAATATTTCATGGTATTTTTAGAAAAATTTCTAATAAATTCTGACAGCATAACAGCTGCTAACACTCTAGCCCCTTGCAATTGCAAACACAGTTCAAACCAACCAAACAGCCACAATTTCATAGTATTCGAGGCATTTCACTTCCAAAATAATTTCATAAAATAATTAGCATGAAAATCATGCATTCGGGATATCTCTACAAATTACACACACGTCCCTTACCTGTCTAACAAATTCGAGTTTCTCGATAGCACCACTCTAAAACCATAACTCCCGGACTGCAAATAATTCCACCAAAATTATTAGCTTATTAAATACTTATTTTTAAGTTATGATTCATAACATAATCCAGCCACATTGGATACTGCAAATATTTTTGCAGTATAATTTCTACCGGTAGTATAATGCAACTTCTTCATTTTGCGTCGGATTTTAAATTCGAGCATACCAACAGACTCCTTGTAATCCCTACAGTCCAAATCTACCCTTAAACCATCAAAATCAGCCATGATTCAAGGTCCCCTTCATGAGGCCGAATATGGATGGTGGTGAATTCGATGGAATTCCAACAATTTAATCTTACCATATTATTCTACCATGCTTAACTATCATTTTGGCATCCATTTCATGCATGAAACTACATGGATTTCCTCTGCTCCCACCATGGCCAACCATTTCTCCCATGGCACATTTTTTATTTTTCAACAATTAAATGAAACTAAGGCTAAAAACATGGTCACCATGCTTAAAGGAATAAAACTACATCATTGGAATTTAAGAAAGCATAAGGAATGGCATAGTTACCTTGCTTGGCCAAAACTTGGGAGCTTCTTTTCTCCTTGTATAGTGGCTTATAAGATGTACTATGGGTATAGAAATGTAGAGGAGAGAGAGCATAATGTTTTTCTAGTTACAATCTTGGTGGGATTTTGGCTAATTAGTGAGATATGGAAGCTTGAATTTCTTTTCTTCTTTTCTTCTCAACAATGGCATGGGAAACAAATGAGGAAGAAAGTGAATAGTGTCGATGGGCTGCTGATGACTTTATGGAGAAAATTCTGGAAATGGCCAAAATTACCAGAATGCCTTTGGTTATGAAAATTTCGAATGATTTTGCCCTTAAGTTCCCGTAGTCGTTAAATTGTGTAAACGCACTCCAAATTTTTGAATCCCAGTACCAAATGATCATAATAAATGTATTTTGATGATTGGAAGTGGTTTCGTCAATGCACGGTGCATGGATAGTGAGAAATTACGATTTTACCCCCGTGACCCGCCAGCGGAATTTTCTGTTTTGGCTGCTGATTTAAGAAATCTATTGACACTGTGTTAAAGTACTTTTCATGTGGAATCTCATGATATTTTTCCTTCATCCCAATTCATTTTAGTTTGAGAGACATTTATGAAAATACCCTCAGGACGTATCCGTCATTTTTCAATTTGTTTACCGTACTTCACCAAATAATGCCAACAAGGTATTTTGGCCTCCAAATTTCCATAATACCATTATCACACCTTCCATACACTATTTTATCAGTCGTTTCCACATCTAGGCTTTAAAATTCGAGTGGGGCCCACATCACTATTCACTTGAAATTTACCAAAATATACAAAATAATTTATTTATTAATTAATAATTACATATCTGTACATGTACAATACAAAATAATGAGTTCTCACATGATGATTAGAGCTTGACAAAGCTTGGAAAAGATTAAATTGCAAGTTTTGATGCTAGGTAAGATTTTTGTATAAATTAGTCTTAAATTTATATGGAGTTAGTTTCATTGATTCGAGGTCTTAAATATTACATATGAAATTTTAAGGATGTGATTAAATAAGGTTATGAGTGAGAATAGGTGATGATGTTGATGTAAAGGATGGAGAATGGTAATGTGATGATTTATAGGGTAGTTATGGTGTGATATTAATTAGTAAAAAATTAGACTTATATTGTGCAAGTCTTTATTGAATGGTAATACTGCGAAATGTTGTCAGAAGCATTTAAGATGTGTAATTGATATAAAATAATATTTAGAGCAATGTTTAGATGATTATGTGACTGTCGATGAAGTTAGGGGTGAAAAATAAAATATTTTGACTGTAGTTGTAGTTTTGGCATTCAATAGGAAGTAGATCGAAATTACTGTTGTATTAGAAAATATTAAAGTCTTATAAATTCTAGGTATATTTTGTAAAGACAGTTTTGAACGTTTTAGTGATTTATGCAACTAGGAAGTAAGTGGCGACTAGGATGGTTGTAAGTGAATATGTGCTCGCTGATAAGTCCTTGAAATGTCTATTTTTATGGGATATTATTACATGATTTTTGGATGAATTTTGGAATTTTTATTTATTTTCTTTCCTAATGAATTAAATTTTTTTTGTCTTGTGTAGAAAATTCAAAAATCAAGATAAAATTGAGAAAATGATGCAAAAAGAGACAAAAGTAATTGCTTTGGGATCTAAATCACAAACACAAGAGCCCATGTAATCTCCTACAAGCTCAAAACACATTCTTTATTTAAGTGGGCTTCAACAAACACAAGAAAGGAAGTCTAGCCCGTAAACTACAGCCCATGTGGATTTTCTGCCTAAGCCCTTGAAGAACCCTAGTGAATAAAAGAAGAATGAAGCTGCCGCAAGTGAAAAGCATGGTGGAGAGGAGGCTGGCGTGAGAGGAGGCTGGTGACAGCAGCTCAAAATCTTCTCACCATTGCTGCAGTTTTTATTTGTTTCTCTTAGACAACGTTAGGTTTTCAGTTTGGATTTTAATTAGTTTATTTAAATGTTTTAAATCTCCAGCTTTATTTCTCATTTTACATTCAAGAAAATTTAAGTTCTGCTTCTTCACTTTCGTGCTTTGCTCTTTCTCATTTACTATTTTATTGTTTCCGTTTATTTCATGTTTTAACTACTTAAAGTGTGTTTAAAATTCAAGGTCTGATTTAGTTTAGTTGTTGTAAGTGTTCAAATTTCCTGTATGTTCCTACTCTGCTGGTCTTTACTTGGTGAAGCTTTGGCATGATTCCTAGCCGCTGCTGCCGTGTGCTCTGTTTTGGGACAAGTAAGCTTGCTGGTGCTGGTTGTCGTTGTCTGAAGCAGAACCGAAACTGGGTTGGAAGTTACGGTTCATGGTTGTGTTAATGAGAGTGGCGTATAGTTCGCTGGCGGCAAGGTGAATGAGCAGTGCAGGACGCGGGATGGTTCTGCGTTTGCTGTTGTAGCGTGCTGGAGGCGTCGTTGGTTTGCTGTTGCTCGCCTGAAGCTGCTGCGTGGAGGTTGTTGAAGCAGGACGCAGCAGCTGGCGTGTGTGTAGAGGTCAGACGTGCATGGCATGAGCAGAGTTGCAGTAGGACGTGGCATGTGCGTAGCTGTAAGGAAAAGGAAATTGCATGTTGAAGACCACGGTTTTTGCTACTGCTATTGTTTCATCAGTTTAAGTGTTAACTATTTTATTAATTTAATAGTTTAAATACATTATTTTATGTTATAATAGTTTAGATATTAATTAGTTTATTAGTCCATTAATTTATTAGTTTTTTTAAAGTAGAATTAGCTGTTTTTTTTTTAGTTAGTAAATTATGCTTGGGTAACTTAATTCATATCATCAATTTAATTTTGCATTTATTTTATTTTATTTTTATGCAGATTAATTTTTCAATTTATTTTCATTTTTATTTTTTATACATTTTAATTTTTTTTATTAACATGTTTATGATTTTTAGTTTCTTTGCTAATTAAATATTTGCGTTTTAATTTACATGCTTTTTAATTATTTACAAATTAGTTTTATTTTATTTTATTTTATTCTAGTTAAGAAGATTTAGTTAGCTTGAATAAATTTAGAATGATCAATTTTAGTACTTATGTCACATCCCGTTACCGTATTTTTCACCTTATTTTACACGATTCCTTCGGTTGGGCTGTCTGTGATACTTCACTTTTACTAACTGTTAAACAAATGTACAGTACATTGTTTATATTATACACATCCCCTATCTTAATTAATCAGATAAGTAGTACTGTAGATATGTCTAAATACAGAAAATAAATAATCGTACCTCATATAAATCAATCAGTCTGTCACATTGTCCTTTGTGTACAGCCGTAATTCACAATCAATTGATCTCACAATCATTAAAACCTGAAATGTTTAAAATTAAGGGGTGAGCAAACCACGGCTCAGTAAGAGAGTTATATGTCACACTTGATATTCAGCTATCTATATGCTGAAAATAATTTTTTTTTCTTCACTTTCTTTAAAATCTTCCTAGCTGGCTCTAGGCACACATGTAGGAAGGATACTACAGTCGGCTAGGGATCCAAATAGAATAAGGTAGGTACTTTAGAATACCATACTTGTTCCGGAACCTAGAAGCAACTGTAGAGAATATCAATTTTGTTATTTCAAAACGATAAAATTTTCGTTTTTCCATAGAGTAAACCACGTGTTCCTTTTTTTACTTCAGTATACTTTAAAACACTTGGCAGTTCAGTAATAAAAACAGTGGTTTACTTCTCTTCTCTTCAGTACAATAAAAACAGTACAGTACAGTGATTTGTAAATATCAAATCATTGGATAATTACTTCTTCAATTTTCTTTATCTTAAAATAATTCTTATGTTATTCTTTTAGAACAAACATTTATTTCTCTTTTCAAATCAGTATCCGTATCGTACTAAAGCCTCGTAAGAAATGCATTTAAAATAGTCATAGTATCGATATATGCAGAAAACAAATGCCATAATAATGCATTTCATACTTTAAATCATTGTATGAATTCTTTAATGCATATATCTAAAATTCATACTTGTTTCAAACATGCATCATACTTTAGAAACTTAACATCATAATTTATAAAACTTTTCATACAATTCATGGAGACTAGGCAAAATCATATAGCCAGTATGCGGTCATGACACTTACTTCTTCCTCCGAAGAGGGAACATAATACCTATGGCCATGGTATGGGCTGTAGACCTGATCAGAGTCGTACAGCAAACATATACATACACCACGAAGGACCAACATACCCACAAAGGATGTAAACATACACAATGTGGGCGAGGACATGCACGACGTGGCTAAACTTATGCCACAATGTGGCAAGCATGACAGGCAGTAACATAAACTATAGGAAGGCCTTAGTCTCAAAACTTACTTTCATATAATTGATATAAAATAGTAAGGACCGGGCGTGCCAGGGTCTAAGTTAGCCTGAGGTGTGCCACTCCGATACCTTTTTCGGAAAACATATACTTAAATCATACAACTGATATAAAATAGTAAGGATCGGGCGTGCCAGGGTCTAAGTTAGCCTGGGGGGTGCCACTCCGATACCTTTTTCGGAAAACATACTTATAGCATTATTGAAAAATATACATAGAAATCATAAATTCGTTTAGCTAATTATCAAAAGACTATGGAATTTAATTTCAGAACGAAATTCATGCTTCAAACATTTCTTTATAAATTGTGATGAAGACAGTTTGAAAAATCATCACTGAACATGTAAAAGGGTAAAACTGTCTTTTTTCACCATAAAACATATATGCACGTTTTTCCATGCATTAAATTGAAAACATGATTTTATAATTATTGGAATTCAAATAAATTATTTTTATACTTTATGAAAATAAAATATTTATTTTCTAACTTTAAATTCTCATCTCAATGTTTTCTTTTAAAAACAAGTGTAGGGACATTTAGTCTCGAAATCATAATTATTCATCCTTTCTTAACCTTTATGGAATATTCATAATTAATTATTTCCATAATTAAACCACAAAGGTTTTCTGTAAAATCAAGTGAATATTTAAGAATATTTGTAAAAATATTCACTTTAGTCTCTTTTTCATTTTCATTTCGTTTCACGTGAAATATCACCTATCAGAATAAATTTAGGTGATTTCCTTTTTCACCATTTTCAAAACATGAATATTTTAAAACTAATTGTAGACATCGAATTTTGTCCGGCTAATTTAAAAAAAATTAAAAAAAATATAAAAATAAGAAAAATGAAATAAATTTTGGTCAAACCCTAAAATCTACCATGTGAACACCATATATATCTTTTGCATATCATGGGTTGACCAATGTTGATTTTTGTTACCATAAATAAATGAAATTAACGGCAAAAATGGAAGGAATTAATACCCAAGTCAATTACTTAAACTTAGGGATGTAATTTGTCAAGAAAATCAATCACAAAAATTTAATGAAATAAAAATTGCAAAGAAAAGGAAAGAAAAATCAAAATTGAAGGACTTTCTTTAAGTGGCCATCTAAAGCCATTACATAAGGGGGGACGGAACAAAAAAAAAAGAGGGACCTTGAAAAAAACCAAAAAAAAAAAGGGGGAGGAAAAAAGATACACGAAAAAAAAACCCTACGTAGGTTTTTTTTTGCAAAGACTTTGAGAAGCTTGTGGCCGCCTCTTAGTACCGCCACCTTCCTGCTTTTTATCACCACTATCCCAGCTTCCACACTATCTATCACCGCCTAGCTACTGCACCATTCCCTGCACAATCATCCTCACGCTAGCGTTGCTATTTCGGCCTTTCCCCTGTTGTTGTGTGCACTTGACTGCTGCTATCGTTGCCTTACTCTGCTATTACCCTGTCGGTTTAGAAGTTTGTGGTCGTGTTTGTCTAGCACTACTGTGTATTGCCATCATCCTTGAACATAACCACCTCTGCTTCACCGAAACCAGCCTCATATCGCATCACTTTGCCCAACTAGCTTCACCTGCCTGCACCGGTTCGCTACCACCTTCTACGGCAGTTCCTGCACCAATTGCACCACCGTTTTTTTTGCTATCTCCATCATCGCTGCTCTGCTCACTGACATCTTCATCGGAGCAGGCTTCAACGGTCACTGCACCAGGGTTTCTTGCTGCCATCGTTGCTGCCAAATAGCCTGCATTATCGTGACTATCACTGCTGATCGCCATCATCATCATCATCATCTTCGTCAAGCCCTTGCTTATCTCGCGCCGCAAGCTGTTGCCTCTTTCCATTGCCAAACACATCACTGCATGTGAACCACTCCAGCACCGATCCCTTCCCTGCGCACACCAGCTTCATCATCGAGCCACTGTTGCAGCTGTCTTCGTTGAAACCAGCCCCATTTCTGCATCAATTTGTTCCAGCCTACTTTTTGGATGCACGTCTACTGTTCCAAGGCACAAGCGAAGTTCACCATCAGATAGCAACGTGATACAACTGGCTTCAACGGTCACTGCACCAGGGTTTCTTGCTGCCATCGTTGCTGCCAAATAGCCTGCATTATCGTGACTATCACTGCCGATCGCCATCATCATCATCATCATCTTCGTCAAGCCCTTGCTTATCTCGCGCCACAAGCTGTTGCCTCTTTCCATTGCCAAACACATCACTGCATGTGAACCACTCCAGCACCGATCCCTTCCCTGCGCACACCAGCTTCATCATCGAGCCACTGTTGCAGCTGTCTTCGTTGAAACCAGCCCCATTTCTGCATCAATTTGTTCCAGCCTACTTTTTGGATGCACGTCTACTGTTCCAAGGCACAAGCGAAGTTCACCATCAGATAGCAACGTGATACAACTGGTACCTCTTCATCCATTTTTTATCTATTGTTTTATCATTAATAGTTTTGTAATGTGATTGATTAATATATACTACACTATTGAGAATAAAAATTGTGAATGATATAATAAAATAAAATAAGATAGCGATAAGTAATTAAGACAAAGACAGTACGCTTTCACATGTTCCATCAAATAAACATTAATAAGGGATTTCATTCTTGTATGCTTATCTATTAGGGGATGTACAAACATATATGTATACGTATGTGTATTATTATTTTTTTTTCTTGGGTTGTCAAATGATTTTTTTTTATTTTTTATTTTACACAAACAAATAAATAAATAATAAGTTATTTAGAAATAAATAAACGAACGATAAAAAAATCATAAAAGATAAAAACATACAAATATAATAAATGCAAATTAATAAATTTAAATTTCCGATGATGAGATTCTAAAGAGTCAGAAATGGTTGACATTTGGAAATCTCTAGGTGAGAAAATTTTCTTAAATCTTGCCAGAATGATGGAAGATTTAGGTAAAATTTTCAATAATAGATATTTATTTTTTCGAAATAATAATAATGATAATAATAATTTAAATAATAAAAGAGAATGAGGAATACATAAAAATAATTCCTATGATGAAATTCCAAAGAGTCACAAATGGTTGACATTTGGAAATTTCTAGGTGAGAGAATTTTTCTTAAATTTTGCCGGTATGTTGGAAGATTTAAGAAATGTTCTCAATATTTTAAAATAGTAATAATAAAAGGTAAATTATAAAACGTTTATAAAAATAAAAATAAAAATAAATAATAATAGATGGATATAGGATTAATAATGTATAATAATAATTAATAAAAGATTATTCCAATGATAAGAGTCCAAAGAGCCACAAATGGTTGGCATTTGGAATTCTTTAGGTAAGAATTTTTCTCGAAGTCTCACCAGAATGATGGAAGACTAAGAGAATTTTCGATATTAATAATCTAAATTTATAAATAAATAAAACAATAAAATGAATAAATAAAATTAGATAAAGAAAAAGATAAATTAAATAAAGATTAGGTTAAAAAATAAATAAATTACAAAAGACACCATCTGACGACGGAGCCTCTTCAAGCAAGTCAAATGGTACTACTTGAATACTCTTGAGGTGAGGATAAATTTTTAAGAAGTTCCGCCAGAATGATGGAGAATTTCTTAGAAAATTTACCAATACTTAATTATTTGGAATATAATAGAAAATATGACAAATTAAGATTATTCAAACAAAACCATCTTAAAATAGCACAAGATTAATTAGGTACCATTCTAGGATGGGCATCGTGAGGGTGCTAACACCTTCCTCACATGTAACTGACCCCCGAACCCTAAAACTGAAATGAAGATCAATCCTTATCCTTAAATGAGAATAGGTGACCAATCACACCTAGGCTAAAAAATGATTGGTGGCGACTCCATTGAATTCATGTCTAGCGGTTAGGTCTAGGGCCAAAAGTCGTTACGACAGCTTGGCGACTCCACTAGGGACTTAGAGGGTCAAGCCAATAATTAATCTTGATGCTATGCTAGGTTTTGTTTGAATAACTTTGATTTGATTGATATTATTATGTTTGTTGAATGGCATTTTAAAAAAAAAATTCTTACACACACCATCATGTGCATATCATGACATAAGCTCTATACCCGAGCTTGTCCCTTTTAGGAGGGAGTATAGTACCTACGCTCTCGTGAGGTGGTAACCTCCGCAATGGCTAGCGAAATACTCTCACTCAAATTGAACCCTTTCCGATTGGAGCCTGTGATGGGCAAGGATTGGGGTGCCTTACTAGTCCTGTGTGGATGACAATAAGGAGCAATTTGAGAACCTTTAGATCCCTATAAATCCTAGCCATGCATATAATGAACCATAAGGAGCCAACCTTAGGTAGAGCCATACCTATATTTTATAGAAGTTACCTTCAAATTAAGACACATGGGGGAATATCTTCGTGCAATATTTTTAGGGGCAAAAATAAAATGTAAAAATTGAGATTCGGTCATTTTTCATTCTGTGTTTAGTCTAGAAAATCAGTATAGATATTTTCCAGCATTCTTTGTTTTCTTTACTCATTTCTTTCCTACCTCATTTACATAAGCTTTTCAAAATAAAAAAAAATCATCTTACTTGTTGCATTGCATGGCTTGTCACACGAAAAAAAAAAAAAGATTTTTTATACCTATATGTGTTGCATTTCATACATATCATCACTATAGGATGCATATGCATTTCAATCATATGATTTTTTTTATGCATTGCATACATTTCATCAGCATAGGATAGTGTACTTCATGCATATGCATCCATCCGTTCATTTAAAAGATCTCATCCTAATGTTGGGGAATTCTGATAATAAAGGCATAAGGATAGCTCACTCATATAATACTCGTCTCAAAACAAAGATCATGGAAGGGGAACAACAAGCTAGAATTGAAGGAATGGAAAAAGCTCAACAGGAACTTGTCAAGTCCCAAGAGGAATCTCGGGAACAAATGGCGAGAATGATGGAGATGATGACGAATTTGATGAAAGGGAAAGGAGTTGCTGAAGACTCAAGGGAAGAACCTCAACTTTCTAGAAAGGACCCATCATACTCACCTGGGTTTACACCTCTTCAGGCCCAAACTACCCAAAGGGCTCATCCCCAAGCCCAAGTTTTTGTGAATCAACAACCAGACCGAGGACAGCACTCGAGATCTAGCTCTGTTGATCCTATTTTTGTTCCAAATTTACATGATCCCATGGAGCAAGAAAAGTTGAGGAAAGAAAGTGGCGAGTCACAACAAAAATATGAACTGTTGGATGAAAGGTTAAGGGCAATCGAAGGAATGGATTTCTTTGGAAATATAGATGCTAATGAGCTTAGTTTGGTCCCAGATCTAGTAATTCCACCGAAATTTAAAGTACCTGAATTTGAGAGATACGATGGGACCACATGCCCAGTAGCTCACATCACTATGTTTTGTCGAAAGATGTCTGGGTATACAAATAATGATAAGTTGCTCATCCATTGCTTCCAAGATAGTTTAACTGGAACAGTAGCCAAGTGGTACAATCAGCTTGATCGGAGTCACGTTCGCAAATGGAATGACCTGGCAAAAGCCTTCTTGTCCCAGTATAAGCACATGACTGACATGGCACCAGATAGATTGTCTTTGCAAAATATGGAAATGAAGCCTTCTGAAAGTTTCAAGGAGTATGCCAATAGGTGGAGGGGCCTCGCCTCTCAAGTGCAGCCTCCCCTTACTGAAAAGGAAACCACGGTATTGTTTGTTAATACTTTGCCATCATCATATTATGATAGGCTTGTGGGGAGTGCTATAAAAAAATTTGCTGACCTGGTAATTTCTGGAGAAATGATAGAGAATGCCATTAAGAGTGGTAAAATTGATGATACTTCTGCTTCAAATAGAGTTGGGGCAAATAAGAGAAAAGAGGGAGAAAAACAAGCTGTTACCATTGAAAATCAACCACCAAGGAGTTTCGTTCCTTTTCAACCCTATACTGCACATCCACCATATCCTTATTATCCAACTATAGACAACACTACCCATAATCCTTTTGTTTATCACCCGAGTTGGCAATCAAATTTTCAAGTCCCTACTCAATCAAACAAACTGGTGGGTAGTCAAAAAGGGTGAGGAACAATCAAGGGAGAATCTCTGTGGACCCAATTCCTATGACCTATACAGAGTTATTTCCACAATTGGTGAGAGATAATCTTGTTGCACCTGTTTACCTAGAACCATTAAAACCTCCATATCCTAAATGGTATGATGCCACTGCTCGATGTGACTATCATTATGGGAATGTAGGCCACTCCATAGAGACTTGCCCTGCTTTTAAATACAAGGTGCAGAGTTTGATCAATGTTGGCTTGCTAAATTTTGATAAGAAGGAAAAGTAAAATGTTGGTGGGAACCTTTCGCTGCAAAAAGGCATAGATTTTGGAGGACAAGTGTTCTATGAGGAAAAGCCAAAGTTTGTCACTTTTGAGTTATTCTAAAGTAATGAAATTCCTTAAACGCTTACGCCTATAAGCTTTGGGGAAATTTTTATGCATGAGTTAGTTATCTATTATCATTTGAATAAAATGACAGATGCATTTGCACTACATATCCTCTTCCATACAAATCTTTGCTTTCATCTCTTTGTGTTTCAGCCACACTTCACTTCCCAAAAAAAATGAATGAGCAGTCAATTATGACGATAGTCTGGGATTTTATTTTGAAAAATTCTATTTCTATTGGCAAAGTCAGTGATCATTCTTGTCCCTTAAATTGCTAAAATTGTTGAAGCAATAAAGAGATAGCTCCTATCAAGAGAAGTTAAAATCGCATGAAATGAGAAAGAAGTGAAGCTCTTGTATCCATTTTGTTGTTCTTGTTCAATAAATGTTCTTCAATAAGAGTATTTACATTTGAGATGAGAAATGGCCGTCTTTGATCTATCCTTCGTGCATGAGTAAAATTATCCATTTGCCACCCCCATTGAGCCTATTATGATTTTTCAAAACAAACCCACCAAGGATCACCCTTCACATTGAGGGACAAATTTTGCAAAAAAAAAAAAACAGTCGACAAATGAAGAAATTCAGGTTATGAGTTATGAAAAATCTCAAGAGAAAATACCTTTTGGTGTTTGAGTCCTCTTGTAAAAAAAAAAGAGGGGTGAAAATGAAAAGTTGTAAAAAAAAAAGGAAAAAGAAAAATGGAAGAAGAAGAGAAAATGATGAAAATAAAAATCAATTAAGGCAAAGCAGCAAGCATGCTTTGCATGATGATAAATGATCCTTTGGTTTTTGACCCTTAAAGAAACAAATTTTGAGCCTGATTATATCCATTTTTTTATAACCCATCACCAGAGCCTACATTACGTGCCTTAAAAGTCCATTTTGATCAAATGTGAATACTTGAAATTGGAGAATCATGCATTGAACTTGGACATACTTATGATGCCATCAAGAAACAACAAGATTGCAATTTGTTTGTTGGGAATATTAGTGAAGTTGAAAAAAAAAAGAATGAATGAGAAAATGAAAAAAAAAAGAGAAGAAAGAAAAAACAAAAAAAGAAAAAAAAAGAAAGGAAAAAAGAAAAGAAGGATAAAAGGGGGAAGCTCAAATTGAAAACCCGAAAGGGCGGTTTGAGTTAAAAGAATGATAATCTAGTTGAAGATTTGGGAAGATGTTTTGACATAAGGAGAACCAGCATCATTTGAGGATCTCATGGTGTAGGGGGCAACTCAATTTGATCGAGAATGTCAATTGAATAGATTTTTCAAAGAATCCTGACTAGTTTGTCAAAATTGTCTGGTTTTTCATTGAGAATCTATCATTGTCATATCCAATTTCTTAATTGAGAACCTATCATTATTATTCACCCCAAATTGTCCGATTTCTTGCTATACTTTGACAAGTTTGTTCCTACATTTCTTTTATTCTCGCCAAACCTTCTAGTGTCTTTACTTTCCCAAAATGGATCGAGGAAATTGGTGACTGAATTGCATTTCTCATGGAATTGGAATGATAATAAATAAATGACAACTATACATAAAAATCTTTGGCATTACTTTGGAAAAGATTCTAAAGATGACAAAGGGCCAAAAACAAAAAGAGAGCAAGAATGTTGAATGTAGCTGACATATGTGCTTCTACGAACGAGATGGGAAAGAAAGAAAAGAATCTTTGCGAGAAGAAGAAATGATCCTAATGAAGAAAGCCATGGATTTTCAGCACCAAAAAAAAAAAGGGAGAGAAATTTTGAGAAAAAGGAGACTTCTGTCATTCACATCATTCTAAAAGACATATGCATCATGGTTTTTAACTATTACATTGGGGCATATTTCAAGAAAGCATTTGCATTATCATCATTGTGATAGACTTTTTTTAAGGGGCATGCATTTTGCATTTGCATCATTGAAAAAATAAAAGGAAAAAAAGAAAATGAATGAATAAGGAATGCAATGGGGTTAGCTGTTTCTTAAAGAGCAAGAAAATCTTTCTTTAAAGAAAAATGGTGCAATCATGACAAGACTTTAAGTCTAATGTCGCTTGCGTCGCTTGCGTCGCTGGCATCGTTGGGTGGTTTCAAGCCCAGTGAACTTAGCTTTATGAGTAAATGAGATTTAGTTGGCTTTATCATAAAATCGATGCATGATAAGACTTAGGTCTTCTAGATTCGACTTACAAAACCAATGAACACTTAGGATGAGAAACTCTAAGTCAAGATGTGAAACTCTTGGGATGCGAATCTCCAAGTCAAGATGAGAAACTCTTAGAATGTCCAAGTCAAGATGAGAAACTCTTAAGATATGAATCTCTTAGTGCAAACATTCGAGTCAAGTTGTGAAACTCTTGAGATATGAATCTCCGAGTCAAGATGGGAAACTCTTAGGATGTGAATCTCCAAGTCAAGATGAGAAACTCTTGGAATGTGAATTTTCAAATCAAGATGTGAAACTCCTAGAACGTGAATCTTCAAGTTTTTTTTAGATGCGAATCTCAAAAATTTTGAGGATCATGGAATCTTTTCTTTCTCCAAATATGTGAATTTCTATAAAAAAAAAAATCTTCTTTTATTGAATTCACTTTTTCACAGTGAATTGAGCCTTGATAGGGAGTCAAGGTATTTTGTGTTTCAAAATCGAATTCACTTTTTCAAAGTGGATCGAGCCTTGGTATGGAGTCAAGGTATCATGTGTTTCAAAATCGAATTCACTTTTTCGAAGTGGATCGAGCCTTGGTAGGGAGTCAAGGTATCATGTGTTTCAAAATCGAATTCACTTTTTCGAAGTGGATCAAGCCTTGGTAGGGAGTCAAGGTATCATATGTTTCAAAATCGAATTCACTTTTTCACAGTGGATCAAGTCTTGGTAAGGAGCCAAGGTTTCATGTGTTTCAAAATCGAATTCACTTTTTCGAAGTGGATCGAGCCTTGGTAGGGAGTCAAGGTATCATGTGTTTCAAAATCGAATTCACTTTTTCGAAGTGGATCGAGCCTTGGTAGGGAGTCAAGGTATCATATGTTTCAAAATCGAATTCACTTTTTCACAGTGGATCAAGTCTTGGTAAGGAGCCAAGGTTTCATGTGTCAAAATCGAATTCATCTTTTCATAGTGGATCGAGCCTTGGTAGGGAGTCAAGGTATCATGTGTTTCAAAATCGAATTCACTTTTTCGAAGTGGATCGAGCCTTGGTAGGGAGTCAAGGTATCATATGTTTCAAAATCGAATTCACTTTTTCACAGTGGATCAACTCTTGGTAAGGATGCCAAGGTTTCATGTGTCAAAATCGAATTCATCTTTTCATAGTGGATCGAGCCTTGGTAGGGAGTCAAGGTATCATGTGTTTCAAAATCGAATTCACTTTTTCGAAGTGGATCGAGTCTTGGTAGGGAGTCAAGGTATCATATGTTTCAAAATCGAATTCAGTTTTTCATAGTGGATCGAGCCTTGGTAGGGAGCCAAGGTATCATGTTTTAAAATCGAATTCACTTTTTCACAGTGGATCGAGCCTTGGTGGGGAGCCAATGTATCATGTGTTTCAAAATCAAATTTAGCTTTTCAAAGTGGATCAAGTCTTAATAGGGAGTCAGGATATTATGTGAATCCATTGATTCTCATGGGTTGAGCCTTGGTATGTAGTCAAGATATTATTTTCGAGAATCAAAATTGAATTTTTCAAAAAAATAAAAATAAAAAGTTTCGACAAAATTGTTGTCTAAAGTCTTTGCCTCATTCCTGATTTTCAGCAATGTACAAAGAGGGGCAGCTGTAGACATCGAATTTTGTCCGGCTAATTTAAAAAAAATTAAAAAAAATATAAAAATAAAAAAAATGAAATAAATTTTGGTCAAACCCTAAAATCTACCATGTGAACACCATATATATCTTTTGCATATCATGGGTTGACCAATGTTGATTTTTGTTACCATAAATAAATGAAATTAACGGCAAAAATGGAAGGAATTAATACCCAAGTCAATTACTTAAACTTAGGGATGTAATTTGTCAAGAAAATCAATCACAAAAATTTAATGAAATAAAAATTGCAAAGAAAAGGAAAGAAAAATCAAAATTGAAGGACTTTCTTTAAGTGGCCATCTAAAGCCATTACATAAGGGGGGACGGAACAAAAAAAAAAGAGGGACCCTGAAAAAAACCAAAAAAAAAAGGGGGAGGAAAAAAGATACACGAAAAAAAAACCCTACGTAGGTTTTTTTTTGCAAAGACTTTGAGAAGCTTGTGGCTGCCTCTTATTACCGCCACCTTCCTGCTTTTTATCACCACTATCCCAGCTTCCACACTATCTATCACCGCCTAGCTACTGCACCATTCCCTGCACAATCATCCTCACGCTAGCGTTGCTATTTCGGCCTTTCCCCTGTTGCTGTGTGCACTTGACCGCTGCTATCGTTGCCTTACTCTGCTATTACCCTGTCGGTTTAGAAGTTTGTGGTCGTGTTTGTCTAGCACTACTGTGTATTGCCATCATCCTTGAACATAACCACCTTTTCTTCACCGAAACCAGCCTCATATCGCATCACTTTGCCCAACTAGCTTCACCTGCTTGCACCGGTTCGCTACCACCTTCTATGGCAGTTCCTGCACCAATTGCACCACCGTTTTTTTTGCTATCTCCATCATCGCTGCTCTGCTCACTGACATCTTCATCGGAGCAGGCTTCAACGGTCACTGCACCAGGGTTTCTTGCTGCCATCGTTGCTGCCAAATAGCCTGCATTATCGTGACTATCACTGCTGATCGCCATCATCATCATCATCATCTTCGTCAAGCCCTTGCTTATCTCGCGCCGCAAGCTGTTGCCTCTTTCCATTGCCAAACACATCACTGCATGTGAACCACTCCAGCACCGATCCCTTCCCTGCGCACACCAGCTTCATCATCGAGCCACTGTTGCAGCTGTCTTCGTTGAAACCAGCCCCATTTCTGCATCAATTTGTTCCAGCCTACTTTTTGGATGCACGTCTACTGTTCCAAGGCACAAGCGAAGTTCACCATCAGATAGCAACGTGATACAACTGGCTTCAACGGTCACTGCACCAGGGTTTCTTGCTGCCATCGTTGCTGCCATCGTTGCTGCATTATCGTGACTATCACTGCCGATCGCCATCATCATCATCATCATCTTCGTCAAGCCCTTGCTTATCTCGCGCCACAAGCTGTTGCCTCTTTCCATTACCAAACACATCACTGCATGTGAACCACTCCAGCACCGATCCCTTCCCTGCGCACACCAGCTTCATCATCGAGCCACTGTTGCAGCTGTCTTCGTTGAAACCAGCCCCATTTCTGCATCAATTTGTTCCAGCCTACTTTTTGGATACACGTCTACTGTTCCAAGGCACAAGCGAAGTTCACCATCAGATAGCAACGTGATACAACTGGTACCTCTTCATCCATTTTTTATCTATTGTTTTATCATTAATAGTTTTGTAATGTGATTGATTAATATATACTACACTATTGAGAATAAAAATTGTGAATGATATAATAAAATAAAATAAGATAGCGATAAGTAATAAAGACAAAGACAGTACGCTTTCACATGTTCCATCAAATAAACATTAATAAGGGATTTCATTCTTGTATGCTTATCTATTAGGGGATGTACAAACATATATGTATACGTATGTGTATTATTATTTTTTTTCTTGGGTTGTCAAATGATTTTTTTTTATTTTTTATTTTACACAAACAAATAAATAAATAATAAGTTATTTAGAAATAAATAAACGAACGATAAAAAAATCATAAAAGATAAAAACATACAAATATAATAAATGCAAATTAATAAATTTAAATTTCCGATGATGAGATTCTAAAGAGTCAGAAATGGTTGACATTTGGAAATCTCTAGGTGAGAAAATTTTCTTAAATCTTGCCAGAATGATGGAAGATTTAGGTAAAATTTTCAATAATAGATATTTATTTTTTCGAAATAATAATAATGATAATAATAATTTAAATAATAAAAGAGAATGAGGAATACATAAAAATAATTCCTATGATGAAATTCCAAAGAGTCACAAATGGTTGACATTTGGAAATTTCTAGGTGAGAGAATTTTTCTTAAATTTTGCCGGTATGTTGGAAGATTTAAGAAATGTTCTCAATATTTTAAAATAGTAATAATAAAAGGTAAATTATAAAACGTTTATAAAAATAAAAATAAAAATAAATAATAATAGATGGATATAGGATTAATAATGTATAATAATAATTAATAAAAGATTATTCCAATGATAAGAGTCCAAAGAGCCACAAATGGTTGGCATTTGGAATTCTTTAGGTAAGAATTTTTCTCGAAGTCTCACCAGAATGATGGAAGACTAAGAGAATTTTCGATATTAATAATCTAAATTTATAAATAAATAAAACAATAAAATGAATAAATAAAATTAGATAAAGAAAAAGATAAATTAAATAAAGATTAGGTTAAAAAATAAATAAATTACAAAAGACACTATCTGACGACGGAGCCTCTTCAAGCAAGTCAAATGGTACTACTTGAATACTCCTGAGGTGAGCATAAATTTTTAAGAAGTTCCGCCAGAATGATGGAGAATTTCTTAGAAAATTTACCAATACTTAATTATTTGGAATATAATAGAAAATATGACAAATTAAGATTATTCAAACAAAACCATCTTAAAATAGCACAAGATTAATTAGGTACCATTCTAGGATGGGCATCGTGAGGGTGCTAACACCTTCCTCACATGTAACTGACCCCCGAACCCTAAAACTGAAATGAAGATCAATCCTTATCCTTAAATGAGAATAGGTGACCAATCACACCTAGGCTAAAAAATGATTGGTGGCGACTCCATTGAATTCATGTCTAGCGGTTAGGTCTAGGGCCAAAAGTCGTTACGACACTAATTATCAATATATTCATGTTTTATGAAAACTAATCGATTTCTCGATTTTCGTGTTAGAAATCGTTTCACGTGAAATCAAATCTTTTATTTTAGTTTTCGGTGATTTTCGGTAAATTTCAGTAATTTTTTTTTTCGATAATTTTTCGGCATTATAACGGCTACCGATTTGGTTAGCCTCCTGCACGAAAATACAGTTTATATTTTCAACCGGTGTTTCATCACAATTTCATCCGATAAACCATCACACTATAAAACCGATAGTTATCAATAGCATTTATAAAATTAAATGCAATTTAAAAACATGGCCGAATATCCTTACAGGCGGCACATGTCTCCCTTACCTGTTTTGGGTTGGCGACTGCCTCTTACCGGTCGCGCCCGTACTCCATCTGTTCCGATTCCTCATCTCGATCATCGAGGAAATTTTTCTGGAATTTAAATTCTAAAATTTAGAATTTTTCTACAATTATTTAAATAATTTAGTACTTTTCGAGTTTCTTACCAATTTCCGTCTTTCTCGAGATTTCCCGTAATCTCCGAATTCTCGAGAATTTTCCAAATTCCCGGAATTCCCTTTTTCTCTCTCCTCTTTCTTCCTTTTCTTCTTTTTCTCTTTTCTTTTCTTTTTCTTTTTCCTTTTTCTTTTCTTTTTTTTTTCTTTTTCTTTTTTTTTCCTTGGTCTGACCGGTTCAGACCAGTCAGACCGGTCAACCTTCCTCTACGGTTGGTTCTCCTCCGGCAGCCGGTTCTCCGGCGGTTCAGTGGCTCGACAGCTGGCCGGCGTTGAGACAAAGCTGCCGGTGGCCTCAGCTTGGCCTGGATCGGCGGCACGGCGGCGGATCTACTCGGTTTACCTTCGGTCACTTCTCCTCCTCCGTCGGCCTTCCTCCGCCGTCGTTGGCCTCACCGGTGGCCTCCATCCCTTTCCTCTTCTTCCGCCGGTGCTTCGGCTGTAGTGGCGGCGGCCAATTCCGCCGGCAACCGCCAGATCTGGTTTCCGTTTTCTTCCTCGGTTTTCCGCCGTTTCACGTCGATTCCTTCTCCGTTTCGCTTCCCCGGCGCTTCCTTCGGCTTCCTCTTCCTTTGCCGGCGACGACTTTCTCTTCTCCTCTCTCCCTTTCCTTCTCCGACGGCCGCTGACGGTGGCGGTCTCGCCTGGGGAAGGCAAAATCGGGGTCTTCCGATTCTGTTTCTTCTTTCCATTTTTGTGTTACCTTTCTTTCTATTTTTAGCATATAAATGTATTATATACTATATACTTTATACTTTATACATATATATAATATACATACTATATATTACATATATATTATTTCATATAAGTATAGTATAATATATATTATATATAATATATATTGTATATTACAAAATATATATTTAGTATATATATATATATATATATATATATACTTTAAAATACATAACATTTATATAAGTATTTATATAAATGTATTAATTCCATATATATATTGTATTAACAATATATATATACATTCAAACTTTAATGTAATTTAATATTTACATTTTCTCAAATATGTATATACTTACATATACATAAAATATCATACTTGAATACATATGTATTATTTAAATTTATCAAATAGTATATATATTCTTATATATACCAATGTACCTTTAATATATACTATATACCATACGGTATTTAAACACATATGTATTTATATCAAAATACATTTATATAATTTGTAATTATATAACCATATTTTATTCTCATTTCTCATTTTCTTATTTAATTTGGATTTCCATTTATCCAAATTAAATTTCCCTATTTTCCTCATTTAATTTCCTTCACTTAAATTTCCAAATTTTATCACTTCCTCAATTCTCGGAATTTTCACAATATTCCGATTCTCACAATTTTATTTATTTACTTTAATTTATTTATTTCCTCTTATCTATTTTCTTTAATATTAATTTCTAATATTAATAATTTCCAATAAATGGAAATTTTGCGGTTATCACAACTTAGCTATAGCAATTCTAACTAATCCTCGTGGGAACGATACTCTACTCATTCTTTATTACTTGTCGCGACCCGTGCACTTGCGGTATAGGTTTTAAGCACGCAACACTCGCTTACACATGCTGGCTTTTGAAGTTGATTTTGTATTGCAAAACTATGATGGAATGGTAAGGAATATATATAGAAGAATCAAGATAATATCATGTCTCCATTTTAAATTGTTGATCGGTTTAATGATAAAGAAATTAAAGTTTTAATGATTTTAGTAATGATTTACATGGTTGAATATTTTTATATTATATCAGAAATTGTAAGTTTTGAAATGTTGATGGTATCGGAGGAAGGGATGATGCTTTGATGTGATTGATGTTTTAAAGAAAATTTTCAAACTGTTTATCGATTGACTTGATTGAGGTTTTGGAATGATTTGTGAAATATTTTTTATTTTGATTTGAATAAGGTTTATGATTTGAATACTATAATGGATTTAAAATCAATTGCTTTGGAAATATAAACTGTGTTTTCTTGTAAAAGGGTTAGGGCAATTATAGCCAATATGTTGTCGAATTTTTATAAAATTATAGATAAAAAAATGTAATTTATTAGAAAAAAATTTATATTTTCAAGAAAGTATTTGGAGGTTAAAAGAAGTGTATTTTTCTAAGAATTTATAGAATATTTATTAGAGTTGAAATATGAAATTTTGAATATAATTTGGTATTATTGTGTAGTGAAAAATTCAAAAAAATAGAGACACGTAAGTGATGCTATGAGTGTTGATATATTGCGTGGAAATGAGGTAAGGAACATGTATGGGAGTTGCATAGGAAATATTTTTCTTGTATTTGAAAATTTTTAGAAATAAAATTCTTAAATGTTTCTCATGCGATTTTCCTAAATAAGAAAATATAAATTTATTTATATTCATATAAGTTTGAATATGTTTCAAATTACATAAAATATATTTTATTTATTTTACATGAATGATTTATTATTTATTTGCAAATGAGCTATTTAGCTACTTAAAGTTTTTCAATGAGTATTTAATGAATTTTACTACTGCCAAATATAATAATTATTATTTTATATGATTTTGGACTGACTGAAGATAATAGTTATTTGCTTTTTGAAATGATTTATACTATTGAATTATATGATTTATGAAAATGATTTTGAGATGGCTACTCCTTAAGGGTCATGCATATTGTTATAGTGAGTGTACATGACTATGGGATTATGTTTAAACCCACAGGTTTCCACAGTGAGCACCTGAACAGTGCGAACTTTGACTGTCGACGATGGTCATTCATTACTGATCATCCCTTTAGGGATACTAATAGTGATTGTCCCTTCAAGGATACCGTTTCATCCCTCCGGGGACACTGTATCGTGCATCATTTTATTGGATGTGACTGTCTCCATTGAATTGATTGTGAATGATTAGAGTACTGATTTATTGATTTGACAGGAAGATAGAAATGTTTAAAAATCGAATGATTGATAGTGATAATTTTTAAATGAATCGATTTATTGTACTAGATGAGAATATGAAAAGTATTGCTTATATCCTGATTTGAAATGTTACTGTTCTATTTACTGAAATTTTTATTAAAAATTGCTTTATAGAATTGTTTAAATAAGTTTTTTTATCTATTGATATCGATATGAAAGTTGCATGAATTTATTAAATGTTTATACAGTTTCTCTCTATCATCATCAAATGTTTACTCCCTATAGTCTAAGATAGGGATTGGAACACAGCAAGTACTTCAACGTACCTCCCATATTCCATTTGGTCACCTAGCAATTATAGTATCCTTCCTAAATCGTTCCTTAGTGTACTGTTAGAAAATAAATGTTTTTATGGTTTTCAATATTTATATTTAATATGCTTTTTTATAAGTAGTAAAATAAGTTTACTTTTATTTAACTGCATATAGTACGTACTTTTATATATATATTTCTTACTGGGCTTTCCCTAAAGCTTACCCTCTTACTCACCTTCTCAGGTAGTTTAGCAGTGTACGTGCCGACCGCTGCTTTTAGGTTAGTTGAAGAAAACCATTAGAAGATTAAAGTATCAAGTGACCAGGTACATGCAGAATGCTTTATTAATATTTAGACTAGTGCATACACAGCAGATGTATTTATAAAACGAGATGTAAATAGTGTAATATAGAGTTAAAGAGTGTACAAAACTTGTGGGATGTAATGTAGAATTATAATTTTTTATATTATAGTGTGATAACCCCAATTTTCTCATATTCGATATTAGCTATAAAGTGTAGGAACTTAAACGAAAATATTAATTGTTAAAATATTTAAATGAAGGGTCTGTTCAATAAGGTTCAGAGAGATACTCAGTGCGGCTGTCACGACCCGAAGGCCGCGACTTTCCTTTATACTCATACTTTTCTTAGTCTACAAATTTATGGACTAAATTTTTCTTTTTCAATTTAAGGTTTGTATTCGGTGTCAGTGTAGTTACTATACTATCTAGGTGGCTTATAGTCATTCCATTTAAATATTAAACAAACACGGAAACGGTTCTTAGTTACATCCCGACTTGTTAAACAAAATATGTACTGTGCATCAATTAAAGTCATACATGTAAACAAGTATTTTATAAGTTCCATATACCTCCGGAAACTAGTACCAAGTCCATACACCGTCTCCGATGCCCACCTAGCAGCTCACATGGCAGATGTTAACTTCAATAATCTGAAAGAGATGAAATTTAGTGGGGTGAGCAAAACCACGGCTCAGTAAGATACTAATATAAATACAAGAGTAGGATTACACTGTCTTAATCTGCAATGCTCAAAACTTGCAAATTTGCAATCACAGTTAATCCTTTCTCATCGATAACATATCATTATCTCATTTCTTGTCATCTGTCTATCACTTATACTTTTAAAATTATCATCATAATCACTTTTCAGTCTTCTTGTCCTTACACTATAGTGCATCGCACAACAATCTGTCGTATCCAAATTGAATATCATATACTTTTAGTCTATATTTTCCTCTATCTCGGAGTACATCATGTCCAATTGAAGCACCATATCAATTCACTTTATATTTCATAATCATACTCCTGTAATTTATCATCTCATATCACTTTTCCTTATAGAGAAATCATGATCACCACAGTGTAAGTTCACAATTCTCTTCATATCTATCATATGTCCATGTATCATATCATGTCATCGTCTAGATGAAATATCATTTATGTCGAGTCATGACATTTATCATGAAACTCGTGTACGAAGCATATTATCATGTCAAGGTTTAATATGCAATTATGTAACTTTACTGTATAAACCGCTATCTTTTCAAATCATATCATATATACTTTAGGACATGCTCAACATATGAATTTTCAATTCATTTCAAATTTGCCTTTAAGACATGATAGAAACATGTTCATTTTCAGTTCATGTATTCGTTTTCGGAGCATGTCTAAAACATGTGCGGTTTTAAAACATTTTTCATATACTATAAATCATATCAGGTTTAGAGTTCATATCAAATCAGTCTATACTCTAAACCGCATGTCATTTCAAATTCGACACAAAATCTTATATAAATCATGTAAGTGTCGAAATCATTTATCATATACTTTTAAAACATGTTTAAAACATGTACTGTTTCAAAACATATTTCATTTCAAATCTATTTCATGTACAGTATAAATCATGTCAAGTCTAGAGTTCATATCAATAAAAATCATACTCTAGACTTCATATCATATCAATTAGAGACTAGGCTAGATCCCTATCATCTCTATCAATAAAGACTTAAATCACTGTAGCTAGCAGTGAATCATATCATCGTCCCCTGGAAACCAACTAGGGCGCTATCTATGGCCATAGACCTCATCTCTCCCAGCCCCACTGATCAGGCGTGACTGAGACCTGTCCACGACTATTGTCGGACAAGCATATCTGCCTAATGAGCAAAGCTCCAATTAGGCGGTTTCCACTATGCTTTATTGAATTTAATTCTCTTAGGGTGCCTACAGTCTCATAAAACATTTAAATCTATAGCTTTGTTTTCAATATCATGTAAAGCATATGGTAAAATTCTGTATGATATTTCATATATCAAAATATATATATAAATATCTACCATATACTTTCATTTCAAAACAAATCAATACTTTTCAGTATTCATATAAACATTATTAAAATGTTTCAAGTTGCAAGAAAGCATGCTTAAATGCGATGCTGTAAAACATTTCAGTATGCAACTTCGGTAATATTTTCATCAAATACAGAGAAGCGATTCATTCCACTTTATCGCCATCAACTATTCGATTTCAAGACTTTCTTTCTGTCAAATCAGTAAATCACTATTTATTTCGTTCACTATTCCTTTAATTTAATATTCAACTTGCTCAGTACTCAATTCATTCGGAAATCGAATCATTTGGTATTCAGACCATTGGTATTCAATATCCTTTCTCAATCACATCGACTATTATAATAATCATTTATACATCTCATCATCAATATTAGGATCGCTTCATTTGTATGAATCCTCTAAGTTTCTATAAGCATTTAAACATCAATTTCTAAATAGTCATCAAGTTACCAAAATTATGCAATTATCGATCTTATTATTCAAGATCTATTCTAAGGTTATTAGCACAATCATCTTTTCACATATTTATCACTCATTTCTTTGAATCCATAATTGATCGGATTGTATCGTAATTCAATCTCCATTTCGATCTCTCGAATTTGTCCATATTATCACGTTCGGAATTATTTCAAAAATCAGGAAACCGAACTCGGTAAATTCTGGAAATCACTACTCCGTTAAGAGCTTCACAATCCAAATCATTAAATCATCAATTTTCAACTATGATCTTCTTTTCAAGGTAATATCGTATAATCATCGTTACTTCCATCAATACTCCAATTATCGATATTCCACCTCAATTTCTGCTCGATAGTCAACTTATAATATTAAAATAACTTGAATCATCAATTCTATAAGATTCACAACAAAATTTCTCACGTTATTGTGCTCATCCATTAACCTTTTCAACTATTTAAAAATCCATTTTTTTTCTATGACACAGTAATATCCTTTCAAGCTTATCTTCGATAATTCTTTCAAAATTCCATTTAGATGAGAAATTAATATTTTTCCTTAAACATTTTCGTGGAAATTTCGGCAGCATAACGGCTTAATTTCCTTTAAACCTCCTGCAAGGAAATACGATTTATACTTGCAGCCGTTGATTCTCACCAATTTTTACCTCTAACTAAGACCCCACTATCAGTTGTAAGTCCTCTTAGCATTTTAGCAAATCCATTTAAATGAATGCATCATAAAAAAAATATCATAATTCCCACATACAATATAAAGCTACTAATGCTTTATAAAAGTATCTTACTTGGTGTTGAAGCTTAGCGCCTTGACGAGCTCCCAGCATCGTCGGACACCAAATCACGTCTTTGTCACCTCCGCTACAATTTCAACAACACCAATTGCACTTGCATAAATACATATTAATAAACTTATTCAATAAATATAAATCAATTTATTGTTTCTTCTTTACCAATTTCTTTTCCTTTTCTTCTCTTTCTTTTTCCTTTCCTTCTTCTTCTTCTTCCTTCTTTTCTTTCTCCTTTTCTTTTCTTTTCTTCTTTCTTTTCTTTTCCTTTTTCTTTTCTTTTCTGTTTCTGTTTTTTTTTTCCCTGGCCTGAACCGGTTCGGACCGGTTCAGGCCGGTTCTGCCGGTTCAGCCCCTCGCCGGCCGGTTCTCCGCCGGTTCGGCCTTCCCACAGCTAGCCGAGGTGGTGCTGAAGCCAAATCTGGTCTCATTTCCTCTCCACCGACGGTGACGGCACCGGATCTGGAGGTGGCAGCGGCGGCCTCTTTCCTCTCCGTTTCTTCCTTCCCCTCCTTTCTCTTCCACCGCCGGTGGTCTACTTCCCTTCGGTTCACCCTCGTCTACGTCGGGGTGGTGGTGGCGATGCCCAGATCGGCGGCATCGCCGGTTTCCTTTCTTCCTTTTTCCTCTCGGGTTTTTCCGTTTTGTTACGCGCCGTTTTCCTTCTTTCCTTTTTCCGCTTGTCGCCGGCTGGCTTTTCTCTTCTTCCTCCTCTGTTCATCGGCGGCGTCACTCTCTCTCTCCCTTATCCTTCCTCTCGGTCGACCGGCGCCGACCTCCCTTTGCATTTTCTCCTCTGTTTTAACAGAGGAGAAAGGAACAAGGGAATCGGGTATATCCCGATTCCCATTTCCTAAATTTTTTTTTTTAAATTTTTTTTATATATATTTATTATTATATATATAATTATATTCATATAATTATATATATAATTACTATATTTATATATATATTATTTGTATAAACCATATATATATATATACACTTTAATTTAAAACACTATACATATATTTCATATATATATTTTTACACTTTTAACACAAAATAATATTTATATAATATCATTATATAAATATACCAAAATATTTTTATTTCTTATTAAGTTTTGGATTTCTAAATATCCAAAATTATTTTCTCCATTTTCTTATTTAATTTGGATTTCCATTTATCCAAATTAAATTTCCTCCTTCATTTCTTATTTCCAATTTAATTTCCCCTTTTAGTTTCTTATTTAAATTTGGATTTCAACTTGTCCAAATTAAATTTTTCGGATACCTTATATTTATTTAGAAATTCTCGGTCTTCACAGCGGCCCTACTAGGACTTTCTCTATCCAAATCAAAGTGAGACCCTACAATGATGATATTGGAGGTGAAATACGAATATAACAAAAATCTGTACCTCAAAATCACCTCGTTTGAGTATATTTTGAAAAGTGAGAAATAAATTCGAAAATGATAATTGTGTCCATACCTCGAGAGAATTTTTCTGAATAACAGTCAAACCAAATTGATTTTAGACATACAAACTGTTACAGGATAATCCTCGTGTAAAGAAGTTTCATGTGGATCCATCCCATGAACTATATTACGAGAAACTGTAAAAAATAACGCGAATGAAAATAAAAGCGTTCGTTAAGGGGTAGATTCGTAATTTCACTACTCATGACCAGTCCAACTACCTTAAGAGTTAATAATTGACCATAATTGACCTAAATATATGAGAAATAATAAAAAATAAAATATTAAATCTGAAATTAAAAATATTAAAATAATGTTAGGATATAAATGGAAATAATGATGTTGTACAAGGGTATTATGGTCATTTAGCATGGGAGGCTAGTCAAATGGTCAATGTTTGAGCAAAATTGACTTAAATTAATTAAATTTAATTAAAAATAAAATTTAAAATCTGGGATTGAAAAATGAGAAAATATTTAGCTTGGTAAAAGTGTAAATTTTAAAAAAATAAAAGGGGAATTTTAATTTATAACCATGTGACAAATTATCATTGGATAAGATGCTAATAAAAGAAGCCAAATTCAGCCACTTTTCAGCCATCATCATTGACTTTCCCTCCCCTATTTTGCTACTAGAATCGACCTCCCCTGTAGCGCATTCTTTTCTTCGTTTTCTTCACGCCAAGCCTTCCCCTACATTGTAGAACCTCATCCAATCATCACCAAATCAAGTAGTGTTTTAATTAAAAATTATTCCTCACTTCATAAATTCCTTAAATTTGCAAATTGGTGGCTTTATTTTAGTATTTGAGGGCTAAAAATTCTGTTGGCAGATTTGGTCAAGGTGAGGGGTTTTAGATGTTGATGTTTTGTTAATTTTAGCTATGGTTTTGCATCATCTTAAGCATAAGAATATGTTTAATACCTTGGATTGAAACAAAATTGAAGTATGAGACTAGAGGAGGTGTTTGGCCATGATAGGAAAGTATAGGAATTGTTATGATTTTGAGGTATGTTTTGATAGGAATTAGTAGAAATGATGAGAGGAACTTGGTTTGAAACATGGTTGTATTGAAAATTTGTAAGACATGAAAGTGACGTAAACTTGATACAAGATGAGTGTCATTCGGCCATGCTAGACTAAAATGATGATGATGAATTTTTTTTGTTGCATGAAAGATGTTTGATGAAAGTATTAAGTGAATAGATGATGTTCATAAAGATTGAATTAAACAAAGGAAGAAAGCCATGAAGGCATGGCAATTGGGAGCTAATAGGTTGGATGAAGAAATGAAGAGATGTTGGTGTAAATTTATTAAATAATGATAATAAAATTTATATAATAATGAACAATGATCAATTAAAAGGTTAAATTGGAGAAGAGATAAATTTAGAGTATGAGATGTAACAGTCTAAGTGTACATTTTTACACAATATTTACTAGTATTTTCATATTTTTACTGGTTAGGCTGTTTGCGATGCTTTTAAAACTTGATCGTTAACAGTAATAAATGGTAAACATTTATTTAATAAATTCTGAATATAAAAATTTTTACAATATTCCATACATTTTACATCCCCTGTTTCTATTTTACAATAATGTAGTACTGTATACAAGTGTCTGAATATATAAGAGAAGTGACTGTACCTTTAAATTTCAATGCTCTTTGTTCCAGTGGGCTACTTGCAACTATAATTATCCGAGGAGGCCATCAAATAATCCTCGTGATAAATCTGGAAAATTTGAAAGCAAGGGGTGAGCGAACCATATGCTCAGTAAAGGAGTCGTATGCTACTTGATACAATGAAATCTATATGCTGAAAAATATTTATTTTTCCATAAATCTAAATGGAATAAGTCATTTAATTTCCACCACTTCAGTGACAGTTCAAAACACGTGACAGTTTCAATGGTAAAACAGTACAGTGAACTGTAGATATAAAACTGTAGAAACAGTAATTAGTCACTTTCATACAGTAGTTTGTAAATATCCAAAATCGTTGGATAAACAGTTCAGTAATTATTTCTATATTAGAAATAATTTTCATAATATCCTTTTTCAATAAACAATGATTGTCAGTGCAGTTCAGTAAACAGTGATCAGTTTGATACAGTTCAATAAACAGTATTTCTCAGTACATGACAGTTTAGTAAAACAGTGTTTTCCAGTGTAGTACAGTTCAATAAAACAGTATTCGGTATGGTTCAGTTCAGTAAACAGTATTTAGTATGATCCAGTTCAGTAAACAGTATTCTGTACGGTTCAGTTCAGTAAACAGTAATTCACAGTGTAGTACAGTAAATAGGATTCAGTAAATCCCTTCAGTAAACAATAAATCAGTAAGTTGAGACTAGGCATCACCTTACATCATATCATGCTATCATTGTCCACTAAAGGACACAGTAATCATCCGCAAAGGGACATAGTAATAGTATACAATAAGATTTATGGCCATGATCTAGAGGGGGTCCTCGGTGTACACTTGCCAGGTGACATCTGGGACCACTGATGACTGGCGGGTCAATTAGTCACGTGACTGTAACAGTAACAGTAGTAAGCATGAATCTCGAGGCCTAAATCTCAAAACAGTATAAAAACCATACCACAGTCTTTATGGATCTTATTCAAAATAATTTGAAATATTTCATGTTTATCCATAAGGCTCTCACATTTTCATATATCATCACCTTTATGGAATTTATAAAATAAATAAGATCAGTATTTAGTTCCATAAAGGTATAAAATCATTTCTTTTCCCATAAAAATACTTTTAAGGAAATCTCATGAATTAAATCATTTATTTAAGTAATTATTTCCAAAAAGGTATTTATTTCTCATTTCCACATATCGTAAATCAGTCGATAAATATTCATGTATTAAGTGAGAAACCAATTAAATATTCATTCTGAATATTTAATATCATATAAAACATAATTAATTTCTCACTTTAATAAAAATATAAAACATGAATATTTAATTTTATAACTTTCTTATAATTTCCAATTTATGGAAAATTGGTAGAAATTATATTCAAAATTTCCCATTTAAATCATTTCATGCATCTAAAATATTTTATAATATTTTAGAATGTTTTAGGAAATTTTCCGATAGCATAACGGCTCCGGATTCCTAACCTCCTGCACACAAATTGCAGTATATAAACCAGCATATTAACCATAATTTTGCATGTTTTCAAACCAAATCATGCATCCAATATTCTCATAAAATTTAGCTTGATAAAACATGTAATTCATTATATCACTACAACTCACACACTCGCCCCTTACCTGTCTTACGAAGCCGAGCTTCTCGGTTACGCTAACCGAAATCCGTCAACTTGGGCTGCAAAATAATTTTATCAAAGATCATTAATATTTTTCTTCTTATTTTTAAGCCACTAGTATTCATAAAATGCAGCCACTAATGTCATAATATAAGCACAATCAATATAATTTATATTGGTGTCAAATCTCAACTTCTTCAATTTATTTCCTTTTTTTGGTTTTAATTTCACCCATCCTTCTCTTTTAATCTCTATAATTATTTTCTACCAAAAGCCCTAATTTTCAGCACATTTCCATGCTTCATGTCATGGCCGAACCCCCTTCTCATGGCCATTTCATGATTTTTGTCTCTTTTCTTGTTTTCAATCTATCCCACCTTGTCCACGTGAGCATCCCTTGACTTATTCTTGCATGAACCATAACTTTTCCTTATTTCTTCATGCCAAACCGAACCCTCCTCTTTCATAACCAAATTTTGGTTCTTTCACCATCTCAATTTTCCATGCTTTCTCTTTTTCTTTATACTCTATTAATCATTTCTCATCATGCTCATGCAATTTCCAGCTAAGATTTCATGCTTTTTCACATCTATATCAAGATCTAAATTTGTTCTAATTCCATATTCTAATAGAGTTTAACTAAAAACAATTCTATAATCATGTTTATTATGTTATAAAACATAGAAATATACCATGAAACATCAAGAAAACCATGAGAATTCAATTTGCTTACCTCGACCGAATGATCTCTCTCAAAGCAGAATGTGTTCTGCCTCAAGTCAGCCTCTTTGCTTTTTTCTTAATTGGTTTTAAGGTAGAAGGGAAGGCCTATGGAGAAGCTTAGATGATTAACTATCAAGGGGATGAAGTGTTGCTAAGGATTTCATGGAAGAAATGGGAGAAAACCGATCACACATGCAGCAAATAGAATGCATCATGGAGAGCAGGAGAGACCGGTGAGAAATGATAAAACTTTGCTGAGTTTTACTTCAATTTAATCTTCCATTTATTCATGCTAGCCAATAGGAAGTTGCCATCTTTCTTACTTATCCATTTTCTCATCATTTTATGTCTTACATAGCATTTAATTGTGAAGAAAAACTGCAGCAAAAGGAACGGTTATGGAGAAGTTTGCTGCACATTTTTGCTAACTAATTTTCCTTTCTTGTTGTATACTTTAACCAATAAAATTTAGCCATATGTCCAAATAAGATATTTCTCTTGCCCTTTCTCTTCTTTTTCCTTTCATCATATTCTTTTCTTTAATTATTTACAGCCAAGTAATAACAAGACTGCAGCAATGGTGAGTGGCGTAAAAGCCATCAAGCTGATCGGTTTGACCATCTTTCTTCTTCTTCTTGTAAGCTTCATCCAATAAAATTTCTTCACATGTTAATTCATTAACTCTTCTTCCTTTTATGTTACTTATTTGGCATTTTATTCTATAAATTTCTAGTCAAAATCCTTTAAAAATTTCAGCTGAAAATCGGTACTAAGGCAGCAACAAGTGACGTGCTATCCTATTTCTCTTTGGCTGCACGTTTTCTTAATCCATTTTGCCTCTTTTGAGGCCTAATTCAGCCAATAAACTTCCAGCCAATGTCCTATTAATAATATTTTCTTTATCTCTTATTATTTATCAGATTTTACACCACAATTTGCATCACAAACACTGTTGTCCAGCCGTGTATCACAATGGAAAGAAAACTAAAGTGCAGTCCAAATTTCCATACGGTTTTGGACTTTGTTTTCTTGTCTCTTTTATATATTCCTCCAGTCTAAATAAATCACATGTATAATAAATAATTTCTTTCTCTTATAATTGTATTTATTGGTATTTTATGTCATGAAACAATCACTTTCATTCTAAATTTTTCTGATTTCATTTCCTTCCTTCACTCCATGCCATACTTTCTATTCATCTATCAATATTTGTTTCAAATCTTATACACCATACTATAATTTATAAATCCAATAATTCCAGTTTGAGAGTGGAAATTCATTCAATCTTTATTTAATTCCACTACCAATTACTTACAAAGTATAGTTTACAGTATTATAAAATCGGGTTTCACATGAGAAGACATGAAACTATGGAAGAGAAGAAACATTGTTGGAATAATTCCCATATAGATTAATTATGGGCTTAATATTGAGCATGAATAAAGATTAATTATAAATTAGAATTTAAAATAACAAGTAAAAGTTAATAACGAATGTTTGACTAAAGCATAATGCATGGGATTTCCATATGGAATTTCATAGATCATATTTAAGAATAAATTATAAAGGCTAATAAGGTTCTTAGTGAAATTAAATTGGCAAAAAAGATTATAAATTTAAAAATACCCATATTATAGCAATTAATAGGACATTAAATAAATGAATTGTTGAAAGTAATAAAGTATAAGATAATGAATTTGGGAGTAATAAAATTATTGGCAAAAATTGGATTGGAAGAAGAATGTAATTTAATTGTAATTAATTGTTGAAATTATGGGATTTTAAATATAAATCGGAAGTAATTGTGAAATGGAATTTAAAGAAAGAATGGAATTCAATTGAAATTATGTTTTGATAATTGGTGGGAAATAAATTAAGTTAAATTAATTGTTAAAATCCATAAAAAGAAAAGATAGAAATTTCTGGAACAATTATTATAGTTGGGATATGAAATTTTAAATATATTTAGAATTACTGTGCAGTGATAAATTCGGGAAATAAGACACGTAGAGGTGTTATCAGATTTTTATATTATGCAGAATAGAGGTAAGGAATATGTATAAAAGTTACATAGGAAACATTTTATTGGCAACACAAATTTTCGAAATCAAATCATAACTGATTCACAACCAATTCTCCTAAACAAGAAAATAGAAATTTATTTTACCTTCATACAAGTTTAAATATAATTTTATTCACACGAAATATATTATTATTATTATTATATGAAATATTTATTCGAATTGCATTATATGAAATGATTTACATGAATAGAACTACAACAAACGATTAATATAAATTTTGTTACATGAAACGATTTATATGATTTGAATTACATGAAATGATTTACATGAATGAATTTTATGAAATTATCTACATGAATTGATTTATATGAAATGATTTTATGAAATTGATGTCTCCCTAATGATCGTGAATACGAGACAGTGATGATTTGGTTGGGAGACGTCCTAGACCTTCCCCTTTACATGATATGATTGTGGGAATTATGGTCAAACCCACGGGTTTACGCAGTGTGCACCTGACTAGTGCGATCTGTAAGTGATCGACGATGGCCATTCGTTACAGTGTTTCGTAGGATTGGCTAAGGAACATTCTGGCCTTCCTATATAGGTCCCTTATAGGATATAGTGTGTACATGAATCTCTAGAGATTTATTTTCTTCACAGATATGTGATATTGATCAGATTGATTGAATGATTTGGCTTATGAGAATAGTATATGATTTGACTGAAAAGTTATGATTTGAGTTTTAAAGTACACGTTTTCATGATATTTGTGCATATAACGTATTTTAATGACTTTACAAGAATTGTTTACTGCAATAAATTATTTTGTTTTACAGAAACATTTTGAAATAATGGTTTATATATTGATATCGATTTGAAGTTGCATTACATGCATTACCAAATGTTTCATACTGATTTGTTATTTCATGTCCAACTGTTTATTTCTTATAGTTGCTTTTAGGGACCGAAACACGACTGGTACTTCAAAGTACCTCCCATACTCTACCCGATTACCTAACTGACTATAGTATCCTTCCTGTACTGTCCTCTAGTAAACCGTTAGGTAATAAATATTTTTATTGCATTTTAATATTTACATGTAATATGCCTCTTTCATAATTAGTTTAAATAAATTATTTTTATTTAACTACATATAGTATATACTTTTATATATGTTTCTTACTGGGCTTTCCCCAAAGCTCACCCCTTACTCACTATCTCAAATAGCTCACCAGTGTACGTACCATCCGTTGCTATAGGATAATTGAAGAAAATTAATAGAAGTTTAAACTATTCAGTGGTTAGGTATATGTAGAATTTTACATTTATATTTAGACTAGTATATGCACAGCAGTAGTTGATAAATATTGGGATGTAAATAGTGTAATGACTGATTAAAGAATGTATATGTGATAATCGTAAATTTTTCATTTATTGGAAATTATTAATATTAAAAATTTGGTGAAATAAATAAATATAATATGAGATCAGAATACTAGTGAATATTCTGTGAATTGAGGAAGTGATGGATTGTGAAAATTTGAATGAAGGAAGATTACATTTTGAAATAAGAATAAGGTTGAAATTATGAAAAATAAGGAAAGGAGAAAATTTAATTTGGATAAATGGAAATCCAAATTAAATAAGAAAATAAGAAATGAATACGATATATATTTATATAATTATATATTATATAAATATATTTTTATACAAATACATATGTACTTAAATGATATATATAGTATATATTATTATACATTGGTATATATATGAATATATACTATTTCATAAATTTAAATAGTACATATGTATATTATATATATTTATATATACATATATACATATATAAGAAATGTAAATATTAATTTACATTAAAGTTTGAAAATATTTATATAAAGGTTATTTAAATTAAAAATATATAAATATACATATATATATACTACTAGATATATATTTTGTAATATACAATATATATATATTTATATATAATATATATTGTATTATATTATATATGAAATAATATATGTATAATACATAGTATATATTATATGTATAAAATATATTTTATAGTATATAGTATATAGTATATTATATACTAAATAAAGAAATAAAACAAAAATGGAAAAGGAAGAAATCGGGAGAGACCTGATTCTGTCTCCCTCGGTAAGGCCGACCACCATCAGCGAGGGAGAGAGACGGCGCCGGCAAGGAGAGGAGAAGATGCCGATGACCGGAAAAGGAAAAGAAATGAACAAAAGGAAAAATCGAGAAGGAAATTCCAGCGGAAGCCGAGAAGAAAAGAGGAAAATGGATCCGGCGGTGTCGGCCAAATTGGCCACCGCCACTGCCACCGAAGCTTAGCCGGAGTAAGAGGAAGAGGAAGGAGGCCACTGATGAGGCGGAGAACGGCGAAGGAGGAACGACGAAGAGGTGGAAGAGACCGAACCAAAACCGAGTCGATCCGTCGCCGTGCCGCCAATCCAGACCGAACGGAGGCCAGATCTAGCTTCGTCGTGGCGTCGACCAACTGAGGGGCCACCAAACTGCCAGAGAACCGGCAGTCATAGAAGAACCGGCGGGGAGGGGAGGTGACTGGTTTGGCTGGGAAAGGAAAAAGCGAAAAAGAACAAGAAAAGAAAAAGGAAAAAGAAAAAAAGAAAAGAATGAAAAGAAAGGAAGAAAAAGAAAAGAGAAAAAGAGAAAGAGAAAAAGAGGAATTTTCGGAATTTGGAAATTTTGGAAATTACGGGAAATCCCAAAAATTCAGAAAACCCGAAAAAAATCCGAGAAATTCGGTAAGAATTTTGAAAATTAATTCTGAGTATTTAATTTAAATAATTATGGAAAAATTCTAAATTTTAGAATTTAATTTCCAGAAACTTCCCTCAATGACCGAGCTGATGAAATAGGGCGAGGTGAACACGGGCGCGACGAACGAGGCGATCACGAACCCGAGATAGGTAAGGGAGACATGTGCCGCCTGTAAGGATATTCGGCCACATGTTTTAAATTATGCATTTAATTTATAAATGCAATTTATAATGATTGGTTTGAAATTTGTGGTGATTTATCGATTTAAAATTGTGGTGAAGTACCGGTTTAGAAAATATAAACTATATTTTCCGTGCAGGAGGCTAGCCAATTGGCAGCCAATATACTGCTGAAAATTTACCGAAAATTACCAAAAATTATCGAAAATCATAATAAATGATTTGGTTTCAAGAGAAACGATTTTCAAACACGAAAATCGAGAATTCAAGTATTTTTCATAAAACATGAATAAATGGAAGTTTGAATTTAAAATATTCATGTTTTCGACAATGGTAAAAAGGAAATCACCGAAAATTCACCTGGTAGGTGATAGTCACGTGAAACAAGATGAAAATGAAAAAGAGACTGAAGTGAATATTTTTATAAATATTCTTAAATATTCACTTAATTTAATATAAAACCTTTATGGTTTTAATTATGAAACAATTAATTATGAAAATTCCATAAAAGTTAATGTTAGCTTTAAATTGCCATATATATTTTGAAATGACAAAAACTTAAGTAAGCTTTAATGTTCTAATTCATATTGTAAATTTGCCTTATCACACATGATTTTCTCAATCCATTTTCAAGTGATCATATCAACATTAAGGCCATGATTTAATGATACATCCTTATTGGTCTTAATTTTTTATAAATGTTTTGAATATTTTAGAAAATCACTTAATGAATTTTTGGACAATGTTTTCATCAAAGAAAGTCAAGAAAAACTCTCACAAAAGTGCCAATACGTTTTGGGTTGAATTAGGATCACAGACCACATCATTTCTAACCCAAAAGTGCAGGAAAATCACATTCTGGAAGCATGGGATCGATCCCCTAAGGGAAGGGATCGATCCCTTTATGGCAGAATGCCCAGGAAGCCCAGAATGAAGAAAAGGATCGATCCCTTTGGTAAAAGGATCGATCCCTTTGTGCCAGAAAGCCCCCAACGGCTAGTTTCTGTGAGACATAACGGCTAGTTTCTGTTTTGGCTCCAACTAACGTCCACAAACCATCCAAGGGACTATAAATAGAGGCTTAGAAGCTAAAGAAAGGAAGTGGAACTACTCAATCAACTCCAATACTCATTTTCCTCAAATCCTCAAGCCTCAACAACAAATCAAGAGCTACAAAGTCTTCATCTTCCATCATTCTCATATTCTTTGTATAGAGTAGCACAAATCTTGTATAGGTTTATCCTTGTGCTTAAACATTGTAATCCCTTACCTATCTAGAGGCCTTTCTTTGATTACACAAGTTGTAAACACATTCATTCCTTGTAAAAAGGGGAGGTCTCTCTTTAGCCTTGAAAAGAGGGATTGTAATTACAAATTCAAGATAGTGGATTTGGAGAAAATCCTTGGGAGCGTCTCAAGGTAGAGGACGTAGGCAAGGTTGCCGAACCTCTATAAATCGATTGTGTAAATCTCTCTTTCCCTACTCTCTTTAATTAATTGCAATTATATTGTGTTTATTGCATTGAACTTGGATTGCATGCTTGCCTAGCCTAGAGAACTTAGAAATTATTAATATAGGCTAGAGAATTTAGAGAAACCGAAAAACGAGCTTATAGTTAGTTAAAAACCGATTCACCCCCCTCTCGGTATCGCCTATAGAGCCAACAATTAGTATCAAAGCTTGGGCTCGAGATTGAATTAGATTAACCTCTATCGAGCAAAACGATCTTAAATGGCTCACTTGAATGTAGGCACACCCATAGGAGAAGAGGGACAATCGTTAGTTAGACCTCCACTCTTCAATGGTGAAAATTATTCATATTGGAAAACTAGAATGATGTTTTTTGTGCAATCCAATGATTATGAAGTGTGGAGAATTATAGTGAATGGTCCTAGAATTCCCATGAAGAAAGTAGATGGAAAAGATGTCCCTAAGCTAGAGGATGAGTGGGACACAAATGACATGAGAGTGGCACAATTGAATGCCAAGGCTATGCACACTCTCTTTTGTGCATTAGGTCCTAATGAATATAATAGAGTCTCCCTATGTGAGAATGCCAAGCAAATATGGGACAAATTAGCCATCACACATGAAGGGACCAATCAAGTGAAAGAGACCAAAGTAGGAATGCTCACACATGATTATGAGCTATTTAGGATGAAAGAAAATGAGTCCATTAGTGAAATGTTCACTAGGTTTAATGATATAATTAATGGACTTAAGGCTCTAGGCAAGGCTTATTCTAATGTTGAAATGGTAAAGAAAATTTTGAATAGCTTGCCTAAATCATGGGAGGCAAAGGTAACCGCAATAGAAGAATCTAAGGATCCTAACACCTTGTCTCTAGATGAACTTATGGGCTCCTTACTTACATATGAAATGAAAATGAAAAGAAATGAAGAGCCTTCAAAGAAAGTAGGAGTAGCACTTAAGTCTTCCACTCATAAGGATGATAGTGATGAGAGTGGAAATGAGGAAGAAAAGGAAATGGCAATGTTTGCCAAAAGATTCAATAGGTTCATGAGAATGAACGAGAGAGAGCAAAATAAGAGACATCATAGGGGAGAATCAAGTAGAAGAGAAAAAGACTCCTTAGTATGTTATGAGTGCAATGAACCGGGTCATACTAAGATAGATTGCCCCTTACTTAGGAAAGAAAAGGATAGGAAACCTAGGAAGAAAGCATTTGTGGCTGCATGGAGCGATAGTGATAGCTCCGATGAGGAAAATGTAGATGAAGAGGTAGCCTACTCATGCTTTATGGCTATTAGTGATGATGAGGCTAGTAGTAGTTCTAGTGAAGATAATGATTATACCTTTAGTGAACTACAAAATGCCTTTAATGATTTAGCAAATGAATTTCAATGCATGAACTCCAAATATAAGAAAATCATTGCTAAATTAAAAATAGAAAATGAAGCCTTGATAAATTCTAAGCTAGAATTTGAAAAGAAATTAGAAGAGGCTAACTTAGAAATAAATGAGTTGAATAAAAAGAACTTAAATTTGCATAACTCATTCTCTAGGTTTTATATGGGTCAACAAAAGCTAGATCACATATTAGAGACCCAAAGAGCTTTCTTTGACAAAGATGGGTTAGATTATAATGCAAATCAAAAAGAAACTCATCTTAGGAATTTCTTAGTGAGCAAAAATACTATGCATGATTTATCTCTTACATGCTCACTATGCAATAGAATAGGACACTTTTCACAAGCATGCACATATAGAAAAACTACCTTTAGAGGAAAAGTGGTTAGGAAGATGTGGATGCCAAAGCATGTTATAAATGATGATTTGTGCTTCAAATGGATCCCAAAAGGATCAAAAATTATTTGCACTAACTTTCAAGGACCCAAGAAAATTTGGGTACCAAAGCATGCTTGAATTTGTTTGTTGTAGGAGTGTTAGAGCATAGGAATGCAATGAAACAATGGAGATTAAATGCTCAACACATCCTCATGGAGTTTGCTTGTGCCAATGAGAAAAAGGAAGAGCTTGGAAATCCATCTTTAGCAAGGTGACAACAATCTCTCAAAGAATGGCTAATGGTGGATCCAACACATCATGGCAAGCACTCTCAAGCAAAGAAGTATTGTGAGCTTAAATTCTCACTCCTTAAAATTTGTGTTACATTTAAATCGTTTATGCCTTGATGATATAGTTTGTTGATGATCTTTGATGTTTTGTGAGTTGAATGATTGAACAAAAGGCATGATAAATGATTTTTGAATACTTAATAAATAGTTCTTGATGCATTGAATGAAGAGCATGTTTAATGATTTTGAAATGATTTTTGGTTTTCTGCATCTTGAGCAAGTTTGATATGTGTAGATAATATATTTAGCTGCTCAAAAGTTGTCAAATATGTCATATATGCAAAATTCCATGTCATGAGCCTTAATGATTCTAATACGTTTTGAGTTGAATTAGGATCAAAGACCATATCATTTCTAACCCAAAAGTGCAGGAAAATCACAGTCTGGAAGCATGGGATCGATCCCCTAAGGGAAGGGATTGATCCCTTTATGGCAGAATGCCCAGGAAGCCCAGAATGAAGAAAAGGATCGATCCCTTTGGTAAAAAGATCGATCCCTTTGTGCCAGAAAGCCCCCAACGGCTAGTTTCTATGAGACATAACGACTAGTTTCTGTTTTGGCTCCAACCAACGTCCACAAACCATCCAAGGGACTATAAATAGAGGCTTAGAAGCTAAAGAAAGGAAGTGGAACTACTCAATCAACTCCAATACTCATTTTCCTCAAATCCTCAAGCCTCAACAACAAATCAAGAGCTACAAAGTCTTCATCTTCCATCATTCTCATATTCTTTGTATAGAGTAGCACAAATCTTGTATAGGTTTATCCTTGTGCTTAAACATTGTAATCCCTTGCCTATCTAGAGGCCTTTCTTTGATTACACAAGTTGTAAACACATTCATTCCTTGTAAAAAGGGGAGGTCTCTCTTTAGCCTTAGAAAAAGAGGGAGGTTACTCTTTAACCTAAGAAAAAGAGGGAGGTTTCTCTTGAGCCAAGAAAAAGAGAGAGGTTACTCTTGAGCCTTGAAAAGAGGGATTGTAATCACAAATTCAAGATAGTGGATTTGGAGAAAATCCTTGGGAGCGTCTCAAGGTAGAGGACGTAGGCAAGGTTGCCGAACCTCTATAAATCGATTGTGTAAATCTCTCTTTCCTACTCTCTTTAATTAATTGCAATTATATTGTGTTTATTGCATTGAACTTGGATTGCATGCTTGCCTAGCCTAAAGAACTTAGAAATTATTAATATAGGCTAGAGAATTTAGAGAAACCGAAAAACGAGCTTATAGTTAGTTAAAAACCGATTCACCCCCCCTCTCGGTATCGCCTATAGAGCCAACAGTTAAGAAATGATGAAAAATTCTGATTTCTAGACTAGAGGTCTTTACACGTGTTTCAGAAGAAAACATGGTTAAGGGATTTTGAATTTGGAAAATAAATATTTTATTTTTACATAAATTATGAAAATATTTGATTTGAATCCCGATTTCTTTGAAAACCACGTTTTGAATAGAAAGCACGGAAAAACATGAATAAATGTTTTACGGTGGAAAAAGGACAGTTTTGCCCTTATATATTTTACAGCAATGATTTTATACACTACTTCCATCGTATGCAAAATATGAATTGTGCCTTTTTGAATTAATTTTCAAGATGTGATTTATTTTATAAATTTCATAAAGGCAATGATTTATACATGTGAGCCTTATGGATAGTTGTGAAATGTTTTACACTGCCGTGTTTGAAATCCATAAAGGCTATGGTACGGTTTTATACTGTTTTGAGACTTAGGCTCCGAGCTTCATGCATCACACATACTGTTACTGTCACATGGCTGATTGACCTGTTAGTCATCAGCGTCCCGGATTGTCACCTAGCAAGTGTACACCGAGGACATATTATAGATCATGGCCATAGATCTCATTACTGTTACTGTGTCCCTAAAGGATGAGATAACATGATTTAATTATAGGGTGATGCCTAGTCTCACTTACTGTTTACTGTTTACTGAAAGGATTTACGGAATCTTATTTACTATACTATACTATTTACTATACTGAATTACTGTACTGTTTAATGTTTACTGATGAAAAACCGTAGCAAAACACTGTGTTTACAAAACTGTACTGTATACTGAAATGGTAGCCACTGATTACTATTTTACTAAACTGAAAGCTACCATTTACTGTTTACTGAACTGAAAGCTATCGTATACTATTTACTGAATTGGTACCTACTGTTTACTGTTTACTGTTTACTGACTAAACCGTATCGAGATACTGAATATACTGTTTTACTGAACTATACGATACTGTTACTGATTTGAAAAGAGAAATAAATGTTTATTCTAAAGGAATAACATAAGAATTATTTTTAAGATAGAAAAAATCGAAGAAGTGTTTATCCAATGATTGGATATTTACAAATCACTGTACTGTCACATGTTTTTATTGTATTGAAGAGAAGAGATGTAAATCACTGTTTTACTACTAAACTGTCACGTGTTTTAAAGTATACCGAAGTGAAAAGAAATGAGTGGTTTACTCCGTGAAAAATGAAAATCATATCGTTTTGAAAAAAATGGATTTAGTACTCTCTACATTTGCTTCTAGGTTCCGGAACAAGTCAGGTATTTTAAAATACCTGCCTTACTCTATCTGGATCCCTAGTCGACTGTAGTATCCTTCCTACATGTGAGCCTAGAGCTAGCTAAGAAGATTTTAAAGAAAGTGAAAAAGTTTTTCAGCATATAGTTTACTGAATGTCAAGTGTGACATATAACTCTCTTACTGAGCCGTGGTTTGCTCACTCCCCAATTTTAACATTTCAGGTTTTGATGATTGTAAGATCAGTTGATTGTGGATCACGGCTATACACAAAGGACGATGTGACAGACCGATGATTTATATTAGGTACGATCATTTATTTTCGGTATTTAGATATGTCTACAGTACTACTTGTCTAATTAATTAAGATAGGAGATGTGTATAATATAAACAATGTTATGTAAAATTGTTTAACATTAAATACAAGTGAAGTATCACAGACAGCCTAACCGGATAAGTTGTGTAAAATAAGGTGAAAAATATGGTAATGGGTCGTTATAGATTAAATGGTATTAGAGCATGGTTGGCTTGATGTCTATTGATACTTTTGGAAAGAAATGTGTTAATAAATGTTAAACATTCCCGATAGTACTGTCGTCTGAATACATAGAGAAAATAAATGATTGTAGATTAAGTAAGATAATCTAAAGGGAGTGAGACTTTGTGAATTGATGATGTTAAAGAGAAAAAAGAGGCTCAGAAATTACCAAAAACATGGTGATCTTAGAATCTAAATGAATGCATGTTCGATAAGGAATCGAAAAGACTCGATGAGGGCCTCACCAGTACTTTTCGGTCCGGATCGAACTGAGACCTGAAAGTGATGATATAAATAGAGGGGAATGAAATATCATCATTAAACAGACTTTAAGATCACCGATTGAGGGTAATTTTAAAGAGAGAGAAAATTTTAGCCAAAAATGACCAAAATACCCCTGCCTCCAAAATTTTACAGGGAGTTAAACTAAACCAACAGAGGTTGGAATTGACTAATTTGACAGAGAAATTGATGATGTAAAGCTGAATTACAAGCAAAATAATCCAATTATAGATACTGCCAATAATAGTATGAGAAATGATACTATCAGCACATAGATAACGAGATCCTTGGTTTAAAAGTATACTGAGAAAAAGAAATAAATGTCGAAATAACGAAAATGCCCTTATGTTGGGCGATGTGCTGAATAGTGATAAAATCAAATCGATCTTGAATCCATTAATTGTAATGGAGTTATTGATGGCATAGAGAATGTCATATGAATATAACGATCCCTAGTACTGATTTCCACTTACACTTAGATTATTGAAGCGAATGGTAAGTGACCTAGTGAACGGGCTAGGCCTCATGATAAAACCTTAAGGGGTGACCTAGTGAACGGGCTGGGCATTCTCAAAAGGAATAGTACACATGTGTAAAGGCAGACGGCGGATGGGCCGAGGCCTTATATGATGCGATCCAATAAGAGTGTAGTGGAATGTTGCAAGATGATTGGCCCGGTTAATGATTGTAAGGGCCTAAATTACAAGTGTATCAACTCGGATAATTATTACGGGATCGTGAATATTATGAAAGTGAAATGAATACAGAAACTGATTGAGAAAGTAGATAGTACAAAAATTGATGAAATCCATAACAGTACGGTTGATTGAGGTTCTATACATTTATACTGTTTTGAGGTATTAAATGAATATTTAATTATAGAACCGGAGCATTTGAGATATGCCTTGCAATTTGATGTACTGTATGGAATACTGTGAATTGAATAGTAGGCATAAGAACAGTAAAGTGATAAAACAGAAGAAGATGACAGCTAACCTAAGTTCTTCAGGACCCTTGAGACAGAACAGTAATGGGCAACCCAATGATGGGCGACCCGTAATGGATCATGTATTGTGAGATGCGAGCGAACTATGTTATCGCCGACTCACTAGTAAGGGTAAACTTGGGGTGAAAGGATCGCCTAGTGGATGCTCGTCGACGGCCAATACGAAATGGGCAGGACTCTTACAATTATTTTAATGGTGATATGAGTGTAAGGAACTAGGTACGTACGGGTACCAGGGTTCAAACCTCGTAGATAACATACTCAAGGGAATTAAACCTGAATTTATTAAATGAAATTGATTTTAAAGCAAATTACAGTGATAATAATTTGGTTAGTTGTAACATGTGTTGATAACTGTTGCACTTACTACAGGTTACTAGAATGAAATTCGTAATGCTGTAAAGTATGAGTAGACAATGAAATCAAGGTAAAGTATGTATCAAAATGATTTAAATAGAAATGTCTTTGCCTTGAGAATACACAGTGAAAAAATGACAGGACATGAGGAGGAAATGTCCAAGATGATAAAAAATGTGTGATTAAAGAAAGTATCGGATGTAATTCCCGATAAAATTTTCAGAGTTTTATAGATTGGAGAAAATCAAGATAACCTTGACTCTAATGGTTATGTGAAACCTAATTTTAAGCTTATATCAGAGAATTTAAAAGAATCTGAAAGCTTAAGAAATTCACTCTGGAAAAATGTGAGAATAATGAAATACACGTGTATAAGGTGTGATTGATGGAAATAAAGATAATGGAAAGTAGAGGATAATAAAGTTATCTGTATAAGTGTAAATGAGAGGAGCACAGATGACATTGAGATGTAGATGAATGAAAAGGAAGTATTAAATTCTACTTAATTCATAAAGTTCCTGTGAAGAAGAAGTGATCTACATGTGAAAATGGACGCTTTATGGATCTAATCAGAGATATGAGGAGTTTATAAGACTAGCCTCAGTAGAAAGCATCATTTGAGAAAAGTTTGAGACGGATGTTAGTAAGATGATGATGGGAACTCGACATGAACTGTACGGTGCCTATTGAGGTTTACAAGGTTAATGAAATACCTTGTGATAGATACATAAGCCTAATGATTGAGGCATTCATACAAGGATAAAGTGGCGAGATGCCGAAATAGTTAAAGACACAAATGGAATATGAGCAGCTTGGCTATATGATCTTACAGACTCTTAAAGACTATAATTTATAAGTTAAGATTGGCAACTAAGAGATGTGGCTAGACAGTGTCTCTCTCTGAGATGGAGAATCTCAAAATGAAAGGATGACAGTAAATTTGTCTATGATATAAAGATAATGATTGATATACGAAAGTAATGAGTCTAGCTAGAAACCATTGCCAGTCCATAGAAGAGTGATGGGACTAGCTGCTCTATATATGAGATCTAATTAAAGAAAGTAAAGTCGGTAAATGGATAAGTGGGAGGAAAAATATGGTATGAAAAAGGTTAAAAGATTTACAGTAAAGTACCATACCATTTGAGTAAACCGACTAAATTGATCAAAGTAAAGATATGGAAATGAAATAAAGAAGTGAGAGACATGATAAGTAGGGAACATAGAGTAGTTCCCGAAATTAAGACTAAAGGTGAATCTAGGCTGGTTATCACATGACAGTGGCGAGATGTAAGATCAAGCCAAACTCAATAGATGGAATTTAATGATGCTCAAAGGAGTAATATGAATGACATGTTTATGGCCAGTATATAAATGGAAAATGATTATACATATAACCACCTCGAAATGATAAAAACGGTGGAATTGTATAGATAATGTGGTGAGTAAATGAATAATTTAAGAATTCAATTGTAGAATCTAAATTATGAAAAGACTATACTACATGAAGAGAACAAGATTGCCTCATGAATTATGACTGTAAGAGATGATAAATAGTAAAGTCTGTAAGTGAGATGCAGCCTTAATAATATGAATACTGTGGATAATAAAGAGTCCAAAAGAGAAATGATGATATGGAAGTGATTAAAGATTGATGATCTAAATATGATCAATTTCCATTATCGGAATCCTAGATTCTCCAATGCCATGGTTGAAATATGAGTGTGAAATGGTGTAAATGTATATGTACAGTTCCAGTGAGCATTACACGTGATGAGAGTCTCTGAGTTAACATATGCTTAATGAGAAATAGCAAAAGGCATTGAGATCCCAAATGCACTGACAGCACCGCTCCGTATTGATGTAAATATCTTAGCGTGGTATTGAGACGCTTGAAGATATATTGAGAGAGTGTGTGCACGAGATGTGAAAGCTATTGGGACAATTACATACAATTGATTGACATGTGTACATGATAGTACCAAATTTTATAGACTTGGCACTAAGTGAGAAAAATGGATGATGAACAGTGTAGATCAGCTGTGATATGAAAAAAAAATACTGTGCATGGACTCTTATGGAAAAGAGTGGAAATGAATAACTCCCGATTTGATAAATGAACTTACGGGAGTATAGACATATATGATGAAAGACAGCATGTAGTGGTCTAAAGTACTCGATGTTGAAAGTGTATTGGCAGTATTACTTGGAGGATGACCTAGAGGTCAGAAGTCATAAGTATACGACATGTACCACCTTTGGACTTAAGTTAAATTCGGAGGACCGAATTTCTTAAGGTGGGGAGAATGTGATAACCGTAAATTTTCCATTTATTGAAAATTATTAATATTGGAAATTTGGTGAAATAAATAAATATAATATGAGATCAGAATACTAGTGAATATTCTGTGAATTGAGGAAGTGACGGATTGTGAAAATTTGAATGAAGGAAGATTATATTTGGAAATAAGAATAAGGTTGAAATTATGGAAAATAAGGAAAGGATGAAATTTAATTTGGATAAATGGAAATCCAAATTAAATAAAAAAATAAGAAATGAATACGATATATATTTATATAATTATATATTATATAAATATATTTTTATACAAATACATATGTACTTAAATGATATATAGTATTTATTATTATACATTGGTATATATATGAATATATACTATTTCATAAATTTAAATAGTACATATGTATATTTTATGTATATATAAATATATACATATATAAGAAATGTAAATATTAATTTACATTAAAGTTTGAAAATATTTATATAAAGGTTATTTAAATTAAAAATATAAAAATATATATATATATACTACTAGATATATATTTTGTAATATACAATATATATTTTATATATAATATATATTGTACTATATTATATTTGAAATAATATATGTATAATATATAGTATATATTATATGTATAAAATATATTTTATAGTATATAGTATATAGTATATTATATACTAAATAAAGAAATAAAACAAAAATGGAAAAGGAAGAAATCGGGAGAGACCCAATTCTGTCTCCCCTGGTGAGGCCGACCACTGTCGGCGAGGGAGAGAGAGGAAGAGACGGTACCGGCGAGGAGAGGAGAAAACGCCGGTCACCAGAAGAGGAAAAGAAACAAACGGAAGGAAAAATCGAGAAGGAAATTACGGCGGAAGCCGAGAAGAAAAGAGGAAAATGGATGTGGCGGTGCCGGCCAAATTGGCCACCGCCACTGCCACCGAAGCTTCACCGGAGGAAGAGGAAGAGGTAGGAGGCCACTGATAAGGTGGAGAATAGCGGAGGAGGAATGGCGAAGAGGTGGAAGATACCGAACCAAAACGAGTCGATCCGCCGCCATGCCGTCGATCCAAACTGAATGGAGGCTAGATCCATCTTCGCAGTGGCATCGACCAGCTGAGGGGCCACCGAACCGCCGGAGAACCGACCATTGGAGAAGAACCGGCGGTGTGTGATAACCGTAAATTTTCCAATTATTGGAAATTATAAATATTGGAAATAAATAAAATTATGAGAACGGGATATTGGTGAAAATCCCGAGAATCGAGAAAGGAATGGATGGTGGAAATTCCGAGGATTGAGGAAGTGATGAAATTGGAAATTTAAGTGAAGGAAATTTAAATCGGAAAAATAAGATTGGAATTATGGAAAATAATGAAAGAAGGAAATTTAATTTGGATAATGGAAATCCAAATTTAATAAGAAAATGAGAAGAAAATATATATATTGTACATACAATATATATTGTATTATTTCATTTATATAAATATATATATGTTATGCAATTTAAATTCAACATATATATATATACTAAATATGTATTTTGTTAATACATGAAATATATATACACATTTATATATATATATATATATAATATCTATAGTGCTATAATATATATAATAATATTATTATATGTATTTTGTATATATATAATATATATGTGTGTGTATATAATTAAATGAAATAAAAAAAAAAAAGGAAACAGAAAGGAAAATAGGAGGAGGAATCGGGGAAGGATCCCGACCCTCCCAGCCAGACCCGTCGGTGGCGGAGCTGCCACCGCCGACGAGGGAAAAGAGAGAGGAAGGGAGAGACGATGTCGCCGGCGAAGAAAGGAAGGAAAGAGGACGACCGGCGAAGGAAAATCGAAACGGAAACAGAGGCAAAAACCCGGCGGAAGCGAGAAGGAGAAGAGAAGAAAAGTGGCGGTGCCGGCCAAACCGGTTGCTGCCACTACCACCGAAGCTTCGCCGAAGGGAGAGGAAGACGATGGAGGCCACGGTTCAGGCGGAGAACGGCGGAGGAAGGCCGACGGAGGAGGAGAAGGAACCGAACCAAAACCGAGTAGATCCGCCGCCGTGCCATCGATTCGTGACGAACGGAGGCCAGATCCGGCTTCACCGTGGTGCCGGCCAGCTGCTGAGCCCCTGAGCCGCCGGAGAACCGGCCACCGGAGGAGAACCGGCAGTGAAGGAGGCAGACCGGTCCGGCGGGAAAAGGAAAGAAAAAGAAAGAAGAAAAAGAAGAAAGAAAAAGGAAAAAAAAAGGAATTCCGGGAATTTGGAGAATTCCCGAGAATTTGAAAATTACGGGAATCGGTAAGAAATCCCGAAAAGTATTGAATTATTTAAATAATTTATTTATTTAAATAATTATGGAAAAATTCTAAATTTTAGAATTTAATTTCCAGAAAATATCCTCGACGACCGAGCCGATGGAATCGGGCGAGGTGAACACGGGCGCGACCTTCGAGAGGTAGTCGCCGACCCGAAACAGGTAAGGGAGACATGTGCCGCCTGTAAGGATATTCGGCCACATGTTTTAAATTATGCATTTAATTTATAAATGCAATTTATAATGATTAATTTTGGAAATTGTGGTGATTTATTGGTTTCAAATTGTGGTGAAATACCAATTGAAAAGTATAAACTGTATTTTCTGTGCAGAAGGCTAGCCAAATCGGCAGCCGATATACTGTCGAAAAATTATCAAATAATTATTGAAATTTACCGAAAATCACCGAAAACCAAAATAAATGATTTGATTTCACGTGAAATGATTTTCAAGTACGAAAATCGAGAAATTAAGTAAATTTCATAAAACATGAATATAACGATAGTTGATTTTTAAAATATTCATGTTTTCGAGAATGGTAAAAAAAGGAAATCACCGAAAATTTACCCTGTAGGTGATATTTCACGTGAAACGAGATGGAAATGAAAAAGAGACTGAAGTGAATATTTTATAAATATTCTTAAATATTCACTTGATTTCATATAAAACCTTTATGGTTTTAATTATGGAAATAATTAATTATGAAAATTCCATAAAGGTTAAGAAATGAAGAAAAACTATGATTTCGAGACTAGAGGTCTCTACACGTGTTTTTAAAAGAAAACATGGTGATGGGAATTTAAAGTTAGAAAATAAATAATTTATTTTCATAAATTATAAAAATGATTTGTTTGAAATTCCGATAATTATAAAACCATGTTTTCGATTGAATGCACGGAAAAGTGTGCATATGTGTTTTACGGTGGAAAAAGGACAGTTTTGCCCTTCTATATTTTCAGTAATGATTTATAAACTGTTTTCACCGTATGGAAAATATGATTTATACCTTTATGAAGTATTTTGAGAAATGTTATTTTAATTTAATTATTTCATAAAGGTGATGATTTATTACATGTGAGCCTTATGGATATTTGTGAAATGTTTTAATTTACTGTATTTAAAATCCATAAAGGCTATGGTACGGTTACACTATTTTGAGACTTAGGCCCCGAGCTTCATGCATCACATATACTGTTACTGTCACGTGGCTGATTGACCAGCTAGTCATCAGCGTCCCGGATTGTCGCCTAGCAAGCGTACACCGAGGACATTATAGATCATGGCCATAGATCTCATTACTGTTACTGTGTCCCTTAGTGGACGATGATAGCATGATTTACTTGTAGGGTGTTGCCTAGTCTCACTTACTGCTTACTGTTTACTGTTTACTGATTTCTGAAAGGATTTACGATATCCTATTTACTGTACTATACTGTTTACTGTTTATTGATGAAAGACCGTACCAAAACATTGTGTTACGGAACTGTACTATTTATTGAAATGGTAGCCATTGATTACTATTTTACTGAACTGAAAGCTACCATTTACTGTTTACTGAACTGAAAGCTACCTTATACTGATTTCTGAATTGGTAGCTACTATTTACTGTCTACTGATTGAACCGTATCGAGTTACTGTTTTACTGAATATACTGTTTTACTGAGCTGTACGATACGGTTACTGATGTGAAATGAGAAATAAATGTTTATTCTAAAAGAATAATATAAGAATTATTTCTAAGATAGAAATAATCGAAGAAGTAATTATCCAATGATTGGATATTTACAAATCACTGTATTATACTGTTTTTACTGTACCGAAGAGAAGAGAAGTAAACCACTATTTTTACTACTGAACTGTTATGTGTTTTAAAGTATATTGAAGTGAAAAGAAATAAGTGGTTTACTTTGTGGAAAAGCGAAAATTATATCGTTTTGAAAACAACGGAATTGATATTCTCTACAGTTGCTTCTAGGTTCCGGAACAAGTATGGTATTCTAAAATACCTATCTTATTCTATCTGGATCCCTAGCCGACTGTAGTATCCTTCCTACATGTGAGCCTAGAGCCAGTTAGGAAGATTTTAAAGAAAATGAAAAAAATTTATTTTCAGCATATAGATAGTTGAATATCAAGTGTGACATATAACTCTCTTACTGAGCCGTGGTTTGCTCACCCCTTAATTTTAACATTTCAGGTTTTGATGGTGGTGAGATCCAATATTTGTGGATTACGGCTGCACATAATGGACAATGTGACAGACCGACTGATTTATATGAGGTACGATCATTTATTTTCTGTATTTAGACATGTATGCAGTACTACTTGCTTATTAAGTAAGATAGGGGATGTATATAATATAAATAATATTTTATGAAATTGTTTAACATAAGAAATAAAGTGAAGTATCACAGACAGCCCAACCGGATAAATTGTGTAAAATAAGAAGAAAAATGTGGTAACGGGTCGTTACAGATTTAATGGTATCAGAGCATGGTTGGCCTGATGTCTGTGAATACTTTTGGATGGAAAAGTATTAAACATCCCCGGTAGTACTGTATCGTCTGAATACATAGAGAAAATAAATGATTGTAATTTGAGTAAAATAATTTAAAGGGAGTGAGAAAGTATAAATTGAGAATGATAAAGAGATAATAGGCTCAGAAATTACCAGAAAATTGGTGATTCTTATAATCTAAATGAAGGCCTATTCGGTAAGGAATCGAAAGGACTCGGTGAAGGGCCCCACCAGTACTTTTCGGTCCGGATCGAACTGAGACCTGAAAGTGATGATATAAAGGAGGAGAATGCAATATCATCATTAAATAGACTTTAAGATCATCGATTGAGGGTAATTTGAAGAGAGAGAAAATTTTTGGCCAAAAATGACCAAAATACCCCTGACTCTAAAATATTATCGGGAGTCAGAATAGACCAACAGAGGTTGGAATTGATTGAATTGACAGAGAAATTAATGATATAAAGCTGAATTACAAGTAAAATAATCCAATTATGGATTTTAGTGGACTTCTCTGTCGAAATCGAAGGAAATCTAAATTGCTGATATAAGTTTCAGAAAAGATACTATCAGCACATAGATGATCAGATCATTGATTTAAATGTATATTGAGGAGAAAGAAAGAAATGTCAAAATGACGAAAATGCCCCTGTGTTGGGCGATGATCTGAATAGTGATAAAATCACTTTGATTTTGAATCCATTGATAGTAATGGAATTATTAATGGCATAGAGGATGTCATATGAATATAACGATCCCTATTACTGATTCCACTGACACTTAGAATACGGACGCGAATGGTGAGTGACCTAGTGAACGGGCTGGGCCTCACGATAGATCCTTGAGGGGTGACCCAGTGAAAGGGCTGGGCATTCTCAAAGAGGATAGTACAGATGTGTACAGGCGGACGGCGGACGGGCCGAGGCCTTATATGATGCGGTCCGATAAAAGTGTAGTGGAATGTCATCAAATGATTGGCCCGAATATTGATTGTAAGGGCCTGAATTAAGAGTGTATTGAACGGGATCGTTGAATATTATGAAAAGTGAAATAATTACATAATATGACTGAGAAAGTGATTAGAAAACAAAATTGATGAAATCCATAGCAGTACGGTTGATTGAGGTTCTATACATTTATACTGTTTATGAGGTATTAAATAAATATTTAATTATAGAACCGGACCAATTGAGATATGCATTGCAACTTGATGTACTGTATGGAGTACTGTAAATGAGTGAATAATGAAATCAAGGTAGAGTGTGTGTCAAAATGATTTGAATAGTAAATGTCTCTGCCTTGAGAATACACAGTGAAAATGATAGGGCATAAGGATGAGATGTCCGAAATGATAAGAGATGTGTGATTAAAGAAAGTATCGGATGTGATTCCTAATAAGATTTTCAGAGTTATATAGACTGGAGAAATCGAGCTAACATTGACTCGATTGTGAATATGGAATCTACTTACAAGCTTATATCGGAGAATATAGAAAGAATCCGAAAGGCTTAAGAAAATAACTCTGGAAAATGTGTGAATATGTATACTGTGAATAATAAAGAGTCCAAAAGAGATATGATGATATGGAAGTGATTAAAGACTGATGATCTAAATAGAATCACTTTCCATTATCAGTATTCTAGATTCTCTAGTGCCTCAGTCGAAGTATAAATGTTAAAGGATGTGAATGTGTATGTACAGTTCCAGTGAGCCTTACATACGATGGGAGTCTCTGAGATGCCATATGCTAATGAGAGAATAGCAAAAGGCTTTGAGATTCCAAGTGTACTGATAGCACCGCTCCATACTGATATATATATGAGCGTGAGATGTAAACGCTCCATGATACTGAGAGAGTGTGTGCATGAGATGTGAAAGCTACTGGGACACTTACATATAACTGACTGACATGTGTAATTGATAGTTTTAAACTATATCGACTTGGCACTAAGTGAGAAAAATGGATGATGAACAGCATAGATCAGCTGTGACATGAAAAAATACTGTGCATGGACTCTTATGTGAAAAGAGTGGAAATGAATAACTCTCGATTTGAGAAATAAACTCACGGGAGTATAAATATATGATGAAAGACAACATGTAGTGGTCTAAAGTATTTTTGATGTTGAAAGTATGCTGGCAGTAATTATGTAAAAGTTGACCTAGAGGTCAGAAGTCGTAAGTATACGGCATATACCACCTTTGGACTTAAGTTAAATTCGGAGGACCGAATTTCTTAAGGTGGGGAGAATGTGATAACCGTAAATTTTCCAATTATTGGAAATTATAAATATTGGAAATAAATAAAATTATGAGAACGGGATATTGGTGAAAATCCCGAGAATCGAGAAAGGAATGGATGGTGGAAATTCCGAGGATTGAGGAAGTGATGAAATTGGAAATTTAAGTGAAGGAAATTTAAATCGGAAAAATAAGATTGGAATTATGGAAAATAATGAAAGAAGGAAATTTAATTTGGATAATGGAAATCCAAATTTAATAAGAAAATGAGAAGAAAATATATATATTGTACATACAATATATATTGTATTATTTCATTTATATAAATATATATATGTTATGCAATTTAAATTCAACATATATATATATACTAAATATGTATTTTGTTAATACATGAAATATATATACACATTTATATATATATATATAATATCTATAGTGCTATAATATATATAATAATATTATTATATGTATTTTGTATATATATAATATATATATGTGTGTGTATATAATTAAATGAAATAAAAAAAAAAAAAAGGAAACAGAAAGGAAAATAGGAGGAGGAATCGGGGAAGGATCCCGACCCTCCCAGCCAGACCCGTCGGTGGCGGAGCTGCCACCGCCGGCGAGGGAAAAGAGAGAGGAAGGGAGAGACGATGTCGCCGGCGAAGAAAGGAAGGAAAGAGGACGACCGGCGAAGGAAAATCGAAACGGAAACAGAGGCAAAAACCCGGCGGAAGCGAGAAGGAGAAGAGAAGAAAAGTGGCGGTGCCGGCCAAACCGGTTGCTGCCACTACCACCGAAGCTTCGCCGAAGGGAGAGGAAGACGATGGAGGCCACGGTTCAGGCGGAGAACGGCGGAGGAAGGCCGACGGAGGAGGAGAAGGAACCGAACCAAAACCGAGTAGATCCGCCGCCGTGCCATCGATTCGTGACGAACGGAGGCCAGATCCGGCTTCACCGTGGTGCCGGCCAGCTGCTGAGCCCCTGAGCCGCCGGAGAACCGGCCACCGGAGGAGAACCGGCAGTGAAGGAGGCAGACCGGTCCGGCGGGAAAAGGAAAGAAAAAGAAAGAAGAAAAAGAAGAAAGAAAAAGGAAAAAAAAAGGAATTCCGGGAATTTGGAGAATTCCCGAGAATTTGAAAATTACGGGAATCGGTAAGAAATCCCGAAAAGTATTGAATTATTTAAATAATTTATTTATTTAAATAATTATGGAAAAATTCTAAATTTTAGAATTTAATTTCCAGAAAATATCCTCGACGACCGAGCCGATGGAATCGGGCGAGGTGAACACGGGCGCGACCTTCGAGAGGTAGTCGCCGACCCGAAACAGGTAAGGGAGACATGTGCCGCCTGTAAGGATATTCGGCCACATGTTTTAAATTATGCATTTAATTTATAAATGCAATTTATAATGATTAATTTTGGAAATTGTGGTGATTTATTGGTTTCAAATTGTGGTGAAATACCAATTGAAAAGTATAAACTGTATTTTCTGTGCAGAAGGCTAGCCAAATCGGCAGCCGATATACTGTCGAAAAATTATCAAATAATTATTGAAATTTACCGAAAATCACCGAAAACCAAAATAAATGATTTGATTTCACGTGAAATGATTTTCAAGTACGAAAATCGAGAAATTAAGTAAATTTCATAAAACATGAATATAACGATAGTTGATTTTTAAAATATTCATGTTTTCGAGAATGGTAAAAAAAGGAAATCACCGAAAATTTACCCTGTAGGTGATATTTCACGTGAAACGAGATGGAAATGAAAAAGAGACTGAAGTGAATATTTTATAAATATTCTTAAATATTCACTTGATTTCATATAAAACCTTTATGGTTTTAATTATGGAAATAATTAATTATGAAAATTCCATAAAGGTTAAGAAATGAAGAAAAACTATGATTTCGAGACTAGAGGTCTCTACACGTGTTTTTAAAAGAAAACATGGTGATGGGAATTTAAAGTTAGAAAATAAATAATTTATTTTCATAAATTATAAAAATGATTTGTTTGAAATTCCGATAATTATAAAACCATGTTTTCGATTGAATGCACGGAAAAGTGTGCATATGTGTTTTACGGTGGAAAAAGGACAGTTTTGCCCTTCTATATTTTCAGTAATGATTTATAAACTGTTTTCACCGTATGGAAAATATGATTTATACCTTTATGAAGTATTTTGAGAAATGTTATTTTAATTTAATTATTTCATAAAGGTGATGATTTATTACATGTGAGCCTTATGGATATTTGTGAAATGTTTTAATTTACTGTATTTAAAATCCATAAAGGCTATGGTACGGTTACACTATTTTGAGACTTAGGCCCCGAGCTTCATGCATCACATATACTGTTACTGTCACGTGGCTGATTGACCAGCTAGTCATCAGCGTCCCGGATTGTCGCCTAGCAAGCGTACACCGAGGACATTATAGATCATGGCCATAGATCTCATTACTGTTACTGTGTCCCTTAGTGGACGATGATAGCATGATTTACTTGTAGGGTGTTGCCTAGTCTCACTTACTGCTTACTGTTTACTGTTTACTGATTTCTGAAAGGATTTACGATATCCTATTTACTGTACTATACTGTTTACTGTTTATTGATGAAAGACCGTACCAAAACATTGTGTTACTGAACTGTACTATTTATTGAAATGGTAGCCATTGATTACTATTTTACTGAACTGAAAGCTACCATTTACTGTTTACTGAACTGAAAGTTACCTTATACTGATTTCTGAATTGGTAGCTACTATTTACTGTCTACTGATTGAACCGTATCGAGTTACTGTTTTACTGAATATACTGTTTTACTGAGCTGTACGATACGGTTACTGATGTGAAATGAGAAATAAATGTTTATTCTAAAAGAATAATATAAGAATTATTTCTAAGATAGAAATAATCGAAGAAGTAATTATCCAATGATTGGATATTTACAAATCACTGTATTATACTGTTTTTACTGTACCGAAGAGAAGAGAAGTAAACCACTATTTTTACTACTGAACTGTTATGTGTTTTAAAGTATATTGAAGTGAAAAGAAATAAGTGGTTTACTTTGTGGAAAAGCGAAAATTATATCGTTTTGAAAACAACGGAATTGATATTCTCTACAGTTGCTTCTAGGTTCCGGAACAAGTATGGTATTCTAAAATACCTATCTTATTCTATCTGGATCCCTAGCCGACTGTAGTATCCTTCCTACATGTGAGCCTAGAGCCAGTTAGGAAGATTTTAAAGAAAATGAAAAAAATTTATTTTCAGCATATAGATAGTTGAATATCAAGTGTGACATATAACTCTCTTACTGAGCCGTGGTTTGCTCACCCCTTAATTTTAACATTTCAGGTTTTGATGGTGGTGAGATCCAATATTTGTGGATTACGGCTGCACATAATGGACAATGTGACAGACCGACTGATTTATATGAGGTACGATCATTTATTTTCTGTATTTAGACATGTATGCAGTACTACTTGCTTATTAAGTAAGATAGGGGATGTATATAATATAAATAATATTTTATGAAATTGTTTAACATAAGAAATAAAGTGAAGTATCACAGACAGCCCAACCGGATAAATTGTGTAAAATAAGAAGAAAAATGTGGTAACGGGTCGTTACACGGTGAGGGGAGGTGACCGATTCAGCTAGGAAAGGAAAAAGGGAAAAGAAAAAGAAAAAGAAAAGAAAAAGGAAAAAGAAAAAGAAAAGAAAGGAAAAAGAAAGAAAAGAAAGAAAGAAAAAGAAAAGAGAAAAAGAGAAAGAGAAAAGAGAAAAAGAGAAAGAGAAAAAGAGGAATTTTCAGAATTTGAAAATTTTGGAAATTATGGGAAATCCCGAAAATTAGAAAAACCTGAAAAAAATCCGAGAAATTCGGTAAGAATTTCGAAAATTAATTCTAAGTATTTAATTTAAATAATTATGGAAAAATTATAAATTTTAGAATTTAATTTCCAGAAAATTCCCTCGATGACCGAGCCGATGAAATCGGGCGAGGTGAACACGGGCGTGACGAACGAGGCGATCGCTGACCTGAGACAAGTAAGGGAGACATGTGCCGCCTATAAGGATATTCGGCCACATGTTTTAAATTATGCATTTAATTTATAAATGCAATTTATAATGATTGGTTTGAAATTTGTGGTGATTTATCAGTTTAAAATTGTGGTGAAGTACCAGTTGAGAAAATATAAACTGTATTTTTCGTGCACGAGGCTAGCCAATCGGCAGTAGATATACTTCGAAAATTTACCAAAAATTACCAAAAATTATCGAAAATCATAATAAATGATTTGATTTCAAGAGAAACGATTTTCAAACACGAAAATCGAGAAATTAAGTATTTTTCATAAAACATGAATAAATGGAAGTTTAAATTTAAAATATTCATGTTTTCGACAATGGTAAAAAAGAAATCATCGAAAATTCACCTAGTAGGTGATAGTTCACGTGAAACGAGATGAAAATGAAAAAGAGACTGAAGTGAATATTTTTATAAATATTCTTAAATATTCACTTAATTTAATATAAAACCTTTATGGTTTTAATTATGAAACAATTAATTATGAAAATTCCATAAAGGTCAAGAAATGATGAAAAATTCTGATTTCGAAACTAGAGGTCTCTACACGTGTTTTGGAAGAAAACATGGTTAAGGGATTTTGAATTTGGAAAATAAATATTTTATTTTTACATAAGTTATGAAAATATTTAATTTGAATCCCGATTTCTTTGAAAACCATGTTTTGAATAGAAAGCACGGAAAAACGTGCGTAAATGTTTTACGGTGATAAAAGGACAGTTTTACCCTTATATATTTTACAGTAATGATTTTATACACTGCTTCCACCGTATGCAAAATATGAATTGTGCCTTTATGAATTAATTTTCAAGATGTGATTTATTTTATAAATTTCATAAAGGTAATGATTTATACATGTGAGCCTTATGGATAATTGTGAAATGTTTTACACTACTGCGTTTAAAATCCATAAAGGCTATGGTATGGTTTTATACTGTTTTGAGACTTAGGCCCTGAGCTTCATGCATCACACATAGTGTTACTGTCACGTGGCTGATTGACCTGTTAGTCATCAGCGTCCCGAATTGTCACCTAGTAAGTGTACACTGAGGACATATTATAGATCATGGCAATAGATCTCATTACTGTTACTATGTCCTTAGTGGACGAGATAACATGATTTAATTGTAGGGTGATGCCTAGTCTCACTTACTGTTTACTGTTTACTGAAAGGATTTACGGAATCCTATTTACTGTACTGTACTGTTTATTGTACTGAGTTACTGTACTATTTACTGTTTACTGATGAACAAAAGTACCAAAACACTGTGTTTACGGAACTGTACTATATACTGAAATGGTAGCCACTGATTACTATTTTACTGAACTGAAAGCTACCATTTACTGTTTACTAAACCGAAAGCTACCGTATACTATTTACTGAATTGTTAGCTACTATTTACTGTTTACTGACTGAACCGTATCGAGATACTGAATATACTGTTTTACTAAAGTATACGATACGGTTATTGATTTGAAAAGAGAAATAAATGTTTATTCTAAAGGAATAACATAAGAATTATTTTTAAGATAGAAATAATCGAAGAAGTGTTTATCCAATGAGTGGATATTTACAAATAACTGTACTGTCACGTGTTTTTATTGTACTGAAGAGAAGACAAGTAAACCACTGTTCTACTACTAAACTGTCACGTGTTTTAAAGTATACTAAAGTGAGAAGAAATGAGTGGTTTACTCCGTGAAAAATGAAAATCATATCGTTTTGAAAAAAATGGATTTAGTACTCTCTACAGTTGCTTCTAGGTTCTGGAAAAAGTCAGGCATTTTAAAAAACCTGCCTTACTCTATCTGGATCCCTAGCCGACTGTAGTATCCTTCCTACATATGAGCCTAGAGCCAGCTAGGAAGATTTTAAAGAAAGTGAAAAAGTTTTTCAGCATATAGTTAACCGAATATCAAGTGTGACATATAACTCTCTTACTGAGTCGTGGTTTGCTCACTCCCCAATTTTAACATTTCAGGTTTTGATGATTGTGAGACCAGTTGATTGTGGATCATGGCTGTACACAAAGGACGATGTGACAGACCGACTGATTTATATGAGGTACGATCATTTATTTTTGGTATTTAGACATGTCTACAGTACAACTTGTCTAATTAATTAAGATAGGGAATGTGTATAATATAAACAATGTTATGTAAAATTGTTTAACATTAAGTACAAGTGAAGTATCACAGATAGCCCAACCGAATAAGTTGTGTAAAATAAGGTGAAAAATGTAGTAACGGGTCGTTACAGTATATGAATTTTGTAGATATTAATTACATTGAATTGTTATAAATAGAATCATAAATAATATGTTATAGATTTTATTCTGATTTTATATTTATTATTTATAGATTAATTATTTAATGGTATAAAGATATAATTGAAATGAAAATTGTATATTGAACTTACATCTACACTGAACATAAACCGACTGATACCAAATAATTGAATAAGAAATATAGCATCGAAATGGAAATTAGTTTGAAATTTTATAATTTCGGATGTTACAAAAGATATAGTACGTGCATGAATCTCTGAGAGATTTATTTTCTTTACAGAAATGTCATATTGATTAGACTGATTGAATGATTTGACTTACGAGAATAGTATATGATTTGACTGAAAAGTTATAATTTGAGTTTTAAAGTACACGTTTTCATGATATATGTGCGTATAACGTATTTTAATGACTTTACGAGAATTGTTTTACTGTACTAAATTGTTTTGTTTTACAGAAACATTTTGAAATTATGGTTTATATATTGATATCGATTTGAAGTTGCATTACATGCATTACCAAATGTTTCATACTGATTTGTTATTTCATGTCCAACTGTCTATTCCTCATAGTCGCTTTTAGGGACCGAAACATGATAGGTACTTCAAAGTACTCTACTCGATTACCTAGCCAACTATAGTATCCTTCCTATATTGTCCCCTAGTAAATTGTTAGGTAATAAATATTTTTATTGCATTTTAATATTTACATTTAATATGCCTCTTTCATAATTAGTTTAAATAAATTATTTTTATTTAACTACATATAGTATATATTTTATATATGCTTTTTACTAGGTTTTCCCCAAAGTTCACCCCCTTACTCACCATCCCAAATAGCTCACCAATGTACGTACCATCCGCTGCAATAGAATAATTGAAGAAAACTATTAGAACTTTAAAGTGCTCAATGGTCAGGTATATATATAATTTTACATTTATATTCAGACTAGTATATGAACATCAGCAATAGATAAATATTGGGATGTAAATAGTGTAATGACTAATTAAAGAATATATATGAATTTTCTAGATTGTAATTACATTGAATTGTTATAAATAGAATCATAAATAACATGTTATAGATTTTATTTTTATTTTATATTTATTATTTATGGATTAATTTATTTAGTTGTATAAAGATATAATTGAAATGAAAATTGTATATTGAACTTACATTGACACCGAATGCAAACCGACTAATACCGAATAATTGAACAAGAAATATAGTATCAAAACGAAAAAAGCTGGTTTGAAATTTAATAATTTTGGACGTTATAAAAGTGGTATCAGAGCAAGATTTACTTAATACGTGTCGGTGGAAGTAAGTTAAAATTGATTTACATCCAACACTGATGTGCATTGTCTAAATATAAATTGTGAAGAATGTTAGAAAATGGAAGGAAATGTTGATAAGTAAAGAGATATCGATGATTGATAGAAAGAACAAGAGTGATAAATATAGATAAAATGAGTATTGAATGATTGATAAAGTTTAATGGAGTTGGGTCTAGTTAAAATGATTTAAAGTGATTGGTGAGTTCTATTTAATTGGAGATAAGAAAGTGATCATAGTGGAGATGAATGATATAAATAAAAATGAGAATTGTTAGTAATACAAATATTATATGGAAATATTATGGAGATAAGTATTAGACTATCGAAAATGATTAATAAAATTATGGTTGATTGGAGACGATAGAATGATTGTGATGAATATAATAGGTATAGGAATTGAAGAGAACAGAAGGAAAATAACAGGATAATTAATGAATGGTATAGGCATCGTATATAAGATTGAGAATAATAGGAATAAATAAGATTGATATTGAAAGAATGAGAATGATTGATTGAAGTCTGTATTATTTGAGGATTACAGGATGATTGTATATGATATGAATCAATAAAGATAAGAACATTATTAATATATGGTGTAAATATTGTATAGAAATATGGATGAAAATAAGTGAAAAGATGGAGTGTTATGGATAAGAATCAAATCGATAAAATCTCAAGGCATTGAATGACCCGAGTATTTGTGTCGAATTTGGGGGACCAAATTCCTTAAAGGTGGGGAGGATGTGATAACTCCAATTTTCTCATATTCGATATAAGCTATAGAGTGTAGGAACTTAAAAGAAAATATTAATTGTTAAAATATTTAAATAAAGGGTCTGTTCGATAAGCTTCAGAGAGGTATTTGGTGTGGGCCCTACTAGGACTTTCTCTGTCCAAATCAAAGTGAGACCCTAAAATGATGATATTGGAGGTGAAATATGGATAAAACAAGAATCTGTACCTCAAAATCACCTTATTTGAGTATATTTTGAAAAGCGAGAAACAAATTCAAAAATGACGATCGTGTCTATACCCTGATGGAATTTTTCTTAATAACAGTCAAACCAAATTGACTTCGGACCTACAGACTGTTATAGGATAATCCTTGCGTAAAGAAGTTTCACGCGGATCCATCCCGTGAACTAAATAATGCGAAACTGTCAAAAATAACGTGAATGAAAATAAAAGTGTTCATTAATGGGTAGTTTCGTAATTTCACTACTCATGACCAGTCTAACTACCTTAAGAGTTAATAATTGACTATAATTGACCTAAATATATGAGAAATAAAAAAAATAAAATGTTAAATCTGAAATTAAAAATATTAAAATAATGTTAGGATATAAATGGAAATAATGATGTTGTACAAGGGTATTATGGTCATTTAGCGTGGGGGCTGGTCAAATGGTCAATGTTTGAGCAAAATTGACTTAATTAATTAAATTTAATTAAAAATAAAATTTAAAATCTAGGATTGAAAAATGAGAAAATATTTAGCTTGGTAAAAGTGTAAATTTTAAAAAAATAAAAGGGGAATTTTAATTTTTAACCATGTGGCAAATTATCATTGCATGAGATGTTAATAAAAGAAGCCAAATTCAGTCAATTTCTAGCCATTATCACCGACTTTCCCTCCCTTGTTTTGCTATTGGAACTGACCTCCCCTGTAGCCCATTCGTTTCTTCGTTTTCTTCACGCCAAGCCTTCCCCCACATTGTAGAACCTCATCCAATCATCACCAAATCAACTAGTGTTTTAAATAAAAATTATTTCTCACTTTATAAACTCCTTAAATCTGGAAATTGATGGCTTGATTTCAGTATTTGAGGGTTGAAAATTCTGCTGGCAGATTCGGTCAAGGTGAGGGGTTTTAGATGTTGATGTTTTGCTAATCTTAGCTATGGTTTTGCATCATCCTAAGCATGAGAATATGTTTAATACCTTGGATTGAAGCATAATTGAAGTATGAGATTAGAGGAGGTGTTCGGCCATGACAAGAAAGTAGAGGAATTGTTATGATTTTGAGGTATGTTTTGATAGGAATTAGTAGAAATGATGAAAGGAACTTAGTTTGAAACATGGTTGAATTTTAAATTTGTAAGACATGAAAGTGGCGTAAACATGGTACGAGATGAGTACCATTCGGCCATGCTAGACTAAAATGATGATGAATTTTTTTTTGTTGCATGAAAGATGTTTGATAAAAGTATTATGTGAGTAGATGATGTTCATAAAGATTGAATTAAACAAAGCAAGAAAACCACGAAGACATGGCAATTGGGAGCCAACGGGTTGGATGAAAAAATGAAGAGATGTTGTTGTAAATTTATTAAATAATGATTTTAAAATTTTTATAATAATGAATAATGATCAATTAAAAGGTTAAATTGGAGAGAAGATAAATTTAGAGTATAAGAAGACATGAAGCTTTGGAAGAGAAGAAACAATGTTGGAATAATTGCCATATAGATTAATTATTATCACAGCCCGTGACCCTGTTTTTTTCCTTATTCTATACATCTTGTATGGTTGGGTTGTCTATGATACTTTACTTTTCCTTTACATCTAAACAATTTCATATTAAATTATAATACGAATTACATCCCCTATCTTACTTCATAAGAAAGTAGTACTGTGAATATGTCTAAATATAGAAAATAAATTATCATACCTTATTAAATAAATCGACGTGTCGCATCGTCCCCAAATGCACAGTCGAAAATCCTTTTACTGCTAGACTCTCGGTCTTCGAAAACCTGAAATGTTAAAGTTAAGGGGTGAGCAAACCACGACTCAGTAAGGGAATTATATGCATACTTGATATTCAGCTTCCTATATGCTGAAAATCTTTTTCATTTTTCCTATGGGCTCTAGGCTTGCATGTAGGAAAGATACTACAGTCGGCTAGGGATCCGGATGGAGTAAGGTAAGTATTTTGAAATACCTATCTTGTCCCAGAACCTAGAAGCAATTGTAGAGAGTAATTTTTCATTCTTGTTTTGAAATCCAAATCCTTTCTTTTTTTTTTATTTCGTAACCTTTTCATATTCTTTCAAAATAATATTTTTATGAAATAATGCATTTAAATAAAATAACTAATATTCATATTTTCTTTGAAAAGAATATTAGTTAAATCATCTTCGTTTTCATTTAAAACTCATTTCATGTTTTACTGTACTATCATAATTAGTACAGTACTTTAAATAGCAAAATAAGCTATTTAAATCTTTTTCGTATAACATAGAAATCATTTAAATCTAATATTCAATTTAAAAGTAAAATAAGAATATTAGATTTACTTTCGTTCTTTTTACTTTTGAAAACATATTACATATTCATATTACATGTCATATGAAAATTATCTCATAGTACTAAAAACAGTACTAAAATAAGCATTTGTAAAATGTTGTAAATTATTTCATTTCACGTATCACATATCATGTAAAACATTTACATTTCACATATCACATATCGTGTAAAACATTTTTTTTATTTAAAACATATCATATATGGAGACTGAGGCACGTCCAACCTATCCGCTGGGTCGTTACTCATATCATGCTATAGACCCCGAAGGGTATAAAATCATCATGTCAGATCTATGGCCATAGTCTATAATTGTCCTCGACGGATCACTGATCAAGTGTCGGCCGGGACTACATATCACATATCACATATCACATATCAGCATGATAGGATGCCATCTAGTCTCAAAACCGTATTTTTCATCATCAATAAACCTTTATGGAATTTATAAAAATATATATAATTTCATAATTTAAAACCATAAAGGTTATAAAACCATTTAGTGAATATTTAAGAAATATACAAAAATATTCACTTTATTTCCTTTTATTTTTCATCTCGTATTACGTGTAATTTACATATCAAGAGAATTTTCAGTGATTTCATTATCACCATTCTCGAAAAACATGAATATTTTAAAATCACTTTCATTTTATTCATGTTTTTATGAAAATTTCATTTTCTCGATTTTCGTGGTTGAAAATCCTTTTTCGTATAATAAAATCATTATTATGATTTTCTGTAGTTTTCTAGAAATTTTCGATAATTTTTCGACAGTATAACGGCTGCCGATTGGCTAGCCTCCTGCACGGAAAATACAGTTTATAATTTCAACCGGTACTTCACCACAATTTTCCAACCAATTATTCATCGCAATATTTTCATAAATATTTTCATAAAATATTTCATAATTAAAATCATGCAGACTGAATATCCTTATAGTGCTGCACATGCATCCCTTACCTTTTCTGGGTCGGCGACTTCCTCTTATTGGTCGCGCCCATACTCCATCTCTCCCGATCCATCGTCTAGATCGTCGAGAATAATTTCTGGAAATTAAAATTCTAAATTTTAGAATTTTCATAAATAATTTATTAAATTTTTACTCGAAATCATTTTCCGAAATTCTTACCGAATTTCCGTAATTTCCAAGTTGCCAAATTCCTAGGAACCTTCCGATTTCCCGAAATTCTCCTTTTTTCCTCTCTTTTCTTATTTTCCTCTTTTTCTTCCTTTTTCTCTTTTCTTTCCTTTCTCTTTCTTTTCTTTTTCTTTTTCTTTTTTCTTTTCTTTTTCTTTTCCTTTTTCCATTTCTTTCCCGTTAGACTGGTTTAGCTTCCATCCTCGCCGGTTCCTCGCCGGCGGCCGGTTCACCGGCGGTTCAAGCGCCCTTCAGCTGGCCGACGGCACGGAGAAGCTGCCGGTGCCTCCGTTTGCCCTGGATCGATGGCACGGCGGCGGATCGAGTCGATTTACCTTCGGTTCCTTTCGCCTCTCCGTCGGCCCTCCTCTACCATTTACCGCGCCTCGGGTGGCCTCCATCCTCTTCCTCTCCCTCCGGCGATGCTTCGATGGCAATGGCGATGCCTGGATTGGCCGGCACCACCGTCTCCTATTTTCTTTTCTCTTCCGGTTTTCCGTCGGTTTCTCCCTCTGTTTTCTTTCCGATTTTCTTCCTTTCGACGCCGGCAACCACTTCCCTTTTCTGGCCGATGGCGTTCTCTACCTCTCTTTGGCCTCCTCTCGCCGGCGGAGGCAATGGGTGCTTCCGTCAGTCCTTCGGTTGGGAAGGAATCGGGATCCTTCTCGATTTTCCTTCTCAGTTTCTTTTTTTTAACACAAAATACATATCTATTTAAATTTTAATTTGAATTAATAAATATATATGTATTTATATATATATATATAAATTTTGATAAAAATAATATTTACTTTTCTTATATATGTATATATATACATAAAATATCATATTTATATACATATGTATTATTTAAATGTACTAAATAGTGTATATACATATATATACTAATGTATATTAATATATACTATATAGTATTTCAATACATATGATTTGTATAAAAATACATTTATGTAACATATCATTATATAAATATATTTTATATTCTTTTCTCATTTTCTTATTTAATTTGGATTTTCATTTATCCAAATTAAAATTTCCTCCTTCATTTCTTATTTCTAATTTAATTTTCCTTTTCATTTCTTATTTAATTTGGATTTCCATTTATCCAAATTAAATTTCCTCAATTTCATCTTTTCATCAATTTTGAAAATTTTAACGATATTCCCTATTTTGTAATTAAATTCATTTATTTACTTAACTTCTCTATTTGCTTTAGAAATTTAATTACAAATATTTAATATCAAATTCTTAAAATTCGCGGTTATCACAATTATGGGCTTAATATTAACCATGAACAAAGATTAATTATAAATTAGAATTTAAAATAACAAGTAAAATTTAATGAGGAATGTTTGACTAAAGCATAATGCATGGGATTTCCATATGGAATTTCATAGATCATAGTTAAGAATAAATTATAAAGGCTAATAAGGTTCTTAGTGAAATTAAATTGGCAAAAAGATTGTAAATTTAAAAATACCCATATTATAGCAATTAATAGGACATTAAATAAATGAATTGTTGAAAGTAATAAAGTAGAAGATAATGAATTTGGGATTAATAAAATTATTAATGAGAATTTGATTAGAAGAGGAATGTAATTTAATTGTAATTAATTGTTGAAATTATGAGATTTTAAATATAAATTGGAAGTAATTGTGACATGGAATTTAAAGAAAGAATTGAATTCAATTGAAATTATGTTTTGATAATTGGTGGGAAATAAATTAAGTTAAATTAATTGTTAAAATCCATAAAAGTAAAAGATAGAAATTTATGAAATAGTTATTATAGTCAGGATATGAAATTTTAAATATATTTGAAATTATTGTGCAGTGTTAAATTTGAGAAATAAGAGACGTAGAGGTGCGATCGGATTTTTATATTATACGAAATTGAGGTAAGGGATATGTATAAAGGTTATATAGGAAACATTTTATTAGCATTGCAAATTTTCGAAATCAAATCATAACTGCTTCACAACCAATTCTCCTAAACAAGAAAATAAAGATTTATTTTACCTTCGTACAAGTTTAAATATAATTTTATTCACACGAAATATATTATTATTATTATTATTATTATTATTATTATTATTATTATTATTACATGCAATGATTTACATAAATTGCATTATATGAAAAGATTTATTTGAATTTTATTATATAAAATGATTTACATGGATTGCATTAAATGAAATGTTTTATATGAATAGAACTACAAGAAAAGATTTATATGAATTTTGTTATATGAAATGATTTATATGATTTGAATTACATGAAATGATTTACATGAAATGAATTTCATGAAATTATCTACATGAATTGATTTATATGAAATGATTTTATGAAATTAATATCTCCCTAATGATCGTGCATACAAGACAGTGATGATTAGGCTAGAAGACGTCTCAGACCTTTCCTTTACATGATATGGCTATCAGAATTATGGTCCAACCTACAAGTTTACGCAGTGAACACCTGACCAGTGCAATTTGTGAGTGATCTACGATGGCCATTCATTATAGTGTTTCATAGGATTGGCTAAGGAACTTCCCGGCCTTCCTAAACAAGTCCCTTATGGGATATAGTGCGTACGTGAATCTCTGAGAGATTTATTTTCTTCACAAATATGTGATATTGATCAGATTGATTGAATGATTTGACTTACAAGAATAGTATATGATTTGGCTGAAAAGTTATGATTTGAGTTTTAAAGTACATGTTTTCATGATATATGTGCATTTAACGTATTTTACTGACTTTACGAGAATTGTTTTACTGCACTAAATTGTTTTGTTTTACAGAAACATTTTGAAATAATGGTTTATATATTGATATCGATTTGAAGTTGCATTACATGGATTACCAAATGTTTCATACTGATTTGTTATTTCATGTCCAACTGTTTATTCCCTATAGTCACTTCTAGGGACTGGAATACGACAGGTACTTTAAAATACCTCCCATACTCTACCCATTTACCTAGCCGACTATAGTATCCTTCCTATACTGTCCTTTAGTAAACCTTTAAGTAATAAATAATTTTATTGCATTTTAATATTTACATTTAATATGCCTCTTTCATAATTAGTTTAAATAAATTATTTTTATTTAACTACATATAGTATATACTTTTATATATGTTTCTTACTAGGCTTTTCCCAAAGCTCACCCCTTACTCATCATCCCAGATAGCTCACCAGTGTACGTAATATTCATTGCGGTAGGATAATTGAAGAAAATTACTAGAACTTTAAAGTGCTCAGTGGTTAAGCATATATAGAATTTTACATTTATATTTAGACTAGTATATGCACAACAATAGTGGATAAATATTGAGATATAAATAGTGTAATGACTAATTAGAGATTGTATATGAATTTTGTAGATTGTAATTACACTGAATTGTTATAAATAGAATCATAAATAATATGTTATAGAATTTATTTTGATTTTATATTTATTATTTATGGATTAATTTAGTTAATGGTATAAAGATATAATTGAAATGAAAATTGTATATTGAATTTAAATCGACACCGAACACAAACTGACTAATACTGAATAATTGAATTAGAAATATAGTATCGAAACGAAAAAAGTTAGTTCAGAATTTTATAATTTCGAACGTTACATATAGTTTATATTTTGATTTCTTATTTATTAACCATGAATTAAATGATTTAATAGTATAGAGATTAAATTGTAAAGAAAGTTATAGATTCAACTTATACCGACATTGAATGCAAATCTTGTAATTATAATTAATTGCATGTGAAAAAGTGTTTCAAATAGAAAAAGTTAGTTTGAAATTTAGCATTTTCGGACGTTACACATGTTATTTTTGCTACAAATCCAGGTAATCCTAAAATGAAGCGGCGAGTGGAAGAAGACTTGGGTTCCTAACGGAAGTATATCTTATAAAAGAAAGGATTTGAGAAATTGAGGAAATGGATTTTCAAGGATCCTTGGATGCAAGTGGCCTTTGCTTAGTGCCAAACGTAGTAATTCCTCTTAATTTCAAAGCATCAAAATTTGAAATGTATGATGGGACTACTTGCCCCAGAACTCATGTTATTATGTACTATAGGAAGATGGCTACCTACACGCATGATGACAAGTTACTAATTCATGTCTTCCAAGATGGTATACCCAACTGGATAGTGACCGTATTCATTCATGGGAAGAATTAGCTAAGGGGTTCATTGCACAATATATGCATCTTATGGATTTAGCCCCAAATTGGTTATCTTTACAAGGCATGAAAAAAAGAGCTACTGAGAGCTTTAGGGAGTATGCTCAAAGGTGGAAAGATGTTGCTACTCATGTCCAACCGCCACTCACAGAAAAAGAGATTACTACGTTGTTTCTTAACACTCTCGAGGCACCGTATTATGACAAAATGATTGGGAATGCTACAAAAAATTTTGTTGACATGGTGGCTATAGGAGAAATGACTGAGAGTGCAATTGAGAGTGACAAAATTAATGTAGGAGGCATCATGCAAGATGAAACACAAGTTGTATCATTTGAGGGGCAATTACCCAAAAGCTTCACGTTATACCCATCTTACTTACCTCACCCACCATACCATCCAACCATAAACACTATCTCCTAGAATCCCTATTTTTGTCAGCCCACCCTACCATTTGGCTTTCAAGCCAATTCTTATACCCCAATAGCCGAACATGTTCTTGCCTTTAAAAGTGAACTTAGAGCTCAACTTGTCAATCAACCGATAAAAAAAAGGAAAAGGCAAAGAAACAATCAAAGGAAGATTCCAATCTTACTCTCTAATATTTTGCCTTTTCTATTGGAAGGCCAATACTTGACCCCTGTACCTTTGAGAACTGCCCTAAATCCATTATCCAAGAGTTATGACCCTAATAGCAAATGTGATTATCATATGGGGGCAACTGGACACTCGACAGAAAAATGCAAGCAGTTGAAAGAAAGGGTTAAATAGCTCATTAATGGTGGAATCTTGACTTTGGAGCTTATGGAACATTGGAAGTCCACTTTGATGTAGATAAATCTATTGTAGGGATTTCAAGAGTTTGTACTTTGTTGGGAAATGGTTACCAGTAATAGTTTGTTTGAGTATAAGTCCTTACATAATTATTTTCCTGTTGCGATAATATTTTATTTCTTCACATTGATGAGAAAAAAGATTTTAAGGAAATTGGTGATTACCACCAAGGATGAACACTTCAAGTCATTTCAGGATCATAAAAATGGGCCATAAGTTTTGAATATTCCACAGATCTAACTGTCTAATTTGCCATGACAAAATTTCATGAGTAATGATTTTTAATGAAATTTCTAATTTGTAAAATCTTTTGAAAATCAATTTGTGACATTCTCTCAAAAATTTTGGATTATATTAATTTGCTATTTAGCAAGATCATACTAAAACTTGAAATAAAATGTTACTTAGATTCCTACACAATTCACAAATTCATCACTCCCTTACTCTCGAGATTATCCTTTGTCCATGCTTTGCGCTAATTTGAGGAACCAAAGTTTTTGACTCATTGTTACCTTGACTTGTGCTATACCTTTTTCCTTGAGTAAGTGTTACATGAAAATGAATTTTGCATTGCAGAAAAAAAAGGTGATTGATTGTGATACCATGCAAATGTGATGTTCAGACGATTTCAAAAGCCAAAAGTCTTAATTCTAAGATAGCTTTTCAATAAAAGTATCTTAATTTGACATGACAAATCGCCATCTTTCATACTTCCGTTACAATTTGGAAAATCATCCATTTACCTCCCATTTTAAGCTTGATAATTTCCTTCTAAATAAACCTTAACTAAGGATCACCCTTTACACTATGGGGCATGTGGAAAACAAAAAGATTTTACTGAAGATGAATGATAAAGCTGTATTTCTAAAGTCAAGGTTATTCATGTTGAGGAATGAGTTTGAAGAAAATTAAACTTCAAAATTTTGAAAAAAAAGGATGAAGAAGAAGAAAAAAAAAGAATGAAAAATATAATGAAAAGAATGGGCATTCTAAAGCTAAAAAAAGTAAATCAAAATTGGCAATGCCACTCAGGCCATAAAAAGGTCAAAAATCAAACTATTGAAGAGAACATATTGAATGAATTAATCATCTTTGGAAACCTCGAGGTGCCCAAAGATTTTTAGAGTCATTAGAATACTTGAAACTTGTTCTAGAAGTTTAAGCCATTGTGCTCTTTTATCTTAGAATGTCTTGGACTGATTGTAATTGATAGATTGAGCCTCCTTCTTACCAGAAAACTTTGGGGACCCATGTTTTGAGCTATTTTCCCTTGTGCTTCCTTTTCCTTAAGAAAATCTTGGACCCATTATAATTGATAGTTTGAGCCATTTTCCCTTGTGCCTCCTTTCTCTCAAAAAATCTTGGACCTATCATAATTGATCTTGGAAATTGCTAGATTACCATTATTTTAAACTCTAAGAGATTGTCAAAATGAATTGTGAATTGAGATAATTCTTCCAAATTTTTGTTTAAAGTGTTGGCTTCTTAAAGGAAATTGCTTTTGATAAAAAAAAAGGGAGAAAGATTTTTTTTTCTTATAAAAAAGAAAAACTTCTTAAAATAGTGATGAGTCAAATCATTTTGTCCAGTTGGAAAGATCCAGTTAGGATTTATGTTGTTCATCTTGAGAAGTAAATCAACATGAAAATTTTTCTCTCAAAATTTTAAGGTTAAGACAATTTTTCAAGCTAAAGGATCAAAATAACACTAAATCAAGATTTTCAAGAATATGAACATCATTTAAACAAAGGAGAATCTGGTTAACACATGAAAGTTTTCAAATCCAATTTGATTGGTACCATGTTTACAATTTCAACTAAGATTGAAGCATGATAATTTTTATTTCAAAGTTGAATTCATATTTAAAATGAATCAAGCCTTGGTAAAGAGTCAAGGTAAATTTTTAAGTCCTCCAGGCACAAGTTTCAAGTCTTCAAGGCATAATGGTTTCAAAGTTGAATTCATTTTATGGATCAAGCCTTGGTATAGAGTCAAGGTAAATGTTAAGTACTCAAGCCACAATTTTCAAGTCCTCCAGGAAAATATTTTAAGTCTTCTAGGCAAAATCTCTAAGTCTTTTGAGCACCATTCTCAAGTACTCTGGGCAAAATCTCTATGACCTCCGAGCATAATGGTTTCAAAGTCGAATTCATTTTTAGAATGAATCCAGCCTTGGTATAGAGTCAAGGTAAATCTGTAAGTCCTTAAGCCATAAGTTTCAAGTCCTCCAGGCACTATTCTTAAGTCCTCTAGGCAAAATCTCTGAGACCTCCGGGCATAAGTTTTAGGTCCTTCGAAGATAATGGTTTCAAAGTCGAATTCATTTTTAAAATGAATCGAACCTTGGTATAGAGTTCTCAAGTCCTCCAGGCAAAATCTCTAAAACCTCTAGGTATAAGTGTGAGAGCCGTGTATACAGGTACTGTTGTATACCTAGGGACACTCACCACTGTTCATTTCGTGTGTATTTCGCATGTATGACCTAATACAGTCTGGTGGGCCTCGCAGGCTCTATAGTGCTCGGATGGATGTGAGATCGGACAAATGTTGTTCGAGAGGTCCAATAACCCTACGGCAAGAATTCAGAACTTAAATTCACTTATTTAGATCTTTTTTTAGAAGTGTGCCAACAAATTGAAAAATAACGATTAAGGACATAGCTTGGTGGCATTTTTGTAAATTGTGGTCAAACTAAATGGAATTTTGATTGGGTGATTTAAGCATGATATTCTACATAAAAATAAATCCTAGGCTATGTCCACAGATAGATCGAATTGGTGGTAGAATTAGAAATTTACGCGATTTACCTGATTAGCATATTTTCGTAATTTCACCTTCCCAATAGGTCAAACCCAAGCCCAACCAGCTTTATTCATTAAAATATTTTTAATAATAATATTTAGTGATAAAATATAAATTTTTAGAGTTAAATTACATAGTTAGGAAAATTGTGGAAGTTTAAGGGCATTTTTGTCCTAAAATCTCATAACCAAGGGCAAAATGGTCATTCTATTGTTTGGGGCAGCTTCTAAATAATTCTACACACTTACCAGCCGGCCACACCTCATCATCTTCAACCTCTTGCACACCAACTCCATAGCCAACCTTAAACAAAACAAAAATTTCATAAAAACACCATTAAATCAAGGTTAAAACAAGAAAATTTCTTCTGCAAACTTCTCCTCCTCATCATACTCTCTTTGCCCATTCCAATATTTCTGTGTAAAAGTGACAAAATCAAGAGGAAGAGCAGCCCAAGGAATTCGGCCAAGTGATGATTCCATATACTTTTCTTTTCTTTTAATTTAAATGTTAGAAAATAGTTAAATTAAATTTCATAAACCTGAATCTAGCATTGGTTTTACTTGAATCTCACCCAATCCCTGCCCCATGTATTCGTCCATGTGAAGAACATAAGGAGACCATGTTGATTCTTGCATAATAATGGTGTTAGATGAATGAATGAACATAGATAAACATGATAGAAATGAAAAAATTGTTGAAAATCCATAAAAATGCCATCTTGTCTTTTTCAGCCATGGCTACAAGGGGAGGATTTTGTGTTGCAATTGATGAGTTTGAGGGGCCAAAATACTATAGAAATTATAAGGAGACTGTTGGTGAAGTCAAAATTAAAATAGGAGTTATGTAGGAAAAGTTATGTTTTACTACCGGTGTGATTTAGACTGGTTCAATAATTACAATAAACAATGTGGCTGCATTTAGTGAAGAAACATATTTTATAAATTAATAGAAGGTGAATTAATAATATTGGTGTAATGTTTTGCAACCTGGGAGGATTAGGTTTCGTGTGGCACTATCGATTAAGGTAAAGGAATTAGACAGGTATAGGATGAGTGTATGATGCGTAGGGATACTATGAATGCATGGTTTCCCTAAAATAAATTTTATCACGTGTGGTTTTGTAGTTTCTGGCTGGTTTATAAATTGTCTTTTCCTTGCAGAAAGGTTAGGTTAGAGACAGCCGTTATTCTATCGTAATTTGTAGAAATTTAAGTAAATGAAGTTTTATTATTTTTAGTGAATGAATTTAATAGAATCTCAAATGATTTCCATGGAATTTAATTAAATTACATTATTTTAATTTCATCGAAAAATATTATTTAATAATTCCTGTTAATAAATTTTAATTATGTGAAAGTACCAGCATATGTTATTTGTTGTTCTACGGATAAATAAAGCATTTTCGGTGAATAATATTGAAGCATGAATATTTTATGAATTTTTATTGATAAACTAAACATATTAAATACAATTATTTATGGATTAACTAAAGATAATTTTTGTAAAAGTGATTTCATAAATGTTGCTTCTACTGTTTACCTACTACTTTGAGACTGTTAGGCCCCATATCATGCCACGTGTCACGTATACTGTACTGTTATTACTGTTATTGTGTTGTAGACCCGCCAAGTCTTCAGCCTCCATTAGTGGCACCTGGCAAGTGTACACTGTGGATTCTATAGACTATGGCCATATATCTCGCGTGTTTACTGTTATCCCTTCTTCGGGATTCATTTATAACATGATATATTGGGTGTTGCCTAGTCTCCTTTAGACTATACTACTTAATATATTGTTTTACTGATTCACTTGCTGGTACTAAATTTCTATTTATATTGAACTGATTATTTATCGTTTACTTAATTGTTGTCGTATTGTGTTTACTATTATTGATTTGGATATTATTGTTAAAAAGAAATGTTTATTTATTTATTAAATTATTTTATTATAATGATTTTAAATAATATAGTATATTGTTTTAATATCAAATTCAATTTCTTACTCCCTATAGTCGCTTCTAGGAGCCGGGACACAAAAGGTATTTTAAAATACCTCCCATGCTCCATCCGGTTTCCTGGCTGACTATAGTATCCATCTCGATTTTGGTGCCTTAGTAAACTAATAGGAAATTAAACGTTTTTAGCATATAGATTTCATAGTATCAGTCTTTACATACAATTCTCTTACTGAGTACGTTAGCTCACTCTTTATTTTTCCACTTTCAGATTACTTGCAGTGATCGTTTCCATACTGTTCCACAGATTCAGCTGTGTTACAATTCCCCAAGGCAGCTTTGATCGGATCCTGGAGGCATTGTTGTTTTCTTTATATGTTAAGACTTTATATTGTACAATACTACAAATGTATATTATTGTACTGGGGGTGTAATTAAATAGTATAGTTATGTAAATATTGATATTAATTAAATATAAATATTATATTTACAGTGTTTACCAATGTAGTGAAAATGTAAATAGTGGTAAAGACATCACAGATAGCCCAACCAATTATTGTTAAATGTGAGAAATATGGTAATTATTGTATATAACGGGATGTGATAGTTTAATTGGTATCAGAGTAAGGTTGGTTTGATATATATCAGTGTCTTTAGGATAAACAGGAGTACATCATTATAGTACTGTATAGTGTGAATGTATAATGAATCAATTGATTGAAAATTGATTTCAGTGTCTATGCTGTGCAGAACTGAGTAGACGTAGGGGTACTCGTCGAGGTCAAGGTCAAGGTCAAGGTCGCGATAGGGCAGAACCTATTCAAGAGCCTGTACCAGAGCCTGCCCCAGAACCTGCACTCCCTCTGCAACCCGAGAGCCCTAATACGAGAATCACACGGGTGGAACGAATGTTGGCAGATTTCATAGCCATGTATAATATCGATCCAGTGGAGAGAGAAAGAGCAGCAATAGCTCCTGTAGCACCACCCCTACCTCAGCCTACACTTGCATAGGTAGCTCCCGAGCCACGTTTAGAGCCCCAACAGCCTGCAGCACTGCAGCCACTAGTACATCCACAGCCAGCTGATATCGAGTCGTATTGTGATGTATCTTTAGTGCGGCAATTCAAGAAGCTGGATCCTCCAAAATTTAAGGGGGATAAGGATCCATTGGTGGCCGAGTAGTGGGTTAATGCCACGGAGAAATTATTTAAGTGCATGCGATGCTCGAAGACAGAGAAGGTAGGCCTGGCGGTGTTCCAGTTGACTGATGACGTGGAGCACTGGTGGAAATCTACATAGACAGTCTTGTTGGCCTAGCATCCGATAGTGACCTGGATAGTGCTCTTGAAGGCTTTTTATCGGCAGTACATTCCCCACACAGCTCAGAAGAAGTTACAGTAAGAATTTTTAGAGTTGACTCAAGGGAGTATGACAATTGATCAGTATGAGTCCAGATTCACTACCGTTAGTAGATTCAATCCATAAATTAAGACGAGTGAGGACTATCGGATTGACAAATTCATGGCTGGACTGAGACCCTCTATCCGGACCTGGTTAGTCCCTCTTGATATCATGACATATGATGAGGCAGTGAGAGGAGCACAGCTATGCGAGAGGGATTACGAGCAGTTTCATGTAGATTCAGGGTCGAAGGCTAAAGACAAGGGTAAGGATAAGATAAAGAGGGGTCCAAAGGATAGATCCGGTCGATAACAGCTGAAGAAGGCCAAGACATCTGGCATTTAGATTTTTGTGGCGAGATCCACTCGATCTACTATTGCCCCTAGTACTATTAGCCCTAGCACGACTCAGAAGGATGCTAGGACTAGGTGTACTCTGTGTGGGAGGTCCCGTGGTACTTGACCATGTTACATGCTTACTAAAGCTTGCTTTCGATGCAGACAGACGGGGCACACAGTGAGAGATTGCCCAATGCTAAAGGAGGCAACTGCAGCTCCAGCCACGATACCACCTCCAGCAGCCCCGATGCAAACTGAGTCAAAGAAGGCCACACACTCACAGCCGAGACGTGCTACAGCAACAAAGAAGGGCAAGAAGGTTATGACTCAGGGGCAAGTGTTTGCATTGGATCAAGAGGCTACTGATACTTCTACAGATGTGATCAAGGGTAAGATTTACATTTTTGATATTTTGGTACTTGCTTTATTTGATCCTGGTTCTACACATTCGTTTATATCATCTGTATGTGCTAGTAAGATAGCGGTAGAACTTGAACCCTTAGGGTACACTTTACAGATTAATATGCCATTTAGGGAATCACAATTAACTGATGTGGTTTACATAAATTGTAAAGTGACAGTAGGAGAGAAGCAAACGACAACTAACCTAATTTTGTTGAATATGTTTGACTTTGATGTAATCCTAGGGATGGATTGGTTTGCTGTGAATTTTGTGAGTCTAGATTGTTACACTAAGTTTGTTACCTTTACCTATCCTGAAAAATATACTGTAAAATTATTAGATAAGTAATAAAAGTGAAATATTGTTACTAAAATCGTTTGAGTGTTTCTGTGATGTGATTGAGGGTTACATCACATACGTGGAGGGTGTAGAATAGAAACATCTGGAGTTGTTAGAGATTCTTGTGGTTAGGGATTTTCTAAATGTTTTTTCGGATGATTTATTAGGGTTACCACCAGATCAGGAGATGGAGTTCACCATCGACTTGGTACTTGGTACGGAGCCCATATCTAAGCCTCCATATCGGATGGCATTAGTGGAGTCAGAGGAGCTTAAGAAACAGCTCCAAGAGTTATTGGATAAGGGCTTCATTCACCCTAGTGTGTCTCCGTGGGGTGCTCCAGTGCTATTCGTCCTGAAAAAGGATGGTAGCTTGAGATTGTGTATCGATTATCGATTGTTGAACAAAGTTACCATCAAGAATAAGTATCCCTTGCCCAAGATTGATTATCTATTTGATCAACTTAGGGGAGCTTAGGTGTTTTCAAAGATAGACCTCTGATCTGGGTATCATTAGTTAAAGATCCGGGAGTTTGATCTACCTAAGACGGCATTCAAGACTCGCTACAGACACTAAGTGTTCTTAGTGATGCCATTCGGATTGACTAATGCCCCTATAGCATTTATGGGTTTGATGAACATGGTGTTTAAACCCTTTCTAGATAAGTTCGTGATAGTATTCATTGATGATATACTGGTGTATTTCAAGTCACCACAGGAGCATGATGTAATAGTCCAAATGTACAGTAAGTAACAAATTTTACACATAAATTACGGTTGGGCTACCTGTGATGCTTTTAACACTTGAACAGTAATAGTGATAAATAGTAAACATTTATTTAATTAATAAATTTGAAATATGTAATTTTACAATATTCCTTACACTTTACATCTTCCGTTCTTATTTTACAATTTAAGTAGTACTGTACAATATACCTAAATGTATAAAAGAAAATACAAATACCTCCCAAGTTGACATAATACAATCTTGGTAATCTAAAATGCTGCCAATATCCTCTAATGTATACCCCTATTTAATCACTTATAATAACCTGTGGAGTGGTAAATAAAGGGGTGAGCGAAACGTGCTCAGTAAAGGAGTCGTATGCAAGACTGATATAATTAAAACTATATGCTCGAAAACAGTTATTTTCCTAATAGTTCACTAAGCACAATATTAGGATGGATACTATAGTCAGCCGAGAAATCAGATAGAACATGGAAGGTATTTTGAAAAACCTATCTTGTCCCAGAAACCCAGAGCGACTATAGGGACTAACTGATAAATTCTTAATATAAAACAATTAAATAAATTTAACACTTCAGTAACACTTGAAAACATTTGCAGTAATAGTATTAGAAACAATACAATATCCGTTTAATTAACAGTAGTAACTGTATAGAAACAGTTAAGTAATATTACTATGTCAGTACAAAAAACAGTGGGTTTAGAATTTAACACAGTAAACACTTCAGTAAAATAGTGACTAATCGGACAATTTCATTTTAACAATAATTTATTTAGTAATACTTTCAGTAGTAACAATTTAGTAACTGTAATAGTTTTTAGTAAACGGTAACGGTTCAGTAAACAGTAGTGGTTTCAGTAAACCATATAGTTTTAGAAGCAAATAAAATGTTCGTTTTAGAACAATTAATAGTTCAGTAAAACACTTCAGTAACAATTCAGTACAGTACTCTATGCAATAACAGTAAACAGTACAGTATCGGTACGATAACAGTTCAGTATCAATATGATAACAGTTCAGTAAACAGTGTATAAACAATTCAGTATGGAAAACACTGAGTTTCACAGTTCCGTAAATAGTATAATAAACGTTTTAAAAATCAATAATAATTTCCATAAAACGTTTTTAATTCAGTAAACAGTAATAATGCGGTATAATTCAGTAAATAGTAAACAGTACTTCACGATTTAGTAAAATAGTAATGATTTAGTACAGTTCAGTAAACACTAACCAGTAATCTTTAGTTTAGTAAAATAGTTTACAGTAATTCACAGTTAAGTAAAATAGTAAACTGTAGTTCAGTAACAGTAAACTGTAGTTCAGTAATTCTTAGTTCAGTAACAGTAAACAGTAGTTCAGTAATTCACAGTTCAGTAACAGTAAACAATAGTTCAGTAATTCACAGTTCAGTAACAGTAAACAGTAGTTCTCAGTTCGGTAAAACAGTTAACAGTGATTTACAATTCAGTAACAGTAAACAGTAGGTGGAGACTAGGCATCACCCTCGATATATCATGCTATAATCCCCGTAGGGAACAGTAACAATAACAGTAAACAGTAAGATTTATGGTCATAGTCTATAGGTGTCCTCAGAGTACACTTGCCAGGTGTCCCTTGGACTGCTAATGACTTGGCGAGTCTATCAGCCACAGTAAAAGTACTGTGCAGTAATACACGTGAGCATGATATGGGGCCTAACAGTCTCAAAACATTTCATTTACAGTGGAAAATACCTTTAAGGAATTTAAACAAATATCATTAAATTTAATAAAATTCCAAAAGGTATTTAAATTCACCTTTAACAGTACAGTGAAAATAGTCAATAAAATATTCATACGTCAGTGAGAAAATTTATAAACTTTTAATTTTACTATAGAATAATTTAAAGAACGTATTTATAATCTCACTTTAATAAAATTTGGTTACATGAATATTTAATAAATATTTTTCGAAAAAATACCAATTTATGTAAAATATTGGAAATTAATTTCAAAATACACAATTTCACTCTCTTTATGCATTTAAAATATTTCATGCTATTTTAGAATATTTTTGAGTAATTTTTTGGCAGCATAACAGTTGTGATTCCTCTAATCTCTTGCACTTAAAATACAGTTCACATAATAGCCGTAATGCCACAATTTGCATGATTTCAAAGCAATTCAACACCAAAATAATTTCATAAAATTATATTCATTAAAATCATGCATTCGCTATATCCCTACGGCTTTTACACTTCTCCCTTACCTGTCTTGTATTACCGACTCTTTTGGTAGCACCACACAAAATCTGTCTATCGCGACTGCAAAACAATTTCACCAAAAATTTTCATTAATTTTCCTCTTATTTTTAAACTATTAGCTTTCACTAAATGCATTGGATATTGCATGTGCCTAACCAGTGTAAATTACACTGGTAGTAAAACTTATCTTTACCGTTTTAGCTCCGTTCAGATCCGATTTCACCAATGATCGCCCTTAATTTCTACATTAATTTGGCATATCAAAGTCATAAAAGGTAGCATTCTAATCTATCTAAAACGCCATGGTCGAATGGTACCCATATGCCAAGCTTGGTGATTTTCAACAATTTTCAGTGATCTATCCTTTCTAACCTTTAAATCCATGTTCATTGTCTTATTTTCCATCATTTTTATGCAAAGAACTACATGGATTCCTTGAGTTCCTAACTTGGCCAAAAGTCACTTTCACGATGGATTTTTATTTAGCCAATAGAAATCAAATCTAATGGTAGAATCAAAGTCTACACCTTTGAATAAATCAAAATACAACTTTGAAATTAAAGGAAACAATAAAACATGGATGCTTTTACCTTTGGCTGAAGTCTTCCTCTTCCTTTTTCTCCTTGTTTTCTTCTTTATTTAATGAGCTAATGGTGTCAAAGTAGATAATTTTCCTAGAAACAACCTTGCTGAGAAAGTCAAGTTTTAGTTGGTTTTGTTGACTTTTCTATCTTTTTCTTTCTCTTCTTTTTCTTTCTTTTCTTTCTTTGTGTCGTGCAAGCCAAATGAAGAAGAAAGTGAATAGTGGCTGGCCATCACCTTTTTTGACTTATAAAAGTGCTTTTAGAAGGGAAAATTTACCATTTTGCCATTTGTTATGAAAATTTCAGACAATTTCACCCTTAAGCTTTCATAGTCATAAAAACCATGTAATCGTGCTCCAAAATTTCAGATTCTAGCATCAAATAATCTTATTTAATGTATCGTGATGATTAGAAGTGGTTTCGTCGACGCGCGGTGCACAAATAGTGAGAAATTACAATTTTACCCTCGAGACCCGCCTGCAAATTTATCCAATTTCACCACTATTTCGATAAATCTCTTGACACTTTATTAACCTACTTTTTACGTAGAATAACATGGCATTTTTACTTTGTCCCAATTCATTTTAGTTTGGGCATAATTTACGAAAATGCCCTTGGGATGTAACCATCATTCTCCAATTTGTTTTTCGAAATTCATCAAATAATTCCAACTCATATAAAAATTACTTTTTAGCCTCAAAATCATCATATTATATTTATTTCACCCACTTTACACTATATTATCAGTCTTAAATCCATCAAAATCATAAAATTAAAGTGGTGCCCACTTAAAAATTTCACTTAAAATCATAAAAAATTTCATATTTCACTAAATAAATAATTACAAAATATCATGTACAGTACAGTAGAAATGGTTTCACACATGAGCAGCACTTGTATATTGTCATGCAGATCCTTAGAGACTGAAAGTTGTATCTGAAGTTCAGTAAGTGTGAGTTCTGGCTAGATCACATTACCTTCTTGGGGCATGTTCTATCTAAAGGACGGGGTGTCTATAGATCCATCCAAGATAGAGGCCATCATATAGTAGGAGAGGCCTAAGATGGTGACTAAGATACAGAGCTTTCTGGGTCTAACCGGATACTACCATCGGTTCGTAGAGGGATTTTCTAGGCTAGTTGCTCCACTGACGCAATTCACACGTAAGGATGTAAAGTTTGAGTGGACAGATGCGTGTGAGCGTAGTTTTCAGGAGTTGAAGCGAAGACTAACTACTACTCATGTTTTAGTCCTTCCCATTGGATTAGGTGAATTCTCAGTGTATACAGAGATGCTTCTGTATTGGGATTAGTGTGTGTCTTGATGCAACATGGTCGGGTAATTTTATATGGTTCCAGGCAGCTAAAGGAGCATGAGAAAAATTATCCGACACATGACTTGGAACTAGCCGCAATGGTGTTTGCATTGAAGATATGGCAGCATTATCTTTATGAAGAGAAGTTCCAGAAATTCATATACCATAAGAGTCTGAAGTACTTATTCTCCCAGCGAGAGTTGAATATGAGACAGCGGAGATGGATGGAGCTATTGAAAGATTACGACAGCGAGATTCTCTACCATCCAGGAAAGGCAAATGTAGTAGCGGATGCTTTAAGTTGAAAGCATATCGAGATGGTATCTTATATGATGGTCCGAGAGTATGACTTATTAGAACAGTTAACGAGCCTTAGTTTGAATGTGACTTTATCCAAGAGATATGGATTTACATCTAGTTTTTGGATAGAGCTAGATCTAACGAACAGGATTAGGGAGGTTCAAAGGAGTGATACTCACTGTATAGAGGTTGCCAATCAGGTATAGATGGGAGTACAGTCAGATTTTGGGATTGGTATCGATGGGATACTGAGGTTCAGAGGCAGAATTTGCATTCTCGATGACCAGCAGTTGAAGCATTTGATTTTGACAGAGGCCCACACTTCCTGGTACACTCTGTATCCATGTAGTACCAAGATGTACCATAATTTACGGAGAGTATATTGGTGGCCTAAAATGAAAGAGACACCGCGGAGTTTGTTGCTAGATGTCTCACTTGTCAGCAGGTAAAGATCGAGCATTAGAAGCTTGCAGGATTGTTACAGCCTCTACCAATTTCAACTTGGAACTGGGAACATATTACTATGGACTTCATTATGGGTTTGCCAAGGACCCAGAGGAACCATGATGGGATATGTGTGCTTGTCGATCAATTGACGAAGTTTGCTCACTTTCTTGCTATCAAGTCTACAGATACCCTCAGTGCCTTAGCCGATTTGTATGCTCGAGAGATAGTAAGGTTACATGGTGTTCCAGTGAACATCGCTTCAGATAGGGATTCTCGGTTCACTTCACACTTTTGGGAGAGGTTTCAGGAGGCAATGGGATCCTAGTTGAACTTTAGCACTGCTTTCCATCCGCAGAGTGATGACAGTCCGAGCGTACCATCCAGATGCTCGAAGATATGCTGAGAGCGTGTGCATTAGATTTTAAAGGCTCTTGGGACAACCACTTACCACTGCCAGAGTTCGCATATAATATCAGTTATCAGGCCAATATTGGCATGGCACCATATGAGGCATTGTATGGGTAGGAAATGTAGAGCATGTGAAGAAGTGGGTGATCGAAAGCTATTGGCTCTTGATTTGGTAGAGCAGGCTTCCCGGGATGTACAACTTATTTGTGAGAGGCTTAAGATAGTCCAGAGTTGGCAGAATGTTATACAGATGTGAGATGTCGATCACTGGAGTTTTTAGTAGGGGATTCTGTCTTCTTGAAGGTCTCACCATCGATGGGCATCATGAGGTTTGGTAAAAAGAGGAAGCTCAATCCTCAATATATCAAACTATTCGAGATCTTAGACTGTGTGAGAGACGTTGCCTATCGGTTAGAACTACCTCCACAGTTATCTGGGGTATACAATGTCTTCCATGTGTCGATGTTGCGGAAGTATCATCCAGATCCCTCTCACGTAATTCAGTATGAGCCATTGGAAATCAGGGAAGACATGAATTATGTTGAGAGATCCATATGGATTTTGGAATGAAAGGATAAGGTCTTACGGTCTAAGATGAAACCACTAGTTAAAGTGCTCTGCCAGTACCATTTGGAGGAAGAAGCTACATGGGAATTAGAAAGCTTGATGCGAGAAAGTATCCAGAGCTATTTCAGTGACTGGTCCGATCAAATTTGGAGGACCAAATTTCTAAAGGTGGGGAAAATGTAAGAGCCGTGTATATAGATACTGTTGTATACATAGGGATACTCACCACTGTTCATTTCCTGTGTATTTCGCATGTATGACCTAATACAGACTGGTGGGTCCCGTAGGCTCTACAGTGCCTTGATGGGCGTGAGATCGGATAGATGTTATTCGGGAGGTCCAATAACCCTACATTAAGAATTCAGAACTTAAATTCACTTATTTAGATCATTTTTTAGAAGCATGCCAACAAATTGTAAAATGACATTTAAGAAGATAACCTGTGGCATTTTTGTAAATTGTGGTCAAACTAAATGGAATTTTGATTGGGTGATTTAAGCATGATATTCTACATAAAGTTAAGTCCTAGGCTATGTCCACAGATAGATCGAATTGGTGGTAGAATTAGTAATTTACTGATTTACCCGATAAGGGTATTTTCATAATTTCACCTTCTTGGTAGGTCAAACCCGAACCCAACCACCTTTATTCATTAAAATATGTTTAATAATAATATTTAGTGATAAAATATGAATTTTGGGAGTTAAATGACATAGTTAGGAAAATTATGAAAGTTTAAGGGCATTTTTTCCTAAAATCTCATAACCAAGGGCAAAATGGTCATTTTACTGTTTGGGGCAGCTTCTAAATAATTCTACACACTTACTAGCTGGCCACACCTCATCATCTTCAACCTCTTGCACGCCAACTACATAGCCAACCTTAAACAAAACAAAAATTTCATAAAAACACAATTAAATCAAGGTTAAAACAAGAAAATTTCTTCTACAAACTTATCCTCCTCCTCATCCTCTCTTCACCCATACCAATATTTCTTTGTAACAGTGAAAAAATCGACAGGAAGAGCAGCCCAAGGAATTTGGCCAAGGTGATGATTCCATATACTTTTCTTTTCTTTTAATTTAAATGTTAGAAAATAGTTAAATTAAGCTCCATAAACTTGAATCTAGCATTGGTTTTGCTTGAATCTCACCCAATCCCTGCCCCATGTATTCAGCCATGTGAAGAACGTAAGGAGACCATGTTGATTCTTGCATAATAATGGTGTTAGATGAATGAATAAACATAGATAAACATGATAGAAATGAAAAAATTGTTGAAATTCCATTAAAATGCCACCTTGTCATTTTCGGCCATGGCTATAAGGGGAGGATTTTGTGTTGCAATTGATGAGTTTAAGGTGCCAAAATACTATATAAATTATAAGGAGACTGTTGGTGAAGTCGGAATTAAAATCAAAGTTGTGTAGGAAAAGTTATGTTTTACTGCTGGTGTGATTTAGAGTAGTTCAATAATTACATTAGACAATGTGGCTGCATTTAGTGAAGAAAAATATTTTATAAATTAATAGAAGGTGAATTAATAATATTGGTGTAATGTTTTGCAGCCCGGGAGGATTAGGTTTCGTGTGGTGTTATTGATTAAGGCAGAGGAATTAGGCAGGTAAGGGATAAGTGTGTGATGCGTAAGGATACTATGAATGCAAGGTTTCCCTTAAATAAATTTTATGAAGTGTTTTGGAAATCCTTTGCATTGAAATTGGTGAATTTGTGGTTCCTGGTTGGTTTATAAACTGTCTTTTTCGTACAGGAAGGTTAGGTTAGAGATAGCCGTTACTTTGCCGAGATTTGTAGAAATTTAAGTAAATAATATTTTATTCTTTTTAGTGAATGCATTTAATAGAATCTCAAATGATTTCCATGGAATTTAATTAAATTTCATTATTTTAATTTTACTGAAAAATATTATGTAAATATTTATGTTAATAAATTTTAATTACGTGAAAGTACCAACATATGTTATTTACTGTTCTACGGATAAATAGAGCATTCTGAGTGAATAATATTGAAGCATGAATATTTTATGAATTTTTATTCATAAACTGAACATATTTTAAATATAGTTAATTATGGATTGACTGAAGATAATTTTTGTGAAAGTGATTTCATAAATGTTGCTTCTACTGGTTACCTACTACTTTGAGACTGTTAGGCCCCGTATCATGCTCACGTGTCACATGTACTCTACTGTTATTGTGCTGTAGACCTGCCAAGTCTTCAGCCTCCACTAGTGGCACCTGGCAAGTGTACACTGTGGATTCTATAGACTATGGCCATATGTCTCACGTGCTTACAGTTATTCACTCTTCGAGATTCATTTATAGCATGATATATTGGGTGTTGCCTAGTCTCCTTTAGACTGTAATGTTTAATATATTGTTTTATTGATTCGCTTCTTGGTACTAAATTTCTATTTATATTGAACTGATTATTTACTGTTTACTTAATTGTTACCGTACTATGTTTACTGTTATTGATTTGGATATTATTGTTAAAAAGAAATGTTTATTTATTTATTAAATTGTTTTATTATAATGATTTAAATAATATAGCATATTGTTTTAGTATCAAATTCAATTTCTTACTCCCTATAGTCGCTTCTAGGAGCCGGGACACGAAAGGTATTTTAAAATACCTCCCATGCTCCATCCGGTTTCCTGGTCGACTATAGTATCCATCCTGATTTTGGTGCCTTAGTAAGCTAATAGGAAATTAAACGTTTTTAGCATACAGGTTTCGTAGTATCAGTTTTTACATACAATTCTCTTACTGAGTATGTTAGCTCACTTTTTATTTTTCCACTTTCAGATTACCTGCAGTGATCTTTTCCATACCGTTCCATGGATTCGGCTGCGTTATAGTTCCCTAAGGCAGCTTTGATCGGATCCTGGAGGTATTGTTGTTTTCTTTATATGTTAAGACTTTATATTGTACAGTACTACAGATGTATATTATTGTATTGGGGGTGTAATTAAATAGTATAGTTATGTAAATATTGATATTAATTAAATATAAGTATTATATTTACAATGTTTATCGATGTAGTGAAAACGTAAATAGTGGTAAAGACATCACAAACAGCCCAACCAATTACTGTTAATGTGCGAAATATGGTATTTACTGTATATAATGGGATGTGACAATAAGTTTCAAATCTTTTGGGCATAATGGTTTCAAAGTCGAATTCATTTTTAAAATGAATCGAGCCTTGGTATAGAGTTAAGGTAAATTTCAAAGGCCTTTGGGCAAGTTTCAAGTTATGTGAAATGATTGAAATTGAATGATTTAAACATGGTTTATATTACGCATTATATGATTTGAGATGCTATTCTGTATGTTTTTTTTAAAATGCAATCATGTTTTATATTACAACATATCGGATTTGATTTATCAGATGTATGTGATTTATGAGTTTGAAAACTCAAAGATGCAGGTTATGATTTTTAAGTTGCTTCTGTAGTTATTTACTGAGTTTATGACTCACTCCCCTCTTCCTTCCCTCCTTTTCAGATTAAGGATCACTATCGTGATGCTTTTGACTCGGGAAGCTCCTCGGGAGTGATTCCCATGTGTAATTTCAGGTATATGGTTTCAGCACACTAGATAGACACAGATTGAGTAAGGCATAGTGTATTTACTTATATTTTGATTGGTTGTATAAACAAAGTCCGAGACTTAGGCTAGGTTATTTTACTGTCAAGATGAAATGATTTGATGGTTGTTCAAGATGGTGATCGTGTTGATATGTGTAATAATAAAGTATATATAAATCATTAATGCTTAATGGTTTAAGATGAATATCATAATTGAATCAATTAAGGAGAAATAGAAATGGGACCTTAGTGATCGAGGATTACTTAAAACTGAATTGTGACCTATACAATCACCTACAAATGAATATGCAAAGTAAATGAATAAAAAAAATTAGCTCGCAAATTAGGCTTCCGTAAGGATTAAGTGGAAACCAAGATGTGACAGACAACGTGCTTAGTAAAGGAGTCGTATGCTGCTTGATATAATGAAATCTATATGCTGGAAAATATTTATTTTTTCATAAATATAAATGGAATAAACCATTTAATTTCCATCACTTCAGTAACAATTCAAAACACGTGACAGTTCATTAGTAAAACAGTATAGTGAACAGTAGATGTAATATTGTAAAAACAGTATACAGTCACTTCAGTACAATATGTTATAATTATCTAGAAATTAGTGGATAAACAGTTCAGTAATTATTTCTAATTTTTAGAAATATTTTTCATAATATTCTTTTCCATCAAACAGTAGTTCTCAGTATGATTCAGTAAACAGTAATTATTATGATACAGTTCAGTAAACAGTATTTCTTAGTACCGTACAGTTCAGTAAACAGTATTTCAGTAGGTTGAGACTAGGCATCACCTTAAATCATATCATACTATCATCATCTCCTAAGGGACACAGTAACAATATACAATAAGTTCTATGGCCATAGTCTATAGGGCATCCTCGGTGTACACTTGCCAGGTAACTCCGGGACTGCTGATGACTTGGCGGGTCAATCAGCCACGTGACAGTAACAATAATCAATAAGCATGAAGTCGGGGCCTAAGTCTTAAAACAGTATAAAAATTGTATCATAGCCTTTATGGATTTTATTCAAAATAATTTGAAATATTTCATGTTTATCCATAAGGCTCACAATTTCATATATTTCCTCTTTTCATGAATTTCGATCATTTTTCCCCAAAATCATCTCAAAACATTTTATTCATCATCTCATCACCTTTATGGAATTTATAAAAGAAATAAGATCATTATTTAGTTCTATAAAGGTATAAAATCATTTCTTTTCCCATAAAAATATCTTTAAGGAATTGAAATGAATTAAATCATTTATTTAAATAAATATTCCAAAAAGGTATTTATTTCATATCTCCAAATACAGGAAAAACGGTCGATAAATATTCATGTATCAAGTGAGAATCTCATAAATATTCTTTTTTGAATAATTAATAGTAAAAAGAATATATTTCATTCTCACTTTAAAAAAATCCATAACATGAATATTTAATTTAGCATTTTTCAACAATTTCCACATTATGGAAAATTTATGGAAATGATTTCCAAAATTCATGATTTATTCCATTTATGCATCTAAAATATTTTAGAATAATTTTGATAATTTTCTGGCAGCATAACGGCTACGAATTGTTAGCCTCCTGCACGAAATTTAACACTATATAAACCAGCTTTAAACCACAATTTACATGATTTTCATAGAAAATCAAGCTTCCCATAATTTCATAAAATTAAACTTGATAAATCATGCAATACATCATATCCATACAACTCACACACTTCTCTCTTACCTGTCTAACGAAACTGAGCTTCCTAGTTATGCCTACTGAAATTCGTAATTCACGGTTGCAAAATAATTTTATAAAAAATTATCAATATTTTTCCCTTTAATTTTAAGCCACCAACTTTCATAAAATGCATCCATTAATGACACAGCATATGTACAACTAGTATAATTTACACTAGTGCTAAAACTGAACTTTCTCGTTTTAGCTTCTTTTTCGTTTCCGATTTCATCGATTTTTCTCTTCAATTTCTATAGACCTTTTCTACCATTAAACCATAAAATTCAACATATTTTCATGCCCAAAATTGTCATGGCCGAAAACCCCCATTTGGTCATTTTCATGACTTTCAACTTTTTTCCATAATTTATTGTTTCCAACTTGTAAGTCCTTGTCCGCGTGAGTATCTCCTTTTATTTTCCTGCATGAACCATAAAGAAATCCTATCTTCTCATGCCAACTGAAACCCCATTTCAATAGCTAATTTTTTATTCTCAACCATTTCATGAATTCAAGCTTTCTATTCATCTTATCCTTGTTCCTTTAACCATTTCATACCTTTTTTGTTTAATTTCCAGCATGTTTTTCCATCTTATTATCACCTACACTGAAACCCCATTTTGTCCCATCTTCATGTTCTAATGAGGTTTAACTAAAAACAATGCTAGAACTATGTTTATCATGTTGTGGAACATAGAAATCTATCATTGAATATTAAGGAAACCATAAGAATATAGAAAGCTTACCTTGACCGAATTAAACAACTCCAACCAGAGCTGTTTCTGTTTCACGTCAGCCCTTCCTTTCTTGGTTCTTAGATAGTCTTAAGATGGAGGAAAGGTTTAGCAAGAAGGGTTAGAGGATTAGCTAGCAAGAAGATGAGAATTTTTACTGAAAAACCTTGGAGAAACGAGAACAAAACAAAGCAAATTTGCAGCCAAAATAGTGAGGTCGATGCACAGCAAAGTAAGTCGGCAAAGCTGAAGCAATTGGCAAAGTTCAGTTCTATTTAGTCTTCTTTTCCTCATATTAACCAGTAAAATTTTGCCACATAACTAATTCTTACATTTCTTTCATCATTTCTCTCTTTTAATTGTGTTTACACGTGCAGTAAAATGGCAGCAAGGATGAGAGGCAGTGATAACAGTTTGTGCTGCACGTTTTTTACTTGTTTTGCTTCTTTTTGAAGGCTCCAACCAATAGAATTTAACCATATTTCCAAATACAAAAATTTCCCTTCATTTAAATATCATTTGTTTGCATTTTATACTATAAAAATTGCAATTCACTTGCATTTAGATGGATCCAGCTAAGCAGTAATATAGTAGCAAGAGAAGTGGCGTGAAGACCAATTTGCTGTAGGGTTTGACTCATTTCCCCTCTCTTTTATATACTGTTAGCTTTAAATTGACAATTATTTTGAAATGACAAAACTCAAGTAAGCTTAAAAATGATTTTCCTACTAAGTAAATTTGCTTTGAATGAACACAATGTTAGAAAATATTTACAATAAAGTTTTGGATTGTGATTTAAATTGAATTAGTCAATAAAAACTCTTAGAAAAGTGTTGGAAGCTTTTGAACTGATTTAAAATCACAAAAAGCTATAAACTGTCTCAAGTTGACACAAAAACAGTGCAGGAAACGAATCTGGTAAAAAGGGATCGATCCCAAAATGACAGATTGCTTGGGAAGAGCCTGGAACATGCAAGAAATGCATTCTGGAGAAAAGGGATCGATCTCCTAAGGAAAGGGATCGATCCCTTTGCACGAAAGTCTGACCCAACGGCTTGTTTTTGAGGGTTTCAACGAGAGGAATTACATTAAATGCTTCACCAACCGTTCCAATCATTTGGTGGGTTATATATAGAGGCATTTATGAAGTTTGGAGGTAGAACAAGGACTGAAGAAGCTCTCATACATTCAAGAAAGAAATCCTAGCAGAAATATTTACTTTTTGTACTCCATTTGTTGGAAATTACTTTGTTGTTCACCCACTCACTCAAATTGCTGATTCTCAAAGGTGTGAGCAAACCTTGTGAGGTTATTATTGTAGGAGTGAGGGTAACATTGTAAGGGGATAGACTTAGAAGATTGTTTCTAAGCCATCAAGAGAAAGTGTAAGAGGTATCACCACACCTTGAAGTGGTTTGTAAGAATTCCAAAGGAAGAGTGGAATCAATCCCTTGATAAGAGGATCAAGGAGAGAGGACATAGGCAAGAGATTTGCCGAACCTGTCACAGCTCGTGACCTTATTTTTCACCTTATTTTATACATCTTACTTGGTTGGGCTGTCTGCGATACTTTACTTTTCTTTTACATATAAACAATTTTAGATAAAAGTTTTTAATATGAGTTACGTCCCCTATCTTACTTATAAGAAAGTAGTACTGTAGATAAGTCTAAATACAGAAAATAAATGATCATACCTTATTAAATAAATCAGGCTGTCGCATCGTCCCCAAATTCACAGTCGAAGTCCTTTAGATGTTAGACTCCTAGACCTCGAAAACCTGAAATGTTAATATTAAGGGGTGAGCAAACCACGGCTCAGTAAAGGAATTATATGCCTCACTTGATACTCAGTTATCTATATGCTGAAAACTTTTTCATTTTTCCTATGGGCTCTAGGCTCGCATGTAGGAAGGATACTACAATCGGCTAGGGATCCGGATGGAGTAAGGTAGGTATTTTGAAATACCTATCTTGTCCCGGAACCTAGAAGCAACTGTAGAGAATAATTTCCTTTTCATTTGGAATTTAAATCCTTTTTCCTTTTTATTCCATATCATTTTTATATTCTTTTCAAAATAATGCTTTTATGAAATAAAGCATTTAAATAAAATAACTTGTATTCATATATTCTTTTTGAAAAGAATATAGTTAAATCATCATCATTTTCATTCAAAACTCATTTCATATTTTACTGTACAACCATAATTAGTACAGTACTTTAAAATAGCAAAATAAGCTATTAAACCTTTTTCGTATAACATATAAATCATTTAAATCTAATATTCAATTTAAAAATGAAAATAAGAATATTAGATTTATTTTCCTCCTCTTTCCTTTTTGGAAAACATATCACATATTCATGTCACATATAGTCTAATATTCAATTGAAAATCATAGTAAAAATATTAGACTTATAACCTCTTTTTCCTTTTGAAAACATATTACATATTCATATCACATATCATATGAAAATCATCTCGTAGTACTAAAATCAGTACTGAAATAAGCATTTTGTAAAATGCTGTAAATCTCTTTCATTTAACTTGTCACATATCATCTAAAACATTTACATTTCACATATCATGTAAAACATTTACATTTCACATATCACATATCATATAAAACATTTTCATATATGGAGACTTAGGCATGCACGCCCAGCCCGTCCACTGGGTCGTCACTCATATCATGCTATAGACCCCGCAGGGTATAAATAATCATGTCAGATCTATGGCCATAGTCTATAATTGTCCTCAGCGGATCACTGATCAGGTGTCGGACGGGACTACATATCACATATTACATATCACATATCACATATCACATATCACATATCACATATCACATATCAGCATGATAAGGTTGCCATCTAGTCTCAAAACCATATTTTTCATCATCAGAAAACCTTTATGGAATTTATAAAAATAATAATTTCATAATTAAAACCATAAAGGTTATATAATAAATCAACTGAATATTTAAGAAAATATTTGTAAAATATTCACTTTATCCCTTTTTCATCTTTCATGTCATATTATGTATAATTCACATATTGAGAGAGTTTTCGGTGATCTCATTATCACCAATTTCAAAAACATGAATATTTTAAAATCACTTTCATTTTATTCATGTTTTTATAAAAAATATTCATTTTCTCGATTTTCGTGATTGAAAATCATTTCTCGTGAAATAAAATCATTTATTATGATTTTATGAAATTTTTTAGAATTTTCGATAATTTTCGGCAGTATAACAGCTGCCGATTGGCTAGCCTCCTGCACGGAAAATACAGTTTATAATTTCAATCGGTACTTCACCACAACATTCCAACCAATCTATCTTCAAAATATTTTCATAAAATATTTCATAATTAAAAACATGCAGACTGAATATCCGTACAGTGCTGCACATGCATCCCTTACCTGTTTCAGGTTGGCGACTGTCTCGTTCGTCGCGCCCATATTCACCTCGCCCTATTCCATCGGCTCAGTCATCGAGGAAATTTTCTGAAATTAAAATTCTAAAATTTAGAATTTTTCTTTAATTATTTAAATAATTTATCACTTTCTGGGATTTCTTACCGATTTCCCGTAATTTTCGAAATTCTCCTTTTTTTCCTCTCTTTTTCTTCTTTTCTCTTTTTCTTCCTTTTTCTCTTTTCTTTTCTTTCTCTTTCTTTTTCTTTTTCTTTTCTCCTTTCTCTGGCCGGATCGGTTCATACCGGTTTGGTGTCCTTTCGCCGGTTCGGTTGGTTCGGCCTCTTCCCGCCGACATCACCACTGGTTCAGGTCTCCCATAGCTTGTCGGAGTGGCCGGGACGCCGAATCTGGTCTCCATTTCTTCCCATCACCGGCGACGGCGCCGGATCTGGAGGGTGGGTTTTCGGCTCCTTCCTCCTCTCTTTTCTCCTTCCTCCGCCGGATTCTCCTTTGCCGGTGGCTCCTCTCACCTTCGTCGAGCTTCGCCGGTGTCGGGAGTGGCGGTGGCGATGCACGGATCGGCCGGCACCGCCGTATCTCCCTTCTCCTTTCCTTATCGGCTTCGTTCGTTTTCGCTTCCGTTTTCGGTGCTTTCTCTTCCTTTTTCTCGTCGCCAGTCACCTTCCTTCACATCACCGGCGGCTTTGCCTCCTTTTCTTTCCTCGGTCGGTTGGCCGACTGTGGCCGGCCTCTCCCTCACCTTTCTCTTCTGTTTCGACAGAAACGGGATCCCATTTCCCGTTTCTGTTTCTTCTTTTTATTTTTTTATATAATTATTTCTTTTATATAATTATACACATATATAATTACAATATTCATATAATTATATTTGTATAATTATATCTATAATTATTATATTAGATATACATATATATACATATATATCTCTACACTTTAACTTTAAAATAATATGCATCATATATATATATATTTATTTGTATACATAAATACATATGTATTTATTTTATGATATAAAATAGTATATATCCATATATCTTATGTATATTATATTTCATATATATACATATGTATGTATTTATATAAAAACATATGTAACTATATTTATATAATCTAATTATATAATTATAGTCTATACACATTTTTATTTCATTTAATTTTGGATTTCCTAATATCCAATTTATATTAGTTCTTCATTATTTTCCATACTTCATTCTTATTTCAAAATTTAAATGTCTTTCACTAAATTTCTAATTTTCATCACTTCCTTAATTTCGGGAATTTCAACGATATTCCCATCTCGTAAATAAATTTTTATTTATTTACTTAAATTTATTTATTTCCTCTTATCTATTTTCTTAAATATTAATTTCCAATATTAATAATTTCCAATAAATGAAAAATTTGCGGTTATCACATTCTCCCCACCTTAAGAAATTTGGTCCTCCAAATTTAACTTAAGTCAAAGGTGGTACCATTCTGTATACTTATAGTTCTTGTCCTCTATCTCATCCTTCATATCATACTGCCAGTATACCTTTAAGATTAAAATCACCTTTTACACTACTATATATCATTACTCATCATATATTTATACTCCCTTAAATTTCTTGTCAATTGGGAGTTTTCCATTTCCACTCCTTTTTATATTACATATGATTCATAATATTCATCATCCATCTTTCTTATTTGGTGCCAAGTCGATACATTTCGATAATTATCATTTGCTGATTTTAATCAATAGTATGTAATTGTTCCAGTAGCTTTCACATCTCATGCATCCGCTCACTCAATATATCATCGAGCGTGTCCGCACTACGCTCAGATATTTACATCATATACAGAGCGGTGCTGTCTATAATTTTAGAATCTCAGAGCCTTTTGCTATTTCCCATAACATATAGCTACTCAGAGATTTCCATCACATATAGTGCTCACTGGAACTTCACATACATTCTCATCATCTTTTAATCATATTTCGACTATGGCACTAAAGAATCTAAGAGTTTGGTAATGGAGAAATGATTTCATTAGACAATCAGTCTTTAATCACTTCTATATTATCTTATTTCCTTTAGATTCTTCGTTATTATTCCCAATACTCTTTTCATATTTGTTTCATCAAATGTTGCAGTTCATTTGCAGACTTTACTATTTATCATAATTTAATCAAGAGACAATAATTTTCTCCCCATATCGTCTTTCCATGTCGTATGGTCATTCGATGATTTAAATCCTCAAATTATCCATTTAATCACCACATTATCCATATAATTCCACTATTTCCATCATTTCGAGGTGGTATTTATATATATCCTTTTTCCATTTATATAACTGGTAGTAAAAATGTAAATCATTTCTTTACTCCTTTGAGTATCATTACTTTTCCTCTATCGAGTTTGACTCGATCTTACATTTAATCATTATCATGTGATAACCACAAAATCACTTTTAGCTTTAAAATTGGGAACTACTTCATATTCGTGTTCCCTCTTCATCATGTATTTATCCTCTTATTTCATATTCATCTTTTCCTTCGTCATTATTTCGGTCACTTTTCATATGTGGTAAAGTATTCCACTATTAAACTCTTTTAACCTTTTTGAGTACTATATTTACTCTTACTTATTCACCGACCTCAACTTCCTTACTTATCGGTCACATCTGTAAAGCAGCTAACCCAATAACTCTTCCATAAACTGGCAATAATATTTAGCTAGACTCAGTACATTTCGTATCTCAATCATTATCTCTTCATCATACATAGATCCACGTCGCTCTGTCATTCAAGATCATATATCTTAGAAAGAGATACTGTCTAGCTAAATCTTCTATTTGCCATACTTAACATCCACTTCACTGTCTTTAAGAGTCTGCGGGGTTATACCACTATGCTGCTCATTTTCCATTTGTGTCATAGACTGTATCGCTATCTCATCATATTATCCATATATATGGTCGCCTCATTCATTAGACTTATATACCTCAATAAGGTATTTCATTTAACCTTGTAAGCCTTTATAAAAACTCGTAAAAATTAAATCGAGTTCAAATCATTATCATCTTATGACCATCAGTCTTCCTACTTTTCATCTGATGATGCATTTTACAAAGATTGCTCTTATAAACTCCCTATATATCTCTGATTAAATCAATTTAAGGCATCACTTCCATATAGATATTTATTTGTTTTTCATAAGAACTTTATTTCATAATAGGAATTTAATATCCAATTATACTTCATCCTCAATTCACCTCATTTGTATTTCCATCAATTATCCTTATATAAGTGAATTTCATTATTCACTAATTTTTTTTTCAGAATTATTTCTTAAGCTTTTCGGATTTTTCTATCTTCTCCAATATAAGCTTAAGATAGATTTCATAGTCACAATCGAGTTAATGTTAGCTCGATTTTTCCAATCTATATAACTCTGAAAATTTATCAGGAATCTCATCCGATGCTTTCTTTAACCGCACATCTCTTATCATTTTGGACATTCATCTTGTGTCTTATCATTTCACCGTATATTCTCAAGGCAAAGACATTTAATATTTAAATCATTTTAACATCTGCTCCGCCTTGATTCACTTATTTCCTCATATTTCACAGCATATCAATCATCTTAATTAGTATGCTGTATCCAGTATAATAATTTCATTAACACCTTTCACAGCTAACCGATTTATTATTACTGTAATTTATTTTAAAATCATTTCCATTTAATGAACTCAGGTTTAATTCCCTTGAGCATGCTATCCACGAGGTTCGAACCCTGGCACCCTTACGTACCTAGTTCCTTACACTCGGGCTACCACTGAACTAATTGTAAGAGTCCCGCCCGTTCGAATTAGCCGTCGGCGAGCATCCCCTAGGCGATCCTTTCGCCCTAGGTTTACCCTTTCTAGTGAGTCGGTGATAACATAGTTCGCCTGCATCTCACACATATGATCCACTACGGGTCGCCATCATTGGGTCGCCCATCACAGTTCTGTCTCAAGGGTCCTGAAGAACTTAGGTTAGCTGTCATCTTCTTTTATCACTTTACTATTCTTGTGCATATTCTCCAATTCACAGTACTCCGCATAGTACCTCATTTTGTAGCACATATTTCAAGATATTTCGGTTCTATATAAGATTATCTGTTTGATACCTCAAAGTAGTAAAATATATAGAACCGTAATTAACCACACCAATATGTATTTCATTATCTATACTATTCACCTCATCAGTCAATTCCTGTAATCATTTCACTTTCCATAGTATTTAACGATCCCGTTATAATATCCAATTCAGTACCTCATAATTCAGGCCCTTACCGTCAATAACCAGGCCGATCATCTTATGACCTTCCACTATACACTCCTATTGAATCGCATCATATAAGGTCCCGGCTCGTCTGCCGATCGCCTATACACATGTGTACTAACCTCTTTGAGAAAGCCCAGCCCTTTCATTGGGTCACCCCTCGAGGTTTCGTCATGAGGCCTAGCCCGATCACTAGGTCACTCGCAATTCGCATCCATAATCGAAGTGTAAGTGGAATCAGTAATAGGGATCGATATATCCATATGACATCCTCTATGCCATTAATGACTCCATTACCATCAATGGATTCAAGATCAACTTGGTTTATCACTATTCGAAACATAAGGGCATTTTCGTCATTTCACATTTATTTCTTTCTCCTCAATATACATTTAAATCAGTGATCTTATTATCTATTTGCTAATAGTACCCCTTTCTCATACCAATATTAGCATTTAGATCTCATTTGATTTCGACAGAGAAGTTCATTAAAATCCACAATTGGATTATTCTGCATGTAATTCAGCTTTACATCATCAATTTCTTTGCCAAATCAATCAATTTCAACTCCTATTGATCTATTTTGACTCCCAGTAAAATTTCAGATGCAGGGGTATTTTGGTCATTTTTGGCTAAAAATTTCTCTCTCCTCCAAATACCTTCAATCGGTGATCTTAAGGTCTATTTAATGATGATATTTCATTCCACTCCTTTATATCATCACTTTCAGATCTCAGTTCGATCCGAACAGAAAAGTACTGGTGGGGCCCTCACCGAGTCCGTTTCTGTTCCTTACCAAACCGACCTTCATTTAGATTATAAGATCACCATTTCAGGTAACATTCCTGAGCCGTTTTCTCTTTTTGACATCCTTAGTTCATAATTCTCACCCCCTTCCAAACACTTAATTCAATTTGCAACCATTTATTTTCTCTATATATTTAGACTACACAGTACTACAGGGGATGTTAATCTTTTCAACACATTTCTTTCCAAAGTATCGACAGACATCAGGTCAACCCTGCTCTGATACCATAAACCTGTCACAGCCCGTGACCTTATATTTTATACATCTTATTTGGTTGGGCTGTCTGCAATACTTTACTTTTCTTTTACATATAAACAATTTCAGATAAAATTTTTTAATATAAGTTACATCCCCTATCTTACTTATAAGGAAGTAGTACTGCAGATAAGTCTAAATACAGAAAATAAATGATTATACCTTATTAAATAAATCAGGCTGTCGCATTGTCCCCAAATGCACAGCCGAAGTCCTTTAGATGTCAGACTCCTAGTTCTTGAAAACCTGAAATGTTAATATTAAAGGGTGAGCAAACCACAGCTCAGTAAAGGAATTATATGCCTCACTTGATACTCAGTTATCTATATGCTGAAAAAATTTTTCATTTTTCCTATGGGCTCTAGGCTCGCATGTAGGAAGGATACTACAGTCGGCTAGGGATCCGGATGGAGTAAGGTAGGTATTTTGAAATACCTACCTTGTCCCGGAACCTAGAAGCAACTGTAGAGAATAATTTCCTTTTCGTTTGGAATTTAAATCCTTTTTCCTTTTTATTCAATATCGTTTTTATATTCTTTTCAAAACAATGCTTTTATGAAATAAAGCATTTAAATAAAATAACTTGTATTCATATATTATTTTTGAAAAGAATATAGTTAAATCATCATCATTTTCATTCAAAACTCATTTCATATTTTACTGTACAACCATAATTAGTACAATACTTTAAAATAGTAAAATAAGCTATTAAACCTTTTTCGTATAACATATAAATCATTTAAATCTAATATTCAATTTAAAAATTAAAATAAGAATATTAGATTTATTTTCCTCCTCTTTCTTTTTTTGGAAAACATATCACATATTCATGTCACATATAGTCTAATATTCAATTGAAAATCATAGTAAAAATATTAGACTTATAACCTCTTTTTCCTTTTGAAAACATATTACATATTCATATCACATATCATATGAAAATCATCTCGTAGTACTAAAATCAGTACTAAAATAAGCATTTTGTAAAATGCTGTAAATCTCTTTCATTTAACTTGTCACATATCATGTAAAACATTTACATTTCACATATCATGTAAAACATTTACATTTCACATATCACATATCATATAAAACATTTTCATATATGGAGACTTAGGCACGCACGCCCAGCCCGTCCACTGGGTCGTCACTCATATCATGCTATAGACCCCGCAGGGTATAAATAATCATGTCAGATCTATGGCCATAGTCTATAATTGTCCTCGGCGGATCACTGATCAGGTGTCGGACGGGACTACATATCACATATTACATATCACATGTCACATATCACATATCATATATCAGCATGATAAGGTTGCCATCTAGTCTCAAAACCGTATTTTTCATCATCAGAAAACCTTTATGGAATTTATAAAAATAATAATTTCATAATTAAAACCATAAAGGTTGTATAATAAATTAAGTGAATATTTAAGAAAAGATTTGTAAAATATTCACTTTATCCTTTTTTCATCTTTCATTTCATATTACGTATAATTCACATATCAAGAGAATTTTCGGTGATCTCATTATCACCAATTTCGAAAACATGAATATTTTAAAATCACTTTCATTTTATTCATGTTTTTATGGAAAATATTCATTTTCTCGATTTTCGTGATTGAAAATCATTTCTCGTGAAATAAAATCATTTATTATGATTTTATGAAATTTTCTAGAATTTTCGATAATTTTTCAGCAGTATAACGGCTGCCGATTGGCTAGCCTACTGCACGGAAAATACAGTTTCTAATTTCAACCGGTACTTCACCACAATTTTCCAACCAATCAATCTTCAAAATATTTTCATAAAATATTTCATAATTAAAAACATGCAGGCTGAATATCTTTACAGTGCTGCACATGCATCCCTTACCTGTTTCAGGTTGGCGACTGCCTCGTTCGTCGCGCCCGTATTCACCTCGCTCGATTCCATCGGCTCGGTCATCGAGGAAATTTTCTGGAATTAAAATTATAAAATTTAGAATTTTTCTTTAATTATTCAAATAAATAAATTATTTAAATAATTTATCACTTTCTAGGATTTCTTACCGATTCCCGTAATTCCCGGGTTTTCGAATTCTCGAAATTTCCTGTAATTTCTGAAATTCTCCTTTTTTCCCTTTCTTTTTCTTCTTTTCTCTTTTTCTTTTTCTCTTTTCTTTTCTTTCTCTTTCTTTTTCTTTTTCTTTTCTTTTTCTTTTCTCTTTTCTCTGGCCAGACTGGTTCAAACCGGTTTGGTGTCCTTCCGCCGGTTCGGTTGGTTCGGCCTCTTCCCGCCGGCATCACCGCCGGTTCAGGTCTCCCATAGCTTGCCGGAGTGGCCGGGATGCCGCATCTGGTCTCCATTTCTTCCCATCACCGGCGACGACGCCGGATCTAGAGGGTGGGTTTTCGGCTCCTTCCTCCGCCGGATTCTCCTTCGCCGGTGGCTCCTCTAACCTTCGTCAAGCTTCGCCGGTGTCGGGAGTGGCGGTGGTGATGCCCGGATTGGTCGGCACCGCCGTATCTCCCTTCTCCTTTCCTTCTCGGTTTCGTTCGTTTTCGCTTCCATTTCCGGTGCTTTCTCTTCCCTTTTTTCGTCGCCAGTCGCCTTCCCTCACGTCACCGGCGGCTTCGCCTCCTTTTCTTTCCTCGATCGGGCGGCCAACGGTGGCCGGCCTCTCCCTTACCTTTCTCTTCTATTTCGACAGAAACGGGATCCCATTTCCCGTTTCTGTTTCTTCTTTTTATTTTTTTTATATAATTATTTCTTTTATATAATTATATACATATATAATTACAATATTCATATAATTATATTTGTATAATTATATCTATAATTATTATATTAGATATACATACATATATATATATATATATATACACATATATATATATCTACACTTTAACTTTAAAATAATATACATCATATATATATATATATATTTTTTATTTGTATACATAAATACATATGTATTTATTTTATGATATAAAATAGTATATATCCAGATATCTTATGTATATTATATTTCATATATATACATATGTATGTATTTATATAAAAACATATGTAACCATATTTATACAATCTAATCATATAATTATAGTCTATACACATTTTTATTTCATTTAATTTTGGATTTCCTAATATCCAATTTATATTCTTTCTTCATTATTTTCCATTCTTCATTCTTATTTCAAAATTTAAATGTCTTTCACTAAATTTCTAATTTTCATCACTTCCTTAATTTCGGGAATTTCAACGATATTCCCATCAAGTAAATAAATTTTTATTTATTTACTTAAATTTATTTATTTCCTCTTATCTATTTTCTTAAATATTAATTTTCAATATTAATAATTTCCAATAAATGAAAATTTTGCGGTTATCACAGAACCTCTATAAAATCTGTGTTTGCTTCTCTTATCCTTCTTTACTTATTGCATTTATTTCAGTATTGCTTTACTTATTGCATTTGTGAATTAAATCCTTAGAAAAGTCAACATTTAGTATAAAAACCGATTTACCCCCCCCCCCCCCTCTCGGTAGAGCCAACATATACTTCAACCAATCACAATTAATCACAAGTCCAATTAATCAATTCCCTTCTCTTAGAAATCTTTTCTTTTTTTGCCATTGAAATTGCATTTCAACTCCAAATTTTCATATTTACTTCTTTGTTTATTTCTATACCTTAAATTCATCATTTAATATTTATTTCACCTTTTATACACCATATTATAAATCATAAACCCAACAAATCCAAAATCCAAAGTGGAAATCCGTATTCAATATTTATTTAATTTCACTAGATAATTTATTTCCACTATTAAATATTTACACAAAAATATGGTGTACAGTATTATAAAATCAGGTCTCACAGGTCACATATTAGTTTTACATTCTTGAAGCTTTCTCCACTAGTTTCAGAGCAATTATCTCTCTTTAACTCAGACAATGCCATTTGATATGAAGGCTTTGATATCAATTAAGTGCTTGGGAGTAGCTATGTAACAAACTCTATCTCTCTTTCCAAAGACCACTAGATAATTCATCCATAAACACATCGAATAAGTCCTTGATAGTTGATATATCGGATAGCTCTAGATGCGTCACATTGGGATCTTACACAAATGCTAAATAACTTTCACATGAAATGTACAATTCAATAAGTTTAGAACATAACAAATAAGCACTCATCTCTTTATTACTTATCAAAACATATTTTATACGGATTAGGCAAGGAAAGGGATACATTTTTTTTGTAACAGTCTACACTAACATGATGGATGGCTAACTATCCATACCCAAAAGAACTTCAAAGTTGTACATGAGCAATAATATTAGATTTGCTACTAGGTCTTTATCTCCCACCTTCGCTTTATACTGACGATAGACACACTTGTTCATTTGAGATTCCTTGAAAGGTGTGCTAATGTGCATCGAATAACCTAGAGGTTCTGACTCGATATGCAACCTACTACAGGTGCAGGTGATGAGGGTGATTGAGCCGGAGGTGGAATTCTGCTGTCTCTGAACCGGTCTTCCTATCATGTTTCTACTCTAATTCCCATCGTTTTCGAATCAAATCTACAGAAACCTATACCAAAAGTAGACTAATTCTTGATATAGGTCAACAATAAAGATTTTACATACAGACATTACACAATACATGGGATGTAACACTACCACTGTCTTAACTACACTAAGACATACTAAACACCATGCTTTTATACCATTAAATCTATCACGACCTGAAGGCCACTTTTCTAATTTTAATCATCTTATTCTTTATTCCAAAGGTGAGTTATAAAACTTTCTTAGACCTGAAATGATCCCTTTTACTCCATCACACAACCTTGCTTAAAAATAAATCGAAAATATCCCCTTAATAATAGAGATTTTCCTAGATAATCACCTGCAAGAGATAAGCATTTACTATGTCCCAGCCACAACAGTCATTTTCATATCATCTCTCATCCAATAACATTTATTCACATCTCTAAACTATTCAAGTTCCGAGATCACACTCGGTCATTATCTCACCCATAAAACAATTTAAGACGAATATAGGTTACATACAAATACAATACAAGTAAACATGTAATGTGCATTGCATAATTGTCTATACATGTAAACAAAAGATAGGCATTCCTCATATACCTCAAAAGAAATGAAAAGTGGAGCTTGAAGGACATAGACAAGTACCGTGGCTTGGTACAGTCACTAAAAATCCACTCGGATACTCCGACAGTTGGAGCATAGTTCAAATAGTCTGCAGAAGTGGAAATAAGGTGTGAGCAAATCCACAACTCCGTAAATAGTTTAAGAAAATGTATACGAAGTTCATAATGATCTACATGTACGTGTATGCATGAGCAATAAATACTATGACATGGATGTGTGACACCACGTCCTGCTGCCAAAAGTACCAATATAGACTCACACTTCAAAGGTTGCAGCTGTAAGGGTATCAGTCGAAAGGATACTTTAAGTACCTCATTTCTCCAAGCCTCAACACATTGCTGATAAGTCCTTGAAATGTCTATTTTTATGGGATATTATTAAATGATTTTTGGATGAATTTTGGAATTTTTATTTATTTTCTTTCCTAATGAATTAAATTTTTTTTGTCTTGTGTAGAAAATTCAAAAATCAAGATAAAGTTGAGAAAATGATGCAAAAAGAGACAAAAGTAATTGCTTTGGGATCTAAATCACAAACACAAGAGTCCATATAATCTTATACAAACCCAAAACACATTCTTTATTTAAGTGGGCTTCAACAAACACAAGAAATGAAAAAGTCCAGCCCAAAGGAAAAGGCAGCCCATGAATATTATTGCCAAAGCCCAAGATTTGAAAGAAACCCTACCTAATTAAAAGAAGAATGGAGCTGCCGCAAGAGGGTGGAGGGGCTGGTGACAGCAGCCATCGTCTTTAGCATTGTTTTCTCTGTGTTCGGCATCAACTCCCTTTTTGTTTGTTTCTTGCTTGGCTGTGTAAGAGGGGCTGGTGACAGCAGCCATTGTTCTTCACCATTGTTTCTTTCCTGCACTATTTTGTTGTTTCTTAGCTGCTGCTTAAGTTTCAAGTTCATTTTTAGCACTTTGTTTCATGTTTTAAAGTAATTTAGAGACCAATTAAATTAAACTTAGGAAACTTTTATATTCAGTTTTGTATACTCTGTTTTTCTTTAAATTTTATTGCATTAATAGTTCATTATTATTTCCTGTTTTAGCTGTTTAGATCCTTTTTCCACTTTGTTTTCTGCACTCATTTCTGATTATTGGTTACGGTTTCCTGGGTTGTTTCTGTAACTTGGAGTTGGTGGTTACGTGTTGATCTCTATTACCGATTTTTTTTCCTTTGTTTGTTCTGCTGGGTTGGTGTGAAGCTGATCAACTTGTTGCTGATTTCTGCTCTGTATGCTGGTTGCGTGGCTGCTAGCAAGAGCATTGCTTGGCTGTTTTATCTGAAAATGCTGCTGGAATCGATGTTTGGGCAAAGCTTTGCTGAAGCAGATGCAAGGTGGCGTGAGTAAGGCTGGTGCGAGAACAGCTAAGCCGTTGGATGTGTGGCCATTTGATGGTTTGGGGCGTGGCTACCGAAGCAGGCCTGTGTTTGTGGCTGCTGGCGTGAGATGGCGAGGCAGGCGTGGTTTGATCTGCTGTTGCCATATTTCTAGGCACCGGCTGGGACATGCGCTACTGAAGAGGGCACGAGCAGAGCAAGACGTGGCTGTCCTTGGCGGTGGAAGCAAGTGCATATGCGTGACAGGCATGGCACGGTTTGGCTCAAGAGGAAGACGATTATTGCATTCCAAACTCAAGTTTTAATGTTTCCGTATTTAATGTCTCAATATTTTATTAATTTAATAGTTGAATCATATTATTAGTTAGGTTATATATTAGTTAGTTTATTAGTCCACAAATTTTTAGTTTAATAGTATCTGTTATTTAATAGAATTAGCATTAGGTATGTCATTAGTAAATTTTTAATTTATGTTATAGTAAATTCATGTTAATTAGTTTAACTTTGCATTTATTTTATTTTATTTTACATTTTAAATTTTCATGCTCTTTATTTTTATTAAGGTTTATTTTTTTATTTAATTTTTTTTTCATGCATATTTAGTTTATGTTTTATTTAAAGCATTTTTAGTAGTTAATTTAATTTCAAAAGTTTTCACTAGTTTGAATAAACTTAGGATGACTAATTTCAATACGTAGCTAAAACAACCTAACTAATCTCTGTAGGACGATAATTCGGGACTCAAATCCTATATTACTTGTATGACCACGTACACTTGCGTGTAGATAATTGCCTAAAAGACACAATCACTTGACATAATACTACACTGCCAACAATATGTACAGTACTACAATGGTCAATATGCTTAGCTCAAACGGATTACTATACACTATATTTCAAACAGATTCAATGCACTTGGTTCAGAACACAAGTACTACACACTTAATTTGATATGCTATCACGATACACTTAGTTCAATACATAATCACAATGCACTTAGTTTGATACACTATTACAATGCACTTAGTTCGACACATTATCATAATATAATAGGGTTCATGTGTTACTTATTATACCTGGCAACAGGGTTCATGTGATACCAATTATATTTGGTAACAGGGTTCATATGTTGCCTATTATACCCAATAGCAAGGTTCATGTCTCATGTTACCTATTATACTCGGTACTGGGGTTTGTGCCTCGTGTTACCTATTATACCCGGTAATGGGGTTCAAGTCTTGTGCTACCTATTATACTTGATGACGGGGTTCATGTCTCTTGCTACATATTATACCTGATAATGGAATTCATGTCTTGTGCTACCTATTATACCCAATAACAGTGTTCATGTCTTATGCTACCTATTATATCTGGTAACGAGGTTCATGTCTCGTGCTACATATTATACCTAGTAATGGACCAAGCGAAATTTATTCATGTCGAGTACATATAAACTTAATATTTCATATATAAAATAGGATTTATATATGATGCACTGATAGTGTATAGTTTCTATACACTGTCAATGCACCAGAGGTTGACACCTCATTAGTAGACCTTTATAAGCAAATTAAAAAATTTATTTATATTTACTTTTAAGGGCTTTGTATATTTTTTAAATTACCAATTGATGAGGTGTCAACCTCTAATGCATTGACAATGTATGAAACTATACACTATCAGTGCATCATATACAAACCCTATAAAATAAGTTAGGTTTATAATTTCACTTATTCCTTTTCGAATCACTAAAAGTTTCAGTAGCATAATGTCTTATATTTTATCCTAACACTAACTACAAAAAGAGCAATAGCATAGGTTCTATTCCATAATTTTCATCTCAATCACAATTCAAAATTTCAATACAATTCAATAATTCAATCTCAATCATAGTTCATTAGTCCTACAACAATCCAATATATAGACTAGTTTCTACAAAGTATATTTACAAGGGATGTTCAAATATTAACTTAGCACATAAAATACATCACACATAACACACGGGCTTAGCTGGCCATAACACACAAAGCAAACATAAGCTTTTATCCTAGCCCAAGCACTATTTACAATCACATTTCAATCAGATCTCATTGCTTACCTTTATTCACTACAAGAAAATTGATTTTCAGCGACGAAAATTTAGCTACGAAATTTTTTCGTCGCTGATAATTAGTATTAGCGACGGAATAGCGACGGAATTTATACCGAAGTTAGCGACGGATTAGCGACAGAAATTCGTCGGTAATTAGCGACGGAATAATTTTCATCGCTAATTCTGTCGCTAATTATGGTGAGATATACTGTTCAATTGCGCCAAATTATTAGCGACGGAATTAGCGACGGAATTGTATGTCGCTAAACCTAAAACATAGAAAGAACTTAGAGACGGAATTTTTCCGTCGCTAATTCCGTAGCTAAAGGTCATTAGCTACGGAATTAGCGACGAAAAAATTCCGTCGCTAAGTTCACTTCATCATTTTCAGTGGGAAAGTGTATAGAACTTAGCGACGAAATTTTTCCGTCGCTAATTCCGTAGCTAATGACCTTTAGCTACGGAATTAGCGACAAAAAAATTCCGTCGCTAAATTTCCTTCATCATTTTCGGTGGGAAAGTGTATAGAACTTGGCGACGAAATTTTTCCGTCGCTAATTCCGTAGATAAAGGTCAGTAGCTACGAAATTAGTGACGGAAAAATTCCGTCGCTAAGTTCCCTTCATCGTTTTCGGTGGAAAAAGTATTTAGAACTTAGCGACGAAATTTTTTCGTCGTTAATTCCGTAGCTAAAGGTTAGTAGCTACGGAATTAGCGACGAAAAAATTCCGTCGCTAAGTTCTATACACTTTTCCACTGAAAATGATGAAGCGAACTTAGCGACGAAATTTTTCCGTCGCTAATTCCGTAGCTATTGACCTTTAGCTACAGAATTAGCGACGGAAAAATTCCGTCGCTAAGTTCTATACACTTTCCCACCGAAAATGATGAAGGGAACTTAGCGACGGAATTTTTTCGTCGCTAATTTCGTAGCTAAAGGTCATTAGCTACGGAATTAGCGACAGAAAAATTCCGTCACTAAGTTCCCTTCATAATTTTCGGTGGAAAAGTGTATAGAACTTAGCGACGGAATTTTCCGTCGCTAATTCCGTAGCTAATGACCTTTAGCTACGGAATTAGTGACGGAAGAATTCCGTCGCTAATTTCCCTCCAAAATATTTGAGAAAAAGGTGAAAAAATTAGCGACAGAATTTTTCCGTCGCTAAAGGTCATTAGCTACGGAATTAGCGACGGAAATATTCCGTCGCTAATACCTCGTGTAACGTGTTAGATCTAGTTAGCGACGAAATTTTTCCGTCGCTAATCCGACAGAAATTCCGTCGCTAATACCTCGAAATTCGTGATTCCCACCTTTTTTCTTCTTCTTCCCGCCCGTGATTGTCATTTTTTTCTCCTCTCCTTTTTTCTCTTCCCTCTCCGCTGTACGCCGCCGGTCCCTTGCCCCACCGAAGCTGCGCCGCCAGTCTGTTACCCCTCCACCTACCGCCGGTTACCTCTCTCCTCTCCTCACCGCCGGCGTCTCTTAGTGTATAAAGAAGAAAAGCAAAACACCCCACTCCCCCACTGCCACTGCGCCCATAGGCGCCGCTGCTGCCGCCCGCCCCCGCCATCGCCGTTTGCTCGCCGCCGATTGTCCCTACCGCCGGTCATACTCTTGGTATATAGTAGTTGTATTATTTTTAAATTTAAAAGATATATTTATTTGTTTGTTAGTTTGTTTATGTAAAATATATATGTTTATTTGCATTTATAATAATATTAGTAGAAATTTTGTATTTATTGGGAAAAATTATTTTTGTTAGATTTTAAATATATAAATTTATTTATGTAAATTTAATTTGGTCATAATATTATTAATTATGAAAATTTATTGTTGTTTTAGTGTATCTAATTATATGATAGTAATAGATTGATTGAACTACTATTATTAATTTTTATTTATTTGTTTAATTTGTTTATTTAAAATATATATATTGAAAATATATATGTGTTTATTGTTGTTTATTTAGTTTATTTTTGTTTGTCCGTATTTATAATAACATTAGTAGAAATTTTGTAATTAAATGTTTAAAATTATTTTTGTTAGATTTTAAATATATAAATTTATTTATGTAAATTTACTTTGGTCATAATATTATTAATTATGAAAATTTATTATTGTTTTAGTGTATCTAATTATATGATATTAATAGATTGATTGAATTAGTATTATTAATTTTTGTTTATTTGTTTAATTTGTTTATTTAAAATATATATATTTAAAATATATATGTGTATATTGTTGTTTATTTAGTGTATTTTTTTTGTTTGTATTTATAATAGTAGAAATTTTGTAATTAAATGTTTAAAGTTATTTTTGTTAGATTTTAAATATATAAATTTATTTATGTAAATTTAATTTGGTCATAATATTATTAATTATGAAAATTTATTATTGTTTTAGTGTATCTAATTATATGATATTAATAGATTGATTGAATTAGTATTATTAATTTTGGGATTAATGTGAGATATACACATTGTTATATATATTATTTTTTTTCATTGCATAAATGTATATATTGTTGTATTAATAGTTTTAATATGTATTTTAACAAAAGTTGTATGTATTGTAATCATTATTTTTTATTTTAAAATAGAAAGAAAATAATATTTAATTTTTAATATGTAGTTTTTATGCTTTTGTAGGTTATTTAATATTAATAAGGAGTGCTTTGGTGGATTGTGATCGTGAAGTAATATTTTAACAGGTGGATCGATTTCTTTTCCTGTGCATGCACATAGACTGGTATGTAACTTTTTAAATCATATGTATGATATTCTAGTTAAAATATATATTGTTTACAGCTAACTTCAATTTTTTTTGTTTTACTTGTGAAGAGGAATCAATATAATCGAACACCTACATATAAGGAGGTATTTGATCGAACTCACAAAAAAAATACTGGCCAAGGTGAATATGTGGACAATAAGTCGAAAGTTGTCAGTGTACGTATATTTAAAATTATTTCTTTTTATGTATGTTAATTATTATTTAATTACTTTTTAAGTATAGATATATTTATAATAATAAATTTTTTTATTATAGGAAAAATATAATGCTTCATTGGTTGAGAAGTATGGTACGGATATTAGCAGTCAACCACACTTTGATCCTGTTGCTTGGTGTGACTGTATTGGAGGAATGGAAACAACCCGAACACATGTGTACGGCCTTGGAAGCAGTTCACAAAACAGAGATATACTTGAGTCATCCGCCTCCTCAGCAAGTCCAATATTCTCGGTTTCTAAATCAACAGTAAGCCAGGATGAGCGAATCGATGTTATAGAAGAGAAACTTGATGAAGTTCTCAAATATTTACCGCAAATGCACCAATGGATGGCTAAGATGAGTAATGCATGGAAGAGTAGCAAAGGAGGCCCTACAAATCCCGATGATAGCCAGACACCGAACCTCAGAGATGGGCCTTCTTCATAGATCTCTGTTTAATGTAAGAAATTTAAGTGCTTTGTTCTTTTTATGTTTTAAGAATTCGATGGTTGTTGAGAGATGTTATGAATTTGATGAATTTTAACCATATTTTATGATTATGTATGAATTTTATTCGAAATTTATGTTTATGTATTAAGATCTTTTAAATGTTGCTATAGTCATGAATTTAGGATTTTAACATGAATTTAAACTTAAGCTTAAGCTTAAATTTAAATATATTTCGAAAAACTTTTGAAAACAATTTTGGAATTTAACATTTTGGTAGCGAAATACATAAATAATAGATGATAATAAAAAATATATTATTAGCGATGGAATTTAAAGAAATTAGTGATGGAAATAATAGCATTAGCGACGAAATATTCCGTTGCTGATAACATTCAGCGACGAAAAAAATTTATTATTAGCGATGGAAAATTCCGTAGGTAAAAGTCTTTAGCGACGGAAAATTTTATTATTAGCGACGGAATATTTTCATAAAATTTAAAAATAAAAATAAACTTAGCGACGGAAAATTCCGTCGCTGATATTTTTACCTACGGAATATAGGTGACCGATTTTCATTTTAGCGACAGAAAATGTCCGTCGCTAATAACAAAAAATTCATCGCTGATAAGAACAAGCGACGGAATTAGAGACGGAATATTCTTTCAGCGACGGAATGAGCATCAGCGACATTGATTTTTCCAACGGAATTATTCCGTCGCTAATCCATCGCTAAAACCCTTTAGCGACGGAATCAGACTTTTAGCGACGGAAAATTCCGTCGCTGAAAGTCTCTTTTTTTGTAGTGATTTACCTTGATAGCTTGATTGATAACATTGCATCACTTAATCCAGAAATAAATTAATTATTTATATAAACAAAAACTTAATTATCTCTTATGAGATGATTTTAGCAAGATTTACTTAATTTACTTACCTCAATGCTTAGCGATTTTCTTCCTCTAGTTTTCAAATAGAACTCAAGCTCTTACACTGCTCCAAGTCACTACAAATCAATTCATATACAGTCTCAATAACATGTCTTCTTTATGATTAATCACTTACTAAAAATATCTATCTTAGAACCACAATTAACTAAGTTCATTTCTATCTCAAAATTAATTCTTCATTGTCACACTACTACTACATGTATATATTTATAGATATATACACCTATATGAATCTACATTAATCCTTCCTCATTGAATCAAGGATATATATATGTACTTATATATAAATACACCTAAGTCAATCCTTATCACCTTTCATTAGTGTACATACATATACATGTTTACTCATATACATACATACATACATATAACTATATATTTAAACTCCTCACAACATGGTCCCTATGCCTTCAACACACCTTAAAGTTTGACAAAACCGAGTGTGGCATTACTCATCACTTTATTACATACTTTTCATGTATATATATTTACATATGCCTATATATATATTTAGACATGTATGTGTGTCATAGACTCGATTTTTAGAGAGTTCTTATCCTTAAACTTCCATTAGTTTCAATCCTTTATATAATATCTCAATTAGTAACCTAAAATGGATTCAAACAACACTTAAATTCCCTTATATTTTAATCCATTTCTAATAGCCAGAAAGCTTCAATACAGCCACCAAAGTTCATGGAATTTCCAACTTCAAAATCACCAAGTTTCAATCAAGAATAGCCTTGAAGAACCAGCTAAAAACCACATGATTTTAGCCTCTAAAATGCCCTTAACAGCCACCAATATTCCCCAAAAACGCCCTTGCATATCAGCTTTGTAAACATAAGAAAACACCTTATTTAAGCTTCTTACAGCTAATAGTTTCTCACTATCCACAGCTACCAAACTCCATTGGTTCAACTACCTCTTGGTTCCTTATCTATTACTTATATCCCTCTCGGCATTTCACCAGTTTTCCAAACTAGTTTTAGTTTCTTTCCTTTCATTTAAATTCATTTCTTTTAATTGTCTTTTGCTTTGGTAATGCAGGTTGTAGCTCTCGATTTTCCTTCTCCATTCCTGCTGGTTTCCATCCCAGTTTTCGACTGTTCTTCATACCTTTGTTTTTTTTAGCCTTGATTTCCCTTGTTTTCTTCCTTGTCGAGACTCCTATTCGGCACTAAGAAAATAGTCTTATTCTTCCTTGTTTCAGTCCATCATCGGCCCTATATACAGTAGTGGTTCATGCTTGAACCACCTTTCAAAAGCCAGTCAGCTCAATGCTTCATTGAACGCCACCTGTTGCTTTTTCTTTCTTTCTTTAACTCCTTCTCGTGTTGCCCCTGTATCTTGCCTTCTTAATAGCCCAAATATTCAACCTTTTCAGCTTTAAAGTAGCTCTGTGTTTGGACTACTACTAAACCCCGAATCAGCCATGTTCAAGCTACTAAAACACTGCCATTACAATCTTGAGCTTTAGCTATAGCAACTTGCTTCAAACAAACCCTATCTCCATCATTTATGTTGGCTCTATAGGCTAAACCGAAAGAGGGGTGAATCGGTTTTGTGGTACTCTTAAGTTCGTTTTTTGATTCTACCAAATTCTCTAGCCTATGTTGAAGTTTTCTAAGTGTTCTAAGCTACTCAAGTATGGAATATAAATTCAATTCAACAATCACAATATAGATGCAAATAAGTAAACAAAGTAGGGAAAGAGAGATGTACACAATTGATTTATAGAGGTTCAGAAACCTTGCCTACGTCCTCTACCTTGAGACGCTGCCAAGGATTTTCCCAAATCCACTAACTTGAATTGTATTACAATCCCTCTTTTTGCAGGCTCAAGAGAAACCTCCCTCTTTTTCTAAGGCTAAAGAGAAACCTCCCTCTTTTTCTAAGGCTAAAAAGAAACCTCCCTCTTTTTCTAAGGCTAAAGAGAAACCTCTCATTTACAAGATGTGTTTGTGTTTACAAGGAATGTAATCAAAGAAAGGCCTCTAATTAGGCAAGTGATTACACTGGTTAAGCACAAGGGAAATCCTATACAATATTTGTGCTATGCTATACAAAGATGATGAGTATGATAGAATATGAAGGCTTTGTAGCAGTTGTGATTTTGATAGACTTGAGGAAGATGAAGAAGACGAAGAAAGATGTTGCTCAGCTATTCCTCTTACTTCCTTGAGCTTGCAAGCCTTTATTTATAGTCCATTGGATGGTTTCTAAACGTTGGTAAGAGCCAAAACTGAATGTAACCGTTGTATCTCACAAAAACTAGCCGTTGGAGTGCATTTTCGAGTTAGGGGATCGATCCTTTGACTTAGGGCAAGCATCCACGGCATTTTGCCATGAAGGATCGATCCCTTCCCTTAGGGGATCGATCCCATGCTTCCTTTTTGCTTCCTGGGAGCATTCTGCCATTCGTGGATTGATCCCTCAACATGGGAGATCAAACCCTTATGCTTTCCTGCACTTTTCTAGGCTAATTTGGGTTAGAAATGATGTGGACTTTGATTTTAATTCATCCCAAAACATTTTAGAATTTTGTGGAAGTCTTTCTTGATTTCCTCTTTCTTGACTTCCTCAACCAAAGACTTTGTGTAAAAAACTTGTTAAGTAATTTTCTAAAGTTGTGTTCAATATGTTCTTGAGAAAATTACTTAATGAAGATATTCAAAATCATTTTGTAAAATGTTAAGACCAATAAGAATATGCAATTAAATCATGGTCTTAAACTTTGATATGTAGACTTATAGTGGTTTGAGAAAATCATATGATTGGTGAAGCAAATTTACATTATAGAGTCAAACACTTAATATTACTTAAATTTTTGTCATTTCAAAATACATATGTCAATTTAAAGCTAACAATTTAAAACACCTCCATAGTAGCTCCACAATAGCCCGATAATTCTTGAAATAGCCACCTACAGTAGCCAAGCAAGGCTTCCTTCAGCCGAGAACGGTGCTTCTTTAGCCACAAAAATAGTCACGCAGTGGTTTCCCTTGGTTCACTTTATTTTCAAGCCACTGATTCTACCTTGTACAACCACTGTAAACAGCCACAATTCTCACTACAGCCTAGAACCAAAACTTGTTTCCTTCTAGCATGTGTACTCCTCACCTAACCCCCTGCCTCTCCTTTGCTCTTTGATTTTCACTCTCCAATCCACTCTTTCCATCAACCTTTTCTATACTTTTTCTTTTATTTTCTTGTTTCAACTTAAAGGATTGTGTGGGAGATTGAGGAAATGAAGGATAGGAGATGGCGTGAGGGACATTGATGGTGTGGGTTGAGAAGAGAGAGAGAAGAGACGAAGATGGTGGGGAAAAATAATAATGGGGAGTGCTCTGCCTTTTGGCAGAGTAAGTGAGGAAATCATTTTTGGTGGGAAATTTCCCATCAATTTGCACTTTCCTTTTTTAATCCATATAATAACAAGTATATCATATTTAGTTTAATATAGTTATATCCTTTATTTAATTAAGTAAATAATATTTATTTATTTATTTGTTATTTATTTAATTAATCACTTACAATGTATGCACTTAGGCTTGTAGTGCATTTATATAATCATTATTAACTTGTTTTATTAATGTACAAATTATCTATTTATTTTCTTTATTGAATTAATATATATATATATTGAACTTATTTATATAAATCTAATTTATATATATTAATAATTTATTTTTAAATGCACTAAACTCACGTCTTCAATTTCAATACTCAAAATAATAAAATTTTCAAAATACATCTCGATACTTAGTTCATTTAAGTTGTTTATTTATTTACAAACTCACTACCAAAAATCTACAGTCTTCACAATATGAAAATAGTTCAGGGTAAGAGATCAACTTTCAGAAATCGAGTCTTTTCTTTAGCCAAAATGCTACGACTTTACAAAGACAAATCTCACAAGGATCTTTAGGATTCATGCAATTACCAGCCCAGAGAGATATCTTGGACTCCCAGCCATGGTTGGAAAGAAGAAAAAAGTGCCTTCACAGATATCAAAAATCGCATCAAAGCTAGGATACAAAGCTGGAGTTAGAAGTTTTTCTCACAAGCAAGTAAGGAAATCCTTATTAAATTTGTATTACAAGCTATACCATCATATTCAATGTCATACTTCAAACTGCCACAAAGCTTCTACCATGACCTAGACAGTATAATTAGAAGGTTCGAGTGGAGTAATAAAGCTGACGAACGGGGTATATGTTGGGCCAAGTAGAAGCAAATGTGTACCAAAAAATGAATCAGTGGATGGGCTTTAAAAATTTTAGAGCCTCAATTTAGCACTACTAGGTAAATAGGGCTAGAGGGTTCTACATCTTACAGACTCACTTCTTTACCTAGTACTTAAGGTGAGATACTTCTCAGAACTAGTTTCATGGAAGCAAAACTAAAATGGTGTCCTCTCTTCAGTTGGCAAAGCATTTTGGCTAGAAGCACCACCTTGAAATTAAGATAGCGCTTGTTGGAGAATTAGGGATGGTTGCTCTATTAATATCTGGAATGACAAATGGGTTCCTAGACTAGAGGTGTTTCAGGTTGCATTAAATTAAGCGGCACCTCAGTGTTATATCCGAGTATGCAACCTACATACTTCCCACTCTATGGTTTAGAATGAAGAGACAATTATAGCGATCTTTACAAAGCAAGAAGTGGGGAAAATCCAAGTAAGTGATGCAAAAGTTTGGCATTAGGACAAAACTGGACATTACACAGTTAAGAGTGCCTATAAGAGGTTAGTGGAGGAACCATAAGCAACATGGCAACACCAACCCTTATGGCATACAATCTGGAAATTAGCAATCCCAAATAAAGTGAAGATGTTCTTCTGGGGACTTTTCCATAAAGCCTTACCTTATTATGAGAACTTGAGAAAGCGAAAGATCTTGGATGATGCTACATGTTTATGCTACCACTATAAAATAGAGACAGATATACAAGCTCCTAAAAACTGTGAGAAAGTCAATGCAGTTTGGATACTAACTGATCTGGTAAACCAATGGAAAGGAGAGGAAGATCAATTAGTGATGGTTTGGATTCTGGACTATGTAAATGTAATGATCTAAATATAAAGTAATTTCACAAATTTACACAATCACATTGATAGTTGGGTTGTCTGCGATGCCTTTATTTCCACATATACACTTATCCGTAATAGTTTATAAAAATAAATTTATTTAATTTACCAAACACGAATATTCACATAACTATCATTAATTTAATATTTACATCCCCTGTTTACCATTACAATATAGTAGTACTATACAAACAGTCTGAACTTATAAAGAAAATAAGTATACCTCCAGGATCCACAAAATGCTGCCTCGGGGTAACTAATATGCAGTCTATATCTTCAGACGCTATATCACACTATCACTGGAAATAATTTGTGGAGATGGAAAAATAAAGGGGGAGCAAAACATGCTCAGTAAAGGAATCGTATGCAGAAACTGATATTATGAAATTCTATATGCACAAAACGTTTATTTTTCCTAACAGCACACTAGGCACAATAAGGGAATGATACTATAGTCGGCTAGGGATCCGGATGTAATATGGGAGGTATTTTGGAATACCTGTCATGTCTTGCAACCTAGAAGCGACCATAGGGAGTGGGTATTTATAATGAAATAGATTATTTGTAATAATATTTCATAAATGAATTTCAAATAAATACTTATTTAAACGATTCATAAAATTAAAGTACTTATATAATAATCTTAAACTCATATTTAATCACAAATAAAATATTTAATTAAGAAATCTCAAAATCACATTTAGACACATTTCACATATATCGATAAAAGTTCCATAAACTATCACAGTCCGTATATACAGTATTTCACGTATTTCCACACAAATAGTAATGGTTGGGCTGTCTGCGATGCCTTTATTTACAACTTCATTAAATAGTAAACACTATTAAGCAATAATTCATTTTAATTTACATAAGTAAAAATATTTACATGTCATAATCCATTCATCATTTACATCCCCCGTTTAGATTTACAACACAATAGTACTGTAAAATAAGTTTAAACATATAAACATAATGATTATGCCTCCAGGATCCACCCTAGCTGCCTCGGGTAACCAAAAGCGCAGCCAAAATCCTCGGAAAGTAAATCACACACTCACTGAAAATAATCTGTGGAGACAAAAATAAATGAGTGAGCTAACCACGGCTCAGTAAAGGAATTGTATGCAGAACTTGATATCACGAAATCTATATGCAATAATATCATTTATTTTCCTATAGGTGCATTAAGGACCATAAAGGAAGGATACTATAGTTGGCTAGGGATCCGGATGGAGTATGGAAGATATTTTGAAATACCTATCTTGTCTTGGAACCTAGAAGCGACTATAGGAAGTAGCTATTTATTTTGATATAAAACTCATTTAATAATTCTCCATATATAAATAATTAATATAAAATGGTATAATAAACCATTAAATAAATCAGTTAGGAAATAATTTAATTTCCATATTGAAATACCACTTACACAATTAAAGTAAAAAATACGGTATATAGTTCAGTACTATAAACAGTTCAGTGATAATAACAATTCAATATATCATATAGTAAACAGTTTCAGTAATAGCATAGTTCAATAAATATCACAGTAAATCATAATAGTGGTGGAGACCAGGCAACCCACAAAGTATATCATGCTATAATCCCCGTAGGGAACAATAGCAGTAATATATGAGACGTATGACCATGGTCTATAATTGTCCTCGGTCGTACATTGATCAAGTGTCAACCGAGGCGCTGAAGATATGATCAATATCAACAGCTTCACACAATAACAGTATAGTAAACACATGAGCATGATATGGGGCCTAACAGTCTCAAAACAATGTTTAAATAATAACATCACCTTTGTGGAAATCAATAAAATCAGTAAAATCTTCAGTTAGTCCATAAATGGAAATTTATAATATAATGAATATTATAATGAAAATAATTTATAAAATATTCAATTTTCAACACTTCACTTTATAAAACCACTTATTACACTATAAAACACTTAGGATAAATTTTCAGTAGTTTTACTTTCACTAAATTCAATAACAGGGATATTTAAATAATATTTTTTGGTATATTCATATTTTATGAAAAATATTAGATACCTCATTTCCAAGGGTAGGAAATCAATCAATAATGCACTAATATATTTCATGACATTTTTAAAAAATTTCCTACGAAATTTTAGCAGCATACGGCTGCTAATACCTTAGCTTCCATGCACTTCAAACACAGTATAATACCAGCCAAAAACCACATATTTTACAGTTTTCAATGGCATTTCACTTCCAAATATACTCATAAAATTATTTTCATTGAAAACATGCATTCAAAATATCCCTACAGCTACACACGCATCCCTTATTTGTCTGATTTATTTGACTTTCTCGATTGCAGCACTCGTAATTTGATACTCCCGGGCTGCGGCTAACTTGACCAAAAATATTAGCACATTTAATACTTATTTTTAAGCTACTTCTCATGCTTAATTACAGCCACATTGGACACTACAAATATTTACGCAGTATATTTTTTACTGCTGCTAAAATACAACTTCTTTGTTTTAAGTATGATTTTAAATCTGATTGCACCAATAGACTCCTTGTAATTTCTACAGTCTAATGGCACCTCAAAACTATCAAATGTAGCCATGAACATGGGTCCCCTTTCCATGACCGAATCCATTATCATGCCACACTTATTGTTTTTCAACAATTTACCTTCACATTCATGTTCTATCATGCTCAATCATCGATTTGGCATCAATTTCATGCATGAAACACCATGAATCCATGAAATCCTAAGCTTGGCCGAAACCCCCTTTAACGACACAATTTGATTTAATTCATTTCTAATGAATCTAATGCCATAATCACGCTTAGGATGCCTAAATTAATCATTCTACACCATTGAAACTAAATGGAAGCTCATGAGTGGTAAGTAAGGTACCTTAGTCGAATCCTTCAAGGCTTCCTTTCTCCTTGTTTTGTCACATGTTTAATGATTTATGGGTATAGATAGAAAGAGGAAAGTGAGTAGAGTAATTTTGTAGTTATAAATTTGTTGAAATAATGGAGATTTGGTTATGTTTTTCTTGGTTTTTCTTTCTTCGTTCTTTCTTTCTTCAAATGTGTGGGAGTGAGTGGAAGAGATGATGAATAGTGACCGACCATGAGCTGTGAGGAATTATAAAGACTCTTCTAGAAGGGGTCAAAATTACCAAAATGCCCTTGGTTATAAAAATTTTGGATAATTTTACCCTTAAGCTTACGTAATCATAATAACTATGTAATTCCACTCCAAAATTTCAAATTTCACCACCAAATACACTTACTAGATGTATTTTGATGAATCAGGGTGGTTTTGTCAATGCACAGTACACCGAATACGTGAAATTATGAAATTACCCCTAGCAAACCACTAACGAAATTTTTCGATTTAACCACCGATTCAATAAATCTATTGACACTATCTTAAACTCCTTTTCATGTAGAATATCATGGTACTTTTACTTCATCCCAATTAATTTTAGTTTGGGTATAATTTACGAAAATACCCTCGGGATGTAATTGTTATTTTCTAATTTGTTTGCCATACTTCCCAAAATAATGCAAATAAGATATTTTGGGTCTTAAAATTTCTACATTATAATTATTACATATTTCGTACACTATTTCTTCAGTCATAAGTACATCTGGGCACAAAAATTCAAGTGGGGCCCACATCATTATTTACTTACAATTTACAAAATATACCAAAAATTACATTAATAAATAATTATTTATACATGTACAGTACAATATAAATGGTTCTCACATTTCCTCCCCACCTTTAGGAAATTTGGTCCTCCGAATTTCGTCTAGACCACTCATTTCTAGGTACTTCTCTGGCATTAAACTTTATAATTCCCATGTTGCCTCCTTTTCGAAATGGTACTGCTAGAGCACTTTCACCAATGGAATCGTCTTGGATCGCAACAATTTATCCCTCCGATCTAGAATCCAGATAGGTCTCTCAACGTAATTCATATCTTCTCGAATCTCCAATGGTTTTTACCCAATTACGTGAGACGAATCTGGATGATACTTCCTGAGCATCAAGACATGGAATACATTATGCACTCTTGATAACTCTAGTCGTAGTGCCAATCTATACGCCACGTCCCCACGCGATCTAAGATCTCGAATGGTCCGAGGTATCGAGGACTCAACTTCCATTCTTGCAAAATCTCATAATGCCTTTAGATGGGGAAGCTTTTAAAAATACATAATCACCTAGTGAGAACTCAAGTGGTCGACGTCTCGTGTCTGCATCAATCTTTCCGTCGACTCTATGCAGTCCTCAATCTTTCACAGATCAATTGGACATCTCGTGAAGCTTGCTCTACCAAGTCGGGAGCTAACAATTTCCGATCTCCCACTTCTTCCCATGCAATTGGAGATCTACACCTTTTACCATATAATGTCTCGTATGGTGCCATGCCGATACTCGTCTGATAGCTATTATTATATGCAAACTCAGCTAATGGCATGTAATGATCCATTACCACATCTTTCACGTTATTCTATACAACTTATCCGGTTGGGCTGTCTGTGATACTTCACTTTACACTTAATGTTGAACAATTTTTGTACAACAATGTTAACATTATACACATCCCCTCTCTTACTTATAAAAATGTTGTACTGTATACATGTCTAAATACAAAAAATAAATGATCGTACCTCATATATCTCAGTTGGTTTGTCACATTGTCCTTTGTGTATAGCCGTGATCCACAATCCTTGGATCTCACAATCATAAAAAAACCTGAAATGTTAAAATTGGGGAGTGAGCAAACCATGGCTCAGTAAGAGAGTTATATCTCACACTTGATATTTAGCTACCTATATGCTGAAAATATTTTTTTCACTTTCTTTAAATTTTCCTAGATACGCTCTAGGCTCACAGGTAGAAAGGATACTACAGTCGGCTAGGGATCCAGATAGAGTAAGGCAGGTATTTTAAAATACCTGACTTGTTCTGGAATCTAGAAGCAACTGTAGAGAGTACTATATCAATTGTTCTCAAAACGATATTCTTGACACTATCGAGAGGGGGGGTGAATCGGTTTTTCTAGTTATTTCTAATTTTCCTAACTCTTAATGCACAATCAAAGTCAAATAAACAATAATGAAATAAATGCAGTAAATAAGAGTAAGGGAAAGAAAAGCAAACACAAGTTTTATAGAGGTTCGGCCAATCTCTTGCCTACGTCCTCTCTCCTTGAACTCCTTGTCAAGGTTTTGATTCACCTCTTCCTTGAGAATGCTTACAAACCACTTGAAGCTGTGGCAAGACCTCTTACAATTTCTCTTGAGACTTTAGAAATCTCCTTCTAATCCTCTACCCTTGTAGTATTCCCACACTCTACAATATCAGACCTTACAAGGATAGCTCACCCCTTTGAATATCTGATTTTTCATTGAATGGGTGAAGAATGCAAAAAACAATCTCACAAAATGGAGTTACAATAAGATTTTCAGATTTCAGTTTCTCTCTTGAAGCTTGAATACTTTGGAATGCTTGTTCTGCCTTCAAACTTCATAAATGCCTCTATTTATAACCCACTAAACGAATAGAACAGTTGGTGAAGCATTTAATGCAAATCTTCCCGTTGAAACCCTCAAAAACTAGCCGTTACTGTCAAGTCTCGTGCAAAAGGATCGATTCTGCTACAGTAGGGATCGATCCCTTTTCTCCAGAATGCTATTCAACTTTCTCCTGGATGGTTCAATGGTATTCTGCCAATTTGGGATCGATCCTGCTACAGTAGGGATCAATCCCTTTTGTCCAGTTGGCCCTCCTGCACTTAACCTGTTGCAAGGTTTATAGCTTTTGTGATTTTAAGTCAGTTCAAAATCTTCTAACACTTTTCTAAGAGTATTTACTGACTTTTTCAATTGGAATCTCAATCCAAGACTTTGTTAAAATAGTTTCAATCATTGAGTTCATTCAAAGCAAATTTACTTGTATAAAAATCATTTCTAATCTTGCTTGAGTTTTGTCATTTTCAAAATACTTGTCAATTTAAAGCTAACAGTCTCCCCCTTTTTGATTTGACAAAGCTTAAGGTAAATTTGCTTATGTGTTTGAAAATTGAGGTTACTTGATTATTTGAAAAACATTACTCCCCCTCAATTTAATATAAGTTTACCACATTAATTCTCCCCCTTTTTGTCATAGCAAAGGAAGAAATAGCACGGAGAAATGGTTAGTGGTAGAAGGCAATTTAAAGCAATAAGGGTACACCAATTTAAAGCAAAAGAAGCAATAGTATTGGCAAGGAGATAGAGAGAAACAAAAAGCAACCCAATGTCATTAAAGCACAATTAATATCAGAACATGACATAGTCATTGACAGAAAACAACTAGAAAGCATAACTAGCAAAGTCATTAACATAGTCATAGATATAAAATAACTAGAAAGGATAACAAGCAAGGCCATTAACATAGTCATTAACATAAAACAACTAGAAAGCATGACACATGCCGCAACGAGGAGGATCAACGCCTTGGGAAGGTCTTGTGATATTGCTCAATGAAGTCCTCGTGTTGCATGCGGACATCCTGAATTTCATCGAACAAGGCAGCTTGGTTGGCCTCGATGTGATCAAGGCGCTAACCTACATCATGTTAAAAGTTCTGAAGCATATGCATGATCTGGTCAAGAGAGGCTGACAAGGAGCCGGAAGGTGCAGAAGATGTGGCTGCTGCAGGTGCGTAAGCTGCATCCCCTCATTCTTCGCTGTCTGGTGCCGTAGCATGTTCGGGAGATGCAGGCTGACCATGACCCTTGACCCATTCGAAGGTGTCACCCGCTGGATGAAGATACCATCCCAAGTTATGGAGGGTGGTGAGATTGATTGTGGTGTTGGCATCCGGAAGTATGCCAACCTCACATGAACAGTCAACGCCTTTAGAGATTAAGTAGTAGGCGAGAGGCTGAGAGAAGACAATGGTGTGGACCTTGCCACGAACAATCTTCACCCAATCATGAAGGATAAAGTGTAGGAGGTCTGGTGGGTCGCCGTTAGGTTCATGAATATGATGAAGCCAAAAACGATCAAGTTTGCGAAGGTGAGAATATCGGGTGCCAAGAGGGCGGAGATTCCATGAGATGATGATATGGAGGAGGCGTGCGAAGACAGGAAGGTCACTTGTACGATTATCGGTAACGGGAAACGCTAAGGGGACATTGATATTTTCATAGATATTACCGTCCTCAGGAAGTCTAAAGGCAAGGGAAAGGGATTGCGTGGTCAGTTCAATATTCTTGCCCATGACATAAGACTTTATCCCGACAACCTTACAGTCATTTTTTGGAGCATAGATGATGTCGGCGTTGGAAAAGAAGGCTCGAATGATGTTCGCTGGGACCAGAGTATTGATTTTGAGGAATTGGGTCCAATCCCATTCATTGAACTTGGCGAGGTAAGGAAAATGAATTGACTCGAGGAAGTCGAAATCAATAGGACGCCAATGCTTAATAGGCATATTGGCAAATTCGGCTAGAAATTTGGTTTTCTCATTAGCATGGCGAAAGCAGCGGTTAAAGGTGGTTGGTATGGAGGATGAGGAAGAGGAAGCACAAGTTTTGCGTTTTTGAGCAGTGTGCTTAATCTTAGGAGCCATATGGAGAAGGAAAAAGATAGGAAATTTCGTTGAGGACTTTTATCAAACAGGTGGTGTGCACAAGTTTGAGGAACTATGGATGAGTGTGTGGGAGAGATGTGATCTAACCAACAGCATAGAGCCACAACCTAAGATGCATTGAACAATTATAACAAGGAAATTCGGATGAAAAATGACAGATAGTCTAAGTATAAACTTGAGAAAAATACAAGTGCCAGAGGAGTTGAAAACCTAGACGGAGAAGAAATTGATGCAAGATATGCACATGGGTAGGCAAGACATGATAAAAGAAACTAGAAATGCAAGAAAAATTTAATGAAAAATGTTAGAAAAACTTACAATTGAAATGTTGGGTGAATAATAACCATGGTGTGGAAGAAAAAGAAAAAGAAGAAAGGAAGAGATTTTATCAGGAAATGAGGAGGGGAAATGAAAAAGAGAAGAAAATAAGAAAGATTGGTGAAAGAATGGAGTGTTTGGTGTAGAAATGAGTGAAAGCTAGTAGGTTTGGATGAGAGGAAATGGGGAACGGCGTGGAGAGGTGAAGAAGAAAGTGAATAGCTTGAAAGGAAGGAGGGCCCGACGGTTTAAAAGAAGCGCGAAGTCCATTCTGTCATGAGGGGATCGATCCCTACTGTAGAGGGATCAATCCCTTTTAGGCAGATTGCTCCCATCACCCAGAATTTTGGCCAACAGACTGGGAAATCAATCCTATTGGTGAAGGATTGTCTCCTCAGCCACTTGCCGCATGCATGATGCATAAAAATGATTTGAAAACAATGGAACTTATGCATTTTGACCATCTTAAAATCAAAATCTGATTGTGTTTTACTTGAGATGCATGAAAGAAGTTTGAAAACTGCAGAAAAAATGCAGAATACTGCAGAAAAGTTACAGAAAAATGCCAAGAATATGCAGAACAACTCTGAACATGACTTTGAAGGTGTCTTAAACATCAGAAGTAGGTTTTTGGCTAGTGAAGAGAATTTAACATAATCAAAGCACACATAATTCAACAATTCAACCTCAAAGTCTAAGATCATGAACAGTAACATGGCAAGTTGAGGTTATGAATTGCAAGTGGAAATGATATTCTCCAAGTTTCTTTCTTGCAATCATATCAAACCAACTTAAGACATTCATGCAACATCAAATCACTTCAAGGAGTATTCATTATGCCTAATTCACCTCTAAGAGTGCAAAATCTCTCCTTGTCCAAAGGTTTTGTGAAGATATCAGCTAATTGGTGCAAGGTGTCCACATACTCTAGAATTATGTCCCCTTTTTGCACATGATCTCGTATAAAATGATGTCTAATCTCAATGTGCTTGGTTCTAGAGTGTTGGATAGGATTTTTTGTAAGATTGATGGCACTAGTGTTGTCACACCTAATGGGAACTTGGTTCATTTCTATTCCATAGTCTCTCATTTGTTGCTTAATCCATAACACTTGAGCACAGCAACTACCGGAAGCTATATATTCAGCCTCGGTTGTGGATTGAGCTACGCTATTTTGTTTCTTGGAAAACCATGAAATGAGCCTACTTCCTAAGAATTGGCATGTTCCCGATGTGCTTTTCCTATCCACTTTGCATCCACCAAAATCCGCATCGGAATAAGCATGTAGATCAAGAGTAGAATCTTTAGGATACCAAAGTCCTAAGGAAGAAGTGTCTTTGAGGTATCTAAGGATTCTTTTGACTGCTTGTAGGTGTGATTCTCTAGGGGATGACTGAAATCTTGCACATAAGCATACACTAAACATTATATCGGGTCTACTAGCAGTTAAATATAGCAATGAGCCAATCATAGACCTATATAATTTAGTGTCTACACATTTTCCTCCTTCATCCTTATCAAGCTTAATATTTGTGCTCATAAGTGTAGAATAAGGTTTAGACTCATCCATTCCAAATCTTTTGAGCAAGTCTTTAGTGTACTTAGCTTGATTTATGAAAATACCTTCATTGCATTGTTTAACTTGAAGTCCTAGAAAGAAGGTTAATTCTCCCATCATACTCATTTCAAATTCACCTTGCATTAGTTTAGAGAAATTTTTGCACAATGACTCATTTGTAGATCCAAAAATGATATCATCTACATAAATTTGAACTACTAATAAGTCATGACCCTTAGATTGAATAAATAAGGTTGTGTATACCTTTCCTCTTGTAAAACCTTTTTCGATTAAAAACTTTGAAAGTCTTTCATACCAAGCTCTAGGAGCTTGTTTTAATCCATATAAGGCTTTTGAAAGTTTGAAAACATGGTTAGGAAATTTTGGATTTTCAAAACCGGGAGGTTGCTCAACATAAACCTCTTTATTTATATAACCATTTAAGAAAGCACTTTTCACATCCATTTGATATAACTTAAAATCCTTGTAGCATGCAAAAGCAAGTAGCATCCTAATGGCTTCTAATCTAGCTACCGGAGCATAGGTTTCATCATAGTCTATTCCTTCTTCTTGTCTATAACCTTGAGCCACTAACCTAGCCTCGTTTCTAATAATAATGCTATTTTCATCCATCTTATTCTTGAATATCCATTTGCTTCCAATGATGGGATAATCTTTAGGTCTTTAACTAATGTCCACACTTTGCTTCTCTCAAATTGATTTAATTCTTCTTGCATGGCCATAATCCAATTTTCATCATTCAAGGCCTCATCCACTTTCTTTGGCTCAAATTGTGACATAAAGGTTACATGTTGACATATGTTTCTATAGGTTGCCCTAGTCCTAACTCCAATGGTTGGATCTCCAATAATATCATTATCTTTCACATATCCAAGTTCTCTAGGACACCTAGATTCCTTCTCAATTATTTCTTGTTCCATGGACTCCTCATTCTTGTTAATAGTAAGATCTTCTAATTGTTCCCTAACATCCTTATCTTGAGATGGGTCAACTATAGGTTCATCAAAAATCTCTACTTCATCATCAAGATTGGTTCTACTAGAAATGTTTGATTCATCAAAGATTACATGTATTGACTCTTCTACAACAAGTGTTCTTTTATTGAAAACTCTATAAGCCTTAGAATTTAAAGAATAACCAAGAAAAATATCTTCGTCACTTTTAGCATCAAATTTTCCTAGGTTATCTTTACCATTGTTTAAAACAAAACATTTACATCCCAATGGGTGAAAATAACTTATGTTAGGCCTTTTTCCTTTATAAAGCTCATAAGGAGTTTTCTTTAAAATAGGCCTTACCATAGCTCTATTTATAACATAGCAAGAGGTGTTTACTACTTCAGCCCAAAAATATTTAGGTAAGTTATTTTCACAAAGCATGGTTCTAGCCATTTCTTCTAAGGTTCTATTTCTCCTTTCAACTACCCCATTTTGTTGAGGAGTTCTAGGAGCTGAAAAATTATGGCTAATACCGTTTTCATTGCAAAACATATCAAAACCAAGATTTTCAAATTCTTTTCCATGATCACTTCTAATACTTGAAATGGAGTAACCTTTTTCATTTTGAACAAGTTTTGAGAAAACAGTGAATTTTTCTAAGGCCTCATTTTTAACACTTAAAAAGAACACCCAAGTAAACCTAGTGTAATCATCAACTATCACAAATCCATAGTGCTTACCTCCTAAACTAGTTGTCCTAGTGGGTCCAAAAAGATCTAAGTGAAGAAGTTGAAGTGATCTAGAGGTAGTGACCCACTTCTTAGGTTTAAATGAAATTCTTTTGTGTTTTCCTCTTACACATGCCTCACAAACTTTGTCATTTTCAAATTGAAGCTTAGGCAATCCTACTACTAAGTCTCTTTTGGCTAACTTAGACAAAACATGCATACTAGCATGGCCTAATCTTCTATGCCATAACCAAGGTTCATCTTCTCTAGTAGCCATAAAGCATACATTTTTGCTATTAAGTTCATTTAAATTCACAATATAAATATTTCCTTGTCTATGTCCAATAAACACAATTTGATTAGATTTGGCATTAACAACATTGCAACACAAATCATCAAACATAACTTTAAATCCCTTATCACACAATTGACTAATACTTAGCAAGTTATGTTTCAAGCCTCTAACATACAAACATTTTCAATGGTTGAGGAAGAGTTACCAATGGAGCCAATTCCTTCAATTTGTCATTTGGAGTTGTCTCCAAACGTGACCTCTCCACCACTTTTATGCTTTATTGGCTCTTGTCTCCCGTCATGTGTCTAGAGCATCCACTATCAAGGTACCAATGTTCCTTGGACTTAGCCTTGTAGCAATACTCTTCCTCCTACAAGCACATCAAACTTTCATCTTAGGTACCCAAATTTTCTTGGGTCCTTGAGAGTTAGTATCAATAATTTTTGATCCTTTAGGGATCCATTTCAACTTTAAAGACTCATCATTTGAATTCAAGACATGTTTAGGCACCCAAATCTTAATAGCCATTTTCCTCTAATTATGGTCTTCCTAGAGGTGCATGCTTGTGAAGAATGTCCTAGTTTGTTACATAATGGGCACAAAGCAAATTTTCTATCTTTAACTAGGAAGTTTTTGAGATGAGTCTCTTTGTTAGATGCATTATAGCCTAACCCTTCTCTATCAAAGAATGCTCTTTGAGTTTCTAGCATTTGATCAAGTTTTTGTTGACCCATGTAAAATCTAGAAAAGGAGTTATGCAAATTAGTGTTCTTCTTATTTAATTCTTCAATTTCTAGATTAGCATTTTCTAATTTCTTCTCACATTCTAACTTAACATTCACAAGCATTTCATTTTGCTTTTTCAATTTAGAGATCATTTTCTTATATTTCAAGTTCATGCATTCAAATTCATTGGCCAATTCATCAAATGCATCTTGTAATTCATCAAAAGTGTATTCATGAGTGTCTAGCAAGTTAGAAGCTACCTTCTCATCTTCAAAAGCCATGAAGCAAAGGTTAGCTACTTCATCTTCCACATTCTCTTCATCAGAGGAGTCACTATCACTCCAAGTAGCCATCATTGCTTTCTTCTTTTGTTTCTTTTCATTTTGCTTCCTATTCAAGGGACAATCAAATTTAATATGGCCAGGTTTTTTGCATTCATAACATATAATTTGGTCCTTATCTTTCCTACTAGTTTCACCTCTATTTAACTCTCTCCTAGGGGGTCTCCTAGAGTTTCCACTAGCTCTCATCCTCATGAATTTGTTGAACCTCTTGGCGAACATGGCCATTTCTAAATCTTCTTAATCACCACTTACATCACGATCATCTTTTGATTCCTCACTTGTGGTGGATTTTAGTGCTACTCCAACTTTCTTTGGGGGATCTTGATTTCTCTTAATTTTCATCTCATAAGTGCGCAAGGATCCCATAAGTTCATCTAATGAGAGAGTATGAGGGTCGTTGGATTCCTCAATAGCAGTGAGTTTAGCTTCCCATGATTTGGGTAAGCTATTGAGAATCTTTTTCACCATCTCTACATTAGAGTACGTCTTCCCTAAAGCTTTAAGATCATTTATTATGTCCGTAAACCTAGTAAACATGTCACTAATTGACTCATCATTCTTCATTCTAAATAATTCATAGTCTTGTGTGAGCATGCCTACTTTGGTTTCTTTGACTTGTGTGGTTCCCTCATGTGTGATAGCTAGTTTATTCCAAACTTGTTTAGCATTCTCACATTGTGACACTCGATTATACTCATTTGGTCCTAATGCACAAAAGAGTGTGTGCATTGCTTTAGCATTAAGTTGTGCCATCCTAATATCATTAGTATCCCATTCATCTTCTTTCTTAGGCACATCTGTCCCATCTACTTTCTTAATAGGGATAAGAGGACCTTTAACAATAATTCTCCATACTTCATAATCATTAGCTTGGATAAATAGCATCATTCTAGTCTTCCAATAAGCATAGTTTTCACCATTAAAGAGTGGAGGTCTAACCGTAGAGTGTCCCTCTCCTACCAAGGGTGTAGACAAACTAGTTTGAGCCATTAGTGATCGTTTATACTCGATAGATGTTAATCTAAGTCACTCTCGAGCCCAAGCTCTGATACCAATTGTTGACACTACCGAGAGGGGGGTGAATCGGTTTTTCTAGTTATTTCTAATTTTCCTAACTCTTAATGCACAAAGTCAAATAAACAATAATGAAATAAATGCAATAAATAAGAGTAAGGGAAAGAGAAGCAAACACAAGTTTTATAGAGGTTCGGCCAATCTCTTGCCTACCTCTCTCTCCTTGAACTCCTTGTCAAGGTTTTGGTTCACCTCTTCCTTGAGAATGCTTACAAACCACTTGAAGGTGTGGCAAGACCTCTTACAACTTCTCTTGAGACTTTAGAAATCTCCTTCTAATCCTCTACCCTTGTAGTATTCCCATACTCTACAATATCAGACCTTACAAGGATAGCTCACCCCTTTGAATATCTGATTTTTCAGTGAATGGGTGAAGAATGCAAAAAACAATCTCACAAAATGGAGTTACAATAAGATTTTTAGATTTCAGTTTCTCTCTTGAAGCTTGAATACTTTGGAATGCTTGTTCTACCTTCAAACTTCATAAATGCCTCTATTTATAAACCACCAACCAGATAGAACAGTTGGTAAAGCATTTAATGCAAATCTTCCCGTTGAAACCCTCAAAAACTAGCCGTTACTGTCAGGTCTCGTGCAAAGGGATCGATCCTGCTACAGTAGGGATCGATCCCTTTTCTCCAGAATGCTATTCAACTTTCTCTTGGATGGTTCAATGGCATTCTGCCAATTTGGGATCGATCCTGCTACAGTAGGGATCGATCCCTTTTGTCCAGTAGGCCCTCCTGCACTTAACTTGCTGCAAGGTTTATAGCTTTTGTGATTTTAAGTCAGTTCAAAATCTTTTAACACTTTTCTAAGAGTATTTACTAACTTTTTCAATTGGAATCTCAATCCAAGACTTTGTTAAAATAGTTTCAATCATTGAGTTCATTTAAAGCAAATTTACTTGTATAAAAATCATTTCTAATCTTGCTTGAGTTTTGTCATTTTCAAAATACTTGTCAATTTAAAGCTAACAGATATAATATTCATTTCCGTAAAGTACACCATTTATGTCTCTTCACTTCAGTATATTTTAAAACACGTGACAGTTCAGTAGTAAAATAATGGTTTACTTCTGTTCTCGTCAATACAGTTAAAACATGTGACAGTACAATGGTTTATAAATATCCAAAACCGTTGGATCAGTAAACAGTAGTTTTCGATACTATTTATTAATTCAGTACCTTACAACTCAGCAAAACCGTATCTTATAGCTCAGTAAAACAGTAATATTTAGTAAAACAGTATTTCGATACGGTTTAGTCAAAAAACAGTAAATAGTAGCTACCAATTCAGAAAATAGTATACGATAGCTTTCAGTTCAGTAAACAGTAAATGGTAGCTTTTAATCTAGTAAACAGTAATCAGTGGCTACCATTTCAGTAAACAGTACAGTTCCATAAACAGTATTTTGGTACGGTTTTTCATCAATAAATACTAAACAGTATAGTAATTCAGTATAGTAAATAGGATTCCGTAAATCCTTTCAGTAAACAGTAAACAGCAAGCAGTAAGTGAGACTAGGCACCACCTTACAAGTAAATCATGCTATCATCGTCCACTAGGGACACAGTAACAGTAATGAGATCTATGGCCATGATCTATAATATGTCCTCGGTGTACACTTGCTAGGTGACAATCTGGGACGCTGATGACTAGCTGTTCAATTAGCCACATGACAGTAACAATATGGTATGATGCATGAAGCTCGGGGCCTAAGTCTCAAAACAGTGTAAAATCATACCATAGCCTTTATGGATTTTAAACACAGTAGTGTAAAATATTTCACAATTATCCATAAGGCTCACATGTATAAATCATCACCTTTATGAAATTTATAAAATAAATAAACATTTTCAAAATATTTCATAAAGGTATAAATCATATTTTTCATACGGTGAAAACAATTTATAAATCATCATTGTAAAATATAAAAGGTCATAGCTGTGTTTTTCACCGTAAAATATATACGCACGCTTTTCTGTGCTTTCTATTGAAAACATGGTTTTCAAAATCATCGTAATTCAATTCAAATATTTTCATAACTTATAGAAAAATAAAAATATTTATTTTCCAATTTCCATAATTTTGTCTCCATGTTTTTTACTAAAACACGTATAGAGACCTCTAGTCTCGAAATCATAGTTTTCCATCATTTCTTAACCTTTATGGAATTTATGTAATTACTTATTTTTCATAATTAAAACCATAAAGGTTTTATATAAAATCAAGTGAATATTTAAGAAATATTTACAAAATATTCACTTCGGTCCTTTTTATTTTCTATCTCGTTTCACGTGAAATATCACTTACCGGGTGAATTTTCGGTGATTTCATTTTCACCATTCTCGAAAACATGAATATTTTATATTTAAATTTTCATATATTCATGTTTTATGAAAAATACTTGATTTCTCAATTTTCGTGACTGAAAATCGTTTCTCATGAAATCAAATCACTTATTATAATTTTGGGTAATTTTCAATAAATTTTCGGCAGTATATCAGCTGTCGATTGGCTAGCCTCTTGCACGAAAAATACAGTTTTATCATTTTCAACCGGTAATTCACGACAATTTCCAAACCGATAAATCACCATAGTTTTCAACCAATCATTGTCAATTGCATTTATAAAATTTAAATGCATAATTTAAAACATGTAACTGAATATCCTTACAGGCGGCACATGTCTCCCTTACCTGTCTCGTGTCGGTGACTTCCTCTCAAAGGTCGTGCCCGTGTTCATCTCGCTCGATTCCATCGTGTCGGTCATCAAGAAAATTTTCTAGAAATTAAATTCTAAAATTTAGAATTTTTCCAAAATTTATTAAAATAAATCACTCGAAATTAATTTCCGAAATTCTTACCGAATTTTCATAATTTTCGAGTTTTCGAATTTCTCAGGATTTTTCGAATTCTCGAAAATTCCTTTTCTCTCTTTTTTGTTCTTTTCCTCTTTTCTTTCTCTTTCTTTTTCTTTTCTTTTTCTTTTTTTTTTCCTTTTCTTTTCCTTTTTCTTTTTTCCTTTTTCTTTTTCCTTTCCCAGCCGAACCGGTCACCTCCCCTCACCGCTGGTTCTTCTCCGATGGTCAGTTCTCCGACGGTTCAATGGCCCCTCTGCTAGCCGACGCCACGACGAACCTGGATCAGGCCTCCATTCATCCTGAATCGACGGCATGGTGACAGATCGACTCGGTTTAGGTCCGGTCTCTTCTCCCTTTTCGCCCTTCCTCCTCCGTCGTTCTCCGCCTCACCGGTGGCCTCCTACCCTTTCCTCTTCCGATGCTTTGGTCATAGTGGCGGTGGCCAAATCAGCCTGCATCGCCACTTCCTATTTTCCTTTTTTTCTTTCGGTTTCGCCGGGTTATGCCTCTGTTTTCCTTTTCTTTCCTCCGCCAGTCGATTCCTTCTCTTATTCCCTTGCCGGCGACGGCTCCTCTCTTCTCCTCATCTCCCTTCTTGGCCGACCGATGGTGGTCAGCTCGCCTGGGAGCAAATCGGGAATCTTCTCGATTTTTCCTGTTTTATTTCCTTCTTTATTTTTCTATTTTAATTATATAGATATTATACTATATATTATTTTTATATATAGTATAGTACTATATATATGTATTATATATAAAGATATGTATATATACATTGTATATTACAAATATATATCTAATACATATATATATTATGTATACGTATATACTTTTAAAATAAAATAACATTTATATATATTTATATAAATGTAATACTACAATATATATTGTTTTTACAATATATACGCAAACTTTAATGTAAAATACTATTTACATTTCTTATATATGTATATATTTATATATACATAAAATATACATATGTACGATTTTAATTTATGAAATAGTATATATTCATATATATACCAATGTATAATAATATATACTATATATCCTTTAAGTACATATGTATTAGTATAAAAATATATTTATATAATACATAATTTTATAAATATATATCATATTCATTTCATATTTTCTTATTTAATTTGGATTTCCATTTATCCAAATTAAATTTCCTCTCTTCTTTATTATTTCTAAAATTCCCCATTATTCTCATTTCCAATTTGAATTTCCCTTCATTCGAATTTTCCCAATTTATCACTTCCTTAATTCTCGAAATTTCTACAATATTCCGATCTCATAATTATATTTATTTATTTCATTAAATTTCCAATATTAATAATTTCCAATAAATGAAAAATTTACGGTTATCACATGGCAAGTGGTCGTCCTAGGAGACCTTAAAATCCAATGCACACGCCTTGAACATATCCTCGAGCATCTGAATCACTCGCCCGGACTGTCCATCAGACTTCGGATGAAAGGCAATGCTGAAATTAAATCAGGACACCATAGCCTCCTGAAATCTCTCCCAATAATGAGATGTAAACCGAGAATCCCTATCAGAAGTGATGCTCACTATCTCCTGTACATATAGATCGACTAAGGCATTGAGGGAATCTATAGATTTGATGGATAAAAAGTAGGTGGACTTCATCAATCTGTCCACAATCACCCATATAGCATCTTAATTCCTTTAGGTCCTAGTCAAACCCATGATGAAGTCCATCGTGATATGCTCCCATTTCCATGTAGGAATCGATAAAGGCTGCAATAAACCTGTAGGCTTTTGATGCTTGATCTTAACCTAATAGTATGCGAGACATCTAGCTACAAACTCCATTATGTCTCTCTTCATCTTCGATCGCTAATACACTCTCCATAATTTTTGGTACATCTTAGTACTACCTGGGTGCAGTGTGTACCTGGAGGTATAGGCCTCTGTCAAGATCAGATCTCTAAGTTATCGATTATTGGGAACACAAATCTGGCCTCGAAACCTCAGAATACCATCGATGCCAATCCTAAAATTTGACTGTACTCCCATATGTACCTGATTGGCAACCTCTGTACAATAGGCATCGATCCTTTGAGCATCTCTAATCCGATCCATCAAATCCGATTCGATCCTAAAACTAGCCGTGAATCCATATCTCTCAGAAGAAACTACATTCAGACTGAGGTTTGAGAACTGTTCCAACAACTCGTGCTCCTTGACCATCATGTATGACACCATACCCATGTGCCTCCGACTCAAAGCATCTGCCACCACTTCGCTTTCTCGGGTGGTACAATATCTCATAGTTGTAATCCTTTAACAGTTCCATCCATCTCCACTGTCTTATATTTAACTCACGCTGCGAGAATAAATACTTCAAACTCTTATGGTCTATATATATCTGAAATGTCTCACCATAGAGGTAATGCCGCCATATCTTCAATGCAAACACCATAACGGCTAACTCTAGATCTTAGGTCGGGTAGTTCTTCTTATGCTTCTTTAGCTAGCAAGAACCATAGGCAATCACTAGACTACTCTGCATTAGAACGTACCCTAATCTCTGTGCGGAAGCATTTGTATACACTAAGAATCCACCAAATCTACTAGGAAGGGCTAGTACAAGAGCTGTAGTAAGTCTCCACTTCAACTCTTGGAAGTGCACTCACACGCATCTATCCACTTGAATTTAACATCCTTACGAGTGAGTCACGTCAGTGGAGCAGCTAGTTTAGAAAATCCCTCGACAAACCGACGATAATATCCGGCTAGACTTAAGAAGCTCTGTATCTCTGTCACTGTCTTAGGCCTCTCCCACCACACTATGGCCTCTATCTTAGACGGATCAATAGACATCCCATCCTTCAATACTACATGTCCCAAAAAAATAATATGATCTAGCCAGAATTTGCACTTATTAAATTTAGCATATAGCTTCCAGTTTTTGAGGGTCTGTAGGACATATAAAGGTGCTGCTCGTGCTCATTTGGAGACTTAAAATACACCAGAATATCATCTATGATCACAATCACAAACTTGTCAAGATACGGCTTAAACACCTCATTCATTAAGCCCATGAATGCTGCAGGGGCGTTAGTCAATCCGAAAGGCATCACCAGAAACTCGTAGTGTCCATATCCAGTCCGAAATGCTATCTTGGGAACATCTGACTCCTAAATCTTAAGCTGAAGATAGCCTGATCAGAGGTCTATCTTAAAAAACACCTGGGCACCCCTAAGTTGATCAAACAAGTCATCAATCCTGGGTAGGGGATACTTGTTCTTGATGGTCACCTTATTTAGCATCCGACAGTCAATACATAACCGTAAGCCGCCATTCTTTTTCTGGACGAATAATACCGGTGCATCCCATAGAGACACGCTGGGACAGACTTTGATACCAATAAATTGTAATAGTCTGTATATACAATGATTTTACACATTTTCACACATATTGTAGTGGTTGGGCTGCTGCAATGCCTTTATCACACATTTACATTTAACAGTAAATGATTTATAGAATAGGCTTAATAGCCAAATAAGCCATCAACCTTTAACCCAAAATGGAATTCAGTCCTCAACGTTTTATCGCATGACATTCAGTCGATAAACTTTTATTTCGTTGGAAATAAACACTCAACCTTTTAAAATTATGCAATTAAGTCCAAATCTGTTAAATGACACTAACTACCGTTAATATATCTAACATGAAAGCTGACATGGATAGCTTAGTTGGTTGCCACGTGGCATGCCATGTGTGCAATACTAACTGCAGTAAGTGTCATTTAACAAATTTGGACTTAATTGCATAATTTTAAAAGGTTGAGGATTTATTTCCACCTAAATGAAAGTTTATGGACTAAATTTCATACGATAAAACGTTGAGGGCTGAATTCAATTTGAGGCTAAAGGTTTAGGGCTTATTTGGCTATTAAGCCTATAGAATATAATCTTTATTCAATTTATAAGGTAGTAAATGCTACAAAACAATATCTCTTCAATAATTACATCCCTCCGAGTAAATTTTACAATAAAGTAGTACTGTTCAATTATGTCTGAATATATATAAAAGAAATGTGACTCTACCTCCTGAATTTACTAATCACTACTTCGGAATAAAGACGTAACCATAATCATCTGGTGCAAGAGCTTCACCCGTCTCTCCAAGCCGTCGGCGAGCATCCCCTTGACGTCCCACATGCCCCAGGTTTACTCTTACAATCATCAAGGCCTCGCCCGTTCTAGTTGGCCGTCGGCGAGCATCCCCTAGGCTTCCTACCCCTAGGTTTGCCTTGACAGTGAGAGTAGGTAGTCGCCCAACACTCACTAACAACGTATTGTCTACTCTTGGCGGTCACCAACCCTCACAGCTTTGTCCCAAGGCTCCTGAAGAACTAAGGATTAATGCCTTGAGTGCGTTTGCTAAGGCTCGAACCCTGGTACCCTTAAGTACCCGAACCTTACATTCATATTACCATTAAGACAAGTTGTTAGTGAATATTGGGCGACCGCCTACTCTCGCTGTCAAGGCAAACCTAGGGCAATGAGGAAGCCTAGGGGATGCTCGTCGACAGCCCTCTGGAATGGGCGAGACCTTGACGATTGTAAGAGTAAACTTGGGGAAATGAAGGAAACCTAAGGGATGCTCATCGACGGCCTGGTGAGACGGGCGAGGCTCTACACTATGGCATTCTTCTACCTTGCACCAACTTATACTTTAGGTTCTTACTTTGCTAAATAATGGGTTTAAGTCCAATACCATAGGTTCTTATGTTTCGACATAATGGGTCTTGGTTTCTATCTTTAATTCTTTGTTTTTCTTTACTGTGTTTTTGGTTTGTTCTTTTTGTTCTTTGTGCGTTCTTCAAGTTCTTCATTAAATCTCATCTTTTTTCAATAAGCTTCATATCATTTGGCATCAGAGCCTAGGTTTGATTCATTGGAGTCTCGTTTTTGTAGTGCTTTGATGTTTTTTTTCTTTATCTTCTTGTCTTGGCCGAACTTGTTTTTCTATGAGTCTTTGTTTTCTTGCATGTTAAACCTTTTGTTCTTGAGTCTTGCATGTTATATAGTATTTCACGCATTTCCACACATTTAATACAAGTTAGGATTTCTACGATGCCTTTATTTTCACTTTCCTTGAACAATGAAGACTTTATAACAATAAATTTATTTTAATTTACATAAGCAAGAATTTTTGCATATCGGTATTTATTTTTAACATTTACATCCCTTGTTCATAATTACAACATTGTAGTACTGTAAACGTAAGTTTGAACATATAAAGTAAATGATTATACCTCCAAGATCCACACTAGCTGCCTTGAGGTAATCAAAACATAGTCGAAATCCTCGAATAGGCAAATCATGCAGTCACTGAAAATAATATGTGGATGTGAAAAAATAATGGAGTGAGCAAACCACGGCTCAGTAAAGGAATTGTATGCAAAACTCGATATTGCGAAATCTATATACGGTAAAATCATTTATTATCCTATCGGTGCACTAGGGACTGTAAAGGAAGGATACTATAGTCGATAGGGATCCGAATGGAGTAAGGAAGGTATTTTGAAATACCTATCTTATCCTGAAACCTAGAAGCGACTATAGGGAGTAGAAATTAATTTGATATAAAACTCATTTAATAATTCTCCATATATAAGTAATTCACATAAAAATGGTAAAATAAACCATTAAATAAATAATTTAGGAAGTAATATAATTTCCACATTAAAATATCACCTTAACAACCCATGATAAACTTTACGTACACAGTTTAGTACAGTACATGTAAACCAATTAGAAATCATCATCCATTTCACCAAAAACACATTATTAATCACTTGTGATTTGATATCACCATTTAATTAAAATAATTCAATATCACAATAAATGGTGGAGACTAGGCATCACCCAAAGTATATTATGCTATAATCCTCGTAGGGTATAATAATAATCACATGAGATCTATGACCATAGTTTATAATTGTCTTTAGTCGTACACTGATCAGGTGTCAATCGGGACACTGAAGTAGGATCAGTATCAACAGCTTCACACAGCATATACATATTATCACATCAGCATGATACGAGGCCTAACAGTCTTAGAACAATATTCACACAGTCATATTACCTTTATGGAATTCAAGAAAAATAGATGAAATCTTCAGTCAGTCCATAAAGGTTATTTTATAATACGGTGAATATTATAATGAAAATAATTTATAAAATATCCACTTTTCAACACTTCACTTTATAAATCGCTTATTACATTGTGAATCAGTTAGGAGCAATTTTTAGTAGCTTTACTTTTATTAAATTCGATAACACGAATATTTAAATAATAATTTTTTGTAAATTCATATTTTATGAAAAGTATTAAACACCTCATTTCCAAGGCTTAGAAATCACTTGATAATGCACTAAAATATTTTATGACAATTTTAGAAAATTTTCTAAGAAATTTTAGCAGCATAACGACTGCTAATACCCTAGCCTTCCTGTAATTCAAACATAGATCAATACCAGTCAAAAGCCCCAATTTTCAAGCAATTCACTTTCAAAATATTCTTATAGAATTATTTGCATCAAAATCATGCGTTCGAAATATCCCTACAGACTGCACATGCATCCTTTACCTGTCTGATTTAGTTAACATTTTCTATTGCACCACTCGTATTTCAATACTCCTGGGCTGTAGATATTTTCACCAAAAATATTAGCTTACTTAATACTTATTTTTAAGCTACTTTTCATGTCTAATTGCAACCACATTGTACACTGCAAATATTTCTACTGTATATTTTCTATTGGTGTTAAAACATAACTTATTCGTTTTAAGTCAGATTTTAAATCCGATTGCACTGGTGGACTACTTTAAATTTCTACAGTCTAATGGCACCCTAAAATCGTCAAATGCAACCATGAACATGGGTCCCATTACCATGGCCAAATCAACCATCATGCACACCTTAATGAATTTCAATAATCTAATTTCATATTCCTGTTCTACCATGCTCATTCATCATTTTGGCATCCATTTCATGCATGAAAAACCACATTTCCCTTAGGTTCTCATCATAGCCGAAACCCCCTTCAAAGGCACATTTTTATTTTGTTTAATTTAATCAAATCTAAGGCTACCAACATGTTTAGCATGCTTAAATTAGTCTTCCTACGCCATTGAAATTCAAAGAAAATACAAGCACAATAATTCCTTACCTTGGCCGAATATGGGGGAGAGCCAAAGGTCTTGATTTTATTCACTTCACAAAGAGATAATGATATGGGTAGGTAGAGGATAAAAATTTAGGTGGGGTTGTAGAAGAAATTTTGTTGAGAAAGTGTAGTTTAGTGGTGGTTTTGAGAACTTTCTTTCTTCGTTTCTTTGGCTATGGAGGATGTATGAGGGAGGTTGAAGAAGCTTCAATAGTGGTCGGCTAAGCTAAGAAGAGAAATATAGAATATTCTAGGTAATTATGAAATGACCAAAATGCCCTCAATTATGAAATTTTTGAACAATTTTACCCTTAAGCTTCTATAATCGTAACAACTATGTAATTGCACTCCAAAATTTCGGATTTCATCACCAAATACTCTTATTGGATGTATTTTGATGAATTTTGGTGGTTTCATTAACGCGCGTACACCAAATGCGTGAAATATTGCCAGCGAAATTTTTTGATTTAACCACCGATTCGATAAATCTATTGACACTATCTTAACCTCCTTTTCATGTAGAATATCATGATATTTTTACTTCGTCCCAATTCATCTTAGTTTGGGTGTAATTTACGAAAATACCCTCAAGACGTAACCATCATTTTCAAATTTGTTTGTCACACTTCCCAAAATATTGCAAATAAGGTATTTTGGGTCTCAAAGTTTCCACAGTATAATTATTACACCTTTCATACACTATTTCTTGAGTTATGCATACTTATGGGGACAAAATTTCAACTGGGGCAGACATCACTATTTACTTATAATTTACAAAATATATCAAAATTTAATTAATAATTCAATATTTATACATGTACAGTACAATATAATTAGTTCTCACATTTCCTCTCCACCTTTAGGAAATTTGGTCCTTCGAATTTCATCTAGACCACTCACTGAATAGCTCTAGGTACTTCTCCTGCATTAAGCTCTCTAATTCCCATGTCGTCTCCTCTTCGGAATGGTACTGCCAGAGCACTTTCACCAATAGGATCATCTTAGATCGTAATACCTTATTGTCACACCTCGAAAACGTGGAAGTTTTAGGCTAAATTTATATATATATATATATATTTAATCTTAATTTCTTACTTGGGTTGCATTCCTGCTAGTACCTCATCACACTTTTCCAACCACATAAACATCATAATATTTTCATTCACATTATATTGACTTATTCCTCAAAATAACGTTTATATTCGTACGATATCGATTACATCCCAAAAGTATTATTTATATACAAATATCTGTGCTATACATGATGTCTGGTATCAAAATATGAGTATACCTTGCGTGTGTACACAAAAAGTAGCCGGAGGAGAGACGTATCCCTCAGCCTACGTCATATGTGCAACAGGCAAAGAGATGATTACTGCAAATAATCTGGTAGGGTAGGGGGTGAGCTTTTTGGGAAGCCCCGTAAGAAATGCATTTAAAATAGTCATAGCATCGATATATGCAGAAAAGAAATGCCATAATAATGCGTTTCATACTTTAAACATTTGTATGAATTCTTTGATACATATATAAAAAATTCATACTTGTTCAAACATGCATCATACTTTAGAAATTTAATATCAAAATTAATAAAATTTATCATACAGTTCTTGGAGACTAGGCAGAATCATATAGCCAGTATGCGGGTCATGACACTTACTTCATCCTCTAAAGAGGGAACAGAATACCTATGGCCATGGTATGGGTTGTAGACCTGATCAGGGTCGTACAGCGAACATGCACCACGAAGGACCAACATACCCACAATGGATGGAAACATGCACAATGTGGGCGAGAACATGTACGACGTGGGCTAAACATATGCACAAGGGATGGAAACATGCACAATGTCGCAAGCATGACAGGCAATAACATAAACTATAAGAAGGCCTTAGTCTTAAATTTTACTTACTTTGTAACTTTCTAATCATATATTTAGTACAAAAAAATAAGGACCGGGCGTGCCAGGGTCTAAGTTAGCCTAGGGTTTGCCACTCCGATACCTTTTTTGGAAAACATATTTATTTACTGTCATACTTAAAACATTATGGAAAAATATGCATAGAAGTCATAAGGTTCGTTTAGTTAATTATCAAAAGACTATGGAAATAAGTTTCGGAACAAACTTCATGCTTCAAACATTTCTTTATAAATTGAGATGAAAGTAAGGGACACCATCACAACTTTAAATTACATCCCTTACCTCAAAACATTGTAGAGCAATGCCTTACGTTGCACCTATATGCTTCCTATCTCGCCGAATTATAAACTGCCAAGTCACAATTTAATATAATTAATTTTCGGTATAAAATTCCTTCACTTGTCTAATTCTTAGTTAAATTCCCATTACTTAAAATATTAGAATTTCTTAAAATTTCTCATTGTGGCCGAATGACCTTGAATGACTTAGGTGACTTATTCCTCCATAATATATATATTCAACTATGATGCCACTTAATTTTTTTCCAATCCAATTAGGTCAGCTTAAGTATTTCTTTCTTTTATTTTCCTACTATTTGTTGACCCCAAAAAGTGAGCTTTCTTTCCCTTTAATTCAGTTCACGTTGGCTTTATGTAGGTTAGGAAATTTTATTCCTTTATGATGCATATGTAATTTAAATTTATAAGTACTTCATCATGCCATTTAGTCAACCTAAACCTAACCCTCTCTTTCATTTTTATTTTCTTTCTTTCCTATTGTTTACTAACCAAGCGTGAGCCTTCTTTATTGTCTATTTCTTTTCTTTTGTTTAATGCTCCTTATTCTCTAGCCGGAACTACCTTCTTTTTCTATTACATTTCTTTTTCTTCATGCAACCGCACGTTTTTGACTTTCCCAGTTAAAGTCTTGTAAGCTAATAAATTTTCCCATCTTTTCCTTGCTTTTGTTCCTTTCTTGTCTTATTATTACTTACTTGGTGCAATAAGGAAATTAACAAAAGTCAGTGTTATAGCTTCTGCCAACCTAGGACAAAAACGTGAAAAAGACTTTCTTTTGTCTTCCTTTATCATTTATTTTATCTTTTCTACTATTCTTGCATTCTTTGTTTCTTCATGCCGCACCACTTTTCTGATTTATCCAAATCAGAATTTTCCATTATCCATTTAATTATTTATTCCTTCTTTTATGTAAATATTTTCCATACTTATATTTTTCAACTAGGATTAAAATTTTCTATGTGAGAGACACTATTCTTATATATTTAATTCCTCAAAATATTATTAATAATTTCTTTATTGATAATTAAATCATATAAATGTACATCTACAATATAAAATAACGAGTTCTCACATTCTCCTCACCTTATAAGAATTTGGTCCTCCAAATTCAGGCTGGTCCATTAAACAAATGCGGATACTTTTCTCTCATGAGGCTCTCTAGTTCCCACGTAGCTTCCTCTGTTGTGTGGTGTTGCCAGAGAATTTTAACCAATGGAATAGTTTTAGATCGAAGTACCCTTTCCTTTCTGTCAAGGATCCGGATTGGCTGCTCAACATAGCTCATATCTCCCTGAATATCCAATGGTGTGTACTCGATAACATGGGAGGGATCCGGATGATATTTCCTCAACATAGAGACATGGAAGACGTTATGTATACCAGAAAGCTGTGGTGGTAAAGCGAATCGGTAAGCAACATCCCCAACTTTCTCCAATATTTCAAATGGACCAATAAAACGAGGACTAAACTTTCCTTTCTTTTCGAAGCGCATGATACCCTTGCTCAGAGATACTTTCACAAATACAGAGTCCCCAACCTGAAACTCAAGTGGCCATCTACGTACATTAGCATAACTCTTTTGTCTACTTTGGGCAACCTTGAGTCTATCACAAATAATCCGAACACCCTTAGCTGCCTCTTCAACAAGATTAGGGGCTAAAATCTTACGATCACCCACTTCTTCCCAAGCCACTGGGGATCTACATCTCCTGCCATATAGAGCCTCGTATAGTGCCCTTCCGATGCTGGCATGATAACTATTATTATAGGCAAACTCTGCGAGTGGCAAATGGTCATCCCATGAACCCTTAAAGTCTAGTGCACACGCCCTCAACATATCCTCTAAGGTTTGAATAGTCCGCTCGGACTGACCGTCTGTCTGAGGATGGTAGGCAGTGCTCAAATGTAATTGAGATCCCATGGCTTCCTGAAAATGAGTCCAAAATTGAGAGGTGAACCTGGAATCTCTATCGGAAGTAATGCTCACGGGAGCCCCATGTAATCGTGCAATCTCGCTAACATACAAGTCTGCCAATGTACTCAGTGAATCTGTGCTCTTAATGGCAAGAAAATGGGCACTCTTAGTCAATCTATCAACAATAACCCAGATTGCATCATGACCTCTCCGGGTCCTCGGTAAGCCCATAATAAAATCCATCGTAATGTGCTCCCATTTCTAGGTAGGCACCGGTAAAGACTTAAGTAGTCTTGCTGGCTTCTGGTGCTCAGCCTTTATCTGCTGACAGATCAAACATTTAGCCACAAACTCTGCTACGTCTCGTTTTATACCAATCCACCAATACACCTTACGCAAGTCATGGTACATCTTAGTACTGCCTGGGTGCATAGTGTAACGAGAACAATAGGACTCTTTCAAAATCCTTTGTCTTAGGGTATCATCGTTTCGAACACATATACGGCCCTTAAATCTCAATAACCCATCATCACTGATCGTAAAATCTGACTGCAAATCTTGCTCTGCTTGGCTAACCATGTCCAATAGCCTCTGATCAGTTCTTTGCCCTGACCGGATCTGATCTAAGATACTTGGCTCAATTTGAAGGCTAGCCATAAACCCGACATCTACTGTTTCAACACTAACATTAAGCTCGGCGAACTGCTCCAGCAATTCCCATTCTCTAACCATCATAACAGAAACCATACTCTTTCTGCTTAGAGCATCTACAATTACGTTCGCCTTGCCCAGGTGGTATAGAATCTCATAGTCATAATACTTAAGAAGCTTTATCCAACGTCTCTGCCTCATATTAAGTTCCTTCTGATCCAATAGATACTTCAAACTCTTATGGTCAGTGAAGATCTGGAACTTCTCACCATACAGATAATGCCGCCATATCTTTAGAGCAAAAACGACTGCGGCTAACTCTAAATCATGCATAGGGTAGTTGCGCTCATGGTCTTTAAGCTGGCGTGAACCATACGCAAGTACTCTACCATGTTGCATTAGCACACAGCCTAAACTGTGACTGGAAGCATCACTGTATACAACGAAGCCTCCAGATCCACTCGGAATGGTTAGGATTGGTGCTGTAGTTAATCTTTGTTTAAGCTCCTGAAAACACTGCTCACACTGACTTAACCATTCAAACGGAACTCCTTTGCGTGTAAGTTTAGTCAACGGAGTTGCAATCCGAGAAAAACTCTCCACAAACCTCCGATAGTACCCTGCCAATCCCAGAAAACTCCGAATCTCAATCACTGTCTTCGGTCTCTCCCACTGGAGTACTGCCTCAACCTTGGACGGATCAACTGACACCCCGTCCTTAGATACTACATGGCCAAGGAAAACTATCCGATCCAACCAAAATTCACACTTACTAAGCTTCCCATAAAACTGCTTATCTCGGAGAGTATGGAGCACAATCCTCAGATGCTGCTCGTGCTCCTCCCGGGACTTAGAATATATTAGAATATAATCTATAAAAACAAGTACAAATTTATCCAGATACTCCCGAAACACATCATTCATCAAATTCATAAATGCGGCAAGGGCATTAGTCAAACCAAAAGGCATCACCATAAACTCAAAGTGGCCATATCGGGTTCTAAAGGCCGTCTTCGGTACATCTTCCTTCTTAATCCTCAACTGGTGATAGCCTGATCTCAAATCAATCTTAGAAAACACTGAAGCCCCTTTCAGCTGATCAAACAAATCATCTATTCTTGGTAGGGGATACTTATTCTTAATTGTAGCCTTATTTAGTAACCTATAGTCGATGCATAACCGGAGACTACCATCTTTCTTTCTCACAAACAGTATCGGAGCACTCCATGAAGACACACTTGGTCTAATAAAACCCTTATCAAACAACTTCTTCAACTGTTTCTTTAATTCTTCTAACTCAACTAGTGCCATCCGGCAGGGAGCTTTAGAAATAGGCTGGGTATCCGGCACTAAATCAATAGTGAACTCCAGCTCTCTTTCTAGTGGTAATCCTAGTAACTCATCCGAAAACACATCGAAAAACTCACATACCACTGGTATATCTGATATACGTGGAGAGTCTCGACTCGTATCGGAGATAAAGGCAATATAACCTTCACACAAATAAATTTATTTGAAATTTCAAACATATAAACACTATATAACTTCATCGAATATAACATCATATACTTTATTTCTTAATAGCAAAACATACATCAAATTTGTCAAGTAAAGAGAAGGTTATGGTCTTAGTGTAGCAATCTAGACTTGCACGATTGATTTCTAACCAATCCATGCCTAAGATTACATCGAAACTATGCATGTTTAACAAAACTAGATCTGCTAACATTATCCTATCTCCAGCCTTAATTTCACAATTCCTACACACCATATCTGTCATTTGAGATTCATACATGGGTGTGCAAATATGCAATAGGTGACTTAGAGGTTCAGGTTCTAAATGGAGATTGTGTGCAAACTGTGGTGATATAAATGAGTGCCTGGACCCTGGGTCAAATAAAACATGTGCCTCATGCTTACAGACAAGAAGATTACCTCTAATAGTCGTGGAAGAGTTATCGGTAGTCTCCCTGTCTAAAGCAAATACACGCCCCTGGGTAATAGGCTTTTTACCCTTCTCAGCTGCTGTAACTCGTTTTTATGGGGCTTGTCTCTGTGGAGCCCTTATCTCTGGCTGCTGTCGTAGTGGCTCCTAAGGCTGTGGGGTCTTATCCTGCATTTGTGGGCAATCTCTGATCAAATGACCCTTTTCCCCACACTTAAAACAATTTCCAGTGACCCAGTTGCATGGCCCACCATGTGTCTTACCACAATCTCTACACTGTTTAAAAACCCTCTGGGAGCTTTTGATGATCTCTACTATATCGGTAGGAGTCTTGGGTTTGCCAGTCCTTGCTCGAGACTCATCTGTTCTCGATCTCTTAAACAAACTCCACCTTTGCTCTGATCGGGAACTATCTGTCCCCTTATCTTTACCCTTACTCTTACTTCTGGACCCATGTTGTGCCTGCGTAACATCTAGACCCCTCTCTATATCCTGAGCCCGTCCAAAGGCATCCTCAAACTCAGTAATACGAAACCCTAATAATCTGTCTCGGATAGCGGGTCTTAATCCAGACAAAAACCTCTCGGTACGACGCTCCTGATCTCTGATTGTCTCGAGGTCATATCTCATCAACATCGTAAATTGGTTCTCATACTCATCAACCGATATACTGCCTTGTACTAAATTCAGAAAATCTGTGTGCATCTTCTTCTGGGCAGTACGGGGGACATATTGGGTCCTGAAGACTGACAGAAAAGTATCCCAACTAATCACTGTATGTTGAGTAGTCAACTGTCTCTTAGTGGCTCTCCACCAGTGTCCTGCCTGACCTTTCAACATATAAGAAACCATACTGACTTTCTCAGCATCTGTGCACCCCAAGCAATCAAAAGCTAGTTCCAATTCCAATAACCACTCCTCAGCTTTTATTGGATCCTTAATCCCCTTAAATTTCGGGGGATTCATCTTAAGAAAGTCCCGTAATCTGCTTGTATCTTTGTCATCTCTTGGCTGTGGGACTGGAGGTTGAGGAGTGGAGGGTGTCTGAGGAACCTGTGGAGGAGGAGGTGGTGAAGTAGGTGTAGGCACTGTGGCACCTATAGCTGAGGTGTTTGCCCCAAAATGTTGAGCAAACATAGCAGCAAGGTTGTAAAACCCCTCTTTCATACTGTGTTCTAACCTGTTTATTCTAGCATCTGGGCTCTCTGGTTGGGAGTAGATGGTAGAGGTGGCTGAGCCTGCCTCCGAAGGCGACCTCGTCTCCCACTCATAATGCGTGATCAAATACCTGCGCATAAACCTTGTGTTTTAATCAAAACTTTAACGGGTATACTCAGTTTTATAACCAAACAAGCACATATACTTGGGATGTAATCTTATTCTAACTACCGACACTGACAGTACTAGACAACCCTTGCTCTGATACCAAGAAAGACTGTCACACCCCGAAAACGTGAAAGCTTTGGGCTAAATTTTTTTTATATATATTTAATCTTAATTTCTTACTTGGGTTGCATTCCTGCCAGTACCTCATCACACTTTTCCAACCACAGAAACATCATAATATTTTCATTCACATTATATTGACTTATTCCTCAAAATAACGTTTACATTCATACGATATCGATTACATCCCAAAAGTATTATTTATATACAAATATATGTGCTATACAGGATGTCTGGTATCAAATTATGAGTATACCTTACGAGTGTACACAAAAAGTAGTCGGAGGAGAGATGTATCCCTCAGCCTACATCATATGTGCAACAGGCAAAGAGATGATCACTGCAAATAATCTGGTAGGGTAGGGGGTGAGCTTTTTGGAAAGCCCCGTAAGAAATGCATTTAAAATAGTCATAGCATCGATATATGCAAAAAACAAATGCCATAATAATGCGTTTCATACTTTAAACATTTGTATGAATTCTTTAATACATATATCAAAAATCCATACTTGTTCAAACATGCATCATACTTTAGAAATGTAATATCAAAATTAATAAAACTTATCATACAGTTCTTGGAGACTAGGCAGAATTATATAGCCAGTTTGCGGTTCATGACACTTACTTCATCCTCTAAAGAGGGAACAGAATACCTATGGCCATGGTATGGGCTGTAGACCTGTTCAGGGTCGTACATCAAACATGCACCACGAAGGACCAACATACCCACAATGGATGGAAACATTCATAATATGGGCGAGAACATGCACGACGTGGGCTAAACATATGCCATAAGGGATGGAAACATGCACAATGTGGCAAGCATGACAGGCAATAACATAAACTATAAGAAGGCCTTAGTCTCAAATTGTACTTACTTTTGTAACTTCTTAATCATATATTTAGTACAAAATAATAAGGACCGGGCGTGCCAGGGTCTAAGTTAGCCTGGGGTTTGCCACTCCGATACCTTTTTCGGAAAACATATTTATTTACTATCATACTTAAAACATTATGGAAAAATATGCATAGAAGTCATAAGGTTCGTTTAGTTAATTATCAAAAGAGTATGGAAATAAGTTTCGGAACAAAATTCATGCTTCAACATTTCTTTATAAATTGAGATGAAAGTAAGGGACACCATCACAACTTTAAATTACATCCCTTACCTCAATACATTGTAAAGCAATGCCTTACGTTGCACCAATATGCTTCCTATCTCACCGAATTATAAACTGCCAAGTCACAATTTAATATAATTAATTTTCAGTATAAAATTCCTTCACTTGTCTAATTCCTAGTTAAATTCCCATTACTTAAAATATTAGAATTTCTTAAAATTTCTTATTGTGGCCGAATGACCTTGAATGACTTAGGTGACTTATTCCTCCATAATATATATATTCAACTATGATGCCACTTAATTTTTTTCCAATCCAATTAGGTCAACTTAAGTATTTCTTTCTTTTATTTTCCTACTATTTGTTGACCCCAAAACATGAGCTTTCTTTCCCTTTAATTCAGTTCACGTTGGCTGTATGTAGGTTAGGAAATTTTATTCCTTTATGATGCAAATGTAATTTAACTTTATAAGTACTTCATCATGCCATTTAGTCAACCTAAACCTAACCCTCTCTTTCATTTTTATTTTCTTTCTTTCCTATTGTTTACTAACCAAGCGTGACCCTTCTTTATTGTCTATTTCTTTTCTTTTGTTTAATGCTCCTTATTCTCCAATCGGAACTACCTTCTTTTTCTATTACATTTCTTTTTCTTCATGCAACCACACATTTTTGACTTTCCCAATTAAAGTCTTGTAAGCTAATAAATTTTCCCATCTTTTCCTTGCTTTTGTTCCTTTCTTGTCTTGTTATTACTTACTCGGTGCAGCAAGGAATTTAACAAAAGTCAGTGTTATAGCTTCTGCCAACCTAGGACAAAAACGTGAGGAAGACTTTCTTTTGTCTTCCTTTATCATTTATTTTATCTTTTCTACTACTCTTGCATTCTTTGTTTCTTCATGCCGCACCACTTTTCTGATTCATCCAAATCAGAATTTTCCAATATCCATTTAATTATTTTTTCCTTCTTTTATGTAATATATTTTCCATACTTATATTTTTCATCTAGGATTAAAATTTTCTATGTGAGAGACACTATTCTTATATATTTAATTCCTCAAAATATTATCAATAATTTCTTTATTGATAATTAAATCATATAAATGTACATCTACAATATAAAATAACGAGTTCTCACACTTATCTTTTCGATCCAGAATCTAGATAGGTCTCTCCATATAACTCATATCCTTTTGGATCTCCAGTGGCTCATGCCGAATTACGTGAGATGAATCTAGATGATATTTCCTGAGCATTGAGGCATGGAATACATTATGCACTCTTGATAACTTCAGTGGTATTGCCAATCTGTACGCCATGTCTCCCACATGATCTAAGATCTCAAATGGTCTAATATATTGAGTACTCAACTTTCCCTTCTTATCGAATCTCATTATGCTTTTTGATGGGGAAACCTTCAAAAATACATAATCACCTGGTGAGAACTCAAGTGGTCGGCATCTCATGTTTGCATAACTCTTCTGCCGACTCTGTGCAGTCTTCAATGTTTCACAAATCAACTGTACATCTCTCGAAGCCTGCTATACCAAATCGGGAGCTAATAACTTCCAATCTCCCACTTCTTCCCATGCAATTGGGGATCTACATCTTCTACCATATAATGCCCCATACGGTGCCATGCCGATACTCGTCTGATAGATGTTATTATATGCGAACTCAACTAGTGGCAAGTGGTCATCCTAGAAGCCCTTAAAATCCAATGCACATGCCCTTAACATATCTTTGAGCATTTGAATCACTCGCTCAAACTACCTATCAACCTGTAGATGAAAGGCGGGGCTGAAATTTAGTTGGGACCCCATAGCCTTCTAAAATCTCTCCCAAAAGTGAGATGTAAATCGGGAATCTCTATCAGAAGCGATACTCACTGGAACACCATGTAGCATCACAATCTTCTGTACATATAGATAGGCTAAGGCACTGAGGGAATCTATAGATCTGATGGCTAAGAAGTTGGTGGACTTCATCAATTTGTCTAGAATCACCCATATAGCATCATGATTCCTTCGGGTCCTTGGCAAACCCATGATAAAGTCCATCATAATATGCTCCCATTTTCACACAAGAATCGATAGAGGCTGCAATAAACCTGCAGGTTTCTGATGCTCAATCTTAACCTACTGGCATGTGAGACATCTAGCAACAAACTCCGTGATGTCTCTCTTCATCTTTGGCCACCAATTCACTCTTTGTAAATTCTAGTACATCTAGTACTGCCTGGGTGTAAAGTGTACCTAGAGGTGTGGGCCTCTATCAAGATCATATCTCTGTCCTGTCGATTATCAGAAACAGAAATCCGGCCTCTGAACCTCATAATACCATCTGTACCAATTTCGAAGTCCAACTGTACCCCCATCTATACCTGACTAGCAACCTCTATACAATACGCATCAGTCTTCTGAGCATCCCTGATCTGATCCATCAAATCCAGCTCGATCCTGAAAGTAGTCGTAAATCCATATCTCTAAAAGGATACCACATTAAGATTGAGGTTCGAAAATTGTTCCAACAATTTATGCTCCCTAACCATTATATACGACACCATACCTATATGTTTCCAGCTCAAAGCATTTGCCACCACATTCGCTTTTCCCTAGGTGGTACAGTATCCATCCATCTTTGCTATCTCATATTTAACTCACGCTATGAGAACAAGTACTTCAGACTCTTGTGGTTTGTGTCAATCTAAAATGTTTCACCATGGATGTAATGCTGCCACATCTTCAGTGTAAACACCACAGCGGCTAACTCAAGATTGTGGTCGGGTAGTTCTTCTCATTATAAATTCCACTAACACTTAGATTACGGACACGAACTATAAGTGACCTAGTGAACGGGCTAAGCCTCATGATAAAACCTTAAGGGGTGACCCAGTGAACAGGCTGGGCATTCTCAAAAGGGATAGTCCACATGTGTAAAGGCAGACAACGGACGAGCCGAGTCCTTATATGATGCGATCCGATAAGAGTGTAGTGGGATGTTGCAAGATGATTGGCTCGGTTATTGATTGTAAGGGCCTGAATTATGAGTGTATCAACTCGGATAATTATTACGGGATCGTGGATATTATGAAAGTGCAATGAATAGAGAAATTGATTGAGAAAGTAGATAGTACAAAAATTGATGAAATCCATAGCAGTACGGTTGATTGAGGTTCTATACATTTATACTGTTTTGAGGTATTAAATGAATATTTAATTTAGAACCAGAGCATTTGAGATATGCCTTGCAAATTGATGTATTGTATGGAATACTGTGAATTGAATAGTAGGCATAAGAAAAGTAAAGTGATAAACAGAAGAATATGACAACTAACCTAAGTTTTTCAAGACCCTTGAGACAGAACAGTAATGGGCGACCCGTAATGGATAATGTGTTGTGAGATGCGGGCGAACTATGTTATCGCCAACTCACTAGTAAGGGTAAACCTGGGGCGAAAGAATCGTCTAAGGGATGCTCGTCGACTATCGATACGAAACGGGTTGACTCTTACAATTATTTTAATGGTAACACGAGTGAAAGGAACTAGGTACATAAGGGTGCCAGGGTTTGAACCTCGTGGATAACATGCTCAAGGGAATTAAACTTGAGTTCATTAAATGAAAGTGATTTTAAAGTAAATAACTGTAATGAATCGGTTAGCTGTAACATGTGTTGATAACTGTTGTACTTGATACAGCTTACTAGAATGAAATTCGTAATGCTGTAAAGTATGAGTAGACAATGAAATCAAGGTAGAGTATGTATCAAAGTGATTTAAATAGTAAATGTCTCTGCCTTGAGAATACACAATGAAAAAATGACAGGACATGAGGAGGAAATGTCCAAGATGATAAAAGAGGTGTAATTAAAGAAAGTGTCGGATTTGATTTTCGATAAAACTTCTAGAGTTATATAGATTGGAAAAATTTAGCTAATAATGACTCAATTGGTAATATGAAACGTAAAATAAGCTTATATCGGAGAACATAGAAAGAATCCGAAAAGCTTAAGAAAATAACTCTGAAAAATGAGTGAATAATGAAATTCACGTGTAAAGGTGTGATTATGGAAATACATATAACATAAATTGAGGTTAATGAAGTTATCTATATAAGTGTGAATAAAAGAGCACAGATGATATTGAGACATAGATGAATGAAAAAGGAAGTATTAAATTCTACTTAATTCATAAAGTTCTTGTGAAGAACAAGTATTCATCTACATATGAAAATGGACGCTTTATGGATCTAATCAAAGATATGAGGAGTTTATAAGACTAGCCTCAGTATAAAGTGTCATTTGAGAAAAGTTTGAGATGGATGTCAGTAAGATGATGATGGGAACTCGACATGAACTGTACGAGTGCCTATTGAGGTTTACAAGGTTAATGAAATACCTTATGATATATGCATAAGCCTAATGATTGATGCATTCATACAATGATAAAGTAGCGAGATGCCGAAATAGTTAAAGACACAAATGGAATATGAGCAGCTTGGTTATATGACCCTACGGACTCTTAAAGACTGTAATTTATAAGTTATGATTGGCAACTAAGAGATGTGGCTAGACAGTGTCTCTTTCTGAGATAGAGAATCTCGAAATGACAGAATGACAATGGATCTGTCTATGATATAAAGATAATAATTGAGATACGAAAGTAATGAGTCTAGCTAGAAACCACTGCCAGTCCATAGAAGAGTGAGGGGACTAGCTGCTCTACTAATGAGACATAATTAAAGAAGTTCAAGTCGGTAAATAAATAAGTGGAAAGAAAAGATGGTATAAAAAAGGTTAAAAGATTTTAACAGCAAAGTACCATACCACTTGAGGAAATAGTTTTCGAAATTAAGATAAAAAAAGTAATCTCGTGATGGTTATCACATAACAATGGCAAGATGTAAAACCAAGCCAAATTTGACAAGTGAAAGTAATGATACTCAAAGGAGTAATATGAATGACATGTTTACTGCCAATATATAAATGAAAAATGATTATACATATAACCACCTCGAAATGATAAAAACGGTGGAATTGTATAGATAATGTGGTGAGTAAATGAATAATTTAAGAATTCAGTTGTAGAATCTAAATTATGAAAAGAGATGTAAAGATCATACTACATGAAGAGAACAAGATTGCCTCATGAATTATGACTGTAAGAGATGATAAATAGTAAAGTCTGCAAGTGAGATGCAGCCTTAATAATATGAATACTGTGGATAACAAAGAGTCCAAAAGAGAAATGATGATATGAAAGTGATTAAAGATTGATGATCTAAATAGAATCACTTTCCATTATCGGAATCCTAGATTCTCCAGTGCCATGGTCGGAATATGAGTGTGAAATGGTGTAAATGTATATGTACAGTTCCAGTGAGCATTACATGTGATGGGAGTCTCTGAGTTAGCATATGCTTAATGAGAAATAGCAAAAGGCATTGAGATCCCAAATGTAATGACAGCACCGCTCCGTATTGATGTAAATATCTTAGCGTGTTATTAAGACGCTTGAAGATGTATTGACAGTGTGTGTGCACGAGATGTGAAAGCTACTGGGACAATTACATACAATTGATTGACATGTGTACACGATAGTATCAAATTTTATCGACTTGGCACTAAGTGAGAAAAATGGATGATGAACAGCATAGATCAGCTGTGATATGAAAAATATTGTGTATAGACTCTTATGTGGAAAGAGTGGAAATGAACAACTCCCGAATTGATAAATGAATTTATGGGAGTATAAATATATACTAAATGATGAAAGACTTCATGTAGTGGTCTAAAAGTAATCTTGAATGCTGAAAGTGTGCTGGCAGTATTACTTGGAGGATGACCTAGAGGTCAGAAGTCGTAAGTTTACGGCATGTACCACCTTTGGACTTAAGTTAAATTCGGAGGACTGAATTTCTTAAGGTGGGGAGAATGTGATAACCGTAAATTTTCCATTTATTGAAAATTAATATTAAAGCAAATAGAGAAGTCGAAATAAATAAATATAATTGTGAGATTGGAATATTAGTGAATATTCAGTGAATTGAGAAAGTGACGGATTGTGAAAATTTGAATGAAGGAAGATTAAATTTGGAAATAAGGAAAGGAGGAAATTTAATTTGGATAAATAGAAATTCAAATTAAATAAGAAAATAAGAAATGAATATGATATATATAATTATATATTATATAAATATATTTTTATACAAATACATATGTACTTAAATGATATATAGTATATATTATTATACATTAGTATATATATGAGTATATACTATTTCATAAATTTAAATAGTACATATGTATATTTTATGTATATATAAATATATACATATATAGGAAAAGTAAATGTTATTTTACATTAAAGTTTATATGTATATATATTGTAAATATAATATATATTATATTATAACATTTATATAAATATATATATATAAATGTTATTTAATTTAAAGTATATAGATATATATACTATATATATATTTTAATACACAACATATATATCTTTATATATATTGTATATCTAATACTATACTATATATAAATAATATTATATGTATAATATTATTATAGTATAAGTTATATATATCTAATTAAAATAGAAGATAAATAAATAAAAAAACAAAACAGAATCGGGAAGAATCCTGATTCTTCTCCCCTGATACAGCCGGCCACCGTCGCCGGCGAGAAAGAAAAGAGATGAGGGAGAGCGATGTCGTCGGTGAGCCAAAGAGAGGAAGAGAAGGCGATCGGCAACCGGCGACGGAAAAGGAAAGATAATTGGGAAGAAACGGAAACGAAACCGGCGGAAGCCGAGAAGGGAAAAGAGAAGAGGAAACGACAGTGCCGATCGGTCTTGGCACCGCCACCGCCTCTCGAACCTCAGCGGAGGTGAGAGGAAGGAAAAGGAGGCCACCGGTGAGGCCACTGACGGCGGAGGAAGGCCAAACGGAGGAAGAGAGAAACCGAGACAAAACTGAGTAGATCTGTCGTCGTGCCACCGATCCAGGCCGAACGGAGACCACCAGCAGGTTCACCGTGTCGGTGGCTAGCTGAGGAGTCGCCGATTCGCCAGAGAACTGGCCGTCGGAGGAGAACCGACAAGGAGGGGAAATGGCTGGTCTGGCTAGGAAAAAGAAAAAGAAAACGGAAAAAGAAAAAGAAAAGAAAAGAAAAGAAAAAAAAGGAAGAAAAAGAAGAAAGAGAAAGAGAAAAGAAATTCCAGGAATTTAGAAAATTCTCGAGAATTCAAAAATTACGGAAAATCTCGGGAATTACGAGAATCGGTAAGAAATCCCGGAATGTGTTAAATTATTTAAATAATTTATTTATTTAAATAAATTGAGAAAAATTCTAAAATTTAGAATTTGGTTTCCAGAATCGTTCTCAGTGAATGAGACGATGGAACCGGGAGAGGTGAACACGGGCGCGACCTTCAAGGGGCAGTTGCCAACCCGAAACAGGTAAGGGAGACATGTGTCGCCTGTAAGGATGTTCAGCCACGTGTTTTTAAATTGCATTTAATTTTATAAATGCTAATGGTGATTTATCGGTTTAAATTCATGGTAATTTATTGGTTTGAAATTATAATGAAATACCGATTGAGAAATATAAACTATATTTTTCATGCAGGAGGCTAGCCAATCGGCAGCCGATATACTGCTGAAAATTTATCGAAAATTACCAAAAATCACCGAAAATCATAATAAATTATTTGATTTCACGAGAGTCGATTTTCAGTCACGAAAATCGAAAAATCAATTATTTCTCATAAAACATGAATGTATGGAAGTTTAAATTTAAAGTATTCATGTTTTCGAGAATGGTGAAAATGGAATCATCGAAAATTTACCCGGTAGGTGATAATTCACGTGAAACAAGATAGAAAATGAAAAAGACTGAAGTGAATATTTTATAAATATTTCTTAAATATTCACTTGATTTCATATCAAACCTTTATGGTTTTCATTATGAAAATAATTAATTACATAAATTCCATAAAGGTTAAGAATGATGGAAAAACTATGATTTCGAGACTAGAGGTCTCTACACGTGTTTTTAGAAGAAAACATGGTTACAGGATTTATAATTTGGAAAATAAATATTTTATTTTTCCATAAATTATGAGATTATGTGAATTAAATTTCGATAATTTTCAAAACCATGTTTTGGATACAAAGCACGGAAAAGCGTGCGTACATGTTTTTACAGTGGAAAAAGACACAGTCATGAGATGTGTTTTCAGTGTGACTATTTTATAACTGTTTTCAACGTATGGAAAACATGATTTATACCTTTATGAAATATTTTGAAAATGTTTATTTATTTTATAAATTTCATAAAGGTGATGATTTATACATGTGAGCCTTATGGATAATTGTGAAATGTTTTACACTACTGTGTTTAAAATCCATAAAGGCTATGGTACAGTTTTATACTGTTTTGAGACTTAGGCCCCGAGCTTCATGCATCACACGTACTGTTACTGTCACGTGGCTGATTGACCAGCTAGTCATCAGCGTCCTGAATTGTCACCTAGCAAGTGTACACTGAGTACATATTATAGATCATGGCCATAGATCTCATTACTGTTATTGTGTTCCTAATGGACGAGATAGCATGATTTAATTGTAGGGTGATGCCTAATCTCACTTACTGTTTACTGAAAGGATTTGCGGAATCCTATTTACTGTACTGAATTACTGTACTGTTTACTGTTTATTGATGAAAAAATCACACCAAAACACTGTGTTACAGAATTGTACTATACATCGAAATGGTAGCCACTGATTACTGTTTTACTGAACTGAAAGCTACCATTTATTGTTTATTGAACTGAAAGCTACCGTATGCTATTTATTGAATTGGTAGCTACTGTTTACTGTTACTGACTGAACCGTATCGAGATACTGTTTTACTGAATACTGAATATACTGTTTTACTGAATTGTACGATACGATTGCTGATTTGAAAAGAGAAATAAATGTTTATTCTAAAAGAATAACATAAGAATTATTTCTAAGAAAGAAACAATCGAAGAATTAATTATCCAATGATTGGATATTTACAAATCACTGTAGTGTCACGTGTTTTTACTATACTGAAGAGAAATAAACCACTGTTTTTACTACTGAACTGCCACGTGTTTTAAAGTATACTGAAGTAAAAGAAATAAGTGGTTTACTCTGTGGAAAAATGAAAATTATATCGTTTTGAAAACAATGGATTAGTACTCTTTACAGTTGCTTCTAGGTTCCGGAACAAGTCAGGTATTTTAAAATACCTGCCTTACTCTATATGGATCCCTAGCCGACTGTAGTATCCTTCCTACATGTGAGCCTAGAGCCAGCTAGGAAGATTTAAAAGAAAGTGAAAAAGTTTTTCAGGATATAGTTAACCTAATATCAAGTGTGACATATAACTCTCTTACTGAGCTGTGGTTTGCTCACTTCCCAATTTTAACATTCAGGTTTTGATGATGGTGAGATCCAATATTTGTGGATTATGGATGCACATAATGGACAATGTGACAGACCTGTTAGCTTTAAATTGACAAGTATTTTGAAATGACAAAACTCAAGTAAGCTTAAAAATGATTTTTCTACAAAGTAAATTTGCTTTGAATGAACTCAATGATAGAAAATATTTTAAACAAGCTTAGAATTGTGATTTCAATTGAAAAAGTCAGTAAATACTCTTAAAAAAGTGTTAGAAGCTTTTTGAACTGACTTAGAATCACAAAAAACCATAAACTGTCTCAAATTGCAGTTAAAGACATGCAGGAAAGCATTCTGGTTAAAAGGGATCGATTCCTACTGTAGAAGGATCGATCCCATTTTAGCAGAAAGTTGGAGAAGCATCTTAGAACAGGTTGGAATGCATTCTGGAGAAAAGGGATCAATCCGTTTGGTAAAGGGATCGATCCGTTTGCATGAAACCTGACCCCAATGACTAGTTTTTGAGGGTTTCAACGGGAGGAATTGCATTAAATGCTTCACCAACCGTTCGAATCGGTTGGTGGGTTATAAATAGAGGCATTTATGAAGTTTGGAGGCAGAACAAGCACTGAAGAAACTCTCATACATTCAAGAAAGAAATCTTAGCAGAAATATTTACTCTTTGTACTCCATTTGTTGGAAATTACTTTGTTCTTCACCTACTCACTCAAATTACTGATTCTCAAAGGTGTAAGCAAACCTTGTGAGGTTATTATTGTAAGAGTGAGGGTAGCATTGTAAGGGGATAGACTTAGAAGGTTGTTTCTAAGCCATCAAGACAAAGTGTAAGAGGTATCACCACACCTTGAAGTGGTTTGTAAGAATTCCAAAGGAAGAGTGGAATCAATCCCTTGACAAAAGGATTAAGGAGAGAGGACGTAGGCAAGAGATTGGCCGAACCTTTATAAAATCTGTGTTTGCTTCTCTTATCCTTCTTTACTTATTGCATTTATTTCATTATTGCTTTATCTGTTGCATTTGTGAATTAAATCCTTAGAAAAGCCAAAATTTAATATAAAAACCGATTCAACCCCCCTCTCGGTAAAGCCAACGATTGGTATCAGAGCTTGGACTTGAGAATCGATTAGGAGTAATTCCTTTCGAGTAAAAACGATCTAGATGGCTCAAACTAGTGTATCTACACCTTTGGTAGGAAAGGGACACTCTACGGTTAGACCACCACTCTTCAATGGTGAAAACTATGCTTATTAGAAGACTAGGATGATGTTATTCATTCAAGCTAATGATTATGAAGTGTGGAGGATTATAGTTAAAGGTCCTCTTGTCCCTATTAAGAAAGTAGATGGGGAGGATGTGCCAAAGAAAGAGGATGAGTGGGATACTAGCGATATTAGAATGGCACAACTAAATGCTAAGGCAATGCACACACTATTTTGTGCATTAGGACCAAATGAATATAATCGAGTTTCACAATGTGAGAATGCTAAACAAATTTGGGATAAACTAGCCATCACACATGAGGGAACCACACAAGTCAAGGAAACAAAAGTAGGTATGCTCACTCAGGACTATGAAATGTTTAGAATGAAGAATGATGAGTCAATTAGTGACATGTTTACTAGGTTTACGTACATTATAAATGGTCTTAAAGCCTTAGGAAAAACATACTCTAATGTAGAAATGGTGAAAAAAATACTCAATAGCTTACCTAAATCATGGGAAGCTAAAGTCACTACTATTGAGGAATCTAAAGATCCTCATACACTCTCATTAGATGAACTTATGGGATCTTTACTTACTTATGAGATGAAAATTAAGAGAAATCAAGATCCCCCAAAGAAAGTTGGAGTAGCTCTAAAGTCCACCACAATTGAGGAATCAAAGGACGATCATGATGAAAGTGGTGATCATGAGGATTTAGAAATGGCTATGTTCGCCAAGAGATTCAACAAATTCATGAGGATGAGAGCTAGTGGAAACTCTAGGCGACCTCCTAGGAGAGAGTTCAATAGAGGAGAAACTAGTAGGAAAGAAAAGGACCAAATTATTTGTTATGAATGCAAAAAACGTGGTCATATTAAATTTGATTGTCCTCTTTGTAAAAAGCAAAATGAGAAGAAACCAAAGAAGAAGGCAATTGTGGCTACATGGAGTGATAGTGATTGCTTCGATGAAGAGAATGTGGAAGATGAAGTAGCCAACCTTTGTTTTATGGTTTTTGAAGATGAGAAGGTAACATCTAACTCATTAGATACTAATGAATACACTTTTGATGAATTGCAAGATGCATTTGATGAGTTAGCAAATGAATTTGAATGCATGAATTTGAAATATAAGAAAATGATCTCTAAGTTGAAAAAGGAAAATGAAATGCTTATGAATGTTAAATTAGAATGTGATAAGAAATTAGAAAATGCAAATCTAGAAATAGAAGAATTAAATAAAAAGAACACTAATTTGCAAAACTCATTTTCTAGATTTTATATCGGTCAACAAAAACTTGATCATATGTTGGAGACCCAAAGAGCATTCTTTGATAGAGAAGGGTTAGGCTATAATGCATCAAACAAAGAAACTCATCTAAAAAATTTGCTAGTTAAAGATAGAAAATTTGTTTTGTGCACATTATGTAATAAACTAGGACATTCTTTACAAGCATGCACTTCTAGGAAGACCATGATTAAAGGAAAAATGGCTGTCAAGATTTGGGTGCCTAAACATGTTTTAAATTCAAGTGATGAGTCCTTAAAAATGAAATGGATCCTTAAAGGATAAAAAATTATTAGTACTAACTCTCAAGGACCCAAGAAAATTTGGGTACCTAAGATGAAAGCTTGATGTGTTTGTATGCAAGAGGAAGAGTATTGCTACAAGGCTAAGTCCAAGGAGCATTGGTACCTTGATAGTGGATGCTCAAGACACATGACGGGTGACAAGGGCCAATTCAAGTTCCTAAAGCATAAAAGTGGTGGAGAAGTCACATTTGAGGACAACTCTAAAGGACAAATTGAAGGAATTGGTTCCATTGGTAACTCTTCCTCAACTATTGAGAATGTTTTGTATGTTAGAGGTTTAAAACATAATTTGCTTAGTATTAGTCAATTGTGTGACAAGGGTTTTAAAGTTGTGTTTGATGCTTTATGTTGCAATGTTGTTGATGCTAAAACTAATCAAATTCTCTTTATTGGACATAGACAAGGAAACATTTATATTGTTAAATTAGATGAACTAAATAGCAAGAATGTATGTTTTATGGCCACTAGAGAAGATGAACCTTGGTTATGGAATAGAAGACTAGGTCATGCTAGCATGCATGTTTTATCTATATTAGTCAATGGAGACTTAGTGGTAGGTTTGCCTAAGCTTCAATTTGAAAATGATAAAGTTTGTGAGGCATGTGTAAGAGGGAAACACAAGAGAATATCATTTAAATCTAAGAAGTGTGTTACAACCTCTAGATCACTTCAACTTCTCCACTTAGATCTCTTTGGACCAACTAAGACAACTAGCTTAGGAGGAAAACACTATGGTTTTGTCATAGTTAATGATTACACTAGGTTCACTTGGGTGTTCTTCTTAAGTGTGAAAAATGAAGCCTTAGACAAATTTATTGTTTTCTCAAAAATTGTTCAAAATGAAAAAGGTTAATCTATTACTAGTATTAGGAGTGATCATGGAAAAGAATTTGAAAATCTTGGTTTTGATACATTTTGCAATGAAAATGGTATTAGCCATAATTTCTTAGCTCCTAGAACTCCTCAACAAAATGGGTTAGTTGAAAGGAGAAATAGAACCTTAGAAGAAATGGCTAGAACCATGCTTTGTGAAAATAACTTACCTAAATATTTTTGGGCTGAAGCAATAAATACTGCTTGCTATGCTATAAATAGAGCTATGGTAAGGCCTTGTCACAGCCCGTGACCTTATTTTTCATCTTATTCTATACATCTTATATGATTGGGCTGTCTGCGATACTTTACTTTTTCTTTTACATATAAACAATTTAATAAAATTTACCATATGAATTACATCCCCTATCTTATTTCATAAGAAAGTAGTATTGTGAATATGTCTAAATACAGAAAATAAATGATCATACCTTATTAAATAAATCGACCTGTCGCATCGTCCCTAAATGCGCAGTCGAAAATCCTTTTACTGCTAGAATTTCAATCTTCGAAAACCTGAAATGCTAAAATTAAGAGGTGAGCAAACCACGTCTCAGTAAGGGAATTATATGCATACTTGATATTCATCTTGCTATATGCTGAAAATCATTTTCATTTTTCCTATGGGCTCTGGGCTCGCATGTAGGAAAGATACTACAGTCGGCTAGGGATCCGGATGGAGTAAGGTAGGTATTTTGAAATACCTATCTTGTTCCAGAACCTAGAAGCAACTGTAGAGAGTAATATTCTTTCTTGTTTTGAAGTTCAAATCCTTTCCTTTTTATTCCGTAACATTTTCATATTCCTTTTCAAAATAATGCTTTTATGAAATAAAGCGTTTAAATAAAATAACTAATATTCATATTTTCTTTGAAAAGAATATTAGTTAAATCCTCATCATTTTCCTTTAAAACTCATTTCATGTTTTGCTGTACAATCATAATTAGTACAGTACTTTAAAATAGCAAAATAAGCTATTAAACCTTTTTCGTATAACATATTAATCATTTAAATCGAATATTCACTTTAAAATTTAAATAAGAATATTAGATTTACTTTTCTCCTTTTTCCCTTTTGAAAACATATAACATATTCATGTCACATATAGTCTAATATTCAATTTAAAATCATAGTAAGAATATTAGATTTATAAACTCTTTTTCCTTTTGAAAACATATAACATGTTCATATTACATATCATATGAAAATCATCTCATAGTACTAAAATCAGTACTGTTAGCTTTAAATTGACATATATATTTTGAAATGACAAAAACTTAAGTGAGCTTTAATGTTTTAATTGATATTGTAAATTTGCCTTATCACACATGATTCTCTCAATACATTTCAAGTGTTCATATCAAACATTAAGACCATGATTTAATGATGCATACTCTTATTGGTCTTAACACTTTATAAATGTTTTGAATATTTTAGAAAATCACTTGATGATTTCTTGGACAATATTTTCATTTGAGAAAGTCAAGAAAAACTCCCTTAAAGTTTATAAATGTTTTGGGTTGAATTAAAATCAAAAGCCATATCATTTCTAACCCAAAAGTGCAGGAAAAACTCATTCTGGAAGCATGGGATCGATCCCCTAAGGAAAGGGATCGATCCCTTTTTGGCAGAAAGTCTTCCCAAGGTCCCTGAAGCCCATAATCAAGATTCTGGATAAAAGGGATCGATCCCCTATGGAAAGGGATCGATCCCTTTGCTCGAAAATAGCCTATAACGGCTAGTTTTTGTGAGACAATGGTAATATCCGAGATTTGGCTCCACCCAACAGCTAGAATACATCCAAAGGACTATAAATAGAGGCTTAGAAGCTAAAGAAAGGAAGAGGAACCACTCAGCAACTCCAAATCTCATATTCCTCAAATCCTCAAGCCTTAAACAACAAATCAAGAGTGTTGGCTCTATAGGCTATACCGAGAGGGGGGTGAATCGGTTTTTAACTACTCTTAAGCTCGTTTTTTGGTTTCTCTAAATTCTCTAGCCTATATTGATATTTTCTAAGTTATATAGGCTATTCAATCATGCAATCCAAATTCAATACAATAAACACAAATATAATTGCAAGTAATTAAAGAGAGTAGGGAAAGAGAAATGTACGCAAGCGATTTATAGAGGTTCGGCAACCTTGCCTACGTCCTCTACCTTGAGACGCTCCCAAGGATTTTCTCCAAATCCACTATCTTGAATTTGTTACACTCCCTCTTTTTCTAGGCTAAAGAGAAACCTCTCTCTTTTTCTAGGCTCAAGAGAAACCTCCCTCTTTTTCTTAGGCTAAAGAGTAACCTCCCTCTTTTTCAAGGCTTAAGAGAAACCTCCCCTTTTTACAAGGATTGAATTGGTTTTACAAATGAGTAATCAAAGAGAGCCTCTAGATAGGCAAGTGATTACAGAAATTAAGTACAAGTAAAAGCCTATACAAAGTTTGTGCTAAGCAATACAAGAAATAGATGAATGATAGAAGATGTAGACTTTTGAGCTCTTGATTTGTTGTTTGAGGCTTGAGAAGATGAATAAGATGATGAAAGATGTTGCTTGGTTCTTCCTCTTGCTTTCTTTAGCTTCTAAGCCTCTATTTATAGTCCCTTGGATGGTTTGTGAACGTTGGGTGGAGCCAAAATCGAATATGACCGTTGTATCTCACAAAACTAGCCGTTATAGGCTATTTTCGGGCAAAGGGATCGATCCCTTTCCATAGGGGATCGATCCCTTTTGTCCAGAATCTTGATTCTGAGCTTCAGGGACCTTTTCTAGCCGTTTGGGAGCTTACTGCCAAAAGGGGATCGATCCCTTCTCTCCAGAAGGTGATTTCCTGCACTTTTTAAGTTAGAAATGATGTGGTCTTTGATCCTAATCCAACCCAAAACATTTTGGCATTTTTGTGGGAGTTTTTCTTGACTTTCTCAAATGAAAACATGGTCTAAAAATTCATCAAGTGATTTTCTAAAATATTCAAAACATTTACAAAGTATTAAGACCAATAAGAGTATGCATCATTTAATCATGGTCTTAATGTTTAATATGATCACTTGAAATGTATTGAGAAAATCATGTGTGATAAGGCAAATTTACAATATGGATTAAAGCATTAAGGCTTACTTAAGTTTTTGTCATTTGAAAATATATATATGTCAATTTAAAGCTAACAATCTCCCCCTTTTTGATATGACAAAACTTAATGTAAATTTGCTTTGAAAATTCTTTGATAAAATACTCCCCCTCAAATAAAGCAGGATTTTATAAAGCTCCCCCTTAATATAAACATGGGTTTTGAAAATGAATTTTCAAACTATTTCTCCCCCTTAATATCTCTCCCTATATCTATTTGCCCCCCTTTTTGTCATAGCAAAAAGAAGGAAAAATACTAAAAAATATGCTCCCCCTAAAATCATGGCTATGTGAGAACAAATAAAAATGCTCCATCCAACAAGAAACATGTTAGTACATGGGACTTATAACACAAATAAATAAGTCAGTATTTTCAAGGAGTATGAAATATTTATGCAATGAATATGACTTATGATCCTATACCAATTGTCTATAAATAATTTTGATACCAATTGTTGATAAGTAATTTTGCAAGAAGGTTCTAATTGGTAAGAAGTTAAACAAGCACCTAAGTATATCAATTGTTCTCTAAGGTCCAACTAAAGGTGCATGGTAAGGTATCATGATTATGAGCTAAAATTATATAACATATCATAAGCATGTGCTCATAAATCATTCTCAAGAAATATTGTGTCTAGAATTAAATCATATAGAAATTAACTTCAAATTCTTGCACACAAGAGTTTCATGCAAAAAAAAAAATATCCTAAGAGAATTCTTCTCTATTTGTCATTTCAATCTAAGGAGCATGAGAAGAATTGTCAATTTAAAGCTCATACCAATTGGCAATTTAGTTTTGGCCTACCAATTGTTGAAAATATGGTTTCCAATGATACTAATTGTTATTTCAATCTAAATACCAATTGTTACTAATGGTTGACTTAGGCATTTTGCATGAATCCAATATTTGTGTATAGTGTGATCATGTCAAGAAAATAATCATTCTAAATATGCACGAACACAATCACACATCATCAAATATGCATATGGATTAATTAAACATAAGCATACAATCATAAAGTATTAATCCATATTCATATTCACAAAGTTATATCATATGGAAGATTCATAAAATCAAAGTATTCAAGCAAACACATTTTCTTCCATGTTTTCATTCACAAAAATCCTATGCTCATTTTCCAATTCAAGTCCTTAACCAATTATGAGCAAGGAAAGATTCAACTAATAAATGCATGGATATCAAGTTTGTTCAAGTTTGCATTTATCTTTGAGTGTTGGTGTTGTCATTAAGACCCTAGTTCTTTAAGTACAAGGATGATAAAGTTTTATGCATTTTAACATTTAGGATCCATTTACCATCACAAATTATAGGTCAATGACTATTACCAATTGTTGAATATACATTTGAAATCAATTCACTTGATGTATAATTATCATGAAACCTAGTGTGGAATTGATAAGTTAAGCTAAGAGACATAATCCTATAAGCATGCTTGACGAAGATGAACAAAAGATATGAAAAACATTCATTATGCACAAGTTCATCAAATTCTCAAATATATCCATAAATCATTGAAATAAATCTCAAAATTATATTTAAGCATTCATTGAAAATATATTTTAAGATTATTTCACGATTCATGAATGTTTTCAACAAGAAAAATGAATTTGCACTTGTGAGCTCAAGAAAAATGGTATTGATTGTTGAAAGTGATACCATTTGTTGGAAATGATATTAATTGATGAAGTTGAGGCATGATATCAATGAAAAATGAGTTTTCATAGTTTAAAGATCATCAAAAAGAAGTTAAAAGACTGGATTTTAACTTGAGAAGAAAGAGGATATCAAGAAAGTGAAAAATCCTTCTCAAATTCAGTTGAAAAAGTGCAGAAAAGCCATTTTGGCCTGAGGGGATCGATCCCTTTGGGAGGGGGATCGATCCCTTAAGTCCAGAATGCAAATTTCCTGCATTCTGCTCAAGGGGATCGATCCTTCTTGCTAAGGGATCGATCCCTCATCCTGTTTCTGCAGTTTTTGACAGAAAATCCAACCTTTGAGGTACCGAAACTTTATTTTTGAGTAATTTAAGTCCAAGTAAAGGTTTAGACATTTGTAAAACATGATTTTGGACTTGTATGAATGAAAAATCTGAATGAAAAACCATTTTACAAAAGATTTTGCAATTTTGGTAGAATTTTCACCAATAAAAGCATTTTTGGCCCCAAAGGGGGTCATTTTAAGCATTATGCATATTTTGTCAAAACCAAAGCTTTGGAAACCACAAATATGCCAAAACAAACTTGTTCACATAGATTTTAAGCATATATAACATCAAATCATCATACTTGTGAACAACATGTCATGATTGTCAACATGCATATTCTTCATTAAGGCTCATGACAAGGCATTTTGCATATATGACATATTTGACATCTTTTGAGCAACTAAATATATTATCTAGACATATCAAACTTGCTCAAGATGCAGAAAACCAAAAATCATTTCAAAATCACAAATCATGCTTTTCATTCAATGTATCAAGTACTATTCATCAAACATTCAACAATCATTCATCATGCCTTTTGTTCTATCATTCAACTCACAATGCATCAAGAATCATTAACACATTTTCTCATCAAAGCACAAATAATCAAATAAAAGTTTTAAAGAGTAAAAAATTAATCTTACAAAACTCCTTTGCTTGAGTATGCTTTGCCTTGAATTGTTGAGTCCACCTTGAGCTATTCTTTGAAGAGTTGTTGTGATGGATCCTCAAGCTTTTCTTTTTTCTCATTGGCACAAGCAAACTCCATAGAGGTGTGTAGAGCATTCAAACCCCATTGTTTCTTTGTAACTCCATGCTCTAACACTCTTACAACAAACAAATTCAAGCATACTTTGGTACCCAAATTTTCTTGGGTCCTTGAGAGTTAGTGCTCACAATTTTTGATCCTTTTGGGATCCATTTCAAGCTCAAATCATTATTTATTTCATGCTTTGGCATCCAAATCTTCCTAACCACTTTTCCTCTAAAGGTAGTTTTTCTATAAGTGCATGCTTGTGAGGTGTGTCCTATTCTATTGCATAGTGAGCATGTGAGAGATGTATCATGCATAGTATTTTTGCTCACTAAGAAATTCTTAAGATGAGTTTCTTTTTGTATTGCATTATAGCCTAACCCATCTTTATCAAAGAAAGCTCTTTGGGTCTCTAACATATGATCTAGCTTTTGTTGACCCATATAAAACCTAGTAAATGAGTTATGTAAGTTTAAGTTCTTTTTATTTAACTCATTTATTTCTAAGTTGGCCTCTTCTAGTTTCTTTTCAAATTCTATCTTAGCACTAGTCAAGGCTTCATTTTCTATTTTTAATTTAGCAATGATTTTCTTATATTTAGAATTCATGCATTAAAATTCATTTGCTAAATCATTAAAGGCATTTTGTAGTTCACTAAAGGTATAATCATTATCTTCACTAGAACTACTACTAGCCTCATCATCACTAATGGCCATAAAGCATGAGTGGGCTACTTCTTCATCTACATTTTCCTCATCGGAGCTATCACCATCGCTCCATGCAGCCACAAATGCTTTCTTCCTAGGCTTCCTATCTTTTTCCTTCCTAAGTAAGGGGCAATCTAGCTTAGTGTGACCCGGTTCATTGCATTCATAACATACTAAGTGGTCTTTTTCTCTTCTACTTGACTCTCCCCTATGATGTTTTCTATTTTGCTCTCTCTCTTTCATTCTCATAAATCTATTGAATCTTTTGGCAAACATTGCCATTTCCTTTTCTTCCTCATTTCCACTCTCATTACTATTATCTTCAATGACCTCATGAGTGGAAGACTTAAGTGCTACCCCTACTTTCTTTGAAGGCTCTTCATTTCTTTTTAATTTCATTTCATATGTAAGTAGGGAGCCCATAAGTTCATCTAGAGACAAGGTGTTAGGATCCTTAGATTCTTCTATAGCAGTCACCTTTGCCTCCTAAGATTTTGGCAAGCTATTCAAGATTTTCTTCACCATTTCTACATTGGAATAGGTCTTGCCTAATGCCTTAAGTCTATTGATTATGTCATTAAATCTAGTATACATATCACTCATGGACTCATTTTCTTTCATTCTAAAAAGCTCATAATCATGTGTGAGCATTCCTACTTTGGTCTCTCTAACTTGATTTGTCCCTTCATGTGTGATGGCTAGTTTGTCCCATATTTGCTTAGCATTTTCACATAGGGACACTCTATTATATTCATTTGGACCTAATGCACAAAAGAGGGTGTGCATAGCCTTGGCATTCAATTGTGCCAATCTCATATCATTGGTGTCCCACTCATCCTCACTCTTAGGAACATCTTTTCCATCTACTTTTTTTATTGGCATTCTAGGACCATTAACTATTACTCTCCACACTTTATAGTCATTAGATTGCACAAATAACATCATCCTAGTTTTCCAATAAGAGTAATTCTCACCATTGAATAGTGGAGGTCTAACTAATGAGTGTCCCTCTTCTCCTAGGGGTGTGCCTACATTCAACTGAGCCATTTAAGATCGTTTTGCTCGATAGAGGTTAATCTAATTCAATGTCGAGCCCAAGCTCTGATACCAATTGTTGGCTCTATAGGCTATACCGAGAGGGGGGTGAATCGGTTTTTAACTACTCTTAAGCTCGTTTTTCGGTTTCTCTAAATTCTCTAGCCTATATTGATATTTTCTAAGTTCTCTAGGCTATTCAATCATGCAATCCAAATTCAATACAATAAACACAAATATAATTGCAAGTAATTAAAGAGAGTAGGGAAAGAGAAATGTACGCAAGCGATTTATAGAGGTTCGGCAACCTTGCCTACGTCCTCTACCTTGAGACGCTCCCAAGGATTTTCTCCAAATCCACTATCTTGAATTTGTTACACTCCCTCTTTTTCTAGGCTAAAGAGAAACCTCTTTCTTTTTCTAGGCTCAAGAGAAACCTCCCTCTTTTTCTTAGGCTAAAGAGTAACCTCCCTCTTTTTCAAGGCTTAAGAGAAACCTCCCCTTTTTACAAGGATTGAATTGGTTTTACAAATTAGTAATCAAAGAGAGCCTCTAGATAGACAAGTGATTACAGAAATTAAGCACAAGTAAAAGCCTATACAAAGTTTGTGCTAAGCAATACAAGAAATAGATGAATGATAGAAGATGTAGACTTTTGAACTCTTGATTTGTTGTTTGAGGCTTGAGAAGATGAATAAGATGATGAAAGATGTTGCTTGGTTCTTCCTCTTGCTTTCTTTAGCTTCTAAGCCTCTATTTATAGTCCCTTGGATGGTTTGTGAACGTTGGGTGGAGCCAAAATCGAATATGACCGTTGTATCTCACAAAACTAGCCGTTATAGGCTATTTTCGGGCAAAGGGATCGATCCCTTTCCATAAGGGATTGATCCCTTTTGTCCAGAATCTTGATTCTGAGCTTCAGGGACCTTTTCTAGCCGTTTGGGAGCTTACTGCCAAAAGGGGATCGATCCCTTCTCTCCAGAAGGTGATTTCCTGCACTTTTTGAGTTAGAAATGATGTGGTCTTTGATCCTAATCCAACCCAAAACATTTTGGCATTTTTGTGGGAGTTTTTCTTGACTTTCTCAAATGAAAACATGGTCTAAAAATTCATCAAGTGATTTTCTAAAATATTCAAAACATTTACAAAGTATTAAGACCAATAAAAGTATGCATCATTTAATCATGGTCTTAATGTTTAATATGATCACTTGAAATGTATTGAAAAAATCATGTGTGATAAGGCAAATTTACAATATGGATTAAAGCATTAAGGCTTACTTAAGTTTTTGTCATTTCAAAATATATATGTCAATTTAAAGCTAACAAAGAGCTACAAAGTCTACATCTTCCATCATTCTCATACTCTTTGTATAGAATAGCACAAATCTTGTATAGGCTTTTTCCTTGTGCTTAAACATTGTAATCACTTGCCTATCTAATCTTGTATAGGCTTTTTCCTTGTGCTTAAACATTGTAATCACTTGCCTATCTAGAGGCCCTTCTTTGATTGCATCATTTGTAAACCAATTCAATCCTTGTAAAAAGGGGAGCTTTCTCTTTAGCCTAAGAAAAAGAGGGAGGTTACTCTTTAGCCTAAGAAAAAGAGGGATTGTAATCACAAATTCAAGATAGTGGATTTGGAGAAAATCCCTGGGAGTGTCTCAAGGTAGAGGACGTAGGCAAGGTTGCCGAACCTCTATAAATCGCTTGCGTACATTTCTCTTCCCTACTCTCTTTAATTACTTGCAATTATATTTATGCTTATTGTATTGAATTTGGATTGCATGATTGAATAGCCTAGAAAACTTAGAAAATATTTATATAAGCTAGAGAATTTAGGAGAATCGAAAAACAAGCTTAAAGTTAGTTAAAAATTGATTCACCCCCCCTCTCGGTATTGCCTATAAGAGCCAACAATTGGTATCAGAGCTTGGGCTCGAGATTGATTTAGACTAACCTCTATCGAGCAAAACGATCTTAAATGGCTCACTTGAATGTAGGCACACCCCTAGGAGAAGAGGGACACTCATTAGTTAGACCTCCACTATTCAATGGTGAGAATTACTCTTATTGGAAAAATAGGATGATGTTATTTGTACAATCTAATGACTATGAAGTGTGGAGAGTAATAGTTAATGGCCCTAGAATCCCAATAAAGAAAGTAGATGGAAAAGATGTCCCTAAGAGTGAAGATGAGTGGGACACCAATGACAAGAGATTGGCACAATTGAATGCCAAGGCTATGCACACCATCTTTTGTGCATTAGGTCCCAATGAGTACAATAGAGTGTCACTATGTGAAAATGCTAAGCAAATATGGGACAAATTGGCCATCACACATGAAGGGACCAATCAAGTTAGAGAGACCAAAGTAGGAATGTTCACACATGATTATGAGCTTATTAGAATGAAAGAAAATGAGTCCATGAGTGAAATGTACACTAGCTTTAATAACATAATTAATGGACTTAAGACACTAGGCAAGGCTTATTCCAATGTTGAAATGGTAAAGAAAATTTTGAATAGCTTGCCTAAGTCTTGGAGGCAAAGGTAACCGCAATAGAAGAGTCTAAGGATCCAAATACCTTGTCTCTAGATGAGCTTATGGGCTCCCTACTTACATATGAAATGAAATTAAAAAGAAATGAAGAGCCTTCAAAGAAAGTAGGGGTAGCACTTAAGTCTTACACTCATGAGGTCATTGAAGATGATAGTGATGAGAGTGGAAGTGAGGAAGAAAAAGAAATGGCAATGTTTGCCAAAAGATTCAATAGGTTTATGAGAATGAATGAGAGAGAGAAGAATAGGAGACATCATAGGGGAAAGTCAAGTAGAAGAGAAAAAGACCACTTAGTGTGTTATGAATGTAATGAACCGGCTCACACTAAGCTAGATTTCCTCTTACTTAGGAAGGAAAAGGATAGGAAACCTAAGAAGAAAGCATTTGTGGCTGCATGGAGCGATAGTGACAGCTCCTATGAGGAAAATGTAGATGAAGAAGTAGCCTACTCATGCTTTATGGCCATTAGTGATGATGAGGCTAGTAGTAGTTCTAGTGAAAATAATGATTATTTCTTTAGTGAACTACAAAATGCCTTTGATGATTTAGCAAATGAATTTCAATGCATGAACTCCAAATATAAGAAAATCATTGCTAAATTAAAAATAGAAAATGAAGCCTTGACTAATACTAAACTAGAATTTGAAAAGAAATTAGAAGAAGCTAACTTAGAGATAAATGAGTTGAATGAAAAGAATACAAATTTGCATAACTCATTTTCTAGGTTTTATATGGGTCAACAAAAATTAGATCATATGCTTGAGACCCAAAGAGCTTTCTTTGATAAAGATGGGTTAGGATATAATGCAATACATAAAGAAACTCATCTGAAGAATTTCCTAGTGAGTAAAAATTCTATGCATGATACATCTCTCACATGCTCACTATGCAATAGAATAGGACACTCTTCACAAGCATGCACTTACAGAAAAACTACATTTAGAGGAAGAGTTGTTAGAAAAATGTGGGCGCCAAAGCATGCAATAAATAATGATGATTTGTGCTTGAAATGGATCCCTAAAGGATCAACAATTAGTTGCACTAACTCTCATGGACCCAAGAAAATTTGGGTACCAAAACATGCTTAAATTGTTTGTTGTAGGAGTATTAGAGCATGGAGTTACAAAGAAACAATGGGGTTTGAATGCTCTACACACCTCTATGGAGATTGCTTGTGCCAATGAGAAAAAGGAAAAGCTTGAGGATCAATCACAACAATTCTTCAAATGATAGCTCAAGGTGGACTCAACAATTCAAGGCAAAGCATTCTCTAGCAAAGGAGTATTGTAAGCTTAATTCCTTACTCCTTAAACTTTTTATTGTTTATGCTTTGATGAGAAAATTGGTTAATGATCTTTGATGCTTTGTGAGTTGAATGATTGAACAAAAGGCATGATAAATGATTTTTAAGTGTTTGATGAATAGTACTTGATGCATTAAATGAAAAGCATGATTTGTGATTTTGAAATGATTATTGGTTTTCTACATCTTGAGCAAGTTTGATATGTCTAGATAATATATTTAGTTGCTCAAAAGCTATCAAATATGTCATTTATACAAAATGCCTTGTCATGAGCCTTAATGAAGAATATGTATGTTGGAAATCATGGCATAATGTTCACAAGTATGATGATTTGATGTTATATGTGCTTAAAATCTATGTGAACAAGTTTGTTTTGGCATATTTGTGGTTTCTAAAGCTTTGGTTTTGACAAAATATGCATAATGCTTAAAATGACCCCCTTTGAGGCCAAAAATGCATTTTATTGTGTAAATTCTTCCAAAATTGCAAAATATTTTGTAAAATGGTTTTTCATTCAAATTTTTCATTCATACAAGTCCAAAATCATGTTTTACAAATGTTTAAAACTTTACTTGGACTTAAATTACACAAAAACAAAGTTTGGGCACCTTAAAGGTTGGATTTTCTGTCAAAAACTGCAGAAACAGGATGAGTGATCGATCCCTTAGCAAGTAGGATCGATCCCCCTTGAGCAGAATGCAGAAAATCTGCATTCTGGACTTAAGGGATCGATCCCCTTCCCAAAAGGATCGATCCCCCCAGGCCAAAATGGCTTTTCTGCACTTTTTCAACCGAATTTGAGAAGGATTTTTCACTTTCTTGATATCTTCTTTCTTCTCAAGTTAAAATCCAGTATTTTAACTTCTTTTTGATGATCTTTAAACTATGAAAATTCATTTTTCATTGATATCATGCCTCAACTCAATTAATTTGTATTATTCCCAATAAATGGTATCACTTTCAACAATCAATATCATTTTTCTTAAGCTCACAAGTGCACAATCATTTTTCTTGTTAAAAACATTCATGAATCTTGAAATAATCTTGAAATATATTTTCAATGAATGCTTAAACATAATTTTGAGATTTATTTCAAGAATTTATGGATATATTTGAGAATTGGATGAACTTGTGCATAATGAGTGTTTTTCATATCTTTTGTTCATCTTAGTCAAGCATGCTTATAGGATTATGTTTATTAGCTTGACTCAACTACTCCACTCTAGGTTACATGATAATTACACATCTAGTGGAAGAATAATTAAAACTTGACCTTAAGGATTGACTTCAAATATAAATTCAACAATTGGTACAAGGTCATAATTTTCCTTGGCTTATAATTAGTGATGATAAATGAATCCTAAATGTTGAGTTACATGAAAATTTATCATCCATGAAATTAATTCTTTATAGCCAAATTATTATGGAACTTGAGCTTTAATGACAACACCAATAATTGATATACATGCATTGAATCTTGATTGTTTTGATGTTGAACATGCATGTTTACTTAAGTTGAATCAATAATCATGCCTATGAGATGAGAATAGTTATTTCATGATATTATGTGCTTAACCTCACTCATAGCTTATGGAGTTTGATGATAAAATATATTTTTGCTTGATAATATTGATTCACTTAGGTGAAGCCATTTTAGTTAAAATAGCATATGCCCTCTAGAACTTTAAATGATGATAACAACTAGGGATATGGCTATTAATTGATTAAAATGGTAATATTGAATCTTTCCTTGCTCATAATTGGTTAAGGACTTGAATTGAAAAATGAGCGTAGGATTTTTGTGCTTAAAACCATGGAAGAAAATGTGTTTGCTTGAATACTTCGATTTTATGAATCTTCCATATGGTATAACCATGTGAATATGAATATGGATTAATACCTTATGATAGTGTGCTAATATTTAATTGATCCATAAGCATATTTGATGATGTGTATTGTGTTCTTGCATTTTTAGAATGATTATTTTCTTGACATGAACACACTACACATAGATATTGGATTCATGCAAAATGCCTAAGTCAACCATTAGTAACAATTGGTAATTAGATTGAAATAACAATTAGTATCATTGGCAACCATATTTTCAATAATTGGTAAGTCAAATCTAAATTGCCAATTGGTATGAGCTTTAAATTGACAATTCTTCTCATGCTCTTTAGTTTGAAATGCCAAATAGAGAAGAATTCATTTAGGATATTTTTGCATTAAACTCTTGTGTGCTAGAATTTGTAGTTAATTGCTATATATCTTAATTCTAGGCACAATATTTCTTGAAAATGATTTATGAGCACATGCATATGATATGTTATATAATTTTAGCTCATAATCATGATGTATTGTCATGCACCTTAGTTGGACTTAAGAGAACAATTGATGTGCTTAGGTGCTTAATAGGATTGAAATGAGCAAGTCATAGACCTTAGTAGATATTTATACACAACTTGCTTCATTATTTACCAATTGGGAACTTCTTGGAAAATTATTTATTAACAATTGGTATCAAAATTATTTATAAACAATTGGTATAGGATCATAAGTCATGTTCTTTGCATAAATATTTCATACTCTTTATGAACAGTTGACTTATTTATTTGTGCTATGAGTCCCATGTACTAACATGTTTCTTGTTGGATAGAGCATATTTTTTTTATCTCTTCTCACATAGCCATGATTTTAGGGGGAACATATTTTTTATAATTTTTCCTTCTTTTTGCTATGACAAAAAGGGGGAGAGATATATATTAAAAGGGAGAGATATTAAGGGGGATAGTTAATGGGGCAGAAATAGTTGAAAATTCATTTTCAAAACCCATGCTTATATTAAGGGGGAGTTTTATAAAATCTTACTTTATTTGAGGGGGAGTATTCTATCAAAGAATTTTGAAAGCAAATTTACATTAAGTTTTCTCATATAAAAAATGAGGAGATTGTTAGCTTTAAATTGACATATATATTTTGAAATGACAAAAACTTAAGTAAGCTTTAATGTTTTAATTCATATTGTAAATTTGCCTTATCACACATGATTCTCTCAATACATTTCAAGTGTTCATATCAAACATTAAGACCATGATATAATGATGCATACTCTTATTGGTCTTAACACTTTATAAATGTTTTGAATATTTTAGAAAATCACTTGATGATTTCTTGGACAATATTTTCATTTGAGAAACTCAAGAAAAACTCCCTTAAAGTTTATAAATGTTTTAGGTTGAATTAAAATCAAAAGCCATATCATTTCTAACCCAAAAGTGCAGGAAAAACTCATTCTGGAAGCATGGGATCGATCCCTTTCCATAGGGGATCGATCCCTTTTTGGCAAAAAGTCTTCCCAAGGTCCCTGAAGCCCAGAATCAAAATTCTGGACAAAAGGGATCGATCCCCTATGGAAAGGGATCGATCCCTTTGCTCGAAAATAGCCTATAACAGCTAGTTTTTGTGAGACAACGGTAATATCCGAGATTTGGCTCCACCCAACGGCTAGAATACATCCAAGGGACTATAAATAGAGGCTTAGAAGCTAAAGAAAGGAAGCGGAACCACTCAGCAACTCCAAATCTCATATTCCTCAAATCTTCAAGCCTCAAACAACAAATCAAGAGCTACAAAGTCTACATCTTCCATCATTCTCATACTCTTTGTATAGAATAGCACAAATCTTGTATAGGCTTTTTCCTTGTGCTTAAACATTATAATCACTTGCCTATCTAGAGGCCCTTCTTTGATTGCATCATTTGTAAACCAATTCAATCCTTGTAAAAAAGGGAGGTTTCTCTTTAGCCTAAGAAAAAGAGGGAGGTTTCTCTTTAGCCTAAGAAAAAGAGGGAGGTTTCTCTTGAGCCTAGAAAAAGAGGGAGGTTACTCTTGAGCCTAAGAAAAAGAGGGATTGTAATCACAAATTCAAGATAGTGGATTTGGAGAAAATCCTTGGGAGCGTCTCAAGGTAGAGGACGTAGGCAAGGTTGCCGAACCTCTATAAATCGCTTGCGTACATTTCTCTTCCCTACTCTCTTTAATTACTTGCAATTATATTTATGCTTATTGTATTGAATTTGGATTGCATGATTGAATAGCCTAGAAAACTTAGAAAATATTTATATAGGCTAGAGAATTTAGGAGAATCGAAAAACGAGCTTAAAGTTAGTTAAAAACCGATTCACCCCCCTCTCGGTATTGCCTATAAGAGCCAACAAGTACTGAAATAAGCATTTTATAAAATGCTATAAATCATTTCATTTCACGTATCACATATTATGTAAAACATTTTCACATATGGAGACTTAGGCACACACACCCAGCCCGTCCACTGGGTCGTTACTCATATCATGCTATAGACCCCGAAGGGCATAAATAATCATGTCAAATCTATGGCCATAGTCTATAATTGTCCTCAGCGGATCACTGATCAGGTGTCGGCCGGGACTACATATCACATATCACATGTTACATATCACATATCACGTATTACATATCACATGTCGGCATGATAGAGGGCCAACTAGTCTCAAAACCATATTTTCATCATAAAATAACCTTTATGAAATTTTTAAAATATATATAATTTCATAATTTAAAATTCATAAAGGTTATAAAACCATTTAGTGAATATTTAAGAAATAATTATGAAAATATTCATAAAAATATTCACTTTACTTCTTTTCATTTTTCGTCTCGTATTACATGTATTTTACATATTAAGAGAATTTTCAGAAATTTCATTGTCATCATGCTCGAAGAGGATTTTCGTTGATTTCCTTATCACCATTCTCAGAAACATGAATATTTTAAGATTAAATCTTATTATATTCATGTTTTACTAAAATAATAATTTTCTCGTTTTCCGTGCTTAAATATCGATTGTCGAAAATAAAATCATTTAATATGATTTTATGAAATTTTTCTAAAATTTTCGGTAGCATAACGACTGCCGATTGACTAACCTCCTGCACGGAAAATACAGTTTATAAATTCCAACCGGTACTTCATCCCAGATTTCCAACCAGTCATTCATCAAAATATTTCATAAAATATTTTTCATAAAATAATTTAAAATTAAAATATGCAGACTGAATATCCCTACAGTGCTGCACATGCATCCCTTACCTTTTTCGGGTAGGCGACTTCCTCTTCTCGGTCGCGCCCGTACTCCATCTCTTCCGATTCCTCATCTCGATCGTCGAGAATAATTTCTGGAATTTAAATTCTAAATTTTAGAATTTTCTCAAATTATTCAAATAATTAAATTATTTAAATAATTATCATTAGTAATTTCCCGGATTTCTTACCGATTCCCGAGTTCCTGAGAATTTTCCGAATTCCGAACATTTTCCTTTTTCTCTCTCTTTCTTCTTTTCCTCTTTTCTTTCTTCCTTTTTCTCTTTTCTTTTCTTTCTCTTTCTTTTCTTTTTCTCCTTCTTTTCCTCTTTTCTGGTCTGAACCGGTTCGGACCGGTTCAGACCGATTCTACCCGGTCCGCCTCATCACCGCCGGTTCAGCTTCATCCCGCCGGCATCACCTCCGGTTCGGGCCTCCCATAGCTTGCCGAAGTTGCGGGGATGCCGGATCTGGTCACCGTTTCTTCCCATCACCGGACACGGCGCCGGATCTGGAGGGTGGATTTTCGGCTCCTTCCTCCTCTCTTTTCTCCTTCCTCCGCCGGATTTTCCTTCGCCTGTGGCTCCTCTCACCTTCGTCGAGCTTCGCCGGTGTCGAGAGTGGTGGTGGCGGTGCCCGGATCGGCCGGCACCGCCGTATCTTTTCTTTTCTTTTCCTCCCAGCTTTCCGTTTCTGTTTCGCTTTCCGTTTTTTCTCTTTTCCGTTTGGGCCGCCGCCGGTCATTTTCCTCTTCCCTCTCCTCTCGCCGGCGGCGCCCTCTTTTTCCTTTTCCCTTCCTGTTGCCGGCTTCCTCTGTTTGTTCACGTTTTCTCCTCTGTTTTAACAGAGGAGAAATAACATGGGAATCGGGTATATCTGATTCCCCCCTTTTTTTAATTATTATTTTTTATATATATAAATATTTCTTTTAATTATATATATATAATTATAGATATATATATATATATATTTATATAACCCATATATATATATATATATCTATACATATCACTTTAAAATACAATAATATTTATATATTTCTTATATACATATTTATATACTTTTATTTTAAATAATAATGTATATAATGTATATATACATATTTCGTATATATACATATATATTTATAAGTATATAAATATGTATTTTAAAATATACACATGTATTTATTGAAGACAAAATAATATATATTTCATTTTATAATATATACTAAAATTCATATATATACATATGTATTTATATTTAATTATTGGATTTCTTAATATCCAATTTATTTTCCTTTTCATTTCTTATTTAATTTGGATTTCCATTTATCCAAATTAAATTTCCTCAATTTTATCCAAATTAATTTTCTCCACTTCTTCTCTTCATTCATTTCGGGAATTGCAACGATATTCCCATCTCGTAATTAAATTTTATTTATTTACTTTAATTTATTTATTTCCTCTTATCTATTTTCTTTAATATTAATTTTTTTAAAATTGAAAATTTGCGGTTATCACAGGCCCATTTTAAAGAAAACTCCCTATGAGCTTTAAAAGAAAAAAGGCCTAACATAAGTTATTTTCACCTATTTGGATGTAAATGTTTTGTTTTCAACAATGGTAAAGATAACCTAGGGAAATTTGATGCAAAAAGTGATGAAGGTATTTTTTTTATTATTCTTTAAATTCTAAGGCTTATAGAGTTTTTAATAAAAGAACACTTGTAGTAAAAGAGTCAATTCATGTAATCTTTGATGAATCAAATATCACTAGTAGAACCAATTTTGATGATGAAGTAGAGATCTTTGATGAACCTATAGTTGATCCATCCCAAGATAAGGATATTAGAGAACAATTAGAAGATCTTAATATTAACAAAAATGAGGAGTCCATAGAACAAGAAATAATTGAAAAAGAATCTAGGTGTCCAAAAGAACTTGGTTATGTGAAGGAAAATGATATTGTTGGAGATCCAAACATTGGCGTTAGAACTAGGTCAACCTATAGAAACATATGTCAATATGTAGCCTTTGTGTCACAATTTGAGCCAAAGAATGTAAATGAGGCCTCGAAAGATGAAAATTGGATTATGGCCATGCAAGAGGAATTAAATCAATTTGAGAGAAGCAAAGTGTGGACACTAGTAGAAAGACCTATTGATTATCCCATCATTGAAACCAAATGGATATTCAAGAACAAGATGGATGAGAATAGCATTATTTTTAGAAACAAGGCTAGGTTAGTGGCTCAAGGATATAGGCAAGAAGAAGGAATAGACTATGATGAAACATATGCTCCGATAGCTAGATTAGAAGCCATTAGGATGCTACTTGCCTTTGCATGTTGCAAGGATTTTAAATTATATCAAATGGATGTAAAAAGTGCCTTTTTAAATGGTTACATAAATGAAGAGGTTTATGTTGAACAACCTCTCGGTTTTGAAAATCCAAAGTTTCCTAACCATGTTTTCAAACTATCAAAGGCTTTCTATGGATTAAAACAAGCTCCTAAAGCTTGGTATGAAAGACTTTCAAAGTTCTTAATTGAAAAAGGTTTTGCAAGAGGCAAAGTAGACACCACCTTGTTTATCCAATCTAAGGGTGATGACTTATTAGTAGTTCAAATTTATGTGGATGATATCATTTTTGGATCTAAAAATGAGTCATTGTGTAAAGATTTCTCAAAATTAATGCAAGGTGAATTTGAAATGAGTTTGATGGGAGAGCTAGCCTTCTTTCTAGGACTTCAAGTTAAACAATGCAAAAAAGGTATTTTCATAGATCAAGTTAAGTACACTAAAGATCTACTCAAAAGATTTGGAATGGATGAGTCTAAACCTTACTCTACACCAATGAGCACAAATATCAAGCTTGATAAGGATGAAGGAGGAAAGTGTATAGACACTAAACTATATAGGTCTATGATTGGTTCATTGCTATATTTAACTGCTAGTAGACCCGATATAATGTTTAGTGTATGCTTGTGTGCTAGATTTCAGTCATCTCCTAGAGAATCACACCTACAAGCAGTAAAAAGAATCCTTAGATACCTTAAAAACACCTCTTCCTTAGGACTTTGGTATCCTAAAGATTCTACACTTGCTCTCCATGCTTATTCCGATGCTGATTTTGGTGGATGCAAAGTGGATAGGAAAAGCACATCGGGAACATGTCAATTCTTAGGAAGTAGGCTTATTTCATGGTTCTCTAAGAAACAAAATAGCGTAGCTCAATCTACAATTGAGGCTGAATATATAGCTTTCGGAAGTTACTGTGCTCAAATCTTGTGGATTAGACAACAAATGAGAGACTATGGAATAGAAATGAACCAAGTTCCTATCAAGTGTGACAACACTAGTGCTATCAACCTTACAAAAAATCCCATCCAAAACTTTAGAACCAAGCACATTGAGACTAGACATCATTTTATACGAGATCATATGCAAAAAGGGACATAATTCTAGAGTATGTAGATACCTTGCACCAATTATCTGATATCTTCACAAAACCCTTGGACAAGGAGAGATTTTGCACTCTTAGAGGTGAATTAGTTATTATGAATACTCCTTGAATTGTTTGATGTTGAATGAATGGCTTAAGTTGGTTGTGATGCTTGCAAGAAAGAAATTTGGAGAATATAATTACCACTTGCAATTCATGACCTTAACTTACCATGTTACTATTCATGTTCTTAGCTTTTTTAGATTGAATTGTTGAACTTTGTGTGCTTTGATCATGTTAAACTCTCTTCATTAACCAAAACCCATTTCTGATGTTTAAGACACTATCACCGTCATGGTCACTTATTGTTCAAAACTGTTCTACATCATTTTTGCATACTTATACAATTTTTCTGCACTTTTCCTGCAGTTTTCAAGTTATATCTCATGCATCCCAAGTGGCCAAACTAGATTTTGATTTTAAACAATGAAAATGCACAAGTTCTTTAAGTTTCAAATCATTTTTCTACATCAAAACTGAGGCAATGGACTAAGGGATCAATTCTTATGCAAATTGGATTGATTCTCGGGTCATTTTGGCCTAGAAATATGGGTTTTTGCTATGAAGGATCGATTCGTTTCACCATCGGATCGATCATTAGCATCAGAGTGGGCAGGAGTGTATTCTGCCAAAAAAGGATCGATCCCCCCAGTAAAAGGATCGATCCCCTCAGCCAGAATCCACTAGAGGCCCTTGTTAAAAGTCGGGATCTCCTCTCTTTTCTCACACTATTCACCTTCCCCATCCACAGCAACGTCCCTCCCTCCATTCTCCTTCCCCAAAACTTCAAGATCTACACCATTTCTACACCAAATCGCCTCCTTTCTCCACCATTTTCCCTCTTTTATCCTTCTCTTTCACTTCTCGTCATCCTTTCACACTAAATCTTCTTCAATTTGAACTTCCTCTCATCTTCCTTGTGTTCATAACTATTCACCCAACATTTCAATTGTGAGTGTTCTTCACTCATTTTCATCAATTTTTCTTGCATATCTTGATTATTTCATCATATCTTACTAACCCATCTCCAGTTTCTGCATCAATTTTCACTATGCTATATTTTTCATTTCACATCAATCCATGTTTTTCATCTAACTTCTAGTGTTTATAACTTGGCATCCTTTGACTATTTCTGCATCATATCTTCATCAAACTTATTGCTTGCATATTGATCTGTGGTATTATGTTGTTGGATGGGTTTCCATTTCCCCATACACTCATCCATAGTTCACCAAACCTGTGCCCATCACCTGTTCGGTGAAATTCGCAAATGAAATTTCCTCCATCTTTTGAACTCAACCTTCCCTCCACATGGCTCCTAAAATAAAAAATGCCTCGACAAGGAAAAGAGCTCGTCCTTCTTCCTCCTCTTCCATTCCAACGGCTTTTAATCGATGTTTTCGCAATGCAGAAGAGAAACACCGCTACCATACCTAATTTGCCAATATGCGTATTAAACATTGTCGTCCAATTAATTTCAGTTTCTTGGAATCCATTAACTTTCCCTACTTGGCCAAATTTGAAGCCTTTCATTGGACACACTTTCTCAAAATCAACACTCCGGTTCCTTTAAACATTATTCGAGCCTTCTTTTCAAATGCCAAAGTTATCTATTCTCCGAATGACCCATGCAAGGTTGTGGGACTTCAATCTTTTGTTATAGGTCGAGATGTTGCGATCACCAAATATTCTCTCTCGCGTGCCTTTTGTATTCTGGAGGATGGTCTTGTGCACGAAAATGTCAACGTCCCATTAGAATTTAATATAGTAAATGATCGTGCGGGTGACCCTTCCATCTTCGCAAGACTTCTTCACATTATAATCTCTTGGAATCTTCGCCCGCTCGGGACGAAATTTCTCAACTCCGGTGCCTTGATCGCTTCTGGCTCCACCACATTCATTCCCCTGACGGTGACCAGCCAGACCTTGCTCATTTCATTCTCCAAGATTGGGTGAAGATTGTTCTTGGCAAGGTCCACACGATTGTCTTCCCACAGCCACTTGCATTTTATCTGCTTGATCACGGCATTGATTGTTCATATAAGGTTGGTGTCCTTCCCGAACCCGGTACCACCATCAACCTTGCTACACTACACAATCTTGGATGGTATTCTCGTCAACACGGTGATACTGTAGTATGGGAAAAGGCTTATGGCGCTCCTCTATCTCCCGAGCATTCTAGTGACGAGGATGCTCCTGCTCCTGAAGAGGAAGCCCCTGCTTCTTCCTCCGCACCATCGGGGTCCGCATCTAATGACCAGATCATGCTCATGCTTCAACATCTCCATCAGACCTTCACTCAGCGCTTTGATCAGCTCGATGGTCAATTTGGTCAACTTAATATTCGTCTCGACAATGTGGAGGAGACGCAGGCTGCTTTGTAGGATGAGGTCCAAGATATTCGTATGCAGCAAGAGGACTTCATGGACCAATATCACAAGACATTTCCTCGGCGTTGATTGTGATTGTTGTGCGAGATGAGCCTTTAGCTTATTATGATCTTCTACTATGACTGGTGTTTATGATGTTTTTAGTCTTATATTTATAACATTTTCTAGTATGTTTATGGTGTTTTAGTCATATGTTTCTCAATCTGACCAGTGTATTTTGATGTTCGACTCTTTGCAATCTTTGTTTCTATGGCATGTCTTATGATTTATATCTCTATGAATTTGGCTTGATCTACATTTCCATTGGCCCGGGTTATCACTTTGCTTTAAATTGACTTATAAATCTAACCATTTCTCTTTATATCATCCTACTTGCTTTAATTCTTGATATGTCAAAAAAGGGGAGAATTTCTAGGGTAAATTTTTTCATGCATAAATTGAGGGGGAGCAAAGCAAAATGATTTTCGAGCAAAATATTTTTCAAAGTATAAATTGAGGGGGAGCCAATCAAAATGATTTTCGTGATGTTAAAATGATAAGCAAATTTACCTTAAGTTTTGTCATATCAAAAAGGGGGAGATTGTTAGCTTTAAATTGACAAGTATTTTGAAATGACAAAACTCAAGTAAGCTTAAAAATGATTTTTCTACAAAGCAAATTTGCTTTGAATGAACTCAATGATAGAAAATATTTTAAACAAGCTTAGGATTGTGATTTCAATTGAAAAAGTCAGTAAATACTCTTAGAAAAGTGTTAGAAGCTTTTTGAACTGACTTAGAATCACAAAAAACCATAAACTGCCTCAAATTGCAGTTAAAGACGTGCAGGAAAGCATTCTGGTTAAAAGGGATTGATCCCTACTGTAGAAGGATCGATCCCATTTTGGCAGAAAGTTGGAGAAGTATCCTGGAACAGGTTGGAATGCATTCGGGAGAAAAGGGATCGATCCGTTTGGTAAAAAGATCGATCCCTTTGCATGAAACCTGACCCCAACGACTAGTTTTTGAGGGTTTCAACGGGAAGAATTGCATTAAATGCTTCACCAACCGTTCGAATCGGTTGGTGGGTTATAATAGAGGTATTTATGTAGTTTTGAGGCAGAACAAGCACTGAAGAAACTCTCATACATTCAAGAAAGAAATCCTAGCGAAAATATTTACTCTTTGTACTCCATTTGTTGGAAATTACTTTGTTCTTCACCTACTCACTCAAATTGCTGATTCTCAAAGGTGTGAGCAAACCTTGTGAGGTTATTATTGTAAGAGTGAGGGTAGCATTGTAAGGGGATAGACTTAGAAGGTTGTTTCTAAGCCATCAAGAGAAAGTGTAAGAGGTATCACCACACCTTGAAGTGGTTTGTAAGAATTCCAAAGGAAGAGTGGAATCAATCCCTTGACAAGAGGATCAAAGAGAGAGGACGTAGGCAAGAGATTGGCTGAACCGCTATAAAATCTGTGTTTGCTTCTCTTATCCTTCTTTACTTATTGCATTTATTTCATTATTGCTTTATCTGTTGCATTTGTGAATTAAATCCTTAGAAAAGCCAAAATTTAGTATAAAAACCGATTCACCCCCCTCTCAGCAGAGCCAACAAGACTGACCGAGATTTATAAGGTACGATCATTTATTTTCTGTATTTAGACATGTATGCAGTACTACTTGCTTATTAAGTAAGATAGGGGATGTATGTAATATAAACAATATTTTATGAAATTGTTTAACATAAGAAATCAAGTAAAGTATCACAGACAGCTCAACCGAATAAATTGTGTAAATTAAGGTGAAAAATGTGGTAACAGGTCGCTACAACGAGACCAGAAAGAAAACCCCCTGTCAATCTACCGTAAGCATCCTCATCTGCTTCATCTTGTGGGATTTTTTCGACCACCTTCCAAGCTGAATTGGAGTTCGGCCAAGAAGGACCGATTGTTCATCCATAAGTCCCCTACACAAAAACAAATAACTCAGCCAAAACAAAGATCATTTGGTCAGTGAAAAGTTAGAGAGAAGAAATCTGGACAAAGCTGCCCTGTTTTGCAAGGTGAGAGAAAGTTAATTCCTTACTTCTTTGATGGATTTTTAAGCTTTTTTATAGTGTTTCTAAGTTGTATACATGTTGATCTACAGCTAAGGGTGATTGTTGGTGGATGAATCTTTGGTCAAAGTTGGTCAACATAAGATAAAATTGTTAGAAGAAGATGAAGTTGAAATATGATTGATGTATGTTGAATTTGCATGATTTTGGCTAAAGTAGAATTTTGAAATGAATTTTCTATGGTTAGGCTATGTTTTGGACAGCCTAGGTTCTTTATAAAAATGGTGAAGTTTGCTTGGTTGATGATTGTATGGTGTTAGTTTAATACCAAAAAGTTCGATTTAAGATTCAATTTAATCGAAAACGATGAAATGGTAGGATTTGACAATTTAACAAGTCTTGAAGTATTATGTAAAGTGTTAAAAGAACATGTAAAACATTATTTTGGTGAGTTTAAGTCTAAGGAATATAAATATATCGAAATGACACATTTATCGGTAAAAACCGAGCAAGTAGAAAAGTTAGTGAATAAGGTCAACTCTAATGATGTTTATGGTTACTTAAGATATATTAAGATATGTTAAGATAAGTATGAGTATGTATTGATGGTTTTGAAATTGTTTTAGGCAGCAAGTAGTGTAGGCATGTAAATCGAGACACGTCCGAGACTCGAGGAAAGTTGCTATCGCGAGATCTGATAGGTAAGGGATGTAATTTAAAGTTGTGATAGTGTCCCTTACTTTCATCTCAATTTATAAAGAAATGTTTGAAGCATGAATTACGTTCCGAAGTTAATTTCCAAAGTCTTTCTAAAACTAACTAGACGTGCCAACCAATTTCTGAAAGAAGAGTTTATCGCTTTAAACCGAAGTTCAAGTTTTATGTTAACTAAAGATGCCTAAGAAAACGAACCTTATGATTTCTATGCATGATTTTTCAATAATGTTTTAAGTATGAAAGTAAATAAGTATGTTTTCGAAAATCACAATTGGGGTGGTAAATCCCTGGCTAACATGACCCCAACACTCCCGGTCCTTACTATTTTGTACCAAATTTATGATTAAAAAGCTGTAAAAGTAAGTAAAACTTGAGACCAAGGCCCTCCTATAGTTTATGTTATTACCTGTCATGCTTGCCACATTGTGCATGTTCCCGTCCCTTGTGGCATATGTTTAGCCCACATCGTGCATGTTCTCGCCCACATTGTGCATGCTTCCGTCCCTTGTGGGTATGTTGGTCCTTCGTGGTGCATGTTCGCTGTACGACCCTGATTAGGTCTACGGCCACCTACCATGGCCATTGGTACTCAGTTCCCTCTTCAGTGGATGATTAGTCATGACCTGCATACTGGCTATATAATCCCGCCTAATCTCCATGAACTCTATGATAAGTTTTATTAATTATGATGTTAAGTTTCTAAAGTATGATATATGTTTGAAACACGTATGAATTTTGGATATATGTATTAAAGATTTCATACGATGATTTACAGTATGAAACGCATTATTATGGCATCTTGTTTTTCTGCATATGTTGATACTGTGACTATTTTAAATGCATTTCTTATGGGGCTTTCCAAAAGCTCACCCCCCTCTATCCTTCCAGATTATTTGTAGTGATCATCCCTTTGCCTGCTACGTGTACGACGTAAGCTGAGGGACACGTCTCTCATCAGGCTACTTTTTGTACACACGTAAGGTATACTCTTATTTTTTATACTAGACATCGTGTACAGCATAGATATTTGTATATAAACGATACTTTTGGGATGTAGTCGATATTGTATGAACGTAAACATTATTCCGAGGAATAGGTCAATATGATGTAATGGACATTTATGAACATTGGGATATTATGAATGTTGTATAAGTTTTGTGGAATCTTATGGTTACGGTTAAGAAAGCATAAATAAAATCAACTGTTGAGGAATTATAAATATGTACTTTGAAATGAACTGTATTGGAAAATATAAACTGCGTTTTCATTCAGGGGGTTAGGATAGTTACAGCTGTTATAATGCCAAAATTTCTATAAAAAAAAATATAAGTAAGAAATTAAGATTAAAAAATGAAAAAATTAGCCCAAGACTTCCACGTTTTCGGGGTGTGATAAGTCCAACGGTGTAATCGGATCTAAATTTTAACTTAAAACGGAGAAGTTATGTTTTACTATCGGTATAATTACACTGGTTAGGCATAAGCAGTGTATAATGTGGTTGCATTTATTGGTGAATAATGGCTCAAAAATTAGAGGAAAATTAATGAAAATTATTGGTTAAATTGTTTTGCAGTCAGGAGGAATAAAACGAAAGTGATGCTATCGAGAAGTTCGACACCACGAGACAGGTAAGGGATGAGTATGGGAGCCGTAAGAATATATCGAACGCATGATTTCTATGGACTTAATTTTATGAAATTATTTGGTATTTAATTGCCTTTGAAATCATGCAAAATTGTAGTTTTCGGTTGGTATGTAAAATGTGTTTTAACTGCAGGGAGGTTAAGGTATTCACAGCTGTTATGCTGCCGAAATTTCTTCAAAAATTTTTTAAAATATCATGAAATAGTTTATGTGCATTAATTTGAGTGAAATTGTGAATTTTAGAAATTATTTACAAAATTTTCCATAAATTGGCATTTTATCGAAAAACAATATTTAATTATTCATGTAATTGAATTTTATCAAAGTGAGACTACCAATACGTTCTTTAAAATATGTTACAGTAAAATAGAACGTTTATAAAAATTCTCACTAAGACATGAATATTTTATTTAATGTTTTCACTATATTGATAAGTGTGAAATTAAATACCTTTTTTGAATTTAATTAATTTAAGTGATATTTATTAAATTTCCTTAAAGGTATTTCCACTGTTTATAAAATGTTTTGAGACTGTTAGGCCCTATATCATGCTCACTGTTTATTGTATTGTTACTGTGCTATTAATACTGATCCTATCTTTAGCATCCTAGTGCCACCTGATCAGTGCTCACTGAGGACACCTTATAGTCTATGGCCATAGATTCATGTGTTACTGTTTCCCTTCGAGAATTATTATAACATGATATTCCTAGGGTATTGCTTGGTCTCCACCTATTGTTAATTATTTACTAAACTATGATTTGCTGTTAACTGTTTACTGAACTGTTACTAAATTATTACTATTCACTAAATTGAAAATGTTTATGAAATTATTACTGATTTTGAAATGTTTACTGAACTGTTACTGTGTTGTGAAATTTAAGTGTTTACTGTACTAAATTGTTACTATGTTGTGAAATTCAAGTGTTCACTATAATGAACTGTTTATCGTAATGTTACTGAACTGATTTTTATATTGTTGTAAGAGCCTCGCCTGTCTCACCAGGCCATCAGCGAGCATCCCCTAGGCGTCCTCCCATGCCCCAGGTTTACTCTTACAATCGTCAAGTCCTCACCCGTTCCAGTGGGCCTTCGACGAGCATCTCCTAAGAGTCCCACACTCCCCTAGTTTGCCTTGACAGCGAGAGTAGGCGGTCATCCAACACTCACTAACAACGTATTGTCCGCTCTGGGTGGTCGCCCACCCTCATGGCTTTGTCCCAAGGCTCCTGAAGAACTCAGGATTAATGCCTTGAGCGTGTTTGCCGAGGCTCGAACCCTGGTACCCTTAAGTACCCGAGCCTTAGACTCATGTTACCATCGAGACAACCTGAGTGTAAGGCTCGGGTACTTAAGGGTACCAGGGTTCGAGCCTCAGCAAACGCGCTCAAGCATTAATCCTGAGTTCTTCAGGAGCCTTGGGACAAAGCCTTGAGGGTGGGTAATCACCCAGAGTGGACAATACGTTGTTAGTGAGTGTTGGGCGACCGCCTACTTTCGCTATCAAGGAAAACTTGGGGAGTGTGGGACTCCTAGGGGATGCTCGCCGACAGCCCACTGGAACGGGCGAGGCCTTGACGATTATAAGAGTAAACCTAGGGCGTGGGAGGACACCTAGGGGATGCTCGCTGACGACCTGGTGAGATAGGCAAGGCCCTTAGAATAAGAACGCGCATTTTTTTATTGTCAAGACCCCGCCTGTTTATCTACCGTCGGCGAGCATCCCCTAGGCGCCCTCGGCCCAGGTTTGCCTTGACAACATAAGGTTGGCAATCACCCACACTCACTTACGTATTGTCCACTTCGACGGTTACCTACCTCACGGATTTGCCTCAAGGCGCCTGAAGTACCTTACGGGACATTTATCACCTTGAGCACATTTCAGTTCGAACCCAGGACCTCATAAGTAAAAGGGTTCTACAAACATCATACCATTTGGACAAGTCCAAATGGTAAGATTAGTGTAAGGCTCGAGTACTTAAGGGTACTAGGGTTCAAACCTCAAGTGAAAACACGCTCAAGGGAATTAATCCTGAGTTCTTCAGGCCTTTTGAGATAAAGCCGTAAGGTGAGCGACCGCTAAAGTGGACAATATGTGTGAGTGTGGGCGACCGCCAACTTCATGTGTCAAGATAAACCTGGGGCTTGTGTGATCGTCTAGGGGATGCTCGCCGACGGCCTATTGAAATGGGTGGGGTCTTGACATAAAAAGGTGCGGTTTTATGTAAAGACCCTGCCCGTTCCTTGGCCATCGGCGAGCATCCCTAGGCGATCACACACACCCTAAGTTTGTCTTTACACATGAGGTTGGAGGCCACCCACACTCACACATATTGTCCGCTCTGGCAGTCACCCAGCTCACGGCTTTATCTCAAAGGGCTTGAAGAACTCAGGATTAATTCCCTTGAGCTCTTGTCCAAATGGTATGATAAGTGTATGAGTCAGGTACTTACGGGTCCTGGGTTCGAAGCTCAAGTGAAAACGTGCTTAAGGAAATTAATCCTGAGTTCTTCAGGCCCCTTGAGATAAAGCCGTGAGGTGGGCGACCGCCAAAGCAGACAATACGTGTGAGTGTGGGCGACCGCCAACCTCACGTGTAAAGATAAACTTGGGGCGTGTGTGATCGCCTAGGGGATGCTCGTCGACGGCCAAGGAACGGGCGGGGTCTTTACAAGTGTTACTACTGTTTAATTAAACTATTTACTGTACTGTCTCAACTACTGTTACCATTATGTGTTTAAAGCGTTCACTGAAGTGTTTTTATTAAATGGTTTTATTTCCATTTATTCATTAATATTTTTATTAAATTAATTTATATCGACAATTTATCGACTACTCCCTATAGTCACTCTGGGTTCTGGGACACGGCAGGTATTTTAAAATACCTTCCATGCTCCATCCGGCTGCCTGGCTGACTATAGCATCCTTCCTATTATTGAGCGTAGTGAACTGTTAGGATAATAAATGTTTTTGAGCATATAGATTTCGTTATATCAGTCTTGCATACGATTCCTTTACTGAGCACGTTTCGCTTACCCCTTATTTTTTCACTCCACAAGATACTATAAGTGATTAAGAGATATACCATTATGAGGATATCGGCTGCATTTTGGTTACCCGAGACTACATTGTCTCAATCCTAGAGGTATCTATATTTTTCTTTTATATATTCAGATTTATTGTACAGTACTACATACATTGTAAAGTAGGAACAAGGGATGTAAAGTGTTAATGAATATTGTTAAATTACATATTTCGATTTTATAATTAATTAAAGTTTACTGTTTATCACTGTTACTGTTCAAGTGTTAAAGGCATTGCAAACGGCCCAACTGCAAATTTATGTGTAAAATGTGTGATATATTGTACATTTAGACTGTTACAAAAAAGAGTTTTGATTAGTTTAAACTCTTTTTAGAACTTCTTTCTCTTTACAATTCTTTCTCTACTCAAACTCTATTTTCCTACGTTATTACATTATCTTAAGAATAATTATAACTTTCAGACATAACAAAATATTAAGACATGTTTTGTCTTAGCCAAATTTTGTCTTCACAAAATCTTGTCTTAACAAAATCTTGTCTTGGCCTTGCTTTGTTGGAACTCTTTCTAAAAATAGAAATTCTAGGCAGATTTTCGTTATAAATTTCCATAAATAGTTAACCCATCAAACGAACTCCAATTTTCACGATCTTATACATTCCTAAAATCTTGAGAAGTCCTCTACAACTTCCATGAAGACAACTTCTTGAGATCAGGGAGTTAAGATGGTCAAAAATGTCAATCTTTCAAACTAGACAAAAAATATTGCACTTTGTTCTTTTTAGCTTCAGTTAATTCCAACTGCGATTTTTAATATCTAAATCATAAAAGAAACATTAGCAAACTATTTTAGACATAAAACATCAATAAAGCAAATATATTAGCACATATATAATTCATAAAATATAATCCTATCAAATTCCCCCACACTTAGCTTTTGCTAGTCCTTTAGCAAACCTAAGCTAAACTAATTCCTAAAGAACTAAATCCTAAAATCCCATTCCTAAATCCTAACTCACTTTTTAGGAATTACGATTGCATTTAGCCTATGCAATAAGCCTTTAAACCCCTAGGTCACCCCTAATGGATGAGTTGTGTTTCGTGAGTGCTTTTAGAAGATATACCCAAAACATCTTTTGCTTAAGACTCAATCTTAAAAATTCAAAAGACTTAAATATTTAAAAATGAGACTCAAAACAAGATTAAAATCATGGATATATTTTCAAATATTTTAATTCTTAACTCATAACTTCAACAATAGTCAAATAATCAAGTCAATCATATTCTAATTATTACTTCTCATATTCATGCAAGATTCATAAACAATGCAATTAAAACATATAATATCAACTTTACAATTATCTATCTTCCATCAATATAAGCCTAGGCAATAGATCTTAGAACCCTTTTATTTTCTTTCTCTCTTTTTTTTCTTTTTCTTTTTTTCTTATTTTTTTTTCTGAGGTATCAACAATAGTTTCCCTAAGTACTTATTTGCCTTTTACGCGAATGTTAATATTAGTGATACCAACACCTAGTTGCTCAACAAGTTAGCCCTCTTTTAGAGTGCTCTGAAAGCTATCAGCTTCGATTTTGGGCTTCCTAATTCTTGAATGTATCACGAACACACAAGGCATAGCGAATCTCTCAAGGTTCTGGGCTCTGCTAGATCCACCATGGTACCTCACAAAGTAATAGAATTAAAATATTAGGAAGGAGAAATATTTACAAAAATAAGAAAGAGAAAAGGCTTGAAGTAAACCTAGGCATGATTGATTCTAATATTAACTAAGAACAACCTAAACTAATCCACGACAACGGCACCAAAAACTTGTTGCGTCTAAGACCCATACCGTAAGTGCACAGGTCGCAACAAGTAATAAAGAGTGAATAGAGTATCATTCCCAAGAGGATTGTATAGGCTATTTAGCTAAGTACTAAAATTGGTCACACCTAGATTTATTCAAATAATATGTAATTTTTAAATCAACTAACTATTAAAAATTAACAAATACAAATATTAAAATAAAATTTAAGGAACTTTAGAATTAAAACTCAATAGTAAAATAATAATAATAATAATAATAATAATAATAATAATAATGCATGAAGTTAAATTTTGCAAAATAAAATTTGAAATACTTTAAAAAAATAAAATAGAATTTAAATCATAAAATAAAATTACCTAAACAAAAAATTTTAATTTTAAACTATCAATTCTAAAAATATGCAAATTAATTATAATCTACTACTAACTTAATTAAGCTCAAACAAAATAATAAAATATTAATCTACTTAAGTAAAATAATAATCACTATTAACTAAAGTAAAATAATAAAAACCATCCATTACACTTGAAATAATAAAGCTGCAACTTGAATATCAAAATAAAATAGCATGAATTTGCCATGTAACCCTCACTACTTGCCACTATCCAGCAACATTGCACCACTCGCCGGCACCTTCCACTCACTAGCCAACAGCCAACAAACCAAGAGTAGTGCAGAAGCAGACCAACCCACACGCCTAAAACCAGCAGCTCACGCACTTGCCAGCTTGCATCGCACAGGCAGCAGCTGTTTCTGCTTCTGGCCCGTGGCTATACTTCTCAGGTAGAACACAAGGAACCCGAAAACAATACAGTAAAGAAATTGCAGTAAAGCCGTACTAACATGGAAAACAGAGCAATTGGAAAAATAAAACAAATAAAAGAACTAATGCATTAAATTTTTATATAACAATGAAGCTTGAAGTTCTTGCTAAAACAGGAGAGAATTAAACAAATATCGCAGTAAAAATCCAAATTGAAAGTAATCTAAAAAATTAGACAATAAGCAGAATCCATAAAAGAGGAAAACCAATGAAGTTTCCAAGGTTGTGTCACGCAGCCTTTTCTCTTCCTTTAAAACTAAGCTAAAGCTATATAAAAAAAATAACAACGTTCTAAGTAACTACTCTAAACTAGAGAAAACAGTAAAGAAATTTCCAGTAAAAGGTTGAAGATAAGCTCCTGTCACCAGCACCTCTCCACCTTTAAAACCTAATTTGAAGCTAAAAAATGATCTATCTAAAAACAACTAAAAGGAAATAAATGGAAGCTGAAGAAAATTGGAAAAGAAGAATTGTGTCACACCATCTCCTCCACACGCTCTTCTCTTGCAGCTACTTCCCCCTAATAAGTTAAGGCTGCCTCTAATCAAAATCCTTTTTGGGCTCTTCAAAAGTGTGGGCAGCTAGCTTCTACGGCTTGCCTTTCTTTTTTGGACCGAAACTCAATTAAATGCTAGTTTGTTTTGGGTTTAAAGGGTAATTTATTGGGTTTTGGAGTTTAAGAGGGTTTTAGGTAACAAGTGTAAGGTTTTAGGGTAAGGTTGTAGAAATAAGGTTTAAGGTTTAAAAAATGGATAAGTTTAAGGTTAAGGTTTAAACACCAAATCGAAGCATTTTCTTTAATTTTCATGCCATTTTCTCGATTTTCTCATTATTCTTGAATTTACTACATATGAAGAGAATTTAATTAAATCAGGAAGAAATGACATTAAAATTTCAAAATTCAATCCAAATTGATGTAATAAAATACTCTAGTAAGTGTATATTTAAGAGACTTGCCACACCATCAAGCTTAATATTTTGCTTGACCTTAAGCAAAACAATCTCAAAACTTGCCAAAAGATAGCACTCACTTGACAGATTTATTCCCCACATACACCTCAGAGAAAAAGTTCGATTTAATCTAACGAAAGTCAAAATTATTAATCAATGTAGAGTTTCCTCCAATCACATGCCCACAAAGTGTCTTCATTGCTCCCCCAAACTTAGACTCAAAACTACAAAATAGAAAGAAAAAGAAATCAAAGCTATGAAATTCTAACACTAAATCTAATAAAAGAAAGGAACAACTAATAAACTGCTAAAAAGCTGGGGTTACCTCCCTAAAAGCGCTTGATTTATAGTATCAGCTTGACTATCTTTGTCATCCTTCACGGCAGTTTGAATGGTCTAAAGATTGATGGATGTACATAGTGCACCACCACGGAAGGTGACTCCATCTGATATTTTTCTTCAAAGAACTTCACTCTACAGTCTTCTAAGATATAACCTTCTTCATTCTCATGTGAAAAGTTCCATGAAGAAACAATCAAGGATGCCTCTTGGTTTTTCTTATCAACCTCTGAAACTTGTAATTCAATCATAAACCCTTCCTCTTGGGCTTCTTTCTCACCCTTACTATTCGCCATTTCTTTTTTATCAAACACACATTCAATTCCAATATGCTCAGGTGGTGTAAGCTTTTCAACTTCTTCACTCAACACCTCTTGATGTAATGATTGCAAAGAGCTTGATGAGAAAGGTCACATGTATCTATGAGCTCTGAAGGAGGTGATGAAAGGTTCTCTTAGGTGCTCGAAGAATAGCACAAATGACTTACCCAACTCCAATTGATAGGACAATTCTCAGTGACATGACTCCCTTTGCATATCTCACAGGAAATAAAAGGACTCATGTAGACTTTTCAGAAAAGGTGGCTTTAGGAGAAGATAAGGTTTCAATAGGATCAAGCTTTTGATTGTTGACAATCTTCTCTAGTGTATCTCTCTTACACTGCCACTAAAATTCATTGGAAGCCATTAACTCTATCAATTCATATGCTTCCTCAACAGGCTTCCCCATAAGGGCTCCACCTGTTGCAGCATCAATCACATCTCTCGATGGATCACCCAAACCATTATAGAAACTTTGAATTTGTAGCCACATGAGTAATCCATGAGAGGGACATCTCCTGATCAAGTCCTTAAATCTTTTCCATCTGTTAGCTTTAAATTGACATATATATTTTGAAATGACAAAAACTTAAGTAAGCCTTAATGCTTTAATTCATATTGTAAATTTGCCTTATCACACATGATTTTCTCAATACATTTCAAGTGATCATATCAAACATTAAGACCATGATTTAATAATGCATACTCTTATTGGTCTTAATACTTTGTAAATGTTTTGAATACTTTGGAAAATCACTTGATGAATTTTTAGATCATGTTTTCATTTGAGAAAGTCAAGAAAAACTCCCACAAAAATGCCAAAATGTTTTGGGTTGAATTAGGATCAAAGACCACGTCATTTCTAACCCAAAAGTGCAGGAAAAATGCCATTTGGAAGAAAAGGATCGATCCCCTAGGGAAAGGGATCGATCCCTTTTTGGCAGAATGCCCCGGAAGCAAGAAAATGAAGCATGGGATCGATCCCCTAAGGAAAGGGATTTGTGCCAGAAAGTCCCCAACGGCTAGTTTCTGTGAGATACAACGGCTAGTTTCTGTGAGATACAACAGCTAGTTTCTGTTTTAGCTCCAACCAACGTCCACAAACCATCCAAGGGACTATAAATAGAGGCTTAGAGGCTAAAGGAAGGTAGAGGAACAACCAAGCAACATCTTTCATCATCTTATTCATCTTCTCAAGCCTCAAACAACAAATCAAGAGCTCTAAAGTCTACATCTTCTATCATTCATCTATTTCTTGTATTGCTTAGCACAAATCTTGTATAGGCTTTTACTTGTGCTTAATCTCTGTAATCACTTGCCTATCTAGAGGCCTTCTTTGATTACTTCTCTTGTAAACCAATTTATTCCTTGTAAAAGGGGAGGTTTCTCTTTAGCCTTGAAAAAGAGGGAGGTTTCTCTTTAGCCTAAGAAAAAGAGGGAGGTTACTCTTTAGCCTAAGAAAAAGAGGGAGGTTACTCTTGATCCTTGAAAAGAGGGAGTGTAACAAATTCAAGTATAGTGAATTTGGGGAAAATCCTTGGGAGCGTCTCAATGTAGAGGACGTAGGCAAGGTAGCCGAACCTCTATAAATCGATTGTGTAAATCTCTCTCTCCTTAGTCTTTATTTACTTGCACTTATATTGTGTTTATTTCATTGAACTTGAATTGCATGCTTGTCTAGTCTAGAGAACTTAGAAAATATCAATATAGGCTAGAGAATTTAGAGAAACCGAAAAACGAGCTTAAGGTTAGTTAAAAACCGATTCACCCCCCCTCTCAGTATAGCCTATAAGAGCCAACAATTGGTATCAGAGCTTGGGCTCGAGATTGAATTAGACTAACCTCTATCGAGCTAAACGATCTTAAATGGCTCAGTTGAATATAGGCACACCCCTAGGAGAAGAATGACACTCATTAGTTAGACATCCACTCTTCAATGGTGAGAATTACTCTTATTGAAAAATTAGGATGATGTTATTTGTGCAATCCAATGACTATGAAGTGTGGAGAGTAATAGTTAATGGCCCTAGAATCCCAATAAAGAAAGTAGATGGAAAGGATGTCCCTAAGAGTGAAGATGAGTAGGACACCAATGACATGAGATTGGCACAATTGAATGCCAAGGCTATGCATACCCTCTTTTGTGCATTAGGTCCCAATGAGTACAATAGAGTCTCCTTATGTGAAAATGCTAAGCAAATATGGGACAAACTAGCCATCACACATGAAGGGACCAATCAAGTTAGAGAGACTAAGGTAGGAATGCTCACACATGATTATGAGCTTTTTAGAATGAAAGAAAATGAGCCCATGAGTGATATGTACACTAGATTTAATGACATAATCAATGGACTTAAGGCATTAGGCAAGACCTATTCCAATGTAGAAATGGTGAAGAAAATCTTGAATAGCTTGCCACAATCATGGGAGGCAAAGGTAACCGCAATAGAAGAGTCTAAAGATCCAAATACCTTGTCTCTAGATGAACTTATGGGCTCCCTACTTACATATGAGATGAAATTGAAAAGAAATGAAGAGCCTTCAAAGAAAGTAGGGGTAGCACTTAAGTCTTCCACTCATGAGGATGATAGTGATGAAAGTGGAAATGAGGAAGAAAAGGAAATGGCAATGTTTGCCAAAAGATTCAATAGGTTCATGAGAATGAACGAGAGAGAGCAAAATAGGAGACATCATAGGGGAGAATCAAGTAGAAGAGAAAAGACCCCTTAGTGTGTTATGAATGTAATGAACCGGGTCACACTAAGCTAGATTGCCCCTTACTTAGGAAGGATAGGAAACCTAAGAAGAAAGCATTTGTGGCTGCATGGAGTGATAGTGATAGCTCCGATGAGGAAAACGTAGATAATGAGGTAGCCTACACATGCTTTATGGCCATTAGTGATGATGAGGCTAGTTGTAGTTCTAGTGAAGATAATGATTATACATTTGATGAACTACAAAATGCTTTTAATGAATTAGCAAATGATTTTCGATGCATGAATTCTAAATATAAGAAAATCATTGCTAAATTAAAAATAGAAAATGAAGCCTTGACAAGTGCTAAGATAGAATTTGAAAAGAAACTAGAAGAGGCCAACTTAGAAATAAATGAGTTAAATAAAAAGAACACAAATTTGCATAACTCATTTTCTAGGTTTTATATGAGTCAACAAAAGCTAGATCACATGTTAGAGACCCAAAGAGCTTTCTTTGATAAAGATGGGTTAGGCTATAATGCAATACAAAAAGAAACTCATCTAAAGAATTTCCTTATGAGCAAAAATACTATGCATGATTTATCTCTTACATGCTCACTATGCAATAGAATAGGACACTCTTCACAAGCATGCACTTATAGAAAAACCACATTTAGAGGAAGAGTGGTTAAAAAAATGTGGGTGCCAAAGCATGCAATAAATAATGATGATTTGTGCTTGAAATGGATCCCAAAAGGATAAAAATTTATTTGCACTAACTTTCAAGGACCCAAGAAAATTTGGGTACCAAAGCATGCTTGAATTTATTTGTTGTAGGAGTGTTAGAGCATGGGAATGCAATGAAACAATGGAGATTAAATGCTCAACACATCCTCATGGAGTTTGCTTGTGCCAATGAGAAAAAGGAAGAGCTTGGAAATCCATCTTTAGCAATGTGACAACAATCTCTCAAAGAATGGCTAATGGTGGATCCAACACATCATGGCAAGCACTCTCTAGCAAAGGAGTTTTGTAAGATTAAATCCTATCTCTTCAAGACTCATGTTTGCTAAACTTATTTATATATTTTATTGAGGCACTTGGTTGATGATTATTGATGCATTATTGAACAAAAAGGCATGACAATGATCTTTGATTGTTTGATGAATTGTTCTTGATACATTGAATGAAAGGCATGTTTTGTGACTTTGAAATGATTTTTAGTTTTTTGCATCTTGAGCAAGTTTGATATGTCTAGATAAAATATTTAGTTGCTCAAAAGCTGTCAATTATGTCACTTATGCAAAATGCCATGTCATGAGCCTTAATGAAGAATTTGTTTGTTGGAAATCATGGCATGTTGTTCACAAAATGTATGATTTGATGCTATATGTGCTTAAAATCTGTGTGAACAAGTTTGTTTTGACATATTTGTGATTTCTAATGATTTGGTTTGGCCAAAATATGCATAACTCTCAAAATGACCTCCTTTGAGGCCAGAAATGCTTTTATTGGTGAAAATCCTTCCAAAATTGCAAAATCTTTTGTAAAATGGTTTTTCAATCATGTTCTTCATTCATACAAGTCCAAAATCATGTTTTACAAATGTTTGAACCTTTACTTGGACTTAAATAACTCAAAAACGAAGTTTTGGTACCTCAAAGGTTGGATTTTCTGTCAAAAATCTGCAGAAACAGTATGAGGGATCGATCCCTTTTCAAACAGGATCGATCTCCTTGAGCAGAACACAGAATTGGTGTATTCTAGAACTAAGAGATCGATCCCCCTCCCAAAGGGATCGATCCCCCCAGGCCAGAAAGGGCATTTCTGCACTTTTTTCAACCGAAATTGAGAAGAACTTTTCATTGTGTTGATATCTTCTTTCTTCTCAACTTAAAATTCATTGTTTTAACTTCTTTTTGATGATCTTTACAACATCAAAATCCATTATTCATTGATATCATGCCTCAACTCCATCAATTTGAATCATTTCCAACAAAATGGTATCACTTCCAACAATCAACTCACAAGTGCAAAATCATCTTTTGTTGAAAACATTCATAAATCTTGAAATAATCTTGAAATATACTTTCAATGAATGCTTAAACATAATTTTGAGATTTATTTCAATGATTTGTGTATATATTTGAGAATTTGATAAACTTGTGATCATACCTTTTGTTCATCTTAGTCAAGCATGCTTAGAGAATTTTATCTTATAGCTTGACTCACATATTCCCATTGAGCATCATGATATAATTCTTAGTGGAAGTTGATTAGTTAAGGTCATATACCTTAATGATAAAATGATTGAAACTTGACCTTATGGATTGATTTTAAATATAAATTCAACAATTGGTAATGGTCATTGGCCTATAATTTGTGATGGTAAATGGATCCTCAATGTTCAAATGCATGAAACTTTATCATCCTTGTACTTAAAGAACTAAGGTCTTAATGACAACACCAACATTCAAAGATAAATACAAACTTGAACAAATTTAATATCCATGCATTTATTATTTGAATATTTCCTTGCTCATAATTAGTTAAGGACTTGAATTAGAAAATGAGCATAGGATTTGTGTGCTTGAAACCATGGAAGAAAATGTGTTTGCTTGAATTCCTTGATGTTTTGAATCTTCCATATGGTATCAATTTGTGAATATGAATATGGATTAATTCTTTATGATAGTGTGCTAATGATTAATTGATCCATATGCATATTTGATGATATGTGTTGTGTTCTTGCATATTTGGAATGATTATTTTCTTGACATGAACACACTACACATAGATATTGGATTCATGCAAAATGCCTAAGTTAACCATTAGTAACAATTGGTATTTAGATTGAAATAACAATTAGTATCATTGGAAACCATATTTTCAATAATTGGTAAGCCAAAACTAAATTGCCAATTGGTTTGAGCTTTAAATTGACAACACTTCTCACGCTCCTTAGATTGAAATGACAAATAGAGAAGAATTCTCTTAGGATACTTTTGCATGAAACTCTTGTGTGCTAGAATTTGTAGTTAATTGCTATATGTTTTGAATCTATGCACACTCTTGCTTGAACATGATTTATGAGCACATGCATATGATATGTTATCTAATTTTAGCTCATAATCATTATGTATTGTCATGCACCTTAGTGGGACCTTAGAGAACAATTGATATACTTAGGTGCTTGCTTAACTTCTTACCAATTGGAACCTTCTTGCAAAATTACTTATCAACAATTGGTATCAAAATTATTTATAAACAACTGGTATAGGATCATAAGTCATATTCATTGCATGAATATTTCATACTCTTTGAGAATATTGACTTATTTATTTGTGCTATAAGTCCCATGTACTAACATGTTTCTTGTTGGATGGAGCATTTTTATTTGTTCTCACATAGCCATGATTTTAGGGGGAGCATATTTTTCCTTCTTTTTGCTATGACAAAAAGGGGGAGAGATAGATAAAGGGCGAGATATTAAGGGGGAGAGATAATGAGGGAAAATTCATTTTCAAAACCCATGCTTATATTAAGGGGGAGCTTTATAAAATCCTGCTTTATTTGAGGGGGAGTATTTTATCAAAGAATTTTCAAAGCAATTTACATTAAGTTTTGTCATATCAAAAAGGGGGAGATTGTTAGCTTTAAATTGACATATATATTTTGAAATGACAAAAACTTAAGTAAGCCTTAATGCTTTAATTCATATTGTTAGCTTTAAATTGACATATATATTTTGAAATGACAAAAACTTAAGTAAGCCTTAATGCTTTAATTCATATTGTAAATTTGCCTTATCACACATGATTTTCTCAATACATTTCAAGTGATCATATCAAACATTAAGACCATGATTTAATAATGCATACTCTTATTGGTCTTAATACTTTGTAAATGTTTTGAATACTTTGGAAAATCACTTGATGAATTTTTAGATCATGTTTTCATTTGAGAAAGTCAAGAAAAACTCCCACAAAAATGCCAAAATGTTTTGGGTTGAATTAGGATCAAAGACCACATCATTTCTAACCCAAAAGTGCAGGAAAAATGCCATTTGGAAGAAAAGGATCGATCCCCTAGGGAAAGGGATCGATCCCTTTTTGGCAGAATGCCCCGGAAGCAAGAAAATGAAGCATGGGATCGATGCCCTAAGGAAAGGGATCGATCCCTTTGTGTCAGAAAGTCCCTAACGGCTAGTTTCTGTTTTGGCTCCAACCAACGTCCACAAACCATCCAAGGGACTATAAATAGAGGCTTAGAAGCTAAAGGAAGGTAGAGGAACAACCAAGCAACATCTTTCATCATCTTATTCATCTTCTCAAGCCTCAAACAATAAATCAAGAGCTCCAAAGTCTACATCTTCTATCATTCATCTATTTCTTGTATTGCTTAGCACAAATCTTGTATAGGCTTTTACTTGTGCTTAATCTCTGTAATCACTTGCCTATCTAGAGGCCTTCTTTGATTACTTCACTTGTAAACCAATTTATTCCTTGTAAAAGGGGAGGTTTCTCTTTAGCCTTGAAAAAGAGGGAGGTTTCTCTTTAGCCTAAGAAAAAGAGGGAGGTTACTCTTTAGCCTAAGAAAAAGAGGGAGGTTACTCTTTAGCCTAGAAAAAGAGAGAGGTTTCTCTTGATCCTTGAAAAGAGGGAGTGTAACAAATTCAAGTATAGTGAATTTGGGGAAAATCCTTGGGAGTGTCTCAAGGTAGAGGACGTAGGCAAGGTAGCCGAACCTCTATAAATCGATTGTGTAAATCTCTCTCTCCTTACTCTTTATTTACTTGCACTTATATTGTGTTTATTTCATTGAACTTGAATTGCATGCTTGTCTAGCCTAGAGAACTTAGAAAATATCAATATAGGCTAGAGAATTTAGAGAAACCGAAAAACGAGCTTAAGGTTAGTTAAAAACCGATTCACCCCCCTCTCGGTATAGCCTATAAGAGCCAACACCATGTTTTACAAAAAGGCTCAGAGTCATATTGCTTAAAGGATAAAATTTGATTCCTCAACTTTGCCATATACTTAAGTGAAATGAATCTAGCTGAGAACTTATAGGCCAAATCATCCCACGTACAAATAGAATGATAAGGAAGTGATCGCAACCAATCCTTTACCCTATTTTGAAGTGAGAATTAGAAGAGTCTCAATCAAATAGCATCAGCAGAAATACCATCGTACTTGCACATGTCACATATCTCCAAGAAGTTGATAAGTTGAGCATATGGATCTTCACTACGCAAACCTCCAAATTGAACTAAATTCAAGATCATTAGGATGAAGTCTGGCTCGATCTCAAAGCTGTTAGCTTCGATTTCAGGTTTCCTAATGCTTGAATGTATCACGAACACACAAGGCATAGCATAATCTCTCAAGGTTCTAGGCTCTGCAAGATCTGCCATGTTAACTCACAAAGTAACAGAAATAAAATATTAAGGAGAAATATTTACAAAAATAAAAAAAGAAAAGGCTTGAACTAAACCTAGCCATGATTGATTCTAATATTAACTAAAAACAACCTAAACTAATCCCTTGCAATGATGCCAAAAACTTGTTACGTCTAAGACCTATACCGTAAGTGTACAAGTCGTGACAAGTAATAAAGTGTGAGTAGAGTATCGTTCCCATAAGGATTGTATAAGCTATTTAGCTAAGTACTAAAATCGGTCACACCTAGATTTTTTCAAGTAATATGTAATTTTTAAATCAACTAACTATTAAAAATTAATAAATACAAAACTTAAAATAAAATTTAAGGAACTTAAGAATTAAAACTCAATAGTAAAAATAATAATAATAATAATAATAATAATAATAATAATAATAATAAAATGCATGAAGTTAAATTTTGCAAAATAAAATTTGAAATACTTGTAAATAAAATAAAACAGAATTTAAATCATAAAATAAAACTACCTAAACTAAAAATTTTAATTTTAAACTATCAATTCTAAAAATATGCAAATTAATTATAATCTACTACTAACTTAATTAAGCTTAAACAAATAATAAAATATTAATCTACTTAAGTAAAATAATAATCACTATTAACTAAAGTAAAATAATAAAAACCATCCATTACACCTGAAATAATAAAGCTGCAACTTGAATATCAAAATAAAATAGATGAATTTGCCATTTAATCCACGCCACTTGCCATTGTCCAGCAACATTGCACCACTCGCCAGCACCTTCCACGCACCAGCCAACAACCAACAAACCAATAGCAGTGCAGAAGCAGATGAACCCACACACCTAAACCAGCAACTCACGCACTTGCAAGCTTCCATCGCACAAGAAGTAGCCATTTCTACCTCTAGCCCGTGGCTGCGCTTCTGCTCAAGTAGAACACAAGGAACCCGAAACAATACAGCAAAGAAATTGCGGTAAAGCCGTACTAACATGGAAAATAGAGCAATAGAAAAAATAAAAAAATAAAAGAACTAATGCATTAAATTTTTATATAACAATGAAGCTTGAAGTTCTTGCTAAAATAGGAGAGAAATAAACTAATATCGCAGTAAAAATCCAAACCGAAAGTAATCCAAAAAAATTAGACAATAAGTAAAATCCATAAAAAAGGAAAATCGAGGAAGCTTCCAAGGTTGTGTTACGTAGCCTTTTCTCTTCCATTAAATCTAAGCTAAAGTTATATAAAAAAAAAATAACAACGTTCTAAGCAACTACTCTAAACTAGAGAAAACAGTAAAGAAATTTCCAGTAAAAGGTTAAAGATGAGCTCCGGTCACTAGCCCCTCTCCACCTTTAAAACCTAATTGAAGCTAAAAAATGAACTATCTAAAAACAACTAAAAGCCAGTAAATGGAAGCTGAAGAAAATTGGTGAAGAAGAATTGTCACACCATCTCGTCCACGCCCTCTTCTCTTGCGGCTGCTTCCTCTTTATAAGTTAGGGCTACCTCCCTTCAAAACCCATTTTAGGCTCTTCAAAAGTTTCGGCAGCTAGCTTTTACGGCCTGCCTTTCCTTTTTTGGGTTGAAACTCAATTAAATGCTGGTTTGGATTGGGTTTAAGGGGTAATTTATTGGGTTTTGGAGTTTAAAAGAGTTTTGGTTAACGAGTGTAAGGTTTAACCGTAAGGTTGTAGAAATAAGCTTTAAGGTTTAAAGAATGGATAAGTTTAAGGTTAGGGTTTAAACACCAAATCTTGGCATTTTCTTTGATTTTCTTCCAATTTTCTGGATTTTCTCATTATTCTCGAATTTTCCACACATGAAGACAACTTAATTAAATCAGGAATAAATTACATTAAAATTTCAAAATTCAATCAAAATTGATGTAATAATATACTCTAAAAAGTGTATATTTAAGAGACATATAAGCTGGTAAGGATTGAAGTTCCATCACTTTTCCTTTTAGGGAATTATTAAAATCGGCACAAGCTTCCTTTTCCAAAGTTTCCATTTTTAGGTTGTGGCCTATATCCACTTCTAGCTTGTCCTCTTTTTCTAGCTCAAAGGACTGTTGGGTTAGATCATCAATTACATCTATTCCAAAAACTTCATGCACATCACTAGGATATCTCATGACCTCATAAATATTAAATTTAACAGTCTCATCATCAATTTCCATGGTTAAAGTTACATTGTGCACATCAATTTTAGTCTTAGATGTTTTTAAGAATGGTCTACCAAACAATATGGGTGCAGTATTAAGAGAGATCATTTTCCATATTCAAGACATAAAAATCAGTAGGGAAGACAAGTTCATATACTTTTACTAGTACATCTTCCGTTACCCCATCAGGATATGCATTAGATCTATCAGCCAATTGAATTATTACACCAGTCTCATTTAAAGTTCCAAGATTCAAAGTTTTAAAGATTGACAATGGCATAACATTACTTGAAGCACCTAGATCTATCATGCATCTTTCAAATCTAGTATTATCTATTGTGTAAGTGATAGTAAATGTACTTGGATCCTTGCATTTGGGAGGAAGTTTCCTTTCGATGGCCATAGAAACATTCTCCCCACACTTACCTTTTTATTACCTTTGTAGTTTCCTCTTGTTAGTGCACAATTCTTTCAAAAACTTTTCATACCTTGGCACTTGCTTGATAGCATCAAGTAGAGGAATATTGATCTCAACTTTCCTAAAAGTCTCTGAGATTTCATTTTCTTCCTCGACTTTCTTGTTCTCGGCCAACCTTGTCACGACCCGAAGGCCAATGACGTCCACTTAACACTTGATTTCTTATGAAAATTTCGAACCAAATTGTTTTTTTCTTTCTCCACTTACGGTTTGTATTCGGTGTTAGTGTAGTAGCTAAATCCAATTCTATCTTACTCATATTATTTCTTGAACTATGTCACATATCTCAAGGAGGTTTTTCTTATGATTTTCGTCCTATTTTACTATTCCCAAGAAAAAAGGTCGAAAACCTCCCCTTTATATTTTATCGATTTCCCCAAGTATAATTCTCTACACTAAAACACATTTTTAATTCACATAATACAACAGCTGGTGTTTCTCCACATTTTCATGAAATCACGTATTTCAAGATCTCGAGAGTTTAACCGTTACTAAGTTCGTATCTACCACATTATACATAATTCAAAACATAAATTAAGACCTGGATCGGACTCGATAACCACCTAGACTCACATAGTCATCTAGTGCGATTCATAGTTACATCCTGTAAACTTTCCTAGTACTGTGAAATTTAACTTACACATGATCATCCAAAATGATACACTAACAGTATACCTCAAAATACAAAATGCTAGCTCCGGAGAACGCAAATGGGTACCACTACTAGGTACGGTTTCCTGGGAGCCTACACGAAGCCTGAGCCGGCTATCAACTCGTATGATCTGCAGTTGTTAAATTAAGGGGTGAGCAATCCACGGCTCAGTAAGTAGTTTAAATAAAACATACTAGGCTCATATCGTAAAACACGATCATACATGCTTGAGTTATTGTAAATTAGCATGTATGGATTATACTAAGGTTTATTATCATTCCGTAAGTGCACAAATGTAATAAACTTGTTCATGCTTACATTTCATCCTTGATTTCACAAGATATCATTCTCTTTATTAGTATAATTAAGTGTGGAAGAGCGAACATTCAAGTAGTACATATTCAAATGGCATATAACATAATTCCAATAATCGAAAGAAACGAACGTTCAAGTTGCACATGTTCAAATGACATATATAACATAATCCAATAATTGAAAGAAACAAACGTTCAAATCATACATGTTCAAATGGCATATATAACATAAAACAATCAAGTAGCATGTATTCAAATGGCATGTACAAACATAATCCAATAATCACGCACGTTGTATGTCATAAGCCTCAGATCTGTTTCATCCTTCGACATTCGTCACATTCACAAATCACAATCACTTACTTATCATCACAATATCCTATGACTTTTATATTTCGTTGGAACTTATGTAGCACTTAGTTCCCGAAGGACTCTAGAGGTGGCTCCCACGGTTCGGAAGTCAAGTCTTTGCTCGATTTGGCCTTTAGTACATCGAAACTCGTGTAGCACTTAGTTCCTGAAGGACTCTAGAGGTGGCTCCCACGGTTCGAAATTCGAGTCTTTGCTCGGTTGGGCCTTTGGTACATCGAAACTCGTGTAGCACTTAGTTCTCGAAGGACTCTAGAGGTGGCTCCCACGGTTCAGAATTTGAGTCTTTGCTCGGTTGGGCCGTTAGTACATCGAAACTCGTGTAGCACTTAGTTCCCGAAGGACTCTAGAGGTGGCTTCCACGGTTCGGAATTCGAGTCTTTGCTCGGTTGGGCCTTTAGTACATCGAAACTCGTGTAGCACTTAGTTCCCGAAGGACTCTAGGGGTGGCTCCCACGGTTCGAAATTCGAGCCTTTGCTCGGTTGGGCCTTTAGTACATCGAAACTCGTGTAGCACTTAGTTCCCGAAGGACTCTAGAGGTGGCTCCCACGGTTCGGAATTCAAGTCTTTGCTCGGTTGGGCCTTTAGTACATCGAAACTCGTGTAGCACTTACATGGTGTACATTTCCAATTTCAATTCCCTACTTTCCTGCATCTTTATATATATATACACACATATCTATATATATATTTTCATCTATATATGTACCACATATATATTTTACATTCTTTTTCCTTTTTCTTTTATCCCTTTTCTTTTATTCTTCTTCCTTTATTTTTCTGCTATATTGGTTACATGGTACTGCTTAAGAAATTTCAGAATTAATCAAAAAATGTAATTCTCACCTTAGAAATTTCTGTTTGCTGTCACATTCCATCCCTTCATTCACGCCCAAAATATCTCGTTTGCAAAGCTTGAAGATTTGAGGGAATGTAGCCCTTTTTAAGCTGCAGAAATGTCGACAAAAGAGCAGCTTCCAGCTGCCATGTACGCCACCATATGAACACCTCGCAACTCTATGCTGTTCAGACAACAGAAATCTTGGTGTCGATGAAGGTGTAAAATGCCGAGAGAAGTCTGAACTCCCTTTCCAATATCAGTTGCTGCTTTGATAGAGAAGAGGGAAGACTCCTACAACCTCTCCATCCTCTTTAAATTTTCTTTCTTGTCTTCACCGAAACATCCAGCCTTCAGTTCCCTCTCTCACATTTCACTTCTTTCTCTTCCTTTCTCGGCTCCAGCTCTCTCTTTCTTTTCTCTTTCTCGGTTCTACCCGAGCCTTTCCTTTCCTTTTCACTTTCTTTTCTTTCCTTTGGTCTTCAACCCCCCTTTCAATTGTATGATGGTCGAATGGCAGGGGAGGAAAACAACAGGAACGAACTGAAGGAGATGGGCTAAGAAAAGGTAGGGCAACAGTGGCAAACTTCTCTTTGACCGAAAGAAGAATGAAGTGGGGGCCGGCTGGAGATGAAAAAGAGCAAAACAAAGAGTGTTTTTCACTGCAGTAAAAGTGAAAGAGTAGGGTTGTCTGACGGGATTGGAAATTTGATGGAAAGTTTCCATCAACTCCAATGTATTTTATTGGTTATTTCCTTTTTATATTGTTAATATTATCATATGGTTTATTTATTTATTCATGTGTTTTCTTTATTTTTGTTAACATCTTGTGTATGTGTATATCATATTTTGTTTTATTTATTTTATTTTGTTTTCTTTTATTTTATGTTGACATTCTTTCATATCATATATATATATATATATATATATATATATATACACCATACATATATATATATATATCTATTCTCTTGTTTTTTTTTATTTTTTATTTTTTTATATTATTTTTTTTCTAACTATTTTAAATATTCAAGCACACTACATTTCCTTTAGTATACTTGTGTACTTTGTTTTATTAAAACAAACCTAACTATGTATTTGGTGGAATACATGCATCTCATTAGTTCATATTTAAATTCTTGAACTTAGTTATGAGATTTTCCAAATGACATAAAAGTATAATTATTTGTTTCCTAATTCCACTAAATTGAGGTTTCATCCTCATTCCTTGGCATAAGATTATTACTTACAAAATATATCATAGTATTAAACTTACTCCATGTCTCTTATTTATTCACTAATAGGGTACAAAGTTTGTAGTTTTTACATCCTCCCCATCTTAGGAAATTTGGTCCCCCAAATTCTCTGTATCTATCTGAAATAGGTGGGGGTATTTCTCTCTCATTAAGCTTTCCAACTCCTATGTGGCTTCCTCTGAAGAGTGGTGCTGCCAAAGCACTTTGACTAAAGGGATTGTTTTAGACCTCAATATCTTATATTTCCTGTCTAAGATTCGAATTGGTCTCTCGACATAGCTTAAGTCCTCTCTAATATCTAGTGGCTCATACTCAATCACATGAGATGGGTCCGGATGATATTTTCGTAGCATCGACACATGAAAGACATTATGCACACCCGATAGCTCCGGGGTAATGCTAGTCGATATGCTACGTCACCCACTCTCTCCAATATCTCAAACGGACCAATGTATCGAGGACTCAACTTCCCTTTCTTGCCAAATCTCATTATGCCTTTAGACGGAGAGATTTTCAAGAACACTTTATCACCCACATGGAACTCTAAAGGCCTCTTTCGACAGTCGGCATAACTTTTCTGTCTACTTTGGGCTGTCCTCAGTCTATCACATATCAATCTCACATCTTCAGAAGCTTTCTCTACAATCTCTGGAGTGAATAACTTTCTTTCTCCTACCTCTTCCCAGCCAATGGGAGACCTACACCTACGCCCATACAATGCCTCGTAAGGTGCCATCCCAATACTAGAGTGAAAACTGTTGTTATATGCAAACTCCGCTAGTGCCAGATGATCATCCCATGAGCCTCAAAAATCCATAACACATGCCCTCAACATGTCCTCGAGTGTCTGAATAGTCCTCTCTGATTGCCCATCGGTTTGAGGATGGAAGGCTGTGCTAAAGCTCAGTTTAGTTCCCAAAGCATCTTGGAAGTGTTCCCAGAAACGGGAAGTAAACCGAGAATCCCTGTCCGAAACTATGCTCACTGGGACTCCATGTAACCTCACAATCTCCTTAACATACATATTTGCTAAGGCACTAAGCGAATCGGTAGCCTTCATAGCTAGGAAATGAGCGGACTTTGTCAATCTATCAACTATCACCCGGATCGCATCATGATTCCTACGAGTCCTCGGGAGCCCCATAATGAAGTCCATAGTCACATGCTCCCACTTCCATGTAAGTATGGGCAAAGGCTTTAGTAAGCCCGCTGGCCGCTGGTGTTCAATCTTAACCTTTTGGCACACTAGACACTTGGACACAAAGGTCGCTATATCTTTCTTCATACCAGCCCACCAAAACACCTTGCGTAAATTCTGATACATCTTTGTATTCCCTGGATGCATAGTATATTTGGAGCTGTGTGCCTCTTCTAAAATTTGCCTCTTCAACGTCTCATCAACCAGGACACAAATTCTGCCCCTATATCTCAACAACCCATCATCCGAAATCTCAAACTCTGAGTCTTGGCCTGGTTGTATTCCACCAATAATCTCCATAAGTCTAGGATCCTCTTTCTGGGCTTGTCTAATTTGATCCATAATGCTAGGCTCTATCCTCAATCTAGCCATCAAACACTCACCATCGGGCTCTAGGTTGATATTCAACTTCGAAAATTTCTCCATCAAATCCCATTCTCGAACCATCATGTAACTAACAAAACCCACACTCTTCCTACTTAATGCATCTGCTACCCGGTTTGCTTTACCCGGATGGTAGAGAATCTCGCAGTCATAGTCCTTCAATAGCTCCATCCATCTTCTCTGTCTCATATTCAACTCTTTCTGTTAGAATAAGTACTTTAAACTCTTGTGGTCCGTGTAAATCTGGAACCGCTCACCATACAAATAATGGCGCCATATCTTTAGCGCATACACTACCGCTGCCAACTCCAGATCATGAGTAGGGTAGTTCCTCTCGTTGTCTTTCAACTATTTCGAACCATATGCCACTACTCTACCATTCTGTATCAACACACACCCTAGGCCCTGTAGAAAAGCATCACTATACACTGTAAATCCTCCGGATCCACTCGGAATCGTCAACACAGGGGCCGTAGTCAACCTTTTCTTAAGCTCTAGAAAGCTACGCTCACACGCATCATTCCATCCAAACTTGACATCCTTGCGTGTGAGTCGAGTTAGTGGAGCAGCAAGCTTGGAAAACCCCTCTACAAATCTCCTATAGTAACCTGCAAGCCCTAAAAAGCTGCGAATCTCGGTCACTGTTTTAGGCCTCTCCCAATTCATCACGGCCTCTATCTTAACTGGATCAACTGCTACACCATCCTTTGATACCACATGCCCCAGAAAACTGATTTGTTGCAACCAAAACTCACACTTCCTGAACTTTGCGTATAGCCCTTCCTTTCTAAGAGTCTGGAGTACTATGTGGAGGTGGTGCTCATGTTCTTCCCGGGATTGGGAATACACCAGTATGTCATCTATGAACACAATGACGAACTTATCCAAGTGAGGCTTGAATACTTCATTCATCAATGCCATGAATGCTGCAGGGGCATTCGTTAGGCTGAATGGCATGACCAGGAACTCGTAGTGGTCATATCGAGTCCTGAAGGCTATCTTTGGCACATCTTCCCCTTTAATCCTCAATTGGTGGTACCCCGACCTCAAATCAATCTTCGAAAATATTTGGGCACCTTTCAATTGATCCAACAGATCATCAATCCGAGGCAGGGGATACCTATTCTTCATCGTTGCTTGATTCAACTCCCTATAATCAATACATAGCCTCAAACTGCCATCCTTCTTCTTCACAAACAACACCGGAGCTCCCCACGGTGACACACTTGGCCTTATGAACGCTTTGTCCAACAATTCTTGTAATTACTCTTTCAACTCCTCTAACTCAACTAAGGCCATTCGATATGGGGGCTTGGATATAGGTTGAGTGCCTGGGAGCAGCTCTATGGCAAACTCCATCTCTCTTTCCGGAGGTAGCCCTGGTAGGTCATCCGAAAATACATCGGAGAAGTCCTTGACAACTGGGATGTCAGACAGTTCCGATTGGCTCTTTTCGGCATCCTCGACAAACGCGAGATAGCCTTCGTAAACAAATCAATCTCATATTAGTGAGCCACCAATGAAATCATAAACATTCTATTTATTATCTCCAAGACGTAATACAAGCTTTTCAGGTAAGGAGAAAGTAACAACTTTGCTATAGCAGTCTACACTAGCATGGTGGTTGGTTAGCCAATCCATGCCTAGTATTACATCGAAGTCATACATGTCTAATAACACCAAATCTACCACTAGGTACTTATCTCCCACCTTTACTTTACACTTACGATACACATGTTCGGTCATCTGAAATTCTTTAAGAGGAGTAATCACATGTAATAGATGTCCTAAGGGCTCACACTCTATATGCAATTTACTAGCAAACATAGGTGAAATAAAGGAATGTGTTGAGCCTGGATCAACAAGTACAAATGCTTCTAAATCACAAATAGTAAGCTTACCCTTAATGACCGAACCAGAAGCGTCAGCCGTCTCTTGGTCGAAAGCGAACACCCTTCCATGCTCCATGGGTTTCTTGCCCTTATCTTGAACTTTCTTCTATTGCGCTATTGGTGGTCTATCATCTCGCTTTTCTGTGGCCTTAGGCTGGGGGCAATCTTTCATCACGTGGCCTCTCTCACCACAATTAAAGCAAGCTCCTGAAGCTCTATAACAAGGTCGATTCCTATGAAATTTGCCGCAAACAGTACACAGCTGAGGAGCATTAATGGGTGCTGCAGTTATGGCTCGAGTAGTGGGTGTAGCTGTAGCAATAGGCCTAATAGCCTGTGGTCGAGGCACAACAAACTTCTGTCTCTTACTAAGACCCTGATATCTTCTTTGCTCGGGCCTCCTCCTATCAAATCTTTTATTAGTAGGCTGTTTCGATTTGGGCTGTCTCCTAGCATCATATTCGGCTTGTATAGCCTCGATTTCTTGTTCAACTGTCAATGCCTTCCTCACAACAGCCGCATACTCCGTAAGCTCAAAGGGCCTAACTCTACCCCTAATATTGGACCTCAAACCCGAAGTGAATTTCTCTGCCTTCTTCTCATCATTGTTGGCATAATTCGCATCATATTTGACTAAGGTAGTGAATCGGGTCTCATACTCATCTACTTTCATAGACCCTTGCTTCAGTTCAAGAAACTCTGTCTTCTTCTTTCGTCTTGCCACAGCCGACACATAATAATCCATGAAGGTCTCAACAAACTTCTCCCATGTAATAATGGGATTTTTGGCCAACACCAAAGGCTCATTAGTCTTCCACCACTTCTGAGCCTCACCTCTCATCATATACACGGCTAAGGATACCTTCTCGGTGGAATTGCAGCCCATGTATTTAAAGAGGAACTCCATCTCCTCTATCCACTCTTCTGCCTTAGTGGGATCTTTTTCCCCCTTGAACTGTGGAGGATTCATCTTTTGAAATTGCTTCAAGAGAGACATATTCCGATCTACTGAACTCCTAACATGAGTAGTAGCTGGCTGAGGTGCGGCTACTTGAGGTGTAACCAGAGGAGGAGCAATCTGTGGCTCTACGGGAGTTGGTGGAGGTGGCACCTGTGCTGGTGGTGCAGGTGGAGGCACTACGGGTGCAGATGGAGGCACTAAAGGTACTGAAGGTGCATGTGGAGGTGGCGGAGCCTGGGGTGTACTAGTTTGATTTGCCACAAGTTGTAGCAAGGCTGTCATAACCTCGTAATTCTACTCCATTCTAGCCATTCTCGCCTCTATGCTATTCGGAGGTGGAGGAGTCGGATGTGGAGGTGATGGAGGTGCAGAAGGTGAAGGAGTCGAGGGTGGTATTGCTGACCCCCGAGATGGCCTTCCGGGTCCACCTCTACGTCTCGTTCTCCTCATTCTACTCAAATTTCAAGTGCCTATACCAAGAGCAGATCAATCTCAGTATAAGTCAAATTTGGAAACTTTTACATAAATTTCACAGTACATGGGATGTAACGCTACAAACAGTCTAAACTACACTAACACGTACTAGACAAACCAGGCTCTAATACCATTTAATCTGTCACGACCCGAAGGCCAATGACGTCCACTTAACACTTACTTGATTTCTTATGAAAATTTCGAACCAAATTTTTTTTTCTTTCTCCACTTACGGTTTGTATTCGGTGTTAGTGTAGTAGCTAAATCCAATTCTATCTTACTCATATTATTTCTTGAACTATGTCACATATCTCAAGGAGGTTTTTCTTATGATTTTCGTCTTATTTTACTATTCCCAAAAAAAAGGTCGAAAACCTCCCCTTTATATTTTATCGATTTCCCCAAGTATAATTCCCTGCACTAAAACACATTTTTAAATCACATAATACAGCAGCTGGTGTTTCTCCACAGTTTCATGAAATCACGTATTTCAAGATCTCGAGAGTTTAACCGTTACTAAGTTCGTATCTACCACATTATACATAAATCAAAACATAAATTAAGACTTGGATCGGACTCGATAACCACCTAGACTCACATAGTCATCTAGTGCGATCCATAGTTACATCCCGTAAACTTTCCTAGTACTGTGAAATTTAACTTACACATGATCATCCAAAATGATATACTAACAGTATACCTCAAAATACAAAATGCTAGCTCCGGAGAACGCAAATGGGTACCACACTAGGTACGATTTCCTGGGAGCCTACACGAAGCCTGAGCCGGCTATCAACTCATATGATCTGCAGTTGTTAAATTAAGGGGTGAGCAATCCACGGCTCAGTAAGTAGTTTAAATAAAACATACTAGGCTCATATCGTAAAACACGATCATACATGCTTGAGTTATTGTAAATTAGCATGTATGGATTATACTAAGGTTTATTATCATTCCGTAAGTGCACAAATGTAATAAACTTGTTCATGCTTACATTTCATCCTTGATTTCACAAGATATCATTCTCTTTATCAGTATAATTAAGTGTGGAAGAGCGAACATTCAAGTAGTACATATTCAAATGGCATATATAACATAATTCCAATAATCGAAAGAAACGAACGTTCAAGTCGCACATGTTCAAATGGCATATATAACATAATCCAATAATCGAAAGAAACGAACGTTCAAATCATACATGTTCAAATGGCATATATAACATAAAACATTCAAGTAGCATGTATTCAAATCGCATGTACAAACATAATCCAATAATCACACACGTTGTATGTCATAAGCCTCAGATCTATTTCATCCTTCGACATTCGTCACATTCACGAATCACAATCACTTACTTATCATCACAATATCCTATGACTTTTATATTTTGTTTGAACTCGTGTAGCACTTAGTTCCCGAAGGACTCTAGAGGTGGCTTCCACGGTTCGGAACTCAAGTCTTTGCTCGGTTTGGTCTTTAGTACATCGAAACTCGTGTAGCACTTAGTTCCTGAAGGACTCTAGAGGTGGCTCCCACGGTTCGGAATTCGAGTCTTTGCTCGGTTGGGCCTTTAGTACATCGAAACTCGTGTAGCACTTAGTTCTCGAAGGACTCTAGAGGTGGCTCCCACGGTTCGGAATTCAAGTCTTTGCTCGGTTGGGCCTTTAGTACATCGAAACTCGTGTAACACTTACATGGTATACATTTCCAATTTCAATTCCCTACTTTCCTGCATCTTTTTATATATATATACACACATATCTATATATGTATTTTCATCTATATATATGTACCACATATATATTTTAAATTCTTTTTCCTTTTTCTTTTATCTTTTTTCTTTTATTCTTCTTCCTTTATTTTTCTGCTATATTGGTTACATGGTACTGCTTAAGAAATTTCAGAATTAATCAAAAAATGTAATTCTCACCTTAGAAACTTCTGTTTGCTGTCACATTCCAGCCCTTCATTCACACCCAAAATATCCCGTTTGCAAACCTTGAAGATTTGAGGGAATGTAGCCCTTTTTAAGCTGCAGAAATGTCGACAAAAGAGCAGCTTCCAGCTGCCATGTACGCCACCATATGAACACCTCGCAGCTCTGTACTGTTCAGACAACAGAAATCTTGGTGTCGATGAAGGTGTAAAATGTCGAGAGAAGTCTGAACTCCCTTTCCAATATCAGTTGCTGCTTTGATAGAGAAGAGGGAAGACTCCTACAACCCCTCCATCCTCTTTAAATTTTCTTTCTTGTCTTCACCGAAACATCCAGCCTTCAGTTCCCTCTCTCACGTTTCACTTCTTTCTCTTCCTTTCTCGGCTCCAGCTCTCTCTTTCTTTTCTCTTTCTCGGTTCTACCCGAGCCTTTCCTTTCCTTTTCACTTTCTTTTCTTTCCTTTGGTCTTCAACCCCCCCTTCAATGGTATGATGGTCGAATGGCAGGGGAGGAAAACAACAGGAACGAACTGAAGGAGATGGGCTGAGAAAAGGTAGGGCAACAGTGGCAAACTTCTCTTTGACCGAAAGAAGAATGAAGTGGGGGCCGGCTGGAGATGAAAAAGAGCAAAACAAAGAGTGTTTTTCACTGTAGTAAAAGTGAAAGAGTAGGGTTGTCTAAAGGGATTGGAAATTTGATGGAAAGTTTCCATCAAGTCTAATGTATTTTATTGGTTATTTCCTTTTTATATTGTTAATATTATCATATGGTTTATTTATTTATTCATGTGTTTTCTTTATTTTTGTTAACATCTTGTGTATGTGTATATCATATTTTGTTTTATTTATTTTATTTTGTTTTCTTTTATTTTATGTTGACATTCTTTCATATCATATATATATATATATATATATACACCATACATATATATATATATATATCTATTCTCTTGTTTATTTTTATTTTTTATTTTTTTATTTTATTTTTTTCTAACTATTTTAAATATTCAAGCACACTACATTTCCTTTAGTATACTTGTGTACTTTGTTTTATTAAAACAAACCTGACTATGTATTTGGTAAAATATATGCATCTCATTAGTTCATATTTAAATTCTTGAACTTAGTTATGAGATTTTCCAAATGACATAAAAGTATAATTATTTGTTTCCTAATTCCACTAAATTGAGGTTTCATCCTCGTTACTTGGCATAAGATTATTACTTACAAAATATATCATAGTACTAAACTTACTCCATGTCTCTTATTTATTCACTAATAGGGTACAAAGTTTGTAGTTTTTACAAACCTATCAGGAAAAGGTGGAGGGTAAGTGCCTGTATTAAATGGAACTTTTTATCACTTACCTTTTTGTCGATATCTTTATGAAGTGGAGGAAGGTTGCTGACATGTCCTTCCTTATTTGCATTACACTTGTAAAATCTCTCTTTGTATTATCAAAATAGGTTTTGGGGTCCCTTTTATAAAGTTGTCGACATACCCTCTTTGTTCTATTGAATTTTCTGTTTCTTTGTAACTTGAGAGGTCATTGTCGACATCTACTATTAATGGTTCCTTTGAATAGATTTCCTTGCCACTTCTTAAGGTGATAGCATGAGCATTCTCTCTTGGATTGATTTTAGGTTGAGATGGCAATTTGTTAAGGTTTCTGGATTCAAGTTTTCTCAATGAAGTTGCCATTTGCCCAATTGATTCTCAAGAAGTGCAAATCTTTGTTTATTTTCTTGTTGAGTTTGTAAAGTAATAGAAATTAGGTTTTTCATCATATCTTCAAGAGATTGAGTGCTACTTTGGGCCTACGGTCTTTCTTGAGACTGTGGTCTAAGAGGTTGGAAATTGCTTAGCCTATTGTGTGGTGGGACATAAGGTACAAGTCTACTTCCATATTATAGACTTGGGTGATTCCTCTAACCAGGGTTGTAAGTGCTTGAGTAAGGATCATACTTACCTTGGGGAGGCCCAGGAAATCCTCCTATAGCATTAACTTGCTGTATTGAATCTTCTTGGAGAGTTAAACACATGTCAGTAGGGTGTCCCAAGTTAGAGCAAACTCCACAAGCCTTAGCTTGTTGCATGTTGCCTATAGCCAATTGATGCACAAAAGAGGTTAAATCAGCAATTTGTTTTTCCAATGAAGAAGTAATTGCGTTTTGTGCTTGCTTTGATGGTAGTGGTGGTGGATCACGCCTAAAACTGAATTGTTGAGAATTGGTAACCATGTTTGCTATCAAGTTTTAAGCTTCTTGAGGAGTCTTATCCAACAAAGCTCCTCTACTGACTTCATCTATCATGCTTCTATCATGGGGCAATAGTGTCACAGTTTGTAGTGTACAATATTTCACACATTTTCACACTTTAATGTTGGTTGGGCCATCTGCGATGCCTTTATTTACACACATGTACTTAACAGTAACAGTTTATAAAAATAAATTTACTTAATTTATAAAATAAGAGTATTTACATAACAGTAGTTTCTTTAATATTTACATCCCTTGTTTATAATTACAACACAATAGTACTGTATAAACTAGTCTGAACATATAAAAGAAAATAAATATACCTCCAAGATCCACGTTAAGCTACCTCAGGGTAACTAAGAGCATAGTCAAAATCCTCAGATTGGTATATCAATCGTCACTGTAGATAATCTGTGGAGGTGGGAAAATAAAGGGGTGAGGGAAACGTGCTCAGTAAGAGAATTGTATGCAAAACTGATATAATGAAATCTATATGCATAAAAGCATTTATTTTCTTGATAGTGTACTACAGTCGATAAGGAAGGATACTATAGTTAGTTAGGGATCCAGATGGAGTATAGGAGGTATTTTAGAATACCTGTCGTGTCCGGGAACCTAGAAACGACTATAGGGAGCAGTTGTTGATTTTGATATAAATTGCATTTAATAATTTTCAATATATAGTAAATCAAGTAAATGGCATATCAAAAACCATTAAATAAAATATTTAAGAAATAATTTCAATTTCACTTTAAAATATCGCATTCACAATTTAATGAAATTTAGTAAACAATACAATAGGCAATCTAGTACGATAAACAATTCAGTGGCAGTAATATTTTTGTAAACAGCATAGTATGCAGCTCAGTAAACAGTAAACACTTTGATAACAATATCGATTCAGTAAAACAATATAATAAACAATATCAGTAACAGACTATGCAACACCTAAATATCTTGCTATAATCTCCGTAGGGAACAGTAACAATAACAGTAACACATGAGACGTATGGCCATAGTCTATAGGTGTCCTCAATTTGCACTGATCAGGTGACAACTGGGACGGTGAAGATAGGATCAGTATCAACAGCATAGTAACAGTAACACGTGAGCATGGCACGAGGCCTAACAATCTCAAAACAATTTATAAGGAATTTATTAAATATCAATAAAATCTTTAGTTAGTCCATAAAGGTATTTAAATAACACAGTGAACAGTACAGTGAAAATAATTTATAAAATATTCATAACACAATGATAATTTTTATAAACCTTTTATTGCACTGTAAAACACTTATAGAAATATGTTGGTAGCTTCACTTTAATTAAATTCGATAACATAAATATTTAAATATTCTTTTTCATTAAATCACCATTTTATGAAAAATATTAATTAAAGTGCCAAAGACTGTGAAATTTATTTAAATCATGCACTTAAAATATTTCATGCTATTTTTATAAAATTTTTGAGAAATTTAAGCAGCATAATGGCTGCAACTTACCTAACCTTCCTACACGTAAAACATAGTTTCAATCCAGCCCAAAACCACAATTTTGCACAATTCCAAAGCAATTGAGTACCAAAATATTCCCATAAAATTATTCTTATTAAAACCATGCATTCATAATATCTCTACAGCCTACACACTCATCCATTACCTGTCTAGCATTATCGATCTTTTCGATAGCACCACACGTGATTCACTTCTCTCAGGCTCCAAAACATTTCACCAATAATATTTATTAACCTTAATTTAATTTTAAAACTATTTTATTTTAATAATTGCAGCCACATTATACACTGGAAATATTAAACCAGTATAAATTCTACCGGTGCTAAAACATAACTTCTCCTTTTTAAGTCTGATTTTAAATCCAATTGCACCGGTGGACTCCTCATAATTTCTACAATATTATGACATCCTAAACTCATCAAATGCAGCTACATTTATACCTCCCCTTTCTATGGCCGAATATGGATTACAGAAGAATTCTTGGTTTTTCATCATTTTGTCACTTATTGCATGTTTAGCCATGTTTATTCTATCATTTAACACCATTTTCATGCATGAAACAACATGGTTTCATAAAATTCCATTCATGGCTGAAACCCTTAGGAGTGCTTGAGCAAAATTTAGTTTAAACTAATTCAATCTAACACTAGATTCATGCCTAACACACTTAGTTTAGCTAGTTTTTACCATTAGAATTAAATGAAACATTTAGCATAGTGAGAGTTTAACTTTGGCTGAATTCTTCAAGCTCAATTTTCTCTTGATATAGTCATTTATTCAAGGAGATATTGTTATGGGTGAAGAGAGGAAGATGAGTAGAGTAATTTTGTAGAAAGAAATTTGTTGAGAAGATGTGATTTTAATGGTGATTTATCAAGCTTTCTTTCTTTTCTTTATTTTCTTTTACTGGTGGCGTGGGGTGAGGTAAGGAAGACAATGAATAGTGGTCGGCTGATGTTGGGGGAGAAATTTAGAAATTTCTAAATGGTGGCAAAATTACAAAAATGCCTTTAGTTATGAAATTTTTGGATAAAAATGCCCTTAAGCTTCTGTAATTTTTCTAACTATGTAATTACACTCTAAAATTCATATTTCATCATCAAAAATTCTTATTGGATGTAATTTGATGAATCATGGTGATTTCATTGGGGTTCGATCTACTGAAAAGGTGAAAATACGATATTACCCTTATCGGGTAAATCGCGTAAATTTTTTATTTAACCACCAATTTGATCTATCTATTGACATAGCCTAGGACTTATTTTTATGTAGAATATCATGCTAGATTTACTTGGTCCAAATTCATTTTAAATTAAGTACAATTTTACGAAAATGCCACTGGGCTATGTCCTTAATCATCATTTTCTAGATTGTTGACACGCATAACAAAAATAATATAAATAAAGTATTTTAGTCTCGAAATTCTTACCTTAGGCTTATCATACCCTCCAGACACTGTTTGATCAGTCTCACGTCCATTTAAGCACTGTAGGGCCAGTGGGGCCCACGTCACTGTCTCACTTATAACTTGTAAAATCCATAGGAATTGAATAGTGATCCAATGTCTAACATCATGTACAGTAATAGTATATGTGGCTCTCACATCCTCCCCACTTTAGGAAATTTGATCTTTCGAATTTCATCTGGACCGGTCACTTCAATAGCTCTGGGTACTTCTCTCTCCTTATGCTTTCTAATTCCCACATTGCTTCCTCTTCAGAGTGGTCTACCAAAGCACTTTCACTAACGGAATTATCTTAGATCGCAATACTTTATCCTTCCGATCCAGAATTCGGATAGGTCTCTCAACGTAACTCATATCTTCCCTAATCTCCAGTGGTTCGTACTAAATTACGTGAGATGGATCGGGATGATACTTTCTGAGCATCGAGACATGGAATACGTTATGCACTCCGAATAACTCTGGTGGTAGTGCCAATCGACATGCCACGTCTCCCATGTGATCTAAGATCTCAATGGGTCCGATGTATCGAGGACTCAACTTCCCTTTCTTACCGAATCTCACTATGCCCTTTGATGGCGAGACTTTAAGGAAAACCGAATCACCAACTGAGAATTCTAGTGGTTAGCACCTTATGTCTGCATAGCTCTTCTATTGACTCTGAGTTGTCCTCAATCTCTCACAAATAAGCTGCACACCCCGGGAAGCTTGCTCTACCAAATCAAGAGCTAACAATTTCCAAGCTCCCACTTCTTCCCATGCAATCGGAGACCTACACCTTCTACCATATAAAGCCTCATATGGTGCCATGCTGTTACTAGACTGATAGCTATTATTATACGTGAATTCTGCTAGTGGCAAGTGGTCATCCCAGGAGCCCTTAAAATCCATAGCACATGTTCTTAACGTATCCTCGAGCGTCTGAATCACTCGCTCGGATTGTCCATCAATCTGCGGATGAAAAGCGATGTTGAAATTCAATCGGGACCTCGTAGCCTCCTAAAATCTTTCTTAAAAATGAGATGTAAATCGAGAATCCCTATCAGAAGTGATGCTCACTGCAGCACCATGCAATCTCACTATCTCCTGTACATATAGATCGGCTAGGGCACTGAGAGAATAAGTAGATCTGATGGAAGAAAGTGGGCGGACTTCGTCAACCTGTCCACAATCACCCATATATCATCATCATTCCTTCAGGTCCTTGGTAAACCCATAATGAAGTCCATTGTGATATGCTCCCATTTCCACATTGGAATCGGTAGAGGCTGCAATAACCCTGTAGGTTTCTAGTGCTCAATCTTTATTTGCTGGCATGTGAGACATCTAGCAACAAACTCCGTGATGCCTCGTTTCATCTGAGGCCACCAATACACTCTCCGTAAGTTCTAGTACATCTTAGTACTACATAGGTGCAGAATGTACTTGGAGGTGTAGGCCTCTGTCAAAATCAAATCCTTAAGCTGTTGATTGTCGGGAACACAAATCCTACCTCTAAACCTTAGAATACCATCGGTGCCAATCCCCAAATCTGACTGTACACCCATTTGCACTTGACTGGCAACCTCTAAACAGTAAGCATCCATCCTCTGAGCATCCCTGATCTTGTCCATCAAATTCGGCTCAATTTTGAAACTAGCCGTGAACCTATATCTCTCAAAGGAAAATACATTTAGGCTAAGGCTCGAGAATCGTTCCAACAACTCATGCTCCTTAACCAACATGTATGAGACCATACCTATATGCTTTCGACTCAAAGCTCAAAGCATCAGCCACCACATTAGCTTTCCCAGGTGGTATAGGATCTCATAGTCATAATCCTTTAACAACTACATTCATCTCTGCTATCTCATATTTAATTCCCGTTGCGAGAACAGATATTTTAGACTTTTATGATCTGTATATATTTGGAATTTCCTCCATAGAGATAGTGCCACCATATCTTTAATGCAAACACCATGGCAGCTAATTTCAGATTTTGTGTCAGATAGTTCTTCTCATGCTCCTTTAACTTTCTAGACCCATAGGTAATCACTCTGTCATTTTGCATAAGAACACACCCTAAACCTATTGTGGAAGCATCTATATACACCGATAACCCCTCTGATTTGCTAGAAAGGGCAAGTACGAGGGCAGTAGTTAGTCTCTGTTTCAACTCCTAAAAGCTGTGCTCACATGCATCTATCCACTCGAACTTAACATCTTTACATGTGAGTTGCGTCAGTGGAGCAGCTAGCCTGAAGAACCCCTCGACAAATCGACCATAGTATCCAGCTAGACCTAAAAATCTTGATCATTGTTTTAAGCCTCTCCCACTATACAATGGCCTATATCTTGGATAGATCAACAAACACCCCGTCCTTAGATACACATGTCCCAAAAAAAGTAATGTGATCTAGCCATAATTTACACTTATTGAACGTAGCATATAACTTCTAGTCCTTGAGAATCTGCAAAAATATGTAAAGGTGTCGTTTGTGCTCCTTGGAGACTTAGAATACACCAGGATATTGTCAATGAACACAATCACGAACTTATCCAAGTATGGCTTAAACACCTCATTCATCAAGCCCATAAATGCTGAAGGGGCATTCGTCAGTCCGAAAGGCATCACCAAAAACTCATAATGCCCGTATTGAGTCCGAAATGTTGTCTTAAAAACATATGACTCCCGAATCTTAAGTTGATGATAGCTTGATTGGAGATCTGTCTTAGAGAACACCTGAGCACCCCTGAGCTGATCAAATAAATCATCAATTGTGGGCAAGCGATACTTGTTCTGGATGGAAACCCTATTAAGCATCCAATAATCTATACACAGCCGTAGGCTACCATCTTTTTTCTAGACGAATTGTAACGATCCAAATATACAGTAATATCACAAATTTACACAATCACATTCATGGTTGCGTTGTCTGCGATGCCTTTATTTCCACAAATACACTTATCCGCAATAGTTTATAAAAAATAAATTTATTTAATTTACCAAACACGAATATTCACATAACTATCATTAATTTAATATTTACATCCCCTGTCTACCATTACAATATAGTAGTACTATACAAACACTTTGAACATATAAAGAAAATAAGTATACCTCTAGGATCCACAAAATGTTGTCTCGGGATAACTAATATGCAGCTGATATCCTCGGATGATATATCACGCTATCATTGGAAATAATTTGTGGAGGTGAGCAAAACATGCTTAATAAAGGAATCGTATGCAGAAACTGATATTATGAAATTCTATATGCACAAAATGTTTATTTCTCCTAACAGCACACTAGGCACAATAAGCGAAGGATACTATAGTTGGCTAGGGATCCGGATGCAATATGGGAGGTATTTTGGAATACCTGTCGTGTCTCGGAACCTAGAAACGACTATAGGGAGTAGGTATTTATAATGAAATAGATTATTTGTAATAATATTTCATAAATGAATTTCAAATAAATACTTATTTAAATGATTCATAAAATTAAAGTATTTATATAATCTTAAACTCATATTTAATCACAAATAAAATATTTAACTAAGAAATCTCAAAATCACATTTAGACACATTTCACATATATCGATAAAATTGCTTAAACAGTATTATACACAGTCTAATACAGTAAACAGTTCAGAATTAATCACACATTTCACAGAAATCACATCAATAAACACTTATGATTCAGTAACACAATTCAATAAAATGGTTTAGTGTCACAGTAAAATGGTGGAGACCAGGCATCACCCAAGATATATTATGCTATAATCCCCGTAGGGTAAAATGATAATCACATGAGACATATGGCCATAGTTTATAAATGTCCTCAGTCATACACTGATCAGGTGTCAATTGGGACGCTGAAGATAGGATCAGTATCATCAAGTTAACACATATAACACACATTAACATATGAGCATGATACAGGGCCTATCAGTCTCAAAACGATATAAAAACGATATTAGGGTCTTTATGGATTTTATTAAAATAAATTAAATTTCTATATTGATCCATAAAGGAATACAATTTCACATAATACATGATTTCATAAAACAGTCTATAAAATATTCACATTTCAATAACAATTTTCATAAACACTCTATTTCACTGTGAAACACATTTAAGAACACATCGGTAACTTTATTTCGATAAAATTCTTTTTCATGAATATTTAAATATTGTTTTTCGATAAATTCACATTTTATAAAAAATATTAAATAATTAATTTTCGAGGCTAGAAATCAAACAATTATGCATTTAAAATATTTCATGACATTTTTAGATTATTTTCTAAGAAAATTCAGTTACATAACGACTGCTATTTGCATAGTCTCCTGCACGTAAACATAATTCACAAGACAGCCAAAACCCACAATTTGCACAGTTTCCAAGGCAATTGAATATCAATATACTCTTACAAAATTATTTTTGTTGGAAACATGCATTCACAATATCCCTACGGCCTACACACTTATCGTTTAACTTCTAGCGTTATCAAGCTTCTCACTAGCACCAAATGTAAACTATTTCTCCTAGGCTGCAAAGCAATTTACCAAAAATATTAGCTTACTTAACATTTATTTTTAAGCTACTTTTCTTGCTTAATTGCATCCACATTGTACACTGCAAACATTAATTCAGTATAATTTTTATCGATAATAAAACTTAACTTCTCTTTTTTAAGTTGATTTTCAATCTGATTACACTAATGGACTCCTCATAATTTCTACAATCTAATGGCACCTTGAACTCATCTAAAACAGTCATCAAAATACCTCCCCTTAGACTGACCGAATATACATGGTGGCATAACTCATGGAATTTCAACAATCTAGCTTAAGTTTTATGCCTAACCATGCTCATTACATCATTTAGCACCATTCTCATGCAAGAAACAACATGGTTTCATGAAGCTCCTAGCTTGGCCGAAACCCTCTCTCACGGTGTAAATTTATTTAGCTCAAATTAATTCAATCCAATGCCAAAAACATGCTTAGCACAGTTGAATTACTCATTCTCCACCATTGAAATCAAATGAAACTAAATGCATGAAGAGAGCTTACCTTTGACCGAAACGTCCCATCCTCTTTTCTCCTTGTTTTGTCACTTATTCAATGTAATTTTGGTATAGGTAGATAAAGCTTGATGAGTAGAGTAATTTTGATTAAGAAAGTTAAATGATATAAGCTAGTTTTAATATAGTTTGGAAGTTTTTCTTTTTCTTTTCTCTTTTTCTTTTCTATAGTGGCGTGAGGATGGAGGTTGGGGATGATGAATAGTGGCTGGCAATAGCAAAGAAGAAATATGAAGAGAATTCTAGAAGGGGGCAAAATGATTAAAATGCCCTTAGTTATGAAATTTTTGGACAATTTTGCCATTAAGCTTCCGTAATTTTTATAACTATGTAATTGCATTTCAAAAATGCAGATTTCATCACCAAAAATTCTTATTAAATGTATTTTGATGAATCATGGTGGTGTCATTAAGGCACGGTTCTCAAAAAATGTGAAATTATGAAATTACCCCTATCGGGTCAATCACGTAAATTTCTGATTAACCACCAATTCGATAAATCTATTGACATAGCCTAGGAATTATTTTCATGTAGAATATCATGATATTTTTACTTGGTCCAAATTCTTTTTAGTTTGGACGCAATTTATGAAAATGCCACTGGGCTATGTCCTTAATCATCATTTTCTAATTTGTTGCCACGGTTCCCAAAAATAATGTAAATAAGGAATTTTGATCTCAAAATTTTCTAATTATGATTATTAAACCTTCCGTACACTGTTTTCGTCAATCTTATATACATCTGGGCACTATAGATCAAGTGGAGCCCACATCACTATTTTACTTATAATTTACAAAATACATAGAATTTATTTAATAATTATTTATCTAATACATGTACAGTATAGTATAAATAGTTCTCACATTTCCTCCCCACCAATAGGAAATTTGGTCCTCCAAATTTCATCCGTAACAATCATTGGAATAACTCTGGATACTTCTCCCGCATCAAACTCTCCAATTCCCATATGGCTTCCTCTTCGGAGTGGTATTACCAGAGCACTTTCACTAATAGAATCATATTAGATCGCAATACCTTATCTTTTCGATCAAAAATCCGAATGGGTCTTTCCACATAACTCATATCTTCCCTGATCTCTAGCTGCTCGTACTGAATTACGTGGGATGGATCTGGATGGTACTTCCTCAACATCGAGACATGGAACCCATTATGCACCCCTGATAACTCTGGGGATAGTGCTAGTCGATACGCCATGTCTCCCACACGATCAAAGATCTTGAATGGTCCGATGTATCAAGGACTAAACTTTCCCTTCTTACCGAATCTCATAATGCCCTTAGATGGGAAAACTTTCAAAAATACAAAATCACCTACCAAGAACTCAAGTGGTCTGCGTCGAGTGTCTGCATAACTCTTCTGTTGACTTTGAGCTGTCTTTAACCTTTCACAAATCAACTGCACATCTTTTGAAGCCTGCTCTACCAGATTAGGAGCTAATAACTTTCAGTCTCCCACTTCTTCCCATGCTATTGGTGATCTACATCTTCTACCATATAAAGCCTCGTACGGTGTCATGCCGATGCTAGCCTGATAGCTATTATTATAGGCAAATTCTACTAATGGCAAGTGATCATCCCAAAAGCCCTTAAAATCCAATGCACATGCCCTTAACATATCTTCGAGAGTTTTAATTACTCGTTCGGACAGACCGTCAGTTTGCGGATGAAAGGTTGTGCTAAAATTTAGTCGAAACCCCATAGCCTCCTGATATCTCTCCCAAAAATGAGATGTGAATCAGGAATCCCTATCCAAACTGATACTCATTGAAACACCATGTAGCATCACAATTTCCTGAACATACAAATCGGCCAAGGCAATGAGGAATCTGTAGATTTGATAGGAAGAAAGTAGGCAGAGTTCTTTAACATGTCCACTATCACCCATATAGCATCATGATTTTATCGGGTCTTCAGTAAGCCCATAATAAAGTCCATAGTAATGTGTTTCCATTTCCACATCAGGATCGATAAAGGCCTCAATATTTCGATCTTAACTAACTGGCACGTAAGACATCTAGAAATGAACTCTGCAATGTCTCGCTTCATCTTAGGCCACCAATACACTCTCCATAGGTATTGGTACATCTTAGTGCTGCTTAGATGCAGAGTGTACCTAGAGGTGTAAGCTTCTGTCAAAATCAAATCTCTGAGCTGCCTATCATTGGGGATACATACTTTGCCTCTGAACCTCAGTATGCCATCAGTGCCAATCCCAAAATCTAACTGTTCACCCATATGCACTGACTGGTAACTTTTACACAATAACTATCGATCCTCTGAGCATCCCTGATCATATTTATCAAATTCGGCTCAATCATGAAGTTGGTCGTGAAACCATATCTCTCAGCGGATATCACATTCAAACTGAGGCTCGAGAATTGTTCCAATAACTCATGCTTCCTAACCATTATGTAAGACACCATGCCTATGTGCTTCCGATTCAGAGCATTTGCCACCATATTAGCTTTCCCTGGGTGGTACAAGATCTCGCAATCGTAGTCCTTTAATAGCTCTATCCATCTTCGATGTCTCATATATAATTCTCGCTGCGAGAATAAGTATTTTAAACTCTGATGATCTATGCATATTTGGAATTTCTCCCCAAAGAGATAATGTCGCCATATCTTTAGTGCAAACACCACGGCAGCTAATTCCAAATTTTAAGTCGGATAGTTCTTCTCATGCTCTTTAAGCTGTCTAGAGTTGTAAGCTATCACCCAACCCTTTTGTATCAAAACACACCCTAAACCCAAAGCAGAAGCATCTGTATACACTGAAAATCCACCAAATCTACTAGGAAAGGCAAGCATAGAAGCTATAATAAGTCTCCGCTTCAACTCTTGGAAGCTGCGCTCACACGCATCAGACCACTCGAACTTAACATTCTTACGTGTGAGTCCCATTAGTGGAGTAGCTAATCTGAAAAATCCTTCGACGAACCGATGATAATATCGAGCTAGAACCAAAAAGCTTTATATCTTCGTCACTGTCTTAGGCCTCTCCCACTGTACAATGGCCTCAATCTTGGACAAATCAACTGACACCCTGTCCTAAGAAAGTGATATGATCTAGCCAGAATTCGCACTTACTGAACTTAGCAAAAAGTTTCTAGTCCCTAAGGGTCTGTAGAACTATATACAGGTGCCGCTCGTGCTCCTCTGGAGACTTAGAATATACCAGGATGTCATTAATGAATACGATGACAAACTTATCTAGATAGGGCTCAAATACCTCGTTCATCAAGCCCATGAATGCTACAGGGGCATCACCAGGAATTCATAATGTCCATATCAAGTTTGAAATGTTGTCTTATGGACATCCGACTCCCGAATCTTAAGTTGATGATAGCCTGAGAGATTGATCTTCAAAAACACCTGTGCACCCCAGAGCTGGTCAAATAAATCATCAATCCTAGTCAGGGGATACTTGTTCTTGATAGTCACCCTATTCAGTATCCGATAATCAATGTACAACTGTAAGCTCCCATCTTTCTTCCGAACAACTAATATCGGAGCACTCCACGGTGACATACTAGGACAGATGAATCCCTTATCTAGTAGCTGCTAGAGCTGCTTCTTAAGCTCTTTAACTCTATCAATGCCATCCAATAAGGGGGCTTAGAGATGGGCTCTATGCCATGTACCAAGTCAATAATAAACTCGATTTCCCAATTCAGTGACAACCATGGCAAATCCTCCGAAAATACGTTTGAAAAGTCCCTGACCACAAGAATCTCATGTAACTCGAGACATTTCCTTTCTACGTCCTCCACATAAGCAATAAAACCTTTAACACATTCACACAACACTTAAACAATTAAGTAAACACATATTTCACTTTTATTATTTATTGAAAAGTTTTACAGTGTAACGTTCATGTTAAGAGAAGGTAATAAATTTAGTATAGCAGTCTAAACTAACAAAATTTACAGCTAACCAATCCATTCTTAGGATTATATCGAAGTCATACATATTTAACAAAATTAGGTTAACTGTCATTTCCTTCTCTCCTACTTTCACTTTACAGTTTCTATACACAATATCTGTAATTTGAGATTCTCTAAACGGAGTATTAATCTGTAAGGTGTATCCTAGAAGCTCCGGCTCTACTGAGATTCCGTTAGCATATGCAGGAGACACAAATGAATAAGTAGAACTAAGATCGAATAATGCAAGTATAAAAATATCGAAAATGTAAATTTTACCTTTAATCACATTTGTAGATGTATTAGCAGTCTCCTGATCTAGCGCATACACTTGTCCCTAAGTCACAGGCTTCTTATGTAAGGCCCTAGTCCACACAGCAGGGTCACCATACAACGTGAGGTTGGCGGTCGCCCAACACTCACTCAACGTATTGTCCGCAACGGCCGATCGCCACCCTCACGGCTTTATTACCCACTGGGATGCGTCATTCCACGTTCGAACCCAAGACCTCCTCAAGTATCTGGGTTCTACAACACTCATACCACTCAGACAAGTTGTCCAAATGGTATGAGTGTTATAGAACCCAGATACTTGAGGAGGTCCAAGGTTCAAATGTGGAATAACGTGTCCCAGTAGGGAATAAAGCCGTGAGGGTGGCGATCGCCCGAAGCGGACAATACGTTGAGTAAGTGTTGGACGACCACCAACCTCACGTTGTAAGGTGACCCTGCTGTGTGGATTGGGGCCTTACAATAAAAACATGCATTTTTTATTTTAAGGCCCCAGTCCACACAGCAGGGTCACCTTACAATCATGAGATGGGCGTTCGCCTAACACTCACTCAAAGTATTGTCCTCTTCGGGCGTTCGCCCCCTTCGCGGCTTTATTCCCTACTGGGACGTGTCATTCCACGTTCGAACCCAAGACCTCCTCAAGTATCTGGGTTCTACATCACTCATATCATTTGGACATTCAAATGGTATGAGTGATGTAGAACCCAAATACTTGAGGAGGTCTTGGGTTCGAACGTGGAATGATGCATCCCAGTAGGGAATAAAGCCACGAGGGGGCGATCGCCCGAAGAGGACAATACTTTGAGTGAGTGTTGGGTGATCGCCCATCTCACGATTGTAAGGTGACCCTGCTGTGCGGACTGGGGCCTTACATCTTACCTTTCTTTGTAGCGGTCGCCCGTCTTTTTTGTGAAGGTGTAGCTCTCTTCGACTCTGTCAAAGCTACTGGTGTTGGTGCTGATGGAATAAGGGCTAAAGTGGAAGATGCAGCTGACTCTCTGAGTGTTAGGCAATCTATGACCAAATGCCCCATCTGACCACACTTAAAACAGGCCCATGTCAACATGTAGTAGGGCCGAGTACCGTGTATCTTCCCACAATATACATATCTAGCACTGGTACCCCTTTAAGTATTGGTAGGGCTAGTAATAAGGGCTGTGACAGCTGGTCTCTCAAAACGCCCCTCTGTGATCTGAATGCTCGAGGGCCTAGCCTTCTTAGGCTACTCCCTCCTTGCTTTGTCATCTGGACCTCTCTTCACCTTGCCTTTACCTTTAGCCTTAGTCTTAGATGTTGGCTCTGAGTGGAACTGCTCATAGTTCGCTCGCATAACTAAGCATATCTCACAGCCTCATCATAAGTCTTAATGGTCTTAACCCAGCCATGAATCTATCTATCTTATGCCGCTCATCAACTTTAGTCAATGGATCAAACCTAGTAAGAGTAGTAAATCTCTACTCGTACTAATCCACTGTCATGCTCCCCTAACCAGCTCTAAAAACTCCTTCTGCAATTTCTTCTGAGCTGTATCAGGGATGTACTGGAGCTGAAAAGCATCTATAAATATCTCTCGGGTAATCACCAGATGCTGGGCTAACAGAATAATATGAGTAAACTTCCACCAGTGCTCCGCATTGTCTACCAGTTGGAACACTGCCAACCTAACTCTCTCTGTCTCCGAACATCTCATATATCTGAATAATTTCTCCATAGCCGTCATCCACTGCTATGCCACTAGGGGATGTTTATCTCCCTTAAATTTCAATGGGTTTAACTTCATGAACTGCAACACCAAAGCAACATCACAATATGACTCTAAATCTTGGGTCAACTATACTGGTGGCTGTGATATTGCCTATGCCTGCAGTGCTGGCTGAAGGGCAGGTTGTGGCTCGGGAGCTAACTGCGGTGAAGGTGTTGCTACTACAGGAGCTGCTTGCTCTCTTTCTGTCAGATCTGTAGCTCTGTTAGTGTGATACATGGCTACAAAGTCAGCCAACATCTTCTCCATATGTGACATCTGAGTGTTTGGACTTTCTAGTTGCAGTGGGTAAGCAGGTCCTTGGGTGGGCTCAGGTGCTGGCTCGGGAGTAGGAGGCTCCGGAGTCGACTCTACCCTTCTTCGGCCACGACCCCTAAGCACACATGTTACTCGTCGCCTACTCATATCTTTACAGCGCAGACAGTTCAATCGATTTTGATTAGTCATTTATTTATATATCTAAACTATACAATACTATAGGGGATGTTAACCATTTCACTATTCAAATAAAGACATCGACAGATATCATACCAATCTTGCTCTGATACCAATAAAACTGTAACAATCCATATATACAGTAATTTCACAAATTTACATAATCACATTGATGGTTAGGCTGTCAGCGATGCCTTTATTTCCACAAATACACTTATCTGTAATAGTTTGTAAAAATAAATTTATTTAATTTACCAAACATGAATATTCACATAATTATCATTAATTTAATATTTTCATCCCCTGTCTACCATTACAATATAGCAGTCTAAACATATAAATAAAATAAATATACTTCCAGGATCCACAAAATGCTGCCTCGGGGTAACTAATATGCAATCGATATCCTTGGATGGTATATCACGGTATTACTAGAAATAATCTGTGGAGGTGGAAAAATAAGGGGTGAGTAAAACATGCTCAGTAAATGAATCGTATGCAAAAACTAATATTATGAAATTTTATATGCACAAAACATTTATTTTTCCTAACAGCACACTAGGCACAAAAAGGGAAAGATACTATAGTCGACTAAGGATTCGGATGGAATATGGGAGGTATTTTGAAATACCTGTCGTGTCTCGGAACCTAGAAGCTTTTATAGGGAGTAGGTATTTATAATGAAATAGATTATTTGTAATAATATTTCATAAATGAATTTCAAAAAAATACTTATTTAAATGATTCATAAAATTAAAGTATTTATATAATAATCTTAAACTCATATATAATCACAAATAAAATATTGATTTAAGAAATCTCAAAATCACATTTAGACACAATCACATATATCGATAAAAGTTTCATAAACAGTATTATACACAGTCTAATACAATAAACCGTTTAGAATTAATCACACATTTCACAGAAATCACATAAATAAACACTTATGATTCAGCAACACAATTCAGTAAAACGGTTTAGTGTCATAGTAAAATGGTGGAGACCAGGCATCACCCAAAATATATCATGCTATAATCCCCGTAGGGTAAAATGATAATCACATGAAACATATTACAATAGTTTATAAATGTCCTCAGTCATACACTGCTCAAGTGTCATTTAGGACGCTGAAGATAGGATCAGTATCAACAACTTGACACATATAACACACATTAACACATGAGCATGATACGTGGCCTATCAATCTCAAAATGGTATAAAAACGATATTAAGGTCTTTATGGATTTTATTAAAATAAATTAAATTTCTATATTGAACCATAAAGGAATATAATTTCACATAATACACGATTTCATAAAACAGTCTGTAAAATATTCACATTTCAATAATAATTTTCACAAACACTTTATTTCACTGTGAAACTCATTTAAGAACACATTGGTAACTTTATTTCGATAAAATTCTTTTTTATGAATATTTAACTATTGTTTTTCGATAAATTTACATTTTATGAAAAATATTAAATAATTAATTTCCAAGGCTAGAAATCACACAATTATACATTTAAAATATTTCATGATATTTTTAGATTATTTTCTAAGAAAATTCAGCAGCATAAGGACTGCTATTTACCTAGTCTTCTTGCACGTAAACATAGTTCACAAGACAGCCAAAAACCACAATTTGCACAGTTTCCAAGGCAATTAAATATCAAAATACTCTTATAAAACTATTCTTGTTGGAAATATGCATTCATAATATCCTACGGCTTACAAACTCATCCCTTACCTTTTTAGCATTATCGAGCTTCTCGCTAGCACCACACATAAACTATTTCTCCTGGGCTGCCAAGCAACTTACCAAAAATATTAGCTTAGTTAACATTTATTTTTAAACTACTTTCACGCTTAATTGCAGCCACATTGTACACTGTAAATATTAATTCAGTATAATTTTTACTAGTAGTAAAACCTAACTTCTCCGTTTTAAGTCCGATTTTAAATCCAATTACATCGATGGACTCCTCATAATTTCTACAGTCTAATGGCACCTTAAACTCATCAAATGCAGCCATGAAAATAACTCCCCTTAAGCTGACCGAATATACATGGTGGCATAACTAATGGAATTTCAACAATCTAGCTTAAGTTTCATGCCTAACCATGCTTTTTACATCATTTAGCACCATTCTCATGTAAGAAACAACATGGTTTCATGAAGCTCCTAGCTTGGCCGAAACCCTCTCTCATGGTGTAAATTTATTTAGCTCAAATTAATTCAATCCGAGGCCAAAAACATGCTTAGCACATTTGAATTACTCATTCTCCACCATTGAAATCAAATGAAACTAAATGCATGAAGAGAGCTTACCTTTGACCAAAACTTCCCTTCCGCTTTTCTCCTTGTTTTGTCACTTATTCAATGTAATTTTGGTATTGGTAGATAGAGGTTGATGAGTAGAGTAATTTCGATAAAGAAAGTTAAATGAGATAAGCTAGTTTTAAAATAGTTTGGAAGCTTTTCTTTTTCTTTTCTCTTTTTCTTTTCTATAGTGGCATGAGGATGGAGGTTGGGGATGATGAATAGTGGCTGGCAATAGCGAGGATGAAATATGAAGAGAATTCTAGAATGGGGCAAAATGACCAAAATGCCCTTATTTATGAATTTTTTGGATAATTTTGCCTTTAAGCTTCCGTAATTTTTATAACTATGTAATTGTACTCCAAAAATTCAGATTTCATCACCAAAAATTCTTATTGAATGTATTTTGATGGATCATGGTGGTTTCATTGACGCTTGGTTCACCAAAAATGTGAAATTATGAAATTACCTCTATCGGGTCAATCGCGTAAATTTCTGATTTAACCTTCGATTCGATAAATTTATTGACATAGCCTAAGACTTATTTTCATGTAGAATATCATGATATTTTTACTTGGTCCAAATTTTTTTCAGTTTGGACGCAATTTACGAAAATGCCACTAGACTATGTCCTTAATCGTCATTTTCTAATTTGTTGCCACACTTCCCAAAAATAATGTAAATAAGGGATTTTGATCTCAAAATTTCCACATTATGTTTATTAAACCTTTTGTACATTGTCTTCCTCAGTCTTATATGCATTTAGACACATAGATCAAGTGGGGCATACATCACTATTTTACTTATAATTTACAAAATACATAGAATTTATTTAATAATTATTTATCTAATACATGTACAGTATAGTATAAACGGTTCTCACGCAAATAATATTGGTGCACCCCATGGAGACACACTAGGACGGGTAAACCCCTTATCTAATAACTCTTGGAGCTATTTCTTAAGCTCCTCTAACTTCGTCAATGCCATCCGATATGGGGGCTTAGAAATGGGCTCCACACTAGGTACCAAGTCGATGGTGAGCTCGATCTCCCAATGGTGGTAACCTTGGTAATTCCTTTAGAAATACATCCAAAAAATCCTTGACCACATGATTCTCATGCAACTTGGGATGTTTCTTCTCTATGTTCACCACATAAGCGATAAAACCTTCATCACATTCACGCAACACTTAAGCAATTTAGTAAACATGTCACTTTTATTATTTGTCTAACAGTTTTACAATGTAACGTTCGGGCTTTAAGAAGGTAATAAACTTAGTATAACAATCTAAGCTAACAGAATTTGCAGCTAACCAATCCGTCCCTAAGATTACATCAAAATCATACATATTTAACAAAATTAGGTTAGTTGTCGCTTCCTTCTCTCCTACTGTCACTTTACAATTTCTATATATCACATCAGTAATTTGAGATTCTCTGAACGGGGTATTTATTTGTAAAGTATACCCTAGAGGCTCCAGCTCTATTGGGATTCTATTAGTACAAGCAGGAGATACAAATGAATGAGTAGAACCAAGTCAAACAATGCAAGTACGGAGATATCAAAAATATAAATTTTACCTTTAATCACATCAGTGGAAGCATCAGTAGTCTCCTGATTTAATGCATACACCACTCCCTGAGTTACAGCCTTCTTACCCTTTTCTGCTACAATGGTCTGTCTCAGCTGTGAAGGTGTAGCCTTCTCCAATTCGCTCGGAGCTGCTGGTGCCAATGCAAGTGGAACTGGGGCTAGAACAGTAGAAGTAGTTGACTCATGAAGCAATGGGCAATCTCTCACTAAATGCCCCATCTATTCACATCTAAAACAAGCCCTTGTCAACATGTAGCAAGGCTGTGTACCGTGCGACCTTTCACAATGCACGTATCTGGTCGCGGTAGTCCTTTATGTCAAGGTAGCCAGTGGTACGGGCTGTGACAACTGGTCTAGCAAATTGTCCCTCAGTAATCTGTATGTTCGAAGATTTAGCCTTATTAGGCTTCTCTCTACCTGATCTCTCCTCTGGACCTCTTTATCTTTACCCTTCACCTTTCCCTTAGATCCTGTATCAGAATGAAACTGCTCGTAGTCTCACTCGCATAACTGTGCACGCCTCACTACCTCATCGTAGGTACGAATATCGAGTGGGACTAGCTTAGTCTGGATAGAAGGTATTAACCTAGCCATAAATCTGTCAATCTTATGTCGCTCATCTATCCTCGTCTGCTAATCAAATTTGCTGAGGGTGGTGAATCTTGATTCATATTAAACCACCGTCATGCTCCCCTGTACCAACTCTAAAAACTCCTGCTGCACAACTTCTTCTAAGCTGTATTAGGGATATACTGGCGACGGAAGGCATCAATAATATATCCCAAGTCACCACCTGATGCTGGGATAACAAGATAATCTGTGTAGATTTCTACCGGTGCTCTGCATCATCCGTCAACTGGAACACTGCCAACCCAACCTTTTCCGTCTCAGAACACCTCATGTACTAGAATAGCTTCTCTGAAGCGTTAACCCACTGCTCTGCCACTAGCGAATCCTTATCTCCCTTAAATTTCAGTGGATCTAACTTCTTGAAATGCCGCACTAAGTTAACATCACAATACGACTCTACGTCTCGAGGCAACTGTATTAGTGGCGGTAGTGGTACTGCTTGTGGCTAAGGTGCCGGCTGTGGCTCAAAAGCTAGTTGAGGTGGGGGTGGTGCTACTACAGGAGCTGCAGGAACTGCTCTCTCTCTTTCTGCCTGATCCATAACTCTATCAGCGTGATACATGGCGATAAAATCTGCCAACATCCTCTTCATCCGAGACATCCGAGTATTAGGGCTCTCTAGCTGCGGAGGGTAAGCATGTCTTAGGAGGGCTCTGGCACTGGTTCTGAAGTATGAGGCTCCGGAGTCGGCTCCACCCTGCTTCTACCTCGACCCTTATTAGATCTCGTAACCGTTCGCCCACTTATTTCTGCACAGCACTGACAGTTAAATCTATTCTCAGTTAGTTGTTCATTTATATATCAAGACTATACAGTACTATAAGGGATGTTAACCACTTCACTTTTAACATAAAGACATCGACAAACATCAGACTAACCTCGCTTTGATACCAATTAAACTGTCACAGTCCTTAGTGTACAGTATTTCACACATTTTCAAACTTATAATGTTGGTTGGGCTATCTGCGATGTCTTTATTTACACACGTGTACTTAACAGTAACAATTTATAAAAATAAATTTACTTAATTTACAAAATAAGAGTATTCACATAACAATAGTTTCTTTAATATTTACATCCCCTGTTTTTAATTACAACACAGTAGTACTGTATAAACTAGTCTGAAGATATAAAAGAAAATAAATATACCTCCAATATCCACACTAAGCTTCCTCATGGTAACCAAAAGTGCAGTCGAAATCCTCAGATCTGTATATCAACCGTCACTGTAGATAATCTATGGAGGTAGGAAAATAAAAGGTTGAGCAAAACGTGCTCATTAAGAGAATTGCATGCATAACTGATATTATGAAATCTATATGCATAAAAGGATTTATTTTTCTGATAGAGTACTACAGTTGATAAGGAAAGATATTATAGTCGGTTAGGGATCCTGATGGGAGTGGCTATTGATTTTGATATAAATGGCATTTAATAATTTTCAATATATAGTAAATCAAGTAAATGGCATACCAAAAACCATTAAATAAAATATTTAAGAAATAATTTCAATTTCACTTTAAAATATCACATTCACAATTTAATAAAATTTAGTAAACAGTACAATAGACAATCCAATACAACAAACAGTTCGGTGACAGTAATATTTCAGTAAACAACACAGTAAGCAGCTCAGCAAATAGTAAACACTTCGGTAGCAATATCAATTTAGTAAAACAATATAATAAACAATATCAGTAGTGGAGACCAGGCAACACCCAAATATATTAGGCTATAATCCCCGTAGGGAACAGTAACAGTAACACATGAGACGTATGGCCATAGTCTATAGGTGTCCTAAGTGTACACTAATCAGGTGACAATGGAACGCTGAAGATAGGATCAATATCAACAGCACAGTAACAGTAACAATAACATGTGAGCATAATATGGGGCCTAATAGTCTCAAAATAGTTTATAAATAATCTAAATACCTTTAAGGAATTTATTAAATATCTATAAAATCTTTAGTCAGTCCATAAAGGAATTTAAATAACATAGTGAACAGTACGGTGAAAATAATTTATAAAATATTCATAACTCAGTGATAACTTTTATAAACCTTCTATTACACTGTAAAACACTTATAGGAATATTTCAGTACCTTCACTTTAATTAAATTCGATAACATGAATATTTAAATGTTGTTTTTCGGTAAATCACCATTTTATAAAAAATATTAATTAAAGTGCCAAAGATTGTGAAATTTATTTAAATCATGCACTTAAAAATATTTCATGCTATTTTTATAAAATTTCTGAGAAATTTTAGCGGCATAACGGCTGCTACTTGCCTAACCTTCCTGCATATAAAACACAGTTCTAATCCAGCTAAAAACCACAATTTTGCACAATTCCAAAGCAATTGAGTACCAAAGTATCCCCATAAAATTATTCGTATTAAAACCATGCATGCATAATATCCCTACGGCCTACACACTCATCCCTTACCTGTCTAGCGTTATCGATCTTTTCGATAGCACCACACGTGATTCACTTCTCCCAAGCTGCAAAACATTTCACCAATAATATTTATTAACCTCAATTTAATTTTTAAACTATTTTCTTTTAATAATTGCAGCCACGTTATACACTGAAAATATTAAACTAGTATAAATTCTACCGATGCTAAAACATAACTTCTCCGTTTTAAGTCCGATTTTAAATCTGATTGCACTGATGGACTCCTCATACTTTCTACAATATTATGGCATCCTAAACTCATTAAATGCAGCCACATTTATACCTCCCCTTGCTATGGCCAAATATGGACTAAGAAAGAATTCTTGGTTTTTCATCATTTTGTCACTTATTTCATGTTTAGCCATCTTTATACTATCATTTAACACCATTTTCATGCATGAAACAACATGGTTTCATAAAATTCCATTCATGGTCAAAACCCTTGGTAGTGCTTGAGCAAAATTTAGTTCAAACTAATTCAAGCTAACACTAGATTCATGCCTAACACACTTAGTTTAACTAGTTTCTACCATTAGAATTAAATGAAACATTAAGCATAGTGAGAGTTTACCTTTGGCCGAATTCTTCAAGCTCGCTCTTCTCTTGATATAGTCACTTATTCAAGGAGATATTAGTATGGGTGAAGAGAGAAAGGTGAGTAGAGTAATTTTGTAGAACGAAATTTATTGAAAAGATGTGATTTTAATAGTGATTTATCAAGCTTTCTTTCTTTCCTTTATTTTCCTTTAATGGTGGCATGGGGTGAGGAAAGGAAGACAATGAATAGTGGTCGACTGATGTTGGGGGAGAAATTTAGGAATTTCTAGATGGGGGCAAAATTACAAAAATGCCGTTGGTTATGAATTTTTTTGGATAAAAATGCCCTTAATTTTCGTAATTTTTGTAACTATGTAATTGCACTCCAAAAATTCATATTTCATCACCAAAAATTCTTATTGGAGGTAATTTGATGAATCATGGTGATGTCATCGGGGTTTGATCTATCAAAAATGTGAAATTACGATATTACCCCTATCGGGTAAATCACTTAAATTTTTTATTTAACTATCGATTTTATCTCTATTGACATAGCCTAGGACTTATTTTTATGTACAATATCATGCTATATTTACTTGGTCCAAATTCATTTTAATTTAAGCACAATTTACGAAAATGCCATCGAGCTATATACTTAATTATCATTCTCTAAATTGTTGAGACGCATTCCAAAATAATATAAATAAAGTATTCTAGGCTTGAAATTCTTCTCTTAAGCTTATCATACCCTCCGGACACTGTTTGATCAATCTCACGTCCATCCGGGCATTGTAAGGCCAGTAGGGCCCATGTCACTATTTCACTTATAACTTGCAAAATACATAAGAATTGAATAGTACAATAATAGTATAAGTGGCTCTCACAAATAGTCCCTCGTAGAAGTATTGGATTAGTAATTGCTCATGAATCTGATGATGTAGGCAACTAGCACAAAGCCTTTTGTACCATTCCCAATACTCATACAATGACTCACCATTAAATTACCTAATACTACAAATTTCTTTGCGAATGTTGGCTGCCCTTGAAGCTAAAAAATACCTTTCTAGGAAGAGTTTCCTCATCTCATCCCAAGTGTTGATGGTCCCAAAAGGTAAATAGTAGAGCCAATCCTTGGTTGCATCTACCAAAGAGAATGGAAAGGCCCTTAGCTTGATTTGCTCTTCACTAACCCTAGCAGGCTTCATGGTTGAGCAAACTACATGGAATTCCTTTAGATGTTTGTGTGGATCTTCATCTACAAGACCATGAAAAGTTGGTAAGGGATGTATCAAACCAGATTTTAATTCAAAAGCAACATTTAAAATAGGATAGGCTACGCAAAGGGGTTATTGGTTCATAGTGGGTGCTGCCAACTCCTTCAAATTCCTATTAGCATTTTGAGCCATGGTGTCCACCTCTAAATCACTAGAGAATTCAAAAGTAGGATTGAATGTGTGCTCGGTGGAAAATGATAGATCAATGGAAGTGGATGGTAGTGGTTGGGGCGTTTGTAGCACCGCACTTTGGGTTGCTTGAATGTAGTTTCTAATCTTTTGAAGTCTATGACTAGAGTCCTCGTCAGACATGTAAACCCTATAAGGAAGAAAGAAAAGAAAATAATTAGATCTTTAAATTATAATAAACAACTTAAATAAATAACAATCGGTGAGAGCCCTATATTTCTCATATTTTAAATAAGTTATTGAGAGTAGGAATTTAAATGAAGAAATTTATTGTTAACTATTTAAATGAAGGGTCTGTTCATAAGATTCAAGGAGGCACTCTGTATGGGCCCTACCGGGACTTTCTCTATCCAAAACGAAGTAAGATCCTAGAAGGATAATATTTGAGGTGAAATATGAATATAGCAAGAATCTACATTTCAAAAACACCTCGTTGAAGTATATTTTGTAAAGTGAGAAACAATTTTGAAATGACGGTTAAGTCCATATGCTGGACGAATTTTCGTAAATAACGTTAAACCAAGATGACTTTTGATCAATTATAAGTGGTGAGTAATTTTACATGTAATAAGGTTTTAGATCATATGGATTGATAGAAGAAATCAAGTGCAAAAACAGGAATTCATGCAATTTTACGGTTAGGGGTAATTTGGTAATTTCACTACCCATGATTGGTTAAACTATCTTGTGACTCAATAATTGACCATGTTTCACCTAAATACATGGGAAATAATAAAAATAAAATATGAAATCTGAATTTAAAAATATTTAATTAACATTGGGACATAAGTGGAAATAATAAAATTGTATAAGGGTATTATAGTCATTTAGCATAAGGGGCTGGTCAAAATTAGTCAATATTGACTATAATTAATTTAAATAAAGTAAGCTTAATTAAAATGAAATTAAAAATCTGAAACTAAAAATAATAAAATATTTGTAATAGTATAAGTGTAAATAATGAGTGTTGTGAAGGGCAAATTGGTCATTTTAATGTTGGGTTGATAAAAATCTTAAAATATCAGATAAAACTAGAATTCTCTGGTTTATTTTGTTGCTGGAACCGACATACATAGCAGCTCTCTCATTTTTCTTTTTTCTTCATGTTTTCATGTATTTTTTTAGTGATTTCATGACTTTTCTTCACCACATGCTAAGCCACCTTTATCAAACCATACCTACACCTCAGGAACACTTAGAATCTAGAAATTTGAGGGCTAGAATCGAGCATTTGGAGAGGGAACTGTTGCTACCCTGTTTGGTCTCATGAGAAAGGTAAGGAAGAAAATACCTTCATGCAATTCTATCTAGCATGTATGATTTTATAAAGTTGGTAAAACATATTTAGAGCTTTGGATTGAATTGAGTTTGATATTGGCAGCCATGAATTCATTCGGTCATAATGGAAGCATGAAGAAACCTTAGTGATTTTTATGCATAAAGGGGATGGCATGAGTGTATACAATAAGATGAGCATGATTAGTGTAATAGAATTGATTTAAATTAATATGTAAGAGATTTGTGTAGTTCGGCCAAGAGAAAAATTTATAGACTTGATGGTGATTTTTATATTTTAATGGAGTAAAATGATACTGTGGAATAAGATAAGATTGGCTATAATTAGGGAATTAAGAAAAGATGAATATTGAAGATAGTGAGGGTCACGGCCAAGAAAGAAAAATGAAAGAAATGTGGAGATTTTGATACATAATAAATGTGGTATGATTAAAAGTAATGAGAAAAATATATACATATATTCATAAAAATAGAATTTTTACCAAATATTGAATGATAGGCTTGTTAAGGACCATTCGACCATGATGTATTTTGGGAGATGATGATGAATTTTGAACTATAGTAGGTGTTTGATGAAATGCCTAAATGAAGTAAGAAATATTACTAAGTTAAATTGAAAAAAAAATAAAATAAAATAAAAATAAATAGATGAAAAACGATTAGGATATTGATAGTAGAATTAAAATAGATAAAGTTAAGTGAGTAACTAATACTTAGCCAAGGGATTGATTAAATAAGGGTGATGAAATTTGATACATATAAAGTGTTTGAAGAAAATCCTAGGTGAATAAAGAATGTTCATAAGTTATGTTGAGAAAAGAATTGAATTTTTGGAATCAATTGGAATATTTGATTAATCATATTTTTTTCTATATGTAATGTTGAATTTTGATGGTTAATAAGTAAGATATAATATTGAAAAATTAATAAGAGTATTTGTGGGAAGTAAATCTAGATAGAGGATAAGTTATGTATTAAGAAGGAGTATGGTTTAAGTGTGATGATAGGAATTCAATGTGAATTTTTGTAGTATGAAAATTCATAAATAAAATACAAATGTTAATGGAATTGTTAGTGGAATTAAATTTAAGAAAAGAATGAGTTTTCAGTTAATGGGAGAAAATTGGGAATTTCATGATTTATTGGAATTTACGATTTATTGAGTAAGGAAACTAAAATAAAGGTAATGAAATATTTGGTGGAATTGGAATTAAAAAAATAATAATAAATAATAATTGTATTGCAAGAGTTGAATAATTGGTTAAGGCATTGTCCATGATGGTTCTCATATCAATTTTATGACTTAATAATTAAAGAAAAATAGTTAAGGATGAGTAGAGAATATTATTGAAAGTAAATTTGGAAAGAGATAAATTGGGTGCATAAAAAGATGTATGGTTGTGTCACAGCCTGTGACCCTATTTTTCACCTTATTCTATACATCTTATTTGGTTGGGCTGTCTGCGATACTTTACTTTTCTTTTACATATACACAATTTCATATTAAATTATAATATGAATTACATCCCCGATTTCTATTTCATAAGAAAGTAGTACTGTCGATAAGTCTAAATACAGAAAATAAATGATCATACCTTATTAAATAAATCGACCTGCCACATCGTCCCCAAATGCGCAGTCGAAAATGCTTTAAGTGCTAAACTCTCAGTCTTCGAAAACCTGAAATGTTAAAATTAAGGGGTGAGCAAACCACGGCTCAGTAAGGGAATTATATGCATACTTGATATTCAACTTCCTATATGCTGAAAATCTTTTTCATTTTTCCTATGGGCTCTAGGCTCACATGTAGGAAGGATACTACAGTCGGCTAGGGATCCGGATGGAGTAAGATAGGTATTTTGAAATACCTAGCTTGTCCCGGAACCTAGAAGCAACTGTAGAGAATAATATTCTTTCTTGTTTTGAAATTCAAATCCTTTCCTTTTTATTCCGTAAAATTTTCATATTCTTTTTCAAAATAATGCTTTTATGAAATAAAGCATTTAAATAAAATAACTAATATTCATATTTTCTTGAAAAGAATATTAGTTAAATTCTCATCATTCTCATTTAAAACTCAATTCATATTTTACTGTACAACCATAATTAGTACAGTACTTTAAATAGCAAAATCCGCTATTAAATCCTTTTCGTATATCATATATATCATTTAAATCTAATATTCAATTTACAAATTAAAATAAGAATATTAGATTTATTTTCCTCCTTTTTCCTTTTTGGAAAACATATTACATGTTCATATCACATATCATATGAAATCATCTCGTAGTACTAAAATCAGTACTGAAATAAGCATTCTGTAAAATGTTGTAAATCTCTTTCATTAACATTTCACATATCATGTAAAACATTTACATTTCACATATCACATATCATATAAAACATTTTCATATATGGAGACTTAGGCACACACGCCCAGCCCGTCCACTGGGTCGTCACTCATATCATGCTATAGACCCCGAAGGGTATGAATAATCATGTCAAATCTATGGCCATAGTCTATAATTGTCCTCGGCGGATCACTGATCAGGTGTCGGCCGGGACTACATATCACATATCACATATTACATATCACATGTTACATATCACATATCACATATCAGCATGATAGGATGCCATCTAGTCTCAAAACCATATTTTTCATCATCAGAAAACCTTTATGGAATTTATAAAAATATATAATTTCATCATTTTAAAACCATAAAGGTTATAAAACCATTTAGTGAATATTTAAGAAATATATAAAAAAATATTCACTTTATTTCCTTTCATTTTCCATCTCGTATTATGTGTAACTTACATATCAAGAGAATTTTTGGTGATTTCATTATCACCATTCTCGAAGAAATTTTTCGGTGATTTCCTTATCACCATTCTCGAAAACATGAATATTTTAAAATGAATTGCGTTATATTCATGTTTTATGAAAAATAATCATTTTTCTCGATTTTCGTTGTTGAAAATCGTTTCTTATGAAATAAAATCATTTATTATGATTTTTAGTAATTTTTTCGAGAATTTTTCAATAATTTTTCGATAGTATAACGGCTGCCGATTGGCTAGCCTCCTGCACGGAAAATACAGTTTAAAATCCAGCCAGTGCATCACCACAAATTTCAACCAATCATTCATCACAATATCTTCATAAAATATTTCATAATTAAAATCATGCAGACTAAATATCCTTACAGTGCTGCACATGCATCCCTTACCTTTTTCCGGGTCGGCGATCGCCTCGTTCGTCGCGCCCGTGTTCACCTCGCCCGATTCCATCATCTCGGTTATCGAGGAAATTTTTTGGAAATTAATTTCTAAATTTTAGAATTTTTCTATAATTATTTAAATAAATAAATTATTTAAATAATTTATCACTTTCCGGGATTTCTTACCGTTTCTCGTAATTCCCGGGTTTTCGAATTCTCGAGATTTCTCGTAATTTCCAAAATTCTCCTTTTTCTCCCTCTTTCTTCTTTTTCCTCTTTCCTTTCTTCCTTTTTCTCTTTTCTTTTCTTTCTCTTTCTTTTCTTTCTCTTTCTTTTCTTTTTCTTTTTCTTTTTCTTTTCTTTTTCTTTCTCTTCCCGCCGGACCGGTCAGCTCCCTTCCTCTCCGGTTCCTCGCCGGCGACCGGTTCTCCGGCGGTTCGGCGGCTCTACAGCTGGCCGGCGTGACGGCGAAGCCGGATCTGGCCTCCGTTCATCCCGAATAGGCGGCACGGCAGCGGATCTACTCGATTTACCTTCGGTCACTTCTCCTCCTCCGTCGGCCGTCCTCTGCCGTTCCCAGCCTCTCCGGTGGCCTCCATCCCATTCCTCTCCTTCCGCCGATGCTTCGGCTGTGGTGGAGGTGGCCAATTCCGCCGACGCCGCCCGTCCCTTTTTCTTTTTCCTTTCCGGCTTCCGCCGGTTTCCGCCCCTGTTTCCGCTTCTATTCTCCGTTTTTCTTGTCGCCGGTCGCCTCTTCTCACATCGCCAGCGTCGTCTCTTCCTCTTTCCCTCGCCGGCGGTGGCAGCTTTGCCACCGGCGGCCTCGCCTGGGAAGGGTCGGGATCTTCCCCGATTTCCTTCCTTTTCTTTTCTGTTTCATTTTTTTTTATCTATATAAATATAATATAACATATATATATATTTTACACAAAATACTTATATATAATTTGAATTAATATATATATTTCATATATATATATATGCATTTATAGATATATATTGTATTACAATATATATATACATATATTTACACTTTAATTAAATTAATTAATATGTATATTTCATACATATACATATTTATTTATATACATAATTGTATATACAAATGTACATATGTATTTATTTAAGACAATATAGTATATATTTCATTTTATAATATATACTATATTTCATATATATACATATGTATTTTTATTTAATTATTAGATTTCTTAATATCCAATTTATTTTCTCCTTTATTCGAATTTCCGCTATCAGTCACTTCTTCACTTTTCGAAATTTCCACAATTCTATTTATTTATTTCCTCTTATCTATATTCTTAAATATTAATTTCCAATAATTGGAAAATTTGCGGTTATCACAGGTTGAGACTAAAAAAAATAGGATTATACTGTGAATTATCATGATTAAGAACAAGTGGATATAACATAAAGGTTAATGAGATTATTGGTTGTTGGAATTAGGAAGGGATATGATTTGATTATGGCTAGGTGTGGTATCTGGAAGAAAATTTTAAGTAAATCAATTATTGAGAATGATAAATGTAAAATAGAAATTATGAAACATTTATTATCATTGTAATATGGAGATTTAAATATAAAGTGAAATTACTGTGCTGTGTAAAAAATTCGAAAAATAGAATTACACAAGCAATAATGGGACGTATAGATATTTCATGGACTTGAGGTTAGGAACATATATGAAAGTTGCTCTAGAAATATTTCACGTGTTTTGAAAATTCTTCGAAATTTAAATTCTTAACTTTTTCTATCAATTTTCCCAAATATAAAAAAATACAATTTTATTTATATTCATCCAAATCAGTAAATGTTCTTAAACTTGAATATTTACTAATACTAAACGGAAATGTTGATACAACGACTGCATTGGTATTTTCTAAAATGTTTACTGTGCTGTTTACCGCTACTAAACTGTTTTCTGCAGTGATTTTAGTTAACCGTTTATATACGGTTTATATACTGAAATATGTTTTATGAATTTTTATTACTGAACTGTCTACATTTTGATAAATATTTTCATAAATATTTATTTATGGACTGATTAAAGATTTGTCTTTTGGAATTAATCTCTGTAAACAACTATGAAATGTTTTGACTATGGTACCTGATCAGTACCATTGAGGACTTTATTATTTGACTATGGCCATATATCTTATTGCATGAGTCTATTGGGTGATGCCTTGTCTCTACGATTTAGATTTGATGAAAATTTGTGGATTTTAAATTTGTGGTTTAACATGAATTTACTGAAATGGATTTTATATATGTGTTTACGGAGTATTGAGATTAATTTAATTACGTTTAAATTTTGAGTTATATTTTGAAACTATCTGCCAAATGTTATTTAATCTTGTGATTAATTTAATTTTTATCGAGCTCCCTAGAGTCGAAACTAGGGACTAGAACACAACAGGTACTTCAAAGTACCTCCCATACTCTATTTGGTTCCCTAGCCGACTATAATATTCTTCCTAAAGTTGCATAGTGTACTGATAAAAATTTAAGGATTTTATGTATTTTAATATTTATGTTTGATATGCTTTTAATATAAATGAAATAAGTTTATTTAATTTTATCCAATTGCATATAGTATGCACTTTTATATATGTTTCTTACTAGGCTTTCCTCAAAGCTCACCCCTTTACTCTCCTCTCTCATATAGCTTTTCAGTGCACATCTCTATCACTACTTCCAGACTTGTTGAAGAAATTATTAGAAGCCTAAAATAACAAATGATCAGGTATATATTTACATTTATACTCAGACGTGTAATTACACAGCAAATGTATTTATGGAACAGGATGTAAAGTTTATTGTGGGATGTAAATTGCACGAATAAATATTACATTGTAGATGTATTGAAATTTCTGATTTATTAATTAATTTGACGGTTAATAAATTGATTGAAAAAAAAAATGTGGAGTGTGCTTATATTAAACCAAAAGATCATAAGTGAATGAGTGTTTTAAAAAAGAAAAGGTTTGTTAGGAATTCTAAAATTTTGGACGTTACGAAAGTGGTATCAAAGCAAGGTTTGCCTAGTACATGTCGGTGTAAGTACGTTAGAAATCGAGTTACATCCCACTCCGCTATGCATTGTCTGAATATAAATTGTGAAGAATGGTTAGGAAATGGAATAAAATGTCGATTTGTAGAGGAATGTTGTTGGTTGATGGAAAGAACAAGAATGATAAATATGGATGTTGTACAGAAGTGTTATGAAAGGGGTACCGAATGATTAATGATGATTAATCGAATTATACTTAGTCAGAATGATCGGAAGTGATTGACGATTTTCGTGAAATTGGAGATGATAAAGTAATAGTAGTGGAGGTGAACGGTATAAATGGAAATGAAAATTGTTATAGAACGATACAAATGTTATATGGAGTGTAAGTATAAATGAAAGAGATAAATATTGAATGATCAAGGATGATTGGTAAGGTATGTACTATTTAGAGGATAATAAAATAATCTTATAAGATGTGATGGATGTGGGAAATTGATAAGAATGAATAAAGCTAAGAGGATCGTAAGTAAATGATCTTGATATTGTATGGAAACACTTATGTGAATAAGTACAAAGGTTGAGTGTTATGAATAAGTATCAAGTCAATAAATATCAAGATATTAAACTATCGAAGAACTTGTGTCGAATTTGAAGGACCAAATTCCTTAAGGTGGAGAGGATGTGAGAGCCCTAAATTTTTCATATTTTAAATAAGTTATTAAGTGTAGGAATTTAAATGGAGAAATTTATTGTTAAAATATTTAAATGAACGGTCTGTTCGATAAGGTTCAAAGAGGTACTCGGTGAGGGCCCCACCAGGACTTTCTCTATCCAAATCGAAGTGAGATCCTAGAAGGATAATATTTAAGGTGAAATATGAATATAGCAGGAATCTACATCTCAAAAACACCTCGTTGGAGTATATTTTGAAGAGCGAGAAACAAAATTAAAAATGACGGTTAAGTTTATAGGCTAGACGAATTTTCATAAATTAACGTCAAACAGAGATGAATTTTATCAATTATCAATGGTGAATAATTTTACATATAATAAGATTTTAGATCATGTGGATTGATATAAGAAATCAAATGTAAAAACAAGAATTTACGCGATTTTATGATTAAGGGTAATTTGGTAATTTCACTACCCATGATCGGTTAAACTATGTTCTGAGTTAATAATTGACCATGTTTGACCTAAATACATGGAAAATAATAAAAATAAAATATTAAATCTGAATTTTGAAATATTTAATTAATAATGGGACATAAATGGAAATAGTGAATTTGTACAAGGGTATTATGGTCATTTAGAGTAAGGGGCTAGTCAAAATTAGTCAATATTGGCCAGAATTAATTTAAATAAATTAAATTTAATTAAAATGAAATTAAAAATCTCAAACTTAAAATAATAAAATATTTGTGTGGTATATGTGTGAATAGTGAGTGTTATGAAGGGCAAATTGGTCATTTTAATGTTGGGTTGATAAAATATCTTAAAATATCAGATAAACCATAATTCTCTGGTCTATTTTGTTGCTGGAACCGACATACATAGCAGCTCTCTCCTTTTTCTTTTTTCTTCATGTTTTCATGTATTTTCTTAGTGATTTCATGACTTTTCTTCATCAAATGCCAAGCCACCTTTATCAAACCATCCCTACACCTCAAGAACACTTAGAATCCAAATATTTGATGGTTGGAACCGAGCATTTGGAGGGGGAATTGCTGCTACCCTGTTTGGTCTCATGAGAAAGGCAAGGAAGAAAATACCTTATACAATTCTATCTAGCATGTATGATTTTATGAAGTTGGTAAAACATATTTAGAGCTTTGGATCGAATTGAATTTGATATTGGCAGCCATGAATTCATTCGGTCATAATGGAAGCATGAAGAAACCTTAGTGATTTTTATGTATAAAGGGGATGGCATGAGTGTATACAAAAAGATGAGCATGATTAGTGTAATAGAATTGATTTAAATTAATATGTAGGGGCTTTGTGTAGTTCGGCCAAGAGAAAATTTTATAGACTTGATGGTGATTTTTATGTTTTAATGGAGTAAAACGATAATGTGGAATAAGATAAGATTTGCGATAATCATGGAATTAAGAAAAGATGAATATTGAGGATAGTGAGGGTCACGGCCAAGAAAGAAAAATGAAGGAAATGTGGAGATTTTGAAACATAATAAATGTGGCATGATTAAAAGTAATGAGAAAAATATATACATATATTCATAAAAATAGATTTTTTACCAAATTTTGACTGATTGGCTTGTTAAGGACCATTCGACCATAGTGTGTTTGATGAAATGCTTAAATGAAGTAAGAAATATTACTAAGTTAAATTGAAAAAAAAAATAAAATGAAATAAAAATAAATAGATGAAAAACGATTCGGATATTGGTAGTAGATTTAAAATAGACAAAGTTAAGTGAGTAACTAATACTTAGCCAAGGGATTGATTAAATAAGGGTGATGAAATTTTGATACATATAAAGTGTTTGAAGAAAATCTTAGGTGAATAAAGAATGTTCGTAAGTTATGTTGAGAAAAGAATTGAATTTTTGGAATCAGTTGGAATATTTGATTAATCATATTTTTTCTATATGTAATGTTGAATTTTGATGGTTAATAAGTAAGATATAATATTGAAAAATTAATAAGAGTATTTGTGGTAAGTAAATCTAGATAGAGGATAAGTTATATATTAAGAAGGAGTATGGTTTAAGTGTGATGATAGGATTTCAATGTGAATTTTTGTAGAATCAAAATTATAAATAAAATATAAATGTTAATGGAATTGTTAGTGGAATTAAATTTGAGAAAAGAATGAGTTGTCAGTTAATGGGAGAAATTTGGGAATTTCATGATTTGTTGGAATTTATGATTTATTGTTGGGAATTTCATGATTTATTGGAATTTATGATTTATTGAGTAAGGAAAACTAAAATAAAGGTAATGAAATTTTTGGTGGAATTGGAATTAAAAAAATAATAATAAATAATAATTGTATTGCAAGAGGTGAATAATTGGTTAAGGCATTGTCCATGATAGTTCTCCTGTCAATTTTATGACTTGATGATTAAAGAAAAATAGTTAAGGATGAGTAGAGAATATTATTGGAAGTAAATTTGGAAAGAAATAAATTGGGTGCATAAAGAGATGTATGGTTGAGACTAAAAAAAAATGGGATTACAGTGTGAATTATCATGATTTAAGAACAAATGGATATAACTTAAAGGTTAATGAGATTATTGGTTGTTGGAATTGGAAAGGGATATGTTTTGATTATAGCTATGTGTGACATTTGGAAGAGAAATTCAAATAAATCAATTATTGAGAATGATAAATGTAAAATAGAAATTATGAAACATTTATTATCATTGTAATATGGAAATTTAAATATAAAGTGAAATTACTGTGTAGTGTAAGAAATTCATAAAATAGAATTACACAAGCGATAATGGGAACGTAGAGATATTACGTGGACTTGAGGTAAGGATCATGTATTAAAGTTGCTCTGGAAATATTTAACGTGTTTTGAGAATTCTTCCAAATTTAAATTATTAACTGTTTCTATCAATTTTCCCCAAATATAAAAAAATACAATTTTATTTATATTCATCAAAAATCGGTACATGTTCTTAAATTTGAATATTTATTGATACTAAACGGAAATGTTGATACAACGATTGTATTTGTATTTTCTAAAATGTTTACTGTACTATTTACTGCTACTAAATTGTTTTCTACAATGATTTTAGTTAACCGTTTATATACGGTTTATATACTAAAATATGTTTAATGAATTTTTATTACTGAACTGTCTACATTTTCATAAATATTTATTTATGGACTGACTGAAGATGTAGCTTTTGGAATTAATCTCTGTAAACAAATATGAAATGTTTTATATTGTTTTTAGAGACTGATGGCCTCATAGCTACCTACGGGCACATGCTACTATGAGTGTATGATCGTATGACTGACTAGAGGGCTGATTGACCTTGATCCTGTCATTCAGCATCCCAAATTGTACCTGATCAGTACCACTAAGGACTTTATTATTTGACTATGGCCATATATCCTATTGCATGAGTCTATTGGGTGATGCCTTGTCTCTACGATTTAGATTTGATGAAAATTTGTGGATTTTAAATCTGTGGTTTAACATGAATTTAGTGAAATGGATTTTATATGTGTGTTTACGGAGTATTGAGATTAATTTAATTGCGTTTAAATTTTGAGTTATATTTTGAAACTATCTGCCAAATGTCATTAAATCTTGTGATTAATTTAATTTTTATCGAACTCCCTATAATCGCAACTAGGGACCAGAACACGACAAGTACTTCAAAGTACCTCCCATACTCTATTTGGTTCCCTGACCGACTATAGTATTCTTCCTAAAGTTGCTTAGTGTACTGATAAAAATTTAATGATTTTAAGTATTTTAATATTTATATTTGACATGCTTTTGATATAAATGAAATAAATTTATTTAATTTTATCCAATTGCATATAGTATGCACTTTTATATATGTTTCTTACTAGGCTTTCCCTAAAGCTCACCCCCTTACTCCCCTCTCTCAAATAGCTTTTTTGTGCACCTGTCTATCACTGCTTCTAGACTTGTTCAAGAAATTATTAGAAGCATAAAGTAACAAATGATCGGGTATATATTTACATTTATATTTACACGTGTAATTGCACAGCAAATGTATTTATTGAACAGGATGTAAATTTTATAGTGGGATGTAAATTGCACGAATAAATATTATATTGTAGATGTATTGAAATTTCTGATTTATTAATTAATTTGATGGTTAATAAATTGATTGAAAAAGAAAATGTGGAGTGTGCTTATACTGACACCGAATGCAAACCAAAAGATCGTAAGTGAATAAGTGTTTTAAAAAAGAAAATGTTGGTTCGAAATTCTAAATTTTCGAACATTACATAATCCCCAGCAATAATGCCAAAAATTGGTAATGTCGTAAGTACCAATAATAAATTACTTTACTTAAACCTATAGATAAGGCATGCAAAGATCGATCCCACAGAGATTGTTTTATTCAAGTTAATTATTTAAATTAAATATCTAACTATTATTTAGGGAGAGAAAAGATAATTTTGGGGGGTTTTTTTATTAAACTATAATAACTAATAAAATAATCAAAAAATAAACAATTAAATAAATTAGAAAATATCAAATATCACAAAACTTCAATTACAAGGTAATTAATTATCTTGGGATATGATGTTGATCATTGATTACTAAACATCATTGTCAATTAAGTAGTCAACTGTTGTGTAATTCCCCTACGTCCAATTACACCTATCTTTCCTTACTGTATTGTTAATTAAAGGCTTAGCGTCTTAATTAATCCCTAAATATCAAAATTCACTTATGCTCAGCACTATAGATTAAGGTTTAATGGTAGCATTAATATCTAGAAAGCTTTGACTCAACATTAAGTAACAAACTCACTTAGCGCGGTTTATTTAACTTAAACTTTAATTCTCTTAGATCCCTAGTGATTAAATCCACAAGCAATTATGATTATGGTTTTAACCTTGCTGCAGATTATTTAATTTAACTAATAGTGTGCACCCTGTCTAATCAAACATATAATCATGTTAATATGCTCAGAGAACGTCAGATACTTAGTCAACAATTAGATAATATGTTCATAATCTTAAAACATGCTTTTTCCAAGAATAATCAATTTACCTCATAACTGAACAAGAAATCTACTCACTAGACATATTCAAGAATGTAAACTCCAAATTTTATATCATAAAGATCACGAATGTCATGCAAGAAACAATCAAAGAAGCAATCTTTAATAATATAAAATTAGAATTAATAATCAAGAACACAAATCAGCAAGAACCTAATAAACGAGAATTAAAATTCAATAAAGAAATAAAAATCGGAATTTAAAAGAAAAGAAAAAGGAAGAAATCAATTTATAAAAAGAAAGAAATCAGAATTGAAAATATGAAAAAAAAAAGGAAAAATTAAAGAAATCAATAGAAAAATAAAATTTTTATTAAATCTACTTTAAAAACCATACAAGAGAGAAGAAGGGGAAAGAGGGATCTGATTTTTATGGGAGCCAATATGCTCTTTATATAGGCCTAAGAATGTTAGGTAGAGTAGAAGTTTGAGAAGAGTTTTGATTAGTTTAAACTCTTTTTAGAACTTCTCTCTCTTTACAATTCTTTCTCTACTCAAACTCTATTTTCCTATGTTATTACATTGTCTTAAAAATAATTATAACTTTAAGACATAACAAAATTTTAAGACATGACTTGTCTCAGCCAAATTTTGTCTTCACAACTTTTATCTTAACAAAATCTCGTTCTGGCCTTGCTTTGTTGGAACATTTTCTAAAAATAAAAATTCTAGGCAGATTTTCGTTATAACTTTCCATAAATAGTTGACCCATCAAACGAACTCTGATTTTCACGATCTTATACATTCTGGAAACCTTGAGAAGTATTCTACAACATCCATGTAGACAAATTCTTGAGATCAAGTCGTTAAAATGGTCAAAAACGTCAATCTTGCAAACTGGATAGAAAATACTGCACTTTGCTCTTTTTCGCTTCAATTAATTCCAACTTTGAAATTTAATACCTAAATCATAAAATAAACATTAGCAAACTATTTTAGGCATAAAAAATCAATAAAGCAAATATATTAGCACATATATAATTCACAAAATATCATCCTATCAAGATGTGTCACTCTTAAACAAGCTAAGTCTAGAGTTATGAATTATGGTATTTATACTCCATTGCCTATTCCTACTACTCCTTAGACAGACATTTCTATGGACTTTGTTTTAGGTTTGCTAAGAAAAAAAAGAGGTAGAGAACTGTTTTTATTGCTGTTGACAAGTTCTTTATGATGGCTTACTTCATTGCTTGTCATAAGATTGATGATGCAAGAAACATTGTCGATTTATTCTTCAAGGAAATTGTTCATCATTCTGATAGTGATGTGAAGTTCCCTGCCTACTTTTGGAAGACGTTGTGAGGAAAGTCGGGAACCAATCTGTTGTTTTTAACTACTTGTCATCCACAAACTGATTGTCAAATTGAGGTAGTCAATCAGATTTTGTCTACTTTGTTGAGGTCTATTATTCAAAAGAACTTGAAGAATCAGGAATATTGTTTGCCTCATGTGGAATTTGCTTATAATAGAAGTATGCATCCGCTACTAGTTATTTCCCATTTGAAGTTATCTATGGTTTCAATCCACTCACTCCAGTGGATCTTTTACTACTACCTATTAATGAGAGAGCTAGTTTGGATGAGGAAAAGAAAGCCAACTTTGTCAAGCAATTGCATGAGAAGGTGCACCAAAACATTTAAGAAAAAGACTGAGCAATAGGCTACTAAAGTTAACAAACATTGCAAGAAAGTTGTTTTTGAACCATTTGATTAGGTTCGGGTACATACAAAGAGTTAAAGAGCTAGAATTCAATATCCTCAATTACTCTCATCATCTTTGTACTTTATAGCACAAATCTTTTAGATTATCTTTTCTAGAGCTTAATCTTTGTAATCACGTGCCTACCTAGAAGCCTTTTTTTGATTACATTCCTTGTAAATTCAATCACACCTTGTAAAGGGGAGGTTTCTCTTAAGCCTTAGAAAAAGAGGGAGGTTTCTCTTTAGCCTTAGAAAAAGAGAAAGGTTTCTCTTGAGCCTAGAAAAAGAGAGAGGTTTCTCTTAAGCCTTAAAAAAGAAGGATTGTAATACAAATTCAAAGTTAGTGAATTTGGCAAAATCCTTGGGAGCGTCTCAAGGTAGAGGACATAGGCAAGGGTGCCGAACCTCTATAAATCACTTGCGTACATTTCTCTTTCCCTTCTCTCTTTATTTACTTGCAATTATATTTGTGCTTATTGTATTGAATTTGGAATGCATGCTTGCATAGCCTAGAGAACTTAGAAAACTTCAATATAGGCTAGAGAATTTATAAGAATTGAAAAATGAACATAAGGTTAGCTAAGAACCGATTCACCCTGTTGGATTATGCCCTTAGAACCATTCATTAGATGATTGACTTTGGCATTTTTATGTATCATGACATTTTTATTTATAGTTCATTATTATATTTGTCTTATAACTGCGTAATATAATCTTATATGATAATGTCCTTAGAATAGTAATAACACACTATTCTTAAAATATCCATAGTCAAGTATTATTGTGAACAAGGATAACAATGATACGATAAGACTAGTATGTGGTTGACTGATGACCATTGTCATGGATATAGGATATCAAGTCATCACATAGGTACATGTTAGAGAACTATGTACTGGATCGACCTTCCATGAGAACGCTACATGGATTGTTATATGAGTGTCATAAGCGATTCTCATAGTGATGATGGTGTATATGATCCTTTGACTTGAGATCATCAGAGATCCTAACATAGAGAATTGCATACTTTAATGCTGCTAGATGTCATTCGTAACAGGATGGACTATAAAGGTAGTAATTGGGTATGCCTTGATCTATGTAGTGGGATGTTGAGTGATCAAGATAGGATTTATCCCTCTTATATAACAAGAGTGATGTCTTGGGCCCTTTGATAGAGTGAGACTAAGAAATGCATGGCCGTGCTTGAATTAGTCAATATGAGATATTGATTTTATTTGTTTAATTAGTCTACTCAGGAATCAAGAAACGCTGATTAGACTATACAAGTGTGACACATTTCATGACTTGTGTCTAATCAAGACATCAAAGGATAAAGGGATTAGACTACACAATAACATCTATCACGAGTAAGGTTATGTCGAGTCATTGACATTCTCGTTACATGGGTAGCAATGATGTGTTGCTAGATACCATTCATTGCTTGTGACAATTTTGTCATTGCCATTGTTTTGAGAACCTATTGGGTCGCACACTTAGAACGGATCAATGAGAAGCTTAATTAATCCTATTCTGAATTGGATTAGGGATATAACTAATCCTATTCTAAGTAGGATTAGAGTTCTGTTTGACAGTAAATTTTAGGGTAAAATTTACTGCCTATAAAAGGATGTTTTCTGAAACATAGCCGTATAACAACAATTAGAAAACAGAAAAGTATTCTTTTAATCGAGGCTAGCAGTTCGGTTATAAAGAATAAAAAAAAACACTCCTTAAGGCTTCTGATCGTGAGACGTTCAAGAGTCATGAGATCCGTTCGTGTGGATACCATAGAGGCAGGAACGAAAGGTTGTTGCTTGTGACTCGACCAACGACAGAAATCAAAGAAAACGTTAGGTAAAATCTCGAAACCCTAATCAGGCAACTCTCCGAATCGATCCTGGTGGAGGCCGAATGATTTAAATTCCGCTGCATGTTTGTTTCGGTTTCCTTTCACTGGTATCCGAGCTAGATTCGGAGTCCCTGATTAGTTTTGATAAAAGCATGATCTCTGGTTACTTTCTGTTTATGATTACATGCAATCGTTTTAATGAGATTAATATGGATTAGAATGTATATGATATATTCAGAGGCTAGAAATCGAATTGTTGAAATTATATATATGATATATATCAATTTCGATTCAACTTATATGTGAGATATAATCTGTGATGCGAATTATTAATGGCGGTTTCTGTTCTGCATAAACGTTATGGAAGAAACAGAACAATGTCGAAAGTGTTCTAATGCAACTAAAATTAAAGTCAGTATGAGATACTGGCTGGAACATCCTGATAAGATTAGGACACTTCCGGATAAGGGGCGTTGGCAAAGTCAATACTGTTGACTTCCGGATAAAGTCAGTATGCCCCTGGGAACCCTGCAGTCGGGTCATAATTCTTTTCAAATGTGCCTCATTAATAAAACTAAAAGTTGAAATTGCATTACACTTGTTTGTATAACACGGTGGTTGTTGTTTGAGCATGGTGCATAGTTATAGCCCTAGCCCAATATGATTGTATTTTGGTGGTTGTAAATTTTAATAAATACGACCTGCATGTCGTGCCTTGTTCTTGAAATTCCAGTTGTACATTCTTTTCTCATCTTACTCCCCTCGAATGTAACTCGAGGTTTCTCTTAAACTATGTAATTATAACGTAGTATAGGGTTAGAATTTAGCTAAGTATGAGTTGATGGTGATCAACACTAATGGAGCTGACAACCATGCAAAGGATGACCAAAGAGGCACTTGGAGAAGATGCTATTACCCTTAGGTTAACCCTTAGGGTTTCTCATTGGCTTGGGAAATCCATTTAGTTTGGGCTATAACTATGTCACGTTTATTTTATTGCTTAAATGCATGAGATGCATGGTTTATTTTGTACGTTTATGATATGAAAATCATATGATAATTTTTGAAAAGTAAAATTGGTGAGATCTTATTTAATAAACTAAGAAAATCCCTCAAATTAAATTAAGTCAATAATAGATGCCTACCAATGAATAGCACTCGTCAAGACTAGAATCGATTTTGTTATGTTTGCCAAAGCAAAATATCATATCTATCTTAGTAAGACGCGATGGGATAATAGTGATATCCAAAGGCCATAAATTGGGTTGACTTAACTAGATTTCCTCAATAGAATTGGGAATCTAGAGGCATAAAGTTAGGCTTCCATTCATGAGATGAATTAGAACAAGTGTTGTTCACCCAACTATCCAAGAGTTACATGAGATGTAATTGGTAAGTGTTGCCTACCTAAATAGCCAAATCTTGGGCGATTAGCCAAAGCTAACTCTAGATAAGGTGAAATATGGATCTTGGCCCACTAGAGAAATTATGTGATAATTTTTTCGAATTAATAGTGAGGGTTGTTGATTCGATAAAAATAATGGAAGCATCATTTAATAAATATTTAATTAAATGAATGCATTCATGATACTTATATTTTGCATATTTTTGTTGTAGATTACCATGGCATCAAACACAAATAACACACTTTCACTGCGATCTGTCCTTGAGAAGGACAAGTTGAATGGGACAAACTTCCTGGATTGGTACAGGAACCTGAGGATAGCCCTCAAGCAAGAAAAGAAGTTGTATGTCCTTGAGATTCCCTTACCTGAGGAACCACCCTCTAATGCTCCAAGGGCAGAAAGAGATGCTTATAGGAAGCATCAAGATGATGCATTGGATGTTAGTTGCCTTATGCTTGCCTCCATGAATCCTGAGCTTCAAAAGCAACATGAGGAAATGGATGCGTTCGATATGATCGAGCATCTCAAGCAACTCTATCAAGAGGAAGCTAGGCAAGAAAGGTACAATGTCTCTAAGGCATTGTTTCAGTGTAGGATGGCAGAGGGGACTCTCGTTGGTACTCATGTGCTCAAGATGATTGGGTACATTAAAAACCTTGAAAGATTGGGATTTCCTTTGGGCCAAGAGTTGGCCATTGATGTGATTATGCAATCGTTGCCAGACAGCTACAGTCAGTTTGTTGTTAATTACAACATGAATGAAATTGACAAGACTCTGCCACAGATACTTAGCATGTTGAAAACAGCTGAATCCAACATGAAAAAGGCCAAGCCCAAAGATGTCTTAATAGTTAAGAAAGCTAAGGGCAGGGCTAATGCAAAGGGCAAGAAAAAGGGTAATAAAACCAATGGCAAGTTCAAGCCCAATGATACTGCACTGAAGCCTAAAGGTGGGGTTGCCAAAGAAGGGAAATGCTTCCATTGCGGTGAGACCGGACATTGGAAGAGGAATTGCAACAAATACTTGGAAGAGCTAAAGAAGAAGAAAGGAAGTGAGACTTCCACTTCAGGTATTTATGTTATAGAACTTAATCTATCTACTTCTTCATCATGGGTATTAGATACTGGATGTGGTTCTCACATTTGTGTAAATGTGTAGGAACTCAAAAGGAGTAGATCGTTGACTAAGGGCGAGGTCGACCTGCGAGTGGGAAATGGAGCAAGGGTTGTTGCATTAGCTGTAGGAACTTATATTTTGCCATTGCCCACAGGGCTTGTTTTAGAATTAGATGATTGTTATTATGTGCCTTCCATCACTAAAAACATTATTTCTATTTCTTGTTTGGACAAGAAGGGTTTTTCATTTATAATAAAAGACAACTGTTGCTCCATTTATTTAAATGATATCTTTTATGGTAGTGCACAACTAATTAATGGTCTTTACATTCTAAATCTTGATATGCCTATTTATAACATAAATGCTAAAAGGATTAAATCTAATGATCAAAATCCAACATATCTCTGGCATTGTCGTTTGGGACACATAAATGAGAATCGCATTTCCAAACTCCATAAAGATGGAATTTTGGACTCATTTGATTTTGAATCGTATGAGACATGTGAATCTTGTTTGATGGGTAAGATGACTAAAGCCCCTTTCAAAGGACATAGTGAAAGGGCAAGTGATTTATTGGGCTTAGTACATATAGATGTATGTGGACCTTTAAACACACAGGCCAGAGGTGGGTTTATGTACTTTATTACATTTACTGATGATTTCAGTAGATATGGCTATGTGTATCTTATGAGACACAAGTCAGAATCTTTTAAAAAGTTCAAAGAATTCAAGAATGAAGTACAAAACCAACTTGGCAAGAGCATTAAGGCACTTCGATCAGATCGAGGTGGTGAATACTTAAGCCAAGAATTTTATGACTATCTCAAAGAGTGTGGGATTGTCTCACAACTCACTCCTCCAGGTACACCACAATGGAATGGTGTATCTGAAAGGAGAAACCGAACTTTATTAGATATGGTTCGATCAATGATGAGTCATACAGATCTTCCAGAATCCTTTTGGGGACATGCATTAGAAACAGTTGCTTTTACACTGAACCGTGTTCCATCTAAATCGGTTCCAAAGACACCATATGAGATATAGACTGGTAAACGTCCCAGTATGTCTTTTATGAAGATTTGGGGTTGTGAGGCTTATGTAAGACGTCAAGTCTCTAACAAACTTGCACCTAAATCTGATAAGTGCTATTTTGTGGGATATCCTAAACTAACTAAAGGATATTATTTTTACAATCCCACCGAGCGCAAAGTGTTTGTAGCTCGAACAGGTGTCTTTTTAGAAAGAGAATTCATTTCTAGAAGAACTAGTGGGAGAAAAGTAGAACTTGAAGAAATTCAAGAGCTACAAGATAGCGCACCCGATGTTAAGATGGAGCCTGAGCAAGCACCACAAGTTGTTGTGGAACCAGAACCACAAGCTGTTGTGGAGCAACCGCCTGCTCAAGAGACACAAGCCTTGCGTAGATCAGTTAGAACACATCGTGAGCCACAGAGATTTGGATTTCTAATGACTCAGAACGGTGATGTATTGCTCATGGACCAAGATGAGCCTACTACCTATCATATCAAGAGGCTATTACAGGGCCAGACTCTGAGAAATGGCTTGAAGCCATGAGATCTGAGATGGAATCCATGTATGCCAACCAAGTTTGGACCTTGGTTGACTTACCCGAAAGGGTAAAACCTATAGGGTGTAAATGGGTTTTTAAGAAGAAAACCGACATGGAAGGAAATGTTCATACCTATAAAGGGCGATTGGTTGCTAAAGGTTTTAAACAAATTCATGGTATTGACTATGATGAAACTTTTTCACCAGTCGCGATGATCAAATCCATTAGGATCTTGCTTGCGATAGCTGCATACCATGATTATGAAATCTGGCAAATGGATGTCAAGACCGCTTTTCTTAATGGAAAGCTACTCGAGGATGTGTACATGACACAACCTGAGGGTTTTGTTGATCCAAAAAATGCTGGAAAGGTTTGTAAGCTGCAACGTTCTATTTATGGACTAAAGCAAGATTCTCGAAGTTGGAATCTTTGTTTTGATGATGCAATCAAAGAATTTGGTTTCATCAAGAACGAAGATGAACCTTGTGTCTACAAGAAGGTCAGTGGGAGCATTATTGTCTTCCTGGTGTTGTATGTAGATGACATACTACTCATTGGGAATGACATCCCTACCCTTCAGTCTGTAAAGACTTGGTTAGGGAATTGCTTTTCAATGAAGGACTTGGGCGAAGCTACCTATGTACTGGGTATAAGGATCTATAGAGATAGATCAAGGAAATTAATTGGCCTAAGTCAAAGTGCATACATAGATAAAGTGCTAAAGAGGTTTAGCATGCAGGATTTCAAGAAAGGATTCTTGCCTATGACACATGGCATTACTCTCTCAAAAGGACAATGTCCTACAACACAAGAAGAGAGAGAACGTTTGAGTAAAGTTCCATATGCATCTGCTATTGGATCCATTATGTATGCCATGTTATGCACACGTCTCGATGTCTCGTATGCCTTGAGCATGACGAGTAGATATCAAGTTGATCCTGGTGAACGTCACTGGATCACTGTCAAGAATATTCTTAAGTACTTGAGAAAGACTAAGGATACATTCTTGATATATGGAGGTGAGGAAGAGCTCATTGTAACAGGTTACACTGATGCTAGCTTCCAAACTGATAAAGATGACTATAGATCGCAGTCTGGTTATGTGTTTTGCCTTAACGGTGGTGCTGTGAGCTGGAAGAGTTCAAAGCAGGCGACAGTGGCCGATTCTACAACAGAGGCTGAGTATATAGCTGCCTCTGAAGCTGCAAAGGAGGCTGTTTGGATCAGGAAGTTCATTACTGAGCTTGAAGTTGTTCCTAGCATTATAGATCCGATTGAGCTCTATTGTGACAACAATGGAGCCATCGCACAAGCTAAGGAACCTAGATCTCACCAATGATCCAAACATATACTACGGCGCTTCCATCTCATTCGAGATATCATCGAGAGAGGAGATGTGAGAATATGCAGAATACCAACTGACGATAACATCGCCGACCCACTGACGAAGCCTTTGACGCAGCAGAGACATGATCGTCACACTAGGTCACTAGGTATTAGATACATGAGTGAATGGTCTTAGTACAAGTGGAAGATTGTTGGATTATGCCCTTAGAACCATTCATTAGATGATTGACTTTGGCATTTTTATGTATCATGACATTTTTATTTATAGTTCATTATTATATTTGTCTTATAACTGCGTAATATAATCTTATATGATAATGTCCTTAGAATAGTAATAACACACTATTCTTAAAATATCCCTAGTCAAGTATTATTGTGAACAAGGATAACAATGATACGATAAGACTAGTATGTGGTTGACTGATGACCATTGTCATGGATATAGGATATCAAGTCATCACATAGGTACATGTTAGAGAACTATGTACTGGATCGACCCTCCATGAGAACGCTACATGGATTGTTATATGAGTGTCATAAGCGATTCTCATAGTGATGATGGTGTATGTGATCCTTTGACTTGAGATCATCAGAGATCCTAACATAGAGAATTGCATACTTTAATGCTGCTAGATGTCATTCGTAACAGGATGGACTATAAAGGTAGTAATTGGGTATGCCTTGATCTATGTAGTGGGATGTTGAGTGATCAAGATAGGATTTATCCCTCTTATATAACAAGAGTGATGTCTTAGGCCCTTTGATAGAGTGAGACTAAGAAATGCATGGCCGTGCTCGAATAAGTCAATATGAGATATTGATTTTATTTATTTAATTAGTCTACTCAGGAATCAAGAAACGCTGATTAGACTATACAAGTGTGACACATTCCATGACTTGTGTCTAATCAAGACATCAAAGGATAAAGGGATTAGACTACACAGTAACATCTATCACGAGTAAGGTTATGTCGAATCATTGACATTCTCGTTACATGGGTAGCAATGATGTGTTTCTAGATACCGCTCATTGCCTGTGACAATTTTGTCATTGCCATTGTTTTGAGAACCTATTGGGTCGCACACTTAGAACGGATCAATGAGGAGCTTAATTAATCATATTCTGAATTGGATTAAGGATATAACTAATCCTATTCTAAATTGGATTAGGGATATAACTAATCCTATTCTAAGTAGGATTAGAGTTCTATTTGGCAGTAAATTTTAGGGTAAAATTTACTGCCTAAAAAAGGATGTTTTCTGAAACATAGCCGTCTAACAACAATTAGAAAACAGAAAAGTATTCTTTTAATCGAAGCTAGCAGTTCGGTTATAAAGAATAAAAAAAACGCTCCTTAAGGCTTTTGATCGTGAGACGTTCAAGAGTCGTGAGATTCGTTCGTGTGGATACCATAGAGACAGGAACGAAAGGTTGTTGCTTGTGACTCGACCAACGACAGAAATCAAAGAAAACATTAGGTAAAATCTTGAAACCCTAATCAGGCAACTCTCCGAATCGATCCTGGTGGAGGCCGAATGATTTAAATTCCGCTGCATGTTTGTTTCGGTTTCCTTTCACACCCCCCTCTCGGTTTAGCCTATAGAGCCAACAAAGGTCTAATGACAAGAGCTAAACTAAGAGGATGTAATAAGCCTTGGCTGGTTTCATTGATATTACTAGAGAGAAAAACCAACAAAGCTTTACCATAGTGGATGATAAAGTATTCTACAACTTGATCCCAAGTCTAACCTTCTTAAAGACTTATAATTATTGGGCTGGTTGCACACCCTATGCAAGTTGTTTTCTTTACTTTGCATTATTATGATTTCTTTAATCTTATTATTTGCTTAGGATTATTTGTCTTTTTATTCCTGGGGATTATATGATATTCTTATTTATAAGGATTATAGCTTATTCTTATTCTTATTCTTAGGGTTTTTGGGAAAAAACCTAGTGTTTTAATTTTTAGGATCTTTTATATTTAGAATAAATAAGCATGTATCCCTTTCGGGAAAAAGTAATAATACGTTTTTGATTTTTTATTGAGAGCCTTCTTTCTCTTTGGTTCTCTTGAGAATTCTTGAACCTATTAAAGTCTTTCTTGTGGTGTTTTTCTACTTTTCACCAACTTATACCTGAGGTTCTTGCTTTGCTAAGCAACAGATCTGGGTTCAGTACCATAAGTTCCTATGTTTCTACACAATGTGTCTTAGTTTCTATCTTTAATTCTTTGTTTTTCTTTGCTACGTTTTTAGTTTGTTCTTTTTGTTTTTCATGTTCTTGGCCTTCTTTATTAAATCTCATCTACTTTCAGTGAGGTTCATATCTAGTTTGAGGAAGAAGGGCGCAGTTTTTTTACTTTATGTATAAAATTTTGTAAGAGAGCGATGTTTTTAAAGAAAATCGCCACTATCTTACTAAAAATGTCACTATATTATTTATAAATTTTAATAAAAAATTTAAAATATGTGTTTTATTTTTTATTTTATATATTTAACTTTGTAACCGTTATCTTGTTAAATTTAGCGACGTTTACTTTTAGAAACACCTCTATTTTGTTCAACTAAGCAGCGCTTTATAGTAAATGCTACTGTGTTAAAATTTGACACTAACTTATATTAGGATGATCCTAAGAAGTGGGAGTTTTAGGCACCACTAAAATATTGACTACTTATATATTTTTTTAAAGACATGGAATAACTATCTTACACTTGATCACACCAAATCAATTCTGATAAAATTAATTTACTTAAGAGTAAATTCTTATTAAATTAATTTACTCACCTATTTAGCTTAGATTAATAGAAAAGAAAATTAAAAACTCACATAATTAACAAAGAGTTATTAACATCTAACAAAAAGATTAATTTAAAAAGTAACAAAAAAATTAATTTGATGGATTAGGAATTTTGTGTTTGATACTTCTAAAGAAAAAAATGATTTTGCTATTAACATCATTTCTTTTTGTAAGTGGTAATGATGAACAAAATGAAACAAAAAAAATTGATGATAATTTCAAAAGCATTCTATCAAATACAATTCTTTTTTACATTCTAAAAATTAATTTTTTATTACTTTTAAATTAATCTTTTTATTAGATGTTAATAGCTATTTGTTAATTATGCCATTTTTTTTATTTTTTTCCGTTAATTGGAATTAAATAGGTAAGTAAATATATTTAATGAGAGTTAAGTCTTAGTAAATTAATTTAACTAGGGTTTATTTGGTGAGGAAGAGTGCAAAATAATTATTAAATGTCTTTAAAAACATATGGGGTGCCATTATTTTATTATTGCCTAAAACACTCACTTTTCAAGATCATTCTAATATAAATTATTCTTTAAAATTTAGCAGCTATTACAAGATAAACACAATTACCATATTGAAAATATAGAACTTAGACTTTACTTGGTAGGAAGAATGAAAAAAGTTAAGTATAAAAAATTTGCTAATCTAATGATAAGTTTCGTAACCACTTTCTTATTTTGTAGCTTAACCATTAGATTAGTAAAATTTTCATTCTCATCTCTTTCCATCCTTTCTACCAATGGTGTTTTAATTGAAACGCCGTTAAGTAATTGCCACTAAATTAATTTTTTGTAGTGAAGATTAATGCCACATGGTTCTTGACTAAAGATAATAGCCTTTGACACAAGCAAGTTTTTAAACTTGTATACTATAATCAAATTATTCCCAACAGACTAGTATCTATTTTTTAGAAGAAAAAGATTGAGCAGGCTTTGCAAGGAAAATGTTTTTGTTATCCTAAGTGCTAACTCGCTAATAGCTAGATTGCTGCAAATTATTAATTTGTTTCATGAAAATTATATAATTAACAACAGAGAGACTTGGGGTGAAATATTTATATTTATGAGATTGGGGTGAGAATTAAGAAAGAATACAGTAGAGCATTTGTTTTAATTGTTGATAAGTAATTATTATTATTATAATCCGCACCATCCAAAAGCACGAGAGGCGTGGGATATTTGAAACAAATTGAGGCTGCAGATGGGGCCAAAGCCGAAGGGGCGACGTGATGGGGTGTTGTCTGATCTTGAGAATTCCAATTGCAGTTTAATTCTTTGTAGGGATGGATAGACATTCCCCGCAACCTCCCATTAGGTCTAAAAAGGACCTTTTTGTGATATTCTAAAAAGAAAGAGCCTTTACAGTCATTTTCCTTCTTGGAACTTGCCCTAAAGGCGTTTGCTGAAATTTTCTCATTTAGAAAGCAGGTGGAACATATATTTCGTGTTAATGAAGTCAAAAAACTATTTCGGTTCCAACTTCGACCTCCCTAAGAATATATACACAATATTATCAATATTTAATCTAAATGACTGACTGACCACCATCTCTCTCTTCTCCCCCTTCCCTCCTGCAACTGTTTTCACAACCTTCCAAACGAAGAGAATTAATGGAATGTGAGATTTACAACGTTTATCCTCCTTGTTGTCCTCAGCTATGTTTACAATGAAACACAAGATAACAACAACAACAACAACAATTCGTTTCTGGTTAATGGGTGTCTTTCGCTTTCTTGATTCCTCAACTCCAAAATATGCTTATGGCAATTACCATAGATACTACTGTCCAATTTAAACAACGGACTGAAAATCTTTTTTTCATCCATGGCTTATTTTGAGATCACGACTAAACTGGGTAATCGTTATCATCATCATCATCTTCCTTCTTCTTGCTATAGTCGAAACTTGCTGTTTGGGTTTCTGGGTTATCGGATATGACCATGGTTCCTGCTGAAAACGTTTCTAAACAACATCATCTTAATCACGGTGGCGGCGGCGGTTTTCATGGTTGTTGTGGCAGTTGTTATACGGAGGGTTTTGATCTTATGAGCCGTGTTCACAGGTATGACTATGAAAGTAAATCTTGTCTAGAATCTGATCTAGGTGCTAATCCCATGGCTGAAGATGAATCAAGAACTAATAGTCTTAATGAGGTGGGCTCCTGCTCCAAGGATAACAATCAAGAACAAGACGAGAGAGATGAAGGTTGGCTCCAACTCAGTATAGGGGGTCAGGCAACAAGATATGAACACAACAAGCATGACCAGGGCGATCCAACGGCCAGAAGAGGAGGGTTGATCGAGCTTGATCTACTACCTGGTGGTAGCTCGCAACAAGCAGGTCCATTAGCCCCTATTTTTCATATGCCTGAGTTTCGTGCTCCACCACGGCCATCGGTTATGAATAGTTTTAGTACTTTATTCTTTCAACACCAACAAGGCAGCAGCTCCACGTTCCCTCGTGAAGAGATTAGCTGGACATTTAGGCCTATAGCGCAAACAATTGCAGCTCCTTCTTCCTCTTCATTTTCTTCTTCTTTGTTTCCACTGGGATCCTATTTCGCCGGGCCATTTCAGGTGCAATCCGGAATGGATGCTGCCGGGCCGAGCTCGGATGTTAGAATCATTGATCCTCCAAGAAGACCACATTCTGGAATTTGGTTTATGCTACAAGCATCACAAAATCAGTAAGTAAAAAACGAAGACAAGGAAAAGAAGAAAAATGATAAGCAACTTGGAAAAATATTAGCCTCAACTTTTGTTTTTGATTGAAAATTTTCTTACTCTTTTTTAAATTATATCACTTTGGGGTATCTAAAAATATTGGAGATCACCTTCTGATGAAATTAGCTTGCTTTTAACATTTCAGAGCGAAAGAACCGTTCTTGCCTCAAATACCAAAGAGCTACCTGAGAATCAAGTAATAATATTTAATCCCTTTCTTTTATTCCCATTTAACATTTGCTACTTCCTCTAGGCTTTTCATGGCTTTCATGGGAACTCCAAAAAATATAAGAAGTATTCTTCTGCATCATTTACTCATTTCGTGTATTGGCCTTCATTTTTCATATCTACAGGGACGGAAAGATGACAGTGCAATTCTTAAAGAAGTATCTTGTTAACAAGCTGAGACTGCATAGCGAATCAGAGGTATTTCAATAAATGCTAGTCCTTTTACCATTAAAATGCTACGACCCCATGCTTCATTTTGCATATCTCACTTGATTTAGATTAGCAAAACACAACGGCATAAAAGAGCTAAAAATAGAGAATTAAATCAGCTTTCTATCAGGTAAATTAATTAAATGACAATGGAACTTGGTTGGTGTTAGAGACATGACAGAAACAGCAGAACTAAATGTATCTCTCTTACTGTTCTAGTTTTTATCTTCATTTTTCTTGGCTGATAACTCATATAATTTAGGTGGGAGAAGTATATTGCCTTGGTAGCCCTTTTCTTATATAATTTTCATTAGCCTCTTAAGCACATAATCTATCGTACTTAAGATTGCCCAAATGTTTTCCAAATCAAGGTAATGAGTCTTATAAAATGGTTTTAATAAGCTTCTTGTTTGAGTTAGTTATGGATGTTCTTAGTGACACGGTTAAAGGGGTAGGGTTCAATTGTAGAAGTTTGGAGATAATATAGAAAGCTACCTACCACCATCTTTTCTCGACCCGGAAAAGAAATGGGAGAGAAATTGCCTTTCCTGCTTCTATAAATGGGGTTTACTGTTTAACACCATAAATTTCTATGAAAGTAACATATCAATGATCTGGCGTACTTGCAGAAAAAACAGGAGAAAGCACAAGCAAAATATTGTGTAATTAATTTAAGTAAAAGAATAAATGTCTTATATTAATCTTATATGATTAAGAGGGAAACTTTTGTGCAACGATAAATGTTATTCTTTTGTGATTTGGAGAATACAAGTTCAGTACAAAAAGAAGATTGTGTACACATAACCTTTTCCTGACCCATATTATAAGAGTTTTGTGCACTGTGTTACCTTTTTAAATTAATCTTATATGATCAAATATATAGAAAAAAATATAAATAATTAACTATAAGTAAATGAAGAGGGGTGCCTTAAAATAAACTATCTATGGTTACAGATAATCTGAATGATATGTATTTTGCACTATAGATTATTATTTTATCCATTGACAATAGAATTTAAAAACTCCACAAGTGAGATTACTAGATTGCCACATTTTCCATTTCATTTTTTAATTAAAATTTTTTAATTTATAAGAATATGTGGGTGTATTGTAACCCCACTTATGAAAATTTTAAACTCAACTATTAGTGAATAAAATAATAATCCTGTGCACTATATGGAGCTATTACTTAAAAAAAATGTGAAATAACTTAGAGAAATATAACTTCTCTAAAAATTAATAGATGTAATCATCTTCTTTTCCTTTCTTTTCTTTTCCGGAAAACACCTGAATTAAACTATAGTAGTGCAAGAATATACTAAAACAAATATCATAATGCTAATATTCTTGCCTCAAAATTCAAGGAGAATTCATAAAAAGTGATAACAGCCTACTATGCAGGCAGTAAAACGAAGCAGATATAACATTCTATCATCTATGTGGTGTCATCGTCTTAAAAATTCATATATAGAGCGGCCAAGTATGAGTCCGTTGGGAAATCCATGCATTATAACATTTTTGGATTGAGCACTTTTAATCTAATTAGTATTATGATTATTATTCAATTCATTGTTAGTAGAGTTTTAAGACTTCAGAAAGAGGGTTAAGAATTAGGACACATACTCCACTGGAAATATTAAAAAAATAAAAAATAGTGAGGCATATATCACCATTTTAACCTCGCGTATAGAATCTAAAAGCTCTATAGATAGTGTATTGATCAATATTTTTTAGTATTATCGATTATCATCCAAATACATTACCAATGAAATTTTTAGACTCCAAAAACAGAGTTAAAATTAAGGTGGTGATACAAACCCTTTAAAAATATTTTAAAAAAATAAAAAAAATAAAGTAAAATAGGTGTCACCATATATAGATTTTTCCATTTACCTTGAATCCACTGACATATGAGACAAAGAATTTTCTTTTTGAGAAGGCTGAGATCATAAAAATAATTAAAACCGACAATTTATTACTTTACTAACAACTAGATCAGAATAATATTTAACTTATTAGTGAAATAAATTTATTTTAGATATATATGAATAGGAAGATCTCACTTATTCCCAAAAAACGTTTCATTGTGGAGTAGAAAAAAAATTTGTTTTAGTTATGAAAATGGGGACAACCGCCTAAGATATGGATGATTAATTGATAGCTAGTTTAGATGGACGGTGAAATTAAATTTGATAATATTAAAAAAGATATAATGATTATTAAGTACAAATAATTTTTATAAAAAATAATAAAATAATTAGAAAAAAGAATAAAAATTAATTTTCATGTGTTTTTGTTTTGTCTTTAGTTTTTTTTTTTCTGTTGGAAGCCATCGCACGGGGAGTACGGTGGCTTCCAAACTAAGCCTGAAGCCTTGTTTAGTTTAGGTAGCAATTCCTAGCTAGGGATGTAAACGGGTCGGGTACCCGCTAGATTTGGGATACCCGAACCTGAACCCGAACCCGAACCCGATTAACTTTAATAATACCCTAAACCGATTAACTACTCGATTATTTTTATTTATGCTACCCGAACCCTAACCTTATAAAATATAAATACCCGTTTAACTACCCGAACCAGTTTAACTACCCGTTTATTAAGTCAAAGTTTGATTTTTAAATTTAAAATTAAAATTAATTTTAGAATAACTTAATTAAAACATTATATTAATAAATTTAATTTAACTCATAAAAATAAATTAAAGTTAAAAATCATAATTATAATATATAATGATTTAATTTAATTAAATAAAACATTAATAATAAATAATTAATATATAAAAAATATAAATATTGTATTAATTAATTATTATTTATAATCGGGTTCGGGTAGCGGGTACCCTACGGTAACTACCCGAACCCTACCCTAACCCGTGATGGATAGTAATTTCACTACCCGAACCCTACCCGAACCTGATTATATACTACCCTAATCTTACTTAAACGGGTCGAGTAGCACCGAGTATCTGTTTATAAGGTACCCATTACCATCCCCCTTCCTAGCCCTATGATAGAAAAAGGTACCAAAAAATATAATCCTTATTAGTCTGAACATGATTGTTTACGATATATTCTATATGCACTCAATGGCGAAAATACCCATATAATGAAAATTCAAGTTGTTTTGTAGGTAGTCTTTATCTGGATAATATGAGGTCTATACCACAATAATCTGTGCACGAGGTGCACAAAATAAGTTTATATTTTTTTTATCTCATTTTGTCAGCTAGATTCACTTTATTTTCTGCCCCATCCCTTTTACAAGAAATGCTTCTTATGCTCACTTCATAATCGAATACAATTATTTCTTCCCCAATAATGACATTAATGTTTCTTCCATGCTACTTTAGCATTATAATTTATAAGCCTATGAGATAGAATCCGTGAGTGAAGTCACTGAATTTCATGTGCAAAAAGTAAATCCAAAGTATAGGTTTATCAAGCAAGAATGAACATAGAAAGCATTTTATAGATTCTTAATTTAAATGCAAGATGCCAACAATTTTTTGATCGAGTGATTAAAGAAAGCCTATGACATATTTTAAAACTTGAGTCCAAACTCAAGTAAGCCCTCCCTCCATTTCCAATTATTAAATATTTCACTTGTAAAAAAAAAAAAGAAACCATAACATACAATACAATTCAAGTTTATATATATCTTTTTAGCACCCCAAAAAAAGTTTATATATACTTTTTATAAGATAAATAAATCATTATATATTAGTATATATAATTTCTTGTATGTATTGATAGGGAAAAGGTTTCAACTAGGTACCGAAAGGAGATATATCCTTTCAGTTTTTTATTTAATTTTTTTTTTTTGTTTCAAATATGAACTCAATGTTACTAATTAGTAATGGAAACCATAATGCCTTTTTATATGTTCAAAAGAGAACTCTTTTTTTTTTCTTTTTTCTTGAGAAAAGAGGATGTATACGTTTCAAAAGAAAACTAATTAATTAACTGTCAAACTAACCTTCCCTATTTCTTATTTCTTAACACAACTTCTTTGTTTTTCTTGAAATGGTGAATTTGAAGTTGAGGTCTATTTTGGAGGACAAATTGTGTGTTGTTGTGTAGAAACATATGTATACGTTTCTTTTTTCTTTTCTTTTTTTTATATATAAATTAATATAGATAACTAAATCTGAGACATTATTAGTTTCTTTGCTTCTATTAAAACTAAAAATTGCTTATCTTCTTTGAAGAGTTTTTATCAAGATTTAATTGTTTGTATTCCTTTTTATTTCCATTTATTTCCTTTTTAACAAGATTTAATTCATATTCTTTTATGGTAATATTTAATTTTCACCATGTAATTTTTATAAATCAATTGTTCATTTTGAAAATAATTAATGTAAGTTAATTGAATTAATGATAATTGTTTTGATAAGAATGATTTATTGTATTAATTACAGGTCTTTCAAATAACATGAGTTGGCATTTATTGTGTTGTTGCCTAAAAACTCACTTTCTAAGATGATCTTAATACATATAAGCTAATATGAAGTTTTATTTGCCTTACCTTGAGACACATTTTGCATTTGTTTTCTTTCTCTTTTGGGTATGCCTAGACATGTTCGCAAATTATAAGGCTAGAGTTTATAAATGCTAACCATTTATCCTAATCAGTTCATTTAATATTGAAAGGGGACGAGGATCTTGACACAACCTATTTAATTATTTATTAGAGTAAAAACGCTGACATTAATTTGGCCTTAATTCGTCTTTTGTCCTTTTTGGCACTCCTAGTACCATTAATTTGTTTGTCTTGTCTCTTTGCCTACCACCAAAAATATGGAAAACTATATTAGCTTGCTAGGAATATATGACATTTATGACATTCTCCACATTCAATTTTGTTGTACAAGTATGAATTATAAAATGTGTTTTCAAATCAATCTCTTTATATATATATATATATATATATATATATATATATATATATATATATGTATATATGTACATTAATTGAAGCATCTGTAGGTCAACTCTTATTATGCCATGAAATTGATTCATATATACTTTTGTTTCTTTCCTTGCACTCCATGCCAGGAAGTAATCCAGTTGAGATAATGAAAGTATCTTATTTCTTATATATCAATCGAAACTCAAGGTGTTACAGCTATTGCTTGTTTGTATTCTTCACCTAAAAAAAATACACCTAACTTCAATTCATTATAAATTATGTTTAGATAATATAGGATGTATGTCATGCTGAAACATCCTCTTGATTTATATATACACCACATTTATAATTAGGTCAACTCTGATGCCATTGATTTGCAAATTCATTGCAGTCGCCGGGTTGTATGGCATCTCTTTGTCACATATAAGATTTCCATCTTAGCTAGGGTATTTTAAATCTAGTTTGGATGAATGGTGAGATTGATTCTAGTGAAATTGAAAAGAATAAAATGATCATTATGGATCTATATTTTAAAATAAAATAATTAAAAAATTTAAATGAGGGTCGAAAAAGTAAATTTCTCTCTCTTCATTTTTTGTCTTTTGTTGCTTTTGGGCCACCGATCACACCGCACTGTTGTTGACCGGTATCTCAAACTAAGCCTTAGTCTATGCCTCCCTTGATCCCTAGAATAAGAAATTTCTCCTTTCTCACATGGTATGCAACAAAATATCCAATGATTAGTATATGTGATTTTAGCGTAGATGTAGGCCTCTTCTCTCTCTCTCTCTCTCTCTTTGATGATGAGGATGATATATTTTACCTTTAATAAATTAGCCTTGCTCTTCCATCAATGATATTTTGGCATCTGGCCACAAATTTATTAATCTTTTACACCATTTTGTTCTCATTATCATTACCCTTAATCTAGAGAAGCATAGCCGATTTCTTTCTTTTTATATCTACTCATGTACATGGTGAGAAAGGTTTCTTTGATTTTTTTTTTTTTGCATTTTTTAAGTGCAATGCATTGACTCTAAGATATTATAGTATCAAAACATCTGCATCTTTGGATTATTATCTCGTCCTTAGTCGACACTCATTAGCATATCTACAGCTCAAAAAAAATAAGGTTATGATAATATGACATGTGGTAAAATCATATCGTAGGGCCTTGAAAATCACACGTGGACCCTGTCGATCTCAAATTCCCTATTTGCATGCGTTATCGCTTCCTTTCGTCACGCTTTCGCTTCTTTCATCTCATCTTTCAGACAGCCAATTGTAGGGCCTTTTTTTTTTCCCTCATAGATCGTGCTTAAAAGGGACCATGAGAAACCTTAAGTGCACCACTTTGATAGAATTTAAAATACCCCACCATAAGTCCCACAACCAACCACAGAATACATTAAAAAAGAAAGAAAATCTGCACATATTTTACGTCGGGGGAAAGCAATGCATGAGGGATAATTCCAGAACAGAATCATACCTAGTTGTTGAAAAAGAACAAAAATAAAAGCATAAAAAGACAGATAACAGCGCCTCCCATGAAAATGAGTTGTTTATTGCTGGTGAACGGAATGCATGCAGCATTTAATATTAGGAGAATAAATCCTTTATCTCATCAACATTATCAATCCCTTTTTTCATCAACCTTAGCTTAGCCAGTTTACCTCTTTTTTTTTTAATATTTTAATAATTTATTATTAATTAACCTAAGCAAAAAAATCAACACACCTTTAGAAAGGAATATTGACATTTTATTTTAAATATTAGGGGTTTTAATTTTTTGGAATATGGAAAGAGAAAGCAAGGTGAAGAAGACGTGCATGAGATGTGATTGTTGTATTGTTGTGACAGATGAGTTAGGTTTTGTTAGGATGAATATAAAAATTAAAACAAAAATGAAAAAGAAAAGTCGTTGCCTATTCCTCGCCGTGCTTTTTGGATCCATTACAAATATCTATTGTTTAATTATTTTATGCCTATTGTTTTTTAATTTATTATAGTAAATTATTTTAATTTTAATACCAAAAGTCCATGGAATCATGATTTTGGCTTACGAGTAAAGTCTAGCTGGGTCCTGCAATGATTACTTTCGGGCAGTTTAAGATCGTGGAATTAACGGGCAGGTTTAGACGGTCGATTTCTTTGCCTGACCGCTGACCTAAGTTGTAGTAGCAGTGCTAGTATTTTTCAAATAATTTTTCGTCTTAAGGGCAATGAGGAATCGGTTGGAGCAAAAAAGAAAAGTTAGAAAGAGGGAAGGATGAAGAAATTTTATGGGTAAAGTAGAAGTTTCTGAGTGATGGGGAATGCCATGGATAAGACGTAAGCCAGCGATAAAGCATGACTTCATTGCTAAAAAAAAAAAAAAAAACCCTCGAAGAAATTGCCTTTTTATTTTTTTAATATCTTCTGTATTTTCTGAAAGACTTAATTAAATATTCCCATGCAAGAACAATCACATCAAAAAATTTTATAATAAGATCTATTTTATTGTAAAATTGATCTATTTTATATTTATTTTATATTTATTTTCACTCAATTTTATGTGTTGTTTATATTTATTTATGATAATATTAACTTATTTTATGTCATTAACACTAAATTTACATTTATTTTTATTTGTTTTTGCTTATTATAATATGTTTATGTTTTTTATAAACTAAATTTACGTTTTTTCTTATGTTTATATCTATTATCATGTAATTATATCTATTAACATTAATTTTACACTTATTTTAATATGTTTACGATATTTTTAAAATGAAAATAATCTTAATAGGCATAGAATAAATTAATCTTATAATAAAGTTGACCTTACTTTAGATTTTCCCATATCTAAACCTCGTGAAATTTCTTTTGTACTTTCATTTTGAATATATATAATGGCGAAGAGCTAACATGAACGTAATGTACAATTTGGATTGATGAAAAAAGCAGGTAGAGATAAGATGTAGAGGGCAACAACTTCTACCTTTCTTGACGCTGCAGCATGTAAGAGATGAAATATGGAGTTCGTCAAGGGACGCTGTGACTTTGCTTCCAGATTCCTCAACAGTTGATCATGTCATGCTTCTGCAATATGGTAGGAGCGCTTGAGAAAACAGTTTCTTTTTTCATTTTTTTTGTGATGTATCATTCTTAAGTTATGGAAATTAAGTACCCCTTCTTCTTTTCTCAGTTTGCTTCTTCGATCTCTAATTCATGGACAAAACCTGAAATGATTAATTTTTTGATTTTGGGGGCCAATAACGTAACCAAAATTGAATTAATTCCAAGCTATATATGGCGGCTTCATATATATATATATATATATATATATATATATATATATATATATATATATATATTTATTATCATTTTAGTCAACTAGTACAAACCTTCATTGATTAATTTACGAATCCATTTTTTCTATTCACTTCTCCCAATGCCTTAATTGATATCAACAATCAAGAGAGTTGAAGAATTTGCTACAGCTAGTACGTATTTATGTTGTTTAGATTGATTGGGTAATTGTTAGATTTCTCAACAGCCCTTATTTTTTTTTCCAGCCAAAACGAGAGTTCATTAATAATGAAACGAATACAATTGAAAAACTTTTAGGAAGATCTGAAACAGAAAAACGCAATAAAAGTACAAACATCCCATTACATAGAAAGCATCATACATCATGTACTCTATCCAATCACCATAAAATATAAGAAAAATTCTGTACCATCCACTCCCCTTTTTCAAGGTAGTCAGCAAAAGAATTAGCCTCCCAATAGATGTGAACAGATTCCACCATTCCAATCAACTTCATTAATTAAATAGTTTCAATTCTTTTCGAGTCTCAAATTCATATTTCTTTCCGAAGATAATGCTACACTAGAATTAGATTCGATGACAATAAGAGTTTTTCTTATCCATACTGAGGATGAAAAAATCTACAAACCATTTTAATAACAAATGACTCTGCCATGTTTGAATCTTGGATGCCTAAAGGACCAAAAAACATACCACATACCAGGAATTTAAATAATGGTAGAATAGCGGGATAGAGGCCATTATTTAGCGACAGTGCCACCTCCTGCCACCACTATTGAAGAAATATCGAATGTGCATGCCGTTCACAACAATAGTGGCATGTTGCGGCCATGAAAAATAGGCATAACGGCGAATAGTGGCAATAAAGGTCTGTTGTTGTCGTTATTTCGTTTCCAAAAATAATGGGTTTTCAGCTTTCACCCAAGAAAAAAAAATGAGAACACCACCTATATCTATCAATTCTTTTCCCTTAAATTAGCTTCAATCAAACTCAAATGCTTAATCAAGATCAAGCACAAACCAAGTAATCAAGGATAAACTTTGCTGTTTAACTCAATTGTCGTTTCTGTTGAAGTTGTTGCAAAAATTGTGCTGCTAGTGAGATGTGTGTGAGATCGTGACTCCATGAGAGCCATCCTGGGTACACTGCTGCTAGGGGCTGAATAGCATGGGTCAATGAGCGGCATAGGCCCTATTGAGAGAGACAAGCGAACAAAGGGGAGAGGAGCAAGGAGTGTGTTAGCTTTAAATTGACAAATATTTTGAAATAACAAAAACTTAAGTAATGCTAAATGTCTTACTCTATGTTGTAAATTTGCTTAAGACTGACACAATGATAGAAAATCACATAACAAGGTTTTGGATTAAGTTTTCAATTGAGAAAGTCAAGAAATATTCTTATAAAATTGTAAGAATGTTTTGAACTGAATTGAAATCACAAAACACATCATTTCTATCCCAAAACAACTCATAAAAGTGCAGGAAAGACATGAGGGATCGATCCCTAATTGGCAGAGAGCTTCCAGGGGCCGATAACAAGCAAGGGATCGATCCCCCCAAGGAAGGGATTGATCCCCACTTGGCAGAATGGGCTCAAAGTGATTCTGGAGCTTTGGGATCGATCCTCTATGGCTAAAGATTGATCCCCTATCACGAGAACAGTGCCTAACGACTAGTTTTTAAGGGTTTTAATGGGAAGAATTGCATTAAATGTTTCAACAACCGTTCCCAGCTGTTGGTGAACTATAAATATAGGCATTTATGAAGATTAAAGGAAGAACAAGCACTCAGCAACTTCTTTAAGCCTCAAGAAAGAATTCAAAGTTGAAAAATAATCCTTTGTACTTGATTTGTGAAATTCCACCTTGTACACAACCCACTCATATTAATATCTGTTATCCAAAGGGGTGTGTAAGCCTTGTAAGGTTATCTTGTAGGAGTGAGGGTAGCTTTGCAAGAGGATAGGTTAAGAAGGTTATTCCTAAACCTACAAAAGGATGTGTAAGAGGTCTCTCCACACCTTGAAGTGGCTTGTACTGATTCACAAAGAAGAGTGGAATCAATCCCTTGACAAGAGGATTAGGGACAGAGGATGTAGGCAAGAGATTGGCCGAACCTCTATAAATACTGTGTTTGCTTCTCTTCCGCTATCTTTACTTATTGCATTTGTTACATTATTGCATAAATTATTTTATCTGTTAACTAAGTTCTTAAAAACTCAAAATTAGTAGTTAAATCGATTCATCCCCTCCTTGGTAGAGCCAACAATTGGTATAAGAGTTTGGGCTCTAGATTGATTTGTAGTAATTTTCATTGAGCATAAACGATCTAGATGACTCAAAGTAATGTAGCTACACCCTTAGTAGGAGAGGGATACTCTATAGTTAGGCCACCACTCTTCAATGGTGAAAATTATGCATATTGGAAAACTAGGATGATGTTATTCATTCAAGCCAATGACTATGAAGTGTGGAGACTTATTGTCAAAGGTCCTCTAGTTCCAATTAAGAAAGTTTATGAGGAGGGAGTGCCAAAGAAATAGGATGAATGGGACACAAATGATTTTAGAATGGCACAATTAAATGCTAAGGCAATGCATACACTCTTTTATGCACTAAGACCTAATGAGTATAATAGAGTCTTACAATGTGAAAATGCAAAACAAATTTGGGATAAGTTGGCAATTACTCATGAGGGAACTACACAAGTCAATGAGACTAAAGTAGGCATGCTCACTCAAGATTATGAGCTATTCAAAATGAAGAGTGATGAAAACATTAGTGACATGTTTACTAGATTTACTGATATTATAAATGGCCTCAAGTCCTTAGGAAAAACATACTCCAATATCAAAATGGTGAAGAAGATTCTTAATAGCTTACCTAAATCATGGGAAGCTAAAGTTACAGCTATTAAGGAATCTAAGGATCCCCATACTCTTTCTTTAGATGAACTCATGGGATCTCTACTCATCTATGAGATGAAACTCAAAAGAAAAAAACCTCTTAAGAAAGTTGGAGTTGCATTGAAATCCACCATAAATGAAGAATCCAAAGATGATCATGATGAAAGTGGTGATGATGAGGATTTTGAGATGGCTAAATTTGCAAAGAGGTTCAACAAATTCATGGGGATGAGAGCTAGTGGAAACTCTAGAAAACCTACTAGGAGAGACTCTAGCAAAGGAGAACCAAGTAGGAAAGAAAAAGATCCAATTATTTGTTATGAATGTAAAAAACCTGGTCATATTAAATATGATTGTCCTTTTTATAGAAAACAAAGTGAGAAGAAACCAAAGAAAAAGGCAATGATGACTACATGGAGTGATAGTGAATACTCCGATAAAAAAAATGTTGAAGAGGAAGTAGCCAACCTTTGCTTCATGGCCATTGAAGATGAAAAGGTAAAATCTAACTCATTTGATACTAATGAATACACATTTGATGAGTTACAAGATGCATTTGATGATTTAGCAAATGAGTTTGAATGCATGAATATAAAATATAAGAAAATGATTTCAAAATTGAAAAACGAAAATGAGATGCTCATGAATGTTAAGATACAATGTGAAAAGAAATTAGAAAATGCAAATCTAGAAATAGAAGAGTTAAAAAGAACATTAATTTGCAAAACTCATTTTCTAGATTTTATATGGGTCAACAAAAACTTGATCATATGCTAGAGACCAAAAGAGCATTCTTTGATAAAGAAGGAGTAGGTTTCAATGCATCAAATAAAGAAACTCACTTCAAAAAATTTCTTGCTAATGATGAAACATTTATGCTGTGCACTTTATGTAGTAAATTAGGACACTCATCACAGGCATGCACATTTAGGAAGACCATCATTAGAGGAAAAATAGCTATGAAGATTTGGGTGCCCAAGCATGTTTTGAATTCAAATGATGAGATATTGAGAATGAAATGGATCCCTAAAGGATAAAAAATTATTAGTACTAACTCTCAAGAACCCAAGAAAATTTGGGTGCCTAAGATAAAAGTTTGATGTATTTGTGTGTAGGAGCAAGGGCATTGCTACAAGGCTAAGTCTAAGGAGCATTGGTACCTTGATAGTGGATGTTCAAGATACATGACCGTTGACAAGAGCTAATTCAAAATCCTAAAACCTAAAAGTGGTGGAGAAGTCACATTTGGAGACACCTCCAAAGGACAAATTGAAGGAATTGGCTCCATTGGTAACTCCTCCTCAACTATTGAAAATGTCTTGTATGTTAGAGGATTAAAACATAACTTGCTTAGTATTAGTCAATTGTGTGATAAAGGTTTTAAAGTTATGTTTGATGCTTTGTGTTGTCATGTTGTTAATGCTAAAACTAATCAAATCCTTTTCATAGGACATAGACAAGGAAATATTTATATTATACACTTAGATTAGCTAAATAACAAAAATGTATGCTTTATGGCCACAAAAGAAGATGAACCTTGGTTATGGCATGGAAAACTAGTTCATGCTAGCATGCATGTTTTATCTAAATTAGATAAAAAAGACTTAGTCGTAGGATTGCCTAAACTTCAATTTGAAAATGATAAGGTGTGTGAGGCCTGTGAAAGACGAATGCACAAGAAAGTATCATTTAAGTCTAAGAAATATGTTACAATCTCTAAGTCACTCCAACTCCTCCATTTAGATCTTTTTGGAACAACTAGAACCACTAGATTAGGAGGAAAACACTATGGTTTTGTCATAGTTGATGATTATACTAGGTTTACTTGGGTGTTCTTTTTAGGTGTGAAAAAAGAAGCCTTAGACAAATTCATCACTTTTCAAAACTTGTTCAAAATGAAAAATGTTATTTTATTACTAGCATTAGGCGTGATAATGGAAAAGAATTTGAAAATCTTGGTTTTGATATTTATTGTAATTAAAATGGAATTAGCCATAATTTTCAGCTCCTAGAACTCCTCAACAAAATAGGGTAGTTGAAATGAGGAATAGAACCTTAAAAGAAATGGCTAGAACCATGCTTTGTGAAAACAATTTGCCAAAATAGTTTTAGGCTGAAGCTATTAATATTGCATGTTATGTTATAAATAGAGCTATGGTTAGGCTCATTTTAAAGAAAACCCCTTATTAGCTTTATAAAGGAAAAAGGCCTAACATTAGCTATTTTCATCCGTTTGGTTGCAAGTGCTTTGTTCAACTCAAGACCCAATCCTTCTTTTTCTTCTCCCTTCTATTTTTTTTGGAATGAAATGTGCTCCTCTTGCAGCAAAGGCAAGAAGCAGAGGCAATGAAACTTTAAATTTTTTTCTGAAAAAGTGCTCCTCTTGCAGCAGAGGCAATGAAACTTTAGAATTTTCCTGAAAATGTGCTCCTCTTACAGCAGAGGCGATGAAACTTTAAAATTTTTTTTTCTGAAAAAGTGCTCCTCTTGCAACAGAGGCAATGAAACTTTTAGATTCTTTTTCTGGAAAATGTGCTCCTCCTACAGCAGAGGCAATGAAACTTTAAATTCTTTTTTTTTTTGAAAAAGTGCTCCTCTTGCAGCAGAGGCAATGAAACTTTAAATTCTTTTTCTGGAAAATGTGCTCCTCTTGCAGCAGAGGCGATGAAACTTTAAATTCTTTTTCTGGAAAATGTGCTCCTCTTGCAGCAGAGGCGATGAAACTTTAAATTCTTTTTCTGAAATGTGCTCCTCTTGCAGCAGAGGCAATGAAACTTTAAATTCTTTTTCTGGAAAATGTGCTCCTCTTGCAGCAGAGGCGATGAAACTTTAAATTCTTCTTGGAATGTGCTCCTCTTGCAACAGAGGCGATGAAACTTTAAAATTTTTTTTTCTGAGAAAGTGCTCCTCTTGTAGCAGAGGCAATGAAACTTTTAGATTCTTTTTCTGGAAAATGTGCTACTCTTGCAGCAGAGGCAATGAAACTTTAAATTCTTTTTTTTTGAAAATGTGCTCCTCTTGCAGCAGAGGCGATGAAACTTTAAATTCTTTTTCTGAAATGTGCTCCTCTTGCAGCAGAGGTAATGAAACTTTAAATTCTTTTTCTGGAAAATGTGCTCCTCTTGCAGCAGAGGCGATGAAACTTTAAATTCTTCCTGGAATGTGCTCCTCTTGCAACAGAGGCGATGAAACTTTAAATTCTTTTTCTGAAAATGTGCTCCTCTTGCAACAGAGGCGATGAAACTTTAAATTCTTCTTTTTTTTTTGGAAATGTGCTCCTCTTGCAGCAGAGGCGATGAAACTTTAAATTCTTCCTGGAATGTTCTCCTCTTGCAACAGAGGCGATGAAACTTTAAATTCTTTTTCTAAAAATGTGCTCCTCTTGCAGCAGAGGCGATGGAACTTTAAATTCTTTTTCTGGAAATGTGCTCCTCTTACAGCAGAGGCGATGAAACTTTAAATTCTTTTTTTTTTGGAAATGTGCTCCTCTTGCAGCAAAGGCGATGAAACTTTAAATTCTTCCTGGAATGTGCTCCTCTTGCAGCAGAGGCGATGAAACTTTAAATCCTTCCTGGAAATGTGCTCCTCTTGCAGCAGAGGCGATGAAACTTTAAACATTCTTCATGAAAAGCTCCTCTTGCAGCAGAGGCTATGAAACTTTAAAACCTTTTTCTGAAATGCTGAAACTTTTTTTCTTCTTCTATATTTTTTTCTTACTTTTTCTCCTTTTTTTTGCCTGTTTGTTTTTCTTTTTTTGTGCTCTCTTTTTTTTTGTTTGAATTCTCATAATATGAATGAAATGCAAATGCATGTATTGACAAAGTCATGCAACTCCTATTGTGGTAATCAAATTCTCAGGACTGTCTCTTTTGTGTCCTTTGATCCTTTCACCCGTATTTCACAAAATAGTTGTCACCAATTTCGAATTAGGGTTGGTTCAGCAACATATACTCGTCACAATTTTCAATTTCCTTTGTCTCTTTCCCTTATTTCTCTCTTTCCCTCCTATCTCTTCTTTTTCTTTTTCTTCCTCTTTTTTCTTTAATAATGTTAGCAGGTAGATTATCATTTTAATCATCATCTTCCTTTCAATTTTGTTAACAAACGCAATACATTCTTGCACTTTATCGATTGGTTATGGAGTGACCAAAAGGACAACATTATTTAGAAGAGAAGCATTTATTATTGGGCTGACAAGAGACGATGACAGCAAAAGTATAGTCGGGTAGCGAGGGGTGAATTTCAAAACAAATAATGAATGTCTAGATAACCCTTCACGAATTAAACCGGTGCTTTCTTTGAAAAAAACTAATTCGTTGATGCCCCTTGTCACACTGAGTTCGTCCGGCTAATGCCATCCTCCGTATGATTTTGATCCAAGCGTTGATCTTTTCTGCTTCCAAGCCGCCTTTTCAGGTTTTTAACTTAGATCTCCCCCTTTAATCCAACTGCCCTTTTTGGGTTTTCAGTTTGAATTCACTTTTCATTTTCCTTTTCTTTTTTTCTTTCTCTTTTTTTTGTTGTTTCTTTTTTTGTCTCTTTTTTTCTTTCTTTTTTTTTGTTCTTTTTTTTGTTCTTTTCTTCAAGCATAGTATTTCTTTACAGCATCGAAGTTTATCGGATTAGGCAGATCATTCCCATCCATCTCTGTCAAGATCAATGCTCCGCCTGAGAACGCTCTTTTCACCACATATGGTCCTTCCCAATTTGGTGTCCATTTGCCCCGATTATCGTGGTGATTTGGGAGGATCTTTTTCAACACCAATTCCCCTTCACGGAAATGCCTGGGTCGAACCTTTTTATCATGGGCTCGCATCATTCTCTTCTGGTACATCTGACCATGACATAGTGCTGTAAGCCTTTTCTCCTCTATAAGATTCAACTGTTCAAAACGACTTCGAACCCATTCAGCCTCGTCCAAATCTAATTCCATTAAGACTCTTAGGGAAGGGATTTCTACGTCAACAGGCAACACCACTTCCATGCCGTAAACCAAAGAAAAAGGAGTTGCCCCAGTAGAAGTGCGTACTGACGTTCTATAAGCATGCAAAGCAAAGGGTAGCTTCTCATGCCAGTCTTTGTATGTGCTGGTCATGTTTCCCAAAATCCGCTTAATATTCTTGTTGGCAGCCTCAACGGCTCCATTCATCTTCGGGCGATACAGGGCTGAGTTGTGATGCTTGATCTTGAACTATGCACATACTTCCTTCATCATGTCATTGTTCATGTTGAGGGCGTTGTCTGATATGATCCTTTCTGGGAGCCCGTACCGGCATATTATCTCCTTCTTTAGGAACCTACAAACAGTAGACTTAGTAACATTCGCATAAGAGGTAGCTTCAACCCATTTTGTAAAGTAATCTATCATCACGAAAATGAATCTGTGCCCATTTGATGCCTTGGGAGAGATGGGTCCAATCACATCCATTCCCCACATAGAAAAAGGCCATGGTGGTGCCATGATGTTCAGTGATGTCGGGGGAACTTGGATCTTGTCAGCATAGATTTGACACTTGTGGCATTTTCTAGCATAATCTATGCAATCTCTTTCTAGTGTAGTCCAATAGTAGCCTGCCCTCATAATTTGTCTAGCCATGAAATGACCATTTGCATGTGCCCCACTAATTCCGTCATGTACCTCCTCAAGAATCCTTTTGGCTTCAGACGCGTTTACACATCTCAACAACATCTGATCCCGACCTCTTTTATACAAAACATCTCCATCAATAAGGAATCCCATTGCTAATCTTCTGAGGATCTTTTTGTCATTCTCCGATGCATGCTTTGGGTATTGTTGATTCTTAAGGTATTGCATGATGTCATAATACCAAGGTTGTCCATCTGCTTCCTCTTCAATACTAGAACAGTGGCGGGAGAATCTTTCATGCGTAGTTTGATTGGTGAAACATTTGCTTCTGTCTCCATTTTAAACATCGCAGCTAGTGTTGCCAAGGCATCGGCAACCTGGTTTTCTTCTCGAGATAAATGCTGGAAGATGATATCGTCAAATTGTTGTACCAGGTCAGCTATATACTTCTGGTATTGAACTAGCTTCTGATCCCTTGTTTCCCATTCACCTCGTAACTGATAAATAACCAGTGCTGAATCTCCATAAACTTCCAAGTTCTTGATTCCCCTCTCGATTGCAGCTTCTAAGCCCATTGCACAAGCTTCGTATTCAGCCATGTTGTTGGTGCAGTTGAAATTTAATCTGGCTGTGGGCTGGTAATACTTTCCATTTGGAGATATTAAAACTGCCCCTATCCCATGTCCTAAGGTGTTGGATGCGCCATCGAAGAACATTTTCCATGGTTTGCTGTCGAGCTTCTCCTTATCCACGTGAAAGACAGACATTATATCTTCATCTGGAAAATCTAGCTTGATGGGCTCATACTCGTTGGTAGCACGATCTGCAAGGAAGTCGGCTATTGCCCCACCTTTGATTGCCTTTTGGGACACATACACAATGTCATATTCGGATAGCATAACTTGCCACCTAGCTAGTCTTCCTGACAATGAAGGTTTCTCAAAGATGTATTTGAGGGGATCCAATCTAGCTATCAACCAAGTCGAATGATACAACATACACTGCCTCAATCTACGAGCAACCCAAGCCAATGCGCAACACATTTTTTCTATTGTAGTGTACTTGGCCTCGTAATCAATGAACTTCTTGCTCAGGTAGTAGATAGCCCGTTCTTTCTTGCCCGTATCATCATGTTGGCCCAGTACGCATCCTATAGAGTGTTCATTGACAGTCATGTTTAGCAACAAAGGTCTTCCAGCCGTCGGCGGGACTAGAACAGGTGGATTTGACAAGTACCTTTTCACCTTTTCAAAAGCCTCTTGGCATGCCTCGTTCCATTCTCCCGGATCTTGTTTCCGAAGCAACTTAAAAATGGGATCGCATTTAAGCGTAAGTTGCGAGATAAAACGGGAAATATAGTTCAATCTTCCCAAAAAGCCTCTTACTTCCTTCTGTGTGCATGGAGGTGACAGATTTTGTATTGCGCTGATTTTGTCCGGGTCCACTTCAATTCCCTTTTCGCTGACTACAAACCCCAACAACTTTCCCGATTTAACGCCAAAAGTGCATTTGGCAGGGTTCAATTTGAGCTAAAACTTCCGTAGCCTTTCGAACAGCTTTTGAAGGTTGGCTACATGATCCTCTTCTCCTCGGGACTTGGCAATCATGTCATCTACATACACCTCTATCTCTTTATGCATCATGTCATGAAAGAGAGTTACCATTGCCCTTTAGTAGGTGGCCCCGGCATTCTTTAGACCAAAAGGCATAACTTTGTAGCAGAATGTGCCCCAGACTGTCACAAAAGTGGTTTTCTCCATGTCATCCTCAGTCATTTTAATCTGATTGTAGCCTGAAAAACCATCCATGAACGAAAACATGTAGTGTTGGGCTGTATTATCCACCAAGGTATCGATATGAGGCAATGGGAAATTATTCTTAGGGCTAGCTCTGTTTAAGTCCCGATAATCTACACACATTCTTACTTTGCCATCTTTTTTCGGTACCGGGACTATGTTAGCCACCCATTCCGGATACTTGGGTACCTTTAAGAACCTTGCATCGAATTGCTTTTTTACTTCTTCCTTCACCTTCAACAACATCTCGGGCTTCATGCGCCTAAGCTTCTATTGTACTGGCTTACATTCTGTTTTCAAAGGTAGACGGTGCTCCATGACGTCGGTGTTTAACCCGGGCATGTCCTGATAAGACCAAGCAAAAACGTCTACGTATTCACGAAGCAATTCTTCTAGTCTCTGCCTTTCAACCAATGGAAGTGCTGTGCCTACTTTGACTTCTTTGACGTTCTCATCATCCCCTAGGTTGACCATATCAATTACCTCTTTGTGGGGTTCAATTGGTTTTTTCTCTTGCTCAATCATTTTCAATAGATCTGGAGACAAAGCATCATCGTCTGAATCTACATTGTTATCAAGTTCACCAACATGCATAGAATTTTCAAAATCAAACCCCGGATAGCTGTTAAGGTTATCTTCACATTCATTATTCATTTTCCTGAAAAAGTAAAGATTTAACAGATATGGTTGGTTGTTCTTACCAATTGTAGTGAATAGAAAGAGAAAACAGTTATAGAAATGATGATGGATGAAAAGAAAGTGCTCGAAATGCATTGAACTTATTAATTTATTGAAATGATGATGAAGATCAATGTTTACAAAAAAATCTTCTAGAGCTCTCTAGACCGAGATGTTGATAATCTACCTCACTACATTACAAAAGAAAAAAAAAAGATAGAAGGTATCCTTTCAACAATTCAGTCTTTCAGCTCTGTACCCCACAACATAATCATTCTTAAAACAAAAGTGGCCATTCCTCCATGCACCCCTTTAGACTAAGAATCTGCGAGAGGATCCTTTCATTAACAACATAGGTCCTGCTTCCACTGTCTCTAATGAGTCAGGGTGATAGCATCTGCCAAAACGGAATGTATCATAGAGGTACGGGATCACTATCTTCTCCGATTCTTCTTCATATCCTCGGAGGCGGGCTATTCTTTTCTCCTTTCTCTCTTCTATAATCTTCTTTCTCTCTAAACCAGTTGCCTTGTATCCGAGGCCAAACCTGTCTTTATTCTCCTTAATCCTCACAGGCTTCCTTTGTCCTTAGAGATTTTTTCCTAAGCCTTTCCTGACACGCCAGCCCTTTTGCAATGTCTGTTTAACAACCATCTTGGCAGTGGTTGACAACCGAGGGGTGGGTATTCTTGATCCTTCTCCCACATATGTTGCATTCACTATCTCAAAGGCCTTGAAGGAACATTCTAACGCTTCTTTGGCTGCTTCGATGTAGGGTACGGATAAGGGTTTGGTGATCAAGAGGTCTTCTTCTCCGGAGACAGAAATTTGTTTATCACCGACAACAAACTTCACTTTCTGATGCAATGATGAAGGAACAACACCCGCCGTATGGATCCATGGTCTCCCCAGTAGGAAACTGTATGATGGCGAAATATCCATTACTTGAAATTGAATATTGAAGGTGACAGGCCCGATTTCAATAGGGATTTCAATATCACCTATGGCGTCCCTTCTAGAGCCATCAAATGCCCTTACAACCATGTGGCTTGGTTGTATGCAAGAAATGTCAATGGGCATCTTTGCCAGCGTGGCCATAGGTAGAACATTTATCGACGATCCATTGTCGATCAAAACTTTGGCGATCGTGTGGCCCTTGCAACTGGTAGTGATGTTCAAGGCCTTAATACTCCCTTGCCCTTCCGGCGGAATTTTGTCATCACTGAAAGATATGAAATTTGCCGCTGTGATATTTCCCGCCAGCTGGTCCATACTGTCGATCGGAATATCATGAGGCACATAGGCTTGATTCAACACCTTCATTAAGGCGTTCCGATGCGATTCTGAATTTAACAGCAGAGATAATAGTGAAATTCAAGCAGGTATCTTGTTCAATTGCTCGACCACACTATATTCACTGTGCTTAATCAACTTTAAAAACTCCTTTGCATCGTCCTCTGATATTGGCTTTTGCAAGTTTCCTCCTTGGTCCTTGGAAAACGAGGCCTGTTCCTCTTCTTTCTCCGCCAGATTGTCTTCTTCTTTCTCCTTTCCTTTCCCTTTTCGGGCCTTATCTAACATCTCCGGAGTATAGCACCTCCCACTCCGCGTAATTCCTCCTACCCCATTAATGTTTGCATTATCAGGCATATCTGAGTTATCTGAGCCCGCATTGCCTGACCTTCCAATCACTGCTTTGAACTCATATTTCCAGGGGACAGCCTTATTGCTTTTGTAAGGGAAAGAGCTCGGAACTTTGATTGTCATGGTCGGAGGAGTGACAAAGCTAGATTCCTCTTTCCCAGGACTGAGCTTCTCTTTGTAAAACACGGTCATTGGTTTTCCCCATAGATAATCATTTTCTGAAGGTTCACTTGAAGCAGTACTCACTACACCCTCCTCCTCTTCCGTATAGAATTCAATCAAAGATGAATCCATCATTGATTGTACCACGTGTCGAAAGTGGGGATAATTTTGGACAGTGTGACCCACGTGTCCCATATGATATTTGCAAATCTGGCTTGAACTGAATTTATCTTGACAGACATCCGAGCCCATCGGTAGAGGTTAAATTATCTTGGCTTTGAATAAAACATCGAATACTAGACTCATCGGAGTCTTAACCTCTTCCACATGTCTCTTTATACAACACTTCCCCTCAACTTCAGCCGCACTAACTAATCCTCCACTGTGACTAGGAAATGGGTTAGCATTGATACTGGGTTCCACCTCCTTGGAAAAGGTTAACCTTCCTGACTTGACCAAATCTTGCACCTTATACTTGAGAGCTGTGCAATTCTCTGTTGAATGACCCGGGTTTCCACCATGATAGTCACATCGAGCGTTGGGGTCATACCATCTCGGAAAAGGTGGTTTCATTGGCTCCATGTAAAGAGGTGCGAGCATGTGTCCTTTCACCAGTTGTGGGAATAAGTCTGTATAAGACATAGGGATAGGATCGATAGGAGGCCTTTCGACATTTCTTCGGGGAGGCCTTTGGTTAGCAGTTGGGTTACTGTTTGGTTGGTAAGGCTGGGCCGCAGGTGTTGGTGTATAGTACGGTGCTGGAGGACGAAGATTTGGCCGAAAAGTTGGTGGTTGTAATGGGCTTTGGTAGGGAGCGGGAGAGACATTGTTTGAGGCCGGGAAATAAGGTTGGTAATATGGGTAAGGTTGAGGCTGTGGTCGAAATCGAGGTAGGTAAGGTGTATATCCCCTATACCGAGGTGTGGTATGGGTGACTACTTGGGTTTCGACCTCTTTCTTCTTAGACAATCCTCCCTTCCTCGAATCACTACCTTCCAACTTCCCGCTCTTGATCGCGCTTTCTATTATTTCTCCCGTGATAACCATGTCCGCGAAATTCTTTGTTGTGTTCCCTATCATACGTTCGTAATAGGGGGCCTTCAGAGTGTTGACGAACATCACCGTAATCTCCTTTTCGGTTAGAGGCGGCTGGACTTGGGATGCGATGTCCCTCCAACGTTGAGCGTATTCCTTGAAGCTTTCATTGGCCCTTTTTTCTATATTTTGCAGAGACAACCTATCTGGGGCCATATCCATTACATGCTTGTACTGAGCAATAAATGCTCTAGCTAGGTCATTCCAACTATGAATGCGAGTACGATCTAGCTGCACATACCACCTAGCAGCTGACCCAGTGAGGTTGTCTTGAAATACATGTATTAACAACTTATCATCATGATTATAGGCAGCCATCTTGCGACAATACATGGTCACGTGGGTAATCGGACACTTAGTGCCGTCGTACTTTTCAAATTCGAGAGTTTTGAACTTAGGAGGAATGACCACATCTGGAACTAAGCACAATCCCATTGCATCCACTGACCCATAGAAATCACTGCCTTCAATGGCCCGTAACCTTTCTTCTATGATGTTCAATTTTTTCGAGTCTGAATCACCTTTTACCTCCGATACACTCCCTCTTAGTTTCTCCTGTTCCCTTGGATCGTCTAAATCAGGGACTTGAATTGGATCCGCGGGTCTTGTCCCTTGAGTCGGAGGTATAGGCACTGTAATATGAGGTTGTGCCGAGGCATTCGGTGCTCCTGGATACATGTATGCATAACTGCCCATAAGTTGTGGTGGAGGTGGAGGTGGAGGTATGCCTTGTGAGGATTGGGCATAAAGTGGGGTAAATCCAGGAGGGTATTGAGGATTGTCATCTTCCCGGGGCTGATCAGTCCCTAGGTTAGGTGTTTCTCTAGCCACTTCTTTTTCTCGGTTCATCCGTGTCATCATCTCCATTAAAGCGGCTAACTGCCCTCGGATTTCTTCTTGTGCTTTCTCCATTCTATCCATCCTATTACCATGTTCTTCCTCCATTGCTTTTGAACGTAGCCGAGTATTATATAGGTGCTTGGGAATTTGGGCTGAAATCTTGAATGTTGGAGCAATCCTTGAATCTTGATTACCACAATAAGAAGCTAATTACTACATGATGCAACTTTGAAATATTACGTTTTATTTAAACCACATGAATAAATGAATGAATGTGATGAATGAATGTGATGCAAAATGAATGATACTTCGAGGGATATTTAAGCCATAACAATTTCAACAAAAGGGAACTTTCATTCATTCAACAAGTCATTTGTTACATTCCAATCATATTCTGATTATATCCATAAAAACGACTAACTTGCTGATATTGATCCTTAGCTTCGTCTAGAAAGTTCAGCAACCTTTGCCCGTATTTTTCGGTTGGGAGGATTTCTTGTCTTAAGGCTTCGGCTTTATCGACCATTTCCCTTGCTTTTGTCACAGCTTTGCAAACCTGAGTGGCCATATGCTCTATATATTGCTGTCTCCCGAGGCTCCCCACTCTCCACGTCATGCTTGCATCTTGTGCCATCTCATATCCATAGCTCCAGTTGTTTTCACTTCGCTCCCAATCTTCTATTATCACTTTAATGTGGTTCTTATGTGCTTGTAGCTGTTCCTCTAACATTTGAACCTTTTGTTGCAATGTAGCTTTTTCGTCATCTACTTCAACTTGCTTTCCTTTTTTTAACTTCTCCTTCAGTTCCTCATTCTCTTTCTGACATTAGGTTAACTTCCTTGCACTAGCTGAGTACATGCCTTCCCAATTTTGTCGTTCTTGGGACAAATAGACAACTTCTTCTTCACTTTTCTTTGCTTTGTGCGCCCAGTGTTCTACCCTTTTGTGCAAGTCTTCTAATTCTCTTTTTCTTTCATTTGAAGTTTGCATGATCCCTCCAACCCTCATTTCAGATCTCAACTTCTTGTTTTCTAGGTGCAGATTTCTAAGATCCTTGTTGGTGACGTTGTGTTCTTGTTGGACCTTCTTGAGCTTGGCTTCTCTCATTTTCGCCTCGTACTTGAGCTGTTCCATCTCTTTCCGAAGCCTCAAATTCTCTTGCTTCCACTTTTCCTCATCTATCTTGAATTGTTGCCTGGCGATCTCGGCCTCGGATACTCTTATTTTCGGGTCTAAAGGCATGCTGCATTCTCTAAGGAGAAAAACTACCTCCCTCACTTGCTTTGCCCTCCACACTGAGTATTCTAGGGTAGCTTTATCGGAGAGGGGCCCAAGGTTGATTCTTCGTGCTTGCTTCCATGATCGAAACACTTGCTCTCCCTTTTTCATTGATTTTGGCTCACCATAAGAAAATTCCAAATCACTAAGCCCATGCGTTAGTGGAATGAACTGTTTAGCCCCGAACTGTCTTAGTACCATAAGTGGTGCGTAGCTTACCACTCCCCATGGTCCTAGAAGTTGCACCCACGATTCTTCTCCGCATCGATATAAGACCGGTACATGCGGCATCCAGGGTGTCATCCATACAACCTGTTTTTCTCCGAGTCTTTGCAGAAAATCCACCCATTCTTCCTTGCTTTTCGGTTTCGGGCATTTACTGTTGCAGAACTCTTTAACTGGAGCACGATGATGTAGGAAAGTTCTCTTAAAGGCCTTTTCCTCACACTTGAAATGACTTTTAGCCCAAACATGTAGTAGCTGTGCACATCCCACAAATCGCCCTTCTCCGTTCCTCCGACAATAATTTAATGACCTGAAGGTTTCCGCTAGTATGGCAGGTGCTGGATTCTCATTATTTTCGATTTGCTCAAAAAAGTCGATCACTGCTACTTCAATGTGCCCTAACACCTTAGGAAAGATAATCAAACCATAGATTGCTAAAGCAAAAGCCGCCAATCCTTGCTGGTCACTAAGATGTCCCTTGATGAATGCATAAAGAAAATCCCAGGGCATACAAGCATTGGATCCCTTCTCCTTTTTATGAGAGTCTATGTCCTCCGGTCTGACTCCCATAAGCTTGGCTAGCTTTTTGCGGTATCCGGATTTTGGCTTTCGGACATAGATTTTATCCGGACTTTTCAGGTCAATACCTAACAGGACCGAGTACTCCTCTACTGTGGGTGTCAAGTCCATTCCATTGAAAGAGAAGCACCTATGGGAGGGATCCCAGAACTGAATAGCAGCTCTGGTCAGTGGTTCTTCGACTTTTACAGCAATCAAAGACTCTATTTGGCCATATTTTTTATGGAAATCCTTCTTCCTTTCTTCACTAATTTGATCCCATAAGTTGGCTAAATCTATCAAATTATTTTGTTGGAGGTTTAGATTCACTTCTTGTGGGAGTGAGGACATGAAATTCCAAGTCAAGCAATCTCCTTTCATTTGTTGAACCTTTTCAGACCAAATTTGTACCTTCCGGTAGGAATCACATGGAACGTTCACAGACGACGAACAAGCTAGCCTTTCAATGGATTCAGTGAAAAATTCCTCGTTGAAGAGAGCCATGGTTAAAATACCCCCTTATGTGACTATGTGATGCAAGAGGGTTCATGCAAAAAGAACAGAAAAACAAATACAAATCAGTATGTGTATAAACAATATAAACATTGAAATAAAAGCAGATAAAGGATGTGATGCTTATTTATGTCCTATCAAAGGTCACTCTCATAAAAGGGAAGGAATGACTCTATCCTAGGTTGGTCTCCTCACAACATACTCTATGCTGGTTTAAGGTTTCACATATCTACAAGGTTCCCAAATCATTCCATACTGTCGTCCACACTGGACTAGTAAGGAACAGGTCTGAGTGGGAGTATTTCACTTGCTATTGCGGAGGTGATTACCTGACGAGAGCATAGCTACTTTACCCCCTCCTAAGGAGGACGGAACCCGGGTGTAGGGCTCATGTTATGCCAATGCGCTTATGTATGCAACAATAAATGAGTATATGTCCTACTTTATTTATTCAACAACAATCTCATACACAAAGAATGTAATGAATCAAATTATCAAAATGAATGAAATGAAGTTCTTATTTTTTTTTGTTTATTTTTAAGTTCTATGTGGAATTTATTTTTATTAATATTTCTATTTTTATTTCATTTTTAAAAAAAAGAAAATTAAATTTAAATGCCAATCAAGACTATCAAATTAAAATTTAAGATACCATATGGTTATTCAATGGTTTGACCCTCTTAGCGTCCCCAGTGGAGTCACCAAGCTGTCGTAACGGCTTCGCGCTCGACGTTTTTGGAAAAAACATTTTAAAAACAAATGGAGTCGCCACCAATCTTTTTTGACTAGGTGTGATTGGCCACCTAAAATATTTATTTTTTTAACAAAATCTCAAAATTAATTAAGTTTCATTAAAAAGACAATTTTTGGGTCTGCGAAAACAAAATCGGGTTCGGGGTACGGTTACGTGTGAGGAAGGATTAGCACCCCCACGACGCCCATTAAAAAACAGTACCATCCTAACTACATGGTATCTTTTGATTTTAATAAGATAGTCTTGGCTTTTGATTATATAAAAAATTAGCGTGTTTGCTTGAAAAATTACTGTTATAAAGAGATTTATTATGAAAATCAACATGAACACCATTTATTGAAAAATTAAAATCAAATATTCCAATATTCTGGTAACATTTGAAATTATTCCTCTCACCTAGAGATTTCTTAAGAATCACTACTTGTGAGTTCTATAGAATCTCATCTTCGGTGGTGCTCACGCTAACTTATAATTGATCGTATACATGTAGTATCGATAAAAATGTATGATGCATATGAAACTTAAAAGAAATTTTATTTATTTTGATTTTATTAATGAAACTCTTAATATTCAGAAATTTGGCTAAATATCCCAATACTCTGGTAACATTTAACTAATTCCTCTCACCTAGGGATCAGTCAAGAAATCACTACTTGTGAGTTTCATGACATCCCATCATCGGCATATTGTTTAATTATTAAATTTCATTACTTATTTTTCTTTTTTTTAAAAATAAATTATTTATTTTCTTTTTTAATAAAAATTTAAATTATTGAAAAATCATACTAAATATCCCAATACTCTAGTAACATTTAGTACGACTCTTCTCACCTAGGGATCAGTCAAAAAATCACTACTTGTGAGTTTCATGACATCCCATCATCGGACCTTTATTATTAATTTCCTTTTTTCTATTTTCTTTTAAAAACTTATTTATTTTTATTTTTTAATAAAAATTTAAATTATTGAAAAATCATACTAAATATCCCAATACTCTGGTAACATTTAGTACGACTCTTCTCACCTAGGGATCAGTTAAGAAATCACTACTTGTGAGTTTCATAACATCCCATCATCGAGAGAATTCAATTTATTTTAAGATTAGGATTTATGCATATGATGCAAGCATATAGTATATGATGCATATGGAACTATAAAAAGAACATTATATTTTAATTTTTATTAATGAAATTCTTAATATTGAAAAATCTAACTAAATATCCCAATACTCTGGTAACATTTAGTTAATTCCTCTCACCTAGGGATCAGTCAAGAACTCACTACTTGTGAGTTTCATGACATACCATCTTCGAAAGAATTCCATTTATTTTAAGATTTTAATATTTATGCAGATGATGCTAGCATTTGGTATATGACACATGTGGAATCATAAAAGGAATTTTATATTTTAATTTTTATTAATGAAACTCTTGATATTGAGAAATTTAAATAAATATCCCAATACTCTGGTAACATTTAGCTAATTCCTCTCACCTAGGGATCAGTCAAGAAATCACTACTTATGAGTTTCATGACATCCCATCATCGGAAAAATTTCATTTATTTTAGAGATTTTAATATTTATTATCTTGATTCTTTCAATTATTCCTTTTTATTAAAATTCTATTACTACTACCATTCTTTACCTTTGGAAACTTTACTATGATTAAGTTTCATTGGTTTAATTATTTTGTATTTCTAAAAATCCCCTTTTGTTTATTTCTCTCAATTGTTTTTATTACCTCTTTTGTTTTTTATTAGTTTTCATTAGTTTTCATTTAATTAATATTTCTCTAAACACTCTTTATTTGTCAAAACTCATTATTATATATATTTATTTATTCATTTTATTATTATTATTAATTTTTAATTTTTTTAATTTAATTTAATTAATTAATTTTTTTTAAAATAAATAAATAAATAAGCATGAAATTGGATATTGAGGAACAATACTGAATATCCCAATACTCTGGTAACATTCAATATAATTCCCCTCATCTAAAGTTTTTCGAAGAATCGCTACTCGCGAGTTCTACGAAGACTTATCATTGAGATTCCATACTTATTTTATTTATTTTATTATTATTCCTCATTTATTATTATTATTATTTCCTTAACCACATTTCATTATCTGATAAAAATTTATTTTTATTTTAAAAATATGTTTTTATGTATAATTTATGTATATATACCTTTTTATATTTTTATTTACATATTCTATGTACAAAATATATATTCATATGTTTTAAAGCTATATATTTTATATATTCACATATTTTAAAACTATATTATTTATTTACATACATTTTAAAACTATATATTTACACCCTTTTTTTTATATTTATTAATATATGTATTTTATAAAATTTATATTCTTTAAAACTATGTATTTTACGTACTTTATATTTATTTATTTTTCTTTTTTAAAACTATATGTTTATTTTATTTTATTTTATTTCTGCATATATTATTGTATTATTTATTATTATTATTTCTGTGTTTTGCCATGATAATACGTAAAAAACTTAAAATAAATAAATTATTTATTAAAGCAAATAAATGAACAAATTAAATGAAAAAGGAAATATACCCAACAGTCCAAAGGAGGGCCCAAAATCGAGCCCAAGCAGCAGAGGCCCAAATCTGCCAAGGAAGACAGGTCGAAGCGGGTCGGAACGCGGGCGGCAGGGGCGGTTTGCGTGGATCTCGGGTCGGGTCGGGTCGTGGGTGGCGCGCGGGTCGACCGGTCAAAACGCACCGTTTTGGTGCTTTATAACAGATCCCCTTTTTTTTCTTCTTTCATTTGCAACCGACTCCCTAAAAAAAAACCTAAAACCTCCCCAGATCCTCTCGCCTCTCTCCCTCACCGAGCGATTTTTGGCCACCGTGCGCCAGTCGCCGGTGGTCCTCCTCGTAACCTAAAATCACTTCCCTTGTCTCCCTCTCTTCAAATCTGACCTCCCTTCCTCTCAAAAATTCCTCTAACCTCACGGATCTGACAAACCGAAACCGTTCTCCCTTTTTTTGTTTTTTTTTGTATTTTTTTCGCCTCTGGTTGGATCTGATTGTGGTTGTGGTTGTGATATTGTTGGTGTTGTTTTTTTGTTTTGCAGGTATTAGGTCTAGATCTCAGATCTGGGATCCGGGGTCCTCGGATTCTAGGGTTTCTAGATCTGGGTTGGGGTTCGTCGAGATCTAGAGTTTTTGGTGGTGGTGATGGTTAAGGTAATGATGAGGGGTTGGTGATGGTGATGGTGGTCTCGGGTGAGGGCTAGGTGAGGGTAGCTTAGGGTTTCGGTGATGACGGTGGTGATGTTTGGGGTTGGTGGTTCTGACGGTGATGATGGTGGTGAGTGGGCGGTGATGGTGATGAGTAGTAACTGGACGTTGGTGATAGTGGTTATTTCTTTGTAATTTCTGAGTCTGTTGTCTCCGAAAAAAAAGGAACCCCCTGCTTGAATTATTCAAGTCTTTTAAACAAAATTCCAAGTCTTCCTATGATCCGGTGGGTTAGAACCCATCTGGGTTCTCCCTATTGTTTTCCAGATCTCCAAGGCAGTGTCAGGATGGGATGGTTTGCTTGGGGAAGATGAATTTGTGGCAGCCGAGACCTAAGGGGAAGGGTGGAGGACATAGGCGTTTGGGAGTGCAGCCGGTGATGGACTTGCATTAAATGTGACTGTAATATATTAGTAATAATAATAAAACAGATACAAAAATAATATTAATAAAAAGTTAACAAATAAAAATAAATAAAATAAATAATATAAATAATATATAAGAATAAATAATAATAATAATAATAAAAATAAATAAAACGAAAATAAAAATAAAAATAACAATAATGAAACACACATATAGAATAATGATATTAAAATTAAAAATAAATAATAATATATAATAATAATAAAAATAAATTAAAAAGTAATAATAATAAAAACAAATAAAATAAAAATGAAAATAAAAATAAAACACACATATAATAATAATAATAAACACAAAAATATTAATAATAATAAAAATAACAATAATAATAAACACAATAATAATAATAATAATAATAATAATAATACACAAAAGAATAATAATAATAATAATAATAATAATAATAATAATAATAATAATAATAATAACGATAATAAAATAAATAAAATAAAATTAAAATTAAAAATAAAGTAAAGCAAAAAATAACAATAAAAATAAAACATCCAATTCAGTCCACTCTCATGGGCCTGAAAGTCCAATGTTTCAATCTGAACTTTGAGAATTCAATCTATCGATTTGGACCAAATTCGGTGTCTACATTAGTGTTAGAACTAAATCATCATATAGAAATATATGTCAACATGTAGCTTTTGTATCACAATTTGAACTAAAGAATGTGCATGACGCTTTAAAAGATGAAAATTGGATTATGGTTATGCAAAAGGAATTAAATCAATTTGAAAGAAGTAAAGTTGGGACTCTAATGGAAAGACCTAAGGATCATCCAATTATTGGAACTAAATGGCTATTCAAGAATAAAATGGATCAGAATAGTGTAATAGTTAGAAACAAGGCTAGATTAGTAGCATAAGGATATAGGCAAGAATAAGGAATAGACTATAATGAAACCTATGCTCCGGTAGCTAGACTGAAAGCCGTTAGGATGCTACTTGCCTTTGCATGTTACAAAGATTTTAAACTATACCAAATGGACGTTAAAAGTGCTTTCTTAAATGGTTACATAAATGAAGAGGTTTATGTTGAGCAACCTCCCAGTTCTGAAAATCCAAAGTTTCCCAATCATGTTTTCAAACTTTCAAAAGCTTTGTATGGGTTAAAACAAGCTCCAGGAGCTTGGTATGAAAGACTATCAAAATTCTTGATTGAAAAAGGTTTTGCAAAAGCAAAGTAGATACAACCTTGTTCATCCAATCTAAGGGTTCTCCAAATTAATGCAAGATGAATTTGAAATGAGCATGATGGGAGAGCTAACCTTCTTCCTAGGACTTCAAGTTAAACAATGTAAAGATGGTATTTTTATAAACCAAGCTAAGTACACTAAAGACTTGCTCAAAAGATTTGGGATGGATGAGTCGAAACCTCAGTCCACCCCAATGAGCACAAATATCAAGCTTGATAAGGATGAAGGGGGACAATGTGTAGACATTAAACTATATAGGTTTATGATTGGTTCATTATTATATCTCACTGCTAGTAAACCCGATATAATGTTTAATATATGCTTGTGTGCTAGGTTTCAATCATCTCCTAAAGAATCACACTTACAAGCTATAAAAAGAATCCTTAGATACCTTAAAGACACTTCTTCCTTAGGACTATGGTATCCTAAAGATTATACTTTAAGTCTTCAAGCTTATTCCGATGCGGATTTTGCTGGTTGCAAAGTTGATAGGAAAAGTACATCTAGAACTTATCAATTCTTAGGAAACAGACTCATTTCATGGTTCTTCAAGAAACAAAATAGTGCTGCTCAATCCACAACTAAAGTTGAATATAGTGCTTCCGAAAGTTGTTGCGCACAAGTATTATGGATTAAGCAACAAATGAGAGACTATGGAATAAAGATGAATCAAATTCCTATCAAATGTGATAATACTAGTGCTATCAATCTTACCAAAAATCCCATACAACACTTTAGAACTAAGCACATTGAAATAAGACACCATTTTATGAGAGATCATGTGCAAAAAGGTGATATTGTTCTAGAGTACATAGATACCTTGCATCAATTGGCTGATATTTTCACTAAACCCTTGGATAAAGAGAGATTTTGCACACTTAGAGGTGAACTAGGTCTGATGAATGCTCCTTGAACTAGACTGACTTCCTTGTGATCTTGAATGAATGGTCTAAGTTGGTTGCGATGAATGCAAGTCAGAAATTTAGAGAATATATTGACTACTTGCTTATCATAAACTTAACTTGCCATATATTTCTTAGAAATTGTGATGAACTTTAGTTGTTAAGATGAAGTGTTAAATTATGTGTTTGACCATGTTCTAAATTCCATGTTAACTCTTTACCACTCCACTTCTTTTAGAAAGAACATTGATCTGACTTAATCACCATGCCACCTGCCAAAAATCACATCTCATGTTAAAATTCCCTTAAAACACAACAAAATGATTTTTCAATGACTTTTCCAAATGTTTTGTCTTCTACAAGTCATACAACATGATTTTAACTTGCTCAAATCTTGTTTTGTTTTTAAAACACTAAAAATGCATGATTTCACTTTTTTTCAAATCATTTTTCTGCATAAAAAGTCAGGCAAATGACTAAGGGATTGATTCCTCAAGCAAAAGGATCGATCCCTTGGGTTTTCAGGCCTAAAATACTGGGGTTTAAGTATGAGGGATCAATCCCCATCACCACGGGATCGATCCCATGGCCTTTGATCTGCTCACAGTTTGGTTCTACCTGGAAGGGATCGATCCCCTCGGGCCAAAACTCTTTTTTTGGGTTTTTAAATCGTCAGTTCCCACTTCTTTTTCTTACTATTCATCATCTTCTTCGTGCACACACCCTCTATGCCATTTCACCTATACCCAAACTTTCAATCTCTCACATTCCTTCACAAATCTCGCCATTCTTTCACCATTCTTCATCATTTTCATTTCCCTTTCACTTATCATCTTCATCATTTCCAAAAACTTCCTATATTTATGTGTTTTTCTTCCTTTCATTCATACCCACGCCATTTCACCCAAAATTCCAATTTCTTGCATTTCTTCACCAAACTTCATTATTTCTCTTGCATTTTTCATCCTTTTCATCATATTTTGCAATCCCACTTTATTTTCTTGCATATTTTTTCATTCCATCTCACTTCACGTTCATAAACACCCATTTTTTGTCCAACTTCTAGCTCTTATAACTCTCAATTCCTTCCATATTTCATCACCCTTGCTTCATCAAATTTGCTCATTGCATTAAATTCTGTGATTTTGTGTTGCTTGGTTGCTTCACATCATCCCATAAACTCATCACCATCTTCCAAAAGTACTGCCTATCACGTGTTCGACAAAATTCTTCAAAGAATTTTTCTTCACTTTTCACATTCAAACCTAGCTCAAAATGGCTCCAAGAGTAAAACACACTGCTAAAAAACGCAACGCTCCATCCTCTTCCACTTCCTCCGTACCCACTGCCTTCAATCGAAGCCTTAGAAATACGGACGAAAAGAGCCGGTTCTATGAGAAATTCGCCAATATGAGGATCAAGCATTGGCGACCTATTAACTTTGAATTCCTAGAGGAAATTAGGTTCCCATATCTAGCCAAATTTAAAGCCTACCACTAGACCTGTTTTCTTAAAATCAATACTCTGATCCCATGCAACATCATCTAGGCGTTTTTCTCCAACACCGAACATATCATGAGTCCAAATGATAGGTGCAAAGTCGTGGAGATTACATCTTTTGTCATGGAAAGGTCTATTGAGGTTTCCAAGCAATCACTTTCCTATGGCTTCCGCATTCCCAACCAAGGCCTTATCTATGAGGATGTAGAGGTACCGTTGGAGTTTGTAGTCGCTGATGAGCATGCTGATGATCTTCCTGTCTTCGTACGCCTCTTACACATCATCATCTCTTGGAATCTTCACCCGTTCGACACTAAATATTCTCAAGTTCGGAAGCTTGATCGATTTTGGCTTCACCACATCCACTCACCCGAAGGCAGTAAGCCCAATCTCATTCATTTCATCTTCCATGACCGGGTGAAGATTGTCCAAGGTGGCGCTAAGATGATTGTCTTTCATGAACCATTAGCTTACTATCTTCTTGATCAAGGGTTTGATTGCTCATGCAACCACTATTAATATGGCAACGATGCATAAACTTGGGGATACCTATGAAGGAGGGGTGATGCTTTAGAATAGGAGAAGCATCACGGACATCCAGCATCTCCTGAACACGCTCCCGAAGAGGAAGCACCTGAGGGACCTTCCTCCTTCGAACCATCGAACGCCACACCAGCTTCCCTTGACCAGATCATGATCTTGCTTCAGCAGATCAACACCACTCAGCAAGCCTTCCAATAAGACGTTACCCAGCGGTTCAATCAGTTGGACACTCGTCTTGATTGGATGGAAGAAACATAGGCTGCCTTGTATGATGAGCTTCAAGATGTTTGCATGCAGCAGGAAGACTTTATCGAGCAATACCACATGACTTTTCCTAAAAGGCCATAAGTTAGACATGTCTATAATCTCTAAGCCCTTAGGACTTAATGACTATATCATTGTTAGCTTAATTAGTCGAGACTACTTATGCCGGTGAGACTGGTTCGTTATATTTCTTTTGTGACTTCTTATAATTATGCTCTCACTGATATTGTCTTTGTCTATGTTTATGTCTATGGCATTATCTTTGTTTATATTGCTTTAAATTGACAACTTTTTAGTTGTATGTTTCTTTTATATATGATTCGTTAAGGGGGAGTTTATATATGAGTTTCCATTTGTATATGATTTCTACACGCTATGTTTCATTTTTGCTATGACAGGGAGAAGTAGTGGTAATATTTTATAAAAAAATCATGCTCAAATTAAGAGAGGGCAAATTTTGAGGGGGAGTAGCATTTTTATAAAAACTCATGCTGAAATTGAAATTTCATAAAATATTCACACTTCAGTTTTCACTCTTGAAAACGTTCTATTCCACTGTAATTAAATTAAAAGAACATGCTGGTACTCTTTTATCAGTAAAATCTAATAACACGAATATTTAAATAATATTTTTCAATAAATAATAAAATAATGCAGTTTAATTTATAAATTGCAAATTAAATATTAAATCCCACATTTTTTCATGCTTAAAAATTATTTGAGAATATTTAAAAGATTTTTAGAAATTTCGACAGAATATCAGCTAGTTAAATCCTAACCTCCCTACACTTTAAACACAGTTCAATTCCAGCCAAAAACCACAATGCACACAGTTTTCAAGGCATTTCACTTCCAAAATATTCTCATAAAATTATTTGCAACGAAACTATGTTGGATTATGCCCTTAGAACCATTCATTAGATGATTGACTTTGGCATTTTTTATGTATCATGACATTTTATTTATAGTTCATTATTATATTTGTCTTATAACTGCGTAATGTAATCTTATATGATAATGTCCTTAGAATAGTAATAACACACTATTCTTAAAATATCTCTAGTCAAGTATTATTGTGAACAAGGATAACAATGATACAATAAGACTAGTATGTGGTTGACTGATGACCATTGTCATGGATATAGGATATCAAGTCATCACATAGGTACATGTTAGAGAACTATGTACTGGATCGACCCTCCATGAGAACGCTACATGGATTGTTATATGAGTGTCATAAGCGATTCTCATAGTGATGATGGTGTATGTGATCCTTTGACTTGAGATCATCAGAGATCCCAACATAGAGAATTGCATACTTTAATGCTGCTAGATGTCATTCGTAACATGATGGACTATAAAGGTAGTAATTGGGTATGCCTTGATCTATGTAGAGGGATGTTGAGTGATCAAGATAGGATTTATCCCTCTTATATAACAAGAGTGATGTCTTGGGCCCTTTGATAGAGTGAAACTAAAAATGCATGGCCTTGTTCGAATAAGTCAATATGAGATATTGATTTTATTTGTTTAATTAGTCTACTCAGGAATCAAGAAACGTTGATTAGACTATCCAAGTGTGACACATTCCATGACTTGTGTTTAATCAAGACATCAAAGGATAAAGGGATTAGATTACACGGTAACATTTATCACGAGTAAGGTTATGTCGAGTCATTGACATTCTCGTTACATGGGTAGCAATGATGTGTTGCTAGATACCGCTCATTGCCTGTGACAATTTTGTCATTGCCATTGTTTTGAGAACCTATTGGGTCGCACACTTAGAACGGATCAATGAGGAGCTTAATTAATCCTATTTCGAATTGGATTAAGGATATAACTAATCCTATTCTGAATTGGATTAAGGATATAACTAATCTATTCTAAGTAGGATTAGAGTTCTATTTGACAGTAAATTTTAGGGTAAAATTTACTGCCTATAAAAGGATGTTTTGTGTTTTCTAAAACAGAGCCGCACAATTAAACAGAAAAACAAAATATTTTTTTAATAGAAGCTAGCAATTCGGTTATAAGGAATCAAAAACGCTCTTTAAGGCTTTTGATCATGAGACGTTCAAGAGTCGTGAGATCCGTTCGTGTGGATACCATAGAGGCAAGAACGAAAAGTTGTTGCTTGTGACTCGACCAACGACAGAAAATTAGAGAAAACGTTAGGTAAAATCTCGAAACCCTAATCAAGCAACTCTCCGAATCGATCCTGGTGGAGGCCGAATGATTTAAATTCCGCTGCGTGTTTGTTTCGGTTTCCTTCAAACTATACATTCATAATATCCTTACAGCTTATACACTCATCCCTTACCTATCGCGTGATATCGAACTTCTCGATAGCACAACTCGATATCCAATTCTCCCGGGCTGCAGATAAATTCACCAAAAATATTATCTCACTTAACACTTATTTTTAAGCTACATTTCATGTTAAATTGCAACCACATTGGATACTGGAAATATTAAACCAATATATTTTCTACCGGTAGTAATACCTAACTTCTTCGTTTTAAGTTGGAATTTAAATCCGATTGTATCGGTGGACTCCTCATAATTTCTATAGTCTAATGGTATATTAAAATCATCAAATGCAGCCATAAAACCCTCTCCCCTTGCTTAGGCCGAAAACTCCTTATTGCCATTTCCATGGAAATTCAACAATCTAACATCACACTTATGCTTAATCATGTTCATGCATCAATTTGGCATCATTTTCAAGTATGAAACACTAAGTTTCCATTAACTTCCAAGCTTGGTCGAAACCCCCATCAATGGCAAATTTTATTTTAGCAAGATTTAATCCAAACCAATATCACAAACTTGTTTAGCACACCTAAATCAATCAAAAACTACCTTTGAAATTTAACAAAGCATAATATATGGAGAGGGGGATACCTTAACCGAATCTTCAAGCTTCCCTTTCTCCCAATTATGTCACTTATTCAATAAAATTTTGGTATGGATAGATAGAGCTTGATGAGTAGGACAATTTTGATGAAGAAAGTTTGGTGAGATTAGTTAGTTTAGGTTCGGTTTAACAAGCTTTTTATTTTTCTTCTTTTTCTTCCATGGTGGCTATCATAACGTATTAAGTTTTTGGAAAACCTAATAGCTAGACACAAAGATATGGAGTCGCCACCAACCATTCTAACCTAGGTGTGATTGGTCACCTATTCAAACTAAAGATAAGGCTGGGTCTATGTTCAAAGACATTAAGGCTCGAGAGTACGGTTACGTGTAGGGAAGGATTAGCACCCCTACAATGCCCATCCTAAAATGGTACCAACTAGATTTAGGTTATCTTTACAATTTGCTTTGAGTTGATATTAATTTCGTGTGACAACCGCAAATTTCTGAATTTTTATATTACTTATTTGGAAATTTAATTTTAAATGCAAAAGATAAATTAAAGTAAATAAAGGAATTATTTACAAGATGGAATACTGTTGGAAATTCCGTAAATAATGAAGTAAAAGAATTGATAAATTATATGGAAGAAATTAATTTGGATAAATTAGAATCCAAATTAAATAAGAAAAGGAAAATGAAAAATTATTTGGATATGAAGAAATCTAAATTAAAGGAATAAAAATGTTGGTATTTACATATTTATATATTTATATAATTAGATTATATAAATATATTTTTATATGTCTTTATATAATTACATATGTATATATATAAAATATGGTATATATTATGTGATAACTGCAAATTTACTATTTTTGGAAATTAATATTTAAGAAAATAGATAAGTTGAAATAAATAAATAAAATTTTGATAACAGAATATTGGTGAAAATTCCGAAAAGTGAGGAAGTGATGAATAAGGAAATTTGGGTGAACGAAATTAAATGAAAATAAAAATAAGTCGGAGTTATAGAAAATAAGGAAAGGAGGAATTTAATTTGGATAAATGGAAATCCAAATTAAATAAGAAAAGAAAAGGAGAAAATAATTGGATATTAAGAAAATCCAAAATTAAATAAAATAAGAATGCGTATAAAAATATATTTATATAATTAGATTATATAAATATATTTACACATGTTTTATATAAATACATATATATATATATGAAATATAGTATATATTATAAAATGATATATATACTATTTTATATTAAATAGATACATGTGTATATTTTTATATACAATTATGTATATAAATTAATATAAATATGAAATATATATTAATTTTAATTAAAGTATATATATTGTTAAAACAAAGTATATATATATATGTATATTGTTGATAATAAAAGTAATATATATAATTATAAATATAATTATATATATTATATATTATATATGGTAAATAATGTTATATAATTATATTTATATATGATTATAAATATAATTATAATAATAATAAAAAAAACGGAAATGAAATGGAAACAGAAACGGGAAATTGGATCCCGTTTCTGTCGAAACAAAACAGAAAAGGAGAACTAAGCTAGGAAGAGCTGACCTTGTCGGCCGACCGGGAAGAGAAGAAGAGAAGGGAGAAAAAGCGACGTCGTCGGCGAGAGAACAAGCAAACGACAGTGGCCGGCGATGGAAAGAAGAAGAGAAACGGAAAGAAAACGAAACAGAAACCGACGGAAAAAGTGAAGAGGAAAGAGGAAGGAAACGGTGGTGCCGACCAGTCCAAGCACCGCCACCCCAACGTCGACCTTGGCGGAAGCGAGAGGAAGGTGGAGAAGCCACCAACGGTGAAGAAAACGATGGAGGAAGGGGCCAAAACCCACGGACCCAGATCCGGCGCAGTCGCCGGTGATGGGAAGAAACCGAGGCCAGATCCGACATCCCCGCCACTCCGGCAAGCTATGAAAGGCCCGAACCGGCGGTGATGCCGGCGGGATGAAGCTGGATCGACGGTGATGAGGCGGACCAGGTTGAACTGGTCTGAATCGGTCTGAACCGGTTTAGACCAGAAAAGAGGAAAAGGAGGAGAAAAAGAAAAGAAAAGAAAAAGAAAGAAAAAAAAGAAAAAAGGAAGAAAGAAAGGGGAAAAAGAAGAAAGAGAGAAAAAGAAAATTTTCGGAATTCGGAAAAATTCTCGGGAACTCGAGAATCGGTAAGAAATCCGAGAAATTATTAATGATAATTATTTAAATAAATTATTTATTTAAATAATTTGAGAAAATTCTAAAATTTAGAATTTTAATTTCCAGAAATTATTCTCAGTGATTGAGATGAGGAATCGGGAGATGGAGTACGAGCGCGACTGGTAAGAGGAAGTCGCCAACCCGGAAAAGGTAAGGGATGCATGTGCAGCACTATAAGGATATTCAGTCTGCATGATTTTAATTATGAAATATTTTATGAAAATATTTATGAAAATATTGCGATGAATGATTGGTTGGAAAATTGTGGTGAAGTACCGGTTGAAATTATAAATTGTATTTTCTGTGCAGGAGGCTAGCCAATCGGCAGCCGTTATACTGCCAAAAAATTATCGAAAATTACTGAAAATTTCTAGAAAATTTCATAAAATCATAATAAATGATTTTATTTCACAAGAAATGATTTTCAATCACGAAAATCGAGAAAATAAATACTTTTCATAAAAACATGAATAAAATGAAAATGATTTTAAATTATTCATGTTTTCGAGAATGGTGATAAGGAAATCACCGAAAATCCTCTTTGAGAATGGTGATAAGGAAATCATCGAAAATCCTCTTCGAGAATGGTGATAATGAAATCACCAAAAATTCTCTTAATATGTAAAATACATGTAATACGAGACGAAAAATGAAAAGAAGTAAAGTGAATATTTTTATGAATATTTTCATAATTATTTCTTAAATATTCACTAAATGGTTTTATAACCTTTATGATTTTAAATTATGAAATTATATATTTTATAAATTTCATAAAGGTTATTTTATGATGAAAACATGGTTTTGAGACTAGTTGGCCCTCTATCATGCCGACATGTGATATGTAATACGTGATATGTGATATGTAATATGTGATATGTGATATGTAGTCCCGGCCGACACCTGATCAGTGATCCGCCGAGGACAATTATAGAATATGGCCATAGATCTGACATGATTATTTATACCCTTCAGGGTCTATAGCATGATATGAGTAACGACCTAGTGGACGGGCTGGGCGTGTGTGCCTAAGTCTCTATATATGATATGTTTTAAATGTAAATGTTTTACATGATATGTAATATGTGAAATGTAAATGTTTTATATTATATGTGATACGTGAAATGAAATGATTTATAGCATTTTTATAAATGCTAATTTCAGTACTGTTTTTAAGTACTATGAAATGATTTTCATATGATATGTGACATGAATATGTAATATGTTTTCAAAAGGAAAGAGGAGGAAAATAAATCTTATATTCTTATTTTAAAATTTAAATTGAATATTAGATTTAAATGATTTATATGTTATACGAAAAAGGTTTAATAACTGATTTTGCTATTTAAAGTACTGTACTAATTATGATTGTACAGTAAAATATGAAAAGAGTTTAAATGAGAATGATGATGATTTAACTAATATTCTTTTCAAAGAATATATGAATATTAGTTACTTTATTTAAATGCTTTATTTTATAAAAGCATTATTTTGAAAAGAATATAAAAATGATATGAAATGAAAAGGTAAAAGGATATAAATTTCAAACAAAAAGAAATTTATTACTCTTTACAGTTGCTTCTAGGTTCCGAGACAAGATAGGTATTTCAAAATACCTACCTTACTCCATCTGGATTCCTAGCCGACTGTAGTATCCTTCCTACATGCAAGCTTAGAGCCCCATAGGAAAAATGAAAAAGATTTTTAGCATATAGGAAGCTGAATATCAAGTATGCATATAATTCCCTTACTGAGCCGTGGTTTGCTCACCCCTTAATTTTAACATTTCAGGTTTTCGAAGACTGAGAGTTTAGCACTTAAAGGATTTTCGACTGCGCATTTGGGGACGATGCGACAGGTCGATTTATTTAATAAGGTATGATCATTTATTTTCTGTATTTAGACTTATCGACAGTACTACTTTCTTATGAAATAGAAATCGGGGATGTAATTCATATTATAATTTAATATAAAATTGTGTATATGTAAGAGAAAAGTAAAGTATCGCAGACAGCGCAACCAAATAAGATGTATAGAATAAGGTGAAAATAGGGTCACGGGCTGTGACAGATTTAATGGTATCAGAGCAGGGTTGGTCTAATGTCTAGCGATACTTTGAAAAGGAAATGTGTCGAAAAAGATTAACATCCCCTGTAGTACTGTGTAGTCTGAATACATAGAGAAAATAAATGATTACAAATTTAATTAAGTGTTTAGAAGAGAGTGAGCAATTATGAAACAAGGAATGCTAAAAAGGGAAAACGGCTCAGGAATGTTACTTGAAATGGTGATCTTATAATCTAAATGAAGGTCGGTTCGGTAAGGAACAGAAATGGACTCGGTGAGGGCCCCACCAGTACTTTTCTGTTCGGATCGAACTGAGTCCTGAAAGTGATGATATAAAGGAGGGGAATGAAGTATCATCACTAAATAGACATTAAGATCATCGATTAAAGGTATTTTAAGGAGAGAGAAATTTTTTGGCCAAAAATGACCAAAATACCCCTACCCTCAAAATTTTGCCGGGAGTCAAAATAGATCACCAAAAGTTGGAATTGATAGATTTGACAGAGAAATTGATGATGTAAAGCTGCATTTCAGGCAAAATAATCCAATTATGGATTCTATTGTATTTCTCTGTCGAAATCGAAAAAGATTTTAAACTGCTGATATTGGTATGAGAAAGGGGTACTATCAGCAAATAGATAATAAGATCACTGATTGAAATGTACATTAAGGAGAAAGAAATAAATGTGAAAATGACGAAAATGCCCCTATGTGGGATTATGGTTTGAATAGTGATAAAACCATTTAGATTTTGAATATATTGATAGTAATGGAGTTATTGATGGTATAAGGACATAAAATGAGTATAATGATCTTGATTATAAATTTCACTACACTTATTGTGCTGATACGACCCAAATGGTTATAGAGAAGTCGCAGGATGAGCGACTTAGTATTGATTTTATGGGTCTAACTTAAAAGCGTATTAATGAGATGTTGATTACGGGATTGTTGGATACGATGAAAAGTAATATGATTACTGGAGATGACTGACAAGGAGATCAGTATAAAGGATGAAATCCATAGCAGTACTGTTAATTCTGGTTTTATACATCCCTACTGTCCTTGAGGTATTAAACAGATAATTATAAAACTGAAATATTTTGAAATATGTTTTACGGGATAATGTACTGTATGGAGTATATGAAATTGGAGAATATGCATAAGAACAGTAAGTGAAGATAAGAGATGAGGAAGATAACAGCTAACCTGTATTATTAGCGGAAAATGATTGTAAAAATAAATTACAAAAAAAATAAATCGATTAGCTGTGAAAGGTGTTAATTAAATAATTGCACTTAATACAGCATTGTAAATTAAGAGGATTGATATGCTGTGGAGTACGAGAAATAAGCAAATCAAGGCGGAGCAAATGTTAAAATGATTTAAATATTAAATATCTTGGCCTTGAGGATATACAGTGAAATGATGGGACATAAAGATGAATGTCCAAAATGATGAATGATTAAAGAAAGCATCGGAGGAGATTCTTGATGAATTTTCAGAGTTATATAGATGGGAGAAATCGAACTAACGTTGACTCGATTTTAAATATGAAATTTATTCTTAACCTTATATTGGAGAATATAGAAGAATCCGAAAAGCTTAAGAAATAACTCTGGAAAATTTGTGGATAATGAAATTTACTTGTATAAAAGGAATTGATGGAAATACAAATGATGTGATAGAGGATGAATTAAATGATGTAAAGGATGGAAATATGGATGAGGTAAATTGAGGATGAAATATAAATGGGGAATTAAATTCCTATTTTATAATAAAGTTCTTATGAAGAACAAATAATCGGCTATGTGAAGTGATGCCTTATTTGATTTAATCGGAGATGTACAAGGACCTTATAAGATCAATCTTTGTACAAGGCATCACTAGATGAAAAGTTGAAAAATGATAGTCATAAGATGATAATGATTTGAACTCGATAAAATTATCACGAGTTCCTATTGAGGTTTACAAGGTTAATGAAATTCCTTACAAGATATATATAAGCCTAATGAATGAGTCATCCATACATGGATAAAGTGATGAGATATTGATAAGTCAAAGACATCAATGGAAAATGAGCAGCATAGTGGTATGACCCTACGGACTCTTAAAGACTGTGATCTATATGTTAAGTATGGCAAATAAAAGATTTGGCTAGACAGTATCTCTTTCTACGATATATGATCTTGAATGACAAAGCGACGTGAATCTGTCTGTGATGAAGAGATAATGATTGAGATACGAAATGTACTGAGTCTAGCTAAATACTATTGCTAGTTTATGGAGGAGTTATTGGGTTAGCTGCTCTACAGATGTGATCGATAAGTAAGGAAGTTGAGGTCGGTGAATAAGTAAGAGTAACTATAGTACTAAAAAAGGTTAAAAGAGTTTAATAGTGGAATACTTTACCCCAGATGAAAAATGAGTGAAATGATGATGAAAGAAAATATGAATATGTAATAAGAGGATAAGTACGTGATAAAAAGGGCACACGAATATGAGGTAGTTCCCGAAGTTAAAAGCTAAAAGTGATTTTGTGGTTATCACATAATTATGGCTAGATGTAAGATCAAGCCAAAACTAAATAGAGGAAAAGTAATCATACTCAAAGGAGTAAAGAAATGATCTACATTTTACTGCCAGTAATGTAAATGGAAAATGATATATTTATACTGTTGGCTCTTATAGGCTATACCGAAAGGGGGGGTGAATCGGTTTTTAACTAACCTTAAGCTCGTTTTTCGGTTTCTCTAAATTCTCTAGCCTATATTGATATTTTCTAAGTTCTCTAGGCTAGACAAGCATGCAATTCAAGTTCAATGAAATAAACACAATATAAGTGCAAGTAAATAAAGAGTAAGGAGAGAGAGATTTACACAATCGATTTATAGAGGTTCGGCTACCTTGCCTACGTCCTCTACCTTGAGACACTCCCAAGGATTTTTCCCAAATTCACTATACTTGAATTTGTTACACTCCCTCTTTTCAAGGATCAAGAGAAACCTTTCTCTTTTTCTAGGCTCAAGAGTAACCTCCCTCTTTTTCTTAGGCTAAAGAGTAACCTCCCTTTTACAAGGAATAAATTGGTTTACAATGGGTGTAATCAAAGAAGGCCTCTAAGTAGGCAAATGATTACAAAGATTAAGCACAAGGAAAAAGCCTATACAATATTTTTGCTAAACAATACAAGAGATAGATGAATGATAGAAGATGTAGACTTTGGAGCTCTTGATTTGTTGTTTGAGGCTTGAGAAGATGAATAAGATGATGAAAGATGTTGCTTGGTTGTTCCTCTTCCTTCCTTTAGCTTCTAAGCCTCTATTTATAGTCCCTTGGATGGTTTGTGGACGTTGGTTGGAGCCAAAACAGAAACTAGCCGTTGTATCTCACAGAAACTAACCGTTGGGGACATTCTGACATAAAGGGATCGATCCCTTTCCTTAGGGGATCGATCCCATGCTTCATTTTCTTGCTTCCGGGGCATTTTGCCAAAAAGGGATCGATCCCTTTCCCTAGGGGATCGATCCTTTTCTTTTAGATGGCATTTTTTCCTGCACTTTTGGGTTAGAAATGATGTGGTCTTTGATCCTAATTCAACCCAAAACATTTTGGCATTTTTATGGGAGTTTTTCTTGACTTTCTCAAATGAAAACATGGTCTAAAAATTCATCAAGTGATTTTCTAAAATATTCAAAACATTTACAAAGTATTAAGACCAATAAGAGTATGCATCATTAAATCATGGTCTTAATGTTTGATATGATCACTTGAAATGTATTGAGAAAATCATGTGTGATAATGTGACGTCCTCGTCACTTCATCTTATCACTTATCTTTTTCTTTCTTTATTTAGATTTAGTTTACCCAGTGTCGTTCTTCCCTTAATCTTAAGCTAATCATTTAATAGCTTATGAAATTTTATTCAATTTCCATAAACATAAAATGATATATATAAATATCATTCCATTTCCACAGGATCTCATACATCATCTTAACTTACATCCCCGACATCTTATATACATAAATTCTACTTGTACTGTACTGTAGCTGAATTACAATTTAACTTTACATAGGAATATATATATGTATACCTTCTATACTAACTGGGAAGTGTATCGAGAAGGTACACTTCGATTCTTCAAGTACAAGCTCCTCTAGTCGGAGCGTGGTTCACTTCAAGTAGTCTGTAGAAAAATAGTTGTAAAAGGGTGAGTTTACGCTCAGTAAGAAAAGTACGTAAAAGAGCGTACTATGTCTCTATATGCATTTTTTCTACTTGGCTCTATAATGTCATGTAAAGCATTATAAAGCATGCATCATAAACTTCTTTCATGCATTGTTTGTAACCATGCATATTCATTTAAAATGACATGGCAAGCATACTTTCTTTAAAACATCATACTTCATATCATACTTAAAAACATACATCATATACTTCTTCGTACATACATCTTGTACTTTGTAATAGATGGAGACTATGTACAATGTTTAAGCGATTGAGTCGTCATATGAACCGTTCATTCCCATTCATATGACTCATATGACTCTAATCATGCATTAGTACATTGGTATACCATGTAGAGGTCAGGGATTCTCTCCTGCCTTAATAATACCATAGTGAACACTAGTCAGGTGTCACTAATGGTCTTGAGGACCGGACTAGGGTTCCTCACTTAACATACATATTACTGAGGACTTGATCAGAGTCTCTCAGCCATCAGAAATGCATAATCATTACGCAGTCCATAGCCTCAAAACATTATAATATACTTTTTCAGAAAACACTTTTGTGTTTAAATCAAATAAGCTTTGAAAGTTCTTTTCATACATGGCAATCGACTAGTCTTATATGGCAGTCGACTGCTGCTTCATAATTCCTTTTATCGAAATTAATTTCATTTAAAAATTTCGATAATTTCATCTTTGAAAATACATGGGGGCAGTCGACTGGTCCATATAGCAGTCGACTGGTTTTCAAACAGAATGCTTCTTAAGAAATAGCAGTCGACTGGTCTATATAGCAGTCGACTGTTTTTGAAACAGAATGCAATTTGGTAAATAACAGTCGACTAGCCCATATAGCAGTCGACTGGTTTGAAATAGAATGCTTCTGGAAAAATAGCAATCGACTGGCTTACATAGCAGTCGACTGGTTTGCATCAGTTTTCGGAAAACGACGTTTTGGTTGTCTCTAGGCAGTCGACTTCCCTTTATGGCAGTCGGCTGCCCCTAGCCTAATTGGTACTAGGAGACAAGTCCGAAAATGCATCTTTTCCTATACAACACCAGCTGATGTTTCTTTCCAAACCACATCAAAGCATTATAAAACATGCGGACATAGCTGCCTTACGTCCGTTACATAAATTCCTTACCTTAATTCCTTCGGAAACGCGAAATCACTTGATGTGTCACCTTAGCTTTTCACTTCTTCAACCTAAAATCATCATACCACATCAAACCTTAAATTAAACCACATACACATGTCATATCAACTCAGCACAACTCAAATCCATAAACGAAATTCACTAAATCATTTTCTCCTCTTACCTTCACAAGAGACCAAAATTTCAATTGTTGAGATCTCTTCCCATACTTGAAATCAATCCACCAAACTTTGGATATCTCTTCGTTTAGTGGTAAGGATTATTTTTCGTTCAACAACCTAAGGAAATCGATGGAGGGATAAGGGGCTTTGTCAAGGTAGCTTGAAATAGAAACTATGGAAGTTGGGATGGAACGAGAGGGATGGGGCTGGCAAGGGGCTGACGTCGGTGATGAGATGATGGGGTGATGACTATGCATGTTTGCATTAAATGCTTCCTTATCCATCATCAATCTCAGCCATGCACTTCTCCCTTTGACCCTTTGACCATTTAATTCCCCTCTTCCTTCTCTTCTATGACTCATCCATTTAATCATCAATTAAATCTGATTTTATTTTTCTTTATCCTCTATTCAATTCTATAATAACCAAAATAAGCTCTTTGCCTTATTGGCTATCAACTTTCTTATTTCTTCTATATTCCATACATCATTCCTACATTATTCATACATCAATTACACATCAACTTCATATTCATTTAATCATATTTACTTAGAATACTTTGCATACATGGAGGAATACATAGAAATTGAGGATCTCACAGATAAGGCAAATTTACAATATGAATTACAACATTAAAGCTTACTTAAGTTTTTGTCATTTCAAAATATGTATGGCAATTTAAAGCTAACAATCTCCCCCTTTTTGATATGACAAAACTTAATGTAAATTTGCTTTGAAAATTCTTTGATAAAATACTCCCTCTCAAATAAAGCAGGATTTTATAAAGCCCCCCCTTAATATAAGCATGGGTTTTGAAAATGAATTTTCAAACTATTTCTCCCCCTTAATATCTCTCCCTATATCTATCTCTCCCTTTATCTATCTCTCTCCCTTTTTGTCATAGCAAAAAGAAGGAAAAATACTAAAAAATATGCTCCCCCTAAAATCATGGCTATGTGAGAACAAATAAAAATGCTCCATCCAACAAGAAACATGTTAGTACATGGGACTTATAGCACAAATAAATAAGTCAATATTCTCAAAGAGTATGAAATATTTATGCAATGAATATGACTTATGATCCTATACCAATTGTTTATAAATAATTTTGATACCAATTGTTGATAAGTAATTTTGCAAGAAGGTTCCAATTGGTAAGAAGTGAAGCAAGCACCTAAGTATATTAATTGTTCTCTAAGGTCCAACTAAAGTGCTAAGTGATACATCATGATTATGAGCTAAAATTAGATAACATATCATATGCATGTGCTCATAAATCATGTTCAAGCAAGAATGTGCATAGAATCAAGATATATAGCAATTAACTTCAAATTCTAGCACACAAGAGTTTCATGCAAAAATATCCTAAAAGAATTCTTCTCTATTTGTCATTTCAATCTAAGGAGCATGAGAAGAATTGTCAATTTAAAGCTCAAACCAATTGGCAATTTAGTTTTGGCTTACCAATTATTGAAAATATGGTTTCCAATGATACTAATTGTTATTTCAATCTAAATACCAATTGTTACTAATGGTTGACTTAGGCATTTTGCATGAATCCAATATTTATGTGTAGTGTGTTCATGTCAAGAAAATACTCATTCTAAACATGCAAGAACACAACACATATCATCAAATATGCATATGGATCAATTAAACATTAGTACACAATCATAAAATATTAATCCATATTCATATTCACAAATTGATACCATATGGAAGATTCAAAACATCAAGGAATTCAAGCAAACACATTTTCTTCCATGGTTTCAAGCACACAAATCCTATGCTCATTTTCTAATTCAAGTCCTTAACCAATTATGAGCAAGGAAATATTCAATATTACCATTTTAATCAATTAATAGCCATATCCCTAGTTGTTATCATCATTTAAAGTTCTAGAGGGTATATGCTACTTTAACTAAAATGGCTTCACCTAAGTGAATCAATATTATCAAGCTAAAATATATTTTATCATCAAAATCCATAATCTATGAGTGAGGTTAAGCACATAATATCATGAAAACAACTATTCTCATCTCATAGGCATGATTAATGATTCAACTCAAGCAAGCATGTAAGTTCAACATCAAAAAAAATAAAGAACAAATGCATGGATATCAATCAAAATACATATGTTCAAGTTTGCATTTATCTTTGAATATTGGTGTTGTCATTAAGACCCTAGTTCTTTAAGTACAAGGATAATAAAGTTTCATGCATTTGAACATTTAGGATCCATTTACCATCACAAATTATAGGCCAATGACTATTACTAATTGTTGAATTTACATTTGAAATCAATCCACTAGATGTATAATGATCATGAAACCTAGTGTGGAATTGATAAGTCAAGCCAAGAGACATAATCCTATAAGCATGCTTGACTTAAGATGAACAAAAGATATGAAAAACACTCATTATGCATAAGTTCATCAAATTCTCAAATATATCCATGAATCATTGAAATAAATCTCAAAATTATGTTTAAGCATTCATTGAAAGTATGTTTCAAGATTATTTCAAGATTTATGCAATTCATGACTATTTTCAATGAGAAAACTGATTTTGCACTTGTGAGTTCAAGAAAAATGATATTGATTGTTGAAAGTGATATCATTTGTTGGAAATGATATTAATTGATGAAGTTGAGGCATGATATCAATGAAAAATGAATTTTCATAGTTTAAAGATCATCAAAAAGAAGTTAAAATACTGGATTTTAAGTTGAGAAGAAAGAAGATATCAAGAAAGTGAAAAGTCCTTCTCAAATTCGGTTGAAAAAGTGCAGAAAAGCCATTTTGGCCTGGGGGGATCGATCCCTTAAGGAGGGGGATCGATCCCTTAACTCCAGAATGTAGATTTCCTGCATTCTGTTCAAGGGGGATCGATCCTGCTTGCTAAGGGATCGATCCCTCATCCTGTTTCTGCAGTTTTTGACAGAAAATCCAACCTTTGAGGTACCAAAACTTCGTTTTTGAGTATTTTAAGTCCAAGTAAGGGTTTAAACATTTGTAAAACATGATTTTGGACTTGTATGAATGAAAAACATGAATGAAAAACCATTTTACAAAATATTTTGCAATTTTGGAAGAATTTACACAATAAAATGCATTTTTGGCCTCAAAGGGGATCATTTTAAGTATTATGCATATTTTGTCAAAACCAAAGCTTTGGAAACCACAAATATGCCAAAACAAACTTGTTCACATAGATTTTAAGCACCTATATCATCAAAGCATACATCTTGTGAACAACATGCCATAATTTCTAATATGCATATTCTTTATTAAGGCTCAAGACATGGAATTTTGCATATATGACATATTTGACAACTTTTGAGCAACTAAATATATTATCTACACATATCAAACTTGCTCAAGATGCAGAAAATCAAAAATCATTTCAAAATCATTAAACATGCTCTTCATTCATCAAGAATAGTCCATCAAGCATTCAACAATCATTCATCATGCCTTTTGCTTATTCAAAATGCATCATTAATCATCAACCAATCAACAATCATTCAACATGCCTCACAATGCACCAATAATCATCAACCAACTTTCTCATCAAAGCACAAATAATCAAATAAAGTGTTTAAAGAGCAAGGAATTAAGCTTACAAAACTCCTTTGCTTGAGAGTGCTTTGCCTTGAGGTGTTGGATCCACCATTAGCCATTCTTTGAGAAATTGTTGTCACCTTGCTAAGGATGGATTTCCAAGTTCTTCCTTTTTCTCATTGGCACAAGCAATCTCCATGAGGTGTGTAGAGCATTCAATCCCCATTGTTTCTTAGTAATTCCATCCTCTAACACTCCTACAACAAATTAATTCAAGCATGCTTTGGTACCCAAATTTTCTTGGATCCTTGAGAGTTAGTGCTCACAATTTTTGATCCTTTTGGGATCCATTTCAAGCTCAAATCATTATTTATTGCATGCTTTGGCATCCACATCTTCCTAACCACTTTTCCTCTAAAGGTAGTTTTTCTATATGTGCATGCTTGTGAGGAGTGACCTATCCTATTACATAGTGAGCATGTGAGAGATGTATCATGCATAGTATTTTTGCTCACTAAGAAATTCCTAAGATGAGTTTCTTTATGTATTTCATTATATCCTAGCCCATCTTTGTCAAAGAAAGCTCTTTGGGTCTCTAACATATGATCTAGCTTTTGTTGACCCATATAAAACCTAGTAAATGAGTTATGTAAGTTTAAGTTCTTTTTATTCAACTCATTTATCTCTAAGTTAGCCTCTTCTAATTTCTTTTCAAATTCTAGCTTAGCATTTGTCAAGGCTTCATTTTCTATTTTCAATTTAGCAATGATTTTCTTATATTTAGAATTCATGCATTGAAATTCATTTGCTAAATCATTAAAAGCATTTTGTAGTTCATCAAATGTATAATCATCATCTTCACTAGAACTACAACTAGCCTCATCATCACTAATAGCCATAAAGCATGTGTAGGCTACCTCATCATCTATGTTTTCATCATCGGAGCTATCACTATTGCTCCATGTAGCCACAAATGCTTTCTTCCTAGGCTTCCTATCCTTTTCCTTCCTAAGTAAGGGGCAATCTAACTTAGTGCGACTCGGTTCATTACATTCATAACACACTAAGTGATCTTTTTCTCTTCTACTTGACTCTCCCCTATGATATCTCCTATTACTCTCTCTCTCTTTCATTCTCATAAATCTATTAAATCTTTTGGCAAACATTGCCATTTCCTTTTCTTCCTCATTTCCACTCTCATCACTATCATCTTCAATGGCCTCATGAGTGGAAGACTTAAGTGCTACCCCTACTTTCTTTGAAGGCACTTCATTTCTTTCCAATTTCATCTCATATGTAAGTAGGGAGCCCATAAGTTCATCTAGAGACAAGGTATTTGGATCTTTAGACTCTTCTATTGCGGTTACCTTTGCCTCCCAAGACTTAGGCAAGCTATTCAAAATTTTCTTAACCATTTCTAGATTGGAATAGCTCTTGCCTAATGCCTTAAGTCCATTAATTATATCATTAAACCTAGTGAACATTTCACTAATGGACTCATTTTCCTTCATTCTAAAAAGCTCATAATCATGTGTGAGCATACCTACTTTGGTTTCTTTCACTTGATTGGTCCCTTCATGTGTGATGGCCAATTTGTCCCATATTTGCTTAGCATTTTCACATAGGGACACTCTATTATATTCATTGGGACCTAATGCACAAAAGAGAGTGTGCATGGCCTTGGCATTCAATTGTGCCACTCTCATGTCATTTGTGTCCCACTCATCCTCACTCTTAGGGACATCCTTTCCATATACTTTCTTCATAGGAATTCTAGGACAATTCACAATAATTCTCCACACTTCATAATCATTGGATTGTACAAATAACATCATCCTAGTTTTCCAATATGAATAATTTTCACCATTGAAGAGTGGAGGTCTAACTAATGATTGTCCCTCTTCTCCTAGGGGTGTGCCTACATTCAAGTGAGCCATTTATGATCGTTTTGCTCGATAGAGGTTAGTCTAATTCAATCTCGAGCCCAGGCTCTGATACTAATTGTTGGCTCTTATAGGCTATACCAAGAGGGGGGGTGAATCGGTTTTTAACTAACCTTAAGCTCGTTTTTCGGTTTCTCTAAATTCTCTAGCCTATATTGATATTTTCTAAGTTCTCTAGGCTAGACAAGCATGCAATTCAAGTTCAATGAAATAAACACAATATAAGTGCAAGTAAATAAAGAGTAAGGAGAGAGAGATTTACACAATCGATTTATAGAGGTTCGGCTACCTTGCCTACATCCTCTACCTTGAGACGCTCCCAAGGATTTTCCCCAAATTCACTATACTTGAATTTGTTACACTCCCTCTTTTCAAGGATCAAGAGAAACCTCTCTCTTTTTCTAGGCTCAAGAGTAACCTCCCTCTTTTTCTTAGGCTAAAGAGTAACCTCCCCTTTACAAGGAATGAATTGGTTTACAATGGGTGTAATCAAAGAAGGCCTCTAAGTAGGCAAATGATTACAAAGATTAAGCACAAGGAAAAAGCCTATACAATATTTTTGCTAAACAATACAAGAGATAGACGAATGATAGAAGATGTAGACTTTGGAGCTCTTGATTTGTTGTTTGAGGCTTGAGAAGATGAATAAGATGATGAAAGATGTTGCTTGGTTGTTCCTCTTCCTTCCTTTAGCTTCTAAGCCTCTATTTATATTCCCTTGGATGGTTTGTGGACGTTGGTTGGAGCCACAACAGAAACTAGCCGTTGTATCTCCCAGAAACTAGCCGTTGGGGACATTCTGACACAAAGGGATCGATCCCTTTCCTTAGGGGATCGATCCCATGCTTCATTTTCTTGCTTCCGGGGCATTCTACCAAAAAGGGATCGATCCCTTTCCCTAGGGGATCGATCCTTTTCTTCCAGATGGCATTTTCCTGCACTTTTGGGTTAGAAATGATGTGGTCTTTGATCCTAATTCAACCCAAAACATTTTGGCATTTTTGTGGGAGTTTTTCTTGACTTTCTCAAATGAAAACATGGTCTAAAAATTCATCAAGTGATTTTCTAAAATATTCAAAACATTTACAAAGTATTAAGACCAATAAGAGTATGCATCATTAAATCATGGTCTTAATGTTTGATATGATCACTTGAAATGTATTGAGAAAATCATGTGTGATAAGGCAAATTTACAATATGAATTACAACATTAAAGCTTACTTAAGTTTTTGTCATTTCAAAATATGTATGGCAATTTAAAGCTAACATATACCACCACTTCGAAATGATGGAAATAGTGGAATTATATGGATAATGAGGTGATTAAATTGATAATTATAGATTCAATGATGAAGTTAAATAATGAGAAGATCAAATTATAATTTGATTGTGTCGTTATGGAATCTAAATTATCAAAAGAGTATAATTATAAGTATATTCTAAGATTAAAGTGATAATGAATATACCATAAGAATAAGAGATGTAATGATAAGATTACATGAAAAGATGATATGGAGAGAAAATGATTGTCTCCTGATTAAAATTATGGTAAAAGATGGTGAATGGTAAAGTCTACAAATGAACTGCAGCAATTGGATGAAATAAATATGAAATGAGTATTGAGGATAATAATAAAGAATCTAAAAGAGATATGATAATATAAAAGTGATTATAGACTGATAGTCTAATGAAATCACTTCTCCATTATCAAACTCTTAGATTCTTTAGTGCCACAGTCGAAATACGATTATAAATGATAAAGATGTATGTGAAATTCCAGTGAGCACTATATGTGATGGGAATCTCTGAGTAGCTATATGTTAATGGGAAATAGGGCTCTGAGATTCCAAATCTATTGACAGCACCGCTCCGTACATGATGTAAATGTGTGAGCGTAGTATGAAACGCTCGATGATATGTTGAGAGAGCGGATGCATGAGATGTGAAAGTTACTGGACAATTACATACAATTGATTAACCTGTTTAAATGACAGTACCAAACTATATCGACTTGGCACCAAATAAGAAAGATGAATGAGGAACAATATGAATCATATGTGATATGAAAAGGAGTGGAAATGGATAACTCCCAAATCGATAAGAAATTTAAGGGAGTATAAATATATGATGAAAGATGATATGTAATGATATATGAAATGATTCTGATGTTGATAATATACTGGCAGTATAATATGGAAGCTGATCAAAAGGTCAAGAATGATAAGTATACAAGATGATGAGTATACAGAATGGCACCACCTTTAACTTAAGTTAAATTCGAAGGACCGAATTTCTTAAGGTGGGGAGAATGTGATAACTGCAAATTTACTATTTTTGGAAATTAATATTTAAGAAAATAGATAAGTTGAAATAAATAAATAAAATTTTGATAACAAAATATTGGTGAAAATTCCGAAAAGTGAGGAAGTGATGAATAAGGAAATTCGGGTGAAGGAAATTTAATGAAAATAAAAATAAGTCGGAGTTATAGAAAATAAGGAAAGGAGGAATTTAACTTGGATAAATGGAAATCCAAATTAAATAAGCAAAGAAAAGGAGAAAAATAATTGGATATTAAGAAAATCCAAAATTAAATAAAATAAGAATGCGTATAAAAATATATTTATATAATTAGATTATATAAATATATTTACACATGTTTTATATAAATACATATATATATATATATATATGAAATATAGTATATATTATAAAATGATATATATACTATTTTATATTAAATAGATACATGTGTATATTTTTATATACAATTATGTATATAAATTAATATATATATATGAAATATATATTAATTTTAATTAAAGTATATATATTGTTAAAACAAAGTATATATATATGTATATTGTTGATAATAAAAGTAATATATATAATTATAAATATAATTATATATATTATATATTATATATGGTAAATAATGTTATATAATTATATTTATATATGATTATAAATATAATTATAATAATAATAAAAAAACGGAAATGAAATGGAAACAAAAACGGGAAATTGGATCCCGTTTCTGTCGAAACAAAACAGAAAAGGAGAACTAAGCTAGGAAGAGCTGACCCCGTTGGCCGGCCGGAAAGAGAAGAAGAGAAGGGAGAAAAAGCGACGTCGTCGGCGAGAGAAGAAGCAAACGACAATGGCCGGCGATGGAAAGAAGAAGAGAAACAGAAAGAAAACGAAACAGAAACCGACGGAAAAAGTGAAGAGGAAAGAGGAAGGAAACGGTGGTGCCGGCTAGTCCAGGCACCGCCAACCCAACGTCGACCTTGGCGGAAGCGAGAGGAAGGTGGAGAAGCCACCGGCGGTGAAGGAAACGGTGGAGGAAGGAAGAAAAGAGAGGAGGAAGGGGTCGAAACCCACGGACCCAGATCCGGTGCCGTCACCGGTGATGGGAAGAAACCGAGGCCAGATCCGACGTCCCCACCACTTCGGCAAGCTATGGGAGGCCCGAACCGGCGGTGATGCCGGCGGGATGAAGCTAGACCGGCGGTGATGAGGCGGACCAGGTTGAACTGGTCTGAATCGGTCCGAACCGGTTCAGACCAGAAAAGAGGAAAAGGAGGAGAAAAAGAAAAGAAAAGAAAAAGAAAGAAAAAAAAGAAAAAAGGAAGAAAGAAAGGGGAAAAAGAAGAAAGAGAGAAAAAGAAAATTTTCGAAATTCGGAAAAATTCTCGGGAACTCGGGAATCTGTAAGAAATCCGAGAAATTATTAATGATAATTATTTAAATAAATTATTTATTTAAATAATTTGAGAAAATTCTAAAATTTAGAATTTTAATTTCCAGAAATTATTCTCAGTGATCGAGATGAGGAATCGGGAGATGGAGTACAGGCGCGACCGGTAAGAGGAAGTCGCCAACCCGGAAAAGGTAAGGGATGCATGTGCAGCACTGTAAGGATATTCAGTCTGCATGATTTTAATTATGAAATATTTTATGAAAATATTGCGATGAATGATTGGTTGGAAAATTGTGGTGAAGTAACGGTTGAAATTATAAATTGTATTTTCTATGCAGGAGGCTAGCTAATCGCCAGCCGTTATATTGCCGAAAAATTATCGAAAATTACTGAAAATTTCTAGAAAATTTCATAAAATCATAATAAATGATTTTATTTCACGAGAAATGATTTTCAATCACAAAAATCGAGAAAATAAATATTTTCTATAAAAACATGAATAAAATGAAAATGATTTTAAATTATTCATGTTTTCGAGAATGGTGATAAGGAAATCACCGAAAATCTTCTTCGAGAATGGTGATAAGGAAATCCCCAAAAATCCTCTTCGAGAATGGTGATAATGAAATCACAGAAAATTCTCTTAATATGTAAAATACATGTAATACGAGACGAAAAATGAAAAGAAGTAAAGTGAATATTTTTATGAATATTTTCATAATTATTTCTTAAATATTCACTAAATGGTTTTATAACCTTTATGATTTTAAATTATGAAATTATATATTTTATAAATTTCATAAAGGTTATTTTATGATGAAAACATGGTTTTGAGACTAGTTGGCCCTCTATCATGCCGACATGTGATATGTAATACGTGATATGTGATATGTAACATGTGATATGTGATATGTAGTCCCGACCGACACCTGATCAGTGATCCGCCGAGGACAATTATAGACTATGGCCATAGATCTGACATGATTATTTATACCCTTCAGGGTCTATAGCATGATATGAGTAACGACCCAGTGGACGGGCTGGGCGTGTGTGCTTAAGTCTCTATATATGATATGTTTTAAATGTAAATGTTTTACATGATATGTGATATGTGAAATGTAAATGTTTTATATTATATGTGATACGTGAAATGAAATGATTTATAGCATTTTTATAAATGCTAATTTCAGTACTGTTTTTAAGTACTATGAAATGATTTTCATATGATATGTGACACGAATATGTAATATGTTTTCAAAAGGAAAGAGGAGGAAAATAAATCTAATATTCTTATTTTAAAATTTAAATTGAATATTAGATTTAAATGATTTATATGTTATACGAAAAAGGTTTAATAGCTGATTTTGCTATTTAAAGTACTGTACTAATTATGATTGTACAGTAAAATATGAAAAGAGTTTAAATGAGAATGATGATGATTTAACTAATATTCTTTTCAAAGAATATATGAATATTAGTTACTTTATTTAAATGCTTTATTTTATAAAAGCATTATTTTGAAAAGAATATAAAAATGATATGAAATGAAAAGGTAAAAGGATATAAATTTCAAACAAAAAGAAATTTATTACTCTCTACAGTTGCTTCTAGGTTCCGGGACAAGATAGGTATTTCAAAATACCTACCTTACTCCATCTAGATTCCTAGCCGACTGTAGTATCCTTCCTACATGCGAGCTTAGAACCCCATAGGAAAAATGAACAAGATTTTCAGCATATAGGAATCTGAATATCAAGTATGCATATAATTCCCTTACTGAGCCGTGGTTTGCTCACCCCTTAATTTTAACATTTCAGGTTTTCGAAGATTGAGAGTTTAGCACTTAAAGGATTTTCGACTGCGCATTTGGGGACGATGCGACGGTCGATTTATTTAATAAGGTATGATCATTTATTTTCTGTATTTAAACTTATCGGCAGTACTACTTTCTTATGAAATAGAAATCGGGGATGTAATTCATATTATAATTTAATATGAAATTGTGTATATGTAAAAGAAAAGTAAAGTATCGCAGACAACCCAACCAAATAAGATGTATAGAATAAGGTGAAAAATAGGGTCATGGGCTGTGACATATTATAAAAGGATATATACTATTTTATATTAAATAAATACATATGTGGATTTTATACATTTATGTATATATATACATATATATGAAATATATATAGGTAGTATTTAAATTATGGTGATATATATACATATATATATATCTATATATATTTAATGTGGTAAATATATAATTATATATATATATTATATTTATAAAAAAAAAGATAAGAAACAGAAACAGAAACGGGATTGGGACCCCGTTTCTGTTCGAAACAGAGACGCCACCCGACCACCGTCGACGGCGAGAGAGAAGACCAGAGAGAGAGGAAGACGGGAACGACACTGGTAAGAAGAGAGAAGGAGGAAGCCGACACCGGCGAAGGGGAACGAAAAACAGAAACGAACGAAATAGAGAAGAAAAATCGGAGGAGAAAAGGAAAAATGGCAGACGGCGGTGCCGACCGATCCAGGCACCGCCACTGCCACCGAAGCACCGCCGGAGGGAGAGGAAGACGATGGAGGCCACCCAAGGCGTGGTGAACGGCGGAGGAAGGTCGGCTGACCGGTTTGACCGGTCTGGCTAGAAGAAAAGAAAAGGAAAAAGAAAAAAGGAAAAAGAAAAAGAAAAGAAAAAGGAAAAAGAAAAAGAAAAAGAAAAGAAAGAAAAAAGAGGAAAAAAGAAGAAAAAGAGGAAAAAGGGAGAAGTTCGGGAAATCGGAAGATTCACGGGAATTCGGCAACTCGAAAATTTACGGAAATTCGGTAAGAAATTTCTGAAAATTAATTTTTAGAAAAATTTAATAAATTATGGAAAAATTCTAAAATTTAGAATTTAATTTCCAGAAATTATTCTCGACGATCGAGATGAGGAATCGGGAGATATGGAGTACGGGCGCGACTGACAAGAGGAAGTCGCCGACCCGGAAAAGGTAAGGGATCCATATGCAGCACTGTAAGGATATTCAGTCTGCATGATTTTAATTATGAAATATTTTATGAAAATATTAATGAAAATATTGCGATGAATGATTGGTTGGAAAATTGTGGTGAAGTACCGGTTGAAATTATAAACTGTATTTTCCGTGCAGGAGGCTAACCAATCGGCAGCCGTTATACTGCTGAAAAATTATCGAAAATTTCTAGAAAATTTCATAAAATCATAATAAATGATTTTATTTCACGAGAAATGATTTTCAATCACGAAAATCGAGAAAATGAATATTTTCCATAAAAACATGAATAAAATGAAAGTGATTTTAAAATATTCATGTTTTCGAGAATGGTGATAATGAAATCACTGAAAATTCTTCTGATATGTAAATTACATGTAATACGAGATGGAAAATGAAAAGAAATAAAGTGAATTTTTTTATATATATTTCTTAAATATTCACTAAATTATTTTATAACCTTTATGGTTTTAAATTATGAAATTATATATTTTTATAAATTCCATAAAGGTTATTTTATGATGAAAAATACGGTTTTGAGACTAGATGGCATCCTACCATGCTGATATGTAATATGTGATATGTAGTCCCGGCCGACACCTGATCAGTGATCCACTGAGGACAATTATAGACTATGGCCATAAATATGACATGATTATTTATACCCTACGGGGTCTATAGCATGATCTGAGTAACGACCTAGTGGACGGGCTGGGCGTGTGCGCCTAAGTCTCCATATATGAAAATGTTTTATATGATATGTGATACGTGAAATGAAAATGTTTCATATGACATGTGACACGTAAAATGAAAGTGATTTACAGCATTTTACATAATGCTTATTTCAATACTGATTTTAGTACTATGAGATAATTTTCATATGATATGTGATATGAACATGTAATATGTTTTCAAAAGGAAGAAGAGTTTATAAGTCTAATATTCTTACTATGATTTGAAATTGAATATTAGACTATATGTGACATGAATATGTGATATGTTTTCCAAAAAAGAAAGAGGAGGAAAAATAATCTAATATTCTTATTTAAACTTTAAATTGAATATTAGATTTAAATGATTTATATGTTATACGAAAAGGAAATTATAGCTTATTTTGCTATTTAAAGTACTGTACTAATTATGATTGTACAGTAAAATATGAAATGAGTTTAAATGAGAATAATGATGATTTAACTAATATTCTTTTCAAGGAATATATGAATATTAGTTATTTTATTTAAATGCTTTATTTTATAAAAGCATTATTTTGAAAAGAATAGGAGAATGTTATGGAATAAAAAGGTAAAAAGGATTAAAATTCCAAATAAAAAGGAAATTATTCTCTACAGTTGCTTCTAGGTTCCGGGACAAGATAGGTATTTCAAAATACCTACCTTACTCCATCCGGATCCCTAACCGACTGTAGTATCCTTCCTACATGTGAGCCTAGAGCCCATAGGAAAAATGAAAAAGTTTTTTAGCACATAGATAGCTGAGTATCAAGTGAGGCATATAATTTCCTTACTGAGCCGTGGTCTGCTCACCCCTTAATTTTAACATTTCAAGTTTTTGAAGACTGAGAGTATGACACCTAAGGGATTTCAGCTGCGCATTTGGGGATGATGCGACAGCTTGATTTATTTCATAAGGTATGATCATTTATTTTTTATATTTAGACTTATCGACAGTACTACGTTCTTATGAAGTAAGATGGGGGATGTAATTAATATTTTAATTTAATATAAAATTATTTATATGTAAAAGAAAAGTAAAGTATCGCAAACAGCCCAACCAAATAAGATGTATAGAATAAGGTGAAAAATAGGGTCACGGACTGTGACAGATTTAATGGTATCAGAGCAAGGTTGGCCTGATGTCTGTCGATACTTTGAAATGGAAACATGTTGAAAAGGTTAACATCCCCTGTAGTACTGTGTAGTCTAAATACATAAAGAAAATAAATGATTGCGAATTGAATTAAGTGTTTAGAAGGGGGTGAGAATTATGAACTAAAGATGTATAAAAGGGAAAACAGCTCAGGAATGTTACCTGAACTGGTGATCTTATGATCTAAATGAAGGTCGGTTCGGTAAGGAATAGAAAACGGACTCGGTGAGGGCCCCACCAGTACTTTTCTGTCCGGATCGAACTGAGACCTGAAAGTGATTATATAAAGGAGGAAAATGAAATATCATCATTAAATAGACTTTAAGATCACTGATTGAAGGTATTTTGAGGAGAGAGAATATTTTTGACAAAAAATGACCAAAATACCCTTGCCTTCAAAATTTTACCTGGAGTCAAGATAGACCAACAAAAGTTGAAATTGATTGATTTGACAGAGAAATTGATGATGTAAAGCTGCATTTTATGAAAAATAATTCAATTATGGATCCTAGTGGATTTCTCTATCGAAATCGAAAAAGATTTTAAAATACTGATAGTGGTATGAGAAAGGGGTACTATCAGTACATAGATAATAAGATCATTTATTTAAATGTATAATGAGGAGAAAGAAATATATGTGAAATGACGAAAATGCCCCTATGTGAGATTATGCTTTGAATAGTGATAAAACCATTTAGATTTTGAATATATTGATAGTAATGGAGTTATTGATGGTATAAGGACATAAAATGAGTATAATGATCCCGATTATAAATTTCACTACACTTAGTGTGCTGATACGACCCAAATGGTTATAGGGAAGTCGCAGGATGAGCGACTTAGTATTGATTTTATGGGTGTAACTTAAAAGTGTATTAATGAGATATTGATTATGGGATCGTTGGATACGATGCAAAGTAATATGATTACTAGAGATGACTGACAAGGGGATCAGTATAGAAGATGAAATCCATAGCAGTACTGTTAATTCTAGTTTTATACATCCCTACTGTCCTTGAGGTATTAAACAGATAATTATAAAATCGAAATATTTTGAAATATGTTTTACGAGAAAATGTACTGTATGGAGTATATGAATTGGAGAATATGCATAAGAACAATAAGTGATGATAAGAGATGAGGAAGACAACAGCTAACCTGAATTATTAAATGAAAATGATTGTAAAAATAAATTACAGCAATAATAAATCGGTTAGCTGTGAAATGTGTCAAGGAAATAATTACACTCGTTACAGCATATAAATTAAGATGATTAATAGGCTGTGAAGTATAAGGAAATGAATGAATCAAGGCGGAGTAGATGTTAAAATGATTAGAATATTAAATATCTCTACCTTGAGAATATTCAGTGGAGATGATAGGACATAACGATGAAATGTCCAAAATATAAGAGATGAATGATTAAGAAAGCAGCAGATGATATTTCTGATAAATTTCAGAGTATATAAAAAGTAAGAATTCGAGCTAACACTGATTCGATTTTGAATATAGAAATTAATCGAGCTTATATTGGAGAATATAGAAGAAATCCGACAAGCTTACGAAAATAATTTTTGAAAAATATTGTGGATGATGAAATTCACATGTATTGATGTAAAGGATGGAAATACAAATAATATGAATTGAGAATGAATTAAATGGAGTATTAAATACCTATTATGAATAAAGTACTTATGAAGAACAAATAATTATTTTTATGAAAGTGATGTCTTATTTGGTTTAATCGGAGATGTATAAGGAGCTTATAAGATCAATCTCTGTACAAGGCATCACTAGATAAAAAGTGAAAGACTAATGGTTATAATATATATAATGATTTGAACTTGAGAAAATTTTTTCTAGTTCCTATTGAGGTTATAAGGTTAATGAGTTGCCTTGTGAAATATATAAGCCTAAGAAATGGGCATTTGTACATAAATAAATTGAGGAGATATTAATAGAGCCTAAAGTACAAATGGAAAATGAGCAGCATTTTAGTATGATCCTTTAAACTCTTAAAGACTGTCGAATTATGTTAAGAATGACGAATAAGAGTTTTGACTAGACAGTATCTCTTTATGAGATGTATAATATCGGATTGACAGAATAACAGTGAATCTGTCAATGATAGTGAGAGAATGATTGAGATATGAAAGTAATGAGTCTAGCTAGAATCCACTGCCAGTCCATAAAAGAGTGAGGGGACTAGCTGCTCTATAGATGAGATATAATTAAAGAAATTAAAGTCGGTAAATGGATAAGTGGGAAGAGAAGATGGTATGTAAATGTTAAAAGATTTTAACAGTAGAACACCATATCACTTGAGAAAACCGACTAAGATGATGAGAGTAAAAATATGAAAAGATGAAAGTGGAATAAGGAAATAAGTTGTATGATGAAAAGGGAACATCAATATGAAATAGTTCCCGAAATTAAGACTAAAAAGTGACTCGTGTTGGTTATCACATAATTGTGGCAAGATGTAAAAGTCAAGCTAGATTTGATAAATGGAAGCAATGGTACTCAAAGGACTAAGATAATTAATATGTTTACTGCCAGTATCTAAATAGAAAAGTGTTATACATACATATAACCACCTTGAAATGGTGGAATTGTGTAGATAATGTAATGACTAAATGGATAATTGAGGATTCAATCATCGAATGACCATACGACATGAAGAGGACATGATTATCTCGTGATTGGTGATTACTAGTAAAGTCTGCAAATGAGCTGCAGTATTTGATGAAACAAATATGAAAAGAGTATTGGGCATAATAATGAAGAATCTAAAAGAGATGACAATATGGAAGTGATTATAGACTGATAGTCTAATGAAATCACTTCTCCATTATCAAACTCTTAGATTCTTTAGTGCCATAGTCGAAATATGATTAAAAGATGATGAGAATGTATGTGAAGTTCCAGTGAGCACTATATGTGATGGGAATCTCTGAGTGGCTATATGTTATGGGAAATAGCAAAAGGCTCTGAGATTCCAAATCTATTGACAACACCGCTCCATACATGATGTAAATATGTGAGCGTAGTATGGAAACGGTCGATAATATGTTGAGAGAGCGGATGCATAAGATATGAAAGCTACTGGACAATTACATACTATTGATTTAAATGTGTAAATGATAGTTATCAAATTATATCAACTTAGCACTAATTGATATGATATGAAAAAGAGTGGAAATGGATAACTCCCAATTGATAAAAAATTTAAGGGAGTATAAGTATATGATGAAAGATGATATGTAATGATATAAGAGATGACTATGATATTAAAGGTATACTGGCAGTAATACTTAAAAGATGATTGAGAGGACAAAAATGATGAGTATACGAAATAGTGCCACCTTTAACTTAACTTAAATTTGGAGGACCGAATTTCTTAAGGTGGGGAGAATGTGACAACCGCAAATTTTTGAATTTTTATATTACTTATTTGGAAATTTAATTTTAAATGCGAAAGACAAATTAAAGTAAATAAAGGAATTATTTAAAGGAATTATTTACAAGATGGAATACTGTTGGAAATTCCGTAAATAATGAAGTGAAAGAATTGATAAATTATATGGAGGAAATTAATTTGGATAAATTAGAATCCAAATTAAATAAGAAAAGGAAAATGGAAAATTATTTGGATATGAAGAAATCTAAATTAAAGGAATAAAAATGTTGGTATTTACATATTTATATATTTATATAATTAGATTATATAAATACATTTTTATATGTCTTTATATAATTACATATGTGTATATATAAAATATGGTACATTTTATAAAAGGATATATACTATTTTATATTAAATAAATACATATGTGGATTTTATACATTTATGTATATATATATATATAGATATATATGAAATATATATGTAGTATTTAAATTATGGTTATATATATATATATATTATATTTATAAAAAAAAAGATAAGAAACAGAAGCAGAAAACGGGATTGGGACCCAGTTTCTGTTCTCTGTTACGAAACAGAGACGCCACTCGACCATCGTCGGCGACGAGAGAGAAGACCAGAGAGAGAGGAAGACGGGAACAACGCCGGCAAGAAGAGAGAAAGAGGAAGCCAACACCGGCGAAGGGGAACGGAAAACAGAAACGAACGAAACAGAGAAGAAAAATCGGAGGAGAAAAGGAAAAATGGCAGACAACGATGCCGGCCGATCCAGGCACCTCCACTGCCACCGGAGCACCGCCGGAGGGAGAGGAAGACGATGGAGGCCACCCGAGGCGTGGTGAACGGTGGAGGAAGGCCGGCGAAGAGGCGAAAGAAATCGAAGGAAAATCGACTCAATCCGTTGCTATGCCGTCGATCCAGGGCAAACGGAGGGCACCGGTAGCTTCGCCGTGCCGTCAGCCAGCTGAAGGATGCCTGAACCACCGGAGAACAGGTCACCGGCGAAGAACCGGCGAGGAAGGACACTGACCGGTTTGACCGGTCCGGCTGGAAGAAAAGAAAAGGAAAAAGAAAAAAGGAAAAAGAAAAAGAAAAGAAAAAGGAAAAAGAAAAAGAAAAAGAAAAAAAAAGAAAGAAAAAAGAGGAAAAAGGGAGAAGTTCGGGAAATCGGAAGATTCACTGGAATTCGGTAACCCAAAAATTTACGGAAATTTGGTAAGAAATTTCCGGAAATTAATTTTTAGAAAAATTTAATAAATTGTGGAAAAATTCTAAAATTTAGAATTTTAATTTCCAGAAATTATTCTCGACGATCGAGATGAGGAATCGGGAGATATGGAGTACGGGCGCGACCGATAAGAGGAAGTCGCCGACCCGAAAAAGGTAAGGGATGCATATGCAGCACTGTAAGGATATTCAGTCTGCATGATTTTAATTATGAAATATTTTATGAAAATATTGCGATGAATGATTGGTTGGAAAATTGTGGTGAAGTACCGGTTGAAATTATAAACTGTATTTTCCGTGCAGGAGGCTAGCCAATCGGCAGCCGTTATACTGCCGAAAAATTATCGAAAATTTCTAGAAAATTTCATAAAATCATAATAAATGATTTTATTTCACGAGAAATTATTTTCAATCACGAAAATCGAGAAAATGAATATTTTCCATAAAAACATGAATAAAATGAAAGTGATTTTAAAATATTCATGTTTTCGAGAATGGTGATAATGAAATCACCGAAAATTCTTCTGATATGTAAATTACATGTAATACAAGATGGAAAACGAAAAGAAATAAAGTGAATATTTTATAACCTTTATGGTTTTAAATTATGAAATTATATATTTTTATAAATTCCATAAAAGGTTATTTTATGATGAAAAATACGGTTTTGAGACTAGATGGCATCCTATCATGCTGATATGTGACATGTGATATGTAATACGTGATATGTGATATGTAGTCCCGACCGACACCTGATCAGTGATCCACTGAGGACAATTATAGACTATGGCCATAGATATGACATGATTATTCCTGCGGGGCTTATAGCATCATCTGAGTAACGACCCAGTGGACGGGCTGGGCGTGTGCGCCTAAGTCTCCATATATGAAAATGTTTTACATGATATGTGATACGTGAAATGAAAATGTTTCATATGACATGTGACACGTAAAATGAAAGTGATTTACAGCATGTTACATAATGCTTATTTCAATACTGATTTTAGTACTATGAGATGATTTTCATATGATATGTGATATGAACATGTAATATTTTTCAAAAGGAAGAAGAGTTTATAAGTCTAATATTCTTACTATGATTTGAAATTGAATATTAGACTATATGTGACATAAATATGTGATATGTTTTCCAAAAAGGAAAGAGGAGAAAAATAAATCTAATATTCTTATTTTAAACTTTAAATTGAATATTAGATTTAAATGATTTATATGTTATACGAAAAGGAAATTATAGCTTATTTTGCTATTTAAAGTACTGTACTAATTATGATTGTACAGTAAAATATGAAATGAGTTTAAATGAGAATAATGATGGTTTAACTAATATTCTTTTCAAGGAATATATGAATATTAGTTATTTTATTTAAATGCTTTATTTTATAAAAGCATTATTTTGAAAAGAATAGGAGAATATTATGGAATAAAAAGGTAAAAAGGATTAAAATTCCAAATAAAAGGGAAATTATTTTCTACAGTTGCTTCTAGGTTCCGGGACAAGATAGGTATTTCAAAATACCTGCCTTACTCCATCCGGATCCCTAACCGACTGTAGTATCCTTCTTACATGTGAGCCTAGAGCCCATAGGAAAAATGAAAAAGTTTTTCAGCATATAGATAGCTGAGTATCAAGTGAGGCATATAATTCCCTTACTGAGCCGTGGTTTGCTCACCCTTAATTTTAACTTTTCAGGTTTTTGAAGACTGAGAGTCTGACACCTAAGGGATTTCGGCTGCGTATTTGGGGATGATGCGACAGCTTGATTTCTTTAATAAGGTATGATCATTTATTTTCTGTATTTAGACTTATAGACAGTACTACTTTCTTATGAAGTAAGATAAGGGATGTAATTCATAATATAATTTAATATGAAATTGTTTATATGTAAAAGAAAAGTAAAGTATCGTAGATAGCCCAACCAAATAAGATGTATAGAATAAGGTGAAAAATAGGGTCACGGGCTGTGACATTTCGATATACTTATGTATTGGGAAAATTTCTAAGATTTTTCCATCAATTTGGTTCCAACCTTAGAAATTCTCCTCACCTTAAGATATTCAAGGAGTCTCAATTGACTTTCTTGAACTCCATCGTCGGATAAATTTTAATATTTTATGAGGTTCCTTTTTTTTTCTAATCTTATCTCTAATTTTGACTCTATATTTATTTTATAAATTTCTTAGATTTTTTTAATTTATTTTAATTATTTTTATATTCTTATTGATCTTATTTTTAAGAGATAAACATGAATTATGTTTTATTGAAAATTCACTCTTAAGCGTCCCATCAATTTGGCTCGGCTAAAAAGGAATCTTCTCACCTAGAAATTTCTAAGGAGTCTCAATTGACTTTCTTGAAATTTCATCATCGACATAATTCATACTTATTTCTTATTTTATTTTTATTGTACTCTTGTCTTCATGTCACATTTATTTATTTGTTATTTATTTATCTAATTTTTATTTATATTTATTTAAGTTTAGTCTTTATCTAATTCATATTTTTATTCATTTTATTTATTTATATTTATTTAATCTTAAAATAAATATGAATTATATTTTATTGAAAATTCTCCGAAAAGTATTCCATCGATTTGGCTCAACTTAAAGAAGAATCCCCTCACACAGAAATTTCAAGGAGTCTCAATTGACTTTCTCGAAATTTCATCATTGGTACAATTCACATTCATTCTATAAAATCTAATTCTCAACCTCATTCCTATTTCTTATTTATTATCCTTTTTATTTATCTATTGTTTTTATTTATGCTCATTTAATTTTAGTCTTTACTAATTAATTTTTATTCATTTCATCTATTTTATATCTATTTAATCTTAAAATAAATATGAATTATATTTTATTGAAAATTCTCCCAAAAATATCCCATCAATTTGGCTCAACTTAAGGAAGAATCCTCTCAGCTAGAAAATTCAAGGAGTCTCGGTTGACTTTCTTGAAATTTCATTATCGATATAATTCACACTTATTCTATAAAATCTAATTCTTATTTCTTATTTATTATCCTTTTTATTTATCTATTGTTTTTATTTATGCTCATTTAATTTTAGTCTTTAATAATTAATTTTTATTCATTTCATTTATTTTATCTCTATTTAATCTTAAAATAAATATGAATTATATTTTATTGAAAATTCTCTCAAAAGTATCCCATCAATTTGGCTCAACTTAAGGAAGAATCCTCTCACTTAGAAATTTCAAGGAGTCTCGATTGACTTTCTTGAAATTTCATCATCGGTGTAATTCACATTCATTCGATAAAATCCAATTTTTAACTTGATTAGTATTTTTCATCCTATTATTTTTCTTAACTTATTTCTTATTATCACTTACTAAAGCATTACAATTCTAAGCTACATAAACAAATTTGACAGTATTTTAACCATGCACTAAATTAAACATATCATATAAATTTTATTTGAGAAATCTGAGAAGTCATACCAATTATATTGAATCATGCTAATTAAATTAAATCACACTAATCAAATTGAAACTTACACAATCAAGTCAATAAAAAAACAACATATATCAATTTATATATACAAACTACATTAATTAAATCTTATCAATACTTGTTAAATTATACTATCCATACATCAAATTAAATCTGTTAACTCATCACATTAACTACTTAAATTATCTTATTGCATATTTTTTGTTAATTAAATTACTGTGTTAATTACAAATGTACAAAAAATAATCAAAAGAAAACAAACAAATCAATAAATAAATAAAATAAAATAAATAAAATAAAAATGGAAAAAGGAAAATCATCAGAAAATGGAAAAGAAAAACTTGCGATCAGGTCGAGTCGGATGCGGGTCAACACGCGGGTCTAGGCGCGGGTCACGGCTACTCCAAAACGACGTTGTTCCATGGCGGTATTTAAACCTCCACTTTCCAAAAAAAAAGTTTTCAAATCCTCTCTACCCAAGATGAATCCCGGTGGCTGGAAACTCCAAAAGGTCGCCAGAAAACTCAAACTTTCTAGATTCCGGTGACTATCTCTGCCATCCACCACTCTAAACCACCAGATCTCCGCCAATAAACACCCAGAAACCTTCACTTCCTCTCCCTAAAACCGGATCTAGAGATCCCGATGACGCGAATCCTCTAGAAATCCACAGATCTAACTCCTAAAAATCAAAACCCTAACTGCCTAACTTCCTCCCCTTCCACTCACAGCTCTCTGTGTTTTTGTGTTTTTTTTTTGTTGTGGTTCCTTTTTGGTTGTGATCACTGTTGTGGTGTTTTTCCCTCTGTGTATCTGTGGCTGCCGTTGCTCCCTTTTTTCTCTATCTGTGTGCTTTTTATAAATGTTAGATCTGTATATTTTTGGGAGTTTAGAAATCTGATCTCATATCTGATTGTGATTCTCCCTTTAACGTCCGATTTTAAATTCCCTTTTAATCTTGATTCCCCTACAGATCCGAGACCTATTTGACTTGCCAATTCTTTCCTTTTGTGTTTCTGACGGTCTTTGTGGGATTTAGGGTTTGGGTTCGGTTTGGGATTTGGGTTTTGTTTGGGGTTTGGGGTTCTGTTTGGGGTTTCAGTCAGGGTTTGGGTTAAGGGTTTCATGGGTGTTTGGTTTGGAATTACGTTTGGGGTTTGGGGTTCTGTTTGGGGTTAAGGGTTTCAGTTAAGTTTTTCGTTTTTTTGTTTTGTTTCTTTTTTTATTTTTTTTGTCAAAATGAATAAATGAATAGAAGAAGAAAAGAAAAAAAACAACTAAAATTCATATCAATGGAATAAAGAGAAGGGGAAATAGTAATAATAAAAAATAAAAAAAATAAAAAAAATAAAAAAAAAATAAAAATAAAAACAGAAATAAAATAAAAATAATAAAAAAATCAATTATTCAAACATGAGTTTAATCTATTTTCAATTTTGAGAACACATGTCGAGTGGGCTTGAGGTTCACGATTCCAAACTAATTTGATCCAGACAAAAATTGGTGTCTACAGTTGTCCCTCTTTGCACATTATTGAGCATCAAGAATAGGGCAAAGACTTCTGACACCAATTTTTCCTCCTTTTTTTTTTTTGAAGAAATTGGTTCTTTTCATGAAAAATGCTCCTCCAAACAACGAGACCCTTAAAACTTCAAATTTTCTCATCTTCGATGTGCTCCTTCGGTTAAGAAAGCTCTAAAACTTTTTTTTAATTTTTCCAGCTAAAATGCTCCTTCTACTAGAAAGGTCTTGAAATTTTTTTTTTAAAATTTCTCACCTCTAAAGTGCTCCTTCTACTAGGAAGGCCTTGAAACTTTTAAAATTTCTCATCTCTAAAATGCTCCTTCGACTAGGAAAGCCCTGGAACTTTTAAAATTTCTCATCTCTAAACTGCTCCTTCGACTAGGAAGGCCCTGAAACTTTAAATTTTCTCATCTCTAAAATGCTCCTTCGACTAGGAAGGCCCTGAAACTTTAAAAAAATTTCTCATCTCTAAAATGCTCCTTCGACTAGGAAGGCCTTGGAACTTTTAAAATTTCTCATCTTAAAAAAGCTCAATTTTGCCCGGAGGTCTTATAAATTATACCTTGAGGTTTTGAGAAAACATGCCCAAAGGTCTTATAGGTTGTACCCAGAGGTTTTAGTGAATCATGCCTGAAGATCTTACAGATTGTACCCGAAAGTTTTTGTGATAACCGTAAATTTTCCAATTATTGGAAATAATAAATATTGAAAATAAATATTAAAGAAAATAGATAAGAGGAAGTAAATAAATAAAAGTAAATAAATAAAATTTATTTACGAGATGGGAATATCGTTGAAATTCCCGAAATTAAAGAAAGTGAGGAATTTAAAATTTAATAAGAGAATAAGAAAATAAATGAAATATATTTATATAATTATATATTATTATATAAATGTATTTTTATACCAATACGTATGTATTCAAAATATTATATAGTATATTTTAAAATACGTTGTTATATATATAGAAATATATGTATACTATTTCATAAATTCAAATAATACATATGTATATAAATTTAATGTTTTATGTGTATATATAATTATGTAAATACATATAGAAGAAAAGTAAGTATGGTTTTATATTAAAGTTTATATGTATAAATATTTTATTATAGCATTTATATAATTTTTATATATAAATGTTACTTAATTTTAATTATATATATATATATATATATATACACACACATATATACTAGACATGTATTTTGTAATGTTCAAGATATATTTTATATATAATAAATATTGTATAACATTATGTATGAAATAATGTATGTATAACATATAATATATATTATATGTATAAAATATATGCCATAATATATAGTATACTAAAAATAGAAAGAAGACAAAAAAAAAACCAAGAGAGGAAATAAAAATAAAACAGAAAAGAAAAGGGAGAATCGGGGGGAAATCCCGACCCTCCCCAGGCAGACTGCCGGTGGCGGAGATGCCACCGCCGGTGAGGGAAAATGGAGGGGATGTCGTCGCCGGCCAAAGAGGAAGTCAAGGAAACCACCGGCGGCGGAAGAAAGAAAGAAACGGAGGCAGAAACGCGAAGGAAGCCGGAAAAAGAAAGAAAATGGCGGACGGCGGTGCCGGCCGATCCAGGCACCGCCACTGCCATCGAAGCTTCACCGGAGGGAGAGGAAGCTGATGGAGGCCACCGGAGGCGCAATGGACGGCGGAGGAACGCCGGCGAAGAGGAAGAAGAACCGAGGCAAAACCGCCTCGATCCGCCGCCGTGCTGTCGATTCGGGATGAACGGAGGTCAGATCCAAGCTCGCCGTGGCGCCGACCAGCTGCTGAGCCATCGAGCCGCCGAAAAACCGGCCGTCGGCGAGGAACCGGCGAGGACAAGATCTGGACCGGTCTGACCGGGAAAGGAAGAAGAAAAAAGAAGAGAAAAAGAAAAGAAAAAAGGAAAAAGAAAAAGAAAAAGAAAAGAAAAGAAAGAAAGAAAAGAAAAAGAGGAAAAAGGAATTAAAAGAGGAAAAGGAGAATTTCGGGAATCCGGAAAATTCTCGGAAATTCGACAACCCGGGATTTTGCAAATTCGGTAAGAAATTTCCCGAGAATTTAATTTCAGAAAAAAATTAAATAAATTATGAAAAATTCTAAATATTAGAATTTTAATTCTAGAAATTATTTTCAGCAATCGGGAGAAGGAATCGGGAGAAATGGAGTGCGGGCGCGATCGATAAGCGGAATTCGCCGACCCGGAAAACGGTAAGGGATGCATGTGCAGCACTGTAAGGATACTCAGTCTGCATAATTTAATTGAAATATTTTATGCAATTATTTTATGAAAATTATTATGATGCATGATTTGCTGAAAATAATTTGGGAAGAAGGACTGGCTGAAAGATTTTAAACTGTATTTTCCGTACAGGAGGTTAGTAAATCGGCAACCGTTATGCTGCCGAAAATTTTAGAAAAAACTATAAAATCATATTAAATGATTTTATTTCCGAATTTCGATAGTAAATCACGAAACATGAGGAAATTACTAAAATTTCATAAAACATGAATATAATGAGATGAAATTCTAAAATGTTCATGTATTCGAGAATGGTGATAATGAAACCACCGAAAATTCTCGGAATAGATAAATTACACGAATTACGAGACGAAAGATGAAGTGAAATATAGTGAATATTTTTATGAATATTTTTATCAGTATTCACTAAAGGATTATAACCCTTATGGTTTTAAATCATGAAATTATATAATTATATAAATTCCATAAAGGTGTATTTTATGATGAGAATTACGGTTTTGAGACTGGTTGGTATTCCTATCATGCTGATGCATGATAGGTGATATGTTTAGTTCCGATCGACGTCTAATCAGTGATCCACTGAGGACAATATAGGTTATGGTCATAGATTTGACCGGTGTACTTCCTTACCCTTCGAGGTATACAGTATGATAAGATTGATGTCTATCTTAGACTCCATAAATTTTAGGTAATATGTTTTCAAAAGGAAGAAATGATAATTCTAATATTCTTTCTATGGTCTCAAATGAAATATTAGATCATAGGTACTACATGAGATCTGATAAGACAGTGAAAAATACATATGGCATAAAGGCCAATCCGAGCAGAGACTCGATGATTGAACCGTGGGAGCCACCTCTAGAGTCCTTCGGGAACTAAGTGCTACATGTGTTCTGATGTTTCAGTACAGGCCATACCGAGCAGAGACTCGATGATTGAACCGTGGGAGCCATCTCTAGAGTCCTTCGGGAACTAAGTGCTACACGTGTTCTGATGTTTCAGTACAGGCCATACCGAGCAGAGACTCGATGATTGAACCGTGGGAGCCACCTCTAGAGTCCTTCGGGAACTAAGTGCTACACGTGTTCTGATGTTTCAGTACGGGCCATACCGAGCAGAGACTCGATGATTGAACCGTGGGAGCCACCTCTAGAGTCCTTCGGGAACTAAGTGCTACACGTGTTCTGATGTTTCAGTACAGGCCATACCGAGCAGAGACTCGATGATTGAACCGTGGGAGCCACCTCTAGAGTCCTTCGGGAACTAAGTGCTACACGTGTTCTGATGTTTCAGTACAGGCCATACCGAGCAGAGACTCGATGATTGAACCGTGGGAGCCACCTCTAGAGTCCTTCGGGAACTAAGTGCTACACGTGTTCCGACGTTTAGTAAAGGCCAAACCGAGCAGAGACTCGATGACTGAACAGTGGGAGCCACCTCTAGAGTCCTTCGGGAACTAAGGGCTACACGTGTTCTGATGTTAGTATGAGAAATCGTAGGATATTGTGACGATAAGTAAGTGATTGTGATTCTTGAATTCGACAAATGTCAAAGGATGAAATAGATCTGGTGCATATGACATATGATGTGTGTGATATATCAGATGAGTAAGGCATTGGGGTGGTAAATCCCTAGTTAACAGAGATCTAGGCACTCCCGGTCCTTACAATGAGTTCGTTCTTTCACACTTAATCATACTGATAAAAAGAATGGTGCCTTAGGAATTTAAGAATAGAATGAAAGCATAAACAAGTTGAGACGTCCGTATGTATATGAAATAAGTTTTAAAGAAAAATGATAATGATTTAACTAATATTATTTTTAAAGAATATATGAATATTAGTTATTTTATTTAAATCCTTTATTTCGTGAAAGCATCATTTTGAAAAGAATATGAAAAAAAATTATGGAAGTTTTGAAAAAGGAAAAGGATTGATTAATTCAAAACGAAATGAAAATTTCTCTCTATAGTTGCTTCTAGGTTCCGGAACAAGTATGGTATTCTAAAATACCTACCTTACTCTAATCGGATCCCTAGCCGACTGTAGTATCCTTTTTACATGCAAGCCTAGAGCCCATAGGAAAAATGAAAAAGATTTTCCGCATATAGGAAGCTGAGTATCAAGTGAGGCATATAATTCTCTTACTGAGCCGTGGTTTTGCTCACCCCTTAATTTTCAACATTTCAGGTTTTGATGAATGTGAGTTCAGTGGATTGTGGATCCTGGCTGTACACGAAGGACAATGTGTCAGACCGACTGTTTATTTGACGTATGATCATTTATTCTCTGTATTTAGACATGTCAACAGTACTACTTATCTGATAAATTACGATAGGGGATGTGTATAATATAAACAATACATTGTAAAATTGTTTAACAGTTAGTACAAGTGAAGTATCGCAGACAGCCCAACCGGTTAAGATGTGTATAAGAAGATGAAAAATGTGGTCACGGGTCGTGACAGATTTAATGGTATCAGAGCATTGGTTGGCCTGATGTCTGTGGATACTTTGGAAAGAAAAGAGTTAAACATCCCCGGTAGTACTGTGTCGTCTGAATACATAGAGAAAATAAATGATTGTAATGGAGTAAAATGATTTAAAGGGAGTGAGAAAGTATAAATTGAGAATGTTAAAGAAGAAAATAGGCTCAGAAATTACCGAAAAATTGGTGATTCTTCTAATCTATATGAAGGCCTGTTCGGTAAGGAACAGAAATGGACTCGGTGAGGGCCCCACCAGTACTTTTCTGTCCGAATCGAACTGAGACCTGAAAGTGATGGTATAAAATAGGGGAATAAAATATCATCATTAAATAGACTTTAAGATCACCGATTGAGGGTAATTTAAGGAGAGAGAAAATTTTTAGCTAAAAATGACCAAAATACCCCTACCCCAAAATTTTACTGGGAGTCAAAATAGATCACCAAAAGTTGGAATTGATCAATTTGACAGCGAAATTAATGATATAAAGTTGAATTCCAAACAAAATAATCCAATTATGAATTTTAGTGAATTTCTCTATCGAAATCGAATGAGATCTAAATTGCTAGTATAAGTATCAGAAAGGATACTATCAACTTAGAGATGATCAGTTCATTGATTTGAAGGTATATTGAGGAGAAAGAAATAAATGTCGAAATGACGAAAATGCCCTTATGTTGGGTGATGTTCGGAACAGTGATAAAAACGAGTTGATTTGGAATTGATTGATAGTAATGGAATTACTAATGGCATAGAGGATGTCAGATGAATATCACGATCCTTATTACTGATTCCACTAACACTTAAATTACGGACGCGAAAGAAAAACCCCGAGTGGACTGTGGGCCATAGGGGATAACAGTACGGTTGAGTGAGGCGGCCAGGACCCCCCACGAGTGGACTTTGGGCCATAGTGGTAAATCCTGGGCTTCACAATAAAATGAGTACGAATGAGTGAAGTGGCTCGGTAAATCCCTGAAAGAAACGGTAAGTCCGGGGCTTCACAATAAAACGGTATGATGCGATCCAAAGAGTGTAGTGGAATGTCATCAGATGTTTGACCCGGTTATTGACTGTAAGGGTCGAAAAATTAAGAGTGTATTGAACGGGATCGTTAAATACTATGAAAAGTGAAATGATTACAAGAATTGACTGATGAGGTGAAAAGTACAGATAATGAAATACATACTGGTGTGATTACTTATGGTTCTGTACGTTTTCATTTCTTTGAGGTATCAAACAGATAATCGTACATAGAACCGACGTATCTTGGAATATGTGCTACAGAATGAGGTACTGTTTGGAGTACTGTGAATTAGAGGATAATTATAAGAACAGTCAAGTGATAAAAAGAAGACCGCTAACCTAAGTTCTTCAGGACCCTTGAGACAGAACTGTGATGGGCGACCCAATGGTGGGCGACCCGTAGTGGATCATGTGTTGTGAGATATAGGCAAACTATCTCATCGCCGACTCACTAGTAAGGATAAACCTGAGGCGAAAGGATCACCTAGGGGATGCTCGTCGATGGTCGATATGAACGGGCGAGGCTCTTATAAGTATCTCAATGGTAACACGAGTGTAAGGAACTAGGTACGTAAGGGGTGCCAAGGTTCAAACCTCGTGGAGAATATACTCAAGAGAATTAAGCCTGAATTCAGTAAATGGAAATGGTTTTTAAGTGAATAACGGAATTGAAATGGGTAGCTGTGAAGTGTGTTGAGAACCATTGTATTTGATACAGCTTACCAGAATGAGATTCGTAACGCTGTAAAGTATGACTAGGTAATAAATCAAGGTAGAGTATGTATCAAAATGATTTGAATATGGAATGTCTCTGCCTTAAGAATACACTGTGAAATGATGGGACATAAAGATGAAAGTCCAAAAGAATAAGAGAAGTGTGGTTAAAGAAACTATCGGATCAGAATCCCGATAAATTCCAGAGTAACATAGATTGAGAAATCAGGTGAATGTTGACTCGATTGTGGATATGAAATTTATTCTTAAGCTTGTATCGGAGAATATAGAAGAAATCCAACAAGCTCAAGAAAATAATTTTTGAAAACGTTATGGATGATGAAATTCGCATTTATCGATGTAAAGGATGGAAATACAAATGACATGATTTGAGGATGAATTAAATGATGTACAAAAAATTTTTTTTATACACTAAAGTTCTTATGAAGAACAAATAAATACCTATATGGAAGTGATGCCTTAGATATGATTTAATCGGAGATGTATAAGGAGCGTATAGGAGCAATCCTTGTAAAAGGCATCATCAGATGAAAAGTTAAAGAACGATGGTCACAAGATGATAAGAAAGGTACGATTAAAGAAAGTATCAGATTTGATTTCCGATAAAACTTCCAAAGTTATATAAATTAGAGGAATCGAGATAACATTGGTGCGATTTTGAATATGAAGTTAAATTCTAAGCTTATATCGGAGGATGTAGAAAGAATCTGAAAAGCTTAAGAAAATAACTCTGGAAAAGGTGTGAATAATGAAATTCACGTGTAGAGGTCTGGATGACGAAAATACTGATAATGAAAAATTGAGAATAAAGGAGTTATCTGTATAGGTGTAAATGAGAGAAATGCAAATGATGTTGAGTTGTAGACGAATCAAAAAGGATATATTAAATTTCTATCATTGATGAAGTTCTGGTGAAGAACAAGCATTAATCTACGTGAAAATAGACGCTTTATTGATCTAATTAGAGATACGTGAGGAGTAAATAAGACTAGCTGCTGTATAAAGCGTCCTTAGATAAAATATTGAAGGTTGGTGTCCATAAGATGATGATTTGAACTCGAAGTGAATTTTACGAGTTCCTATTGAAGTTACAAGGGTAATGAGTTGCCTTGTGAAGTATATAAGCCTAAAGAATGAGGCATTCTTACATGAGTAAATAGTTGAAATATTGATAGAGTCTAAAGTATAAATGGAACATGAGCAGCATTGTAATATGATCCTTAGACTCTTAAAGGCTGTGAAATTGTGCTAAGATTAGCAACTAAGAAATTTGGCTAGATAGTATCTCTTCTTGAGATATAAAATCTCGAAACGACAGGATGACAGTGAACCTGTCTATGATATACAGATAATGATTGAGATATGAAAGTAATGAGTACAGCTAAATTCTATTGTCAGCCTATAAAAGAGTGATGAGACTAGTTGCTCTATAGAGGAGATCTAATTAAAGAAATTAAAGTCGGTAGATGGATAGTGTAAAGAAAAAGATGGTATGCAAGATTTTAAAAGATCCTAACAATATAGTACCATATCAATTGAGAAAAACCGACAAAAAGGGACGAGAGTAAGAATATGAAAACGAAAGTGAAAGTGGAATAAGGAAATAAACTGCATGATGAGAAGGGAACATCAATATGAAACAGTTCCCGAAGTCAAGACTGAGGGTGACTTGTGTTGGTTATCACATAAAAAGGGAAGGCTTCGAACCTCGGACCTGTTAGTCTTGAACAGAGGACTTTTCCAATCAGGATACTCGTTTCATATATATATATACATATATATATTTTAATTGGAGATTTAAAGACCATACTACATGAAGAGAAGATGATAGTCTCATGAATTATGATCGTAAGAGATGATCTATAGTAAAATCGGCAAATGAGATGCAGCCTTGATGGAATAAGTGTGAAAATGAATATTGTGGACAATAAAGAGTCCAAAAGAGAAATGATGATATGGAAGTGATTAAAGACTGATGATCTAAATAGAATCACTTTCCCTTATCAGACATCTAGATTCTCTAGTGCCTTAGTCGAAGTATAAGTGTTAAACGGTATGAATGTGTATGTACAGTTCCAGTGAGCCTTACATGTGATGGGAGTCTCTGTGTTGCCATATGCTAATGAGAGATAGCAAAGGGCTTTTGAGATCCCAAGTGTATTGATAGCACCGCTCCATACTGATATATATTTATATACATGAGCGTGAGATGTAAACGCTCCATGATATTGAGAGAGCATGTGCATGAGATGTGAAAGCTACTAGGACACTTACATATAATTGATTGACACGAGTACATGATAGTACCAAATTATGTCGACTCGGCACTAAGTGAGAAGAATGGATGATGAACAGCATAAATCAGCTGTAATATTAAAATATTATGTATGGGTCTTTTATGAAAAGAATAAAAGGGAATAACTCCCGATTTAAGAAATGAACTTACGGGAGTATAGACGTATATGATGAAAGACAGCATGTAGTGGTCTAAAGCACTCTTGATGTTGAAGTGTACTGGCAGTATTACTTGGAGGATGAACTAGAGGTCAGAAGTCGTAAGTATACGGCATATACCCCCTTTGGACTTAAGTTAAATTCGGAGGACCGAATTTCTTAAGGTGGGGAGGATGTGATAACCGTAAATTTTCCAATTATTGGAAATAATAAATATTGAAAATAAATATTAAAGAAAATAGATAAGAGGAAGTAAATAAATAAAAGTAAATAAATAAAATTTATTTACGAGATGGGAATATCGTTGAAATTCCCGAAATTAAAGAAAGTGAGGAATTTAAAATTTAATAAGAGAATAAGAAAATAAATGAAATATATTTATATAATTATATATTATTATATAAATGTATTTTTATACCAATACGTATGTATTCAAAATATTATATAGTATATTTTAAAATACGTTGTTATATATATAGAAATATATGTATACTATTTCATAAATTCTAATAATACATATGTATATAAATTTAATGTTTTATGTGTATATATAATTATGTAAATACATATAGAAGAAAAGTAAGTATGGTTTTATATTAAAGTTTATATGTATAAATATTTTATTATAGCATTTATATAATTTTTATATATAAATGTTACTTAATTTTAATTTTATATATATATATACACACACACATATATACTAGACATGTATTTTGTAATGTTCAAGATATATTTTATATATAATAAATATTGTATAACATTATGTATGAAATAATGTATGTATAACATATAATATATATTATATGTATAAAATATATGCCATAATATATAGTATACTAAAAATAGAAAGAAGACAAAAAAAAAACCAAGAGAGGAAATAAAAATAAAACAGAAAAGAAAAGGGAGAATCGGGGGGAAATCCCGACCCTCCCCAGGCAGACCGCCGGTGGCGGAGATGCCACCGCCGGTGAGGGAAAATGGAGGGGATGTCGTCGCCGGCCAAAGAGGAAATCAAGGAAACCATCGGTGGCGGAAGAAAGAAAGAAACGGAGGCAGAAACGCGAAGGAAGCCGGAAAAAGAAAGAAAATGGCGGACGGCGGTGCCGGCCGATCCAGGCACCGCCATTGCCACCGAAGCTTCACCGGAGGGAGAGGAAGCTGATGGAGGCCACCGGAGGCGCAATGGACGGCGGAGGAAGGCCGGCGAAGAGGAAGAAGAACCGAGGCAAAACCGCCTCGATCCGCCGCCGTGCTGTCGATTCGGGATGAACGGAGGTCAGATCCAAGCTCGCCGTGGTGCCGACCAGCTGCTGAGCCATCGAGCCGCCGGAGAACCGGCTGTCGGCGAGGAACCGGCGAGGACAGGAGCTGGACCGGTCTGACCGGGAAAGGAAGAAGAAAAAAGAAGAGAAAAAGAAAAGAAAAAAGGAAAAAGAAAAAAAAAAGAAAAGAAAAGAAAGAAAGAAAAGAAAAAGAGGAAAAAGGAAGAAAAAGAGGAAAAGGAGAATTTCGGGAATCTGGAAAATTCTCGGAAATTCGACAACCCGGGATTTTGCAAATTCGGTAAGAAATTTCCCGAGAATTTAATTTCAGAAAAAAATTAAATAAATTATGAAAAATTCTAAATATTAGAATTTTAATTCTAGAAATTATTTTCAGCAATCGGGAGAAGGAATCGGGAGAAATGGAGTGCGGGCGCGATCGATAAGCGGAATTCGCCGACCCGGAAAACGGTAAGGGATGCATGTGCAGCACTGTAAGGATACTCAGTCTGCATAATTTAATTGAAATATTTTATGCAATTATTTTATGAAAATTATTATGATGCATGATTTGCTGAAAATAATTTGGGAAGAAGGACTGGCTGAAAGATTTTAAACTGTATTTTCCGTGCAGGAGGTTATTAAATCGGCAACCGTTATGCTGCCGAAAATTTTAGAAAAAACTATAAAATCATATTAAATGATTTTATTTCCGAATTTCGATAGTAAATCACGAAACATGAGGAAATTACTAAAATTTCATAAAACATGAATATAATGAGATGAAATTCTAAAATGTTCATGTATTCGAGAATGGTGATAATGAAACCACCGAAAATTCTCGGAATAGATAAATTACATGAATTACGAGACGAAAGATGAAGTGAAATATAGTGAATATTTTTATGAATATTTTTATCAGTATTCACTAAAGGATTATAACCCTTATGGTTTTAAATAATGAAATTATATAATTATATAAATTCCATAAAGGTGTATTTTATGATGAGAATTACGGTTTTGAGACTGGTTGGTATTCCTATCATGCTGATGCATGATAGGTGATATGTTTAGTTCCGATCGACGTCTAATCAGTGATCCACTGAGGACAATATAGGTTATGGTCATAGATTTGACCGGTGTACTTCCTTACCCTTCGAGGTATACAGTATGATAAGATTGATGTCTATCTTAGACTCCATAAATTTTAGGTAATATGTTTTCAAAAGGAAGAAATGATAATTCTAATATTCTTTCTATGGTCTCAAATGAAATATTAGATCATAGGTACTACATGAGATCTGATAAGACAGTGAAAAATACATATGGCATAAAGGCCAATCCGAGCAGAGACTCGATGATTGAACCGTGGGAGCCACCTCTAGAGTCCTTCGGGAACTAAGTGCTACACGTGTTCTGATGTTTCAGTACAGGCCATACCGAGCAGAGACTCGATGATTGAACCGTGGGAGCCATCTCTAGAGTCTTTCGGGAACTAAGTGCTACACGTGTTCTGATGTTTCAGTACAGGCCATACCGAGCAGAGACTCGATGATTGAACCGTGGGAGCTACCTCTAGAGTCCTTCGGGAACTAAGTGCTACACGTGTTCTGATGTTTCAGTACAGGCCATACCGAGCAGAGACTCGATGATTGAACCGTGAGAGCCACCTCTAGAGTCCTTCGGGAACTAAGTGCTACACGTGTTCTGATGTTTCAGTACAGGCCAAACCGAGCAGAGACTCGATGATTGAACCGTGGGAGCCACCTCTAGAGTCCTTCGGGAACTAAGTGCTACACGTGTTCCGACGTTTAGTAAAGGCCAAACCGAGCAGAGACTCGATGACTGAACAGTGGGAGCCACCTCTAGAGTCCTTCGGGAACTAAGGGCTACACGTGTTCCGATGTTAGTATGAGAAATCGTAGGATATTGTGACGATAAGTAAGTGATTGTGATTCTTGAATTCGACAAATGTCAAAGGATGAAATAGATCTGGTGCATATGACATATGATGTGTGTGATATATCGGATGAGTAAGGCATTGGGGTGGTAAATCCCTGGTTAACAGAGATCTAGGCACTCCCGGTCCTTACAATGAGTTCGTTCTTTCACACTTAATCATACTGATAAAAAGAATGGTGCCTTAGGAATTTAAGAATAGAATGAAAGCATAAACAAGTTGAGACGTCCGTATGTATATGAAATAAGTTTTAAAGAAAAATGATAATGATTTAACTAATATTATTTTTAAAGAATATATGAATATTAGTTATTTTATTTAAATCCTTTATTTCGTGAAAGCATCATTTTGAAAAGAATATGAAAAAAAATTATGGAAGTTTTGAAAAAGGAAAAGGATTGATTAATTCAAAACGAAATGAAAATTTCTCTCTATAGTTGCTTCTAGGTTCCGGAACAAGTATGGTATTCTAAAATACTTACCTTACTCTAATCGGATCCCTAGCCGACTGTAGTATCCTTTCTACATGCGAGCCTAGAGCCCATAGGAAAAATGAAAAAGATTTTCCGCATATAGGAAGCGGAGTATCAAGTGAGGCATATAATTCTCTTACTGAGCCGTGGTTTTGCTCACCCCTTAATTTTCAACATTTCAGGTTTTGATGAATGTGAGTTCAGTGGATTGTGGATCCTGGCTGTACATGAAGGACAATGTGTCAGACCGACTGTTTATTTGAGGTATGATCATTTATTCTCTGTATTTAGACATGTCAACAGTACTACTTATCTAATAAATTACGATAGGGGATGTGTATAATATAAACAATACATTGTAAAATTGTTTAACAGTCAGTACAAGTGAAGTATCGCAGACAGCCCAACCGGTTAAGATGTGTATAAGAAGATGAAAAATGTGGTCACGGGTCGTGACAGTTTTAGTGAATCATTCCCGAAGGTCTTACAGGTTGTACCCAGAGGTTTTAGTGAATCATGCCAGGAAGTCTTACTGGTTGTACTCAGAGGTTTTAGTGAATCATGCCCAGAGATCTTACAGATTGTACTCAGAGGTTTTAATCATTATTATCCGTAAGTATACCCAGAGGTTTTAAGGAATCATGCCCGAAGGTCTTATTGATTGTACTCGGAGGCTTTGATCTTATCTCATCATTTTTCAATTCTATCTTCTAGATCATCTTATCATTCTGGTTTCTTCTTTTTGTTATTTTCTATCTAAATATCACATTTTTCCTTCTCATCACATCTTTCAATCCCTTTTTCATTATCCCATCATACCCATATCTTTTTAATTTCCTCTTTCTTTCCAAATTTTTAACATTTTTGTTTGAAAACTTCATACCTTTTTCGTCACATCTTATTCCTAATCCTTCTCACATTTTCTGATTTTCTTTTTCTTCTCTTTTTTTTTTAAATTTTTCAAAATTTTAGTCATCTAATCTTTCAGAACTTTTTATCCTATTGTCTGAACAAACAGTTCAAATTTTTTTTGGTGTCAAAATGCATATAATGAAATGTTATGCATGTCATGAATGCAATGCAAATGATAAAGAATGCCTTACCAAGTCACATCATCAATCTACCATATTCCTTTCTTCAAAAATTTGTCATCCTTCAATCTTCTCTTTGCCTTATCATTCAATCTTTCAATGCCTCATCATTCTTCTTTCTTCAACTTTAGCAATCCTAAAATCATTTGCCCCATCATCATCATTCATTCAGTCTTCTTCTTGCCCCACAATTCTTCTTTCTTTAAATTTAGCAATCATCACTCATTCAGTCTTCCCATTGTCCCATCATCATCATTCATTTAGTTTTCTTCTTGCCCCACAATTCTTATCAAATTAAAATTCATCAATCCAAATCATAACAACAAAATCATCCTAAACTATTCACAAGAACACTTCACCACTTCTCATATCTTCAAGAAAATTCATGCTCTCATAACAAGCAAAGATTGCCCCACTAATAGTCTTCAAAAAAAACACCATCGCCACACTTGATTTCTTTAAAACAAGAACTTGCCCCCATAAAATTACAAAACTCTCATTTTTCACTTCTTCAAGTTTCTTTTTGAAAATAGAAAATTGCCCCACATAATAATTTTCTAAGATAAAAACATTTGACCTTTAAATCTCTTAAAAAATGGTGATTACTATCGAGAACAAATAGAATGACTCACAACTTGGTCTAGCTGAATAAATGTAAGGATTTAGTACATCAAGGTTGTTTGGTTATCAAGAAAGATTCTATTGATCAATGTCTCTTCATCTTGGCTCACAAATGAAACAAATTCCTTGAAAATCAAAATTCCTTTTATAAAAGTAATTTTCACAGAACACAATCCATTTTAGCATTCTCTTAATTTGTTGATATGTGGACTTTAACAAATGTCAAGACTAGCTGTGATGGCTTAAATTTATGGGCAAGGATTCAAATCTCAAATCAGATTTTCAAGGTGATGGTTTTTGAATTTCTCAAAAGGTCTTGACTGAAAGCATCACTCCTCTTCTTTCTTGTTATTGCCTTAGCATAGTCACAAACAATGGCCTTGAGTTGTTTCAAATTTGCTCTAAACTGCCCTTTCATGGGTTTTCACCCTAGAGTTTCATTCTCTTTTTTCTTCCTTTTTTTTTCTTTTTCATTTATTGATTATTCTATCATGCATTTGAGAATTCAAATTTCATTCCAAACTAAATAATGATGATGGCTTCTCAAAGAAAAGCTTTTCAATACAAGCATCCCTATTTAATCAAAATGGACTTTCAGGCACGTACCGTAGGCCATGGTTTAGTGTTTTCAAAGAATGGATAAATAGGCCCAAAATAAGTGTTTTCAAGGTTTATCGAACCAAGGATCATTTCTTCGATTGTGAACATCTGTCCTTCCCACTTTTCGAAGCATTTTTTCTTTTCTTTTTCTAATTTTTTATTCTCATTCATTTCTTCTTTTCCATCATTTTTTTGTTCATCTACCTTTTTCATATTTTTTCATTTTCTTGTTTTTTCATATTGATTTCCATCTTCACATATCCTTCTTCTCACATTTGCCTCTTAACATAGGGCATCATTTACTTGTATTTGACCTAAGATCAATCACTAATGCTTCTAAAAACTCCTTTTATGTATTTGCTTCTCCAATGTGGAGGGTGATCCTTGATCAAGGTTCATTTAGAAAGAAATCAATAGGCTCAAAAGGGGTAACAAAGGGACGATTTCATTTCAGTAATAGGAATATGAAAGATGGCCATTTGTCATATCAAATATTGACACGTCTATTGAAAACCAAACCTTAAGATGAAAATTTTATTTTGCTTTCGAAATCATTTGAATATCCCTCATGCATGGTTTCACAATCAATTTTTTCTTCTTTTCTTTTCTCTTTTTTTTTCACTTCTTTTTTTTCTTCACTTTTTTTTCACAAACTCATGCCCAGAATACATAAACTCAACTTTATGAAGACCTTATGCAATGATTTTCATTATCATGGTTTACAATAGAAAAAGGATATCAATCAAATTAAGAATGGCCATTAAAAGATGTTGAGGTTATCAAAAGCTTGGCTCTTTCAATCATTTTGCCCCAAGATATAGTGAAGGATGGTTTGGATGGTTTGAATTAGAAGTTCAAGTTATGAGAAAGAATTTTGGGTTGATATGTTCCGGGCTCTTAGCTTGGCCTTAACATCTATCAAATTTCCAAATACAAAGTCCTTAAGAGAATGCTTTATGAATTGGTTCTTCAAAACAATTCAAAACGTTTTGCAAATTCATCAGTCATTTCATTGATCATTACCTTAACGAAGATCATTGACTTCAAAAGTTTACCATGGTAGGCAAAAATGAATGAATTTCAAGCTTGTGTTTCTTTATGGATTCCAAGTTTTCATTGAATTGGAAAGTATACTGGAAATGTAATGGCTAGGTCTATTCATTCTCAATAACAATCACCAATGTTTTCAAAATTATTTTTTTTCATCAACTTGCAAAGAAAAATATGGAAAGCTTTCAAAACAACTTGATGCAAATTTCAAGAATCCTGAGAATATCTCACATCCACAAATTACACATAAGAAACTTGGCCTATGGAGAAGCAAACTTCCATTACTCAATAAGCTCTTGAGTCAAGGCACCACTACTGATGAGTTCTTCAACCTTTTCCTTCAATTGCCTACACTTTTTTGTTGAATGCCCAATTGCCCCCATGTGATATTCACATTTGCTATTTGGTTCATAACTCTTTGTCACTAGGTTTGGAGTTGTTTTCAAAGGCATAGGCAACATATATTGCTTCTTTATTAGCAAAGGCAATAGTTTAGAAATTGGAATTGGCAATAATAGTTTAGAAATTGGAATTGGTAATCTCTCTACATCATTTCTTGGCCTTCTGGGATTGTTTGGTAAGGCGGAGAGTGATTGAGGACAAAAGTTAGGCTGAAAACCATTTTAAGGAATTGACTGATAAGGATATGGACAAGGGTGGTGGGATTGTTGCATGAGGTATGGGTAATATGGGGTATAACTTTCATACTGCTTTTCATTAGCCACAGCCTGAACATCTTGACTATCGTTATTAAATGTTGCACCTCTCATTGTATTTGTTCATTCGATCTTCCCACTTTTTATAGCATATTCGATTATCTCACCAGAAAGTACCATATTTGCAAAGTTTTTGATGACATTACCAATCATTCTCTCATAGTATGGAACCTTAAGGGTATTGACAAACAGAATTGTAGTCTCTTTCTCTGTGAGGGAAGGCCGAACTTGAGCGGCAATATCTTGCCATCTCTGAGCATATTCTCTAAAGCTCTCGGTAGCCCTCTTTTCCATATTCTATAAGAATAATCGATCTGGTGCCATATCCTTTGCATGTTGATATTGAGCTATGAAGGCCCTCACAAGATCCTTCCATGAATGGATGTGTCCTCTAACTAATTGTACATACCGCCTTGCTGCAGACCCAATAAGGCTATCTTGAAAACAGTGGCTAGCAACTTTTCATTGTGAGTATGCCCTACCATTTTTCGACAAAACATTGTAATATGGGCTAATGAGCATTTAGTTCCATCATTTTTTCCAAATTCGGGGACTTTAAATTTTGTGGGTAGCACTAAATCAGGAACCAAACTCAATTTCTCCATGTCAATGTTTCCATAAATAGTGCTCCCTTCGATAGCCCTCAGTCTCTCCTTTAACATATCACACATGCGATGCATCCCTTGATGAGAACCTAGTTTAACCGCTTCCCTCCTAAGCTTCTCTTGCTCGATGGGGTCCTCCATTCAGGGATCCTCTCTAATGTTAATGTCTTCATCAACTCCCTTCCCTTTTGTGAAGCTCATCATCATCTCCATCATTTTGGCCATTTGTTCCCTAGACTTTTCTTGGGTCCTAACAATCTCTTGTTGCACTTTTCTATTCCATCAATTCGTGCCAACTTCTCATTCTCCATTACTCTTGTTTGCAAACAAGTATCGTGTGGGTGACTGGCAATTTTGACGGCCGAGCTATCTTCTCACCTTTATTACCATAGTCTAAGTCAAGATGTCATGATACGCACATACAAACCTATGCATGAGATGCATGCTCAATTTATGTATGACCAAAAATGTCTAAATGTATAAGTGCAATGTTCAAATGGACATGTTATGCATCGCAAAATCAAAGGAAAGCCTCATGTGATGAATAAACACATTTCATCTCTTTATTTTCTTTATTTTGATTTTTATTATTACATTTTTTGGAAAGAAGAAATTGTCCTTCATGTGTCCTAATCCTTGGTTATCTCTACATGATGAGCTGGCATGGCTCTAACTTAAGTTAGCCTCTTAGGTTTCTTTATATGCTTGGTTTGGATAAGTCAGAATTCTAAAGGTTCTCAAATTGTTCCTCACTATCGTCCACATAGGACTAGTAAGGTACACAATCCTCACCCATCATAGGTTACAAACGAAAAGGTTCAATTTGAGTGGGAGTATTTCGCTAACCATTACGGAGGTATTACCTCACGAGAGCGTAGATACTTTACTCCTTCCTAAAAAGGACCGAGCCTGAGTTGAGGGCTTATGCATGCTAATGCAAAGTGATGTGTGTGTTGAAGGAACATGTAATTATTAATTTCTTTTTTTTTTGTTTTATAAATGGTTAACACTCCTAAGATGAATCTAAGATAACCTAAAACCATTCGTTGGCTGGACCCTCAAAAGTCCCCATTGGAGTCGCCAAACTGTCATAACGTATTAAGTTTTTGGAAAACCTAATAGCTAGACACAAAGATATGGAGTCGCCACCAACCATTCTAACCTAGCTGTGATTGGTCACCTATTCAAACTAAAGATAAGGCTGGGTCTATGTTCAAAGACACTAGGGCTCGGGAGTACAGTTACGTGTAGGGAAGGATTAGCACCCCCACAACGCCCATTCTAAAATGGTGCCAACTACATTTAGGTTATCTTTACAATTTGCTTTGAGTTCATATTAATTTCGATATACTTATGTATTGGGAAAATTTATAACATTTTTCCATCAATTTGGCTTCAACCTTAGAAATTCCCCTCACCTCAAGACATTCAAGGAGTCTTAATTGACTTTCTTGAACTCCATCGTCGGACAAATTTTAATATTTTATGAGGTTCCTTTTTTTTTCTAATCTTATCTCTAATTTTGACTCTATATTCATTTTATAAATTTCTTAGATTTTTTTAATTTATTTTAATTATTTTTATATTCTTATTCATCTTATTTTTAAGAGATAAACATGAATTATGTTTTATTGAAAATTCACTCTTAAGCGTCCCATCAATTTGGCTCTGCTCAAAAGGAATCTCCTCACCTAGAAATTTCCAAGGAGTCTTAACTGACTTTCTTGAAATTTCATCATCGACATAATTCATACTTATTTCTTATTTTATTTTTATTGTACTCTTGTCTTCATGTCACATTTTTTATTTATTTATTCGTTATTTATTTATCTAATTTTTATTTATATTTATTTAAGTTTAGTCTTTACCTAATTCAAATTTTTATTCATTTTATTTATTTATATTTATTTAATCTTAAAATAAATATGAATTATATTTTATTGAAAATTCTCCAAAAAGTATTCCATCAATTTGGCTCAACTTAAAGAAGAATCCCCACACCTAGAAATTTCAAGAAGTCTCAATTGATTTTCTCGAAATTTCATCATTGGTACAATTCACATTCATTCTATAAAATCTAATTCTCAACCTAATTCCTATTTCTTATTTATTATCCTTTTTATTCATCTATTGTTTTTATTTATGCTCATTTAATTTTAGTCTTTACTAATTAATTTTTATTCATTTCATCTATTTTATGTCTATTTAATCTTAAAATAAATATGAATTATATTTTATTGAAAATTATCCCAAAAGTATCTCATCAATTTAGCTCAACTTAAGGAAGAATCCTCTCACCTAGAAATTTCAAGGAGTCTCTATTGACTTTCTTAAAATTTCATTATCGGTATAATTCACACTTATTCTATAAAATCTAATTCTCAATCTAATTCTTATTTCTTATTTATTGTCTTTTTTATTTATCTATTGTTTTTATTTATGCTCATTTAATTTTAGTCTTTACTAATTAATTTTTATTCATTTTATTTATTTTGTCTCTATTTAATCTTAAAATAAATATGAATTATATTTTATTGAAAATTCTCCCAAAAGTATCCCATCAATTTGGCTCAACTTAAGGAAGAATCCTCTCACCTAGAAATTTTAAGGAGTCTCGATTGACTTTTTTGAAATTTCATCATCGGTATAATTCACATTCATTCGATAAAATCTAATTTTTAACTTGATTACTATTTTTCATCCTATTATTTTTCTTAACTTATTTCTTATTATCACTTACTAAAGCATTACAATTCTAAGCTACATAAACCAATTTGACAATATTTTAACCATGCACTAAATTAAACATATCATATAAATTTTATTTGAGAAATCAAAGAAGTCATACCAATTATATTGAATCATGCTAATTAAATTAAATCACACTAATCAAATTGAAACTTACACAATCAAGTCAATAAAAAACATGTATCAATTTATATACACAAACTACATTAATTAAATCTTATCAATACTTGTTAAATTATACTATCCATACATCAAATTAAATCTGTTAACTCATCAAATTAACTACTTAAATTATCTTATTGCATGTTTTTTGTTAATTAAATTACTGTGTTAATTACAAATGTACAAAAAATCATCAAAAGAAAATAAACAAATCAATAAATATAAAAAAATAAAATAAATAAATAAAATAAAAAAATAAAAATGGAAAAAGGAAAATCATCAGAAAATGAAAAAGAAAAACCTACGGTCGGGTCGGGTTAGATGTGGGTCAACAAGTGGGTCTAGGCGCGGGTCACGACTACTCCAAAATGACGTCATTCCGAGGCGGTATTTAAACCCTCTTTCTGATTTTTTCGATCAGATTTCCACTTTCCAAAAAAAAAAAGTTTTCAAATCCTCTCTACCCAAGACGAATCCCGGTAGCCGGAAACTCCAAAAGGTCACCGAAAAACTTACTTTCTAGATTCTGGCAACTATCTCCGCCGTCCACCACCCTAAACCACCAGATCTACGCCTATAAACACCTAGAAACCTTCACTTCCTCTCCCTAAAATTGGATTTAGAGATCCCGATTACTCGAATCCTCCAGAAATCCACAGATCTAACTCCTAAAAATCAAAACCCTAACTGCCTAACTTCCTTCCCTTCCACTCACTGCTTTTTGTGTTTTTGTGTTTTTTTTGTTGTGGTTCCATTTTGGTTGTTATCACTGTTGTGGTGTTTTTCCCTCTGTGTATATGTGGCTGCCGTTATTCCCTTTTGTCTCTGTCTGTGTGCTTTTTATAAATGTTAGATTTGTATATTTTTGGGAGTTTAGAAATCAGATCTCATATCCGATTGTGATTCTCCCTTTAATGTCCGATTTTAAATTCCCTTTTAATCTTGATTTCCCTGCAGATCTAAGACCTATTTGACTTGCCAATTCTTTCCTTTTGTGTTTCTGACAATCTTTATGGGATTTAGGGTTAGGGTTCGGTTCGGGATTTGGATTTTGTTTGGGGTTTGGGGTTTCAATCAGGGTTTTGGTTAAGGGTTTCATGGGGGTTTAGTTTGGAATTATGTTTGGGGATTGGGGTTCTATTTGGGGTTAAGGGTTTCAGTTAAGGTTTTCTTCTTTTTGTTTTGTTTCCTTTTTTATTTTTTTTGTCAAAATGAATAAATGAACAGAAGAAGAAAAGAAAAAAAAAACAACTAAAATTCATATCAATGGAATAAAGAGAAAGGGAAATAGTAATACTAAAAAACAAAAAAATAAAAAAAAACAAAAATAAAAATAAAATAAAATAAAAAACAAAAAAAATTAAATAAAAATAAAAAAATCAATTATTCAAATATGGGTTTAATCTATTTTCAATTTTGAGAACACATGTCGAGTGGGCTCGAGGTTCACGATTCCAAACTAATTTGATCCGGACAAAAATTGGTGTCTACAGTGGCATGAAGGCAAGAGGTTAGGGATGATGAATAGTGGCCGACAGCTCTTAGGGGAATTATATCGAAAATTCTAAAGAGAGGCAAAATTACGAAAATGCCCTTGGTTATGAGATTTTTAGATAATTTTGCCCTTAAGCTTCCATATTTTTTATAACTATGTAATTGTACTCCAAAAATTTGGATTTCATCACCAAAAATTCTTATTGGATGTATTTTGATGAATCATTGTGGTTTCACCAACGTGCGGTTCACCGATAATGTGAAATTACAAAATTACCCCTATCGCGTCTATCATGTAAATTTCTAATTTAACCACCAATTCAATAAATCTATTAACACTATATTAAACTTCATTTTATATAAAATATTACGGTATTTTTACTTTGTCCAAATTCATTTTAGTTTGGGCACACTTTAAGAAAATACCCTCGGGACGTAATTGTCATTTTCTAATTTGTTTGTCACAGATCCTAAAATAGTTTAAATAAGGGATTTTGATCTCGAAATTTTCATATTATGATTATTAAACCTTCCATACACTGTTTTCCTCAGTCTTTTATACATCTAGGCACTGTAAACCAAGTGGGGCCCACTTATTATTTTACTTATAATTTACAAAAATATTAATAATTAATTAATTATTAATTATTGACACATGTACAATACCGTATAAACGGTTCTCACATTTCCTCCCTACCTTTAGGAAATTTGGTCCTCCAAATTCGCCTAGACCATTCGCTAAAATAGCTTATTTACTTTAAACTTTCTAATTCTTATATAGATTTCTCCTTTGAGTCTTACTGCCGTAGCACTTTTGGAATGTAGGATTTCTAATGAGGAATTCTCAAGGTCGGCGTTTAATATTGGTATAACTTTACTACCGACTTATATGTAGTTCCTGATTCCTTATGAAAAATCTGTACATTATAAGAAGTTTGCTTTACCAAATCGGGAGTTATTAGTTTCGAATTTCCCATTTTTCTTCAATATTATTAGAAATTTATATTGTATGCCACTCAAAGTCTCATATAGTGTCACGCCGATGTTAGTGTGATAATTATAAACAGTAGTCCCAAAAGCTTTTGAAATCCAGCGCTCTCGACATATTCTTAAGCATATGAGTAGTACGCTCAATCTACCCATCAATGTACACATGAGAAGCGATGCTAGAACTAAATTGGAATCCCTATAGCCTCCTAAATTCTCTCCCAGAATGGGATGTGAAATGGGAACCCCTATCATAAGTGATGTTCACTGGAACTCCACATGCAATCTCATTATTTCCAAAATATATATATCGGCTAAGGCACTAAGAGGATTAATAAATGTGATAAAGAAGAAATGAGTTAATTTGGTCAATCTGTCTATAATCACTTCTATAACATCATGGTTCTTTCGATTCTTTAGTTACCCCAAAATAAAATCTCTCATGATCAGCTCCTGTTTTTACATTGGCTTGGTAAAGGCTGTAATAAACTTGCAGACTTTAATATTTAACCCACACTTATAGTAGGTGAGACATTTGGTATAAATCTCCATAATATCTCTTTTTATAGGGAGTTATCAATACACTTTTCATTCTTATGGTACATTTAGTATTGCTTAAATGCAGAAGGTACTTGGAGATGCAATCTTTTCAAAATTAGATTCTTTAACTGATAATTATAAAAATACAAACTCTATCTCCAAACCATCTGTTCTAATTTCATAATTCAAGTGCATATATATTTATATGATTGGCAAAAAATTTATTTATTTACTCCTCTGAGTATGACTACTTTTATCTATTAGGTTTGGCTCGATCTTGAATCTAACTATACATACATGATCGTCAGAGGAAATCACATTCAATCTAAGATTCGGAAACTACTCCAACAATTCACGTTCCCTAATCATCATATGAAATACTTGTTTAATACATTTTTCAACTTAACACACTTGTCACTTAAGTTGCTTTCCCTCGAATGGTATAGTATTTCACAATTAAAATCTTTTAACTTTTGAATACTACAATCACACATACCCATCCACTCATATTTAACTTTCTCACATATGAATCGTATCGGTAGAGTAGTTGATCCTGCAAACTTTTCCATAAACTAACTATAATATTCAACTACACTCAATAAATTTCGTATCTCAATTACTATCTTTAGTCTCTACCATTTAGTAATAATCTCAATTTTAGGCAAATTCATCGTCATTCCATCATTTGAGACAACATGTCTCAGAAGGAAATGAGTCTAGCCAAAACTCATATTTACTAAACTTAACATACAGTTTCCAGTCTCATAAAGTCTACAAGGCTATACATGATACTGCACATATTCTTCTGGTTCCTTATAATATATTGGCATATCATCATTGAACACTGTCACAATTTATCCAGGTATGATTTAAATACCTCATTCATTTGGCTAATAAATACCATAAGGGCATTCGTCCGTTCCAAAGGTATTACAAAGAGCTTGTAATGATCTTACCGAGTCCTAAATGTTGCCTTAAGGACATTAGCCTCTTGGATTTTAGCAGATGATACCTTGATCAATAATTGATCTTAGAGAACACTTGTGCACCCCTAAACGAATCAAATAGACTGTCTATCCTTTGGTAGGTGCATATTTATGCTTGATAGTAACACTGTTATTTAATCGGTAGTTGATATACACTCGTAAACTACCATTATTCTTCCAGACAAATAACACCGATGCTCCTATAGAAATACATTAGGATAAATAAATTCTTTATCCGATAATTCCTAGAGCTACTTCTTAAGCTTTTTCAACTCCGTTTATGTCATCCGATAAGAGCTTGAAGTAGGCTCCATATCGAGAATCGAGTCAATGATAACTCGATCTCCCGAATAAATGATAAACTCGGTAATTTATCTAGAATTACATCCGGTAAATTTCAAATCACAAATCTCATAGCACTTTGGACATTTCATCTCTACGTCTTTCACATACACCATATATCCTCGAAACACATGTACATAACACTCGAACAGTTTCAATACACATTCCAGTTTGATTCATTTATTTATTTACAACTTCACAATATAGTATTCAAGATGAGGGGAGGTGATACACTAGGTATAACAATTTAAGCTAACACAATTCGCAGCTAACCTATCCATTTCTAGAATTACTTCAAAATCATACTTATTCGACAAACTTAGGTTAGCTGTCGTTTTCCTTCTCTCTTATAGTCACTTTACAGTTTCCATCCACACTTTTCAAAAATTTGTGATACTCTAAACAATATATTATTCTGTAGGGTGTATCCCAGAATTTTTCGGTTCAATAGGTATCTGATTAATACACACAGAAAACAGAAGGGATGTGTAGAACCAGGATTAACAGTACTGATATTGAGTTATCAAATATACAGATCACATTTTCAGTCACATTCAGTAGATGTATCACTTCTCATAGCATCAAACATTCCTTAACCAGATACCCTATCTATTCACATCTAAATCAGGCCCTAAAGAATATATATAACAGGGCCAACTATCATGAGACCTCTTACAATATACACATCAGGTTGCATCATACATCTGAGTAAAGGTGAGACCAATAATAGGGACCGTTATATAAGAATTACTCTATCACAACATCATAAGGGACATTCTTTACACAACGGTTACTTTATCACAATCGATAAGTTTGAGGTCAATTTGGTTTATCGTTATTCAAAAGAGTTATTTCAGTGTAAGGACATGTTTGTCATTTTCGAATTTATTTCTCTTTTCAAGATACATTCAAACGAGTGATCTTAGGATCTATATGCTGGTGATATCTAATTTCACCACCAATATTATCATTTTAGAGTCTCACTTCGATCTAGACAAAGAAAGTCCTAGTGGGGCCCTCACTGAGTTCCTTTCTGTACCTTATCGAACAGACCCTTCATTAATATTGTAATATCACCCGTTTCACTTAAAATTTTCGGGTTACTACCCCTTTTGATAACCCTTAACTCACTAACTTCCTTACAATTCAGACACTTAACCCAATTTACAATCATTTGATTCATTTACACATTCAGACTATATAGTACTACAGGGATGAACACTTGCTTAGATCCAAAGGCACCGACAGACTTCAAGCTAACCTTGCTCTGATTCCAATAAAATTGTCACAGTCTGTTATATTCAATAATTATCACATTTATCACATATCACACATACAGTGGTTGGTTGGGCTGTCTGTGATGCCTTTAACACTATTCACTTAATTAGTAAAACATTTTACACAATATTTTACTCACATAAACAATTAATGTTTACAACTGTATAAATCAGTTCACATCCCCTGAAATTAAATTTACAACAAGTAGTACTATATAATAAATGTCTGAACATATAAATGTAAACACAATACCTCCAAGATCCATTATAAACTACTTCAAGATAATCGAAGTATAGCCAATCCACGGAACGGTATACCAATTAACAACTTAATATAATCTATTGGAGTGCAAAAATAAGGGGTGAGCGAAGCATGCTCAGTAAGAGAATCGTATGTAAGTCTTGATACTATAAAATCTATATGCATAAAAGTGTTTAATTTTCCTAATAGTGCACTAAGGACAGTAAAAAGGATGGATAATATAGTCAGCCAGGCAATCAGATGGAATATGGAAGGTATTTTGAAATACTTGTCATGTCCCGAAAACCCAAAAGTGACTATAGGGAGTAATTGTTAATTGTCGATATAAAAATAATTTAATATATTCTAAATAAATAAATGGTAAGAAAACCATCTAATAAACATTTCATTATTTCTTAAAAGACATGACAGTAAACCATAAAAATAATAGTACTGTAAATAGTTTGATGGATAATAGTAACAAAACAGTGATGTATGGAAATCAGTGGGAACTGTATTAACACAGTAAACACTTCAGTAAAACAGTGAGTAAATAGTTCAGTGAACAGTTTCACTTCAACGATTATTTTGATAACACATTCGGTTGTCACAATTTAGTAAACCATATACAGTTTTCAGTAACAGTAAACTGTTCGGTAACAATAAACAATTTGAGTACCAATAATAGTTTAGTACAACAGTAAAATAACAATACAAATTCAGTAAAACAGTACAGTAAACATTTTCAATAACAGTAAACACTATCACTTTGATAATAAACGTAGTAAAATATTTTTATCTCAATGATAGAAATCCCTTTACTAATGATATTAAAAATGTTACAACTACGTAGCACTTTGTTACCGTAGGATTCAAGAGGTGGCCCCTACAGTTTAGATGATTTTGTAAACACTTTGATGTTAATAAAACTGTTTTTAATAACAGTAAACAATTTAAATAAACAGTGAACATATTTCCGTAATAATGAACAGTTTAGTAAGGATAAACACTTCAGCAATAATAACAGTAGGTAAAAACCAGGCATCACCCTAAGTATATCATGCTATAACAGTAGTCACAGTAAACACATGAGACATATGGTCATAGTCTCGGTTATACACTGATCAGGTATCAACCAGGACACTAAAGATAGGATCAGTATCAATAGCTTCACACAGATAATACACATTAACACATGAGCATGATACGTGACCTATCAGTCTCAAAACAATTTAATCACATTTTAAACTTCATAAAGGAAATCATTTAATTTCCATAAATAAATATCATATTTAATTTCCATAATAAAATCATAAATAAAATCACATAAACAATCTATAATTGAAATTTCATAAAATATTCACATTTCAATTTTCACTCTTGAAAGCATTCTATTCCACTGTAATAAAATTAGAAGAACATGCTGATACACTTTTATCAGTAAAATCTGATAACACGAATATTTAAATATTATTTTTCAATAATTAATAAAATAATTCAATTTAATTTATAAATCGCAAATTAAATTTTAATTCTCACATTTTTTCATGCTTAAAAATTATTTGAGAATATTTAAAAGATTTTTAGAAATTTCGGTAGAATATCGGCTAGTTAAATCCTAACCTCCTGGCACTTGAAACACAGTTCAATTCTAGCCAAAAACCACAATTCACACAGTTTTCAAGGCATTTCACTTCCAACATATTCTCATAAAATTATTTGCATCGAAACCATGCATTCATAATATCCTTACAACCTACAAACTCATCCCTTACCTATTGCGTGATATCGAACTTCTCAATAGCACAACTCGATATCCAATTCTCCCGGGTTGCATATAATTTCACCAAAAATATTAGCTTACTTAACACTTATTTTTAGCTACTTTCATGTTAAATTGCAGCCAAATTGGATACTAGAAATATTTAACTGGTATATTTTCTATCGGTAATAAAACTTAAGTTCTTTGTTTTAAGTTGGGATTTAAATTCGATTGTACCGGTGGACTCCTTATAATTTCTATAGTCTAATGGCATATTAACATCATCAAACGCAGCCATGAAACCCTTTTCCCTTGCTTAGGCCAAAAACTCCCTCTTGCCATTTCCATGGAAATTCAACAATCTAACATCACACTTATGCTTAATTATGTTCATGCATCAATTTGGCATCATTTTCATGCGTGAAACACTAAGTTTCCATTGACTTCCAAGCTTGGCCGAAACCCCCATCAATGGCAAATTTTATTTTAGCAAGATTTAATCCAAACCAATATCATAATAAAAAACTACCTTTGAAATTAAACAAAGCATAATGTATGGAGAGGGGGAAACCTTGACCAAATCTTAAGCTTTCCTTTCTCCCAATTTTGTCACTTATTCAAAAAAATTTTGGTATGAGTAGATAAAGCTTGATGAGTATGACAATTTTGAAGAAGAAAGTTTGGTGAGATTAGTTAGTTTAGGTTAGGTTTAAGAAGCTTTTTATTTTTCCTCTTTTTTCTTCCATGGTCGTGTGAAGGCAAGAGGTTAGGGATGATGAATAGTGGTCGAAAGCTCTTAGGCTATTTATATAGAAAATTCTAGAAAGGGATAAAATTACGAAAATGCCCTTGGTTATGAGATTTTCGAACAATTTTGCCCTTAAGCTTTCGTAATTTTTATAACTATGTAATTGCACTCCAAAAATTTGGATTTCATCACCAAAAATTTTTATTAGATGTATTTTGATGAATCATGGTGGTTTTGTCAATGCGCGGTTCACCAATAATGTGGAATTACAAAATTACCCCTATCGGGTCAATCGTGTAAATTTCTAATTTAACCATTGATTCAATAAATCTATTGACACTATATTAAACTCCTTTTTATATAAAATATCATGGTATTTTTACTTCATCTAAATTCATTTTACTTTGGGCACAATTTACGAAAATACCCTCGGGATGTAACAGTCATTTTCTAATTTGTTTGTCACACTTCCCAAAATAGTATAAATAAGGGATTTTAATCTCGAAATTTTCGTAGTATGATTATTAAACCTTCCATACACTATTTTCCTCAGTCTTTTATACATCTGGGCACTGTAAACCAAGTGGGGCCCACTTTGTTATTTTACTGATAATTTACAAAAATATTAATTATTAATTATCGACACACGTACAGTACCGTATAAACGGTTTTCACATTTTCTCTCTCAAAATCAACCAAGCAAAACCTCTTTAGCACCTTGTCTATGTACACAAATTGGATAATTTTAGCAACCTCTTTGATTTATCTCTATAGATCTTAATACCCAGAATGTAGGTTGCTTCTCCTAAATCATTCATGGGCAATTGCTTAGACAGCCATACCTTTGTAGTCTGTAACAATGGTATTACGTTTGTTATGAGTAGTATGTTAGCTCTACCGAAAAGGGGGTGAATCGGTTTTACTACTAATTTTGAGTTTTTAAGAGCTCAATTAACAAATTAAACAAATTATGCAATAATGAAGCAAATGCAGTAAATAAAGATAAGGGAAGAGAAGCAAACACAGAATTTATAGAGGTTTGGCTAATCTCTTACCTACGTCCTCTATCCTTCATCCTCTTGTCAAGGGATTGATTCCACTCTTATTTGTGAACAAATACAAACCACTTCAAGGTGTGGTGAGACCTCTTACACTTCCTTTTGAAGGCTTAGGAATAACCTTTTCAACCTATCCCCTTGCAAAGTTACCCTCACTCTTACAAGATAACCTTACAAGGCTAGCACACCCCTTTGAATAGCAGAAATTAATGTGAGTGGGTGGTGTACAAGGTGGGATATCACAAATTAAATACAAAAGATGATTTTTTTTAGCTTTGAATTCTTTCTTGAAGCTTAGAGAAGTTGCTGAGTGCTTGTTCTTGCTTTAATCTTCATAAATGCCTCTATTTATAGTCCACCAACTACTTGGGACGATTGTTGAAGCATTTAATGGAATTCTTCTCGTTGAAATCCTCAAAAACTAGCTGTTGGGCATTGTTTTCATGATAGAGGATTGATCCTTAGCCATAGGGGATCGATCCCTAAGTTCCAAAAAGCCTTCCAACCCATTCTGCCAACTGGGGATCGATCCCTTCACTATAGGGATCGATCCCTTGCCTGTTTTCTGGCCTTGGGACCTTTTCTGGGATCCAGGGATCAATCCCCTTTTTGTCATAGCAAAAGTCATATGAAATGAAAACACAGATATAAACTCCCCTTAACAAATCATATATATAAAGAATAGACAGCATGGAGAAGTGGTCAATTTAAAGCAACAAAGTCAATGTCATAGTCATAACATAAACACTACCATAGATAAGCAGAATTCTAAGTAGTCACAAACATAACAAGCTAGTTTAACACAAGTCAATCACAACAATCGAACAAGGCATTAAGTCCTAAGGGCTGAATACTCTAGACATATCTAACTCAATGCCTCTTAGGAAAAGTCATGTGGTACTGCTCAATGAAGTCGTCCTGTTGCATGCGAACATCTTGGAACTCATCGTACAATGCAGCCTGTGTCTCTTCCATCCTGTCAAGATGAGCATCAATTTGATCAAACCACTGAGTGATGTCCTGTTGGAAGGTTTGTTGAGAGGTGTTAATTTATCGAAGCATGAGCATGATCTATTCAAAAGAGGCAGATGTGGAGCCCGATGGTGTTGAAGAAGTAGGTTCTTGAAGGCTTCCTCTTCGAGATCATGTTCGGGAGATGCGGGATACCTGTGATGCTTCTCCCATTCTAAGTTATCACCTCTCCTATGTAAGTATGTAACAGTCCACAGTATAGTAAATACCATATTTTACACACAATTTACAGTTGGGCGGTCTGTGATGCTTTTAACTCTTGCACAATACAGCAATAAATGATAAACATTTACTAATTTAATTAATTTGGAATATAAAATTTTTTCAATATTCCTTATACTTTATATCCCCTATTTCTAATTTACAATAAAGTAGTACTATATACATATATCTTAATATAAAAGAAATGTGACTGTACCTTTAAAATTGATGCACTTTGCCCCAATGTGTGAATTCATAGCTCTATTATCTGAGGAAGCTCTGAAATCATCTTTGAAATTAATCTGAAATGTTGGAAAATAAAGGAGTGAGCGAACCACGTGCTTAGTAAAGGAGTCATATGCTGCTTGATATAATGAAATCTATATGCAGCAAAACACTTATTTTCCTAACGGTGTACTAGGCACTATAAGGAAGGAAACTATAGTCGGCCGGGAAATCCAGATGAAGCATGAAAGGTATTTTGAAATACCTGTCTTGTCTGGAAACCCACAGCGACTATAGGGAGTAATTAAACAATTTGTTTTATTTAAAAACAAATTAACTTTCATATCTCATAAGTAATAAATGGTATAAACCATTTAACAATTCTTTTCAGTAATCCTTTTCAAAACACGTGATAGTACAGTGAAACAACAGTTCAGTGAACAGTTACTTTAAAACTGTAGAAACAGTGAATATCTTTTCAATTCAACAACTTATGAGAATCCAAATCTTTGGATAAACAGTTCAGTAAACAGTATTTCACGATGCTATTCAGTGCAGAAGGATAGTTTTCAGTAAAATTTGTTTTAGTAAACGATGAAAGGTTTTTTTTTTTGTAAACCTTTTTAATTTAGGAATAATAAAATGTTCATTTTGGAACATTTTAAATTTATAAAACACTTAAATCCCATAGAACAGTATCAGTAGATGTAAAACCGTAGAATACTAGTAACCATATCTGATACAGTAATTTTCAAATATCCAAATAATGGATTAAATAGTATAATAATTATTTCTCTTTTTAGAAATAATTTTCATAATTCTTTTCTCCAGTAAACAGTGGTCTAGACACCTCATTTTGTCTGGGTTGTATTTTTGTAAAAAATAATAATTTGTAAATTTTGAACTGACATTTTGAATTAACATCTAAAAATTAGGATTAACATTATCATGATTATTTAAATTAGAATTATTTAATAGATTAGGATAATTGTATAGGTTAGGATTTATTAGATAATTGTAAATTAAAATATTTTTAGGATATGATAATTAGATTTTTTTAGGATAATTATTGAAATTAATTTTGATAAAATTATATTAGGATTAACATAAGAATTAAATAGATAAAATATTAAAAATAAGAGATAATTAATAGAATAGATTGAGTTGTATTAGGACTCTAACAAGTTTATGACTATAAAAAGGGGTTAAGCCCCATAACTTGAGGGAGGAGAATAGAGCCTTTCACTAAAGCATCTTCATTGCCCATCCCTGCCTGATTATCGTCCTACACTTAGTGACTTCATCAGCACTACTCATCATTTCTGACCAGCTTATCCCTCTCCATCTTCATTGCCTCCACTTTGCCATGTCGCACCACAAGCCCATCAGCTGCTGCTTCTTTCCCGATTGCACAGTCACCATCGACTCATCATCACTTTGGACCTCCTCCCAAAACGTTGCCCCTGATCCATCGCTGCTGCACTGTCACCGTTCAAGTCTGCCTGTGGTAACACCTCCAAGCCGAGCTCGCTGCCCCTGCTAGTTTCTTTGCTGCTGTCCACCCTCCTGGGATCCACACTGCATCGTTGCTAGGTTCGATATTGTTGCTACCGCTAGGAGTGCTGCAAGTTTCTACACGAATTGCTAAAAGAAACAGAGGGAAGGAAAACCTACGTGAAGCAAATTTTGAAGCTTAGAGGTTTTGTTTTATTGTTGGTGAAATTGGGATCACGTGGACTATTTCCTGAAGTAAATAGGTATGTTCTCCTGTATTGTTTTACTTTTCTATGCTTCCTTTGCCAGACTTGTGCTTTAGTTTCTTAATGAATAATAAAAGCAGTATATAATAATAATAATAAAATATGATAATAAATAGCAATACAATATTTAAAGTAAAAAATAATAATAGTGTTAATTAGTGGATAAAAAATGAATATAAACTTTAAGTAAATAAATTTAAGAATTTACAATTATTATAGGTGTCAAGAATAAAATTAAAAAATTATTCCGATGATAGAATCCTCAAGGCAATTGCGAATGAGTAACACTTGAGGAGTTCCTAGGTGAGAGGATCCTTTTAATTTATCCAGAATGATGAAAAATTTAAATTGTATTTTCAAAATAAAAGTTGATACTTTGTTCTCTGAATAATAAAAATAGAATAAAAAATAAAAAATATAATAATAAAAAGTTATGCTCTAAGATGATGATAAAATAATAAAAATAAATTATTAATTAATTCCAATGATGGAATCTTCAAGGTGATTGCGAATGAGTAACACTTGAGGAATTCCTAGGTGAGAGGGTTCTTCTAAGTTTATCCAGAATGATGGAAAATTTAATAGATATTCTCAATATTAAATACCAACAATCCTAAAAATATTAATAAATAATATATAAAAAATAATAATATTTTAAAATAAATAAATAAAATAATTAAATAAAAAATAAATTAATGAATAATAAAATTCTAAAATACTTCCGACGACGGAGCCTCTTCAGGGGAGTCGAATGGTACCCCTTGAATACTATTGAGGTGAGAAGATTTTTTAAGAGTTCATCCAGAATGATGAAGGATTCTTAAAAGAATTTTCAATATTTAAACAATAAAATAAAAAGGCCACATAACTAAGACTAAGTTAAAATAATACAAGATTAAAATGGTACCAACTTTGGGCGTTGTTGGGGTGCTATAACCTTCCCTACACGTAAATGAACTCCCGAACCCAAAACTTAAAAATGAAGACCAGTCCTTAGAGTCATTTAGGTGGCCAATCACACCTAGGTTAAAAAATGATTGGTGGCATCTCCATTTGTTTAATGTCTAGCGTCCTAGTCTTAGGAAACGTTATGACAGCTTGGCGACTCCACTGGGGAATGTAAAGTGAGTCGAGCCATAATTTGATCTTGTGTTATACTAAGTCTGAATTTTGATGGCCTAAAGTTTGTTGAAATTTATTGCACTAATCTTATTTGATGCTCTCTTTGATTTGTTTAGTGTTTTGAAGAGTTGGTTAAAATAAAGTTCCCTCTCACACAACACACCTTGCGTTTGCATGCATAAAGCTCTCGACCCGAGCTCAATCCTTTCTAGGAGGGAGTAGAGTAGCTACCACTCTCGTGAGGTGGTAACCTCCGCATGGGCTAGCCAAATACTCCCACTCCAATTGAACCTTTTTCGTTTGTAGCCTGTCATGGGTGAGGATTGGGGTGCCTTACTAGTTCAGAGTGGACGACAGTGAGGAACAATTTGGGAACTTTTAGTGACTATTATATCCAAACCTAGCATATAAAAAGCCTAAGAGCCAACCCTTAAGTTAGAACCTTGACTATCCATGAAGTAGTAAGCCAAAGTTAGGACACATGAGGGAACAAAATACCAATATCTTTCCCATAGTTGCATTCTCATGCATTGTCATATCATATAAAAGAAGGCTTGTTACATAACAATTTGTTAATTGATTGAACCTCAGTTACATCCATAGAGGATTTATCAAGCGTTAAAGCCACACCTTTCCCCACTGAGAATTCTAACAGTGTCAGAATCAGATCTGAAGAAGCTCAACGAAGAGAAGGAGATTGTCTGTCTCAAGAATTTATATCATCACTCCCTGAAAGAGTTCACCTGGATCTCAAACAAAATAATTTTACTGAGTTCATTGATCTTCGGAAGCTTTGGACTCTTTCAAAAAAAGAAGATTTTGAAAAGAAGTACGGTGACATAGCATTATTAATTGCAATTCCTATAGATAAAGACTTGATTAGAACTATAACACAATTTTGGGACCCTTCTTATAGATGCTTTGTTTTTAATGAAGTTGACATGGTTCCAACGATTAAAGAGTACTCACTCTTACTCCGCATCCAGTGTTCCAATGCAGATAAAATATATTGGAAGAACAAGAAGATCGGTTATCGTAGGAAGCTCGCTGGAATGATGAATGTCAGTCTGCCAGAAATTGATAAATGGGTGAGGCAGAAGGGAGGGCAAGATTATGTGCCTTGGGATTTCTTACGAGATCACATCAAGAAGAATATAGAGAATGATCAAAGTATGAGCATGATGGCATTGGCAATATATGGTTTGGTGGTCTTTCCCAAAGTCTTGGGATACATAGATGTCACAGTGATAGACTTCCTTGATCAGGTTGAGCACGGAGTTAATATAGTTCCAACTATTTGTCACATCCCGTTACCGTATTTTTCACCTTATTTTACACGATTCCTTCGGTTGGGCTGTCTGTGATACTTCACTTTTACTAACTGTTAAACAAATGTACAGTACATTGTTTATATTATACACATCCCCTATCTTAATTAATCAGATAAGTAGTACTGCAGATATGTCTAAATACAGAAAATAAATAATCGTACCTCATATAAATCAGTCGATCTGTCACATTGTCCTTTGTGTACAGCCGTAATTCACAATCAATTGATCTCACAATCATTAAAACCTGAAATGTTTAAAATTAAGGGGTGAGCAAACCACGGCTCAGTAAGAGAGTTATATGTCACACTTGATATTCAGCTATCTATATGCTGAAAATATTTTTTTTTTTCTTCACTTTCTTTAAAATCTTCCTAGCTGGCTCTAGGCACACATGTAGGAAGGATACTACAGTCGGCTAGGGATCCAGATAGAATAAGGTAGGTATTTTAGAATACCATACTTGTCCCGGAACCTAGAAGCAACTGTAGAGAATATCAATTTTGTTGTTTCAAAACGATATAATTTTCGTTTTTCCACAGAGTAAACCACTTGTTCCTTTCCACTTCGGTATACTTTAAAACCCTTGACAGTTCAGTAATAAAAACAGTGGTTTACTTCTCTTCTCTTCTCTTCAGTACAGTAAAAACAGTACAGTACAGTGATTTGCAAATATCAAATCATTGGATAATTACTTCTTCGATTTTCTTTATCTTAGAAATAATTCTTATGTTACTCTTTTAGAATAAACATTTATTTCTCTTTTCAAATCAATAACCGTATCGTACTAAAGCCTCATAAGAAATGCATTTAAAATAGTCATAGTATCGATATATGCAGAAAACAAATGCCATAATAATGCATTTCATACTTTAAATCATTGTATGAATTCTTTAATGCATATATCTAAAATTCATACTTGTTTCAAACATGCATCATACTTTCGAAACTTAACATCATAATTAATAAAACTTTTCATACAATTCATGGAGACTAGGCAAAATCATATAGCAAGTATGCGGTCATGACACTTACTTCTTCCTCCGAAGAGGGAACGGAATACCTATGGCCATGGTATGGGCTGTAGACCTGATCAGAGTCGTACAGCGAACATGCACCACGAAGGACCAACATACCCACAAAGGATGAAAACATACACAATGTGGGCGAGAACATGCACGACGTGGGCTAAACATATGCCACAAGGGACGGAAACATGCACAATGTGGCAAGCATGACAGGCAATAACATAAACTATAGGAAAGCCTTAGTCTCAAAACTTACTTACATACCATCGATATAAAATAGTAAGGACCGGACGTGCCAGGGTCTAAGTTAGCCTGGGGTTTGCCACTCCGATACTTTTTTCGGAAAACATATACTTAAATCATACAACTGATATAAAATAGTAAGGACCGGGCGTGCCAGGGTCTAAGTTAGCCTGGGGTGTGCCACTCCGATACCTTTTTCGGAAAACATACTTATAGCATTATTGAAAAATATACATAGAAATCATAAATTCGTTTAGCTAATTATCAAAAGACTATGGAATTTAATTTCAGAACGAAATTCATGCTTCAAACATTTCTTTATAAATTGCGATGAAGACAGTTTGAAAAATCATCACTGAACATGTAAAAGGTTAAAACTATCTTTTTTCACCATAAAACATATATGCACGTTTTTCCATGCATTAAATTGAAAACATGATTTTATAATTATCGGAATTCAAATAAATTATTTTTATACTTTATGAAAATAAAATATTTATTTTCTAACTTTAAATTCTCATCTCAATGTTTTCTTTTAAAAACAAGTGTAGGGACCTTTAGTCTCGAAATCATAATTATTCATCCTTTCTTAACCTTTATGGAATATTCATAATTAATTATTTCCATAATTAAACCACAAAGGTTTTCTGTAAAATCAAGTGAATATTTAAGAATATTTGTAAAAATATTCACTTCAGTCTCTTTTTCATTTTCATTTCGTTTCACGTGAAATATCACCTATCAGAATAAATTTAGGTGATTTCCTTTTTTCACCATTTTCAAAACATGAATATTTTAAAATTAATTATCAATATATTCATGTTTTATGAAAACTAATCGATTTCTCGATTTTCATGTTAGAAATCGTTTCACGTGAAATAAAATCTTTTATTTTGGTTTTCGGTGATTTTCGGTAAATTTCAGTAATTTTTTTTCGATAATTTTTTCGGCATTATAACGGCTACCGATTTGATTAGCCTCCTGCACGAAAATACAGTTTATATTTTCAACCGGTGTTTCATCACAATTTCATCCGATAAACCATCACACTATAAAACCGATAGTTATCAATAGCATTTATAAAATTAAATGCAATTTAAAAACATGGCCGAATATCCTTACAGGCGGCACATGTCTCCCTTACCTGTTTCGGGTTGGCGACTGCCTCTTACCGGTCGCGCCCGTACTCCATCTGTTCCGATTCCTCATCTCGATCATCGAGAGAATTTTTCTGGAATTTAAATTCTAAAATTTAGAATTTTTCTAAAATTATTTAAATAAATAAATTATTTAAATAATTTAGTACTTTTCGGGATTTCTTACCGATTCCCGTATTTCTCGAGATTTCCCGTAATCTCCGAATTCTCGAGAATTTTCTAAATTCCCGGAATTCCCTTTTTCTCTCTCCTCTTTCTTCCTTTTCTTCTTTTTCTCTTTTCTTTTCTTTTTCTTTTTCCTTTTTCTTTTCTTTTTTTTTTTCTTTTTCTTTTTCTTTTTTTCTTTTTCTTTTTTTCCTTGGTCTGACCGGTTCAGACCAGTCAGACCGGTCAACCTTCCTCCACTGCCGGTTCTCCTCCGGCGGCTGATTCTCCGGCGGTTCGGTGGCTCAGCAGCTGGCCGGCGTTGAGACGAAGCTGTCGGTGGCCTCAGCTCAGCCTGGATCGGCGGCACGGCGGCGGATCTACTCGGTTTACCTTCGGTCACTTCTCCTCCTCCGTCGGCCTTCCTCCGCCGTCGTTGGCCTCACCGGTGGCCTCCATCCCATTCCTCTCCTTCCACCGATGCTTCGGTTGTAGTGGCGGCGGCCAATTCCGCCGGCAACCACCAGATCTAGTTTCGTTTTCTTCCTCGATTTTCCGTCGTTTCGCGTCGATTCCTTCTCCGTTTCGCTTCGCCGGCGTTTCCTCCGGCTTCCTCTTGCTTTACCGGCGACGACTTTCTCTTCTCCTCTCTCCCTTTCCTTCTCCGGCGGCCGCTGACGGGGGCGATCTCGCCTGGGGAAGGCAGAATCGGGGTCTTCCCGATTCTGTTTCTCTTTTCTTTTTAGTTCCCTTTCTAAATTAAGTATATACTACATTATATACTATATATCATATATTATACATATAATATTTATCATATATTATACATATAATATTATTTCATGTATAATATAATACAATATAAATATATATATATTATATAAATTATATATATTGTACATTACAAAAATATATATCTAGTATATATATATGTATATTTATATACTTAAAATTAAATAACATTTATATAAATATTTATATAAATGTCATAATTCCATATATATTGTATTTACAATATATATACATTTAAACTTTAATGTAATTTAATATTTATATTTTCTCAAATATGTATATACTTACATATACATAAAATATCATACTTGAATACATATGTATTATTTAAATTTATCAAATAGTATATATATATTCTTATATATACCAATGTACCTTTAATATATACTATATACCATACAGTATTTAAACACATATGTATTTATATCAAAATACATTTATATAATTTGTAATTATATAACCATATTTTATTCTCATTTCTCATTTTCTTATTTAATTTGGATTTCCATTTATCCAAATTAAATTTCCCTATTCTTTATTTAATTTCCTTCACTTAAATTTCCAAATTTTATCACTTCCTCCATTCTCGGAATTTCCACAATATTCCGATTCTCACAATTTTATTTATTTACTTTAATTTATTTATTTCCTCTTATCTATTTTCTTTAATATTAATTTCTAATATTAATAATTTCCAATAAATGGAAAATTTGCGGTTATCACATTCTCCCCACCTTAAGAAATTCGGTCCTCCGAATTTAGCTTAATTCCAAAGGTGATACATGCCGTATACTTACGACTTTTAACCTCTAGGTCATCCTCCAAGTAATACTGCCAGTACACTTTCAACATCAAGAATACTTTAGACCACTACATGCTGTATTTCATCATATATGTCTATACTCCCGTAAGTTCATTAATTAAATCGGGAGTTTTCATTTCCACTCTTTTCACATAAGAGTCCATGCACAGTATTTTTCATATCGTAGCTGATCCATGCTGTTCATCCTCCATTTTTCTCACTTAGTGCCAAGTCGATATAGTTTAAAACTATCAATTACACATGTCAATCAGTTGTATGTAAGTGTCCCAGTAGCTTTCACATCTCATGCACACGCTCTCTCAATATCATGGAGCGTTTACATCTTACGCTCATATATGTATATATATCAATATGGAGCGGTGCTATCAATACACTTGGGATCTCAAAGCCTTTTGCTATTTCTCATTAAGCATATGACAACTCAGAGACTCCCATCACATGTAAGGCTCACTGGAACTGTACATACACATTCACACCGTTTAACACTAATACTTCGACTACAGCACTAGAGAATCTAAGAGTCTGATAATGGAAAGTGATTCTATTTAGATCATCAGTCTTTAATCACTTCCATATCATCATTTCTCTTTTGGACTCTTTATTGCTCACAATATTCATTTTCACTTTTATCAAAACGACATTTCACTTGCAAACTTTATTATGGATTATCTCTTACAATTACTAATCATGAGACAATCATATTCTCTTCATGTAGTATAGTCTTTAAATCTCTTTTCATAATCTAGATTCCAAAATTGAATCCTCAATTTATACATTTAATCACCACATCATCTATATACTTCTACCGTTTCTATCATGTTACGATGGTTATATGTATAATCATTTTTCATTTACATATTGGCAGTAAACATATCAATTATCTTACTCCTTGGAGTATCATTAATTTCATTTATCAAATCTGACTTAATTTTACATCTCGACACAGTTATGTGATAACCAATACAAATCACTTTCAGTCTTACCTTCGGGAACTATTTCATATTGATGTTCCCTTCTCATCATATAACTTATTTCCTTATTCCACTTTCATGTTTGGTTTTCATATTCCCACTTTTATCTCTTCATATATATATATATATATTATATATTCATCCTTTTTGTCGATTTTCTCGATTGGTATGGTACTATACTGCTAAGATCTTTTAAAATCTTGCATTCCATCATTTCTTTACACTTATCCTTTTACCGACTTTAACTTCTTTCTTTAATTACATCACATTAGTAGAGCAGCTAGTCTCATCACTCTTTTATAAACTGGCAGTAGTATCTAGCTAGACTCATTACTTTCGTATATCAATTATTACCTCTCTATCATAGACAGATTCACTGTCATTTTGTCATTTCGAGATTATATATCTCAGAAAGAGATACTGTCTAGCCAAACATCTTAGTTGCCAATCTTAACATAATTCCATAGTCTTTAAGAGTTTAAGGGTTATACCACAATGCTGCTCATTTTCCATTTGTACTTTAGGCTCTATTAGCATTTCATCAATTTACTCATGTATGAATGCCTCATTCTTTAGGTTTATATACCTCACAAGGTAAATCATTAACCTTGTAACCTCAATAGGAACTCGTAAAATTCACTCCGAGTTTCTAATTATAATCTTACAGACATCAATCTCCAATCTTTTATCTAAGGACGCTTTATACCAAGACAGGTCTTATAAACTCCTCATGCATATCGAATCAGATCCATAAGACATCTATTCCATAATGTAGATGAATATTTGTTCTTCAAAAGAACTTTATTAATGATAGGAATTTAATACATCCTTTTTATTCATCTAATTTTCAATATCATCTGTGCTTCTCTTTTATCCCAGCTTTCTTATTAATTCAGACATTTCATCCTCATGCCATTAATAATTCCATTATTATCAATGGATTCAAGATTAACTTGATTTCATCACTATTCAGAGCTTTGCCCAACATAGGGGCAATTTCGTCATTTCGACATTTATTTCTTTCTCCTCAGTATACTTTTGAATCAAGGATCTTAATATCTATGTGCTGATAGTACCTCTTCTCGTACTAATATCAGCGATTTGAGATCTTATTCGATTTCGACAGAGAATTCCACTAAAATCTATAATTGAATTATTTTGTATGTAATGTAGCTTTACATCATCAATTTCTCTGTCAAATCACTCAAATCAAACTTCTGTTGGTTTATTTTAACTCCCTGTAAAATTTCAGAGGTAGGGGTATTTTGGTCATTTTTGGCCAAAAATTTTCTCTCTCTTCAAATTACCCTCAATCGATGATCTTAAAGTCTATTTAATGATGATATATCATTCCCCTCCTTATATCATCACTTTCAGGTCTCAGTTCGGTTCGGACCGTAAAGTACTGGTGGGGCCCTCACCGAGTCCTTTCGATTCCTTACCGAACAGGCCTTCAAATAAATTTTAAGATCACAAATTTTCTGGTAATTTCTGAGCCTATTTTCTTCTTTAACATTTTCAATTTATACTTTCTCACTCCCTTTAAATTATTTTACTCTATTTACAATCATTTATTTTCTCTATATATTCAGACAACACAGTACTACCGGGGATGTTTAACACTTTTCCTTCCAAAAGTATTCACAGACATCAGGCCAACCATGCTCTGATACCATTAAACCTGTCACATCCCGTTACCGTATTTTTCACCTTATTTTACACGATTCCTTCGGTTGGGCTGTCTGTGATACTTCACTTTTACTAACTGTTAAACAAATGTACAGTACATTGTTTATATTATACACATCCCCTATCTTAATTAATCAGATAAGTAGTACTGCAGATATGTCTAAATACAGAAAATAAATAATCGTACCTCATATAAATCAGTCGATCTGTCACATTGTCCTTTGTGTACAGCCGTAATTCACAATCAATTGATCTCACAATCATTAAAACCTGAAATGTTTAAAATTAAGGGGTGAGCAAACCACGGCTCAGTAAGAGAGTTATATGTCACACTTGATATTCAGCTATCTATATGCTGAAAATATTTTTTTTTTTCTTCACTTTCTTTAAAATCTTCCTAGCTGGCTCTAGGCACACATGTAGGAAGGATACTACAGTCGGCTAGGGATCCAGATAGAATAAGGTAGGTATTTTAGAATACCATACTTGTCCCGGAACCTAGAAGCAACTGTAGAGAATATCAATTTTGTTGTTTCAAAACGATATAATTTTCGTTTTTCCACAGAGTAAACCACTTGTTCCTTTCCACTTCGGTATACTTTAAAACCCTTGACAGTTCAGTAATAAAAACAGTGGTTTACTTCTCTTCTCTTCTCTTCAGTACAGTAAAAACAGTACAGTACAGTGATTTGCAAATATCAAATCATTGGATAATTACTTCTTCGATTTTCTTTATCTTAGAAATAATTCTTATGTTACTCTTTTAGAATAAACATTTATTTCTCTTTTCAAATCAATAACCGTATCGTACTAAAGCCTCATAAGAAATGCATTTAAAATAGTCATAGTATCGATATATGCAGAAAACAAATGCCATAATAATGCATTTCATACTTTAAATCATTGTATGAATTCTTTAATGCATATATCTAAAATTCATACTTGTTTCAAACATGCATCATACTTTCGAAACTTAACATCATAATTAATAAAACTTTTCATACAATTCATGGAGACTAGGCAAAATCATATAGCAAGTATGCGGTCATGACACTTACTTCTTCCTCCGAAGAGGGAACGGAATACCTATGGCCATGGTATGGGCTGTAGACCTGATCAGAGTCGTACAGCGAACATGCACCACGAAGGACCAACATACCCACAAAGGATGAAAACATACACAATGTGGGCGAGAACATGCACGACGTGGGCTAAACATATGCCACAAGGGACGGAAACATGCACAATGTGGCAAGCATGACAGGCAATAACATAAACTATAGGAAAGCCTTAGTCTCAAAACTTACTTACATACCATCGATATAAAATAGTAAGGACCGGACGTGCCAGGGTCTAAGTTAGCCTGGGGTTTGCCACTCCGATACTTTTTTCGGAAAACATATACTTAAATCATACAACTGATATAAAATAGTAAGGACCGGGCGTGCCAGGGTCTAAGTTAGCCTGGGGTGTGCCACTCCGATACCTTTTTCGGAAAACATACTTATAGCATTATTGAAAAATATACATAGAAATCATAAATTCGTTTAGCTAATTATCAAAAGACTATGGAATTTAATTTCAGAACGAAATTCATGCTTCAAACATTTCTTTATAAATTGCGATGAAGACAGTTTGAAAAATCATCACTGAACATGTAAAAGGTTAAAACTATCTTTTTTCACCATAAAACATATATGCACGTTTTTCCATGCATTAAATTGAAAACATGATTTTATAATTATCGGAATTCAAATAAATTATTTTTATACTTTATGAAAATAAAATATTTATTTTCTAACTTTAAATTCTCATCTCAATGTTTTCTTTTAAAAACAAGTGTAGGGACCTTTAGTCTCGAAATCATAATTATTCATCCTTTCTTAACCTTTATGGAATATTCATAATTAATTATTTCCATAATTAAACCACAAAGGTTTTCTGTAAAATCAAGTGAATATTTAAGAATATTTGTAAAAATATTCACTTCAGTCTCTTTTTCATTTTCATTTCGTTTCACGTGAAATATCACCTATCAGAATAAATTTAGGTGATTTCCTTTTTTCACCATTTTCAAAACATGAATATTTTAAAATTAATTATCAATATATTCATGTTTTATGAAAACTAATCGATTTCTCGATTTTCATGTTAGAAATCGTTTCACGTGAAATAAAATCTTTTATTTTGGTTTTCGGTGATTTTCGGTAAATTTCAGTAATTTTTTTTCGATAATTTTTTCGGCATTATAACGGCTACCGATTTGATTAGCCTCCTGCACGAAAATACAGTTTATATTTTCAACCGGTGTTTCATCACAATTTCATCCGATAAACCATCACACTATAAAACCGATAGTTATCAATAGCATTTATAAAATTAAATGCAATTTAAAAACATGGCCGAATATCCTTACAGGCGGCACATGTCTCCCTTACCTGTTTCGGGTTGGCGACTGCCTCTTACCGGTCGCGCCCGTACTCCATCTGTTCCGATTCCTCATCTCGATCATCGAGAGAATTTTTCTGGAATTTAAATTCTAAAATTTAGAATTTTTCTAAAATTATTTAAATAAATAAATTATTTAAATAATTTAGTACTTTTCGGGATTTCTTACCGATTCCCGTATTTCTCGAGATTTCCCGTAATCTCCGAATTCTCGAGAATTTTCTAAATTCCCGGAATTCCCTTTTTCTCTCTCCTCTTTCTTCCTTTTCTTCTTTTTCTCTTTTCTTTTCTTTTTCTTTTTCCTTTTTCTTTTCTTTTTTTTTTCTTTTTCTTTTTCTTTTTTTCTTTTTCTTTTTTTCCTTGGTCTGACCGGTTCAGACCAGTCAGACCGGTCAACCTTCCTCCACTGCCGGTTCTCCTCCGGCGGCTGATTCTCCGGCGGTTCGGTGGCTCAGCAGCTGGCCGGCGTTGAGACGAAGCTGTCGGTGGCCTCAGCTCAGCCTGGATCGGCGGCACGGCGGCGGATCTACTCGGTTTACCTTCGGTCACTTCTCCTCCTCCGTCGGCCTTCCTCCGCCGTCGTTGGCCTCACCGGTGGCCTCCATCCCATTCCTCTCCTTCCACCGATGCTTCGGTTGTAGTGGCGGCGGCCAATTCCGCCGGCAACCACCAGATCTAGTTTCGTTTTCTTCCTCGATTTTCCGTCGTTTCGCGTCGATTCCTTCTCCGTTTCGCTTCGCCGGCGTTTCCTCCGGCTTCCTCTTGCTTTACCGGCGACGACTTTCTCTTCTCCTCTCTCCCTTTCCTTCTCCGGCGGCCGCTGACGGGGGCGATCTCGCCTGGGGAAGGCAGAATCGGGGTCTTCCCGATTCTGTTTCTCTTTTCTTTTTAGTTCCCTTTCTAAATTAAGTATATACTACATTATATACTATATATCATATATTATACATATAATATTTATCATATATTATACATATAATATTATTTCATGTATAATATAATACAATATAAATATATATATATTATATAAATTATATATATTGTACATTACAAAAATATATATCTAGTATATATATATGTATATTTATATACTTAAAATTAAATAACATTTATATAAATATTTATATAAATGTCATAATTCCATATATATTGTATTTACAATATATATACATTTAAACTTTAATGTAATTTAATATTTATATTTTCTCAAATATGTATATACTTACATATACATAAAATATCATACTTGAATACATATGTATTATTTAAATTTATCAAATAGTATATATATATTCTTATATATACCAATGTACCTTTAATATATACTATATACCATACAGTATTTAAACACATATGTATTTATATCAAAATACATTTATATAATTTGTAATTATATAACCATATTTTATTCTCATTTCTCATTTTCTTATTTAATTTGGATTTCCATTTATCCAAATTAAATTTCCCTATTCTTTATTTAATTTCCTTCACTTAAATTTCCAAATTTTATCACTTCCTCCATTCTCGGAATTTCCACAATATTCCGATTCTCACAATTTTATTTATTTACTTTAATTTATTTATTTCCTCTTATCTATTTTCTTTAATATTAATTTCTAATATTAATAATTTCCAATAAATGGAAAATTTGCGGTTATCACACTATTCTAGCTGAAACTCTCAGATCTTTGAGCTTTTGTCGACAGAATGGGGAAGGACGCTTCATCGGTTGTGCCCAATTACTATACCTTTGGATGAGAAGTCATCTTGTATGTGAGAAAAGTGAATTTCGCATAGTTTTCTTTAATACCAGTTTCCCTATCAAGGAATTTTGCAAGAGTCAGTGGCCAAAACCCAAATCCAAAAATGAGTGGGTCTCAATTTTTCGCAAGCTTTCTAGTACCACTCAAGAGATAGTATGGATGGTACCTTGGATGCGACATGATGCCGTATTGTTTAGTTGTGGGGATCAACCATGGGTTCCACTTTTGGGGCTGTGGGGTGCTATCAGTTATGCACCAATAATGGTAAAGAGACAGGCAGGCTATGAACAATTCATTCCTATGACCAAAGGACTGGATAACACTACAAGAAAAATTACTTTCAGTGATGAAATTTTAGCGAAGGAAAAATTCCGTCGCTAAAAAATAGCATCAGCGACGGATTAGTAACGGAAAATATTTTTTACTTAGCGAGGGAATTAGCGACGGAATTCCGTAGGTAATTTGCGACGGAGAGTTTTCCGTCGCTAAATGTAGTAGGAACCTACTTTTCATTGGTGCCTAAATTAGCGACAAAATTAGCTACATAAATTTCCGTCGCTAAAACTTATAGGTAAAAATTTCTTCATTAAGCATCAGCGACGGATTTTTTCCGTAGCTAATTCCGTCGCTGTTGCTTTTTTGCGACGGAATTAGCGACGGAAAAAATCCGTCGCTGATGCCTTAAATAAAAAAAATAAAAAAAATAAATAAATTTCCTTCATTAAGTATCAGCGACGAATTTTTTCCATCGCTAATTCCGTCGCTAAAAAGCAACAGCGACGGAATTAGCTAAGGAAAAAATCCGTCGCTGATGCCTTAAATACGAAAAAATAAAAATAAATAAATAAATAAATTCCCTTCATTAAGCATCAGCGATAGAATTTTTCCGTCGCTAATTCCGTCGTTAAAAAGCAACAGCGACGGAATTAGCTACGAAAAAAATCCGTCGCTGATGCCTTAAATAAAAAAATAAAAAAAATAAATAAATAAATAAATTTTCTTCATTAAGCATCAGCGATGGATTTTTTCCGTCGCTAATTCCGTCGCCAAAAAGCAACAGCGACGGAATTAGCTACGGAAAAAATCCGTCGCTGATGCTTTAAATAAAAAAATAAAAATAAATAAATAAATAAATTTTCTTCATTAAGCATCAGTGACGGATTTTTTCCGTCGCTAATTCCGTCGCTAAAAAGCAACAGCGACAAAATTAGCTACGGAAAAAATCCGTCGCTGATGCCTTAAATTCAAAAAAAATAAAAAAATTTTTTTGAATTTTTCCCGCCTGAGATGTAGCGGGAAATATTTTGACAGAGCATTAGCGACAGAATTTTCGTCGCTAATCCGTCGGTAATTTCGTCGGTAATTCCTCTGTATGCGCGCCAAAGACTATATATTCTCATATTCTCTGTTTTCTCTCCTCTTCACTCCTCTCTATCTTCTTTTTTGTCCATCTTCTCATTTTTTTCTCAATTTTTCTTCTTTATCCCTCTTTTCTTTTATTTTTTTCCCTTTTTTTGTAAATTTACTCTATTTTTCTTTTATATTTATGTTGTCAATTTTTTTATATGATAAACTTTAATACTTATATTTTTGTTTTTTGTTTTTTACTTACAGATGATAATGATGATACGGTGATGTGCTGGTGGTAGTGGTGATAATGATGTTGAAGATAATGTATTTTTGTTTTTTTAGTTAATTTATTTTAAGATAATGTTTATGGATTTAAGTATAAATATTAGGTTTATTTTAAATGTTTCTCTTTCCCTCTCTCTCTCTATATAAATATAAATATAAATAATTAATTTCAGAACTATCAAAGACGAACTAGCGACGGAAATTCCGTCGCCGATGCCTTTTAGCGATGGATTTTTTTATAAAATAAAATAATAATAAAACTATTAGCGACGGAAATTTCCGTCGCTGATGCCTTTTAGTGACGGATTTTCATATAAATTAAAAGACGAAATTATGTTTTTAGCAACGGAATTTTCCGTCACTAATGACATAAAATCTATCGCTGATGTAAAAAAATTTCGTTGCTAATTAGCGACAGAATTACTGACGAAAATAAAGTTTTAGCGACGGAGTGAGCATCAGCGACATTGATTTTTCCAACAGAAAAATTTCCGTCGGTAATCTGTAGGTAATCCGTCGCTGAAGACCATCAGCGACGGAATTTAACTATCAGCGACGGAATTTTCCATCGCTAATTCCGTCGCTGAAGGTTCATTTTTTTGTAGTGTAAATTGGAATTTGCATACACTGAAGCAGAAGCTTTGAAGAAGATTGAAGAAGTTATAAAGGCTTGGAAACAAACTTTGAGGATCGATCAAGGAAGAATTACTAATGATGTGACTCCAGAGTATGCAGTGTGGCACATAAGGTGAGCCAAGGATGTGGTAATTCCTAAAGAAGTAAAGTTAGATCAATCGATTGAACCTACTCCATGAGACCCCATGATAGATTTGGAAATTTCTAAGAGAAAGCTTCAAGAAGAGAAAGAGCAACTTGAACAAGAAAATAAGAAGCTCAAAGTAGATATGAAGGAAGAATTGAGACAATGTAACCAGACAATTAAGAAAGCTGACCAAGAAATGAAGGAATTAATAGAACTAGTCACCAGACTGAGAAAGGAATTGTCCAAATCCGAAAATAGGCGATTGAAGCAAGAAAAAGAGCAGTTGAAAACAGAAGTGCAGATGAAAAAGCAAGAAAATGAACAATTGAAAGATGAAATACAAAGAATGAAGCTTAAGCAAGAAGAATTTCAAACAGAGAAAGATTTGGTGCAAACACAGATGCAAGCTGCACTTTCTGAAACCCAAGATTATAGATAGGCACTTCAACAAGTGATTCAGGAAGTGACTACTCTAAGAGAAGAATGTAATGGTTGGAGGAAAGCTGAGGGATCTCAACTGTTATTGAAGATGTTCCAGCAGTTCAACCTAGCTGCGCACAAAGCCAGGGAAATGGAAGAAAGGATAATAGAGATAAAACCAGGAATAAGCCCTATTTCAGATCATGGGAGGCAGTTAGAGCAGTTACTTGATGAGGTGCAACATCACTATAGCCTAATCAAGAGGCTATTATGGAGACCATAGGTCCTCTTTATGTAGTAGATTTCATTTTATGTTTATGTTATGCTACAAGTTCTTTAGATTTTCTCTTGGATGTAATTTCAGATTTTTTAATAAAGGATTGTTCATTTAACAAATAATTATGTTCCAAGTCTTCTTTGCATACATGCATAAATTCATTCATTTTAAAAAAAAATAACAAAATTATTTGTTAAATGAAAGATGAAATACAAAGAATGAAGCTTAAGCAAGAAGAATTTCAAACAGAGAAAGATTTGGTGCAAACACATATGCAAGCCGCACTTTCTGAAACCAAAGATTATAGACAGGCACTTCAACAAATGATTCAGGAAGTGACTACTCTAAGAGAAGAATGTAATGGTTGGATGAAAGCTGAGGGATCTCAACTGTTATTGAAGATGTTCCAGCAGTTCAACCTAGCTGCGCGCAAAGCCAGGGAAATGGAAGAAAGGATAACAGAGATAAAACCAGGAATAAGCCCTATTTCAGATCATGAGAGGCAGTTAGAGCAGTTACTTGATGAGGTGCAACATCACTATAGCCTAATCAAGAGGCTATTATGGAGACCATAGGTCCTCTTTATGTAGTAGATTTCATTTTATGTTTATGTTATGCTACAAGTTCTTTAGATTTTCTCTTGGATGTAATTTCAGATTTTTTAAAAAAGGATCTTTCATTTAACAAATAATTATGTTCCAAGTATTCTTTGCATACATGCATAAATTCATTCATTTAAAAAAAATAACAAAATGGGAATAAAAGAACTAATATTGGAATGTATATCAATCAACAAGGTCTCGAGGTGACAAGATCCAAAGTGGTAAGTCGATCTATTCAACATCCATATAGTACCCGTCTTCGAAGTAAACAAATGGAGAATGAATAGTCTGCAAGAGTTGAGAAGATGGAGAGAATGCAAGAAGAAATGAGAGAACAAATGGTAGGAGAATTGGAAGAAATGAGGAAGCAAATGTTCGAGATGATGCAATGATGAAAGCTATGACAAAAGGGAAAGCTGTGGTCGAAAGATCCCCCTCAAAAGATGAAGGCAGGTCTCATGAATTCAGTGCTGAACCAGTTTATCCACCAGGGTTTACCCCGCCACAGAATTCTCATGGCGTAACTATTCAAGGTCATTCACCAACTGTCACAGCCCGTGACCCTATTTTTCATCTTATTCTATACATCTTATTTGGTTGGGCTGTTTGCGATACTTTACTTCTCTTTTACATATACACAATTTCATATTAAATTATAATATGAATTACATCTCCTACCTTAATTCATAAGGAAGTAGTACTGTAGATAAGTCTAAATACAGAAAATAAATGATCATATCTTATTAAATAAATCAAGTTGTCGCATCGTCCCCAAATGCGCAACCGAAATCCCTTAGGTGTCAGACTCTTAGTCTTCAAAAACCTGAAATGTTAAAATTAAGGGGTGAGCAAACCAAAACCACGGCTCAGTAAGGGAATTATATGCATACTTGATATTCAGCTTCCTATATGCTAAAAAACTTTTTCATTTTTCCTATGGGGCTCTAGGCTCACATGTAGGAAGGATACTACAGTCGGGTAGGGATCCGGATGGAGTAAGGTACGTATTTTGAAATACCTATCTTGTCCCAGAACCTAGAAGCAACTGTAGAGAATAATAAATTTTTTTTTGTTTGAAATTTATATCATTTTACCTTTTCATTTCATAACATTTTTATATTCTCTTCAAAATAATGCTTTTATAAAATAAAGCATTTAAATAAAGTAACTAATATTCATATATCATTTGAAAAGAATATTAGTTAAATTCTCATCATTCTCATTTAAAAATCATTTCATGTTTTACTGTACAACCATAATTAGTACAGTACTTTAAATAGCAAAATCCGCTATTAAATTTTTTTCGTATAACATATATATCATTTAAATCTAATATTTAATTTAAAAGCTAAAATAAGAATATTAGATTTATTTTCCTCCTCTTTTCCTTTTTGGAAAACATATCACATATTCATGTCACATATAGTCTAATATTCAATTGAAAATCATAGTAAGAATATTAGACTTATAACCTCTTTTCCTTTTGAAAACATATTACATATTCGTATCACATATCATATGAAATCATCTCGTAGTACTAAATTCAGTACTGAAATAAGCATTTTGTAAAATGCTGTAAATCTCTTTCATTTAACTTGTCACATATCATGTAAAACATTTACATTTCACATATGATGTAAAACATTTACATTTCACATATCACATATCATATAAAACATTTTCATATATGGAGACTGAGGCACGTCCAGCCCGTCCACTGGGTCGTTACTCGTATCATGCTATAGACCTCGAAGGGTATAAAATCATCATGCCAGATCTATGGCCATAGTCTATAATTGTCCTCGATGGATCACTGATCAGGTGTCGGCCGGGACTACATATCACATATCACATATCACATATCACATGTCACATATCACATATCGGCATGATAGGATGCCAACTAGTCTCAAAACCATATTTTTCATCATCAGAAAACCTTTATGGAATTTATAAAAATATATATTTTCATCATTTAAAACCATAAAAGGTTATAAAACCATTTAGTGAATATTTAAGAATTATATAAACATATTCACTTTATTTCCTTTCATTTTCCATCTCATATTACGTGTAACTTACATATCAAGAGAATTTTTGGTGATTTCATTATCACCATTCTCGAAGAGATTTTTCGGTGATTTCATTATCACCATTCTCGAAGAGATTTTTCGGTGATTTCATTATCACCATTCTCGAAAACATGAATATTTTAAAATAACTTTCATTTTATTCATGTTTTTTATGGAAAATACTCATTTTCTCGATTTTCGTGATTGAATATCATTTCTCGTGAAATAAAATCATTTATTATGATTTTATAAAATTATCTAAAAATATTCGATAATTTTTCGGCAGTATAACGACTGTCGATTGGCTAGCCTCCTGCACGAAAAATACAGTTTATAATTTCAACCGGTACTTCACCACAATTTTCCAACCAATCATTCATCGCAATATTTTCATAAATATTTTCATAAAAGATTTCATAATTAAAATCATGCAGACTGAATATCCTTATAGTGCTGCACATGCATCCCTTACCTGTTCGGTTCGGCGACCGCCTCGTTCGTCGCGCCCGTGTTCACCTCGCTCGATTCCATTGGCTCGGTCATTGAGGGAATTTTCTGGAATTAAAATTCTAAAATTTAGAATTTTTTCAAAATTATTTAAATAAATAAATTATTTAAATAATTTATCACTTTTCGGGATTTCTTACCGATTCCCATAATTCCCGGGTTTCCGAATTCTCGGGATCTCCCGTAATTTTCGAAATTCTCGAATCCCGAAAATTTCTCTTTTTCTCTTTTCTTTTTCTTCTTTTTCTTTTTCTTTTTCTTTTTCTTTTTTCTTTTCTTTTTTCCTCTTTCTTTCCCGTCAGACCGGTCTGCCTCCTTCCTCGCCGGGGGCCAGTTCTCCGGGGATTCAGCTGGTCGGCGTTGAGACGAACTCGTTGGTGCCCTCCGTTTACTCTGGATCGACAGCACGATGGCGGATCAAGGTGGAATAAGTTCGGTTTCTTCTTCCTCTTCGCCGGCCTTCCTCCGCCGTTCACCGCGCCTCCGATGGCATCCGTCCTCTTCCTCTCCCTCCAGCGATGCTTCGGTGGCAGTGGCGGTGGCCAATTCCACCGGCACCGCTGTATCTCTTTTCTTTTTCTCCTCTCGGTTCCGTCTATTTCTGTTCCGTTTTCTTTCTGTTTTTTTCTTCTTTCCGTCGCCGGCCACCGTCGTTTGCTTCTCCTATCGCCGGCGACGTCGCTCTTTCTCCCTTCTCTTCTTTTCTTGGCCGGCAGTGGCAGCTGTTGCTGCCGGCTATTTTAACGAGAAAGGAAATCGAGGTTTCTCCTGATTTCCCTTTCTGTTTCTGTTTTTTTGTTTTATTTTTATTTTATTTTTGTTATATATTATATTTATAATTTACTTTATAAATATAATATTAATATTATATTATATAGTACATACTATATAATATTTTATAGATATATATTATATATTAATACATATATACATTTAATAGATATATATTTTATATATTAACACATATATACATTTAACTTAACTTAAATTACATTTATATATTTTGATATAATTGAAATAATACTATATATATTGTATTTACAATATATATATTTTCTTCCTTATTTTCTTACTTAATTTGAATTTCTAGTTATCCAAATTAAATTTCCTCCATATAATTTATCAATTCCTTAACTTCATTATTTACGAAATTTCCAACAATATTCCATCTTGTAAATAATTCCTTTATTTACTTTAATTTATCTTTCGCATTTAAAATTAAATTCTCAAATAAGTAATATAAAAATTCAGAAATTTGTGGTTATCACATTCTCCCCACCTTAAGAAATTCGGTCCTCCGAATTTAACTTAATTCATAAGGTGGTAGTGTTCTGTATACTCATCATTCTTGACCTTTTAATCATCTTCCATATTATACTGCCAGTATACCTTTAAGATTAAAATCACCTTTTACACCATTATATATCATTACTCATCATATATTTATACTCCCTTAAATTTCTTATCAATTGGGAGTTATCCATTTTCCACTCCTTTTCATATCACATATGATTCATATTGTTCCTCATTCATCTTTCGTATTTGGTGCCAAGTCGATATAGTTTGGTACTGTCATTTAAACAGGTTAATCAATTGTATGTAATTGTCTAGTAGCTTTCACATCTCATGCATCCGCTCTCTCAACATATCATCGAGCGTTCCATTCTACGCTCAGATATTTACATCATTTACGGAGCGGTGCTATCAATAGATTTGGAACCTCAGAGCCTTTTGCTATTTCCCATTAACATATAGCTACTTAGAGATTCCCATCACATATAGTGCTCACTGGAACTTCACATACATTCTCATCATTTTATAATCAAATCTCGAATATGGCATTATAGACTTCAAGAGCCTGAAAATGGATAATTGATTCCATTTAGAGTATTAGTCTATAATCACTTCCATATCATCATATCTCTTTTGGATCTCTCATTATCCAAATAAATCCATTACTTTCATCATTTCAAGTTGGTATATATATCCTTTTTGTTCCATTTACATAACTGGCAGTAAAATGTAAATTACTTCTTTACTCTTTTGAGTATAATTACTTTTCCTCTATCGAGTTTGGCTCGATTTTACATTTAAACATAATCATGTGATAACCACAAAAATCACTTTTAGTTTTAAATTCAGGAGCTACTTCATATTGGTGTTCCCTTTATATCATGTACCTTTCTCTTATGACATATTCATCTTTTCCTTCATCATCATTTCAATTACTTTTCTTTAGTGATAACATCTTCCACTATTACCTCTTTTAACATCTTGTATGCCATCTTTATATTTACTCATCCACTTTAACTTCTTTAATTAGCAGTCACATCTATAGAGCAGCTAACCCAGAACTCTTCTATAGACTGGCAATAATATTTAATTAGACTCATTACTTTCGTATCTCAATCATTATCTCTATATCATCGACAGGTTCACTGTCATTTGTCATTTCGAGATTATCTATCTCAGAAAGAGACACTGTCTAGCCACATATCTTAGTTGCCAATCTTAACTTATAAATTACAGTCTTTAAGAGTTTAAGGGTTATACCATAATGCTGCTCATTTTCCATTTGTACTTTAGACTCTATCAGTATTTCATCAATTTACTCATGTATGGATGCCTCATTCTTTAGGCTTATATACCTCACAAGGTAAATCAGTAACCTCGTAACCTCAATAGGAACTCGTAAAAATTATATCGAGGTTCTAATATTATCATCTTATGACAATCAATTTCCAACTTTTCATCTAACGATGCCTTATGCAGAGATTGATCTTATAGACTCCTTATACATCTCCGATTAAATCAAATAAGGCATCAATTCCATATAGATGATTATTTGTTATTAATAAGAACTTATAAATTAATAGGAATTTAATACACCATTTAATTCATCCTCAAATCACATCATCTGTATTTCTGTCATTATCCTTATATAAGTGAATTTCATTATTCACTAATTTTTTTCAGAATTATTTCTTAAGCTTTTCGGATTCTTTTACGTTCTCCGATATAAGCTTAGAAATAACTTTCATATTCACAATCGTATTCACAATCGAGTTAATATTAACCCGATCTTTCCCATCTATATTACTCTAAAAATTTATCGGGAATCTCATCCGATGCTTTCTTTAACCACACACCTCTTATCATTTTGGACATTCATCCTCATGTCCTATCATTTAGACTGTATATTCTCAAGGCAGAGACATTTACTATTTGATTCATTTCGACTCATACTCTACCTTGATTTCATTGTTTACTCATACGTTACAGCCTTACAAATCTCATTCCAGTAAGCTGTAGTAAGTACAACAGTTATCAACACATGTTACAGCTAACTAATTTATTACCACTGTAATTTACTTTGGAATCAAGTTCATTTAATAAATTCAGGTTTAACTCCCTCGAGCATATTATCTACGAGGTTTGAACCCTGGTACCCGTACGTACCTAGTTCCTTACACTCGTATTACCACTGAGCTAATTGCAAGAGTCTCGCCCGTTCGAATCGGCCGTCGGCGAGCATCCCCTAGGCGATCCTTTCACCCCAGGTTTACCCTTACAAGTGAGTCGGCGATAACATAGTTCACCTGCATCTCACACATATGATCCATTACGGGTCGCCCATCATTGGGTCGCCCATCTCATTTTGTCTCAAGGGTCCTGAAGAACTTAGGTTAGCTGTCATCTTCTTCTTTTTATCACTTTACTATTCTTATAAATATTCTCCAATTTACAATACTCCATACAGTACATCAATTTGCAATGCATGTCTCCAAATGCTTCGGTTCTATAAATAAATATTCATTTAATACCTCAAAAATAGTATAAGTGTATAGAACCTCGATCAATCGTACTGTTATGGATTTCATTTCCTGTACTATTCACTTTCTCAATCAGTTTCTATATTCATTTCACTTTCATAATATCCAACGATCCCTTAATAATATCCAATTCAGTACCTCATAATTCAGGCCCTTATCATCAATAACCGGGCCGATCATCTTATGACCTTCCACTATACACTCTTATTGGATCGCATCATATAAGGCCCCGGCCCGTCCGCCGTCCGCCTATACACATGTGTACTAACCTCTTTGAGAATGCCCAGCCCTTTCACTGGGTCACCCCTCGAGGTTTCGTCATGAGGCCTAGCCCGTTCACTAGGTCACTCGCAATTCGCATCCATAATCAAAGTGTAAGTGGAATCAGTAATAAGGATCGGTATATCCTTATGACATCCTCTATGCCATTAATAATTCCATTATCATCATGAAATTTGAAATCACTTAGTTTCATCACTATTCAGCACATCGCCCAATATAGGGGCGTTTTTGTCATTTCGACATTTATTTCTTTCTCCTCAGTACACCTTTAAACCAAAGGCCTTATCCTCCATATGCTAATAGTATCCTTTCCGATACTTATACCAAGAATTTAGGTCTTATTCGATTTCGACAAAGAAGTTCATTAAAATCCACAATTGGATTATTTTGCTTGTAATTCAGCTTTACATCATCAATTTCCTTGTCAGATCAATCAATTCCAACTTCTATTGGTCTATTTTAACTCCTGGTAAAATTTTGGAGGCAGGGGTATTTTGGTCATTTTTGGCTAAAAATTTTCTCTCTCTTCAAAATACCTTCAATCGGTGATCTTAAGGTCTATTTAATGATGATATTTCATTCCCCTCCTTTATATCATCACTTTTAGGTCTCAGTTCGATCCGGACAGAAAAGAACTGGTGGGGCCCTCACCGAATCCATTTTTGTTCCTTACCGAATCGACCTTCATTTAGATCATAAGATCACCATTTCAGGTAACATTCCTGAGCCATTTTCCCTTTTTAGCATTCTTTATTTCATAATTGCTCACTCCCTTCAAAACACTTAATTAAATTTGTAATCATTTATTTTCTCTATGTATTCAGACTACACAGTACTACAGGGGATGTTAATCTTTTTCGACACATTTCCTTTTCAAAGTATCGATAGACATCAGGCCAACCCTGCTCTGATGCCATTAAATCTGTCACAGCCCGTGACCCTATTTTTCATCTTATTCTATACATCTTATTTGGTTGGGCTATCTGCGATACTTTGCTTCTCTTTTACATATACACAATTTCATATTAAATTATAATATGAATTACAGCCCCTATCTTAATTCATAAGGAAGTAGTATTGTAGATAAGTCTAAATATAGAAAATAAATGATCATACCTTATTAAATAAATCAAGCTGTCGCATCGTCTCCAAATGCGCAACCGAAATCCCTTAGGTGTCAGACTCTTAGTCTTCAAAAACCTGAAATGTTAAAATTAAGGGGTGATCAAACCACGGCTCAGTAAGGGAATTATATGCATACTTGATATTCAGCTTCCTATATGCTGAAAAACTTTTTCATTTTTCCTATGGGGCTCTAGGCTCACATGTAGGAAGAATATTACAGTCGGCTAGGGATTCGGATGGAGTAAGGTAGGTATTTTGAAATGCCTATCTTGTCCCGGAACCTAGAAGCAACTGTAGAGAATAATAAATTTCTTTTCGTTTGAAATTTATATCCTTTTACCTTATCATTTCATAACATTTTCATATTCTCTTCAAAATAATGCTTTTATAAAATAAAGCATTTAAATAAAGTAACTAATAGTCATATATCATTTGAAAAGAATATTAGTTAAATTCTCATCATTCTCATTTAAAACTCATTTCATGTTTTACTGTACAACCATAATTAGTATAGTACTTTAAATAGCAAAATCCGCTATTAAATCCTTTTCGTATAACGTATATATCATTTAAATCTAATATTCAATTTAAAAGCTAAAATAAGAATATTAGATTTATTTTCCTCCTCTTTTCCTTTTTGGAAAACATATCACATATTCATGTCACATATAGTCTAATATTCAATTGAAAATCATAGTAAGAATATTAGACTTATAACCTCTTTTCCTTTTGAAAACATATTACATATTCGTATCACATATCATATGAAATCATCTTGTAGTACTAAATTCATTACTAAAATAAGCATTTTGTAAAATGTTGTAAATCTCTTTCATTTAACTTGTCACATATCATGTAAAACATTTACATTTCACATATCATGTAAAACATTTACATTTCACATATCACATATCATATAAAACATTTTCATATATGGAGACTGAGGCACGCCCAGCCCGTCCACTGGGTCGTTACTCGTATCATGCTATAGACCCCGAAGGGTATAAAATCATCATGCCAGATCTATGGCCATAGTCTATAATTGTCCTCGGTGGATCATTGATCAGGTGTCGGCCGGGACTACATATCACATATCACATATCACATATTACATGTCACATATCACATATCATCATGATAGGATGCCAACTAGTCTGAAAACCATATTTTTCATCATCAGAAAACCTTTATGGAATTTATAAAAATATATATTTTCATAATTTAAAACCATAAAGGTTATAAAACCATTTAGTGAATATTTAAGAATTATATAAAAATATTCACTTTATTTCCTTTCATTTTCCATCTAGTATTACGTGTAACTTACATATCAAGAGAATATTCGGTGATTTCATTATCACCATTCTCGAAGAGATTTTTTGGTGATTTCATTATCACCATTATCGAAAATATGAATATTTTAAAATCATTTTCATTTTATTCATGTTTTTTATGGAAAATACTCATTTTCTCGATTTTCGTGATTGAAAATCATTTCTTGTGAAATAAAATCATTTATTATGATTTTATAAAATTATCTAAAAATATTTGATAATTTTCGATAATTTTTCGGCAGTATAACGGCTGCTGGTTGGCTAGCCTCCTGCACGAAAAATACAGTTTATAATTTCAACCGGTACTTCACTACAATTTTCCAACCAATCATTCATCGCAATATTTTCATAAATATTTCATAATTAAAATATTTCATAATTAAAATATTCACCGCCTCTTTTCGTTTCTTTTCTTCTTTCCGTCGCCGGGCACCGTCGTTTGCTTCTCCTCTCGCCAGCGACGTCGCTCTTTCTCCCTTCTCTTCTTCTCTTGGCCGGCGGTGGCAGCTGTTGCTGCCGGCTATTTTAACTGGAAAGGAAATCGGGGTTTCTCCCGATTTCCCATTCTGTTTCTTTTTTTTTGTTTTATTTTATTTTTGTTATATATTATATTTATAATTTACTTTATAAATATAATATTAATATTATATTATATAGTACATACTATATAATATTTTATAGATATATATATATTATATATTAACACATATATACATTTAATATATATATCTACATACTTTTAACTTAAATTATATTTATATATTTTGATATAATTGAAATAATACTATATATATTATATTTACAATATATATATTTTCTTCCTTATTTTCATACTTAATTTGGATTTGCAGTTATCCAAATTAAATTTCCTCCATATAATTTATCAATTCCTTAACTTCATTATTTACGGAATTTCCAACAATATTCCATCTTGTAAATAATTCCTTTATTTACTTTAATTTATCTTTCGCATTTAAAATTAAATTCTCAAATAAGTAATATAAAAAGTCAGAAATTGGCAGTTATCACACCAACTGTAGAGCAACCATTTGTTCCTATGGGGCAACAAAGAGATCAAGCTCAAGTGGAATCAAACCTTGGAGGAGGCTTTGTGAACCCTTTATATGTTCCAAATCTAGACGATCCTTTGGAACAGGAAAAGCTGAGAAGAAAAACTTCTGAACTTGTAGAAGATAAAGAAATTCAGCTTAAATATGATTTGTTAGAAGAAAGGTAGAAGGCCATAGAAGGGAAAGATAATTTTGATTGCATTGATGCAAGTGAACTGAGTCTAGTTCCTGATTTGGTGATTCTGCCAAAATTTAAAGTTCCGGAATTTTCAAAATATGATGGAACGACATGCCTTGTGACTCACATCACAATGTTCTGTCGAAAAATGGCTGGGTATACGAACAATGAAAAGTTACTAATCCATTGCTTCCAAGATAGTTTGACAGGATCTATAGCTAGATGGTATGTTCAACTCGATAAAGAGCGAATTCGCTTTTGGAAAGATTTGGCTAGAGCTTTTAAAGCTCAGTATAAACATGTAGTGGATATGGCCCCAGATAGGTTATCTCTTCAGAATATGGAAAAGAAGTCGAGCGAAGGCTTTAAGGAATATGCACAGAGATGGAGAGACATGGCTACCCAAGTCTACCCACCTCTCACAGAAAAAGAGACGACCATATTGTTCATTAATTCGCTTCGAACACCCTACTATGAGAGGCTTGTTGGCAATGCAACAAAAGACTTTGCAGATTTAGTAGTAGCAGGAGAAATGATTGAAAATGCAATAAGAAATGGGAGGATTGAAGCAAGCGATGCTCCAAGTTTCAGGAAAGGGGCAAACTCCAAGAAGAAAGAAGGGGAGGCTAACAACATCAGCTTTGGAATTAGGCAACCAAGCAATATTCCTTACCATGCTCGATCCAACTACAATTCTTACCTTACCAGCAATAATGTATCACAAAACCCCTACTCTTACCAACTAATGTCCCAAAATCCTTACCCTTTCCAATCGATGTCCCAGCCTCCAACCTATCGTCCAATAACCCCTTCACTCCACAAACACAATACCAAGCCAACAATTCAAGCCATAACCAAGGAAGGTCTTGGAATAATCAAAACAAATACCAATTCGATCCCATCCCAATGAACTACAATGAATTGCTACCCCAACTCGTTGAAAAATGCCTAATAGCACCAGTCCACATTGAGCCATTTAAACCTCCTTTTCCTAAATGGTATGATCCTAATGCTCATTGTGATTATCATTATGGGATCGATGGTCATTCTACAGAAAATTGCACAAGGCTAAAGTTCAAAGTTCGTGATCTCATAAAAGCAGGAATTTTGAACTTCGATGTTAAAAAAGAACCAAGTGTAGCTGGGAATCCTTTACCGGATCATGGAGGAAGAGTCAATGCTATTATTGAAGGAAAAATGTGTTAGGTTAAAGGTAGCATCAATGAAATTAAGATGCCAATGGAAAGGGTATTGGATGCAATGACAAAAGCAAAGATGATTCAACCTACTAATATATGATTGGGAGTGGAAGGAGAGAAGGGTGAGGAAACCTTTTGCAAATATCATGGACAATCAGTTGGACATACCATTCAATTTTGTGAACAATTTCGAGAGAAAGTACAGATGATGATGAATGATGGTACAATAGAATTTTATGAGGAAATGGAGGAAGATGCAGTTGTTGCCATGGCAGAAGATTCAAAAAAAGATCACCCTTTTGAAGGAATAGAGCCAGTGACCATATTTTATAAGAAGAAGCCAGCACTTAATACTACTCCAATGTTTCCAAAGTCACCATCAAAGTTCCAAAACCATTCCCATATAAAGATAATAAAGCAATTCCATGGGACTATAATTGCAGTATTGTAACCCAAAATGCATCAGACGTTGATAGTGCTGCAATGTTTGGGAATCTAACAAGTGAAGGTGGGATGACCCGTAGTGGGCGTTGTTATACACCCCAAATGCTGATGTTACAGAAAGGGAAAGAGGTCGAAGAGGTTCCGTTGAAGGATGACAAAGGAAAGACAGTAATACCTGCAGAACTTAAGCAACCCGTGACAAAAAGGGAGGCTTGTGAATTCCTAAAATTCATCAAGCCTAGTGAGTATAGTGTTGTAGAGCAACTGAATAAGCTACCGGCTCGCATAACAATGCTCTCTTTGTTGCTAAATTCAGAGCCACATAGGAATGCCTTGCTAAAAGTACTCAATGAAGCACACATGGCACATAACATTTCGGTAGAACAGCTGATAATTTTATCTCATTTAGTGATGATGAGATTCCTCCAGATGGAAGACGTAGCACCAAGGCTTTGCATATAACTACCAAATGTAAAGATCATATCCTACCACGAGTCCTTATTGACAATGGCTCAGCTCTGAATGTAATGCCAATGGCTACTCTTTCTAAGTTACCAGTTGATAAGTCTCACATGAGAAGAAGCCACACGATAGTCAAAGCTTTTGATGGTACTCGTCGAGAGATAATAGGAGAGATTGAATTGCCTATCGAGATTGGGCCACATGTATTCAACATTGAGTTCATAGTGATGGATATCACTCCCTCGTATAATTGTCTTTTAGGAAGACCATGGATTCATCAAGCTGGTGCAGTCCCTTCAACTTTGCATCAAAAGATTAAATTCGTCATGGATGAACACTTAGTGACTGTGAATGCTGAAGAAGATATGATTGCCACAACCTTTTTGTCAACACCATATGTGGAAATCGCAGAAGATGCCGTTGAATGTTCTTTCAGGTCTTTGGAGTTAGTCAATGCAACTTTTGTAGGAGAAGGATCTACTGTGCCTGTGCCACAATTGTCTAAGGTTACTAAAGCAGGTGTTTGTCAAATGGTAGGAAAAGGATGCCGTGCTGGGTCAGGCTTGGCGAACAAGCTGCAAGGAATCAAGATGCCGGTGAAGGTCATCATGAAGAAAGGGGTCTGAGATGAAGAGGTTTGTCAAAGAAAAGAGGAAGAAAAGAATGTCTACTTTCAATGAGGAAGATCTGGAAACTGAACCGATGGTATTCCCTCCTTTGTATGATACCTTCCGTTCAGTAGGATATGTCTATCCTGGAGTGAATAATTCCACATTAGAAAAGGCTTTTGAAGAACTTTCTATCCAAATGGTACATAAAGAAGAAATTGGAGAGAGCACCAAGATGTTGGAAATACGCCCTTGCCCACCAGGTTTTGAGTTGAAGAATTGGAGTGTTATTGAGATCCCTACCATCTATAACTCTTCTTCAAAGTAATGCAATAAATCCTTTCTCAGTGCTTATGCCCAAAAGCATTAGAGATCTTATGTAGGGCGTTTATTCAATTTCAATAAAATAAAAGCATGATGCATTTGCTCATATCTCTTTCCATATATTTTTTTCTCCTTTTCTTTTGCATTTGTTTCTTTTTACCTATACACTTCTCTATGTTTTCCTATTTTTTGCCCAATGACAGGTGTACAAATGATGAATACACAGACAATTATAATGATGATCCAGGATTTGATTTTGAGAGGTCTAGTTGTGTGGGTGAACTTAATGAATATGAGAATTCTGATGATTATGCTTTGCCTCCCGATCTATTGAGATTAGTAGAGCAAGAAGAAAAACAAATCATGCCTCATAAGGAATCTACTGAGGTCATCAATTTAGGGGATGAAGAAGTCAAGAAAGAAGTCAAGATCGAAACTCCCATCTCATCTTTTACAAGAAAGAATCTGGTGAATTTGCTCCATGAGTTCTAGGATGTATTGGCATGGTCATATCAAGAGATGCCCAGTTTAGACACAGACATTGTGGTGCATAAATTACCCTTGAAACCAGAATGTAAACCAGTTCAACAAAAGTTAAGAAGAATGAAGCCAGACATGCTTTTAAAGATAAAAGAAGAAGTTAAAAAGCAATTTGATGCTGGTTTTCTAGAAGTGGCAAGATACTCCCAATGGGTAGCAAACATTGTCCTTGTTCTGAAAAAAGATGGGAAAGTACGAATGTGCGTTGATTATAGGGATTTGAATCGGGCTAGCCCAAAAGATAACTTTCCATTACCACATATCGATACTTTGGTTGATAATACTGCTAGGTACTCCTTATTCTCTTTTATGGATGGTTTTTCAGGTTACAACCAGATCAAGATGGATAAAGATGATATGGAGAAAACTACATTCATTACAATGTGGGGAACTTTCTGTTACAAAGTCATGCCATTTGGATTGAAGAATGCGGGGGCAACCTATCAAAGAGCTATGGTGACTTTATTCCACGATATGATGCACAAGGAGATAGAAGTATATGTGGATGATATGATTGCCAAATCCCATAAAGAAGAAGATCATGTGGTCAATCTCAAGAAGTTATTTGAAAGATTAAGAAAGTTTCAACTTAAGTTGAACCCCGCTAAGTGCACGTTTGGAGCAACTTCTGGAAAATTATTGGGATTTATTGTCAGTGAAAAAGGCATTGAGGTGGACCCAGACAAAATATGTGCTATTCAAAACTTGCCTCCACCGCGTACTCAAAAAGAAATAAGGGGTTTTCTTGGAAGATTGAATTACATTGCCCGTTTCATTTCTCAATTAACGGCTAAGTGTGATCCAATTTTCAAACTCCTACGAAAGAATGATAAGGGGGATTGGGATAAAGACTGTCAGGCAGCTTTTGATAAGATTAAGGAGTATCTCTCAAGTCCACCAGTATTGGTCCCACCTGTTCTAGGGAAGCCTCTTGTCCTTTACGTAACAGTGCATGAAAAATCAATGGGATGTGTACTGGCGCAACATCATGCTACAAGTAGAAAAGAAAGGGCTATTTATTACTTGAGCAAAAAGTTTACTGACTATGAATCCAAGTATTCATCCTTGGAAAAGATGTGCTATGCGTTGGCCTGGGCAGCTCATAGACTCAGACAGTACATGTTGTATCATACCACTTGGTTGATCGCAAAATTAGATCCTGTCAAGTACATATTCGAGAAGCCTTCTCTATCTGGAAGAATAGCAAGATGGAAAGTATTGCTTTCTGAATATGATATTGTGTACGTGTCACAGAAAGCCATCAAAGGGAGTGCCATTGCGGAATTCCTTGCGGAACGAGCTTTAGAAGATTATGAGCCTATAAAGTTTGACTTCCCAGATGAAGACTTAATGGCTATCATGCAAATTAATGAGGATCAGGTAGAAAAGGATACATGGAAGATGTACTTTGATGGTGCATCAAATGCCTTGGGGCATGGCATTGGAGTTGTCTTGATATCCCCAAAAGGAGATCAATGCCCATTCACTGCAAGATTGAATTTCAACTGCACCAATAACGTGGTAGAATACGAAGCTTGTGTCATGGGGCTTCAGGCTGCAATTGAAGAGAAAATAAAAAAGATAGAGGTCTATGGTGATTCAGCTTTAGTAATCTACCAATTGCGAAAAGAATAGGAAACAAGAGACTCGAAGTTACTTCTCTACCGTGACTTCATAGTTAAGTTGGTTAAACAGTTTGAGGAAATTCAATTTAATCATTTACCTCGAGAAGAGAACCAAATGGCCGATGCTTTAGCCACCATAGCTGCAATGTTCAAAGTAAACCCCAATGCCGAAATTTATCCCATTAAGCTAAGGATACAAGAGTCTCATGCACATTGTTGCAATGTTGAAGAGGAAGTTGACGGAAAACCATGGTATTATGATATTTTGAGATATTTGAAATATCAACAATACCCAAATTCGATCTCTGAAAATGATAAGAGAACATTGAGAAGACTGGCAATGAATTTCTTGTTAGATGGTAAAGTCTTGTACAAAAAAGGAAGATATCAAGTGCTTTTGAGGTGTGTAGATGCTGTTGAAACAAGAAGAATTCTTGAAGAAGTTCATGAAGGAGTTTGTGGGACCCATGCTAATGGTCAGAGAATGGCTAAACAAATTATGAGAGCAGGTTATTATTGGATGACTATGGAAGGTGATTGTATTAAGTATGCCAGAAGGTGCCATAAATGCCAAATATATGCAGAGAAGATGCATGCTCCTCCGTTGCCGTTGCATGTAATGGCAACTCCTTGGCCTTTCTTTATGTGGGGTATGGATGTCAGTGGCCCTATTACTCCAAAAGCTTCGAATGGACACCATTTCATCTTTGTGGTCATTGATTATTTCACAAAATGGGTAGAGGCAACTTCGTATGCTAATGTGACAAAAGCCGTTATGTAGGTTTATCAAGAAAGAGATAATATGTCGATATGGTCTTCCAGAAAGAATCATCTCAGACAATGCACTTAATCTGAATAACACAATGATGGAAGAAGTATGCAGTCAGTTCAAGATCAAACACCACAATTCAGCACCATATCGTCCGAAGATGAATGGAGCAGTAGAGGCAGCGAACAAGAATATAAAGAAGATCGTTAGCAGGATGACAGAAACATATAGGGATTGGCATGAGAAATTACCATTTGCCTTGCATGCTTATCGCACTTCAGTTCGTACATCTACTGGAGCCACTCCATTTTCATTGGTATATGGAATGGAAGCAGTATTACCTATCGAGGTAGAAATCTCATCATTACGAGTATTGATGAAAGTTGAATTAGAAGAAGCTGAATGGGTTCGTTGTCGTTATGAACAACTAAATTTGATCGAAGAAAAAAGGTTTAAGGCTCTTTGTCACGGGCAATTGTATCAAAAGAGGATGATGCGAGCTCATGATAAGAAAGTTCGTCCCAGACATTTTCAAGAACGAGAATTGGTATTAAAGAAAATTCTACCAAATCAGCTAGATCCTCGTGGAAAATGGGCGCCAAATTGGGAAGGCCCTTATGTGGTGAAGAAAGCTTTTTTAGGAGGGGCATTGTTACTTAATGAAATGGACGGAGATGATTTACCAAATCCAATAAATTCAGATGCAGTGAAGAAATACTATGCCTGAAGAGAAAAAAGAATTCAAGTTGAAAACCTGAAAAGGCAACTTGATTTCAAAAAAAAAAGGAAGACATAATCCAAGTTGAAAACCTGAAAAGGTGGCTTGAATTCAAAAAAAACAAAAAAAATAAACAAAAAAAGAAATTTCAAGTTGAAAACCTGAAAAGGCGGCTTGAATTCAAAAAAAAAAAGAAAAAGAAAAAAACAAAGAAGAAATTTCAAGTTGAAAACCTGAAAAGGCGGCTTGAACAAAAAAGAATAATTGGGCCAAAGATTGAAAGAGGAATGTCTCATAGTGAAGGGGGCAAAGTTCTAATCTAAAGGTTCTTGAAAGATTATGACATCTACTAACGAGGCTTCCAAAGCAAAATTCTGTGATGATGGGTTTGCAGTTGTCTGGATATTCATTATTTGTGACTCACTAGCCATTGCTTTTGTACTTATCCTTATCAATTCTTGAAAATGTTCACTTGTTATTCAAATAAATATACCTTGTTCAAATAAATATACCATCGTGTTCTTGTCTTATTCATCTTGCTTTTGTTCTAATTGGAATTGAATAACGTACTATAAGGTCTTCAAAAAAAAACAAAAGAGGGTGTTTGCATTACATTGAAGGAAATACAAAGGGATGATGATTGCCAACATTACTTGGGGCAAAAAAACGAAAGATAAAGATTGATTCAATAGAAGTATGACACTGATCTCGAGCAGAGCAAGAATAGTGGAAGAATGGAAATTGGAATGTGGGGGTTAATCTTGGAGGACATTAAAATGAAGATTCTAACTAAAAACTGATTTTTTACATTTTGCATCATACATTTAGGTTATAAGCATTCACTACATGATAGGAATGTTGTCAACTTCATTACTTTCACATTAACATTAAAAAAAAAAGAGTCAGTGTTGCATAGGCATTTGCATTATTTGACATACATTTACATTCACACTATTTAGGTGCATACATTAAAGGAAATAGATTAAAACTTGAGATGTCGAAATTCTTGGAAATGAAATTTTGAATCTTATGTCGTGTTATGATATTAAGACTATTGGAATTGGTATATTAGTGAGTGAAAAGAACAAGGTTATTTTTTCCAAAGTTTCAATGCCTCTGGTGAGAGGAGCACAAGGTTATGTTTCAAAGTCCCAATGCCTCTTGTGAGAGGAGCACAAGGTTATTTTTCAAAGTTTCAATGCCTCTGGTGAGAGGAGCACAAGGTTATTTTTCAAAGTATCAACGCCTCTGGTGAGAGGAGCACAAGGTTATTTTTCAAAGTATCAATGCCTCTGGTTAGAGGAGCACAAGGTTATTTTTTCAAAATATCAATGCCTCTGGTGAGAGGAGCACAAGGTTATTTTTCAAAGTATCAATGCCTCTGGTGAGAGGAGCACAAGGTTATTTTTTCGAAGTTACAATGCCTCTGGTGAGAAGAGCACAAGGTCATATTTCAAAGTCCCAATGCCTCTCAATGCCTCTGGTGAGAGGAGCACAAGGTTATTTTTCCAAAGTCCCAATGCCTCTGGTGAGAGGAGTACAAGGTTATTTTTCAAAGTTCCAATGCCTCTGGTGAGAGGAGCACAAGGTTATTTTTCAAAGTTTCAATGCCTCTGGGGAGAGGAGCACAATGTTATGTTTCAAAGTATCAATGCCTTGGTGAGAGGAGCACAAGGCCTCTGGTGAGAGGAGCACAAGGTTATGTTTCAAAGTTCCAATGCCTCTGGTGAGAGGAGCACAAGGTTATTTTTTCGAAGTTCCTATGCCTCTGGTGAGAGGAGCACAAGGTTATTTTTTGAAGTTGTACAGCCTCTGGTAAGAAGAAGTAAATATCTCTTGAAAATTGTAAATATTTTGCAAAAAAAATAAAAAAATAATAATAAAAAAATAAAAAAAATAAATCCGAACAAAATAGTTGTTTATATTTGTCTTTGCACAATTCCTGGTTTTAAGAAAATGTGCAAAGAGGGGTAGCTGTAGACACCTCATTTTGTCTGAGTTGTATTTTTGTAAAAAATAATAATTTGTAAATTTTGAACTGACATTTTGAATTAACATCTAAAATTAGGATTAACATTATTATGATTATTTAAATTAGAATTATTTAATAGATTAGGATAATTGTATAGGTTAGGATTTATTAGATAATTGTAAATTAAAATATTTTTAGGATAGGATAATTATATTTTTTTAGGATAATTATTTAAATTAATTTTGATAAAATTATATTAGGATTAACATAAGAATTAAATAGATAAAATATTAAAAATAAGAGATAATTAATAGAATAGATTGAGTTGTATTAGGACTCTAACAAGTTTATGACTATAAAAATGGGTTAAGCCCCATAAATTGAGGGAGGAGAACAGAGCCTTTCACTAAAGTATCTTCATCACCCATCCCTGCCTGATTATCGTCTTGCACTTAGTGACTTCATCAGCACTACTCATCATTTCTGACCAGCTTATCCCTCTCCATCTTCATTGCCTCCACTTTGCTGTGTCGCACCACAAGCCCATCAGCTGCTGCTTCTTTCCCGATTGCACAGTCACCATCGACTCATCATCACTTTGCAGCTCCTCACTAAACGTTGCCCCTGATCCATCGCTGTTGCACTGTCACCGTTCAAGGCTGCCTGTGGTAACACCTCCAAGCCGAGCTCACTGCCCTTGCTGGTTTCTTTGCTGCTGTCCGCCCTCCTGGGATCGACACTGCATCGTTGCTAGGTTCGATATTGTTGCTACCACTAGGAGTGCTGCAAGTTTCTACAAGAATTGCTAAAATAAACAGAGGGAAGGAAGACCCACGTGAAGCAAATTTTGAAGCTTAGAGGTTTTGTTTTATTGTTGGTGAAATTAGGATCACGTAGAGTATTTCTTGAAGTAAATAGGTATGTTCTCCTGTATTGTTTTACTTTTCTATGCTTCTTTTGCCAGACTTGTGCTTTAGTTTCTTAATGAATAATAAAAGCAGTATATAATAATAATAATAAAACATGATAATAAATAGCAATACAATATTTAAAGTAAAAAATAATAATAGTGTTAATTAGTGGATAAAAAATGAATATAAACTTTAAGTAAATAAATTTAAGAATTTACAATTATTATAGGTGTTAAGAATAAAATTAAAAAATTATTCCGATGATGGAATCCTCAAGGCGATTGCGAATGAGTAACACTTGAGGAGTTCCTAGGTGAGAGGATCCTTTTAAATTTATCCAGAATGATGGAAATTTAAATGGTATTTTCAAAATAAAAGTTGATACTTTGTTCTCTGAATAATAAAAATAGAATAAAAAATAAAATATAATAATAAAAAGCTATGCTCTAAGATGATGATAAAATAATAAAAATAAATTATTAATTAATTCCGATGATGGAATCTTCAAAGGAATTGCGAATGAGTAACACTTGAGGAATTCCTAGGTGAGAGGATTCTTCTAAGTTTATCCAGAATGATGAAAAATTTAATAGATATTCTCAATATTACATACCAACAATCCTAAAAATATTAATAAATAATATATAAAAATAATAATATTTTAAAATAAATAAATAAAATAATTAAATAAAAAATAAATTAACGAATGATAAAATTCTAAAATACTTCCGACGACGGAGCCTCATCAGGGGAGTCGAATTGTACCCCTTGAATACTCTTGAGGTGAGAAGATTTTTTAAGAGTTCATCTAGAATGATGGAGGATTCTTAAAAGAATTTTTAATATTTAAACAATAAAATATAAAGGCCACATAACTAAGACTAAGTTAAAATAATACAAGATTAAAATGGTACCAACTTTGGGCGTTGTAGGGGTGCTATAACCTTCCCTACACGTAAATGAACTCCCGAACCCAAAACTTAAAAATGAAGACCAGTCCTTAGAGTCATTTAGGTGGCCAATCACACCTAGGTTAAAAAATGATTGGTGGCGACTCCATTTGTTTAATGTTTAGCGTCCTAGTCTTAGGAAACGTTATGACAAGTGGTACTTATTTCTTTCAATAAACAGAAATAGAACTTTTCTAGTTCAAAAATCAGTAAACCACAGTACAGTACAGTAAACAGAAATCAATAATCTCTTTTCAATAAATAGTAACGATTCAGTAAAACGGTTAACAATAGTTATAAGTTCAGTAACTGTAAACCGTAATTCAATAAAATAGAACTTGTAGTTCTCAGTTCGATAAAGCAGTAAACAGTGAATCACAGTTCAGTAATAATAAACAGTAGTTCACAGTTTCAGTAAAACATAAATCAGTGATTCACAGTGCAGTTTCAGTACCGCTGATGACTTGGCGGATCTATCAACACATGTGAACAGTAACAGTATAATAGTGAGCATGAATCTCGGGGCCTAAAGTCTCAAGAATCAATTTATTTTCTCATAAAATACCTTCAAGGAATTTTATAATTCAAATCATTTATTTTCATGATTATTTCCAAAAAGGTATTTATTTCTATTTTCAAACACAGGAAACCAATTGGTAAATATCATGTATATAGTGAGAAAATAAATAAATATTCATTTTGAGTATTTAACATTTCATAAATCATAAATAATTTCTCACTAATTCAAAATATTAAAACATGAATATTTAAATTTAGTAATTTTCTCATAAATTCCATTTTTATGGGGAATTTGTGTAAATAGTCTCCAATTATGTCATTTGACCCAAATTAATCATCTAAAATGTTTATAATATTTTTGGTAAATTTTCGACAGCATAACGGCTGCGGATTCCTAACCTCTTGCACTGAAATTACAATATATCAACCAGCTTTTCAATCACAATTCATGCATGTTCCAAACCAAATCGTGTTCTCAATATTTCCATAAAATATATCTCAATAAAACATGCATTCATTATATCACTACAACTCACACACTTTTCCCTTACCTGTGTCGCAAAACCGAACTTTCCGTTTGCGCTTACCGTAATCCTTAATTCCTGGCTGCAAAATAATTTTATTAAAAATTATCAATATTTTTCCTCTTAATTTTAAGCTACTAACTTCCATAAAATGCAGCCATAAATGATACTGTACATGCACAACCAGTATTATTTAAACTAGTGCTAAAACTGAACTTTCCCGTTTTAGCTCCTTTTTCGGTTCTGATTTTACGAACCTTCCTCTTTTGATTTCTACATTAATTTTCTACCATTAAACCATAAAATTCAACATAATTTCATGCCCAATTAGCCATGGCCGAAATCCCCCTTTTGCCATATTTCATGATTTTTGCTTCATTTTCTCAAACTAATGTTTCTATGTTTCTTAATTCATTTCAAGCTTCCATTTCCTACCATTTTCATGCAAAAAAATGCATGGATTCATCATCTTCCATGGCTGACCGAAACCCATTTTTATGGAAAAATTTTATTGAGTTAAAATAAATCAAAACCAATGCCATATATGTAATCTACACCTTTAGTATACTAGAAATGTAACTTTGAAATGAATCAAAACTTCAAGATTTGCCATAAATATCACCTTGGCCGAAATCATCATGAGCTCCTATCTCCTTGTTTTCTTCCTCTTTTGATGAGATTTTGGTGTCTATGGAAAGAGGAAATGACAAGGAACAATTTTGCTAGAGATAGCTATAGCAAAATATTGATGTTTTCCTAGGATTTTTCTTGTTTTTCTTTTTCTTTTTCTTTTCTTTCTTCATTGTCAATGGTGTCTTGAATGGGCTGGTAGGGGTGAATGAATAGTGCATGAAACTTTAAAATTTCTACTGAAAATTGGTCTTCTTCCAGCCAATGAGAAGCTGCCACGCGTCAAGCTCATAAAATTCCATTTCCATTTTCACCATTTATTCCTTTATCACACTATTATTATTATAATTATTATTTTCCAGCCAATAAATTTTATTTAAATTAAATTTCATTTATTTAAGTCAATTTTTGGTCATTTTTACTAATTTGACCAATCCCCTTTCATGTTAAATGACCATTTTGTCCCTGGTTACTTAAATATTAACGATTTTGCCATTAAGCTTCCGATTTCGTAAAACCATGTAAACGAACTCCAAAAAATATAATTATAACTCCAATAAATCACATTTAATGTATTTTAATGAATGGAGGTGGTTTCGTAAATTACAGTTTTACCCCTTTTAACCGCCAGCAAAATTTTCCGATCAAACCAACTTTTTCATCAAATCTTTTGACACCATGATATTCCCCCTTTTATGTAGTTTATCATGATTTTTTTACTTTGTCCCAACTCATTTTATTATGAGCTAAATTTATGAAAATGCCCTTGGGACATAACTGTCATTTTCCAATTGGTTTTCCAAAATTCTTAAAATAATCTCAAATAATCCAAAAATTATTTTTATGCCTCCAAATATTTATTTAATATTTATTTCACCTTCTAAACACTGTATTTCATTTATATCCTCAATAAAACAATAAAATTCAAGGTGGGGCCCACATACCCAATTCACTTAATTTCACCAAATAAACTTTTTTTTAATAATCAACTAATTACTAATATCTTATACAATGTAGTAGAATTAGGTTTTACGAAGTACCATCCAAGGTTATGCATTGTAGGAAGATTAATCGTGGTACTCAGATCTGGGAGAACACCAGCTTCGTATGAGCAGTCAATAGCTTGGTTGAGTGGGTAGTAGGTGAGGGGTTGAGGAAATACAATCATCTTGGTTCCAACTTGGACAATTTTCACCCAGTCGTGAAATATGAAATGAAGGAGGTCGGGCCTAATGCCATTGGGTGGGTGGATGTGATGAAGCCAAAAGCGATCAAGCTTCCTAACTTGAGAGTATTTGGTTCCAAATGGGTGCAGATTCCAAGAGATTATGATGTGGAAGAGGATTACAAAGACAGGAAGATCACTGACACACTCATCCCTTACAACAAACTCCAATGGAACCTCTGCATCCTCATAGGTAAGTCCCCCTTCGGGAATGCAGAAGGCATAAGAGAGTGATTACTTCGAGACCTCAACATGCCTTCCCATGATAAACGATTTGATCCCCACTACCTTGCACTTGTCATTGGGACCTATGATGAGTTTGGCGTTGGAGAAGAATGCTCGAACGATGTTACATGGAACCAGAGTGTTGATTTTTAGAAAATGGGTCCAGTGGTAGGCTTCGAACTTGGCGAGATATGGGAATTCGATTTCCTCTAAGAATTTGAAGTTGAATGGTCGCCAATGCTTGATCAGTATATTGACGAATTTCTCATGAAATCTATTCTTCTCTTTCACATTTTGAAAACTCTAGTTAAAGGCAGTAGGTACAGAGGAAGTGGAAGAGGGGGAAGCTCTTCGCCTCTAAGTAGTGTGTTTGACACGAGGAGCCATTTTGAGTTAGACTTAATGGGAAAAGTGAAGAAAAAGTTTGTGAGGAATTTCATCGAACATGTGATGGGCACTACTTTGATGATGTATGGATGAGTTTATAGGAATATTTGAACCAAACCAACAGTACAATACAATAGATTAATACACAAACAACAAGTTTGATGAAGGGATGGTGATAAGATGTGGAAAGAAATAAGAGTTATGAGAGCAAGAAGTTGGACAAAAAAATGGGTTTTGAGTGAATTGGAAAGTGAGATGGAATGAGAGATTGTGCAAGAAATGGAAATAGGTTTGTAAAATATGATGAAATGAGTGAAAGATGCAAGATATATGATGAAAATTGATGAAGAAACAAGAAAATTTGATATGTTGGGTGTTAATGGTGTTGGACACAATGGGTTTGTGAAAAATGCAAGAAAGATGAAGTTTTGAAAGGGAATGATGATGGGAAGTGAAAGTGCTGAAGAAATGATGAAGAACGATGAAGAAATGGCAAGATTTAATGAAGAAATGAGGAAGAATGGGAGTTTGGGTGTGAAAAAAATGGTGGAAGAGGTGTCTACATGAAAGGGAATATGAATAGTGATGAGGGGAAGTGAACATCGATGTTTAAAGGGCCCAGAACACGTGTTCTAGCCCAAGGGGATTGATCCCCTCCTGGAAAGGATCGATCCCTTCCAGGCATAATGCAAGATTAGGCATTCTGGTGCCATGGGATCGATCCCATGATGAAGGGGATCGATCCCTCATAGCTAAAACCCAGTAATTTAGGCCTAAAAACCTAGGGAATCCATCCTATTTTTAAGGAATCGATCCCTCAGTCAATTCCATGAGTTTTTATGCAAAGAAAATGATTTGAAAATAAGTGAAATTGTGTTTTTTAGTATTTTAAAGTTAAAACAAAATTTGAGCAAATTAAAAACATGTTGTGTGACTTGTAAAAGACAAAAACATTTGGAAAAGTCATTGAATACCATTTTGTTGTGCTTTTGAGGAAGTTTTAAACATGAAAAATGATTTTTAGCCAGTGGCATGGTGATTTAGCCAAATCAACATTCTTTCTCAACAGAGCTAAATGGTAAGGAAACAACATGGAATTTACAACATGATCAAACACATATTTCCACAATTCATCCTAACAACTAAGAGGAATATGATAAGTTAAGTCTATGAATAGCAAGTGGTCAATATATTCTCTAAATTCCTGACTTGCATTCATCACAACCAACTTAGACCATTCATTCAAAATCACAAGGGAATTAATTTAGTTCAAGGAGCATTCATGAGACCTAGTTCACCTCTCAGTGTGCAAAATCACTCTTTCTCCAAGGGTTTTGTGAAGATATCAGCCAATTGGTGCAATGTATCTATGTACTCTAGAACAATATCACCTTTTTGCACATGATCTCTTATAAAATGCTGTCTTATTTCAATGTGCTTAGTTCTAGAGTGTTGTATGGGATTTTTGGTAAGATTGATAGCACTAGTATTATCACATTTGATAGAAATTTGATTCATCTCTAATCCATAGTCACTCATTTGTTGCTTAATCCACAATACTTGTGCACAACAACTTCCAGAAGCGATATATTCAGCTTCGATTGTGGATTGAGCTACACTATTTTATTTCTTGGAGAACCATGAAATGAGTCTATTTCCTAAGAATTGATAAGTCCCAGATGTACTTTTCCTATCAACTTTGCAACCACCAAAATCCGCATCAGAGCAAGCATGAATAGCAAAAATAGAGTATTTAGGATACCATAGTCCTAAGGAAGAAGTGTCTTTAAGGTATCTAAGGATTCTTTTTACAGCTTGTAAGTGTGATTCTCTAGGAGATGATTAAAACCTAGCTCACAAGCATACACTAAACATTATATTAGGTCTACTAGCAATGAGATATAACAATGAACCAATCATAGACCTATATAGTTTAGTGTCTACACTTTTTCCTCCTCCATCCTTATCAAGCTTGATATTTGTGCTCATTGGGGTGGATTGAGGTTTAGACTCATCCATTCCAAATCTTTTGAGCAAGTCTTTAGTGTACTTAGCTTCATTTATAAAAATTCCATCTTTACATTGTTTAACTTGAAGTCCTAGGAAGAAAGTTAGCTCTCCCATCATGCTTATTTCAAATTCACCTTGCATTAATTTGGAGAAATCTTTACATAATGACTCATTTATGGATCCAAAAATGATATCATCTACATAAATTTGAACCACTAATAAGTCACTACCCTTAGATTAAATAAACAAGGTTGTATCTACTTTGTCTCTTGTAAAACCTTTTTCAATCAAAAATTTTGAAAGTCTTTCATACCAAGCTCTAGGAGCTTGTTTCAACCCATACAAAGCTTTTGAGAGTTTGAAAACATGATTAGGAAACTTTGGATTTTCAAAACCGGGAGGTTGCTCAACATAAACCTCTTCATTTATGTAACCATTTAAGAAAGCACTTTTAACATCCATTTGATATAGTTTAAAATCTTTGCAACATGCAAAGTCAAGTAGCATCCTAATAGCTTCTAGTCTAGCTGCCAGAGCATAGGTTTCCTCATAGTCTATTCCTTTTTCTTGCCTATATCCTTGTGCTACTAATCTAGCTTTGTTTCTAACTATTATATTATTTTCATCCATTTTATTCTTGAATACCCATTTAGTTCCAATAATTGGATGATCCTTAGGTCTTTCCACTAGTGTCCATACTTTGCTTCTTTCAAATTGATTTAATTCTTCTTGCATAGCCATAATCCAATTTTCATCTTTTAAAGCCTCATGCACATTCTTTGGTTCAAATTGTGATTCAAAGGCTACATGTTGACATATATTTTTATATGTTGACCTAGTTTTAATACCAATATTTGGATCTTCAACAATGTCATTATTCTTCACATAACTAAGTTCTCTAGGATATCTTGATTCTTTCTTAATTATTTTTTGTTCCAAAGACTCCTCATTCTTATTTATATCAAGATCTTCTAATTGTTTCCTAACCTCTTTATCTTGAGATGGATCAATTATTGGTTCATAAAAAATTTCTACTTCATCATCAAGATCGGTTCTACTAGAGGAGCTTGACTCATCAAAAATCACATGAATTGATTCTTCTACAACAAGTGTTCTTTTGTTGAAAACTCTATATACCTTAGAATTTAAAGAATAACTAAGAAAAATACCTTCATCACTTTTTGCATCAAATTTTCCTAAATTGTCTTTTCCATTATTCAAAACAAAGCATTTGCAACCAAATGGATGAAAATAGCTTATGTTACGCCTTTTTCCTTTATAAAGCTCATAAGGGGTTTTCTTTAAAATAGGCCTAACCATGGTTCTAGCCATTTCTTCTAAGGTTCTATTCCTCCTTTCAACTACTCCATTTTGTTGAGGAGTTTTAAGAGCTGAAAAATTATGGCTAATTCCATTTTCATTACAATAAGTATCAAACCCAAGGTTTTCAAATTCTTTTCCATGATCACTCCTAATGCTGGTAATAGAAAAACCTTTTTTCATTTTGAACAAGTTTTGAAAAAAATGATGAATTTATCTAAGGCTTCATTTTTCACACCTAAAAATAACACCCAAGTGAACCTAGTGTAGTCATCAACTATGACAAAACCATAGTATTTTCCTCCTAAACTAGTGGTTCTTGTTGATCCAAAGAGATCTAAATGAAGGAGTTGGAGTGACCTAAAGGTTGTAACACACTTCTTAGATTTAAATGATACTCTTTTGCATTTTCCTCTTACACAAGCCTCACACACCTTATCATTTTCAAATTGAAGTTTAGGAAATCCTACGACCAAGTCTCTTTTAGCTAATTTAGAAAAAACATGCATGCTAACATGACTTAGTCTTCTATGCCATAACCAAGGTTCATCTTCTTTTGTGGCCATAAAGCCTATATTTTTGCTATTTAGCTCATCTAAGTGAACAGTGTAAATATTTACTTGTCAATGTCTTATGAAAAGGATTTGATTAGTTTCAGCATTAACAACATTACAACACAAAGCATCAAACACAACTTTAAAACCTTTATCACACAATTCACTAATACTAAGCAAGTTATGTTTTAAACCTCTAACATACAGGACATTTTCAATAGTTGAGGAGGAGTTACCAATGAAGCCAATTCCTTCAATTTGACCTTTTGAGTTGTCTCCAAATATGACTTCTCTACCACTTTTAGGCTTTAATATCTTGAAATGGCTCTTGTCACCGATCATGTGTCTTGAGCATCTACTATCAAGGTACCAATGCTCCTTAGACTTAGCCTTGTAGCAATGCTCTTCCTCTTGACTTAGCCTTGTAGCAATGTTCTTCCTCCTACACACAAATACATCAAACTTTTATCTTAGGTACCTAAATTTTCTTAGGTCCTTGAGAGTTAGTATTAATAATTTTTTATCCTTTAGGGATCCATTTCATTCTTAATGACTCATCATTTGAATTTAAGACATGCTTGGGCACCCAAATCTTCATAACTATTTTTCCTCTAATGATGGTCTTCCTAAATGTGCATGCTTGTGAGGAATGTCTTAGTTTATTACATAAAGTGCATAGCATAAATTTTTCATCTGTAGCAAGAAAAGTTTTGAAATGAGTTTCTTTATTTGATGGATTGTAACCTACTCCTTCTTTATCAAAGAATGCTCTTTGGGTTTCTATCATATGATCAAGTTTTTGTTAACCCAAATAAAATTTAGAAATTGAATTTTACAAATTAATGTTCTTTTTATTTAACTCTTCTATTTCTAGATTTGCATTTTCTAATTTCTTCTCACATTCTAACTTGACATTCATGAGCATCTCATTTTCCTTTTTCAATTTTGAAATCATTTTCTTATATTTTATATTCATGCATTCAAACTCATTTGCTAAATCGTCAAATGCATCTAGCAACTCATCAAATATAGTTTCATAAAGTATCAAATGAGTTGGATTTTACCTTCTCATCTTCAACGGCCATAAAACAAAGATTGGCTACTTCCTCTTCTACATTTTCTTCATCGGAGTAGTCACTATCACTCCATGTAGCCATCATTGCCTTCTTCTTTGGTTTTTCTCACTTTGTTTTCTATAAAAAGGACAATCAAATTTAATATGACCAGGTTTTTTACATTCATAGCAAATGATTGGATCCTTTTTTTTCCTAGTTGTTTCTCCTATGCTAGAGTTTCTCCTAAGGGGTTTCCTAGAGTTTCCACTAGCTCTCATCCTCATGAATTTGTTAAACCTTTTTGCAAACATAGTTTAGAAAATGAATTTTGCAAATTAATGTTCTTTTTATTTAACTCTTCTATTTCTAGATTTGCATTTTCTAATTTCTTCTCACATTCTAACTTGACATTCATGAGCATCTCATTTTCCTTTTTCAATTTTGAAATCATTTTCTTATATTTTATATTCATGCATTCAAACTCATTTGCTAAATCGTCAAATGCATCTAGCAACTCATCAAATGTAGTTTTATAAAGTATCAAATGAGTTGGATTTTACCTTCTCATCTTCAACGGCCATAAAACAAAGATTGGCTACTTCCTTTTCTACATTTTCTTCATTGGAGTAGTCACTATCACTCCATGTAGCCATCATTGCCTTCTTCTTTGGTTTCTTCTCACTTTGTTTTCTATAAAAAGGACAATCAAATTTAATATGACCAGGTTTTTTACATTCATAGCAAATGATTGGATCCTTTTCTTTCCTAGTTGTTTCTCCTATGCTAGCGTTTCTCCTAAAAGGTTTCCTAGAGTTTCCACTAGCTCTCATCCTCATGAATTTGTTAAACCTTTTTGCAAACATAGTCTAGAAAATGAATTTTGCAAATTAATGTTCTTTTTATTTAACTCTTCTATTTCTAGATTTGCATTTTCTAATTTCTTCTCACATTCTAACTTGACATTCATGAGCATCTCATTTTCCTTTTTCAATTTTGAAATCATTTTCTTATATTTTATATTCATGCATTCAAACTCATTTGCTAAATTGTCAAATGCATCTTGCAACTCATCAAATGTAGTTTCATTAAGTATCAAATGAGTTGTATTTTACCTTCTCATCTTTAATGGCCATAAAACAAAGATTGGCTACTTCCTCTTCTACATTTTCTTCATCGGAGTAGTCACTATCACTCCATGTAGCCATCATTGCCTTCTTTTTTAGTTTCCTCTCACTTTGTTTTCTATAAAAAGGACAATCAAATTTAATATGACAAGGTTTTTTACATTTATAGCAAATGATTGGATCCTTTTCTTTCCTACTTGTTTCTCCTTTGCTAGAGTTTCTCCTAGGGGGTTTCCTAGAGTTTCCACTAGCTCTCATCCTCATGAATTTGTTAAACCTTTTTGCAAACATAGCCATCTCAAAATCCTCATCACCACTTTCATCATGATCATCTTTGGATTCCTCATTTGTGGTGGATTTTAATACAACTCCAACTTTCTTAGGAGGTTCTTGATTTCTTTTGAGTTTCTTCTCATAGGTGAGTAGAGATCCCATGAGTTCATCTAAAGAAAGAGTATAGGGATCCTTAGATTCCTCAATAGCTGTAACTTTAGCTTCTCATGATTTAGGTAAGCTATTTAGAATCTTCTTTACTATTTCAACATTAGAGTATGTCTTTCCTAAAGACTTAAGACCATTTATGATATTAGTAAATCTAGTAAACATGTCACTAATGGTTTCATCACTCTTCATTTTGAATAGCTCATAATCTTGAGTGAGCATGCCTACTTGAATTTTTTTGACTTGTGTGGTTCCCTCATGAGTAATTGCCAGCTTATCCCAATTTTTTTTTCATTTTCATATTGTGAGACTCTATTATACTCATTAGGTCCTAGTGCACAAAAGAGTGTGTGCATTGCCTTAGCATTTAATTGTACCATTCTAAAATCATTTGTGTCTTATTCATCCTCTTTCTGTGGCACTTCCTCCCCATCAACTTTCTTAATAGGAACTAGGAGACCTTTAACAATAATTCTCCACACTTTATAGTCATTAGCTTGAATGAATAACATCATCCTAGTCTTCCAATATGCATAATGTTCACTATTGAAGAGTGGTGGCCTAACTGTAGAGTGTCTTTCTCCTTCTAAGGTTGTAGCTACACTATTTTGAGCCATCTAGATCGTTTATACTCGATGGAAATTACTCCAAATCAATTCTCAAGCCCAAGCTCTGATACGAATTGTTAGCTCTACCAAGAGGGGGTAAATCGGTTTTACTACTAATTTTGAGCTTTTAAGAGCTCAAGTAACAAATAAAACAAATTATGCAATAATGAAGCAAATGCAATAAACAAAGATAAGGGAAGAGAAGGAAACACAGAATTTATAGAGGTTCGGCCAATCTCTTGCCTACGTCCTCTCTCCTTGATACTCTTGTCAAAGGATTGATTCCACTCTTCTTTCTGAATGAATACAAACCACTTCAAGGTGTGCCAAGACCTCTTACACTTCCTTTTAAAGGCTTAGGAATAACCTTCTCAACCTATCCCCTTGCAAAGCTACCCTCACTCTTACAAGATAACCTTATAAGGCTAGCATACCACTTTGAATAGCAGAAATTAATGTGAGTGGGTGGTGTACAAGGTGGGATATCATAAATCAAATACAAAAGATGATTTTTTTTCAGCTTTGAATTCTTTCTTGAAGCTTAGAGAAGTTGTTAAGCGCTTGTTCTTGCTTTAATTTTCATAAATGTCTCTATTTATAGTCCACCAACTGCTTGGGAAGGTTGTTGAAGCATTTAATGCAATTCTTCCCGTTAAAACCCTCAAAAACTAGCCGTTGGGCACTGTTTTCGACCAACTGCTTGGGAAGGTTGTTGAAGCATTTAATGCAATTCTTCCCATTGAAACCCTCAAAAACTAGTCATTGGGCACTGTTTTCGTGATAGAGGATCGATCTTTAGCCATAGGGGATCGATCCTTAAGTTCCAGAAAGCCTTCCAGCCCATTCTACCAATTGGGGATCGATCCCTTGCCTGTTTTCTGGCCTTGGGACCCTCTCTGCCATCTGGGGATTGATCACTCAACATGGGGGATCAATCCTTCAAGCCTTCGTGCACATTTTTCTTGGTTGTTTTAGGATAAAATGATGTGCCTTTGTGATTTGACTTTAGTTCAAAATATTCTTTCAAATTTTTTGACTTTCTTAGTTGAAAATATTAGTCCAAAACTTTATCAAATGATTTTCTAACATTGTGTCCATTTTAAGCAAATTTACAATATAATGTGAGACATTTTCATCACTTAAGTTTTTGTCATTTCAAAATACTTGTCAATTTAAAGCTAACATAGTATGTCATCAACCAACATACTGTCATAACGTCTAGCTCCTAAGACCTAATCACTAGACACAAAATTTTGGAGTTACCACCAATCATTTAATCTAAGGTGTGATTGGTCACCTATTCAAAATAAGAATAAAGACTAGTTTGAATCTTAAATTTTGGGGTTTGGGAGTACGATTACGTGTGAGCAATGATTAGCATCATCAGAACGTCCAACCTAAAATGGTACCATCTTAATCATAAATTCTCCTAAGGTACCCTTAATTTAGATATTTTCTTATTCTTATTTTATTTTAAAAGTTGTTTAATTTTCTATTTAAATATTGAAAATTTATTTAAACTGGGGACAGATTGCGCAATGTCGATTGGAAAAATGCATAGAAAATAGCCCAGATCAAGTTTGATTGCAAACCTTACATTTCCAGAAAGGTAAATGAATCAAGATTAATATGGTTTTGAGTTTACATAAATTGGATACCCTCGTGCTGAGATATGAGATAGTTTGTGCACTAAGTTCAGATGACCATTCTGTTTGAATGTACCTGTACATAAGGTAAATTTATAAAATTACAAGAAATAACTCGAAAATGATAAAATTGTGAAATTTACCTTTCTGAATAGGGAATTGAATTAGCTTCCACATGGTCTTGGATTCATAATTTTTGGATACTCCTATAAATATTAATGTAAATTTTAGTGCACAAAGGTTAAGAAATCAATCTGCCTAACATGCTAGAAAAGGATAGAAATTTAGAAATTTACTGGGAACAATACTGATTGAATTAGAAAAAGAGCCTTACACTTACAAATAGGGATTTAAGCTAGGTCCCATACAAAATTTACGATTCGACAATCGGACTCTAAATTTTTTGAATAAGGCCAGAAAAATGCTTGTGATAACCGCAAATTTTTGAATTTTTATATTACTTATTCGGAAATTTAATTTTAAATGTGAAAGATAAATTAAAGTAAATAAAGGAATTATTTACAAAATGGAATACTGTTGGAAATTCCGTAAATAATGAAGTAAAGGAATTGATAAATTATATGGAGGAAATTAATTTGGATAAATTAGAATCCAAATTAAATAAGAAAAGGAAAATTATTTGGATACGAAGAAATCTAAATTAAAGGAATAAAAATGTTGGTATTTACATATTTATATATTTATATAATTAGATTATATAAATATATTTTTATATGTCTTTATATAATTACATATGTATATATATAAAATATGGTATATATTATAAAAGGATATATACTATTTTATATTAAATAAATACATATGTGGATTTTATACATTTATGTATATATACACATATATATATATGAAATATATATATATATGTAGTATTTAAATGAAGGTGATATATATCTATATATATTTAATGTGGTAAATATATAATTATATATATTATATTTATAAAAAAAAAGATAAGAAATAGAAACGGGATTGGGACCCCGTTTCTGTTCTCTGTTACGAAACAGAGAAGCCACCCGACCACCGTCGGCGGCGAGAGAGAAGACCAGAGAGAGAGGAAGACAGGAACGACGCCAGCAAGAAGAGAGAAGGAGGAAGCCGACGCGGCAAAGGGGAACGGAAAATAGAAACGAACGAAACAGAGAAGAAAAATCGGAGAAGAAAAGGAAAAATGGCAGACGGTGGTGCCGGCCGATCCAGGCACCGCCACTGCCACCGAAGCACCACCGAAGGGAGAGGAAGACGATGGAGGCCACCTGAGGCGCGGTGAACGGTGAAGGAAGGCCGACGAAGACGCAGAAGAAACCGAAGAAAATATACACTATCGGCCGCCCTGCCGTCGATCCAGGGCAAACGGAGGGCATCGGTAGCTTTGCCGTGCCGTCGGCCAGCTGAAGGACACCTGAACCGCCAGAGAACCGACCGCCGGCGAAGAATTGGCGAGGAAGGACACTGACCGGTCTGACCGGTCCGGTTGGAAGAAAAGAAAAGGAAAAAGAAAAGAAAAAAGAAAAAGAAAAAGAAAAGCAAAAGGAAAAAGAAAAAGAAAAGAAAGAGAAAAGAAGAAAAAAGAGGAAAAAGGGACAAGTTCGGGAAATCGGAAGATTCCCGGGAATTCGGCAACCCGAAAATTTATGGAAATTCGATAATAAATTTCTGGAAATTAATTTTTAGAAAAATTTAATAAATTATGGAAAAATTCTAAAATTTAGAATTTTAATTTCTAGAAAAATATCCTCGATGACAAGATGATGGAATCGGACGAGGTGAACACGGGCGTGACGAACGAGGCGGTCGCCGACCCGAAACAGGTAAGGGATGCATGTGCAGCACTGTAAGGATATTCAGTCTGCATGTTTTAATTTTAAAATATTTTATGGAAATAATTTATGAAAATTATTATGAAAATTGATTGGTTGGAAAATTGTGGTGAAGTGCCAGTTGAAATTATAAACTGTATTTTTCATGTAGAAGGCTAGCCAATCGACAGCCGTTATACTGCCGAAAAATTATCGAAAGTTATCGAAAATTTCTAGAAAATTTCTAGAAAATTTATAAAATCATAATAAATGATTTTATTTCACAAGAAACGATTTCCAACCACGAAAATAGAGAAAATGATTATTTTTCATAAAACATGAATATAACGAAATTCATTTTAAAATATTCATGTTTTCGAAATTGGTGATAATGAGATCACCGAAAATCCTCTCGATATATGAATTATATGTGATATGAAATGGAAAATGAAAAAGGGATAAAGAGAATATTTTATGAAAGTTTTCTAAATATTCTCTCGATATATGAATTATACGTAATACGAAATGAAAAATGAAAAAGGGATAAAGTGAATATTTTATAAATATTTTCTTAAATATTCACTTGATTTATTATATAACCTTTATGGTTTTTATTATGAAATTATTATTTTTATAAATTCCATAAAGGTTTTCAGATGATGAAAAATACGGTTTTGAGACTAGTTGGCATCCTATCATGCTGATATGTGATATGTGATATGTGACATGTAATATGTGATATGTGAAATGTAGTCCCGGCCGACACCTGATCAGTGATCCGCCGAGGACAATTATAGACTATGGCCATAGATCTGACATGATTATTTATACCCTGCGGGGTCTCTAGCATGATCTGAGTAACGACTCAGTGGACGGGCTGGGCGTGTGTGCCTAAGTCTCCATATGTAAAAATGTTTTATATGATATGTGATATGTGAAATGTAAATATTTTACATGATATGTGACAAGTTAAATGAAAGAGATTTACAGCATTTTACAAAATACTTATTTCAGTACTGAATTTAGAACTACGAGATGATTTCATATGATATGTGATGCGAATATGTAATATGTTTTCAAAAGGAAAAAGAGGTTATAAGTCTAATATTCTTACTATGATTTTCAATTGAATATTAGACTATATGTGACATTAATATGTGATATGTTTTCAAAAAAGGAAAGAGGAGGAAAATAAATCTAATATTCTTATTTTAGCTTTTAAATTGAATATTAGATTTAAATGATATATATGTTATACGAAAAGGATTTAATAGCGGATTTTGCTATTTAAAGTACTGTACTAATTATGGTTGTACAGTAAAACATGAAATGAGTTTTAAATGAGAATGATGAGAATTTAACTAATATTCTTTTCAAAGGATATATGAATATTAGTTACTTTATTTAAATGCTTTATTTTATAAAAGCATTATTTTGAAGAGAATATGAAAATGATATGAAATGAAAAGGTAAAAGGATATAAATTTCAAACGAAAAGAAATTTATTACTCTCTACAGTTGCTTCTAGGCTCCGGGACAAGGTAGGTATTTCAAAATCCTACCTTACTCCATCCGGATCTTCAGCCGACTGTAGCATCTTTCCTACATGCGAGCCTAGAGCTTATAGGAAAAATGAAAAATATTTTCAGCATATAGATAGCTGAATATCAAGTATGCATATAATTCCCTTACTGAGCCATGGTTTGCTCACCCCTTAATTTTAACATTTCAGGTTTTTGAAGACTGAGAGTCTGACACTTAAAGGATTTCGACTGCGCATTTGGGGACGATGCAACAGCTAGATTTATTTAATAAGGTATGATCATTTATTTTCTGTATTTAGACTTACCTACAGTACCACTTCCTTATGAATTAAGATAGGGGATGTAATTCATATTAGAATTTTATATGGAATTATTTATATGTAAAAGAAAAGTAAAGTATCGCAGACAGCCTAACCAAATAAGATGTATAGAATGAGATGAAAAATAGGGTCATGGGCTGTGACAGATTTAATGATATCAGAGCAGGGTTGGCCTGATGTTTGTCGATACTTTGGAAAGGAAACATGTTGAAAATGTTAACATCTCATGTAGTACTGTGAATCTAAATACGTAGAAAAAATAAATGATTGTAAATTGAGTTAAGTGTTTAGAAGGGGGTGAGAATTATGAACTAAAGATGTCAAAAAAGGAAAATGGCTCAAGAATGATACCTGAAATGGTGATCTTATAATCTAAATGAAGGTTGGTTCGATAAGGAACAAAAATGGACTCGGTGAGGGCCCCACCAGTACTTTTTGTTTGGATTGAACTGAGACCTAAAAGTGATGATATAAAGGAGGGAAAAGAAATATCATCATTAAATAGACTTTAAGATCATCGATTGAAGGTATTTTGAGGAGAGAATATTTTTGACAAAAAATGACCAAAATACCCCTGTCTTCGAAATTTTACCGGGAGTCAAAATAAACCAATAGAGGTTGAAATTGATTGATTTGACAGAGAAATTGATGATGTAAAGCTACATTTTATGCAAAATAATTCAATTATAAATCCTAGTGGATTTCTCTGTCGAAATCAAAAAAGATTTTAAAATACTGATAGTGGTATGAGAAAGGGGTACTATCAGTACATAGATAATAAGATCATTTATTTAAATGTATAATGAGGAGAAAGAAATATATGTCGAAATGACAAAAATACCCCTATGTTGGGTGATGTTCGGAACAGTGATGAAAGATTGAGCTGAATTGGAATCCATTGGTAGTAATGGAATTATTAATGGCTTAAAGGATGTCATATGGATATATCGATCCCTATTACTGATTCCACTTACACTTCGATTATGAACGCGAATTGCGAGTGACCTAGTGAAAGGGCTAGGCCTCATGACGAAACCTCGAGGGGTGACCCAATGAAAGGGCTGGGCATTCTCAAAGAGGTTAGTACACATGTATATAGGCGGACGGCAAACGGGTCGGGGCCTTATATGATGCGATCCAATAAGAGTGTATAGTGGAAGGTTATAAGATGATTGGCCCGATTATTGACGGTAAGGGCCTAAATTATGAAGTACTGAATTGGATATTATTACAGGATCATTGGATATAATGAAAAGCGAAATGATTATTGAAGATGAATGAGAAAGTGATCAGAAAACAAAATTGATGAAATCCATAGCAGTACGGTTGATTGAGGTTCTATACATTAATACTAATTTTGAGGTATTAAATGAATATTTATTTATAGAACCGGAGCATTTGGAGACATACATTACAAATTGATGTACTGTATGGAGTGTTGTAAATTGGAGAATATTTGTAAGAACAGTAAAGTGATAAAAAGAAGAAGATGACAGCTAACTTAAGTTCTTCAGGACCCTTGAGACAAAATGAGACGGGCGACCCAATGATGGGCGACCCGCAGTGGATCATATGTGTGAGATGCAGGCAAACTATGTTATCGCGGACTCACTTGTAAGGGTAAACCTGGGGTTAAAGGATCGCCTAGGGGATGCTCGCCGACGGCCGATTCGAACGTGCGGGACTCTTACAAGGAGTTTAATGATAACACGAGGGTAAGGAACTAGGTATGTAAGGGTGCCAGGGTTCGTACCTCGTGGATAATATGCTCAGGGGAGTTAAACCTGAATTTATTAAATGAACTTGATTCCAAAGAAAAATACAGTGGTAGTAAATTGGTTAGCTTTAACATGTGTTGATAACTGTTGTACTTACTACAACTTACTGGAATGAGATTAGTAAGGCTGTAAAGTATGAGTAAACAATGAAATCAAGGTAGAGTATGAGTTGAAATGAATCGAATAGTAAATGTCTCTGCCTTGAGAATATACAGTCTAAATGATAGGACATAAGGATGAATGTCCAAAATGATAAGAAATGTGTGGTTAAAGAAAGCATCGGATGAGATTCCCGATAAATTTTCAAAGTAATATAGATGGGAAAGATCGGGTTTACATTGACTCGATTTTGAATATGAAATCTGATTCTAAGCTTATATCGGAGAACTTAAGAAAATCCGAAAGCTTAAGAAATCCACTCTGGAAAATGTGAGAATAATGAATTACACGTGTATAAGGTGTGATTGAAGGAAATACATATAACGTAAATTAAGGATAAGAAAGTTATCTGTATAAGTGTAAGTGAGAGAAGCACTGATGATATTGAGATGTAGATGAAATAAAGTGATATAGTAAATGTTTACCATCTAATAAAATTCTCATGAAGAACAAGTATTCATCTACATGAAAACAGACGCTTTATTGATCTGATCACAGATATATGAGGAGTTTATAAGACTAGCCTCAGTATAAAGCGTCCTTAGATAAAAGATTGGAGACTAATGTCCGTAAGATGATGATTAGAACTCGGAGTGAATTTTACGAGTTCCTATTGAGGTTACGAGGTTAATGATTCACCTTGTGAGGTATATAAGCCTAAAGAATGAGGCATCCATACATGAGTAAATTGATGAAATACTGATAAAGTCTAAAGTACAAATGGAAAATGAGCATCATTGTGGTATAACCCTTAAACTCTTAAAGACTATAATTTATAAGTTAAGTATGGCAAATAGAAGATTTAGCTAGACAGTATCTCTTTCTAAGATATATGATCTCGAAAGACAGAGCGACGTGGATCTGTCTATGATGACGAGATAATGATCGAGATACAAAATGAACTGAGTCTAGCTAAATACTATTGCCAGTCTATGGAAGAGTTATTGGATTAGCTGTTCTACTTATGTGACTGATAAGTAAGGAAATTAAAGTCGGTAAATGGATAAGTGGGAAGAAAAGATGGTATGCAAGATGTTAAAAGATCTTAGCAGTATAGTACCATACCAATTGAGAAAACCGACTAAAATGATGAGAGTAAAAATATGAAAAGATGAAAGTGGAAATATGAAAATGAAAATGAAAGTGGAATAAGGAAATAAGTTGCATGATGAGTAGGGAACATGAAATAGTTCCCAAAATTGCGACTGAAAGTGAATTCAGGTTGGTTATCACATGATTGTTGCAAGATGTAAAAATCAAGCCAGATTTTGATAAGTGGAAGTAATGGTACTCAAAGGAGTAAAATGAATGATATGTTTACTGCCAGTATCTAAATAGAAAAGTGTTATACATACACATAACCACCTTGAAATGATAAATGGTGAAGTGTATAGATAATGTGGTGATTAAATGGATAAACTGAGGATCCAATCATCAAAAGACCATATTACATGAAGAAAACATGATTGTCTTATGATTTATGATTGTAACAGATGATCCATAGTAAAGTCTGCAATGAGATGCAGCCTTGGTAGAATAAATGTGTGAATATGAATACTGTGAATAATAAAGAGTCCAAAAGAGATATAATGATATGGAACTGATTAAAGATTGATGATTTAAATAGAATCACTCCTCCATTATCAAACTCTTAGATTCTTTAGTGCTATAGTCGAGATTTGATTATAAAATGACGAGAATGTATGTGAAGTTCCAGTGAGCTCTATATGTGATGAGAATCTCTGAGTAGCTATATGTTATGGGAAATAGCAAAAGGCTCTGAAATTCCAAATTTATAGACAGCACCGCTCCGTACAAGATGTAAAAATGTTTGAGCGTAATATGAAAACGCTCAAAGATATGTTGAGAGAGCGGATGCACGAGGTGTGAAATCTACTGGGACAATTACATACTATTGATTTAAAACGAGTAATTGATAGTTATCAAACTATATCGACTTGGCACTAATTAAGAAAACAGATGATGAATCATATGAGATATGAAAAGGAGTGGAAATGGATAACTCCCAATTGATAAGCATTTCACAGGGAGTATAAAATATGATGAGAAATGATATATAGTGAAAATGATTCCGAGGCTAATGGCATATTGGCAGTATTAATTAAAAGATGATTAAGAGGACAAGAATGATGAGTATACGAAACAGTGCCACCTTTAACCTAAGTTAAATTCGGAGGACCGAATTTCTTAAGGTGGGGAGAATGTGATAACCGCAAATTTTTGAATTTTTATATTACTTATTCGGAAATTTAATTTTAAATGCGAAAGATAAATTAAAGTAAATAAAGGAATTATTTACAAGATGGAATACTGTTGGAAAATCGGTAAATAATGAAGTAAAGGAATTGATAAATTATATGGAGGAAATTAATTTGGATAAATTAGAATCCAAATTAAATAAGAAAAGGAAAATTATTTGGATATGAAGAAATCTAAATTAAAGAATAAAAATGTTGGTATTTACATATTTATATATTTATATTATTAGATTATATAAATATATTTTTATATGTCTTTATATAATTACATATGTATATATATAAAATATGGTATATATTATAAAAGGATATATACTATTTTATATTAAATAAATACATATGTGGATTTTATACATTTATGTATATATATACATATATATATGAAATATATATATATGTAGTATTTAAATTAAGGTGATATATATATTTAATGTGGTAAATATATAATTATATATATTATATTTATAAAAAAAAGATAAGAAACAGAAACAGAAACGGGATTGGGACCCCGTTTCTATTCTCTGTTACGAAACAGAAAAGCCACCCGACCACCGTCGGCGGCGAGAGAGAAGACCAGAGAGAGAGGAAGACGGGAACGACACCGGCAAGAAGAGAGAAGGAGGAAGCAGACGCCAGCGAAGGGGAACGGAAAACAGAAACGAACGAAACAGAGAAGAAAAATCGAAGGAGAAAAGGAAAAATGGCAGACGACTGTGCCGGCCGATCCAGGCACCGCCACTGCCACCGAAGCACCGCCGGAGGGAGAGGAAGACGATGGAGGCCACCCGAGGCGCGGTGAATGGTGGAGGAAGTCCGGTGAAGAGGCGGAAGAAACCGAAGGAAAATAGACTCGATCTGCCGCCATGCCGTCGATCCAGGGCAAACGGAGGGCACCGGTAGCTTCGCCATGCCGTCGGCCAGCTGAAGGACACTTGAACCGCCGGAGAACCTGCTGCTGGTGAAGAACTGGCGAGGAAGGACACTGACCGGTCCGGCTGGAAGAAATGAAAAGGAAAAAGAAAAAGGAAAAAGAAAAAGAAAAGAAAAAGGAAAAAGAAAAAGAAAAGAAAGAGAAAAGAAGAAAAAAGAGGAAAAAGGAAAAAAAGAGGAAAAAGGGAGAAGTTCGGGAAATCGGAAGAATCCAGGCAATTCGGCAACCCGAAAATTTACGGAAATTCGATAAGAAATTTCTGGAAATTAATTTTTAGAAAAATTTAATAAATTATGAAAAAATTTTAAAATTTAGAATTTTAATTTCTAGAAAAATATCCTCGATGACAAGATGATGGAATCGGACGAGGTGAACACGGGTGCGACGAACGAGACGATCGCCGACCCGAAACAGGTAAGGGATGCATGTGCAGTACTATAAGGATATTCAATCTGCATGTTTTAATTTTGAAATATTTTATGGAAATAATTTATGAAAATTATTATGAAAATTGATTGGTTGGAAAATTGTCGTGAAGTGCCGGTTGAAATTATAAACTGTATTTTCCGTGCAGGAGGCTAGCCAATCGGCAGCCGTTATACTGCCGAAAAATTATCGAAAGTTATAGAAAATTTCTAGAAAATTTATAAAATCATAATAAATGATTTTATTTCACAAGAAACGATTTCCAACCACGAAAATAGAGAAAATGATTATTTTTCATAAAACATGAATATAACGAAATTCATTTTAAAATATTCATGTTTTCGAAATTGATGATAATGAGATCACCGAAAATCCTCTCGATATATGAATTATATGTGATATGAAATGGAAAATGAAAAAGGGATAAATAGAATATTTTATGAACGTTTTCTAAATATTCTCTCGATATATGAATTATACGTAATATGAAATAAAAAATGAAAAAGGGACAAAGTGAATATTTTATAAATATTTTCTTAAATATTCACTTGATTTATTATATAACCTTTATGGTTTTAATTATGAAATTATTATTTTTATAAATTCCATAAAGGTTTTCAGATGATGAAAAATACGGTTTTGAGACTTGTTGGCATCCTATCATGCTGATATGTGATATGTGACATGTAATATGTGATATGTCATATGTCATATGTCATATGTAGTCCCGGCCGACACCTGATCAGTGATCCGCCGAGGACAATTATAGACTATGGCCATAGATCTGACATGATTATTTATACCCTGTGGGGTCTATAGCATGATCTGAGTAACGACCCAGTGGACGGGCTGGGCGTGTGTGCCTAAGTCTCCATATGTAAAAATGTTTTACATGATATGTGATATGTGAAATGTAAATGTTTTACATGATATGTGACAAGTTAAATGAAAGAGATTTACGGCATTTTACAAAATGCTTATTTCAGTACTGAAATTTAGTACTACGAGATGATTTCATATGATATGTGATACGAATATGTTATATGTTTTCAAAAGGAAAAAGAGGTTATAAGTCTAATATTCTTACTATGATTTTCAATTGAATATTAGACTATATGTGACATGAATATGTGATATGTTTTCCGAAAAGGAAAGAGGAGGAAAATAAATCTAATATTTTTATTTTAGCTTTTAAATTGAATATTAGATTTAAATGATATATATGTTATACGAAAAGGATTTAATAGCATATTTTGTTATTTAAAGTACTGTACTAATTATGGTTATACAGTAAAATATGAAATGAGATTTAAATGAGAATGATGAGAATTTAACTAATATTCTTTTCAAAGGATATATGAATATTAGTTACTTTATTTAAAAGCTTTATTTTATAAAAGCATTATTTTGAAGAGAATATGAAAATGATATGAAATGAAAAGGTAAAAGGATATAAATTTCAAACGAAAAGAAATTTATTACTCTCTACAGTTACTTCTAGGCTCCGGGACAAGATAGGTATTTCAAAATACCTACCTTACTCCATCCGGATCCCTAGCCGACTGTAGTATCTTTTCTACGTGCGAGCCTAGAGCCCATAGGAAAAATGAAAAATATTTTCAGCATATAGATAGCTGAGTATCAAGTATGCATATAATTCCCTTACTGAGCCGTGGTTTGCTCACCCCTTAATTTTAACATTTCAGGTTTTTGAAGACTGAAAGTCTGACACTTAAAGGATTTCGGCTGCGCATTTGGAGACGATGCGACAGCTAGATTTATTTAATAAGGTATGATCATTTATTTTCTGTATTTAGACTTACCTGCAGTACTACTTCCTTATGAATTAAGATAGGGGATGTAATTCATATTAGAATTTTATATGGAATTATTTATATGTAAAAGAAAAGTAAAGTATCGCAAACAGCCCAACCAAATAAGATGTATAAAATAAGATGAAAAATAGGGTCACGGGATGTGACAATGCTAAAAGGACAAATTTACATGTAAACAATGGGGTCCAGTAGTAACTTCTATTGCTCGATAAAAATGAGCTAGAATGATTACTACAAATTCAAGGAACTAATATGTCGTATAATTCTTACTTGTGGCTAATCATCGAGCTATGTAGCAATTCAAGTGGAATTTGAAAATGTAAGCCCAGTAGTGCAGTTGACGTGTATAAGTGTAAGTGGAAATATAAGTAAAAATTGGATGATTTAGACTATTTTATAAGTTCATGTTTTGATCATGCTTTGATGCCTTGATTTCATGCAAAGTATGCTTGATTGATTTATGTCATAATTTATTTAAAAGGATATGATGAATTGTAAAACCGTTACCCTAGTGTTGATTTGAAAAGCTCGTATGCCTATAGAGTTTCGATTTAGAAACTAACGGTGCATTTTGCTTTAAAAGAAATAAATTTGATTTTAGCATGTTTTTTCTATACTTAATTGCTTGTGATGTTTTCATATGAAATTTCATAGTATGTAATGATATATTTCAGCACATTTAGATTTTTTAAAATCATGGTTTGAGTAGTGTTGGGATTGGATCCATTCGTAGTGTTTTTGTGAGAATTGCACCTTTAAATTACTAGAGCAAGTATTAGGTTTGATCCTACCGTAAAAGGATTCATATTTGGTTTGGTCTTGTTGCAAGAGGATCGATATATATTGCTAGGTACCGTCTGATCAACAGCATGGAAAACTTGTGTGCACATAAGTATGTTCCTAGAGAGGAACAGTTCCTAGAAAGGAACGAGTAGGTTCACTGATAGTGCTGTAGTTATCCAGTGTTTATGATATGAGCTCTAGACATGATACTTGCTGGTGCAACCTCACACTTTTACGTATATGCCTGACATGTTTACTAAGACAATGCTTTATTATGCTTTTACAGGCTATGATTTATATGGTTTATAAGTGCATATACGGCTATGTTATTTCTGATGATTGCATAGCAGATTTTAAATGTTATGATTGTGGACCATGATTCATTGATTGCATGCTTAATGATTTTCAGTATTGTTTATGACATATGATTTCTAAAGAGCTTGCATAGTTTCTCTGTGGTGTTTTATGGGATGCAGAGTTTTATAAAGATATCATAAACTCTGTTTTGATTTTAACTGCTTATATTTTCCCTTACTAAGCCTCCCAAGCTCACCTATTCCGTTCCTCGAAGATTTGCTCGGATAGTCCCAAGTGGACTATAGTTGGGTCAATACTCTAAGTTGCTTGGTAGTCAGTGTGAGGTATCGATAGCGACATTATATTTTGTTTGTAGATATAGGTATATATACACATATTATACAATTTTGCACAGTGTAGTAGTTGTATATACGTCGAGCATGTGGGATGTATGATGATTGTTAGCTTTAAATTGACAAGTATTTTGAAAATGACAAAACTCAAGCGAGATTATAAATGATTTTTATACAAGTAAATTTGCTTTGAATGAACTCAATGATTGAAACTATTGTAACAAAGTCTTGGATTGAGATTCCAATTCAAAAAGTCAGTAAATACTCTTAGAAAAGTGTTAGAAGATTTTGAACTGACTTAAAATCACAAAAGCTATAAACCTTGCAGCAAGTTAAGTGCAGGAGGGCCTACTGGATAAAAAGGATTGATCCCTACTGTAGCAGGATCGATCCCAAATTGGCAGAATGCCATTGAACCATCCAGGAGAAAGTTGAATAGCATTCTGGAGAAAAGGGATCGATCCTTACTGTAGCAGGATCGATCCCTTTGCAAGAGACCTGACAGTAACGGCTAGTTTTTGAGGGTTTCAATGGGAAGATTTGCATTAAATGCTTCACCAACTGTTCTATCCGTTTGGTGGGTTATAAATAGAGGCATTTATGAAGTTTGAAGGTAGAACAAGCATTCCAAAGTATTCAAGCTTCAAAAGAGAAACTGAAATCTGAAAATCTTATTGTAACTCCATTTTGTGAGATTGTTTTTTTTTGTATTCTTCACCCATTCACTGAAAAATCATATATTCAAAGGGGTGAGCTATCCTTGTAAGGTCTGATATTGTAGAGTGTGGGAATACTACAAGGGTAAAGGATTAGAAGGAGATTTCTAAAGTCTCAAGAGAAATTGTAAGAGGTCTTGCCACACATTCAAGTGGTTTGTAAGCATTCTCAAGGAAAAGGTGAATCAAAACCTTGACAAGGAGTTCAAGGAGAGAGGACGTAGGCAAGAGATTGGCCGAACCTCTATAAAACTTGTGTTTGCTTCTCTTTCCCTTACTCTTATTTACTGCATTTATTTCATTATTGTTTATTTGACTTTGATTGTGCATTAAGAGTTAGGAAAATTAGAAATAACTAGAAAAATCGATTCACCCTCCATCGGTAGAGCCAACAATTGGTATCAGAGCTTGGGCTCGAGAGTGACTTAGATTAACATCTATCGAGTATAAACGATCACTAATGGCTCAAACTAGTTTGTCTACACCCTTGGTAGGAGAGGGACACTCTACGGTTAGACCTCTACTCTTTAATGGTGAAAACTATGCTTATTGGAAGACTAGAATGATGCTATTTATCCAAGCTAATGATTATGAAGTATGGAGAGTTATTGTTAGGTCCTCTTATCCCTATTAAGAAAGCAGATGGGACGGATGTGCCTAAGAAAGAAGATGAATGGGATACTAATGATATTAGGATGGCACAACTTAATGCTAAAGCAATGCACACACTCTTTTGTGCATTAGGACCAAATGAGTATAATCGAGTGTCACAATGTGAGAATGCTAAACAAGTTTAGGATAAACTAGCTATCACACATGAGGGAACCACACAAGTCAAAGAAACCAAAGTAGGCATGCTCACACAAGACTATGAATTATTTAGAATGAAGAATGATGAGTCAATTAGTGACATGTTTACTAGGTTTACGGACATAATAAATGGTCTTAAAGCTTTAGGGAAGACGTACTCTAATGTAGAGATGGTGAAAAAGATTCTCAATAGCTTACCCAAATCATGGAAAGCTAATGTCACTGCTATTGAGGAATCCAAGGACCCTTATACTCTCTCATTAGATGAACTTACGGGATCCTTGCTCACTTATGAGATGAAAATTAAGAGAAATCAAGATCCCCCAAAGAAAGTTGGAGTAGCACTAAAATCCACCACAAGTGAGGAATCAAAAGATGATCGTGATGTAAGTGGTGATGAAGAAGATTTAGAAATGGCCATGTTCGCCAAGAGGTTCAACAAATTCATGAGGATGAGAGCTAGTGGAAACTCTAGGAGACCCCCTAGGAGAGAGTTAAATAGAGGTGAAACTAGTAGGAAAGATAAGGACCAAATTATATGTTATGAATGCAAAAAACCTGGCCATATTAAATTTGATTGTCCCTTGTATAGGAAGCAAAATGAAAAGAAACAAAAGAAGAAAGCAATGGTGGCTACTTGGAGTGATAGTGACTCCTCCGATGAAGAGAATGTGGAAGATGAAGTAGCTAACCTTTGCTTCATGGCTTTTGAAGATGAAAAGGTAACTTCTAACTTGCTAGACACTCATGAATACACTTTTGATGAATTACAAGATGCATTTGATGAATTGGCCAATGAATTTGAATGCATGAACTTGAAATATAAGAAAATGATCTCTAAATTGAAAAAGGAAAATGAAATGCTTGTGAATGTTAAGTTAGAATGTGAGAAGAAATTAGAAAATGCTAATCTAGAAATTGAAGAATTAAATAAGAAGAACACTAATTTGCATAACTCCTTTTCTAGATTTTACATGGGTCAACAAAAACTTGATCAAATTCTAGAAACTCAAAGAGCATTCTTTGATAGAGAAGGGTTAGGCTATAATGCATCTAACAAAGAGACTCATCTCAAAAACTTCTTAGTTAAAGATAGAAAATTTGCTTTGTGCCCATTATGTAACAAACTAGGACATTCTTCACAAGCATGCACCTCTAGGAAGACCATAATTAGAGAAAAAATGGCTATTAAGATTTGGGTGCCTAAACATGTTTTGAATTCAAATGATGAGTCTTTAAAGTTGAAATGGATCGCTAAAGGATAAAAAATTATTGATACTAACTCTCAAGGACCTAAGAAAATATGGGTACCTAAGATGAAAGTTTGATGTGTTTGTAGGAGGAGGAGTATTGCTACAAGGCTAAGTCCAAGGAACATTGGTACCTTGATAGTGGATGCTCTAGACACCTGACAGGAGACAAGAGCCAATTCAAGTACTTAAAGCATAATAGTGGTGAAGAGGTCACGTTTGGAGACAACTCCAAAGGACAAATTGAAGGAATTGGCTCCATTAGTAACTCTTCCTCAACCATTGAAAATGTTTTGTATGTTAGAGGCTTGAAACATAACTTGCTTAGTATTAGTCAATTGTGTGATAAGGGATTTAAAGTTATGTTTGATGATTTGTGTTGCAATGTTGTTAATGCCAAATCTAATCAAATTGTGTTTATTGGACATAGACAAGGAAATATTTATATTATGAATTTAAATGAACTTAATAGCAAAAATGTATGCTTTATGGCTACAAGATATGCACTTGGGTAGGCAAGACATGATAAAAGAAACTAGAAATGCAAGAAAAAGTTAATGAAAAATGTTAGAAAAACTTACAATTGAAATGTTGGAGATCCAACCATTGGAGTTAGGACTAGGGCAACCTATAGAAACATATGTCAACAGGTAGCCTTTGTGTCACAATTTGAGCCAAAGAAAGTGGATGAGGCCTTGAATGATGAAAATTGGATTATGGCCATGCAAGAAGAATTAAATCAATTTGAGAGAAGCAAAGTGTGGACATTAGTAGAAAGACCTAAAGATTATCCCATCATTGGAACCAAATGGATATTCAAGAATAAGATGGATGAAAATAGCATTATTATTAGAAACAAGGCTAGGTTAGTGGCTCAAGGTTATAGACAAGAAGAAGGAATAGACTATGATGAAACCTATGCTCCGGTAGCTAGATTAGAAGCCATTAGGATGTTACTTGCTTTTGCTTGCTACAAGGATTTTAAGTTATATCAAATGGATGTGAAAAGTGCTTTCTTAAATGGTTATATAAATGAAGAGGTTTATGTTGAGCAACCTCCCGGTTTTGAAAATCCAAAATTTCCTAACTATGTTTTCAAACTTTCAAAAGCCTTATATGGATTAAAACAAGCTCCTAGAGCTTGGTATGAAAGACTTTCAAAGTTTTTAATCGAAAAAGGTTTTACAAGAGGAAAGATAGACACAACCTTGTTTATTCAATCTAAGGGTCATGACTTATTAGTAGTTCAAATTTATGTAGATGATATCATTTTTGGATCTACAAATGAGTCATTGTGCAAAAATTTCTCTAAACTAATGCAAGGTGAATTTGAAATGAGTATGATGGGAGAATTAACCTTCTTTCTAGGACTTCAAGTTAAACAATGCAAAGAAGGTATTTTCATAAATCAAGCTAAGTACACTAAAGACTTGCTCAAAAGATTTGGAATGGATGAGTCTAAACCTTATTCTACACCTATGAGCACAAATATTAAGCTTGATAAGGATGAAGGAGGAAAACGTGTAGACACTAAATTATATAGGTCTATGATTGGCTCATTGCTATATTTAACTGCTAGTAGACCCGATATAATGTTTAGTGTATGCTTATGTGCAAGATTTCAGTCATCCCCTAGAGAATCACACCTACAAGCAGTCAAAAGAATCCTTAGATACATTAAAGACACTTCTTCCTTAGGACTTTGGTATCCTAAAGATTCTACTCTTGATCTACATGCTTATTTCGATGCGGATTTTGGTGGATGCAAAGTGGATAGGAAAAGCACATCGGGAACATGCCAATTCTTAGGAAGTAGGCTCATTTCATGGTTTTCTAAGAAACAAAATAGCATAGCTCAATCCACAACCGAGGCTGAATATATAGCTTCCGGCAGTTGCTGTGCTCAAGTGTTATGGATTAAGCAACAAATGAGAGACTATGGAATAGAAATGAACCAAGTTCCCATTAGGTGTGACAACACTAGTGCCATCAATCTTACAAAAAATCCTATCCAACACTCTAGAACCAAGCACATTGAGATTAGACATCATTTTATACGAGATCATGTGCAAACAGGGGACATAATTCTAGAGTATGTGGACACCTTGCACCAATTAGCTGATATCTTCACAAAACCCTTGGACAAGGAGAGAATTTGCACTCTTAGAGGTGAATTAGGCATAATGAATGCTCCTTGAAGTGATTTGATGTTGCATGAATGTCTTAAGTTGGTTTGATATGATTGCAAGAAAGAAACTTGGAGAATATCATTTCCACTTGCAATTCATAACCTCAACTTGCCGTGTTACTGTTGATGATCTTAGACTTTGAGGTTGAATTGTTGAATTATGTGTGCTTTGATTATGTTAAATTCTCTTCACTAGCCAAAAACCTACTTCTGATGTTTAAGACACCTTCAAAGTCATGTTCAGAGTTGTTCTGCATATTCTTGGCATTTTTCTGTAACTTTTTTGCAGTATTCTGCATTTTTTCTACAGTTTTCAAACTTCTTTCATGCATCTCAAGTAAAACACAATCAGATTTTGATTTTAAGATGGTCAAAATGCATAAGTTCCATTGTTTTCAAATCATTTTTATGCATCATGCATGCGGCAAGCGGCTGAGGAGACAATCCTTCACCAATAGGATTGATTTCCCAGTCTGTTGGCCAAAATTCTGGGTGATGGGAGCAATCTGCCTAAAAGGGATCGATCCCTCTACAATAGGGATCGATCCCCTCGTGACAGAATGGACTTCGCGCTTCTTTTAAACCGTCGGGCCCTCCTTCCTTTCAAGCTATTCACTTTCTTCTTCACCTCTCCACGTCGTTCCTCATTTCCTCTCATCCAAACCTACTAGCTTTCACTCATTTCTACACCAAATCACTCCATTCTTTCACCAATCTTTCTCCTTTTCTTCTCTTTTTCATTTCCCCTCCTCATTTCCTGACAAAATCTCTTCCTTTCTTCTTTTTCTTTTTCTTCCACACCATGGTTAGTATTCACCCAACATTTCAATTGTAAGTTTTTCTAACATTTTTCATTACCTTTTTCTTGCATTTCTTGTTTCTTTTATCATGTCTTGCCTACCACATGTGCATATCTTGCATCAATTTCTTCTCCATCTAGGTTTTCAACTCCTTTGGCACTTGTATTTTTCTCAAGTTTATACTTAGACTATCTGTCATTTTTCATCCGAATTTCCTTGTTATAATTGTTCAATACATCTTGGGTTATGGCTCTCTGCTGTTGGTTAGATCACATTTCTCCCACACACTCATCCATAGTTCCTCAAACTTGTGCACACCACCTGTTTGATAAAAGTCCTCAACGAAATTTCCTATATTTTTCCTTCTCCATATGGCTCTTAAGATTAAGCACACTGCTCAAAAACGCAAAACCTGTGCTTCCTCTTCCTCATCCTCCATACCAACCACCTTTAACCGCTGCTTTCGCCATACTAATGAGAAAACCAAATTTCTAGCCGAATTTGCCAATATGCCCATTAAGCATTGGCGTCCTATTGATTTCGACTTCCTCGAGTCAATTCATTTTCCTTACCTCGCCAAGTTCAATGAATGGGGTTGGACCCAATTCCTCAAAATCAATACTCCGGTCCCAGCGAACATCATTCGAGCCTTCTTTTCTAACGCCGACATCATCTATGCTCCAAATAATGACTGTAAGGTTGTCGGGATTAAGTCTTATGTCATGGGCAAGCATATTGAACTGACCACGCAATCCCTCTCCCTTGCCTTTAGACTTCCTGAGGGCGGTAATATCTATGAAAATATCAATGTCCCCTTAACGTTTCCCGTTACCGATAATCGTGCAAGTGACTTTCCTGTCTTCGCACGCCTCCTCCATATCATCATCTCCTGGAATCTCTGCCGTCTTGGCACCCGATATTCTCACCTTCGCAAACTTGATCGTTTTTGGCTTCATCATATTCATGAACCTAACGGCGACCCACCAGACCTCCTACACTTTATCCTTCATGATTGGGTGAAGACTGTTCGTGGCAAGGTCCACACCATTGTCTTCCCTCAGCCTCTCGCCTACTACTTAATCTCTGAAGGCGTTGACTGTTCATGTGAGGTTGGCATACTTCCGGATGCCAACACCACAATCAAGCTCACCACCCTCCATAACTTGGGATGGTATCTTCATCCAGTGGGTGACACCTTCGAATGGGTCAAGGGTCATGGTCAGCCTGCATCTCCCGAACATGCTCCGGCACCAGACAGTGAAGAAGGAGCGGATGCAGCCGACGCACTTGCAGTGGCCACATCTTTTGCACCTTCCGGCTCCCCGTCAGCCTCTCTTGACCAGATCATGCATATGCTTCAGAACTTTCAACATGACGTAGGTCAGTGCCTTGATCACATCGAGGCCAACCAAGCTGCCTTGTTCGATGAAATTCAGGATGTCCGCATGCAACATGAGGACTTCGTTGAGCAATATCACAAGACCTTCCCAAGGCGTTGATCCTCCTCGTTGCGGCATGTGTCATGCTTTCTAGTTGTTTTACGTTAATGACTATGTCTATGACTATGTTAATGGCCTTGCTTGTTATGCTTTCTAGTTGTTTTATGTTAATACTATGTCTATGACTATGTTAATGACTTTGCTAGTTATGCTTTCTAGTTGTTTTCTGTCAATGACTATGTCATGTTCTGATATTAATTGTGCTTTAATGACATCGGGTTGCTTTTTGTTTCTCTCTATCTCCTTGCCAATACTATTGCTTATTTTGCTTTAAATTGGTGTACCCTTATTGCTTTAAATTGCCTTCTACCACTAACCATTTCTCCGTGCTATTTATTCCTTTGCTATGACAAAAAGGGGGAGAATTAATGTGGTAAACTTATATTAAATTAAGGGGGAGCAAATATTGAGGGGGAGTAATGTTTTTCAACAAAAAGTTAAATTGAGGGGGAGCAAATATTGAGGGGTAGTAATGTTTTTCAAATAATCAAGTAACCTCAATTTTCAAAACACATGAGCAAATTTACCTTAAGTTTTGTCATATCAAAAAGGGGGAGATTGTTAGCTTTAAATTGACAAGTATTTTGAAAATGACAAAACTCAAGCAAGATTAGAAATGATTTTTATACAAGTAAATTTGCTTTGAATGAACTCAATGATTGAAACTATTTTAACAAAGTCTTGGATTGAGATCCCAATTCAAAAAGTCAGTAAATACTCTTAGAAAAGTGTTAGAAGATGAATATTGTAGCAGGATCGATCCCAATTGGCAGAATGCCATTGAACCATCCAGGAGAAAGTTGAATAGCATTCTGGAGAAAAGGGATCGATACCTACTGTAGCAGGATCGATCCCTTTGCACGAGACCTGACAGTAACGGCTAGTTTTTGAGGGTTTCAACGGGAAGATTTGCATTAAATGCTTCACCAACTGTTCTATCCGTTTGGTGGGTTATAAATAGAGGCATTTATGAAGTTTGAAGGTAGAACAAGCATTCCAAAGTATTCAAGCTTCAAGAGAGAAATGAAATCTGAAAATCTTATTGTAACTCCATTTTGTGAGATTATTTTTTTGTATTCTTCACCCATTCACTGAAAAATCAGATATTCAAAGGGGTGAGCTATCCTTGTAAGGTCTGATATTGTAGAGTGTGGGAATACTACAAGGGTAGAGGATTAGAAGGAGATTTCTAAAGTCTCAAGAGAAATTGTAAGAGGTCTTGCCACACCTTCAAGTGGTTTGTAAGCATTCTCAAGGAAGAGGTGAATCAAAACCTTGACAAGGAGTTCAAGAAGAGAGGACGTATGCAAGAGATTGGCCGAACCTCTATAAAACTTGTGTTTGCTTCTCTTTCCCTTACTCTTATTTATTGCATTTATTTCATTATTGTTTATTTGACTTTGATTGTGCATTAAGAGTTAGGAAAATTAGAAATAACTAGAAAAACCGATTCACCCCCCTCTCGGTAGAGCCAACAATGATGTTTTAGTTTCATCTACTATGATATGCCTTTTGGTACCCATATCGATGAGATTTGTAATTATGCCAATATGGAATAGCAACATAGTTGTATGTAATGTTGGTAGTATGATGGAGATATCTATTGACTATAAACATGAGATTTTGAGTTGCTTGATGGTGAATGCATTGTGGTTTGGGGTTGCTATATAATTGTGTTTACCTTGCAAGAGGGCTAAGCTAGTTATAAGTCGTTATGCTGCTAGATTACCTAAGTAATCGATGACTTAAAGAATGAATGTATTTATAAGTGATGTTAACGATTCCAAAATTGTTATTGCTCATTAAAGGAAGCTTGAATTGATGCCTACACTATACACACTCAAAGGGATAGTAAAGGATTCAATTAATTAAAAGAAAATTTTTTGGTATCGAGTCGTGATAGTTTTTGGAGTTTGATTGTGTTTGTGTAGGGAATTACTTTTAACATACATCCCACTGCACAGTGCATATGTTTATATGTATATATATGTATTGTACTTGCTGTCTACTTTGTTGACGAGTTTATTTCTGTGTAGGAGTGAGTGATCATTATAAGGATGCGTGGACAGTCATCGACTCTACCGGCCACATAGCCCATTAGTCCCAATACCTGAATAGGACAAATGGAGTAGACAATGCAACAGTTACAGCAAACAATACGGAATTTAACTACTTTGCTAACCCAACAGATACATAGTGCTCAGACTCAAGCATCACAACAAGCCCTAGTTTCTAATCCGCCTACACTAACTCTAACTGCTTTGCCACAGTAGCAAACTACACCACCATTACAGCCCAAAAATCCACCACCAAGTGCTCTACCGCAGCAAGTGCCACCTCCACAGCTTAGTGACAGAGTCGATCAGAATATGAATAGACTATGCCATTTTCAGAAGATGAATCCTCTTACATTTCAAGGAGTGAAGTATCCATATAAGGCTAAGTCTTAGGTAACATAGTTGGAGAAAATGTTCAAGTACATAGGTTGTAATTCAACTGAAAGAGTTGCTCTTGCCTCCTTTATGTTCAGAGATAAGGCTACAATATGTGGGAGTCTGTTGAGAAGCTCTTACATGATAAAAATCCTGAGATCTCATGGGATGACTTTCTGGATAATTTTTATAAGTAGTGCATTCCAGAGCTTGCGAGACAGAAGAGGCAGGCTAATTTTCTACGGTTGACTCAGGGGAATATGACTGTAGATGAGTATGAGTCATAGTTTATTGCACTTTGGCGGTATGACTCTCGGATGTCCAAAAATGAGTAGGCTAAGATAGTGAGATTTATAGCTGGGTTAAGGCCTAATATCATATACGGTTTGGTTGCCCTCAATATATATTCTTATGCTGAGGCCCTTTGTAGAGCTCAAGTGGTAGAGTTAGAGTTTGATACTGCTTTGCAGGAGTACATACAAAAGGATAAAGGTAAGGCTAAGCGATTTAGTAATTAGAAGCTTGACAGAGGTTAAACACAAGACAGAGACCATTAAGGTTCAGACCATGAGCTAAAGGGCCCAAGAAATCACAACATTGATGTAAGTGTGGCCGTAATCATGCCTCCATATCCCACTACTTTGACACTGGTACTTGTTTCATGTGTGGTAAGCAAGGACACTATGCTAGAGATTGTCCAAATCAGAGATCAGCTGCCATGTCCATTGAGAAGTTGATGGGCTACAAAGGAAAGGCTGTTGATAAAGACAAGCAGCCTATTTCTCAGGGGCAAGTCTTCGCCTTGGGTCGAGCATCGACTGAGGGTGCTGCTTCAGTTGTTAAGGGAAGCTTATTATTGCTAATTTTGAAGCTCTCGTGTTAATTGATTCTGGCTCTACACATTCCTTTATAGCTCCATATTTTGTTGTAAAAACTAATTTAGAGCCTAAACCTTTAGAGTATTCAATATATGTTAATACACCTCTTAAGGAAACACAAGTAACTGACATTGTATTTAAGGCACGTAAGGTGAAGGTAGGGGATAGAGATTTAGAAGCTAAGTTAATCATGCTTAATATGATTGATTTTGATGTAATCCTATGTATGGATTGGCTAGCTATCATGTTGTATTAGATTGTTGTAAAAGGATAGTTTCAACTGCCTGAAATTGTTGTAATATCTTTTGACGAAAAGTAATTGTACTTGAGCTATGTACTTAATATAGATTAGCTGAACTATTTGTTGTGTGTGCTTTGTGAAGGTACTTGGCATTTGTAGAAGATGCCAATAAACAACAACCAGAATTGGATAGCATTCCAATTGTGAGGGAATTCCTTGATGTGTTTCCTAATGATTTGCTAGGTTTACCTACAAAGAGGTTGAGTTCACCATAGACTTGGTACCCGGTACTCAACGAATTTCAAAAGAATCATATAGAATGGCTCCAGTTGAGTTGGAAGAGCTAAAGAAGCAATTGCAAAATGTGATAGCCCGTGACCTTATTTTTCACTTATTCTATACATCTTATTTGGTTGGGCTGTCTGCGATACTTTACTTTTCTTTTACATATAAACAATTTCATATTAAATTATAATATGAATTACATCCCCTATCTTACTTCATAAGAAAGTAGTACTGTCGATAAGTCTAAATACGGAAAATAAATGATCATACCTTATTAAATAAATCAAGCTATCGCATCGTTCCCAAATACGCAGCCGAAATCCCTTAGGTGTCGGACTCTTAGTCTTCAAAAACCTGAAATGTTAATATTAAAGGGTGAGCAAACCGCAGCTCAGTAAGGGAATTATATGCCTCATTTGATACTCAGCTATCTATATGCTGAAAAACTTTTTCATTTTTCCTATGGGCTCTAGGCTTACATGTAGGAAAGATGCTACAGTCGGCTAGGGATCCGGATAGAGTAAGGTAGGTATTTTGAAATACCTATCTTGTCCCGGAACCTAGAAGCAACTGTAGAGAATAATTTACTTTTTGTTTGAAATTTTGATCCTTTTTGCCTTCTTATTTCATAACATTTTCATATTCTTTTCAAAATAATGCTTTTATAAAATAAAGCATTTAAATAAAGTAACTAATATTCATATATCTTTTGAAAAGAATATTAGTTAAATTCTCATCATTCTCATTTAAAACTCATTTCATGTTTTACTGTACAACCATAATTAGTACAGTACTTTAAATAGCAAAATCCGCTATTAAATCCTTTTCGTATAACATATATATCATTTGAATCTAATATTCAATTTAAAAGCTAAAATAAGAATATTAGATTTATTTTCTTCCTCTTTCCTTTTTGGAAAACATATTACATATTCATGTCACATATAGTCTAATATTCAATTGAAAATCATAGTAAGAATATTAGACTTATAACCTCTTTTTCCTTTTGAAAACATATTACATATTCGTATCACATATCATATGAAATCATCTCGTAGTACTAAATTCAGTACTGAAATAAGCATTTTGTAAAATGCTGTAAATCTCTTTCATTTAACTTGTCACATATCATGTAAAACATTTACATTTCACATATCACATATCATATAAAACATTTTTCTATATGGAGACTTAGGCACACACGCCCAGCCCGTCCACCGGGTTGTTACTCAGATCATGCTATAGACCCCGAATGGTATAAATAATCATGTCAGATCTATGGACATAGTCTATAATTGTCCTCGGCGGATCACTGATCAGGTGTCGGCCGGGACTACATATCACATATCACATATTACATATCATCTGTCACATATCACATATCAGCATGATAAGATTGCCATCTAGTCTCAAAATAGTATTTTTCATCATCAGAAAACCTTTATGGAATTTATAAAAATAATAATTTCATAATTACAACCAAAAAGGTTATATAATAAATCAAATGAATATTTAAGAAAATATTTATAAAATATTCACTTTTTCCCTTTTTCATCTTTCATTTCATATTACGTATAATTCATATATCGAGAGAATATTTAGAAAACTTTTATAAAATATTCTCTTTATCCCTTTTTCATTTTCCATTTCATCTCACATATAATTCATATATCGAGAGAATTTTTGGTGATCTCATTATCACCAATTTCGAAAACATGAATATTTTAAAATGAATTTCGTTATATTCATGTTTTATGAAAAATAATCATTTTCTCAATTTTTGTGGTTGGAAATCGTTTCTCGTGAAATAAAATCATTTATTATGATTTTATGAAATTTTCTAGAAATTTTCGATAATTTTCGATAATTTTTCGGCAGTATAACGGCTGTCGATTGGCTAGCCTCCTGCATGAAAAATACAGTTTATAATTTAACCGGTACTTCACCACAATTTTCTAACCAATCATTCATCGCAATATTTTCATAAATATTTTCATAAAATATTTCATAATTAAAATCATGCAGACTGAATATCCTTACAGTGCTGCACATGTATCCCTTACCTGTTTCGAGTCGACGACTGCCTCTCGAAGATCGCGCCCGTGTTCACCTCGCCCAATTCTATTGGCTCGGTTATCGAGGGAATTTTCTGGAATTAAAATTCTAAAATTTAGAATTTTTCCAAAATTATTTAAATAAATAAATTATTTAAATAATTTATCACTTTTCGGGATTTTTCGTAATTTTCGAAATTCTCCTTTTTCCCTCTCTTTTCTTCTTTTCCTCTTTTTCTTCCTTTTTTTCCTCTTTTCTTTCCTTTCTCTTTCTTTTCTTTTTCTTTTTCTTTTTCTATTTTCTTTTCTCATTTTCTTATTTAATTTGGATTTCCATTTATCCAAATTAAATTTCCTCTTTTCATTATTTTCCATAATTCTCATCTTATTTTTCTGATTTAATTTTCCTTCACTCGTATTTCTCGATTTATCACTTCCTCAATTCTCGAGATTTTCACCAATATCCCGTTGTTACAATTTTATTTATTTTCTCCAATATTTATTTCCAATAAATGAAAAATTTATGGTTATCACATTCTCCCTACCTTAAGAAATTCGGTCCTCCGAATTTAACTTAACTTAGAAGGTGGTACATGTCGTATACTTACGACTTTATCTTTTAGATCATTCCCTAAGTAATACTGCCAGTACACTTTCAACATCAAGAGTGCTTTAGACCGCTACATGCTGTCTTTCATAATATATGTTTATACTCCCGTAAGTTCATTTCTCAATTCGGGAGTTATTCATTTCCACTCTTTTCACATAAGAGTCCATGCATAATATTTTTCATATCACAACTGATCTATGCTATTCATCATCCATTTTTCTCACTTAGTGCCAAGTCGATATGGTTTGGTACTATCATGTACACATGTCAATTAGTTATATGTAATTGTCCCAGTAGCTTTCATATCTCATGCATCTGCTCTCTTAATGTATCTTCAAGCGTTTCAATATCACGCTAAGATATTTATATCAGTACGGAGCGATGCTATCAGTACACTTGGGATCTCGAAGCCTTTTGCTATTTCTCATTAAGCATATGACTACTCAGAGATTCCCATCACATATAGAGCTCACTGGAACTTCACATACATTCTCGTCATTTTATAATCAAATCTCGACTATAGCACTAAAGAATCTAAGAGTTTGATAATGGAGGAGTGATTTCATAAGACTATCAGTCTATAATCACTTCCATATTATCATATTTCTTTTAGATTCTTCATTATTATCTCCAATACTCATTTCATATTTATTTCATCAAATGCTACAGCTCATTTGCAGACTTTGCTATTTACTCATCATTTTCTTTCCATATCGTCTTTCCATGTAATCTCATCATTACATCTCTTATTCTTATGGTATATTCTATATCACGTAAGTTTTAGAATATACCTGAGCTTATACTCTTCATAATTTAAATTTCATAGGTGACAAATCAATGATCATTTTCGTCACCACATTATCCATGTAATTCCACCATTTCCAAGGTGGTTATATATATTTATCATTTTTCCATTTACATTTACATTACTGGCAGTAAAATGTAAATCACTTCTTTACTCTTTTGAGTATAATTACTTTTCCTCTATTGAGTTTGGCTCGATCTTACATTTAACCATAATCATGTGATAACCACAAAAATCACTTTTAGTTTTTAACTTCGGGAACTACTTCATATTCATGTTCCCTCTTCATCATGTACTTTCCTCTTATGACATATTCATCCTTTCCTTTATCATCATTTCAATTACTTTTCTTTAGTGATAACATATTCCACTATTACCTCTTTTAACATCTTGTATGCCATCTTTATATTTACTCATCCACTTTAACTTCTTTAATTAGCAGTCACATCTATAGAGCAGCTAACCCAGAACTCTTCTATAGACTGGCAATAATATTTAGCTAGACTCATTACTTTCGTATCTCAATCATTATCTTTATATCATCGACAGGTTCACTGTCATCTGTCATTTCGAGGTTATCTATCTCAGAAAGAGACACTGTCTAGCCACATCTCTTAGTTGCCAATCTTAACTTATAAATTACAGTCTTTAAGAGTTTAAGGGTTATACCATAATGCTGCTCATTTTCCATTTGTACTTTAGACTCTATCAGTATTTCATCAATTTACTCATATATGGATGCCTCATTCTTTAGGCTTATATACCTCACAAGGTAAATCATTAACCTCGTAACCTCAGTAGGAACTCGTAAAATTCACTCCGAGTTCTAATCATCATCTTACAGACATTAGTCTCCAATCTTTTATCTAAGGACGCTTTATACTGAGGTTTGTCTTATTAACTCCTCATATATCTGTGATCAGATCAATAAAGCGTCTATTTTCATGTAGATGAATACTTGTTCTTCATGAGAACTTTATTAGATAGTAAACATTTACTATATCACTTTATTTCATCTACATCTCAATATCATCAGTGCTTCTCTCACTTACACTTATACAGATAACTTTCTTATCCTCAATTTACGTTATCTGTATTTCCTTCAATTACACCTTATACACGTGCATTTCATTATTCTCACATTTTCCAGAGTGGATTTCTTAGGCTTTCGGATTTTCTTAAGTTCTCCGATATAAGCTTAAAATCAGATTTCATATTCAAAATTGAGTCAATGTATCTCAATTCCTCCAATTTACATAACTCTGGAAGTTCTATCGGAAATCAAATTCGATACTTTCTTTAATCACACATTTCTTATTAATTTGGACATTTCATCCACATGTCCTATCATTTACACTGTATATTCTCAAGGCAGAGACATTTACTATTCGATTCATTTCGACTCATACTCTACCTTGATTTCATTGTTTACTCACACTTTACAGCCTTACAAATCTCATTCCAGTAAGCTGTAGTAAGTACAACAGTTATCAACACATGTTACAGCTAACCAATTTATTACCACTGTAATTTACTTTGGAATCAAGTTCATTTAATAAATTTAGGTTTAACTCCCTTGAGCATATTATCCACGAGGTTTGAACCCTGGTACCCGTACGTACCTAGTTCCTTACACTCGTATTACCACTGAGCTAATTGTAAGAGTCCCGCCCTTTCGAATCGGCCGTCGACGAGCATCCCCTAGGCGATCCTTTCGCCCCAGGTTTACCCTTACAAGTGAGTCGGCGATAACATAGTTCGCCTACATCTCACACATATGATCCATTACGGGTCACCCATCATTGGGTCGCCCATCACAGTTCTGTCTCAAGGGTCCTGAAGAACTTAGGTTAGCTGTCATCTTCTTTTATCACTCTATTGTTCTTATAAATATTCTCCAATTTACAATACTCCATACAGTACATCAATTTGCAATGCATGTCTCCAAATGCTCCGGTTCTATAAATAAATATTCATTTAATATCTCAAAAATAGTATAAGTGTATAGAACCTCGATCAATCGTACTGTTATGGATTTCATTACCTATACTATTCACTTTCTCAATCAGTTTCTGTATTCATTTCACTTTCATAATATCCACGATCCCATAATAGTTATCCGAGTTGATACACTAGTAATTCAGGCCCTTACCGTCAATAACCGGGCCAATCATCTTATAACCTTCCACTATACACTCTTATTGGATCGCATCATATAAGGCCTCGGCCCGTCCGCCGTCCGCCTTTACATATGTGTACTAACCTCTTTGAGAATGCCCAACCCTTTCACTGGGTCACCCCTCGAGGTTTCGTCATGAGGCCTAGCCCTTTCACTAGGTCACTCGCAATTCGTGTCCATAATCGAAGTGTAAGTGGAATCAATAATAGGGATCGGTATATCCTTATGACCTCCTCTATGCCATTAATAATTCCATTATCATCAAGGAATTTGAAATCACTTGGTTTCATCACTATTCAGCACATCGCCCAACACAGGGGCATTTTCGTCATTTTGACATTTATTTCTTTCTCCTCAGTATACTTTTAAACCAAAGGCCTTATCCTCCATATGCTAATAGTATCCTTTCTGATACTTATACCAGGAATTTAGGTCTTATTCGATCTCGACAGAGAAGTTCATTAAAATCCACAATTGGATTATTTTGCTTGTAATTCAGCATTACATCATCAATTTCTCTGTCAGATCAATCAATTCCAACTTCTGTTGGTCTATTTTAACTCCCGGTAAAATTTTGGAGGTAGGGGTATTTTGGTCATTTTTGGATAAAAATTTTCTCTCTCTTCAAAATACCTTCAATCAGTGATTTTAAAGTCTATTTAATGATGATATTTCATTCCCCTCCTTTATATCATCACTTTCAGGTCTCAGTTCGATCCAGATAGAAAAGTACTTGTGGGGCCTTCACCGAGTCCGTTTTCTGTTCCTTACCGAACCGACCTTCATTTAGATCATAAGATCACTAGTTTAGGTAACATTCCTGAGCCGTTTTCCCTTTTTGACATCTTTAGTTCATAATTCTCACCCCCTTCTAAACACTTAATTCAATTCGCAATCATTTATTTTCTGTATGTATTTGACTACACAATACTACATGGGATGTTAACCTTTTCAACACATTTCCTTTCTAAAGTATCAACAGACATCAGGTCAACCCTGCTCTGGTACCATTAAATCTGTCACAGCCCGTGACCCTATTTTTCACCTTATTCTATACATCTTATTTGGTTGGGCTGTCTGCGATACTTTACTTTTCTTTTACATATAAACAATTTCATATTAAATTATAATATGAATTACATCCCCTATCTTACTTCATAAGAAAGTAGTACTGTCGATAAGTCTAAATACAGAAAATAAATGATCATACCTTATTAAATAAATCAAGCTGTCGTATCGTTCCCAAATACGCAGCCGAAATCCCTTAGGTGTCAAACTCTTAGTCTTCAAAAACCTGAAATGTTAAAATTAAGGGGTGAGCAAACCACGGCTCAGTAAGGGAATTATATGCCTCACTTGATACTCAACTATCTATATGCTAAAAAACTTTTTCATTTTTCCTATGGGCTCTAGGCTTACATGTAGGAAAGATACTACAGTCGGCTAGGGATCCAGATAGAGTAAGATAGGTATTTTGAAATACCTATCTTATCCCGGAACCTAGAAGCAACTGTAGAGAATAATTTCCTTTTTGTTTGAAATTTTAATCCTTTTTGCCTTCTTATTTCATAACATTTTCATATTGTTTTCAAAATAATGCTTTTATAAAATAAAGCATTTAAATAAAGTAACTAATATTCATATATCCTTTGAAAAGAATATTAGTTAAATTCTCATCATTCTCATTTAAAACTCATTTCATGTTTTACTGTACAACCATAATAAGTACAGTACTTTAAATAGCAAAATCCGCTATTAAATCCTTTTCGAATAACATATATATCATTTAAATCTAATATTCAATTTAAAAGCTAAAATAAGAATATTAGATTTATTTTCCTCCTCTTTCCTTTTTGGAAAACATATCACATATTCATGTCACATATAGTCTAATATTCAATTGAAAATCATAGTAAAAATATTAGACTTATAACCTCTTTTTCCTTTTGAAAACATATTACAGATTCGTATCACATATCATATGAAATCATCTCGTAGTACTAAATTCAGTACTGAAATAAGCATTTTGTAAAATGCTGTAAATCTCTTTCATTTAACTTGTCCAATATCATGTAAAACATTTACATTTCACATATCACATATCATATAAAACACTTTTATATATGGAGACTTAGGCACACACGCCCAGCCCGTCTACTGGGTCGTTACTCAGATCATGCTATAGACCCCGAAGGGTATAAATAATCATGTCAGATCTATGGCCATAGTCTATAATTGTCCTCAGCGGATCACTGATCAGGTGTCGGCCGGGATTACATATCACATATCACATATTACATATCACATGTCACATATCACATATCAGCATGATAAGGTTGCCATCTAGTCTCAAAACAGTATTTTTCATCATCAGAAAACCTTTATGGAATTTATAAAAATAATAATTTCATAATTACAACCATAAAGGTTATATAATAAATCAAGTGAATATTTAAGAAAATATTTATAAAATATTCACTTTTTCCCTTTTTCATCTTTCATTTCATATTACGTATAATTCATATATCAAGAGAATATTTAGAAAACTTTTATAAAATATTCTCTTTATCCCTTTTTCATTTTCCATTTCATCTCACATATAATTCATATATCGAGAGAATTTTTGGTGATCTCATTATCACCAATTTCGAAAACATGAATATTTTAAAATGAATTTCGTTATATTCATGTTTTATGAAAAATAATCATTTTCTCGATTTTCATGGTTGGAAATCGTTTCTAGTGAAATAAAATCATTTATTATGATTTTATGAAATTTTCGATAATTTTCGATAATTTTTCGACAGTATAACGGCTGCCGATTGGCTAACCTCCTGCACGAAAAATACAGTTTATAATTTCAACCGGTATTTCACCACAATTTTCCAACCAATCATTCATCGCAATATTTTCATAAATATTTTCATAAAATATTTCATAATTAAAATCATGCAGACTGAATATCCTTACAGTGCTGCACATGTATCCCTTACCTGTTTTGGGTCGGCAACTGCCTCTCGAAGATCGCGCCCGTGTTCGCCTCGCCCGATTCTATCGGCTCGGTTATCAAGGGAATTTTCTGGAATTAAAATTCTAAAATTTAGAATTTTTCCAAAATTATTTAAATAAATAAATTATTTAAATAATTTATCACTTTTCGGGATTTCTTACCAATTCTCGTAATTCTCGGGTTTCCGAATTCTCGGGATTTCCCGTAATTTTCGAAATTCTCCTTTTTTCCTCTCTTTTCTTCTTTTCCTCTTTTTCTTCCTTTTTTTCTCTTTTATTTCCTTTCTCTTTCTTTTCTTTTTCTTTTTCTATTTTCTTTTCTCACTTTCTTATTTAATTTGGATTTCCATTTATCCAAATTAAATTTCCTCTTTTCATTATTTTCCATAATTCTCATCTTATTTTTCCGATTTAATTTTCCTTCACTCGTATTTCTTGATTTATCACTTCCTCAATTCTCGGGATTTTCACCAATATCCCGTTCTCACAATTTTATTTATTTCCACTGATTTATTTTCTCCAATATTTATTTCCAATAAATGGAAAATTTACGGTTATCACAGAAAAAGTTGCAAGAAAAAATTATACGCCCGAGTGTATCACTTTAGAGTGCTCCAGTTCTCTTTGTCAAAAAGAAAGATGGTAGTATCAGACTTTGTATCGACTACCAATCATTGAACAAAGCTACTGTGAAAAATAAGTATCCCTTACCTCGCATTGACGATTTGTTTGATTAGTTGAAAGGTGCACAAGTTTTCTCTAAGATTGATCTACGGTCCGGTTACCACTAGTTACAGATCAGAGGGGAAAATGTACAAAAGACAGCTTTCCGAACCAGATACAAACATTTTGAAATTTTAGTGAGTCATTTGGATTGACCAATTCACTAGCAGCATTCATGAGTCTAATGAATGAAGTTTTCAGATCGTATTTAGATCAGTTTGCTATAGTAATTATCGATGATATATTGGTCTACTCTGGATCACGCGAAAACTATGAGCTTCATCTGTGTACTATTCTCCAGACCCTCTGAGAGGAAACTATACATTAAGTTCAGTAAATATGACTTCAGGCTTGTTCAAATTGCCTTTCTAAGGCATATTGTATCTAAAGACGGGGTGTCAGTAGATTCGCCCAAGATTGAAGCTATTGTGAAGTGGGAAAGGCCTTATACTGTAACAGAAGTCTGTAGCTTTCTAGGTTTGGCTGGTTATTATTGTAGGCTTGTAGAAGCATTCTCAAAACTTGATGCGCCACTAACCCGACTCACTCGTAAAGGGCTTAATTTTGATTGGAATAAAGCTTATGAGAAAAGTTTCTAGGAATTGAAGCATCGATTAACTTCGGCACCTATCCTCACTTTTCCCAGTGTTTTAAGGGATTTCACCATGTACAGCAATGCTTCACATCAGCGGTTAGGTTGTTTACTTATGCACCATGGTAAGGTAGTTGCTTATGATTCTCAACAGTTGACAAACCATGAGAAAAACTACCTGATACATGATCTCGAGTTAGCTATAATTGTATTTGCTCTTAAGATTTGGCATCATTACCTTTATGGAGAGACGTTTCAAATTTACATTGATCATAAAAGTCTGAAATACCTTTTCTTCCAAAATGAGTTGAATATGTGCCAACGACAGTGGATGGAATTGCTTAAGGATTTTGGCTGTGAAATCTTTTACCACCCGGGTAAAGCAAACGTGGTGGCTAATGCATTGAGTAGAAAGAGTTCAGGGATAGTCTCCTATATGATGGCCCAGGAATAGGATCTGTTGAGACATTTTGCGAAGCTGAATGTGTTTGATAAGCCATCAATTCTTGGTTGTATGATAGTTAGCATGAGAATTGAGCCTGATCTGATTGATTTGATTAAAAAGGCGTAGGGAGAGGACCATAGATTATCAGAGATTGTTTGTGAAAATGAAAAAAATAAATGTTCATGTCTTGAATATGAGTTCGACACTAATGGTTTGTTGAGGTACCAAGGTCAAATATGTAATCCTGATAACGACAATTTGAAAAGACTGATTGTGGAGGAAGCTCGCAATTCAAAGTATACTATGCACCCGGGTGGTACAAAGATGTATCACAACTTGTGGGGGTTATACTATTAGACTAGCATGAAAAGAGACATTGCCGAGTTTGTTGTAAGATGTCTGATTTGTTAGCAGGTAAAAGTTGAGCATCAGAAACCTGCAGGATTATTATAGCCTTTATCTATTCCAACTTGGAAGTGGGAACATGTCACCACAGACTTTGTTTCGAGACTTCCACGGACTAGTCGGAAGCATGACACGATATGGGTCATCGTCGACAAGCTTACTAAAATAGCTCACTTCTTAGCCATCAAGGCTGTAGACTCACTCAGCACCTTAGCAAATTTGTATGTCTGAGAAATTGTGAGCTTACATGGTGTACCTGTGAGAATTATGTCAGATCGAGATTCTCATTTCATATCCCGTTTCTGGGAGAAATTTCAATCCAAACTCTCGAGGACATCTTGAGAGCTTGTGCACTTGAGTTCAAAGACTCCTAGGATAATTATTTACCTTTGCTCGAATTCACGTACATAAACAGCTATCACTCAAGCATCGACATAGCACCATCTGAAGCCTTATACAGGAGGAAGTGTAGATCTCCCATTGGTTGGGAAGAGGCTGGAGAAAAAAATATCTATACACCAGAGTTAGTTGAGAAAGCTTCGGTAATGTCAAGCTAATATGTGATAGACTGAAAATGGCCTAGGACAGACAGAAACAGTATGCAGATAATTGGAGGAGAACACTTGAGTTTGGTGTGGGTAATATGGTCTTCCTAAAAGTTTCTCCTTTGAAGGGCATAGTGAGATTCGACAAGAGAGGGAAACTGAGTCCAAGGTACATAGGACCATTCGAGAGACTCGAAAGGGTTGTTGAAGTTGCATACAGTTAGCTCTATCTCCTTAACTAGCTGGAATGCACAACGTATGCCAGGTATCCATGCTACAGAAATACCACCCAAATCCCTCACATATAATCAAGTATGAGACGATTGAGATCCAAGATGATTTAACATACAAGGAGAAGCCGATTAGGATCTTGGATTGAAAGGAGAAAGTATTGAGGTCCAAAACGATTCCTTTGTTGAAAGTGTAATGGCAACAGCATACTTAAGATGGAGCAACATGGGAATTGGAAAGCTTAAAGAAGGATAAGCATCCTCACTTCTTCTGATATGACAATGAACAAATTTTAGTGAACAAAGGTTAGGAAATCAATCTACCTAACATGCCAAAAATGGATAGAACTTCAGAAATGTACTGGGAATAGTACGAATTGAATTAAAAAAATGAGCCTTATACTTCCAAATAGGGATTTAAGCATAGGTCTCATACAAAATTTACGGTTCAACAATCTAACTCTAAATTTTTTGAATAAGGCTAGAACAGTGCTAAAAGGTCAGATTTACATGTAAACAAAGGGGTCAAGTAGTAACTTCTATTGCTCAACAAAAATGAGCTAGAATGATTAATACAAATTCAAGGAACTAATATGACGTATAATTCTTACGTGTAGCTAATCGTCAAGCTATGTAGCAATTCGCCGAGAATTAGAAAATGTGGGCCCAATAGTGCAGTTGACGTATATAAGTGTAAGTAGAATTATAAGTAGAAATTACATGATTTAAATTATTTTATAAGTTCATGTTTTGATCATGCTTTGATGCCTTGATTTTTTGCAAAGTGTGCTTAATTAATTTATTTAAAAGGACATGATGAATTGTAAAGCTGTTACCCTACTGTTGATTTGAGAAGCTTGCATGATTATAGGGTTTTGATTTATAAACTAACGATGCATTTTGCTTTAAAAGAAATAAATTTGATTTTAGCATGTTTTTTCTATACTTAACCGATTGTGATGTTTTTATATGAAATTTCAGATGAATTTAACGGCTAAGAGAGGGGTAACAGGGTTTTGAGATGTAATGATATGTTTTAGCACACTGAGATTTTTTTTTAAATCATGGTCCTAGTAGTGTTGGGATTGGATGTGATAACCGTAAATTTTTCAATTATTGAAAATTAATATTAAAGCAAATAAAAAAATAAAATTATGAGAATGGGATATTGGTGAAAATCCCGATAACTGAGAAAGGAACAGATTAAGAAAATGGTATGAAGGAAAATTAAATTGGAAATAAGTATAAGATGAGAAATTATGGAAAAAAATGAAGAAAGGAAATTTAAATTTTGAATTATGGAAAACTGAAGAATGGAGGAAATTTAATTTGGATAAATAGAAATCCAAATTAAATAAGAAAATGAGAAAGAATATATATATTGTAAATACAATATATATAGTATTATTTCATTTATATCAAAATATATAAATGTAATTTAAGTTAAAAGTATGTAGATATATATTAAATATATATGAGTTAATATATAATATATATCTATAAAATATTATATAGTCTGCACTATATATTATATTATTAATATTATATTTATAAAGTAAATTATAAATATAATATATAACAAAAATATAATAAAAACAAAAAAAAGGAAACAGAAGGAAACATCGGGAAACCTCCCGATGCTCCCCCGAGTGGCATCGGCCACTGTTGCCGGAGAAGAGAAGAGAGGAGAAGAAAGAGAGGACGTCGGCCGACTAGCCAAGGAAAGGAGGAGATGACCGGCAACGTAAGACAACGGAAACAGAAACAGAAACAAAGGAAAAACCGACGGAGAAAACGACAGAGAGGAAGAAGAGAAATCGGCGGTGCCGACCGATTTGGCTGTCACCAGCAACACTCGAACCTCGGCGGAGGTGAGAGGAAGGAAAAGGGAGCCATCGGTGAGGCCAATGACGGCGGAGGAAGGCCGACGGAGGAGGAGAAGAAACCGAGGCAAAACCGAGTAGATCCGCCGCCGTGCCGCCTATCCAGGCCGAGTTGAGGCCACCGGCAAGTTCGTCTCAACGCTGGCCAGCTGAGGAGCTGCTGAACCTCCGGAGAACTGGCCGCCAGCAAGGAACCGGCGAGGAAGGAAGCTAAACCGGTCTGACGGGAAAGGAAAAAGGAAAAGAAAAAGAAAAGAAAAAGGAAAAAGAAAAAGAAAAAGAAAAAGAAAAGAAAGAGAAAACAAAGAAAAGAGAAAAAGGAAGAAAAGAGGAAAAGAAGAAAAAGAGAGGAAAAAAGGAGAATTTCAGAAATTACGGGAAATCCCGAGAATTCGAAAACCCGGGAATTACGGGAATCGGTAAGAAATCCCGAAAAGTGATAAATTATTTAAATAATTTAATTATTTAAATAATTATGAAAAAAAATTCTAAAGTTTAGAATTTTAATTCCAAAAAATTTCCTCGATGATCGAGCCGATGGAATCGAGCGAGGTGAACACGGGTGCGACCTTCGAGAGTCAGTCGTTGACCCGAAAACAGGTAAGGGATGCATGTGCAGCACTGTAAGGATATTCAGTCTGCATGTTTTAATTACAAAATATTTTATGAAAATATTTTATGAAATTATTATGATGAATGATTGGTTGGAATTTGGAATGAAGTACTGGCTGGAAATTATAAACTGTATTTTCTGTGCAGGAGGCTAGCCAATCGGCAACAGTTATACTGCCGAAAAATTATCGAAAATTATCGAAAATTTTTAAAAAATTTCATAAAATCATAATAAATGATTTTATTTCACGAGAAATGATTTTCAACCACGAAAATCGAGAAAATGAATATTTTCCATAAAAACATGAATAAAATGAAAGTGATTTTAAAATATTCATGTTTTCGAGAATAGTGATAATGAAATCATCGAAAATTCTCCTGATATGTAAATTACACGTAATACGAGATGAAAAATGAAAAGAAATAAAGTGAATATTTTTATATATATATTTCTTAAATATTCACTAAATGATTTTAGAACCTTTATGGTTTTAAATTATGAAATTATATATTTTTATAAATTCCATAAAGGTTATTTTTTGATGAAAAATACGGTTTTGAGACTAGATGGCATCCTATCATACTGATATGTGACATGTGATATGTAATATGTGATATGTGATATGTAGTCCCGGCCGACACCTGATCAGTGATCCGCCGAGGACCATTATAGACTATGGCCATAGATCTGACATGATGATTTTATACCCTTCGGGGTCTACAGCATGATATGAGTAACGACCCAGTGGACGGGATGGGCGTGCGTGCCTAAGTCTCCATATATGAAAATGTTTTATATGATATGGGATATGTGAAATGTAAATATTTTACATGATATGTGAAATGTAAATGTTTTACATGATATGGGATAAGTTAAATGAAAGTGATTTACAGTATTTTACATAATGCTTATTTCAGTACTGATTTTAGTACTACGAGATGATCTTTATATGATATGTGATATGAATATGTAATATGTTTTCAAAAGGAAAAAGGAGTTTATAAGTCTAATATTCTTACTATGATTTTTAATTGAATATTAGACTATATGTGACATGAATATGTGATATGTTTTCCAAAAAAGAAAGAGAAGGAAAAATAAATCTAATATTCTTATTTTGAAATTTAAACTGAATATTAGATTTAAATGATATATATGTTATACGAAAAAGGATTTAATAGCTGATTTTGCTATTTAAAGTACTGTACTAATTATGGTTGTACAGTAAAACATGAAATGAGTTTTAAATGAGAATGATGAGAATTTAACTAATATTCTTTTCAAAGAATATATGAATATTAGTTACTTTATTTAAATGCTTTATTTTATAAAAGCATTATTTTGAAAAGAATATGAGAATGTTATGGAATAAAAAGGTAAAAAGGATTAAAATTTCAAACGAAAGGAAAATTATCCTCTACAGTTGCTTCTGGTTCCGGGACATGATAGGTATTTCAAAATAACTACTTTACTCCATCCGGATCCCTAGCCAACTGTAGTATCCTTCCTACATGTGAGCTTAGAGCCCCATAGGAAAAATAAAAAAGATTTTCAGCATATAGGAAGCTGAATATCAAGTATGCATATAATTCCCTTACTGAACCGTGGTTTGCTCACCCCTTAATTTTAACATTTCAGGTTTTCGAAGATTGAGATTCTAACACTTAAAGGATTTTGGCTGTGCATTTGGGAACGATGCGACAGCTCGACTTATGACATGAGGTATGATCATTTATTTTTCCTATTTAGACATTTTCACAGTACTATTTTGTTATGAAGTAAGATAGGGGATGTATTTCATATTATAATTTAATATGAAATTGTTAATATGTAAAAGAAAAGTAAAGTATCGTAGACAGCCCAACCATATAAGATATATAGAATAAGGTGAAAAAAATAGGGTCACGGGCTATGACAGATTTAATGGTATCAAAGCAGGGTTGGCCTGATGTCTGTCGATACTTTTGGAAAGAAAATGTGTTGAAAAAATTAACATCCTCTATAGTACTGTGTAGTCTAAATACATAAAGGAAATAAATGATTGTAAATTGAGTTAAGTGTTTAGAAGGGGGTGAGAATTATGAACTAAAGATGTCAAAAAGGGAAAACGGCTCAGGAATGTTAACTGAAATGGTGATCTTATAATCTAAATGAAGGTCGGTTCGCTAAGGAACGGAAATGACTCGATGAGGGCCTCACCAGTACTTTTCTGTCCGGATCGAACTGAGACCTGAAAGTGATGATATAAAGGAGGGGAATGAAATATCATCATTAAATAGACCTTAAGATCACCGATTGAAGGTATTTTAAGGAGAGAGAATATTTTTGACAAAAAATGACCAAAATACCCCTACCTCTGAAATTTTACCGGGAGTCAAAATAGATCAAAAGAAGTTTGAATTGACTAATTTGACAAAGTAATTGATGATGTAAAGCTGTATTTCATGCAAAATAATCCAATTATGGATTTTATTGGATTTCTCTATCAAAATCGAAGAAGCTCTTAAAATTCTGACATTGGTATGAGAAAGGGGTACTATCAGCAAATTGATAATAAGATCCCTTATTTAAATGTATATTGAGGAAAAAGAAATAAATGTCAAAATGACGAAAATGCCCCTAGGTTAGGCGATGTGCTGAATAGTGATGAAACCAAGTGATCTCAAATTCCTTAAAGATAATGGAATTATTAATGGCATAGAGGATGTCATATGGATATATCGATCCCTAGTATTGATTCCACTTACACTTCGATTATGGACGTGAATTGCGAGTGACCTAATGAACGGGCTAGGCCTCATGACGAAACCTCGAGGGGTGACCTAGTGAAAGGGCTAGGCATTCTCAAAAAGGTTCGTACACATCTGTATAAGCGGACGGAAAAAGAGTCGGGGCCTTATATGATGTGATCCAACAAAAGTGTATAGTGGAAGGTCATAAGATGATTGGCCTGGTTATTGACGGTAAGGGCCTGAATTAAGAGTGTATTAAATTGGATGTCTATTACGGGATCGTTAATATTTATGAAAAGTGAAATAATTACAGAAAATGACTGAGAAAGTGATCAGAAAACAAAATTGATGAAATCCATAGCAGTACGATTGATTGAGGTTCTATACATTAATACTATTTTGAGGTATTAAATAAAATTTTTATTTATGGAACCGGAGCATTTGGAGACATGCATTGCAAATTGATGTACTGTATAGAGTATTGTAAATTGGAGAATATTTATAAGAACAATAAAGTGATAAAAAGAAGATAACAGCTAACCTGAGTTCTTCAGGACACTTGAGATAAAACTGGGATGGGCAACCCAATGATGGGTGACCTGCAGTTGACAATATGATGTGCGATGTGGGCGAATTATGTGGTCGCTGACTCACTTGTAAGGGTAAACCTGGGGCGAAAAGATTGCCTAAGGGATGCTCGCCAACGGCCAATTCGAACGGGCGGGACTCTTACAAGGAGCTTAATGACAAGACGAGTGTAAGGAACTAGGTACGTAAGGGTGTCAGGGTTCAAACCTCGTGGATAATATGCTCAAGCAAGTTAAACCTGAATTTATTAAATGAACTTGATTCCAAAGTAAATTACAGTGGTAATAAATTGGTTAGCTGTAAGATGTGTTGATAACTGTTGTACTTACTACAGCTTACTGGAATGAGATTTGTAAGGCTGTAAAGTATGAGTAAACAATGAAATCAAGGTAGAGTATGAGTCGAACTAAATCGAATAGTAAATGTCTCTGCCTTGAGAATACACAGTGTAAATCATAAGACATAAGGATGAAATGTTCGAATTAATAAGAAATGTGTAATTAAAGAAAGTATCAGATTTGATTTTCGATAGAACTTTCAGAGTTATATAAATTGGAGAAATCAAGATAACATTGACTTGATTTTGAATATGAAATCTGATTCTAAGCTTATATCGAAAAACTTAAGAAAATCCAAAAGCTTAAGAAATCCACTCTGGAAAATGTGAGAATAATGAAATGCACGTGTATAAGGTATGATTGAAGGAAATACAGATAACGTAAATTGAGGATAAGAAAGTTATCTGTATAAGTGTAAGTGAGAGAAACACTGATAATATTGAGATGTAGATGAAATAAAGTGATATAGTAAATGTTTACTATCTAATAAAGTTCTTATGAAGAACAAGTATTCATCTACAAAAAAAAGTAGACGCTTTATTGATCTGATCACAGATATATGACGAGTTAATAAGACTAACATCAGTATAAAGCGTCCTAAGATAAAAGATTGGAGACTAATGTCCGTAAGATGATGATTAGAACTCGGAGTAAATTTTACGAGTTTCTATTGAGGTTAAGAGGTTAATGATTTGCCTTATGAGATATATAAGCCTAAAGAATGAGGCATCCATACATGAGTAAATTGATGAAATATTGATAGAGTCTAAAGTATAAATGGAAAATGAGCAGCGTTGTGGTATAACCCTTAAACTCTTAAAGATTATGGAATTATGTTAAGATTGGTAACTAAGAGATTTGGCTAGATAGTATCTCCTCCTCAGGTATATGATCTCGAGACGACAAGATGACAGTGAACCTGTCTATGATATAGAGATAATGATTGAGATACGAAATGTACTGAGTCTAGCTAGATACTATTGCCAGTCTATAGAAGAGTTATTGGGTTAGCTGCTCTACAGATGTGATTGATAAGCAAATAAGTTTAAGTCGATGAATGAATAAGTATAAAAATGGTATACAAAAGATTAAGAGAGTTTAATAGTGGAATATTTTACCACTGAGGAAAAGTGATCGAAATGATGATGAAGGGAAATATGTAAATAAAAGAAGAGGATAAGTACAGGATGATGAGGGAACATGAATATGAAGCAATTCCCGAATTTAAGATTGAAAGTGATTTCAGGTTGGTTATCACATGACAGTGGCTAGATGTAAAATCAAGCCAAATTGGACAAGTGAAAGTAATCGTACTCAAAGGAGTAAGAGGAACGATATGTTTACTGCCAGTATCTAAGTAGAAAAGTGTTATACATACACATAACCACCTTGAAATGATAGAAATGGTGGAACTATATAGATGATGTGGTGATTTAATATAGAAATTGAGGATTCAATTGTGAAATCTCATGACCATACTACATGAAGAGAACATGACAGTCTCATGATTTATGATTGTAAGAGATGATTCACAGTAAAGTCTGCAAGGGGGATGCAGCCTTGATAAAATGAATATTGTGGACAATAAAGAGTCCAAAAGAGAAATGATGATATGGACGTGATTAAAGATTGAAGATGTAAATAGAATCACTTTCCATTTTTAGAATCCTAGATTCTCTAGTGCCATAGTCTAAGTATGAGCATGAAATAGTATAAATACATATGTACATTTCTAGTGAGCATTACACGTGATGGAAGTCTCTAAGTTGCCATATGCTAATGAGAGATAGCAAAAGGCTTTGAGATCCCAAGTGTACTGATAGCACCGCTCCATACTGATGTATACATATATGAACGTGAGATGTAAACGCTCCATGATGTTGGGAGAGCGCGTGCATGAGATGTATAAGTTACTGTGACAATTACATATAACTGATTGACATGTGTAATTGATAGTTTTAAATTATATCGACTTGGCACTAAGTGAGAAAAATGGATGATGAACAACATATATTAGCTGTAATATGAAAATAATGTGAATAGACTCTTATATGAAAAGAGGAATGAAATGAATGACTCCCAATTTGATAATGGAACTTACGGGAGTATAGATATATGTGATGAAAGACAGCATGTAGTGGTCCAAAGTACTCTTGATGTTGAAAGTGTACTAGTAGTATTAATTGGAGGATGAACTAGAGGTCAAAAGTCGTAAGTATACGGCATGTACCACCTTTAGACTTAAGTTAAATTCGGAGGACCGAATTTCTTAAGGTGGGGAGAATGTGATAACCGTAAATTTTTCAATTATTGGAAATTAATTTAAAGTAAATAAATAAATAAAATTATGAGAACGGGATATTGGTGAAAATCCCGAGAATTGAGAAAGGAACGGATTAATAAAATGGTGTGAAGGAAAATTAAATCGGAAATAAGTATAAGATGAGAAATTATGGAAAATAATGAAGAAAGGAAATTTAAATTTTGAATTATGGAAAACTGAAGAATGGAGGAAATTTAATTTGGATAAATAGAAATCCAAATTAAATAAGAAAATGAGGAAGAAAATATATATATTGTAAATACAATATATATAGTATTATTTCATTTATATCAAAATATATAAATGTAATTTAAGTTAAAAGTATGTAGATATATATATATATATATTAAAAACATATGTGTTAATATATAATATATATATATATCTATAAAATATTATATAGTATGTACTATATAATATAATATTAATATTATATTTATAAAGTAATTTATAAATATAGTATATAACAAAAATGTAATAAAAACAAAAAAAAAGGGAAACAGAAGGAAACATCGGGAAACCACCCGATGCTCCCCCGAGTGGCAGCGGCCACTGTCGCCAGAGAAGGGAAGAGAGGAGAAGGAAGAGAGGACATCGGCCGGCGAGCCAAGGAAAGGAGGAGATGACCGGCAACGGAAGACAACGGAAACAGAAACGGAAATGAAGGAAAAACTGGCGGAGAAAACTGAAGGAGTAGAAGAAGAGAAATCGGCGGTGCCGGCCGATTTGGCCACCGCCACCGCCACTCCAACCTCGGCGGAGGTGAGAGGAAGGAAAAGGGAGCCACCGGTGAGGCCAACGACGGCGGAGGAAGGCCAACCGAGGAGGAGAAGAAAACGAGGCAAAACCGAGTAGATCCGCCGCTTTACCGCCGATCCAGGCCGAGCTGAGGCCATCGGGAAGTTCGTCTCAACGCTGGCCAGCTGAGGAGCTGCTGAACCACTGGATAACCGACTGCCGGCAAGGAACAGGCGAGGAAGGAAGCTAAACTGGTCTGACGGGAAAGGAAAAAGGAAAGGAAAAAGAAAAGAAAAAGGAAAAAGAAGAAGAAAAAGAAAAGAGAAAAGAAAGAAAAGAGAAAAAGGAAGAAAAGAGGAAAAGAAGAAAAAGAGAGGAAAAAAAGGAGAATTTCAGAAATTAAGGGAAATCTCGAGAATTCGAAAACCCGGGAATTACGGGAATCGGTAAGAAATCCAGGAAAGTGATAAATTATTTAAATAATTTAATTATTTAAATAATTATGAAAAAAATTCTAAATTTTAGAATTTTAATTCTAGAAAATTTTCTCGATGACCGAGCCGATGGAATCGAGCAAGGTGAACACGGGTAAGACCTTCGAGAGTCACTCGCCAACCCGAAAACAGGTAAGGGATGCATGTGCAGCACTGTAAGGATATTCAGTCTGCATGTTTTAATTACAAAATATTTTATGAAAATATTTTATGAAATGATTATGATGAATGACTGGCTGGAATTTGGAATGAAGTACTGGTCGGAAATTATAAATTGTATTTTTCGTGCAGGAGGCTAGCCAATCAGCAGCCGTTATACTGCTGAAAAATTATCGAAAATTATCGAAAATTTCTAGAAAATTTCATAAAATCATAATAAATGATTTTATTTCACGAGAAATGATTTTCAACCAAGAAAATCGAGAAAATGAATATTTTCTATAAAAACATGAATAAAATGAAAGTGATTTTAAAATATTCATGTTTTCGAGAATGGTGATAATGAAATCACCGAAAATTCTCTTGATATGTAAATTACACGTAATACGAGATGAAAAATGAAAAGAAATAAAGTGAATATTTTTATATATATATTTCTTAAATATTCACTAAATGATTTTATAACCTTTATGGTTTTAAATTATGAAATTATGTATTTTTATAAATTCCATAAAGGTTATTTTATGATGAAAAATACGGTTTTGAGACTAGATGGCATCCTATCATGCTGATATGTGACATGTGATATGTAATATGTGATATGTGATATGTAGTCCCGGCCAACACCTGATCAGTGATCCGCCGAGGACCATTATAGACTATGGCCATAGATCTGACATGATGATTTTATACCCTTTGGGGTCTATAGCATGATATGAGTAACGACCCAATGAACGGGCTAGGCGTGCGTGCCTAAGTCTCCATGTATGAAAATGTTTTATATGATATGTGAAATGTGAAATGTAAATGTTTTACATGATATGTGAAATGTAAATGTTTTACATGATATGGGATAAGTTAAATGAATGTGATTTACAGTATTTTACATAATGCTTATTTCAGTACTAGGAGATGATCTTAGAGCCCCATAGGAAAAATGAAAAAGATTTTCAGCATATAGGAAGCTGAATATCAAGTATGCATATAATTCCCTTACTGAGCCGTGGTTTGCTCACCCTTTAATTTTAACATTTCAGGTTTTCGAAGATTGAGATTCTAAAACTTAAAGGATTTCGGCTGCACATTTGGGGACAATGCGACAGCTCGACTTATGACATGAGGTATGATCATTTATTTTTCGTATTTAAACATTTTCAGAGTACTATTTTCTTATGAAGTAAGATAGGGGATGTATTTCGTATTATAATTTGATATGAAATTGTTAATATGTAAAAGAAAAATAAAGTATCGCAGACAGCCCAACCATATAAGATGTATAGAATAAGGTGAAAAAAATAGGGTCATTGGCTGTGACATTGGATCCCTTCATAGTGTTTTTGTGAGAATAACACCTTTAAATTACTAGAGCAAGTTGTAGGTTTGATCTTGCTGTAAGATGATTCGTATTTGGCTTAGTCCTACAACAAGAGGATCGGTATATATTGTCAGGTACCGTCTGATTAACGGCTTGGCAAACTTATGTGCACATAAGTAGTTTCCTAGAGAGGAACAATTCCTAGAAAGGAACGAGTAGGTTCACTGATAGCATTGCAGTGATCCAATGTTTATAATATAAGCTCTAGACATGATACTTGTTGGTGCAACCTCACACTTTTACATATATGCCTGGCATATTTTTACGAAGATGATGTTTAGTGATGCTTTTACAAGCTATGATTTATATGGTTTATAAGTGCATATATGACTATGTTATTTCTGATGATTGCATAGCTAACTGTAAAAGTTATGATTGTGGACCATGATTCATTGATTGCATGTCTAATGATTTTCAATATCGTTTATAACATATGGTTTCCAAAGAGCTAGCATATTTTCTTTATGAAGATTTATGGAATGTAGGGTTTTATAAAGGTACCATAAACTATGTTTTGATTTTAACTACTTATATTTTCTCTTATTGAGCCTCCGAAGCTCAGCCTCTTCCTTTCTTCTCAGATTAGCTCGTGATAGTCCTGGGTGGACTATAATTGGGTCGATACTCTGATACGCTTGGCAGTCAGCGTGAGGTATCGATAGCAGTATTATATTTTGTTTGTACATATATGTATATATACATAGATTATACAGTCTTGCAAAGTGTAGTAGTTGTATATACGTCGAGCATGTGGGATGTAAGATGATGTTTTAGTTTCATCAGTTATGATATGCCTTTTGATACTTATATTGATGAGATTTGTAATTATGCCAATATGGAAGAGCAACAATGTTGTATGTAATGGTGGAAGTATGATTGAGATATCTATTAACTATAAACATGAGATTCTGAGTTGCTTGATGGTGAATGCATTGTGGTTTGGGGTTGCTATATAATTGTGTTTACCTTGCAAGAGGGCTAGGCTAGTTATAAGTCGTTATGCTGTTGGATTACCTAAGAAATCGATGACTTAGAGAATGAATGTATTTATAAGTGATGTCAACGAATCCAAAATTGTTATTACTCATTAAAGCAAGCTTGAATTGATGCCTATACTATATACACTCAAATGGTACAACACATGATTCAATTAATTAAAAGAAAAAAAATTTTGTCGTAATTTCAACTTTCGTAGGTTAAAGCGATATATCGGGTCATGATAGGATGGGTTATGCCTTCTGCATTTTTCTTAGGCATTTGGTTTTCAATAGGTTTTGAAGATGAACGTTCATATTATTCTTTATCCTTTTTTAAATTAACTTTTCATTTGATAAGCTACTAATACTTTGCTTGGGCATGCTCTTATTCTTTTTAGCAAGTTAGAATTTCAAATTTCTTGATCGCTTGGTGCTTTCATACTTTCACCTTGGACTAGGACCATTGCCTTCATAATATTCACATTTAGTCTCATTCTTTTTTAACTGAGTAAGGTGTTTAGCAACATCCACCTATTTGGTCGATCATGGCATTACATGTTTCCATGACGCTTGTATTCACACATTGCCTTGCTTGGTGAATGTAGAAACTTGATGAGTTGTGCTTCCCTATCTTAGTGTTGGCTCTAACAATCTTGAGTGGTGTTTGGGACACTTAGAAATCTCGAAGTAAGGAGAAGACTTTAACTGAGTTTGTCTTTGTAGGTTTTGACTCATACTTAATAAACAATCAAATTGTGCAACGAAAATTAACATCGAAACCAAACACAGGATTATGATTAATAAAAACCCATGAAATTGATATTAGGGTTTTTAAGCAATTATAGAATTAAAACTTTTGATACATTGTAAAGATATCGTAATCTCGAGACTTTATTCTCCACCAATCCTTGTACACCAAGGCTAGGCTCTTGCAAACCATAACCGTTTAATTATCTAGCCTCTAAAAGTATCCACACAAGTAACAATAGACCTTTAAGAAGGATATAATGTGCTATGGCTATCACTATTCTAGAAGTTTTAGTTTTAAAAACTCACCACCATAATTATCTTGGTATCTTCAAGCTCTCAATTATGTAGGAAACACTTTTCCTAAAAAGCTTCAAGAAGATTGCCAATCTCAGAGAAACTAGCACAATCTTAGAGAAATCTAAGGTTGCCAATTTTCATAACACTTCCTTAAAGAGGTGGTAGCTAGCCATAACAAAGTTTATATAGGTAGGGTAAATGTCTATCATTAATTACACATTTACCTTAATGCCTATAAACTTTTTTTAAATTATAATTAGGTCAATCTCTTAATTAAATAATTTAATTTAAGAGACTAGATCCAAACTTAAAATAATATAAAAGCCCACTACTTAATTAAACAATTGAATTAAGCTCAGTGCTTCCAAATTTTTATTTGGCCCAATAATTTAATTGAAACAATTTTTAATTAAGTCTTCTTAATTAAGCATATTTAATTAAGAAAAATTATAATTCCATAAAATAAGTTCTCATGGAAAATTTTTAAATTTTCCAAACCACTCAATTTAATTTAATCCATTGACTACATTTATGTGTGTGACCTTTTAGGTTTTCAACATGTTGGCAATGAATTGAATCAATATTCAATTCATTGATCAAGATAGAATGCCAAAGTGGTCTAACTTAACTTATTCAGTGTATAGTATATCAAAATAATTTGTTCTTTTCATCATAATGTCTCAAAAATAAATAAAGTTTGGTTAGTTTCTACTTTAAACTTGTTTCCATATTTATCCTTGTGCTACCAATAGTAACTCAACTTCTGAAATTGCCTTGGCTAAGGATAAAAGAGTTAATATGAGCAAGGATGACCGAGACATTGTCCCCTAAGTTTGTGAGAGTCTGAATTTCTCTATTCTCCCTATATCTATTGAAGGTAATGAATTTGAAATAATAAGTAAAATTTTGAAAACTATTTCTCCTTGGTTATAGAATTATCAGGAAAATTGCCAAGTGGGTCCCACAGGGCAATCCATAACTCGGATGTCCTCTGAAGTGGCAAAATATTAAAATTGAGGCAGAAATATCTAAAGGTCAAGAAGACCATTTTTTCGAATTCCTTAAGATGAGTATACCTCAGTTCAAGTGCAACAAATTCGAAAATGACGATCGTGTCCATACACCGAGAGAATTTTTCTGAATAACAATCAAACCAAATTGACTTTGAACCCATAATGTCAAGACCCGAAGGTCGTGACGTTCAGTTGATACTCATACCTTTTCCCTTTTTAAAATTTTTAACTAAATTTTTCCTTTTCGATTTAAAGTTTGTATTCAGTGTCAGTGTAATCACTAAACTAATTTCACTGATCCTTTATTTATACTCTAGCCTTGATAACTTAAACAATAATTTATGAGCATATTTACTCAACTATCTGGGTGAATTATAGTCATTTTACTTAAATATTAAACTAGCAAAAAAACGGGTCAAAAACCTCCCCTTCATATTTTACCACTTTCTCTAGTTAATTACCTACAAGAAATCCACAATTCATATACTTTATGTACTACACAATCTCAGAATCATCTTAATTTCATTTACATATTCCACAAAACATACGGTCAACCAAACATAATTACATCCCAAATAGCATTCGATGATTATATGAACCTATATAATAATTTAACACGATCCTAAGTTACAACCCGACTCATTGAACAAAATACGTACTGTGTATCAATTAAAGTCTTACATGTAAACAAGCGATTTATAAAGAGCGTATACCTCAAAAGTGACAAAGTAGGTTCGCAGGATGAGGGCCAGTACCAAGCTAGGTACCGTCTTCGAATGCTCACACAAAATCTCTTATGGCGGAGTTTAACTCAATTAGTCTGAAAATAGGTGAAATTAAGGGGTGAGAAAATCCACGACTTAATAAGATACTAATATAAATGAAGGAGTAGAATTATACTGTCTTAAATGCAATGCTTGAAACCTGCAAGTTTGGAAACACATTTCACCATTTCAATCGATAACATCTCATATTTATAACAAGATCATGTCCTAAGGACTTTAAGTGAGTGAGGGTTTTGGAGTATTGATGTAAGGGAATTTGAAGTACCTCATTATCTCCATTCCCGACATCTATCCATCACACAAACCTCTAAATAAATCAATTTAATCACTTTCAATCTTCTTGTCCTTATACTACAATGCATCGTACAACAATGCATCATGTATAATTTTAATATCATATATTATTAATCCACACTCACATCAACCTCATAGCATATCATGTTCAATTGAGATATCATATCAGGTCACTTTACATTTAGCAATTATACTCTTGTATTATATCAAATCATATAACTTTTCATATGGAAAATCATGATCACAGGTAGTGTAAAGTCATAATACTCTTCATATAAATCTTATGTTCATGTACAGTGTAATATCATGACATCATGTAGATAGAATGTCGTTATGTCATAACTCAGTGTGCAAAACTTATGCAAGCTTTACTGTATAAGATGGCTATCATTTCAAATCATATCACATATACTTTTAGAGCATGTTCAAACATGTAAATTCTCAATTCATTTCATATTTACTTTTAAGACATGGTTAGAGCATGTACAATTTGCAAATTATATCGCTTGCACTTTTAAAGTATGTTTTAAAAAGAAAAACATGTAATGTATCAAAACACTGCATATTCACTTTTAGAGTATGTCTAAAACATGTATAGTCTCAAAACATTTCTCATATACTATAAAGCCATATCAAGTCTAGAGTTCATATCAAATAAAACTACACTCTAGATCGCATATCATATCATGTTCGAGACTAGGCTGAATCCCTAATATTCTATCAATAAAGACTTAGTTCACCGTAGCTAGTAGTGAAAACTCATGTCATCGTCACCTAGAAACCAACTAGGGCGCTATCATGACCATAGACCTTATGCCTCTCAGCCCTACTGATAAGGTGTGATTGAGCCCTGTCCATGACTATTATCGGACAAGCATCTCTGCCTAATGAGTAATCTCTAATTAGGCAGTTTTCACTATGCTTTATTGAGTTTAACTCTCTTAGGGTGCCTATAGTCTTGTAAAACATTCGATTATAAACATTTAAGTTCAATAACTCAAAATCATATAAAGTATACATCACTTTTCTTTTTAATCATTTGTGTAGGTGTTTATGTCATGCACTTTTTTTTGGTTCGATGGAGTAAATGTTCAGGTATGCAAATGCAACATTTCTAAATCTCAAGTCTTAAGCGATGCATGCTTAAAACCAATGTAAGCGAAAACTTAAGCTCAAAACAATTTAATATAATAATCATGCAATGCATCGATGCAATATTCTTTGACATGAAGCTAACAATAATACCAACTCCTTAATAAATCGTGTCTCTCAAAGCTCATCAATATAGCTTCATAACAAGCTTAATATCATTAACGCATAACATCTCTTTCAATCGGATCCATTATGTTGTATGTTCACATATCATATGCACCACATGGCTACCATACCTTCCTTAAGCGACACGAATACATAATATACATATACACACTTTTACACAAGCATGTCATCCATCGAGTCCATAACGTATCATAATTCAATTTTTCTCAATCTCATTACCACGTCACACATATCAAATAAAACATCTTTCATCATTATCTTGCAATACACTAAATTTTCCTTCATCTTAAGTATTCAATCCATAATCATCAGCCACACTGCATTTATTTCATATAATATTTTTCGATCCACTAATATCATATTGACACAAATAAACCATTTACATAACCTATATCATTAACTATAAAAACCATATTATCCATAGTACTTTCACAAGAAACTTTAAATCATATTTCTATGGCTATCTAATCTCGCCATAAGCATTATTTTATTTTATTTTTATCATACTACTATAATGGACCACTCACCATGCTAGCTTTTACCATACTTCACATGTTAATCTTTCACTTTCCAACAACCATCTAACCGTTATTCCAATATCAATTTATAAGTATACTATCAATATTTTAATAATATTCCACAATATTCCATCATCACCTAACAATACAATCATTCATACTTATCCATATCATAATAGCAAGCCCTTTGTCTCTATCCACTCGCATAGATGTTCAACTTATTCAAAAATTCCGTCATGCTTCCAATAATTTTAAATCAATCCTCTAACAATGTTCTAATGAAATTCTAATCATACACAATTAGCACATCACAATATCCCAAAATTTCCAAAACATCCATTAGTATTTCCATACTAATATCTAAGCATATCCAAAATTCAAACACTACTACAGTAACATTTCCCACAAGTTTGTAGCCCCATTCCATATTAGTACCAATAAACCAAACTTAATACAATATAATGCTACCTCTACTTTATATAAATATCTTACCACGACTAGAATATAATTCATCATGTCATCATGCTTAACCATTTACCTTCTCAAACTATTCCAGAATCAAATTTTCAAGCAATACGATAAAATCCTTTCAAAACTTATCTTTCAATAATTCTTTCAAAAGTTCCATTTATATGAGAAAACATTAACCTTTTTCATCAAACATTTTCATATAAATTCCGACAGCATAACGTTTCAGGAACTAAAACCTCCTACAAACAATTCCAAATAAACACAATGGTATTCCACAATCATTTCATTGCAATATCATGATCATTACTAAGACCCCTACCACCAATTTTCAAGATCACAACTCTAAACTATACAATATAATACTACTACTACTACTACTACTTTATAAGAGTATCTTACCTGGCGCTTAAACTTAGCACTTTGACGAGCTTCATGCTTCTTCGAATACCAAAATATGTGCCTCTTACACTTTCATTACAATTTCAACAGCACCCAACAACTTAGATACATATACAAATCAAATCTAAAAATTTATCAAACAACCACAATAATTTTCTATATATTTATTTTTCAAGCTAAAATGTTAGGAAACTTTACCAAAATCTTTCTTTTCTGTCTCTCTCTTCTTCCTTTTCTATTCTGTCTTTCTTTTTTTTTTGTGTTTTGTTTTTTTTTCTCGCTGAACCGGGTCTGGCTGAACCGGTTCAGTCTTCCCTTTGCCGATTCAGCCATCTTCTGCCCTCATCACCGCCGGTTCGATCACTCCAGGAGCGGCTGAGGGTGCGATATGACTATTTCTTCCTCTTCCTCTCCAAATCGGCTGGCGACAACGGTGGTGGTAGCAGGGCAGTGGCGTGGGAACCTCCCTTCTCTCCTTTTCTTCCTTCGTCTCTTTTTCGATCGGCTGTTTGTTTTCCTTCTTTGACCAGTGACTTCACCCACTCATGGCGTCGCTAGCGTCGATCTAGGTCGACGCCGGCTTGGCTCCCTTCTCCGATCTTCTTCTCTTTTTTTTTATCGGGTCTGCACAAGCAGACCCTTAATGTTTAATGTGCAGCAAGCTTCTCTTATTTATTTAAATTTTTTTAAATACATTTATATTTAATACAAATATATATTATAACCATATTTTCTATTAATACTTTATAAACATAATTTATATGAACAATTATATGTATATATGTATTCTTAACATATAATTTGTGTATATATATATATATATTTTTACCCTTTATAAATATATTTAAATATATATGTATTCCTCTATCACTTTAATATATATATATATATCCTTTTATTTATCGTACACACACATATATATATATATATATATATATATATTTATTCCATTAATTTAAATACTAAAATTTCACTTTAATTAAATTCCTAAAATTTAATCATTATTAATTAAATAATTCTCATAACTCTTGAATACTTATATTAACTTATACTCGTCTAAGTTATATCTGTTTACTAATTAGGGTCGAAAATCATAGTTATCACACATAAACTATCATAGAATGATCTTTGTGTAAAGAAGCATCACATGGATCCAGCTTGTGAACTGAATTACACGAAACTGTTAAAAATAATGTAAATGAAACCGAAAGCATTTGTTCAGGGGTAGTTTAGAATTTTACTACCCCTTCTTGGTCAAACCACCTTAGGAGTCAATATTTAACTGCGTTTGACCCAAAAATATAGAAAATAATAAAAATAAAATAAAAATTTTGAATTTAAAAATATTAAAATAATGTTAGGATATAAATGGAAATAATGATTTTGTACAAGGGTATTATGGTCATTTAACATGGGCTAGTCAAATGGGTCAAAGATTGGCTAGAATTGACCTAAATAAATTAAATTAAATTTAAATAAAAATTAAAAATCTAGAAAATAATATAATGGTATAATGGGAAATATTGAGTTTTAAAGGGGGTAAATGAGCTAATTGCCACATGGCAGATTTTTGTACATTAAAATTATAATAAATAGAGTTAAAAATATGTCTTCTTCCATCTTGAGAAAGTCGGCCAACTGCTACAGTTTCTTCCTCCCATTCTGGTTACGTTTCTTCCTTTTTCACCTAGCAAATTCATCACCATCCTCCCACTAAGTCACCAAGCTTCTTTGGTAGAAATTAATCCTCATCTTAGGGGCAGCTTAAACCTAGAAATTCAAGAGCAGAATCGATGTTTGAAGGCTGATTAGGGGGCTACTCTGTTCGATTTTAGGGGAAATGGTAAGAAGAGAAATATTTCCATTCAATTTTACTTAGTATTTATGATTTTATGAAGTTAGTAAAACCTATTTATAGCTTTGGATTGAGTTGAAATTTGATATAGGCAACCATGATACATTCGGTTGTGATGGAAGAGTGGGAAAAACGTTGGTAATTTTGATGTATGAGGATTATGGCTTGAATAGATGTGATGAGATGAACAAAATTATAGAGATAGAAATTGTAAAATTGTGAGTGGTATGCAACAAGCCATTCAGCCATGATGAAGATGAGATGATGAGATGATGAGAATGTGTTTTTCATGCAGGGAAGGCATTCGGTCATAAGAAAATTGAACGGTGATAGTGGAATTTTAATGTAGACATGGTGTTTGATGGAAGTACATAATGAAATGGGAAATATTTATAAGTGAAATTGAGAAAAGGAATAGATGGAAAACTATGAGGATGAACCATGTTGAGCTGCCGGCCATGGCTGTTGGGAATGAAAAATTTTGCAATTTTAAATATAAAATAGATATAGGGTATATATATTAAGAGAGTACAATATAATTCCTAAATTAATTAAGGAAGAAATGAATGAAAATAATGAAAATGAGCCTTAGGGAGCTCGGCTAAGGTTAAAGAATGATGAATTTGATACAATTTTAATATATGAAAATGTAAAAGAAATATAAAGGATGAGTAGAGGAATTTGGAAGATAAAATTGAAAAGGATAAATGGTGTACATGGAGAAGTATTTGGGGTTAGGATAAAAAATGTGATTATCATGTGAATTTTTATGGTAGAAAAGCAAATGATAAAATAAAATTGTTAATGAAAATATTTGAGAAATAAAATTTTAAAAGGATTCTATTAAGTATAATTGTACTATGGTAATTGGTAAAAAAGAAAATAAATGAAAAAAACAGTGAAAATAAAACCATAGGGAAATTTTGCCAAGCTCAAAGGATGAACTTTCATGTGAAATTTCATGATTAATGGGCAAAGAAAAAAATGAATTAAATGTAAATAAAATTATTGTTGAAATTAGAAAAGAATATGATGTATTGTAATTATACTTTAGTATTTAATAAGAAATGAAATAAACTAATTATTGAAATTAACAAAATGAATTGAATTTATAGGAAAATTTATTATTTGATAAAAGTAAATGGTGGAATTAATATTTATAATAAATAAAGATAAATTGTAAAACTTGAATTTTGAAATAATAAATATAGTGCAAGAATGAAATATTTGACTATAAAAATTAATTAAAGATAATATATTTTTCATGAAATTAAAATTTGGAAAATAAGTCAATTTAATTATAGCTAGAGTTTGGTATTTAATAAAAAATGAAATAAATTATCATGAAAAGTAATAAATAGAAAATAAGGATTAATAGAATAATTATTAGAATTAAAATATGAATTATGGGTAAAAATTAGGATTGGGAAAGATTTCAATTTAAGTATAATCATATTAAAGCATTTAATAGGAAATTAAACCAATAAAATTATTGGAATTTTTTTTTTTGAGAAAAATTATATTATTGGAATTGATAAAATGAAAAATAGGAATTTATAAAATATCTATTATAGATATATATAGAATTTTAAATGTAACTGAAAATTATTGGTGACATAAAAATTAAAAAAAAGAATGGGACTTAATTGAAATTATATTTTTTGTATTTAGTAGAAAATAAGATAAATTAATTATTGAGAATGATAAATAGAAATAGAAAATTAGGGAATATTTATTAGTATCATAATATAAACTTTTGAATATAATTTAGAATTATTATGCAATGTGAAGTAAGAGAAACAAAGAGGCACAAATGGAGCTGTTGAATTGTATACTGCACGAAAATAGAAGTAAGAAACATATATAGAAGTTGCATAGGAAATGTTTGACCTGCAATTGGAAAATTATTGGAAATCAAATCATAACCGTTTTGCACCCAATTTTCCTAAACAAGAAAATACAATTTATTTTACATTCATACAAGTTTAAATATGATTTTATTGGCATGAAATATATCTTATTATTATTACGATTTTACATGAAATGATTTCTATGACTTAAATTACATGAAATGATTTACATGAAATAAATTACATGAAATGTTTAAATTGCATAAATGTGATTTTCATGATTTATCATTTATGTTCAAATATGCTATTGTACCCTTAAAGTTTTGCATTAAGTTTTTAATGAATTTTATTACGGCCAAATATAATAAATATTACTTTATATGATTATGGACTGACTGAAGATAATTGCTATTTAAAATGACTTCTATTGCTAAATGAAATGATTTATGTAAATGTTTTGAGACAGTCGTTCTTTAGTGATCATGCGTACTGTTATATGATTGTGAGACCTGATCAGTTCGCATGTTTATTGTGTTGTATATGACTGTGGAAATTTTGGTCAAACTCACAGGTTTCCACAGTGAGCACCTGACCAGTGCGAATTGTGACTGTCGACGATGGCCATTCGTTACCGATCATCCCTTTGGGGATACCGATACAGTTTTGTCCCTTTAGGGATATTGTTATTGATCGTGCATGATTCTATTGGATGTGACTATCTCCACTGAATTGTATTTGACTGAATTTAATACTGAATAATTTGATTACTGCATGATTTGAATATTGAACGATTGAAATCTTGATTTATTGATTTGACAAAAGAAATAATGGATGATTTCAAATGATTTACGGTGTAATTTTAAATGAATTGTTTTATTGTACTAGTTGAGAATATGAAGAAAATTGCTTATATAATGTTTTGAAATATTACTGTTTTACTTATTGAAATTTATTGAAATTGGGCTATAGCATTATTTAAATAAATTGTTTATATGCTAAAATCGATTTGAAATTGCATTGTGTAAATTATCACATGTTTCATACTGATTTTATCACCAACTGTTTACTCCTTATAGTCGCATCTAGGGACCGGAACACAATAGGTACTTCAAAGTACCTCCCATACTCTACTCGGCTCCCATATTCTACCCGGTTACCTAGCCGGCTATAGTATCCTTCCTATAACGGCCCCTACTGAGCTTTTAGGAAATAAATGTTTTCATGCATTTTAATATTTATATCTAATATACCTTTTCACAATTAGTAAAATAAATTATTTTATTTAATTGCGTATAGTATGTACTTTTATATATGTTTTTTACTGGGCTTTCCCCAAAGCTTACCCCCTTACTTACCATCCCAAATAGTTACCCAAAATATGTGGCAACAGCAGGTTAGTTGATGAAGATAGTAGAAGGTTTATAATATCGAGTAAAAAGGTATATATTAACTTTTATATTTATGTCCAGACAAGTGTATGCATAGCAGATGTGTTTATAGTGGGATGTAAATAGTGAAATGTTAGTTTAAAAGCAATATATCTAAATTAGTGGGATGTAATTACATTGAACTTATATAAACAGAAATATAAATATTATGTTATAATGTTATTACAATTTCTTTTTTATTATTTATGGATTGATTAATTTAATAATATAAAGATTTAATAGAGCTGGAAATTGCAAATCGAACTTACATCGACACCAAACACAAACCGATTTGATATCGAATGATCGGATAAGAAAGATAGAAGAAAAAAGGAAAAAGTTAGTTTGGAATTTTATAATTTCGGACACTACCAACTCACTTGGTGTAATGAATCTTCGACTTGTCTACTCATATCTATCTTCATGTGTTTCATGGCACACCCAAAATCACACTTTTTAGACATTTGGTATCTAAACCCATAGAGGTGAAATCTAAGTGCGACAATTTACACATAAGATAACATTGCATCTCAAGTCAAACACTAGTTACACTATTGACTTATGATAGCATATTCCATAGACATTCAAGTGACAATACCAAATAGAGCTCTCATGGAAGGTCATGTTAACTAAACTTATTCTCTAATATCACCAGCATGCTAGCCTCTAACATCCCTATATTTCAACTTATGAGATCAATTGCTTATTTCACAAGTAATAAGGCTTAGTATGTGCCAGTCTCTGAGCAATCTCAATGCCTTGTCTTGAAAGCACAATGACTAAGAAAATTTTAGGAACTAAGCTTTGATGCTTAGGGATCTCAAGGATCTCATAATTGTAACTCTTCACAATTCCCTTACAAGGCTATTATGTTCTAAAGACTTAATCTACATAACTGCAATAATCAAAATTATTCTAATAACTTATGGATAAAGAGATACCTTAATATTATTATTTAAAAATAAACAATAATAACGTCGAAATGACAAAGTAGCATTAATCACAGCCAAATCTCAATTGGCTCGTAGAGCTTATGCTTACATTCTCCCACTAGTACTAACACCAAAGTGAGATTCACCTTTCCTATCACTGTTTCATACTGTTAATGAAGCTAGTATAACTAACAAGTCTCATAGCTATTTATATATCTTATGTTTCGTAGGTATAACGGAGATTTGGACTTTGGGCCGCATTGGGACATCTAATGCTCTGAAGGAGATGTAACTCTATAGTACTAATATTCGGAGCAAAATAATGATATTGTAAGAATCCGCATCTTAAAATTCCTTTGTTTGTGCACGTTTCAAAAAACATGAAACAATTTCAAAAATGACACTTAAGTCCATAGGTCCAAAAAACAATCGTAAATAATTGTCAATCTAAGTTGACTTTTGACCCACTGATAGTTAATGGTAAACCCTCATGTAATGAAGTTTTATGTATGTTGATTGATAGACTGAATCACTCGAAAAAGTAAAAAATTACGCGATTCAACAATTAAGGGTATTTTGGTAATTTTACCCTTTTTGCCTGTAAACCCCATTGAAAGCTCATCCAATGATTAGAATATGTTGAATACATATATTTTATGAGTGAAAGGAATATTGGAAGTTAATCTATATGTTTAAACAAAAATTAGAAAGAAAGGGACACGTTAGAAATTTTTAAACTCGTATAAGGCATTTTGGTCGTTTTGCCATTAAAATATCAAGTTTAAAAGAAAAATCTAGCTCTTTCTTCTTCATTGCCATCCACCCTTCATCCTCTCTCAATCCTCCATTAACAAAGTTTTTTTTAGAGAGAGAAAGCCATCAAAACACTAAGGAAATCTTATCGAAATTGAACCAACCTTGTGCAACTCTTCGAGCTCTACAATCTTGTACCAAAATCCAACATAGAGGAGGCCATAATCTTGGTGTTTGGGCTAACCTTAGTTTTTCTTGTTTTAATGATTTTAAGCTATGTGTTTAAGGCATTTAAGCTCGTATCTAAGGTTTAATTGAATTTAAACCATGTCAATCTCTCTCCTAGGGTTTTGGCCAAGCATGTACTTATGTGTTCATGGTGTGATTTCATGTAAAGGTGATGTAGAATGAATATGGGACATGAATTTAAGCTTAAATTGTTGAAATGAGATGTGTAGGTAGTATTGTAAATTCAGCCTTGTGAAGGGGAGATCGAATTCATGCTTAGTTTGATGTAATTTGGGTCCTAGAATATTGTACAAATTAATACGAGACTGCTGGCACAGTTAAAACTGAAAATGGAGGTGATTTGACAGTAATTGCAATATTGGCACCTGTGACATCCTCGTCACTAACCAAATAACAACTAACTTTCATCTCAAATAACAAATAAATCGACTAGTTTATCCGATGTCAATCTCCCTTACTCTTATGCTTTAGGCATTTCTATCAGAGTATAATATTCATTTTCACATGCATAAATTTTTCATTTATAAACATGTGCCATATACATCAGGATCTCAAATATTCATACACCCTAATCCCCAACATATACAAATCTGTAGTATTGTATTGTACTGTACATTAACCGAAGTAACGGCCGACTAAATATACCTTCAAAGGATAAATAGGAAGCGTGCCTCGAAGGTATCTCAAAAATCCCAAAAGATGCTCCTCTATCCGGAGCGGAATTACTTCAAGTAATCTGTATGAAAAATAATTGTAAAAGAGTGAGTTTACGCTCAGTAAGAAACTTATGTAAAAGAGAGTACTATATCACTATATGCAGTTTTCCTGCTTGGCTCTATAATGTCATGTAAAATCATTATAAAGCATAGTGCTTATATTTCTTTCGCAAATATCAAATACAAGTAAATCATGCTTTCAAATATTTCCACGGATCTCAAATCACGTGAAATCAAGTAGGCAAATACAAATGTTTTCAAATAGATGGGAGACAATTTATATCCAATAGATTCATGCACCAAGTAATTTCTCATCATGGATACCGCAAATATATCCCGTAAGGGATAATCCATAGAGATAATGGATACAGCAAATATATCCCATAAGGGATAATCCAATATGAGGATCTCATGAGGATACTGCAAATATATCCCATAAGGGATAATCCTGAGAGATATCAAATAAATGGCGTACCCACGTATGGGCCAGGGATCCTCCCCAAAGCCGAATCAAATAAAAGACTCATGGCCATTGTCTATAGCCCACAGTTTCACTAGTCAGGTGCCGTACTGCGGGTCTGCGGGCTGGACTAGAGCTCCTCAGTCAAATACAAGTAACAAATAATGTGCATGCTCTTTTGAGAGATTTTTAGTCTCCAAAACCTTGTTCATATAGGTTTTAAACAAGTATGAATATCCTTTCTTAAAACAGGTTCTCAAAACCTTTCTTTTAAATAGGCAGTTGACTGGTCATATATGGCAGTCGACTGCTACCCCATGTTTTGCCTTATTGAATTTCTTTCCCTTTTTGAAATTCAATTATTATATTTTTCAAAATACAAATAGGGCAGTCGACTGGACCCAAATGGCAGTCAACTGGTTTTGAAACAGAAGGTTTCCCGAGAATTAGCAGTCGACTGGCCCCCTTGGCAATCGGCTGGTTTTGAAACAGAATGCTTCTGGATAAATAGCAGTCGACTGGCTCCCCCTGGCAGTCGACTGGTCTGAAACAGAATGGTTTCTGGAAAATAGCAGTCGACTGGCTCCCTTGGCAGTCGACTGGTTTGAGTCGGTTTTCGAAAAACGGCGTTTTTGATGTCTCTAGGCAGTCGGCTGCTCCTAACCTAATTGGTACTAGGAAACAAGTCCGAAAATGTCATTTTCCTGCAATAATACAGCTGGTACTTCTCTCCAAATCACATCAAAACATACTAAAACATGCGGACATAGTCACCCTACGTCCGTTACATAAATTCCTTACCTCAATTGAGATAAATCCACAAGCTTGGTAGCCAATCTACACTTGTCCTTTTTCACTTCTTCAAGCTGTAATCATCATGACAATTTAAACCTCAATAAACCTACTATATCGACTTTATACAATCCCAAACCATCAAAATATCAACATAAACCATCTAACTCCCTTACCTTTGCAATTCACCAATTCTTTGGATTTCTAGATCTCCTTATTCACTTGGATTCACTCTCTCATATTACAGGCATAGGTTAAGCTATCGACAGGGATCGTTTTTCTTTAGAGAAGCTTAACGAATCGATGGCCTGAAATGGTGGTTTGTCAAGGTGAGAATTTGAACACTTAGAGGAAAATATGGAAGCAACGAGAGGGAGAAGGAGATGGGCTGCCGACCTTGGCTGGTAGAGATGATGATGAGTCATGCAATTCCATTAAATGCCATTTATTTCATTGATTCATCTCAGCCCATAACCATTAAATGCTTTGACCTTTTGACCATTCAATTGCCTTAATTCCCTTTATGTCCCATGCATCATATATAATTTCAGAAATTCCCATTTATTCCATTAATCCATGTTGGAAAACTGTACAAGTATGGGAAAATTGCAGAAAATTGGGGATTTCACATTCTCCCCACCTTAGAGAATTTGGTCCTCCAAATTCAAGTAAGGTTATGTTTTAAAACAATTCCGGGTATCTCTCTCTCATCAAGTTCTCTAGTTCCCAAGTAGCTTCTTTTGTCGTATGGTGTTGCCAAAGAACTTTAACCAATGGAATCGTTTTTGATCTTAACACCTTATCTTTCCTATCCAAAATCTGAATCGGTTTCTCCACATAACTCATGTCTTCTTGAATCTCCAAGGGTTCGTATTCAATGACATGAGATGGATCCGGATTATACTTCCGAAGCATCGATACATGAAAGACATTGTGTACTCCCGATAACTCCGGAGGTAGTGCCAACCTATAAGCCACATCTCCAACACGATCTAGGATCTCAAATGGTTCGATATAACGAGGACTTAATTTACCTCGTCGGCCAAATCTCATAATCCCTTTGGATGGAGAGACTTTCAAAAACACATAGTCTCCAACCAAAAACTCAAGTGGCCTCCGTCGAACATCTGCATAGCTCTTTTGTCGATTCTGAGCTGTCTTAAGTCTTTGACAAAGCAGTTTAACATTCTCAGACGCTTGCTCGACTAATTCTGGAGTCAATAACTTGCGCTCGCCCACTTCTTCCCACCCAATCGGTGATCGACACCGTCTTCCATACAAAGCCTCGTATGGTGCCATCCCGATGCTTGCATGATAGCTATTATTATAAGCAAACTCAGCCCATGGCAGATGGTCGTCCCATGAGCATTTAAAATCCAAAGCACATGCTCTCAACATATCCTCGAGCGTCTGAATAGTGCGCTCGGACTGCCCATCAGTCTGCGGATGAAAAGTTGTGCTAAAATTCAGCTGAGATCCCATGGCTTCCTGAAAATGTTCTCAAAAGTGAGAAGTAAACCTGGAATCTCTATCCGATGTGATGCTCACTGGAACACCGTGTAGTCTAACGACTTCTCTCACGTATAAATCTGCCAAAGCGCTAAGTGTATCTGTAGACTTCATAGGTAGGAAGTGAGTTGACTTCGTCAATCTATCCACTATCACCCAAATACCATCATGATTCCTCTTGGTTCTGGGTAATCCCATAATAAAGTCCATCGTAATGTGTTCCCATTTCTACATAGGTATAGGCAGAGGGTGCAGTAATCCTGCTGGCTTTTGGTGCTCTACCTTAACTTGTTGACATGTGAGACATTTTGCTACAAAAGCTGCTATGTCTCTCTTCATGCCCTTCCACCAATATACCTTGCGAAGATTGTGATACATTTTCGTATTTCCTGGATGTAACGTGTACTTGGTGGAATGTGCTTCCGTAAAAATTAGCTTCCTCAATTCATTATCCTCGGGAACACAAATACGGTTATTAAACCTTAAAATTTCATCCTCACCCATATGGAATTCGAGGTCATACCCGATTGAATTTTCTCTATAGCCTCCATACACTGGACATCCTTTCTCTGAACAGCCCGAATTCTGTCCATCAATTCTAGCTCAATTCTCAAACTAGCCATCATACCACCTTGCTCAAGAGATGTAACACTTAAACTGAGGCTTGCAAACTGCTCAATCAGTTCGTGTTCTTTTATCATCATATATGCTATCATACTTACATGCTTCCGGCTCAGAGCATCCGCCACCACATTGGCCTTCCCCGGGTGGTACATGATCTCACAATCATAATCCTTCAGAAGCTCTAGCCACCTTCTTTGCCTCATGTTCAATTCTTTCTGGGAGAATAAGTATTTCAGACTTTTATGATCCGTAAAAATCTGAAATTTCTCACCATATAGATAATGCCTCCATATCTTTAGAGCAAATACTATTGTAGCTAACTCCAAGTCATGAGTCGAGTAGTTCTTCTCATGGTCCTTTAACTGTCTAGAACCATATGCCACTACCTTACCATGTTGCATTAACACACATCCCAAACCTTGCCCTGAGGCATCACTATATATTGCAAATCCTCCTGAACCACTAGGAATGGTGAGGATAGGTGCAGTCGTTAACCTATGCTTCAACTCTTAGAAACTTTGCTCACAAGCTTCATTCCATTCATACTTCACCTCTTTGCGCGTCAGTCTCGTCAATGGAGCAGCTAGCTTCGAGAAACCCTCTACAAATCTTCTATAGTAGCCAGCTAAACCCAAGAAACTCCTAATCTCCGTTACCGTCTTCGGTCTTTCCCATTGGACCACCGCTTCAATCTTTGATGGATCAACTGAAACTCCTTCTTTACGGATCACATGACCTAAAAAGGAGATTTGGTTTAACCAGAATTCACACTTATTTAGCTTGGCATACAATCCTCTATCTCTGAGGGTTTCCAAAACAATCCTCAAATGCTGCTCATGTTCTTCCCATGACCTCGAGTACACCAAGATGTCATCGATGAAGACAACGACAAACTGGTCCAAGTATTGCTTAAACACATCATTCATCAAGTTCATGAATGTTGCGGGTGCATTGGTTAACCCAAACGGCATCACCAAGAATTCATAATGGCCATACCGTGTCCTGAATGCAGTCTTAGGGACATCTTCATCTCGGATCTTCAACTGATGATATCCCGATCTCAAGTCTATCTTGGAGAAGACTTGTGCACCCTTTAACTGATCAAAGAGGTCATCTATCCTGGGAAGAGGATACTTATTCTTGATTGTCACTTTATTCAACCACCGGTAGTCGATGCACAACCTCATACTACTGTCCTTCTTCTTGAGAAAAAGCACAGGAGGACCCCAAGGGGATACGCTGGGTCGTATGAATCCCTTGTCTAGCAACTCCTAAAGCTGCTTCTTAAGTTCTTCCAATTCTAACAAAGCCATCCGGTAGGGAGCTTTTGATATAGGCTCAGTCCCCGGCACCAATTCGATAGTGAACTCTACTTCCCTATCCGGAGGAAGTCCTGGAAGATCATCCGGAAATACCTCGAAAAATTCCTTAACTATTGGAATTTCGTGAAGTGTGGGACGTTTTTGATCTACGTCTACCATGTGTGCTACAAACCCTTCACATCACAAATATGTTCTATCAATTAAATCTCAATTAAACCAAACAAGTAATTATGCTTTTGCATTACATATTTGCAAAATTTACATCACACTCTTAGCATGACAATCTATCATCACATGATTTTCAGCTAACCAATCCATTCCTAATATAACATCAAATCCAGACATATTTAATAGGATTAGGTCAGCCATTGACTCTCTTTCTCCTACCTGTAGCTTACAATTACGATACACTATGTCCGTCATTTGGGATTCCCTAAATGGAGTAATTATTTGTAGCAATCCTCCTAACTGCTCAGGCTCAACATTTAATTTCCTAGTAGCCATAGGGGAAATAAAAGAGTGCGTAGAGCCTGGATCAAATAAAGCAAGGACATATGTATCATTAAGGTAAATCTTACCCTGAATCATCTTTGATGAAGCATCAGCGGACTCTTTATCGATGGCAAATACCCTTCCCTAAGTCACTGGTGCCTTTCCTTTCTCTGCCGTTGTGGCCTTACGCTGGGGTTGTGTGGTCTTAGATTGTGGTTGAGGGGTCTTTTCTGACTCTTCGGGTGCCCTCTGATTTATCTTGGGACAATCTTTAATTCTATGTCCCTGTTCACCACACCAATAGCACGCCCCACTTGCCAACCGGCAAGGCTGTGTTCCATGAAATTTCCCGCATTGCACACACCTCGGCATCGTACTCCTCGGTGAGCTAGCGGTATTACCAACTGGATGTTGTGATCTTTCATCACCTATTTTGATCCCGGTGGATCTAGAAATTCATGTATCATAATCATCATAACTCCTATTTAACATAATTCCATATAATTATTCAATTAAGACACTTTATTTTCGTATAATGGACTTGATTACCTGTCGAGGCTTTATCATAAGGCCTATTCCTCCTAGATGGATATCTATCCCTCAAGGCCTTCTCATCTGACTTCCGCTTCATAGGTTCTTTACCCTTATTCCTTGCTCAGAAGTCTGCTTGATGAAACTCATAGTCCTGCTCACATAGTTGAGCCTTACGGACTGCCTCTCCATAGGTAGTGATGTCCAATAGATATAGCTTAGACCTAATGGAAGGTCTCAATCCCTCCATGAATCTGTAGGTCTTATGATCCTCTCTTCTCAGTACTTCAGGATCAAATCTACTCAGTGGAATGAACTTCGACTCATATTGGCTAACCGTCATACTTCCCTGAGTCAAGTTCAAAAACTCAACCTGTAACCTCCTCTGAGCAGTACGTGGGACATATTGTTCATTAAAAGCTTCCACAAATCTATCCTACGTCACCTCTGGATACTTAGCTTCTAATACTGTCTGAGTAGCCTGCCACCATGGCTCGGCCTTATCCACTAGCAAATAGGCGGCTAATCCCACCTTCTCTTTCTCAATACAAGCCATGTATCCGAATGACTTCGTGACCGCTTTCATCCATTTCTCCGCGGCTACTGGATCACTGTCCCCTTTGAACTTTGGCGGATCTAGCTTCTTAAACTCCTTTATTAATGCCACACTGCAGTAAGCTGTAGGATCTCGCCTCTCATTAGCTGGAACTGGTGGGGGTTGTACCACAGAAGTAAGAGGTACTGTAGGGGTAACTGCTGGTGCACTAGCGGCCACGTCTGGAAATTTAGCCATAAACTGGGTGAACATTGCGGACATGTTTTCCATATGTTTCTCCATTTTAACTAGCCTCGTATTCAGGCTATGCGGTGGAGATGGAAGAGAAGACTGTGTTTGGGGCGGTTCATCACGACCCCGTCCTCGTCCTCGTCCTCGTCCTCGTCCTCGTCTAGTACCCCTCCTTCGAGTACTCATTCTGTTAAGATCATAATCAGATAACATAATTTAGTATAACTTTAAACCGTTATACTACTTAAAATCAAGTAAGCTAGTACAGTACATTGGGGAATTACTCTAATTCTAGCTTATTGATATCGACAAACTTCAGTTGAATCTGCTCTGATACCAATCTGTGACATCCTCGTCACTAACCAAATAACAACTAACTTTCATCTCAAATAACAAATAAATCGACTAGTTTATCCGATGTCAATCTCCCTTACTCTTATGCTTTAGGCATTTCTATCAGAGTATAATATTCATTTTCACATGCATAAAAATTTTCATTTATAAACATGTGCCATATACATCAGGATCTCAAATATTCATACACCCTAATCCCCAACATATACAAAACTGTAGTATTGTATTGTACTGTACATTAACCGAAGTAACGGCCGACTAAATATACCTTCAAAGGATAAATAGGAATCGTGGCTCGAAGGTATCTAAAAAATCCCAAAAGATGCTCCTCTATCTGGAGCGGAATTACTTCAAGTAATCTGTATGAAAAATAATTGTAAAAGAGTGAGTTTACGCTCAGTAAGAAACTTATGTAAAAGAGCGTACTATATCACTATATGCAGTTTTCCTGTTTGGCTCTATAATGTCATGTAAAATCATTATAAAGCATAGTGCTTATATTTCTTTCGCAAATATCAAATACAAGTAAATCATGCTTTCAAATATTTCCACGGATCTCAAATCACGTGAAATCAAGTAGGCAAATACAAATATTTTCAAATAGATATCAAGTAGGCAAATACAAATATTTTCAAATAGATGGGAGACAATTTATATCCAATAGATTCATGCACCAAGTAATTTCTCATCATGGATACCGCAAATATATTCCGTAAGGGATAATCCATAGAGATAATGGATACAGCAAATATATCCCATAAGGGATAATCCAATATGAGGATCTCATGAGGATACCGCAAATATATCCCATAAGGGATAATCCTGAGAGATATCAAATAAATGGCATACCCACGTATGGGCCAGGGATCCTCCCCAAAGCCAAATCAAATAAAAGACTCATGGCCATTGTCTATAGCCCACAGTTTCACTAGTCAGGTGCCGTACTGCGGGTCTGAGGGCTGGACTAGAGCTCCTCAGTCAAATACAAGTAACAAATAATGTGCATGCTCTTTTAAGAGATTTTTAGTCTCCAAAACCTTGTTCATATAGGTTTTAAACAAGTATGAAAATCCTTTCTTAAAACAGGTAACCTTTCTTTCAAATAGGCAGTCGACTGGTCATATATGGCAGTCGACTGCTACCCTATGTTTTGCCTTATTGAATTTCTTTCCCTTTTTGAAATTCAATTATTATATTTTTCAAAATACAAATAAGGCAGTCGACTGGCCCCAAATGGCAGTCGACTGGTTTTGAAACAGAAGGTTTCCCGAGAATTAGCAGTCGACTGGCCCCCTTGGCAATCGGCTGGTTTTGAAACAGAATGCTTATAGACAAATAGCAGTCGACTGGCTCCCCCTGGCAGTCGACTGGTCTAAAACAGAATGGTTTCTGGAAAATAGCAGTCGACTGGCTTCCTTGGCAGTCGACTGGTTTGAGTCGGTTTTCGAAAAACGACGTTTTTGATGTCTCTAGGCAGTCGGCTGCTCCTAACCTAATTGGTACTAGGAAACAAGTCCGAAAATGTCATTTTCCTACAATAAAACAGCTGGTACTTCTCTCCAAATCACATCAAAACATACTAAAACATGCGGACATAGTCACCCTACGTCCGTTACATAAATTCCTTACCTCAATTGAGATAAATCCACAAGCTTGGTAGCCAATCTACACTTGTCCTTTTTCACTTCTTCAAGCTGTAATCATCATGACAATTTAAACCTCAATAAACCTACTATATCAACTTTATACAATCCCAAACCATCAAAATATCAACATAAACCATCTAACTCCCTTACCTTTGTAATTCACCAATTCTTTGGATTTCTAGATCTCCTTATTCACTTGGATTCACTCTCTCATATTACAGGCATAGGTTAAGCTACCGACAGGGATCGTTTTTCTTTAGAGAAGCTTAACGAATCGATGGCCTGAAATGGTGGTTTGTCAAGGTGAGAATTTGAACACTTAGAGGAAAATATGGAAGCAACGAGAGGGAGAAGGAGATTGGCTGCCGACCTTGGCTGGTAGAGATGATGATGAGTCATGCAATTCCATTAAATGCCATTTATTTCATTGATTCATCTCAGCCCATAACCATTAAATGCTTTGACCTTTTGACCATTCAATTGCCTTAATTCCCTTTATGTCCCATGCATCATATATAATTTCAGAAATTCCCATTTATTCCATTAATCCATGTTGGAAAACTGTACAAGTATGGGAAAATTGCAGAAAATTGGGGATTTCACAGCACCAATATGAAGTAAACTGGATTTAAGGCCGTAATAGGCAATGTGTTTGATTTCAAAGAGTTAAACACTCTTTATAACTGAAGTGTGGTGAACTGATTGAATCTGTGTGGTGTTTTGCAGCTCGGAAGTGAGGTGTAGAATACTGGTGCTACCAAACACTTTGGCAAAAACCAAGTGGCGAGAGATATATGTAAGAGGCATAAGGATATTGTGTTGCATTGAAATTGATGAAAATGATTTTATGAGATTGCATTGGATGGTTTGATGGAAACTAGAAATTGGCCTTGTGTTTTAAACTGTGTATTGTGTAGGAAGGTTAGAATTTACCATATCGTTATGCCGTCAAAATTTGGTAAAATTGAACTCTATACCTTAGAAAACTTAGAGATAGGAATAGAGAGAAATGAAATGAAGCTTAAAACGAAAGATACATCAGGTCTTATGCAGACCATGGGGTACATGATCAACCCTATGGTTGAAGCATAAGGGATATCAGCCATCCTCTTCCTCTCTTCTTGTGTTTAGACACATATCCTTGGAGGGAGGCACGCCATATACCATAGGCAAGTATTCTCTCTTGGAATCGACCATGTAAAACCTCTTTAGCACCTTGTCTATGTATACAAATTGGATAATCCTAGCAACCTCTTTGATTTATCCCTATAGATCTTAATACCCAGAATGTAGGTTGCTTCTCCTAAATCTTTCATAGACAATTGCTTAGACAGCCATACCTTTGTAGTCTACAGCATAGGTATTGCGTTTCCTATGAGTAGTATGTCATCAACATATTATCATAACGTCTAAATCCTAAAACCTAATCATTAAACACAAAATTTTGGAGTCACCACCAATCATTCAATCTAAGGTGTGAGTGGTCACCTATTCAAACTAAGAATAAGGACTAGTCTACATCTTAAATTTTAGGATTTGTAAGTACGATTACGTGTGGGGAATGATTAGCATCCTCTCAACTCCCGACCTAAAACGGTACCATCTTAATTATAAATTCTCCTAAGGTAGCCTTAATTTAGATATTTTCTTATTCTTATTTCATTTTAAAAGTAGTTTAATTTTCTACGTAAATGTTGAAAATTTATTTAAGCATCCTCCAACGCTATGATTGAACAGTTAAATAATTTTCTCACCTCAAAAGTATTCATAGAACCTGCTCATTCTCATGAAAAGGCTTCATCATAAAAATTTATTTTTTTATTTTTAATTTTATAAGATTTATTATTATATATATTTTTAATTTTTTAGGAAACAAATTGAAGAATTTCTATATTGAAATTAATTTTCCAAATCCCCTAACTCTCTTAGTGAACTTAGAAAAGAATATTTCTCACATAGGAATTTCTCAAATATTACACACTCGTAACACCAAAGATTGCCATCATTGGTAAAATCTTCATTTTATTCTTAGTTTTTATTCTTATCATTATTTTCTTTACCATACTTATTTTTTAGTACTTTTTACTTTAATATTATTTAACATTAGTATATTTTAGGATAAATGAAAATTCTTTTAGTATTGAAATTATTTTTCTAAATCCTCTAACACTTTGACTGGACTTAGGAAAATTATTTTTAACCTAAGAATTTCTTGAATATTGAACACTCGTAACACTCAAAAAGTCCATTGTCAGGAAATGTTCCATTTAATTCAATTTATTTATTAATATTTATTATTATCTTTATTGAATTTATAATTTTTAAAAATAAAAGAAAATTCATTTATATTGAAATTATTTCTCTAAATCCTCCAACACTATGATTGGATTTAGGAAATCATTTCTCACCCAAAAATTTTTTCGAATATTACACACTTGCAAGATCAGAAAATTTTATCATTGGTTGAATTTCTGTCTACTACAATTTTAACAAATTACATGAAAACAAATTCTAGTTTCCAAAATTTCACCGCAAATTCTAAACTCTAGCCTAGATAAGAAACCTCTAAAGATCAAACACCTAAGTGAATGAGGAAAGCCCGATACCCCAAAAGAAAAGAAATAGCTTCAAAGAAATCGTTGCTGTCGTGTTTCTTGATGGCTATTTTTTGTGTTTTGGATGGATTTCTCTATGTTGAGACTTTCGATCGTGTGTGATTATGTGTTTGTATGTGTCCCTTATAAACCTAAAAATTTAATATTTGGAGTCTTGGGCAAAAAGATTTGGGATTTTATTTGATTCTCGTTAATTTTCACTGATTTTATTTAATTATTAGATTCAAAATCTAATATAAGATCTAATTTTGTTTGACTTAAAATTTAAATTTTTTTTTAATTTTTCTTTGTTCTTTTATAAAAACTGAAAATAAAACAAATATATAAAAATCACAATAAGAAAAAAATCAAATTAAAATCAAAACCAATATCAAAAAAATATAAAATTAATAATTTGAAAAAGATCCAAAAAAAATGATGTTTATAGCTACTCCTTTTTGCACTTTGTTGTGAAACAATAATGGTGCAAAGATATAGACAATCATTTTGGTCAAATGTAGGGTCCATTAACTTGTATAACATATTTTTTCATAAAAAAATGTCAAGTATGAAGCTTCTTAATCTTTCCTCTCAAAAGACTAAGGAATAAATGTAAAAATTAAATTTTCTAATTTCTTCTCTTTTGAGAGAAAATGAATTACTTTATTGAAATTGAGACTGGTTACAATAAAAAAAATACTATGTCCACGACCACATTTGGACAGGTTTTAGTCCAGTATATGTCATCAGTGTTTAGATAAGATAATAAAGCAAGACAATAGGTAGCTATATTGACATCTTGCCTTTGCATCGATGACCTTCTAAGCAGAAAAGTAGGTGAGTTTCTGTTTAGCTTCCTCAGTTAAGTCAGCTATAGGGGATAGGTCCATATTGGATTTTTGGAGTTTCTTTATTATTCCAAGTGCATCACCTTCAAAATTGACTTGCCTGAAGCCCATATCTTACGCAAAAGTAATTGCTTTAAGTGCTACATTCGCTTCCACCACTTCTACATTCGTGGCTTTGGTAACTTTAGAGTGAAACGCACCCATGACTTCACCCCGTTCATTTCTTGCAATTCATCTGATGCCTTCATCTTCTTTAATAGCCCTGAAGCTACCATCAAAGTTGATTTTTATCAATCCAAGAGGCAGGCACTTCCATGTGGTTGCGGCGTCTGCATGGTTTGGGGCATTTATTTGCTAGGCTTGTTGAAATTCTTGCTGATAATGTAATGTCTCGTTATATACAATAAATATCAATAATCACATATACAGTCAGTTGGTTTGGCTGTCTGCGATGCATTTATACTATTCACTTACCACGATAACCCATTTGTAAATAAAAGATTATTCATAACTGATATTAATATTTACATAAAAAGTATCACTTTCAATACGTTTCACAAATTTACATCCCCTCTATATAAATTATACAAAAGTAGTATTGTACATGAACGTTTGAACATATAAAAGTAAATAAAATATACCTCTACATCAAATAACTGCTGCTTGAGAGTACCAAAAGCATAGCTAATCAGTGGAACGATATATCACTAAAGATAATCTGTGAGGAAAGGAAAAGAGGTGGTGAGCTTAATGTCAAGTAAGAAATTCGTATGCAAGAATGGATACTATGAAATCTATATGCATAAAATCATTTAATTCCTAATAGTACACTAATGGACATTTTAGGAAGGATACTATAGTTGGCTAGGTAACCAGATAGAGTATGGGAGGTACTTTGAAGTACCTGTCGTATTCCGGTCCCTAGTTGCGACTATAGGGAATAAATAGTTGGTGATGAAATGAATAAACAGAGTATAAATCACTTTAAAATCATATCATGCAATATTTCAGTCTATAAACATATATAAACAGTTTAAATAAACCAACTTGGTAAGCAGTTCAGTAGGGAAATCTAGTAACAGTTCAGTAAACAATTTAAAAATTTCAGTGCAATCGATATATAAATAATTCAGTTCAGTATCAGTATGAAATTCAATTCAGTAAAGCAGTACAATGGAGACCAAGCAACACCAAATAGATATCATGCCATAACAGTATCTCGAGAAAGGAGAAACAATAACAGTAAGACATATGGCCATAGTCAAGGAGTCCACAGTATACACTTGCCATGTGACAATTGTAGAAGTTGAAGACTTGACAGGTTTATTAGCAACAGTACAGTAACCATAACAGCAACAGTAAGTCAACATGATGAGGGACCGAACAGTCTCAAAACAGTTTATAAGTAGTATAAATACCATAAAAGAAATCAATTCCAGTAATCAAACCTTCAGTCAGTCCATAAATGCATATGTTGGAAAATATAAGCAATGTAGTAATAAAAATTTATAAAATATTCACAGTTCAATATTAATGTCTAAAAATGTTTTATTTATCTATAAACAAGTTATAAGAACATGCTGGTACTCTCACGTACATAAAATTCGATAACATGAATTTTTAAATATTGTTTTTCGGTATTTAGTGAAAATATGAAATTTCAATAAATAAGATGAAATTAACATAACAAATCTTTCACTTCTAAGACTCAAGGATTTTAAAAGATAATTTCATAAAATTATTAGAAATTTCGACAGTATAATAACTGTTTCTAACCTAACCTTCCTGCATTGAAAACACAGTATATAAAACCAGCCATATTCCACAATTTCAACAATTCCAAAGCAATTAACTTCAAAACAATTTCATAAAATCATTTTCAACCACAATATACATTCACAGTATCCCTATATGTAAAAACTACAAACCTTGTACCACATTAGTGAATAAATGAGAGACATAGAATAAGATTGGTATTATGATTTCACCTTGTAATTTCTATTATTCCACGTAATGAGAATGAAGTTACAAGTTTAGGCAAGTTAGCAACAAATGGTCTTTAAGATAAATTAGAAATCTTATATAAGTTCTAAAATTATATAAGAACAAATAAGTGCTTGAATTCCATAATATAGAAGTGTATTTGTTTAAAATGAAATAAGGACACAAGTATACTAAAAGAAATGTAGTATACTTGAATATTAAAATAATCAAAATAAAATAAACAAGAAATACCTATATATGTGTGTATTGAGTGTTAAATATGTATACATATAGATATGCAAATTTTAAAAGAATGGAAAAAGAAAATATATATATATATATATATGAGTAAATGGATATATATATATATATATATGTTAATGTCTAAAATATAAGTACAAATATATATTACATGTAAGTAGTATAACAAATAAATAAATATATATATGAATACATATATTAGACATATACATGTATAAATATATATCATTATTATATAAAGATAATAATAATTATCATGAATATAGATAAATGAAATAAAAATAAAAGCACATAAATCAAAAATAAAATAGAAATAAAAAAACAAAAGTTAAATAAAACTAAAATAATAGTTAGCGGAGTTTGATGGGACTTACTCCCATCAAACTCCACTATCTCATTCTCGGCGGCCAAGGAGAGAACCAAATGCTTCTTGAGGAAGCTTGGGAAAAGTCCAAAGAAAAGAAAAGAAAGTGTAAAGGATAGAGGAGGCTCGGGTGGAACCGAGAAAGAGGAAAAAGAGGCTGTAGCCGAGAGGGAAGGAAAGAAAGAAAAGAAAGAGTAGCCAAAGGAAAAACCGAGAAGGAAGAAAAAGGAAGTTCCAGGGGAGAGAGAGGAAAGAAGAAAAAAGGAAAGGAGGAAGAGTGAGGCTGGAAGTGGTGTGGAACAAAGCACCTTAGGTTGGAAATTTTCCAAACCGAGAGGAGCATTTTAAAGGGGTGATTTCACAGCCAAATTTGGAGGTACTGAATAGGGGATTTGAACGTGATTTTGGAATGAGAGCTACTACTTCAGAAAAATAAGGAAGAGCTGCTAGAAAAATTAGGTAAATGAGATATTCTTCTAACTTTACACTTTTTATTTATTAAGTATGAAAATGAAATTATGATCAATTGAATCAAATGGGCACTCTATGGATGAAGGATTGATTTAATTCTGACTTGATGTTCAAATCTGAAATTGATGTCCTGTTCTGGGCTATAATTAAAATGATCAGTTTAATTGTTCTACATGCAGAAAAATTCTGGAACAATTATGATTAATAGCCCTTTAAGTTACAAGAAAGTCAGTTTTGGAATTTCTTGATTTGGATTTCTATAACTTGAGATATGTACAAGTAAGTGCAGGATACTCTGTCCAGAAACGTAAATCATGAGTCTGACTTTGAAAAAATTGTAGAAGATAGCCTACAATGAATTAGGTTGCAAGCCTTACATTTCTAGAAAGTTAATTAAGTTAGGATTGTGATGGTTCTAGGTTTGCACCAATTAGACATGTGTATAATTAAATATGAAGTATTTTGTGCAAGTAGGTCAGTGTAACCCTGTGCTTGAATACTGCTGGAAGATAGTGCAACTTTGGAAAATTTCTGGTGTTGATATAGGAAGAGTTAAATTATAAACCTTACACTTATAGATAGGGAAATGAGTTAGTTTTCATCTAGTTTTGGAATTTCCGGATTTGCAACTTTGTGGCTTAAGATATGTATAAATGAATGCAGGACACTCACTGCTAGGGACAGATTACCTAGTGTCAACTTCAAAATTTCATAGGAAATAGCCCAGATCAAGTATAATTGCAAACTTTACATTTACGAAAAGGTAAATGAGACAAGATAAATGTGGTTTTGAGTTTACGTAAATTGGAGATCCCTGTATTGAGATATGGGACAGTTTGTGCTTAAAGGTCAAATGACCATATTGTTTGGTTGTGCTTGTACATAGGATAATTTTACGAAAATTTCTGGATAGGTTAGTATAAAGGTCTTTTAAATTCTATTTGAAGCTGTTCTAACTTACGAAATTGGGGCCATAACTACTGGTTTTATTGGCTGAATATAGATGTCCTTATTCTTGTACTGGAATGAGGCTAAAATGAAAGCATACGGGTGGTCTGATCAAGACAATCACCAGGGGCTTTTGGACAGCCTTTGAAGACTGAGTTAGGTGGCTGTGGGTGTGACTATTGATTGTTGAATGTTGAGTATGATTTGAAGGATGATTAGCACCTACAAAAAGATAAAAAGAAAATGCATTGTCAAGGATTAGCCCTGCACGCAAAAGAAGGAAAGGAGAGCTTGAAGCTCTCGGTTTGGAACTGTCAAAAAGGGGTAAGACCCTTGTGCTGTATACTTTGTATTTAATTTTAATGTATAATTGTTTACACTTTTAACAATAGAAGTGGGAACTGGGATAAGTGACAACAAAAGGCAATTGTGACAGTAAGGAGAATGTTGGAGATCTATAAGTTGGTGAATATGCTCGATTCATATATATATATATATATATAGTGACAAGAAGCAAGGAAATGTATAATGTGAATAAAATATACGTAAAATTCTTAATAGAAAATATGTATATACACCCAAGTGCATGTGTGTGTGTGTGTATATAATATGGGTGCATGTGTGTTATTAGTAAGAAAATAAAGATGTAGTTCTTGATTTAGAATGGACCTTGAATAATCTGGACTTTTAGATATATATATATAATTGTTAGTGTGTACATAATGCATGATCTAGTTATATATTTTGAAATGAATGTAGTGGATTCGACTGGAATTGGAAGATCAAGCTTTAACAAAGGAGGCTTAAGTACGGATTTGAGAGCTTGAGGAAAAGTTTTACGCCTCGAAGTAAGTCGGTTAAATAAGCCTTGCTAGTATCATCTCGTAAGAGATGAATAAATCCTTATTAAAATACTTATCTAAATTTACCTCAAGTTGGTGGAATACTATGGGTAAGACTATAAGAGTAAGTACAGTAAAATACAAATTGGACATAATGTGATCGTGAATAATAGTTGTTTAGAAAGGAATCTTGCTTGTGATTTGCATGTAATGTGTTACAATTTGTTCGTGGTTGTTGAATGTTTAAATTGTATACTTTTGGTGCTTGCATTTTTAGGAATGCATATGAATTTATTAAATCGCACCAAGTGAGCATGTTAGCATATTGTGATATTTTGACAATGCATATGTGATTTGTGTGTGGTATGTATAGCTCCCAATATTGAGTTCTTGAACCTAAATTAGTACTTAGTCGTGTTTGTCGAAAGCTAGGAAAAAGGTCAACCCGAGTAAAGACTCGATCTTTGTACCGTGTGAGCCACCTCTAGAGAACTTAAGGGACCTGCGTACTACATAGAATCTTCGGAAACTATGGGAGCCACCTCTAGAATCCTTTGAGAGCTAAGTGCTACACGAGTTCCAATGAGATAGTAGAAAGCATGTGTCATAAAGGCTAAACGGAGTAAAGACTCGATCTTTGTACCGTGTGAGCCACCTCTAGAGAACTCAAGGGACCTACTTGCTACATAGAATCTTCGGAAACTATGGAAGCCACCTCTAGAATCCTTTGAGAGCTAAGTGATACACGAGTTCCGATGAGATAGTAGAAGCATGTGTTATAAAGGCCAAATTGAGTAAAGACTCGATCTTTGTACCGTGTGAGCCACCTCTAGAGAACTCAACGGACCTACGTGCTACATAGAATCTTCGAAAACTATGGGAGCCACCTCTAGAATCCTTTGAGAGCTAAGTGCTACATGTGTTCCGATTAGATAATAGAAAGCATGTGTCATAAAGGCCAAACCGAGTAAAGACTCGATCTTTGTACCATGTGAGCCAACTTTAGAGAACTCAAGGGACCTACCTGCTACATAGAATCTTCGGAAACTATAGGAGCCACCTCTAGAATCCTTTGAGAGCTAAGTGCTACACATGTTTTGATGAAATATGAGGAATCATAGGATTATTGTGACAATAAGTAAATGATTGTGATTTGTGAATGTGATGAATATCAATAGATGAAATAGATCTTATACATAAGACAGAGAATGTGTATAATCCTTGAATTATACTTATATATGCCAAAGAAAACATGTGCTATTTGAATGTTTGTCTCCTTTCACACTTAACCATATTGATAAAAAGAATGATACTTTGTGAATTTAAGAATGGAAGGAAAGCATGAATAAGCTTATGAAATCTGTGTACATACGAATTGGCAGCAAATCTTAATAAAATTCATACATGCTATTTTATAGAATTCATGCATGTATGATCGTGTTTTATGATATGAGCCTAGTATGTACTTATTTAAACTACTTACTGAGCTGTGGATTTGCTCACCCTTTAAATTTAACATCTACAGATCATACGGGTGGATATCTAGCTCAGGCATATATAGACTCTCCCGGGAACTGTACCTAATAGTGGTACTCGTCTACGTTCTCCGGGCCTAGCTTTAGTGTATTTGAGATATACTACTTGTATATCATTTTGATAATTATACGAATTTTAATTTCACAGTACTAGGAAGAAATATGAGATGTAACTTTGGATCACCTTAGATTGTTATGTAGGTCTATGCGATTATCGAGTACGATCCGGGTTAATATACGTATTTTTGAAGTATGTATAAAATGCAAATGTGGAATTTTTAAAGAAATGAATCTTGAGATTTATGAGATACATGATTGTGTGAATTGTGGGAAACAAAAGCTGGCTATATTGTGAAAGATTGAATTGTATTTTAATGCAGGTGATTTTACTAGGGAAAGTGATAAAATACAAGATGGAGGTTTTCGACCCGTTTCTTTTGGGAATAGTAAAATAAGGCTAATATCATAAAAATCACATTGAGAAATGTGACATAGCTCGAGAAACAATATTAGTAAGATAAGATTTGAATTAGATACTACACTAACACCAAATACAAACCATAAATAGAAAAGAAATAGAAAAAGAAAAATTTGGTTCATAATTTTTCGAAAGCGATAAGTATATGTCAAGTGGATGTCATTGGCCTTCGAGTCGTGACACTATATCTTCCATACTCATCCCTTTCCTGTCAATTTCTATCGAAGCAACTAATAGCACCACATGATTATTCTCACTCTTAGGCTGCAAAATACTATGCCAACACCATTATTTCACCATACTTTAATTATAATAAATTCTTCTTCATTAAAATCTATCACATTGTCTACAGTAGTCACTAAACCAGTCTAATTTACATCGATGCTAAAACTGCAACTATGCCTAAATCAACTCCGTTTTTCAATTTCGATCGTACTGGTAGTCTTCTCTTAATTTATACAGTATTATGGGATGTAGAACACATCAAATTGAGCACAATATCATGGTCCCCTTCTCATGGTCGAATTCTACATGTAGAGATTTACATAATTTTTCAACAAATTAAGCTTAGTTTCATGCCTAATTATTGTTCTTCATCTATTTAATATCACTCATGCATCAAAACACCATGCATCATGAATTCTTCATCATGGACGAAACCATAAGGAAGCATTTGAGTGAGTTTTGATTCAATCTAAGGATCAAGCTTAACTACCTTAATTACGTCACTATCATTAATTCATAAAGAAAATGCAAGCATAATGATACCTTATTGTGGCTGAATCCAAGAGCGAGTCCTACACCTTGATTTTGTCCACTTCACAATTAAATATTGGTATGGGCTTGTAGAGCACTAAATTTGGGACAAGCTTGTAGAAGAAACTTTTCTGTTTTAAGTAGGTTTGGTGGGTGTTTAGGAAGCTTTTCTCTTTTCTCTCTCACTTGGCTATGGAGGAAAGTTTTAAGGTTGAAGGTAACGAGTGGCCAGCCATGAAGAAAGATGTAGAGACTTCTTTAAAAATTATCTTATTTGCTAAATGACCAAAATGCCCTCATTTATAATAATTTTGGACAATTTTACCTTTAAACTTCTATAATATTTTTAATTAGTGAGTTTAATTCCAAAATATTTTATTTCATCATTAAATATTATTATTGAATATATTTTAATGAATAGATAGGGTTTTATTAAGGTTTGACTAACCATAAGGGTGAAATTACTAAAATACCCCTATCGGGTCAATCGCTTAGATTTATTATTTTACCTCCGATTTAGTCTATCTATTGACATGGCCTAGAACGTATTTACACATAGATTATCATCCTTCAATTGATTTGTCAAAAGTCAATTTAGTTTGACCGTTATTCGCGAAAGTTCATCCGGCCTATGTCCTTAATCGTCACTTTCTAATTTGTTGGCACACTTCCCAAAAATAGCTTAAATAAAGAATTTTGGGTTCTCGATTCTTACCATAGGCTTATTCGGCTCTCTTTACTAAGTGTACCAAGCCTCCTATCCATCCGAGCACTGTAGGGTTTGCGGGACCTACCACATTATTTCCTTTTATACTTGCGAAGTACATAGGAATTGAACAGTGGTGAGAAGTCTTATACATGTAATAGTAACAAAATATACGATTCTCACATCCTCCCCACCTTAGGAAATTTGGTCCTCAAAATTTGATCGGACCTGTCACTGAAATAGCTCTGGGTACTTTTCTCTCATTAGACTTTTTAATTCGTAAGTCGCCTCTTCCTTTAAATGGTACTACTAAAGCAGCTTTACCAAGAGAATGGTCTTGGACAGTAACACCTTGTCCTTTCGATCCAAGATCTGAATCGGCTTCTCCACGTAACTCATATCCTTCCTGATCTATAGTGATTCGTACTGAATTACGTGAGATGGATCTGGATGGTACTTTCTGAACGTAGATATGTGGAAGACATTATCTACTTGGATAGTTTTAGGGGTAGTACTAACCAATAAGCAACATGTCCCACACGGTCTAATATTTCAAAATGGCCTAATATATTAAATACTTAATTTCTCTTTCTTTCCAAACCACATGATATCTTTCTTTCCAAACCACATGATACCCTTAGAAGGTGAGACTTTCAAGAAAACTGAGTCTCCAACATAGAACTCCAAAAGTCGACACCTATTATCAACATAACTCTTCTACTGACTCTAAGCAGTCTTTAATCTATCACAAATAATCTATACATCCCTAGAAGCCTGCTCTACCAAATCGGGAGCTAATATCTTCTGATCACCCACTTCTTCCCAACTAATAGGAGATTGACATCATCTGCCACAAAGAGCCTCATAAAGTGCCATGTTGATACTAGAATGGTAACTATTATTATAAGAAACTCGGCCAGTGGCAATTGGTCATCCCAGGAGCCTTTAAAATCTAGTGCACACACTTTCAACATATCCTCAAGTGTCTGGATGGTGCACTCAAACTGTTCGTCAGTCTGCAAATGGAAAGCAGTGCTAAAATTCAGTTTGGATCCCATGTCCTCTTGGAATCGCTGATAGGTGAACCTTGAATCCTTGTTAGAAGTGATGCTCACTAGAACTCCATGCAGTCTAATAATTTCTCCGACATATAAACCGACTAAGGCATTGAGGGAATTAGTAGATTTGATAGCAAGGAAGTGGGCTGACTTCGTCAATTTATCAACAATCATCCAAATGGCATCATGATTACTTCGGGTCTTCGGTAGACCCATAATAAAGTCCACAGTTATGTGCTCCCATTTCTACATAAGAATCGATAGAGGCTGTAATAACCTTACAGGCTTCTCATGTTCTATCTTCACCTGTTGACATGTGAGACATCTAGTAACAAACTTCGCGATGTCCCATTTCATCTTACGCCACCAATACACCCTACGCAGATTATGGTACATTTTATCACTACCTGGATGCAAAGTGTACCTGGATGTATGAGCCTCTATCATAATCAAATCCCTTATTTGTCGATCCTTGAGAATACATATTCTGCCTTTGAACCTTAGTATACCATCAATGCCAATCCCATGATCTGACTGAACACCCATCTGCACTGATTGGCAATCTCTGTACAGTTTACGTCATTCCTTTGAGCATATCTGATTCTATCAATCAAATTTGGTTCAATTCGGAGACTAGCAATGAAACCATATTTCTCAGAAGAAACCACATTCAAACTGAGGCTTGAGAACTGCTCTAACAGATCATAATGCCAAATTATGTAAGATACCATTCCGATGTGGATCCTGCTCAAAGCATTTACCACCACATTTGCTTTTCCTGAGTGGTATAAAATCTCGCGGTCATAAACTTTCAACAGCGCCATCCATTTACACTATCTCATTTTTAATTCCCATTACGAGAACAGATACTTGAGACTTTTATGATCTATATATATCTGTAATTTCTCTATGTAGAGATAGTGTCGCCATATCTTCAGTGCAAACACCACGGTAGCTAATTCCAAGTCATGTGTGGGATAATTCTTCTCATGCTCCTTCAATTGTCTAGAACCATAAACAATGACTTTCCCATTCTACATGAGAACACAACCTAGACCCAATGCGAAAGCATCACTATAGACTTAGAAACCTCTTGATCCGCTAGGAATGGTAAGGATGGGAGTAGTAGTCAACCTTCACTTCCATTCCTAAACTGCACTCACATGCATCTGTCCACTCGGATTTAACATCCTTACATGTGAGACACATCAATAGAGCAGTTAATCTCGAGAACGTGACATCCTTGTCACTCCCAATTAACACATAATTCTTTCTTTCACATAGGGGTAGTTAGGTTGTTCGTCGAAGTCATTCTTCTCTCTTCTTACTTCTCATATCTAAAACTCTTAACATAGTATTATCAATTTTGATATAGAATATTACTTATGTCACGACCCGTGACCACATTTTTCATCTTCTTATACACAACTTAACCGGTTGGGCTGTCTGCGATACTTCACTTGTACTGACTGTTAAACAATTTTACATAATATTGTTTATATTATACGTATCCTCTATCATAACTAATCAGATAAGTAGTACTATTGACGTGTCTAAATACAGAGAATAAATGATCATACCTCAAATAATCAGTCGGTCTGACACATTGTCCTTCATGTACAGTCAGAATCCACAATCCACTGAACTCACATTCATCAAAACCTGAAATGTTGAAAATTAAGGGGTGAGCAAAACCACGGCTCAGTAAGAGAATTATATGCCTCACTTGATACTCAGCTTCCTATATGCTAAAAATCTTTTTCATTTTTCCTATGGGCTTTAAGCTCGCATGTAGGAAGGATACTACAGTCGGCTAGGGATCCGAATAGAGTAAGGTAGGTATTTAAGAATACCATACTTGTTACGGAACCTAGAAGCAACTGTAGAGAGAATTTTTTTCTTTTTGTTTTGAATTAATAAATCCTTTTCCTTTTTAAACTTTCATAACCTTTTTCATATTCTTTTCAAAATAATGCTTCTACAAAACAAAGCATTTAAATAAAATAATTAATATTCGTATATTCCTTGAAAAGAATATTAGTTAAATCATCATCTTATTTCTTTAAAACTCATTTTATGTTTTAATGTACTCTTTTAATTAGTACCGTCCTTTAAGGAGCAAAATAAGCTATTAAAATCTATTCCCATATAACCGATTACTTAACCACTTTAGGCGTAAGCCCCAGTTCACTGATTCAGTTACGACTTCCATTCTAACTAGTAATGGAGTTAAGTGTCATATCGAGGAACTCGTGTAGCACTTAGTGCTCAAAGGATTCTAGAGGTGGCTCCCCATAGTTCACAAAGAATCTATGTAGCACTTAGGTCCCTTGAGTCTTCTAGAGGTGGCTCACACGGTACAGAAACTTCTTACTCACACATCGAAACTCGTGTAGCACTTAGTTCTCGAAGGATTCTAGAGGTGGCTCCCACGGTACAATCATCGAGTCTCTGCTCGGTTTGGCCTTTACTAACACATCAGAACATGTGTAGCACTTAGTTCCCGAAGGATTCTAGAGGTGGCTCACACGGTACAATCATCGAGTCTCTGCTCGGTTTGGCCTTTACTAAGACATCAGAACACGTGTAGCACTTAGTTCCCGAAGGATTCTAGAGGTGGCTCACACGGTACAATCATCGAGTCTCTGCTCGGTTTGGCCTTTACTAACATATCAACACACGTGTAGCACTTAGTTCCCGAAGGATTCTAGAGGTGGCTCACACGGTACAATCATCGAGTCTCTGCTCGGTTTGGCCTTTACTAATACATCAGAACACATGTAGCACTTAGTTCCCGAAGGATTCTAGAGGTGGCTCACACGGTACAATCATCGAGTCTCTGCTCGGTTTGGCCTTTACATCAAAACTCGTGTAACACTTAGTTCCCGAAGGATTCTAGAGGTGGCTCCCACGGTACAATCATCGAGTCTCTACTCGGTTGGCCTTTATGCCATATGTACTTTCCACTGTCTTATCAAATCTCATGTAGTACTTATGATCTCATATTCCATTTAAGACCATAGAAAGAATATTAGAATTATCATTTCTTCCTTTTTGAAAACATATTACATGTTTGTATCTCATGTCTTATGAGAATCATCTCACGGTACTATAATCAGTACCTAAATGAGCATTTTGTAAAAATGCTATAATTCAATTGATTCTCTTATCATATTATATAAAACATGTTCTTTTCACATGTCACCCATCATGTATCACATTTTTCGGTTGGCATATTCTATCTTATGTAAAATACTTTCCTTTTTAACATATCACCTATCATTTATGGAGTCTAAGATAGACATCAATCTTATCATACTATAAACCTCGGAGGGTAAGGAAATACACCGGTCAAATCTATAATATATTGTCCTCGGTGAATCACTGATTAGGCGTCGACCGGGACTAAACATGTCACATATCATGCATCAGCATGATAGGAATGCCAACTAATCTCAAAACCGTATTTTCAACATAAAATAAACCTTTATGGAATTTATATAAATATAAAATTCCATAATTTAAAACCATAAAGATTAAAATCCTTTAGTGAATATTTAAAAAAATATTCATAAGAATATTCACTATATTTCACTTCATCTTTCGTCTCGTAATTCGTGTAATTTCTCTATTCCGAGAATTTTCGGTGATTTCATTATCACCATTCTCGAATACATGAATATTCTAAAGTTCCATCTCATTATATTCATGTTTTATAAAATTTAGAAATTTCCTCATGATTCGTGATTTACTATCGAAATTCGGAAATAAAATCATTTAATATGATTTATTAAAGTTTTTCTAAAATTTTCGGCAGCATAACGGCTGCCGATTTACTAACCTCCTGCACGGAAGATACAGTTTAAAATCTTTCAGCCAGTACTTCTTCCCAAATTATTTTCAGCAAATCATGCATCATAATAATTTTCATAAAATATTTGCATAAAATATTTCAATTTAAAATATGCAGACTGAGTATCCTTACAATGCCGCACACGCATCCCTTACCTTTTTCCGGGTCGGCGACTTCCGCTTATCGATCGCGCCCGCACTCCATTTCTCTCGATTCCTTATCCTGATTGCTGAAAATAATTTCTGGAAATAAAATTCTAATTTTTTAGAATTTTTCATAATTTATTTAATTTTTCTGAAAATTAAATCTCAGGAAGATTTCTTACTGAACTTTGAAAAATCCCGGGTTGTCGAATTTCCGGGAATTTTTCGAATTCTCGAAATTCTCCTGTTCCTCTTTTTCTTCCTTTTTCCTCTTTTTCTTTTCTTTCTTTCTTTTTCTTTTTTCTTTTTCTTTTTCTTTTTCCTTTTTCTTTTCTTTTTCTTTTCTTTTTTCTTCTTTCTTTCCCAGTCAGACCGGTCCAGCTCCTTTCCTCGTCGGTTCCTCGCCGGTGGCCAGTTCTCCGGCTGTTCAGGTGTCCCTCAGTTGGCCGGCTGCACGACGAACTTGCCAGTGCCCTCCGTTTGCCCTGGATCGGTGGCACGGCGACGGATCGAGGCGGTTTTGTCTCGGTTTCTTCTTCCTCTTCGCCGGCATTCCTCCGCCGTCCATTGCACCTCCGGTGGCCTCCATCGGCTTTCTCTTCCTCCGGTGAAGCTTCAGTGGCAGTGGCGGTGCCTGGATCGGTCGGCACCGCCAGATCTGGTTTTTCTCTTTTTGCGGCTTCCGCCGTGTTTTCTGCCTCCGTTTCTTTCTTTCTTCCGCCGCCGGTGGTTTCCTTGACTTCTCCTTTGGCTGGCGACGACATCCTCTCCATTCTCCCTCACCGCCGGTGGCACCTCCGCCACCGACGGTCTACCCGGGGAGGGTCGGGATTTCCCCCCCGATTCTCTCCTTTCTTTTCTGTTTTATTTCCTCTTTTGGTTTTTATCCTCTTTCTATATTTAGTATATCATATACTATATACTATACAATGTATTTTATACATATAATATATATTATATGTTATTCATACATTATTTCATACGTAATATTATACAATATTTATTATATATAAAATATATCTTGTACATTACAAAATACATGTCTAGTATATATATGTATATTTATATACTTAAATAACATTTATATATACAATTATATAAATGCTATAATAAAATATTTATACATATAAACTTTAATATAAAACCACATTTACTTTTCTTATATATTCATATACTTTTATTTAAAATAATAATATATATATTTCATATATATATCTGTATATATATATTTATAATTATATAAATACATTTTCTAATATACACATGTATTTATTTAAGACAAAATAGTATATATTTCATTTTATAATATATACTAATATTCATATACGTACATATGTATTTATATAAAAACATGTGTAAATATATTTATATAATTTAATTATATAAATATATAATATACGCATTTTTATTTTATAAATTTTGGATTTCCATTAATCTAATTTAAATTCCTCCTTTCCTTATTTTCCATAACTCTGATTTTTTTTATTTTCATTTAATTTCCTTCACACGAATTTCCTTATTCATCACTTCCTCATTTCTCAGGATTTTCACCAATATCCCGTTTCTCGCAAATTTTATTTATTTCCTCTTATTTAATTTCTCTAATATTTATTTTCAATATTTATTATTTCCAATAATTGAAAAATTTACGGTTATCACATCCTCCCCACCTTAAGAAATTCGATCCTCCGAATTTAACTTAAGTCCAAAAGGGGGTATATGCCGTATACTTACGACTTCTGACCTCTAGTTCATCCTCCAAGTAATACTGCCGGCACACTTTCAACATCAACAATACTTTAGACCACTACATGCTGTCTTTCATCATATATGTCTATGCTCATGAAATTTCATTCTCTCAAATCGAGAGTTATTCACTTTTACTCTTTTCATATAAGAGCTATACGTAATATTTTTAATATTATAGCTGATCTATGTTGTTCATCATCCATTCTTCTCACTTAGTGCCGAGTCGACATAATTTGGTACTATCATGTACTCATGTCAATCAATTATAAGTAAGTGTCCCAGTAGCTTTCACATCTCATGCACACGCTCTCTCAATATCATGGAGCGGTTACATCTCACGCTCATATATATATATATATATCAGTATGGAGCGGTGCTATCAATACACTTAGGATCTCAAAGCCTTTTGCTATCTCTCATTAGCATATGGCAACACAGAGACTCCCATCACATGTAAGGCTCACTAGAACTGTACATAAACATTCACACCGTTTAACACTTATACTTCGACTAATGCACTAGAGAATCTAGATGTCTGATAATGGAAAGTGATTTTATTTAGATCATCAGTCTTTAATCACTTCCATATCATCATTTCTCTTTTGGACTCTTTTATTGTCCACAATATTCATTTTCACACTTATTCCACCAAGGCTGCATCTCATTTGCCGACTTTACTATAGCTCATCTCTTACGATCATAATTCATGAGACTATCATATTCTCTTCATGTAGTATGGTCTTTAGATCTCTTTTCATAATTTAGATTCTGTGATTGAATCCTCAAATTATCCATTTAAGCACCACATTATCTATACAACTCCACCATCTCTATCATTTCGAGGTGGTTATATGTACAACATTTCTAATTTATATACTGGCAGTAAACATATCAATTATCTTACTCCTTGGAGTATCATTACTTTCACTTATCAATTCTGGCTTTGATTTTACATCTTGCCACAGCTATGTGATAACCAACACAATTCACTTTCAGTCTTACCTTCAGGAACTGTTTTATATTGAAGTTCCCTTCTCGTCGTGCAACTTATTTCCTTATTGCACTTTCATTTTCATATTTTTACTCTCATCCCTTTTTGTCGGTTTTCTCGATTGGTATGATACTATACAGCTAAGATCTTTTAAAATCTTGCATACTATCTTTTCTTTTACACTATCCATCTACCGAATTTAATTTCTTTAATTAGATCTCCTCTATAGAGCAGCTAGTCTCATCACTCTTTTATATGCTGGCAGTAGTATTTAGCTAGACTCATTACTTTCGTATCTCAATCATTATCTCTATATCATAGACAGGTTCACTATCACCCTGTCGTCTCAAGATCATATATCTCAAGAGGAGATACTGTCTAGCCAAATTTCTTAGTTGTTAATCTTAGCACAATTCCACAGCCTTTAAGAGTTTAAGGATCATATCACAATGCTGCTCATGTTCCATTTATACTTTAGACTCTATCAGTATTTCAGCAATTTTCTCTTGTAAGGATGCCTCATTCTTTAGGCTTATATACTTTACAAGGCAACTCATTACCCTTGTAACTTCAATAGGAACTCGTAAAATTCACTCCGAGTTCGAATCATTATCTTATGGACACCAATCTTCAATCTTTTATCTAAGGACTCTTTATACTGAGGTTAGTCTTATTAACTCCTCACACATCCCTAATCAGCTCCATAAAGCGTCTGTTTTCGTGTAGATGAATACTTATTCTTCACCAGAACTTTATCAATGATAGGAAATTAATACATCCTTTTTAATTCATCTACAACTCAATATCATTTGTATTTCTCTCATTTACGCTTATACAGATAATTTCATTATTCCCAGTTTTTCATTATCTGTATTTTCGTCATCCAGACCTTTACACGTGAATTTCATTATTTATACAATTTCCAGAGTTATTTTCTTAAACTTTTCGGATTCTTTCTACATCCTCCGATATAAGCTTAGAATTTAACTTCATATTCAAAATCGAGTCAATGTTATCTCGATTCCTCTAATTTATATAACTCTAGAAGTTTTATCGGAAATTAAATATGATATTTTCTTTAATCATACATTTCTTATCATCTTGTGACCATCATTCTTCAACTTTTCATCTGATGATGCCTTTTACAAAGATTGCTCTTATAAGCTCCTTATACATCTCCGATTAAATCATATTTAAGGCATCACTTCCATATGATATTTATTTGTTCTTCATAAGAACTTTATTGTATAACAAAAATTTTAATACATCATTTAATTCATCCTCAAATCATATTATTTGTATTTCCATCCTTTACATCGATACTTGTGGATTTCATCATCCATAACATTTTCCAAAATTTATTTTCTTGAGCTTGTTGGATTTCTTCTATATTCTTCGATACAAGCTTAAGAATAAATTTCATATCCACAATCGAGTCAACATTAACCTGATTTCTCAATCTATGTTACTCTGAAATTTATCGAGATTCTCATCCGATAGTTTCTTTAACCACACTTCTCTTATCATTTTGGACCTTCATCTTTGTGTCCCATCATTTCACAGTGTATTCTCAAGGCAGAGACATTCAATATTCAAATCATTTTGATACATACCCTACCTTGATTTTATTACTTAGTCATACTTTACAACGTTACGAATCTCATTCTGGTAAGCTGTATCAAGTACAATGGTTATCAACACACTTTACAGCTACTCGTTTCAATTCAGTTATTCACTTTAAAACCATTTCCATTTACTGAATTCAAGCTTAATTCCCTTGAGTATATTATCCACAAGGCCTGAACCTTGGCACCCTTACGTACCTAGTTCCTTACTCTCGTGTGACCATTGAGATAATTGTAAGAGCCCCGCCCGTTCATATCAGCCATTGGCGAGCATTCCCTAGGCGATTCCTTTCTCCCCAGGTTTACCCTTACTAGTGAGTCGGCGATGACATAGTTCGCCTGTATCTCATAACACATGACCCACTACAGGTCGCCCATCATTGGGTCGCCCATCACAGTTCTGTCTCAAGGGTCTTGAATAATTTAGGTTCATTGTCATCTTCTTTTTATCACTTCACTGTTCTTATAATTATTCTCTAATTTATAGTACTCAAAATAGTACCTCATTCTGTAGCACATATTTCAAGATATGTCGGTTCTATATAAAATTCTCTGTTTGATACCTCAAAGTAATGGAAACGTATAGAACCACAAGTAATCACACCAGTATGTATTTCATTATTGGTACTATTCACCTTATCAGTCAATTGATCTTAAAATCATTTCATTTTTCATAGTATTCAATGATCCCGTTAAATACACTCTTAATTTTTCGACCCTTTCAGTCAATAACCAAGCCAAAAATCTGATGACATTCCACTACACTCTTTGGATCGCATCTTACCATTTTATTGTGAAGCCCCGGATTTACCGTTTCTTTCAGGGATTTACCGAGCCACTTCACTCATCCGTACTCATTTTATTGTAAGGACCGGGAGTGCCTGGATCTCCGTTAACCAGGGATTTACCACCCCAATGCCTTACTCATCCGTACTGTCCGCTCTAAGTTCTAGAGGTAGCCCCCGTCACACAGACGTGGCACTTAGTCCCTCACGGATTGTTTTATTGTAAAGCCCAGGATTTACCACTATGGCCCAAATTCCACTTGTGGGGGAGCCCTAGCCGCCTCACTCAACCGTACTGTTATCCCCTACGGCCCACAGTCCACTCGGGGTTTTTCTTTCGCGTCCATAATCAATGTGTTCGTGGAATCAGTAATAGGGATCGTTAGATTCATATGACATCTTCTATGCCATTAATAATTCCATTACTATTAATGGATTTCAATTCAGCTCGGTTTTAACACTATTCCGAACATCGCCCAATATAGGGGCATTTTCGTCATTTTGACATTTATTTCTATCTCCTCAATATACATTTAAATCAATGAACTGATCATCTATATGTTGATAGTATCCTTTCTGATACTTATAATAGCAATTTAGATCTCATTCGATTTTCGACAGAGAAGTTCACTAAAATCCACAATAGGATTATTTTGCTTGTAATTTAGCTTTATATCATTAATTTCTCTGTCAAATCGATCAATTCCAAGTTCTGGTGATCTATTTTGACTCCCGATAAAATTTTGGGGTAGGGGTATTTTGGTCATTTTTGGCTAAAAATTTTCTCTCTCTTCAAATTACCCTCAATCGGTGATCTTAAAGTCTATTTAATGATGATATTTCATTCTCCTTCTTTATACCATCACTTTCGGGTCTCAGTTAAGTTCGGACAGAAAAGTACTGGTGGGGCCCTCACCGAGTCCATTTCTGTTCCTTACCGAACAGGCCTTCATTTAGACTAGAAGAATCACCAATAATTCGGTAATTTCTGAGCCTATTTTCTTCTTTAACATTCTCAATTTATACTTTCTCACTCCCTTTAAATCATTTTACTCCATTTACAATCATTTATTTTCTCTATGTATTCAGACGACACAATACTACAGGGGATGTTTAACTCTTTTCTTTCCAAAAGTATCCACAGACATCAGGCCAATCATTGCTCTAATACCATTAAATCTGTCACGACCCGTGACCACATTTTTCATCTTCTTATACACAACTTAACCGGTTGAGCTGTCTGCGATACTTCACTTGTACTGACTGTTAAACAATTTTACATAATATTGTTTATATTATACACATCCCCTATCATAACTAATCAGATAAGTAGTACTATTGACGTGTCTAAATACAGAGAATAAATGATCATACCTCAAATAATCAGTCGGTCTGACACATTGTCCTTCGTGTACAGCCAGGATCCACAATCCACTAAACTCACATTCATCAAAACCTGAAATGTTGAAAATTAAGGGGTGAGCAAAACCACGGCTCAGTAAGAGAATTATATGCCTCACTTGATACTCAGCTTCCTATATGCTAAAAATCTTTTTCATTTTTCCTATGGGCTCTAGGCTCGTATGTAGGAAGGATACTATAGTCGGCTAGGGATCCGAATAGAGTAAGGTAGGCATTTTAGAATACCATACTTGTTACGGAACCTAGAAGCAACTGTAGAGAGAATTTTTTTTCTTTTTGTTTTGAATTAATAAATCCTTTTCCTTTTTAAACTTTCATAACCTTTTTCATATTCTTTTCAAAATAATGCTTCTACGAAACAAAGCATTTAAATAAAATAATTAATATTCGTATATTCCTTGAAAAGAATATTAGTTAAATCATCATCTTATTTCTTTAAAACTCATTTTATGTTTTAATGTACTCTTTTAATTAGTACCGTCCTTTAAAGATCAAAATAAGCTATTAAAATCTATTCCCATATAACCGATTACTTAACCACTTTAGGCGTAAGCCCCAGTTCGCTGATTCAGTTACGACTTCCATTCTAACTAGCAATGGAGTTAAGTGTCATATCGAGAAACTCGTGTAGCACTTAGTGCTCAAAGGATTCTAGAGGTGGCTCCCCATAGTTCACAAAGAATCTATGTAGCACTTAGGTCCCTTGAGTCTTCTAGAGGTGGCTCACACGATACAGAAACTTCTTACTCACACATTGAAACTCGTGTAGCACTTAGTTCCCGAAGGATTCTAGAGGTGGCTCCCACGGTACAATCGTCGAGTCTCTGCTCGGTTTGGCCTTTACTAACACATCAGAACACGTGTAGCACTTAGTTCTCGAAGGATTGTAGAAGTGGCTATATCTTGTACGTTACAAAATACATGTCTAGTATATATATATATATGTATATTTATATACTTAAATAACATTTATGTATACAATTATATAAATGCTATAATAAAATATTTATACATATAAACTTTAATATAAAACCACATTTACGTTTCTTATATATTCATATACTTTTATTTAAAATAATAATATATATTTCATATATATATATATCTATACATATATATTTATAATTATATAAATACATTTTCTAATACACACATGTATTTATTTAAGACAAAATAGTATATATTTCATTTTATAATATATACTAATATTCATATACATACATATGTATTTATATAAAAACATGTGTAAATATATTTATATAATTTAATTATATAAATATATAATATACGCATTTTTATTTTATAAATTTTGGATTTCCATTAATCCAATTTAAATTCCTCCTTTCCTTATTTTCCATAACTCCGATTTTTTTTTATTTTCATTTAATTTCCTTCACACGAATTTCCTTATTCATCACTTCCTCATTTCTCAGGATTTTCACCAATATCCCGTTTCACGCAAATTTTATTTATTTCCTCTTATTTAATTTCTCTAATATTTATTTTCAATATTTATTATTTCCAATAATTGGAAAATTTACGGTTATCACAACTTATGCACATACAGGATCGTCATTACACATAGCCTTAAAGCTCTCTTAAAATTATACACTAATTCTCTTATGACATTACATCCCCAACATAGTTCATTATACATCATTGTACTACACCGTAATCTGAAATACATGACAAAACGAATATCTAACTTCAAGGAAGATGGAAGTGTGCCTCGAAGGAATGCTATAGCTAATCCAAAAGTAAGCTCCTCTGTATTGAGCGGATGATTATTTCAAATAGTCTTAAAAATGTTGTAAATGAGTGAGTTTATGCTCAGTAAGAAATATATATATAAAAGAGCATATTATGTCACTATATGCTGGTTTCCTACTTGGTTCTATAATGTCATGTGGAAACCTTTGAGATCAAATATCAAGTACCTTTGAGTTTATCAAATATCATGTAGATAAATAATCAAATCTTATAAATCATTTTCATATAGTCAAATAAGTTAAATAACAGATATTCTAGTAAATCAGATAATGGCATATGCATCATCATATAATTCTCTTACATATATGCAATTAAGTCAAATACTTGTATATGCCTTAAATCACTTGAAATCACATATACAGATATTCTTCAAATAGAGTGGAGACTATTAACATTCCAATTGAATCATGCACCACATAATATCCCGTAAGGGAAAATGGCGTACCCATGTATGGGCCAGGAATCCTCCTTAGCCAAACACATATCAGAGACAATTGGACAATGTCGATAAGCCACAATGAACACTAGTCAGGTGACATCTGTGGCACTGAGTACCGGACTAGGGTTTCTCAGCCAAGTACAGATACAAATACTGAGGACTTGATCAGAGTCCCACGGCCAGATACAGATAATATGCATGATCATAAAAGGAGTCTATAATCTCAAAACATTTCTCATATACTTCTTTGGAAATACAATTGTACTTATTTAAAAGAGGCTTTAAAACCTCATTTGCAAACAGGGCAGTCGGTTGGTTTTATAGGGCAGTCGACTGCTATCACATATCTTGATTTAGGGAAATTAATTTCTTTTAAAATTTCAATATTTCGAAAATCCGAAAACACATGGGGCAATTGACTGGTTTTGAAACAGAATGCTTTCCAAGAAAAGGCAATGGATTGGCTCATTGGCAATCGACTAGTTTCGCAAACAGAATGCTTCTAAAATAGGGCAGTCGACTGGTCATATAGTACTCGACTAGTTTTGAAATAGAATGTTTTCTTGAAAATAGCAGTCGACTGCTATATTGGCAGTCAATCGGTTTGAGTCGGTTTCGAAAATTTTCATGCTTTAGTTGTCTCTAGGCAGTCAACTGCTCCTAGCAAATTGGTAACTAGGAGGAATATCTGAATTTGACACTTCCTACACTTCAATCAACTTTTGTTTCATCCCAAAACATGTAAAACATGCGTACATAGCCACCCTACGTCCGTTACATATATTCCTTACCTCAAATAGTCGATAATCTAATATCTTGGTTGCACCAACACTTGTCCTTTACTTCTTCAAAGTTGTAAACATTATAATGGTTCAAACCTTTAAGAAACCTCTACAAGTATGCTATATCAACTCAACATAACTCCAAACCATACACATAATTGAATGAAATCACTTCATCTCTTACCTTGTTAGTGACCAAAACTAATAGCAACAAGATCTCCTCAAATCCTTTGATTCCACCTTTCATATTACATATATGGATTTAGCTACTGATGAGGAGTAATTTTCGTTAAGCAAGCTTAACGATTCGATAACAGGAATTGGTTGTTTGTCAAGGTGAGTAGGAAGGAAACTTAGGGAATTTGGGAGGATAGCAAGTATGGCTGCCGTCACCCTTAGTGAAGAAGATGACAATTGCCATAAATTTCTTTTAATGCATAGCTATCCATTTCACCAACTCATCACCTTGACTTTTGACCATTTGACCTTTTGACTATTCTATTGATATTCTTCTATCCATGTCCCATATATCATTCATATATAAATTTCTCATATTTATTTACATCATTTAAGTTGAACATATTATACAATTATGGGAAATTGCCTGAAATTGGGGATTTCACATTCTCCCCACCTTAAGGAATTTGGTGCTCCAAATTTGCATCGGGCTTTGTCTCAAATCGTTCCGGATACTTCTCTTTCATCAAGCTCTCTAGCTCCCATGTAGCTTTTTCCATAGTATGATATTGCCAGAGAACTTTAACTAATAGGATTGTCTTAGACCTCAACACTTTCTCTTTTCTATCCAAGATCCGAACCAGTTTTCCCACATAACTCATGTCTTCCCGAATCTCCAAGGGCTCATATTCTATGACATGAGATGGGTTCGGACGGTACTTCCGAAGCATGGACACATGAAATACATTATGCACTCCCGCTAGCTCCGGAGGTAGTGCCAACTTATATGCAACATCTCCTACTCAATCTAAGACTTCAAATGGCCCGATGTAACGAGGACTAAGTTTACCTCTTTTCCTAAACCTCATAATTCCTTTGGAAGGAGAAACTTTCAAAAACACCAAGTCTCCAACCAAAAACTCAGGTAGTCTCCGTCGAGCATATGCATAACTCTTTTGTCGACTTTGAGCTATCTTAAGTCTTTGACAAATTAGCTTAACATCTTCATAGGCTTGCTCGACTAAATCTGGAGCTAACAACTTACGCTCGCCCCCTTCTTCCCAACCAATAAAGGATCGACACCTTCTACCATATAAAGCTTCATATGGTGCCATCCCAATACTTGAGTGATAGCTATTGTTGTAAGCAAACTCAGCTAATGGCAGATGATCGTCCCATGAACCTTTGAAATCCATAGCACATGCTCTCAACATATCCTCGAGTGTTTGGATGCTGCGCTCGGACTGACCATCAGTCTGCGGATGAAAAGCTGTGCTAAAATTCAATTAAGATCCCATGGCTTCTTGGAAATGTTCCCCAAAATGAGTAGTAAAACTAGAATCTCTGTCAGAGGTAATGCTCACTGGAACCCCATGTAATCGAACAATCTCCTTAACATATAATTCTGCCAAAGCACTAAGTGAGTTTGTAGCTGTCAAAGGCAAGAAGCGTGCAGACTTAATTAGTCTATCCACAATTACCCAAATACCATCATGGCTTCTTCTTGTCCAGGGTAATCCCATCACAAAATCCATCGTAATGTGTTCCTATTTCCACATAGGTATAGGTAAGGGATGTAACAAACCTATCGGCCTTTGGTGTTCTACCTTAATTTGCTGACATGTGAGACAGTTCGCCACAAATTCTGCTACGTCTCTTTTCACGCCAGACCACCAATATACCTTGCACAGATTATGATACATCTTAGTGTTTCTCGGATGTAAAGTATACTTAGTGGAATGTGCTTCTATCAAAATCAACTTATTCAGCTCTTTATAATTAGGAACACATATACGGTTGTTAAACCTCAAAATTCCATCATCACCAACAGTAAATTCGGAAGGCATAATTGATTGGATTCGGTTCGCAGCCTCAATACACTGATCGTCTTCCCTCTGAGCAAGCCGAATTCTGTCCATCAACTCCGACTCAATCATCAAACTAGCTATCTTCCCAAAATGCTCATAAGACACAACATTGAGGCTGAGGCTTGCAAACTGCTCAAGTAACTCATATTCTCTTATCATCATATAAGATACCTTTCCCACATGCTTACGACTCAAAGCATCTGCCACCACATTGGCTTTTCCCGGGTGGTATAGGCTCTCACAATCATAATCCTTTAGAAACTCGAGCCATCTCTTCTGTCTCATATTCAACTCCCTCTGAGAGAACAAGTACTTCAGGCTTTTACGATCCGTGAAAACTTGAAATCACTCTCTATACAAGTAATGTCGCCATCTTTAGAGCGAATATGACTGCAGCTAATTCTAAATCATGAGTCGGGTAGTTTTTTCTCTTGGTCTTTAAATTGTCGAGAACCATATGCAACTACCTTACCATGTTGCATCAATACACAACCCAAACCTTGTGAGAAGGCATCACTATATACAGAAAATCCTTCAGAACCGTTAGGGAGGGTGAGAATAGGTGCAGTCGTCAACCTGCACTTCAACACTTGGAAACTACGCTCACAGGTGTCACCCCACTCATACTTTACCTCTTTGCGCATTAAGCACGTCAAGGGAGCAGCTAACCTTGACAAACTCTCCACAAATCTTTGGTAATAGCCAACTAGACCCAAGAAACTCCTAATCTCCGTCACTATTTTTGATCTTTCCCATTGTACAACAGCTTCAATCTTTGATGGGTCGACCCAAACACCATCTTTACTAATTATGTGACCCAAAAAAAGAGATTTGATCCAGCCAAAAATCACACTTACTTAGCTTGGCATACAATCCCCGATCTCTGAGGGTTTGTAGAACTATCTTCAGATGCTGCTCATGCTCTTCCCGAGATATCGAATACACCAATATGTCATCGATAAAAATGATGACAAATTTGTCCAAGTATGGCTTGAACACATAGTTCATCAAGTTCATGAATGCTGCAAGTGCATTAGTTAAACCGAACGGCATCACTAAAAATTCATAGTGACCGTACCTTGTCTTGAATGCAGTCTTAGGGATATCCTCACTCCGAATCTTCAATTGATGATATCCCGATCTCAAGTCTATCTTGGAAACGACTTGTGAACCCCAAAGCTGATCAAAGAGGTCATCAATTCTGGGAAGAGGGTACTTGTGTCACAGCTTGTGACCCTATTTTTCATCTTATTCTATAAATCTTATTTGGTTGGGCTGTCAGTGATACTCTTCTTTTCTTTTACATATAAACAATTTCATATAAAATTATAATATGAATTACATCCCCTATCTTAATTCATAAGGAAGTAGTACTGTAGATAAGTCTAAATATAGAAAATAAATGATCATACCTTATTAAATAAATCAAGCTGTCCATCGTCCCTAAATGCACAGACGAAGTCCTTTAGATGTCAGACTCTTAGTCCTTGAAAACCTGAAATGTTAAAATTAAGGGGTGAGCAAACCACGGCTCAGTAAGGGAATTATATGCCTCACTTGATACTCAGCTATCTATATGCTGAAAAACTTTTTCATTTTTCCTATATGGCTCTAGGCACGCATGTAGGAAGGATACTACAGTTGGCTAGGGATCCGGATGGAGTAAAGTAGGTATTTTGAAATACCTATCTTGTCCCGGAACCTAGAAGCAATTGTAGGGAGTAATTTTATTTCATTTGAAATAAAATATCTTTTTCCTTTTTATGCCATATCATTTTCATTTACTTTTCAAAATAATGCTTTTATGAAATAAAGCATTTAAATAAAATAACTAATATTCCTATATTCTTTGAAAAGAATATTAGTTAAATCATCGTCATTCTCATTTAAAACTTATTTCATGTTTTACTGTACAATCATAATTAGTACAGTGCTTTAAATAGCAAAATAAGCTATTAAAACTTTTTCGTATAACATATATATCGTGTAAATCTAATATTCAATTTAAAAATTAAAATAAGAATATTAGATTTATTTTCCTCCTCTTTCCTTTTGAAAACATATAGCATATTCATATTTCATTTCGTATGAAAATCATCTCGTAGTACTAAAATCAGTACTGAAATAAGCATTTTGTAAAATGTTGTAAATCACTTTCATTTGATTTATCACATATCATGTAAAACATTTTCATTTCACATTTCACATATCATATAAAACATTTTCTTATATGGAGACTGAGGCACGTCCAGCCCGTCCACTGGGTCGTTACTCATATCATGCTATAGGCCCCGAAGGGTATAAAATAATCATGTCAGATCTACGGCCATAGTCTATAACTGTCCTCGCGGATCACTAATCAGGTGTCAGCCGGGACTACATATCACATATCACATATTACATATCACATGTCACATATCACATATTAGCATGATAAGGTTGCCATCTAGTCTCAAAACCGTACTTTTCATTATAAAATAACCTTTATGGGATTTATAAAAATATATAATTTCATAATTTAAAACCATAAAGGTTATAAAATCATTTAGTGAATATTTAAGAAATATATATAAAAATATTCACTTTATTTCTTTTCATTTTTCATCTCGTATTACGTGTAATTTATGTATCAGGAGAATTTTCGGTGATTTCATTATCACCATTCTCGAAAACATGAATATTTTAAAATCACTTTCATTTTATTCATGTTTTTATGGAAAATATTCATTTTCTCGATTTCGTGGTTGAAAATCATTTCTTGTGACATAAAATCATTTATTATGATTTTTGATAATTTTTTAATATTTTTCAACAGTATAACGGTTGCCGATTGGCTAGCCTACTACACGGAAAATACAGTTTATATTTTCAACTAGTACATCATCACAAATTTTCAGTCGATGAATCATCACAACATTTCCATAAAATAATTTATAATTTAAAAACATGTAGACTAAATATCCTTACAGTGCTGCACATGAATCCCTTACCTATCCCAGCTTGGCGACTTCCTCGTTATCAGTCGCACCCGTGTTCATCTCTTCCGATTCCATCATCTAGTTCATCGAGAATAATTTCTGGAATTAAAATTCTAAACTTTAGAATTTTTCCATAATTTATTAAAATTCATTCAAAATTAATTTTCAAAATTTCTTACCGAATTTTCGGGGTTTCCGTAATTTTCGAATTCCCGGGAATTTTCGAATTCCCGAAAATTCCTTTTCGCTCTCTTTTTTTCTTTTCCTTTTTTCTTTCTCTTTCTTTTTCTTTTCTTTTCTTTTTCTTTTTCCTTTTTCTTTTCTTTTCTTTTCCTTTTTCTTTTCTTCCTTTTTTCCTTTCTTTTCCGGTCAGACAGGTTCAGACCAATCAAACTGGTTCATCGTCGGTTCTCCTCCGGTGGCCGGTTCTCCAGCGGTTCGCTGGCTCTTCAGCTGGCCAGCGTCAAGGCGAAGTTGCTGATGGCCTTCGTTCGACCTGGATCGGTGGCACGGCGGCGGATCTAGCGGCGTGGGTCTCGGCTGCTCCTCCTCCTTCGTTCTTCCTTCCTCCACCGTTGTTGGCCTTACCGGTGGTCTCCTTCATCTTCCCCTCACCTCCGCCAAGGTTCAGGTGGTGGTGGCGGTGCCTGGACCAGCCGGCACCGCCGATTCCCTCTTTTCCTTTTTCTCCCGGTTTTCCTTCGCTTCCTGTTTTTCGTTTCTTCTCTTTTCCGTTTGGGCCATCACTGGTCACTTCCCTCTTCCCTCTTCTCTCGCCGGTAGCACCCTCTTTTTTCCTCTTCCCTTCCGGTGGCCGCCGCCAGTGGTCGGCTGGGCTTCGGGATTCTTCAACAGAAATGGGATCCCATTTCCCGTTTCTATTTCATTTTTTTATCATATATTATATTTATAATTTACTTTATAAATATAATATTAATATTATATTATAAAGTATATACTATATAATATAATATTATATAGATATATATATATATTATATTACAACATATATAATTTAAATTAACTACAATATACATTTTATATATGTATATATATCTATATTTAAATTATGTATATATATACATATATACCATATATATTTATATATGTATATCTTTACACAAAAATTTAAAATACTAATTTGTATTTCCTTTGTGTACATATTCATATATGTACATATACAAAATAACATTATACATATGTATTATTTACATTATAAATAGTATATATATGTCTATATATACTAAAGTATATTAATATATACTATATACTATATAGTATTTAAATACATATGTATTTATATAAAAATACATTTATATAATATATAATTATATAAATATATTTCATTTTCGTTTCTCATTCTCTTATTTAATTTGGATTTCCATTTTTCCAAATTAAATTTCCTCTTTTCTATATTTTCCATAATTCCAACCTTATTTTTCCGATTTAAATTTTCCTTTACTCGAGTTTTCCAATTCGTCCCTTCCTCAATTCTCGAGATTTTCACAAATATTTCGTTCTCTTAAATAAATTCATTTATTTTCTTTAACTTATTTATTTGTTTTAATATTAAATTTACAATTATTTAATATTAATTTTAGAAAATTAACGGTTATCACATTCTCCCCACCTTAAGAAATTCGATCCTCCGAATTTAATTTAAATCAAAAGGTGGTAGCATCCTGTATGCTTATCATTCTTATCCTCTCAATCATCTTTTAAGTAATATTGCCAGTATATCATCAGCATCATAATCACCTCTTATATCATTACATATCATTTTTCATCATATATTTATACTCCCTAAAATTTCTTATCAATTGGGAGTTATCCATTTCCACCTCTTTTTCATATCACATATGATTCATATTGTTCATCATTCATCTTTCTTATTTGGTGCCAAGTCGATAAATTTCGATAATTATCATTTATATGTTGTATTCAATAGTATGTAATTGTCCCAGTAGCTTTCACATCTTATGCATCCGCTCTCTAAACATATCTTTGAGCGTATCATACTACGCTCAGATATTTACCTCAATACGGAGCGATGCTGTCAATAAATTTGGAATTTCAGAACCTTTTGCTATTTCCCATAAACATATAGCTACTTTGAGATTCCCATCACATATAAGGCTCACTGGAACTTTACATACATTCTCATCATTGCCTAATCATATTTCGACTATGGCACTAAAGAATCTAAGAGTTTAATAATGGAGAAGTGATTCCATCTAGACTATTAGTTTATAATCACTTCCATATTATCAAATCTCTTTTAGATTCTTTATTATCCACAATACTCTTTTCACTTTTTATTTCATCAAATGCTGCAGCTCATTTGCAGACTTTACTATTACTCATCTTTTTTTCTCTATATCTCTTTCCATGTAATTTCATCATTACATCTCTTATTCTTATGGTATATTCTATATCACTTAGGTTTTAGAATATACCTTAGCATGAAATCTTTTCTTAATTTAGATTCTATAGATGACTAATAAAATCATCAATTTTGTCACCTTGTTATCCATACAATTTCACCATTTCGAGGTATGTGTATATATTTTTATCATTTTCCATTTATATTACTGGCAGTAAATCATATAATTCATTTATCTACTCCTTTGAGTATAATTACTTTTCTTCTATGAAGCTTGGCTCGATCTTACATCTAGCCATAATCATGTGATAACCACAAAATCACTTTTAGCTTTAAAATTGGGAACTACTTCATATTCATGTTCCCTCTTCATCATGTACTTATCTTCTTATTACATTTTTATCTTTTCCTTCATCGTCATTTCGGTCACTTTTCATCAGTGGTAAAATATTCCACTATTACCTCTTTTAACATTTTGAATACTTTCTTTACTTTACACTTATTCATCTACCGACCTTAACTTCTTTACTTATTACTCACATTTGTAGAGCAGCTAACCCAATAACTCTTCTATAGACTGGCAATAGTATTTAGTTAGACCCAGTACCTTCCGTATCTCGATCACTATCTCTTTATCATAGACAGATCTGCATTGCTCTGTCATTCGAGATTATATATCTTGGAAAGAGATACTGTCTAACCCATCTTCTATTTGCCAATCTTAACATATAGATTACAGTCTTTGAGAGTCTGTAGGGTTATACCACTATGTTGCTTATTTTTCCATTTGTGCCTTAGATTGTATCGATGTCTCATTACTTTATCCATATCTGGATGCCTCATTCATTAGGCTTATATATCTTACAAGGTATTTCGTTAACCTTGTAAACTTCAATAGGAACTCGTAAAAATTTTATCGAATTCTAATCATTATCATTTTATGACCATCAATTTCCAACTTTTCATCTAGTGATGCCTTAGAGATTGGTCTTATAGACTCCTTATATATCTTTGATTAAATCAATTTAAGGCATCAATTCCATATAGATGAATATTTGTTCTTAATAAGAACTCCATTGCATAATAGGAATTTAATATACTATTTAATTCATCCTCAATTCACCTCATCCATATTTCCATTATGCACTTGTGCAGAAGTGAATTTCATTATCCACAAAATTCTCTAGAGTTGTTTTCTTAAGCTTTTCAGATTCTTCTATATTCTCCGATATAAGCTTAGAAATAAATTTCATATCCATGATCGAGTCAATGTTAACCCGATCTCTTAATCTATATTACTTTGAAAGTTTATCGGGAATCTCAACCGATACTTTCTTTAATCACACATCTCTTATCATTTTGGACATTTCATCTTTTTGTCCTATCATTTCCACTGAATATCCTCAAGCAGAGGCATTTAATATTTAAATCATTTTAACATCTACTATACCTTGATTCATTTATTTCTTCATATTTCACAGCACATCGATCATCTTAATTTGTATGCTGTGTTAATTGTAACCATTTAATTAACACCTTTTACAGCTAACCGATTTATTATTACTGTAATTTACTTTTACAATCATTTTCATTTAATAATTTAGGTTAGCTGTTATCTTCTTCATCTCTTATCTTCACTTATTGCTCTTATACATGTTCTCCAATTTCATATACTCCATACAGTACATTATTCGGCAAGACATATTTCAAAATATTTTGATTCTATAAATATCCATTTAATACTTCAGAAACTAGAATAACAGTATAGAACCGGAATTAACCGTACTGCTACGGATTTTATCCTCTATACTAATCTCTTTCTCATTCATCATCAGTAATCACATTACTTTTCATCATATCCAACAATCCCGTAATAATATCCTATCAATACACTTTTTAACTCCGACCTTTAAGAATCAATAATTGAGTCACTCATCCTGCGACTTCCCTATAACCATTCGGGTTACATCAACACTCTACAAGTAGGTGAAATTTATAATCGGGATCGTTATATTCATATTACATCCTCTATGCCATCAATAACTCCATTACCATCAATGGATTCAAGATCAACTTGGTTTTATCACTATTTAGAACATAGCCCAACATAGGGGTGATTTTGTCATTTCACATTTATTTCTTTCTCCTCAATATACATTTAAACCAAGGATCATATTATCTATGTGCTGATAGTACCCTTCCTCATACTACTACCAGCAGTTTAAAATCTTTTTCAATTTTGACAAAAAAGTCAACTATGATCCATAATTGGATTATTTTGCATGAAATGCAGCTTTACATCATCAATTGTGCTGCCAAATCAATCAATTCCAACTTCTGTTGATTTATTTTAACTCTTGGTAAAATTTTAGAGGTGGGGGTATTTTGGTCATTTTTGGCCAACAATTTTCTCTCTTCAAAATACCTTCAATCGGTGATCTCAAGATCTATTTAATGATGATATTTCATTCTCCTACTTTATATCATCACTCTCAGGTCTCAGTTCGATCCGGACAGAAAAGTACTGGTGGGGCCCTCACCGAGTCCATTTTTGTTCCTTATCGAACCGACCTTCTTTTAGACTATAAGATCACCATTTCAGATAATTTCTAGAGCCGTTTTCCCTCTTTAACATCCTTAGTTCATAATGCTCACTCCCTTTTAAAACATTTAATTCACTTTACAATCATTTGTTTCCTTTATGTATTCAGACTACACAGTATACAGGGGATGTTAACATTTTCGACACATTTTCTTTTCAAAAGTATCGACAGACATCAGGCCAACCCTACTCTGATACCATGAAATCTCTCACAGCCCGTGACCCTATTTTTCATCTTATTCTGTACATCTTATTTGGTTGGGCTGTCTGCGATACTTTACTTTTCTTTTACATATAAACAATTTCATATAAAATTATAGTATGAATTACATTCCCTATCTTAATTCATAAGGAAGTAGTACTGTAGATAAGTCTAAATACAAAAAATAAATGATCATACCTTATTAAATAAATCAAGCTGTCACATCGTCCCCAAATGCACAGCCAAAGTCCTTTAGAAGTCAGACTCTTAGTCCTCGAAAACCTGAAATGTTAAAATTAAGGGGTGAGCAAACCACGGCTCAATAACGGAATTATATGCCTCACTTGATACTCAGCTATCTATATGCTAAAAAACTTTTTCATTTTTCCTATGGGGCTCTAAGCACGCATGTAGGAAGGATACTACAGTCGGCTAGGGATCCGGATGGAGTAAGGTAGGTATTTTGAAATACCTATCTTGTCCCAGAACCTAGAAGCAACTGTAGGGAGTAATTTTATTTCATTTGAAATAAAATATCTTTTTCCTTTTTATGCCATATCATTTTCATATACTTTTCAAAATAATGCTTTTATGAAATAAAGCATTTAAATAAAATAACTAATATTCATATATTCTTTGAAAATAATATTAGTTAAATCATCGTCATTCTCATTTAAAACTCATTTCATGTTTTACTGTACAATCATAATTAGTACAGTACTTTAAACAGCAGAATAAGCTATTAAAAATTTTCCGTATAACATATATATCGTGTAAATCTAATATTCAATTTAAAAATTAAAATAAGAATATTAGATTTGTTTTCCTCCTCTTTCCTTTTGAAAGCATATAACATTCATATTTCATTTCGTATGAAAATCATCTCGTAGTACTAAAATCAGTACTGAAATAAGCATTTTGTAAAATGTTGTAAATCACTTTCGTTGATTTATCACATATCATGTAAAACATTTTCATTTCACGTTTCACATATCATGTAAAACATTTTCATTTCACGTTTCACATATCATATAAAACATTTTCATATATAGAGACTGAGGCACGCCCAACCCGTCCACTGGGTCGTTACTCATATCATGCTATAGGCCCCGAAGGGTATAAAATAATCATGTCAGATCTATGGCCATAGTCTATAATTGTCCTCGGCGGATCACTGATCAGGTGTCAGCCAGGACTACATATCACATATCTCATATTACATATCACATGTCACATATCACATATCACATATCAGCATGATAAGGTTGCCATATAGTCTCAAAATCGTATTTTTCATCATAAAATAACATTTATGGAATTTATAAAAATATATAATTTCATAATTTAAAACCATAAAGGTTATAAAATCATTTAGTGAATATTTAAGAAATATATATAAAAATATTCACTTTATTTCTTTTCATTTTTCATCTCGTATTACGTGTAATTTATGTATCAGGAGACTTTTCGGTGATTTCATTATCAGCATTCTCGAAAACATGAATATTTTAAAATCACTTTCATTTTATTCATGTTTTTATGGAAAATATTCATTTTCTCGATTTTCATGGTTGAAAATCATTTCTCGTGACATAAAATTATTTATTATGATTTTTGATAATTTTCTAATATCTTTCGGCAGTATAACGGCTGCCGATTGGCTAGCCTCTTACACGAAAAATACAGTTTATATTTTCAACTAGTACATCATCACAAATTTTTAGTCGATGAATCATCACAACATTTCCATAAAATAATTTATAATTTAAAAACATGCAGACTGAATATCCTTACAGTGCTGCACATGAATCCCTTACCTCTCCCAGGTTGGCCACTTCCTCGTTATCGGTCGCGCCCGTGTTCATCTCTTCCGATTCCATCATCTAGTTCGTTGAGAATAATTTCTGGAATTAAAATTTTAAACTTTAGAATTTTTCCATAATATATTAAAATTCATTCGAAATTAATTTCCAAAATTTCTTACCGAATTTCCGCGGTTTTCGTAATTTTCGAATTCCCGAAAATTCCTTTCTCTCTCTTTTCTTCTTTTCCTCTTTTCTTTCTCTTTCTTTTTCTTTTTCTTTTCTTTTTCTTTTTTCTTTTTCTTTTCTTTTCTTTTCCTTTTTCTTTTCTTTCTTTTTTCCTTTCTTTTCCGATCAGATCTGTTTAGACCACTCAAACTGGTTCACCGTCGGTTCTCCTCCGATGGCCAGTTCTCCGGCGGTTTGGTGGCTCCTCAGCTGGCCGGCATCAAGGTGAACTTGCCGGTGGCCTCCGTTCGGCCTGGATCGGCGGCACGGTGGTGGATCTGGCAGCGTGGGTCTCAGCTTCTCCTCCTCCTTCGTTCTTCCTTCCTCCGCTATTGTTGTCCTCATCGGTGGCCTCCTTCATCTTCCCCTCAGCTTCGTCGATGTTCGGGTGGTAGCGACGGTGCCTGGATCGGCCTGCACCGCCGATTCCCTCTTTTCCTTTTTCTCTCGATTTTCCTTTGCTTCCTGTTTTCTGTTTCTTCTCTTTTCCGTTTGGGTCGTCATCGTCACTTCCATCTTCCTTCTCCTCTCGCCGGCGAATCCCTCTTTTTTCCTCTTCCCTTCCGGTGGCCGCCGACAGTGGTCGGCTGGGCTTCGGGATTCTTCGACAGAAACGGGATCCCATTTTCCGTTTCTGTTTCATTTTTTTATCATATATTATATTTATAATTTACTTTGTAAATATAATATTAATATTATATTATAAAGTACATACTATATAATATAATATTATATATATTATATTACAACATATATATATAATTTAAATTAACTACAATATACATTTTATATATGCATATATATATCTATATTTAAATTATGTATATATATACATATATACCATATATATAAATAAATATCTTTACACAAAAATTTAAAATACTAATTTATATTTCCTTTGTATACATATTCATATATGTACATATACAAAATAACATTATACATATGTATTATTTACATTATAAATAGTATATATATGTCTATATATACTAAAGTATATTTATATATACTATATACTATACAGTATTTAAATACATATGTATTTATATAAAAATACATTTATACAATATATAATTAAATAAATATATTTCATTTTCGTTTCTCATTTTCTTATTTAATTTGGATTTTCATTTTTCCAAATTAAATTTCCTCTCTTCTATATTTTCCATAATTCCAACCTTATTTTTCCGATTTAAATTTTCCTTTACTCGAATTTTCCAATTTGTCCCTTCCTCAATTCTCAGGATTTTCACAAATATTTCGTTCTCTTAAATAAATTCATTTATTTTCTTTAACTTATTTATTTGTTTTAATATTAAATTTACAATTATTTAATATTAATTTTAGAAAATTAGCGGTTATCACAACTTGTTCTTAATCATCGCCTTATTCAACCATCGATAGTCAATGCACAACCTCATACTACAATCTTTCTTTTGGACAAACAGTATAGGAGTACCCCACAGGGATACACTAGGTCGTATGAACCCCTTATCTAGTAGCTCTTGAAGCTGCTTATTAAGTTCCTCCAATTCTACTAAAACCATCCGATAGGGAGGTCTTAAAATAGGTTCCGCCCCAGGCACCAAATCGATAGTAAACTCTATCTCCTTATCCGGAGGAAGTCCAGGAAGTTCGTTCGAAAATACCTTTGGAGAATCCTTGACTATCAAAATTTCATGAAGTTTGGGACGTTTCTGTTCTACGTCCACCACATATGCTATAAATCCTTCATATAACAAATATATTCTATCAATCTCAATTTCAAATAAGGCGATTAGTAATTATACTTTTGCATTAAACACTTGCAAAATTTACAACATAACTAACGGGAGAAGAGAAGATTACAGTCTTAGCATAACAATCTAATATCACATGGTTACTAGCTAACCAATCCATTCCTAATATAACATCAAATCCATACATATTTACCAGGATTAGGTTAGCTATCGATTCTCTCTCTCCTACCCGTAGCTTACAATCACTATACACTATATCCGTCGTTTGAGATTCCTTAAATGGGGTACTTATTTGCAATAATTGTCCTAAAGGCTCAGGTTTAACAGGCAATTTCATAGCGATACTAGAAGAAAGAAAGGAGTGCGTGGAGCCTAGATCATATAGTGCAGTAACACTTATATCAAAGAGATGGATCTTACCCTTAATCATCTTAAATGAAGCATCGGCAAACTCCTCATCGATAGCAAATACTCGCCCTTGAGTCACAGCTTTCTTTCCCTTATCTACAAAAGTGGCCTTAGGCTGCGGTTGAGGGGTCTTCTCTAATTCTTTGGACTCTCTCTAATTTCTCTTAGGGCAATCCTTGATTTGATGTCCCATCTCACCACACCTAAAACAAGCACTAGTCGCTAATCGACAAGGCTGTGACCCATGAAATTTCCCGTAATGCTCATATCTCTGCATTATACTCTTTGGTGAGTTAGTGGTACTACCTACCGAATATCGGGATCTTTCATCACTTATCTTGATCCCGGTAGATCTAAGAGTCCCTGTCGAAGATCTTTCATATGGCCTACTTCTCCTAGATGGATATCTTTCACTAGAGGCTCTTTCCTCTAACTTCCTTTTCATCGGTTCTTTGCCTTTACCCTTGGCTCAGAAATCAGCCTGATGAAATTCATAGTCCTGCTCACACAGTTGAGCCTTACAGACTGTCTCGTCATAAGTGGTGATATCCAACGAATACAGCTTAGACCTAATAGGAGGTTTCAATCCCTCCATAAATCTATAAATCTTTTGTTCCTCACTTTTAAAAACTTCAGAATCAAACCTACTCAAAGTCGTGAACTTTGACTCGTTGATCAACTGACATTGTCCCTTGAGTCAAGTTCAAGAACTCCACTCTCAACTTAGTCTAAGCAGTATGTGGGATGTATTGTCTATTGAATGCCTCCAAAAATATATCCCACGCTACCTCAGGATGTTTAGCCTCCAATATCATCTTGGTGGATTGCCACCAATGTTCTGTGTCATCTACTAGCAAATATGTCACCAAGCCCACCTTTTCCCTCTCAGAGCAGCTCATGTACATAAACAGTTTGGTGAAAACTTTCACCAAATTCTCAGTGGTCAACGGATCTTTGTCCTTTTTGAACTTAAGCGGATCCAGCTTCTTAAATTCTTTGATCAAAACTACACTGCAATAAGCTTTAGGATCCCGCCTTTCAGGAGCATGGATTGGTGGAGGCAACTCTATCTGTGCTGGTAAGGGCTGTACTGTAGGTGTAGGAGGAGTAGGAGGAATGTTCCCTGATGGAGTGGGAAGTACGGTAGGCGAGGCTGTTGGTGCATTCGTGGTCACATTCAAAGAGTTTGACATAAACTGAGTAAACATAGTGGCTATTGTTTCCATATGCTTATTTAATTTTGACAATCGGATATTCGGGCTACTCGGTGGAGATAGAGGAGTAGACTGTTTTGGGGGCGGCTCCACATGACCCCATCCTCGTCCTTGTCCCCTATTAGTACCCCTTCTTCGAGTACTCATTCTGTAAACATTTCCACCAATTAACACGATTTAGCATAACTTTAAATAGTTATCCGATGCATATGTATTCAGACAACTACAGTACTTTGGGGATGTACACTACTTCTAGCCGAATGATATCGACAAACATCAGACTAACCTAGCTCTGATACCAATCTGTGACATTCTTGTCACTCCTAATTAACACATAATTCTTTCTTTCACATAGGGGAGGTTAGGCTGTTCGTCGGAGTCATTCTTCTCTCTTCTTACTTCTCATATCTAAAACTCTTAACATAGCACTATCAATTTCGATATAGAATATTACTTATGCACATACAGGATCGTCATTACACATAGCCTTAAAGCTCTCTTAAAATTATACACTAATTCTCTTATGACATTACATCCCCAACGTAGTTCATTATACATCATTGTACTGTACTGTATTCTGAAATACATGACAAAACAAATATCTACCTTCAGGGAAGATGGAAGTGTGCCTCGAAGGAATGCTATAGCTAATCCAAAAGTAAGCTCCTCTGTATTGAGCGGATGATCAATTCAAATAGTCTGAAAAATGTTGTAAAGGAGTGAGTTTATGCTCAGTAAGAAATATATATAAAAGAGCGTACTATGTCACTATATGCTAGTTTCCTACTTGGCTCTATAATGTCATGTGGAAACCTTTAAGATCAAATATCAAGTACCTTTGAGTTTATCAAATATCATGTAGATAAATAATCAAATCTTATAAATCATTTTCATAGAGTCAAATAAGTTAAATAACAGATATTCAAGTAAATCAGATAATGGCATATGCATCATCATATAATTCTCTTACATATATCCAAGTAAATCAAATACTTGTATATGCCTTAAATCACTTGAAATCACATATACAGATATTCTTCAAATAGAGTGGAGACTATTAACATTCCAATTGAGTCATGCACCACATAATATCCCGTGAGGGAAAATGGCGTACCCATGTATGGACCAGGAATCCTCCCTTAGCCAAACACATATCAGAGACAATTGGCCAATGTCGATAAGCCACAGTGAACACTAGTCAGGTGACATCCGTGGCACTGAGGACCAGACTAGGGTTCCTCAGCCAATTACAGATACAAATATTGAGGACTTGATCGGAGTCCCACAACCAGATACAGATAATATACATGATCATAAAAAGAGTCTATAGTCTCAAAACATTTGTCATATACTTCTTTGGAAATAAAATTGTACTTATTTAAAAGAGGCTTTAAAACTTCATTTGCAAACAAGGCATCGACTAGTTTTATAGGGCAGTCGACTACTATCACATATCTTGATTTAGGGAAATTAATTTCTTTTAAAATAGCATGATCTAAGTAACGACCCAATAGACGGGCTGGGCGTGTGTGCCTAAGTCTCCATATGTAAAAATGTTTTATATGATATGTAATATGTGAAATGTAAATGTTTTACATGATATGTGACAAGTTAAATGAAAGAGATTTACAGCATTTTACAAAATGCTTATTTCAGTACTGAATTTAGTACTACGAGATGATTTCATATGATATGTGATACGAATATGTAATATGTTTTCAAAAGGAAAAAGAGGTTATAAGTCTAATATTCTTACTATGATTTTCAATTGAATATTAGACTATATGTGACATGAATATGTGATATGTTTTCCAAAAAGAAAAAGAGGAGGAAAATAAATCTAATATTCTTATTTTAGCTTTTAAATTGAATATTAGATTTAAATGATATATATGTTATACGAAAAGGATTTAATAGCAGATTTTGCTATTTAAAGTACTGTACTAATTATGGTTGTACAGTAAAACATGAAATGAGTTTTAAATGAGAATGATGAGAATTTAACTAATATTCTTTTTAAAGGATTTATGAATATTAGTTACTTTATTTAAATGCTTTATTTTATAAAAGCATTATTTTGAAGAGAATATGAAAATGATATGAATGGAAAAGGTAAAAGGATATAAATTTCAAACGAAAAGAAATTTATTACTCTCTACAGTTGCTTCTAGGCTCCGGGACAGGATAGGTATTTCAAAATACCTACCTTACTCCATCCGGATCCCTAGCCGACTGTAGTATCCTTCCTACATGCGAGCCTAGAGCCCATAGGAAAAATGAAAAAGTTTTTCAGCATATAGATAGCTGAGTATCAAGTATTCATATAATTCCCTTACTAAGCCGTGGTTTGCTCACCCCTTAATTTTAACATTTCAGGTTTTCGAAGACTGAGAGTTTAGCACTTAAAGGATTTTTGACTGCGCATTTGGGGACGATGCGACAGGTCGATTTATTTAATAAGGTATGATCATTTATTTTTGTATTTAGACTTATCGATAGTACTACTTTCTTATGAATTAAAAATCGGGGATGTAATTCATATTATAATTTAATATGAAATTGTGTATATGTAAAAGAAAAGTAAAGTATCGCAGACAGCCCAACCAAATAAGATGTATACAAAAAAGTTAAAAATAGGGTCACGGGCTGTGACATAATCCCGGTAGTTCTTCTGGAAACACGTTATTGAAAATCCTTAACCACAAGAATCTCGTGCAACTTCAGACATTTCTTTTCTACGTCCTCAACATATGCAATAAATCCTTTAATCACATCAACACAACACTCAAACAATTTAGTAATAAATATTTTACTTTCATTACTTACCTAACAACTTTACAATTTAACTTTCAGGACGAGAGAAGGTTATAAACTTAGTGTAACAATCTAAGCTAACATAGTTTGCAGCTAATCAGTCCATTCCTAAGATTACATCAAAATCATACATGTTTAACAAAATTAGGTCAGCTGCCGTTTCCTTCTCTCCTATTGTCACTTTACAGTTTCTATATATAATATCAGTCATTTACGATTCTTTAAAGGGTGTATTTATTTGTAAGGTATACCCTAAGGGTTCAGGTTCTACAGGTATTTTACTAGCATATACAAGTGACATAAAAGAATGTGTAGAACCAAGATCAAATAATTCAAGTACTAAAATATCAAAAGTATAAATCTTACCCTTAATGACATCGGTAGAAGTGTCATCAGCCTCTGATCAATTGCGTACACCCTACCCCGGGTCATAGCCTTCATGCCCTTCTTTACTACTGTCACCTTTCTAGGCTGTGAAGGTGTAGCCTTCTCTGACTCCTTCGGAAGTGCTGAAGCTATAGATGGTACTATTAATGCAGTTGCCACTCTGAACATCGGGCAATCTCTAACCATATGTGTGAGAGCCCTGAATTTCTTATATTTTAAATATGAGAATTTAAATAGGTAAATTTATTGTTAAGAGTTGTAAAGTAGGGGTCTATTCGATAAGGTCAGGAGGGTACTCGGTGCGGGCCTATCCAAGACTTTCTTTGTCCAGATCGAAGTGAGACCCTAGAATGATAATACTCAAAGTGAATAATTTTATATGTAATACGATTTTAGATCATGTGAATTGATAGAAGAAATCAAGCGTATTTACGGTTAAGAGTAATTCGGTAATTTCATTACCAATGACTAGTCAAACCACTTAGAGAGTAAATAGTTGACAATGTTTGATTTAAAAATAGAAAAAATAATAGAAATTAAATATTAAATCTGATTTTTTAGGATTAAATAAAGTATAGAACATAAGTGAAAATAATGAAACTTTACAAGGGTATAATTGTCATTTAACATAGGATTTCGGTCAAATGATCAATGTTTGACCAAAATTGAATCAAATTAATTAAATTTGATTAAAAATAAAATTTAAAATCAGGAAATTGAAAATAATAACATATTTAGTAGGGTTAAAATGTAAATAATGAGTTAAAGGAAGATTTTAATTACTTAGACAAATGGCAAACTCTCATAAGATGAACTAAAACTAATAGAGATCAAATAAGACTTGAAACTCAGTATATTTCCACTTCATTTTCAGTCGACTATCTCTGCTGCACCGCCTCATCTGTTCTTCTCCATTTTCACGTCGTTGGCCTCACATTTCCTTTATCATCACTAGAATTTCTATTAACCTTCACCAAGGCTGTCCTCCATCATAAAATCACTTTAAATCCAGAAAATCTGGAGGCTGACGTGAAGGGAAAGAAACTAAATTGGGTGGCTGTTTGGTTCGGGTAACATGGTAAGTGAGGAGTGTTTGAGTTTTACATCATTTTAATTGGTGATCTTGAGTGTTTAGAGCATGAATAATGTGATTAGGATATTAATTTGAAACAAAAAATGAAGTGTGATAGCAGGGGAGTGTTCGACTATACAAAGAAATTGAAGAAACTAGATGATTTTAATGTATCTTGATGAGAATTAATAGCATAGGATGAAAAGAACTTGGTTTAATTCATGGCTACAGTGAATGAATCTTGCAAAACATGAAGTGGCGCGAAACATGGGAAACAATCGGTTTGGGTATGAGTTGAAAGAAAATAATGATAATTGTTGACTTTAGACCGTTTGATGTAAAGCATAGATTGGATTGAAGATGTTCATGCTTTGGTTGAGGTGATTAAGTGAGAAATAATGAGAAAGAAATAAAGTGAAGCTGCAGGCAGTGTTAGGAAAATAGAAAAAAGAAAAGAAAAGAAAGGAAAAGAAAAAAAATAAAAAGAAAACATGGAAGACAAGTTTACATATGTGTTCGGTCAAGAAGAAGAATAGAAATGTTAAAGTAATTTAATGAATGAGTATTATTGGAATAAATATGAAGACCGTATAAAGAGTAGATGATTGATGCTTGAAAATGAGATCACAATATGAATTTTCATAATTAGAGAACTAAGAGATAAAATATATGGGCTAAGTAGATTGTTAGTAAGATTTAAATTGAGGAAAGAAAGTGATCTAAATTGTAATTGTGTTATGCTAAATAATAGAAAATAAAATAAAATTGAGTGTTGAAGTTATAAAGAAAGATAATAGATTGTAGAAAAGATCCATTTCAATTAAAGTACAAAATTTAAAATATAATTTGGAAGATGATAAATAAAATTTAAAAATGAAATTTGGCCATAATAAGGAATATGAGAATGAAAGTGAAATTTTAAATGTGTGACGGATGTTGGGGAATGCATGAAATGAATACATAATATTGGAAGTAGAAAAGAAAGAAATTGGAAAAATGGTACAATTGGTCAAGGTATCATATAAGGGATTTTTATAGTAATTTTATAACTAATTAGTTAAAGAAAAATAAATAAGGGATAATTGGATTATTGGTGAAAGTGGAAATCAAGAAATAAAAATTGTAGTGCAAAAGGTGAATAATTGATCAAAGCATGGTTCATGATGATTCTAATGTCAATTTTATGACATAATAATTTAAAGAGAAATAGTTAAGGATGAGTAGAGAAATATTATTGGAAGTAAATTTGGGAAGAAATGAATATTGTGCATAAAGAGATGTATGGTTGAGACTCAAAAATGGGATTATAGTGTGAATTATCATGATTTAAAAATAAATGAATATAAAATAAGGGTTAATGAGATTATTGATTTTTGGAATTTGAAAGGGATATGATTTGATTATAGTTTTGTGTGGTATTTATAAGAGAAATTTAAATATAAATCAATTGTTGAGAATGATAAATGTAGAATAGAAATTATGGGATATTTATTATTATTATAATATAGAGATTGAAATATAAGATGATATTACTGTGCAGAGTAGAAATTCTGAAAAAATAGAATTTCACAAATGATAGTGGGAATGTAGAGATATTGCGTGGACTCAAGGTAAGGAACATATATAAGAATTGCTTAGAAATATTTTTTGTGTTCTTGGCAATTTTCGGAAATTCTATTTTTAACCGTTTTCATCAATTTTTCTAAAGGGAGAAAAATTATAATTTATTGGCATAACCAAATGCATTTTAAGTTGTTTGATTATTGCACAGCATACTGAATTGTGTACTACAATGTTTTGAAACTGAATTGTTTAACGATATTGAAATTATTTACTGCAGTGATTTCAGATTAATCATTTATATACGGTTTATACGTGAAAAAATAGTATTTAAATATTTATGTATTGAATTTTATACGTGAAAGAGTACCAGCATGGTTTTTCTATCCATCTAAAGTGAAAATGGAATATTTTCAGAAGTGAAAACTGAATTGTGAATATTTTATAAGTTTTTACTTCTACATTGGATATATATTTTCTTAAAACATGTGTTGTGAAATGATTTCCTTGTGGAATTTATATGGTTTAATAGGCCCCGTTTCATGCTGATATGTGATATGTAACATGTAATATGCTATGTGAAACAGTGGATGCTGATCCTATCCTCAATGTCTCGGTTAACACCTGATCAGTGTATGATCGAGGGCATTTACAGACTATGGCCAAGGTCTTAGATGATACTGTTAATGTTCCCTACAAGGATTATAGCATGATATATTGATATGTGATATGTGACATGTAACATGTAATATGCCGTGTGAAACAATGGATACTGATCCTATCCTTAGCGTCCCAGTTAACACTTGGTTAGTGTATGACCAAGGACATTTATAGACTATGGCCAAGGTCTTAGATGATACTGTTACTGTTCCCTACAAGGATTATAGCGTGATATATTGAGGGTGTTACCTGGTCTCCACCTGACGTTACTGTTTACTATATTGTTTTACTAAGTTGTAGCTGGTACTAAATTATTTACTATTATTAAATTTTTTATTGTTTATAACTAAACTGTTTACTGAAAGTGAATTATTTATTATTACAGAATAAGTTACTGTTCACTGCAGTATTTTCAAATATGGATTCTAGATAAGTTATATGTTGAAATACTTCATGATATGTTTCTAGAGTATTTCTAAAATATTTTCAGCACTTTATATATGTTTCTTACTGGGGCTTTTCCCAAAGCTCACCCCCTTACTCCCTTCTCCTAGATAGCTTTCAGTATATGTGTCTACCACTGCTTACTAGATTATTGAAGAAAGTATTAGAAGTTTACAAGTAATAAATGATCAGGTACATATTTACATTTATATTCAGACATAATTGCACAGCAAGTGTATTTATTGAAATAGGATGTAAATTTTAAAGTGGGATGCAAGTTGGATGGATAAATATTATATTGTGGATATATTAAATTTTTGATTATTTATTTATTTAATTGTATAAAAGTTTACTAATAAAGGAAATGTGGAGTGTGCTTCCACTGTCACCGAATGCAAATCAAAAGATGGTAAGTGAATAAGTGTTTTAAAAGGAAAAATTTGGTTCGGAATTTTTTAATTTTAGACGTTACAATATGCCCCCTCTGTCCACATCAAAAATAGGCCCTAGTAAGCAGATAACAAGGCTAGGTACCTATGACCTCCCACAATGAACGCACTAAGTCACTGTACTCCCTTGTACAGTAGTGGGGCTAGCAGTAGAAGCAAACTTAACTATCTTATCATCTGAGATTTTAATACCCGATGCTTAGCCTTCTTAGGCTGCCATATACCCGATCGATCCTCAAAGCTCCTCTTCACTTTCTCTTTTCCTTTTCCTTTACCTCGAGACACAGTATCAACATGAAAATGCTCATAGTCTCGCTCATAAAGCTACGTCGAGTGTACTGCCTCATCATAAGTCTGAATATCAAATGAGACTAACCAAGTCCGGATAGAAGGTCTCAAACCTGCCATAAATCTGTCTATCTTGTGCACCTCACTCATTTGGATCTGAGGATCGAAATAGCTCAATATGGTGAATCTGGACTTATATTGATCTATTGTCATACTCTTGTGTCAACTGCAGAAACTTCTACTGCAAATTCTTTTATGCCATTTAAGGAATATACTGTCTATAAAAAGCCTCCAAAAATATAGTCCATGTTACCATTGGATTTTGTGCCAACAATACCGTCTGAGTGGACTTCCACCAATGCTCGGCATTATCTGTCAACTGAAAAATAGCCAACCCCACCTTCTCACTCTCAAACACCTTATGTACTTAAATAACTTCTCTAATGCATTAACCTAGTGCTTTGCCACCATCAAATCTTTATCTCCCTTAAATTTTGGAGGATCCAGCATCTTGAACTGTCGCACTAAATTAACATCATAATAAGATTCAATATCTACAAGTTGTGATTGAGCTGGTGGCGACAGTGCTACTTGTGGCTGGGGCTCAAGCTGTGGAGCTGGCTGTGGCTCGAGAGGTGCTGATGCAGGCTGAGGTAGTGGTGGTGCTACTTCTAGTGGTGTTGCTCTAGCTCTATCAGCATTACACATTGCTATGAAGTTGGCAAGCATTCGTTCCACCCTTGATATTCTCGTATTTGGACTTTCAGGCAGCAAAGGGAGAACAGGTTCTAGGGTGGGTTCCGGTGCTAGCTCCAAAGTTAGCTCGGCCCTACCTTATCTTCTACCTCGTCGAGTAACCTTTACCCACTCATTCTGCGTGGCACAGACATTCAAATCGATTTTCGGTCACTTGAATCATTTATATATTCAAATAATATAGTACGATAGGAGATGTAATCCTATTTAGGCATAAAGACACCAACAGACATCAAACTAACATTGTTCTGATACCAATTAAATTGTAATGTCTCGTTATATACAGTAAATATCAATAATCACATATACAGTCAGTTGGTTGGGTTATCTATGATACGTTTATACTATTCACTGACTACAATAACCCATATGTAAATAAAAGATTATTTCTAACTGATATTAATATTTACATAAAAAGTTACCACTTTCAATGCGTTTCACAAATTTACATCCCCTGTATAAAAATTATATAAAGTAATATTGTACATCAACGTCTGAACATATAAAAGTAAATAAAATATACCTACACGATCAAATAACTGCTACCTGAACATATCAAAAGCACAACCAATCAGTGGAACAGTATATCATTAAAAATAATCTGTGAGGAAGGGAAAAGAGGGGGTGAGCTTAATGCCAGTAAGAAATCTGTATGTAAGCACTGATACTATGAAATCTATATGTATAAAATCATTTAATTCCTAACCATACACTAATGGACATTTTAGGAAAGATACTATAGTCGACTAGGTAACCAGATAGAGTATAGGAGGTACTTTGAAGTATCTATCTTGTCTTAATCCCTAGTTGCGACCATAGAGAATAAACAGTTGGTGATGAAATGAACAAACAATATAAATCACTTTAAAATTATATCATGTAGTATTTCAATCTATAAACAGTATATAAACAATTTAGATAAACCAACTCGGTAAGCAGTTCAGCAAGGAAATCTAGTAACAGGTCAATAAACAATTTAAAAATTTCAGTGCAATCAATATATAAACAATCCAGTATCAGTATGAAATTCAATTCAGTAAAACAATACAGTGGAGACCAGGCAACACTCAATATATATCATGCCATAATAGTATCCCTAGAAGGGAGAAACAGTAACAGTAAGACATATGGCCATAGTCAAGGAATCCACAATGTACACTTGCCAGGTGACAACTACTAAAGCTGAAGATTTGGAAGGTTTATCAACGACAGTACAGTAACAATAACAGTAACAATTAGTCAGCATGATACGGGATTGAACAATCTCAAAACAATTTATAAGCAGTATAAATACCATTAAAGAAATCAATTCTAGTAATGAAACCCTTAGTCAATCCATAAATGCATATGTTGAAAAATATAAGCAATGCAGTAATAAAAATTTATAAAATATTCATAGTTTAGTATTCATTTCTAAAAATATTCTATTTATCTGTAAACAAGTTATAAGAACATGCTAGTACTCTCACATACGTAAAATTTGACAACATGAATTTTTAAATATTATTTTTCAGTATTCAGTGAAAATATGAAATTCAATAAATAAGATGAAATTAACTTAATAAATCTTTCACTTCTAATACTCAAGGAAGTTAAAAATAATTCCATAAAATTATTAAAAATTTCGGCAATATAACAGCTGTTTCTAACTTAACCTTCTCGCATTGAAAACACAGTATATAAAACCAACCATATTCCACACTTTCAACTATTCCAAAGCAATTGACTTCAAAACAATTTCATAAAATCATTTTCAACCACAATATGCATTCACAGTATCCTTATGTCTTCCATACTTATCCCTTACCTGTCATTTTTATCGAAGCAGTCGATAGCACCATGCGATTATTCTCACTTCTGGGCTGTAAAATATTATGCCAACAACATTATTTCACCATACTTTAATTATAAGAAGTTCTTCTTCACTAAAATCTATCACATTGTCTACAGTAGTCACTAAACCAGTCTAATTTACATCAATGCTAAAACTGCAACTATGCCTAAATCAACTCCGTTTTCAATTCCGATCGCACCAGCAGTCTTCCCTTAATTTATACAAAATTATGGGACCTAGAACACATCAAATTGAGCACAATATCATGGTCCCCTTCTCATGGCCAAATTCTACACGTAGAGATTCACTTGGTTTTCAACAAATTAAGTTTAGTTTCATGCTTAATCATTGTTCTTCATCTATTTAACATCATTCTCATACATCAAAACACCATGCATCATGAACTCTTCATCATGACCAAAACCCTAAGGAAGCATTTGAGTCAGTTTTGATTCAATCTAAGGCTAAAATCATGCTTAACTACCTTAATTACATCACTAACTATCATTAATTCATAAAGAACATGCAAGCATAATGATACCTTATTGTGGCCGAATCCAAAAGGGAGTCCTACAACTTGATTTTGTCCACTTCATCTTAAACATTGGTATGGGCTGGTAGAGCACTGAATTTGGGACAAAGTTATAGAAGAAACTTTTCGGTTTTAAGATGGTTTGGTAGGTGTTTAGGAAGCTTTTCTCTTTTCTCTCTCACTTGGCTACGGAGGATTTTTAAGGTTGAAGATGATGAGTGGCCAGCCATTAAGAAACATGTAGAAACTTCTTTAAAAATGATCTTGTTTGCTAAATGATCAAATGCCCTCATTTATAATAAATTTAGACAATTTTGCCCTTAAACTTTCATAATATTTTTAAATAGTCAATTTAACTCCAAAATATTTTATTTCATCATTAAATATTATTATTGAATATATTTTAATGAATGGATGGGGTTTTATTAAGGTTTGACTGGCCGTAAAGGTGAAATTACCAAAATAACCCTATCAAGTCAATCGCGTAGATTTATTATTTTACCTCCGATTTAGTCTATCTATTGACATAGCCTATGTCACGACCCGAGGGCCAAAGACGTCCACTTAACACTTACTTTATCCCTTACAAAAATTTACGAACCAAATTTTTCTTTCTTTATTTACAGTTTGTATTCGATGTTAGTGCAGTATCAAAATCAAATCTTATCTTAATAATATTATTTCTCGAGCTATGTCATCCTTCTCAAGGTGATTTTTATGAATTTAGCCTTATTTTACTATTTCAAAAGAAATGGGTCGAAAACCTCCCCTTTGTATTTTATCAATTTCCTTAGTAAAATAACTTGCATTAAAACACATTTTAAACTACATAATACATCCAGTTGTTGTTTCCCCACAGTTCACACAATCAAGCATCTCATGCTTCTCAAGGGTTTAACCATTAATAAGTCCACATCTAGCAATTTATACATCATTCAAAATATATATCATAACTCGGATCGAACTCGATAATCACCTAGACTCACATAATAATCTAGTGCGATCCAAAGCTACATCCCATATTCTTTCCTAGTACTGTGAAATTAAGGTTCGTTGAATTATCAAAATAATATACAAGTAGTATACCTCAAAAACACAAAAGCGAGGTCCGGAGGACGCAGACTAGTACCACTACTAGGTACAATTCCCGGGAGCCTATACGAAGCCTGAGCCGGCTATCAACTCGTAAGATCTGTAAATGTTTAAAATTTAAGGGGTGAGCAAGTCCACGGCTCAGTAAGTAGTTAAAATAAGTACAAACTAGGCTCATATCGTAAAACACGATCATACATGCATGAATTCTATAAAATAACATGTATGAATTATATCAAGATTTGTTACCAATTCGTATGTACACAGATTTCATAAGCTTATTCATGCTTTTCTTCCATTCTTAAATTCACAAAGTATCATTCTTTTTTTATCAATATGGTTAAGTGTGAAAGAAGACAAACATTCAAATAGCACATGTTTTTATGGTATATATAAGTATATTCAATGATTATACACATTCTCTGTCTTATGCCTAAGATCTATTTCATCTACTGATATTCATCACATTCACAAATCACAATCATTTATTTATTGTCACAATAACCTATGATTCCTCATATTTCATCAAAACACGTGTAGCACTTAGCTCTCAAAGGATTCTAGAGGTGGCTCCCACAGTTTCCAAAGAATCTATGTAGCACGTAGGTCCCTTGAGTTCTCTAGAGGTGGCTCACATGGTACAAAGATCGAGTCTTTACTCGAGTTGGCCTTTATGACACATACTTTCTACTGATTCATTGGAACTCATGTAGCACTTAGCTCTCAAAGGATTCTAGAGGTGGCTCCCATAGTTTTCCGAAGAATCTATGTAGCACGTAGATCCCTTGAGTTCTCTAGAGGTGGCTCACACGGTTCAAAGAACCAAGTTTCACTCGGGTTGCCCTTTTTTCCTAGTTTTCGACAAACATGACTAGGTACTAATTGAAGTCCATGAGCTCAACATTGGGAGCTGTATATACTGCACACAAAACACATATACATTCACAAAGTATCACAATGTGTTAACATGCTCTCTCGGTGCGACTTAATTAATTCATATGCGTTCCTCAAATGCAAGCACCAAAATTATACAATTTATACATTCAGTAACCACAAACAAACTATCACGCATAACATGCAAATCACAAACAATATTCCTTTCTAAACAACTACTATTCATGATCACATTATGTCCAATTTGTATTTTTACCGTACTTACTCTTATAATCTTACCTGTAGTATTCCGCCTAACTTGATGTGAGTTTAAATAAGTATTTTAATATGAATTTATTCATCTCTTACGAGATTATACTAGTAAGGCTTATCTAACCCACTTATCTCGAGGCTTAGTATTTATCCTCCTCGTGCTTTTGAGTCTGTACTCAAACCTCTACACCGTTCCGCTTCGCTTCACATAATCCATTAACATTTTGATAAGTTTACATCATCGTGCTTAATCACATACCTAAAATAAAGACTTTAAACGCTATTAATTTCTGTTGGCTCTTATAGGCTATACCGAGAGGGGGGGTGAATCGGTTTTTAACTAACCTTAAGCTCGTTTTTCGGTTTCTCTAAATTCTCTAGCCTATATTGATATTTTCTAAGTTCTCTAGGCTAGACAAGCATGCAATTCAAGTTCAATGAAATAAACACAATATAAGTGCAAGTAAATAAAGAGTAAGGAGAGAGAGATTTACACAATCGATTTATAGAGGTTCGGCTACCTTGCCTACGTCCTCTACCTTGAGACGCTCCCAAGGATTTTCCTCAAATTCACTATACTTGAATTTGTTACACTCCCTCTTTTCAAGGATCAAGAGAAACCTCTCTCTTTTTCTAGACTCAAGAGTAACCTCCCTCTTTTTCTAAGGCTAAAGAGAAACCTCCCTCTTTTTCAAGGCTAAAGAGAAACCTCCCCTTTTACAAGGAATGAATTGGTTTACAAGAGAAGTAATTAATGAAGGCCTCTAGATAGGCAAGTGATTACAGAGATTAAGCACAAGTAAAAGCCTATACAAGATTTGTGCTAAGCAATATAAGAAATAGATGAATGATAGAAGATGTAGACTTTGGAGCTCTTGATTTGTTGTTTGAGGCTTGAGAAGATGAATAAGATGATGAAAGATGTTGCTTGGTTGTTCCTCTTGCTTCCTTTAGCTTCTAAGCCTCTATTTATAGTCCCTTGGATGGTTTGTGGACGTTGGTTGGAGCCAAAACAGAAACTAGCCGTTGTATCTCACAGAAACTAGCCGTTGGGGACTTTCTGACACAAAGGGATCGATCCCTTTCCTTAGGGGATCGATCCCATGCTTCATTTTCTTGCTTCCGGGGCATTCTGCCAAAAAGGGATCGATCCCTTTCCCTAGGGGATCGATCCTTTTCTTCCAGATGGCATTTTTCCTGCACTTTTGGGTTAAAAATGATGTGGTCTTTGATCCTAATTCAACCCAAAACATTTTGGCATTTTTGTGGGAGTTTTTCTTGACTTCTCAAATGAAAACATGATCTAGAAAATTCATCAAGTGATTTTCTAAAATATTCAAAACATTTACAAAGTATTAAGACCAATAAGAGTATGCATCATTAAATCATGTTCTTAATGTTTGATATGATCACTTGAAATGTATTGAGAAAATCATGTGTGATAAGGCAAATTTACAATATGAATTAAAGCATTAAGACTTACTTAAGTTTTTGTCATTTCAAAATATATATGTCAATTTAAAGCTAACAATTTCGAGTAACTATTAATCTAAAGCTACCTACTTATCGTCAATTACGACGTACCTATGGTACGAGTCCTTATATACATATATATGTTTTAAGCATCTTTGTGTTTATATCTATATGTATATTCCAATATATGTATATTATAGATATATATTTGTTTATCTATGCTCATCCCATTTTTTTCTTTCTTCGTACAAATATACATTATGCATGAGCAAATGCATTTAGACATATATATATATATATATATATATATATATATATATATGTACTTAGACTTTAAACAAAACATTACAAAGTCTTACTTTACATTGAAAACCCTTTAAAGCATCCTTGTTAGCCTTTTGTAAAAATTTCAGAATTTAATCGTCAAGCCGTAAATTTTTACATTACTTCTAACTTAGTTCCCTATTTGGAAGTATAAGGCTTACTTCTTAATTCATCTTATGCCATTTCCAATAATTTTTTAAACTTTGGTCCAAATCTGGCACATCAGGTAGGATAGTTTCCTGACCTCTGTTCATTAAAATTTAGATTACTAATTGTAGGGATATGCAATTTGTACAAATCTAAAACCATATCAATCCTCACTCATTTACCTTTCTGAAAATGTAAAGTTTGCAATCAAACTCCATCTGAATTATTTTCTAGAAATTTTTGAAGTTGACACTAGGCTGTTTGTACCTTGCAGTGAGTATCCTGAATACATATGTACATAGCTTAAGCTACATAATTCCAAATCCAAAAATTTCAAAACTGGATGAAAGCTAACACATTTACCTATCTAGAAATATAAGGTTCATGATTTAATTCTTCCTAGATCAACATTATCCATTTTCCAAAGTTGCACTATCTTCCAGTAGTATTCAAGTACAGGGCTACACTGACCTACTTGCACAAAATACTTCATATTTAATTATACACATATCCAATTGGTGCAAACCCAGAACCATCACAATCCTAACTCAATTACCTTTCTAGAAATGTAAGGCTTGCAACCTAATTCATTGTAGCCTATCTTTTACAATTTTTTCAAAGTCAGACTCATGATTCACGTTTCTGGACGGAGTATCCTGCACTCACTTGTACATATTTCAAGTTATAGAAATCCAAATCAAGAAATTCCAAAACCTTCTTGTAACTTAAAGGGCTAATAATCATAATATTTCCAGAATTTTTCTCCTTGTATAACAATTAAACTGAATGTTTTAATTGCAACCTAAAAAAAGCATAGATTTCTAGATTTGATCATCAAATTAGAATTTAATCAATCCTTCATCCATAGAGTGCCCATTTGATTCAATTTATCATAATTTCATTTTCATACTCAATAAATAAACATTGTAAAGTTAGAAGAATATCTCATTTACCCAAATTTTCCAGCAGCTCTTCCTTCCTTTCTGATGGCTGTTCATGATGGAGGCAGCAGCTGTACACTTCCTCCTCTTCTTTTTCTTCTCTTCTTTCCTTTTCCTTTCGGCCTTCAACTTTCCTTTTTTTTCTTTTCTTCTCTTCACCGAAATACCCAGCCTTCAGCCCTCTTTCTCATTTCACTTCTTTATTTTCTGTCTTGCGTCCGAGACTCCTCTCCTCAGCTCACACTTTCTTTTCTTTTGTTTTTCAAAGCTTCTTTGAGAAGCTCTTTGTTGCTCCATCAAAGAATTTGCTAGTGGAGTTTGATGGGACAAAGTCCCATCAAATTCCACTAACTCTTATTTGTTTTATTCTAAATTTTGTTTTTATTTTAATTCTTTCTATTGCTATCATAATTATTTATAATATATATAGTTCTATAATCACAGTTGTATAATTAATATACATATTGGTAGTTAATGTGTGTGTGTATATATATATATATATATATATTTATTTGTTTTATTAATTACATGAAATATGTATTTATTTATTCTATCATATTCTTTACATAAAATAAGTATATGCATCTACATTTAAAATCTTAATTGTAAATGATATATATGTATACACATATCCACATATATATATATATATATACATATACTATATTTATTTTTCATGTCTAATATATTTTTATTTTATATATATATATATATTTCTTTTTTGTATATGTATATATCATATTTAATATATACATGCTTTTTATTTATTCTCTTTCTTTAAATATACCTTATGTATACTCATGTGTGTCCTATTTAATTTAGCATACTTGTACCATTAATGTGCAAGATGTCCATTGTCTCTTTCATTGAAGCTTATACTTATATTTTCACCTCATATTTTTTTCTTTTATAATATTTTTAAATTATAAACATGCATAAATCATTATTGTTAAATACTCCAACTAGATGTATATACATATACATAACAGAAATTACAATCTTCATTTCAATGCTAGCTTGTTTAATATCTTCTATGTATTTACTAATTTGGTACAAAATTTGCAGTTTTTACATTCTCCTCACCTTAGGAAATTTGGTCCTCCAAATTTTCCGTGTCTATCTGAAATAGTTGAGGGTACTTCTCTCTCATCAAGCTCTCTAACTCCCATGTTGCTTCCTCAGAAGAGTGGTGCTGCCAAAGTACTCTAACCAAAAGAATTGTCTTAGACCTCAATATCTTATCTTTTCTGTCTAAAATCCGAATAGGTCTCTCGACATAGCTTAAGTCCTCTTTGATCTCTAACGGCTCATACTCAATAACATGGGATGGGTTTGGATGGTATTTCCTTAGCATCGACACATGAAAGACGTTATGCACATCTGATAGCTCTGGAGGTAATGCTAGTCGGTATGCCACGTCACCAAACCTCTCCAATATCTCAAACGGACCCATGTATCAAGGGCTTAACTTCCCTTTCTTGCCAAATCTCATTATGCCTTTAGACGGAGAGATCTTCAAAAACACTTTATCACCAACTTGAAACTCTAAGGGTCTCCTCCGACAATCGGCATAGCTTTTCTGTCTACTTTGGGCTGTTCTCAATCTATCACATATCAACCTCACATCTTCGGAAGCTTTCTCTACAATCTCTGGAGTAAATATCTTTCTTCGTATAAGTCTAATGGTACACTTTGCATACAGTCTAGTACATCTTCGTATTCCCCGTGTGCATCGTGTACCTGGAATTGTGTGCCTCTTTCCTTATTTGTCTCTTTAGGACCTCACTATCTGGAATGCACTCATAAGTATAGAACTATCCAGGATGCCTGTCACCGCGATAATCATCTATCTCAAATCACCTCAACATGATTTCCACATTATGTTAAATACATTCGTCACATGTTATATCAACAAAGTCAATAATTTACATTTTGTATCTACGTTTCTTATGCACTACACAAGTTAATATGCGCTCATTAGTCAATGGGAGCACACAATATTTAAAAACATGTACTTTTACATAAGCATCCTACATAGCAAGAACCACAAAATGTCGTAATTCAATATTTTCTCAATCTTGTTACCACAACAATAATCAAATTAACAATTCTCCATGGCCTCAATGAACCTGTCACACATCAATTAACCATCTCTCAACAATACTTCAAGACATAAAAATCACCTTACAATGTCATTATACTCGGTGAACACGACACTCCTCATGCATATCACAAATACTGTTTTCAAGACATTATTATCGTAGTGTCATAGAGTAACTAACCTATGTAGCCTATTTCCACAAGGTCACACTCCAAGTTTTTCCCACTTAATTTACTTGATGGATCATAATTCACTTTTCTATAAGAAAGTAGTTCACCACAGGCACAATCATTGATTATGTTCACTCATGATCAAGTTTCCACTTTCTTACAGACAATTCATTTGCACCAACCATTGCATAGTATGATAAAATCATACGTGTCAATTCCAGTCCATCCCCACATAAGTCTTTCACTTCCTCAACAATCCACATAATAGCATAATCTTAACTCTTACCTTTGTAATACACAAATGTATATGTATACAATTACATAAGTAAATGTACTCTTAGTGTATAAGACATCACAAGCATAATTCTTACTCTCATCATCTCAATCTCAAATCAACTTATAAATTGGCTCATCCAATAAGTTATTAATCATAAGTAGCAATTATTTATTCTTAATTGTCGCCTGATTTAACTGCTTATAATCTATATACAATTTCAAGCTATCGTCTATCTTTTTCACTACCAATACCGGAGCCTTTATGGTGATACCCTTGGGCGTGTAAAACCCTTCTCTAGCAACTCTCGTAGTTGTTTTTTAAGTTATTCCTGCATTGATCAATATCCTCCTAACATATGAGGGAGCTTTTCTCTATCATTCTCTATCTCGTATCATATTAAAGTCCTGTAATTTGAAGAATAGTTTTCCATATTATCACTTATCTTAAAGATCGTATCGTTCTCATATCAATTCAAAGCTTAATACTCAATAGGTCCACCGAATTGGACATATCTCATTAGATCACACATTGTGACCTTTTATCCTCCTATAATTTAAAAACTATCAAACTGAATTAAGACTAATGCCAGGACATGATGGTCTCTAGTTTCTTATTTCACATAATCTTAACTTCTACATCAATTTATTATCTTACACGACATGCTCTAATGATCTTTAGTTTTCCATTCAAAGATCCCTTTTCTATAACATGTCGTATTTGTTTCAACTTTACTAGTGAGAATATGAAGAGTCTTGTGGGTCTTGAATCCACATAGTTCAAATCATAAGGTTCACTTCATTAGACTTTCAAGGCCCACGTAAGTCAAATAATTTGAAATTCATGTAATCTCCAATTCACATATTTTCTAAATCACATTGTTTTCTGAAGGCCATACACTTCTCAACATATACGAGATCTTGAACATCTCTTAAATCCATAAGGAAGTTAGACAAATTTTTTTTTGTCAAATCAACAAATCAGTATTTAAATCGTTTTAATATCCAAATCATTTCACATTCAGTTCAGTGGAGACAGTCACATCCAATAGAATCATGCATGATACAATATTCCCAAAGGGAAAATCAGTAACGAGTGGCTTTTGTCAATAGTCACAGTTCGCACGGGTCAGGTGCTCACTGTGAAAACCTGTGGGTTTGACCATATTCCCACAGTCATAAATCTGCGGATTTGATCAGGATCTCGTAGTCATATACACTCAGTAAGCATGATCACTAAGGAGCAACTGTCTCAAAACATTTTCATAAATCATATAAAAGAATGATTATTAAATTTGGAAGCAATAAAGCTCATTAAAAACTCATTGAAAATTTTAAATATACCAATAACTCGTTGGTACATAAATAAATAAAAAATCGTTAATGTAAAAATAATTAAATATGATTTATGCTATTTAAAAACATATTAAGACTTTATGCAAATTAAAACAATTAGAACATCATATGCACTTGGAATAAATCTATATTTTATGCAATTTAAAACATTTCATGTAAATCATTCTATTTAACTCTCATACATGTCCCTTATTTCAATGCTTGATCATATATATATATATATATATATATATATATATATATATATATATATATATACTATTCTTAGGATGCACTACCATGACTCAAATTTATATCTCAACACAATTCTCATGTATCCATCATACATTTCTGCAATTCCATATCAACGAATTCCTCTTGCATCTTTCAATCAATACCTATTTCTCTCTTTCAAAGCAAATTGTATTCCAATCGATCATCTTAAATCATTGCATGACCTATCTTAGGCCAACTATGCTAGATTACTTCACAATTAATTCCATCAGATGAAATTCTTAAGCCTCGACAGGCATACCATATCAATCTCCACAACCAAATATTACCTATTGGCTATTGTGCCTTTTCAATTCTTGTTGTACCTCACACTTCCTTATATTTATGTGTCACAACCCGAGGGCCAGTGACGTCCACTTAACACTTACTTATCCCTTACGGAAATTTACGAACCAAATTTTTTTCTCTATTTACGGTTTGTATTCGGTGTTAGTGCAGTATCTAAATCAAATCTTATTCTATTAATATTATTTCTCGAGCTATGTTATCCTTCTCAAGGTGATTTTTATGAATTTAGCCTTATTTACGATTTCAAAAGAAACGGGTTGAAAACCTCCCCTTTGTATTTTATCAATTTCTCCAGTAAAATCATCTGCATTAAAACACATTTTAAACTACACAATACAGCCAGCTGTTGTTTCCCCACAGTTCACACAATCAAGCATCTAATGCTTCTCAAGGGTTTAACCATTAATAAGTCCACATCTAGCAATTTATACATCATTCAAAATATACATCATAACCCAGATTGAACTCGATAATCACCTAAACTCACATAATAATCTAGTGCGATCCAAAGCTACATCCCATATTCTTTCCTAGTACTGTGAAATTAAAGTACATATAATTATCAAAATGATATACAAGTAGTATACCTCAAAAATGCAAAAGCTAGGCCCGGAGAACGTAAACGAGTACCACTACTAGGTACGGTCCTCAGGAGCCTATGCGAAGCCTGAACCGACTATCAACTCATGTGATCTGTAGATGTTAAATTTAAGGGGTGAGCAAATCCACTGCTCAGTAAGTAGTTTAAATAAGTACATACTAGGCTCATATCGTAAAACACGATCATACATGCCTGAGTTTTATAAAATAGCATGTATGGATTATATCAAGGTTTACTACCAATCTGTATGTACACAGATTTCATAAGCTTATTCATGCTTTCATTCCATTCTTAAATTCATAAGGTATCATTCTTTTTATCAGTATGGTTAAGTGTGAAAAAGGACAAACATTCAAATAGCACATGTTTGTATGGCATATATAAGCATAATTCAATGATCATACACATTCTCTGTCTTATATATAAGATCTATTCCATCTACTGACATTCGTCACATTCACGAATCACAATCATTTATTTATTGTCACAATAACCTATGATTCCTCATATTTCATCAAAACACGTGTAGCACTTAGCTCTCAAAAGATTCTAGAGGTGGCTCCCATATTTTCCGAAGAACCTATGTAGCACGTAGGTCCCTTGAGTTCTCTAGAGGTGGCTCACACAGTACAAAGGTCGAGTCTTTACTCGGGTTGACACAGACTTTCTACTATCACATCGGAATTCGTGTAGCACTTAGCTCTCAAAGGATTCTAGAGGTGGCTCCCATAGTTTCCGAAGATTCTATGTAGCACTTAGGTCCCTTGAGTTCTCTAGAGGTGGCTCACACGGTACAAAGGTCGAGTTTTTTACTCGGGTTGGCATTTTTCCTAGCTTTCGATAAATACGACTACGTACTTATTTAGGTCCAAGAACTCAATATTGGGAGCTATACGTACCGCACACAAATCACATATGCATTCTCAAATTATCACAATATGCTAACATGCTCCCTCGGTACGATTTAATTAATTCATATGCATTCATAAAAATGCAAGTACCAAAAAGTATACAATTTAAACATTCAACAACCACAAACAAACTATAACACATAACATGCAAATCACAAGCAAGATTCCTTTCTAAACAACTACTATTCACAATCACATTATGCCTAATTTGTATTTTACCGTACTTACTCTTATAGTCTTACCCATAGTATTCCACCAACTTGAGGTAAATTTAGATAAGTGTTTTAATAAGTATTTATTCATCTCTTACGAGATGATACTAGCAAGGCTTATTTAACCCACTTACCTTATACCCTTAACGAGTATATTCCTCGATCATCCGAATTGGAAATTCACTCCTCCGTTCCAGTCAAAGTCACTGCAATCATTCTAATACTGTCTCAATCAACTACTCATATCATATTAATTACCGAACTTAAAGTGCATAATTTAAAGCTACACACATATTCAAGTTTAATATTATGCCTATAATTAAGATCTCATTATTACTCTGAAGAGCATATATATATATATATATATTCATTCTTATATATATATATATATATATATATAATTTTTTAAATCGAGATTTAATCCTTGCTGTAAAAATTTCTCTTATTCGATTTAGTACAAAACGTTTGCCTTAATGTTTTCAAGTAAATTCCTATACCGAAATTCCATTTCTAAATTTCTTATTTGTTGGTACTTGGACATCTATAAGTACCTAGTATATTCATATTGTATCCAAGTGCAACTATCTAAATTAAAACCAATTTTGTTCTTCCTCTTCAGACTCACGACACATATATACACTCAATTTGTACATCTTTGACTAATTGTTTAATTTCATCTCCTTAACAATTTCTATAAATTCACTTACACCAAAAGCTCCTAGAATATCTTCTTACACATAATGGAAATTTCAGTTCATGTAAATCATTTTGTATAGTTCAATTCATGTAAAGCACTTCACGAACCTCGATTCATGTAAAATACTTCATATAATTCAAATCATGTAAATCGTTTCATGTAATTTAATTCATATAAATAATTCAATTCGTGTAAATCATATCATGCGATTCAATTCGTGTAAATCATTTCTTGTAAATCAATTCATATACATCACTCGTGTAATGAAATTCATGTAAGTCATTGCATGCAATTTAACTTGTGTAAATTATATCACGCACTCATCTTATGTCAATCATTTAATGTAATTCAATGCATATAAATCATTTCATTTAAATCAATTCATGTAAAACATTTCATATAATGAAATATTTAAACTTGTAGGAATTAAAGATAATTCCTATTTCTTGTATTTAGGAAAATTGGATAAGAACAATTAAAACGAGATTTCAATGACTTTTCAATTGCAAATAAAACATGTTTTATACGACTCCTATACATATATCTTACCTCTATTTCCGCGTTGAATAAATCCGATAACCTCATTTACGCCTCTTATTCCTCGTACTTTACACTGCATAATAATACTAAATTATATTTAAAATGCTATACCATGACGCTAATAAATATTCCATCCTTTGTTATTTTCTATTTATCATTCTTAATAATTAGTTTATTTTATTTTCTATTCAATATCAAAATATAATTTCAATTTAATTCTACTCCTTCAATTCTCATGTCACTAATAACTTCAATTTATAGTTAAAATGTCAGGTATAGCTATAATCAATTCTACAAATTCCCACCAATATTTATATCATAAGTGCTTCCATATTTTTATTTACTTCAACAAGTAATTTAACTTAATTTATTTCCTACTAATTGCCAACACATAATATAATAACTAATTATTTCCAATCCATTAATTCATAAAAGTTTACATGAAATCCCATCTTTTTGAGCTTGGCCAAAATTCCTTATAACTTTATTCCCATTATATATTATTTTTTTTATATATTTTCCTGCTATTCTAACTTAGAAATTTTTATTCACTCCCTTTTGTACATGCATCAAGCATCCCATATACATTGAAAATTCATCATCATCACCCTGCTCACCCTATAGCCGAACACCCACTTTCATATTCAGCCCATGATTTCTTTAATTTTTTTCATCATTCACGCCATTATCACCATAGTCACACACTCACATTCATGTTAACCAAATACACCATAGCCCACTAAGCCTAGATTTAATTCACTTAATTAATTATACTTTTACAAAATTTTATTCTTTATTCAAATTAAATCCCACTAATAATCTAATAAATCTATATGTGTATATATATATATATATATATATATATATTATACATTTCTTTTTCTACAGCAAAACCGATAGCCCCTAATTGCTTCTCCATCTTCAATCAACTCAAATTTTATACCTTTCTTTTACTCATTTAGGAATATCATCGAACATCTTAGATTCATTATGATTAAATCATCTTTATTCAGCCACTGCCATGACTGATCAGCATCCATTTTCACACAACAGCTACTGTTTCACGCCATCATGCTGTTTGCAGTATTTATCATAAATTCCCAATTTAATTTAAACTCAATTCATCATCTATTCAAATTAAAAATAAAATTCTACTCATCATCACCTACTAAACCACATCCAAAACATATTAAAATCAACACAATTTTCTCAATTCTTTCTATAACCGAAACCCACATCTGTCACCACATTTTATTTTGTTTCAATTAAGGTACTAAACAGGTTATTCATGCCTAAATAAATCATAAAACCAAGTTAGGAATTAAAGGAATATCATCGTTTCTCACCTACCTTGTTACCCGAACAGAACAACAACCTAGATTAATTCCCATTTCTCCGATTCTGGATCTCCAAAAACCCATTCAGTTTCTTCCTTTCAGCCCTCTAATCTCAAGTTTAAGGTGATCTTGGGATAAGAAGGATGTTTTGTGAAGGAGATGAGATACTTAGATGAAGGGAAGATAGAATTTTGTAAGGCAAACGTGAGGAAGAAACAGAACACAAATCGTGCAGCAAGGAAAAAGGAAGAAAGTCGGTTTAAGGGGGTGCCGATGGGTTGAAGAAAGCCTCATTTTAGTCTCTTTATTTTTATTTTATCCAATTAAAATTTAACACATGGCCCACTAATTTACTTTATTCTCTTTTCTTTACTTTTTTTTATCAGATCTGCAACAGCAAGCTTCAACGAGAAGCTTGTTGCGTTTTTCTTATTTTCTCTTTTTTATTTATTTATTTTTTTATATAAACATATTGTTGGCTTTATAGGCTATACCGAGAAGAGAGGTGAATCGGTTCTTAGCTAACCTTATGCCCATTTTTCGATTATTCTAAATTCTCTAGCCTATTTGAGTGTTTTTTAAGTTCTCTAAGCTAGGCAATTATACAATATAAATTCAATACAATAAACACAAATATAATTGCAAGTAAGTAAAGAGAGTAGAGAAAGAGAAATGTACGCAAGCGATTTATAGAGGTTCGGCAACCTTGCCTACGTCCTCTACCTTGAGACGTTCCCAAGGATTTTCCCCAAATTCACTATCTTTGAATTTGTATTACACTCCCTCTTTTTCTAGGCTAAAGAGAAACCTCTCTCTTTTTCTAGGCTCAAGAGAAACCTCTCTCTTTTTCAAAGCTAAAGAGAAACCTCCCTCTTTTTTCTTAGGCTAAAGAGAAACCTCCCTCTTTTTCTTAGGCTAAAGAGAAACCTCCCCTTTTACAAGGAATGGATTGGTTTACAAATAGTGCAATCAAAGAAGGCCTCTAAGTAGGCAAATGATTACAGAAATTAGGCACAAGTAAAAGCCTATACAAGATTTGTGCTAAGCAATACAAAAAATATGAGAATGATTGAAGATGAAGACTTTGTAGCTCTTGATTTCTTGTTGAGGCTTGAGGATTTGAGGAAAATGAGTATTGGAGTTGATTGAGTAGTTCCTCTTCCTTCCTTTAGCTTCTAAGCCTCTATTTATAGTCCCTTGGATGGTTTGTGGATGTTAGTTGGAGCCAAAACAGAAAATAGCCGTTATATCTCACAGAAACTAGCCGTTGGGACTTTTTGACGTAAAGGGATCGATCCTTTAATCAAAGGGATCGATCCTTTTCTACATTTTAAGCTTCCAGGGCATTCTGCTAAAAAAGGATCGATCCTTTTCCCTATGGGATCGATCCTTTTCTTCCAGAGGGCATTTTTCCTGCACTTTTGGGTTAGAAATGATATAGCCTTTGATTCTAAATCAACCCAAAACATTTATAAGCTTTAAGGGTGTTTTTCTTAACTTTCTCAAATGAAAATATTGTCCAAAAACTTATAAGTAATTTTCTAAACTTTTGTTCAATAATTTTTGAGAAAATTACTTAATATTGAAAACCATTTTATAAAGTATTAAGACCGATAAGAATGAATCATTAGATCATGGTCTTAATGTTTGATATGAACACTTAAAATGGATTGAGAAAATCATGTGTGATAAGGCAAATTTACAATATGAATTTCAACATTAAAGCTTACTTAAGTTTTTGTTATTTCAAAATATATATGTCAATTTAAAGCTAACAATCTCCCCCTTTTTGATATGACAAAACTTATTGTAAATTTGCTTTGAAAATTCTTTCATAAAATACTCCTCCTCAAATAAAGCAGGATTTTATAAAGCTCCTCCTTAATATAAGCATGGGTTTTGAAAATGAATTTTCAAACTATTTCTCCCCCATTATCTCTCTCCCTTAATATCTCTCCCTTTTAATATCTACCTCTCCCCCTTTTTGTCATAGCAAAAAGAAGGAAAAATAATAAAAAATATGCTCCCCCTAAAATCATGGCTATGTGAGAAAGATAAATATGCTCCATCTAACAAGAAACATGTTAGTACATGGGACTCATAGCACAAATAAATATGTCAATATCCATAAAGAGTATGAAATATTTATGCAAAGAATATGACTTATGATCCTATACCAATTGTTTATAAATAATTTCGCATGAAGTTTCCAATTGGTAAAATATGAAGCAAGTTGTTTATAAATATCTACTAAGGTCTATGACTTGCTCATTTCAATCCTATTAAGCACCTAAGTATATCAATTGTTCTTTCTAAAGTCCAACTAAGGTGCATTGTAATACATCATGATTATAAGCTAAAATTAGATGACATATCATATGCAAGAGCTCATAAATCATTTTCAAAAAATATTGTGCATAGAATTAAGACATATAGCAATTTAATCACGAATTCTAGCACAAAAGTGTTTCATGCAAAAGTGTCTAATATGTATTCTTCCCTATTTGTCATTTCAATCTAAGAAGCATGAGAAGAATTGTCAATTTAAAGCTCATACCAATTGGCAATTTAGTTTCGGCTTACCAATTATTGAAAATATGGTTACCAACGATACTAATTGTTATTTCAATCTTAATACCAATTGTTACTAATGGTTGACTTAGTCATTTTGCATGAATCCAATATTTATGTATAGTGTGTTCATGTCAAAAAAATAATCTTTCTAAAAATGCAAGAACATAATCACACACCATCAAATATGCATATGGATTAATTAAACATTAGCATACTATAATAAAGTATTAATCCATATTCATATTCACAAATTTATAGCATATGGAAGATTCAAACAATAAAGGTATTCAAGCAAACACATTTTCTTCCATGGTTTCAAGTGCAAAAATCCTATGCTCATTTTCCAATTCAAGTCCTTGACCAATTATGAGCAAGGAAAGATTCATTAAAGCCCAAGTTCTTTAATAATTTGGCCATAAGAAAAATTTAAGTACATGGATGATAAAGTTTCATGCATTTGAACATTTAGGATCCATTTACCATCACAAATTATAGGCCAATGACCATTACCAATTATTGAATTTATATTTGAAATCAATCCACTAGATGTATAATTATCATGAAACCTAGTGTGGAATTGATAATTCAAGCTAAGTGACACAATCCTCTAAGCATGCTTGACTAGGATGAACAAAAAGAATGAAGAATATTCATTATGCATAAGTTTATCAAATTCTCAAATATATCCATAAATTATTGAAATAAATCTCAAAATTATGTTTAAGCATTCACTGAAAATATATTTCAAGATTATTTCAAGATTTATGGAAATCATGAATGTTTTCAACAAGAAAAATGATTTTGCACTTGTGAGTTGATTATTGAAAGTGATACGAATTGTTGGAAATGATACAAATTGATGGAGTTGAGGCATGATATCAATGAAAAATGAATTTTCATAGTTTAAAGATCATCAAAAAGAAGTTAAAACAATGAATTTTAAGTTGAGAAGAAAGAAGATATTAAGAAAACTTCTCAACTAAGGCTTAAAAATGTAGAAAAGGGCATAAATTGCCTAGAAGGATCGATCCCGTGAGCAAGGGGATAGATCCCTAAACTCCAGAATCTAATTTTCTGCATGTTTTTCCAAAGGGATCAATCCTGTATGTAGAGGGATCGATCCTGTATGTAGAGGGATCGATCCCTCATCCTGGTTCTGTAGATTTTTGACATAAATCCAAATTGTGAGGTGCCAAAACTTCGTTTTTGAGTATTTTAAGTCCAAGTAAGGGTTTAAACATTTGTAAAACATGATTTTGGACTTGTATGAATGAAAAACATGAATGAAAAACCATTTAACAATAGATTTTGCAATTTGGGAAGGATTTTTACCAATAAATGCATTTTTGGCCTCAAAGAAGGTCATTTTGAGAGTTATGCTTATTTTGGAAAAACCAATGCATTGAAATATATCAAAACAAGCTTGTTCACATAGGTTTTAAGCACATATATCATCAAAGCATACATTTTGTGAACAACATGCCATGATTTCCAACATACAAGTTCTTCATTAATGCTCATGACATGGCATTTTGCAAAAATGACATATTTGGCAATTTAAGGCAAGTAAATACATTATCAACACATGGAAAACTTGCTCAAAATGCAAAAATTCAATAATCATTTCAAAATCATTAAACATGCTTTTCATTCAATCAAATATTGCATCAAAAACTATCCAATCATTTATCATGCCTTTTATTTATCCATTCAACTTATAATGCATCAAATATCATCAACAAACCATATCATCAAGGCATAAACAATAAAAAGTTTAAGGAGTAAGGAATTAAGCTTACAATACTCCTTTGCTTGAGAGTGCTTTGCCTTGAATTGTTGAATCCACCTTAGGCCTTTCTTGAAGGATTGTTGTGACCTTGCCAAGGATGGATTTCCAAGCTCTTCCTCTTCTCATTGGCATAAGCAATCTCCATGGGGGCTGTGTAAAGCATTTGATCTCCATTGCTTCTTTGTATTCTCATGCTCTAACACTCCTACAACAAACAATTTAAGAATGTTTTGGTACCCAAATTTTCTTGGGTCCATGAGAGCTAGTGCAAATAATTGTTGATCCTTTGGGGATCCATTTCAGGCTCAATTCATCATTATTCATAGCATGCTTTGGCACCCACATTTTTCTAACTACTCTTCCTCTAAATGTGGTTTTTCTATATGTACATGCTTGTGAAGAGTGTCCTATTCTATTGCATAGTGAGCATGTAAGACATAAATCATGCATAGTATTTTTGCTCACTAGGAAATTCTTAAGATGAGTTTATTTTTGTTTAGCATTATAGCCTAACCCATCTTTGTCAAAGAAAGCTTTTTGGGTCTCTAACATATGATCTAGCTTTTGTTGACCCATATAAAACCTAGTAAATGAGTTATGCAAAATTGTATTCTTTTTATTTAACTCATTTATTTCTAAGTTGGTCTCTTCTAGTTTCTTCTCTAATTCTAGCTTAACATTGGTCAAGGTTTCCTTTTCTATTTTCAAATTAGCAATGATTTTCTTATATTTAGAATTTATGCATTGAAATTCATTTGCTAATTCATTAAAAGTATTTTGTAACTCATCAAAAGTAAAATCATTATTTTCACTAGAACTAGAGCTAGCCTCATCATCACTAATAGCCATAAAGCATGAGTAGGCTACCTCATTATCTATGTTTTCCTCATCGGAGCTATCACTATCGCTCCATGCAGCCACAAATGCTTTCTTCCTAGGTTTCATATCCTTTTCTTTCCTAAGTAAGGGGCAATCTAACTTAGTATGACCCGGTTCATTACACTCATAACACACTAAAGGGTCCTTTTCTCTTCTACTTGACTCCCCTTTTTGATGTCTCCTATTATTTTCTTTTTCTTTCATTCTCATGAACCTATTAAAACTTTTGGCAAACATTGCCATTTCCTTCTCTTCCTCATTTCCACTCTCATCACTATCATCTTTAAGGACCTCATGAGTGGAAGACTTAAGTGCTACCCCTACTTTCTTTGAAGGCACTTCATTTGTTTTCATTTTCATTTCATATGTAAGTAGGGAGCCCATAAGCTCATCTAGATACAAGGTATTTGGATCCTTAGACTTTTCTATTATGGTTACCTTTGCCTCCCATGACTTAGGCAAGCTATTCACAATTTTCTTTACCATTTCAACATTGGAATAAGCCTTGCCTAGAGCCTTAAGTCCATTAATTATATCATTAACCCTAGTGAACATTTCGCTAATGGACTCATTTTCTTTCATCCTAAATAGCTCATAATCATGTGTGAGCATTCCTACTTTGGTCTCTCTAACTTGATTTGTCCCTTCATGTGTGATGGCTAGTTTATCCCATATTTGTTTAGCATTCTCACATAAGGATACTCTATTATACTCATTGGGACCTAAAGCACAAAAAAGGGTGTGCATAGCCTTGGCATTCAATTATGCCAATCTCATGTCATTGGTGTCCCACTCATCTTCACTCTTAGGGACATCTTTTCCATCTACTTTCTTTATTAGGATTCTAGGGCCATTAACAATTACTCTCCACACTTCATAGTCATTGGATTGCACAAATAACATCATCCTAATTTTGCAATATGAGTAATTCTCACCATTGAGGAGTGGAGGTCTAACTAATGAGTGTCCCTATTCTCCTAGTGGTGTGCCTACATTCAAGTGAGCCATTTAAGATCGTTTTGCTCGATAGAGGTTAGTCTAAATCAATTTTGAGCTCAAGCTCTGATACCAATTGTTGGCTCTATAGGCTATACCGGGAGAAGGAATGAATCGGTTCTTAGCTAACCTTATGCCCGTTTTTCGATTCTTCTAAATTCTCTAGCCTATTTGAGTGTTTTCTAAGTTCTCTAAGCTAGGCCATTATACAATATAAATTCAATACAATAAACACAAATATAATTGCAAGTAAGTAAAGAGAGTAGGGAAAGAGAAATGTACGCAAGCGATTTATAGAGGTTCGGCAACCTTGCTTACGTCCTCTACCTTGAGACGCTCCCAAGTATTTTCCCCAAATTCACTATCTTTGAATTTGTATTACACTCTCTCTTTTTCTAGGCTAAAGAGAAACCTCTCTCTTTTTCTAGGCTCAAGAGAAACCTCTCTCTTTTTCAAGGCTCAAGAGAAACCTCCCTTGTGATAACCGTGAATTTTCTAAAATTAATGTTAAATCTTTGTAAATTTAATATTGAAGCAAATAGATAAGTTAAATAAATAAATAAAAAATTATTTACAAAAAGGGAAATAGAATGGAATTTCCAGAAATTATGAAATGATGAAATAAGAGGAAATTTAATTTGGATAAATGAAAATCCAAATTAAATAAGAAAAGGAAAAAAGAATATGGAATATATTTATATAATTATATATTATATAAATGTATTTTTGTACAAATACATATGTATATAAATATCATATTTTATGTATATATATAAGTATATACATATATAAGAAAAGTAAATATTATTTTCGTCAAAATTTGTATCTATATATTGTAACACAATATATATCTATAAATACATATATATATATATGAAAAATATATATTAATTCTAATTTAAATTCATATATATGTATTTTGTATATAAAATATATATTTTTTATTATATTATGTTTATATATATTATATAAGTATAATATAGTATATTATACAAAAAAAAGGAGGGAAACAGAAAATAGAAACAGAACGAGTTGGGACACCCAGACCCCTTCCCAGCCAGAGGTCGACGGCGGTTGCAGCGGCCACCGTCGGTGAGACGAGAGAGAAGAGGAGAAGAGACGATGCCGGCGACGCGAGAAGAGGAGGCTGGTGACGAGAAAAACGAAAAACAGAATCGAAATCGGGAAGCTAACCGAGAGGACGAAAGGAAAAGAGATACGGCGGTGCCGGCTGATCCGGGCACCGACACTCCCCCCACGACACCAATGGAGACCAAAGGAAGGTGGAGAAGCCACCAGCGGTGAAGGAAAACGGCGGAGGAAGGAAGGACGAACAGAGGAGGAGAAGACGCCGACCCAAACCGAGTAGATCCGCTGCCGTGCCATCGATCCAGGTCGAATGGAGACTACCAGCAGGTTTGTCGTGCCGTCGGCCAATTGTGGAGCCACCGAATTGCCAGAGAACCGGCCGCCGGCGAGGAACCGGCGATGAGGGGATCTGACCGGTCTGAACCGGTCCGGCCAGGAAAAGGAAAAGAGGAAAAAGAGAAAAGAAAAAGGAAAAAGAAAAAAAAAGAAAAGAAAGAAAAGAAGAGAAAAAGAAAGAGAAGAAAGAAAAGAAAAGAAAAGAGAAAGAGAGAAATTTTCGGGATTCAGGAATTTTAGAAATTACGGGAGATCCCGAGAATTTGAAAACCCAGGAATTACGGGAATCGGTAAGAAATCCCGAAAAATGCTAAATTAATTAAATAATTTATTATTTAAATAATTATGGAAAAATTCTAAATTTTAGAATTTTAATTCCAGAAAATTCCCTCGATGACCGAGCCGATAGAATCGGGCGAGGTAAACACGGGCGCGACGAACGAGGCGGTCGTCGACCCGAAACAGGTAAGGGATGCATGTGCAGCATTGTAAGGATATTCAGTCTGCATGTTTTCATTTCAAAATATTTTATGGAAATAATTTATGAAAATTATTATGAAAATTGATTGGTTGGAAAATTGTGGTGAAGTGCCGGTTGAAATTATAAACTGTATTTTCCGTGCAAGAGGCTAGCCAATCGGCAACCGTTATACTGCCAAAAAATTATCGAAAGTTATCGAAAATTTTTAGAAAATTTATAAAGTCATAATAAATGATTTTATTTCACTAGAAACGATTTACAACTACGAAAATAGAGAAAATGATTATTTTTCATAAAACATGAATATAACGAAATTCATTTTAAAATATTCATGTTTTCGAAATTGATGATAATAAGATCACCGAAAATCCTCTCGATATATGAATTATATGTGATATGAAATGGAAAATGAAAAAGGGATAAAGAGAATATTTTATGAAAGTGTTCTAAATATTCTCTCGATATATGAATTATACGTAATATGAAATGAAAGATGAAAAAGGGAAAAAGTGAATATTTTATAAATATTTTCTTAAATATTCACTTGATTCATTATATAACCTTTATGGTTTTAATTATGAAATTATTATTTTTATAAATTCCATAAAGGTTTTCAGATGATGAAAAATACGGTTTTGAGACTAGTTGGCATCCTATCATTTTGATATTTGATATGTGACATGTAATATGTGATATGTGATATGTGATATGTGATATGTAGTCCCAGCCGACACCTGATCAGTGATCCGCCGAGGACAATTATAGACTATGGCCATAGATCTGACATGATGATTTTATATCCTTCGGGGTCTATAACATGATATGAGTAACGACCCAGTGGACGAGCTGGGCGTGCCTCAGTCTCCATTTATGAAAATGTTTTATATGATATGTGATATGTGGAATGTAAATGTTTTACATGATATGTGAAATGTAAATGTTTTACATGGTATGTGACAAGTTAAATGAAAGAGATTTACAGCATTTTACAAAATGCTTATTTCAGTATTGATTTTAGTACTACGAGATGATTTTCATATGACATGTGATATGAACATGTAATATGTTTTCAAAAGGAAAAAGAGTTTATAAGTCTAATATTCTTACTATGATTTTAAATTGAATATTAGACTATATGTGATATGAATATGTGATTTGTTTTAAAAAAGAAAGAGGAGGAAAATAAATCTAATATTCTTATTTTAAACTTTAAATTGAATATTAGATTTAAATGATTTGTATGTTATATGAAAAGGAATTTATAGCTTATTTTGCTATTTAAAGTACTGTACTAATTATGATTGTACAGTAAAATCTAAAATGAGTTTAAATGAGAATGATGATGATTTAACTAATATTCTTTTCAAAGAATATATGAATATTAGTTACTTTATTTAAATGCTTTATTTTATAAAAGCATTATTTTGAAAGGAATATGAAAATGATATGGAATAAAAAGGAAAAGGATTTAAATTTCAAACGAAAAGAAATTTATTACTCTCTACAGTTGCTTCTAGGTTCCGGGACAAGATAGGTATTTCAAAATACCTACCTTACTCCATCCGGATCCCTAGTCGACTGTAGCATCCTTCTTACATGCGAGCCTAGAGCCCATAGGAAAAATGAAAAAGTTTTTCAGCATATAGATATCTGAATATCAAGTATGCATCTAATTCCCTTACTGAGCCGTGGTTTGCTCACCCCTTAATTTTAACATTTCAGGTTTTTGAAGACTAAGAGTCTGACACTTAAAGGATTTTGGCTGCGCATTTGGGGACGATGCGACAGCTTGATTTAATTAATAAGGTATGATCATTTATTTTCTGTATTTAGACTTACGGACAGTACTACTTTCTTGTGAAGTAAAAATCAAGGATGTAATTTATAATATAATTTAATATGAAATTGTGTATATGTAAAAGAAAAGTAAAGTATCGCAGACAGCCCAACCAAATAAGATGTATAGAAAAAAGGTTAAAAATAAGGTCACGAGCTGTGACATCCCTCTTTTTCTTAGGCTAAAGAGAAACCTCCCTCTTTTTCTTAGGCTAAAGAGAAACCTTCCCTTTTACAAGAAATGGATTGGTTTACAAACGGTGCAATCAAAAGAAGGCCTCTAAGTAGGCAAATGATTACAGAAATTAGGCACAAGTAAAAGCATATACAAGATTTGTGATAAGCAATACAAAGAATATGAGAATGATGGAAGATGAAAACTTTGTAGCTCTTGATTTATTGTTGAGGCTTGAGGATTTGAGGAAAATGAGTATTGGAGTTGATTGAGTAGTTCTTCTTCCTTCCTTTAGCTTCTAAGCCTCTATTTATAGTCCCTTGGATGGTTTGTGGACGTTGGTTGGAGCCAAAACAGAAACTAGTCGTTGTATCTCACAGAAACTAGCCGTTGGGGACTTTCTGACATAAAGGGATCGATCCTTTTACCAAAGGGATCGATCCTTTTCTTCATTTTAAGCTTCCAGGGCATTCTGCCAAAAAGGGATCGATCCTTTTCCCTATAGGATCGATCCTTTTCTTCCGGAGGGCATTTTTCTTGCACTTTTGGGTTAGAAATGATATAGCCTTTGATTCTAAATCAACCCAAAACATTTATAAGCTTTAAGGGAGTTTTTCTTGACTTTCTCAAATGAAAATATTGTCCAAAAACTTATAAGTAATTTTCTAAACTTATGTTCCATAATTTTTGAGAAAATTACTTAATATTGAAAATCATTTTATAAAGTATTAAGACCGACAAGAATGAATCATTAGATCATGGTCTTAATGTTTAATATGAACACTTAAAATAGATTGAGAAAATCATGTGTGATAAGACAAATTTACAATATGAATTTCAACATTAAAGCTTACTTAAGTTTTTGTCATTTCAAAATATATATGTCAATTTAAAGCTAACACATATTACTCATAATTTTTATTAACAATTATGTATTTATATATTTATTTTCATAACATATACAATATATATAGATATATTTTTATGTAGTTAAAATTTATACTTACGCTATATTAAAAACATATTTATATATTATTTATATATATAATCCTTAAAACATATATTTATCTATTTCATTATTTACAAATATATATATGTTAATTTAAATTAATAATTATTGTTCATATATGTACATATATATTTGCATATATATATATATATATGCATATAATATTATATATAGATATAATTTTTTTTATACCCAATTAAATTCCAACTATTAGACCTCTAATTTACCAATGGATTAAGCGCCACGATCTCTAGATATTCCAATATCCTAATAAATTTATTTATTTATTTTAACTTGTCTATTAACATCAGGAACTAAATTTACAGATACCTAGTTCCAAAAATGAGAAAATTTGTGGTTATCATATTACGTCTAATCCTCCTCATTCTAATTCGAATTAAAACAAACTATACCAAGAGTAGACCAATCTCAGTATAAGTCAATAATTGGAAAATTTCCCAACATATATTTCACAGTACATGGGATGTAACACTACAGACGGTCTAAACAACACTAACACGTACTAGACAAACCAAGTTCTGATACAATTAAATCTGTCACGACCCAAGGGCCAAAGACGTCCACTTAACACTTACTTTATCCCTTACGGAAATTTATGAACTAAATTTTTCTTTCTCTATTTACAGTTTGTATTCAATGTTAGTGCAGTATCTAAATCAAATCTTATCCTAATAATATTATTTCTCGAGCTATGTCACCCTTCTCAAGGTGATTTTTATGAATTTAGCCTTATTTTGCTATTTCAAAAGAAACGGGTCGAAAACCTCCCCTTTGTATTTTATTAATTTCCCCAGTAAAATCACCTGCATTAAAACACATTTTAAACTACACAATACAGCCAGCTGTTGTTTCCCCACAGTTCACACAATCAAGCAACTCATGCTTCTTAAGGGTTTAACCATTAATAAGTCCACATCTAGCAATATATACATCATTCAAAATATACATCGTAACCCGGATCGAACTCGATAATCACCTAGACTCACATAATAATCTAGTGCGATCCAAAGCTACATCCCATATTCTTTCCTAGTACTGTGAAATTAAGGTTCGTTGAATTATCAAAATGATATACAAGTAGTATATCTCAAAAACATAAAAGCAAGGCCTGGAGGATGCAAACGAGTACCACTACTAGGTACAATTCAGGGGAGCCTATACGAAGCCTAAGTCGGCTATCAACTCATAAGATCTGTAGATGTTTAAAATTTAAGGGGTGAGCAAATCCACGGCTCAGTAAGTAGTTTAAATAAGTACATACTAGGCTCATATCGTAAAACACGATCATATGTCACAGCCCCTGACCCTATTTTTCACCTTATTCTATACATCTTATTTGGTTGGGCTGTCTGCGATACTTTACTGTTCTTTTACATATAAACAATTACATATTAAATTATAATATAAATTACATCCCCTATTTTAATTCATAAGCAAGTAGTACTGTAGATAAGTCTAAATACAGAAAATAAATGATCATACCTTATTTAATAAATCAAGCTGTCGCATCGTCCCCAAATGTGCAGCCGTAATCCTTTATGTGTCAGACTCTCTGTCCTCGAAAACTTGAAATGTTAATATTAAGGGGTGAGCAAACCACGGCTCAGTAAGAGAATTATATGCCTTACTTGATACTCAGCTATCTATATGCTGAAAAACTTTTTCATTTTTCCTATGGGCTCTAGGCTCGCATGTAGGAAGGACACTACAGTCGGCTAGGGATTCGGATGGAGTAAAGTAGGTATTTTGAAATACCTATCTTGTCCCGGAACCTAGAAGCAACTGTAGAGAGTAATTTTCTTTTCGTTTGGAATTTAAATCCTTTTTCCTTTTTATTCCATATCGTTTTTATATTCTTTTCAAAATAATGCTTTTATGAAATAAAGCATTTAAATAAAATAACTTGTATTCATAATATAGTTAAATCATCATCATTTTCATTCAAAACTCATTTCATATATTTACTGTACAACCATAATTAGTACAGTACTTTAAATAGCAAAATCAGCTATTAAATCCTTTTCGTATAACATATATATCATTTAAATCTAATATTCAATTTAAAAATTTAAAATAAGAATATTAGATTTATTTTCCTCCTCTTTCCTTTTTGGAAAACATATCACATATTCACGTCACATATAGTCTAATATTCAATTAAAATCATAGTAAGAATATTAGACTTATAAACTCTTTTTCCTTTTGAAAACATATTACATGTTCATATCACATGTCATATGAAAAATCATCTCGTAGTACTAAAATCAGTATCGAAATAAGCATTATGTAAAATGCAGTAAATCACTTTCATTTAACTCATCACATATCATGTAAAATATTTACATTTCACGTATCACATATCATATAAAACATTTTCACATATGGAGACTTAGGCACGCACGCCCAGCCCATCCACTGGGTCATTACTCATATCATGCTATAGACCCCGAAGGGTATAAATAATAATGTCAGATCTATGGCCATAGTCTATAATTGTCCTCAGCGGATCACTAATCAGGTGTCGGCTGGGACTACATATCACATATCACATATTACATGTCACATATCACATATCACATATCAGCATGATTGGATGCCAACTAGTCTCAAAACCGTATTTTTTTATCATCAGAAAACCTTTATGGAATTTATAAAAATAATATTTTCATAATTAAAACCATAAAGGTTATATAATAAATCAAGTGAATATTTAAGAAAATATTTATAAAATATTCACTTTATCCATTTTTCATCTTTCATTTCATATCACGTATACTTCATATATCGAGAGAATATTTAGAAAACTTTTATAAAATATTCTCTTTATCCCTTTTTCATTTTCCAATTCATATCACATATAATTCATATATCGAGAGAATTTTCGGTGATCTCATTATCACCAATTTCGAAAACATAAATATTTTAAAATGAATTTCGTTATATTCATGTTTTATGAAAAATAATCATTTTCTCGATTTTCGTAGTTGGAAATTGTTTCTTGTGAAATAAAATCATTTATTCTGATTTTATAAAATTTTTAGAAATTTTAAATAATTTTTGATAATTTTTCGGCAGTATAACGGCTGCCGATTGACTAGCCTCCTGCACGGAAAATAGAGTTTATAATTTCCAGCCAGTACTTCATTCCAAATTCCAACCAATCATTCATCATAATAATTTCATAAAATATTTCCGTAAAATATTTTATTATTAAAACATGCAGACTGAATATCCCTACAGTGCTGCACATGCATCCCTTACCTTTTCCGGGTGGGCGACTTCCTCTTATCGGTCGCACCTGTACTCCATCTCTCCCGATTCCTCATCTCGATCGCCGAGAATAGTTTCTGGAAATTAAAATTCTAAATTTTAGAATTTTCATAAATAATTTATTAAATTTTTACTCGAATTCATTTTTTGGAATTCTTACCAAACTTTCGTAACTTTCGAGTTGCTAAATTCTCGGGAATCTTCCGATTTCTCGAAATTCTCTTTTTTTTTCCTATCTTTTTCTTCTTTTCCTCTTTTTCTTCCTTTTTCTCTTTTCTTTCCTTTCTCTTTCTTTTCTTTTTCTTTTTCTTTTTCTTTTTCTTTTTCTTTTTCTTTTCCTTTTTCCTCTTCCTTTCCCGTCAGACCGGTTTAGCTTCCTTCTTCACCGGTTCCTCCCCGGCAGCCGGTTCTCCGGCGGTTAAGGCACCCTTCAGCTAGCCGGTGGCACGGCGAGTCCGCTAGTGGTCTCCGGTCGGCCTGGATCGACGGCACGGCGGCGGATCGAGTCGATTTACCTTCGGTTTCTTCTACCTCTTCGTCGGCCCTCCTCCGTAGTTCACCTAGCCTCGGGTGGCCTCCATCCTCTTCCTCTCCCTCTTGCGGTGCTTCGATGGCAGTGGCAGTGCCTGGATCGGCTGACACCGCCACTTCTAATTCTTTTTTTCTTCCCGGCTTCGCCGGTTTCGATTCTGTTTCCGTTTTGCTTCATCGCTTCCTTCTTCCATCGCCGGCATCATCATTCTCTCTCCCTCCTCCTTTTTCCCTCGCCGGCTGTGGCAGCTCCGCCACTGTCAGCCTCGCCTGGGAAGGGTCGGGATCCTCCCAATTCCTTCCTTTCCCTTTTTTTTTTGTTTTCCCTTTTTATTTTTCTATATAATATACTATATATTATATTTATATAATATATATATCTAAACATAATATAACAATATATATATTCTATATTTATACTATATATTTTTAATATAATAATATTAATTTATATATAGTATTGTACTATATACATATATTATATATAAAGATATATATTATGTATTACAAAATACATATCTAATATATATATAGGTATATTATATACTTTAAATTAAATAACATCTATATATATTTATATAAATGAAATAATACAATATATATTGTATTTACAATATATATTTTCTTCCTCAATTTCTTATTTAATTTGGATTTCCATTTACCAAATTAAACTTTTCTTCTCTTCATTGTTTTCCATAATTTCTCATCTTATTTTTCCAATTTAATTTTTTTCCTTTTTATTTCTTATTTAATTTGGATTTTCATTTATCCAAATTAAATTTTCTCAATTTTATCCAAATTAATTTTCTCCACTTCTTCACTTCATCAATTCGGGAATTTCAACGATATTCCCATCTCTTAAATAAATTTTATTTATTTACTTTAATTTATTTATTTCCTCTTATCTATTTTCTTAAATATTAATTTCTAATAAATAATTGAAAAATTTGCGGTTATCACATTCTCCCCATCTTAAGAAATTCGGTCCTCCGAATTTAACTTAATTCATAAGTTAGTAGGGTCTTGTATACTTATCATTCTTGACCTTTTGATCATTTTCCATATTGTACTGCCAGTATATCATCAACATCAGAATCATCTCTTATATCATTACATATCATCTTTCATCATATATTTATACTCCCTTAAATTTCTTATCAATTGGGAGTTATCCATTTCCACTCCTTTTCATGTTACATAATAGCGAATTCATGCTATTCATTATCCATTTTTCTCAATTAGTGCCAAGTCGATATAGTTTGATAACTATCATTTACTGATAATTTACTAGTATGCAATTGACCCAATAGCTTGTCACATCTCGTGCATCCGCTCTCTCAACATATCTTCGAGCGTTTCATACTACGCTCAGATATTTACATCAGTACGGAGTGATGCTGTCAATAAATTTGGAATCTCAAAGCCTTTTGCTATTTCCCATAAACATATAGCTACTCAGAGATTCTCATTACATATAGGGCTCATTGGAACTTTACATACATTCTCATCATTTCATCATTATATTTCGACTATGGCACTATAGACTTTAAGAACCTGAAAATGGATAAGTGATTCCATCTAGACTATCAGTCTATAATCACTTCCATATCATCGTATCTTTTTTGGGTTCCTCATTATCCACAATACTCATTTTTTCACATTTATTTTAACAAATGCTGCAGCACATTTGCAGAGTTTACTACTTACCATCTTTTACCATAATTGAATAAGGAGACAACCATTTTCTCTCCATATCGTCTTTTCATGTAGCATTTTTTCTTTTTACCTCTTTTATTCTTGTGGTATATTCATTATCACTTTATTTTTTTTAATATACCTAAAATTATACTCTTTTGATAATTTAGATCCCATGATGGCATAATCAAATTATAATTTAATCTTCTCATTATTTAAATTCATCATTGAATATATAATTATCAATTTAATCACCTCATTATCCATATAAATCCACTCTTTTCATCATTTCGGGGTGGTATATATATCCTTTTTCCATTTATATAATTGGCAGTAAAAATAAAAATCATTTCTTTATTCCTTTGGGTATGATTACTTTTCCTCCATCAAGTTTGGCTCGATCTTACATTTAACCATAATCATGTGATAACCACAAAATCACTTTTATTTTTAAATTCGAGAACTATTTCATATTCGTGTTCCCTCTTCATCATGTACTTTCCTTTTATGACACATTCATCCTTTCCTTTATCATCATTTCAGTCACTTTTCTTTAGTGATAACATATTCCACTATTACCTCTTTTAACATTTTGAATACTTTCTTTACTTTACACTTATTCGTCCACCGACCTTAACTTCTTTACTTATTAGTCACATTTGTAGAGAAGCTAACCTAATAACTCTTCCATAAACTGGCAATAATATTTAGCTAAACCCAGTACATTTCGTATCTAAATCATTATCTCTTCATCATAGACAGATCCACATCGTTCTGTCATTCGAGATCATATATCTTAGAAAGAGATACTATCTATCTAAATCTTTTATTTGTCATACTTAACATATAGATTACAATCTTTGAGAGTCCGTAGGGTCATACCACTATGCTGCTCATTTTTCATGGATGTCTTATACTATATCAGTATATCATTATTTTATCCATATCTGGGTGCCTCATTCATTAGGCTTATATATCTCATAAGGAATTTCATTAACCTCGTAAACCTCAATAGGAACTCGTGATAATTTTATCGAGTTCAAATCATTATCATCTTATGATCACTAGTTTCTAACTTTTCATCTAGTGATGCCTTGTACAGATATTGGTCTTATAAACTCTTTATACATCTCCGATTAAATCAATTTAAGGCATCAATTCCAAATAGATGATTATTTGTTCTTAATAAGAACTCATAAATTAATAGGAATTTAATACCCCATTATACTTCATCCTCAATTCACCTCATCCATATTTCCATCCTTTACATCATTTAATTCATCCTCAATCATACCATTTGTATTTCCATCAATTATCCTTATATAAGTGAATTTCATTATTCACAATTTTTTCCAGAGTTATTTCTTAAGCTTTTCGGATTCTTCTTTAATCTCTGATATAAGCTTAGAAATAAATTTTCATATCCACGATTAAGTCAATATTAACCCGTTCTCTCAATCTATATTACTCTGAAAATTTTATCGGGAATCACATCTGATGCTTTTTTTAATCATTCATCTCTTATCATTTTGGACATTTCATCTCTGTGTCCTATCATTTCCACTGTATATCCTCAAGGCAAAGACATTTAATATTCAGATCATTTTAACACCTACTCCGCCTTGATTCCCTTATTTCCTTATATTATACAGCATATCAATCATCTTAATTTGTATGTTGTATTAAGTGTAACTATTTCATTTACACATTTTACAACTAACCGATTTATTATTACTGTAATTTACTTTTACAATCATTTTCATTTAATAATTCAGGTTAGCTGTTATCTTCCTTATCTCTTATCTTCACTTACTGTTCTTATATGTATTCTCCAATTTCATATACTCCACTCAGTGCATCATTCTGTAAAACATATTTCAAAATATTCCGGTTCTATAAATATTTGTTTGATACTTCAGAAACAGTATGAATGTATAGAACCAGGATTAACCGTACTGCTATAGATTTCATCATCTATACTGATCTCTTTCTCAATCATCTCTAGTAATCATCTCACTTTTCATCATATCTAACGATCTTGAAATAATTATCCAATTTAGTACTTTATAATTCAGGCCCTTACCGTCAATAACCGGGCCAATCATCTTATAACCTTCCACTATACACTCTTATTGGTTGCATCATATAAGGCCCCGGCCCGTTCGCCGTCCACCTATACACATGTGTACTAACCTCTTTGAGAATGCCCAGCCCTTTCACTGGGTCACCCTCGAGGTTTCATCATGAGGCCTAGCCCTTTCACTAGGTCACTCGCAATTCGCGTCCATAATCGAAGTGTAAGTGGAATCAATAATAGAGATCGATATATCCATATGACATCCTCTATGCCATTAATAATTCCATTATCATCAAGGAATTTGAAATCACTTGGTTTCATCACTATTCGGGATGTACTCCAACATAGGGGCATTTTCGTCATTTTCACATTTATTTCTTTCTCCTCAGTATACATTTAAACCAAAGATCTCATTATCTATGTGCTGACAGTATCCTTTCTCATACTAATATCAGCCATTTAAGATCTTGTTCGATTTCGACAGAGAAGTCCACTGTGATCCATAATTGGATTATTTTGCATGAAATGCAGCTTTACATCATCAATTTCTCTGTCAAATCAATCAATTTCAACTTCTGTTGGTCTATTTTGACTTCCGGTAAAATTTTAGAGGTATGAGTATATTGGTCATTTTTGGTCAAAAATATTCTCTCTCCTCAAAATACCTTCAATCGGTGATCTTAAGGTTTATTTAATGATGATATTTCATTCCTCTCCTTTATATCATCACTTTCAGGTCTCAGTTCGATCTGAACAAAAAAGTACTGGTGAGGGTCCATTTTTGTTCCTTACGAACCGACCTTCATTTAGATTATAAGATCACCATTTCAGTTAACATTCCTGAGCCGTTTTCCCTTTTTGACATCTTTAGTTCATAATTCTCACCCTCTTCTAAACACTTAACTCAATTTACAATCATTTATTTTCTCTATGTATTTAGACTACACAGTACTACAGGAGATGTTAACCTTTTCAACACATTTTCTTTCCAAAAGTATCGACAGACATTAGGCCAACCGTGCTCTGATACCATTAAATCTGTCACAGCCCGTGACCTTATTTTTCACCTTATTGTATACATCTTATTTGGTTGGGCTGCTTACGATACTTTACTTTTCTTTTACATATGAACAATTACATATTAAATTATAATATGAATTACATCCCCTATTTTAATTCATAAGGAAGTAGTACTGTAGATAAGTCTAAATACAGAAAATAAATTATCATACCTTATTAAATAAATCAAGCTGTCGCATCGTCCCCAAATGCGCAGCTGTAATCCTTTATGTGTCAGACTCTCAGTCCTCGAAAACCTGAAATGTTAATATTAAGGGGTGAGCAAACCACGGCTCAGTAAGAGAATTATATGCCTCACTTGATACTCAGCTATCTATATGCTGAAAAACTTTTTCATTTTTCCTATGGGCTCTAGGCTCGCATGTAGGAAGGATACTACAGTTGGCTAGGGATCCGGATGGAGTAAGGTAGGTATTTTGAAATACCTATCTTGTCCCGGAACCTAGAAGCAACTGTAGAGAGTAATTTTCTTTTCGTTTGGAATTTAAATCCTTTTTCCTTTTTATTCCATATCGTTTTTATATTCTTTTCAAAATAATGCTTTTATGAAATAAAGCATTTAAATAAAATAACTTGTATTCATATATTCTTTGAAAAGAATATAGTTAAATCATCATCATTTTCATTCAAAACTCATTTCATATTTTACTGTACAACCATAATTAGTACAGTACTTTAAATAGCAAAATCAACTATTAAATCCTTTTCGTATAACATATATATCATTTAAATCTAATATTCAATTTAAAAATTTAAAATAAGAATATTAGATTTATTTTCCTCCTCTTTCCTTTTTGGAAAACATATCACATATTCATGTCACATATAGTCTAATATTCAATTAAAATCATAGTAAGAATATTATACTTATAAACTCTTTTTCCTTTTGAAAACATATTACATGTTCATATCACATGTCATATGAAAAATCATCTTGTAGTACTAAAATCAGTACCGAAATAAGCATTATGTAAAATGCAGTAAATCACTTTCATTTAACTTATCACATATCATGTAAAATATTTACATTTCACGCATCACATATCATATAAAACATTTTCACATATGGAGACTTAGGCACGCACGCTCAGCCCGTCCACCGGGTCGTTACTCATATCATGCTATAGACCCCAAAGGGTATAAATAATCATGTCAGATCTATGGCCATAGTCTATAATTGTCCTCGGCGGATCACTGATCAGGTGTCGGTCGGGACTGCATATCACATATCACATATTACATGTCAGATATCACATATCACATATCAGCATGATAGGATGCCAACTAGTCTCAAAACCGTATTTTTTTATCATCAGAAAACCTTTATGGAATTTATAAAAATAATATTTTCATAATTAAAACCATAAAAGTTATATAATAAATCAAGTGAATATTTAAGAAAATATTTATAAAATATTCACTTTATCCCTTTTTCATCTTTCATTTCATATCACGTAAAATTCATATATCGAGAGAATATTTAGAAAACTTTTATAAAACATTCTCTTTATCCCTTTTTCATTTTCCAATTCATATCACCTATAATTCATATATCGAGAGAATTTTCGGTGATCTCATTATCACCAATTTCGAAAACATGAATATTTTAAAATGAATTTCGTTATATTCATGTTTTATGAAAAATAATCATTTTCTCGATTTTCGTAGTTGGAAATCGTTTCTCATGAAATAAATCATTGATTATGATTCTATAAATTTTCTAGAAATTTTCAATAATTTTCGATAATTTTTTGGCAATATAACGGCTGCCGATTGGCTAGCCTCCTGCACGGAAAATACAGTTTATAATTTCTAGCCAGTACTTCATTCCAAATTCCAACCAACATTCATCATAATAATTTCATAAAATATTTTCGTAAAATATTTTGTAATTAAAACATGCAGACTGAATATCCCTACAGTGCTGCACATGCATCCCTTACCTTTTCCGAGTCGGCGACTTCCTCTTATCGGTCGCGCCCGTACTCCATCTCTCCCGATTCCTCATCTCGATCGTCGAGAATAATTTCTAGAAATTAAAATTCTAAATTTTAGAATTTTCGTAAATAATTTATTAAATTTTTACTCGAATTCATTTTCTGGAATTCTTACCGAATTTTCGTAATTTTCGAGTTCCCAAATTCCCGGGAATCTTCCGATTTCCCAAAATTCTCCTTTTTTTCCCCTCTTTTTCTTCTTTTCCTCTTTTTCTTCCTTTTTCTCTTTTCTTTCCTTTCTCTTTCTTTTCTTTTTCTTTTTCTTTTTCTTTTTCTTTTTCTTTTTCTTTTTCCTCTTCCTTTCCTGTTAGACCGGTTTAGCTTCCTTCCTCGCCGGTTCCTCGCCTGCGACTGGTTCTCCGGTGGTTCAGGCGCCCTTCAGTTGGCCAACGGCACGGCGAGTCCGCTGGTGGTTTCCGTTCGGCCTGGATCGACGGCACGGTGACGGATCGAGTCGATTTACCTTCGGTTTCTTCCGCCTCTTCGCCGGCCCTCCTCCGTCATTCACCGCGCCTCGGGTGGCCTCCATCCTCTTCCTCTCCCTTTGGCGGTGCTTCGATGGTAGTGGCGGTGCCTGGATCGACCGGCACCACCACTTTCCATTTTTTTTCTTTTCGGCTTCGCCGGTTTCGATTCTGTTTCCATTTTGCTTCATCGCTTCCTTCTTCCGTCATCGGCATCGTCCTTCTCTCTCCCTCCTCCTTTCTCCCTCGCCGGCGGTGGCAGCTCTACCACCGTCGGCCTCGCCTAGGAAGGGCCGGGATCCTCCCGATTCTTTCCTTTCCCTTTTTTTTATTTTCCCCTTTTTATTTTTGTGTATAATATACTATATATTTTATTTATATAATATATATATCTAAACATAATATAACAATATATATTCTATATTTATACTATATATTTTTAATATAATAATATTAATTCATATATAGTATTGTACTATATACATATATTATATATAAAGATATATATTATGTATTACAAAATACATATCTAATATATATAGGTATATTATATACTTTAAATTAAATAACATCTATATATATTTATATAAATGAAATAATACAATATATATTGTATTTACAATATATATTTTCTTCCTCAATTTCTTATTTAATTTGGATTTCCATTTACCAAATTAAACTTTTCTTCTCTTCATTATTTTCCATAATTTCTCATCTTATTTTTCCAATTTAATTTTTTTCCTTTTTATTTCTTATTTAATTTGGATTTCCATTTATCGAAATTAAATTTCCTCAATTTTATCAAAATTAATTTTCTCCACTTCTTCACTTCATCAATTCGGGAATTTCAACGATATTCCCATCTCTTAAATAAATTTTATTTATTTACTTTAATTTATTTATTTCCTCTTATCTATTTTCTTAAATATTAATTTCCAATAAATAATTGAAAAATTTGCGGTTATCACATCATACATGCATGAATTCTATAAAATAGCATGTATGAATTATATCAAGATTTGCTACCAATTCGTATGTACACAGATTTCATAAGCTTATTCATGCTTTTCTTCCATTCTTAAATTCACAAAGTATCATTCTTTTTTATCAATATTGTTAAGTTTGAAAGAAGACAAACATTCAAATAGCACATGTTTCTATGGTATATATAAGTATATTCAATGATTATACGCATTCTCTGTCATATGTCTAAGATCTATTTCATCTACTGATATTCATCACATTCACAAATCGCAATCATTTATTTATTGTCACAATAACCTATGATTCCTCAAATTTCATCAAAACACGTGTAGCACTTAGCTCTCAAAGGATTCTAGAGGTGGCTCCCATAGTTTCTGAAGAATCTATGTAGCACGTAGGTCCCTTGAGTACTCTGGAGGTGGCTCACACGGTACAAAGATCGAGTCTTTACTAAGGTTGGCCTTTATGACACATACTTTCTACTATCTCATCGGAACTCGTGTAGCAATTAGCTCTCAATGGATTCTAGAGGTGGCTCCCATAGTTTACGAAGAATCTATGTAGCACGTAGGTCCCTTGAGTTCTCTAGAGGTGGCTCACACGGTACAAAGATCGAATCTTTACTCGGGTTGGCCTTTATGACACATACTTTCTAGTGATCATCGAAACTCGTGTAGCACTTAGCTCTCAAAGGATTCTAGAGGTGGCTCCCATAGTTTTCTGAAGAATCTATGTAGGACGTAGGTCCCTTGAGTTCTCTAGAGGTGGCTCTCACGGTACAAAGATCGAGTCTTTACTGGAGTTGCCTTTATGACACATACTTTCTACTATCTCATCGGAACTCGTGTAGCAATTAGCTCTCAATGGATTCTAGAGGTGGCTCCCATAGTTTACGAAGAATCTATGTAGCACGTAGGTCCCTTGAGTTCTCTAGAGGTGGCTCACACGGTACAAAGATCGAGTCTTTACTCGGGTTGGCCTTTATGACACATACTTTCTAGTGATCATCGAAACTCGTGTAGCACTTAACTCTCAAAGGATTCTCGAGGTGGCTCCCATAGTTTTCCGAAGAATCTATGTAGGACGTAGGTCCCTTGAGTTCTCTAGAGGTGGCTCACACGGTTCAAAGAATCGAGTTTCACTCTGGTTGCCCTTTTTTCCTAGTTTTCGACAAACACGACTAGGTACTAATTGAGGTCCATGAACTCAACATTGGGAGCTGTATATACCGCACACAAATCACATATACATTCACAAAGTATCGCAATGTGTTAACATACTCTCTCGGTGCGACTTAATTAATTCATATGCGTTCCTCAAATGCAAGCACCACAATTATACAATTTATGCATTCAGTAACCACAGACAAACTATCACATATAACACACAAATCACAAACAATATTCCTTTCTAAACAACTACTATTCACGATCACATTATGTCCAATTTGTATTTTTACCGTACTTACTCTTATAGTCTTACCTGTAGTATTCCGCCTAACTTGATGTGAGTTTAAATAAGTATTTTAATAAGAATTTATTCATCTCTTAAGGATGATACTAGCAAGGCTTATTTAACCCACTTACCTCGAGGCTTAGTATTTATCCTCCTCGCGCTTCCGAGTCTGTACTCAAACCTCTACACCGTTCCACTTCACTGCACATAATCTATTAACATTTTGATAAGCTTACATCATCATGCTTAATCACGTACTTAAAATAAAGACCTTAAACGCTATTAATTTCGAGTAACAATTAATCTAAAGCTACCTTCTTATCGTCAATTAAGGCGTACCCGTGCTACGAGTCCTTATATACAAATATATATGTTTTAAGCATCTTTGTGTTTATATCTATATGTATATTCCAATATATGTATATTATAGATATATATTTGTTTATCTATGCTCATCCCATTTTTTTCTTTCTTCATACAAATATGCATTATGCATAAGCAAATGCATTTAGACATATATATATATATATATATATATATATATGTACTTAGACTTTAAACAAAACATTACAAAGTCTTACTTTACCTTGAAAACCCTTTAAAGCATCCTTGTTAGCCTTTTGTAAAAATTTCAGAATTTAATCGTCAAGCCGTAAATTTTTACATTACTTCTAACTTAGTTCCCTATTTGGAAGTATAAGGCTTACTTCTTAATTCATCTTGTGCCATTTCCAATAATTTTCCAAACTTTGGTCCAAATTTGGCACATCAAGTAGGATAGTTTCCTGCCCTCTGTTCATTAAAATTTAGATTACTAATTGTAGGGATATGCAATTTGTACAAAGCCAAAACCATATCAATCCTCAAACATTTACCTTTCTGAAACGTAAAGTTTGCAATCAAACTCCATCTGAATTTTCTAGAAATTTTTGAAGTTGACACTAGGTTGTTTGTACCTTGCAGTGAGTATCCGGTATTCATATGTACATAGCTTAAGCTACATGATTCCAAATCCAAAAATTCCAAACCTAGATGAAAGCTAACTCATTTCCCTATCTAAAAATGTAAGGTTCATGATTTAATTCTTCCTAGATCAACATTAACAATTTTCCAAAATTGCACTATCTTCCAGCAGTATTCAAGCACAGGGTTACACTGACCTACTTGCACAAAATACTTCATATTTAATTATACACATATCCAATTGGTGCAAACCCAAAACCATCACAATCCTAACTCAATTACCTTTCTAGAAATGTAAGGCTTGCAACCTAATTCATTGTAGCCTATCTTCTACAATTTTTTCAAAGTCAGACTCATGATTCACGTTTCTAGACAGAGTATCCTGCACTCACTTGTACATATTTCAAGTTATAGAAATCCAAATCAAGAAATTCCAAAACCGAATTTCTTGTAACTTAAAGGGCTATGAATCATAATTTTTCCAGAATTTTTCTCCTTGTGTAACAATTAAACTGAATGTTTTAATTGCAACCCAAAACAAAACATAGATTTCCAGATTTGAACCTCGAATTAGAATTTAATCAATCCTTATCCATAGAGTGCCAATTTGATTCAATTTATCATAATTTCATTTTCATACTCAATAAATAAATATTGTAAAGTTAGAAAAATATCTCATTTACTCAAATTTTCCCGCAGCTCTTCCTTCCTTTCTAATGGCTGTTCATGATGGAGGCAGCAGCTGTACACTTCCTCCTCTTCTTTCTCTTCCCTTCTTTCTCTTTTATTCTTTCCTTTTCCTTTCGGCCTTCACCTTTCCTTTCCTTCTTTTCTTCTCTTCACCGAAATACCCAGCCTTCAGCCCTCTTTCTCGTTTCACTTCTTTATTTTCTGTTTTGCGTCCGAGACTCCTCTCTTCAGCTCACACTTTCTTTTCTTTTGTTTTTCAAAGCTTCTTTGAGAAGCTCTTTGTTGCTCCATCCGAGAATTTGCTAGTGGAGTTTGATGGGACAAAGTCCCATCAATTTCCACTAACTCTTATTTGTTTTATTCTAAATTTTGTTTTTATTTTAATTCTTTCTATTGCTATCATAATTATTTATAATATATATAGTTCTATAATCATAGTTGGATAATTAATATACATATTGGTAGTTAATATATATATTTATTTGTTTTATTAATTACATGAAATATGTATTTATTTATTTTATCATATTCTTTACATAAAATAATTATATGCATCTACATTTAAAATCTTAATTGTAAATGATATATATGTATACACATATCCATATATATATATATACTATATTTATTTTTCATGTCTAATATATTTTTATTTTATATATATATATTTCTTTTTTGTATATGTATATATCATATTTAATAGATACATGCTTCTTATCTATTCTCTTTCTTTAAATATACCTTACGTATACTCATGTGTGTCCTATTTAATTTAGCATACTTGTACCATTAATGTGCAAGATGTCCATTGTCTCCTTCATTGAAGCTTATACTTATATTTTCACCTCTAATTTTTTTCTTTTATAATATTTTTAAATTATAAACATGCATAAATCATTATTGTTAAATACTCCAACTAGATGTATATACATATACATAACAGAAATTACAATCTTCATTTCAATGCTAGCTTGTTTAATATCTTCTATGTATTTACTAATTTGGTACAAAATTTGCAGTCTTTACAACCTAGAACTCATTTACACGTAGATTATCATACTTTTGTCGGTTGGTCAAAAGTCAATTTAGTTTGACATTTATTTGCGAAAATTCATCCGACATATGTCTTTAATTGTCATTTTCTAATTTGTTGGTACACTTCCCAAAAATAGCCTAAATAAAGGATTTTGGGTTCTAGATTCTTACCATAGGCTTATTCAGCTCTCTTAATTGAGTGTACCAAGCGTCTTGTCCATTCGAACATTGTAGGGTCTATGGGACCTACCACATTGTTTCCTTTTATACTTGCGAAATAAACAAGAATTGAACAGTGGTGAGAAGTCTTAAATATGTAACAGTACCAAAATATACGATTCTCACAGATAATTCCAAGCCATAATAAGCCTGTTGGATTGGCGGCTTGTCAATTCCTTCTTTTATTGGTTCCTTTCTACTTCTCCAAATAAACCATAGCATTATCAAACTTTTATCTAAACTCTATTGATCTAATTGCTTTACTGTGAGAACTGTTTATACTGTACTGTACATGTATTAGATAAATAATTATTAAATAAATTCTATGTATTTTGTAAATTACAAGTAAAATAGTGATGTGGGCCTCACTCGATCTATAGTGCCCAGATGTATATAAGATTGAGGAAAACAGTGTACGGAAGGTTTAATAATCATAATGTGAAAATTTTGAGATCAAAATCCCTTATTTACATTATTTTTGAAAAGTGTGGCAACAAATTAGAAGATGATGATTAAGGACATAGTCTGATGGCATTTTCATAAATTGTGTCCAAGCTAAAAAGAATTTGGACAAAGTAAAAATACCATGATATTCTACATAAAAATAAGTCCTAGGCTCTGTCAATAGATTTATCGAATCAATGGTTAAATCAAAAATCGATAAGGGCAATTTCGTAATTTCACATTTTTGGTGAACCGTGCATCGATGAAACCACCAGGATTCATCAAAATACATTCAATAATAATTTTTGGTGATGAAATCCAAAATTTTGGAGTGCAATTACATAGTTATAAAAATTACGGAAGCTTGAGGGCAAAATTGCCCAAAAATTTCACAACAAGGGCATTTTGGTCATTTTATGTGAGCAAGTACTTAGGGAAACCATTGTTGATACCTTAGAAAAAAATAAGAAAAAAAGAGAAAAGGAAAAAAAGGACAGAGAATGAAAAATAAAAGGTTCTAAGATCTATTGCCTAGGCTTGTATTGATGGAAGATGAATAATTACAAAGTTGATATTGGTGATACCAACACCTAGTTACTCAATAAGCAAGCCCTCTTTTAGAGTGCTTTGCATACTCATATTTCAAGTCACTTACAAAAAATTGCAGTAGAGAATAACTTAAAACATTGGAGCAGAAATTTAAGCTTTCAACCTCAATTTTTATATTTCTTCTTTTTTTTTTTGTAGGTTCTCGTCTATTTAACCTATGCTAGTCTAATTTCAATGAATAAATCATATTTAATCATGAACGCATAAATTCTTTAGAAAGCATTCACTTCAACAATAATAATGATCAAAATACTCTCAACTCTTTTATATCATGATCTAATAAACTTTTAAAATTTTTATTTTTATTTTTATTTCTTCTCCTAATTTTATTTTTTTTACACTATAAACTCTAAACCATTTTCCCCCTCACATTTAAATCTTACTTTGTCCACAAAGTAAGTCTAGCATGCAAAGAAGAATCCTAAGCAGCGCTTTGTTTAATGTCATTGGCTCGACATTGCCTCACCTTCCATTGTTTAATCCCTAATGCAAACATTTTCTTTGATTACATTTTTCTCTGACTTATGGTTGCTTTTATAAAGATGTTGAATTGCACAATTTCACCATTAAACTCCTCGACAAGTGTATCCTTGTCCACATCTATCTTGGCTTTGCATGTCTTTAAGAATTTTCTCTCTAGTAGCATTGGTGTTGGAAAAGGAGAATTACCATCCTCCATACCAAGAATAAATTATTTGCTGGGAAGACTAAATTATCAACCTACACAAGAACATCCTCTAATATCCCTTTAGGATAGGCATTAGATCTGTCAGACAATCATAAAATAATACCTGTCTTTTTCAACGATCTAAGATTTAAAGATTTATAAATTGACAAAGGCATAACATTTATACAAGCTCTTAAATCTATCATGGACTTATTAATCATGGTGTTACCTATCTTACAAGGATACTAAACATGCCAGGATCTCCACACTTTGAGGGATGTTGTCTTTAAATGATGGCAGACACATTCTGCCCCACACTTACTTTTTCAACACCTTTTAATTTCTTCTTATTAATGCACAATTCTTTTAAAAATTTTGCGTACATGGGCACTTGCTTAATAACATCATGAAGAGGAATGTTTACCTCCACTTTCCTAAAGATTTCCAAGATCTCTTTTTCTTGCTTTTCCTTCTTGCTGTTGGCTAACCTGCTAAGAAAAGGAAGAGGGTAAGTACCAACATTCAAAGGGACACATTTTCACTTACCTTGTCAAAATCTCTATATAAAGGAGGGAGGTTGACGACAATTTTATATGGTGGAGCCTTAATGTCGACATCTTTATATGCATTCTCCTTAGGTCCAATTTCCTTCCCACTCTACAAAAAGATAGCACTCACATTCTCCCTTGGATTCACCACAAGTTGAAAAGGTAATTTGTTTGACCCTTAGGCTTCAAGTTTGCTTATGGAAGTAGCTAATTGACTCATTTGGCACTCAAGGTGTGCAAATCTTTGGTTATTTTCTTGTTGATTTTGCATAATGGTGGCAGTTAAGTTCTTTATCATTTCTTCAAGAGACAATGTGGTAGTTTGGTTTTGAACTTGAGGTGGTGACCTTTCTTGGTATTGGGGTTTGGGTGGTGGGAAATTATTTGGCCTATTATGGGGTAGGACATAAGAGGGTGGCCTATTTCCATATTGCAAATTAGGATGATCTCTCCATGCTTAATTATAAGTATTAGCATAGGTATCATACATTTGTTGTGGTAGCTTAGAAAATTCTCCAATTGCATTAACTTGCTCCATAGGATCTTCTTGAAGAGTTGGACACATGTTAGTAGGGTGTCCCAAGTTGGAGGAAATTCCACAAGCCTTAGCTTGTTGCATGTTACCTACTGCCAATTGACACACAAGAAAGGTTAAATCAGCAATTTGTTTTTCCAAGCAAGATGTACTTACTTCGTATGCTTGCTTGGGTGGTGGATCACACCTCATATTGAATTGCTGTGATTGGCTGCCATGTTTGCAATTAAATTTTGGGCTTCTTGAAGAGTCTTGTCCACTAAAGCTACTCCACTAGCTGCATCTATCATGCTTCTAACATGGGGCAATAGTCCCTCATAGAAGTAATGGATTAGTAGTTGCTCATAAATATAATGATGTGGGCAACTAGCACAAAGCCTTTTAAATATTTCCTAATACTCATACAATGACTCACCATTAAATTGCCTAATTCCACAAATTTCCTTACGAATGTTAGCTGCCCTATAAGCTGGAAAATACTTTTCTTGGAAGAGTTTCCTCATCTCATCCTAAGTGTTGTTGGTCATAGAATGTAAATAGTAGAGCTAATCCTTGGCTACATCTGCCAAAAAGATCGAAAAGGCCCTAAGCTTGATTTGCTCATCACTAACCCTAGCAGGCTTCATGGTTGAGCAAACTACATGGAATTCCTTTAGATGTTTGTGTGGATCTTCACCTATAAGACCATGAAAAGTTGGTATGAGATGTATCAAACTAGACTTTAATTCAAAAGCAACATCTAAAGTAGGATAGGCTATGCAAAGGGGTTGTTGGTTCATAGTGGGTTCCGCTAACTCCTTTAAAGTCTATTAGCGTTTTGAGCCATGATGTCCTTTTCTAAATCACTAGGGAATTCAAAAGTAAGATTAAATGTGGGCTCGGTGGGAGGTGGATTGTTGGCAGTGGATGGTGGTGGTTGGGGCGTTTGTAGCACTGCACTTTGGGTTGCTTGAATGTAGTCTCTAATCTTTTAAAGTCTGTGACTGAGTCTTCGTCAGATATGCAAACCCTACAAAGAATGAAGAAAATAAAATAATTAGATCTTCAAATTATAATAAACAACTTAAATAAATAACAATCCCCGGCAACGATGCCAAAAATTGGTAGTGTTGCAGGTACTAATAATAAATTACTTCACTTAAACCTATAGATAAGGTAAGCAAATGTCGATCCCATAGAGATTGTTTTATTTAAGTTAATTGTTAAAACTAAATACCTAACTATTGTGTAGAAAGAAAAAGAAGATTTTGGGGGGAGGGGGGTTCAAATAAACTATAATTACTAAGAAAATAATTAGAAAATTAAACAATTAAATAAATTCGAAAAATATCAAATATCACAAAACTTCAGTTACAAGGTAATTAATTATTCTTGGGATATGATGTTGATCATTGATGATCATTGTCAATTAAGTAGTCAACCATAGTGTAATTCACCAGCATCCAATTACACCTACCTTTCCTTATTGTGTTATTAATTAAAGGCTCAACGTCTTAATTAATCTCTAACTATCAAAATTCTCCTATGCTCAACGTTATAGATTAAATTTTAATAGCAGCATTAACATCTAAAAAGATTTGAGTCAACATTAAGTAACAAACTCACTCAGCGTAGTTCATTTAACTTAAACCTTAATTCTCCTAGATCCCCAGTGATTAAATCTACAAGCAATTACAAACTTATGTTTTTAATCTGGCTGTAGATTATTTAATTTAATTAAATAGTAGGCCTCCTATCTAATCAAACAAACAATCACGAAATGTGCTCAGAGAATCTTAGATACTTAAATAACAATTATATTATAAGTTTAAAATCTCACAACATGCTTTTTCCAAGAACAATTAATTTACCTCATAACTGAATAAGAAATTTACTCACTATTCATATTCAAGAATATAAACTTCCAAATCATATATCATAAAGATTACAAATATCATGCAAGAAACAATCAAAGAAGCAATCTTTAATAATATAAAATCAGAATTAATAATCAAGATTATAACTAGCAGGCAAGAACACATAAATAATATTAATTTAAATAAAGAAAACAAAATTAGAATTAAAATAATAAAGAAATCAACAAAAAAGAAAAAAATAAGAATAATAAACTTTTAGTTAAATCTGCTTTAAAAACCATAAAATAGAGAAGAGGGGGAAGAGCTCCACTCAAACTCTATTTTCCTACTTTATTACATTGTCTTAAAAATAATTAAAACTTTAAGACATAACAAAATTTTAAGACATGTCTTGTCTGAGCCAAATTTTGTCTTCACAAAATCTTGCCTTAACAAAATCTTGTCTTACTTTGTTAGAACTCTTTCTAAAAATTGAAATTCTGGGTAGATTTTCATTATAAGTTTCCATAAATAGTTGACCCATCAAACGAACTCTGATTTTTATGATCTTGTACCTTACAGAAACGTTGAGAAGTCCTTTACAACTTCCATAAAAGCCACTTCTTGAGATCAGGTCATTAAAATGGTCAAAAATGTCAATATTTCAAACTGGACAAAAAAATACTGCACTTTGTTCTTTTTAGCTTCAATTAATTCCAACTTTGATATTTAATATCTAAATCATAAAATAAACATTTACAAGCTCTTTTATGCATAAAACATTAATAAAGCAAATATATTAGCACATATATAATTCACAAAATATCATCCTATCACGAACAATCTCATTTGCTTACCCATTTACAAGAGGAAACTAAATCCTTGCCAGAAACATGCTTCGCTTTTTTTTGGGGTCAAACCTTAATTCCCAAGAAAACAAAAGGAGTGGAATATTTTTTAGAAAACCAAAGCATCGATTTCATGTATCTGAATGAGAATAATATCATTTGCTTAGCCACTCATGAAAACAAGCTAAATCCTTGCCAAAAATAGGCTTCTCTCTATTTTGGGGACAATCCTTGATTCTAATGAAAATGAGAAAAAGAGAATTTTTTTTGGAATAGTAGTACATCAATATCATGTATCCCAAAGAGAACAATCTCATTTGCTTGGCTACTTATGAAAAGAAACTAAATTCTTAACAAAATCGAGCTTCTTTCGATTTTGGAGACAAACCTAGGTTCCCTAGAAAACAAGAGGAAGAGAATGATTTTTTTAGAAAATCATAGCACTCGTCAAGGCTAGAATCGATTTTGTTATGTTTGCCAAAGCAGAATATCATATCTATCTTAGTAAGATGCGATGGGATAATAGTGATATCCAAAGGCTATAAATTGGGTTGACTTAACTAGATTTCCTCAATAGGATTGGGAATTTAGAGGCATAAAGTTGGGCTTCCATTCATGAGATGAATTAGAACAAGTGTTGTTCACCCAACTATCCAAGAGTTACATGAGATGTAATTGGTAAGTGTTGCCTACCAAAACAGCCAAATCTTGGGCGATTAGCCAAAGCTAACTCTAGATAAGGTGAAATATGGATCTTGGCCCACTAGAGAAATTATGTGATAATTTTTTCGAATTAATAGTGAGGGTTGTTGATTCGATAAAAATAGTGGGAGCATCATTTAATAAATATTTAATTAAATGAATGCATTCATGATACTTATGTTTTGCATATTTCTGTTGTAGATTACCATGGCATAAAACACAAATAACACACTTTCACTACGATCTGTCCTTGAGAAGGACAAATTGAATGGGACAAACTTCCTGGATTGGTACAGGAACCTGAGGATAGTCCTCAAGCAAGAAAAGAAGTTGTATGTCCTTGAGATTCCCTTACTTGAGGAACCACCCGCTAATGCTCCAAAGGCAAAAAGAGATGCTTATAAGAAGCATCAAGATGATGCATTGGATGTTAGTTGCCTTATGCTTGCCTCCATGAATCCTGAGCTTCAAAAGCAACATGAGGAAATGGATGCGTTCGATATGATCGAGCATCTCAAGCAACTCTATCAAGAGGAAGCTAGGCAAGAAAGGTACAATGTCTCTAAGGCATTGTTTCAGTGTAGGATGGCAGAGGGGACTCCCGTTGGTACTCATGTGCTCAAGATGATTGGGTACGTTGAAAACCTTGAAAGATTGGGATTTCCTTTGGGCCAAGAGTTGGCCACTGATGTGATTCTGCAATCGTTGCCAGACAGCTACAGTCAGTTTGTTGTTAATTACAACATGAATGAAATTGACAAGACTCTGCCACAGTTACTTAGCATGTTGAAAGCAGCTGAATCCAACATGAAAAAGGCCAAGCCCAAAGATGTCTTAATAGTTAAGAAAGCTAAGGGCAGGGCTAATGCAAAGGGCAAGAAAAAAGGTAATAAAGCCAATGGTAAGTTCAAGCCCAATGATACTGCACTGAAGCCTAAAGGTGGGGTTGCCAAAGAAGGGAAATGCTTCCATTGCGGTGAGACCGGACATTGGAAGAGGAACTGCAACAAATACCTGGAAGAGCTAAAGAAGAAGAAAGGAAGTGAGACTTCCACTTCAGGTATTTATGTTATAAAAGTTAATCTATCTACTTCTTCATCATGGGTATTAGATACTGGATGTGGTTCTCACATTTGTGTGAATGTGCAGGAACTCAAAAGGAGTAGATCGTTGACTAAGGGCGAGGTCGACCTACGAGTGGGAAATGGAGCAAGGGTTGCTGCATTAGCTGTAGGAACTTATATTTTGACATTGCCCACAAGGCTTGTTTTAGAATTAGATGATTGTTATTATGTGCCTTCCATCACTAAAAACATTATTTCTATTTCTTGTTTGGACAAGAAGGGTTTTTCATTTATAATAAAGGACAACTGTTGCTCCATTTATTTAAATGATATCTTTTATGGTAGTGCACAACTAATTAATGGTCTTTACATTCTAAATCTTGATATGCCTATTTATAACATAAATGCTAAAAGGATTAAATCTAATGATCAAAATCCAACATATCTCTGGCATTGTCGCTTGGGACATATAAATGAGAATCGCATTTCCAAACTCCATAAAGATGGAATTTTGGACTCATTTGATTTTGAATCGTATGAGACATGTGAATCATGTTTGATGGGTAAGATGACTAAAGCCCCTTTCAAAGGACATAGTGAAAGGGCAAGTGATTTATTGGGCTTAGTACATACAGATGTATGTGGACCTTTAAACACACAGGCCAGAGGTGGGTTTATGTACTTTATTATGTTTACTGATGATTTCAGTAGATATGGCTATGTGTATCTTATGAGACACAAGTCAGAATCTTTTGAAAAGTTCAAAGACTTCAAGAATGAAGTACAAAACCAACTTGGCAAGAGCATTAAGGCACTTCGATCAGATCGAGGTGGTGAATACTTAAGCCAAGAATTTTATGACTATCTTAAAGAGTGTGGGATTGTCTCACAACTCACTCCTCCAGGTACACCATAATGGAATGGTGTATCTGAAAGGAGAAACCGAACTTTATTAGATATGGTTCGATCAATGATGAGTCATACAGATCTTCCAGAATCCTTTTAGGGACATGCATTAGAAACAGCTGCTTTTACACTAAACCGTTTTCCATCTAAATCGATTCCAAAGATACCATATGAGATATGGACTGGTAAACGTCCCAGTATGTCTTTTATGACGATTTGGGGTTGTGAGGCTTATGTAAGACGTCAAGTCTCCAACAAACTTGCACCTAAATCTGATAAGTGCTATTCTGTGGGATATCCTAAACTAACTAAAGGATATTATTTTTACAATCCCACTGAGCCCAAAGTGTTTGTAGCTTGAACAGGTGTCTTTCTAGAAAGAGAATTCATTTCTAGAAGAACTAGTGGGAGAAAAGTAGAACTTGAAGAAATTCAAGAGCTACAAGATAGCGCACCCGATGTTGAGATGGAGCCTGAGCAAGCACCACAAGTTGTTGTGGAACCAGAACCACAAGCTGTTGTGGAGCAACCACCAGCTCAAGAGACACAAGCCTTGCGTATATTAGTTAGAACACATCGTGAGCCACAGAGATATGGATTTCTAATGACTCAGAATGGTGATGTATTGCTCATGGACCAAGATGAGCCTACTACCTATCAAGAGGCTATTACAGGGCCAGACTCTGAGAAATGGCTTGAAGCCATGAGATCTGAGATGGAATCCATGTATGCCAACCAAGTTTGGACCTTGGTTAACTTACCCGAAAGGGTAAAACCTATAGGGTGTAAATGGGTTTTTAAGAAGAAAACCGACATGGAAGGAAATGTTCATACCTATAAAGGGCGATTGGCTGCTAAAGGTTTTAAACAAATTCATGGTATTGACTATGATGAAACTTTTTCACCAGTCGCGATGATCAAATCCATTAGGATCTTGCTTGTGATAGCTGCATACCATGATTATGAAATCTGGCAAATGGACGTCAAGACTGCTTTTCTTAATGGAAAGCTACTCGAGGATGTGTACATGACACAACCTGAGGGTTTTGTTGATCCAAAAAATGCTGGAAAGGTTTGTAAGCTGCAACGTTCTATTTATGGACTAAAGCAAGCTTCTCGAAGTTGGAATCTTCTTTTTGATGATGCAATCAAAGAGTTTGGTTTCATCAAGAACGAAGATAAACCTTGTGTCTACAAGAAGGTCAGTGGGAGCACTATTGTCTTCCTGGTGTTGTATGTAGATGACATACTACTCATTGGGAATGACATCCCTACCCTTCAGTCTGTAAAGACTTGGTTAGGGAATTGCTTTTCAATGAAGGACTTGGGCAAAGCTACCTATGTACTAGGTATAAAGATCTATAGAGATAGATCCAGGAAATTAATTGGCCTAAGTCAAAGTGCATACATAGATAAAGTGCTAAAGAGGTTTAGCATGCAGGATTCCAAGAAAGGATTCTTGCCTATGACACATGGCATTACTCTCTCAAAAGAACAGTGTCCTACAACACAAGAAGAGAGAGAACGTATGAGTAAAGTTCCATATGCATTTGCTATTGGATCCATTATGTATGCCATGTTATGCACACGTCCCGATGTCTCGTATGCCTTGAGCATGACGAGTAGATATCAAGTTGATCCTGGTGAACGTCACTGGATCACTGTCAAGAATATTCTTAAGTACTTGAGAAAGACTAAGGATACATTCTTGATATATGGAGGTGAGGAAGAGCTCATTGTAACAGGTTACACTGATGCTAGCTTCCAAACTGATAAAGATGACTATAGATCGCAGTCTGGTTATGTGTTTTGCCTTAATGGTGGTGCTGTGAGCTGGAAGAGTTCAAAGCAGGCGACAGTGGCCGATTCTACAACAGAGGCTGAGTATATAGCTGCCTCTGAAGCTGCTAAGGAGGCTGTTTGGATCAGGAAGTTCATTACTGAGCTTGAAGTTGTTCCTAGCATTATAGATCCGATTGAGCTCTATTGTGACAACAATGGAGCCATCGCACAAGCTAAAGAACCTAGATCTCACCAAAGATCCAAACATATACTACGGCGCTTCCATCTCATTCGAGATATCATCGAGAGAGGAGATGTGAGGATATGCAAAGTACCAACTGACGATAACATCATTGACGAAGCCTTTGACGCAGCAGAGACATGATCGTCACACTAGGTCACTAGGTATTAGATACATGAGTGAATGGTCTTAGTGCAAGTGGGAGATTGTTGGATTATGCCCTTAGAACCATTCATTAGATGATTGACTTTGGCATTTTTTTATGTATCATGACATTTTATTTATTATAGTTCATTATTATATTTGTCTTATAACTGCGTAATGTAATCTTATATGATAATGTTCTTAGAATAGTAATAACACAATATTCTTAAAATATCCCTAGTCAAGTATTATTGTGAACAAGGATAACAATGATATGATAAGACTAGTATGTGGTTGACTGATGACCATTGTCATGGATATAGGATATCAAGTCATCACATAGGTACATGTTAAAGAACTATGTACTGGATCGACCCTCCATGAGAACTACATGGATTGTTATATGAGTGTCATAAACGATTCTCATAGTGATGATGGTGTATGTGATCCTTTGACTTGAGATCATCAGAGATCCCAACATAGAAAATTGCATACTTTAATGCTGCTAGATGTCATTCGTAACAAGATGGACTATAAAGGTAGTAATTGGGTATGCCTTGATCTATGTAGAGGGATGTTGAGTGATCAAGATAGGATTTATCCCTCTTATATAACAAGAGTGATGTCTTAGGCCCTTTGATAGAGTGAGACTAAGAAATGCATGGCCGTGCTCGAATAAGTCAATATGAGATATTGATTTTATTTGATTAATTAGTCTACTCAGGAATCAAGAAACGCTGATTAGACTATACAAATGTGACACATTCCATGACTTGTGTCTAATCAAGACATCAAAGGATAAAGGGATTAGACTACACGGTAACATCTATCACGAGTAAGGTTATGTCGAGTCATTGACATTCTCGTTACATGGGTAGCAATGATGTGTTGCTAGATACCGCTCATTGCCTGTGACAATTTTGTCATTGCCATTGTTTTAAGAACCTATTGGGTCGCACACTTAGAACGGATCAATGAGGAGCTTAATTAATCCTATTCTGAATTGGATTAAGGATATAACTAATCCTATTCTAAGTAGGATTAGAGTTCTATTTGACAGTAAATTTTAGGGTAAAATTTACTGCCTATAAAAGGATGTTTTGTGTTTTCTAAAATAGAGCCGCACAATTAAACAAAAAAAAAAGAGAAACATGTTCTCTGTGGTTTTAGAGCTTCTTTCAAACAAAACAAAATATTCTTTTAATCGAAGCTAGCAATTCGGTTAAATAAATAAAAAAAACGCTCTTTAAGGCTTCTGATCGTGAGACGTTCAAGAGTCGTGAGATCCGTTCGTGTGGATACCATAGAGGCAGGAACAAAAAGTTGTTGCTTGTGACTCGACCAACGACAGAAAATCAGAGAAAACGTTAGGTAAAATCTCGAAACCCTAATCAAGCAACTCTCCGAATCGATCCTGGTGGAGGCCGAATGATTTAAATTTCGCTGCGTGTTTGTTTCGGTTTCCTTCAATTGAGTATCACAATGTTCTCATAAAATTATTCTCATAAAAATCATGCATCCATAATATCCCTACAGTTTACACACACATCCTTACCTGTCTGACGTTATCTACTTTTTGACAGCACTATGCACGATTCATTTATTCTGGGTTGCAAATAATTTCACCAACTTTATTAACTCACTTAACTTAAATTTTTAAGCTATTTTATACTTCTAATTGCAGCCACATTGTACACTGAAAATATTAAATCAGTGTAAATTCTACCGGTGCTAAAACATAACTTCTCCGTTTTAAGTCCGATTTTAAATCTAATATTACTGGTGGATTCCTCATAGTTTCTACAGTATTATAGCACTCTAAATTCATCAAATGCAGCCACAAAACTCTTCCCTTTTCAATGGTCGAATGGTCCCTTAGGCAAAATTCATTGAGTTTCATCATTTTATCATTAAATTCATGTTTATACATGTTCATTCTCTGACTTAACACCATTTTCATACATCAAACCACATGGATTCTTGATAACTCTATGAAAATAGAGTTATTTTAGTATTTTATTGACTAATAATTATTTAATTTTCTCATTATTTTATTAATTATTCCCCTAATTTTATTAAATTCCTTATGTTTTGCAGAAAAATAAATTCTAGATAAATTTCAATCTTTTTGGTAGAAAATAGACTGAAAAATGGGCAAGAAAGGAGATTGGACCACTACAAGACAAGGGAGCATGACTCTTCATTTTCTCTCTCATCTTTTGACATCTAGCATGCCACATGTTATCATCCTACTCACTCTTAGTGGATAAAAACAAAAAACACATGCCTACACATGGAGGACACATGCCTTTGCCACCTTGCATGCTTATGTGGACTAAAAGACAAAAAGGAATGTGCTAGAAAGAAAGAGGTGTCCGTGGCTGATGTGGGCACTTAAATGACATGGAAATATCTATTTTGCAGAGCCAAGGACATGAAGACAAGTGGCAATTAATACCAACTCATCTAGGATAGGAAATTACCATTGTATCCCTAGGTTAAGTGACTATATAAGTAGCTTTATGAGACCTAACCTAGGGGGGCTGCCTAGGGTTTAATTTTATTTGCTTTCCAGCATTTCTTTTATGTCTTAAGAAATTTAGAAGCAGCCACCATCTTTCACGTTTTCAAGTTCTATTTTTTTTTATGCAAGTTACTTACTTTGTTCACATTTCCTTTAAGTTTAGTAAAGTTTCTTTCAAGTTTTCTTTTAATCTTAGTGTTCATTTATATTTTTTGCAATGATATCTTCTTCTACTCTTTCATTTTATTTTATTTTGATTATTGATGAGGTTCTATGAGAATGTGGATTCAAAAGGTTGAAACAATACCTCCATAGTTCTTGTTCTTGAACTTTGTCTACACTTTTCTTTAGTGATATTTTATTTACTCTTTTCCAGCATTTTTTTTTGGTTTATAATTTTTTATTTACTGTTTCGTATGTCTACTTTAATGTCATATTTTTGGTTTTAAGTGCTTCTTTTAAAAGAAAATACAAAAAAATCTCACAATGGAGTAGTGCAGTGAGGTTCGCGTGAATGACCTCTCTTGGTTTATTTTCGGTTTTCACCTTTGTCAGCTCCTTTTGTTTCGATTTTGAGTGAGTTTTGGCTACTGTTTTGGAGCATGTTTATGGTCTTTAAGTGTCCAGTAGTTTAGCAATCATTTCATTAGTTTAGGGATCATGTTTACTAAGTATTTGTTGAATGTCGTAGGTTAGCATATTTAATGTCCTGTAATTGGTTTTTCTGCTCAGTGTTTGGCGTAACTAGTAGGATATTTAGGGTCTGTTTTTAAGTTGTTTTCAGTGCATTTCCAGTAGCTTTTTGTCATATTAGGGTCATATTATTTTTAAGAAATTTTTAGAATTTAATTGGCATAGTATATTTAGTCATTGCTTCCCATGTATTCATGATATTTGAAATTTCCTGATCAGTTTTGTGAAATCTGTTTGGTCAGTTTCCATGGCTGTTTCGGACTAGATTAGGCTACATTTTATTAAGGTTAAGTTAGGTTTAGGTCATATAAATTAGGGATAATTTTGGGGGATTGTTTAGATAGCATTAGATAGCATTTTTTCTAAATTTCTTTAGCATTTTACTGCATTATTTTAGGTCAGCATTAGGCGTTAGTGTTAGGGGTCTTTAGATTCTGTTTTAAGTCCTTCTTAATGTCATTTAGTGAGTCTTTAGGTACATTAAAGTTTCATGCATTTAAAGTTAGAGTTTATTAGGTGTTTGATTAAATTACATGTAGCATTTAATTAGTTGTTTTATGCAAATTCTGTTTAGCCGTGAATTATAGGGTCTTTTAGGGTCTGTTTTTGTCTCATTTTAAATGTCATTTAAGTGTCTTAAGTTCATGTTAGGTCTATATATTAATTAGGTAAATTTAGGAGTTACATTTGATTAGTCTTATTAGCATTTACATAGCCATTTCAATCATTCAAATTACATTTTCCTGATCAGTTTTTTTTTTATTTATTTACTGTCTTAGCATTTGGCTGCTGTTTGGTCATTAATTTAGGTTCATTTCAGTAGTTTTTATGCATGTAATTGTTAAGAATTCATATTAGCCTTTTTAGGAAGCATTAGTGTAATTTTCTAGCATTTTGCATAGCATTTTTAATTTTCATATAGCGTTAGGCGTCCTTAGTCTAGGTCACTGTCCAGAATTTTATATTTGCTGTTTTTGGTGTCATTTAAGTCATGTTCAATTAATTTTAAGTCATTTTAGGTTCATTTACTTAGTGATTTAAGTGTAGGTTAAGTTAGATTAATTTTCATGAACATTTAGATACATTTTTAGATTAGTTTTGCATTAAATTTCAAATCTGTCCATCACTATTATTACTAATTTGCATTTTTGTTTCTTTTCTTTTCTTTTGCAGTTATTTTGTTTTTATCATTTCCACTGTAAGTATTTTTTTTATTTCATTTTATTTTAATTTTGTTATTTTTATTTATTTTATTTCATTAATTCCATTTATTTTATTTTATTTTATTTTGTTACCCATTGTAGATCACCCATATAATCAAACCTTTCTAATTTGCTAGGATATACCTTAGGTAATAGTATCCAATACTTAGCTAACCTTTGCAACACCAATCTCTGAGGGACGATATTTTCCGAACTCACCTCTGTATTACTTGAAGACCACATGCACTTGCGTGTAGATACATTTCAGGGTCAACAATTCTTCATGTTCTTCTCAAGACTGAGACCCCAAGCTGTACATTGAGCATGATTCAATGAGATCTAAATAAAACTAACACTAAATTCATGTTTAGCATACTTAAAAACATCAAAATCCACCATTAAAATTAAATGAAACTTCATGGATAATAAAAGGTACCTTTGGCCGAATTCTTTGGTCTGCCATTTCTCTTGATTGTGTCACTTATTCCACGAGATATTGGTATGGGTGAAGAGAGGATGATGAGTAAAACATTTTTGTAGAAGGAAATTTGTTGAAATTTTATGATTTTAATGCTGTTATTTAAGGTTTCTTTTCTATTCTTTATTTTTCCTTTCATGGTGGCGCGAAAGAAAGGGAGAAAAAGCATGAATAGTGGCCAGCCAAGGCTGATGGGAGAAATTTAGAGTCTTCTAGAATAGGGCAAAATTATCAAAATGCCCTTGGTTATGAGAATTTCAGATAAAACTGCCCTTAAGCTTCCGTAATTTTTCTAATTATGTAATTGCACTCCAAAAATTCAGATTCCATCACCAAAAATTATTATTAAACATATTTTAATGAATCAAAGTGGTTTGGTTGGGGTTTGACCTACCATGGAGGTGAAATTACAAAAATACCCTTATCGGGCCAATCGAGTAAATTTCTTATTTAACCACCGAGTTGATCTGTCTGTTGACATAGCCTAAAACTTATTTTCATGTAGAATATCATGCTATATTTACATAATCAAAATTCATTTTAGTTTAGGCACAATTTACGAAAATGTCACCAGATTATGTCCTTAATCGTCATTTTCTAAATTGTCGGCGTGCTTCCCAAAAATAATATAGATAAGGGATTTTAGACTCGAAATTCTTACCTTAGGCTTATCGTACCCTTCGGACACTGTTTGGACTGTTTCACGTCCATCCAGGCATTGTAGGGCCAGTGAGGCCCACATCACTGTTTCACTTATACCCTGCAAAATACTCAGGAATTGCACAGTGATTAAATGTCTGACACATGTATAGTAATGGAATGCATGGCTCTCATGCAAGGGGAGGGAAAAGGTTCGACAAAGACCAGATGATCAAGGTGATACTAAGCCAGCTAAGAGGCTTACAAGTATTATGATCAAAGAGAGATCTACTGGAGATAGATCTACGAGATCAGTTGGCATCGGGAGATCCACCACTCCCCAGAGGGGCATTGTGACCAAGTGTAAGCAGTGTGGGAGGTCACACGGTGACAAACCCTGCTACTGGGCTATGGGAGCCTGTTTTAAATATGAACAGTAGGGTCACATGATTAGAGACTGCCCTAAGGACAGGGAGGTAATGCCAATAGCCCAACATCAGCAACAACAGCATCAGCAGCGAAGGAACTTGAAAAGGCAACACCCTCCATACCGAGAAGAGTGACAGCAGCAGAGAATGGTAAGTAGACAGTGACCCATGGAAGGGTGTACACACTTGATAAGGAGATTGCTGATACATCTTCTGATATCATTCGGGATAAGATTTCTATTTTTGATATTACTACTATTGCATTAATAGATCTGAGTTCCACGCATTCATTCATATCACTTGCATGTGTTGCTAAAATATCGGTGAAACCTAAACCGTTAAGATATTCATTGCAAATTACTACTCCATTTAAAGAATCACAAATGACAAATGTAATATATCGAAATTGTAAACTAAAGATAAGAGAAAAAGAAACTGTAGCTAACATAGTTTTGTTAAATATGTACGATTTCGATATAATTTTAGGGATGGATTGGTTAGCTACGAACTACGTTAGTGTAGATTGTTACACTAAGGTTGCGTTTGGTACATTACAGGTAAAGTGATTACAATGCAAAATGATTACTGAGAAAGTGATTGCTAGAAAAGTAACATTGCAGCGTTTGGTATGCAGTGTAAAGTTTTGTTTAAATTGCAGGGAAAGTAACATTGCAGGGTTTGGTATGCAGTCACTTTGCTAGTAATGTAATTACAAATTCCAAAAATACCCTTCAATATAAAAAATTTGTACATTGAAATTAATTACAAATATAATTATCATATTAAAATGTAAAGAATATAAAGTTGTAATTGTTGACATTGATCATCATTTGTAATAACAAATTTATATACATTATAATTAATTTTTATAATTAATTTGTATAATTAATTTGTATAATTATTTGTATAAATCTATATTCATTTTTATTAAAGAAATGAGGCAATGCCAAATAATTTTATTCATTTTGGATTGCAAATAATTTTATTCGTTTAATCAATAGCTCAATTATCTAAATAGATTTGCATAAATTTATGTATGAGAGACAGTAAGTGGAAGTCATTTACGCTGCATCCAAATTGAGGGAACTCAATTGGCACACGCAAGTAATCTTCATGTGTTTCAAGCAAATATTTCCGATTATTGACCAAACTATTCAATTATCTAAAGTCACCAGGGCAGTAAGGCTCTAGAATGTGTGCTTTGTTGATGTGTACAATGCACTATAAAAGGGAAATTTGTTAAGCTAATAATGCTAGAATGAGATTAAAAAGAGAATAGGTTCATTTGCTTTACTACCTCTGAGATAGCTTGAAGATCTTTTGCACACTTTATGTGATAACCGCAAATTTTCCATTTTTGGAAATTAATGTTTAAGAAAACAGATAAGTGAAATAAATAAATGGAATTGTGATAATGGAATATTGGTGAAATTTTCGAGAAGTGAGGAAGTGACTGATGGTGGAAATTCGAATGAAGGAAAATTTAATTGGAAACAAGATTAAGGTTGAAATTATGGAAAATAATGAAAGGAGGAAATTTAAATTGGATAAATGAAAATCCAAATTAAATAAGAAATGAAAAGGAGAAAATAGTTGGATATTAAGAAATTCAAAACGTAAGGAAAAAAATGCGAGTATTTATATATTTATATAATTTTATTATATAAATATATTTTTATGTTTTTATAAATACATATATATATATATATGAAATATAGTATATATTATAAAATGATACATATACTATTTTATATTAAATAAACACATATGTAAATTTTATATACAATTATGTATATAAATAAATGTATATATATGAAATATATATTATTTCAATTAAAGTGTAAATATATATATTGTTAGAATAATATATATTATTAATAATATAATTATATTTATATATAAAATAAAAAAAATAGGAAAAGGGAATCGGGATATACCCGATTCCCTTGTTATTTTCTCCTCTGTTAAAAGAGAGGAGAAAACGTAAAGAGAATTCCAGCCGACGCCGGCCGAGCGAGGGGAGAGGAGGAGGAAGCGAGGTCACCGGTGAGCCGAAGAGAGGAAGCCAACGTCGATGCTGACGACGGAAACAAAAAACAGAAGCGAAAGGAAGAAGGAAGATCGACGGTGCCAGCCGATCCAGGCACCGCCACCGCCACTGCCACTCCCGCCACCAGCGAAGACCGACCAAGACGAGGGTGACCACCGGCGAAGAGGAAACCAACGGAGGAAGGAAGAAAAAGGGCAGAAAGGAGCCGAAACCCACCATCCTAGATATGGAGTCGTCGCCGTTGCTGGGAGGAAAGGCAGACCAGAAACGGCTTCATCATGACCTCAGGCAGCTCTGGAGGAGTTGAATCGGCAGCGATGCCAGTAGGATAATGCCGAACCAGCCGAACCGGTGGAGAAAGGTAGAACCGGTCGAAAAGAAAAAGAAAAAGAAAAAGGAAAAGAAAAAGAAGAAAGAAAAGAAAAGAGGAAAAGAAGAAAAGAGAGAGAAAAAAATTTTCAGAAATTCAAAAATTCTCGGGAATTCGAAAAATACGAAAATTATGAAAAATTCGGTAAGAAATTCTAAAAATTAATTTCGAATGAATTTTAATAAATTGATGGAAAAATTCTAAATTTTAGAATTTTAATTCCAGAAATTATTCTCGGCGAACGAGATGGAGTACGAGCGCGACCGATAACGCGGAAGTCGCCAACCTGGAAAAAGTAAGGGATGCATGTGCAGCACTGTAAGGATATTCAGTTTGCATTGTTTTTCATTACGAAATATTTTATGAAAATATTGTGGTGATTTATCAGTTGAAAATTTGTGATGATGTACTGGCCAGATTTATAATCTGTATGTTCCGTACAGGAGGTTAGTCAATCGGCAGCTGTTATGCTGCCGAAAATTTTTAGAAAAATTTCGTGAAATCATATTAAATGATTTTATTTCCGAAAATCGATATTAAATCATGAAAAATGAGGAAATTGCTAATTTTCATAAAACATGAATATAATGAGATATAATTTTAAAATATTCATGTTTTTGAGAATAGTGATAATGAAATCACCGAAAATTCTCTTTATATGCAAATTACACGAAATATGAAATAGAAAATGAAAAGAAATAAAGTGAATATTTTTATAAATACTTTTATAAATATTCACTAAATGATTTTTAAGCTTTATGGTTTTTAAATTATGAAATTATATATTTTTATAAATTCCATAAAGGTCGTTTTACGATAAAAATACGGTTTTGAGACTAGTTGGCCCTTCTATCATGCCGACATGTGATATGTAATACGTGATATGTGATATGTAATCCCAGCCAACATTTGATCAGTGATCCGTCGAGGACAATTATAGACTATGGCCATATATCTGACATGACTATTTTATACCTTTGGGTATTATTGCATGATAGGACTCGGTGGTTGTCATTGTCTCCATATATGATTTATGATATGTGAAATGAAAATGTTTTTACGATATGTGATATGTAAAATGAATATGTTTTATATGATATGAGAAGAAATGAAATGATTTATAGCATTTTTATAAAATGCTCATTTCAGTACTGTCTTTAAGTACTACGAAATGGTTTTTATTTGACATGTGACACGAATATGTAATACGTTTTAAAAAGGAAAGAGGAGGAAAATATATCTAACATTCTTATTTTATTTTTTAAATGGAATATTAGGTTTAAACAATTTATATGTGATATGAAAAAGATCTAAATAGCTTATTTTTCTATTTAAAGTACTGTACTAATTACTATTTTACAGTAAAACATGAAATGAGTTTTAAATGAGAATGATGATGATTTAACTAATATTCTTTTCAAAGAATAAATGAATATTAGTTATTTTATTTAAATGCTTTATTTCATAAAAGCATTATTTTAAAAAGTATATGAAAATGATATTGAACAAAAAGGAAAAAGATATTTTATTTTAAATGAAATAAAATTACTCTCTACAGTTGCTTCTAGGTTCCGGGACAAGATAGGTATTTCAAAATACCTACCTTACTCCATCCGGATCCCTAGCTGATTGTAGTATCCATCCTACATGTGTGCCTAGAGCCCCATAGGAAAAATGAAAAAGTTTTTCAGCATATAGATAGCTTAATATCAAGTGAGGCATATAATTCCCTTACTGAGCCATAGTTTGCTCACCCCTTAATTTTAACATTTCAGGTTTTCGAGGACTAAGAGTCTGACATCTAAAGGACTTCGACCGTGCATTTAGGGACGATGAGACAGCCTGATTTATTTAGTAAGGTATGGTCATTTATTTTCTGTATTTAGACTTATCTACAGTACTACTCTCTTGTAAAGTAAGATAGGGGATGTAATTCATATTATAATTTAATATAAAATTGTACATATGTAAAAGAAAAGTAAAGTATCGCAGACAGCCCAACCAAATAAGATGTATAAAATAAGGTGAAAAATAGGGTCACGAGCTGTGACAGATTTAATAGTATTAGAGCAAGGTTGGCCTGATGTCTGTCGATACTTTTGGAAAGGAAACGTGTTGAAAAATGGTGACATCCCCTTAGTACTGTGTAGTCTAAATACATAAAGGAAATAAATGATTGGAAATGAATTAAATGTTTTAAAAGGGAGTAAGCATTATGAACTAATGATGTCAAAGAGGGAAAACGGCTCTAGAAATTATTTGAAATGGTGATCTTATAATCTAAATGAAGGTCGGTTCGGTAAGGAACATAAATGGATTTGGCGAGGGGCCCACCAGTACTTTTCTGTCTAGATCGAACTGAGATCTGAAAGTGATGATATAAAGGAAGGGAATGAAATATCATCATTAATTAGAGCTTAAGATCACCAATTGAAATTATTTTGAAGAGAGAGAAAAATTTTGGCCAAAAATGACCAAAATACCCCTACCTCCAAAATTTTACTAGGAGTCAAAATAAACCAACAAAGGTTGGAATTGATTGATTTGGCAGAGAAATTGATGAGCTGCATTTCATGCAAAATAATCCAATTATGGATCCTAGTGGACTTCTTTGTCGAAATCGAATAAGATCTTAAAATGCTGATATTAGTACGAGAAGGGGTACTATCAGCACATAGATATTAAATCATGAAAAATGAGGAAATTGCTAATTTTCATAAAACGTGAATATAATGAGATATAATTTTAAAATATTCATGTTTTCGAGAATGGTAATAATGAAATCACCAAAAATTCTCTTAATATGCAAATTACACGAAATATGAAATAGAAAGTGAAAAGAAATAAAGTAAATATTTTTATAAATACTTTTATAAATATTCACTAAATGATTTTAACCTTTATGGTTTTTAAATTATGAAATTATATATTTTTATAAATTTCATAAAGGTTATTTTAAGATAAAAATATAGTTTTGAGACTACTTGGCCCTTCTATCATGCCGACATGTGATACATGATATGTGATATGTAATATGTGATATGTGATATGTAGTCCCGGCCGACATCTGATCAGTGATCCGCCGAGGAAAATTATAAACTATGGCCATAGATCTGACATGACTATTTTATACCTTCAGGTATTATTGCATGATAGGACTTGGTGGTTGTCACTGTCTCCATATATGATTTATGATATGTGAAATGAAAATGTTTTTACGATATGTGATATGTAAAATGAATATGTTTTATATGATATGAGAAGAAATGAAATGATTTATAGCATTTTTATAAAATGCTCATTTCAGTACTGTCTTTAAGTACTACGAAATGGTTTTTATATGACATGTGACACGAATATGTAATACGTTTTAAAAAGGAAAGAGGAGGAAAATAAATCTAATATTCTTATTTTAATTTTTAAATGGAATATTAGATTTAAACAATTTATATGTTATACGATAAAGATCTAAATAGCTTATTTTTCTATTTAAAGTACTGTACTAATTACTATTTTACAGTAAAACACGAAATGAGTTTTAAATGAGAATGGTAATGATTTAACTAATATTCTTTTCAAAGAATATATAAATATTAGTTATTTTATTTAAATGATTTATTTCATAAGAGCATTATTTTAAAAAGTATATGAAAATGATATGGAATAAAAAGGAAAAAGATATTTTATTTCAAATGAAATAAAATTACTCTTTACAGTTGCTTCTAGGTTCTGGGACAAGATAGGTATTTCAAAATACCTACCTTACTCCATCCGGATCCCTAGCCGATTGTAGTATCCTTCCTACATGTGTACCTAGAGCCCCATAGGAAAAATGAAAAAGTTTTTCAGCATATAGATAGCTGAATATCAAGTGAGGCATATAATTCCCTTACTGAGTCGTGGTTTGCTCACCCCTTAATTTTAACATTTTAGGTTTTCGAGGACTAAGATTCTTACATCTAAAGGACTTTGGCCGTGCATTTGGGGATGATGCGATAGCTTGATTTATTTAATAAGGTATGGTCATTTATTTTCTGTATTTAGACTTATCTACGGTACTACTCTCTTATAAAGTAAGATAGGGGATGTAATTCATATTATAATTTAATATGAAATTGTATATATGTAAAAGAAAAGTAAAGTATCGCAGACAACCCAACCAAATAAGATGTATAAAATAAGGTGAAAAATAGGGTCACGAGTTGTGACACTTTACATTATTGATGTCTACTTCTACTTATTCTTCTTTACAAAAATGCATACCAAACATATAATATATTATTTCATTTAAGAAACAATTAAGGTAAAAGATAATTGTAAGTTTCAACATGAATGGTCATCCATTTCTACTATTCAGAAGCATTAAATAAGGAGTTTTATTTAGTTACCTTGTAAAGTTCATCAGAGATAAGTGCCATACGATGATAAAAAGGAATCATTGAGTTGTCATCAAATTTCAAATCTTTTACAGGATTACCAAGCAAATAAGCCTGTAACAATTGCTAAAAATGTTTTGGCGTTCTGGAATCCCAGATTCCATAACATAAAGATATTTTTGAAGCGTAAAATTCAGCATAGTCATCAAGAATTTGATAGTAGAGCACCTACTTTAAGGTTGATTGTTGGAACACCCCTACTTCAATACCTGAAGCACTATTAATAACCTGGCCATTGGCTCCTTAATTAACAATAGATAAAGCACGAGTTTTGACTGGATGAACACAAAGTTACCATCTAATATTGCTTGAGCTATTATTGGAACAATCATGCTAGAGTATGAGTCACCAACAATAGAAAGTGGATTTCTAATGAACTTGGAATGACTATGCAACCATTGAATAGGCAACAATGATACACTGAGAATGCCAAGGAAAAAGAAAAAGTTATTGTTGGAGACATTTCGTCTTTAAATTGATAAGCTTATTGATGTTTTTGCCATAAGCACATTATAAGATCTATGTGCACAAGAGATTTTTTCGATTATTAGTAAATGCAATTAAGATGTGCACCTTCCTCAAAACATTATACCCATAATTAGCAAATTTTTTGTCCCCGGTTTTGAAACCTTGCAAGGTCCTTGAATAGGGAAATCCAATGCCAATAGGTGCATCTAGGAATATTATATTTGCAACCTAAAAAGTTATCAACGATGTTCACAAATAGAATGTCAGTAAATAGATGCTGCAAACCACATGTTCATAGAGCTATCATATATACTAATGAATGATTTCACCTTTGTCCATGAGTAAGGATTTAAAGAAAAAGTTGGCAAACTCCCATTATACTCGACCATGTTAAATTGCAAGGGGCCTAAATGAATTTAGATACTAAATTAATATCATGTCATATCAGTAAATTTTGCACTAACTGCAACTCCACTAGGATGAAAGATTTGGAAAAACAAATTCTAACTCCTTAACATAGTATGGCGAAAATAAATATTCAGAAATTACCTATTTCAAAAAAAAGCCCAGAGAGCGGAGCAGCCAGGGCCTCCAGTGAGCCACAGCGTGAAAGGATCCTCTACCGAATTCCTTTTTGATTCAATAAAATAATAGAAGAATTCCACATCTCCCACTCCTTTGCATCTGAGATAAAATTAAAAAAATTCAGAATGAAATCTTGAAATATGGCAGGGAGGAAAGATACCAAACGCAATTTTATCTTAGTGTAAATTGACAAAATTTTCAGCCTAAGATATGAAGGCAATTTCACCATGTGAAGTCGTCAGGTGCTGGTCTGTAATCTCAGGAACGTAAAGTGGAAATCGAAAGGAGCTAAGCAAACTACTGGATTAAGAACTTACGAAGATATGGGTACTTGAGAAATGGTCTAAATATGTATTGCTACTTACGATTTTGTTTCAAACCCCAATTTCAAAAATGAAAGCATGGATTTTGAGAAAAATCTCCCTTGTGTGAGATGAAAGATGGTGCAACAGTGGCGAGCTCGAGCCCAACAAGATGAAAATGACGACAGAGGCGAGAGGGAAAAAAGAGGTGAGCTTAAGATGGGAAGAAGTTAGGTTAATGGAGAGGAAACAATTAAGACAGAGGTGAGGGTATTTCCGGACAAAGGGCTTTGCAGTTTACGTCCACTTTTGGCTGCAACGTACTTTGCATCCGCTTTTGGCTCCGAAAATTACTTTGCAACTTGATTTTGTATACCAAACACTGTAAAGACTTTGTGCTCAATTAAATTACGGCGCAAAGTCTTTACTTTCAGCATACCAAATGGGACCTAAGTATATAACTTTCTCCTACCCTGAAAAATATATTGTAAAGCTTTCGGTATAGGAATGGAATTTAATATTTTGTTGAAATTCGTTTGATTCGAATTTAAGAACTTAAGTATTTATTTGATTTTTGAAGGGTTTATAGCATATGTAGAGGATGTTGAAAAGAGAAGTCTGAAGTTACATGAGATCCATGTGGTCAGGGATTTTCCAGATGTGTTTCTGGATGAATTATCGAGACTTCCACCCGATCGGGATATTGAATTCACTATTGATTTAGTACCTGGTACTGAGCCCATTTCAAAGCCCCCTTACCAGATGGCACTGGTCAAGCTTGATGAGCTCAAGAAGCAACTCTAGGAGTTAATAGACAAGTTTTTATTTGTCCCAACGTCTCTCCTTATGGTGCACCAGTATTATTTGTCTGGAAGAAAGATGGTAGCCTACGACTCTGCATTGATTACCGTTTGCTTAATAGGGCTAGTATCAAGAATAAGTATCTTCTTCCTCGGATAGATGACTTGTTTGATCAGCTAGGGGTGCCCAAGTGTTTTCTAAGATTGATATGAGATCGGGATATCATCAATTGAAGATTCGAGAGAGTGATGTCCTTAAGACGGCTTTCACAACTCAGTACAACCACTACGAGTTTCTCGTTATGCCAGTTGGGCTTACAAACGCCTCTGCAGCATTCATGAATTTGATGAATAAGGTCTTCAAGCCTTATCTTGATAAGTTCGTCATCGTTTTTATCGATGACATCTTGGTGTATTCTAAGTCTCGAGAAGAGATAAGTAGCACCTGTATATAGTTCTACAAACCCTCAAAGACAAGAAGCTCTATGCTAAATTCAGTAAGTACGAGTTCTGGCTAGATCAGATCACCTTTCTAGGGCATGTGGTCTCTAAAGACAAGGTGTCAGTTGATCTGTCTAAAGTTGAGGCTATAGTGCAGTGGGAGAGATCAAAGACTGTGACTGAGATACAGAGTTTTCTGGGTCTAGTTGGATACTATTGGAGATTTGTTGAGGGTTTCTCCAGACTTGCTGCTCCATTGATGTGACTCAACGCAAGAGTGTTAAATTCGAGTGGACTGATGATGTGATCGTAGTTTCCAAGAGTTGAAATAAAGGTTGACCACAGCACCAATCCTTGCCATTCTGAGTAGTCTTGGAGGGTTTTTAGTGTACAGTGATGCCTCCTCACTAGATTTGGGTTGTGTGCTAATGCAACATGGGAAAGTGGTTGCCTATGGATCCTGACAGTTAAAGGATTACGAGAGGAATTATCCCGCACACAACCTAAAACTTGCTACCATAGTGTTTGCTTTGAAAATATGGCGGCACTACCTATATGGTGAGAGATTCCAAGTATTTACAGACCATAAAAGCCTAAAGTATTTGTTCTCATAGCATGAATTAAATATAAGGTAGCGTAGATGGATGGAGCTGCTAAAAGAATATGATTGCCAAATATTGTACCATTTCAGAAAGGCTAATATGGTAGTGGATGCCTTGAGCAGAAAGCATTTAGGAATTGTTTCCTACATAATGGTTCATGAATACAAGCTGTTAGAGCAGTTTGCAAGCCTCAGTTTGGATGTTACTCCTTCTAAGAGGTATGGATTAGTGGCTAGTTTTCGGATAAAACATAGATTGATGGATCAAATCAAAAATGCTCAGAAGGAGGTTCTAGGTTGCATTAAAATTGCCAGTTAATTGCAGTTGGGGGTTCAGTCAGAGTATGTGTTTAGCATTGATGGCATTCTGAGGTTCCAGAATCGGATTTGTATTCCCCAGGATAAGCAGTTGTGGGAATTGATCTTGGAAAAGACTCACTGTTCTAAGTACACCTTGCATCCGAGCAGTAACAAGATGTATCAAAATTTGCGTAAAGTGTATTGGTGGCCTAATATGAAGAGAGACATCACCGAGTTTGTTGCAAGATGTCTCACTTGCCAGCGGGTGAAAGTGGAGCATTAGAAACCAACTGGGTTACTTCAGCCTCTGCAGATTCCAATGTAGAAACGGGAGCACATCACCATGGATTTCATCATGGGTTTACCAAGGACCAGATAAAATCATGATGCAATCTATGTGATCATTGATAGGTTGACGAAGTTTGCCCACTTTCTGACTATTAGGTCTACTAATTCTCTTAGTGCCTTAGCCGATCTGTATGTTAGGAAGATTGTAAGGTTGCATGGTGTTCTAGTGAGCATCACCTCTGACGAGATTCTTGATTTACTTCTCATTTCTGGGAGAGATTTCAGAAGGCTATGGGATCTCGTTTGAACTTCATCATAGCTTTCCATCCACAAACTAATGGACAGTTTGAGCGTACCATCCAAATGCTAGAGGATATGTTAAGAGCTTGTGCCTTAGATTTAAAAGCCTCCTGGGACGATCACCTTCCATTAGCGAAATTTACCTATTATAATATCTATCATTCGAGCATCGACATGGCACCTTATAAAGCATTAATAGTCAAAGATGTCGTTCCTCTATAATATGGGAAAAAGTGGGCGATAAGAAGATTTTGGCTCTTGATTTGGTTAAGCAGGCTTCTAGGGATGTTCAATTGATATGTGACAAATTGAAGACTACTCAGAGTCGGCAGAAGAGTTATGCAGATGTTAGACGCCGACCATTAGAATTTTATGTGGGTGACTAGGTATTTGTAAAAGTTTCACCTTCTAAAGGGATTATGAGATTCGAGAAGAAAGGCAAGTTGAGTCCTAGATATATCAGACTTTTTGAGATCTTAGGTCGAGTGGGAGACATAGCATATTAGTTGGCATTACCACCAGAGCTTTTCGGTTTACATAATGTCCTCCACGTGTCCATGCTTTGAAAGTATTATCCAAATCCATCTCACGTGATTCAGTATGAACCATTAGAGATCAGAGAAGATATACATTACGTGGAGAAGCCAATATGGATCTTGGATCGAAAAGATAAAGTGCTACAGTCTAAGACGATTCCTCTTGTTAAGGTTGTGAAACCCAAAATTTTCATATTATTATTAAATTGAAGACTAGAAAGAAGTTCAATGTATGAATTTAGTATTTATGTAGGGCTAAAATAAAAATATACTAGTCACATAGTAAAACGCTTGAGAAATGGCTAAATCACAAAGAATGGGCTGGAAAATAATTTTATGGATTTATTGGTGCAGGCCAGCCAGCAGCCAGATTTTCTGCTTACAGCTAGGCTTTGGTTTTGGGCCAAATTGAACGAGATATGAGTGGAGTTTGGGCCTGAAATTCTAGCCCATGAGAGTAGACTTAAATCAGTCTCCATAATGGTATTATAGACTCTGTAAGTCGACGGGACCAGAAAGAAACCCTCCTGCCAATCTCCCGTAAGCGTCCTCATCTGCTTCATCTTGTGGAAATTTTTCGACCACCTTCCAAGCTGAATTGGAGTTCGGCCAAGAAGGACCAATTGTTCATCCATAAGTCCTCTAAACAAAAAAAAATACGTCAGCCAAAACAAAGATCATTTGGTTAGTGAAAAGTTAGAAAGAAGAAATCTGGACAGAGCCGACCTGTTTTGCAAGGTGAGAGAAAGTCAATTCCTTACTTCTTTAATGGATTTTTAAGCTTGTTTATGGTGTTTCTAAGTTGTATACATGTTGATCTACAGCTGAGGGTGATTGTTGGTGGATGAATATTTGGTCAAAGTTGGTCAACATAAGGTAAAATTGTTGGAAGAAGATAAAGTTGAAATATGATTGATATATGTTGAATTTGCATGATTTTGGCTAAACTAGAATTTTGAAATGGATTTTCTAGGGTTAGGCTATGTTTTGGACAGCCTAGGTTCTTTATAAAATGGTGAAGTTTGCTTGGTTGATGATTGTATGGTGTTAGTTTAATACCGAAAAGTTCGGTTTAAGATTCAATTTAATCGAAAACGATGAAATGGTGGGATTTGACAATTTAATAAGTCTTGAAGTATTATGTAAAGTGTTAAAAGAATATGTAAAACATTGTTTTGGTGAGTTTAAGTCTAAGGAATATAAATATATCGAAATGGCACATTTATCGGTAAAAACCGAGCAAGTAGAAAAGTTAGTAAATAAAGCCAACTTTAATGATGTTTATGGTTACTTAAGATATATTAAAGTATGTTAAGATAAGTATGAGTATGTATTGATGGCTTCAAAATTGTTTTGGGCAGCAAATAGTGTAGGCACGCAAATCGAGGCACATACAAGACTTGAGGAAAGTTGCTGCCCCGAGATCTTATAGGTAAGGGATGTAATTTAAAGTTGTGATGGTGTCCCTTACTTTCATCTCAATTTATAAAGAAATGTTTGACGCATGAATTACATTTCGAAGTTAATTTCCAAAAGTCATTTGAAAACTAGCTAGACATACCAACCAATTTTTGAAAGAAGAGTTTATCGCTTTAAAGCCGAAGTTCATGTTTTATGTTAACTAAAGATGCCTAAGAAAACAAACCTTATGATTTCTATGCATGATTTTTCAATAATGTTTTAAGTATGAAAGTAAATAAGTATGTTTTTCGAAACCTAGATTGGGGTGGTAAATCCCGGGCTAACACGACCCAGGCACTCCCGGTCCTTACTATTTTGTACCAAATTTATGATTAAGAAGTTGCAAAAGTAAGTAAAATTTGAGACTAAGGCCCTCCTATAGTTTATGTTATTGCTTGTCATGCTTGCCACAATGTGCATGTTCCCGTCCCTTATGGCATATGTTTAGCCCATGTCGTGCATGTTCTGGCCCACATTGTGCATGCTTCTGTCCCTTGTGGGTATGTTGGTCCTTCGTGGTGCATGTTCTCTGTACGACCCTGTTCAGGTCTACGACCCCCTACCATGGCCATAGGTACTTAGTTTCCTCTTCAGAGGATGATTAGTCATGACCTGCATACTGGCTATATGATCCCGCCTAGTCTCCATGAACTCTATGATAAGTTTTAATAATTATGATGTTAAGTTTCTAAAGTATGATGCATGTTTGAATAAGTATGAATTTTAGATATATGTATTAAAGAATTCATACAATGATTTAAAGTATGAAACACATTATTATGGCACTTGTTTTTCTCCATTTATCGATGCTATAACTATTTTAAATGCATTTCTTACGGGGCTTTCCAAAAGCTCACCCCCTCTATCCTTCCAGATTATTTGCAGTGATCATCCCCTTGCCTGTTGCGTATACGACGTACGTTGAGGGACACGTCTCTCCTCAGGCTACTTTTTGTACACACGTAAGGTATACTTTTATTTTTGATACCAGACATCCTGTATAGCACAGATATTTGTATATAAACAATACTTTTGGGATGTAGTCGATATCGTATGAACGTAAACGTTATTCTGAAAAATAGGTCAATATGGTGTGAATGAAATATTTTATGAAAATATTGTGATGATTCTGTGGTTGGAAATTTGTGATGATGTACTGGCTGGAAATATAAACTGTGTTTTCATGCAGGAGGTTAGGATAGTTACAGTTGTTATGCCGTCGAAATTTTTATAAAAAAAAAATATAAGTTACCTACACAGGCAGGAATGCAACCTAAGTAAGAAATTAAGATTAAATTTATAAAAATAAAAAAGTTAGCCCAAGACTTCCACGTTTCCGGGGTGTAACAGTCTTTCTTGGTATCAGAGCAAGAGTTGTCTAGTACTGTCAGTGTCGATAGTCAGAATAAGATTACATCCCAAGTATCTGTGCTTGTTTGGTTATAAAATTGAGTATACTTGTTAAAGTTTTAATTAAAACACATGGTTTATGCGCAGGTATTTGATCACGCACGTGGGAGACGAGGTCACCCTCGGAGGCAGACTCAGGCACCTTTACCACCTACTCCCCAACCAGAGAGCCCAAATACCAGAATAAACAGGCTCGAACACAGTATGAAAGAGGGGTTTGACAACATTGCTGCTATGTTTGCTCAAAATTTCGGGGCAAACACCTCAGCTATAGGTGCCACAGTGCCCACACCTACTTCACCACCTCCTCCTCCACAGGCTCCTCTGGCACCCCCCACTCCTCGACCTCCAATCCCACCACCCAGAGATGACAGAGATACAGGAAGATTACGGGACTTTCTTAAGATGAATCCCCCAGAATTTAAGAGGATTAAGGATCCAGTTAAGGCCGAGGAATGGTTATTAGAGTTAGAGATAGCTTTCGATTACTTGGGGTGCACAGATGCTGAGAAAGTCAATATGGGTTCTTATATGTTGAAAGGTCAGGCAGGACACTGGTGGAGAGCCACTAAGAGACAGTTGACTACCCAACACACAGTGATTAGTTGGGATACCTTTCTGTCAGCCTTCGGACCCAATATGTCCCTCGTACTGCCCAGAAGAAGATACAGACAAATTTTTTGAATTTAGTACAAGACAGTATGTCATTTGATGAGTATGAGAACCAATTTGCAATGCTGATGAGATATGACCCCGAGACAGTTAGAGATCAGGAGCGTCGTACCGAGAGGTTTTTGTCTGGACTGAGACCAGCCATCCAAGATAGATTATTGGGGTTTCGTATTACTGAGTTTCAGATGCTCTTGGACGGGCTCAGGATATAGAGAGGGGTCTAGATGTTACACAGACACAGTATGGGTCCAGAAGTAAGAGTAAGGGTAAAGATAAGAGGACAGAAAGTTCTCGATCAAAGCAAAAGTGGAGTTCGCTTAAGAGATCGAGGATAGATGAGTCTCGGGCAAGGGCTGATAAGCCCAAAACTCCTACTGATACAGTAGAGATCACCAGAGGCTCCCAGAGGGTTATTAAACGGTGCAGAGATTGTGGTAGGACACATGGTGGGCCATGCCACTGGGTCACTGGCAATTGTTTTAAGTGTGGGGAAAAGGGTCATTTGATCAAGGATTGCCCACAAATGCAGGATAAGACCCCACAGCCTCAGGAGCCTCCACGACAGCAGCCAGAGACACTGGCTCCATAGAGACAGGCCCCACAGAAACGAGTTACTGTAGCTGAGAAGGGTAAGAAGCCTGCTACTCAGGAGCGTGTATTTGCTTTATATAGGGAGACTGCCGATAACTCCTCCCAGATTATTATAGGTAATCTTCTTGTCTGTAATCATAAGGCGCATGTTTTATTTGACCCAGGGTCCATGCACTCATTTATTTCACCATAGTTTGCACACAATCTCCTTTTAGAACCTGAGCCTCTAAGTCACCTATTACATATTTGCACACCCATGTATGAATCTCAAATGACAAATATGGTGTGTAGGAATTGTGAAATTAAGGTTGGAGATAGGGTAATGTTAGCATATCTAGTTTTGTTAAAAATGCATAGCTTCAATGTAATCTTAGGCATGGATTGGTTAGCCACCAATCGTGCAAGTCTAGATTGCTACACTAAGACTATAACCTTCTCTTTACTTGACAAATTTGATGTATGTTTTGCTATTAAGAAATAAAATATATGATGTTATGTTCGGTGAAGTTGTATAATGTTTATATGTTGGAAATTATAAATAAATTTATTCGTGTGAAGGTTATATTGCCTTTGTCTCCAATAGGAGTCAGGAATCTCCACATATATCATATATACCAGTGATATGTGAGTTTCCCGATGTGTTTCTGGATGAGTTACCAGGAGTACCATTAGAAACAGAGTTGGAGTTCACTATTGATTTAGTGCCGAATATCCAGCCTAGCTCTAAACCTCTCTATCGGATGGCACTAATTGAATTAGAAGAATTAAAGAAACAGTTGCAAGAGTTGCTTGATAAGGGTTTTATTAGACCAAGTGTGTCTCCGTGGGGTGCTCTGGTACTGTTTGTGAGAAAGAAAGATGGTAGTCTCCGGTTATGTATCGACTATAGGTTACTAAATAAGGCTACAATTAAGAATAAGTATCCCCTGCCAAGAATAGATGATTTGTTTGATCAATTGAAAAGGGCTTCAGTGTTTTCTAAGATTGATTTGAGATCAGGCTATCATCAGTTGAGGATTAGGAAGGAAGATGTACCGAAGACGGCCTTTAGAACCCGATATGGCCATTTCGAGTTTCTGGTGATGCCTTTCAGTTTGACCAATACCCCTGCCACATTCATGAATTTGATGAATGATGTGTTTCGGGAGTATCTGGATAAATTTGTGATTGTCTTTATAGATGATATCCTAATATATTCTAAGTCCCGGGAGGAGCACGAGCAGCATCTGAGGATTGTGCTCCAGACTCTCTAAGATAAGCAGCTTTATGGGAAGCTTAGTAAGTGTGAATTTTGGTTGGATAGGATAGCTTTCCTTGGCCATGTAGTATCTAAGGACAGGGTGTCAGTTGATCCGTCCAAGGTTGAGGCAGTACTCCAGTGGGAGAGACCGAAGACAGTGACTGAGATTCGGAGTTTCCTGGGATTGGCAGGGTACTACCGAAGGTTTGTGGAGAGTTTTTTTCTGATTGCAGCTCCGTTGACTAAGCTTACACGCAAAAAGGGTTCCGTTTGAATGGTCAAATCAGTGTGAGCAGAGTTTTCAGGAGCTTAAGCAAAGATTAATTACAGCACCAGTCCTGACCATTCCGAGTGGATCCGGAGGCTTCGCTGTATACAATGATGCTTCCAATCAGGGTTTAGGTTGTGTGCTAATGCAACATGGTAGAGTAGTCGCGTATGGTTCACGCCAGCTTAAAGACCATCAGCGTAACTACCCTACGCATGATTTAGAGTTAGCCGCAGTGGTTTTTGCTCTAAAGATATGGCGGCATTATCTGTATGGTGAGAAGTTCCAGATCTTCACTGACCATAAGAGTTTGAAGTATATATTTGATCAGAAGGAACTTAATATGAGGCAAGACGTTGGATAGAGCTTCTTAAGGATTATGACTGCGAGATTCTGTACCACCCAGGCAAGGCGAACGTAGTTGCAGATGCTTTGAGCAAGAAGAGTATGGTTTCTGTTATGATGGTTAGAGAATGGGAATTGCTGGAGCAGTTCGCCGAGCTCAGTGTTAGTGTTGAAACAGTGGATGTCGGGTTTATGGCTAGCCTTCAGATTGAACCAAGTATCTTAGATCAGATCAGGTCAAGGCAGAGAAACGATCAGAGATTATTGGACATGGTTAGCCAAGCAGAGCAAGGCTTGCAGTCAGATTTTACGGTCAGTGATGATGGGTTATTGAGGTTCAAGTGTTGTATATGTGTTCCAAGCGATGATACCCTAAGACAAAGGATTTTGAGAGAGTCCCATTGTTCTCGCTACACTATGCACCCAAGCAGCACTAAGATGCACCATGACTTGCGTAAGGTGTATTGGTGGATTGGTATGAAACGAGACGTGGCAGAGTTTGTGGCCAAATGTTTGATCTGTCAGCAGATTAAGGTTGAGCACCAGAAGCCAACAGGACTACTTAAGTCTTTACCGGTGCCTACATGGAAATGGTAGCACATTACGATGGATTTTATTATGGGCTTACCGAGGACCCGGAGAGGTCATGATGCAATCTGGGTTATTGTTGATAGATTGACTAAGAGTGCCCATTTTCTTGCCATTAAGAGCACAAATTCATTGAGTACATTGGCAGACTTGTATGTTAGAGAGATTGCTCGATTACATGGGGCTCCCGTGAACATCACTTCTGATAGAGATTCCAGGTTCACCTTTCGATTTTGGACTCATTTTCAGGAAGCCAGGGGATCTCAATTACATTTGAGCATCGCCTACCATCCTCAGACAGACAGTCAGTCCGAGCGGACTATTCAGACCTTAGAGGACATGTTGAAGGCATGTGCACTAGACTTTAAGGGTTCATGGGATGACCACTTGCCCCTTGCAGAGTTTGCTTATAATAATAGTTATCATACCAGCATTAGAATGGCACCATACGAGGCTCTATATGGCAGGAGATATAGATCCCCAGTGGCTTGGGAAGAAGTGGGTGACCGTAAGATTTTAGCCCCTGATCTTGTTGAAGAGGCAGCTAAGGGTGTTCGGACTATTTGTGATAGACTCAAGGTTGCCCAAAGTAGACAGAAGAGTTATGCTGATGTACGTAAACAGCCACTTGAGTTTCAGGTTGGGGACTCTGTATTTGTGAAAGTATCTCTAAGCAAGGGTATCATGCGCTTCGGAAAGAAAGGAAAGTTGAGTCCTCGTTTCATTGGTCCATTTGAGATATTAGAGAGAGTTGGGGATGTTGCTTACCGGTTAGCTTGCCACCACAGCTTTCTGGGATACATAACCTCTTCCATGTCTCTATGTTGCGGAAGTATAATCTGGATCCCTCCCATGTTATCGAGTACAAACCATTGGATATTCAGGGAGATATGAGTTATGTTGAGCAGCCAGTCCGGATCCTTGATAGAAAGGAAAGGGTACTTCAATCTAAAATTGTTCCACTAGTTAAGATTCTTTGGCAGCACCACACAACAGAGGAAGCTACGTGGGAGCTAGAGAGCCTCATGAGAGAAAAGTACCCGCACTTGTTTAATGGACCAACCTGAATTTGGAGGACCAAATTCTTAAAAGGTGGGGAGAATGTGAAACCCAAAATTTTCATATTATTATTAAATTGAAGACTAGAAAGAAGTTCAATGTATGAATTTGGTATTTATGTAGGGCTAAAATAAAAATATACTAGACACATAGTAAAACACTTGAGAAATGGATAAATCACAAAGAATGGGCTGGAAAATAATTTTATGGATTTATTGGTGCAGGCCAGCCAATAGCCAGATTTTCTGCTCACTGCTAGGCTTTTGTTTTGGGACAAATTTAACGAGATATGAGTGGAGTTTGGGCCTGAAATTTTAGCCCATGAGAATAGACTTAAATTAGTCACCAGAATGGTATTATAGACTCTGTAAGTCGACGGGACCAGAAAGAAACCCTCCTGCCAATATCCCGTAAGCGTCCTCATCTGCTTCATCTTGTGGAAATTTTTTGACCACCTTCCAAGCTGAATTGGAGTTCGGCCAAGAAGGACCAATTGTTCATCCATAAGTCCCCTACACAAAAAAAAATACCTCAGCCAAAACAAAGATCATTTGGTTAGTGCAAAGTTAGAAAGAAGAAATCTGGACAGAGCTGCCCTGTTTTGCAAGGTGAGAGAAAGTCAATTCCTTACTTCTTTGATGGATTTTTAAGCTTGTTTATGGTGTTTCTAAGTTGTATACATGTTGATCTACAGCTGAGGGTGATTTTTGGTGGATGAATCTTTGGTCAAAGTTGGTCAACATAAGGTAAAATTGGTGGAAGAAGATGAAGTTGAAATATGATTGATATATGTTGAATTTGCATGATTTTGGCTAAAGTAGAACTTTGAAATGGATTTTCTAGGGTTAGGCTATGTTTTGGACAGCCTAGGTTCTTTATAAAAATGGTGAAGTTTGTTTGGTTGATGATTGTATGGTGTTAGTTTAATACCGAAAAGTTGGGTTTAAGATTCAATTTAATCGAAAACGATGAAATGGTGGGATTTGACAATTTAATAAGTCTTGAAGTATTATGTAAAGTGTTAGAAGAATATGTAAAGCATTGTTTCGATGAGTTTAAGTCTAAGGAATATAAATATATCGAAATGGCACATTTATCGGTAAAAATCGAGCAAGTAGAAAAGTTAGTAAATAAGGCCAACTTTAATGATGTTTATGGTTGCTTAAGATATATTAAAGTATGTTAAGATAAGTATGAGTATGTATTGATGGTTTCGAAATTGTTTTGGGTAGCAAATAGTGTAGGCACACAAATCGAGGCACGTCCGAGACTTGAGGAAAGTTGCTGCCCCGAGATCTTATAGGTAAGGGATGTAATTTAAAGTTGTGATGGTGTCCCTTACTTTCATCTCAATTTATAAAGAAATGTTTGAAGCATGAATTACGTTTCGAAGTTAATTTCCAAAGTCTTTTGAAACTAGCTAGACATACCAACCAATTTCTGAAGGAAGAGTTTATCGCTTTAAAACCGAAGTTCATGTTTTATGTTAACTAAAGATGCCTAAGAAAACGAACCTTATGATTTCTATGCATGATTTTTCAATAATGTTTTAAGCATGAAAGTAAATAAGTATGTTTTTCGAAACCACGATTGGGGTGGTAAATCCCTGGCTAACACGACCCAGGCACTCCCGGTCCTTACTATTTTGTACCAAATTTATGATTAAGAAGTTGTAAAAGTAAGTAAAATTTTAGACTAAGGCCTTCCTATAGTTTATGTTATTGCCTGTCATGCTTGCCACATTGTGCATGTTCCCGTCTCTTGTGGCATATGTTTAGCCCACGTCGTGCATGTTCTCGCCCACATTGTGCATGCTTCCATCCCTTGTGGGTATGTTGGTCCTTCGTGGTGCATGTTCGTTGTACGACCTTGATCAGGCCTACGGCCCCTCTACCATGGCCATAGGTACTTAGTTCCCTCTTTAGAGGATGATAAGTCATGACCCGCATACTGGCTATATGATCCCGCCTAGTCTCCATGAACTCTATGATAAGTTTTATTAATTATGATGTTAAGTTTCTAATGTATGATGCATGTTTGAACAAGTATGAATTTTAGATATATGTATTAAAGAATTCATACAATGATTTAAAGTATGAAACGCATTATTATGGCACTTGTTTTTCTGCATATATCGATACTATGACTATTTTAAATGCATTTCTTATAGGGCTTTCCAAAAGCTCACCCCCTCTATCCTTCCAGATTATTTGCAGTGATCATCCCCTTGCATGTTGCGTATACGACGTAGGCTGAGGGACACGTCTTTCCTCAGGCTCCTTTTTGTACACACGTAAGGTATACTCTTATTTTTGATACCAAACATCCTGTATAGCACGTATATTTGTATATAAACAATACTTTTGGGATGTAGTCGATATCATATGAACGTAAACGTTATTCCGAGAAATAGGTCAATATAATGTGAATGAAAATTTTATGAAAATATTCTGATGATTCTGTGGTTGGAAATTTGTGATGATGTACTGGCTGGAAATATAAACTTCGTTTTCATGCAGGAGGTTAGGATAGTTACAGCTAATATGCTGCCGAAATTTTTATAAAAAAAAATATAAGTTACCTACACAGGCAGGAATGCAACCTAAGTGAGAAATTAAGATTAAATTTATAAAAATGAAAAAGTTAGCCCAAGACTTCCACATTTCCGGGGTGTGACAAAGGTTCTCTGGCAGTACCACACTGAAGAGGAAGCTACCTGAGAGTTAGAGAGCTTGATGAGGGAGAAGTACCCAAAGTTATTTGCCGGACATGTCTGATCAAATTTTGAGGATCAAAGTTCTTAAGGTGGGGGAAATGTGAGACCTCGCATTTTGAAGCATTGTTTAATTTATTTAATTAAGAAAATTGAATATTTTATAATTAATAAATTGTTAATTATATTTTAGGTATAAGGCAAAAATAGTGAGTGGTCCCACTGATTCCCTATGGTCCAGATGAAGGTGGAATTTGGAGGATTCGATATTCAGGGTCAGAAAGTATGATGGTAAGAATTTTAGTCTCAAACTCAATTATTTTCGCATATTTTGGAAAATGTGCAAAAATTTGAGAAATAACGGATTAGTCCATAGGCCGTCAGAATTTCTGTGAATAACTATCAAACTAAATGGACTTTTGATCCACTGTCTAAAATAAATAATTCCTCATGAAATATGGTTTTAGAACATCTAGACAGTTGGAATAAACTAGATTTAAAAACATAAATTTGTGCAATTTTACGATTAAGGTGCTGTTTGGTTTCAGTAATTTTTTTTACCTGGGCGAATTTTTTTTTCCGTCAAATGATTCCCGCATTTGGTTGGGGGAATCGGATTCCGGGGGGTAATTTTTTTTTACCAACAGTGCCCAAACAGTGCCAAATAGTGCCAAAATTGGGAACAAAAATTACCTCCTCTCCCTGAGGTATTTTTTTTTTCCGAGGGGAATTTAACTTTTTTGCCAATTTTACCCTCCAATAATTATATTTTGTTTCCATTTTACCCTTAAACCTATCTAATATTACAACCATGTTTTTTTTTTATTTTGATGAAGAGAAAAATAAATTTAAAATCAAATGGACCAATAATAAGATGGACCCTATGATTTTTGATTAATCAAAATCAATTTAATATAGTAATAGTTTTATATCAAAATAATTTACATAACAAAAACCTTATAAAAAAGGGGCAAAATAAATAAATAAATAAGCATATTAAATAAATAAATAAATAAATAAGTAATTAATTTAAATATAATTTATTTAAAGTGTTATTCACTTTACATCAACTAATAATATGGAGGGTATTATAGTAAAATAAATAATTTTACCCTCTTACTTTCCTTTAACCAAACACAGAAATCTTATATTCCCACCAATACAACCAAACACAAGAATCTAATATTCCCAGTAATCCGTCAAGTAAAATAATATTCCGGTAATTTAATATTCCCGGTAATCTTAAATTCCCAGAACCAAACGGCCCCTAAGGGTATTTCAGTAATTTCACCCAAATCGTTAATCGAACCCCTAACAAAAGCTTCACCAAACATTAGATCAAGTTAAATAGAGGTGTTTTATGATTAAATAAAATATTTTGGAGGTTGGATAAACTATTTTCAACAAAGTCAAACTTTAGAGGGCAAAATTGGAAGAAATCTTTAAGTATAAGGGTAAAACGGTAAATTTGCTCATAAAATATCATTTTTCATGAGAATTCTAGCTTCTTCTCTTTCCTGTTTTGGCAGCAACCAACAGCAACATAAACCTCCACAGCCAAGCTTAGTAGAAGAGAGAGAAAGTGAGAAAACCTAGCCAAAAACACATTAAAATCAAAAACTTTCTTCACCAACCTTGCTCTACTCAATCTCCTCTACATTTTGGTGTCTAAATTAAATGCCAAAACAGCAAAAATCAGAGTGTAAAGGCTCCCATTGGTTTCAATCAAGGTGAGGAAATTGGAAAACTTAGAATTTTTCATGATTTTCTTACTAATTTCCATGTGATTAAGTTATTTCCATACTTCCTTAAGCTTGAATCATCTTAAAATCATGTAAATGAGCATATGAGGGTTTCGGCCATCATCCCATGTCCATGAATATGGTGTAATTGATGAGCATTGGATATAGGAAATTAAGTAGAAATCATGGAAAAGCATGAAATTAAGCTTAGTTAAGCTTAATGTGAAGAAAATCAATTTGTGGCATAAAGAGAGAGGTTTGGCCAAGGCTAGAGGAGGATGAATTTGATGTTATTCAATTTGTAAATTATGTAGGAATGGTGTAGAAATTTAGTAGAATTAATTTGGAATTAGAAAGAAAGCTTAAATTGATGAAATAGTAGGTGTAGAGGAAGAAAAGCAATTCAGCCTTGTGAAGGGTAGGAAGAATTCTTGCCTATTTCAATATAATTTAGGTCCTAAAAAATGTATGAATTATTTTGAGACTGTTGGTGCGATCGGAATTGAAAACGGAGTTATATAGCAAAAGTTGTAATTTTAGCACCAGTAAAATTTAGATTGCATTTAGGGCTATAATAGACAATTCATTAGCATTTAAATTATTATATATTCTTTTAATTAGAATATAGTGAATTTATCAAGTTTGGAATAATGAATTTGCAACCTTGAGATTGAGAGGTGCTATCGGTGCGGACGAAGAGAATATCGATAAATTGAGAGGTAAGGGATATTTGTATGAAGATTGGGATACTTCGTTGCATGTTTTGATTGAATTTGCCTCTTATGGAATTGAAATTGATATTTTGGATTGAAATTGATATTTTGGATTGAAATTAGAATCTAGAATTGTGGTTTTGAAGCTGTTTTTTCTTACAAGGGGGTTAGGCTAAGATAAATCGTTATGCCTGTCGAAATTTTCTAAAACTAGTCTCAACCCCAACAAACTTTTTTAGCAAGGTACTTGCCATAAAAGGAAATGAATTTTAGGTGTTAATATTTAAATCCTTAAATATGACTTTAATTAAATTAAATCACAAATTCAATCTTTGAATTGATTTTCATGAGAATTTCATGATTTTTTAATTTATTGAATATTTTTATATTTCTGTGTTATTTAAATAAAACATCTTTCATGTTATATATTGAATTTGAGATTCTATTGTATCTTTCCATATTTCATGATATTAATTTATGAATTAAATTCCTATAAATTTATTTAAAATATGACTTATTAAATTTAACTTCGTAAACGGTTTTAGAAATATTTATGAAATGTTTTGAGACTATTGGTTCCGTAGCTATTTGCGGGTACATGCATTTTCGTTTCGTTCTGATACTACTGACTCTAGCTCTATCTTTAGCTCCCACAGGTGACACCTAGCTAGTGCTTACACTGTGACCCCCTAAGTATGGCCATACATCTACTATAGTGCATGTGTCTATTGGGTATAACTGTGAGACCTCGTAATTGAAAATACTGTTCAATTATATTTATATAAATGAGATTTTTGGAATAATTATAATTAATTAATATTTGATTATATCTTAGGTATTAAGGTTAAACAATAAGTGGGCCCCACTGATTTCAGAGGTCTAGATGAAGGTGAAATTTGGAGGATTCGATATTTGGAGCCAAAAAGTATGATGGTAAGAGTTCTAACCTTTAACTCATTTATTTTTGCATATTTTGAAAAATGTGCAACAATTTGAGAAATGATAGTTTAGTTCATGGACAGTCAGAATTTTAGAAAAAAATGTTCAAACCAAGAAGAATTTTGACCTATTGTCTATATTAAATAATTTCTCATAAAATATAGTTTTAGAATATCTAGACAGATGGAAGAAACTAGATGTAAAAACATAAATTTAAGCGAATTTACGGTTAGGGGTATTCTAGTAATTCACCCAAATCAATATTCGAACTTCAACAAAAGCTTCACCAAACATTAGATCAAGCTAAATAGAGCTGAATTATGATTAAATTAAATATTTTGGAGATTAAACAGACTATTTTTAACAAAGTCAAACTTTAGGGGCGAAATTGGAAATTTTCCTTAAGTAGAAGGGTATTTTGGTAATTTTGCATGGGAAGCCTTAAAATTCAAAATTCTCTATAGAATTCTACATCTTGTAGCTGGCCATCTTCTTCCTCTTGCTAAGCCACCATAGCCAAAAGATTGAGACAAAGAAAATCCTTTAAAAACTTAGTAAAAATAATACTGAAATTGAAAAATTCCTTAACAAACCCAGTCTATTTTTTAGTGCTCTTTCTCTTGGTGCCAATATCTTCATCTAAAGTAGCCAAAGTCAGATTGTAAGCCCTCCCATACCATTTGGCCAAGGTAAGGTGTTTATAGAAGCTTGAGTTTTTCATGGTTTTCTTATTAATTAACATACGATTAAGTTGTTCCCATGTTTCCTTTAGCTTATATCATGCATGAATCATGTAACTAGGCTAATGAAGGTTTCGGCCACCACCCACCTTCCATGAACATGATGAATTTTGATGGGAATTTGATATAAAAATAATGTAGAAATTTAGAAAAACATAAAATTAAGCTTTATTTAGCTTAATGGAAGAAATTCATGGTGTTAGGGTGAAGAAGACCATTTGGCCAACACATAGGGAGCATGATCGTGATGTTATTTAATGTGTAATTTATGTAGAAGAGATGTAGAAATATGGTGGAATTAATTTAGAATTAGAAAGTAAGCAAAATTTGAAGAAATTTCAAGTATAAGGATGATGGTGTGATTCGGCCATGCTAAGGGGAGGATGAAATTGTGACAATTTCAATGTAATTTAGGTCCCAAAATAATGTATAAATTATTTTGAGAATTTAGGCGCGATCGGAATCGAAAACAGACTTATATAGCAAAAGTTGCAATTTTGAACAGTAGAAATTAGACTGCATTTAGATAATTTTTACAGACAATGCATTCATATTTAGGTAGTTAAATATTCTTTTAGATAAAGTATAGTGAATTTAACAAGTTTGAATAATAATTTACGGCCTCTAAATCCAAGGGTACTACTAGTGCTGACGAGGCATCTACCGAAAAATTAAGAGGTAAGAGATATTTGTATGAAGTGTAGGGATATTGCATTGCATGATTTGATGAGAATTTGAAATTTTTGGAATTTAAATAAATATCTTGGATTGAATATTGAAAATGGGAATTATGGTTTGAAGCTGGATTTTTATCTAGGAGGGGTTAGGTTTGACTAAATTATTATGCTACCGAAATTTTTCTAAAATAACCTATGCTATTCAAAACTATCATTTTGGCATGAATTTTGAACTATGAGAAGTTGATTTTATAAGGTTGAACTTAAATTCTTTGAAATGAATTTATATAATTAAATCACAAATTCATTATATGCCTTAAATTAGCCAATAAATTATAAATTTATTTGTGTTGGAATATTTTCTATCATTGTAAAGTTTGTATTGAATATTTGCAAGGCTAAATATTGTTTGATATTATGTGTTAGCTTTAAATTAACATATGTATTTTGAAATGACAAAAACTTAAGTGATCTTTTATGTTTTGATTCATATTGCAAATTTGCTTTATCACACATGATTTTCTCAAACCATTTTAAGTCTAAGATCATGATTTAATGATATATTCTTATTGGTCTTAATACTTTATAAAATAGTTTTGAATATTTTCATTAAGTAATGTTTTCAAGAATATATTTGTACACAACCTTAGAAAATTACTTAATGAGTTTTTGGACTATGCTTTGCAATTGAGAAAGTCAAGAAAAACTCTCACAAAATTCTAAAATGTTTTGGGATGAATTAAAATCAAAGTCTACATCATTTCTAACCCAAAATGGCCCAAAAAAAGTGCAGGAAAAACATGAGGGATCGATCCCCTAGGATAAAGGATCGATCCCCTATTGGCAGAATGCTTGAAGGCATGGAATGAAGCATGGGATCAATCCCCTAAGGTATAGGATCGATCCCTTAACACGTGAAAAGCCTCTAACGGCTAGTTTCTGTGAGATATAACGATAACTTTCGTTTTTCACTCCAACCAACATCAAGAATACATCCAAGGGACTATAAATAGAGGCTTGGAAGCTAAAGAAAGGAGAGAGAGCAGCCAAGACATATCATTCCTCAATTTCTTCATCTTCTCCAAGGATCTCAAAGATTACAAGAGCTAAAATTCAATATCTTTTATCATTCTCATCTTCCTTGTATAGCATAGCACAAATATTGTATATGATTTTCCTTGTGCTTAAACATTGTAGTCACTTGCCTAACTAAAGGCCTTCTTTGATTACACTCTTTGTAAACCAACTCATACCTTGTAAAGGGGAGGTTTCTCTTTAGCCTTAAAAAAAGGGGGAGGTTTCTCGTTAGCCTTAGAAAAAAAGAGAGGTTTCTCTTGAACCTAGAAATAGAGGGAGGTTTCTCTTGAGCCTAGAAAAAGAGGGATTGTAATACAAATTCAAGTTAGTGGATTTGTGGAAAATCCTTAGGAGTATCTCAAGGTAGAGGACGTAGGCAAGGCTGCTGAACCTCTATAAATTGCTTGCGTACATTTCTCTTTCCCTTCTCTTTTTATTTACTTCCAATTATATTTGTGCTTATTGTATTGAATTTAGATTGCATGCTTGCATAGTCTAGAGAACTTAGAAAACTTCAATATATGCTAGAGAATTTAGAAGAATCAAAAAACAAACATAAGGTTAGCTAAGAATCGATTCACCCCCTTCTCGGTTTAGCCTATAGAGCCAACATTATGTTTTGTGAAATAATATAATGAATTATATGATTTTGAGATTATATGATTTTATGAATTTACTTAAAATATGTTTATTTACTTTATCTCCTTAAACAGCTCTGAAATATTTATTTTAAATGTTTTGAGACTGTGGCCTTGTAGCTACCTGCAGGTGCATGTATTTCTGTTCCATTCTAATTGCTGTTGACTCTAGCCCAATCTTCTAGCTCCCACAGGTGTCACTTGGCTAGTGTACACACTGTGGTACCCTGACTATGGCCATACGTCTATTATAGTGCATTTGTTTATTAGGTGTAGCCTAGTCTCCACTAAAATTTATACTGGGGTGATAAATCCCCAATTAACATAGATCCAGACACTCCCAGTTTTGATATATTTTTTATTTTGAACTATCGGTATTTTATGCTTGCTAATATGGTGATGCGTTTTATGAATTTATTTATTTGACTTATCTGTTTGAGATTGCTATAAATATGGTTTATAATGTTTACGGAGAAAATTGTTTAATTCCTATGTAAAATATATCATATTTTTCAAGATATTAAATTTATTTTTGAATTTGTGATTTAATTAAATCAAATGAATTCCCTAGAGTGGACATAGATATCGGAACACGAAAGGTACTTCAAAGTATCTTCCATACTCTATCTGGTTACCCAACTAACTATAGTATCCTTCTTATTATATCATGCCAATTTTATTTCATATTCTAAATTCATGGTTTCATATAAATACCCATTTATTTAAATTGCATATAGGATACCTAATATCAGCTTTCGTATAGATATTCCTTATTGAGCACATTCGCTTCCCCTTTATCTTTCACTCCCAGATTGCTTGCAGTGAGATGGAGTCTGCTTTACAAAAGGACTTGATTCTTTTATTCCTTAGGCAACTTTACCAACTCATCAAGTTATACTAGGTTTACTTTTATGTATTCAAATTTTTGTACATTACTATTTTTATGTATAATAAACTTAGGATGTAAGTATTTATATTTTGTTTATGTAAAGTTGAATTTCGAATCCTGGTTTTTGCATATAAATAATAAATTGTTATTTGGAAGTTAAGTTGACACGATAGATGAGCCCAACCTATGTTATTTGATTTGTGTGAAATTAGTAAAATATACAGTATTCTGAACCGTGACAATAACCTGGTCTCTACTAAAATTATACAAGCGTGGCAAATCCCTGGTTAACTTAGATCCAAGCAATCCCAGTTTGATTTGATTTCTGATTTCACTTGTATGGTAAATATGTTTTATGATCTTATAACATGTTTGATCAATTATATTTATTTGAATTATCTGTTTCGAAAATGGGACAAATATGATTTAATATTGTATACTGAGTACTTAATGTATTTTGAATGATTTTACGAAATGTTTGAATAGCTTTAAATATTTACTGAATTTGTGATTAATATAAAATTTTAAATTCCCTATAGTGGACTTGGATATCGGAACACGTAATGTACTTCAATACCTCTCATACTCTTCTAGTTATGTAATCCACTATAGTATTCTTCCTATTAGATCATGCCTGTGTGATTTTAATATTTTAAATTTATGGTTTTGTATGAAAATCCGTTTATTAAATTGCATGTAGGATACGGTGTATCAGCTTTCGTATAGGTACTGAGCACGTTAGCTCACCCATTTATTTTTCAGTCCCAGATTATTTGCAGTGAGTTCAAGTCTGCTTTTTTGGAGGACTTGATATTTGGTATTCCTCAGGCGACTTTCCCGATTTGTCAAGGTATACTAGATTTACTTTTATGTATTCAGACTTTTTGTACAGTACTACTTTTATGTAAATTAAACTTGGGATGTAAATATTTATATTTAGTTTATGAAATTAAATTTTGAATCTTGGGTTTGGATAAAAATAATAAATTTCATTTTGAATTTAAGTTGACACAGCAGATAGCTCAACCGTTTGTGGTTTATATATGTGAAATTAATAGAATATAAGATATTTTGGACTGTGACATTCATAAATAAATTACAAATAAAATCAAGGCTCACAAGCCCAATTTAAATCTATTTGAATTTACAACTCATGTAATTACAAGCTCATAACCATGCACCATGTATCCCTCTATATCATATATGAATCAAGTATCAGGCATTTATAGCAATATCACATGTTAATTTGCATGTTTACTAATTAAAATATAATTTTAATTAATTATGGGCATCAAGAACTGTTTTAATTTAATTTTAGTTCTCAAAATTTAATTTGAGCTTAATTGAAATTTTAGTCTCATTAAAATCTCAAAAAATTAATAGATAACTGTGAGGCCCGTATCCTAGTGGCCCATACCCCACTCAACCGTATTGCCCGCTCTGGATTCTAGAGGTGGCCCCCGTCAGTTTAGCTGACGTGGCACTTAGGTCCTCACGGATTTCTTTCGCGTCTGTCGTTACTCGACTCGAACCCCTTACCACTTGTAAGTGTCGAGTAACGACTAACCATTGGACCTAACGACTAACCATTGGACCCAGGTCCAATGGTTAGTCGTTACTCGACACTTACAAGTGGTAAGGGGTTCGAGTAACGGCGGACGCGAAAGAAATCCGTGAAGGGGCCCCACATGATACTCCCAAAGCGAACAATATGGATGAGTGAGGTATGAGCCACTAGAATACGGGCCTCACAATAAAATGCGCGTTTTATTGTGAGGCTCGTATCCTAGTCGCCCATACCCCACTCAACCGTATTTTCCATTTTGGATTCTAGAGGTGGCCCCCGTCAGTTCCGCTGACGTGGCACTTAGGTCCTCACGGATTTCTTTCGCGTCCGCCGTTACTCGAACCCCAGGTCCAATGGTTAGTCGTTACTCGACACTTACAAGTGGTAAGGGGTTCGAGTAACGACGGACGCGAAAGAAATCCGTGAGGACCTAAGTGCCACGTCAGCGGAACTGACGGGGGCCACCTCTAGAATCCAAAACGGAAAATACGGTTGAGTGGGGTATGGGCGACTAGGATACGAGCCTCACAATAAAACGCGCGTTTTATTGTGAGGCTCGTATCCTAGTCGCCCATACCTCACTCATCCGTATTGTCCGCTTTGGATTCTAATGGTGGCCCCCGTCAGTTTAGCTGACGTGGCACTTAGGTCCTCACGGATTTCTTTCGCGTCCGCCGTTACTCGAACCCCAGGTCCAATGGTTAGTCGTTACTCGACACTTACAAGTGGTAAGGGGTTCGAGTAACGGCGGACGCGAAAGAAATCCGTGAGGGGGCACCACATGATACTCCCAAAGCGAACAATATAGATGAGTGAGGTATGGGCTACTAGGATACGAGCCTCACAATAAAACGCGCGTTTTATTGTGAGGCCGGTATCCTAGTGGCCCATACCTCACTCAACCGTATTGTCCGTTTTGGATTCTAGAGGTGGCCCCCGTCAGTTCCGCTCACGTGGTACTTAGGTCTTCACGGATTTCTTTCGCGTCCGCCGCTACTCGAACCCCTTACCACTTGTAAGTGTCGAGTAACGACTAACCATTAGTAACGACTAACCATTGAATCCAATGGTTAGTCGTTACTCAACACTTACAAGTGGTAAGGGGTTCGAGTAGCGGCGGACGCGAAAGAAATCCGTGAGGACCTAAGTGCCACGTCAGCGGAACTGACGGGGGCCACCTCTAGAATCCAAAGCGGACAATACGCTTGAGTGAGGTATGGGCCACTAGGATACGGGCCTCACAATAACTCTTATCCAATTGTAATATAGAAAGTATTTTATTTTAAAACATATTTAATTTTTAAAAATTTTATCAAGATAACCCTTTTGAAAAATTTTAATCTCATTAAAGTATCAAAATCATTGGATAACTTTTATCCAATTTTAAAATAAAAATATCTCCTTTTAAAATTACCTTTAATTTTTAATTTTAGCAAGATAATTTGTTGAAATTTTAATCTGATTAAAAATTTCACAAATCACTGGATAACACTTATCGTATTAGTTTAGAAAATATCTCTTTAAAATATAATTAATTTAAAATTCTATCAGGATAACTTTTATTTTAATTAATTTTTAATTAAAGTATATTTTAAATAAATGAAATTAATATTTTTTTAGTAGGGACAACAACTATATGGTTTCTTGCAAAGTTTCTGTAAGCAACAATTCTGACAACCACTCTAATTTCAATTATGTTAGATCAAACCTGTAAGGTTTTTAATAAACAATTTTGACAACTACTTAGACACCAGCTTCAATAAGTATATCAAAAGTTGTGGTTATAGCTTACATCAAAGCCTACAGGGTATCACATATACTAGGGGATCTTTCTCTTGCTTTGATTGAGAAAATCAAACACTCATAGGGTTTCTTTAAAGCTATAATTTTCTTATTATTATTTTAGGATAACTCAAATGAATTTTGAAAAATAAAATTAAACTTGTAACAACTTACAATAAAAAAAAGGTATTATCGCGAATCGAACTCGCTATCCGGAAAGGCATTTGCACCCTAGCTTTTGATACTACTGTGAGGTTTCATTGTTTTAGTTTCTCATGTCATACACGAAAAGAAGCAGTGGATTAAAAAAAACAAAACCAAAATCAGTAATATTATACAACAAAATTGCTTTCGAAATAGAATCTTACATTTTTAGTGTTGCTCACATAGAGAAGTTCAACTTTTGAATTGGCAGCCCTCAGTTTATCATTAACTCAAGACTCCTAGCTAAGAGAAGCTGTCTAACTGTATCCATACGAGTAGGACGCAAAACGGGATTTTTGCCTAGGACAAGATGTGGCTGGCGACTAAAGGTGGCAAAAGCTAGCCCAAGCCAAAAAACCCACCTGAACCCGCTCAAGACCAAACCCGGACCAACCCAAATTAACCAAAAATGTCAAAGGCCCGAAACCGAAAAAACTCGAACCCCAAAAAGCTTGAACCCAACACAACCCAACATAACTCGAGCCTAATATGATCCAAAACCAAGATCGATACGAAACCAATAAAAAATCGAATTTATAGCCCAAAAAAAACCTGAATTATAATTATATGATTATTATTTAAAATTAAATAAATAATTAATACATTTTTTAATTATAAAATTAAAGTATGGATAAAAATAATTATTTCTAATAGTAAAGTGCAATTTAAAAATATAATATAGTAATATTATTGTGTAAGTGGTAATTTTAATAAGGATTTATATTTGATGCATTGATAATTAATAGTTTCTAGACACAGTCAATGCACCAAAGGTTAACACCTCATCAATAAACTTTTATGAGCAAATTAAAAAATTTATTTATATTTACTTTTAAGGGATTGACATATTTTTTAATTTGCCAATTGATGATGTATCAACCTCTGATGCATTGATAGTGTATAGAAACTATACACTGTCAGTGCATAATATACAAACCCTTTTAATAAAATACATAAATAAATCAAGCTATTGGTAATTAATTATTTGTTATATTAATAAGATTCCAATTTGGCATCTTATAATAATTATTTATATATTATATTATAATAATCTTTTAAGAATAAATTATGTAATCTCTTAATGCGTAAGTATTATTTTAATAGAATTAATTATTTATTAAAATAATTTAATTATTATCTATTAAATATAAAATTAAAATGTACATAAAAATAATATTTCTAATAGTAATTAAAGTGTAATTTAATAATATACTATATTAGTATTATTGTGTAAGCTGTAATTATAATAAAATTTGTTTTTTAAACTTTATTAATATTATGATTAATTATATTTAAATAACTAGCATTATATTAATTAATTTAATAATATCTACTATTTAACAATTTAATTAGACATCTGTTCAATTAATATATATCTAATGTTATTGTGTTAATGTAAACATAAAAAAATAGTACTCAATTGGTGTATAATTGTGTATGATATAATTATATCAAATTTTATTATTTATTAATATAATGTCAATTGGTATATATAGCTTTTTTAATTCAATGTACTAAATTTTTAATGAGATATTTGATTAATTAGTGTATACGAGTATGATTATATTTAATATAATAATGTTAATTAACCACTTATTAATAACATTAAGTATTTTTTTATTGTACTATAGTTAGTTTTATTCAACATTATAATTGAATAATTAGTTAATTAGTTATACGGCTAGGTTTGATTTAATTACTAATTATGTTAGTATTTAAAAAACAAAATAAATGTAAGAAAATTTCTTAAAAATTTAAAATTTTATTAAAACGATAATATAATTATTAAAAAAGCTAATAAAACAAAATAAAAAAATTATTGATCTAAAAGTGTCTAAGTCCAACGGCCCAACTTTGACCCAAAAAATACAATGACTCAATAAGTTATTATTAAAAATATAAAGCTATTTATATAAATGTTTAATTGTTTAATGTGATTTATTTATAATTTGTTAGTTATTTATTTTTATAGCTAATATTTTTAGATTTTTACTTTCCTTTAGTTTTACTATATATTTTTTTGGCTCACTTAAAAAATAAATTTTTATATAATTATTAATATATAATTATATATTTTATAACAAATGTGACTATAACAGAAAATTAAAAAAAATAAATAATCATTGCCAAGTAATAAAAACATTAAAATGTAAAAATTTATATTTATATGAATATTTATTAAATTTTAACTTTACTTTAGCAATTTTATTATATTTTTATTTAACTATATAAAAAATTAAATTAATTATTACATTCAAAATTATAAAAAAATATTTATAACTTATAAAATTTCAAAATAATTTGACTAAACCCACTAGACCCGCCCAGTTAGAATCGGATCGAACTCGAAATCAGACTGAACCCAAAAATGCCTGAAATAAAAAAAATTGAAAGCTAAAGTACTTGAACTCGAAACGGCCCGAACCCGAGATAACTTGAATCTGAAAAATAACTCAGACCGAACTTGTCTGAACCAGCCCATTTGCCACCCTTACTAGCGACAAAGGAAGGAGAAAGGGGATTGTTTCGTAACTGCTAGTTCCAAGTGACAAAGCAGTTATGAAAAATGTTCTAGCTTAACTTTTAGACTAATTTTGTTTATATAGTGCCTATTTACAAAACCCTGAAATAATTTTAGTCTTAGTCCACTAGATTGAATTTTTTTGAACCTTTTAAAATTATTTAATCTTAATTTAATTGACTCATAAAACATATTCTAAAAATTGTACTCTTTCGGTGTCAAGGATGACTTTGTTCGGATTAATCATACACCAACGAATTTTTAGATGAGAGACAAGAACTGTCTACAAAAATACTACCTATCTGTTGAAGTCGAGGATGGCTCTCAAGGTGAATAGTGGCAGAGTTTCTTTGAGGATTTGTTTCCTCTCTTTGTATCCGAGGATTTGGATGATATTTATAGACCGAAGAGGACGTTGGGATGACCGGAGAGGGTGTCTCAAACTTTTCTGATCATGGTCCAATAGAATTGGTTTGAGCTTGCCAACCTGCAATATAGGTTGGCGAGACAACTGAGGTTAAATTTCCCGCCTAAGGCTCTCCATTGCTTGTTGAGTAATGAGGTAATGATGGAGGCCAGCCTGGTTAGCGTGTCAGGCTCCGATCTAAGCATGTTAAAGTGTATTTGGGTCAGCGTATCAGGTGCTGACCTTGGAACCTTCTACCGAGGTTAACATAAGGCTGTGATAGTTGCGGCCATGTCACCTTTAGAAGGGTGGTCTTCTCGAGCTTGACCGAGGTGAAAAACTGAATTACCCTTGTTAATAAATTACTCCTCATCATTCAGTCCCCCACAAAGTCAGTCTTGAAGCTCGGTGTGTAAGCAGAGGGGACAGCTCGTCACAGGTACTGAGGTAGGCTTGAAACCTTACGATTTTAGTGGAGATGCTTCAGGTCGGCTTGCTTTAAATAATTGGGTAGATGAACTTTGTTCAAATCATCTCAGGACCTGTTCCATTTATTTAATGTGGCGTGTTTTGATTTTGGGACGAACACTGATTTTTAGCTCTTCATTTGAACAAAATGTGCCCGACCTCGCATGCATGCCTAACTTGAGTCGGGTGTTCCTCTAGTGTGTGCCTGACTTCAACTGCACACTACTCGCGGGTTGACATGAGGTACACAAAAATGAGCTTTACGGGGTTAGCTTAATTGTGCCGACATAAGGCAAATTGAGATGAGCTGGTGCATGAGCTTAGTTTTGATGACCTGAGAAATGCCAAGGTGAGCTCCAAGTATGAGCTTAGTAATATGGCCTGATGTATACCAAGTGAACTTTATGCATGAGCTTAGGTGTGTCAACTTAAGGTGTAACGAGGTGGGTGATAAATCTCTAAAATATTCTTTTTTTAGAGTATTTTATTGCATCAATTTTGTTTAAGTTTTGGAATTTTAATATATTTTCTTCCCAATTTACTTAAATTATCTTCATGTGTAGGAAATTCGAGAATAATGAGAAAATCAAGAAAATGACAAAAAAAATCAAGGAAAATGGTTGGATTTGGTGTTTAAACCCTCAACTTAACCTTATCCTTAAATCCCTAAACTTACCCAAACCCTAAACCCATTTCCCATCACCTTATCCCTAAATTAGTTTTAAACCATAAACCTTACCTAAACCAATTTTCTAAACCCTTAAAAAAAAGCCTTTAACCATTACCCCACCATAATCCACTTAAATATACCCCATTCTCATATAAAACCCAAACATTATTTAAGCTCATCTTAAAGCCAAAACTCATAAGCCCTAAAACATTTCAAATCCAACCAAAAAAGAGGCCTTTCTTGATGCAAGCCCATGGAAGCAACCCTAACCCAGCCCAAGAGAGTGTGCTGCCAAAGAGAGAAGGAAGCAGCCCTAATTAAAAGAGATGGAAGCTGCCGCAAGTGAAAATGGCGTGAAGGAGGAGGCTTGTGACAGGAGCTTCATCTTCACCGATTATTTCCTTTGTTTCCGAATGGATGCTGCAATTTTCTTTACAGTTTTCTTAGATTAAGCATTAAGTTAGGAACTAGTTTATAGTACTAGCTGAGGTTTACAGGGGAACGACGAGGAGGCTGAGTGACACAGCCTTACTTTCAATGTTTTTCTTCTGTTTCTGCCTTTTGTACTTCATGCTTTTCTTTGATTTTAGCTACAGTTTCAGTTTGAACTTTACTTTAATAGTTTTCTTTAAAGTTTTAGAGTATTTTAGATGTGGTTTACATTAGGTTCGAAAGTTTTAAACTCCAGTTTTGTTAAACAATTACCGAAAGTTGTTTCAGTTATCTATTCTTTTCTTCTTAAGGTTTTCATGAATTTGATGCTGTTTATTTATTTATTTCCATTTACGATTGTTGTTTTCAATTAATTGTTTTCATGTCTTGCTTTCTTTAGCTTCATTTTCTTCTTTTTGATATTTAATAATTCTGTAGTTTAGGCTCAGGCAGCGTTAAGGTTTTAATTTTGGCATTATATTTGCTGCTGCACATTGTACACTGAAGGAAGGAGACGTGCTTGGTTTGTTAGCTACTGCTCAGATTTTGGCTGTTGCTTGCCGACGTGAAGAGCGGGATTTGACAGAGCAATAAGCTGTTGTGCGTGTCGCACATGGGCAGAGATGCACTTTTGCTGAAGCGGTGCAGGGCTGGACGTGGGTTCTGATGGTCTTTGCTTGCTGAAGCTTTGGCGTGAAGCATGTGGAAACCTGCTGAAGCGTGGCTGAAGCTTGGCCGAATAGCAAATGAAGGTCGCATGTGCTGATAATGGAATCCCACGGTCTGTGCGTGGCTCTCTGCTGAAGGTGCATGGACCATTTTCACTCTTTGGTGGACACATGGGCAGAGTTGAAGGCGTGGCGGTGGCAGGCAGCAAGTATTGGCAGCTTGCATTTTCTTTTGTCTTTTCATTGTTAAGTTTACATTTACTTTATATATTTTACTGTTTTGGTTTCATGAGTTAGTGAGTAGTTTAGTATAATAGGTTAAATTATTATGATATAGAGTAGCATACTAGTCAGTTGGTTTATTGGTTTATTATCTTATGATGGCTTAAGTTTAATTAAATATTTAGTTATAGTAAATATTTTTTTTATTTTTTTATTTTTTTCTTCTTAGTTTTAGTATTTTTTTTATTAGGTATTTATTTTCATGCATTTAAAATTTTTTTTTTTAATTTCAAGTTCCTTATAAATAGTTGTATTTTAATTTTGCTTTGCTTTAATTTAGTTTGCATTTTTATTTTTATTTTTAGTTTTTTTTATTGCTCTTAACTTGCAATTTAGTTTTCATGCACTTTAATTTAATTTCTAATATTAGTTTAGGTTTTATTTTAATGCTTTTACTAGTTAATTGACTTCCAAAAAAAAAAATGTTCATTTGCTTGAATAAACTTAGGATGACCAATTTCAATACTTAGCTAGAATAATTCTAACTAATCTTCGTGGGAACGATACTCTACTCACTCTTTATTACTTGTCGCGACCCGTGCACTTGCGGTATAGGTCTTAGATACGCAACAAGTTTTTGGCGCCGTTGCTGGGGATTAGTTTAGGTTATCTTTAGTTAATATTAGAATCAATCATGCCTAGGTTTAGTTCAAACCTTTTCTTTTTCTTATTTTTGTAAATATTTCTTCCTCCTAATATTTTAATTCTGTTACTTTGAGAAGTACCATGACGGATTTGGCAGAGCCCAGAACCTTAAGAGACTATGTTATGCCTCGTGTGCCATTGATACATTCAAGCATTAGGAAGCCTGAGATCGAAGCTAATAGCTTTGAGATTGAGCCGGACTTCATCCTAATGATCTTGAATTCAGTTCAGTTTGGAGGTTTGCCTAGTGAAGACCCATATGCTCATCTTGTCAAATTCTTAGAGATATATGACTTGTGCAAATACGAGGGCGTTTCTGATGACGCCATTCGATTGAGACTTTTCTCATTCTCACTCCAGGATAGGGCAAAGGATTGGTTGTGGTCACTTCCTCATCATTCTATTTGTACGTGGGATGATTTGGTTTGTAAGTTCTTAGCTAGATTCATTTCACTTGAGTACATGGTGAAGATGAGGAATCAAATTTTATCCTTTGAGCAATATGACTCAGAGCCTTTCTGTGAAGCATGGGAAAGCTTTAAGGACTTGATTCGAAGATGTCCTTCTCATGGATTGCCCATGTGGCTACAAATTCAAAGTTTCTATAATGGTTTGGGTGATCCATCGGGAGCAGTGGTTGATGCTGCAGCAAGTGGAGCTCTTATGGGGAAGTCTGTTGAGGAAGCATATAAGTTGATAGATTTAATGGCTTCCAATGACTTCCAATGGCATTATATACGAGATACATCGAGGAAGATCATCTATAAACAAGAGCTTGATCTTATTGAGACCATGTCTTCTCCAGAAACCACCTTGCCCAGAAAAGTTTACATGAGTCCTTTTATTTCCTGTGAGATATGTGAAGGGAGTCATGCCACTGAGAATTGTCCTATTAATTTGAGCTGGGAGAGTCATCCAGGCTATTCATCAAGCAACTACGAGAAGCTTTCATCACCTCCTTCGAAGCTTATGGAGACATGTGACCATTCTCATCAAGCTCCTCTACAACCACTGCATCAAGAGGTGTTAAGTGAAGAAATTGAAAAGCCTCCACCACCTGAGCTTATTGAAATTGAAAATGTGGTTGATGAAAAAGAAATGGAGAGTAGTAAGGATGAGGAAAAAGTCCAAGAGGAAGGATTTAAGATTGAAGTCCAAGTTCCAGAGGTTGACAAGAAAAACCAAGAGGCATACTTCATTGTTTCTTCATGGAACTTTCCACTTGAGAATGAAGAGGGTTATATCTTAGAAGATTGTGGAATTAAGTTCTTTGAAGCCAAGTATCTGATGGAGTCACCTTCTATGGTGGTGCACTATGTGCACCCATCCATTTTCAGACCATTCAAACCAACTTGAAGGATGACAAAGATAGTCAAGCTGATGACTATAAATCAAGCGCTTCTGAGTAGGCAACCCCAGCTTTTTAGTAGTTTATTAGTTGTTTCTTTCTTTTATTAGCTTTAGTATTAATATTTCGTAGCTTTGATTTCTTTTCTTTTTATTTTGTAGGTTTGAATCCAAGTTTGAGGGAGCAGTGAAGAAACCTTTTGGGCATGCAGTTGAGCTTCAACAGAAAATCTAGGGGAGTCTCCTTCTATCTTTTTTTGAAATTTTTTGAATCACTTACTCATTGAGGACAATGTGCACTTCAAGTTTGGGGGGAAGGAAATTTGAGCTAAATTTTTTCAAAACTTTCAAAATTTTTCAAACTTTTTGGGTTTTAATTGTTTTGCCTTGAGATATATTGTGCTTGATTTAGTTATTTCCCATGTCCCCATGATTGAGGCTGATTTTAATCTTTAGAAAAGCATGATTATTGAGAAGCATGAGTTGAATTCTTGAATTTGCCTTGTTCTAATTATGATTTTTCTATCTTTATGCACTATGTCTTGATCATGGATTTGTATGCATGTTTAGAGAAGGATTATGTGAAAATAGGATTGTATTTGTTTTTGGAACTGTGAGCATATCCTAGAATTTGTTTGATCTTCTCTCAAGGCGAAATTTTTAGCCCATGCTTAGTTAGGAAAATGATTTAGGCCCTCCTTGGATCGTTTTAGCTTTTCAAGCTAACCTTGTACATACTTGCCCTTAGTCACCCCTCTGTGCCAAACTAGCCTATCTTTGTTTATACACCTACAAGTTAATTTCCTTTAGCCAAATAAATACACTTTCCTATCCCTTACCCTCAAAGCATGTGTTTTACTAGGATATATCATGAGCTATGTGCATATTGGGTATAAAGATAGGATATAAAAAAAATGAAAAAAAAAAGAGAAAGAAAAGAACAAAAAAAATAGAGAAATAGAAATTTCAAAAAAAAGAAAAAGAAAATGAATGAAAAATGAGAAAAATACAAAAATAAAATAAAGTGTATAACAAAGTAAGAAGAATATAAGTTTGGGAGAGCTAATTGAAGCTCGAAAAAGTAAAGATCCTAGAGTGTAATGCATGATTTTGGGGTTATTGAGCCTAAATTGACTTTTACCATACCTTAACCTTAACCTTACATTACAAGCTTAATGAAGTCCTATTGATTCTTGATTGAGTATGGCTACATTAGTGGAGAGAGAAGTGAAAAGCAAACTTATGGGATTGTTCATGCTTTAGAGACTTTGCTTTTCATGTTTGCATAATCTCATCCGAATATGTATGCTTTGATATGTGATAGACACTTCACACACACACGGAGAATCTAATTAGGACTTGAGCATGTGATTGGAGGAAACTCCATGTTGATTAATAATTATGATTTTTCCTTAGATTAGATAAGTACTCTTTCTATGAGGTGTATGTGGGGAATGAATCTATCAATTGCATGTTATCTCTTGCATGTTTTGAAATAGTTTTACTTGAGGACAAGCAAAATATTAAGTTTGGGGGTGTGATAAATCTCTAAAATATTCTTTTTTTAGAGTATTTTATTGCGTCAATTTTGTTTAAGTTTTGGAATTTTAATATATTTTCTTCCCAATTTACTTAAATTATCTTCGTGTGTAAGAAAATCGAGAATAATGAGAAAATCAAGGAAAATTGTTAGATTTGGTGTTTAAACCGTCAACTTAACCTTATCCTTAAATCCCTAAACTTACCCAAACCCTAAACCCATTTCCCATCACCTTATCCATAAATTAGTTTTAAACCATAAACCTTACCTAAACCAATTTTCTAAACCCTTAAAAAAAAAACCTTTAACCATTACCCCACCATAACTTACTTAAATATACCCCATTCTCATATAAAACCCAAACATTATTTAAGCTCATCTTAAAGCCAAAACTCATAAGCCCTAAAACATTTCAAATCCAACCCAAAAAGAGGCCTTTCTTGATGCAAGCCCATGGAAGCAACCCTAACCCAGCCCAAGAGAGTGTGCTGCCAAAGAGAGAAGGAAGCAGCCCTAATTAAAAGAGATGGAAGCTGCCGCAAGTGAAAATGGCGTGAAGGAGGAGGCTTGTGACAGGAGCTTCATCTTCACCGATTATTTCCTTTGTTTCCGAATGGATGCTGCAATTTTCTTTACAGTTTTCTTAGATTAAGCATTAAGTTAGGAACTAGTTTATAGTATTAGCTGAGGTTTACAGGGGAACGACGAGGAGGCTGAGTGACACAGCCTTACTTTCAACGTTTTTCTTCTGTTTCTGCCTTTTGTACTTCATGCTTTTCTTTGATTTTAGCTACAGTTTCAGTTTGAACTTTACTTTAATAGTTTTCTTTAAAGTTTTAGAGTAATTTAGATGTGGTTTACATTAGGTTCGAAAGTTTTAAACTCCAGTTTTGTTTAAACAATTACCGAAAGTTGTTTCAGTTATCTATTCTTTTCTTCTTAAGGTTTTCATGAATTTGATGCTGTTTATTTATTTATTTCCATTTACGATTGTTGTTTTCAATTAATTGTTTTCATGTCTTGCTTTCTTTAGCTTCATTTTCTTCTTTTTGATATTTAATAATTCTGTAGTTTAGGCTCAGGCAGCGTTAAGGTTTTAATTTTGGCATTATATTTGCTGCTGCACATTGTACACTGAAGGAAGGAGACGTGCTTGGTTTGTTAGCTACTGCTCAGATTTTGGCTGTTGCTTGCCGACGTGAAGAGCGGGATTTGACAGAGCAAGAAGCTGCTGTGCGTGTCGCACATGGGCAGAGATGCACTTTTGCTGAAGCGGTGCAGGGCTGGACGTGGGTTCTGATGGTCTTTGCTTGCTGAAGCTTTGGCGTGAAGCATGTGGAAACCTGCTGAAGCGTGGCTGAAGCTTGGCCGAATAGCAAATGAAGGTCGCATGTGCTGATAATGGAATCCCACGGTCTGTGCGTGGCTCTCTGCTGAAGGTGCATGGACCATTTTCACTCTTTGGTGGACACATGGGCAGAGTTGAAGGCGTGGCGGTGGCAGGCAGCAAGTATTGGCAGCTTGCATTTTCTTTTGTCTTTTCATTGTTAAGTTTACATTTACTTTATATATTTTACTGTTTTGGTTTCATGAGTTAGTGAGTAGTTTAGTATAATAGGTTAAATTATTATGATATAGAGTAGCATATTAATCAGTTGGTTTATTGGTTTATTATCTTATGATGGCTTAAGTTTAATTAAATATTTAGTTATAGTAAATATTTTTTTATTTTTTTTATTTTTTTCTTCTTAGTTTTAGTATTTTTTTTTCGATTAGGTATTTATTTTCATGCATTTTAATTTTTTTTTTAATTTCAAGTTCCTTATAAATAGTTGCATTTTAATTTTGCTTTGCTTTAATTTAGTTTGCATTTTTATTTTTATTTTTATTTTTAGTTTTTTTTATTGCTATTAACTTGCAATTTAGTTTTCATGCACTTTAATTTAATTTCTAATATTAGTTTAGGTTTTATTTTAATGCTTTTAGTAGTTAATTGACTTCCAAAAAAAATGTTCATTTGCTTGAATAAACTTAGGATGACCAATTTCAATACTTAGCTAGAACAATTCTAACTAATCCTCGTGGGAACGATACTCTACTCACTCTTTATTACTTGTCGCGACCCGTGCACTTGCGGTATAGGTCTTAGATACGCAACAGTGGGCTCTACGCATGGGCTTAGGCGGGCCGACCTGAGGATCACTGATGTTGAGCTTAGGCATGCTGACCTGATGTGAATCGAGGTTAGCTCTGCACGTGAGCTTAGGCGAGCCGACCTGATGTGAACCGAGGTTAGTTAGCTCTATGCGTAAGCTTAGGCGAGCCGACCTGATGTGAACCGAGGTTAGCTCTACGCGTGAGCTTAGGCAAGACCACCTGATGTGAATCGAGGTTAGCTCTGCGCTTGAGCTTAGGCGAGCCAACTTGATGTGAACCGAGGTTAGCACTACGCATTAGCTTAGGCGGGCCGACCTGAGGATCACTGATGTTGAGCTTAGGCGTGGTGACCTGATATGAACTGAGGTTAGCTCTGCGCGTGAGCTTAAGCGAGCCGACCTGATGTGAACCAAGGTTAGCTCTACGCGTGAGCTTAGCCAAGCTGACCTAAGGTTGTTCATGAACTATTCTAGCTTTCATTCATCTAACTTCTTCTCATGAGCTATGGTAACCTTTACCAACTAGCTTTTTCATGTGTCTTAATGAACTTTTCCTTAAGCCTTAACTTAGTGAGCTCTTCCCTAAGACCTAAGTTAAAAAGCTTTTCCCTAAACGGTAACTTTGAGACCTCTTCCTAAAACTTTGACTTGAGGAGCTCATCCTTAAACCTTAATTCAAGGAGTTCTTCTTTAAGTTTTAACATGTGGAGCGCTTCCCTAAGCCTTAACTTGGCGGGCTCTTCCTGAAGCTTTTAGCTTGGCAAGCTCATCCCTAGGTTTTTGTCATGGTGAGCTCTTCCTTGAGATTAATTAAGAGAGCTTTTTTCTCTAAGCTTTAGTTTGGTGAGCTCTTCCTTATTCTCAACTTGGCAAGCTCTTCCTCGATCTTTAAGTTTGGCGAGAATTTTCCATAGGTCTTTGCTTGGTGAGCTCTTCCCTGAGCTATTCCATAGGCCTTCTAAGCTTGGTGAGCTCTCCCCGAGCTTGTTTTTTTTTGTTCAACAAGATCTTTTCTTCAGCTTAACTTAGCGAGCTTCTTTCCAGAGATTGGCGAGCTCTAACTTGGTGAGTTCTTTTAACTTGGCAAGCTCTTTTTTCTCAAGCTCTAACTTGGTGAGTTCCTTTAACTTGGCAAGCTCTTTTCTAGAGCCTTAACTTGGCTAGCTTTTCCCTGAGCTTTATGTTTGGTGAGCTCTTTCTTCAGTTTTGACTTGGCGAGCTCTTTCTTGAGCTTACTTGGTGAGCTCTTTCTAAAGCTTGACCAGCTCTTCCTTGAGCTTTAACTTGGCGAGCTTTTTCTAGAGCTTGACCATCTCTTCCTTGAGCTTTAACTTGGAGAGCTCTTTCTAGAGCTTTTACTTGGCCAACTATTCCTTAAGCCTTTATGTTTGGCGAGCTCTTTCTAGAGCTTTTACTTGGCCAACTATTCCTTAAGCCTTTATGTTTGGCGAGCTCTTTCTTGACCTTTGACTTGGCCAGCTCTTCCTTGAGCTTTAACGTGTTACGCTCTTTCTAGAGCTTTAACTTGGCGAGCTACTCCCTGACCTTTATGTTTAGCGGGCTCTTTCTTGAGCTTTGACTTGGCCAGCTCTTCCTTGAGCTTTAACATGGTGAGCTCTTTCTAGAGCTTTAACTTCATGAGCTAGTCCCTCAGCTTTATGTTTGGCGAGCTCTTCCTTGAGCTTTAACTTGGCAAGCTCTTTCTAGAGCTTGGCCAGCCCTTCCTTCCTTAGGGCATTTTATCTTGTTGGCTTAAGCCATTTCAGCTATGGGTTTTGTTCCTCTTCTTCTGAAGAATGTAGTACTTTTAGTGCCCACTTGTTTTGCTGAATTCTTTTGCCCATTTGTTGTTCTCAACCTCTCTTCCCCCTTTTTGTAGCTTAAAAGCTCTTCTTTCTCCTCTTTTTTATCCACCTTGGTGGCTGTCGTTTTCTCAGCATTGATGTATCTCTCAACTCAGTGAAGGAACTATGGTAGAGTTTTAGGGGGTTCTAGCGAGAGGGAGAATTCAAATATGGAGCTCATCCACTTTTTTGTAGCTTCGTCGATTGTTCTCTTCATTTTTATCCATCTTGACTATCTGCTCCTGGTATGAAAATGTTAGCACAAAAAGTTTCAAAAGATGAAGAAGGTTAGAAGTACCATCGTAGGTGTCGATGGTGGGTATCCCTAAGCTGGTTTGAGGTTGAGCTCCGTCAATATCTTCCGTGAACAGTGAGCTTTCCAACGACTTTAGCTCATCCCCATGCACCAACTCTTTTTTCCTTATCTACCTTACTGTATCATTCATTGGTACCCAAGCTCCTGGTTCTAGCGAGGTAATTTGGGCTTATTGGCGAGGCTGAGGTGCCATGGGTTCTTCTTCCTCTGTCACCCTCCTATGGAGGCCATCCTCGACCGCCACTAAGAGAAATGCTAGAGCCCCCTACCTGACACGCCAAATGTTGAAGTCGAAGATGGCTCTCAGGGTGAATAGTGGCAGAGTTTCTTTGAGGATTTGTTTCCTCTCTTTGTATTCGAAGATTCAGATGATATTTATAGACCGAAGAGAACGTTGGGATGACGTGGAGAGGGTGACTCAGACTTGTCTAATCGTGGTCCAATAGAATTGGTTCGAGCTTACCAACCTGTAATATAGGTTGGCGAGACAATTGAGGTTAAGTTTCCGGCCTAAGGCTCTCCATTGCTTGTTGAGTACCGAGGTAATGATGGAGGCCAGCCTGGTAGCGTGTCAGGCACCGATCTAAGCATGTTAAAGTATATTTGGGTCAACGTATCAGGCGCTGACCCTAGAACCTTCTATCGAGGTTAACATAGGGTTGTGATAGTTGCGGCTATGTCACCATCAGACGGATCTTCTCGACCGAGGTGAAAGACTGAATTATCCTTGTTAATAAATTACTCCTCATCACTATCGATATTAATATATCATACGAAAGCTGATGAACTTATAAAAAAAAAAACCCCCATCTTGTAGTAAGTAAGTATGAAAGGAAAGCAGAACCTGAGGCGTTTCATTTCAATAATGTCTACTTTGCAATTAGAGTTTCTGTTATTATCGAGAAAATTATAGAACCTCGAAATCAATCTCCATTACCTGTCAATTGCCACCTGCTACACAGTAACAACCTCTTTCTATCTTTTATCACAACCTGCCAAGAGGGTATTCACATGTCTTTGTTTTTAGTGAATAGATAAAGCATTTTCATTTTTCAGCTCCTTGCTTCACAGTTGTTCCTCAGACCAACGACTCACGGGCTTACTATTTGCATTCTTGGCATATTTCTATGCTATTTAAAAATGCTTATTGTACCTTACTTCCAACTGGAATAAGTGCTCAACTAGAGAAGCCCGAGCGGAAGCTTCTTTTCACTTCTCAAATTTGCTAGCTGCCATGGATCCAATCATTCGCCTTCTTGTTCTAGCGTGCTCTCTTACGCATCTACTTTCCGCAATGGCTCAACCAGCAAATCCCATCTCTCGAATAACAGTAGTGGGTGTTGTTTTCTGTGATATTTGTTCAAGCAACACTTTCTCTAGACACAGCTACTTCTTGCCAGGTATAAGAGTGCCACAGTCCAAAAATCTTCTTCCCAGCTATGAAAGGGAACTTCTTCTTCTTCTTCTTATTATTATTATTATTGTTATTATTTTGGTAATTTTGGTAATGTTTCGGTTGCCTTCGTTTTTTACCAGGTGTGGAAGTAAACATTCAATGCAAATTTAAAGCAAAATCACCTAAAACTACAGAGCAAATGACCGTCTCTGTCAACAGAACTAGTGATAAGTATGGAGTATACAAGCTAGAAATACCGCACGTTGATGGGGTTGACTGTGTGGAAGGTTTGGCTATTGAGTCATTATGCCAGGCAAGTTTAATCGGAAGCAAATCTACAGCATGCAACGTACCAGGCTTGAAGACTTCAACAAATCAGATATCGGTCAAATCAAAACAAGATAATCTCTGCATCTACAGCTTGAATGCACTCAGTTACAGGCCATCCAAGAGAAATGCCACCTTGTGCAGGAAGAAGAAAGAGCTGACGCCAAGTTCTTTGAACTCTTCAAAGTGCATTTTTCCTTTCCCAAGATTAGGATTCCCTTGGCCATTTCCATCATTGCCTTTGCCTCCACTACCTCCCCTCCCTCCTTTGCCATCTTGGCCCTTTCCACGCTTACCGTATCCATATCCACCGTCACTGCCTTTCCCTTTCCCTTTCCCTCCCAGTCCATCTCTTTTTGTCCCACCCCCTCCGCCTGCATTTAATCTGGGAGATCCAAGAACTTGGATTCCATACATTCCCCCTTCCCCTCCAAGCATCCCCCAGAACCAAACACCATAAAGATGATTTGGCCTTCCTATATTCGATTAAACTCCAAAATAATTATGTTTGATACGATGCGTTTTTATTCATGATTTTAGAAGCTCTCACGATATTGGTATAGAAAGTTGAATGTATTCGCTTGATTTTCATAACATTATTATGTATATATGCATGTAGTGTTTGATCGGTGCTTTAGTGTTCTGATTTTCGCTTAATTTTCATGTGGTGGTTTTTTTTTTGTAAGTTATTTTTTATTTTTCGCTTTCCACTTTTCATTAAAAAATCAAAAATAAAAATAAACGCAGACGGAAGAATTCTTTCCTCTATCATTACAGTTTATCAGGTAATAAAGTTTAGAATATGAATTGAACGGATGCTTCTAGGAAACCTTATCTACCATAGAGGCACAAACCAGTGTTTGGCTCTCAAAAGTTTAAATTTTTCGCTGGGAATGCCAGAAGCAAATTTAAACTTTTTGATTAATTTATAAATCAAAACCACATCTTGTATCCCTTGCGCAAGTGCTTCTTCCGGTCCCTATTTAATAGCATGGGCTTCTGCATGTTGAATTATCTCAATAATGTGGACTAATTAAGTAAATTAATATCATATAAATTAATTTGTGGTATATTCTGTCTATAGTGTGACCATATATATGTACGTAATATATTTATATTATACATGTGTTTATCCTTAATGGGACAGATATAATACATGATTCAAAATATGGGAGGTCCCTACCCTTGGCATTAATATATAAATAGTGGCCCATTAACCATTTGTGTGTGTGTGAGAAAAATGCACAATGGTAGCTTCTCCCTCTCTTCTCTCGTTCCTCTCCATGGCTCATCATCATCTCTTTTCTTCCCTCTCTCAGGCCACCATAGCAGACCAGAACGGATGCACCTTGGGCGAGGATGAACCTCCGACAGCGTTTTCCTCTGCTGGTGGCGGCAGCAATGGTGTGGAAATGGTGGGTTTTGGCTCAACTCACCCAAGGTTATTTTTTTTCTCTTGTTATTGTGCTAATGGGCTTTGGTGGATGTTTTAATTCCAACAATTGGCATTAGAGCATGTCCATCTCAAAGCCATTGGCCATTTTCGAAGAAAAATGAGAATCTATACATATTTTTATTTTTGGGTATTTTCGGATTTATTTCATACCTAAAAGATTTATGCATTTTTGAGCTAAAATAATGCAATATATTAGTTGTGGATGATGTTTTATTAAAAATTCCATGAAAATGTAATAAAATGGGGCTGTATTGTGAGAAAACGCCGGATCGAGTCAAAAGGATCTGTTTTCTACATTTTTGATCTGGGCAAGGAAGATGACACACGCCTGATAGCAGCAAATGGCGCTTGATGCGCCAAATTAGTGGAAGATGCCGACATGTGTAGTTTCACACGCCCACAACTGAAAATTAAAAAAAATGAATAAAATTTTTTTTCAGCAATTTTTGGGCAACGGTTTTTGGGCCAATTTTGAGCCGTCCTCTGGGCTCATTTTTGGGGCTATTTTTGTTTTGATTTTGGGCCAATTTATTTGGCTTATGGGCTTTTCTTATTGTATTTTGAACTTTTTTGGGCCATTGTTGTTGATATATTTTAGGCTTTTAATTTTAGAAATTAAATTATCATTTTGTTTTATTTTAATTATGAATTAAGATTTTAATTAGTTTAGGCCAAAAATAATTTTGTAATATTATGGACATTATTTATTTGATTATTTTAATTGGCCATATTGTATTAATTTAATTTTGAGCAATTAAAATTAATTAATTTTTGGGTCATTTTGCCTAATTAACTTAGGGGCCATATTGATTAATTAATTTTATATGGCTATTAAATTTGGATTAATTATTGGCTATTTTGCATAATTAATTAATAGGCCATTTTGGATTATGGTTTTAAGGGCCATTTTGATTATTTAATTATGGGCCATTTAGTTCATTATATTTTTTGGATAATTTTGGTTATGATCAAATTTATTTAATAGCCATAATTAATTATTAAGCCCAAAATTAAGGGAGTATAAGTGAATTTTTTGGAAGAATTATTTTGGGGTAATTTTTGGAAATTCAATTACCCATTTAATTCATAATTCACTTAATTTTAAAAAAAATATACCTATGCCCATAAAATATTGATAATTGGCCTAATTAAATGAGTTTAAAAAAATTATTTGGGTATTTTGTTTGAGCCATTTTGGATTATGGTCTACCCATTCCGTTAATAATTTATTTAAACAAATAAACTCTCTAAAATTGATATTGTCTTATTATTTGAATATTCATATTTATGTGAAATTAATTTAATTAATTAATGTTGGGCCTAAAATTACTATATATGCTTCAGAAATTGCATATTTTGGATGTAGTTAATTTTGGTCAACAAATTTTGTGAATATTCTTAAAATTATAAATCATTAATTGGAGTGACTAGTACTTGCCTGCAGCAGGAATAGTCATGAAGATTTTTTTGATGATTTATTATGGTAATTTTAAGGATATAATAATAATAAGGCAATGCATAGTGATAGTTGCAGTTGCATAATTTACTAAGATCTATAGAAGTGGCTAGTCTCTCTTTGTCGGATTGTTAGTTGCTTTTAGAGATGCTTGGGACTAAGAGGATTCTAGTTAGGATATGACACGGTCTTCCTACCCTGTTGGTGGGCGATCATTCAGGTTATATTCAACTAGTTTTGTCTTATCCTCGGTAGTATATTGTGGAATAAAATTGATATTTATTGAGTTATTCCACTAGCCTCCATATTATGCAACTATCATATATCGAATCTCTAGTAGGATCAAATTAGATAGATAGTATGAATCGATCTATACGATTTAGGACACTTTAAACTAGAAAGTAGTCTCGAGAGTCAATTTATCTACTATATCCAATAGTGTGAGCTCTTTGAGGACAAAACATTGATTTGGAATTTCGGGAACTCTTAAGTGAGAATTCTCTGATTATATAGGGCATGGCATTAATGAGCACATCAAAGAAAGTGTTCCAATTAGTGATAATCAAGAAGTATTTAAGGATGCCATTGGGGAAAAGGTTCGCATAAGATCGATAAAGGTTACAATAGGAGTTTGATTCCATATATGGTAGATTCAATACTACTTCCTTCTAGGGTGAAGAGTGTGAGATCTTTTAAGTTCACAGATCTCATTTAATGGACAGAAGGAAGTGTGGCATTTTAATATCAAAATTGATATTGTCATCCAAGACTCAGAGATCTTTACAGTTAATAGATCTCATTCAGCCATAATGATGACATATGCCAATATTACTGCCAAAAGGAAATATTAAGAGGTATCAATAAAAGGTCATTTTAGAAGAACAAATTTGCCAAGTCTATTTTCCGTTCTGGTCTCACCAACACCTCTAAATATCAATGTGTGCCACCTCCGTGATAATATTGGGCACAAGAGGGTAAATCACAAGAGTCCTCTAGATTGTGATGTGAAAAGGCATTCCGTTAGCTTTTATTTTGAATCTAATCTAGGAGATATGTCCTCTAACTATTGGTGGTTGGATACCGATGCTATTATTGATAAAGCCATAAGCTACGGGAGATCAAATGAGGAAAAATTGTTGTGAATTGGGGTTATAAAATTAGAATCCATAATAAAAACATAGCCAGATTGTTGTTACATTTTGAAGATAGTTTTGGAACTACTGTCAGTTTATACTTTTCATTTTGATAATAGAAAAGTATTTTACTTAGTAACAACATATAGATTGATTCTAGCATTCTGCGTAATGGATACACAGTAGACTTGTACCCCAATACTTGGCAAAGTTTCTTCAATTGTGAATGATGTGACTATCGATTCTAATTATGGTAGAATAGATAAGAAATCTATCAAGTTGTGGCATAAGAGTTAGGGACAAGTTGAGGCACATATAAGATTGTATTAACAGAAATCTTACTGCTAATATTAAGGACATGATTAGCAGATATTGAAATGATTAGCAGATATTGAAATGATTAGGAACTGATACATACCGACATTTTTAGATCATTTCCACATACTGTATTCAGTGGATATAAATGTTTCATCACTTTCACTAAAGACCATTTTGATTTAGGTTATATGAGTAAAAGATCTGATCTTGTATAGGCCTTAGGCATTTTGATTAATTCCACTGCACTGCTTAAGGAAATGATCAGACAGTAATGATGGATGTTGTGCTCGGTTTAATGAAACTAGGCGAAATCATATATCGGTTTTCGATTAAGTGCACTATAGGATTATGTATTGACGCCTAGTATACAGTGCTTAGAATATTGAAACAGAATGAGATTGCAGTAGCAGTCATTTATACATTTTGATATAGTACGATTCGTGTCTGTCACTCTAAATTTTCCAAATTTGAATGGAGTGAAATTATGAAAACTACAACTCATATTCTAAGTTGATCTCCAAGCAAATCAGTTCCCAGATTTATCTTAAGTTGCAGTCAGACACTAAGCCGAGTTTGTGTCACTTTTCGTGTTTGGGCTTATAAGGTAAAGTAAAAAGGCCTATAACCCATAGTCAAGAAATTTTGACGAGAAAACTATCAGCGGCAATTCTATTGGTTATTGTATCGGCTAGAAAGATTCTAGATTTTGTTTTCTTGTTATGTAATACTAGAATCATTAAGTCTGACAATACAATCTATTTAGAGGATGACTTAAAGAGTGGGAGTTATGAACTCCACAAAGTCATTATCGAAATACATTTTGTTGTGCCAGTCCCATATATACTTTATCTTTGACGATGAAAAGCAATAACCAAAGGAATCAATGGTTGATCTCAATACTGTATACCTAAACCTGTACCTGACCTTACAGAAGAACATGTATGAGATTCATGTCTTCTGATTCTAATATTTGTCAGGAGGCTATACTGATTCAAACTCTTGGAGTTGGATATTTGCCATGCAGGATGTATAGACATCTATGTTGTATAAAGATGCATGGGATCTATTTTAGTTGTCACATCATTGTAGACCAAAAGGGACTCTAAAGATTAGGTAGATAATTTAAAGCCAAAGTTGGCCAAGGCTTTAAATAATGAGAAGGAATTGGTTTTGTGAAAACCTTATTTCCTGTTTCTATCGAAGATTCTCTTAGAATCATGTTGACGATTGGTAGTTCATTTTGATTAAGAGCTACATCTTGGACAGTAAAATGTCAAAATGGAGCAACCTAAAAGTTTGTAGTTCCTAAGATGGAACATACAGTATGTGAACTCAAGGAGTTCCTTTGCGAACATTAAAAAGGCATCTAGATTGTAATATATAAAGTTTGATGATATTGTCACTTTAAGGATAACACATTTGATAATTAGATCCATTACAAGGTTAGTGGGAGTAATTATTTGCTTATTGTGCTCTAAATTGATGATATCAAATAGCAGCCAGTAGCATTGACCTAATGTATGAGACAAGGTTCATGTCGTCATGTCACTTTAGGATGAAGAATCTAAGTGAGGCTCTATTTCGTTTTAAGGATTGAGATTCTTTATGACATATCTATAGGCATACATTATTGGTCTCAAGGAAACCTACATTGTATGTGTTAAGTAGGTTTACTGTATATTGTTCTCCTATTTGACTAGCCCTTCCATGGAAAGTGACATACTGAAAATCTCAAAGTCCTCAAAGTAAAAATGAAAGAGCTCATATCGAGTGTTATGTATGCCTTATTGTGGGTAATTAGTATATGCTCAAGTCAGTACACATTTTGATATTATGAATGTTATAGGTGTATTTCGAAAATACTTGAGCGATCCTGCAATAGAGAGTTGGAAGCTGAAAAGAGAGTATTTGGATATTGACAAGTCTGACATTTTGGGTTTAATCAGATATTTTGATGTTGATTTTGTAAGCTGTCCAGTTGCTAGAAACAAGTTTTCTAGTTATATATTAATGGATATAAAGAAGCTGTATTTTGAAAAGTGTAAAGCAAACACTTATAGCATCCTTGATTGTGAAGGCTAAATATGTGTCATGTTGTAAAGCTACATTATAGGCCATTTAGGCTGCAAAATTTCGTCTCAAGGCTGGTTTCTGTGATTGCCATTTCAAAGTACTGGAGATATACTGTGGTAATGCTGCAACAAATACTTTCTCTCTCAAAATGTTAGGAGTTCCTCACACTCCAAATATTCAGATATCATTATTCGGTTTGTCAGAGAGAAAATAATGGAATCCAATGCTTGATTAAGTTAGTGGGAGCTTTATGTAATGAAATCAGTTATAACTGTATTAGTGGATTCCTACTTGCCATATGTTCATATTCTATTTGCGCGCATTCTTGTGAATATGGCATTCTGTTAGATGAGACATTCTGTATTAGTCTCATGTTTCTGTTGAAGTAATGCATCATTCGGTTTAGATGCACGGACCTAATGGAAATGAATATTGATTCTGTTTTCATATCATTTCCATTTCACACTTTTAATACTACTATTTTGTTGCAATCTTTATGAGTTTATGCATTTGTATCCTGTCGGTATGATGCATTCTGAAGCTTGTAAAGGCTTGTTGTTGTTGTTGTTAAAGTATTTGTAAGCCTACACATTTGTACCCTTTCAGTACAATGTATCCAGAAAGTATTATGAATACATATTGATATTATATGATATTTTCGTTAATTAACTTAACTATCCAAGTGGGAGAATGTTGAATTATCTCAACAATGTGGACTAGTTAAGTATAATTAATATCATATAAATTAATTGGTAGTATATTCTGTCTATAGTGTGACCATATATATGTACGTAATATATTTATATTATACATGTGTTTATTCTTAATGGGATGGATATAATACATGATTCAAAATATGGGAGGTCCCTACCCTTGGCATTAATATATAAATGGTGGCCCATTAACCATTTGTATGTGTGTGAGAAAAATGCACAAGGGTAGCTTCTCCCTCTCTTCTCTCGTTCCTCTCCATGGCTCACCATCATCTCTTTTCTTCCCTCTCTCAGGCCACCATAGCAGACCAGAACGGATGCACCTTGGGCGAGGATGAACCTCCGACGGCGTTTTCCTCAGCTGGTGGTGGCGGCAATGGCGTGGAAATGGTGGGTTTTGGCTCAACCCACCCAAGGTTATTTTTTTCTCTCTTGTTATTGTGCTAATGGGCTTTAGTGGATGTTTTAATTCCAACACTGCATGCATGGCCGACACAACTTGTCCACCCTCTTCACTGCCGCTACGAGTATATTCCCCTTGCAATCTCGAGCATAGGAAGCTTTAACATTTACCTTTACTTTTTCCCTTTGAGGAGAAGACCATCTAACTTCCCTCTGCATTCCCCCCCTATGTGAGCACTATGTATCGTTCTCACCTTCGCATTTGTCACCAATTGTTGGGCTTTCAGAACCAAGCTTCCTGCTATACAGCATTTTTGCTCATAAACACATTGATTTCTATTATTCCACAGCAGCCAAAATAGATACAATCCTTCCTTTGTCCTGTTTTCTTGAGCTAAACTCTACAACATGTCCAACTTGAAGATTGATGGAAAATCTTGTACCCTACACAGCAGCAACCACTAGACAAATAGACATCGAGTGGTGCCAAGTTTCCTCCCCCACGCAGCATACAAGACATAATGAATCCACAAAAATCCCTTTACTTTGTAAAGTCATTCGCGTAGGAATAATACCACTAATAAGTCTCCACATAAGCACTTTTAACTTTTGGCAACACTGAAGAGCTCCAGATAATCCTCCAGATAGCTGACCTCTCCCATCTGTCTATAACTGTTCTTCCCAGCCATTTTCTAGCCAACACATAAGCTGATTTAGCGGTAAATTGCCCTAACAACATTTCATTCCTTACAACTTATCCTCAACACTCCTGTCACTCAGAGGGATTTGTAATACCCTCCGCACATCTTCAACCGAGAGCAGTTCTGTCACCCCATCCTCATTCCACTTCATAGTGGATTGATTAATTAATTTAGCCACCTATAGCCTCGTAGGTTGAAGACCTCGGGGGACATCCACTGCGTACAATGGAGGCTTATTCAGCCACCTATCCCTCCATACGTCAACCTTACTGTTAGAGTATGCCCTACAATTAATTGGATTTGGATTAAATAATTTTAAAAGGCCCAAAAGACCCAATATAGTTGGACTAAGGCTAAGGCCTTTTTAGGGTTTTGTTAAGAGGCACTATAAAAACAATATTAAGTCTAAAAGTTAGACACAATAGGAATAGAATATTTTTATAGCCATTCTGCCTCTTCGAGCTAGCACTCTCATAAAACAATTCCCTTCCTCCTCCCTTTGCTTCTGATCACATCTTATCTCAGGCAAAGGTCTTGTTTTGCATCCTACTCATGTGGATACCGTTAAAGGGCTTCTCTCAGCTAGGAGTCTTGAGTTAACGATAAATCAAGGGCTGTTCGTGGGCTGCCATATTCAAAAGTCGAACATTCCTACACGAGTATACCAAAAGGTCAGATTTTATCCCGAGATTAATCTTATTGCATAATCCTGATGATTTTGGTTTTGTTGATTTTTAATCCGCTGCTTATTTTCGTGTATGACATGATAAACCGAGACAACGAAACCTTACAGTGGTATCCGAGCCAGTGTGCAAACGGCTTTCGAGATAGTGAATTCGATTCGTGGTGATGCTGTTTTATTGTAAGTTGTTACAAATTTGATTTTAATTTTCAAAATTCATTTGGGCAACCTAAAATAATTGTAAGGCAATTATAGATTCAAAAAAAAATACTTGTTATTATTTTATTTAAAATATATAAAATAAATTAGGATAAAAGTTATCTGATAAGAGTTTCAAATTAAATATCTTTTAAAGAAAGATATTTTTTAAAAATAAAATTGGATAAGAGTTATCCAGTTGTTTTTGAGATTTTAATAAGATTAAAATTTCAAAAACATTATCTTGATAAAATTGTTTTAAAATAAAATATATCCAGTTGTTTTTGAGATTTTAATAAGATTAAAAGTTCAAAAACATTATATTGATAAAATTGTTTTAAAATAAAATATATCCTTTATTAAATTGGATAAGAGTTATCCAATAGTTTTGAGATTTTAATGAGATTAAAATTTCAAAAACATTATCTTGATAAAATTGTTTTAAAATAAAATATATATCGTTTATTAAATTGGATAAGAGTTATCCAATAGTTTTGAGATTTTAATAAGATTAAATTTTCAAAAACATTATTTTGATAAAATTGTTTTAAAATAAAATATATATCCTGTATTAAATTGGATAAGAGTTATCCAATAGTTTTGAGATTTTAATGAGATTAAAATTTCAAAAGGAATTATTTTAATAAAATTTTGTTTTAAAATAAATTATTTTCTATCTTAAATTGGATAAGAGTTATCCAACACTTTTGATATTTTAATGAGATTAAAATTTCAAAAGAAGTTATCTTTATAAATTTTGTTTTAAAATAAAATATTTTAAAATGGATAAGAGTTATCCAATGGTTTTGAGATTTTAATAATATTAAAATTTCAATTAAGCTCAAATTGAATTTTGAGAATTAAAATTAAATTAAAACAGCCCTTGATACCCATAATTAATTAAAATTTGATTAATTAAAATTAGATTTTAATTAGGAAGCATGCAAATTAATATGTGATATTACTGTGTATGCTTGATGCTTGATTCTTATGTGATATGGATGATTGCATAGTGCATGGTTATGGGCCTAGGTTTACATGAGTTGTAATTTATTTAAATAAATTTAAATTGGGCCTGTGAGCCTTAATTTATTTGTAATTTATTTATGTAATAGTTATATAGATAAATTAGGATTATCTTGTAAAATGTACAACATTTGGAGTCAAGATGATTCGGATCCAAGGCGAACCGAGGTGACGCTTGAAGGGAAATCGAGGAGAAGGCATTTAGAAATATAATGTATCCCTAGGTTCTGTTGTAATAGAAAGGCCATAACCATGTCACGTTTAATTTTATGCTTTTACTTATATATGTTGATATATATGTTAGAAAAGCATGCTAGGTGAGACGATAAAATTAAAAATCTCTCAAAATAAATATTAAGTCAAAGATAACAAATAAAGATGCCTTCCAATACGATGCATGTGAAAGAGACTTTATTCGGTATTGTACTACTTTAGCTCAGTCAAGGCCATACCTACCTTAGGAATTCACATTGCATGAGATAATAGTTATCTCCAAGTGTATTGGGTCAGACTTAACTAAATTAAATTAGGGCATTGGCTCAGTCAAACCTAATAAGATTTAAAGGCATAGGTTGGGCTTTAACCCATATGATGAGTTAGAACAAGAGTTGTTCACCCAACTATCCAGGAGTTGTATGAGATGCAATTGACAAGAGTTGTCTACCTAAATAATCTCATTGGACGCATTAGCTCAGCTAAAGTCATAATCGGACGAAATATGGATCCTGGACCACTAGGAAGTCTAGGCAAAAAGGCTTCCCGAGTTGATATTGAGGGCTATTAGCTTGAGGAAAATAGTGGGAGTAATTCATTTAATTAAAAGACCATAATTAATGATTTTAATCACAATGTTCTTACTTGCATATTTTATGATTGTAGAATTATCATGGCAAACAACAATTTATCCCTTCATTCTATCCTTGAGAAGGATAACAAGTTGGTTGGGGCAAACTTCTTAGACTGGTACAGAAATTTGAGGATAGTCCTCACGCAAGAAAAGAAGCTATATGTTCTAGAGCATGCGATCCCTGCTCAACCCCGACAGAATGCTTTCGCTACTGATAAGCAAGTTATCAAAAGCATTTGGATGATGCCATTGACGTACAGTGCTTGATGTTAGCTTCTATGAGTTCTAAACTCCAGAAGCAACATGAGAATATGAAACCGTTTGATATGATCGAACATCTCAAGGAAATGTTCCAAGAGCAAGCACGGCACGAACATTATGAGGTGTCTAAGGCGCTCTTCCAGAGCAAGATGGCTGAGGGAGCTCCGGTGCACACTCATGTACTTAATATGATTAGGTACATTGAGAGGCTAGAAGCACTGGGCTTCACCATGCATAAAGAATTGTTAGTTGATCTCATCCTCCAATCCTTACCGGATAGCTATAGTTCGTTTGTGTTGCACTACAACATGAACAGTATGGATAAGACACTGGCAGAATTGCTTAATATGTTGAGAACTGCTAAGCAGGACTTGAAGAAGTCAAGGCCTACTTCTGTTATGGTGATTGACAAGACCAAATCCAAAGGCAAAGGCAAGCTTAAGGGTAAGCCCAAGCCTAAGGGTAACAAGAAGGAAGATGCCAAGAAACTCAAGCCATCTGGTGGAGTTGCTAAGACAGGAAAATGCTTCCATTGCAGTAAGACTGGTCATTGGAAGCGAAATTACACTATGTACCTTGAGGAGCTGAAGAAAAAGAAAGGAAGTGAGACTTCCATCTCAGGTATATATGTGATTGAGATAAATTTGTCTACTTCTTCATCTTGGGTATTAGATACTGAATGTGGTTTTCACATTTTCATGAATGTGCAGGGACTAATAAGGAGTAGAAAACTTACCAAGGGCGAGGTGGTCCTACGAGTTAGAAATGGAGCAACGGTTGCTGCGTTAGCTGTAGGAACATTTAATTTATCGTTGCCTTCGGGCCTAATTCTAGAACTTGATAATTGTTATTATGTTCCTGCAATTGCCAAGAACATTATTTCTGTTTCTTGTTTAGATAAGAAAGGTTTTTCTTTTAAAATAATGAACAATAGTTGTTCAATTTACTTTAATGATATTTTCTATGGCAATGCTTCCATTATGAATGGATTGTATGTTCTAGATTTAGATAATCACATATACAGTATTGATTTCAAGAGGTCAAAGGGCAATGAGATTAACCCTACATTCCTCTGGCATTGTAGACTTGGTCACATAAATGAGAAACGCATATCTAAGCTCCACAAAGAGGGACACTTAGATTCATTTGATTTTGAATCATATGATGTATGCGAATCTTGTTTGCTTGGTAAAATGACCAAGGCCCCTTTTACAGGAAAAAGTGAAAGGGCTAGTGGTTTATTAGAGCTCATACATACAGATGTATGTGGTCCATTAACCATACAGGCTAGAGGAGGGTTCCAATACTTCATCACATTTACTAATGACTACAGTAGATATGACTATGTTTATTTAATGAGACATAAGTCAGAATCCTTTGAAAAGTTCAAAGAATTCAAGAATGAAGTACAAAACCAGCTAGGCAAGAATATCAAGACACTTTGATCAGATCGTAGTGAAGAGTATTTGAGCCTAGAATTTATAGATCATCTAAAGGAGTGTGGAATAGTTCCACAACTCACTCCACCTGGTATATCTGAATGGAACGGTGTATTTGAGAGGAGGAATCGGACCTTGTTAGACATGGTTCAATCCATGATGAGTCTATTTGACCTCCCTGTCTTCTTTTGGGGTTATGCTTTAGAGACAGCAACATTCACACTAAATCGTGTTCTACTAAAGCTTTTGAAAAGACACCACATGAGATGTGGATTGAAAAAAAAAGCCTAATCTATCTTTTCTAAAGATGTGGGGTTGTGAGGCTTATGTCAAAAGACAAGTCTTAAACAAATTAGGACCCAAATCTGATAAATGCATATTTGTGGGGTATCCTAAAGAGACAAAAGGATATTATTTCTATAATCCCACAGAGCACAAAGTGTTTGTGGCTCAGTACGGTGTCTTTCTAGAAAAGGACTTCCTTTTAGAAGAACTAGTGGGAAGAAAATAGAGCTTGAAGAGGTTCAAGAACCACAAAATGTCACTAAACCTTTAGTGGAACAGGAGCAAGTCCCACAAGATGTTGTGGAATAGGAAATAGCTCCAGAAACACAAGGCCCGCGTAGGTCTAATAGGATACGTCGAGAGCTTGAGAAGCAAGCTTCTCGGAGCTGAAACATTCGTTTTTATGAGATAGTCAAAGAGTTTGGCTTCATCAAGAACGAAGATGAACCTTGTATTTACAAAAAGGTTAGTGTGAGTGCTGTCATATTCCTAGTGTTATATGTGGATGACATACTACTCATAGGAAATGACATTCTTGCCCTACAATCTATCAAAACTTGGCTAGGGAATTTCTTCTCCATGAAAGACTTAGGAGAAGCAGCCTATATCGTTGGAATAAAGATCTATAGAGATAGATCGAGTAGGCTGCTAGGTCTAAGTCAAAGTACATATATTGACAAAGTGTTGAAAAGGTTCAACGTGGAAGAATCTAAGAAAGGATTCTTACCTATGTCTCATGGCATTTATCTCTCAAAGGACATGTGTCCTAAAACATAAGATGAGAGAGTTAAAATGGCTAAGATTCCATATAATTCGGCTATTGGATCTATAATGTACGCCATGTTATGTACGAGGCTTGATGTCTACTATGCTTTAAGCATAGCGAGTAGGTATCAAGTTAACCCAGGTGAGCGTCACTGGATAACAGTTAAGAACATCCTTAAGTACTTGAGAAGGACTAAGGATGCTTTCTTAGTCTATGGAGGAGAGAATGAGCTCATTGTAAATGGTTACACTAATGCCAGTTTCCAGTCAGATAAGGATGACTTTAAGTCATAATCTGGCTATGTGTTTTGCCTAAATGATGGCACTGTTAAGTTGGAAAGGTTCTAAACAAGAGACAGTGGCCAATTCTACGATCGAGGCTGAGTATATAGTGGCTTCAGATGCAGCTAAGGAAGCTGTTTGGATCAAAAAGTTTGTCACGGAACTTGGAGTAGTCCCTAGCATTACTGATCCAGTGGCACTCTATTGTGACAACAATGGAACCATTGAACAAGCTAAGAAATTTTGGTCTCACCAATGGTCCAAAGAGTTACTCAAGCCCTTCCATGATCGATTGGCTGTAGTGCAAGTGGGAGAATGTTAGTGTATGCGCTATAAGCCAATCAGATTTAGACTTATAGTACACTTAAGATATTGTGATTATTTATGTTATTTAATAATACATGGCAATTATTTATCATTATTAACTATATTTAATTTGATCAAGTCATAATCAAATGATAAAGTCCCTAGAATAGTGGATTCGTATCAAAGGAATCAAAGTAGTGACTTGATAATGAGATCCTTATGATACAAAGAATACTATTCTTAAATATCCTTAGTCGTAGTATCACTAAGAAGGAACATCAGTGATACGATAAGACTAACATGTGTTAGATTCCTTTGGGTGACTGATCTCATAAGTCATGGATATAGTGATATTCAAATCAACACATGGGTGATCATTGTGAATGAATACACTGGATTGACCCATCTTGAGAACTCTATGTGGATCGTTACATTGAGTATCATTAGATGTTCTCAAATGGCAATGGTATATGTGATCCTTAGACTTGAGATCACCATGGTATCCTATGTGTGGATTGGTGTACTTTGATGCTGGTAAACGTAGCTCAATAAGGGTTGCAAGTAAGACAGTAATTGGGTACATCATGAATCATATGAGGGTTGTGAGTGATCAAGATAGGATTTGTCCCTCTTGGTAACAAGAGTCTATATCTCAAGGACTCTCAATAGAGATTAATGATTGAAAATCTGTGGCCACAGTATAAATGAGATTTAAGATGAGATCTTGAATTCATTTGATTAAATGATTTATCCTAAGATTGAGAAACAATGGAGTTGAACTTTAATAGAGATGACACGTTCCATACTCTATGTTCAACTGAGATATTAGGTGACTAAAGGATCGAATTATACGGTAATTGCTCATTGAAAGGTTGTCGTCAACTCATCGACATTTTTATTACTTGGGTAGCCATGATGCATTGCTAGATGCCAATCTTGGCTTGTGATTTATGAATGAGATTCTGAATCACTACCAACGTAATGGAAACCTAAAGGGTCACACACAATAAGGGTATGACCAAGACAAGGTAATTGGAGTTGGATCCATGTGATGAATTCTAGTACAAGAAGGATTCCTAGTGAGACTAGAGTCCTGTTCCAACTATAATTCAGGATTTAATTAATAGTAATTTTAGCCCGAGATTACTAAGGGGTATTTTGGTCTTTTCAATTATAATGAGATTATAATTATGAATTATTAATATAATAATTCATGGGCAGACCAAATTATTAATCGAAATGCATAACCAATTGGTTGTCGTGCAAGTGGGAGATTATTAGAGTATGCCCTACAATTAATTGGATTTGGATTAAATAATTTTAAAAGGCCCAAAAGACCCAATATAGTTGGACTAAGGCTAAGGCCTTTTTAGGGTTTTGTTAAGAGGCATTATAAAAACAATATTAAGTCTAAAAGTTAGACACAATAGGAACAAAATATTTTTATAGTTATTCTGCCTCTTGGAGCTAGCACTCTCATAAAACAATTCCCTTCCTCCTCCCTTTTGCTTCTAATCACATCTTGTCTCAGGCCTTGTTTTGCGTCCTACTCGTGTGGATACCGTTAGAGGGCTTCTCTCAGCTAGGAGTCTTGAGTTAACGATAAATCAAGGGCTGTTCGTGGGCTGCAATATTCAAAAGTCGAACATTCCTACACGAGTACACCAAAAGGTCAGATTTTATCCCGAAATTAATCTTGTTGCATGATCCTGATGATTTTAGTTTTGTTGATTTTTAATCCGCTGCTTATTTTCGTGTATGACATGATAAACCGAGACAACAAAACCTTACACTTACATCCATCCCCTATCCTCAATCTAGCTCCCTGATAAACCACTTGATGTGCTGATAGCAAGCCGTACCACAGAAACGATGGGCTGCCTCCCAATTTCGCCTCCAAAAACGAACAGTTTGGAAAATAACGCGCTTTCAATAACTTATGGAGCAATGTTTTACTATAGTTGGATGAAGATTCAAGAAGATGAAGATGAATGTATTGATTGATCATAGCAAAAGCAGAGAAGATACGTAGTTTATATACAGGAAGAATGTTAAGGTAAGAGATGACTAAGGTTAGTTAGCTGAGCTGTAGAAATAACTAACCCAACTAATTAGCTTTAACCAACCCTTAACTAACTCCATGACAACTAAGCTAACACCTAGCTAACAGAACAACTGTAAATCAGACTTATCAGTCTAATACAATGAATCTTCGTTTTGAATTAGCCTCCAGCATTGTTTTGCAAATAAGGCTAAGTTGAAAGCTTGAAGATCTCGAAAACCCAGTCCTCCATCCATTTTAGAGCAGCAAAGATCTTCCCCACACTTCCAGTGAATTTCCTACAATTTGTACCATTACTCCACCAAAAACCGGCCATAGTCATATTCATGCTATGGACAATTTGCAGTGGCAATTTAAAACAACTCATTACATACACCGGAATAGCTCGTGCCTCGGATTTAATAAGTACAATCTTCCTCGCTTTAGACAAACATCGAGTTCTCAATCCCTGTACACACTACCACATCCTATCACGAAGCATACCAAGTACCCGGCCTTTGTTTCTTCCCAATAACATAGGCACACCAAAATAAGATGTCGTATCCATGATGTTCTGAATCCCAGGACACCTCATAATATCTGCTTCAATTTTTTAAATGTATTAGTACTAAAGAGCACTCCTGATTTGTCCCTATTAACTTCCTGACCTGAAGCCCTTTCATACCTTTCTAACACCTGTAAAATCGCACGTCATGCAGATACAGTAGCTTTTAGGAACATAATGCTATGATCAGCATAGAACAAATGTGATACCCTTGGTGCATTCTTTCTAACGGCAATACCCTGAATCACTCACCTATTTTCGGCTTGCTTGAGCATACTAGACGATCCTTCTACACATAACAAAAATAAATACGGACAAAGCGGGTCCCTTGTCTTAACCCTCTAGTTGGAATAATCCTTTTACTTAATAAATATTTCACCTCAATAATAAGACTAGGTTCCAAAATGTTTGTGTATGTGTATTACGCAGTCGCATGGCATTTGGTCAAAGAATGTCTGTCATGTCGTCACTATAAATTCATCCACTTGCAAATACTAAACCATTTTTACAATATTAGTTTACCGTCCCATGTTAATGTACTTTCAATGTTCTGTTTTCATGTAGCAACTCCATTATTTTGAGCTGCTTCAACTTCTTAGGGTTCGATTGGATTGCACAAGACCTCCGGTCCAGTGCAATCCAAGTACTAAATGCCACTTAACTGCACCGACTGGTGCATTTGGGTGGCCTCACCTAGAGGTGTCAAAACGGGCCGTGCTAGGCTACCATGGTTCATTTAAATATTAGTCCATGTGTTAATGGATCATGCTCGTATGACACTATTTTTTAATAGACCGTGCCATGAAACTTAAGGACAGTCCATGAAAATTATATATAAAAAATGTGACATATCATACATTTTGTATTCAAAATGAAAATATTATAAATTTATATATTAATAATTCTAATACTTCATAATAAGATTTATTATATATAATTTATTTCTATAAATGGGCCAATATGGCACGACACATAGGCTTGCATGTCGTGCTGTGCTAACTTGCATTACATGTGCTAGCACTAGCACTTCATGGGTCATGTTGTACCAATCCATGTGTCTAAGAACCTCTAACCTAACATGGCACACATGTATATCGTGCTTGACCCAGCCCGTTTATTTAAGTTTTGGTTGTGCCAAGCACGGTCCACACCATGCTGAATCGTGTCGTGCTATAGACCGCTTGACTTGTTTAGCACCTCTAGGGCCCTCACCAACATAGTAAGAAGCTAATCTCACCATGTTGGTGGATAATTTTTGATTGGACTCAAAAGGGTTAAGTAAAAAAATCCCACCATCGTATTTTTATACTGAATTTTAATATCTTTTCAAAATTTTTAATTATATTAATTTTTAATTTGAACATTTCAAATTATTTACTTTAATTTGCAATTTTTATAATTTTTTAAATATCTAATGACAAATTGATTATTTGATATAAAGATCATTTTAGGAGTTTTTAACTTATTAAAAATTATTATTTGATATGAAATAATTTTAATTATTTATTTATTTTAGAAATATCAAATATTTACTATAAATTTTATTATAGAAAATTTTTAATTTAAATGTCCTTAATGGCCATTTTTTCTTGTCCTTATATTTCACCTCATTGAACTGCTTCCTTCCTGTCCAAAACATATCTAGCCATTAATTTTAATCTCACGACTACACTAACTAATCTCACCTTTACCACTATTTTTAATCTTACTAGAGTGAATCTCACCACTATTTTATAAACATCAGCTTTGTTTATAAAAGCTATGTCAAATGCCACATCATCATATTAATACACGTTAGTGCCACATCAATGTCTAGTTGTACAAAGATAACTATTGTTAGAGAGTTAAAGGAATTATACTTAATTTCATGAATTTAAAATGTTATCGTTTAATTTATAGGAAAATAAAACAATTTGAATTAATTTCAATGTAATAAAACGTTAAGAGCTTAATTCTTTTTACCCTAAAGGTTGAGGACTTATTTGTTTATAAGCCAAGAAAAAAATCCACATGGTCATGTCAGTCATTTGAACCATGCAATTTTCGAATGATATAATCATGTTCGTGTCAACATTGTGATAAGTCGTATCAATGCTCTGTTATTATCTAATGACCTTGAGATAAAATATAATTAAACGTAGTTGATTAAATCCTCACTTTTCGTAATTTAGTGATGAAAAATTGATCAAAATAGAGTTTCATGTATTTTATAAAAGAAAATTGAAAATTATCATCTTAGTTTTTGATTAACAACTCATTTTGCTCTCTAATTATTTTGTTTGATGTCCATAATATGTATACCAATTATAGTATATGCCGTGCTTGAGCACTCTTTCTACAAACATCTAAAATAATATTTTGGATCAAACCATGTTTGGAGTTGCAAAATTCTATTAAGGCTTGACCCCAAGTAGACCTACTCAAAGGTTGGGCTACCCGCTCAAACTCAAAGGACCGCATGATATTTAGTTGGATTTGGACGTAAATATCTAATACAATAATCAGGCTTGGACAAAATTTTTAAGCCCGTTTAAAAATCGGACCGGGCCTCGGGCTTGACTTTTCAAAGCCTGGGCTTGACCCAGCCCAGCCCAGCCTGAATTTATATTTTTTATTTTTTTATATTTCTTTTTTAATATTAATTAAATTTTTTATATATTTAATAAGTATAATATAATTATATGTATATAAAATATTATTGATTAATAAACATGATTATAAATATTTAATATAGAAATTGATATGCAAATTTTGACAAATTAAATTAAATTTTAAAGGGAATAAAATAATAAAAATAAATAAATCAAAAATTAAAATATAAAAAAAATATTTTCAAGCTTGATCGGACCGGCTCAAGCTTGTAGTATAAAAATAAAAATGGCTTAGACAAAAAAATCAGACTCGAATTTTCGAGCTAAGCCGGACTTAAGCACACAAATTATACATTAATATATGTTATGAGCTCGACCCGACCCGACCAAACCCATAACCAAGTCTTGATCGAGTCGTCAGTACAAGAAGTAAATGGCATGGGCAGAAAAATGGTTTGGGCATTTAGTAGCCTTAAATTAGCCTTAAATTATAATCTAGCTATCCGTGGAATATTATACTCACTTGATAAAAGATATAGGACACTACACAATTCATACAAAAAACTAATAAGGCTGCTCTTCATTTTTTTTTTCTGGTCTAGATCATCCGATATTTTCATACTTTTGGTATATGATTAATCCGAATTCGAGCCGTGCTCTTCATATTTTTAAAGATATCTTTTCTAACACCTTAATATACCATAAATAAAAAAACATTAGAGAAAACCCCAGCAGCCTAAGTTGTGGCTGCGATAAGTTTAGGATACAGCGCCATGGATCATGGCTTTTATGAAGCAGGAGCAAATGAAGATAGTAACATTACAGTTTGACGAGCTATTTAATATTATTCAGGACCTGCCTCAAGCTTTGACCGCCATCCACTATGAAAGTGTTCCCTTCCATTGCTACACCACCATAATGCTGTTCCCTCTCATTCTTGCAACATTTCGAAATTAAATTCGCTACCAGAATCCAGAGAATAAAATCTTTAAAACAACCTATCCACGCAAATTCCCCCAGTTGCCTGCCTCATCCTACACCTCTATGATATCCGTTGTTTGTGTTTGGACTAATTTGGACATCACCTCAACGTTTTTTCTATTTTACTCTGAAGAAAATTAGAGGCATTCACTTTTAATACTCTTGTTTTTATTGAGCCGCACTATTTTTGAGTTTTACATAAAAATAAATTACTCATGTGAGAAGTAAAAAATTAAAGTATATAATGTTAAAAATTATTTTTTAAGTAAACTGTAATTGTAAGTAGTCGGTATTTACGTAAAATTAAAAAGTACCATGATCCAATTAAAGTGATAATATTAAAAGTAAATGTCAAAAATTATTGTTCGTAGAATTCCTCTTTTACATTCGGATAAAAACTAACCTCAATTAAAAATAAAAAAGGAAGAGAAAATAGATAACGAAAAATTCAGTTACATCAAATACACGTCGATTAGGCAACTGCAATTATGATTAAGAGAAATTAATTAACAATCATATCCAATTTATAAAATTAAAGTATTTTTTTTTTATAAGACCACGTCGACAAGGTTAAAGTTGTTCGTAAAAAAAATTTGTTTCTTTGAGTCTATGAAAACTAACCTTGTGGTCAAAAATTCTACTTTCTTCGAATATTTGCAAATTATTTTGGGAAAATGTACAATTACATTTATATGTAAAATTATAAATCCGATAATAGAAATAATTTATGCAAAAATGATAATAAGTAAAATTTTTAAAGAAGAAATTACAATTTCTGTTATGATCTCAAGGTACAATAAACACGTTTGTAAGATATGCACATATTATGAGTCTATTTAGTCAATACATAAGTACAATTATCTTACAATACATATACATAAATAATTACAAGAAACAAAATTTTTATTTTTTACATTAGATACTAAAAGAAAAAAGTATAGAGACTAGGTTGCATAAAAATATTGACTACATTACTAAAAGCGCACATAATCCAGTATCTTTAGTTATGATTTTTAATATTAATCGTGTTTCAACTTTCAGATATCATAAACCTAACTAATCTAGGTCAATTGGGCTTATAATTAGAAGTAATCATAAAATTTTATCAATTTTACTTATTTTATTTTTTCATTCATAAGTTTTTTTCTGTTACAATGGGACTAATAAGTTTTTATCATGATACCACATATAAAAATTTTCTGTTAAACCGTTTCTATAATTCTTTCCATTATTCATGTTCGTGCCACAGTCCTTGTCATGTCTCAGCTAGTGGCCTTGTAATTCCCATTTGCAAGGGCTTCTTTAGCCTTGCATTCCAGTCATTAGAGAACAAGTTTGCTAAGTTAAATTAATGATGGAACTATCCAGAAATCAAGTAAAGTAAAGATAAGTTTTGAGCTTCCATTCTCTATACAATAAGGCCAATGCTCTGTTACATTAATTCCATTTGCCAAAAGACAACGGTTAAGGAGACCTCAAAATCTCCTTGGAAAATAAAACCTAATAACAGACTAATGAACTATTTAAAACTAGCTAATTGTAAATAATAAAAATGGACAGAGATCATGATCAAAGAACTCCAACAGCTCTTTTTTCTTGCGAAATGCATGTAATTCCTGGTTAATTATTAATCAGGCATCTTGCTAGTTCTCTAATAATTAAATTGTCAGAATTAGAGCCAAAGAGCTCCGGCCTCCTTGAGAAGTGGAACCAAGGTTCCATTAATATGGGAAGCCATGACTCGATCCATGGAGCCTATCAGCTTCCCTCCAATGAAAACAGCCGGGACAGCTTGCGAGTTACCAAGCAGCCTCATCAGTGCTCCCTCCATTTCCTTCCCTTTGGGGTCCTGGTCCAGCTCGTACACGGTTGGGTTCACTCCCATTCCGCAGAAAAGCCTCTTCACAGCATGGCACATGCAGCAGCTGCTCACGCTGAATATAACTACTGCGCTCTCCGATGCCAGCTTCACCACCCTCTCCATTGGGTCTGACCCCATGCTCCTCATTGGCATGTAGTGGCCCCAAGATTCACCCGGATAATGCATTCTTTCTTCTCCTTTTTCTTCTCTTCCCAAGAATTCAAAGAAGATAACTAAAGCAACTAAAAAAGCAGAAAGCGAAGATGGTGCTGAAGTTAGAGAAAGGTGTTTGAGGAAATCGGTGAGCGAGCGTGGTGTCGAAATTGGTTGGATGAGCTTTTATAAGGGTGCGGTTGCGAGGGCATGATAGTAAATAAATGAGGTTTGTCCGTTGTTGTCGCAGCGCGTGCATAGAGGGTCTCGTGGTATCTGCTACGAAAGGATTCTTGTCCGTAGCAAGAGGACAATGGCAATACACTCCTAGAGGAAGCTTTAGTGGAAGCAAAGTTGTCAGTTGTGCGAGGTGGCTAGGAGTAATCTGTCTACTCTAGATAGAGAGTAAACTTGGTTGCAACTTTTAATCGACGAGTACTTTTTTGCCATGGCAAAACGGAAATTGTGTACTAGCATTAAACACCCAGGCGTTTGAGACATAAAACCAGGCTTTCTTTCCAGGCAAAAACTGAAGCGTTTTGGCACAGACGGCTGCCTCCGTCCTTGTTGTCGGGGCCTTGAGATTAAACTTTTTGTTTGTTTATGATGTGAAGCTTACGCGCTTGTTTAGGCTTTTATTCTTCATTTTTAATTGGATCGCAAAATTAATTGATTAACTAATATTTGTTGGGTCGAAAAAGGAGGCAGATGCTTTTTTTAAAAAATCTCGTGTTAAAATTTTATGAATAAAAAAATAGCTTTAAAAGAACTTTTTTCAGTTTGATATCGGATCGTAATACATTTTCAGATTAATCAAAACTCAAAATAATTTTTAAATATCAGGTCCTGATTTTGAAAAAAAATAATAAATTCACTCATGGTCACTCTTGATCGATGTTTTCTTGGATTCGTTGCTTGACCTCCTAATCCCATGAAAAGGGCAAAAAGTACCGCCCGGCCTCTATAGCATCGGGTCATAGCCAAACCAGAATAGAAAATTACAACTACTTTGTTTTGCAATTTGTTTTTTTTTTTTTTTGTGGAAACAATTTGTTTTTTTTTTGCTTAGCTAATTAGCTTCTTTTCTGCTCCGGTGCAAATTACGTGGTTTAACGTAAGATTTGCTTTTGGTACATAGAAAGTTGTGAAACCAAGTCACATGATTTAACTTCCAGTGCAAAAGCAAATGCGATAGATAAATGTTTTTTTAAGAAATATATTAGAGTTACATTTTATAATTATAATCATATATTACATTTTAAAAATTTGTATTCAAATATATATATATATATTTAAATCACTTAAATGTTTAATTAACTGAAGTAATATATAATTAAATTAAATAATTAAACTCAAAGTCAGATTGACAAAGCACATTGGATGCTTTTTAGAAAAAAAATCATATGCTCTATTATCTTTTCCATTCTTATGTAATGTTTTAACTTTAAATCAACTTCTGGATATCAAAGGCAACAGTAGTGCTCACCAATAAAATGGATGCATGCTAGAGAAGCTTATTTCATCGTTATAAAATTAGTAGAATTTTTAAGCCGTCACCATCCATGCTTTCTAAAATCAGTTAAACTTGAGGCGAAAAGCCCACAGCTTGGAGAAAAACATTGTACATATTTCAGAAACGAGCAACAATACATAAATATAATGGATTCCGCACACGCACTAGGTAGATAGGGGGAATGGCAACTCTCCAGTTGAATTAGACCAGAAAACAAATAAAACTAGAAATTGATCTGCTATATTGATCTTAGCAAATACTTTTGTTTATCTTCAATTAGATCCCAAAAATTTTGTTTAAGAACTGTGTAGTGAGTAGAAAATTAGAATAGGAAGTTATCATAAAGTAGTTGAAAAAAGTGTAAATAAATTTTTTTTTAAACATTTAGATATGTTTCGAATCATGAAATCATCACTGTTGAAAAGATTTTACTATTCAACTTAAATAAAATTAATCTTATATTATAAAACGAATAATGATATCTATTATTATAAAAAAAATTACAATTGGAAGTTTGAAAGGGAGTGAATGAAAAAGGGGCCAAGGGAAGGGAGGACCATCCCAGTACAATAGAACTTCAGTTTTTTACCGTATAGCAATGTGTAAAACAGTAGAATCGCAGATAATGCAGAGTAATTCTATAATCTACACAATTTATAAATAAGTGTAATAAAACCAAGTGCATGATATAAATGAACAAGGCAAGGAATTTGCTTTAAAATTTTAAACTCTGCTAACATGTTCACCTAAAGCGCAGACAAAGTGGCAGTTGCCATAGTGAAAAAAGCAAAATTAAGGCATAGCCTGCACCCACAGGCCTACTTCGGGCGGCGGTACGGTTTTGCGCCGAATACCGGCTAAATATCAGGATCCTCTTTCGTGGGTCGGATAGATCCGACCACATACTTAATTTTTGTTCCTGCTGTGTCGTTCCAGTTTTTTCTTTCTCACGGTGATATTCGCAACACAGCATTCAAAACTCTTTGTCTTTCCTCGTCCCTTTGTAATTAGTAATTATTTTTCCTTTGTGGTTGACCTTCACCTACGCATGCTCACCGAGATCAGTGCGCTTCTTTTTATTACGTTGTAAGTAATATTACATTACTTTTCCTTTTGGAATTTAAGCTGGCCTTGATCGGATAGAAAGAGAAACTCGGTAAAGTAATCTTTTATATTTTTTTTCCCAAAAAGAAAAGCCAGGGTTTTAAAGAGGCTCAAAGTTGATTTACAGCTTTAACTTACAACTGGGTCATTGAAAAATCACTGTTTTATTTGAAGGGTTTACTTAGATCACTGGGATATTGCTTGATAGCGTAACAGACAGAATCTTGGACTTTTCCAGAGTAGATTGTCTTCTTGCTGAAGAAATACATGCGCATGAGACTGGAACAAGAAATGAAACAGTGAAACGAAAAAGAAAAAAGGAGATAGGAGTAGAGAAACACAGTAGAACAAAAAGTTAGATTCTTCTTTAGAGTTAGAAGTTTTCTTTTCCCTTTCTCCAAAAATTTCTACTGTTTCAGTTTGTATATCCTAGTAGACATCTTCCATCTGCCGCGCCTTTTGGTCAGATCCAAAAGCGATATGTTCATTTGTTTTCACTTCTAATCGGGACCACTTCAGTTATGTCCAGGCCGCGGCTGCTGGCCGGCTGCCATTTCGGCGCAGAAGCTCCGGCTACCAAGTAAAGCAAGTCTAGCCCGCATTTTGGGTCGGCCCTGGATAAGCCCTTTCAAGGTTGACCTTCATCTAGTCTGATTACGAAGGATTTTTTAGAGGTTAAATTAAATTTTCAATTTTAGAAACTAATAGCACACATCAAATCTAAAGAGTTCACAAATGATTTTCTATTTAGATCTAATTAGTCACTTATACCTTAAATTCTACTAAGGATTCTTTTTTTTTTTTTTTTTACTAAGGATTCTTAAAAACAAGAATTGATCTATATTCAAAATATAAGTCTTCAGAGTACTATTACGTGCAAAGAAGGTTTTAGAAATTCTACTCTATCCATTCTAGAATTGTATCAACTAATATTTGGTTATCTTATATTTGTCTTTATTTGATTTGATCAATAATTACTTAGTCAAAAACGTTTTTGAGCATCCTCCCATCAAGCTAATTGAACTATTTTTTTCTCCATAATCATTTTTGTCCGAAAATTTTGAATAGAATCACACTTGTAAATTAGGTTCTTGAATCCTGAGCCTCGTGATGACAAATAAGACCTATGGGCAAGGTTCGAAATTGTATTATTATTATTATTATTATTATTATTATTATTATTATTATTATTATTATTATCTATTTTGATTTTTTTATTTCAAAAAATAAAAATAAAAAAAAAGGAATCCGAGAGTGGGAAAGGCCGAGGTTGGGGTCTAAGCATCAGTGGACTAAGGAAATCTGCAAGACTGAAATAAGAAATCAAAGGAATTAAAACCTTAGATCAAACAGAAAAATCAAGATAAAAAAAAGGAAATTACGATTTTGGTATTTAAAGAAGATCATGAAAATTAAAAGGATCCAAAATTTTAAATCAGAGTAAATCCAAATTGGATGTGCTTGGCAGTTCGAATCTTGGAACACGATCATTTCTTAAAAAAAAAATCAAGTCTCATATGCCTATGTAAACCAACAGATAGGATACCTAATGAAACACACAAGCAATCATCAACGCACAAAGAGAGCACACAATCATCGAACGACAAACAAGAGCAAATACAAGCAAGTAGCACACTCAGACAATCAGTGACAAGCAAACACAGAAGCATAGCTAGGAACAAGTTTTGGGTTTTGGCAGTTTTTGGGTAATAGAGATTCAAATCTGTGAACCTAGATTTATCTAGATTCATAGGTTTTGAGTGTATTCAGGGTTGAGATTTGTGTTTGGCAAGCGTGAAAGGAAGTTGCTAAATTTCATTGGACTTTAAGATCACCGGCCGTGACGAAAGACGGCGGCTCATGGCAGGACTGCTTGAAGTTTTCGAGTGACATTTAAGGCTTTTAGGCAAAGTTTTAAATGGGTTAAGAGGGTTCTAAAACTTATTTGGTAGAAAAAGGGAAAAAGTGACAAAAAAAGGGGTTTATATTGTTAGTGTATTCTTTAGAGATAACTCACTTGGTATGAGGTGTGGTATGGCAATATATGTTCATTTAGGGTAAGTGACATAAAGGTTTCTCTTCATCATTTGTTGTTGACAAGAACAGATTCATTAGTCATTAAATAGGCGAAGCCCATGGAACAAACTGACCTTGCAATGGATTGAATCATAAAGGGTTACAACTATGAGGTTCTTATGCATCAAAGTTATATTCTTAAATTGTTCATGGTCATTATACTATCAACAGAAGGTATTGATAGTACTCAAAGACTGGCACGTGCTAAGTAAGAAACTGATCTATTAGGTTGAAATATAAGAATATTTAAGGATAGCATATGAGTGTCTCTTAGAGAATAAGTTCATTGAACATGACTTGCTGTAAGAGCTCCATTTGGTAATGTCACTCAAGTATCTATGTGTAACACCCGGTTTCTATACCATTTCTCAATTTACTTTACTGATTTATTATAGTGGTTAGGCTATTTGCTAGTGCCAACATTCTTCTTTCCAATAACTTATTTCATTTTTGTTGTTTACATCTCATATACATACAATTATTATTCACATATATAGGTAACATTAACCATACAAAGTATATTTATTTAATAGATAAAATTCCATACAAATAAGTTCAAGTTTCCAACTTCAAGTATAGAACCATTCTAATTTATTTTACATCCCCTTAACTTCTACAATATAATAAGTACTATACTACACCAGTCTGAAATATATAGAAAATACAATATACCTTCACTAGATAAGTAACTAGCCTTGAAGGAATACTATTACATCCAAAAATCAGGCTCCTCTTACGTGAGCAGAAAGTCAATGCAAATAGTTTGGGAGAGAAAAAGAGGGGTAAGTTTACACTCAATAAGGAAACAATCATGAAAGGGTGGTACTATGTCACTATATGCAATAAAACATTTACTTTAAAACATTTAAAGTAAGTTAAAAGTATTTATCGCATATAAAACTTTTGTTCGAAACATTGTTGTTTCAAATCAGTAGATTTTCAATTCAAAATCAATAAACGCAATAATCATTTCAATTTAAAATACTCGGTGGAGAAAGTTAGCATCCAAGAGTCACATGTCGATAATCAATATAGGAATTAGCATATCGGCGTATGGGTCAGGTATCTATCCCTAAGCCATTCCTATTTAACAATACAATACAATGGCCATTGTTCAATAAATCCACGGTGCTCAGTAGTCAGGTGCCTTACTATAGGTGCTACAGACTTAACTAGGGTCTCATAGCCAATACAGTACAATACAATACAATCAATAAGTGCATGATCATCAGGGAGTAATAGTCTCAAAACAATTTCATTTAAAATAAGTATAAATAATTTCAATAAGCAATTATCTTCAATTAATCCATAACAGTATAAATCAATAAATATTAAAATTGAGGATAAATAGATCAATAAATATTTTCAATGAAAAATCAATCACACTTGTATTGTTCTTTATGCAGGTAAGATATTTATATTTGTAAGCTAGCAATTTAAATAATTAAAATAATTAATTTGATAAATTGCAGGTAATTAAATCATAAATTAAATTCATGAAACTATATAAAAATACTATTATTATTTTAAATCTCTAATTAAGATAAAAAATTTAGGCTATTGGTTAAAATTTGAGTTTTGGGAAATTTCTAGAGGTGGCAAAAATTGGCCTGAGCCCGAAAACTCACCCGAATCCTCCCGAGACCGAATCGGGACCAGTCCGAATTGACCAAAAAAGTCAAAGGCCCGTAATCGAAAAAGCCCGGAACCGAAAAAACTAGAAACCGAAAAAGCTCGAAACCGAAAAAACTCGAACCAGACACAACCCGAACTCGACATAACCCAAGCCTGATACGATCCGAAACCGAGACCGACCCGAACCGAAAACCGAAAAAAACCGAATTTATAACCCGAGAAAACCTGAATTATAATTATATAATTATTATTTAAAAATAAATAAATAATTGATACACTTTTTTAATTAAAAAGTTTAAAATTTTGAAAACAATTATTATTTATTATACAATTTTATCAATTATATATTACCAGCATAATAAATATTGAATCTTTTTAATTAAATTAAATTAATTTAAAACACCATAATATATGATATAATATATGATATCAAATAATCTTTAATATTATCCATATTACATTTATAATAATAAATATATTATTACTTTGACATTTGATTTATTATAAAAATCATTTTAACATTTTATTATTTTTATTTATAATAAAATTTTAATTTTAATACAATAATAAATTAAATATATAAAAATTATATAATTTCAATATTTGTTTGAAACTTTGAATTTGATATATTGTGCAACACATTAAAAATATTTTTAATAAAATTAAATTTAAACTATATTTTCTTAAAGTTTCAAGTATAGAAAGATATTAAATTTAGATTAAAAAAACCTAATCTTAAAATTAAAATTAAAATTTTTAAGATTAGAAAAAGTTAAGTAATTAAATTAAACAATACAAGTACAATTTTTTTATACTTGGGTATCATTAAAAGAGAAAATTATAGTGGTAATTTTATTTTTAGCCTTAAAACAAAAAACATTAAAAAATCAAGCTAGTGATAACTAATTATTTATTATATCATAATAATCTTATACATGAATAAACTAATTTGGTATCTTATAATAATGATTTGTATATTATATTATAATAATCTTTTAAGAATAAATTATGTAATCTCTTAGTGTGTAAGTATTATTTTGATAGAATTAAGTATTTATTAAAAATAATTTATTTATTATCTATTAAATGTAAAATTAAAGTGTGGATAAAAATAATAATTCTAATAATAAATTAAAGTGTAATTTAATAATATATTAGAGCTGTATTACTATGTAAGTGGTAATTTTAATAAAATTTATTTTTTATACTTTGTTAATATTATTATTAATTATATTTAAATAACTAGCATTATATTAATTAATTTAGTAATATCTATTATTTAACATTTTAATTAGATATTCAATCCATTGGTGTATATCTAATATTATTATGTTAATCTAATATTATTATGTTAATGTGAATATGAAAAAAAATTAGTACTCAATTTGGAATAGTGTTTTTTGATAGCAAATAAAATACATAATATAGTTAATAAATAACGCCTTATCATAATGATTTGTATGTTAGTATATGTGAAGACCGTAAGTTTTCTAAATAAATATTAAATATCCAAAAAGTTTAAATTGGATATTAGGAAATTCAAAAATTTAAAGAAATAAAAAGGTATATATTTATATAATTATAAAATTATATTATATAAATATATTTTAAATGTTAATGAAATAAAAATGTGAATAAAAATATAATTATATAAATAGATTATATAATATATTTTTACACGTTTTTAAATAAGTATATATATAGGAAATATATATACTATTTAGATCAATGTGTATATATATACATATATTTTAAGATAAAGTATGTATATATGTATATTTATTAAAATTTAATAGTATATGATATATATATATAAATCTAATTTATATATATATATATATATATACACATATATATTTATATATGGGTTTAAATTTTAATTTTATATATAATTATATAAATATAATTATATAATAAATAAATAAATAAATAAATAAAAAAGAAAAGGGAGGGAATCGGGGTGCCAACCCGATTGCCACCTCCCTCTGTGAAAATAGAAGAGAGGGAGGGAGGTGTGAAGGCCGACAACGCCGGTGAGAAAGGGAAAGGGGAAACCGTCGCCGGACGGGGAAGAGAAAGAAGAGGGGCCGGCGGCGGTGAGAACCGAAAGAGGAGAGAAGAAAAAGAAAGAGGAAAGCGGGCGGAGGATGAAGCGAAACAGGGGAAGAAAAGAGGAAAGCCGCCCGATCTGGGCGCCGCCGCCGCTACCATCGGTGCTGGTGAAGTCAGTTCAAGCAGGATGAACGACCGTGTGACGACTCGGGTGCACCCACAAGCCACCGCCCGAGCTCACTCAACCGTATTGTCCGCTCTGGGGTGCACCACACGGGCCACCGCCCCTCACGGATTTATCGGGAATAAATTCCCAATTCGCATCCCCCAGGAGGTTCGAACTTAGGACTCTTAAGTACCTAGTTCTTACACTCCTGGTACCATTGAGACAACTTGTCTCAATGGTACCAGGAGTGTAAGAACTAAGTACTTAAGGGTCCTAAGTTCGAACCTCCTGGGGGACGCGAATTGGGAATTTATTCCCGATAAATCCGTGAGGGGCGGTGGCCCGTGTGGTGCACCCCAGAGCGGACAATACGGTTGAGTGAGCTCGGGCGGTAGCCTGTGGGTGCACCCGAGTCGTCACAAAAAAACGCGCATTTTTTTTGTGAGGGGTATCATGTCATGGTTTTCAGACCGATGGCCGAAGCCAGGGCCCACTCACTCAACCGTACTGTCCGCTTTGGGGTATCATATCAGGGCCCCGCACGGATTTCTTTCGCGTCCGCCGCTACTCGAACCCTTGACATCCAAGCGATTCGAGTAACGACTAACCATTGGACCTAGTTGTCTCAATGGTACCAGGAGTGTAAGAACTAGGTACTTAAGGGTCCTAAGTTCGAACCTCCTGGGGGACGCGAATTGGGAATTTATTCCCGATAAATCCGTGAGGGTCGGTGGCCCGTGTGGTGCACCCCAGAGCGGACAATACGGTTGAGTGAGCTCGGGCGGTGGCCTGTGGGTGCACCCGAGTCGTCAAAAAAAATGCGCGTTTTATTGTGAGGGGTATCATGTCACGGTTTTTAGACCGAGGGCCAAAGCCAGGGCCCACTCACTCAACCGTACTGTCCGCTTTGGGGTATCATATCAGGGCCCCGCACGGATTTCTTTCGCGTCCGCCGCTACTCGAACCCTTGACATCCAAGCGATTCGAGTAACGACTAACCATTGGTCCAATGGTTAGTCGTTACTCGAATCGCTTGGATGTCAAGGGTTCGAGTAGCGGCGGACGCGAACGAAATCCGTGCGGGGCCCTGATATGATACACCAAAGCGGACAGTACGGTTGAGTGAGTAGGCCCTGGCTTCGGCCCTCGGTCTGAAAACCGTGACATGATACCCCTCACAATGTTGTCTCAATGGTACCAGGAGTGTAAGAACTAGGTACTTAAGGGTCCTAAGTTCGAACCTCCTGGGAGACGCGAATTGGGAATTTATTCTCGATAAATCCGTGAGGGGCGGTGGCCCGTGTGGTGCACCCCAGAGCGGACAATACGGTTGAGTGAGCTCGGGCGGTGGCCTGTGGGTGCACCCGAGTCGTCACAAAAAAACGCGTGTTTTTTTGTGACGCCCCGGGGTGCACCCGCTGGTCCACCGACCCGAGCCACCGCCCCAGGCGGGTCACTCATTCGTATTGTCCGCTCTGGGGTGCACCACACAGGCCACCGCCCCTCACGGATTTATCGGGAATAAATTTTCAATTCGCGTACGCCATGACTTGAACCCCTTACCACTTGTAAGTGTCAAGTCATGACTAACCATTGGACCTAGTGGTAAGGAAAATATAGAAAATAAATAAAATAAATTGATGGTATTTATTGAATAAATTATGGTTATATTGATGTAGTGCATTGATATTGAAATTGTAGTAAAGCGGAAATGCGACGAATGGTGGAGTTCGGCAAGGCTCGAAAATCAGAAAGTGCGCCAAGCTTGGCGAATAGGTAAGATACTTTTATAAAGCATTAGTAGCATTATATTGTATGTGGGATTTATGATCTTATATAATGCTCTGATGGAATGATTTTTAATGGAATTACGATTTTTTTTATATATGATGAATTGATTTAATTGATGTTAAAAATACTAAGAGGACCCACAATTGATGGTGGGGGTCTTAGTAAGAGGTAAAAAAAATTGGTGAGAATCAACGGCTGCAATTATAAATTGTATTTCCTTGCAGGAGGTTTAGAGGAAATTAAGCCGTTATGCTGCCGGAATTTCCACGAAAATATTTGAGGAAAAAGATTAAGTCTCTCACATAAATGGAATCTTGGAGATAATTATTGAAAATAAATATTGAAAGGATTTTATGGTATTACCGAAAATGTCTGATATTGAAATCGATGAGAAGATAGATCGTTGAAAACGATAATGTGGTGAATTACATGGTTTAAACCTTATAGAATCGATAAATCAAGTAATTTTAATATCACAAATGATATCAAGTTGAGATTGAGATGGAATTATTAATTAGACGGATCACGGATAAAAGTGATGATAATTATATGATATAGCTTGGAAGAGAAGATCACAGTTGAAATTTCGATGGTCGAATGATTAGATTGTGAAGTTATTAACGGAGTAATGATTTACAGAATTTATCGAGTCCGGTTTCATGATTTTGAAATAATTCCAAATGTGATAATATGGACAAACTCGAGAGATCAAAATGGAGATTGAATTACAACACAATCCGATCAATTATGGATTCAAAGAAATGAGTGATAAATATGTGAAAAGATGATTGTGCTTATAACCTTAGAATAGATCTTGAATAATAAGATCGACAATTGCATAAGTTCGAATAAAATCATAAAGGCCATATGAAAATTGATTTGAGGATTTAGATACGATTTTGTGATAGTAAATAAAATTGAACCTTAAATCGGAAATGATGAACATGTATCAATAGATCAAATCATAGATGGATTTGATAAGTGACTATCGATTTTGTGATTCTGTTATCCTCGATGTCGATTCTGGAACAGATATTGAATGATGATGTTATTATTTGCATAGTTTCGGTAACTTGATGACTATTTAGAAACTGATGTTTAAATGCTTATAGAAACTTAGAGAATTCATACAAATGAAGCGATCCTAATATTGATGATGAGATGTATAAATGATTATTATAATAGTCGATGAGATTGAGAAAGGATATTGAATACCGAATGGTCTGAATACCAAGTGATTCGATTTCCGAATGAATTGAGTACTGAGCAAGTTGAATACTAAATTAAATGAATAGTGAATGAATTAAATAGTGATTTACTGATTTGATAGAAAGAAAGTCTTGAAATCGAATAGTTGATGGCGATAAAGTTGAATGAATCGCTTCTCTGTATTTGATGAAAATATTACCGAAGTTGCATGCTGAAATGTTTTACAGCATCGCATTTAAGCATGCTTTCCTGCAACTTGGAACATTTTAATAATGTTTATATGAATACTGAAAAGTATTGATTTGTTTTGAAATGAAAGTATATGGTAGATATATATATTTTGATATATGAAATCTCATACATAATTTTACCATATGCTTTACATGATATAGAAAAGAAAGATAAAGATTTAAATGTTTTATGAGACTGTAGGCACCCTAAAAGAATTAAACTCAATAAAGCATAGTGGAAACCGCCTAATTGGAGCTTTGCTCATTAGGCAGAGAGATGCTTGTCCGACAATAGTCGTGGACAGGTCTCAGTCACGCCTGATCAGTGGGGCTGAGAGAGATGAGGTCTATGGCCATAGATAACGCCCTAGTTGGTTTTCAGGGGACGATGACATGATTTTCACTGCTAGCTACAGTGATTTAAGTCTTTATTGATAGAGAGATGATAGGGATTTAGCCTAGTCTCTAACCGATATGATATGAAGTCTAGAGTATGACTTTATTGATATGAACTCTAGACTTGACATGATTTATACTGTACATGAAACAGATTTGAAATGAAATATGTTTTGAAACAGTACATGTTTTAAAAGTCCATGAGATATGATTTCGACACTTATATGATTTATATGTGATTTTGTGTCGAACATGGCATGATATGCGGTCTAGAGTATAGTTTGATTTGATATGAACTCTAGACCTGATATGATTTACAGAATATGTTTTAAAAGTATATGATAATGATTTCGACACTTACATGATTTACATATGATTTTGTGTCGAATTTAAAATGATATGCGGTCTAGAGTATAGATTGATTTGATATGAACTCTAGACCCGATATAACTTATAGTAAATGAAAATGTTTTAAAACCGCACATGTTTTAGACATGCTCCGAAAACGAATACATGAACTGAAATTGAACATGTTTCTATCATGCCTTAAAAGCAAATTTGAAATGAATTGAAAATCCATATGTTGAGCATGTCCTAAAGTATATATGGTATGATTTGAGATGATAGCGGTTTATACAGAAAAAATTGCATGAATTGCATATTAAACCCTGACATTATAATATGCTTAACACATTAGAATTCCATGAGGAATGTCGTGACTCGACGTTAATGATGTTTCATCTATACGATGACATGAGATGATATGATATATGAACATGAGATTGATATGAAGAGAATTCTGATCTCACTCTATCGTGATCATAAATTCCCAGACGATAAGTGATATGAATTGATGTAATACGGAAATATGATTGTTAAATGTAAAGTGAATTCGATAGGATGTCTGCATTAAACATGGAGAATATATGAAGAGTATCATGACTCGGTGGTAGCGATATTTCATCGATATGATGTAATGATATGATATGAAACAGGAATATAGAAATACACGAAGAGAATTTTGACTTCGTACCACCGCGATCATGATCCACAATAGGAGAATTGATAAGAGATGATATGAGAATTGATAAGCGATGATAGTATACCGAAGTATGATTATGAAATGAAAAGTAAATATGAGAATTGAAATGAGATGATAGCATACCAAAGTATGATTATGAAATGAAAAGTGAAAATGAGAAGTGATAATGAGATGTATAGATGAGAAAGGATTAACTGTAATTGCATCCTTGCAAGTTTTAAGCATTGCAGTTTAAGACAGTATAATCCTACTTTTGTATTTATATTAGTATCTTACTGAGCCATGGTTTTGCTCACCCCACTAAATTTAATCTCTTTCAGACTATTGAAGTTAACATTTGACATGTGAGCTGCTCAGTGGGCATCGGAGACAGTGTATGGACTTGATGCTAGTCTTCTGAGGTATATGTTCCTTATAAAATACTTGTTTACATGTAAGACTTAAATTGATGCACAGTACATATTATGTTTAACAAGTCGGGATGTAACTAAGAATCGTTTCCGTGGTTGTTAAATATTTAAATGAAATAACTATAGGTCACCTAAATAGTATAGTGACTACACTGACACCGAATACAAACCTTAAAATGAAAAAGAAAAATTTAGTCCATAAATTTGTAGACTAAGTAAAGTACAAGTATTAAGGAAAGTCGCGGCCTTCGAGTCGTGACAGATTTAATGGTATCAGAGCACGGTTTGTCTAGTACGTGTCGGTGTAGTTGAGACAGTGATAGTGTTACATCCCATGTACTGTGTAGTGTCTACATGTAAACTTGTTGATTTTCAATCTGTACCAAGATTAGTCAGCTATTGGTATGGGTGATACCAGTCGACGGCCTATTGAAACAGGCTGAACTTTGACATAAAGATGCCAATCGATGGCCTATTGATACAGATTGAAAACCGTTAATGAATGGTATCGATGCGGTATAGAAGAATTGTGTATCACCTTAAAGGAATAAGATATTGAATGTTCGAGAATGATTGGTTGTAGTAATTTATATGGAAGATAATGTAATGATTGTATAGAATATGATCGATATGTGAACTGAAAAAGGGGTTGAAAGAGGTAAAGGAATCGCCATTGAAAATGATCGAACAAAAGTATATGGCTTGATTGAAAATACAATCCCACCTTAATTACGAGAACTATTGGAAATTGAAAACTTTGATTTCGAGTTATAAGGGAACATGAATATGAAGCAGTTTTCGAAATTAAAACTGAAGGTGATTTCACTTTGGTTATCACATCGAGATGTAATAAGAATACTACATGAAAAGAGATATAGAGAGAAAATGATATATGAAAAGAGATATAGAGAGAAGATGATTGATAAATGTTCCATTTATGGCAAGAGGTGATTAACAGTAAAGTCTGCAATGAGGTGCAGCCTTGATTTATCAATGTGACAATGAGTGATATGGGATAATACGAAACCCAAAAGAAATATGATGATATGTAAGTGATTAAGGACTGATTGTCTGAATGGAATTACTCTCCATTATCAGGCTCCTAAATTTTCTCTAGTGCCATAGTCGAAAAATAATTAGGACACGATAAGAATATATATGAAGTTCCAGTGAGCATTACATGTGATGGAATCTTGAATTGCCATATGTTTATGGAAAGTAGTAAAGGCTTTGGGATTCCAAATTTATTAACGGCATCGCTCCATACTGATATGAAAATTCAAGCGTAATGTGGAAACGCTCGAAGATATGTTGAGAGAGCGGATGCACGAGATTTAAAAGCTACTGGGACAATTACATACTACTGATTAAATCGGTAAACAATAGTTACCAAATTATATCGACTTGGCACCAAATGAGAGAAACGAATGATAAATGGTGTGAAACAGCTATTATGTGAAAAGAAATGAAAGTGATAACTCCTAAGGTGATAAGAAATTTTAGGGAGTATGGATATATGGTGAAAAATGATAAGTAATGGTTTAAAAAGGTAATTTCGATGTTGAAAGTATACTGGTAGTAATACTTAAAAGATGATTGAGAGGACAAGAATTATAAGCATACGAAACAGTACCATCTTTTATTAAGTGTAATTCGGAGGACCAAATTTCTTAAGGTGGGGAGAATGTAAAGACCGTAAGTTTTCTAAATAAATATTAAATATCCGAAAAGTTTAAATTGGATATTAGGAAATTCAAAAATTTAAAGAAATAAAAAGGTATATATTTATATAATTATAAAATTATATTATATAAATATATAAATAGATTATATAATATATTTTTACACGTTTTTAAATAAGTATATATATATGAAATATATATACTATTTAGATCAAAGTGTATATATATACATATATTTTAAGATAAAGTATGTATATATGTATATATATTAAAATTTAATAGTATATGATATATATATAAATCTAATTTATATATATATATACATATATATTTATATATGGGTTTAAATTTTAATTTTATATATAATTATATAAATATAATTATATAAATAATAAATAAAAGAAAAGGGAGGGAATCGGGGTGTCAACCCGATTCCCACCTCCCTTTGTGAAAATAGAAGAGAGGGAGGGAGGTGTGAAGGCTGGCAATGCCGGCGAGAAAGGGGAAAGGGGAAACCGTAGCCGGACGGGGAAGAGAAAGAAGAGGGGCCGGCGGCGGTGAGAACCGAAAGAGGAGAGAAGAAAAAGAAAGAGGAAAGCGGGCGGAGGATGAAGCAAAACAGGGGAAGAAAATAGGAAAGCCGCCCGATCTGGGCACCGCTGCAGCTACCATCGGTGCCGGTGAAGTCAGTTCAAGCAGGATGAACGACCGGCGGTGAGAGAAAAGAGAGAAATGGGAGAGAAAAGGGGCGGAAGGAGGAGGCCGAGACCCACTCCAGATCCATTGCCGTCCGCGCCGCCAATCGCAAAACGGAGACCAGATCCGGCTTCATGGCCGTCGCGGGAAGGTTTGGGGTGGTCGAACCGCCGGAGATGGTGGCCGCCGGAGGGTGAACCGACCGAACCGGTCTGAACCGGTTCAGCCAAAAAAAAACAGAACAGAAAAGAAAAAGAAAAGAAAAGGAGAAAGAAAAGAAGGAAGAAGAAGAAGAAGGAAAGGAAAAAGAAAGAGAAAAAAAATGTGGTAAGGAAAATATAGAAAATAAATTGATGGTATTTATTGAATAAATTATGGTTATATTGATGTAGTGCATTGATATTGAAATTGTAGTAAAGCGGAAATGCGACGAATGGTGGAGTTCGGCAAGGCTCGAAAATAAGAAAGTGCGCCAAGCTTGGCGAATAGGTAAGATACTTTTATAAAGCATTAGTAGCATTATATTGTATGTGGGATTTATGATCTTATATAATGCTCTGATGGAATGATTTTTAATGGAATTATGATTTTTTTTTATATATGATGAATTGATTTAATTGATGTTAAAAATACTAAGAGGACCCACAATTGATGGTGGGGGTCTTAGTAAGAGGTAAAAAAAATTGGTGAGAATCAACGGCTGCAATTATAAATTGTATTTCCTTGCAGGAGGTTTAGAGGAAATTAAGCCGTTATGCTGCCGGAATTTCCACGAAAATATTTGAGGAAAAAGATTAAGTCTCTCACATAAATGGAATCTTGGAGATAATTATTGAAAATAAATATTGAAAGGATTTTATGGTATTACCGAAAATGTTTGATATTGAAATCGATGAGAAGATATATCATTGAAAACGATAATGTGGTGAATTACATGGTTTAAACCTTATAGAATCCATAAATCAAGTAATTTTAATATCACAAATGATATCAAGTTGAGATTGAGGTGGAATTATTAATTAGACGGATCACGGATAAAAGTGATGATAATTATATGATATAGCTTGGAAGAGAAGATCACAGTTGAAATTTCGATGGTCGAATGATTAGATTGTGAAGTTATTAACGGAGTAATGATTTACAGAATTTATCGAGTCCGGTTTCATGATTTTGAAATAATTCCAAATGTGATAATATGGACAAACTCGAGAGATCAAAATGGAGATTGAATTACAACACAATCCGATCAATTATGGATTCAAAGAAATGAGTGATAAATATGTGAAAAGATGATTGTGCTTATAACCTTAGAATAGATCTTGAATAATAAGATCGACAATTGCATAAGTTCGAATAAAATCATAAAGGCCATATGAAAATTGATTTGAGGATTTAGATACGATTTTGTGATAGTAAATAAAATTGAACCTCAAATCGGAAATGATGAACATGTATCAATAGATCAAATCATAGATGGATTTGATAAGTGACTATCGATTTTGTGATTCTGTTATCCTCGATGTCGATTCTGGAACAGATATTGAATGATGATGTTATTATTTGCATAGTTTCGGTAACTTGATGACTATTTAGAAACTGGTGTTTAAATGCTTATAGAAACTTAGAGAATTCATACAAATGAAGCGATCCTAATATTGATGATGAGATGTATAAATGATTATTATAATAGTCGATGAGATTGAGAAAGGATATTGAATACCGAATGGTCTGAATACCAAGTGATTCGATTTCCGAATGAATTGAGTACTGAGCAAGTTGAATACTAAATTAAATGAATAGTGAATGAATTAAATAGTGATTTACTGATTTGACAGAAAGAAAGTCTTGAAATCGAATAGTTGATGGCGATAAAGTTGAATGAATCGCTTCTCTGTATTTGATGAAAATATTACCGAAGTTGCATGCTGAAATGTTTTACAGCATCGCATTTAAGCATGCTTTTTTGCAACTTAGAACATTTTAATAATATTTATATGAATACTGAAAAGTATTGATTTGTTTTGAAATGAAAGTATATGGTAGATATATATATTTTGATATATGAAATCTCATATAGAATTTTACCATATGCTTTACATGATATAGAAAAGAAAGATAAAGATTTAAATGTTTTATGAGACTGTAGGCACCCTAAAAGAATTAAACTCAATAAAGCATAGTGGAAACCGCCTAATTGGAGCTTTGCTCATTAGGCAGAGAGATGCTTGTCCGACAATAGTCGTGGACAGGTCTTAGTCACGCCTGATCAGTGGGGCTGAGAGAGATGAGGTCTATGGCCATAGATAGCGCCCTAGTTGGTTTCCAGGGGACGATGACATGATTTTCACTGCTAGCTACAGTGATTTAAGTCTTTATTGATAGAGAGATAATAGGGATTTAGCCTAGTCTCTAACCGATAAGATATGAAGTCTAGAGTATGACTTTATTGATATGAACTCTAGACTTGACATGATTTATACTGTACATGAAACAGATTTGAAATGAAATATGTTTTGAAACAGTACATGTTTTAAACATGTTTAAAAAGTCCATGAGATATGATTTCGACACTTATATGATTTATATGTGATTTTGTGTCGAACATGGCATGATATGCGGTCTAGAGTATAGTTTGATTTGATATGAACTCTAGACCTGATATGATTTACGAAATATGTTTTAAAAGTATATGATAATGATTTCGACACTTACATGATTTACATATGATTTTGTGTCGAATTTAAAATGATATGCAGTCTAGAGTATAGATTGATTTGATATGAACTTTAGACCCAATATAACTTATAGTAAATGAAAATGTTTTAAAACCGCACATGTTTTAGACATGCTCCGAAAACGAATACATGAACTGAAATTGAACACGTTTCTATCATGCCTTAAAGGCAAATTTGAAATGAATTGAAAATCCATATGTTGAGCATGTCCTAAAGTATATATGATATGATTTGAGATGATAGTGGTTTATACAGAAAAAATTACATGAATTGCATATTAAAGCCTGACATGATAATATGCTTAACACATGAGAATTCCATGAGGAATGTCATGACTTGACGTTAATGATGTTTCATCTATACGATGACATGAGATGATATGATATATGAACATGAGATTGATATGAAGAGAATTCTGATCTCACTCTATCGTGATCATAAATTCCCAGACGATAAGTGATATGAATTGATGTAATACGGGAATATGATTGTTAAATGTAAAGTGAATTCGATAGGATGTCTGCATTAAACATGGAGAATATATGAAGAGTATCATGACTCGGTGGTAGCGATATTTCATCGATATGATGTAATGATATGATATGAAACAGGAATATAGAAATACACGAAGAGAATTATGACTTCGTACCACCGTGATCATGATCCACAATAGGAGAATTGATAAGAGATGATATGAGAATTGATAAGTGATGATAGTATACCGAAGTATGATTATGAAATGAAAAGTAAATATGAGAATTGATATGAGATGATAGCATACCAAAGTATGATTATGAAATGAAAAGTGATAATGAGAAGTGATAATGAGTTGCATAGATGAGAAAGGATTAACTGTAATTGCATCCTTGCAAGTTTTAAGCATTGCAGTTTAAGACAGTATAATCTTACTTTTGTATTTATATTAGTATCTTACTGAGCCGTGGTTTTACTCACCCCACTAAATTTCATCTCTTTCAGACTATTGAAGTTAACATCTGACGTGTGAGCTGCTCATGTGACATCCACGTCACTCCCAAACTACCAACTAACTTTTTCTTTCCCATAAGGTTTGGTTAGGCTGTTCAACGGTGCATTCTTCTTCTTTAATATAGCTAACACTATATTGTTTACATGATGATATATTTTTCATACACATACAGGATCGTCTTACACATAAGTTGTGAAACTCTAATATAAATTACATACTAATCTCTTTAACAATTTACATCCCCAATGTGTCTAATATACATCATTGTACCATAGTCTGAATTACATAATCAAAATGTATCTACCTTTAAGGGATTGGAAGCTAGCCTCGAAGGAATATCGTATAGTCCAAATATATGCTCCTCTACCAAGAGCAGACTTCAATGCAAATAATCTGGATGAAAAATATTGTAAAGGAATGAGTTTACGCTCAGTAAGAAATATACATAAAAGAGCGTACTATACCACTATATGCAGTTTTCCTGCTTGGCTCTATAATGTCATGTAATATTCTTGTAAAAACATATAACATATAAGTTCATCAAATACCATATAACACATGACAAAATCATATGAAGTCACTTGCACGTATTCAAATAACTCAAATACTTTCACATATATATGTCAAATAACTTGAAATTACATATACAAATAGTCTTCAAATAGGGGGAGACCGTCAACATCCAATAGAATCATGCACCAAATAAAGTGACGTACCCACATATGGGCCAGGGATCCTCCCTTAAGCCAAACACATATAAAGGACTAATGGTCATTGTCAATATTCTACGGTGTGCACTAGTCAGGTGACACCCGTGGTACTGAGGGCTTGACTAGAGTCCCCCAGCCAAATACAAATAAGCAAGTAATATGCATGATCACCAATGGAGTCGTTAATCTCAAAATATTGAGTAGTAAAACTCATTCTTGTAAAACTATGGATATTCATAACCCTTCTTATATACTTTAATGATAATCCAAATACATTTATATAAATAAATTAAAAATTATTATTTTTCAAAGGGGGCAGTTGACTACTCTTTTAGGGCAGTCGACTGCTATAGTATAAAAATATTCAATAAATTTTTTTTTTTTTGCATTTGAAATATTTAATTTCCGGATGCAAGTAGGGCAGTTGACTGCTAAAATGGGGCAGTCGACTGGCCCGCAAACAGAATGTTTCTCGAAAAATGCAGTCGACTGACTCCTTAGCGGTCGACTGGTTTGCAAACAGAAAGTTTCTGGAAAAATGGCAGTCGACTGCTATATAGGGCAGTCGGCTGCTCTAAGTCGGTTTCGGAAAAAGTTACGTCACGACTGTCTTTGAGCAGTCGGCTGCTATTTAGGTCAGTCGGCTGCCCCGAGCCAAATCGTAACTGGGCGAAAACCGTGAATTTTACATTTCCTGCACTTACACCAGCTTTTGTTTCATCCCAAAACATTTAAAACATGCGGACATAGTCACTTTACGTCCGTTACATATATTCCTTACCTCAAATAGCCAAATAATACGAAATCCCTTGGTTGCACCGATTCTTTCCTTCACTTCTTCAAAACTGCATAATTCATATAAATTGAAACCTTTAACTTTCTTTCATTTCAACACCATAAGTATGCTATACCAACATCACATGACTCCAATTTATGGATGAAATCAAATGAATCAATTTCTTTTCTTACCTTTGTCAATAGCCAAAATAACAGAAATTCTGATCTCCTCAAAGACTTTGTTTTAGCCTTTCATCTTACAAGTATGAGCAGAGCTATTGATAAGGAACGTTTTTCATTTGAGGAGTTTGTTGATTCGTTGGAGGAATAAGGCAGTTCTACAAGGTGAATATGGAAGAAAACCTTAGAGAATTTCAGAGGAAGAGCTATCGCTGCCGGCCCTCTTTGCTGGAAAAGATGGCATTAAATGCCATTAATGTGTATTTATCCCTTCATGCCAGCCACAACTCCTTAGCCTTTTGACAATTTGACCACCAATTAATTCTTCTTCTTCTTTCCTTCCTCATGTCAGCCACACATATCATTTAATTATGAAAATCTGATATTTATTCTTCTTTTATCATTCTCTAATATTTTCCTGATGTCAACATTAAATTCATTGACCATTGACTATCCATTTCATTCCTTCTTCTAGGTTCCTTACACCATTTGTACATTAATTCTCATATTCATTTAAATCATTTCTGCCTATAGTACTTTACAAATAAGAGGACTTTACATGAAATTGGGGATTTCACATTCTCCCCACCTTTAGAAATTTAGTCCTCCAAATTTAAATCGGGTTACTACTCAAATAGCTCCGGATACCTTTCCTTCATTAAACTCTCTAGCTCCCATGTAGCTTTTTCCATGGCATGGTATTGCCAGAGAATTTTGACTAGGGGAATCGTCTTAGACCTTAACACTTTCTCCTTTCTATCCAAAATCCGAACTGGCTTCTCCACATAACTCATGTCCTCCCGAATCTCTAAGGGCTCATATTCAATGACATGAGATGGATCCGGATTATACTTCCGAAGTATTGACACATGGAAAACATTATGTACTCCCGATAGCTCCGGAGGTAGTGCCAACCTATATGCAACATCTCCGACTCGATCTAGGACTTCAAATGGCCCTATGTAACGAGGACTAAGTTTACCTTTTCGGCCAAATCTCATGATACCTTTGGATGGAGAAACTTTCAAAAATACCGAATCCCCGACCAAAAACTCAAGTGGTCTCCGTCGAGTATCTGCGTAACTCTTTTGTTGGCTCTGAGTTGTCTTAAGTTTTTGGCAAATTAACTTAACATCCTCAGAGGCTTGCTCGACTAAGTCTGGGGCTAATAACTTACGCTCGCCCACTTCTTCCCACCCAATCGGAGATCGACACCTTCTACCATATAGAGCTTCATATGGTGCCATCCCGATACTTGCATGGTAACTATTGTTGTATACAAACTCAGCCAATGGCAGATGATCATCCCAGGAGCCTTTAAAGTCCAACGCACAAGCTCTCAACATATCTTCGAGCGTCTGAATGGTACGCTCGGATTGACCATCAGTCTGTGGATGAAAAGCCGTGCTAAAATTTAATTGAGATCCCATGGCCTCTTGGAAATGTTCCCAGAAATGAGAAGTGAACCTGGAATCCCTATCAGATGTAATGCTCACTGGAACTCCATGTAGTCTGACAACTTCTTTCACATACAAATCTGCCAAAGCACTAAGTGTATCTGTAGACTTCATAGACAGGAAGTGAGCTGACTTAGTTAACCGATCCACAATGACCCAAATACCATCATGATTCCTCCTCGTTCGAGGTAGTCCCATGACAAAATCCATCGTAATGTGCTCCCACTTCCACATAGTTGTAGGTAGAGGATGTAGTAAACCTGCTGGTCTTTGGTGCTCTACCTTAACCTGCTGGCACGTGAGACACTTTGCCACAAACTCTGCTATGTCTCTTTTCATGCCAGTCCACCAATACATCTTGCGAAGATTATGATACATCTTCGTATTTCCCGGATGCAAAGTATACTTAGTGGAGTGTGCTTCAGTCAAAATTAACTTCTTCAACTCCTTATCCTTAGGAACACATATACGATTCTTAAATCTCAAGAGTCCATTACTATCAATGCTAAATTCCGATGGCATACCTGATTGGATTTGATTCATGGCCTCCATACATTGATCATCTTCCCTTTGAGCAATCCGAATTCTACCCATCAACTTCGGTTCAATCATCAAACTAACTATCATTCCAAAGTGCTCATAAGGCACAACATTGAGATTAAGGCTTGCAAACTGCTCAAGTAGCTCATATTCTCTTACCATCATGTACGATACTATCCCCATATGTCTCCTACTCAGAGCATCTGCTACCACATTGGCTTTTCCCGGGTGGTATAGGATCTCACAATCATAATCTTTCAGAAGCTCGAGCCATCTCCTCTGTCTCATATTCAATTCCCTCTGAGAGAACAAGTACTTCAAACTTTTATGATCCGTAAAAATCTGAAATTTCTCACCATACAAGTAATGCCTCCAATCTTTAGAGCAAACACCACTGCCGCTAACTCCAAATCATGAGTCGGGTAGTTCTTCTCATGGTCCTTTAATTGACGAGAACCATATGCAACTACCTTGCCATGTTGCATTAGCACACAACCTAGACCTTGTGCAGAGGCATCACTATATACGGAAAATCCTCCAGAACCACTAGGAATGGTGAGAATAGGTGCAGTAGTCAACCTGCGCTTCAACTCGTGGAAACTGTGCTCGCAAGCATCATTCCATTCAAACTTCACCTCTTTGCGCGTTAAGCGCGTCAAGGGAGCAGCTAACCTCGAAAAACCCTCTACAAATCGTCGATAATAGCCAGCTAGACCCAAGAAACTCCTAATCTCCGTCACTGTTTTCGGTCTCTCCCATTGCACCACAGCTTCAATCTTCGATGGATCAACCGAAACTCCATCTTGATTGATTATGTGACCTAAAAAGGATATTTGATCTAGCCAAAACTCACACTTACTTAGCTTGGCATATAATCCCCAATCCTTGAGGGTTTGTAGAACTATCCTCAAATGTTGCTCATGCTCTTCCCATGATCTTGAATACACCAATATGTCATCGATAAAAACAATGACAAACTGGTCTAAATACTGTTTGAACACATCATTCATCAAGTTCATAAAAGCCGCGGGTGCATTGGTTAAACCAAACGGCATCACTAGGAATTCATAGTGACCATACCGTGTCCTGAACGTAGTCTTAGGGATATCTTCACTTCGGATCTTCAATTGATGATATCCCGATCTCAAGTCTATCTTGGAGAAGACTCGTGCACCCCAAAGCTGATCAAAGAGATCATCAATCCTAGGAAGAGGGTACTTGTTCTTGATTGTCACCTTATTCAACCATCGATAATCAATACAAAGCCTCAAGCTGTTGTCCTTCTTCCGGACAAATAGCACAGGAGCACCCCATAGGGATACACTTGGCCATATAAACCCCTTATCTAGTAACTCCTGCAGCTGTTTCTTAAGTTCTTCCAATTCCACTAAGGCCATCCGATAGGGTGGTCTCGAAATGGGCTCAGTCCCTGGCACTAAATCGATAGTAAACTCGATTTCCCTATCCGGAGAAAGTCCTGGAAGATCGTCCGGAAACACACATGGAAACTCATTGGCTATCGGAATTTCATGAAGTTCGAGACGTTTCCTTTCTACATCCACCACATACGCTATAAATCCTTCACATAACAAATAAATTCTCTATTAATTTCATTTACGAATAAATAAATTTATAAACATACTTTCGTATTAAACATTTGCAAAATTTACAACATAGCTAACGGGAGAAGAGAAGATCACACTTTTAGCATAACAATCCAATATCACATGATTCTTAGCTAACCAATCCATTCCTAATATGACATCAAATCCATACATATTCAGTAGGATTAGATCAGCTATCAATTCTCTCTCTCCTACCCGTAGCTTACAACTACGATACACTATATCTGTTATCTGAAATTCTCTAAACGGTGTACTTATTTGTAAAAAATGTCCTAAAGGCTCAGGTTCAACAGGTAATCTTGTAGCAATTTTGGGAGAAACAAAGGAGTGTGTAGAGCCTGGATCAAATAAAGCAGTAACACTTATATCAAAGAGGTGAATCTTACCCTTAATCATCTTGGACGAAGCATCGGCAGACTCCTCGTCTATAGCAAATACTCGTCCTTGAGTCACATCTTTCTTTCCCTTCTCAGCAGCTGTGGCCTTAGGCTGTGGTTGGGTGGTCCTTTCCGATTCTTCAGACACTCTTTTAGAAATCTTGGGACAATCTTTAATCATGTGTCCCCTCTTGCCACACCAAAAACAAGCCCCGCTCGCCATACGACATGGCTGTGACCCATGGAATCTCCCGCATTGCTCGCATTTCTGCGTCACACTCTTCGGCGAGCTCGCTGTACTGCCAGCTGAATATCGGGATCTTTCATCATTTATCTTAATTCCGGTAGATCTAGGAGTCCCTGTACCATAATTATCATAAAACTTCAAAATTTAGTATATTTCCATATAACCATTAAACTAAGATACAAGTCATTCTCTTATAATTTATCTTCTTACCTGCCGAAGCTCTTTCATATGGTCTATTTTTCCTAAATGGATATCTGTCACTAGAGGCTCTCTCATCTGACTTCCTCTTTATCGGTTCTTTGCCTTTACCCTTGGCTCGGAAATCAACATGGTGAAGATTATAGTCCTGCTCACACAATTGAGCCTTATAGACTGCCTCATTATAAGTAGTGATATCCATAGGATATAACTTCGATCTAATAGGAGACCTTAATCCCTCTATGAATCGGTAGATCTTATGTCCTTCACTCCTTAGGACTTCAGGGTCAAATCTGCTTAAAGAAATGAACTTCGACTCATATTGATTTACCGTCATAGTCCCCTGAGTCAAGCTCAAAAACTCAATCTTCAACCTGGTCTATTCAGTGCGTGGGATGTACTGTTCATTAAAGGCCTCTAAAAATCTATCCCACATAACCTCAGTGTGTTGAGTCTCCAAAATGGCCCGAGTAGACTGCCACCAATGCTCAGCATCGTCTACTAACAAATAAGCTGCCAAACCCACTTTTTCTTTCTCGAAACAGGTCATGTACCCAAAAGATTTGGTGACTGCCTTCACCCAATTCTCGGCGGTCAACGGATCTCTATCCCCTTTAAACTTCGGCGGATCCAACTTCTTAAATTCTTTAATTAAGACCACACTGCAATAGGCCTTAGGATCTCGCCTCTCATTAACTTGAACTGGTAGGGGCTACTCAAGCTGTGCCAGTGGGGGCTGTACTGGAGGAGTAGGAGGAGCATTCCCAGACGGAATAGGAGGTACTATAGGTGGTGCTGTTAATGCATTAGTGGCCACGTTTGAAAAATTAGACATGAACTGATTAGATAGAGTGGCCATAGTCTCAATACTTCGCTCCACTCTCGATTGTCGAGCATTCGGGCTACCCGATGGAGATGGAGGAGGAGACTGTGTTGGGGACGATTCTACTCTACCCCGTCCTCATCCTCGTCCTCTACTAGTACCCCTTCTACGAGTGCTCATTCTGCCAATATCACCACAAGGTCAAGCGTTTAGTACACTTTCAACAATTCAACCACATATATGTATTCAGACAAGTACAGTACATAGGGATGTACACTATTTCTAGCCTAATGACACCGTCAAACGTCAGACTAACCTTGCTCTGATGCCAATCTGTGACATCCATGTCACTCCCAAAATACCAACTAACTTTTTCTTTCCTATAAGGTTTGGTTAGGCTGTTCAACGGTGCATCCTTCTTCTTTAATATAGCTAACACTATATTGTTTACATGATGATATATTTCTCATACACATACAGAATCGTCTTACACATAAGTTGTGAAACTCTAATATAAATTACATACTAATCTCTTTAACAATTTACATCCCCAATGTGTCCAATATACATCACTGTAACCATAGTCTGAATTACATAATCAAAATGTATCTACCTTCAAGGGATTGGAAGCTAACCTCGAAGGAATATCGTATAGTCCAAATATATGCTCCTCTACCAAGAGCAGACTTCACTGCAAATAATCTGGATGAAAAATATTGTAAAGGAATGAGTTTACGCTCAGTAAGAAATATACATAAAGGAGCGTACTATGCCACTATATGCAGTTTTCCTGCTAGGCTCTATAATGTCATGTAATATTCTTGTAAAAACATATAACATATAAGTTCATCAAATACCATATAACACATGACAAAATCATATGAAGTCACTTGTACGTATTCAAATAACTCAAATACTTTCACATATATATGTCAAATAACTTGAAATTACATATACAAATAGTCTTTAAATAGGGGGAGACCGTCAACATCCAATAGAATCATGCACCAAATAAAGTGGCGTACCCACATATGGGCCAGGGATCCTCCCTTAAGCCAAACACATATAAAGGACTAATGGCCATTGTCAATATTCCACGGTGTGCACTAGTCAGGTGACACCCGTGGTACTGAGGGCTTGACTAGAATCCCCCAGCCAAATACAAATAAGCAAGTAATATGCATGATCACCAATGGAGTCGTTAATCTCAAAATATTGAGTAGTAAAACTCATTCTTGTAAAACCATGGATATTCATAAACCTTCTTATATACTTTAATGATAATTCAAATACATTTATATAAATAAATTAAAAATTATTATTTTTCAAAGGGGGCAGTTGACTTCTCTTTTAGGGCAGTCGACTGCTATAGTATAAAAATATTCAATAAATTTTATTTTCATTTTGCATTTGAAATATTTAATTTCCGGATGCAAGTAGGGCAGTTGACTGCTAAAATGGGGCAGTCGACTGGCCCGCAAACAGAATGTTTCTCGAAAAATGCAGTCGACTGACTCCTTAGCGGTCGACTGGTTTGCAAACAGAAAGTTTCTGGAAAAATGGCAGTCGACTGCTATATAGGGCAGTCGGCTGCTCTAAGTCGGTTTCGGAAAAAGTTACGTCACGACTGTCTCTGAGCAGTCGGTTGCTATTTAGGGTAGTCGGCTGCCCCGAGCCAAATCGTAACTGGGCGAAAACCGTGAATTTTACATTTCCTGCACTTACACCAGCTTTTGTTTCATCCCAAAACATTTAAAATATGCGGACATAGTCCCCCTACGTCCGTTACATATATTCCTTACCTCAAATAGCCAAATAATACGAAATCCCTTGGTTGCACCGATTCTTTCCTTCACTTCTTCAAAACTGCATAATTCATATAAATTGAAACCTTTAACTTTCTTTCATTTCAACACCATAAGTATGCTATACCAACATCACATGACTCCAATTTATGGATGAAATCAAATGAATCAATTTCTTTTCCTACCTTTGTCAATAGCCAAAATAACAGAAATTCTGATCTCCTCAAAGACTTTGTTTCAGCCTTTCATCTTACAAGTATGAGCAGAGCTATTGATAAGGAACGTTTTTCATTTGAGGAGTTTGTTGATTCGTTGGAGGAATAAGGCAGTTCTACAAGGTGAATATGGAAGAAAACCTTAGAGAATTTCAGAGGAAGAGCTATGGCTACCGGCCCTCTTTGCTGGAAAAGATGGCATTAAATGCCATTAATGTGTATTTATCCCTTCATGCCAGCCACAACTCCTTAGCCCTTTGACAATTTGACCACCAATTAATTCTTCTTCTTCTTTCCTTCCTCATGTCAGCCACACATATCATTTAATTATGAAAATCTAATATTTATTCTTCTTTTATCATTCTCTAATATTTTCCTGATGTCAACATTAAATTCATTGACCATTGACTATCCATTTCATTCCTTCTTCTAGGTTCCTTACACCATTTGTACATTAATTCTCATATTCATTTAAATCATTTCTGCCTATAGTACTTTACAAATAAGAGGACTTTACATGAAATTGGGGATTTCACAGCTCAGTGGGCATCGGAGACGGTGTATGGACTTGATGCCAGTCTTATGAGGTATATGTTCCTTATAAAATACTTGTTTACATGTAAGACTTAAATTGATGCACAGTACATATTCTGTTCAACAAGTCGGGATGTAACTAAGAATCGTTTCCGTGGTTGTTAAATATTTAAATGAAATGACTATAGCTCACATAAATAGTATAGTGACTACACTGACACCGAATACAAACCTTAAAATGAAAAAGAAAAATTTAGTCCATAAATTTGTAGACTAAGTAAAGTACAAGTATTAAAGGAAAGTCGCGGCCTTCGGGTCGTGACATTATAACTTTAAAAATAATATCTTATCATGTGATATATAATCAACTATACAAGCTCTTAATTATATAAAATAGATTATTAATATGTTTATCTTATCATATTCATTTGTATGTTACATTATAATAATCTCTTACCATGTAATATAGAATAAATTAAACAATCTCTCATGGCATATTATAGTTTTAATTTCAGACATTTTTCATTCCAATTTCTTATCATGCTTTTAGAATATACTCTTGTTTTTAATTTCAAACATTTAATCTCTTATGATGTATTTATGTAATTTAGTTTAACTTGATCAATTAATGATCATAATATTGGATGATTAAATATATATTGACCTTCTCAACTACTTTTTTAGTCAAAAAAGTATTTTTTTTAATTTATTATAGTGAGTTACAAATAAAATAATAAACATAATATACTATATATATATATATATATAAAGATTTACATTATAATAAAATGTCATATATGTTAAATTATCAATATCTTAAGAATTGTATCTTAACATATTATGAAATTTCTATTAATTTAATTTTAGTACTTTATGTCTAAAATTTTAAAATCTTATTATCTTAAGAATAAATTATTATTATTATTATTATTATTATTATTATTATTATTATTATTATTATTATTCAGTAAACTATTTTTTTGGCCAACAATGTTTCATTAAATTTTAAATTGCAAGGTGTGTTAAAATAAAAATAAAATTTACAACAAATATAATAAATTCTTAATCTAGCTCACGTGGTCAAACATATAACAATAAATATAAGAGGCCATGGTTCAAATCGTTGTACAAGCATATAATTTTGATTACTTTCATATAATTGATGAACAAGTTCAGGTACCAGATATTACTTCATCAAAAGTTAATCGGGTATAGTGTACCCTAAGGGTACTACCGGAATCCGATACAGGTAATAAAAACACTATCCAAACCCTATAATTATTCGATTATAGAGTCGGGTAGTGTCGGTTACCTGATTATATATTACCCATTTACATCATTATATCAAATGTTTTTTTGGTACATTATATCAAATGTTATTATTTATAATATATGTCAATTGGTGTATATAACTTGTTTAATTTAACGTTCTAAATTTTTAATGAGATATTTGATTAATTAATGTGTTTGAGTATGATTATATTTAATAAAAATAATATTATATTATGATTTATGTACAAACTAAAAACAAAATAAATATAAAATTGACCAATTATTCATAATATTAATTATTTTTTTAATGTATACTATAATTTTATTCAACATTGTAATTGAAGAATTAGTTAACTAGTTATGCGGTTAAATTTAATTTAATTACTAATTATGTTGGTATTTAAAAAACAAAATAAATGTAAAAAAGATTCTTAAAAATTTAAAAATTTTGTTAAAAATACAATATAATTATTAAAAAAGCTAATTAAACAAAGTAAAAAAAAAGAAATTTATTGAACTAAGAGTATCTAAATTCCAATGACCCAATATTGACCAAAAAAAAAACACAATGACTTAATAAGTTATTGTTAAGAGTATAAAGTTATTTATATAAATGTTTAATTGTTTAGTGTGATTTATTTATAATTTGTTAGTTATTTATTTGTATAGTTAATACTTTTGGATTTTCACTTTCTTTTAGTTTTACTATATATATTTGGCTCATTTAAAAAATAAATTTTTATATAATTATTAATATATAATTATATATTTTATAACAAATGTAAATATCATAGGAAATTAAAAAAATAAATAATAATTATCAAGTAATAAAAACATTAAAATGTAAAAATTTATATTTATATAAATTTAGTCAAAACAACAAAAGAAATTAAAAATAATGAATAATAATATTTTATTTATGAGAGTTTTGTGTGAAAGGAGATCTGTTTGATTTTCATTTTTCAATTCCCTCCAAAAAAGTTTTTCCCACATTACCAAAAAATTTCAAATTCTTTGGGAATATGCCTTTTCCCTCTCTTGAGAATCACATGAAAAAACTTCAAAAGCAAACTTTGAAATATCTTTATCTCAACAAACTGTCATGCAATATAGATATGATAATTAAAAAAAAATGAACGTGACATTGGATCAAATTTTGATAAAAATTAGAAAAAAAATTGTGTTTGGTGTATCAATATAAATTTTAATACAATAATTTTTATATTTTATATGATACAAATATATTTGATGCAATACGAATACAATATATATACACAAATTATTAAGTCTAATATTATGTAATGTCTATTATAATCGTTTTAATTATAATCGAAATTCAAAAATGATTTTTTTATTATAAGGGAAATATTAAATAATTGAGGATGGGGGTGTTAGATTCAAACCTAAGACTTACAATATGCCACAACTTATCTTTAACCACTAAGCCAAGAGGTTGTTGGCAATTCAAAAATGATTTTTAGTAGTCGGAGTTTGTGGACAAAAAAATTAGTTACTACAGAAATCCAAATGCTTCCAAGGCAGAAGTTTACAATAGCATAAGTGCTTTCATTTCTTGCAAATGCAATGCAAGATTTAAAACTTTTTCAATGTCTTTTACGTCTTCGAGTATTTTACTTGTAATTCCTTTTACGATAATTAATCAATTATAATTAAAAATTATGTACTGGTCCATCATTTACAAGTGCGAACTTTATTTATTATTTTGATAGATCTCACGTGACTTTAAATTTTGCTTAATTAATTATAATGTAATAATTATAGATGATATGTTCTCTTTTATTATTGTAGATAACTATATTCTTCATTGGTCCACTCCCAATGTTTTCAAAATCATCCCAACCAAATTTCTCAATATATATATTATACAATTCCCATTTATTAAATTTTAACTTTAATTTAGCATTTCTATTATATTTTTATTTAACTATATAAAATTAAATTAATTATTACATTCAAAATTATAAAATATTTATAATTATAAAATTTTAAAATAATTTGACTAAGCCCGCTAAACCTGCTCGATTAAAACCGGACCGAAACTGAGAAAACCCGCAACCTAAAAAATCCGAAACCGAGAAAACCCGCAACCGAAAAAACCCGAGACCGAGAAAACCCGCAATCGAGAAAACCCGCAACCGAGAAAACCCGAGACCGAAAAAACCCGCAACCGAGAAAGCCTGCAACCGAAAAAACCTGTAACTGAAAAAGCCCGTAACCGAAAAAACCCAAACCGAAACCCACCCGAACCCGCCCGTTTGCCACCTCTAGAAATTTCGGCAATATTTCGATACTATCACTAACAACCCCTTTGCATAAAATCACAAAATTAATTCTTTTAAAGCAGCCAACATCCCAGATCAAACCCAGTACTTTCCTACACTACTTCCATAATTGCTTCTTACCTTAATCGTAGTGTGGGATAGCAATCCAAATTGCACCATTGAGCCACTTATTTCTCCAAATTACTATCAGCAAAAAAAAAAATTAACACTCTTGCTCGTATTTATAAATTTCCTTCACTTTTTCTAAACTTCTATTTTAACTATTTTCACTTAAGGAAATATTATGGAATTCTCATGAATTTCCATTTGGCCGATTATGGCCAATTCATTATGCTTATTCTTTTCTCATTCTCACTTCATGCATAATTTCTGTTTATTCCCTTCTCCAATCTTACACTCTTATTACATTAGGAAATGGTCATTTTCATTTACCCTTTATCTTGGCCAGATAGCTTTCATGATATTAAACTTATTGCTTCTTTAATTTATGACCATTGCCATAGTTAGTATATTTTATATTATCATTTCTTATCAACCTTACATTGAAATCCCTATATTTCCATTAAAACAGCACATGGTCGAATGCCTCATGAGATTCTATACTTGTTTTTTTTTTAAATTTAATTCATGAATATTCCTTATTTATTCCTTACATTAATTTCACTACCATCATACACCAAGTCACACCACCATCACCATTTCCCTTAATGGCTGAATGGCCTCTACAAGTTTAGGCAAATTTTCTCCTTTAGTTTATGCCCTAAGTCATACTTATTTCATTGCATACTAGTGTTTTTCACCATTCAATAACAAGTAGCAAAGTCAGCTTAGTTTCCTTTCTTTTCTTCATGGCTGGTTGCGCTATATTACACTAAACTCGTGTTTTTGTTAATTTAAATTTATGACTACTTTCATCTTATGGCCAACCTTCTTTCTCCATCTTTCACGTCATTAAGCACCATGGTTACACTCTCAAAACCACCATGGCCAAACACATAATAGCACACCAAGTCCATGTTTTAGTTAATTTGAAATTCATAACAGGGTTCATCTCATTATAAGCTTGCATTTTCTACTTTCCATACATCAAAATCAGCATCATCATCCTTTAAATACTCCATGATCGAACACCCTAACATGCTCTCTACCAAGCTTTAGTTCAAACCATGATCATAGTCATCATCTACTCATCTAATACACACATAAACGAAGGATAAAATTACATGAAACCATTATTCCTTTCATACTTGTATAGTATTGTTTTGTCCAACAACAGGATAGCTTGCTAGATTGGGATTTAGGTTGAGTTATTTGGATGGTTTAAGAGCTCTTGAGGTGGGGAACAATTTTTATGAAGGAACCTAAATGATTTAGTGTAGGGATGATGGTGTTTCACTAGGGAAGAATGAAAGAACTTAAAGAAATTATGGAGGAAATCGGTGCAGTAGACGTAATGGGCTGGAAAAGCTTGAAGAAGACACTATTTTGTCTTCTTTTAATATCATTTTATTCTATTAATTTGGAAAAATCTGCCTATGTGCCCAAATGACCTAAATACCCTTTTATATTTCCTATATTTACATAATATGCCACTGCACAGTGCACATACCTCCAAGTCAGAATTTTTATTTTTATTTTTTTTTATTTTTGAGTCAGTTTAGTCAAAAAGTTGACTAATTTTAACCAGCCCTTGAGAAATAACCATTATACCCATGCACCTTTCCAATATTTCCATTTCTGTCCCACACCATTATTCACTATTTTTATTTCCATTTTATTTTTATTATTTTTATATATTTGGGTCAAACATGGTCAAAGGTTGACTCTCAAGGTGGTTTGACTAAGTATGAGTAGTGAAATTACTAAACTACCCCTAAACAAAGGCTTTTCACTTTGTTCACTTTGTTTTTAGCATTTTTGCGTAATTCAGTTCGCGGGTGGGATCAACGTGAAACTTCTTTGTGCGAGGAATTTCCTATAACCGTCTGTAGGCTCAAACTTAATTTGGTTTGACAGTTATTCGGAAAAATCCTTCTAACCGATGGACACCATCGTCATTTTCAAATTTGTTTCTGTAAAATTCTCAAATTTCCTGTAATTTTCCCCTATTTGTATAGTATTCTAAGCTAGAATGATTTAAATAAATATGAAATTTTGGTATATAAATGATATGGGATATAGATGTAATAAGAGTGATTGAATGGTCAAATAAGCAATACTTAAAGATGAGATCTAAGAAGAGATAGATATGAATTTAATGCAATTTTGCATTGTCATCATCTTCACCAAAAAGTGCCGGCAGCCATTGTGCTCTTTCTCTTCAAATCCTCTAAGTTCTAAGAGAGTGAACCTTTGACAAACACACATGTTCTGTCATTGAATCGTTAAGCTTACTTAACGAAAATTACTCCTCATCACTAGCTAAAGCTATACTTGAAATTTGAAAGGTTGAATCAAAGGATTTGAGAAGATCTTGTTGTTGTTATTTTTGGTTACTAACAAAGGTAAGAAATGAAGTGATTTCATTTAATTCTGTCTATGGTTTGGAGTTGTGTAAAGTTAGTATAGCATATTTGTAGAGGCTTCTTAAAGGTTTATACCATAATGGTATTTGCAACTTTGAAGAATCAAAAGGAAAAGTGTTGATTTGCAACCAAGTGATTGCGTTTTGGAGTTAATTGAGGTAAGGAATATGTGTAATGGACGTAGGGAGACTATGTCTATTTTTGGTTGCCTGAGTTGGTATGATATGAAATGGTTTTAAGTGCAGGAGGTTTAAATTCTTGATTTTTACTCCTAGTACGAATTGGCTAGGGGTAGCCGACTGCCTTAAATAGCAGCCGACTGCCTTAAATAGTCGTGACGGACCTATTTCAGAAAACGAGTTAAAGCAGTCGATTGCCCTATATAGCAGTCGACTGCCAATTTCCAGAAAGTATTCTATTTTCGCACCAGTCGACTGTTATGGAGACAGTCGACTGCCTTATTTTCAGAAGCATTCTATTTGCGAAACCAGTCGACTGCTAAGGAGATAGTCGACTACCCTGTTTTCAAAAAATATTCTATTTGCAAACCAGTTGACTACCCTATTCGACCAGTCGACTGCCCTATTTTTTTTTGAAAAAGAAAATATTTGAATTTTAAAAAGAAAAGAATTTAAATAAAGTGATATATGTTATAGCAGTCGATTGCCCTATTCGATCAGTCGACTGCCCTATTTGTTTTTGAAAAAGAAAATATTTGAATTTTAAAAAGAAAAGAATTTAAATAAAGTGATATATGTTATAGCAGCCAACTACCCTAAAGACCAGTCAATTGCCCAATTTGAAAATAAGATTTTTAAAGCCTATTTTATATGAGTATATTTGTATTAGCAAAAAGGTATATGACAAATGTTTTGGAGACTATGGACTCCTTGGGTGATCATGCATATTATTTGTATTTGTACTTGGCTGAGGAACCTTAGTCCAGTCCTCAGTACCACAGCTGTCACTTGACTAGTGTTCACTGTAGTCTATCGACTATGGCCATATGTCTCTTATGTGTATTTGGCTTTGGGAAGGATCCCTGGCCCATACGTGGGTACACACTTATTTGACATCTCTTACGGGACTTATGTGGCATCCCTTATGAGACTTATTTGGTGCATGATTCTATTGGAATGTTAACTGTCTCCCATCTATTGAAGTATTTGAAGTTATTTGTATATGTGATTTCACGTGATTTGAGATACGTGAAAGTATTTGAATTATTTGATTATTTGTATATGTGATTTCAAGTGAATTGATATTATTTGAAAGTATTTGATTTAATTGATTTTATGTGTATATGATATTTGAAGAACTTATATGGTATTTAAAGAAAGTATATGGTATATGCTTTTACATGACATTATAGAGCCATGCAGGAAACCTGCATATAGTGGCATAGTACGCTCTTTTATATATGTTTCTTACTGAGTGTAAACTCACTCCTTTACAATATTTTTTCATCCAGATTACTTAAAGTGAATTCCCGCTCTCAATAGAAGAGCTTGTTTGGATATTATAGTATTCCTTCGAGACATGCTTCCTAGTATTCCTTGAGGGTATACTCATTTGTTATGTACTTCAGCTATTGTACAGTACAGTGCTACAGTGATGTATATCAGATCAAGTGGGGATATAGGATATGTAAGTTATGTGAGATCTTGTGTAATAGACTTATATGTATATATAAAAGAAATACTTTTTGTTGAAATTGAGATCACTATATTAAGTGATGAAATATAAGTGTAAGAAGAAGAAAGGATGACATTTATAGGCAGCCTAACCAAAACCTTATGTGAAGAAAACGTCAAGTGATATATGTATAATTGGGGTCGCGACAAAGATTGGTATCAGAGTAGGTGAGTCGGATGTTTGTCGGTGTCATTAGGCAAGAAATAGTTTAAATCCCAAAAGTACTGTACTTGTATGAATACATATGCGTAGTATAACTGTTTAAAGTTATACTAAATCACGATGGTGATATTGACAGAATGAGTACTCGAAGAAGGGGTACTAATAGAGGTAGAGGTAGAGGTAGAGGACGAGGATGGGGTCGTGTAGAACTGCCTCCAACTCAGTCTCCTCTTTCATCTCCACTGGGTAGCCTGAACACCCGACTATTAAGGATAGAGCGGAGTGTAGAGTCGATGGCCACTCTATTCACTCAGTTTATGACTAATTTCCTAAATGTGGCCACTAGTGCACCAGTAGCTACTCCTACAGTTCCTCTTACTCATACAGTACAGCCTCCGACAGCACAAATCGAGTTGCCCTCACCAGTTGAAGCTCCTGAAAGGCAAGATCCTAAGACTTATTGTAGCGTTGTGCTAATTAAAGAATTCAAGAGGTTGGATCTGTCTAAGTTCAAAGGGGATAGAGATCCGTTGACCGCTGAGAATTGGATGAAAGTGGTCACCAATGACACGGAACATTGGTGGCAATCCACCAAGACTATATTGGAGGCCAAACATCCTGAGGTAACGTGGGATATCTTTTTAGAGGCGTTCAATAGACAGTACATCCCATGCACTACTCAGACCAAGTTGAAGGTTGAGTTTCTGAACTTGACGCAGGGGACGATATCGGTTGATTAATATGAGTCAAAGTTCACTACTTTGAGCAGATTTGTTTTGAAAGTATTGAGGAGTGAGGAGCATAAGATTTATCGGTTCATGGAGGGGTTGAGATCTCCTATTAGATCTAAGTTGTATCCTTTGGATATCACTACTTACGATGAGGCAGTCCATAAGGCTCAGCTGTGTGAATAGGACTATGAGTTTCATCAAGCTGATTTTCGAGCCAAGAGTAAAGGCAAGGAAACGATGAAGCAGAAGTAAGATGAGATAGCCTCTAGTGATAGATATCCATTTAGGAGAAATAGACCGTATGAAAGAGCTTCAACAAGTAAGAAATTAAATTATAACATAATGATTTTTACCTTAAATAAAGCATTTGAGGAAATGTACTGAATTATGGAACTCTATGATGGTTATGATGCAAGGACTTCTAGACCTACCGAGATTAAGATAAGTGATGAGAAATCTCGATACTCAGCTAGTAATACCGCTAGCTCGCCGTGGAATATAATGCAGAAATGCGAGCATTGCGGGAAATTTTATGGGTCTCAAACTTGTTGCATGGCGACTGGGGCTTGTTTTTGGTGTAGTGAGAGGGAACACATGATTAAAGATTGTCCCAAGATTTCTCAAAGGGTGTCAGAGGAACCAGGTAAGACCACTCAGCCTCAGCGTAAGGCCACGGCTGTAGAGAAGGGAAAGAAACCCGTGACTCAAGGTCGGGTATTTGCCATTGATAACGAGTCCGCCAATGTAAGAGCCTTGCCCGTCTCACCAGGCCATCGGCGAGCATCCCCTTGGCGTTCTCTCACACCCCAAGTTTACTCTTACACGTGAGATAGGCGATCGCCCACTCTCACTTATGTATTGTCCTCTTTGGCAGTCACCCACCTCATGGCTTTGCCTCAAGGGTCTTGAGGAACTCAACAATAATCCCTTGAGCGCGTTTCTGAGGCTCGAACCCTGGCACTCTTCAAGTACCCAAGCCATACACTCATGTTACCATTGAGACAAATTTGTAGAGTGTAAGGCTTGGGTACTTGAAGAGTGCCATGGTTCGAGCCTCAGAAATGCGCTCAAGGGATTATTGTTGAGTTCTTCAAGACCCTTGAGGCAAAGCCGTGAGGTGGGTGACTGCCGAAGAGGACAATACATAAGTGAGAGTGGGCGATCGCCTATCTCGCGTGTAAGAGTAAACCTGGGGCGTGAGAGAACGCCAAGGGGATGCTCGTCGACAGCTTGGTGAGACGGGCGAGGCTCTTACATAAAAACGCGCATTTTTATGTAAGAGCCCAACCGATCTCACCAGGCCATCGGAGAGCATCCCTTTGGCAAACACACACGCCCTAGGTTTACTCTTACACGTGAGCTAGGCAATCGCCTACTCTCACTTACGTAATGTCCGCTTCAACGGTCGCCCACCTCACGGCTTTGTTCCAAGGGTCTTGAAGAACTCAAGAATAATCCCTTGAACGCGTTTCGCATGTTTTGAACCCTTCCTCACGGCTTTGTTCCAAGGGTCTTGAAGAACTCAAAAATAATCCCTTGAACACGTTTCGCATGTCTCGAACCCTTGACCTCTTGCAAGTGTTGAGAGATGCTAACCATTAGGCCTTGACCTTTTGCAAGTGTTGAGACATGCTAACCATTAGGCCTTGGCCTACTGGTTAGCATCTCTCAACACTTGCAAGAGGTCAAGGGTTCGAGACATGCGAAACTCATTCAAGGGATTATTCTTAAGTTCTTCAAGACCATTGGAACAAAGGCGTAAGGTGGGTGACTGCCGAAGCGAACAATACATAAGTGAGAGTGGGCAATCGCCTAGCTCACGTGTAAGAGTAAACCTGTGGCGTGTGTGATCGCCAAAGGGATGCTTGCCGACGGCCTGGTGAGACAGGCAGGGCTCTTACAGCCGATGCTTCGTCGGATGTGATTAAGGGTAAGATTTATTTGTTTAATATAAGTGTTACTGCACTATTTGATCCAGGCTCTGCACATTCATTTGTATCTCCTATGATTGCTATGAAATTGCATGTTGAACCTGAGCCCTTAAGACACTTGTTACAAATAAATACTCCTTTTAGGGAATCTCAAATGACAGACATAGTGTATCTTAGTTGTAAGCTACAAGTAGGAGAGAGAGAATCGATAGCTGACCTAATCCTACTAAATATGTTTGGATTTGATGTCATATTTGGGATGGATTGGTTGGCTAAGAATCATGTGATTTTAGATTGTTATGCCAAAAATGTGATCTTCTCTTCTCCCGTTAGCTATGTTGTAAATTTTGCAAGTAATTAATGTAAAGTATATTTGTTATTTGTATTATTTGTAAATAAAATTAATAAAAAATATATTTGTTATGTGAATGATTTATAGCTTATGTGGTGGACGTAGAAAAGAAACGTCCCGAACTTCATGAAATTCTGGTAGTCAAGGATTTTTCAGATGTGTTTTTGGACGAACTTCCTGGATTTTCTCCGGATTGGGAAATGGAATTTACTATTGAGTTGGCACCAAGAACGGAGCCCATTTCTAGACCTCCCTATCGGATGGCTTTAGTTGAGCTTGAGGAATTGAAGAAGCAACTTCAGGAGTTACTAGACAAAGGGTTCATACGACCAAGCGTATCCCCGTGGGGTGCTTCTGTGCTATTTATTCGGAAGAAAGATAATAGCTTGAGACTTTGCATTGACTACCGACGGTTGAATAAGGTGACAATCAAGAATAATGTGACAATCAAGAATAAGTATCCTCTTCACAGGATAGACGACCTTTTCGATTAGCTTCGGGTTGCACAAGTCTTTTCTAAGATAGACTTGAGATCGGGATATCATCAATTGAAGATTCGGAGTGAAGATGTCCCTAAGATGGCATTTACGACGAGGTACGGTCATTATGAATTCCTAGTGATGCCGTTTGGTCTAACCAATGCACCCGCAATATTTATGAATTTAATGAACGATGTGTTTAAACCTTACGTGGACCAGTTTGTCATTGTCTTTATCGATGACATATTGGTATATTCAAGATCCCGGTAAGAGCATGAGCAGCATTTGCGGATAGTTCTGCAAACCCACAAAGATCGCGGATTATATGCCAAGCTAAGTAAGTGTGATTTTTGGCTAGATCAAATCTCCTTGTTGGGTCATATAATTAGTAAAGATAGTGTTTCGGTCGATCCATCGAAGATTGAAGTCGTTGTACAGTGGGAGAGATCGAAAACAATTACGGAGATTAGGAGTTTCTTGGGTCTAACCGACTATTACCGAAGATTTGTGGAGGGTTTTTCAAGATTAGATGCTCCCTTGATGCGCTTAATGCGCAAAGATGTGAAGTTTGAATGGAATGACGCCTGTGAGCGTAGTTTCCAAGAGTTGAAGTCCAGGCTAATGACTGCACCAATCCTCATCATTTCGAATGGTTCTGGAGGATTTTTCGTATATAGTGATGCCTCCGCACAAGGATTGGGTTGTGTGTTAATGTAGCATGGTAAGGTAGTTGCATATGGTTCTCGCTAATTACAGGATCCTAAGAAGAACTACCTAACTCATGATTTGTAATTAGCTGCAGTGGTATTTGCTCTAAAGATGTGGCGACATTACTTGTATGGAAAGAGATTTCAAGTTTTTACAGACCATAAAAGCTTGAAGTATTTGTTCTCTCAGAGGGAGTTGAACATGAGACAGAGAAGATGGCTTGAGCTATTGAAGGATTATGATTGTGAGAACTTGTACCACCCGGGGAAGGCTAATGTGGTGTTAGATGCTTTGAGCCAGAAGCATGTGGGAATAGTATCTTATATAATGGTCAGAGAGTATGAGTTGCTTGAGCAATTTGTCAGCCTTAGCTTAAATATTGTATCTTTTGAGCGTTTTGGAATGATAGCCAGTTTGATGATTGAACCGGAGTTAATGGATAGAGTTTGAGTTGCTCAAAGGGAGGGTACTCAGTGTATTGAGGCTGTGAATCACATTCACTCAGGTATGCCATCAGAATTCACTATTGGTAGGGATGGGATTTTGAGGTTTAGGAATCGTATATGTGTTCCTAATGATAAAGAGTTGAAGAGATTGATTTTGACTGAAGGACATTACACTAAGTACACATTGCATCCAGAGAATACTAAGATGTATTAGAATCTACGTAAGGTGTATTGGTGGATTGGCATGAAAAGAGACGTAGTAGAAATTGTATCGAAGTGTCTCACGTGCCAACAGATTAAGGTAGAGCACAAAAGACCAGCAGGTTTGTTACAGCCGCTACCTATATCTATGTGGAAATTGGAACACATTACGATGGTTTTTGTTATGGGATTACCTCGAACTAGGAAGAGTCATGATGGTATTTGGGTAATCGTAGACCGATTAACTAAGTCTGCACACTTCCTGCCTATGAAGGCTACTGAGTCACTTAGTGCTTTGGCAGATTTATATGTTAAAGAAATAGTAAGACTACATGGGGTTCCAGTGAGCATTACCTCCGACAGAGATTCCAGGTTCACTTCTCATTTCTGAGAACATTTCCAAGAAGCTATGGGATCTCGGTTAAGCTTTAGTATGGCTTTTCATTTGCAGACTGATGGTTAGTCCAAGCGCATTATTCAGACGCTCGAGGATATGTTGAGAGCTTGTGCTTTGGACTTTAAAAACTCATGAGACGATCATTTACTGTTGGCTAAGTTTGCTTACAACAACAACTATCACTCAAGCATTGAGATGACACCATATGAAGCTTTATATGGTAGAAGGTGTCGATCCCCTATTGGTTGGGAAGAAGTGGGTGAGCATAAGTTATTAGTTCGAGATTTAGTCGAGCAAGCCTCTGAGGATGTTAAGTTGATTTGTCAAAGACTCAAGACAGCTCAGAGTCGACAAAAGAGTTATGCTGATGCTCGGTGTAGACCACTTAAGTGTTTGGTTGGAGACTCGGTGTTTTTGAAGGTCTCTCTATCTAAAGGAATTATGAGATTTGGCTGAAGAGGTAAACTAAGTCCTTGCTATATCGAGCCATTTGAAATTTTAGACCGTGTGGGAGATGTTGCATACCAATTAGCACTACCACCGGAGCTATCGGGAGTACATAATGTATTTCATGTGTCTATGCTTCGGAAGTATAATCCGGATCCATCTCATGTCATTGAATGCAAACCATTGGAGATTCGGGAAGACATGAGTTATGTGGAGAAGCCGGTTCGAATTTTGGATAGAAAAGAGAAAGTGTTAGGGTCTAAGAAAATCCCACTAGTTAAGGCAATACCATACTATAGAATAAGCCATATGTGAGCTAGAGAGCTTGATGAAAGAGAAATATCCTGAACTATTTGAGTAATAGCCCAATTTAAATTTGAAGGACCAAATTCTTTAATGTGGGGAGAATGTGAATCCCAAATTTCCTGTAATTTTCCCCTATTTGTATAGTATTCTAAGCTAGAATGATTTAAATAAATATGAAATTTTGGTATTTAAATGTTATGGGACATGGATGGAATAAAAGTGATTGAATGGTCAAATAACCAATAGTCAAAGATGAGGTGTAAGAAGAGATAGCTATGAATTTAATGCAATTTTGCATTGTCATCATCTTCACCAAAAAGGGCCGGCAGCAATTGTGCTCTTTCTCTCCAAATCCTTTAAGTTCCAAGAGAGTGAACCCTTGACAAACACATATGTTCTGTCATCAAATCGTTAAGCTTACTTAATGAAAATTACTCCTCATCACTAGCTAAAGCTATACTTGAAATTTGAAAGGTTGAATCAAAGGATTTGAGGAGATCTTGCTGCTGTTATTTTTAGTTACTAACAAAGGTAAGAGATGAAGTGATTTCATTTAATTCTGTCCATGGTTTGGAGTTGTGTAAAGTTGATATAGCATATTTGTAGAGGTTTCTTAAAGGTTTAAACCACTATCGTATTTGCAGCTTTGAAGAATCGAAAGGAGAAGTGTTGATTTGCAACCAAGTGATTGCGTTTTGGAGTTAATTGAGGTAAGGAATATGTGTAACGGACGTAGGGAGACTATGTCTGATTTTGGTTGCATGAGTTGGTATGATATGAAATGGTTTTATGTGCAGGAGGTTTAAATTCTTTATTTTTACTCCTAGTACGAATTGGCTAGGGGCAGCCGACTGCCTAGAGGCAGTCGTGACGGACCTATTGCCGAAAACGAGTTAAAGCAGTCGACTGCCCTATATAGCAGTCAACTGCCAATTTTCAGAAAGTATTATGTTTCCGCACCAGTCGACTGCTATGGAGATAGTCGACTGTCCTGTTTTCAGAAGCATTCTGTTGGCGAAACCAGTCAACTGTTAAGGGGATAGTCGACTGCCCTGCTTTTGGAAAACATTCTGTTTGCGAACCAGTCGACTGCCCTATTTGTTTTTGAAAAAGAAAATATTTGAATTTTAAAAAGAAAAGAATTTAAATAAAGCAATATATGTTATAGTAGTCGACTGCCCTAAAGACCAGTTGATTGACCTATTTGAAAATAAGGTTTTTAAAGCCTATTTTATATGAGTATATTTGTATTACTAAAAAGGTATATGACAAATGTTTTAGAGACTGTGGACTCCTTGGGTGATCATACATATTATTTGTATTTGTACTTGGCTTAGGAACCTTAGTCCGGTCCTCAGTGCCACAGCTATCACTTGACTAGTGTTCATTGTGGTCTATCGACTATGGCCATATGTCTCTTAGGTGTATTTGGCTTTGGGGAGGATCTCTGGCCCATACGTGGGTACGCACTTATTTGACATCTCTTACGGGATTATCCCTTATGGGATTTATATGGCATCTCTTATGAGATTTATTTGGTGCCTGATTTTATTGGAAGGTTAACTGTCTCCCATCTATTTGAAGTATTTGAAATTATTTGTATATGTGATTTCACGTGATTTGAGATACGTGAAAGTATTTGAATTATTTGATTATTTGTATATGTGATTTCAAGTGAATTGATATTATTTGAAAGTATTTGATTTAATTGATTTTATGTGTATATGATATTTGAAGAACTTATGTGGTATTTGAAGAAAGTATATGGTATATGCTTTTACATGACATTACAGAGCCATGCAAGAAACCTACATATAGTGGCATAGTACGCTCTTTTACATATGTTTCTTACTGAGCGTAAACTCACTCCTTTACAACATTTTTTCATCCATATTACTTGAAGTGAATTCCCGCTCTCGATAGAAGAGCTTGTTTGGATATTATAGTATTCCTTCGAGACACGCTTCCTAGTATTCCTTGAAGGTATACTCATTTGTTATGTACTTCAACTATTGTACAGTACAGTGCTACAGTGATGTATATTAGACCAATTGGGGATATAGGATATGTAAGTTATGTGAGATCCTGTGTAATTGACTTATATGTATGTATAAAAGAAATACTTTTTGTTGAAATTGATATCACTATATTAAGTGATGAAATATAAGTGTAAGAAGAAGAAAGGATGACATTGACAGACAGCCTAACCAAAACCTTATGTGAAGAAAAAGTCAGTTGATATTTGTATAATTAGGGTTGCGAGAGTTTCACAAAATCCTAGGTATGCAAAGGAAAAAGAATTTTGAGAAAGGGTCTTCTTACCAGTTATCCATCTCGAGCCCACGATTCACAATTTTCCACTTCGAAGTCCATCCGAGCTACGGTTTGTGTTGTGGATTAATAGTTATAGGATTATTGACTCCTACAAAATCCATGATAATTTAAACTTTATAATTTAACTTGATATATTAACTCAACACATTAAATAGTTATAATAAAATAAGAGAAATTAGGGATCTCACGCTATGGAAATGCTCTCACGTGTCAATCGTGCAAGTAGTCCTTTGACTTAAAATGTTAGGTCATTTTATGTGTGAATTGTCACACTTTAATTTCACCTTTATGGATTTGAGTGTCAAATGCCTAAAAAATTGTGATTTTGGGTGTGCCATGAAGCATATAGAGATGGACGAGTAGTCAAGATGAGGATTCGTCTCCCCGAGTGACATTAAGGGATAATGTGTCATTCATCCTAGCTCATACTCATAAGTTTTTGGCCAAAGCATTAAATGTTATGAAGTTAATATTGGAAACTCTTGAATAAAATGCTTACATGGTAGGCACTGCACCATGCTTTATGCATTTATGAGATATTTTTTATGGAAGGACTTAATTACGTTGAGACATTGTACATTGAATAGGTTAATCAAGCCAATTGACTTTTTTGACATTTTGTTGGTCATGATGTATTGCTAGATACCTATATTGATATGTGAAATGAAATTTTAAATTCATTGCCATGTTGGAAACCTAAAAGGTCACATATATAAGAGTTATGGATTGATTAAATTGAGTTGATTATGCTTGAAAATATTAGAATTTTTCACGAGACTTATGTAGGAATTATAATTGGGCATTGGATGCTAATCCTTCCTTACACATAACCGTACTCTTGAACCTAGGATTTTTGAACGTAGATAAAGCCTTATCTTTAGTTTGAATAGGAGATCAATCATACCTCAGATTTGAATGGTTGGTGGCAACTCCTTAGTTTTTGTGTCTAGCTATTAAGTTTTAAAACTTAATATGTTATGACATGGGCCTTACTTAACTAAAGTCATATAGTTCGGATGCTTGTAAATTTGATTATATTATTTTAGAGCAATACCTAGGCCAAAATGCATATGTAGCATTTAGACAAAGAGTTTCACCTAAGTGATCTTGCATTTGCATAGAGGTGCAATTGATAAACTATATTATCTACCCAACTATATTTAATTGTAATGGCTAGTGTGACACAATTAGAGGTGGTAAAAACTGGCCCGAGCCTAAAAACCAATTCTAATATTCCCGAGACCGAACCAGGACCAACCCGAATTGACCAAAAAGTCAAAGGCCCATAACCGAAAAAGCCCATAACTGAAAAAACTCGAAACCGAAAAAACTCGAAACTGAAAAAACCCGAACTCGACATAACTCAAGCCCGATACAATCCGAAACCTGTAAAAAACTGAATTTATAACCCGAGAAAACCTGAATTATAATTATATAATTATTATTTAAAAATAAATAAATGATACAATTTTTTAATTAAAAAGTTTAAAATTTGAAAACAATTATTATTTATTATACAATTTTATCAATTATGTATTACTAGCAAAATAAATATTGAATCTTTCTAATAAATTAATTTAAAACACCATAATATATGATATCAAATAATTTTTAATATTATACTTATTGCATTTATAATAATAAATATATTATGAATTTAACATTTGATTTTAATATAAAAATCATTTTAACATTTAATTATTTTTATTTTATAATAAAATTTTAATTTTAATACAATAATAAATCAAATATATAAAAAAATTATATAATTTCAATATTTGTTTGAAACTTTGAATTTGATATTTTGTGCAACACATTAAAAATATTTTTAGTAAAATTAAATTCAAACTATATTTTCTTAAAGTTTTAAGTATAGAAAGATATTGAATTTAGATTAAAAAAAATCTAATCTTAAAATTAAAATTCAAGTTTTTAATATCAGAAAAAGTTAAGTAATTAAATTAAATAATATAAGTACAATTTTTTTATAAGCTTGGATATCATTGAAAGAGAAAATTATAAATCAAGCTAGTGATAATTTTATTTTTAACCTTAAAACAAAAGACATTAATAAATCAAGCTAGTGGTAATTAATTATTTATTATATTATAATTATCTTATACATGAATAAACCAATTTGGTATCTTATAACAATGATTTGTATATTATATTATAATAATCTTTTAAGAATAAATTATGTAATCTCTTAGTGTGTAAGTATTATTTTGATAGAATTAAGTATTTATTAAAAATAATTTATTTATTATCTATTAAATGTAAAATTAAAGTGTGGATAAAAATAATAATTCTAATAGTAAATTAAAGTGTAATTTAATAATATATTAGAGTAGTATTAATGTGTAAGTGGTAATTTTAATAAAATTTGTTTTTATACTTTATTAATATTATTATTAATTATATTTAAATAACTAACATTATATTAATTAATTTAGTAATATCTACTATTTAATATTTTAATTGGTGTATATCTAATATTATTATGTTAATGTGAACATGAAAAAATTAATACTCAATAGGTGTATAACTGTATATGATATAATTATATTAAATGTTGTTATTTATAATATAATGTCAATTTATGTATATAACTTGTTTAATTTAACATTCTATTTTTTTAATGAGATATATGATTAATTAATGCGTACGAGTACGATTATATTTAATATAATAATATTATATTATGATTTATGTACAAACCAAAAACAAAATAAATATAAAATTGAGGTAACTAATTGACCAATTATTCATAATATTAAGTATTTTTTTAATTTATACTATAATTTTGTTCAACATTATAATTGAACAATTAGTTAACTAGTGAAGCGATTAAATTTAATTTAACTATTAATTATGTTGATATTTAAAAGACAAAATAATGTAAAAAAATTCTGAAAAATTTAAAATTTTATTAAAAATATAATATAATTATTAAAAAAGATAATAAAACGAAGTAAAAAAAAAGAAATTTATTGAACTAAAAATGTCTAAATTCCAATTGCCCAATGTTGACCCAAAAAAATACAATAACCCAATAAGTTATAGTTAAGAGTATAAAGCCATTCATATAAATGTTTAATTGTTTAGTGTAATTTATTTATAATTTATTTGTATAGCTAATACTTTTAGATTTTCACTTTCTTTTAGTTTTAATATATATATATATATATATATATTTGGCCCACTTAAAAAGTAAATTTTTATATTAGTATGTAATTATATATTTTATAACAAATGCGAATATCACAAGAAATTAAAAAAATAAATAATAATTATCAAGTAATAAAAACATTAAAATGCAAAAATTTATATTTATATAAATATCTATTAAATTTTAACTTTAATTTAGCATTTCTATTATATTGTTATTTAACTATATAAAATTAAATTAATTATTACATTCAAAATTATAAAAATATTTATAATTTATAAAATTTTAAAATAATTTGACTAAGCCCGCCCGATTAAAACCAGACCGAACCCGAAACCGAACTGAAATCGCAAATAACCGAACCCAAAAATACTCGAATCTGAAAGTGCCCGAAATCGAAAAAACCCAAGACCGAAAAAATCTCTTGGCTTTATAGGTTATAGCGAGAGAGGGGTGAATCGGTTTTTAGCTAACTTTAAGCTTGTTTTTCGATTCTACTAAATTCTCTAACCTATATTGATATTTTCTAAGTTCTCTAAGCTATTCAATTATGCAATATAAATTCAATATAATAAACACAAATATAATTGCAAACAAGTAAAGAGAGTAAGGATAGAGAAATGTACGCAAGTGATTTATAGAGGTTCGGCAACCTTGCCTACGTCCTCTACCTTGAGACACTCCTAAGGATTTTCCCAAATTCACTATCCTTGAATTTGTTACACTCCCTCTTTTTCTAGGCTAAAGAGAAATCTCTCTCTTTTTCTAGGCTTAAGAGAAACCTCCCTCTTTTTCTTAGGCTAAAGAGTAACCTCCCTCTTTTTCTTAGGCTAAAGAGAAACCTCCCCGTATACAAGGAATGAATTGGTTTACAAGAGAAGTAATCAAAGAAGGCCTTTAGATAGGCAAGTGATTAAAGAAATTAGATACAAGTGAAAGCCTATACAAGATTTGTGCTAAGCAATACAAGAGATATGTGAATGATGGAAGATAAAGACTTTGTAGCTCTTGATTTGTTGTTGATGCTTGAGGATTTGAGGAAAATGAGTATTGGAGTTGATTGAGTAGTTCCTCTTTCTTCTTTTAGCTTCTAAGCCTCTATTTATAGTCTCTTGGATGATTTGTGGATGTTGGTTGGAGCCAAAACAGAAACTGGCCATTGTATCTCACAGAAACTAGCCGTTGGGGACTTGCTGGTGAAAAGGGATCGATCCTTTTGCAAAAGGGATCGATCCCATGCTTCATTCTAGGCCTCTGGGGCATTCTGCCATAAAGGGATCGATCCCTTCCCTTAGGGGATCGATCCCATGCTTCCAGAATGTGATTTCCTGCACTTTTTGAGTTAGAAATGATGTGGCCTTTGATCCTAATCTAACCCAAAACATTTTAGCATTTTTGTGGGAGTTTTTCTTGACTTTCTCTAATGAAAACATGGTCCAAAAATTCATCAAGTAATTTTCTAAAATATTCAAAACATTTTATAAAGTATTAAGACCAATAAGAATATGTAATTAAATCATGGTCTTAATGTTTGATATGATCACTTGAAAATGGATTGAGAAAATCATTTGTGATAAGGCAAATTTACAATATGAATTAAAACATTAAAGCTTACTTAAGTTTTTGTCATTTCAAAATATATATTGCAATTTAAAGCTAATAATCTCCCCCTTTTTGATATGACAAAACTTAATGTAAATTTGCTTTGAAAATTCTTTAAAAAAATACTCCCCCTTAAATAAAGCAGGATTTTATAAAGCTCCCCCTTAATATAAGCATGGGTTTTGAAAATGAATTTTCAAACTATTTCTCCCCCATTATCTCTCCCCTTTAATATCTCTCCCTTTTAATATCTATCTCTCCCCCTTTTTGTCATAGCAAAAAGAAGGAAAAAATAATAAAAAATATGCTCCCCCTAAAATCATGGCTATGTGAGAAGAGATAAAAGAATATGCTCCATCCAACAAGAAACATGTTAGTACATGGGACTCATAGCACAAATAAATAAGTCAATATTCACAAAGAGTATGAAATATTCAGCAAAGAATATGACTTATGATCCTATACCAATTGTTTATAAATAATTTCGCACGAAGTTTCCAATTGGTAAAAAAATGAAGCAAGTTGTCTATAAATATCTACTAAGGTCTATGACTTGCTCATCTCAATCCTATTAAGCACCTAAGTGTATCAATTGTTCTCTAAAGTCCGACTAAGGTGCATGTCAATACATCATGATTATGAGCTAAAATTATATAACATATCATATGCATGTGTTCATAAATCATTTTCAAGAAATATTGTGCCTAGAATTAAGATATATAGCAATTAACTACAAATTCTAGCACACAAGAGTTTTATGCAAAAATATCCTAAGAGAATTCTTCTCTATTTGTCATTTCAAACTAAAGAGCATGAGAAGAATTGTCAATTTAAAGCTCATACCAATTGGCAATTTAGATTTGGCTTACTAATTATTGAAAATATGGTTGCCAATGATACTAATTGTTGTTTCAATCTAAATACCAATTGTTACTAATGGTTGACTTAGGCATTTTGCATGAATCCAATATCTATGTGTAGTGTGTTCATGTCAAGAAAATAATCATTCTAAATATGCAAGAACACAATCACACATCATCAAATATGCATATGGATTAATTAAACATAAGCATACTAGCATAAAGTATTAATCCATATTCATATTCACAAAGTTATACCATATGGAAGATTCATAATATCAAAGTATTCAAGCAAACACATTTTCTTCCATGTTTTTAAGCACAAAAATCCTATGCTCATTTTCCAATTCAAGTCCTTAACCAATTATGAGCAAGGAAAGATTCAAATAATAAATGCATGGATATCAAGTTTGTTCAAGTTTGCATTTATCTTTGAATGTTGGTGTTGTCATTAAGACCCTAGTTCTTTAAGTACAAGGATGATAAAGTTTCATACATTTAAACATTTAGGATCCATTTACCATCACAAATTTTAGGCCAAGGAAAATTATGACCTTATACCAATTGTTGAATTTACATTTGAAATCAATCCTTAAGGTCAAGTTTTAATTATTCTTCCACTAGATGTATAATTATCATGAAATCTAGTGTGGAATAGATAAGTCAAGCTAAGAGACATAATCCTATAAGCATGCTTGACTAAGATGAACAAAAAGAATAAAAAATATTCATTACGCACAAGTTCATCAAATTCTCAAATATATCCATAAATTCTTGAAATAATTCTCAAAATTATGTTTAAGCATTCATTGAAAGTATGTTTCAGGATTATTTCAAGAGTTATGTAAATCATGAATGTTTTCAACAAGAAAAATGATTTTGCACTTGTGAGTTGATTATTGAAAGTGATACGAATTGTTGGAAATAACACAAGTTGATGGAGTTGAGGCACGATATCAATGAAAAATGATTTTTCATATTCTAAATATCATCAAAGGAAGTTAAAATATTGAATTTTAAGTTGAGAAGAAAGAGGATATCAAGAGAATTAAGAAAAATTCTCAACTAAGGCATAAAAATGCAGAAAAGGGCATAAATTGCCTAGAGGGATCGATCCTATGAGCAAAGGGATTGATCCCTAAACTCCAAAAACTAGTCTTCTGCATGTTTTTCCAAAGGGATCGATCCTGCATGTAGAGGGATCGATTCCTTATCCTAGTTCTGCAGATTTTTGACAGAAAATTCAACTTGTGAAGTATCAAATCTTCGTTTTTGAGTATTTTAAGTCCAAGTAATGGTTTAAACATTTGTAAAACATGATTTTGGACTTGTATGAATGAACAACATGAATGAAAGACCATTTTACAAATGATTTTGCAATTTTGGAAGAATTTTCACAATTAAATATGTTTTTGGCCTCAAAGGAGGTCATTTTGAGAGTTAAGCATATTTTGGCAAAACCAATGCATTCAATTTCATAAATATGTTAAAACAAACTTGTTCACATAGGTTTTAAGCACATATATCATCAAAGCATACATTTTGTGAACAACATGCCATGATTTCCAACATACAAGTTCTTCATTAATGCTCATGACATGACATTTTGCAAAAATGACATATTTGGCAATTTAAGGCAAGTAAATACATTATCAACACATGGAAAACTTGCTCAAAATGCAAAAATTCAATAATCATTTCAAAATCATTAAACATGCTTTTCATTCAATCATATTGCATCAAAAACTATCCAATCATTTATCATGCCTTTTATTTATCCATTCAACTTATAATGCATCAAAGATTATCAACAAACCATATCATCAAGGCATAAACAATAAAAAGTTTAAGGAGTAAGGAATTAAGCTTACAATACTCCTTTGCTTGAGAGTGCTATGCCTTGATGTGTTGGATCCACCATTAGCCATTCTTTGAAAAATTGTTGTCATCTTGCTAAGGATGGATTTCCAAGCTCTTCCTTTTTCTTATTGGCATAAGCAAACTCCGTGAGGATGTGTTGAGCATTTAAACTCCATTTGTTCCATTGTATTCCCATGCTCTAACACTCCTACAACAAACAAGTTCAAACATGCTTTGGTACCCAAGTTTTCTTGGGTCCATGAGAGTTAGTGCAAACAATTTTTGATCCTTTTGGGATCCACTTCAAGCACAATTCATCATTATTTATAGCATGCTTTGGAACCCATATTTTTCTAACTACTCTTCCTCTAGATGTGGTTTTTCTATATGTGCATGCTTGTGAAAAGTGTCCTATTCTATTGCAAAGTGAGCATGTGAGAGATGTATCATGCATAGAATTTTTGCTCACAAGGAAATTCTTTAGATGAGTTTCTTTTTGTATTGCATTATAACCTAACCCATCTTTATCAAAGAAAGCTCTTTGGGTCTCAAGCATATGATCTAATTTTTGTTGACCCATATAGAACCTAGAAAATGAGTTATACAAATTTGTATTCTTTTTATTTAACTCATTTATTTCTAAGTTCGCCTCTTCTAGTTTCTTCTCTAATTCTAGCTTAACATTGGTCAAGGTTTCCTTTTCTATTTTGAAATTAGCAATGATTTTCTTATATTTAGAATTCATGCATTGAAATTCATTTGCTAAATCATCAAAGGCATTTTGTAGTTCACTAAAGGTATAATCATTATTTTCACTAGAACTACAACTAGCCTCATCATCACTAATGGCCATAAAGCATGTGTAGGCTACCTCATTATCTACGTTTTCCTTATCGGAGCTATCACTATCACTCCATGCAGCCACAAATGCTTTCTTCTTAGGTTGCCTATCCTTTTCCTTCCTAAGTAAGGGGCAATCTAACTTAGTATGACCCGATTCATTACATTCATAACACATTAAAGGGTCTTTTTCTCTTCTACTTGACTCTCCCCTATGATGCCTCCTATTTTGCTCTCTCTCATTCATTCTCATGAACCTATTGAATCTTTTGGCAAACATTGCCATTTCCTTTTCTTCCTCATGTCTACACTCTCATCACTATCATCTTCAATGTCCTTATGAGTGGAAGACTTAAGTGCTACCCCTACTTTCTTTGAAGGCACTTCATTTCTTTTCATTTTCATTTCATATGTAAGTAGGGAGCCCATAAGCTCATCTAGAGACAAGGTATTTGGATCCTTAGACTCTTCTATTGCTGTTACCTTTGCCTCCCATGACTTAGGCAAGCTATTCAAAATCTTCTTTACCATTTCAACATTAGAATAAGCCTTGCCTAGAGCCTTAAGTACATTAATTATATCATTAAACCTAGTGAACATTTCACTAATGGACTCATTTTCTTTCATCCTAAATAGCTCATAATCATGTGTGAGCATTCCTACTTTGGTCTCTCTAACTTGATTTGTCCCTTTATGTGTGATGGCTAGTTTATCCCATATTTGTTTAGCATTCTCACGTAAGGATACTCTATTATACTCATTGGGACCTAAAGCACAAAAGAGGGTGTGCATAGCCTTGGCATTCATTTGTGCCAATTTCATGTCATTTGTGTCCCACTCATCCTCACTCTTAGGGACATCTTTTCCATCTACTTTCTTCATGGGAATTCTAGGACCATTTACTATAATTCTCCACACTTCATAATCATTTGATTGTATAAATAACATCATTCTAGTTTTCCAATATGAATAATTCTCACTATTGAAGAGTGGAGGTCTAACTACTGATTGTCCCTCTTCTCCTAAAGATGTGCCTACATTCAAATGAGCCATTTATGATCGTTTTGCTCGATAGAGGTTAGTCTAAATCAATCTCGAGCCCAAGCTCTGATACCAATTATTGGCTCTATAGGCTATACCGAGAGGAGGGTGAATCGATTTTTAGCTAACCTTAAGCTTGTTTTTCGATTATACTAAATTCTCTAACCTATATTGATATTTTCTAAGTTCTCTAAGCTACTCAATTATGCAATATAAATTCAATATAATAAACATAAATATAATTGCAAACAAGTAAAGAGAGTAAGGATAGAGAAATGTACACAAGTGATTTATAGAGGTTCGGCAACCTTGCCTACGTCCTCTACCTTGAGACGCTCCCAAGGATTTTCCCAAATTCACTATCCTTGAATTTGTTACAATCCCTCTTTTTCTAGGCTAAAGAGAAACCTCCCTCTTTTTCTAGGCTCAAGAGAAACCTCCCTCTTTTTCTTAGGGTAAAGAGTAACCTCCCTTTTTTTCTTAAGCTAAAGAGAAACCTCCCCTTATACAAGGAATGAATTGGTTTACAAGAGAAGTAATCAAAGAAGGCCTCTAGATAGGCAAGTGATTACACAAATTAGGTATAAGTGAAAGCTCATACAAGATTTGTGCTAAGCAATACAAGAGATGTGAATGATGGAAGATAAAGACTTTGTAGCTCTTGATTTGTTGTTGAGGCTTGAGGATTTGAGGAAAATGAGTATTGGAGTTGATTGAGTAGTTCCTCTTTCTTCCTTTCGCTTCTAAACCTCTATTTATAGTCCCTTGGATGGTTTGTGGATGTTGGTTGGAGCCAAAACAGAAACTAGCCATTGTATCTCATAGAAACTAGCTGTTGGGGACTTTCTGGTGAAAAGGGATCGATCCTTTTCAAAAGGATCGATCCCATGCTTCATTCTAAGCCTTTGGGGCATTCTGCCATAAAGGGATCGATCCCTTCCCTTAGGGATCGATCCCATGCTTCCAGAATGTGATTTCTTGCATTTTTTGATTTAGAAATGATGTGACCTTTGATCCTAATCTAACCCAAAACATTTTAGCATTTTTGTGGGAGTTTTTCTTGACTTTCTCTAATGAAAACATGGTCCAAAAATTCATCAAGTAATTTTCTAAAATATTCAAAACATTTTATAAAGCATTAAGACTAATAAGAATATGTAATTAAATCATGGTCTTAATGTTTGATATGATTACTTGAAAATGGATTGAGAAAATCATTTGTGATAAGGCAAATTTATAATATGAATTAAAACATTAAAGCTTACTTAAGTTTTTGTCATTTCAAAATATATATTGCAATTTAAAGCTAACAAAATCCAAAATCGAAAAAACTCGAACCCAAATATAACCCTGACCGAACCCGTTTGAACTGGCCCTTTTGCCACCTCTAGACACAATATTGCAATTAAATTGAAATGGATCCAAACTCACAAAGAGATTCAAGAATTAAACTCTAAAAATAGTAAAAGAGGGCTATTATTTCAACAAAATAGTGAGAACAATCATTTTAAAGTTGAAACCTTATTTCTAATTATTGATATACAGACTATAAAATTTGATATAAAATATTTTGATGATAAGCAACCTGTCTCTCCGTAGCATGCAAGATACAAATAATATTGTAGACTTAATTTCATTGATCAACTTCACAATATAAATGTGAGAACTCTATTTTCCTCATATCTGATATAAGTTAAAGAGTGTAGAAACTTAAAAGAAAATATTGATTGTTAAAATATTTGAATAAAGGGTCGGTTCGATAAGGTTCAAGAAAGTATTAGGTGTGGGCCCACCAAGACTTTCCTGTGCAAATTGAAGTGAGACCCTGGAATAATGATATTTGAGGTGAAATATGAAAATAGCAAGAGTCTGCATCTCAAAATGACCTCGTTTGAGCATATTTTGAAAAGAATGAAACAATATCAAAAATGACGATTTTATCCATAGACCGACGAAACTTTCGCGAATAACGCTCAAATGAAATTGACTTTTGACCAACTGATAAAAGTGGGATAATTCTTGTGTGAAGAAATCCCATGCCATGCCAATAGGTAGATTGAATCACAGGAAAAAATAAAAAATTATACAATTTTACGGTTAGGGGTATTTTGGTAATTTCATTTTCATTACAGTCAAACCCCTATAAAAGCTTCACAAATAATTATAATATCTAAATACAACTATTTTATGAGTGAATTAAATATTTAAAAGCTAGACTGAATGGTTAAATGAAAATGGGAAAAGTAGAGATTTGGAATTTTTAAATTTGTTCAAGGGTATTTTGGTGATTTGGTTTAAAAGATATTTTTAAAAAATATTTTTCTCATTTTTTCAGCCATGGTCATCCATCATCATCTTCCTCAAGCTTTCTCACTCTAAAAATGGGTTTAGAGTGAGAAAGTCATCAAAAACCCTAGTAAAACACCCCAAAACTGAAAACTATTTTCACCAACCCTGTCTAGAATTTAGTGCCCTATCTTTTGACACGAAAATCAAGTCCTAAAGTGGCCAAAATCATGGTGAATCATGCCACACTAGATCTGGTTATGAAGAAAGGTGAGAGAAAGTTTAATTTTTTTCATGGTTTTATGGCTTTATGTTATGTGATCTACATGTTTAGCTATGTATTTAAGCTTAAATTGAATTAAAACCATGAGAATCATTCCCCTTAGGTTTCAACCACCATCCTTTAGGCATGAATGTGATGTTGTTTGATGTGAAAATGATGTAGAATTACTGTAAAGTAATTATAGAACACGAATTCAGGCTTAAATTGTTGAAAGGAGTTGTGTAGCCAAACATGGTATATCTGATTTAGTGAAAGGGATACCAAAACCATGCTCAATTCAATGTAATTTGGGTCTTAGAATACTATATAAATTAATATAAGATTACTGGTGAAGTCAGAATAAAAAAAGAAGGTGTTCTGACTATACTTGCAGTTTAGCATCCGGTGTGAAGTAGATCGGATTTGCTGTTGTATTAGAAAATATGAAGCACCTTAGAGACTATAATATTCCTTGAAGAAGGAATAATGAAATTTGATTGTATTTTGATATCATTTTGCCGCCCTAAAGTTACCGGCTTAAAGGAAATGATAAGCGAATATATGCTCGCTTATCTGATTTGTTTACAGGAGATGATTAAGATACTGCATTATGATTGGAAATTAGGTAAGGGATATATATATATATATATATATATATATAAAAGACGTATGGATACTATGACTGTATTGATATGATTGATCAATTGTTTTGAAATTTTGCAATGTTGAACATCGAAATTGTTTTGAGATCAATTGACTGGACTCAGTGATTTGAATCGATTTTCTAAACTGTTGGTTGAAATTGTGATTGATTAATATTGGGAAACTGGATTTGTGGTTTTTGAACTGTATTTTCATGCAAGGAGGTTAGGGCAGATATAGCTGTTATACTGTCGAAATTTCGTAAAACATATTTTGAACCTTATATTCACAAGAACATATTTCTTATGAGACCTGTTTCGACTGTACTGTATATGTGATATGTATCTACTTATTAAGTGAAATTTAATATACTATGTAATTATAAGTGAAAGTGTAACGTCGACCCCACTTATTTTTAATGTGTTTTGATGGGCTTGAGACTGATAAAATAGTGTACAGTGGGTGTAATAAATATAATATGATGATTTTGAGGTTTAAAATCATTTATTTATATTATTTTGTGAAGTGTGACAAACAAATTTGTTGGATCTATAGGCTATACCGAGAGGGGGTAATCAGTTTTTCGGTAACCTCAAGTTCGTTTTTCGGTTCCTTTAAGTTCTGTAGCTTAGATTGATATTTTCTAAGTTCTCTAGGCTACTCAAACATGCAATATAAATTCAATTCAATAAGCACAATATAATTGTAAGTAAAGAGAGTAGGGAAAGAGAGATTTACACAAGTGATTTATAGAGGTTCGGCAACTTGCCTACGTTCTCTACCTTGAGAGGCTCCTAAGGATTTTCTCCAAATCCACTATCTTGAATTTGTGATTACAATCCCTTTTTTTCTAGGCTCAAGAGAAACCTCCATTTTTTCTAGGCTCAAGAGAAACCTCCATCTTTTTCTAGGCTCAAGAGAAATCTTCCTCTTTTTCTAGGCTCAAGAGAAACCTCCCTCTTTTTCTAAGGCTTAAGAGAAACCTCCCCTTTACAAGGAATGGTGGGTTACAAATAATGTAATCAAAGAAGGGCCTCTAGATAGGCAAGTGATTACAGAAATTAGGCACAAAAAAAAGCCTATACAATGTTTGTGCTAAACAATACAAGAGATATGTGAATGATAGAAAATGAGGAATTTGTAGCTCTTGATTTGTTGTTGAGGCTTGAGGATTTGAGGAATATGTGTTTTGGAGTTGCTGAGTAGTTCCTCTTAGTTGCTTCAGCTTCTAAGCCTCTATTTATAGTCCCTTGGATGTATTCTAGCCGTTGGATGGAGCCAAAACTTGAATATGACCGTTGTCTCACAAAAACTAGCTGTTACAAGCTATTTTCGGGCAAAGGGATCGATCCCTTTCCATAGGGGATCGATCCCTTCATTCCAGAATGCTTATTCTGGGTTGAGGGACCTTTCTGCCATAAAGGGATCGATCCCTTCCCTTAGGCGATCGATCCCATGCTTCCAGAGAGCCATTTTCCTGCACATTTGAGTTAGAAATGATGTGGCCATTGATCCTAATCCAACCCAAAACATTTTGACATTTTTGTGGGAGTTTTTCTTGACTTTCTCTAATGAAAACATGGTCCAAGAATTCATCAAGTAGTTTTCTAAAATATTCAAAACATTTTATAAAGTATTAAGACCAATAAGAATATGTAATTAAATCATGGTCTTAATGTTTGATATGATCACTTAAAAATGGATTGAGAAAATCATGTGTGATAAGGCAAATTTACAATATGAATTAAAACATTAAAGCTTACTTAAGTTTTTGTCATTTCAAAATATATATGGCAATTTAAAGCTAACAATCTCCCCCTTTTTGATATGACAAAACTTAATGTAAATTTGCTTTGAAAATTCTTTGATAAAATACTCCCCCTCAAATAAAGCAAGATTTTATAAAGCTCCCCCTTAATATAAGCATGGGTTTTAAAAATGAATTTTCAATCAAACTATTTCTCCCCCATTATCTCTCCCCCTTAATATCTCTCCCTTTTAATATCTATCTCTCCCCCTTTTTGTCATAGCAAAAAGAAGGAAAAATAAAAAAAAATATGCTCCCCCTAAAATTATGGCTATGTGAGAAGAGATAAAAGAATATGCTCCATCCAACAAGAAACATGTTAGTACATGGGACTCATAGCACAGATAAATAAGTCAATTTTTCATAAAGAGTATGAAATATTCATGCAAAGAACATGACTTATGATCCTATACCAATTGTTTATAAATAATTTTGCAAGAAGTTCACAATTGGTAAGAAATGAAGCAAGTTGAGTATAAATATCTACTAAGGTCTATGACTTGCTTATTTCAATCCTATTAAGCACCTAAGTGTATCAATTGTTCTCTAAAGTCCAACTAAGGTGCATGTTAATACATCATGATTATAAGCTAAAATTATATAACATATCATATGCATGTGCTCATAAATCATTCTCAAGAAATATTGTGTCTAGAATTAAATCATACATCAATTAATCACAAATTCTAGCACAAAAGTGTTTCATGCAAAAGTGTCTTATATGAATTCTTCTCTATTTGTCATTTCAATCTAAGGAGCATGGGAAGAATTGTCAATTTAAAGCTCATACCAATTGGCAATTTAGTTTCGGCTTACCAATTATTGAAAATATGGTTGCCAATGATACTAATTGTTATTTCAATCTAAATACCAATTGTGACTAATGGTTGACTTAGGCATTTTGCATGAATCCAATATCTATGTGTAATGTGTTCATGTCAAGAAAATAATCATTCTAAATATGCAAGAACATAATCACACATCATCAAATATGCATATGGATTAATTAAACATAAGCATACTATCATAAAGTATTAATCCATATTCATATTCACAAAGTTATACCATATGGAAGATTCAAACAAAAAAGGTATTCAAGCAAACACATTTTCTTCCATGGTTTCAAGTACAAAAATCCTATGCTCATTTTCCAATTCAAGTCCTTAACCAATTATGAGCAAGGAAAGATTCAAATAAAGCCCAAGTTCTTTAATAATTTGGCCATTAGAAAAATTTAAGTACATGGATGATAAAGTTTCATGCATTTGAACATTTAGGATCCATTTACCAGCACAAATTATAGGCCAATGACCATTACCAATTGTTGAATTTACATTTGGAATCAATCCACTAGATGTATAATTATCATGAAACCTAGTGTGGAATTGATAAGTCAAGCTAAGAAACATAATCCTATAAGCATGCTTGACTAAGATGAACAAAAAGAAATGAAGAAGATTCATTATACACTAGTTCATCAATTTCTCAAATATATCCATAAATTCTTGAAATAATTCTCAAAATTATGGTTAAGCATTCATTGAAATTATATTTCAAGATTATTTCAAGATTCATGAATGTTTTCAACAAGAAGAATGATTTTGCACTTGTGAGTTCAATGAAAAATGATATTGATTATTGAAAGTGATACCATTTGTTGGAAATGATACAAATTGATGGAGTTGAGGCATGATATCAATGAAAAATGATTTTTCATATTCTAAATATCATCAAAAGGAAGTTAAAATATTGAATTTTAAGTTGAGAAGAAAGAAGATATCAAGAGAATTAAGAAAACTTCTCAACTAAGGCTTAAAAATGCAGAAAAGGGCATAAATTGCCTAGAGGGATCGATCCCTAAACTCCAGAATCAAGTTTCCTGCATGTTTTTCCAAAGGGATCGATCCTATATGTAGAGGGATCAATCCCTCATCCTGGTTCTGCAGATTTTTGACAGAAAATCCAACTTGTGAGGTGCCAAAACTTCATTTTTGAGTATTTTAAGTCCAAGTAATGGTTCAAACATTTGTAAAACATGATTTTGGACTTGTATGAATGAAAAACATGAATGAAAAACCATTTAACAATAGATTTTGTAATTTTGGAAGGATTTTTACCAATAAATGCATTTTTGGCCTCAAAGGAGGTCATTTTGAGAGTTATGCTTGTTTTGGCAAAACCAATGCATTGAATTTCATAAATATGTCAAAACAAACTTGTTCACATAGGTTTTAAGCACATATATAATCAAAGCATACATTTTTTGAACAACATGCCATGATTTCCAACATACAAGTTCTTCATTAATGCACATGACATGGCATTTTGCATATATGACATATTTGGCAATTTGAGGCAAGTAAATACATTATCAACACATAGTAAAGTTGCTCAAAATGCAGAAGCCCAATAATTATTTCAAAATAACTAAACATGTTTTTCATTCAATCAAATATTGCATCAAAAACTATCCAATCATTTATCATGCCTTTTATTTATCCATGCATCAAAGATCATCAACAAACCGTATCATCAAGGCATAAACAATAAAAAGTTTAAGGAGTAAGGAATTAAGCTTACAATACTTCTTTGCTAGAGAATGCTTTGCCTTGAATAGTTGAATCCACCTTGTGCCATTCTTTGAAGAATTGTTGTGACCTTGCTAAGGATGGATTCTTAAGCTTTTCGTTTTTCTTATTAGCACAAGCAAACTCAATGAGGATGTGTTGAGCATTTAAACTCCATTGTTCCATTGTATTCCCATGCTCTAACACTCCTACAGCAAACAAATTCAAACATGCTTTGGTACCCAAATTTTCTTGGGTCCTTGAAAGTTAGTGCAAATAATTTTTGATCCTTTTGGGATCCATTTCAAGCATAATTCATCATTATTCATAGCATGCTTTGGCACCCATATTTTTCTAACTACTCTTCCTCTAAATGTGGTTTTTCTATATGTGCATGCTTGTGAAGAGTGTCCTATCCTATTGCATAGTGAGCATGTGAGAGATGTATTATGCATAGAATTTTTGCTTACTAAGAAATTCCTAAGATGAGTTTCTTTTTGTTTTTCATTATAGCCTAACCCATCTTTGTCAAAGAAAGCTCTTTGGGTCTCTAACATATGATCTAGCTTTTGTTGACCCATGTAGAATCTATAAAATGAATTATGCAAATTTAAGTTCTTTTTATTTACTTCATCAATTTCTAGATTTGCTTCTTCTAATTTCTTTTCAAATTCTATCTTAGCATTTGTCAAGGCTTCATTTTCTATTTTTAATTTAGCAATGATTTTCTTATATTTAGAATTCATGCATTGAAATTCATTTGCTAAATCATTAAAAGCATTTCGTAGTTCACTAAAGGTATAATCATTATCTTCACTAGAACTACTACTAGCCTCATCATCACTAATGGCCATAAAGCATGAGTAGGCTACCTCATCATCTATGTTTTCCTCATCGGAGCTATCACTATCGCTCCATGCAGCCACAAATGCTTTCTTCCTAGGTTTCCTATCCTTTTCTTCCCTAAGTAGGGAGCAATCTAGCTTAGTGTGACCCGGTTCATTACATTCATAACACACTAAGGGTTCTTTTTCTCTCCTACTAAACTCTCATCTCATTACCCCTTTTTTTGATGTCTCTTATCATTCTCACTTTCTTTCATTCTCATGAACCTATTAAATCTTTTGGCAAACATTGTCATTTCCTTTTCTTCCTCATTTCCACTTTCATCACTATTATCTTCAATAAGCTCATGAGTGGAAGATTTAAGTGCTACCCCTACTTTCCTTGAAGGCTCTTCATTTCTTTCTAATTTCATTTCATGTGTAAGTAGGGAGCCCATAAGTTCATCTAGAGACAAGGTATTTGGATCCTTAGACTCTTCTATTCCGATTACCTTTGCCTCCCAAGACTTAGGCAAGCTATTCAAAATTTTCTTTACCATTACAACATTGGAATAAGTCTTGCCTAAAGACTTAAGTCCATTAATTATATCATTAAACCTAGAGAACATTTCGCTAATGGACTCATTTTCTTTCATCCTAAATAGCTCATAATCATGTGTGAGCATTCCTACTTTGGTCTCTCTAACTTGATTTGTCCCTTCATGTGTGATGGCTAGTTTATCCCATATTTGTTTAGCATTCTCACATAAGGATACTTTATTATACTCATTGGGACCTAAAGCACAAAAGAGGGTGTGCATAGCCTTGGCATTCAATTGTGCCAATCTCATGTCATTGGTGTCCCACTCATCTTCACTCTTAGGGACATCTTTTCCATCTACTTTCTTTATTGGGATTCTAGGGCCATTAACAATTACTCTCCACACTTCATAGTCATTGGATTGCACAAATAACATCATCCTAATTTTTCAATAGGAGTAATTCTCACCATTGAAGAGTGGAGGTCTAACTAATGAGTGTCCCTCTTCTCCTAGGGGTGTGCTTACATTCAAGTGAGCCATTTAAGATCGTTTTGCTCGATAGAGGTTAGTCTAAATCAATCTCGAGCCCAAGCTCTGATACTAATTGTTGGATTTATAGGTTATACCGAGAAGGGGGGTGAATCGGTTTTTCGCTAACCTTAAGTTCGTTTTTCGGTTCCTCTAAGTTCTCTAGCTTAGATTGATATTTTCTAAGTTCTCTAGGCTACTAAAACATGCAATATAAATTCAATTCAATAAGCACAATATAATTGTAAGTAAAGAGAGTAGGGAAAGAGAGATTTACACAAGTGATTTATAGAGGTTCGGCAACTTGCCTACATCCTCTACCTTGAGACGCTCCCAAGGATTTTCTCCAAATCCACTATCTTGAATTTGTGATTACAATCCCTCTTTTTCTAGGCTCAAGAGAAACCTCCCTCTTTTTCTAAGGCTTAAGAGAAACCTCCCCTTTACAAGGAATGGTGGGTTACAAATAATGTAATCAAAGAAGGGCCTCTAGATAGGCAAGTGATTACAGAAATTAGGCACAAAAAAAAGCCTATACAATGTTTGTGCCAAACAATACAAGAGATATATGAATGATAGAAAACGAGGAATTTGTAGCTCATGATTTGTTGTTGAGGCTTGAGGATTTGAGGAATATGTGTTTTGGAGTTGCTGAGTAGTTCCTCTTAGTTGCTTCAGCTTCTAAGCCTCTATTTATAGTCCCTTGGATGTATTCTAGTCGTTGGGTGGAGCCAAAACTTGAATATGACCGTTGTCTCACAAAAACTAGCCGTTACAGGCTATTTTCGGGCAAAGGGATCGATCCCTTTCCATAGGGGATCGATCCCTTCATTCCAGAATGCTTATTCTGGGCTGAGGGACCTTTCTGTCATAAAGGGATCGATCCCTTCCCTTGGCGGATCGATCCTATGCTTCCAGAGAGCCATTTTCCTGCACGTTTGAGTTAGAAATGATGTGGCCTTTGATCCTAATCCAACCCAAAACATTTTGAAATTTTTGTGGGAGTTTTTCTTGACTTTCTCTAATGAAAACATGGTCTAAGAATTCATCAAGTAATTTTCTAAAATATTCAAAACATTTTATAAAGTATTAAGACCAATAAGAATATGTAATTAAATCATGGTCTTAATATTTGATATGCTCACTTAAAAATGGATTGAGAAAATCATATGTGATAAGGCAAATTTACAATATGAATTAAAACATTAAAGCTGAGTTAAGTTTTTGTTATTTCAAAATATATATGACAATTTAAAGCTAACAAAATTGAAAAATGACGGTTACATCCTGAGGGTATTTTCGTCAATTGTGCCTAAACTAAAATGAATTGAGACAAAGTAAAAATATGATAATATTCTATATAAAAGGATGTTGAGATAGTATCATTAGATTTTTTGAATCGGTGGTTAAATTAGAAAATTTCGCTAGCGGTCCGCTAGAGGTAATTTCGTAATTTCATGCAATCGGTGTACCGCGCATCAACGAAACCACTTCTAATCATTAAAATACATCCAATATGATTATTTGGTGATGGAATCCAAAATTTGGGAGTACGATTACATAGTTTTTACGATTACAAAAGCTTAAGGGCAAAATTATCCAAAATTTACATAACCAAGGGTATTTTGGTAATTTTTCACCCTTCTAGAAGGCTTATTAAAATTCAGCCCAAAGCTGTTGGTCACTATTCATCTTCTTCTTCAAAAGCTCCCACACCATTTCTGAAGGAAAAGGAAGAAAGAAGATAAAACTAACAAAAACCTAACCAAATTTAGATTTTCTCACCAAGGTTAAAATTAGAAATTTGTCCTACTCACTCTCCTCTCTTCATCCATACCCATAGATCATCAAATAAGGAATAAAACAAGAAGAAAAGGAAGCGTGAATGATTCGGCCGAGGTATCATTTTCACATCCATTTTAGTTTCTTGAATTTTAAAGATGGATTCTTATGTTTTTAACATTGCTAAGCAAGGATCTAGTGTTTATTTTGCCTAAATCCAATTGAATCAAGCATAATGGTGACCTTGGGGTTTCGGTTTGCATAAGGGCATAGGGAAACCATGGTAGTTTTTTCATGAAAATGGTGCCAAAAAGCTTAATAAGCATGAATAAACTACTAGGTAACCATAGTTTGAAGAAAAAACCATGGAAAGCCATTAAAGCACCATTCGGCCATGGCTTCTTGGACAGGTTTGAGTGCTGCATTTTATGAGTTTGATGTGCCAAAATAATGTAGAAATTAAGAGAAGATCAATGGTATCGGATTTGAAATTAGAGTTAAAACGAAGAAGTTAGGAAATTCTATCGGTGTAAAATATACTTGCTAGGAATAAGCAGTGTACAATGTGGCCGCATTTAGTGGTGAATAATGGTTAAAAAATTAGAGGAAAATTAATGAAAATTATTGGTGAAATTGTTTTGCAGCTGGGATAAGTGGATTGCGTGTGGTGCTATTGAGAAGTTCAGTAACACGAGACAGGTAAAGATGAGTGTGGAAGCCGTAAGGATATATCGAATGCATGATTTATGAGAATATAATTTTATGAAATTTATTTGGTATTCAATTGCCTTTAAAATCATGCAAATTTGTGGTTTTCGGCTGGTATACATACTGTGTTTGAAGTGTAGGAGGTTAGGATATTCGTTGCTATTATGCTACCGAAATTTCCTAAAAAATTTCCTAAAATATCATGAAATATTTTATGAGCATGAATTGAGCGAAATTGTGAATTTTGGAATTTATTTTCAATATTTTCCATAAAATGGTATTTTATCTAAAAACAATATTTAAATATTTATGTAATTGAATTTTATCAAAGTGGGATAATTGATACGTTCTTTAAAATATTTTACAGTAAATTAGAACGTTTATAAAATTTCTTACTAAAGCATGAATATTTTATTGACTGTTTTCACTGTACTGTTAAATGTGAAATTAAATACCTTTTTGGAATTTTTTATAATTTAAATGATATTTATTAAATTTCCTTAAAGGTATTTCTACTGTTTATAAAATGTTTTGAGACTGTTAGGCCCCATTGTCTTGCTCACTGTTTACTGTACTATTACTGTGCTGTTGATATTAATCGTGTCTTCAGCGTCCTAGTGTCATCTAATCAGTGTTCACTAAGGACACCTTATAGTCTATGGCCATAGATTCACGTGTTACTGTTTTCCTTCGGGAATTATTATAGCATGATATACTTAGTGTGTTACCTGGTCTCCACTTACTGTAAACTGTTTACTGAATTGTGATTTACTGTTAACTGTTTACTGAATTGTACTGAATTATTACTGTTTACTAAATTGAAAATGTTTATGGAATTATTTTTGTTTTTGAAATGTTTACTGAACTGTTACTATAATGTGAAAATTAAATGTTTACTGTACTGAACTGTTTTTGCACTGTTTACTGAACTGTTTTATCGTACTGTTACTGAACTGATTTTATACTGTTACTACTGTTTAATTAAACTGCTTACTGTACTGTCTTTACTACTATTACTGTTACGTGTTTCAAGTGTTTACTGAAGTGATTAATTAAATGGTTTGGTTGCCATTTATTTATTGAAAATTTTATTAAATTATTTTATATCGACAATTTATCAATTACTCCCATAGTAGCTCTGGGTTTCCCGAACAAGAAAGGTATTTCAAAATACCTTCTATGCTTCATCTGGAAAGGTATTTCAAAATACCTTCCATGCTCCATCTGGTTGCCTGGTCGACTATAGTATCCTTTCGATTATTGTGCCTAGTGAACTGTTAGGATAATAAATACTTTTGAGCATATAGATTTCGTTATATTAGTCTTGCATACGATTCCTTTACTGAGCACGTTTTGCTCACCTCTTATTTTTCCACTCCAAAGGATACTATAAGTGATTAAGTGATATACCATCCCGAGGTTATCAACTATGTTTTATGTTACCCGAGACTGCATTGTGTCGATCATGGAGGTATTTGTATTTTCTTTTATATATTGTACAGTACTACTTAAATTGTAAATTAGGACTAGGGGATGTAAAGTGTAAGGAATAATGTTAAATTATATATTCTAGATGTTATAAATTAAGTAAAGTTTATTGTGTTTATCACTGTTACTGTTCAAGTGTTAAAGGTATCGCTGATGGCCCAACCGTAATTTATGTGCAAAATGTGTGATATACTATACAATTAGATTGTTACAATTTTATTGGGAAGTGAAGTGATAAACATCCCTTGTAGTACTGTATAGTCTAGATGTATAATTGAATACCTAATCGGAAGTCAAATAAATTGTATCTGTGGTGCAAATATGAGTGGAAGAAGGGTAACACGATCGTATAGGGGTAGAGGTAAAGGTAGGGTGGAGCAGACTCCAGAGCCCACCCTAAGAGTTGCTCACTCACCACAACCAGAGAGTCCTAATACAGGAATGTTGAGGATGTTGGCTGATTTTATAGCAATGTATCATATTGACCGAGCAGTGAAAGGCCAGAGAGAGTAGCTCCTGCAACTCTTGTAGTAGCACCACCCCTACCTCAGCTGGCACCAGTAGTACTCGAGCCATAGCCTATTCCACTACTGGCACGTCAGCCATAGGTTGTACCACCACTGCCACCAGCTCAGTCGTCGAGAAATGTGGAGTCTTATTGTGATGTGAATTGAGTGCGGTCATTCAAGAAGTTGGATCCATCGAAGTTTAAGGGAACTAGGGATCCTTCGGTGGCAAAACAGTGGATTAATACTGTTGAGAAGCTATTCAGATATATGAGGTGCTCGAAGACCGAGAAAGCAGGTCTAGTTGCGTTCTAGTTGATGGATGACGCGGAGCACTAGTGGAAGACGACTCAGACAGTTTTACTTGCCTAGTATCAGGTGGTGACATGGGATATATTTGTGGAGGCTTACCGACGACAGTACATCCCCGACACGGCTCAGAAGAAGTTACAGCAGGAGTTTTTGGAGTTAGTTCAGGGGAGTATATCGGTAGATGAGTACAAGGCGAGGTTTACCACGCTGAGCTGATTTGATCCACAAACTCGGGTAGATGAGAGGCATAAGATTGACAGGTTCAAGGCTGGGTTGAGACCATCCATTAGATTGCAACTGGCCACGTTTGATATCCGTACTTATGATAAGGCAGTCCGAAGGGCACAGTTTTTTGAACGGCATTTTGAATAGTTTCATATGGATACCAGTCCTAAGGGTAAGGCGAAAGGGAAAGGAAAGGCTAAGAGAACTTTAGAGGACAGATATGGTAGAGAGCATCCTAAGAAGGCCAAGTCATCGGGTATTCAGATTTCAGAGGGGCAATTACTCAATCAGCTGCTTCAGCCCTTGCTACTGGCCCCACCTCTACGCAGAGGAGTACATCGACTAGATGTGTACACTGTGGTAGGTTGCATGGTACATGACCTTACTCCTTGTTGACGAGGGTTTGTTTTAGATATGGACAGACAGGGCATATGGTGAGGGACTGCCCGATGCTACGAGAGTCAGTTGCTTCTATTGTTCCCTCTACAGCTCCACCGGCACCAGCACTGGCAACTCTGAGTGAATAAGAGAAAGCTACACCCTCACAATCGATGTGTGAGACAACAGTAGAAAAGGGAAAGAAGGCTGTGACGTTGGGATGGGTGTATGCCTTGGATCAGGAGACTGCTGATGTGATTAAAGGTTTTATTGCTTATGCAGAAGTTGTAGAAAAGAAATGTCCAAAGTTGCATGAGATTGTTGTGGTCCAGGATTTTTCGGATGTATTTCCATAGAAGTTACCAGGGTTACCACCGGATTGGGAAATAGAGTTTACTATCGATTTGGTACTCGATACGGAGTTGATTTCTAAGCCTTCTTATCAAATGGCATTAACGGAGTTAGAGGAGCTTAAGAAGCAGCTCTAAGAGTTATTGGACAAGGGATTCATACGTCCCAGTGTGTCTTCGTAGGGTGGTCCAGTGTTAATTGTCTGGAAGAAGGATGGTAGCCTACGGTTGTGTATTGACTACAAGATGTTGAACAGGGTTACCATTAAGAAAAAATATCCCCTGCCCAGGATTGATGATCTATTTTATCAGCTTAAGGGTGCACAAGTGTTCTCCAAGATAGATATTCAATCTGGCTATCATCAACTAAAGATTCGAGAGTCGGATGTTTATAAGGCAGCATTCGGACTCGATACGGGCACTATGAGTTTCTGGTGATGCCTTTCCGGTTAACGAATGCCCCTACAGCGTTTATGAGTTTGATGAATGAGGTATTTAAGCCTTATCTGGATAAATTTGTGATTGTGTTTATTGATGACATATTGGTGTATTCTAAGTCTAGGAGGAGCACAAGCAACACCTGTTCATAGTTTTGCAGACCTTCAGAGACCAAAAACTGTATGCTAAATTCAGTAAATGTGAATTTTGGCTAGATCATATTATATTTCTAGGACATGTTGTGTCTAAGGACGGGGTGTCTGTAGATCCGTCCAAGATAGAGGCCATCGTACAGTGGCAGAGGCCTAAAACAGTTACTGACATAGAGAGTTTCATGGGTCTAGTCGGATACTATCGATGGTTCATAGAGGGGTTTTCTAGACTAGCTGCTCCATTGACACGACTCACACTAAGGATGTAAAGTTCGAGTGGATGATGCATGTGAGCGCAGTTTTCGAGAGTTGAAGCAGAGATTGACTACTACCCCCATTCTTGCCCTTCCGAGCGGATCTGATGGATTCACTGTGTATACAGATGCTTCTGCAATGGGATTGGGATGTGTGCTCATACAAAATGGTCGGGTTATTTCCTATGGTTCTCAACAGTTGAAAGATCATGAGAAGAACTACCGGACGCATGATTTGAAGTTAGCCGTAGTGGTGTTTGCATTGAAGATTTGGTGGCATTATCTATACGGGGAGAAATTTCAAGTATATACAGACCATAAGAGTCTGAAATATTTATTCTTGCAGCAAGACTAGAATATGAGACAGCGACGATGGATGTAGCTATTTTGTATCACTTAAGGAAAGAGAATGTGGTGGCAGATGCACTAAGCCGCAAACATATGGGTATGGTATCATACATATGGTCAAGGAGCACGATTTCCTAAAGCAGTTTTTGAGCCTCAATTTGAATGTGATTTCCTTTGACAGATATGGGTTTACAGCTAGTTTCAAAATAGAGTTGGGTTTGATGGATTGAATCAGGGATGCTTAGAGGAAGGATACTTACTGTATCGAGGTTGCCAGTTAGGTACATATGGGAGTACAGTCAAACTTTGAGATTAGCACTGATGGTATCCTAAGGTTCAGGGGTAGGATCTATGTTCCCAGTGATCAGCAGCTAAAGGATTTGATATTGTCAAAGGTCCATACCTCCAGGTACAATCTGCATCCTGGCAGTACTAAGATGTACCAAAATTTACGGAGAGTATATTGGTGGCTTAAAATGAAGAAAGACATCATAAAGTATGTTGAAAGATGTCTTACATGTTAGCAGATAAAGATTGAGCATCAGAAGCATGCAGATATGTTACGACCTTTACCGATCCCTACGTGAAAATGGGAGCATGTTACTATGGATTTTATTATGGGTTTGCCAAGGACCCGGAGAGGTTATAATACTATTTGGGTGATTGTGGATAGATTGACAAAGTCTGTTCATTTCTTAGCCATTAAATCTACTAATCCAGTTAGTGCCTTAACCGATTTATATGTCAGGGAGATAGTGAGGTTGCATGGTGTTCCACTGAGCATTACATTTGATAGGGATTCCTGGTTCACTTCTCATTTTTGGAAGAGATTTCAGGAAGTTATGGGCTCCCAACTGAATTTCAGCATCGCTTTTTCATCTGCAGACTGATGGACAATCCGAGCGTACGATACAGATGCTCAAGGATATGTTGAAAGCTTGTGCATTGGATTTTAAAGGCTTTTGGGACGATCACCTACCTTTGGTAGAGTTCGCTTATAATAACAGTTATCAAGCAAGCATCGACATGGCACTGTACGAAGCATTGTATGGTAGACGATGTAGATCCCTAATAGCATGGGAAGAAGTGGGAGATCGTAAGCTATTGGCTCCTGATTTGTTAGGGCAAGCTTCTCGAGATGTACATGTGATATGTTAAAGGTTAAAAACGGCTCAGAGTCGGCAAAAGAGTTATGCAGATACTAGACACCAACCACTGGAATTCTCTGTGGGTGATTATGTGTTTTTAAAGGTCTCACCGTCCAAGGGAATAATGAGGTTTGATAAGAAAGGAAAGTTAAGTCCTTGGTATATTGAACCGTTCAAGTTCATAGATCGCATGGGAGACGTGGCATACTGGTTGGCATTACCACCAAAGTTGTCAGGAGTGCATAATGTGTTCCATGTCTCGATGCTAAGAAAATACCATCCAGATCTTTCTCACGTAATTCGATATGAGCCACTGGATATCAGGGAGGATATGAGTTACGTGGAGAGACCAGTATGGATCTTGGATAGGACAAACAAAGTGTTGCAGTACCATATTTCAGTGATCGGAAGAGGAGGCTACTTGGGAGTTAGAGAGCCTAATGCATGAAAAGTATCCTGAGCTATTTCAGTGATCGGTCTAGATGAAATTTGGAGGATCAAATTTCCTAAAGGTGGGGAGAAAATGTGAGACCTGTTTTTACGGTACTGTATATGTGATATGTATTTACTTATTAAGTGAAATTTAATGTATTATGTAATTATAAGTGAAAGTGTAATGTGGGCCCCACTTATTTTTAATGTGTTCTGATGGGCTTGAGACTGATAATACAGTATACAGTGGGTGTAATAAATATAATATGATGATTTTGAGGTTTAAAATCATTTATTTATATTATTTTGTGAAGTGTGACAAACAAATTGGAAAATGATGGTTACATCCCAAGGGTATTTTCATCAATTGCGCCCAAACTAAAATGAATTGGGATGAAGTAAAAATACCATAATATTCTTTATAAAAAGGAGGTTAAGATATTGTTATTAGATTTATCGAATCAGTGGTTAAATTAGAAAATTTAGCTAGCAGTCAATTAGGGGTAATTTTGTAATTTCACACAATCGATGTACCGCGCATCGACAAAACCACTTCTAATCATTAAAATACATCCAATATGAGTATTTGGTAATGGAATCCGAAATTTTGGAGTACGATTACATAGTTTTTACTATTACGGAAGCTTAAGGGCAAAATTATCCAAAATTTACATAACCAAAGGCATTTTGGTAATTTTCCACCCTTCCATAAGACTCTTTAAAATTCAGCCCAAAGCTGCCAGTCACTATTCATCTTCTTCTTCAAGAGCTCCCACGCCATTTTTGAAGGAAAAGGAAGAAAGAAAATAAAACTAACAAAAACCTAACCAAATCTACATTTTCTCACCAAGATCAAAACTATAAAATTGTCCTACTCACTCTCCTCTCTTCATCCATACCCATAGATCATCAAATAAGGAACAAAACAAGAAGAAAAGGAAGGGTGAAGGACTCGGCCAAGGTATCACTTTCACATCCATTTTAGTTTCTTGAATTTTAAAGATGGATTCTTTTGTTTTTAAGATTGCTAAGCAAGGATCTAGTGTTTATTTTGCCTAAATCCAATTGAATCAAGCATAATTGTAACATTGGGGTTTCAGTTTGCATAAGGGCATAGGGAAACCATGTTAGTTGTTACATGAAAATAGTGCCAAAAAGTTTAGTGAGTATGAATAAATTACTAGGTAACCATAGTTTGAAGAAAAAACCATGGAAAGCCATTAAAGCACCATTCGGCCATGGCTTCTTAGACAGGTTTGAGTGCTGCATTTTATGAGTTTGATGTGCCAAAATAATGTAGAAATTAAGAGAAGATCAATGGTGCAATCGGATCTGAAATTGGAGTTAAAACGGAGAAGTTAGGAAATTCTATCGGTGTAAATTATACAGGTTAGGCATAAGCAATGTACAATGTGGCTGCATTTAGTGGTGAATAATGGCTCAAACATTAGAGGAAAATTAATGAAAATTATTGGCAAAATTGTTTTGCAGCCTAGATAAGTGGATTATATGTGGTGCTATCAAGAAGTTCGGCAACACGGGACAGGTAAAGGATGAGTGTGGAAGCTGTAAGGATATATCGAATGCATGATTTATGAGAATATAATTTTATGAAATTTATTTGGTATTCAATTGCTTTAAAAATCATGCAAAATTGTGGTTTTCGGCTCATATATGTATTGTGTTTGAAGTGTAAGAGGTTAGGATATTCGCAGTTGTTATTCTGCCGAAATTTCCTAAAAACAATATTTAAATATTCATGTAATTGAATTTTATCAAAGTGGGACTACTGATACGTTCTTTAAAATATTTTACAGTAAATTAGAACGTTTATAAAATTTCTCACTAAAGCATGAATATTTTATTGACTGTTTTCACTATACTGTTAAATGTGAAATTAAATACCTTTTTGGAATTTTATTAATTTAAATGATATTTATTAAATTTCCTTAAATGTATTTTCATTGTTTATAAAATGTTTTGAGATTGTTAGGCCCCATTGTCATGCTCACTATTTACTGTACTGTTACTGTGCTATTGATATTGATCGTATCTTCAGCGTCCTAGTGTCATCTGATCAGTGTTTGTGACGCCCTGGATTTACCGGACTCCGCCGGGGGGGCCCAGGCCGCATCACTCATCCGTACTGTCCCCTCTGGGCCCACTGGCCCGCAGGGTTTTATCGGGAAACACATTCCCAATTCGCGTTTATAATCTAAGTGTTAATGGAATCAGTAATAGGGATCGTTAGATTCATATGACATCTTCTATGCCATTAATAATTCCATTACTATCAATGGATTCTAATTCAGCTCAGTTTTAACACTATTCCGAACATCACCCAATATAGGGGCATTTTCGTCATTTCGACATTTATTTCTATCTCCTCAATATACATTTAAATCAATGAACTGATCATCTATATGTTGATAGTATCCTTTCTGATACTTATAACAGCAATTTAGATCTCATTCGATTTTCGATAGAGAAGTTCACTAAAATCCACAATGGGATTATTTTGCTTGTAATTTAGCTTTATATCATTAATTTTCTCTGTTAAATCGATCAATTCTAACTTCTGGTGATTTATTTTGACTCTCGGTAAAATTTTAGGGGTAGGGGTATTTTGGTCATTTTTGGCTAAAAATTTTCTCTCTCTTCAAATTACCCTCAATCGGTGATCTTAAAGTCTACTTAATGATGATATTTCATTCCCCTACTTTATATCATCACTTTCAGGTCTCAGTTCGATTCGGACAGAAAAGTACTAGTGGGGCCCTCACCGAGTCCATTTCTGTTCCATACCGAACAGGCCTTCATTTAGACTAGAAGAATCACCAATAATTCGGTAATTTCTGAGCCTATTTTCTTTTTTTAACATTCTCAGTTTATACTTTCTCACTCCCTTTAAATCATTTTACTCCATTTACAATCATTTATTTTCTCTATGTATTCAAACGACACAGTACTATAAGGGATGTTTAACTCTTTTCCTTCCAAAAGTATCCACAGACATCAGGTCAACCATTGCTCTGATACCATTAAATCTCTCACGACCCGTGACCACATTTCTTACCCTATTGTACACAATCTAACCGGTTGGGCTGTCTGCGATACTTCACTTGTACTGACTGTTAAACAATTTTACATAATATTGTTTATATTATACACATCCCCTATCGTAATTAATAAGATAAGTAGTACTGTTGACATGTCTAAATACAGAGAATAAATGATCATACCTCAAATAATAAGTCGGTCTGACACATTGTCCTTCGTGTACAGCTAGGATCCACAATCCACTGAACTCACATTCATCAAAACCTGAAATGTTGAAAATTAAGGGGTGAGCAAAACCACGGCTCAGTATAAGAATTATATGCCTCACTTGATACTCAGCTTCTTATATGCTGAAAATCTTTTTCATTTTTCCTATGGGCTCTAGGCTCGCATGTAGGAAAGATACTACAGTCGGCTAGGGATCCGAATGGAGTAAGGTAGGTATTTTAGAATACCATACTTGTTACGGAACCTAGAAGCTACTGTAGAAAGAAATTTTCATTTCGTTTTGAATTAATAAATTCTTTTCCTTTTCAAACTTTCATAACCTTTTTCATATTCTTTTCAAAATAATGCTTCTACGAAACAAAGCATTTAAATAAAATAATTAATATTCGTATATTCCTTGAAAAGAATATTAGTTAAATCATCATCTTATTTCTTTAAAACTCATTTCATGTTTTAATGTACTCTTTTAATTAGTACCGTACTTTAAAGAGCAAAATAAGCTATTAAAATCTATTCCCATATAGCTGATTACTTAATCACTTTAGGAGTAAGCCCCAATTCACTGATTCAGTTACGACATCCTTTCTAACTAGTAATGGAATTAAGTGTCATATCGAGGAACTCGTGTAGCACTTAGTGCTCAAAGGATTCTAGAGGTGGCTCCCCATAGTTTACAAAGAATCTATGTAGCACTTAGGTCCCTTCAGTCTTCTAGAGGTGGCTCACACGGTACAAAAATTTCTTATATCGAAACTCGTGTAGCACTTAGTTCCCGAAGGATTCTAGAGGTGGCTCCCACGGTACAGAAATTTCTTATTAACACATCGAAACTCGTGTAGCACTTAGTTCTCGAAGGATTCTAGAGGTGGCTCCCACGGTTCGGAACTCGAGTCTCTGCTCGGTTTGGCCTTTACTAACACATTGAAACTCGTGTAGCACTTAATTCCCGAAGGATTCTAGAGGTGGCTCCCACGGTTTGGAACTCGAGTCTTTGCTCGGTTGGCCTTTACATCGAAACACGTGTAGCACTTAGTTCCCGAAGGACTCTAGAGGTGGCTCCCACGGTTCGAAAATCGAGTCTTTGCTCATATGGCCTTTAGTACATCGAAACTCGTGTAGCACTTAGTTCGCGAAGGACTCTAGAGGTGGCTCCCACAGTTCGAAAATTGAGTCTTTGCTCATATGGCCTTTAGTACATCGAAACTCGTGTAGCACTTAGTTCCCGAAGGACTCTAGATCGATGTTCAACTCTGAAAATTTCTCCATCAAATCCCATTCTCGGACCATCATGTAACTAACAAAACCCACACTCTTCCTACTTAATGCATCCGCTACCCGATTTGCTTTACCCGGATGATAGAGAATCTCGCAGTCATAGTCCTTCAATAGCTCCATCCATCTTCTCTGTCTCATATTCAGCTCTTTCTGGGAGAATAAGTACTTTAAACTCTTGTGGTTTGTGTAAATCTGGAATTGCTCACCATACAAATAATGGCGCCATATCTTTAGCGCAAACACTACCACTGCCAACTCCAGATCATGAGTAGGGTAGTTCCTCTCGTGGTCCTTCAACTGTCTTGAACCATATGCCACTACTCTACCATTCTGCATCAATACACAACCTAGACCCTGCAATGAAGCATCACTATACACTGTAAATCCTCCGGATCCACTTGGAACCGTCAACACAGGAGCTGTAGTCAACCTTTGCTTAAGCTCTAGAAAGCTGCGCTCACACGCATCATTCCACCCAAACTTGACATCCTTACGTGTGAGTCGGGTTAGTGGAGCAGCAAGTTTGGAAAATCCCTCTACAAATCTCCTATAGTAACCTGCAAGCCCTAAAAAGTTGCGAATCTCGGTCACTGTTTTAGGCTTCTCCCAATTCATCACGGCCTCTATCTTAACTGGATCAACTACTACACCATCCTTGGATACCACATGCCCCAGAAAACTGATTTGTTCCAACCAAAAATTCTATATAAATTTAATTAGTTATTTAATGAGGATTCTTTCATCTCTTACGAGATGATACTAGTAAGATTTATTTAACCCACTTACCTCGGTGCTTGGTAGGTTACCTTTCCTCGATCCTCAACTCAAGCTAAACTCCTACACCACTCCAAATTCACTCTTGGAACCTTTAAACCGAACCACTCTTGTTCTAGTTTTCTATTGGACCAAAAGGTAGAAGTTAATCAAGCTTCTTTACTTCTGTCCCGTATGTGCTGAGGGGAGGAGTTTTCCTGCACCAATTGGTCAGTTGCTGTAGCTTTCTTGCCCAGCCAAGTTGACCCCCTTTCGTTGCTCTGTTCCCAAGCCGAGAGGAACAATGATGGTTCCTAAGCTGCCTCACGTTCCTTGCCCTAATTTTCCTGATGTTTCATAGGAAGCTTTACAATCAAAAACACGGAAGAGGAAAAAAAGGTACAGGAAAGAGTTGAAGGCTCGGGCAAAAAAAACAGGAAAAAGAATTGTGGTTAAAGAAACTATCAGATGAGAGTTCCGACGAAATATAGGAAATCGTGGAATATTATGATGTTAAGTAAGGGATTGTAATTCATGAATGAGATGAATGTCGAAGGATGAAATGGATCTGAGGCATATGACATACGAAGTGTGTGATTATTAAATTATATTTGTACATGCCATTTGAATATGTACTACTTGAATGTTTGTTTCTTTTGATTATTGGATTATGTTATATATGCCATTTGAATATGTACTACTTGAATGTTTGTTTCTTTCGATTATTGGATTATGTTAAATGTGCCATTTAAATATGAGCTTCTTGAATGTTGGTTCTTCCACATATAATCATACTGATAAAGAGAATAATACCTTGTGAAATCAAGGACGAAATGTAAGCATAAACAACTTTATGACGTTTGAGCACTTATGAAAGGATAATAAACCTTAGTATAATCCATACATGCTAATTTACAATAACTCAAGCATGTATGATCGTGTTTTACGATATGAGCCTAGTATGTTTTATTTAAACTACTTACTGAGCTGTGGATTGCTCACCCCTTAAATTAACATCTGCAGATCATACGAGTTGATAGCCGGCTCAGGCTTCGCGTAGGCTCCCGGGAAACCATACCTTGTAGTGGTATTCAGTTGCGTTCTCTGGAGCTAGCATTTTGTAGTTTGGAGGTATACTACTAGTATATCATTTGATAATCTTATGTACGTTAAATTTCACAGTACTAGGAAGGTATATGGGATGTAAACCTTGGATCGTACTAGATGATTATGTGAGTCTAGGTGGTTATCGAGTCCGATCCGGGTCAAAATGTATGTTTAAACTATATATGGATGAAGTGATATAAGTGAACTTAGTAATGACCTAACTCTTGGAATCTTTGATATACGTGGTTGCATGAAACTGTGGAGAATCACCAGCTGCCATACTATGTGATTTAAAATGTGTTTTGTGTAGAAAATTATACCTGGGGAAATTGATAAAATATAAAGGGGAGGTTTTCGACCTGCCTCTTTTGGGGAATAGTAAAATAAGACGAAAATCATAAGGAAAGCCTCCTTGAGAAACGTGACATAGATCGAGAAATAATATAAATAATATAGGATTGGATTTAGATACTACACTAACACCGAATACAAACCGTAAGTAGAAAAAGAAAAAAAAATTTGGTTCGAAATTTTCGTAAGAAATCATATAAGTGTTAAGTGGACGTCATTGGCCTTCGGGTCGTGACAGTGTTCACTAAGGACACCTTATAGTCTATGGCCATAGATTCACGTGTTACTGTTTTCCTTCGAGAATTATTATAACATGATATACCTAGGGTGTTGCATGGTCTCCACTTACTGTAAACTTTGTATTGAACTGTGATTTATTGTTAACTGTTTACTGAACTGTACTGAATTATTACAATTTACTGAATTGAAAATGTTTATGGAATTATTTCTGATTTTGAAATGTTTACTAAACTGTTACTGTGATGTGAAATTTAAACTGTTTTATCGTACTGTTACTGAACTGATTTTATACTGTTACTACTATTTAGTTAAACTATTTACTGTACTGTCTCACTACAATTATTGTTATGTGTTTCAAGTGTTTACTGAAGTGATTAATTAAATGGTTTGATTGCCATTTATTTATTGAAAATTTTATTAAATTATTTTATATCTATAATTTATCGATTACTCCTATAGTCGCTCTGGGTTTCCGAGATAAGACAGGTATTTCAAAATACCTTCCATGCTCCATTCGGTTGCCTGGGCGACTATAGTATCCTTATGATTACTGTGCCTAGTGAACTGTTAGGATAATAAATACTTTCGAGCAAATAGATTTCGTTATATCAGTCTTGCATACGATTCCTTTACTGAGCACGTTTCGCTCAACCCTTATTTTTCAACTCCATAAGATACTTGATGAGTGTCGTGAGTCACCAAAATAAAATTTCCTAACTCTACTATGTAGATAGCGGAGCAAGGGTCGAACCCACAGAAACTGAATTATTTAAGTTAATTACTAAATTAAAAATCTAATTTTAAAGTTTAGGGAAAGTAGAAGAAATTTTGGGGTTTTGTAAACTATTTTAAAATAAAGAAAACAAGAATTATTAAATATAAAAAAACAAATAGCAAAAAGCTTTAGTTACAAGGCAATCAATCATTCTTGGATTTTGATGTTGATCATTGATTACAAAATATTATTGTCAATTAAATAGTTAACCGTAGCATAACAACAAGCTCTGTTACACCATCTTCCTTACTGAGTTGTTAGTTAAAACAAGCTCTTTAACTAATCTCTAACTACTTAACCTACCTAGAATAAGCTCTCTAGATATAAGTTGTAGTAGTATTAACAACAAGAAAGATATGGGTTGACATTAGATAACAAACACATAAGCTCGGTTTATTTAATCTAAACCTTAATTCTCCTCCATCCCTAGTGATTAACTCCACAAGTAATTACAGATTTATGTTTTTAATCTGGTGGTAGATTATTTAATTTAACTAAATAGTGTGCACCCTATCTAATCAAACAAACAATCATTATAATGTGCTCAGAGAATCTTGGATATTTAATCAACAATTATATAATAGGTTCAAGAATCTTACAACATGCTTTTCCCAAGAATAATCAATTTACCTCATAACTGAATAAGAAAACTACTCATTAGACATATTCAAGATCATAAAATTCAAGTTTAATATTATAAAGATTACAAATATCATGCAAGAAACAATCAAAGAAGCAATCTTTAATAATATAAAATCAGAATTAATAATCAAGATTATAAACTAGCAAGCAAGAACACACAAACAATATTAATTTAAATAAAGAAAACAAATTCAGAAATAATAATAATAATAATAATAATAATAATAATAATAATAATAATAATAATAATAATAATAATAATAATAATAATAATAATAAAAAAGAAATCAGCAACTAATTAAAAATAAAGAAAAAATAAAATTTTATTAAAAACCCTAAAGAAAATCCTACAAGACTAAAAGAGAAGAGGGAGGAGAGGGATGTTGTTTATGAGAGCCTTGTGCTCTTTATATAGGCCCAAGGAAGAGTTTAAAAGACTTTCTTAAGCAATGTGGAATTCAGATAAGAGTTTACTTGGAAAACAAGTAATTTGACTAGTCAAACTCTTACTTTTATCTCATCATCTTTTTACAATTATTTTCTAAGTAAAATTCCTAAGACCTATTTTTATTAATTAATTACAGATCTAAGACATAATAAAATTAAGAAATTATCTTCTCTCAACAAAATCTGGTCTTGAACTTGCTTTGTTGGAATTTCTTCTCAATCTCGTTTTTCTGCCTAGAATTTCGTACTAATTTTGTCCAGATGTTTGACCCATCAAATGAACTCTGATTTTTGCGCTCTTGGACATTATGGAAACCTTGAGAAGTCCTCTACAAATTCCATGAAGGCCACATCTTGAGATCAGATCGTTATGGTGGTCGAAAATGTCAATCTTTCAAGCTGGACAGAAATATATGCACTTTGCTCTTTTTAGCTTCTTTTTATTCCAACTTTGATTTTTAATACCTAAAACATAAAATAAACATTAGTAAGCACTTTTAGGTATAAAATATCAATAAAGAAAATATATTAGCACATATAAAATTCACAAAATATCATCCTATCAAATTCCCCCACACTTAGCTTTTGTTAGTCCCCTAGCAAACCTAAACTAACTTCCTAAAGAACTAAATCCTAAATTCCAAATCTTAAATCTTCACTCACTTTCGTAGGAATCACGATTGCATTTAGCTTATGCAATAAGCCTTTAAACCCCTGGGTCACCCCTAGTGGACGAGTTGTGTCTCGTGAGGGCTTTCAGAAGATATACCCACAAAATCTTTTACTTAAGGCTCAATCCTAAAAATTCAAAATAAGACTCAAAAATTAAAAATTAAGACTTAAAACAAGATTAAGATCATGAACATATTTTCAAATCTTTCAATTCTTAACTCATAACTTCAACAAGAGTCAAATAATCAATTCAATCATATTCTAATCATTACTTCTCATATTCATGCATACTTTTAAATAAATTCATGCAAAATTCACAATCAACACAATTGAAACATATAACATCAACTTTACAATTATCCAATTTACATTACTACAAACAAAGTCAATAGATTAAGATTTTTTTTTCTATTTTCTCTTCCTTCTTTTTCTTTTTTTTTTCTTTTGAGGTTTCAATAATGGTTTCCCTAAGTACTTACTTGCCTTTTTACGTGAATGTTAATATTGGTGATACCAACACCCGGTTACTCAACAAGTAAGCCCTCTTTTAGAGTGCTTTGCATACTCATATTTTAAGTCACTTTAAGAATTTAATCAACAAGATCGAGTAACTCAAAACATTGGAGTAGAATTTAAAGCTTTCAACCTCTATTTTTCTTCTCTTTTTATGTTTTTTTTATTCTAGTCTATTTATCTTTTGCTTATACCAACTTCAATGAACTAATCACATTATCAATATCATATGAGTAATCATATTTAATCCTTTAGAAAGTACTCACTTCAACAATAATAACAATCAAAATAGTCTCAACTTTCTTATAAAACTTTGTTTAAGTTTAGAATCAATCCTTAAAAGAAAGAAAACATATCATGATCTTTTAAAACTCTTAAAAATTTGACCCCTTTTTTTCAAAAAAAAAATTTCCACTTCCTAGAAAAAAAATCTATAGACTCATAAACCAATATTCCCCCCCACACTTAAATCTTACTTTGTCCTAAAAGTAAGTCTAGCATGCAAAGAAGAACAATAAAAAACTCAAAAATTAAATGATAATACAAGTAAAGGAATACTCCCTCGTTTTACATCCTTGGGTTGCCTCCCAAGTAGCGCTTTTGTTTAATGTCGTTAGCTCGACTGCTCCACCTTCCATCATCCAATCCTAAATGCAAACCTTTTCTTTGATTTCTGTTGGTTCTGACTTATGATTACTTCTCTAAAGATGTTGAACTCCACTATGTTATCATCAAACTCCATGGTGAGTGTTTCCTTATCCACATCCATTTTGGCTTTGGATGTCTTCAAGAATGGTCTCCCTAGCAGCATTGGTGTTGGAAAAGGAGAATTATCATCCTCCATATCAAGAACATAGAAGTCTGCTGGGAAGACTAATTTATCAACCTGCACAAGAACATCCTCTAATATCCCTTCAGGATAGGCATTAGTTCTATCAGCCAATTGTATAATAACACCAGTCTCTTTCAAAGGTCCAAGATTTAAAGATTTATAAATTGACAAAGGCATGACATTTATAGAAGCTCCTAAATCTATCATGGACTTATCAATCATAGTGTTACCTATCTTACATGAAATACTAAACATGCCAGGATCTTCACCCTTTGGGGGAAGTTTTCTTTGAATGATGGCAGACAAATTCTCCCCCACAACTACTTTTTCATCACCTTTTAATTTCTTCTTGTTAGTGCACAATTCTTTTAAAAATTTTGCGTACCTGGGTACTTGCTTGACAGCATCAAGAAGAGGAATGTTCACCTCCACTTTCCTCAAGGTCTCCAAGATCTCTTTGTCTTGCTCTTCTTTCTTGTTGTTGGTTAACTTGCTAGGAAAAGAAGGAGGGTAAGTACCAGTATTAAAGGGGACTCTTTTATCACTTACCTTAGACTTTGAAGCATTGTTGTCAACTTCTCCTTTTGCTTCCATGTTAGTGTCAACATGCTCTTCTTTCTTTGGTTTTGCCAACCTACTAGGAAAACGAGAAGGGTAAGTACCAACATTAAAAGGGACACGTTTTTCACTTACCTTGTCAAAATCTCTATAAAGAGGGGGGAGATTCTCAACATTTTTATGTGGTGGAGCCTTTATGTTGACCTCTTCATATGCATTCTCCTTGGGTCTAATTTCCTTCCCACTCCTCAAAAAGATGGCACGCGCATTCTCTCTTGGATTGACCTCTGGTTGAGATGGCAACTTGTTGGATTCCTTGGCTTCAAGTCTGCTTAGGGAAGTAGCCATTTGGCTCATTTGACGCTCAAGGTGTGCAATTCTTTGATTGTTATCTTGTTGATTTTGTAAAGTAAAGGCAGCAAGATTCTTTACAATTTCTTCAAGAGACATGGTTCCACTTTGGTGTTGTGTTTGGGGTGGTGGCCTCTCTTGGTCTGTAGGTTTGGGGACTTGGAAATTATTTGGCCTATTGTGTGATGGGACATATGGTGCAGACCTATTTCCATATTGCAAATTTGGGTGGTCCCTCCAACCAGGGTTGTAAGTGCTTGAATAAGGATCATACTTACCTTGGGAAGGCCCTGGGAATCCTCCTATAGCATTAGCTTGCTCTATGGAATCTTCTTGTAAGTTTGGACAAATATCAGTAGGGTGTCTGATGTTGGAGCAAACTCCATAAGCCTTGGCTTGTTGCATGTTACCTATAGCCAATTGTTGCAAAAGGGATGTTAAATTAGCAATTTGTTTTTCCAAAGAAGAAGTACTTACCTCATGTGCTTGCTTAAGTGGTGGTGGTGGATCTCTCCTTGTGTTAAATTGTTGAGAATTGGCAGCCATGTTTGCTATCAAGTTTTGGGCTTCTTGAGGAGTCTTATCCACCAAAGCTCCTCCACTAGCAGCATCTATCATGCTTCTATCATGGGGTAATAGTCCCTCGTAGAAATATTGGATCAATAGTTGCTCATGAATTTGGTGATGTGGGCAACTAGCACATAATCGTTTAAATCTTTCCCAATATTCATAGAGTGACTCACCATTAAATTGGCTAATTCCACAAATTTCTTTGCGGTTGTTGGCTACCCTAGAAGCAGGAAAATATCTTTCCAAGAAGAGTTTCTTCATATCATCCCAAGTGTTGATGGTCCCAGAAGTAAGTAGTAAAGCCAATCCTTGGCTGCATCTGCCAGAGAGAATGGAAAGGCCCTCAACTTGATTTGCTCTTCACTAACCCCACTTGGCTTCATGGTTGAGCAAACCACATGGAATTCCTTTAGATGTTTGTGTGGATTTTCACCTGCAAGACCATGAAAAGTCGGTAAAAGATGTATCAAACCAGATTTTAATTCAAAAGCAACATCTAAAGTAGCATAGCCTATGCAAAGAGGTTGTTGGTTCATAGTGGGTGCTGCCAACTCCTTCAAGGTTCTATTAGCATTTTGAGCCATGGTGTCCTCTTCTGAATCACCAGAGAATTCGAAAGTAGGATTGAACGTGGGCTCGGAGGAAGGTGGATCGTTGGAAGTGGATGGTGGTGGTTGGAGCGTTTGTAGCACTATACTTTGGGTTGCTTGAATGTAGTCTCTAATCTTTCGGAGTCTGTAACTAGAGTCCTCGTCAGACATGCAAACCTTGCAAGGAAGAAAGAAAAGAAAATAATTAGATCTTTAAATTATAATAAACAACTTAAATAAATAACAGTCCCCGACGATGGCGCCAAAATTTGATGAGTGTCGTGAGTCACCAAAATAAAATTTCCTAACTCTACCATATAGATAGTGGAGCAAGGGTCGAACCCACAGAAACTGAATTATTTAAGTTAATTACTAAATTAAAAATCTAATTTTAAAGTTTAGGGAAAGTAGAAGAAATTTTGGGGTTTTGTAAACTATTCTAAAATAAAGAAAACAAGAATTATTAAATATAAAAAAAACAAATAGCAAAAAGCTTCAGTTACGAGGCAATCAATCATTCTTGGATTTTGATGTTGATCATTGATTACAAAATATTATTATCAATTAAATAGTTAACCATAGCATAACAACAAGCTCTGTTACACCATCTTTCCTTACTGAGTCGTTAGTTAAAACAAGCTCTTTAACTAATCTCTAACTACTTAACCTACCTAGAACAAGCTCTCTAGATATAAGTTGTAGCAGCATTAACAACAAGAAAGATATGGGTTGACATTAGATAACAAACACATAAGCTCGGTTTATTTAATCTAAACCTTAATTCTCCTCCATCCCCAGTGATTAACTCCACAAGCAATTATGGACTTATGTTTTTAATCTGGCGGTAGATTATTTAATTTAACTAAATAGTGTGCACCCTATCTAATCAAACAAACAATCATTATAATGTGCTCAGAGAATCTTGGATATTTAATCAACAATTATATAATAGGTTCAAGAATCTCACAACATGCTTTTCCCAAGAATAATCAATTTACCTCATAACTGAATAAGAAAACTACTCACTAGACATATTCAAGATCATAAAATTCAAGTTTAATATTATAAAGATTACAAATATCATGCAAGAAACAATCAAAGAAGCAATCTTTAATAATATAAAATCAGAATTAATAATCAAGATTATAAACTAGCAAGCAAGAACACACAAACAATATTAATTTAAATAAAGAAAACAAATTCAGAAATAATAATAATAATAATAATAATAATAATAATAATAATAATAATAATAATAATAATAAAGAAATCAGCAACTAATTAAAAATAAAGAAAAAATAAAATTTTATTAAAAACCCTAAAGAAAATCCTACAAGACTAAAAAAGAAGAGGGAGGAGAGGGATGTTGTTTATGAGAGCCTTGTGCTCTTTATATAAGCCCAAGGAAGAGTTTAAAAGAGTTTCCTAAGCAATGTGGGATTCAGATAAGAGTTTACTTGGAAAATAAGTAATTTGACTAGTCAAACTCTCACCTTTATCTCATCATCTTTTTACAATTATTTTCTAAGTAAAATTCCTAAGACCTATTTTTATTAATCAATTACAGATCTAAGACATAATAAAATTAAGAAATTATCTTCTCTCAACAAAATCTGGTCTTGAACTTGCTTTGTTGGAATTTCTTCTCAATCTCGTTTTTCTGCCCAGAATTTTGTACTAATTTTGTCCAAACGTTTGACCCACCAAATGAACTCCAATTTTTGCGATCTTGGACATTCTGGAAACCTTGAGAAGTCCTCTACAACTTCCATGAAGGCCACATCCTAAGATCAGGTATTTATGTCGGTTGAAAATGTCAATCCTTCAAGCTAGATAGAAATATCAACACTTTGCTCTTTTTAGCTTCTTTTTATTCCAACTTTGATATTTAATACCTAAAACATAAAATAAACATTAGTAAGCTCTTTTAGGTATAAAATATCAATAAAGAAAATATATTAGCACATATAAAATTCACAAAATATCATCCTATCAATACTATAAGTGATTAAGAGATATACCATCCCGAGGTTATCGACTGCGTTTTGAGTTACCCGAGACTGCGTTGTGTCGATCCTGGAGGTATTTGTATTTTCTTTTATATATTTAGATTTTATTGTACAGTACTACTTAAATTGTAAAGTAGGAATAGGGGATGTAAAAGTGTAAGGAATAATGTTAAATTATATATTCCGGATGTTATAAATTAATTAAAGTTTATTGTTTATCACTATTACTATTCAAGTGTTAAAGGCATCGCAGACGGCTCAACCGTAATTTATATGTAAAATGTGTGATATACTGTACAATTGGACTGTTACATTTCTGAAACATTTTGGAATGAAATTTGGAGGTTAATACTAATTTGAGTTCCATATAAGTCCATCATATGCATCAAACTTGTAACTTAGTTTTTGAGGCTGATTTTGGTGGATTTCTCTGATTTCATGACTTATACGAGTGATGGCAGCATTCTTATAAGTAAATAAAACATTTTGAACTCTGAGTTCTGATTTGAGAATATTTGTCGAATTTATATTCTTGAACTGCTAATATTCTGATTTCAATGGTTTTATGAATTGAGTGATAATCTGTTTTACTGTACAAATCTTGAAATGTGTTGTTACCGAATTGTAATTGCTTTGAGTGTTTAACTGAAGTTAAAGTTCTATTTTGTCTGATTGAAATAAATGCTTTAATATTTTAAAATTACTAACACTGCTTACTGAAAATGTTCATTTTCTAATTTAAATTAAATGTTTTGAGTTTAACCAAACGTATTGAACAAAATATATATTGAATTTCAAATTATATGATTTTAAATGAAAACTTGGTTCCCAAAGATTTATATTGTGCTGCTGGGGTGGTAAATCTCTGGCTAACATAGATTCAGGCACTCTCAGCCTTCACAATAAAATGTGGATTTATACTATTGTATTATGTTTTGAAAAATATAAAGTATTGAATTTATTGATTTCAAGTAAATGTTTTGAGATTGTTCGCCTCATTTCATGCATTCTGAGTTTGATCATATGTTGTTAGACTTGTCAAGTCTTTCACCTCGTAGAGGTCACTTGGCAAGTATACATTGTGGACTCCTTTTGGCTATGGCCGTATGTCTTTACTAATCCCTTTGAGATTCTGTTTCTAATCCCTATGGGATTTTTGTTTCATGCATGATATTCTTGGGTGTAGCCTAGTCTCCACTAGTCTATTATTAAATTTTTTTTATGTGTTTATTGAATTTGATCGATTGATTTGATATACTGAGTGTTTATTAAATCGATCGATTATAACTGATTGATATTTGATCGTGTACTGATCGTTTTTCTGATCATTTTTTGACTGTCTTCTGATCATTTACATATCATTCTCTGATTGTTTACTGAATTGTTTCTAGTCATTTTCTGATTGTTTTCTAATCATTTACTGATCGATTTTCGATCGATTACTGACTGTTTTCTAATTGTTTATTGACTTAACTCTGATCGTTTACTGATTGTTTTCTGATCGTTTTCCACTTGTTATAGATTGTCTTCTGATTTGTTTTACCGATCATTTTTCTATGGTTACTGATTGATTTCTGATGGTTTTCTGGCTGTTTTTCAATGTTCCATTGACAATTTTCTGTTTGTTTATTGATCTCTTTCGAATGTTTACTGATCGTATTACAATTATTTATTGATGGTTTTTTGATCGTATACTAATCGTTTTCTGACAATTCATTAATCGTTTATCCAACCATTTTTTTGATTATTTTCTGTCTGTTCATTGATTGTTTATTGACTATCTATTGAATGTATTTTGAAAAGGTTTTATTAAAATATATAATAAAGGATTTACTGAACGTTTTATTAAACTCTCTAATAAGAAGTTTATCGAAGGAACTATTGATTGTTTTACTGAGTGCTTCACTAAGTGTTTTACTTAATGGTTTCCTAAAAGATCGATGTAGACACCGTATTTTGTCCGAGTTAATGGGCTTGTCTGAATTAATGGGCTTACCGAATTTCTCGAGCTATTAGGCTTATGGAGTTTATTTGATTTTAGTAATTTTTAGTTTAAGATTCAAATTAAGTCTAGAACCTAAATTAAGTTCGCAGTTCAATTGAGCTCAAAATTTTGCTTATTTGAGCCCAGAATCTAATTTGAAGCCCATAGTCATTTTTTAAAGTTCCTCTTTATTTGTTTCTGTGAGGGGTATCATATCACGGTTTTCAGACCGAGGGCCGAAGCCAGGGCCCACTCACTCAACCGTACTGTCCGCTTTGGGGTATCATATCAGGGCCCCGCACGGATTTCTTTCGCGTCCGCCGCTACTCGAACCCTTGACATCCAAGCGATTCGAGTAACGACTAACCATTGGACCTAGATGTGAAGACCGAGAATTTTCTAAATAAAAATAAGGTATCCGGAAAATTTAATTTGGACAAATTGAAATCCAAATTTAAATAAGAAATGAAAAGGAAAATTAAATTGGAAATAAGAAATGAAGGAGGAAATTTAATTTGGATAAATGAAAATCCAAATTAAATAAGAAAATGGAGAAAATAATTTTGGATATTTGGAAATCCAAAACTTAATAAGAAATAAAAATAATTTTATATATTTATATAATGATATTATATAAATATATTTTGGATAAATATAAATATTATTTTGTGTTAAAAGTGTAAAAAGTATATATATATATATATTTTGATACAAAATATGTATTTAAATACATATTATAAATAGTGTATCTATATATATAATTATGGTTATATGTATAATAATTATATATATTATAGTTGTTATTATTATATATAATAATAAATATATATATGTTATAAAAAAATGAACAAAAAAAGAAAAGAAATGAAAACGTGGGAATCGGGAATACAACCCGATTCCCTCATCTCTTCTCTGTTTACAATAAAGAAGACAAATACCGGCAGCCGACCCCCTGTCGGCTTACCGGAGCAAGAGAGAGAGGAAGGGGGGCGAGGTGAAGCCGCCGACGACGTGAGGAAGGATGCCGGCAACAAAAAAAAAAGAAAACGAAAAGAAAACGAAACGAAAAACATAGGTAAAACCCAAGAAGGAAAAGCGGAAGTGGAACGGCGGTGCCGGCCAATCCGAGCACCGCGATCACACCAACACTACCGGTGAAGACCCACGAAGGAGAAGGAGGCCACCGGCGGTGAAGGAAACAGCGGAGGAAGGAAGAAACAGAGGAGAAGAAGGCCGAAACTTTCACTGCCAGATCCGGCACCGTCGCCGTCAATCTGGAGAAATGGAGGGCAGATCCAGTCTCACGGCCATCTCCGCCAGCTGAGGAAGGGATGAACCGGTGAAGGACCGGCCGCCGGAGGCTGAACCGACCGGTGAGTACTGAACCGGTCTGAACCGGTTCAGACTAGAAAAAAAACAGAACAGAAAAAAAAAGAAGAAAAGAAAAGAAAAAGAAAAAGGAGAAAGAAAAGAAGGAAGAAAAAGGAGAAAGAAAAGAAGGAAGAAAAAGAAGAAAAGAAAAGAAAAAGGAAAAAGGAAAAGGAAGAAGAAGAAGAAAGAAAAGGTATGGAAAAATTGAGGAAAAATAAATTACTGCTGTTATTGAATAAATTTTATTGTCACATATTCACGTAAATGCATTGGTGTTGTGAAAATTGTAGCGGAAGTGACAGGCGCGATTTGGGGTTCGACGATGCTAGGAGCTCGTCAAGGCGCTAAGCTTCAGCACCAAGTAAGATACTTTTATAAAGCATTAGTAGCATCATATTGTATGCGGGATTTTATGATTTTTATATGATGCATAGATGGAATGAATTTAAATGGAATTGTGAAAATTTTTATATGATTTATAGATTGAATTGATGTTAAAAATGCTAAGAGGACCCACAATTGATGGTGGGGGTCTTAGTAAGAGATAAAGAAAATGTGAGAATCAACGGCTGCAATTATAAACTGTTTTCCGTGCAGGAGGCTTAGTAAAAATTAAGCCGTTATGCTGCCAAAATTTTTAGGAAAATATCTAAGGAAAAAGATTAAGTTTCTCACATAAATGGAATCTTTGAGATAATTATTAGAAATAAATATTAAAAGGATTTTATTGTATTTCTGAAAGAGTTAGATATTGAAATCGATGGGAAGATAGATCATTGAAAACGATAATGTGATGAATTATATGGTCTAAACCTTATAGAATTGATAAATCAAGTGATTTTAATATCACAATTGGTATCAAGTTGAGATTGAGGTGAAATTAATTATTAGACGGATCACAGATAAAAGTGATGATAATTATATGATACAACTTAAAAGAGAAAAAAATCGAAGTTGTGATTTAGATGGTCAAATGATAGAATGGCGGAATTATCAATCGAGTGACGATTATAGAATTGATAGATTCAAATAAATGGACCGTCTTAGTGGTATGATTGTGATATCGATGTTAAATAGATGTGAACTGATATTTTTGCAATAATATGGATAGTCGCAAGACGACTCAAATGATTGAAACACTTTTGATAGTGGAAATTGGCAAATTCTTTTAAGTGGTAAATTGCCAATCAAAAATCGAATTGAGGACGCTTTATAGATAATTTTAGCATGATATTACATTCTACAGGCTATATGAAAAGTGAATTGAGGATTGTGACATGATTTTATGATAGTGAAAGAAATTGAACCGCAAGTCGAAAATTTTGAATATATACCAATAGGTCAAACCATAAATGGAATTGATAAGTGATTATTGATCTTGTGGTTCTACGATCCTCGATGTCAACTCTGGAATAGATATCGAATGAGGATATTAGCATTTCATAATTTCAGTATCCTGATGGCTATATGGAAACATGATATTTAGATGCTCATAGATACTAAGAGGATTCACACTGATGATGTGGTTCTAGTATCGGTAATAAAAGTACAATTGATTATTATAGTCGATAATTATCGAAAAAGGATATTGAATACCGAATGGTTTGAATACCAAGTGATATGGTTATTAAATAATTAGAGTATTAAGTAATCTGAATACTGAATGAAATGAATCTTGAATGATTGGAATACTGATTTACTGATGTGGCAAAAGGATAGTTTGAAATTGAATGATTGATGATGATAAAGTTAAATGAATTGTTTCACCGTATTAGATGAAAGTATTACTTATATGGACATTTGAAACTATTACCAAAATTATATACGGAAATGATTTCATAGCATCACTTTTAAGCATAAATTGCTATAATTTCAGATGTCATAATAGCATTTATATAAATGCTATAAAGTATAGATTAGCTTTAAAAAGTAAGTATATGGTATATATACGTATTTTTATATACGAAACCTCTTAAAGAATTTCACCATATGCTTTACATGATTTTAAAAAGAAAAGCTAAAGAATTAAATGTTTTATGAGACTGTAGGCACCCTAAAAGAATTAAATTCAATAAAGCATAGTGGAAACCGCCTACTTGGAGCTTTGCTCATTAGGCAGATATGCTTGTCCGACAATAGTCGTGGACAGGTCTCAGTCACGCCTGATCAGAGGGGCTGAGAGAGATGAGGTCTATGGCCATAGATAGCGCCCTAGTTGGTTTCCAGGGGACGATGACATGATTTCACTGCTAGCTACAATGATTTAAGTCTTTATTGATAGAGATGATAGGGATCTAGCCTAGTCTCTAACTGATATGATATGAAGTCTAGAGTATGATTTTATTGATATGAACTCTAGACTTGACATGATTTATACTGTACATGAAACAGATTTGAAATGAAATATGTTTTGAAACAGTACATGTTTTAAACATGTTTTAAAAGTCCATGAGATATGATTTCGACACTTATATGATTTATATGTAATTTTGTGTCGAACATGGCATGATATGCGGTCTAGAGTATAGTTTGATTTGAAATGAACTCTAGACCTGATATGACTTATAGTATATGAAAAATGTTTTAAAACCGCACATGTTGTAGACATGCTTTGAACAAATACATGAACTGAAATTGAACATGTTTCTATCATGCCTTAAAGGCAAATTTGAAATGAATTGAAAATTCATATATTGAGCATGTCCTAAAGTATATATAATATGATTTGAAATGATAGCGGTTTATATAGAAAAGTTACATGAATTGCATATTAAACCCTGATATGATAATATGCTTAGTATATGAGAATTTCATGAAGAATGTCATGAGTCGATGTTATTGATGTTTCATCTATATGATGACATGATATGATATGATATATGAACATAAGATTGATATGAAAAAAATTCTGATCTTACTCTATCGTGATCATAAATTCCCATACGATAAGTGATATGAATTGATATAAGACGGGAATATGATTGTTAAATGTAAAGTGACTCGATAGGATATCTCAATTAAACATGAAGAATATATGAGGAGTACCATGACTCGGTGGTAACGAAATTTCATCTATATGATGTCATGATATGATATGAAACATTAACATAGAAATACACGAAGAGAATTATGACTTCGTACCACCGTGATCATGATCCACAATATGAGAATGGATAAGAGATGATATGAGAATCGATAAGAGATGCTAGAATACAGAAATATGATTATGAAATGAAAAGTAAATATGAGAATTGATATGAGATGATAGCATACTACAGTATGATTATGAAATGAAAAGTGAAAATGAGAAGTGATAATGAGATGTATCGATGAGAAAGGATTAACTGTAATTGCATCCTTACAAGTTTTAAGCATTACAGTTTAAGACAGTGTAATCCTACTCATGTATTTATATTAGTATCTTACTGAGCCGTGGTTTTGCTCACCCCACTAAATTTCATCTCTTTCAGATTATTGAAGTTAACATCTGTCATGTGAGCTGCTCAGTGGGCATCGAAGACGGTATATAGACTTGGTACTAGTCGTCTGAGGTATATGTTTCTTATAAAATACTTGTTTACATGTAAGACTTAAATTGATGCACAGTACATATTCTGTTTAACAAGTCGGGATGTAACTAAGAACCGCTTCCATGTTTGTTTAATATTTAAATGGAATGACTATAAGTCACCTAGATAGTATAGTAACTACACTGACACCGAATACAAACCTTAAAATGAAAAAGAAAAATTTAGTCCATAAATTTGTAGACTAAGAAAAGTATAAGAATCAAGTGAAAGTCGCGGTCTTCGGGTCGTGACAGATTTAATGCTATCAGAGCACGGTTTGTCTAGTACGTGTCGGTGTAGTTGAGACAGTGATAGTGTTACATCCTATGTACTGTGTAGTGTCTACATGTAAACTTGTTGATCTTCAATCTGTACCAAGATTTGTCAGCTATTGGTATGAGTGATACCAGTTGATGGCCTATTGAAAACAGGGTGAGCTTTGACATAAAGATGCCAATCGATGACCTATTGAAACGGACTGGAAACCGTTAATGAATGGTATCGATATGGTATAGAAGAATTGTGTATTATCTTAAAGGAATAGAATATGAATGATCGAGAATGATTGATTGTGGCAGTGATATGGAAGATAATGGAATGATCGTATAGAACATGATCGATATGTGAATTGAAAAGGATTGAAAGAAGTAAAGAAAAAGCAAACAAAAAATGATCGAACCCAAACATATGGCTTGATTGAAAGTACAATCTCACTTTAATTATGAAGATTATTGGAAATTGAAAATATGATTTCAAGATATAAGGGAACACGAATATGAAGCAGTCCTCAAATTTAAGACTGAAAATGATTTAACTGTGGTTATCACATCGAGATGTAATAAGAATACTACATGAAAAGAGATATAGAGAGAAGATGATTGATAAATGTTGCATTTATGGCAAGAGATGATTAACAGTAAAGTCTGCAATGAGGTGCGACTTTGATTTATCAATATGACAATGAGTATTGTGGGATAATGCGAAACCCAAAAGAAATATGATATTATGAAAGTGATTATAAACTGGTTGATCAAATTGAATCACTTTTCCATTTTCAGTCTTCTAGATTTCTCTAATGCCTTAGTCGAAATGTAAATATGAAACGGAGAGAATGTATGTGAAGTTCCAGTGAGCATTACATGTGATGGAATCTTGAATTGCCAAATGTTTATGAAAAATAGTAAAAGGCTTTGGGATTTCAAATTTATTGACGGCATCGCTCCATACTGATATGAAAATTCGAGCGTAATGTGGAAACGCTCGAAGATATGTTGAGAGAGCGGATGCACGAGATTTAAAGGCTACTGGGACAATCACATACTACTGATTAAATCGGTAAACTATAGTTACCAAATTATATCGACTTGGCACCAAATGAGAGAAACGAATGATAAATGGTGTGAAACAGCTATTATGTGAAAAGAGATAGAAAGTGATAACTCCCAAGGTGATAAGAAATTTTAGGGAGTATGAATATATGGTGGAAAAATGACATGTAATGGTATAAAAGGCGATTCGGATGTTGAGAGTATGCTAGTAATATTACTTAAAAGATGATTGAGAGGATAGGAACTATAAGCATACACACCACCAAATAATTTAAGTTGAATTCGGAGGACCGAATTTCTTAAGGTGGGGAGGATGTGAAGACCGAGAATTTTCTAAATAAATATAAGGTATCCGGAAAATTTAATTTGGACAAATTGAAATCCAAATTTAAATAAGAAATGAAAAGGAAAATTAAATTGGAAATAAGAAATGAAGGAGGAAATTTAATTTGGATAAATGAAAATCCAAATTAAATAAGAAAATGGAGAAAATAATTTTGGATATTTGGAAATCCAAAACTTAATAAGAAATAAAAATAATTTTATATATTTATATAATGATATTATATAAATATATTTTGGATAAATATAAATATTATTTTGTGTTAAAAGTGTAAAAAGTATATATATATATATATTGATGCAAAATATGTATTTAAATACATATTATAAATAGTATATCTATATATATAATTATGGTTATATGTATAATAATTATATATATTATAGTTGTTATTATTATATATAATAATAAATATATATATATGTTATAAAAAATGAAAAAAAAAAGAAAAGAAATGAAAACGTGGGAATCGGAAATACAACCCGATTCCCTCATCTCTTCTCTGTTTACAACAGAGAAGACAAATACCGGCAGCCGACCCCCTATCGAGTTACCGGAGAAAGAGAGAGAGGAAGGGGGGGCGAGGTGAAGCCGCCGGCGACGTGAGGAAGGATGCCGGCAACAAAAAAAAAAGAAAACGAAACGGAAAACAGAGGTAAAACCCGAGAAGGAAGAGCGGAAGTGGAACGGCGGTGCCGGCCAATCCGGTCACCGCCATCACACCAACACTACCGGTGAAGATCCACGAAGGAGAAGGATGCCACCGGCGGTGAAGGAAACGGCGGAGGAAGGAAGAAACAGAGGAGAAGAAGGCCGAAACTTTCGCTGCCAGATCCGGCGCCGTCGCCGTCGATCTGGAGAAATGGAGGGCAGATCCAGTCTCACGGCCATCTCCGCCAGCTGAGGAAGGGCTGAACCGGTGAAGGACCAGCCGCCGGAGGCTGAACCGACCGATGAGTACTGAACCGGTCTGAACCGGTCCGAACCGGTTCAGACCAGAAAAAAAAACAGAACAAAAAAAAAGAAGAAAAAGAAGAAAAGAAAAGAAAAGAAAAAGAAAAAGGAGAAAGAAAAGAAGGAAGAAAAAGAAGAAAAGAAAAGAAAAAGGAAAAAGGAAAAGGAAGAAGAAGAAGAAAGAAAAGGTAAGGAAAAATTGAGGAAAAATAAATTACTGATGTTATTGAATAAATTTTATTGTCACATATTCACGTAAATGCATTGGTGTTGTGAAAATTGTAGCGGAAGTGACAGGCGCGATTTGGGGTTCGACGATGCTAGGAGCTCGTCAAGGCGCTAAGCTTCAGCACCAAGTAAGATACTTTTATAAAGCATTAGCAGCATCATATTGTATGTGAGATTTTATGATTTTTATATCATGGATAGATGGAATGAATTTAAATTGAATTGTGAAAATTTTTATATGATTTATAGATTGAATTGATGTTAAAAATGCTAAAAGGACCCACAATTGATGGTGGGGGTCTTAGTAAGAGATAAAGAAAATGTGAGAATCAACGGCTGCAATTATAAACTGTTTTCCGTGCAGGAGGCTTAGTAAAAATTAAGCCGTTATCCTGCCAAAATTTTTAGGAAAATATCTGAGGAAAAAGATTAAGTTTCTCACATAAATGGAATCTTTGAGATAATTATTAGAAATAAATATTAAAAGGATTTTATTGTATTTCTGAAAGAGTTAGATATTGAAATCGATGGGAAGATAGATCATTGAAAACGATAATGTGATGAATTATATGGTCTAAACCTTATAGATTTGATAAATCAAGTGATTTTAATATCACAGATAAAAGTATCAAGTTGAGATTGAGGTGAAATTAATTATTAGACGGATCACAGATAAAAGTGATGATAATTATATGATACAACTTAAAAGAGAAAAAAATCGAAGTTGTGATTTAGATGGTCAAATGATAGAATGGCGGAATTATCAATCGAGTTACGATTATAGAATTGATAGATTCAAATAAATGGACCGTCTTAGTGGTATGATTGTGATATCGATGTTAAATAGATGTGAACTGATATTTTTGCAATAATATGGATAGTCGCAAGACGACTCAAATGATTGAAACACTTTTGATAGTGGAAATTGGCAAATTCTTTTAAGTGGTAAATTGCCAATCAAAAATCGAATTGAGGACGCTTTATAGATAATTTTAGCATGATCTTACATTCTACAGGCTATATGAAAAGTGAATTGAGGATTGTGATATGATTTTATGATAGTGAATGAAATTGAACCGCAAGTCGAAAATTTTGAATATGTACCAATAGGTCAAACCATAAATGGAATTGATAAGCGATTATTGATCTTGTGGTTCTACGATCCTCGATGTCGACTCTGGAATAGATATCGAATGAGGATATTAGTATTTCATAATTTCAGTATCCTGATGGCTATATGGAAACATGATATTTAGATGCTCATAGATACTAAGAGGATTCACACTGATGATGTGGTTCTAGTATCGGTAATAAAAGTACAATTGATTATTATAGTCGATAATTATCGAAAAAGGATATTGAATACCGAATGGTTTGAATACCAAGTGATCTGGTTATTAAATAATTAGAGTATTGAGCAATCTGAATACTGAATGAAATGAATCTTGAATGATTGGAATACTGATTTACTGATGTGTCAAAAGGATAGTTTGAAATTGAATGATTGATGATGATAAAGTTAAATGAATTGTTTCACCGTATTAGATGAAAGTATTATTTATATGGACATTTGAAACTATTACCAAAATTATATACGGAAATGATTTCATAGCATCACTTTTAAGCATAAATTGCTATAATTTCAGATGTCATAATAGCATTTATATAAATGCTATAAAGTATAAATTAGCTTTAAAAAGTAAGTATATGGTATATATACGTATTTTTATATACGAAACCTCTTAAAGAATTTCACCATATGCTTTACATGATTTTAAAAAGAAAAGCTAAAGAATTAAATGTTTTATGAGACTGTAGGCACCCTAAAAGAATTAAATTCAATAAAGCATAGTGGAAACCGCCTAATTAGAGCTTTGCTCATTAGGCAGATATGCTTGTCCAACAATAGTCGTGGACAGGACTCAGTCACGCCTGATCAGCGGGGCTGAGAGAGATGAGGTCTATGGCCATAGATAGCGCCCTAGTTGGTTTCCAGGGGACGATGATATGATTTCACTGCTAGCTACAGTGATTTAAGTCTTTATTGATAAAGATGATAGGGATCTAGCCTAGTCTCTAACTGATATGATATGAAGTCTAGAGTATGATTTTATTAATATGAACTCTAGACTTGACATGATTTATACTGTACATGAAACAGATTTGAAATGAAATATGTTTTGAAACAGTACATGTTTTAAACATGTTTTAAAAGTCCATGAGATATGATTTCGACACTTATATGATTTATATGTAATTTTGTGTCGAACATGGCATGATATGCAGTCTAGAGTATAGTTTGATTTGAAATGAACTCTAGACCTGATATGACTTATAGTATATGAAAAATGTTTTAAAACCGCACATGTTGTAGACATGCTCTGAACAAATACATGAACTGAAATTGAACTTGTTTCTATCATGCCTTAAAGGCAAATTTGAAATGAATTGAAAATTCATATATTGAGCATGTCCTAAAGTATATATGATATGATTTGAAATGATAGCGGTTTATATAGAAAAGTTACATGAATTGCATATTAAACCCTGATATGATAATATGCTTAGTATATGAGAATTTCATGAAGAATGTCATGACTCGATGTTATTGATGTTTCATCTATATGATGACATGATATGATATGATATATGAACAAAAGATTGATATGAAAAGAATTCTGATCTTACTCTATCGTGATCATAAATTCCCATACGATAAGTGATATGAATTGATATAAGACGGGAATATGATTGTTAAATATAAAGTGACTCGATAGGATATCTCAATTAAACATGAAGAATATATGAGGAGTACCATGACTCGGTGGTAACGATATTTCATCTATATGATGTCATGATATGATATGAAACATTAACATAGAAATACACGAAGAGAATTATGACTTCGTACCACCGTGATCATGATCCACAATATGAGAATGGATAAGAGATGATATGAGAATCGATAAGAGATGCTAGAATACAGAAATATGATTATGAAATGAAAAGTAAATATGAGAATTGATATGAGATGATAGCATACTACAGTATGATTATGAAATGAAAAGTGAAAATGAGAAGTGATAATGAGATGTATCGATGAGAAAGGATTAACTGTAATTGCATCCTTACAAGTTTTAAGCATTACAGTTTAAGACAGTGTAATCCTACTCATGTATTTATATTAGTATCTTACTGAGCCGTGGTTTTGCTCACCCCACTAAATTTCATCTCTTTCAGATTATTGAAGTTAACATCTGTCATGTGAGCTGCTCAGTGGGCATCGAAGACGGTATATAGACTTGGTACTAGTCGTCTGAGGTATATGTTTCTTATAAAATACTTGTTTACATGTAAGACTTAAATTAATGCACAGTACATATTCTGTTTAACAAGTTGGGATGTAACTAAGAACCGCTTACATGTTTGTTTAATATTTAAATGGAATGACTATAAGTCACCTAGATAGTATAGTAACTACACTGACACCGAATACAAACCTTAAAATGAAAAAGAAAAATTTAGTCCATAAATTTGTAGACTAAGAAAAGTATAAGAATCAGGTGAAAGTCGGGGTCTTCGGATCGTGACAGATTTAATGGTATCAGAGCACGGTTTGTCTAGTACGTGTCGGTGTAGTTGAGACAGTGATAGTGTTACATCCTATGTACTGTGTAGTGTCTACATGTAAACTTGTTGATCTTCAATCTGTACCAAGATTTGTCAGCTATTGGTATGAGTGATACCAGTTGATGGCCTATTGAAAACAGGGTGAGCTTTGACATAAAGATGCCAATCGATGACCTATTGAAACGGACTGGAAACCGTTAATGAATGGTATCGATATGGTATAGAAGAATTGTGTATTATCTTAAAGGAATAGAATATGAATGATCGAGAATGATTGATTGTGGCAGTGATATGGAAGATAATGGAATGATCGTATAGAACATGATCGATATGTGAATTGAAAAGGATTGAAAGAAGTAAAGAAAAAGCAAACAAAAAATGATCGAACCCAAACATATGGCTTGATTGAAAGTACAATCTCACTTTAATTATGAAGATTATTGGAAATTGAAAATATAATTTCAAGATATAAGGGAACACGAATATGAAGCAGTCCTCAAATTTAAGACTGAAAATGATTTAACTGTGGTTATCACATCGAGATGTAATAAGAATACTACATGAAAAGAGATATAGAGAGAAGATGATTGATAAATGTTGCATTTATGGCAAGAGATGATTAACAGTAAAGTCTGCAATGAGGTGCGACTTTGATTTATCAATATGACAATGAGTATTGTGGGATAATGCGAAACCCAAAAGAAATATGATATTATGAAAGTGATTATAAACTGGTTGATCAAATTGAATCACTTTTCCATTTTCAGTCTTCTAGATTTCTCTAATGCCTTAGTCGAAATGTAAATATGAAACGGAGAAAATGTATGTGAAGTTCCAGCGAGCATTACATGTGATGGAATCTTGAATTGCCAAATGTTTATGAAAAATAGTAAAAGGCTTTGGGATTTCAAATTTATTGACGGCATCGCTCTATACTGATATGAAAATTCGAGCGTAATGTGGAAACGCTCGAAGATATGTTGAGAGAGCGGATGCACGAGATTTAAAGGCTACTGGGACAATCACATACTACTGATTAAATCGGTAAACTATAGTTACCAAATTATATCGACTTGGCACCAAATGAGAGAAACGAATGATAAATGGTGTGAAACAGCTATTATGTGAAAAGAGATAGAAAGTGATAACTCCCAAGGTGATAAGAAATTTTAGGGAGTATGAATATATGGTGGAAAAATGACATGTAATGGTATAAAAGGCAATTCGGATGTTGAGAGTATGCTAGTAATATTACATAAAAGATGATTGAGAGGATAGGAACTATAAGCATACACACCACCAAATAATTTAAGTTGAATTCGGAGGACCGAATTTCTTAAGGTGGAGAGGATGTGAAGACCGAGAATTTTCTAAATAAATATAAGGTATCCGAAAAATTTAATTTGGACAAATTGAAATCCAAATTTAAATAAGAAATGAAAAGGAAAATTAAATTGGAAATAAGAAATGAAGGAGGAAATTTAATTTGGATAAATGAAAATCCAAATTAAATAAGAAAATGGAGAAAATAATTTTGGATATTTGGAAATCCAAAACTTAATAAGAAATAAAAATAATTTTATATATTTATATAATGATATTATATAAATATATTTTGGATAAATATAAATATTATTTTGTGTTAAAAGTGTAAAAAGTATATATATATATTTTGATACAAAATATGTATTTAAATACATATTATAAATAGTGTATCTATATATATAATTATGGTTATATGTATAATAATTATATATATTATAGTTGTTATTATTATATATAATAATAAATATATATATGTTATAAAAAAAATGAAAAAGAAAAGAAAAGAAATGAAAACGTGGGAATCGGGAATACAACCCGATTCCCTCATCTCTTCTCTGTTTACAACAGAGAAGACAAATACCGGCAGCCGACCCCCTGTCGGCTTACCAGAGAAAGAGAGAGAGGAAGGGGGGGCGAGGTGAAGCCGCCGGCGACGTGAGGAAGGATGCCGGCAACAAAAAAAAAGAAAACGAAAAGAAAACGAAACGGAAAATAGAGGTAAAACCCAAGAAGGAAAAGCGGAAGTGGAACGGCGGTGCCGGCCAATCCGGGCACCGCCATCGACACCAACACTACCGGTGAAGACCCACGAAGGAGAAGGAGGCCACCGGCGGTGAAGGAAACGGTGGAGGAAGGAAGAAACATAGGAGAAGAAGGCCGAAACTTTCGCTGCCAGATCCGGCGCCGTCGCCGTCGATCTGGAGAAATGGAGGGCAGATCCAGTCTCACGGCCATCTCCGCCAGCTGAGGAAGGGCTGAACCGGTGAAGGACAGGGCGCCGGAGGCTGAACCGACCGGTGAGTACTGAACCGGTCTGAACCGGTCCGAACCGGTTCAGACCAGAAAGAAAAACAGAACAGAAAAAAAAAGAAGAAAAAGAAGAAAAGAAAAGAAAAGAAAAAGAAAAAGGAGAAAGAAAAGAAGGAAGAAAAAGAAGAAAAGAAAAGAAAAAGGAAAAAGGAAAAGGAAGAAGAAGAAGAAAGAAAAGGTAAGGAAAAATTGAGGAAAAATATATTACTGATGTTATTGAATAAATTTTATTGTCACATATTCACGTAAATGCATTGGTGTTGTGAAAATTGTAGCGGAAGTGACAGGCGCGATTTGGGGTTCGACGATGCTAGGAGCTCGTCAAGGCGCTAAGCTTCAGCACCAAGTAAGATACTTTTATAAAGCATTAGTAGTATCATATTGTATGTGGGATTTTATGATTTTTATATGATGCATAGATGGAATGAATTTAAATGGAATTGTGAAAATTTTTATATGATTTATAGATTGAATTGATGTTAAAAATGCTAAGAGGACCCACAATTGATGGTGGGGGTCTTAGTAAGAGATAAAGAAAATGTGAGAATCAACGGCTGCAATTATAAACTGTTTTCCGTGCAGGAGGCTTAATAAAAATTAAGCCGTTATGGTGCCAAAATTTTTAGGAAAATATCTGAGGAAAAAGATTAAGTTTCTCACATAAATGGAATTTTTGAGATAATTATTAGAAATAAATATTAAAAGAATTTTATTGTATTTCTGAAAGAGTTAGATATTGAAATCGATGGGAAGATAGATCATTGAAAACGATAATGTGATGAATTATATGGTTTAAACCTTATAGAATTGATATATCAAGTGATTTTAATATCACAATTGGTATCAAGTTGAGATTGAGGTGAAATTAATTATTAGACGGATCACAGATAAAAGTGATGATAATTATATGATACAACTTAAAAGAGAAAAAAATCGAAGTTGTGATTTAGATGGTCAAATGATAGAATGCCGGAATTATCAATCGAGTGACGATTATAGAATTGATAGATTCAAATAAATGGACCGTCTTAGTGGTATGATTGTGATATCGATGTTAAATAGATGTGAACTGATATTTTTGCAATAATATGGATAGTCGCAAGACGACTCAAATGATTGAAACACTTTTGATAGTGGAAATTGGCAAATTCTTTTAAGTGGTAAATTGCCAATCAAAAATCAAATTGAGGATGCTTTATAGATAATTTTAGCATGATATTACATTCTACAGGCTATATGAAAAGTGAATTGAGGATTGTGATATGATTTTTTGATAGTGAATGAAATTGAACCGCAAGTCGAAAATTTTGAATATGTACCAATAGGTCAAACCATAAATGGAATTGATAAGCGATTATTGATCTTGTGGTTCTACGATCCTCGATGTCGACTCTGGAATAGATATCGAATGAGGATAGTAGTATTTCATAATTTCAGTATCCTGATGGCTATATGGAAACATGATATTTAGATGCTCATAGATACTAAGAGGATTCACACTGATGATGTGGTTCTAGTATCGGTAATAAAAGTACAATTGATTATTATAGTCGATAATTATCGAAAAAGGATATTGAATACCGAATGGTTTGAATACCAAGTGATCTGGTTATTAAATAATTAGAGTATTGAGCAATCTGAATACTGAATGAAATGAATCCTGAATGATTGGAATACTGATTTACTGATGTGTCGAAAGGATTGTTTGAAATTGAATGATTGATGATGATAAAGTTAAATGAATTGTTAAATTACTATAATTTTAGATGTCATAATAGCATTTATATAAATGCTATAAAGTATATATTAGCTTTAAAAAGTAAGTATATGGTATATATATGTATTTTTATATACGAAACCTCATAAAGAATTTCACCATATGCTTTACATGATTTTAAAAAGAAAAGCTAAAGAATTAAATGTTTTATGAGACTGTAGGCACCCTAAAAGAATTAAATTCAATAAAGCATAGTAGAAACCGCCTAATTGGAGCTTTGCTCATTAGGCAGATATGCTTGTCCGACAATAGTCGTGGACAGGTCTCAGTCACGCCTGATCAGCGGGGCTGAGAGAGATGAGGTCTATGGCCATAGATAGCGCCCTAGTTGGTTTACAGGGGACGATGATATGATTTCACTGCTAGCTACAGTGATTTAAGTCTTTATTGATAGAGATGATAGGGATCTAGCCTAGTCTCTAACTGATATGATATGAAGTCTAGAGTATGATTTTATTGATATGAACTCTAGACTTGACATGATTTATACTGTACATGAAACAGATTTGAAATGAAATATGTTTTGAAACAGTACATATTTTAAACATGTTTTAAAAGTCCATGAGATATGATTTTGACACTTATATGATTTATATGTAATTTTGTGCCGAACATGGCATGATATGCGGTCTAGAGTATAGTTTGATTTGAAATGAACTCTAGACCTGATATGACTTATAGTATATGAAAAATGTTTTAAAACCGCACATGTTGTAGACATGCTCTGAACAAATACATGAACTGAAATTGAACATGTTTCTATCATGCCTTAAAGGCAAATTTGAAATGAATTGAAAATTCATATATTGAGCATGTCCTAAAGTATATATGATATGATTTGAAATGATAGCGGTTTATATAGAAAAGTTACATGAATTGCATATTAAACCCTGATATGATAATATGCTTAGTATATGAGAATTTCATGAAGAATGTCATGACTCGATGTTATTGATGTTTCATCTATATGATGACATGATATGATATGATATATGAACATAAGATTGATATGAAAAGAATTCTGATCTTACTCTATCGTGATCATAAATTCCCATACGATAAGTGATATGAATTGATATAAGATGGGAATATGATTGTTAAATGTAAAGTGACTAGATAGGATATCTCAATTAAACATGAAGAATATATGAGGAGTACCATGACTCGGTGGTAACGATATTTCATCTATATGATGTCATGATATGATATGAAACATTAACATAGAAATACACGAAGAGAATTATGACTTCGTACCACCGTGATCATGATCCACAATATGAGAATGGATAAGAGATGATATGAGAATCGATAAGAGATGCTAGAATACAGAAATATGATTATGAAATGAAAAGTAAATATGAGAATTGATATGAGATGATAGCATACTACAGTATGATTATGAAATGAAAAGTGAAAATGAGAAGTGATAATGAGATGTATCGATGAGAAAGGATTAACTGTAATTGCATCCTTACAAGTTTTAAGCATTACAGTTTAAGATAGTGTAATCCTACTCATGTATTTATATTAGTATCTTACTGAGCCGTGGTTTTGCTCACCCCACTAAATTTCATCTCTTTCAGATTATTGAAGTTAACATCTGTCATGTGAGCTGCTCAGTGGGCATCGAAGAAGGTATATGGACTTGGTACTAGTCGTCTGAGGTATATGTTTCTTATAAAATACTTTTTTACATGTAAGACTTAAATTGATGCACAGTACATATTCTGTTTAACAAGTCGGGATGTAACTAAGAACCGTTTCCATGTTTGTTTAATATTTAAATGGAATGACTATAAGTCACCTAGATAGTATAGTAACTACACTGACACCGAATACAAACCTTAAAATGAAAAAGAAAAATTTAGTCCATAAATTTGTAGACTAAGAAAAGTATAAGAATCAAGTGAAAGTCGCGGTCTTCGGGTCGTGACAGTTTCACTGAAAAAGAAAATCTAAAAAAAATAATAGTTTAAAAAAATTATCTTTTAAAGGTTAATCTGCCCGAGTAAAGATCAAGTCAAATTTAAAATTGGCTAAAATTACTAATCTGATAAAGTCACCATCCAGATAAATGCAAAGATTTCAAAATTTAATTTAAATGGGGATCTGATAAAGTCACCATCCAGATAAATGCAAAGATTTCAAAATTTAATTTAAATGGGGATAAGCAAGATAAAATCATGCAGCCAATCCAATTTATAGGGAATTTGGTTCTATTAAAAGGGGAAGGAGGATGTAGTGAAAAAAGGAAGAATTCCAGGGGGTGGTTACATTTCAAAATCCAGTCTTTCTCAGTCACTAATTTCGGCTACTATCAGGTCATAGCCATTGTCTTCAACCAGGGTCACCACTAGTATTACCTACACAGAAATAATTCACCCATTCTAACATGCTCCATATTCAGCCAATCCCAAATCCAGAATCATAAACCCGACAAATCCTAGGCACCCAATTTAGCCAAACCTGAAACCCAAGTTAAGCACACATCCATCAATTCAAAACACACTCAAACAGGTTTCAATACTCGAATTAACCCCAACGCAAAAACTGAATTTACAAGAGAATGAAATTTTAAACAGCCTTGGATTTTCGAGAAATTAATAGAAGAGAAATTGACAAGGAAAAGGAAGCAGGAGTTCTTCAAGTAATTAACGGTGGCAGTGGTAAGAAGCGAAGGCTGAAACTGGGGGCAACTTGGAGTTTGACTCTGCATGAAAAGGGAGCAAAGTGAAATGCCACATGTGTTGAAGAAAAAGAAAACTTTAATTTGGAGTATAGATAAGAAATAAATTTGTTTCATGTATCATTTCAATCCCAGGTAAGTTTTGTCTTTTAAGCTTCCACTAATTAATGCTCACTTTGTTGGCTGTTTCGAGGTGTGAATTTTACTTATTGACGTCTCATTAATTATTTAGCAACTTTAAATGTTTTCAGTTTGGATAAATTGCTTAGTTGTTGGCTTAATTGTTTAATTTATATTAATGCTTTGGTTACCGTTTTTTATGTACTACCTATTTCTTTGGGGATTTCTATGGTAAGGTCGCAAGATATTGATCTTATTGTAAGGACATGAGATCTCATGAGATATTCAATATCTCATGAGAAATTGAATAAAAATTAAAAGTTAAATAAATATGTTAGTAATGATTTAACAAGTCATCAGGTAAACTTAAATTTAATTAAATATAATATAAATTACATTTCAATCCTTTTGGAAGGTAAAAAAATATTTTTATTACATCTTTAACCATTAAAAAAACGTTAACTTACAATTTTATCCCTTCACAAGATTAAATCATATTATCTAATTGCCTAGAAAATTTAGAGCAGTCAAATGCCTGTGTATGCCAATCGACTGATCCAATTATTTTACTCAACAGGTTGTTTTTGTCATACAGGCAATCGATTGCTTTCGTATTAGCAATTGACTGCCATATTTAATTTGAGAATTATTTTATAGTAATCGTCGTAAAGTTTACGATTAATTATCATTTAATTAAACTGTTTATAATGTTTTTATAGTTATTTACATAAAGTTTATGCTGAATTACATGAATTTTACAGTTAATTATTATAAATTTTATTAATCTAATAAAATTTGGGATGAACTCATAAATTTTATGATAAATGTCATAAATTTTACGATGAATTTCATAGATTTACGATCAATCAAATAAATTTTACGATCAATGTATTACGATGAATCTGATATATATTATGATGAATTTCATAGATTTTACAATTAATGCATAAAATTTTACGATGCATCTAATAAATTTTACGATAAATCTCACAGAGTTTACGATAAATGCATAAAATTTTACGATAAGTCTCATAGATTTTACAATGAATGTATAAAATTTTACGATGAATATAATAAATTTTGCAATGAATCTCATTGAATTTACAATTAATCTCATAAATTTTACGATGATCCTAATAGTTTAGGTTAATTCTAGTAACTTTACACTAAATATAATAATTTCATGATTAATAATCATAATTTTACAATTATTATTATCAATTGTACACTAATTGTATTAATTTAACGCTAATTGTATTAATTTGACTGCATTATAAAATGCAGTATTTCAATAAAAAAAAGGAGAAGGGGGTGGAAGAGAATATTGTCACAAAAAATCATGATTTAATTATTTAATAAAAATTATCAGGGGCCTAAAAATATGAAACAAAAAAAATGAATTGACTAGAGATTACTTTCATAAATTCTTATGCGAGTTAGAACCAGTATCCACTAAAATTAATATATCATGCGAGTAGGAAAAGCAACTAAGAATTAGTAGTAATATCATGTGATAGTTTAAGAAAATTTATCTGAAAATATAACTCATCATTTAGATTCAACAAGTTGTAGTACCTGAATAGCATCCTTCGAGAAATAAATGACCATTACCAGAAACAACAAGTGTGGCACCTACAACCATGAAAAGGCGAGTTAGAGAAAGCCATTGTAATTTATTGAATGAATATGACTAAGAAATAAGAAATCTCTAAATCGTGAAATGAAACAAAAAATAATTCTTATATCAATTTTTTTCTTTTAGAAATTTCAGAACTGCTCTTTCAAGATAAGAAATGGGTTTCTAAAAAGAACTAATCAAACACTACAGAAGTTAGAGAAGTTGAATTGAAAATGCACTACAATCGTTATCCAACAAATTAGAACTTCAAGTTGGCAAAGCATTATATTAGGCCTATGATGTCAGAAATTTAATTGGTAGGCAATACAAAAATGCACCATTATTGTGTGTGTACACACTTCATGCATTCTTGAAACAGAATGCTCACGGCAACTTAGCAGTTGACTGCCTATATTATGGCAGTCGACTGCTTTTGTAATATAAGCATTTTGTTTCAACAATGCATAGAGGCAGTCGAATTCCTTTCACGGGAAGTCGAATGCCACAAAAAAAATTCAAAATAATTTTACTATAATATGTTTTTATTATTTATTAATATTGTAATTACTTTTATTATTATTATTATTATTATTATTATTATCAATCTAATAATTTTTACAATAATCCTTATTAAATTTATGATCAATTTGATCAAATTTACGATGAATCTCATCATTTTTACGATGATCCTTATTAAATTTACGATCAACATGATCAATTTTACTATGAATCTCATCATTTTTACGATGATCTTTATTAAATTTACGATCAATCAAATCAAATTTACGATGAATCTCATCATTTTTACAATAATCCTTATTAAATTTACTATAAATTTGATCAAATTTATGATGAATCTGATCAAATTTACAATAAATCTCATCATTTTTACGATGATCCTTATTAAATTTACGATTATTCTAATCAATTTTACAATGAATATTATAATTTTTAAGATGATCCTTATTAAATTTTACGATATATGTTATAAAATTTACGATAAATGTCATAAATTTTATTGTTAATTATCATATTTTTATATTTATTTTAGTGTTTTTATGCTTATTCTTATTTATTTTTTTAATATAGTAAAACTGAAATACATGAATAGTCTAGTGCCTCACAATAAACAGTCGACTTCCCATGTAATTTTTCAAAATAATAAGATTGAAATCCATAGGCAGTCGACTGCCTTACAATAAACAGTCGACTGTCCATGTAATTTGAACTTACTGTTTAAAAAATATGCATGGGAAGTCGAATGCCTTTTGTGGGTATTCGACTACCCATGCCCATATATTTTGACAGTTTTTTTATTCACGTGACGCTCATATACTGAATTAAAATGTCAAAAAATAGTAGCTTGATACTGAAAACTTAAAAGGACTGTTGCCAAATGTGACGTCCCCGTCACTTCATCTTATCACTTAACTTTTTCCTTCTTTATTTAGATTTTAGTTCATCCAGTGTCATTCTTCCTTTATTCTTAAGCTAATTATCTGATAGCTCATAAAATTTTATTCAATTTCAATAAAACAGACTAATGATACATGTATATATGTATCATTCGTTTCCACAGGATCTCATACATCATCTTAACTTAAATCCCCGACATCTTATATACATTAATGTTAGTTGTACTGTACCATAACTGAATTACAATTTACTTTGCATAATTACATAAGTATACCTTCTATACTACTTGGGAAGCGTCTTTCGAAGGTAAACTTTCAAGATCCACTCGTAGACTCTTCTATCTAGAGCGAGGGATTACTTCAGATAGTCTGTATGAAAAATGTTCGTAAAAGGGTGAGTTTACGCTCAGTAAGAAAAATATGTAAAAGAGCGTACTATGCCTCTATATGCATTTTTCCTACTTGGCTCTATAATGTCATGTAAAACATTATATAGCATGTATACATTGCATACTCATTTCATGCATTGTTTGCAACCATGCATATTTCTTTCAAATGGTTTAAGCAAACATACTTTCTTTAAAACATATAAAACATGCATCATACTTCTTCTTCTTATACTTTCTTTAAAACATCATACTTCATAACTTACTTTAAAACATACTTTACATGCTTTTATAACGTAGCATGTTTCATATACTTCTTCAAAACATATTTCAAGTACTTCTTTCAAATATCATTTACATACATACATACATACATACTTCTCTTAAAACGTCTTATACTTTCTTGAAATCATACATCATATACTTCTTTTAAAACTTATTGTATAAGTAAATCAAGTCCTTTCGATTTCTTTATTCTTAAAAATCACATATACATATAGTTTTGATAACATAAAACTATTTGTACTTTTGTGGAGTTATGCACTGCATCATCATCATCATCATCATCATCATTATCATGTGGCGTACCCCGTAGGGCCAGGAATCCTCCCTTAGCCGAACATGAAATATAAACAGATTGGCCAACTGCGGGTGGCTACAGTTAACACTAGTCAGGTGTCCTTCTGTAGCGACTGAGGCCTGACTTATGGTTCCTCAGCCCATAACATACATTTCATCATTTCAGGACTTGATCAGAGCCCCTACTATAAACATGATAGTGCATAATCTCAAAACATATGCCATATAGCTTCTTGCCATGGCATTTCATACTTTCTGAAAATAGGTGGAAAAATCTCTTTTCAAAATAGGGCAGTCGACTGGCCTCATAGGGCAGTCGACTTCTTCTTTATAATTTCATTTATCGAAATTATTTTCATTTTAAAATTTCGATATTTTCATCTTTGAAAATACATGGGGCAGTCGACTGGTCCATATAGCAGTCGACTGGTTTTCAAACAGAATGCTTTTTAGCAAATAGCAGTCGACTGGTCATATAGCAGTCGACTGTTTTTGAAACAGAATGCTTCTGGAAAATTAGCAGTCGACTGGTCTCATAGGCAGTCGACTGGTTTTGAAACAGAATGCATTTTGGAAAATAGCAGTCGACTGTCCCATATAGCAGTCGACTGGTTTGAAAAAGAATGCTTCTGGGTAAATAGCAGTCGACTAGCTTACATAGCAGTCGACTGGTTTGCATCGGTTTTCGGAAAACAACGTTTTGGTTGTCTCTAGGCAGTCGACTTCCCTTTCAAGGAAGTCGGCTGCTCCTAGCCTAATTGGTACTAGAAAACAAGTCCGAAAATGCACTTTTCCTGCAAAAGACAACTAGTATTTCTCCCCAAAGCAGTTCAAAATCATATTAAAACATGCGGACATAGCCGCCTTACGTCCGTTACATAAATTTCTTACCTCGATTACTTCGAGAACATGAAATCACTTGTTTCACCAACCCTAATCCTTTTCTTCTTCAAATCTGAAATCATCATATCAAAGTAAACCTTTAAGAATTTGCCATAAACATGTTATAATAATTCAGTACAACACCATACCATGAACATAATAGACTAAATCATCTTCTTCTCTTACCTTTTGCTAGTGACCAAAATCTCAAACTTTGAGATCTCCTCCAATACTTGGAATCAATCCACCAAACTTCAGATATAGCCTCGTCTAGTGACTATGATCGTTTTTCGTCTAACAAACTTAACGATTTGGTTACTAAACAAGGGTGTTTGTCAAGGTAGCTATGGAAGAAGACTTATGGAAACTTGGAGAACACGAGGGAAAGGGCTAGAAGAGTTGCAGCCGTGGGGTGATGATGATGAGGATGGTGAGTCATGCAACTTCATTAATTGCTTCTTATCCCATCATTAATCTCAGCCATGCTTTTCCTTGACCCCTTTGACCCATTAATTCTCTTCTTCCATTCTTCCATTCATGCATAAGCCACATATGTTTAATTAACCAATCAAAAATCTGATTTTGTTTCTTGTCTCATACTCTTAATATTTTTCTGATATCAACATTAAATCATTTGACTAATTGATATTCACTTTCTTATTTCTTCCATACATCATGCATACATCACTCATACATTAAACTTCATATTCATTTAATTATGAAAATCTAATATTAATTCTTTGCTCATACCTCCATTATTCTTATAACATCAATTTAATTTCCTTGACTATTTAATCTTTCATCTCATTACTTCTTCCATGTTCCATACATCCTTCATACTTCATAATTCTCATATCTACTTATTTTCATTTAAGCTAACATACTTTATAATTATGGAGGAATTTCCTGAAATTGGGGATTTCACACCAAACTTGGCTATGCACTCCTAAAACCATGTGATTTCTTGAACTTAGAGATAAAACGTACAGAAAAAGAAAGTGGTTTTCACTAAACAATAACGAACTTTGTGATGAACGTTGAGGTTCATGTTATGTTACTGCACAAGGAAGCAAAGAGAATAATGGCTTTAGTGAAAAGAACTGGTGATTATTTCATCGTAAAGATGCCTTCATTTTTTAAAAAATTTATAATTCTCGGTTTATAAAGTATCGGTTGATAATTTTGCTTTGAAAGAATATTTATTAGGGTAGTTTTGAGATTAGAAATTGCTTTACTGGCTATAAATTTTAGAGGTAAGAATATTAGGATTTAGAGTTTAAGATCCTTTATAAATAGGAAAAGAAAAAGAAAGAGAAACGTAAATATATAAGAGAAAAAAATAGATTGAAGGGATTATATGGGAATTATACACATATTTTTTTATTAATATTTAATAAATAATAATTTGGAAAACTTGTTTAACAGGTTAATAGGTTAAAGGTTTTTTTTACCTTAAAAAGATAATCAATGGTTTATATTAAATGTTATTAATCTAACGGTTATTATTCTTTAACCTTATAATAAGTTTAAAATTTATAAACTTACTATAGAAATCCCCCTATTTCTTTGTTTTATTAGAATTGGTTGTAAAACGTATTAAAAAATAAAGATGAATTAGAAGATTTAAATAAGAATACAAAAATTCAGTGTACATTAAGTTTTCTTGTAAGTAAAAATATTTGTAAATTATAATTTATAAAAAAAGAAATAATAATAATAATAATAATTCTGATGATGGAACTCTGAAGTATCACGAACGGTTGACATTTTAGATTTTCTAGGTGAGGATGTTTTCTATGAGTTTCGTCAGAATGATGAAAAATTCATGGAAGATGTTCAATATAGAAAAATATTAATATATATATTTCTAAAAATTCAATTATTATAAAATTATAATTATGATAAAATTAAAATTATTCCTATTATGGAACTCTAAAGTATCATAAATGATTGACATTTTAGATTTCTTAGGTAAGGATGTTTTCGTGAGTTTCACCGGAATGATGGAAAATTCATGAAAGATGTTAAATATAAAAAATATTAAAATATTTATTTCTAAAATTTTAATTATTATAAAATTATAATTATTTAGTAAATCAAAAATTATTCCGATGATGAAATTCAAAATGTTACGAACGGTTGACATTTCTTGAAATTCTTAGGTGAGAATGATTCATTTAGGTTTCGCTAGAATGATGGAAAATCTAAGGGCGGTTGTTCAATATATTTATAAAAAATAAGATTAAAATTAAAATTAAATTAATTAAATAAAAAATTAATCACAATGTCAAAAAATTAAGGAAAATATAAAATAATAATTCTAAGGTTAATATTAGAAATAAAACAATAATCATCGAAAAAGTGTTTAATAAATCTGACGATGGAGCCCCTTTAGAAAGACGAATGAGATTTTTGGATACCTTTGAGGTGAGGGAAAAATTCTTAAGGTTTCGCTAGAATGATGGAGAGCACTTAAGAATTTGCCCAATATTTAAATAAAAAAATTCAATCAAAGACCATTAAATTAAAATTCTAAAAATCACAAAACTAATTGGTTCCGTTTAAAACGGGCGTCATAGAGGTGCTAATCCTTCCTCATGCACAACCGAACTCCCAAACCCTAAACTTTAAAATATAAACCAGTCCTTAAGAGTTATTTAGGTGGCCAATCACACCTAGGTTAAAAAAGATTGGTGGCGACTCCATATGTTTAATGTCTAGCGTCTTAGGTTTAGGAAACGTTACGACAGTTTGACGACTCCACTGGGGACACTTAAGAGAGTCAACCGATAAAATTTTGTGATGTATTTTAGAATTTTTATTAAATGGTCTTGTTGATTTTTGAGGATGTTTAGGCTTTATGAATTTAGAAAGTTAACGTTCTTTCACACACAAAAAGCACTTGCATAATCATAACATGAGCTCTATACCCGAGCTCTATCCCTTTTAGGAGAAAGTAAAGTACCTATGCTCTCGTGAGGTGGTAACCTTCGCAATGGTTAGCGAAATACTTTCACTCAAGTTGAACCTTTCTGATTGTAGCCTATGGCAGGTGAGGATTGGGTGCCTTACTAGTCCAGAGTGGAAGACAGTGAGGAACAACTTAGGAACCTTTAGCTTTGTGAAATTATTTGAACCCAGCATGTTGTGAAATTTATGGAGCCAATCTTAAGATTAGAACCATACAAATCCAAGATGTAGAGGAGCCAATGTTAAGACAAATGAAGGAACTATTCTTTTATGTTTATGTTCATGTACTTTGCATTGATCAAATTTTTTATGAAATTATAGGACATTTTGTTAATTTTCTTAATGCATTCAATCATTAATTCATTCATAATCATTCATCCTAATAAGGGAAATTATAGTAATTGGTTTAAAGATAGCTCCTACATCCAAAGTTTCAAGGCATTCTACTCAACACTTTTACAACACTTGAGCAAGGGCAAAGATCATGGAAAATGAATAGTTTGCAAGAATTGAAAGGATGGAAAGAATGCAAGAGGACATGAGGGAACAAGAGGCAAGAGATTTGGATGAAATAAGAAAGCAAATGTTCGAGATGATGCAAATGATGAAAGCTACGGGCAAAAGGGAAAACTGTTGTTGAAACTTCCCCCTCAAAAGAAGAAGGCAAATCTCATGAATCCAATGCTGAACCAGTTTACCCATCTGGGTTTATCCCACCGCACAATTCTCACAATGTAGCTGCACAAGTTCATAAGGATAAAGAGTAATTTGAACCAAATCTTAAAGGTAACTTTGTTAACCCGCCATATGTGCCAAATCTTAATGATCCTTTGGAGCAAGAGAAGTGGAGAAAGGGTGGATTATACCAGAAATATGACCTATTGGAGGAAAGATTAAAAGCTGTAGAAGGAAAAGACAATGTTGATTGCATCAATGCAGATGAGCTTAGCTTAGTTCCTGACTTGGTGATTCGTCCAAAGTTTAAGGTTCTTGAATTTTCAAAATATGACGGAACAACATGCCCTTTAAGCCACATCATGACGTTCTGTAGGAAGATGGCAGGGTGTAAGAATCACAATTTTATAAGTATACGAATGATATGGATTAAGTAAATAGTGAAAATAAGCTTAATTTGAAATTTTAGTGAGCAAGATCGAAAAAGGCTAAACTAGGTCAAAAATCCTATAAAGCTTTATCATGGCTAACCAAACTATTTATTTTGTCCTATATCAATAGGACATGTGTGGAATTAATTTAATTCTCACCTACCAAGCCAAAATCCACCAATGAGAAAATAGAAAAATAAAGAAAAGAAAGAAAACCAAGGAAAAGTGAGGAAAAAAGGAATAAAATAATATATTTTATTCCTCAAGCTTATGAGATAAGCCTCAAAACATTATTTAATTATTTTTTATTTCCTTTTCCTTATTAGCTAATCGGCCACTCATTGTTTCAGCTGCATTTTCAGCCTTGAAAGCCAAAACAAAAGAGGAGCAAACGTGAGAGCTTAAAAAGAAGGCAGAAATCGTGAGCCATCCAAACAGCAATGAGATTTGTTGCCAATTGTCATCCTACTTCCAGTCAGGTTTAGCCTTTCCTCCCTTCAAAAAAGTTGTTCCAAATTTTATCCTCTAAAACATATCCAAATTTCATCTCAAACGGAGTTTGTTTGGCTGGTAAAACGTTTACTGGAAGCTATATCTGTCAAGCTACCCTGTTTTCAGCGAGATTGAGAGATTCATGTTGTGAGGCAGAAATGGTCAGGAAAACGGGTTGCATTTATGATTTTTCTAGGCCTATTTCTAGTGTTATAATGGTGTAAAACTGACCCTAAAGAAGTGTTTTAAGTCTTGGCCAAATGGGTTTCCATAAGGAAAGTGTAAGAGGACAAGGGTGCTTTTGTTATTGATAGGGTGCTTTTGTTATTGATAGTGTAATTCATGTTAACATGAGTTAAATGTAATGAAGCTTTAAAGTGAAATTTGGACTTGTATATAGAAAGATAAACATTAGTCCTCAGGAAGGGCAATGTAGTAAATTCACCTTTAAGGTGAAATGACACTGGCAAATGAGAAGTAGATGAGTACTAATGTGAATAGTGCAGTTGGAATGATCAAAAAGATCGTATAGTGACTTTTGTCACAATACAGCTAAAGTGCAGCTAAGAAAGAGTAACAATTAGTGTTAAATGGCTATGTGTAAGTGTAAGGTTGTTAATGACATTATCTATACATGCTTGTAATGTTAACGATGCAATTTAGTGGTGTACAGTACATGGATTTCCAAGCTTGAACGAACGAGCTTAATCTTTGCTTTCGGTAAGTTTACTATGCAAGCTACAAGTAGTAGCTTACGGGCCCTACATAAGTTACCAGTATTGATTTATAGAATAAATGAAAGGTTTATGAAGTAAATGAATTTATTTGGATGTGAATTTTGAGATGTGTTGCTATTGGAAATATAAATTGTTTTTCTTTGCAAGCTGGGTAATGACATATCCTAACCCTGTCTTATTGCAGAAATTTTGAAAAATTATTAAAAGTTGGATGTAGATCTCTATGTTTGCATTATGCTACTGCATCTTTATGCATAATTGGTTTTATGAGAGTTAAGCTTACATGAAGTTTATACGAAATGTATGAAAGCTTTTACATCTCATTTACATCATGTTTTGAAGTATGTGAATGATATGACTTTATAGCATAATCATATGAGTTTTTGGATTGAGCCTGCATTGCTTGTACATCCTATTGATGTGAGACTTCAAAACATGAGATGATTTCTAGTTTACAGACTTTTATGACATCCCATTGTACTATGAGACTAATAGAGCACTATGGAACATGCTCGAGTAGTTGATACTCTTATATGGGCAATATGAGGCTTGTCCGACATTGTCATTGACAAGTTCCAATTCTGGCTGATCACTAGGATTGGAGATGACGAGGATTTATGGCCATAGGTAACACCCTAGTTTTGGGGTAACAAGGACTGCTTGCTGATATCTATAATAGGCTAAGACTTTATTAGTTGAAGTACTGGGTTTGCCTAACGAGAAATGTTTTATGAACATGGCATATGAGATTATGTGATTGAACTTTACGAAGCATTGTTTTTTTTTATGATAACTACATGGTTTGACAAAATTGACTTTGCATCATTTTACATGCATGACATCAGTTTTACCATAAAGGCATTATGATATTAAGTTACATGAGATATGAAGTTTAAATGAGTTATTGATATGTGATTTTATACGAAACACGTGTTGCATGAATTAATGGTGCTATATCCTGTTTTTTACTACCTATGCACTTGTGTAGTGGCATACTGAGCTTCCCTAAAGCTCACCCCTTCGTTCTGCTCCATAAGTTAAGCTGATATAGCAACGTTTGATAAGAGTCGTACCTTGTTTTGAAGTTTCAAGCTAGACGTCAAACCTCAGTTCATAGCTCGGTATATAAGTTTACTATTCATATGTACTTGGAATTTGATGATTTTGTACAGTAATGTAGTGTGTGATGTGATAAGTATGAATATGTGATTACTTTCAAAAATCATGTTAAAATGGGATGTAAACGAGTATTGGTTGATTGTTGATGTGAATAGTGTCAAGTATATAACAATTTTTGGTTGAGAATTTTTTTAATGACCTTCGAGTTATCCAAAACTTATGAAACCTTTCCGAATATTTCATTGGATTGTATGAGAGTGCGATAGGCCATTTTGGGCCAAAGATATCGGGAAATGAATAGTATTTTGCTTTGTTGCTTGGATTGTATTGTAAGGGGTTTTTCGTAGTTAAGCAGAAATGCTGCCGAAATTTAGTCTTAAGTGATTTTAAGTTATGGAATGAACTGGGACCTAAGGAAATCAACCTTGAACCGTGATCGAGTGAATAGTAAACCAAAATTGAAAAAGTAAGACTACTCGCTACACAATCGTTGTTAAAGTAAAAGGAAAAAGTTAACCCCAAAATCCGTTCTTGTGCTATTTCGTTATTGAAAATGTCTCGTAATTTCAGGGTATGACACAAGGTATACCCATAATGAGAAGTTGTTATTCCATTGTTTTCAAGACAGTTTGACAGGATCTGTTGCTAAGTGGTATGTCCAACTAGAGAGAGAGCGAATTCGCTCTTGGAAGGATCTAGCTAGATCTTTTAAAGCTCAGTATAAACATGTAATGGATATAGCCCCAGATAGGTTATCTTTTCAAAAAATGGAGAAGAAGTCGAGCAAAGACTTTAAGGAATAAGCACAGAAACGGAGAGATGCAGCTACACAAATTTACCTACCTCTCACAAAAAAACAGACGACCATGTTGTTCTTTAATTCCCTTCAGGCACCTTATTATAAGAAGCTTGTTGGTAATGTTACAAAAGACTTTGTAGACCTGGTGATTGCTGGAGAAATGATTGAAAATGCTATAAAAAATGGAAGGATTGAAGCAGGTGACTTTCTAGGTTTCAAGAAAGGATCAAGTTTTATGAAGAAAGAAGGAGAGGTTAATGTTATAAGCAGACAACTTGGCAATGTTTCGTACAATGCTCTCCCTAACTACACAACCACATTTACCCCACAACCACAATACCAACCTAAGGACCCAAACAACAACCAAAGAGGATCAAGAAATAACCAAGAGAGATTGCCTATTCCAATTTCAAATCTTTTTCCTTTGCTAATAAAGAAACAGTTACTCACTCCTGTACCTTTGAAAACAATTCCAAATCCCACAACAAGGAGTTATGATCCTAATGTTAAATGTGAGTATTACATGGGGGCAATCGGACATTCAACGGAAAAGTGTAGGTAGTTGAGGGAAAAGATTGAAGATCTTATCAGTAGTGGTGTCTTAACTTAAGAGCTTATGGAACAATGTAAGTCCACTATAGTTTGAATTCTTTTTATGGATGTGATGTTTTTTTTTATTCTTTTCATTTCGAGGACATCGGTTTTTTTATTTTTTAATTGAGTTTGAATAATTGTTTTCTTTTAACTTGGGAATAAAATGATCTTATGAATATTGGTGATTACTATCTAGAATAAATATACCTAGCCCTTTCATTGAATTTTTCATGCTTTGATTTAGTGCAAACTTGATTCCCTAATGAGATACAAGTTTGAACCTTATAGACCTAATCTTCGCATAGCTTGGTAAGATTCTGAAATCAGTAATCTTTATTTGAGCTATGTTCATTGAAATGATTTTCTGAAAATTTTAAGAAATCAATTCATAAGGTACTCTTTTAAGGAATGTGATATTGGTAATCTAATACATGTCAAGGCTATGCTAAAGCCCAAACACATTACCACATGAATCTTTCATAGAACTTAAATCTTTCAACCCATTTCTTCCAAAGCCATTATTTGCCCATATCTTGGGGCAAAATGATTGAAAGAGCCAAGTTATAATAATCTGAACATTTGTTCATAAACAATCGTTATTTGATATCCTATCCGTCTTTCTTTAGCTGAAGATTATATGAAAATGAAGATTCTTGTATGTTAGGCCTATATCAAGTGGAGTATTAAGGTAATGCATTTTGAGCTGGAGTTGCTAAAAAAAGAAGAAAAAAAATGAAAAAGAAAAAGAAAAATGAAAAATGGTTGTGATATCATGTATGGGAGACATTTAAATGATTTCGATTACCAAAAAAAATTTCTTATCTTAGGAATTTTTGTTTTATGCAAGTATCTTGATTGATATGATGAATGGCCATCTTTCATCTACCTTTCTCAAAAAGAAAAAATCCATTTGCTACCCCATTTGAGCCTATAAATTTCTTTCTAAATCAACCTTAACTAAGGATCACCTTCCACACTGGAGGGCAAAGTTCAAAGAAAACCCATTCACTAAAGAAGGAAAGTTCAGTCACAGAAAAATCTCAGAGGCAAAATAAAGAAGAAAGAAACCCCTTTTGAGTTAGAATTCTTGTTGCAAAAATGGTGAAAAGGAAAATGGAAAAGAAGATGAAGAAGAAAAATGAAAAAAATGAGAAAGAAAGAAACAAAAAAAATTGATGAAGAATGGGGCAAGATTTTGAAATGCTTCACATGTTGAAAAATATCCTTAGTCTAATGAACCTTGAAATACTTATTTTGGGCCTCTTTATCCATTCTTTCTTAACCGTAAACCCTGGCCAACATTACGTGCTTTAAAAGCCCATTTTGATCAAATTATAGATGCTTGTATTGAAAAATCTTTTCTCTGGAAAACACTAATCATTTTTGGTTTTGAATGAAATTTGGATTCTCAAATGCATGGTAGAATGATCAATAAAACAAGAAAAAAAAGAAGAAGAATTAAGCTCTAGGGTAAAGGGGGTTATTGGGCCGGGTTGGCCTGACCTGGTTCGAAACCAGATCGGGTCGATCCGGCCCAATAGCTGAACCGATTATTATCGGTTTCGAATCGGCCCAGCCTGGTTTCTTGTTTTTTGGGATTGAGCCCGTTAAGGATTGGGACCGAAACCGGACTGAGATCATTCGGTCCCAGTCCTGAACCGGACCGGTTTCAGTTGAACTGGTCTCAAATCGGACAGGTTCAACTGGTTTAATTAAAAATTAAAAAAAACAGGCTTATTTTTCTTCATAGTAGTCTGCAAAAAGCTGGCTGCTATGAGTCATTTTGATGGCCATTACCCATTTATCCATCAACCATCGGTCTCCTTTTATTTATTTATTTATTTTTTAAATTTTTAAAAATTTCATTTTTTCTTCTATAAATACCCAATCTTCCTTTTATTTTTCTTTACATTTTCTTCCATATTTTCTCTCAAATCTACACTCATCCACTTTTATTCTCTTAATACTCACTCACATACTCTCTCAATATTCACTCAAACTCTCTCAAATTCACTTAAATTCCCTTATTCCAAATTTATAATATCATCATTTTCCTCTCTAAATTTTGTTTTTCTTTTTGTTTTATAATTTTACAAATTTTACTTTTAATTTTCAAGTTTCAATTTCCAAATTCCAATATATTACATATATCCTACATCTATTTTTTAAAAATTTTGACATATATTTATTTTCAAAAAAAATATAAAAATGTCAAATTTCTTTCGTCGTTCATGCTTTGTTTCTCGACTTTTTGGTTCTACTGAAATCCCTAATTTAGGTGACGAATCATTTAATGAAATCAAACCCGATATTCATCCGGAGGAGGAGGAGCTTCCTTTAGCACCATCGATTGGTCATGGAGGAGGTCGTGCTCAAACACAATCATCAGCTGCCACCACTACTACTACATCATCAAGATTGAAGTTTAGCCGAAAAAGAACAAGCAAGGTATGGGAGCATTTGGATATTGTAGTAAAAGAAGGTACGACGGATAAATATTGTCCTGTTTGTAAATTGTGTGAAGGTGTTTACTCTTATAACTCTAGTGGAGGTGGTGATGGTACAGGTACGTATAAAAGACATTTAATTATTGAGCATAAAATTAATCCTGATGCAGAAGAAAATGAAATTTTTGAAGGCAAACAAACTCAAATTAATACACATGATGGTGGAAAAAATTTAATTTTGATAATGTTCAAGCTAGATGTGGTTTAGTTAGATTTGTAGTTAGGATTGAACAATCATTCACAATTTGTGAAAAAGTAGGATATTTAGAATTTATTTGTAAATATTTGCAACCCGCATATAAATTTGTTTCTAGACATACATTAAAAAACGATTGCATGGATTTGTTTAAAGAATATAGACAAGCTTTAATTGATAAAATTAGTAATATTTCATCTAGGGTTAGTTTAACTAGTGATATATGGACTAGTACTAACAGTATAAGTTATCTTGTTATAACTTGTCATTGGATAGATGAAGATTGGTGCATGCAAAAATGAATTTTATCTTTAGATGTAATAGAAGAAGCACATAATTCATAATCTATTCATAAATATATTACTAAAGTTTGTAAATTATATGGACTCGAAAATAATAAAGTTTTTGCTATTACTTTTGATAATGCTTCGAGTAATACTGCAGCTATTCCTTCGTTAATTAAAAGTTTAAACCCAATTATGTAAGGTATATTTTTTCATGCAAGATGTGCATGTCATATTATAAATTTATGTGTTCAAAGTGGTTTTAGTTTTACTTTTACTGGTAGTGGTATAGGTCCAATTGATAAAATTAAAAATTTAGCAAAATGGATTCGCACGCCAAATAATAAAAGTGAATGGAAGCAAATTTGTATAGCAAATAATATACCTGTTAAAGCGTTTCCACTTTCTGTGGAAACAAAATGGAATTCACTTTATCGTTTTCTTTTTTCTGTTTTATCTTATAAAGAAATTATTACTCCTTTTTATAACAATTATATAAGTAGCACGCATTTAGCACTTTTTGAAGAAGATTAGACTTTTATTGAATGTTGTGTTGATTTATTATCCACTTTTAAAGATACAACCGAAAGATTTTCAACTCAAATTTATCCAACTACACCTTATTTTGTTCTTATTCTCTACACAATGTTTGATAAATTTGTAAAATTTAGGGATCATGAAACTTAAAGTTCCTTTGTATATGATATGGAGGAAAAATTTTAAAAATATCAGGAAATAATTCCTCTTATTTATTGTATTGCAACTTTACTAGATCCTAGTCAAGGTGAGATAAATATAGAGATTTTTTTTATTGTTATAAAGAATTTCTTGGTCTTGATTCTATTGAGGATCAAAAGTCCTCAATTAACAATCTTTTTCAAAAATTGTTTAATGTTTATGAAGCAGAAAGGGAGCAGTTCAACTTTAATCAAGGAGAAGAAGATTCGTACGAAGAAACCAAGAGTAGCAATAAAAAAGGGAAAGGAATTTTGAACACAATTAAGGAAGCAGCAAAGAAGAGAATGAAGCTAAAAGGAAAAGCCGACGGATCTGGATCATAAACAACTTGACAAAGTTCTAGCTTCAACGAGATAGGATTTTTCTGTAGATGAAAACATTGATCTTCTCTAATGGTGGAAAGAAAACCAAAAACAATTTCCAATTTTAGCTTCCATGGCCCAAGATGTTTTTACGGTGCAAGTTTCTTCTGTTGCTTCAGAATCTGCATTCTCGACATGTGGAAGAATTATTGGAGACCATCGAACCACTCTTAATCCAGATTCATTGTGCATGTTAACATGCCTTAAAGATTGGTTTGATGCGGAATCGTGTAATGTCGAACTTGAAATGACCAATGAATTCACTGATAATAATTCAAAGGAGGAGGAAGAAATTTCCAAGGCAATCCGTAAATTATGAAGAATAGATAATAATCTTTTTTTTTGTAAAATTGTATGTAAAATTGTAAATAAGTTTAGTCATAGTAAATATTTTTATGGACTACGGTCCCGTAGTTTTTACCCTTCTAACTTTTGAAGGGGTTTTCCACGTAAAAAATCTTTGGTCCCCTACTCTCTCCTTTTTCTCCTTTATTATTATTATTATTATTATTATTATTATTATTATTATTATTATTATTATTATTATTATTATTATGACATACCAAATTAATTAATGTTATACCTATCTATGTTTAAAATAAATAAATATTTAAAATAAAAAATGAATGAATATTTTAAAAATATATTAAATAAATGAATAAATAAATGAATAAATATTAAATAAATGATATTTCAAATATAATAAATTATTTTAAATGCAAAATGATATTGACACGCTTACTTATCATTTTAAATGCAAAATGAATATAAATAATGATATGTAAAATGATATTGCAAAATGAATATAATAATATTCATAATATCATTATTTATATTTTGAATCAAATATCACTTTATCATAATAACTTTATTATAATATTATATTCATAATATAACATTATTTTATTAGAACAATAATTTTATTAGATAATTTTATAGTAATTTATTTTTACATTATTGTTACATTAATTAAATAAATTATAATAAATTTATAATAAATTATTCTTAAATTAAACTATTAACATTATTTATTACAAAAATAAATTTATTAGATTAAATTATAAAATTATATTAATATATATTTATTTTTTGTTAAAATAAATTAATATAAATTTTAAAAAATAAAAAATTTAAATATATCCAATAAAAAATTAAATTTAAAAAAATTGGACCGAACCAGTTTAACCTGATTCGGTCCGGTTTTGAAGCGAACTGGGCCAGTTTGCAACTATATATAATGCGAACCGGCCCGACTCAGACTGGCTCGCATAACGGTTTAAACTGGTTTACATTAGTAGTGGGCCAAAACCGAAAAAAATCGGTCCGGAGCTTGATCGATTCGACCCACTGGCACTCTACTCTATGGTGAAAACCTCAAAAAGGGCAGTTTTGAGCAATAATGGGATCTTTTCAAAGCAACTCAAGGCATTTATGCATATGATTGACCAAGGTGACCAATGGAATACTAGTTTCAAATAAAACTTTTTGAGAAACCCAAAAAATCACCACTTTGAAGATGTGACCCAAAGTTTGAACCTATCACAGACAGTCTTAACATTTGTTAATTACCATATATCAATAAATTAAGAGAGTGCTGAAGTGAATTGTATTTGAAAAAGAAATCATTTTTGCTAAGAAAATGTAACAGTCTGAGCGTACATTATTACACAATATTTACTCATTTTTACCGGTTGGGCTATCTGTGATGCCTTTACATTTCAACAGTAGCAATAATAAATAATGAATATTTATTTATTGATAAAATTCGAAATATGTAATTTTACAACATTCCTTACACTTTACATCCCCTGTTTCTATTTTACAATGATGTAGTACTATATACAAGTGTCTGAATATATAAGAGAAGTGACTATACCTTAAATTTCAATGATCTTTGTCCCAGTAGGCTACTCGTAGCTATAATTAACTGAGGAAGCCATCAAATAATTGTCGTGATTAATTTGGAAAGTTTGAAAGTAAGGGGTGAGCGAACCACATGCTTAGTAAAGGAGTCGTACGCTGCTTGATATAATGAAATCTATATGCTGGAAAATATTGATTTTTCCATAATTATAAATGGAATAAATCATTTATGTAACGACCCGTTACCACATTTTTCTTCTTATTTTACACAATTTATCCGGTTGGGCTGTCTGTGATACTTCACTTTATTTCTTATGTTAAACAATTTCATAAAATATTATTTATATTATATACATCCCCTATCTTACTTAATAAGCAAGTAGTACTGCATACATGTCTAAATACAGAAAATAAATGATCGTACCTCATATAAATCAGTCGGTCTGTCACATTGTCCATTATGTGCAGCCGTAATCCACAAATATTGGATCTCACCACCATCAAAACCTGAAATGTTAAAATTAAGGGGTGAGCAAACCACGGCTCAGTAAGAGAGTTATATGTCACACTTGATATTCAACTATCTATATGCTGAAAATAAATTTTTTCATTTTCTTTAAAATCTTCCTAACTGGCTCTAGGCTCACATGTAGGAAGGATACTACAGTCGGCTAGGGATCCAGATAGAATAAGATAGGTATTTTAGAATACCATACTTGTTCCGGAACCTAGAAGCAACTGTAGAGAATATCAATTCCGTTGTTTTCAAAACGATATAATTTTCGCTTTTCCACAAAGTAAACCACTTATTTCTTTTCACTTCAATATACTTTAAAACACATAACAGTTCAGTAGTAAAAATAGTGGTTTACTTCTCTTCTCTTCGGTACAGTAAAAACAGTATAATACAGTGATTTGTAAATATCCAATCATTGGATAATTACTTCTTCGATTATTTCTATCTTAGAAATAATTCTTATATTATTCTTTTAGAATAAACATTTATTTCCCATTTCAAATCAGTAACCGTATCGTACAGCTCAGTAAAACAGTATATTCAGTAAAACAGTAACTCGATACGGTTCAATCAGTAGACAGTAAATAGTAGCTACCAATTCAGAAATCAGTATAAGGTAGCTTTCAGTTCAGTAAACAGTAAATGGTAGCTTTCAGTTCAGTAAAATAGTAATCAATGGCTACCATTTCAATAAATAGTACAGTTCAGTAACACAATGTTTTGGTACGGTCTTTCATCAATAAACAGTAAACAGTATAGTACAGTAAATAGGATATCGTAAATCCTTTCAGAAATCAGTAAACAGTAAACAGTAAGCAGTAAGTGAGACTAGGCAACACCCTACAAGTAAATCATGCTATCATCGTCCACTAAGGGACACAGTAACAGTAATGAGATCTATGGCCATGATCTATAATGTCCTCGGTGTACGCTTGCTAGGCGACAATCCGGGACGCTGATGACTAGCTGGTCAATCAGCCACGTGACAGTAACAGTATATGTGATGCATGAAGCTCGGGGCCTAAGTCTCAAAATAGTGTAACCATACCATAGCCTTTATGGATTTTAAATACAGTAAATTAAAACATTTCACAAATATCCATAAGGCTCACATGTAATAAATCATCACCTTTATGAAATAATTAAATTAAAATAACATTTCTCAAAATACTTCATAAAGGTATAAATCATATTTTCCATACGGTGAAAACAGTTTATAAATCATTACTGAAAATATAGAAGGGCAAAACTGTCCTTTTTCCACCGTAAAACACATATGCACACTTTTCCGTGCATTCAATCGAAAACATGGTTTTATAATTATCGGAATTTCAAACAAATCATTTTTATAATTTATGAAAATAAATTATTTATTTTCTAACTTTAAATTCCCATCACCATGTTTTCTTTTAAAAACACGTGTAGAGACCTCTAGTCTCGAAATCATAGTTTTTCTTCATTTCTTAACCTTTATGGAATTTTCATAATTAATTATTTCCATAATTAAAACCATAAAGGTTTTATATGAAATCAAGTGAATATTTAAGAATATTTATAAAAATATTCACTTCAGTCTCTTTTTCATTTCCATCTCGTTTCACGTGAAATATCACCTACAGGGTAAATTTTCGGTGATTTCCTTTTTACCATTCTCGAAAACATGAATATTTTAAAAATCAAATATCGTTATATTCATGTTTTATGAAATTTACTTAATTTCTCGATTTTCGTACTTGAAAATCATTTCACGTGAAATCAAATCATTTATTATGATTTTCGGTGATTTCGGTAAATTTCAGTAATTATTTGATAATTTTTCGGCAGTATAACGACTGCCTATTTGGCTAGCCTCCTGCACGAAAATACATTTTATATTTTTTCAACCAGTATTTCACCACAATTTGAAACCGATAAATCACCACAAATTTCAAAACTAATCAATATAAATTGCATTTATAATTTAAATGCATAATTTAAAACATGTGGCCGAATATCCTTACAGGCGGCACATGTCTCCCTTACCTGTTTCGGGTCGGCGACTACCTCTCGAAGGTCGCGCCCGTGTTCACCTCGCCCGATTCCATCGGCTCGGTTGTCGAGGATATTTTCTGGAAATTAAATTCTAAAATTTAGAATTTTTCCATAATTATTTAAATAAATAAATTATTTAAATAATTTAATACTTTTCGGGATTTCTTACCGATTCCCGTAATTCTCGGGATCTCCCGGAATTCCTTTTCCCTTTTTCTTCCTTCTTTTTCTTCCTTCTTTCTTTTTCTCTTTTCTTTTCTTTTCTTTTTCTTTTTCCTTTTTCTTTCCTTTTTCTTTTTCTTTTTCCTTTTCTTTCTTTTCTCGCCGGACCGGTTTGCCTCCTTCCTTGCCGGTTCCTCGCCGGCGGCCGGTTCTCCGGCGGCTCAGGGGCTCAGCAGCTGGCCGGCACCACAGTGAAGCCGGATCTGGCCTCCGTTCGTCACGAATCGATGGCACGGCGGCGGATCTACTCGGTTTTGGTTCGGTCACTACTCCTCCTCCGTCGGCCTTCCTCCGCCGTTCTCTGCCTGAACCGTGGCCTCCATCGTCTTCCTCTCCCTCCGGCGATGCTTCGGTGGTAGTGGCGACGACCGATTTGGCCGGCACCGCCAGATCTGGTTTTCCTTTCCTCTTCCGGTTTCGTCGGCTTCCGCCCCTGTTTCCGCTTCTGGTCCCTTCCGTTTCCGTCGCCGGTCGTCTTCTCCTCTCTAGCCGGCGCCGTCTCTTCCCTTTTCCCTCGCCGGCGGTGGCCTCTCCGCCGCCGTCGGCTTTTGGCTGGGAAGGGGTCGGGATTCCTTCCCCGATCCTGCCCTTTCCTTTTCTGTTTTGTTTCTTTTCTATTTTTAGTATATAATATCCCATATTATATACTATAATTTATATTTTATACATATAATATATACTATATATTATACATATATTATTTCATATATCATATAATACAATATATGTTATATATAAAATATATATTGTATATTACAAAATATATGTCTAGTATATATATATGTATATTTATATATTTTAAAATTAAATAACATTTATATAAATATTTATATAAATGTAATAATTCCGTATATATATATTGTATTTACAATATATACATATTCAAACTTTAATGTAATTTAATATTTACATTTTCTCAAATATGTATATACTTACATATACATAAAATGTCATACTTGAATACATATGTATTTATATCAAAATACATTTATATAATTAGTAATTATATAAACATATTTTATTTTCATTTCTCATTTTCCTTATTTAATTTGGATTTCCATTTATCCAAATTAAATTTCCTTCTTTCATTATTTTCCATAATATCTCATCTTATTTTTCCGATTTAAATTTCCTTCACTTAAATTTCTAATTTCATCACTTCCTCAATCCTCGGAATTTCCACCATCCATTCCTTTCTTGATTCTCGGGATTTTCACCAATATCCCGTTCTCATAATTTTATTTATTTTCAATATTTATAATTTCCAATAATTGGAAAATTTACGGTTATCACATTCTACCCACCTTAAGAAATTCGGTCCTCCGAATTTAACTTAAGTCTAAAGGTGGTATATGCCGTATACTTACGACTTCTGACCTCTAGGTCAACTTTTACATAATTACTGCCAGCATACTTTCAACATCAAAAATACTTTAGACCACTACATGTTGTCTTTTATCATATATGTCTATACTCCCGTGAGTTTATTTCTCAAATCGAGAGTTATTCATTTCCACTCTTTTCACATAAGAGTCCATGCACAGTATTTTTTTCATGTCACAGCTGATCTATGCTGTTCATCATCCATTTTTCTCACTTAGTGCCAAGTCGATATAGTTTAAAACTATCAATTACACATGTCAGTCAGTTATATGTAAGTGTCCCAGTAGCTTTCACATCTCATGCACACACACTCTCAGTATCATGGAGCGTTTACATCTCACGCTCATATATATATCAGTATGGAGCGGTGCTATCAATACACTTGGAATCTCAAAGCCTTTTGCTATTCTCTCATTAGCATATGGCATCTCAGAGACTCCCATCGCATGTAAGGCTCACTGGAACTGTACATACACATTCACATCCTTTAACATTTATACTTCGACTGAGGCACTAGAGAATCTAGAATTCTGATAATGGAAAGTGATTCTATTTAGATCATCAGTCTTTAATTACTTCCATATCATCATATCTCTTTTGGACTCTTTATTATTCACAGTATACATATTCACACATTTATTCTACCAAGGTTGCATCTCATTACAGACTTTACTATTGATCATCTCTTACAATCACAAATCATGAGACAATCATATTCTCTTCATGTAGTATGGTCTTTAAATTTCTTTTCATAATTTAGATTCCACAATTGAATCCTCAATTTATGTATTTAATCACCACATCATCTATATACTTCCACCGTTTCTATCATGTTACGATGGTTATATGTATGATCATTTTTTTATTTATATACTGGCAGTAAATAATACTTGTCATTTATCTTACTCCTTGGAGTATCATTAATTTCACTTGTCACATTTGGTTTGATTTTTTCATCTTGCCACAGTTATGTGATAACCAATACAAATCACTTTCAGTCTTACCTTCGGGAACTGTTTCATATTGATGTTCCCTTCTCATCATGCAATTTATTTCCTTATTCCACTTTCATTCTTTTAGTCGGCTTTCTCGATTGGTATGGTACTATACTGCTAAGATCTTTTAAAATCTTGCATATCATCTTTTCTCTACACTTATTCATTTACCGACTTTAACTTCTTTCTTTAATTACATCACATTAGTAGAGCAGCTAGTCTCATCACTCTTTTATAAACTGGCAGTAGTATCTAGCTAGACTCATTACTTTCGTATATCAATTATTACCTCTCTATCATAGACAGATTCACTGTCATTTTGTCATTTCGAGATTATATATCTCAGAAAGAGACACTGTCTAGCCAAACCTCTTATTTGCCAATCTTAATACAAGTCTGTAGTCTTTGAGACTTTAAGGGTTATACCACAATGTTGCTCATGTTTCATTTGTACTTTAGGCTCTATCAGCATTTCATCAATTTACTCATGTATGGATGCCTCTTTCCTTAGGCTTATATACCTCACAAGGCAAATCGTTAACCTCGTAATCTCAATAGGAACTCGTAAAATTCACTCCGAGTTCTAATCATCTTATGGACATCAGTCTCCAATCTTTTATCTAAGGACACTTTATACTGAGGCTAGTCTTATTAACTCCTCATGTTTATTAAATCAAATCCATAAAGCGTCCATTTCATCATGTAGATGAATACTTGTTCTTTATAAGAACTTTATTACATAGTAACCATTTACTATATCATATCGATTCATCTACTTATTAAAATCATTTGTGCTGCTCTCTTTTACACTTATGCAGCCAACTTCCTTAATTTCATTTTCCATAGTAGATTCCTTAAGCTTTCAGATTTTCTTAAGTTCTCCGATATAAGCTTAGAATCAGGTTTCATATTCAAAATCGAGTCAATGTTATCTCGATTTCTCCAATTTATATAACTCTGGAAGTTCTATCAGAGATCAAATCCGATACTTCTTTAATCACATATTTCTTATCATTTCGGACATCTCATCCTTATGCCCTGTCATTTTCACTGTGTATTCTCAAGGCAGAGACATTTACTATTCAAATCATTTTGACACACACTCTACCTTGATTTCATTGTTCACTCATACTTTACAGCCTTACATACCTCATTATAGTAAGCTGTATTAAGCATAACAGTTATCAACACATGTTACAGCTAACCAATTTATTACAGTTATTCACTTCATCAGTCAATTCCTGTAATCATTTCACTTTTCATAGCATTCAACGATCCCGTTCAATACACTCTTAATCCAGGCCCTTACAATCAATAACCGGGCCAATCATTTTGCAACATTCCACTACACTTCTATGGATCGCATCATGTAAGGCCCCGGCCCGTCCGCCGTTCGCCTATACATATCTATACCGTCCTCTTTTGGCGAGCACACTAGCCCCCTCAAGGATCAATCGTGAGGCCCAGCCCGTTCACTAGGTCACTCACCACTCGCGTCCATAATCTAAGTGTCAGTGGAATCAGTAATAGGGATCGCTATAGTCATATGACATCCTCTATGCCATTTATAACTCCATTACTATCAATGGATTCAAGATTAACTTGATTTTATCACTATTTGAAACATCGCCCAACATAGGGGCATTTTCGTCATTTTGACATTTATTTCTTTCTCCTCAGTATACATTTAAATCAATGATCTGATCATTTATGTGCTGATAGTATCCTTTCTGAAACTTATATCAGCAATTTAGATCTCACTCGATTTCGACAGAGAAATCTACTAAGATCCACAATTGGATTATTTTACTTGTAATTCAGCTTTATATCATTAATTTCTCTGTCAAATCAATCAATTCCAACCTCTATTGGTCTATTCTGACTCCCGGTAAAATTTTAGAGTCAGGGGTATTTTGGTCATTTTTTGCCAAAAATTTTCTCTCTCTTCAAATTACCCTCAATCAGTGATCTTAAAGTCTATTTAATGATGATATTGCATTCTCCTCCTTTATATCATCACTTTCAGGTCTCAGTTCGATCCGGACCGAAAAGTACTGGTGGGGCCCTTCACCGAGTCCTTTCGATTCCTTACCGAACATGCCTTCATTTAGATTAAAAGAATCACCAATCTTCTGGTAATTTCTGAGCCTATTATTTCTTTAACATTCTCAATTTATACTTTCTCACTCCCTTTAATTCATTTTACTCAATTTACAATCATTTATTTTCTCTATGTATTCAGACGATACAGTACTACCGGGGATGTTTAACATTTTTTTTCTTCCAAAAGTATTCACAGACATCAGGCCAACCATGCTCTGATACCATTAAATCTGTAACGACCCGTTACCACATTTTTCTTCTTATTTTACACAATTTATCCGGTTGGGCTGTCTGTGATACTTCACTTTATTTCTTATGTTAAACAATTTCATAAAATATTATTTATATTATATACATCCCCTATCTTACTTAATAAGCAAGTAGTACTGCATACATGTCTAAATACAGAAAATAAATGATCGTACCTCATATAAATCAGTCGGTCTGTCACATTGTCCATTATGTGCAGCCGTAATCCACAAATATTGGATCTCACCACCATCAAAACCTGAAATGTTAAAATTAAGGGGTGAGCAAACCACGGCTCAGTAAGAGAGTTATATGTCACACTTGATATTCAACTATCTATATGCTGAAAATAAATTTTTTCATTTTCTTTAAAATCTTCCTAACTGGCTCTAGGCTCACATGTAGGAAGGATACTACAGTCGGCTAGGGATCCAGATAGAATAAGATAGGTATTTTAGAATACCATACTTGTTCCGGAACCTAGAAGCAACTGTAGAGAATATCAATTCCGTTGTTTTCAAAACGATATAATTTTCGCTTTTCCACAAAGTAAACCACTTATTTCTTTTCACTTCAATATACTTTAAAACACATAACAGTTCAGTAGTAAAAATAGTGGTTTACTTCTCTTCTCTTCGGTACAGTAAAAACAGTATAATACAGTGATTTGTAAATATCCAATCATTGGATAATTACTTCTTCGATTATTTCTATCTTAGAAATAATTCTTATATTATTCTTTTAGAATAAACATTTATTTCTCATTTCAAATCAGTAACCGTATCGTACAGCTCAGTAAAACAGTATATTCAGTAAAACAGTAACTCGATACGGTTCAATCAGTAGACAGTAAATAGTAGCTACCAATTCAGAAATCAGTATAAGGTAGCTTTCAGTTCAGTAAACAGTAAATGGTAGCTTTCAGTTTAGTAAAATAGTAATCAATGGCTACCATTTCAATAAATAGTACAGTTCAGTAACACAATGTTTTGGTACGGTCTTTCATCAATAAACAGTAAACAGTATAGTACAGTAAATAGGATATCGTAAATCCTTTCAGAAATCAGTAAACAGTAAACAGTAAGCAGTAAGTGAGACTAGGCAACACCCTACAAGTAAATCATGCTATCATCGTCCACTAAGGGACACAGTAACAGTAATGAGATCTATGGCCATGATCTATAATGTCCTCGGTGTACGCTTGCTAGGCGACAATCCGAGACGCTGATGACTAGCTGGTCAATCAGCCACGTGACAGTAACAGTATATGTGATGCATGAAGCTCGGGGCCTAAGTCTCAAAATAGTGTAACCATACCATAGCCTTTATGGATTTTAAATACAGTAAATTAAAACATTTCACAAATATCCATAAGGCTCACATGTAATAAATCATCACCTTTATGAAATAATTAAATTAAAATAACATTTCTCAAAATACTTCATAAAGGTATAAATCATATTTTCCATACGGTGAAAACAGTTTATAAATCATTACTGAAAATATAGAAGGGCAAAACTGTCCTTTTTCCACCGTAAAACATATATGCACACTTTTCCGTGCATTCAATCGAAAACATGGTTTTATAATTATCGGAATTTCAAACAAATCATTTTTATAATTTATGAAAATAAATTATTTATTTTCTAACTTTAAATTCCCATCACCATGTTTTCTTTTAAAAACACGTGTAGAGACCTCTAGTCTCGAAATCATAGTTTTTCTTCATTTCTTAACCTTTATGGAATTTTCATAATTAATTATTTCCATAATTAAAACCATAAAGGTTTTATATGAAATCAAGTGAATATTTAAGAATATTTATAAAAATATTCACTTCAGTCTCTTTTTCATTTCCATCTCGTTTCACGTGAAATATCACCTACAGGGTAAATTTTCGGTGATTTCCTTTTTACCATTCTCGAAAACATGAATATTTTAAAAATCAAATATCGTTATATTCATGTTTTATGAAATTTACTTAATTTCTCGATTTTCGTACTTGAAAATCATTTCACGTGAAATCAAATCATTTATTATGATTTTCGGTGATTTCGGTAAATTTCAGTAATTATTTGATAATTTTTCGGCAGTATAACGACTGCCTATTTGGCTAGCCTCCTGCACGAAAATACATTTTATATTTTTTCAACCAGTATTTCACCACAATTTGAAACCGATAAATCACCACAAATTTCAAAACTAATCAATATAAATTGCATTTATAATTTAAATGCATAATTTAAAACATGTGGCCGAATATCCTTACAGGCGGCACATGTCTCCCTTACCTGTTTCGGGTCGGCGACTACCTCTCGAAGGTCGCGCCCGTGTTCACCTCGCCCGATTCCATCGGCTCGGTTGTCGAGGATATTTTCTGGAAATTAAATTCTAAAATTTAGAATTTTTCCATAATTATTTAAATAAATAAATTATTTAAATAATTTAATACTTTTCGGGATTTCTTACCGATTCCCGTAATTCTCGGGATCTCCCGGAATTCCTTTTCCCTTTTTCTTCCTTCTTTTTCTTCCTTCTTTCTTTTTCTCTTTTCTTTTCTTTTCTTTTTCTTTTTCCTTTTTCTTTCCTTTTTCTTTTTCTTTTTCCTTTTCTTTCTTTTCTCGCCGGACCGGTTTGCCTCCTTCCTTGCCGGTTCCTCGCCGGCGGCCGGTTCTCCGGCGGCTCAGGGGCTCAGCAGCTGGCCGGCACCACAGTGAAGCCGGATCTGGCCTCCGTTCGTCACGAATCGATGGCACGGCGGCGGATCTACTCGGTTTTGGTTCGGTCACTACTCCTCCTCCGTCGGCCTTCCTCCGCCGTTCTCTGCCTGAACCGTGGCCTCCATCGTCTTCCTCTCCCTCCGGCGATGCTTCGGTGGTAGTGGCGACGACCGATTTGGCCGGCACCGCCAGATCTGGTTTTCCTTTCCTCTTCCGGTTTCGTCGGCTTCCGCCCCTGTTTCCGCTTCTGGTCCCTTCCGTTTCCGTCGCCGGTCGTCTTCTCCTCTCTAGCCGGCGCCGTCTCTTCCCTTTTCCCTCGCCGGCGGTGGCCTCTCCGCCGCCGTCGGCTTTTGGCTGGGAAGGGGTCGGGATTCCTTCCCCGATCCTGCCCTTTCCTTTTCTGTTTTGTTTCTTTTCTATTTTTAGTATATAATATCCCATATTATATACTATAATTTATATTTTATACATATAATATATACTATATATTATACATATATTATTTCATATATCATATAATACAATATATGTTATATATAAAATATATATTGTATATTACAAAATATATGTCTAGTATATATATATGTATATTTATATATTTTAAAATTAAATAACATTTATATAAATATTTATATAAATGTAATAATTCCGTATATATATATTGTATTTACAATATATACATATTCAAACTTTAATGTAATTTAATATTTACATTTTCTCAAATATGTATATACTTACATATACATAAAATGTCATACTTGAATACATATGTATTTATATCAAAATACATTTATATAATTAGTAATTATATAAACATATTTTATTTTCATTTCTCATTTTCCTTATTTAATTTGGATTTCCATTTATCCAAATTAAATTTCCTTCTTTCATTATTTTCCATAATATCTCATCTTATTTTTCCGATTTAAATTTCCTTCACTTAAATTTCTAATTTCATCACTTCCTCAATCCTCGGAATTTCCACCATCCATTCCTTTCTTGATTCTCGGGATTTTCACCAATATCCCGTTCTCATAATTTTATTTATTTTCAATATTTATAATTTCCAATAATTGGAAAATTTACGGTTATCACAATTTAATTTCCACCACTTCAGTAACAGTTCAAAACACGTGACAGTACAGTGGTAAAACAATAGTTACAGTAAACAATCTTTTCAGTATAGTAGCTTATAAATATCCAAATCACTGGATAACAGTTCAGTAATTATTTCTATTTTAGAAATAATCTTCAAAGTATTCTTTCTCGATAACAGTAAATTTCCTTTCAGTTCAGTAAACAGTATTCCGTATAATTCAGTTCAGTAAATAGAAATTAGTAGATTTCAGTTCAGTAAATCGAAATTAGTAGCTACTAGCTCAGTAAACAGTAATCAGTAGCAACTAGTTCAGTAAATAGTAATCAGTAAGTTTCAGTTTAGTAAACAGTAAACAGTAGCTTTCAGTTTAGTAAACAGAAATCAGTAGCTACCAGTTCAGTAAATAGTATTTCAGTACGGTTCAGTTCAGTAAACAGTAATTTATAGTATAGTATAATAAAACAGGATTCGGTAAATCCCTTCAGTAAACAGAAATCAGTAAGTTGAGACTAGGCATCACCTTACAACTAAATCATGATATCATCGTCCATTAAGGGACACAGTAATGTGATAACCGTAAATTTTCCAATTATTGGAAATTATAAATATTGAAAATAAATAAAATTATGAGAACGGGATATTGGTGAAAATCCCGAGAATCAAGAAAGGAATGGATGGTGGAAATTCCGAGGATTGAGGAAGTGATGAAATTGGAAATTTAAGTGAAGGAAATTTAAATCGGAAAAATAAGATGAGATATTATGGAAAATAATGAAAGAAGGAAATTTAATTTGGATAAATGGAAATCCAAATTAAATAAGGAAAATGAGAAATGAAAATAAAATATGTTTGTATAATTACTAATTATATAAATGTATTTTGATATAAATACATATGTATTCAAGTATGACATTTTATGTATATGTAAGTATATACATATTTGAGAAAATGTAAATATTAAATTACATTAAAGTTTGAATATGTATATATTGTAAATACAATATATATATATACGGAATTATTACATTTATATAAATATTTATATAAATGTTATTTAATTTTAAAATATATAAATATACATATATATATACTAGACATATATTTTGTAATATACAATATATATTTTATATATAACATATATTGTATTATATGATATATGAAATAATATATGTATAATATATAGTATATATTATATGTATAAAATATAAATTATAGTATATAATATGGGATATTATATACTAAAAATAGAAAAGAAACAAAACAGAAAAGGAAAGGGCAGGATCGGGGAAGGAATCCCGACCCCTTCCCAGCCAAAAGCCGACGGCGGCGGAGAGGCCACCGCCGGCGAGGGAAAAGGGAAGAGACGGCGCCGGCTAGAGAGGAGAAGACGACCGGCGACGGAAACGGAAGGGACCAGAAGCGGAAACAGGGGCGGAAGCCGACGAAACCGGAAGAGGAAAGGAAAACCAGATCTGGCGGTGCCGGCCAAATCGGTCGTCGCCACTACCACCGAAGCATCGCCGGAGGGAGAGGAAGACGATGGAGGCCACGGTTCAGGCAGAGAACGGCGGAGGAAGGCCGACGGAGGAGGAGTAGTGACCGAACCAAAACCGAGTAGATCCGCCGTCGTGCCATCGATTCGTGACGAACGGAGGCCAGATCCGGCTTCACTGTGGTGCCGGCCAGCTGCTGAGCCCCTGAGCCGCCGGAGAACCGGCCGCCGGCGAGGAACCGGCAAGGAAGGAGGCAAACCGGTCCGGCGAGAAAAGAAAGAAAAGGAAAAAGAAAAAGAAAAAGGAAAGAAAAAGGAAAAAGAAAAAGAAAAGAAAAGAAAAGAGAAAAAGAAAGAAGGAAGAAAAAGAAGGAAGAAAAAGGGAAAAGGAATTCCGGGAGATCCCGAGAATTACGGGAATCGGTAAGAAATCCCGAAAAGTATTAAATTATTTAAATAATTTATTTATTTAAATAATTATGGAAAAATTCTAAATTTTAGAATTTAATTTCCAGAAAATATCTTCGACAACCGAGCCGATGGAATCGGGCGAGGTGAACACGGGCGCGACCTTCGAGAGGTAGTCGCCGACCCGAAACAGGTAAGGGAGACATGTGCCGCCTGTAAGGATATTCGGCCACATGTTTTAAATTATGCATTTAAATTATAAATGCAATTTATATTGATTAGTTTTGAAATTTGTGGTGATTTATCGGTTTCAAATTGTGGTGAAATACTGGTTGAAAAATATAAAATGTATTTTCGTGCAGGAGGCTAGCCAAATCGGCAGTCGTTATACTGCCGAAAAATTATCAAATAATTACTGAAATTTACCGAAAATCACCGAAAATCATAATAAATGATTTGATTTCACGTGAAATGATTTTCAAGTACGAAAATCGAGAAATTAAGTAAATTTCATAAAATATGAATATAACGATATTTGATTTTTAAAATATTCATGTTTTCGAGAATGGTAAAAAGGAAATCACCGAAAATTTACCCTGTAGGTGATATTTCACGTGAAACGAGATGGAAATGAAAAAGAGACTGAAGTGAATATTTTTATAAATATTCTTAAATATTCACTTGATTTCATATAAAACCTTTATGGTTTTAATTATGGAAATAATTAATTATGAAAATTCCATAAAGGTTAAGAAATGAAGAAAAACTATGATTTCGAGACTAGAGGTCTCTACACGTGTTTTTAAAAGAAAACATGGTGATGGGAATTTAAAGTTAGAAAATAAATAATTTATTTTCATAAATTATAAAAATGATTTGTTTGAAATTCCGATAATTATAAAACCATGTTTTCGATTGAATGCACGGAAAAGTGTGCATATGTGTTTTACGGTGGAAAAAGGACAGTTTTGCCCTTCTATATTTTCAGTAATGATTTATAAACTGTTTTCACCGTATGGAAAATATGATTTATACCTTTATGAAGTATTTTGAGAAATGTTATTTTAATTTAATTATTTCATAAAGGTGATGATTTATTACATGTGAGCCTTATGGATATTTGTGAAATGTTTTAATTTACTGTATTTAAAATCCATAAAGGCTATGGTACGGTTACACTATTTTGAGACTTAGGCCCCGAGCTTCATGCATCACATATACTGTTACTGTCACGTGGCTGATTGACCAGCTAGTCATCAGCGTCCCGGATTGTCGCCTAGCAAGCGTACACCGAGGACATTATAGATCATGGCCATAGATCTCATTACTGTTACTGTGTCCCTTAGTGGACGATGATAGCATGATTTACTTGTAGGGTGTTGCCTAGTCTCACTTACTGCTTATCACTTACTGTTTACTGTTTACTGTTTACTGTATTGTTTTACTGTACTGAACCACTGTTCACTATTTTTACTGTTTATTGATGAAAGACCGTACCAAAACATTGTGTTACTGAACTGTACTATTTATTGAAATGGTAGCCATTGATTACTATTTTACTGAACTGAAAGCTACCATTTACTATTTTACTGAACTGAAAGCTACCATTTACTGTTTACCGAACTAAAAGCTACCTTATACTATTTACTGAATTGGTAGTTACTGTTACTGTTACTGATTTAACCGTATCGAATTACTGTTCTACTGAATATGCTGTTTTACTAAACTGTACGATACGGTTACTGATTTGAAAAGAGAAATAAATGTTTATTCTAAAAGAATAACATAAGAATTATTTCTAAGATAGAAATAATCGAAGAAGTAATTATCCAATGATTGGATATTTACAAATCACTGTATTATATTGTTTTTACTGTACCGAAGAGAAGAGAAGTAAACCACTATTTTTACTACTGAACTGTTATGTGCTTTAAAGTATATTGAAGTGAAAAGAAATAAGTGGTTTACTTTGTGGAAAAGCGAAAATTATATCGTTTTGAAAACAACGGAATTGATATTCTCTACAGTTGCTTCTAGGTTCCGGAACAAGTATGGTATTCTAAAATACCTATCTTATTCTATCTGGATCCCTAGCCGACTGTAGTATCCTTCCTACATGTGAGCCTAGAGCCAGTTAGGAAGATTTTAAAGAAAATGAAAAAATTTATTTTCAGCATATAGATAGTTGAATATCAAGTGTGACATATAACTCTCTTACTGAGCCGTGGTTTGCTCACCCCTTAATTTTAACATTTCAGGTTTTGATGGTGGTGAGATCCAATATTTGTGGATTACGGCTGCACATAATGGACAATGTGACAGACCGACTGATTTATATGAGGTACGACCATTTATTTTCTGTATTTAGACATGTATGCAGTACTACTTGCTTATTAAGTAAGATAGGGGATGTATATAATATAAATAATATTTTATGAAATTGTTTAACATAAGAAATAAAGTGAAGTATCACAGACAGCCCAACCGGATAAATTGTGTAAAATAAGAAGAAAAATGTGGTAACGGGTCGTTACAAGTAATCATCCCCGAAGAGACACAGTAACAATATCCAATGAGATCTATGGCCACGATCTATAGGGTGTCCTCGGTGTACACTTGCCAGGTGACATCCGGGACGCTGATTACTGGCGAGTCAATCAGCCACGTGACAGTAACAGTAACAGTAGTAAGCATGAATCTCGGGGCCTAAGTCTCAAAACAGTATAAAAATCGTACCATAACCTTTATGGATTTTATTCAAAGTAATTTGAAATATTTCATATTTATCCATAAGGCTCTCACATTTTCATATATCATCACCTTTATGGAATTTATAAAATAAATAAAATCATCATTTAATTCCATAAAGGTATAAAATCATTCATTTTCTCATAAAAAAACCTTTAAGGAAATCAAATGAATTAAATCATTTATTTGAAGAATTATTTTCCAAAAAGGTATTTTATTCCCCATTTTCACATACAATAAATCTATCAATAAATATTCATGTATCAAGTGAGAAAGTAAATGTCGTAACGTATCAAGTTTTCAGAGAAAAAACCTAATAGCTAGACACTAAAATTACGGGAGTCGCCACCAACCATTCTACCTAGGTGTGATTGGTCACCTATTCAAACTAAAGATAAGGCTTGGTCTACGTTCAAAGATACTAGGGTTCGGGAGTACGGTTACGTGTAGGGAAGGATTAGCACCCCTACAACGCCCATCCTAAAATGGTACCAACTAGTTTTAGGTTATCTTTACAATTTGCCTTGTGTTTATATTAATTTCGATATGCTTATTTATTGGGAATATTTCTAAGATTTTTCCATCAATTGGACTCCAATCTTAAAAATCTCCCTCACCTCAAGATGTTCAAGGAGTCTCGATTGACTTTCTTGAACTCCATCGTCGGATAAATTTTAGTATTTTATGAAGTTCCTTTTTTTAATCTTATCTATAATTTTGACTTTATATTCGACTCCATATCTCTATATTTTTTAATCTTATTTCATATTATATTTATCTATATATTTACTTTTTATTTTATTTATTTAGAGAATACATATGAATCATGGTTTATTAAAGATTTTCTTAAAAGCGTCCCATCAATTTGGCTCGGCTTAAAAGAAATCTTTTCACCTAGAAATTTTCAAGGAGTCTCAATTGACTTTCTTGAAATTTCATCATCGGCCTAATTCATACTTATTTCTTATTTCATTTTTATTGTACTCTTGTCTTCATGTCATATTTATTTACTTATTTATTTATGCATTCGTTTATTTATCTACTTTGTATTTATAGCTATTTAAGCTTAATCTTTATCTAATTTATATTTATTTAATCTTAAAATAAATATGAATTATATTTCATTTGAAAATTCTCCCAAAAGTATCTCATCAATTTGGCTCAACTTAAGGGAGAATCCCCACCTAGAAATTTCAAGGAGTCTCAACTAACTTTCTTGAAATTTCATCATCGGTATAATTCACATTCATTCTATAAAATCTAATTCTTAACCTAGTTCCTATTTCTTATTTATTATCCTTTTTATTTATTTATTATTCTTATTTATGTTCATTTAATTTTTGTCTTTACTAATTAATTTTTATTCCTTCCGTTTATTTTATATCTATTTAATCTTAAAATAAATAGGAATTATATTTTATTGAAAATTCTCCCAAAAGTATCCCATCAATTTGGCTCAACTTAAGGGAGAATCCTCTCACCTAGAAATTTCAAGGAGTCTCAATTGACTTTCTCGAAATTTCATCATCGGCATAATTCATACTCATTCTATAAAATCTAATTCTCAACCTAATTCCTATTTCTTATTTATTATCCTTTTATTTATCTATTATTTTATTTGTGCTCATTTAATTTTTAGTCTTTGCCTAATTTATTTTTATTCATTTCATTTATTTTATATTTATTTAATCTTAAAATAAATATGAATTATATTTTATTGAAAATTCTCCCGAAAGTATCCCATCTATTTGGCTCAACTTAAGGGAGAATCCTGTCACCTAGACATTTTAAGACGTCTCAATTGACTTTCTCAAAATGTCATCATCGATATAACTTATATTCATTCCTTTCAATTATTTATTTTTTTTAATTTTTAATTAATTTTTATGTGAGTTTGTACAAAGATTTATTTTTAAGCTAATTTGGTTTTTAATTTCTATTGGTTAACAAATCTAATTCTAAACTAAAAACAAAATTCATAATTAGTTAAATAAAATAAGTTAATTAAATAAAACGGAGTAATAAATTAACTAAAACAACAAAAATTTCGTAAACACCCTAAAAATATATTTAGTACATGCTTAAAACAATAAAAACTAAAACCGACCCTTTTTTTTTGGTATAGAAAACTAAAACCAACCTTTTTTATGTTTAAAATAATGAAACTAATAACAACTTGACAAGATAGTAAGATATCACCATTAAACATACATAACTGAGATCCAAAAGTGAATTGGTGGTCACGTTAATATAGTATGAAAGGAAAAAATGTTAAACAAAAATGCACGTGAATTGAGTACAAAATGAGAGACTTTTTCCAGGTTTTGTTCTTGTAAAAGAAATCTTTAAATATATTTACCTTGATCAGATGGTTCTTTGTCTTCACGTTTCTTTCTTTTCTTCTTCAGTATTGCAATGTAAACTACTCGACGGTAGCAGGCAGGGAGCGACACAGCAGTGAGCTTGAGGATGATGTTATTGCAAAGCTTAAAAAGGACAGTGTCGTTTCACTCTCTTTCCTCTTTTTCTTCTTCCACGTTCTTTCTTTTGATCTCTTGTCATTCATGTTGTTTTCATGTTGCTAAACCAGCAACTCACCTGTACAGAGAAAGTGTCTTCACGCAACAAAGGTGGCGAGTCAAAACAAGAATAACAGAGCAACAAGGCTCGATGCAGTGGACAGCAGTGAAGCAAGCATGGGACGACGCAATCGCTGCAGCAGGGGCTGGTTTCACAATGATGCAGCGACAGGACAGGGAAACCACACTCCTTGCCGCAGCGATGGAGAGGCAGCACACGGTGGCAGGGAATGATGGTGGTGTTGCAACGAGCAAAAACGGTAGCGATGAAGATAATGATGATGTTGTGGGCTGGGTGGTGATGGTGACGAACCAAGATGATGGTGATGAAGATATTTTGATCTTTTCTTCTCGTCCCCCCTTTTGTGATTATTTTTGTGAATTTAATCCTATATATCGTGAGAAAGAATAAAACCAGCAGCGATGCAAAGAACACAGATGCAGTAATGTTTTTTTTGGTCGTGGCTTAGAGCAGGACAGTGTATGGTCGTGCATAGGGGTTAGCAGTGGCTGAGGAACCTCAAGCAACGGTGATGGTGCAGTAATATAAGGTGGTACGCAGAGTAACGATGCAGGAAAACTCGGCAAGCAATGGAGTTGTGGCCCAGAACCGGGAGGAGCAGCGGCTAGGGGATGAAGTAGCCGCCTAGGTTTCTTTTCTTTTTTCTCTCCTGTATTCTCCTCCCCCTAAAACCTAGTCGGCCTCCTCCTTTTTGTCACGACCTGAAGACCGCGACTTTCACTTGATTCTTATACTTTTCTTAGTCTACAAATTTATGGACTAAATTTTTCTTTTTCATTTTAAGGTTTGTATTTGGTGTCAGTGTAGTTACTATACTATCTAGGTGACTTATAGTCATTCCATTTAAATATTAAACAAACATGGAAATGGTTCTTAGTTACATCCCGACTTGTTAAACAGAATATGTACTGTTCATCAATTTAAGTCTTACATATAAACAAGTATTTTATAAGAGACATATACCTCGGAAGACTAGTACTAAGTCCATATACCGTCTCCGATGCCCACTGAGCAGCTCACATGGCAGATGTTAACTTTAATAATCTGAAAGAGATGAAATTTAGTGGGGTGAGCAAAACCACGGCTCAGTAAGATACTAATATAAATACATGAGTAGGATTACACTGTCTTAAACTGCAATGCTTAAAACTTGCAAGGATGCAATTACAGTTAATCCTTTCTCATCTATACATCTCATTATCACTTCTCATTTTCACTTTTCATTTCATAATCATACTTTGGTATGCTATCATCTCATCTCATATCAATTCTCATATTTACTTTTCATTTCATAATCATATTTCTGTATTCTATCATCTCGTATCGATTCTCATATCATCTCTTATCAATTCTCATATCATCTCTTATCCATTCTCATATTGTGGATCATGATCACGGTGGTACGAAGTCATAATTCTCTTCGTGTATTTCTATATTAATGTTTCATATCGTATCATGACATCATATAGATGAAATATCGTTACCACCGAGTCATGATACTCCTCATATATTCTTCATGTTTAATATGCAATTATGTAACTTTACTGTATAAACCGCTATCATCTCTAATCGTGTCATATGTACTTTAGAACATGCTCCACGTATGAATTTTCAATTCATTCAAGTCTACCTTTATGGCATGATAAAAACATGTTCAATTTCAATTCATGTATTCATTTTCAGAGCATGTCTAAAACATGTGCAGTTTTAAAACATTTTTCATATATTATAAGTCATATCAGGTCTAGAGTTCATTTCTAATCGATTTATATTCTAGACCGCATATCATTTTAAATTCGACACGAAATCGTATATAAATCATATCAGTGTCGAAATCATTTATCATATACTTTTAAAACATATATTGTAAATCATATCAGGTCTAGAGTTCATATCAAATCAAACTATACTCTAGACCGCATATCATGCCATGTTCGACACAAAATTACGTATAAATCATATAAGTGTCGAAATCATATCTCATGGACTTTTAAAACATGTTTAAAACATGTACTGTTTCAAAACATATTTCATTTCAAATCTGTTTCATGTACAGTATAAATCATGTCAATTCTAGAGTTCATATCAATAAAATCGTACTCTAGACTTCATATCATATCAGTTAGAGACTAGGCTAGATCCCTATCATCTCTCTATCAATAAAGACTTAAATCACTGTAGCTAGCAGTGAAAATCATGTCATCGTCCCCTGGAAACCAACTAGGGTGCTATCTATGGCCATAGACCTCATCTCTCTCAGCCCCACTGATCAGGCGTGACTGAGACCTGTCCACGACTATTGTCGGACAAGCATATCTGCCTAATGAGCAAAGCTCCAATTAGGCGGTTTCCACTATCCTTTATTGAATTTAATTCTCTTAGGGTGCCTACAGTCTCATAAAACATTTAAATCTATAGCTTTGTTTTCAATATCATGTAAAGCATATGGTAAAATTCTGTATGATATTTCATATATCAAAATATATATATAAATATCTACCATATACTTTCATTTGAAAACAAATCAATACTTTTCAGTATTCATATAAACATTATTAAAATGTTTCAAGTTGCAAGAAAGCATGCTTAAATGCGATGCTATAAAACATTTCAGTATGCAACTTCAGTATTATTTCCATCAAATACGCTGAAGCGATTCATTTAACTTTATCACCATCAGTTATTCGATTTCAAGACTTTCTTTCTGTGCAATCAGTAAATCACTATTCAAATCATTCAAGATTCATTTCATTCAGTATTCAGATTGCTCAATACTCTAATTATTTAATAACCAGATCACTTGGTATTCAAACCATTCGGTATTCAATATCCTTTTTCGATAATTATCGACTATAATAATCAATTGTACTTTTATTACCGATACTAGAACCACATCATCAGTGTGAATCCTCTTAGTATTTATGAGCATCAAATATCATGTTTCCATATAGCCATCAGGATACTGAAATTATGAAATACTAATATCCTCATTCGATATCTATTCCAGAGTCGACATCGAGGATCGTAGAACCACAAGATCAATAATCGCATATCAAATCCATTTATGGTTTGACCTATTGGTACATATTCAGAATTTTCGACTTGCGGTTCATTTTTCATTCACTATCATAAAAATCATATCACAATCCTCAATTCACTTTTCATCTGGCCTGTAGAATGTAATATCATGTTAAAATTATCCATAAACGTCCTCAATTCAATTTTTGATTGGCAATTCACCACTTAAAAGAATTTGCCAATTTCCACTATCAACAATATTTCAATCATTTAAGTCGCCTTGCGACTATCCATATTATTGCCAAAAATCTCAGTTCATACCACTAAGACGGTCCATTTATTTGAATTTATCAATCCTATAATCGTCACTCGATTGATAATTCCGCAATTCTATCATTCGACCATCTAAATCACAACTTCGATTTTTTTCTCTTTTAAGTTGTATCATATAATTATCATCACCTTTATCTGTAATTCGTCAAATAAATAATTTCACCTCAATCTCAACTTGATACCATTTATGATATTAAAATCACTTGATTTATCAATTCTATAATGTTTAGACCATATATTTCATCACATTATCGTTTTCAATAATCTATCTTCCCATCGATTTCAATATCAAACTCTTCAGTAATACCATATAATCCTTTTAATATTTATTTCCAATAATTATCTCCAAGATTCCATTTATGTGAGAAACTTAATCTTTTTCCTCAGATATTTTCCTAAAAATTTCGGCAGCATAATTGCTTAATTTTTACTAAGCCTCCTGTACGGAAAACAGTTTATAATTGCAGCCGTTGTTTCTCACATTTTCTTTATCTCTTACTAAGACCCCCACCATTAGTTGTGGGTCCTCTTAGCATTTTTAACATCAATTCAATCTATAAATCATATAAAAATTTTCACAATTCCATTTAAATTCATTCCATCTATGCATCATATAAAAATCATAAAATCCCACATACAATATGATACTACTAATGCTTTATAAAAGTATCTTACCTATTCGCCAAGCTTGGCGCACTTTCTGATTTTCGAGCATTGCCAAACTCCACCATTTGTCGCATTTCCGCTTTACTACAATTTCAATATCAATGCACTACATCAATATAACCATAATTTATTCAATAAATACCATCAATTTATTTTCTATATTTTCCTTACCATATTTTTTTTCTTCTCTTTCTTTTTCCTTTCCTTCTTCTTCTTCTTCCTTCTTTTCTTTCTCCTTTTCTTTTCTTTTCTTCTTTCTTTTCTTTTTCTTTCCTTTTTCTTTTCTGTTCTGTTTTTTTTTTGGCCTGAACCGGTTCGGACCGGTTCAGGCCGGTTCACTTCTGCTGGCCGGTTCAGCTTCTTCCCGCCGGCATCACCGCCGGTTCGCACCTCCCTCAGCTGGCCATGGTTGCAAGGATGCCGGATCTGGCCTCGGTTTCGCCCCATCATCGGCGACGGCGCCGGATCTGGGTCCGTGGGTTTCGGCCCTTTTCCTTCCTCTCTTCTCCTTCCTCCGCCATTTTCTTCACCGCCGGTGGCCTCCTTCACCTTCGTTGGTCCTCGCCGGTGGCGTTGGTGGCGATGCCGGCATCTGGATCAACCGACATTCCCTCTTTCCTTTTTCTCCTCTCTCTTTTTCTTTTCCGTTTTCCTTTTTCTTTTTCCGCTTCGGGTCGCCGCCGGTCGTTTCTTCTCTTTCCCCTCGCCTCGCCGACGACGACCCTCTCCTTCCTCCTCCTCTCTTGGCCGGTCGGCATTCGCCGGCTTCCCTTCTGTCTTATTTACATTTTCTCCTCTGTTTTAACAGAGGAGAAAACAACGTGGGAATCGGGTTATACCGATTCCCCATTTTTTTTTATATAATTATTTTCATATAATTATATATATTTACTATATTTGATATATATATAATTTGTATAAACCATATATATATATACTTCAATTTAAAACACTATACATATATTTCATATATATTTATATATATAAGTATATATTTCATATATAAACCATTTATATATATGTATACTTTAATTCAAAATTCTATATATATATATATATATATTTCATATATATTATTATATATATACATAAATGTACAAAAATTTACATATATATATATATTCCATATATGAATGTATATATTTATTCAAAAATATATTTATATAATAACCTTATATAAATATAAAATTACATATTTTTATTTCTTATTAAATTTGGATTTCTTTATACCCAAATTTATTTTCTCCACTTTCTTATTTAATTTGGATTTCCATTTATCCAAATTAAATTTCCTCCTACATTTCTTATTTCCAATTAAATTTTCCTTTTCATTTCTTATTTAATTTGGATTTCAATTTGTCCAAATTAAATTTTTCCGGATACCTTATATTTACTTAGAAAATTCTCGGTCTTCACACTTTTATCCTCTTTTCAAAACCCTAGTTCTCCTCCCTTTTTCCTTTCAAAACCCTAGTTCCTCTCCCTTCTTTTTTTTTAATTTCCTTCCTTTTTCTTGATACAAGTATTAAACCAATTTTATTTTCTTTCCATCCATGCACAAATTTGGGTTTAACTTGTATCTTCATTGATTCTCACTTGATTCACTCATTGATTTTGATTTTCTTTCCAAAATTTTCAAATTTTTGACTTTGCCTTTGTTTTAAGATTCTGATTCTTTTTTTTTTTAGTTTCCTTTCTTTGATCACTTTATTTTTGTTATTTTTTATTTTTTTTTATTTTTTATTTTTTTAATAATAAACAACATAGTAATACAAAAATTAGATTTGTCTTCTAATTATCAAACCCAATAGGCCTAATAACATTAAAAGACCCCGGACAAAATGGGGTGTCTACAGTAAATAAATATTCAATTTGAATATTTAATATCGTATAAAACAAATCAATTTCTCACTTTAATAAAAAAAATAAAACATGAATATTTAGTTTCTCATAACTTTCTCAAAATTTCCAATTTATGGAAAATTGGTGGAAATTATATTCAAAATTTCCCATTTAAATTATTTCATGCATCTAAAATATTTTACAATATTTGAAAGTATTTTTGGAGATTTTTCCGACAGCATAATAGCTGCGGATTCTTAACCTCCTACATAGAAACACAGTGTATAAACCAGCTTTTCAACCATAGATTTTGCATGTTTTAAACCAAATCATGCTTCCAATATTTCCATAAAATTTAACTTGATAAAACATGCATTTCATTATATCACTACAATTCACACTCCCCCTTATCAATTTTATGCAGACGATCGTCCCAGTAATGCTAATCGAAATCTGTCTACTCAGGTTGCAAAATAATTTTATCGAAAATTATTAATAATTTTCTTTTTATTTTTAAACCACTAAAATTCATAAAATGCAGCCACTATCTTCCTATTATGAATACAACCAGTTTAAATTATACTAGTATTTAAAATCAATTTCTTCATTACACTTCCTTTTTTGGTTTTAATTTCACCAAAATTTCTCTTTTAATTTCTACAATTATTCCCTACCAATTTCCAAAATTTTCAACACAATTACCTTAAATTTCCAAGTCATGGCCGACCCTACTTTTGGTCACTTTCATTGATCTTTTTTTTTTTCTAATTTTTTTCTTTCCATCTTCTTAATTCCCATTTAATACTTCTTGTCTACGTGAGTCTCTTTTTTACCATCTTCTTGCATGGAGTCTTTACTCCTTATTTATTCCATGTCCAACCGAAGCTTCATTTACTAGCCAAGATTCTCTTTTCAACTTTTTCAATCTTCTTCTTCTATTAGTTTATATTCTAGACTTCATTTCTCATCTTCATCACCATACCATTTCAAACATAATTCTCTTATCGTTGCTAAATCTATATTAAGATCTAAGTTATGTAATTTCTTGATCTAATAGAATTTAACAAAAATTAACATTATCATCATGTTTCTCATGCCTAGAAACTTCCAAATATGTTATGGCATATCAACAAAACCATGTAAGTTAAATCCCTTACCTTGATCGAATGAGGCTTTCCAAAACAGAATTTTACTTTCTGTTTTATTCCTCTTCCACGTCAGCCCTCTAGCTTGATTTCTTAGTTGATTCTTCAATTAAATAAAGGTTAAGTAAGCAAGGAAGGTTGAATATCACAATGAAATTTTTCTGAATTTTTTTCTTAGCCGAACCAAAGCAAAGAAACATAACAGAACTTGGGACAGAGTCTAGCTCTCATAGACAACACGTTCAGTGGTGAAGATGGCAGAATTTGCTGCAGCTTATTCTCTTTAAACTTTCTTTCTATCCAAGACAACCAATAGTAATGCTCCACCTAATAGCTTATCACCTTTTCTTCATCATTTCATGCATTAAAATTCATTTAATGAGTGAAGAAAAACTGCAGCTCAAGGTGGCGTGGGACTCCTTCATCATACACGTCTCTTGCTTCTTTTATTGGCTTTGTTTTATACTTCAACAAATAAGACTCTAGCCATTTAAAACTTCAATTAATTCTATGTCCTTTTATACTATATTTCTTTATCTTTTTATACTCTTACTTTCCATATTTCGGTAGCCTTAAAAAGCCAAATGGAAATGTGATCAAGGCAGCAATTCGGTGGACTTCTCTTCACCGATCGTGTGGCCTTGTTTCCTCTTCTTTCTTTGCTTTATTTTAACCAATGAAATTCTAAAGTAAAGTATCCTTTATTCCTTTATTTTCAAACACCATTTCTACTTATTTTACATTATAAAAAAACATGTCTCCATCAGCCTTTTTAAATCCAAACCGATCAGTACAAGGAAGAGAGCTCAAGTGGCGTTGAAGTCAACTTGTAGCCACCTTTCTTGACATTTCTTTACACTTCTTTTTCAAAGCTTCCACCAATGAGGTTACTTTCCTTGTGTAACATTTACTTAACTTCTTTCAAATATTATTTATATTAAATTTTATATTATAGATTTTGCTTGTTTTCACATATCTTTGAGGAATAAACCGAATACTACATGCAGCCATGCACTGGCGTGATTCATAGTTTCTTGTTTTCTTTCTTTTGAAAATTCCATCCAATAGTATTTAATCCTCATTTTATGTGTTAATTTGACTTTAATATATATTCTTTTACCCACGAACTTTATTTTATTTCCTTTGAATTCTTTCCAACCGAATACTTTCTATTCATCTCTTAAATTTTCATTCTAATTCACATACACTATATGGAAATTTAAATTCCAAAATTTCCATAATGTGAAGTGGAATCTCATCTTCAATATTTATTTAATTCCATAAATTAATTTATTTCGTTTATCAATCGTGTACAATATGATGTATAATATAAAAAAAATCGGGTCTCACATTTTTCCCCTCTTTAAGAAATATTGTCCTCCAAATTTAACCCAAACCTGTCACTGAAAGAGCTCTGGATACTTCTCACGCATAAGGCTCTCCAACTCCCATGTAGCCTCCTCTTCGGTGTGATACTGCCAGAGCACCTTGACTAAAGGAATCATCTTAGATCGCAATACTTTATCCTTCCTATCCAAGATCCGTACAGGCCTCTCAACGTAACTCATATCCTGTCTAATCTCCAGTGGCTCGTGTCGAATTATGTGAGAAGGATCTGGATAATACTTCCTCAACATCGAGACATTGAATAAGTTATGCACTCCTGACAACTCTGGTGGCAGTGCTAACCGATATGCCACATCTCCCACTCGATCTAAGATCTCAAAAGGTCCGATATATCGTGGACTCAACTTTCCTTTCTTCCCGAATCTCATTATACCTTTGGAGGGTGAAACCTTTAAAAATATATTATCGCTAGTACCTCTTGGAAATCGGCTCGACCATATAGGGGGCTAATAACTTACAGTCCACCACTCTTTTCCATGCTATCATGGATCTATATCATCTACCATATACAGTTTCATAAGGTGCCATATCGATATTCATCTGTTAGCCATTACTATAAGTAATCTCTGTTAGGGGTAAATGATCGTCCCAATAGCCTCTAACATCAAATGCACACGCTCTCAACATATCCTGAGCATTTGTATCGTACGCTCGGATTGTCCATCAATCTGGGGATGAAAAGCGGTGCTAAACTCACTTGGGATCCCATGGCTTCCTGAAATCTCTCTCAAAATGAGACGTGAAGCGGGACTTCCTGTCAAATGTGATACTCACTGGACTATCTCCCTGATATATAAATCGGCTAAGGCACTAGTTGGATCAAGAGATTTCATAACCAAGAAATTAGGCAAGCTTAGTTGCTTTATCCACAATTATCTAGATAGCATTATACTCTTTACTGGTTCCTCGAATTTCACTTAATTTAGGAAGTGTCACCAATATAGGTATTTTTCTTCTTATAAAATTTCTAACTGTTAATTGATCTTGTCTTGAAGACGAGATTGCCAGTATTCTTTTAAAATTCAACTTCCATTAAATCACACATTTCCTCTTTCACAATCAATTTATACTTCCTGAGATAATTTATCATTTTTAGGAATTAATAATTTTCACTTTCTTTTCATACAGTAATTAATTCACACTATTTATCTCATTTGGTGCCAAGTCGATAATAATTTGGTGATTATCATCTAAACGATTTTAATTAATCGTATGTAACTATCCTAGAAGCTTTTACATCCAGTGCACCCGCTCTCAACATGTCATTGAGCGTTTACATATTACGCTCGAATATTTAATCAGTACTAAGCAGTGCTATCAATAAATTTAGAATCCCAAAGCTATTTGCTATTCTCTCAAAAGCATGTGGCAAATCAAGGGTTCCTATCACATGTAATCGCTCACTGGAACTTCACATACATTCTCACCATTTCACAGATATGTATCGACTAGGGCACTCAAGATATCAAGAAACTTGATGATGTAGAAGTGAATCAATTTGATCAATCAGTTTATAATCACTTCCATAACACCATAGTTCTTTTGGATTCTTTATTATTCCAACATATTCATTTTTGCATAAATTTGGTTAAGGCTGCACTTCATTTGCAGACTTTAATATTAGCCATCAATCACAGTAATTGAGACATTAGGTACTAATTTTCTTTGACATCTCTTTTCATGTTTAGTTATCATTACATCCCTCATTCTCATGGTACATGTAATATCACTTAATGGTGTAATGTACCTAAGGATGTAATCTTTTCACAATCAACTTCTGTAATGGAAATTTGTCAATTTACCAACTCCATCTCCACATTATTTATGCCATTTCACATTTCTAATATATACATCCATTTATATGACTGTCAATAATTCGTTTATTTACTCCTCTGAGTATAACTCATTTCACCTGTAAATCTAGCTCGATTTTTAAATTTAGCCGTAACACTATGATAGTCAGAGGAATCACATTCAATCTTGGTTTCGAAACTACCTCATAACTCATGTTCCCTTATCATCATATGATTTATCTTCTTAATGCATTTTCATCTTTTCACACTTATCACTCTAATTGATTTTCCAAGTGGTATAGTACTCTTCCGTTAAAACCTTTTAACATTTTTGAATACTATACTCATACATATTCATCCACTCCCATTTAATTTTCTCACATCATGTACCATATCAGTAAAGCAGCTGATTCCACAAACTTCTCTATTTAAATAAATCGATATTCAATTTATCGTTCGAGACCACCTATCTCTAATAGTGCTCGAATTCAGTTAAAACTCATATTTACTGAGCTTAACATTAAAATTTTTTTTCCAGAAGTTCGTGGAATTATTCAAGGATGCTGCTTATATTATTCAAATGAATTGAAATATATTCACATCATGGTTCTATATTGTTATACTTTATTTGTATGTGATCAAAATATATCCCTCATTAAACTCACATACCTCACAAAATATTTTATTAACTTCATAGGCACCATCAAGAACTCATTAAAATTATACTGAGTTCTTAACATTATCTTATAAACATCAATCTCCAGGATTTTCTCTGTTGACACCCTGTTCACAGATTGATCTTAGGAATTCGTTATACTCTCTCCAACGAGGTCATCAGTGTTTCCTCCAAACACACTTATACAATAAATTCTTTTTCCACAAGTTTCCGAAGTAGTTTCTTAAGCTCTTCGAACTCCTTTATATTTCTGGTAAGAGCTTAGAAATGGAATTCATACTGTAAATCATGTCAATGATCTCTCAAATCTATTCTACTCCAGAAATTTATTTGAAATTACCTTCAGTAACCTTTAAATCATAACCTTAGACCATATTGGATGTTTCATTATTTACATCCTGCAAATCTACTATATATCCCCAAAACACATGCGTATAACTTTTAAATTATTTCACATATATATGTTTTCACTTCATACTATACCATTTTGTAAAACATATTTCAAAATATTCTAGTTCTATAATTATTTGATTTATCCTCATTTGAACAGAAGAACTATTTAGAACCAGAATTAACAACACTGATATTGAATCATCAATGCATAATTCACCTTTTTAATCACACTTCGTAAGTGTATCTCTTCTTACAATATTAATTAATCCCTAATCAATATACCCCATCTTTTCACTTTTAATTCAGGCCCTAAAAATCCTTAACAGGGCCGACTATCCTGCGACCTCCCACAGTTTACACTCCGGGTCGCAATACTTAACAAGGTATAGGTGAGGCTCATGATAGGGATCATTAAACATGTAATATATCCTTTACACTATCAGTTACTTTATTACCATGAATCGATTCCAAACCAATTTAGTCAACTATGATTCAGAGGCATTATTTCAATATAAGGGCATAATCATCATTTTCATGTTTATTTCTCTCTCTTCAAGATGCCTTTAAGTAGGCGATCTTAAGATCTATATACTGATGATATTCTATTCCACTCCAAGATCATAATTTCAAAATCTTAGTTCGATTCGGACAGAGAAGTCCTGGTGGAGCCCTCATCGAGTTCCTATCCGTACCATACCGAACAGACCTCCAATAAGACCATAAGATCATCTATTTCATGTCAAATCCTTATATTACAATCCCTTTTTGTAATCCTTGATTCATAAACTTTCATCCTATTTTAAACACTTAACCAAATTTACAGTCACTTATTTCCTTTATACATTCAGACAATACAATACTACAGGGGATGTTAACAATTTTCAACACTTTCTAATCGATAGACATCAGGCCAACCTTGCTCTGATACCATTAAATGTGTAACAGTCTGAGTGTACATTATTACACAATATTTACTCATTTTTGCCAGTTGGGCTGTCTGAGATGCCTTTACATTTCAACAGTAGCAATAATAAATAATGAATATTTATTTATTGATAAAATTCGGAATATGTAATTTTACAACATTCTTTACATTTTACATCCCCTGTTTCTATTTTACAATGATGTAGTATTGTATACAAGTGTCTGAATATATAAGAGAAGTGACTGTACCTTAAATTTCAATGCTCTTTGTCCCAGTAGGCTACTCGTAGTTATAATTAACTGAGGAAGCCATCAAATAATCGTCGTGATTAATCTGAAAAGTTTAAAAGTAAGGGGTAAGCGAACCACATGCTCAGTAAAGGAGTCGTATGCTGCTTGATATAATGAAATCTATATGCTGGAAAATATTGATTTTTCCATAATTATAAATGGAATAAATCATTTAATTTCCACCACTTCAGTAACAATTCAAAACATGTGACAGTATAGTAGTAAAACAGTAGCTACAGTAAACAGTCTTTTCAGTACAATAGCTTATAAATATCCAAATCATTGGATAACAGTTCAGTAATTTTTCTATTTTAGAAATAATCTTCAAAGTATTCTTTCTCTATAATAGTAAATTTCCTTTCAGTTCAGTAAATAGTATTCCATATAATTCAGTTCAATAAATAGAAATCAGTAGATTTCAGTTCAGTAAACTGAAATCAGTAGCTACTAGTTCAGTAAATAGTAATCAGTAGCTACTAGTTTAGTAAATACTAATCTGTAAGTTTAAGTTTAGTAAACAGTAAACAGAAGCTTTCAGTTCAGTAAACAAAAATCAGTAGCTACCAGTTCAATAAACAGTATTTCGATAAGGTTCAGTTCAGTAAACAGTAATTCACAGTGCAGTACAGTAAAACAAGATTCAGTAAATCCCTTCAGTAAACAAAAATCAGTAAGTTGAGACTAGGCATCACCCAACAATTAAATCATGCTATCATCGCCCATCAAGGGACACAGTAATCATCCCCGAAGAGACACAGTAATAGTATATAATGAGATCTATAGCCATGATCTATAGGGTGTCCTCGGTGTATACTTGCCAGGTGACATCCAGGACGCTGATGACTGGCGGGTCAATCAGCCACGTGACAGTAACAGTAACAGTAACAGTAGTAAGCATGAATCTCGGGGCCTAAGTCTCAAAACAGTATAAAAACCATACCATATCCTTTATGGATCTTATTCAAAGTAATTTGAAATATTTCATATTTATCCATAAGGCTCTCACATTTTCATATATCATCACCTTTATGGAATTTATAAAATAAATAAAATCATCATTTAATTCCATAAAGGTATAAAATCATTCATTTTCTCATAAAAATACCTTTAAGGAAATCAAATGAATTAAATCATTTATTTGAAGAATTATTTTCCAAAAAGGTATTTTATTCCCCATTTTCACATACAGTACATCCATCAGTAAATATTCATGTATCAAGTGAGAAAGTAAATAAATATTCAATTTGAATATTTAATATCGTATAAAACAAATCAATTTCTCACTTTAATAAAAATATAAAACGTGAATATTTAGTTTCTCACAACTTTATCAAAATTTCCAATTTATGGAAAATTGGTGGAACTTATATTCAAAATTTCCCATATAAATTATTTCATGCATCTAAAATATTTTACAATATTTTAGAGTATTTTTGAGATTTTTCCGACAGCATAACAGCTGCGGATTCTTAACCTCCTGCATAGAAACACAGTATATAAACCGGCTTTTCAACCATAGATTTTGCATGTTTTAAACCAAATCATGCTTCCAATATTTCCATAAAATTTGACTTGATAAAACATGCATTTCATTATATCACTACAACTCACACACTCCCTCTTACCAGTTTTATGCAAATGATCGTCCCGGTAATGCTAATCAAAATCTGTCTACTCGAGCTGCAAAATAATTTTATCGAAAATTATTAATAATTTTCTTCTTATTTTTAAACCACTAAAATTCATAAAATGCAGCCACTATCTTCCTATTATGAGTACAACCAGTATAAATTATACTGGTATTTAAAATCAATTTCTTCATTACACTTCTTTTTTTGGTTTTAACTTCACCGAAAATTTTCTTTTAATTTCTACAATTATTCCCTACCAATTTCCAAAATTTTCAACACAATTACCTTAAATTTCCAAGTCATGGCCGAACCTACTTTTAGTCACTTTCATTGATCTTTTTTTTTCTAATTTTTTTCTTTCCATCTTCTTAATTCCCATTTAATACTTCTTATCTACGTGAGTCTCTTTTTTACCATCTTCTTGCATGGAGTCTTTACTCCTCATTTATTCCATGTCCAACCGAAGCTTCTTTTACTAGCCAAGATTCTCTTTTCAACTTTTTCATTCTTCTTCTTCTGTTAGTTTATATTCTAGACTTCATTTCTCATCTTCATCACCATACCATTTCAAACATAATTCTCTTATCTTAGCTAAATCTATATTAAGATCTAAGTTATGTAATTTCTTGAACTAATAGAATTTAACAAAAATTAACATTATCATCATGTTTCTCATGCTTAGAAACTTCCAAATATGTTATGGCATATCAACAAAACCATGTAAGTTAAATCCCTTACCTTGACCGAATGAGGCTTCCAAAACAGAATTTTACTTTCTGTTTTATTCCTCTTCCACGTCAGCCTTCTAGCCTGATTTCTTTGTTGATTCTTCAATTAAATAAAGGTTAAGTAAGCAAGGAAGGCTGAATATCACAATGAAATTTTTCTGAATTTTTTTCTTAGCTGAACCAAAGCAAAGAAACAGAACAGAACTTGGGACAGAGTCTGGCTCTCATAGACAACACGTTCAGTGGTGAAGATGGTAAAATTTGCTGCAGCTTATTCTCTTTAAACTTTCTTTCTATCCAAGACAACCAATAGTAATACTCCGCCTAGTATCTTATCACCTTTTCTTCATCATTTCATGTATTAAAATTCATTTAATGAGTGAAGAAAAACTACAGCTCAAGGTGGCGTGGGAGTCCTCCATCATACACGTCTCTTTCTTCTTTTATTGTCTTTGTTTTATACTTCAACAAATAAGACTCTAGCCATGTCAAACTTCAATTAATTCCATGTCTTTTTATACTATATTTCTTTATCTTTTTCTACTCTTACTTTCCATATTTCGGCAGCCTTAAAAAGCCAAATGGAAACGTGATCAAGGCAGCAATTCGGTGGACTTCTCTTGACCGATCGTGTGGCCTTGTTTCCTCTTCTTTCTTTGCTTTATTTTAACCAATGAAATTCGAAAGTACAGTATCCTTTATTCCTTTATTTTCAAACACCATTTCTACTTATTTTACATTATAAAAAAACATGTCTTAATCAGCCTTTTTATATCCAAACCGATCGGTACAAGGAAGAGAGCTCAAGTGGCGTTAAAGTCGACTTGTAGCCACCTCTCTTGACATTTCTTTACACTTTTTTTTCAAAGCTTCCACCAATGAGGTTACTTTCCTTGTGTAACATTTACTTAACTTCTTTTAAATATTATTTATATTAAATTTTATATTATAGATTTTGCTTGTTTTCACATTTCTTTGAGGAATAAATCGAACACTACATGCAGCCATGTAGTGGCGTGATTCATAGTTTCTTGTTTTCTTTCTTTTGAAAATTCCATCCAATAGTATTTAGTCCTCATTTTATGTGTTAATTTGACTTTAATATATATTCTTTTACCCATGAACTATATTTTATTTCCTTTGAATTCTTTCCAACCGAATACTTTCTATTCATCTCTTAAATTTTCATTCTAATTCACATACACCATATGAAAATTTAAATTCTGAAATTTCCATAATGTGAAGTGGAATCTCATCTTCAATATTTATTTAATTCCATAAATTAATTTATTTCAGTTATCAATCGTGTACAATATGATGTACAATATAAAAAAAATCGGGTCTCACGGAAAATTTTCAAGAAAATTTCATTCATTTGTGAGCATAAATGAAGATATGTTGATTTTCCTACCAAATTTGCTTTTAATAACCAAGCTGTCTTTGATATGCCAATTATCTTGTTTATGTGAAAAAGAAACCAACTGTGATTGACTCGTTCATTCAAGATAGTAATCACTAAATTTTAAGAGATGTAATCATATGTTTTGTTCTAATCATGAAAAATAATGCTGTGGGGCAAGTTTCTATGGTCATTTCGAAAATTCTTGGGGCAAGTTTTTGTAGTCTTGAAAATATGAGTCTTCTTAAAATTTAAAATGATGAAAAGTTCTTGAGGAAAGCTTTTGTAGTCATGAGTTTTTTGCGAAGTTCTTGGGGGGCAAATTTTTTGTGTTCATGAGAAATTGAGTTTGTTTTTTGAAATAAATGAAAAATAATGAAAATTTTCTTTTTTATGATTTTCTTAGGGCAATTGTGTTGGATGATTGTGATTAATGGAAATGAATGATTTTCTAATAAATTTAAAGATAGTAATCTTGGTGGGGCAGAGAAAATATTGAATGAATGCTTTTATAATTAGAAAAAGGAATTTGATAAAAGATACGATTGGTTAAGATATTGTCTAATATTTGCATTGATGCATGACAATTGTGACATTTCATTGCATACATTTGGAAAAGAGGTGAAATCTAAACATTTGCATTGCTTGCATGGCATTCATAGTATTTCATTACACTGTGTACATTTAGATATGAAAACTGAAATTTGAACTTTAAGAATAGAAGTATAGATTTGTAAGACATTAAAATAAATAGTCATGAAGAAAAGACTTTGAAGATGAAATGTTTAGATTTGAGTGACAATGAGATAAGTTTGGAATCATGAGTTGATCTAAAGAAGATTAAAGATGATAGGACTGAAAATGATAAGATGAGATCAAAAGCTTCTGGGTAAAATTTCAAAATCATCAAGGTAAAATTATAAAGGCCTCCAGGTCCAATTTGAAAATCCTCAAGGTAAAATTTCAAAATCCTCAGGGTAAAACTATAAAAGCCTTCGGGTCCAATTTGAAAATCCTCAGGGTAAAATTTCAAAAGCCTCAAGGACTAATTTCAAAATCCTCAAGGTAAAAATATAAAAGCCTTCGGGCGGAATTTCAAATCCTCAGGGTAATATTTAAAATGCCTCAGGGTATAGTTTCAAAAGCCTTCGAATAGAATTTCAAAATCCTTTGGGTAAAATTTCAAAATCCTTCGGGTACAATTTCAAAAGCCTCCGATTCTAAATTTAAAAGCCTTCGAGTATAATTTCAAAATCCTCCAGGTAAAATTTCAAAAGTCTCCAGGTTCAATTTCAAAATCTTCCGAGTTTAATTTCAAAACCCTCCAGGTACAATTTCAAAAGCCTTCGGGTACAATTTTAAAATCCTCCGAGTAAAATTTCAAAAGCCTCTGGGTACAATTTCAAAATTCTTTGAGTACACTTTCAAAAGCCTTCAGGTAAAATCTTAAAATCTTCTGGGTATGATTTCATAAAAACCTCCAAGAAAAATTTTAAGTCCTCCAGGCACAAGTTATTTTTTCAAAGTATCAATGCCTTTAGGGAGATGAGCACAAGGTTATTTTTCAAAGTTCCAATGCCTCTGGTGAGAGGAGCACAAGGTTATTTTTCAAAATTCCAATGCCTCTGGTGAGATGAGCACAAGGTTATTTTCAAAGTTTCAATGCCTCTGGTGAGAGGAGTGTTGGATTATGCCCTTAGAACCATTCATTAGATGATTGACTTTGGCATTTTTATGTATCATGACATTTTATTTATAGTTCATTATTATATTTGTCTTATAACTGCGTAATGTAATCTTATATGATAATGTCCTTAGAATAGTAATAACACACTATTCTTAAAATATCCCTAGTCAAGTATTATTGTGAACAAGGATAACAATGATACGATAAGACTAGTATGTGGTTGACCGATGACCATTGTCATGGATATAGGATATCAAGTCATCACATAGGTACATGTTAGAGAACTATGTACTGGATCAACCCTTCATGAGAACGCTACATGGATTGTTATATGAGTGTCATAAGCGATTCTCATAGTGATGATGGTGTATGTGATCCTTTGACTTGAGATCATCAGAGATCCCAACATAGAGAATTGCATACTTTAATGCTGCTAGATGTCATTCGTAACAGGATGGACTATAAAGGTAGTAATTGGGTATGCCTTGATCTATGTAGAGGGATGTTGAGTGATCAAGATAGGATTTATCCCTCTTATATAACAAGAGTGATGTCTTGGGCCCTTTGATAGAGTGAGACTAAAAATGCATGGCCGTGCTCGAATAAGTCAATATGAGATATTGATTTTATTTGTTTAATTAGTCTACTCAGGAATCAAGAAACGCTGATTAGACTATACAAGTGTGACACATTCCATGACTTGTGTCTAATCAAGACATCAAAGGATAAAGGAATTAGACTACACGGTAACATCTATCATGAGTAAGGTTATGTCGAGTGATTGACATTCTCGTTACATGGGTAGCAATGATGTGTTGCTAGATACCGCTCATTGCCTGTGACAATTTTGTCATTGCCATTGTTTTGAGAACCTATTGGGTCGCACACTTAGAACGGATCAATGAGGAGCTTAATTAATCCTATTCTGAATTGGATTAAGGATATAACTAATCCTATTTTGAATTGGATTAAGGATATAACTAATCCTATTTTAAGTAGGATTAGAGTTCTGTTTGACAGTAAATTTTAGGGTAAAAATTTACTGCCTATAAAAGGATGTTTTGTGTTTTCTAAAATAAAGCCGCACAATTAAACAGAAAACAAAATATTCTTTTAATCGAAGCTAGCAATTCGGTTATAAGGAATCAAAAACGCTCATTAAGGCTTCTGATCGTGAGACGTTCAAGAGTCGTGAGATCCGTTCGTGTGGATACCATATAGGCAGGAACAAAAAGTTGTTGCTTGTGACTCGACCAACGACAGAAAATCAGAGAAAACGTTAGGTAAAATCTCGAAACCCAGGCAACTCTCCGAATCGATCCTGGTGGAGGCCGAATGATTTAAATTCCGCTGCGTGTTTGTTTCGGTTTCCTTCAAGGAGCACAAGGTTATTTTCAAAGTTTCAATGCCTCTGGTGAGAGGAGCGCAAGGTTATCTTTCAAAGTTCCAATGCCTCTGGTGATAGGAGCACAAGGTTATTTTTCAAAGTTTCAATGTCTTTGGTGAGAGAGTAAATGGTTATTTTTCAAAGTCGTACAGCCTCTAGTGAGAGGAAATAAGTGTTTCTTAAAAATTGTAAAATTTTGTAAATAAAAAAAATAAAAAAATAAGTAAATCCGGACAAAATAGTTATCTATTTCTTTGCACAATTCCTGATTCTCATAAAATGCGCGAAAAGGGGCAATTGTAGACACTATATTTTGTCTAGGTTAATGGGCTTGTCTGAATTAATGGGCTTACTGAATTTCTCGAGCTATTAGGCTTATGGAGTTTATTTCATTTTCGTAATTTTTAGTTTAAGATTCAAATTAAGTTTAGGACTTAAATTAAGTTCACAATTCAATTGAGCTCAAAATTTTGCTTATTTGAGCCCAGAATCTAATTTGAAGCCTATAGTCATTTTTTAAAATTTCTCTTTATTTGTTTCAATGAAAAAGAAAATCTAACAAAATAATAGTTAAAAAAAATTATCTTTTAAAGGTTAATTTGCCTGAGTGAAGATCAAGTCAAATTTAAAATTGGTTAACATTACTAACATGATAAAGTCCCCATCCAGATAAATGCAAAGATTTCAAAATTTAATTTAAATGGGGATAAGCAAGATAAATCATGCAGCCAATCCAATTTAAGGGGAATTTGGTTTTATTAAAGAGGGAAGGAGGACGTAGGGAAAAAAAGGAAGAATTCGGGGGGGAATTACAGTTCAAAATCCAGTCTTTCTCAGTCACCGATTTCAGCTACCATCAGGGCATAGCCACTGTCTTCAACCAAGGTCACCACTAGTATTACCTACATAGAAATATTCCACCCATTCTAAAAAGCTCTATATTCAGCCAATTCCAAATCCAGAATCATAAACCCAACAAATCCTCAGCACCCAATTTAGTCAAACCTGAAACCCAAGTTAAGCACACATTCATCAATTCAAAACACACTCAAACATTTTTCAATACTCGAATTAACCTGGGCGCAAAAACTGAATTTACAAGAGAACGAAATTTAAGACGACCTTGGATTTTCGAGAAATTAATGGAAGAGAAATTGACAAGGAAAAGGAAGCAGGAGTTCTTCAAGTAATTAACGGTGGTAGTGGTAAGAAGTGAAGGCCGAAACTAAAGGCAACTTGGAGTTTGACTCTCTGCGTGAAAAGGGAGCAAAGTGAAATGCCACTTGTGTTGAAGAAAAAGAAAACTTTAATTTGGAGTATAGATAAGAAATAAATTTGTTTCATATATCATTTCAATCCCAGGTAAGTTTTGTCTTTTAAGCTTCCACTAATTAATGCTCACTTTGTTGGCTGTTTCAAGGTGTGAATTTTACTTATTGATGTCTCATTAATTATTTAGCAACTTTAAGGCTATGCTTGGTACAACAGAAAAGTGGAAAGAAAGAAAGTTATGGAAGGAAAAATGGAAAGAAAACAAAATTTGAGATTGCTTGGTATAGTAGAAAATGAGAAGGAAAGAAAAGAGGAGAGAAAGCTCTTTTTCTGTCTTTCAAAAATATTAATTCGTCCAAATTGGACAGAAAAAAGGAGAAAAAAGGGAGGTATGTGAATAAATTAATTAAAAAGGCCAAATTGCCCCTAATAAAACTTAAAATTATCAACTTTGCCTCTTTTTTTTCTTTCGGAATGTTGAGTTTCTCATTCCCCATACTCTCGATCTCTCCTTCTCTATTACCGATATCCTTTGTCCCACCACCGTTTGAGCCGCCGTTCAAGCCGCCATTTGTAATGGGTTAGATGATTAGAGCTTTTTCGTGGACTTTGGAGCTCCTTAATTTTCCCATCTCCTTTCATTTCATTCTAATTAGTCAGGTATGTTTCGATCCCTAATTTCTAGCAGCAAATGTTAGTTGTTGCAGAATTCAACTCCAGTACTGTTTTCTTCCATTTTATGTCCTATTTGAATGCCTTATCATAATTCTATTTCTTTGGTTATTGGATTGTTTGTGTTTGAATTGAGAATGGCATGGTCTTGAGAAAAGAGAGGATTCTTTCAAACAAGTTTGGTGTTGGAGTGCACGAATTGCACCATAAACAAAGCTGTGAAAAAGATAAAACAAAAAACAGATTTATCACACTGCTAGCTAAGTTCTCTGAGATTTTACATTTTCGTAGCAGATTCTGATGTGAATTTCTTTCCATCATAAACACAATCGTATGCTTACAAGCTGCAAATCTATCTATTCGTATTTGAGACTGTTTAAAAACAGAGCTATGAAACCTGAATTCATTAAACAGATAACACTTGAAACTGCCTGGTAAAATGTATAAATGCCAACAGCTCTCAACCAAACACAACACAGAAAAGAAAGCAATATTATTGCTTTAAAAAGCAAGACTTTCATTAAATAAGATGCAAACAGTCATTTAATAGTTTTTTTATTTTTTATTTTATCTTTTCCTAGAATATTCTAAGCTATGTTCACCTTGCTAATCATAGGATAAATGCCAGAGGGTTTATCAATTGTATTGTGTCTTGGTTTGTCGTCCTTTCCTTTGAAATACCTATAGAATCACACTACTAATCCAAATCTCCTATTTAGACTTTTGAGTTGAGATTCTGTACAGTGAGATTAGATGTGAATTTTGTGCTCTGCATACCTGTGTGAGAGTTGTTAGAACTAGACATCTAAATTTTAGTAGGCATTGTGATTTTTTGGCTTTGGAAAAGGATTTCATTATAGCTTTTGGCTTTCTTAATTGTCTTTTTCAAGAAATCGTTTCTGTTAACATGATAATAGACCAACCAATTTATTTTCATAACCACATTTTCAACAAAGATTCTTTTCTTTTAATTTATTTGCTGGTAAATGTTATGATCACATTCCTATAGCACTTTTTCAAGAATGCACATTTTCTTTTCTTTTTTCTTTCAAAATCTTACTTGGCTTTGAATAATTTCTCAACTAAGAGAAACAACCAATACTCAAGAAATAAAAAATAATTGAACTGGTGTGCAAATCCAAGCCTTGGTTTATGGAAAATTAAGGAGCCAAAATTTTGAAGCAAAAACTAAAAATACTAGTTTCATTGATTTTTTTTCTAGCAAACATTTCTTGTGAAACACATTACAATACTCAGATGGAGATCAAGTTCTCAAATACAAGTAAGCTTAATTTATGTATGCAATGATAAATAACCAAAAACACAAGATCAATAAAACTCAAATGAACAGACTCACAACACATTTAAGCTTTACCTTTCAAACTCAATTCTAATGAAATGCTGTGCAGAGTAGCTGGTTTAAACAAAATAGTAGCGAGATTTGCAGCGGTAACAAAACTCACTAAGAAATGCTGATTAGCAATTTATTTCTCTTTTCTGTATGTATGGAAGCCATTGAAGCTTTGAGCCACAAAAACAGGAAGCAATTCTCCTGTACCTTCCCCTCTCCATGTTTAAGCCTGAGATTCTAGGTTCTAACAACTAGGATGCTCATATTTTGAGATTCTAGGTCTTCTTGAACTTTCAGTAAGAAGAGATGTGGGATGTATTTGGAGTATTTAGTGAAGTCAGTGACTGATATTATAAGCAATAATTACACTTCTTGTTCTTTAAAGTGCAGAAGGAAGTATTCTATACTTAATTTCTCATTAGTTTTGATTTTATGTTAGATTGATATAATTTAAGGTTAACTTTATCAAAAAAAAGTAACAATTGTTCACTTTTTCCAACACAAATATCCTAATAGTAGTCGCACCTAACCTAAATATTTATATATATCGTTGAGTTGAACTTTGGAGGAGATGGTAAAAATGATGATGTATTTCCTAGTGAGGAATTTCCCACCCACCTATGGTAAATGATGATGCTAAGGTCAAAGAATAATATCTAAAATATACTTGCGTCTAATAATTGACGTAACTTGTGCTAGAGATAAATTTTGTAGTTATGCTAATTCCTAATGAAATGCCTGACCCTAGCATGGGAGCAATAGACCACATCTTTTGTGGCTTTAAAATATACGATATCATATGTATTTTATTTAGTATTATAAGTATTTTATGTTTTGGTCATGATAAAAAAATTTAACATAGCTATTAATATTAAATAATTTACTGTAGCATTTATATAAATAAAGTGCCTCTGCTAGTTATTGCTCAGATTATCATGCCCTTAAGTCCCCACTAGGCATATTATGAAAAAGTTGGAAGACCTTATAAATTGGTTTATGCAAAGCCAATAACAACCCCAATGACAGTTGTAAGAGGTGGAACATACCAGTTGTCTCATCTTCCTTCCATGTCATCTGCTTTTATGCTCTTAGATTAACATGGATCACTAGCAGCTGACAATGATCATTTCTTGAGCAACTTCTTATTATAAATAGGGTTTAATCAGAAGAAATTTCAATTTTTTGCTTGAAAATTACTATTCTAACATTCTCTCCAGACCCGATGATCTACTTTTGTCACAATGTTTTCCCTCGACTTTATGCAAATACATTTTGTTCTGTTGTATAGAATCTGTATCTCAGCAAACAACATTATAAACAATTCTTTGATAGCTTTGCCAAAGTCCCTTTGTGCCGAAAACCCAACACAGGAATGGTACAATGTTTTCTTAGTTAATGGCTGAGCAGAGTTTGGCATCTATGCTACATGGATGGGGCTTAAAAAACTATGAGAGCATTGAAGTGTGTGCGGTCTCTTAAAGAGCATGGAAGTGAGTTCTGCATTGATTTGATTGATAAATCATATGTATTTTATTTAGTATTATAAGTATTTTATGTTTTGGTCATGATAAAAAAATTTAACATTAACTCACAAATTTAGCATAGGTATTAATATTAAATAATTTACTGTAGCATTTATATAGATAAAGTGCCTCTGCTGGTTATTGCTTAGATCATCTTGCTATGGCTAGCTCTTTCTATAGTTCATAGGGATTGCTTATGCTCCTTTTTTTCTGTTTCATTCTTCCCTATGTAATTCAATTTCCTTTAATATACCTTCATTTCTCTAGTTTCATTCTCAACTTTCTCTTATATTTTTGGATTTTAATATAGAATTATTTTTTATTTTAATATGCAGTTTTGATAATGGCTAAGAAGTCTAAAAAAGCCTAATCTCAAATGGACAGAAGAGATGGATGATATATATATATATATATATATATATTGATGCAATGTTGGAGCAACAAGTAAATGGAAAAAAAGTTGATGGCACATTCACCCCTCATGCTTATGACAACATGGTGAAAATATTAACTGAGAAAGTTAATTTCCCATTCGATAAAAATCGTTTGAAAAATTTTTTGAAAACTCTCAAGGAAAAATTTAGCAAATGTTTTGATTTGTTTAATCGTTTGAGTGGGTTTGGATGGAATCCAGTGACAGAACTTTTTGAAGCTGAGGCTGAAGAGTGGGAGAAACTTATAGAGGTAACTAATTGCCAGCTTTTATCCTAAATTCTCTTCTATATTGTGTTTGTCTGCATTTTGCTACTTTAGCTCCTAGTTTTGTTTTTCTTTGATAATTTAGTTTGTGTATATTGTTACCAATAAAACTTCTATGAGCTTGTGATTATAGTTTTGGAGTTTACTGGTAACTCATTTGACTGCAATAGTTCTATATGAATACTCATTATTATAGTGATTTTGAAGAGGTTTGTGTTTAATATTTTAGGCAAAACCTTCTGCTGCAAAATGGCGATATACCAAGATTTATGCTTATGGAAAGCTATATGAGCTTTTTTCGAAAGACAAAGCTAATGGTAAGGGAGCTTGCAGTGCAAAAGACAGAATTCGAGAATGGGCAGCGGAAGAAAGTAGTGTAGATCCAACTTCCATTGATCTGGAAAGAAACTGTGAGCCATCATCTCTAACATCCATATCAAATTTTGTTGCATAGCAATCAAAGAGCTCTAAGAAGAAAGCACGCATGGAAGATTTATTTGAAAAACAAATTGATGTTTTAGACCATGCAGTTGGCAATGTGGCAGAGATAATGAGACAAGGCAATGCAATTGCAGAAAAAGTTGCACAAATTGCTGAAAAGGGACTAGCTATTGTTGAAAGAGGAAGGCCACACTGTTATTCTGAAGCTGAAGTATTTGATGAGTTGCTGAGGATTGAAGTATTTGAAGATCTCCAACTCAATGCCTTTTTATTTCTAAATCAAAGCCAACAAAGGATAAGGGCTTTCTTTGGAGTTCCGACTTAACGACGTAAAAAGTTACTTTTGAAGATGATGAATAAATGAAAGAGCTCTTAGCATTAGGAGTTTTTTTTATAGTACTTTTATTGCTCGGAACATAGGTTGATTTTCGTTACTAATGAAAAAATAGGAAATACTTTTGGATGGAAATACTTTGAATATGGATTTTTTTATAGTACTTGATGCATTAATATATATCAACATCTGTTTTCTTTTATTTTCTTGGTGGTTGCCATATGGCATATCAAGTTTCTTACATAAAAATAACTCTATTAGTATTAGACATTTTTTTGACATTATTCATGGTTGAGTTGAGTATTTAACAATTATTAGACATTACATAATTAATTAATAATCAATAAATTAATTAATTATCATAAATTAATTAATAATAAATAAATTACTTAATTATCATAAATTAATTATTAATTAATTAATAATAATTAATTATTAATGAATTATTTTGACTAGATTTTGTTTTATTTTAAAAAAATCTCATTAAAAATGAAAACTCAATAATTGCCAAAAACAATTACATTTGATAAATATTTGTATAAGAGTAGGATGGTAAAATCATTTTATTTTTAATTTTCTTTCCTCTCACTTTTTCACTCTACCAAGCAATAGGAGGAAAAAAATATACTTTTTATTCATTTTTCCATCTTTCATACCAAGCACACTTAAGGAAAAAAATTAAAGTTTTCTATCTTTCTAATTTTCCCTCCCTTCAATTTTCTTTCTTTCCATTTTTCTTTTCACCTTACCAAGTAAAGCCTAAATGTTTTCGGTTTGGATAAATTGCTTAGTTTTTGGCTTAATTGTTTAATTTATATTAATGCTTTGGCTAACGTTTTTTATGTACTACCTATTTCTTTGTTTTATTAGAATTGGTTATAAAACGTATTAAAAAATAAAGATGAATTAGAAGATTTAAATAAGAATACAAAAATTTAGTGTATATTAACTTTTCTTGTAAGTAAAAATATTTGTAAATTATAATTTATAAAAAAAGTAATTAATAATAATAATTCTGATGATGGAACTCAAAAGTATCACGAACGGTTGATATTTTAGATTTCTTAGGTGATGATGTTTTCTATGAGTTTTGCCAAAATGATGGAAAATTCATGGAAGATATTCAATATAGAAAAATATTAATATATATTTCTAAAAATTTAATTATTATAAAATTAAAATTATGATAAAATTAAAATTATTCTGATGATGTAACTCTAAAGTGTCATGAATGGTTGACATTTTAAATTTCCTAAGTAAGGATGCTTTTCGTGAGTTTCGCCGGAATGATGAAAAATTCATGAAAGATTTTCAATATAAAAAATATTAAAATGTGTATTTCTAAAATTTTAATTATTATAAATTTATAATTATTTAATAGAGCAAAAATTATTCTGATGATAAAATTCAAAGTGTCACAAACGGTTGACATTTCTTGAAATTCCTAGGTGAGAATGATTCCTTTAGGTTTCGCCAAAATGATGGAAAAACTAAGGGTGGTTGTTCAATATATTTATAAAAAAATAAGATTAAAATTAAAATTAAATTAATTAAATAAAAAATTAATCACAATGTTAAAAAATTAAGGAAAATATAAAATAATAATTCTAAGGTTAATATTAGAAATAAAACAATAATCATTGAAAAGGTGTTTAATAAATCCGATGATGGAGCCTATCTAGAAAGATGAATGGGATTTTTGGATACTCTTGAGGTGAAGGAAAAATTCTTAAGAGTTCCGCCAAAATGATGGAGAGGACTTAAGAATTTGCATAATATTTAAATAAAAGAATTGAATCAAAGACCATTAAATTAAAATTCTAAGAATCACAAAACTAATTCGTACCATTTAAGACGGGCATCATGGGGGTGTTAATCCTTCCTCATGCGTAACCGAACTCCCGAACCCTAAACTTTAAAATATAGACCAATCCTTAGAGTCATTTCGGTGGCCAATCAAACCTAGGTTAAAAAAGATTGGTGGCGACTCCATATGTTTTATGTCTAGCATCCTAGGTTTAGGAAACGTTATGACAATTGAAAAGTTTTTATACTGATTTAATACTCATGAATTCCCTATAGTCGAATTTAGGAACCGAGACATGTGATGTGAGGACTCCAGTTTTCTTATATTTGATATAAGCTACAAACTGTAGGAATTTAAAAGAGAATTTATTTTTAAAATATTTAATGAATGGTCTGTTCGATAAGGTTCAGGGAGGTACTCGGTGAGGGACCCACTAGGACTTTCTCCGTCCAAATCGGAGTGAGACCCTACAATGATGATATTTTATGTGAAATCTGAATACAACAAGAATCTGTATATCAAAATCACCTCGTTTGAGTATATTTTGAAAAAAGAGAAACAAATTCGAAAATGACGATCGTGTCCATACCCCAAAAGAATTTTTCTGAATAATGGTCAAACTAAATTGACTTTAGACCACCAAATTGTTATAGGAACATCCTTATATAAAGAAGTTTCACATGGATCCAGCCCGTGAACTAAATTATGCGGCTAAAAATAACATGAACGAAACCAAAAGCACCCATTAAGCGGTAGTTTTGTAATTTCACTACCCAAAATCAGTCAAACCATTTGTAAGTCAACAATTTACCATGTTTAGCCAAAAATATATGAAAAATAATAAAATAAAATATTAAATCTAAATTTAAAAATATTTAATTAATGATAGAATATAACGGGAAATACTGAGAATATACAAAGGTAAAATGGTCATTTAACATAGGGCTAATTAAATTAGTTAATGTTGACCAAAATTGACCCAAAATAAATTAAATTTAATAAAAATAATAATATAAAATCTGACATGGAATTAGTGGGTAGAAAATGCAAAAAAAATAAAATTTCTAAAAGGGGAATTTTACTAGTGGACCATGTGGCAAAAAGTGATTGGATGAAATAAAAAATAAAAGAAGCCAAATTCAGCCATTTTCAGCTCCATCACCGACCTTCCCCGTTGTCGGAACCAACTCCCCTGTTTCCTTCTTCTTCCTCTCGTTTCTTCTTCACCTAACAAAATCATCATCTTCTTTATACTATATTATGAAACTTCATAAATAAAAGTTCTTCCTCGCTAAAAGAGCTTCTTAAATCTGGAAATTAGGGGCTAAATTCCAGCAAATGGAAGCTGAAAATTCTACTGGCAATCTCATTGCTAGGTAAAGATTATGGGTGTTATGTTTTTATTTAGTTTAACTATGATATTGGAATAATTTAAGCATGAATAACCTGTTTTATGCCTTAAATGGAATTAAAATGAAATGTAGTGAAATTTGTATGCTTCGGTTATGGGAAGAAAATAAAGAAATTTTGGTGATCTTAATATATGTTAGATAGAATTTAGTGGTAGATGATGAATAGACCTTGGTTGGTTTATGGTTTGTGATGATAATTTTCCAAGAACTAGAAGTTGGTGTGAAGGGGGTACCAACGGGCCATGTGTCACACCCCAAAAATATGAGACATTTTTAATAACGAATTAGCGGAAGAAGAGATTTTGGGGCTAACTCTTTCTTTTTTCCTTTAACTACAGCTTGTGTAGTGAGTAGTCTTACTCTTTCAATTTCGATGTACTATTCACCGGATCACAGTTCAAGGTTGATTTCCTTAGGTCCCAGTTCATTTAACAACTTAAAATTACTTAAGACTAAATTTTGACAGCATTTCTGCTCAACTACGGAAAACCCCTTGCACTATAATTCAAACCACAATGAAAATACTATTCACATCAACAATCAACCAACACTCGTTTACATCTCGTTTTAACTCGATTTTAAAAAATAATCACATATTCATACTTATCACATCTCACACTACATTACTGTAAAAAATTAGCAAATTCCAAGTACATAGGAATAGTAAACATATATACCGAGCTATGAACTGAGGTCTGACGTCTAGCTTGAAACGTCAAAATGAGGAACAACTCTTATAAAATGTTGCTATCTCAGCTTAACCTGTGGAGGAGAATGAAGGGGTGAGCTTTTGGGGAAAAGCTCAGTAAGCCACTACACAAGGGCAGAGATAGTAACAAATAGGATATAGCACCACTAATGCATGCAACACGTGTTTCGTGTAAAATCGCATATTAACAACTCCTTTAAACTTCATATCTCATGTAACTCCATAACACAATGCCTTTATGATAAAACCGATGTCATGCACATAAAATGATGCAAAGTTGGTTTTGTCAAACCATGTAGTTATCATAAAAATAATGCTTCGTAAAGTTCAATCACATATCATGTAATCTCATATATCATGTTCATAAAACATTTCCCATTAGGCAAACCCAGTAATTCAACTAATAAAGTCTTAGCCTACTATAGCTATCAGCAAGCAGTCCTCATTACCCCAGAACTAGGGTGTTACCTATGGCCATAGATCCTCGTCATCTCCAATCCCAGTGATCAGCCAGAATTGGAACCTATCAACGACAATGTTGGACAAGCCTCATATTGCCCATATAAGAGTATCAGCTAGTCGAGCATGTTCCATATGCTCTATTAGTCTCATAGTACAATGGAATGCCGTAAAAGTCTGTAAACCAGCCATCATCTCATGTTTTGAAGTCTCACATCAATAGGATGTATAAGCAATGCATGCTCAATTCAAAAACTCATATGAATATGCTATCAAGTCATATCATTCACATACTTCAAAACATTATGTAATTGAGATGTAAAAGCTTTCATACATTTCGTATAACCTTCGTATAAGCTTAAATCTCAAAAAAACAATTATGCAAGATGCAATAACTTGATGTAGACATAGAGATCTACATCCAACTTTAATCAATTTTGCAAAAATAATAATAAAATAATTTTGCAAAATTTTTGCAATAAGAAGGGGTTAGGATGTGTCCTTACCAAGCCTACAAAGGAAAAACAATTTGTATTCCCAACAGCAACACATCTCAAAATTCACATCCAATCAATTCCTTTACTTTATAAGCCTTTGATTTATTTTATAAATCATTACGTGTAGGTCATGTAGGGCACGTACCTTGCAAGCTACTACTCGTAACTTGCATAGCAACTTACCAAAAGCAAGTACTAAGCTCGTTCGTTCAAGCTTGGCAATCCGCGTATTGTACACAACCGAACTGCGTTGTTAATACCTGTGCAGCAGAAATTTCCAGAACAGATTTCCCCTATCAAACTTGGTCCGTTTGATTTGATTTTTGGATATGTGGTTGAGAAGAGGTAGATCTTCAACTGATCCTTCTTGGCTGTTTCAAGAAAAAGTCATCTTCCTGATCGTTTCTGCCCTACAAAATGATTCTCTTAATCTTGTCAAAATAGGGCAGTTTGACGGATCTGATTTCTAGCAACCTTTTCACCAGCCAAATGAACTCCGTTTGAGATAAATTTCAGCTATGTTTAATAGGAGAGGATTTGGAACAACTTTCATGAAGGGAGGAAAGGCTAAAACTGACTGGAAATAAGATGAAAATGGCAACAAAATCTGCTTGCACAGTGAATTACGGGATTTCCTCTTTTCTTCCAATCTCTCATGTTTTGTTTTTCTTTCTTTCTTTCTTTCTATCTTGGCTTTTAAATAGCTGAGAAATGGGGCTGGAATAAGGATTTGGCTTGTCACTTAAAAAGGGGAAGAAATAATTAGCTAATTTGGATAAGGTGGAAGCTTATCCCATAAGCTTTGCAACCAAAAAGTCTAAGTTTTGTTGGATTATGCCCTTAGAACCATTCAATAGATGATTGACTTTGGCATTTTTATGTATCATGACATTTTATTATAGCTCATTATTATATTTGTCTTATAACTGCGTAATGTAATCTTATATGATAATGTCGTTAGAATAGTAATAACACACTATTCTTAAAATATCCCTAGTCAAGTATTATTGTGAACAAGGATAACAATGTATGATAAGACTAGTATGTGGTTGACTGATGACCATTGTCATGGATATAGGATATCAAGTCATCACATAGGTACATGTTAGAGAACTATGTACCGGATCGACCATCCATGAGAACGCTACATGGATTGTTATATGAGTGTCATAAGCGATTCTCATAGTGATGATGGTGTATGTGATCCTTTGACTTGAGATCATCAGAGATCCCAACATAGAGAATTGCATACTTTAATGCTGCTAGATGTCATTCGTAACAGGATGGACGATAAAGGTAGTAATTGGGTATGCCTTGATCTATGTAGAGGGATGTTGAGTGATCAAGATAGGATTTATCCCTCTTATATAACAAGAGTGATGTCTTGGGCCCTTTGATAGAGTGAGACTAAGAAATGCATGGCCGTGCTCGAATAAGTCAATATGAGATATTGATTTTATTTGTTTAATTAGTCTACTCAGGAACCAAGAAACGCTGATTAGACTATATAAGTGTGACACATTCCATGACTTGTGTCTAATCAAGACATCAAATGATAAAGAGATTAGACTACACGGTAACATCTATCACGAGTAAGGTTATGTCAAGTCATTGACATTCTCGTTACATGGGTAGCAATGATGTGTTGCTAGATACCGCTTATTGCCTATGACAATTTTGTCATTGCCATTGTTTTGAGAACCTATTAGGTCGCACACTTAGAACGGATCAATGAGGAGCTTAATTAATCTTATTCTGAATTGGATTAAGGATATATCTAATCCTATTCTGAATTGGATTAAGGATATAGTTAATCCTATTCTAAGTAGGATTAGAGTTCTGTTTGACAGTAAATTCTAGGGTAAAATTTACTGCCTATAAAAGGATGTTTTGTGTTTTCTAAAAGAAAGCCGCACAAAAAATTAAAAAACAGAAAAAAAAGTATTCTTTTAATCGAAGCTAGCAATTCAGTTATAAGGAATCAAAAACGCTCTTTAAGGCTTCTAATCGTGAGACGTTCAAGAGTCGTGAGATCCGTTCGTGTGGATACCATAGAGGCAGAAACGAAAAGTTGTTGCTTGTGACTTGACCAACGACAGAAATCAGAAAAAAACGTTAGGTAAAATTTCGAAACCCTAATCAGGCATCTCTCCGAATCGATCCAGGTGGAAGCCGAATGATTTAAATTCCACTGCGTGTTTGTTTCAATTTCCTTCACTGGTATCAAAGCCAGGTTCGGAGTCCCTGATTTGTTTTGATAAGAGCATGATCTCTGGTTACTTTCTGTTTATGATTACATGCAATCGGTTTAATGAGATTAATACGCATTATAATGTATATGATATATTCAGAGGCTAGAAATCGAATTGTTGAAATTATATATATGATATATATATATCAATTTCGATTCAACTTATATGTGAGATATAATCTGTGATGCGAATTATTAATGGCGTTTTCTGTTTTGCATAAACGTTATGGAAGAAACAGAATAATGTCGAAAGTGTATAAAGATTGAAACACTTTTAGAATAAATACTGTTGACCTTTTTTTTTTGGGGCGCGCAAGTCGGGTCATAATTCTTTTCAAATGTGCCTCATTAGTAAAACTAAAAGTTAAAATTGCATTACACTTGTTTGTATAACACGGTGGTTGTTGTTTGAGCATGGTGCATAGTTATAGCCCTAGCCCAATATGATTGTATTTTGGTGGTTGTAAATTTTAATAAATACGACCTGCGTGTCGTGCCTTGTTCTTGAAATTCTAGTTGTACATTCTTTTCTCATCTTACTCCCCTCGAATGTAACTCGATGTTTCTCTTAAACTATGTAATTGTAACGTAGTATAGGGTTAGAATTTAGCTAAGTATGAGTTGATGGTGATCAACACTAATGGAGCTGACAACCATGCAAATGATGACCAAAGAGGCACTTGGAGAAGATGCTATTACCCTTAGGTTAACCCTTAGGGTTTCTCATTGGCTTGGGAAATCCATTTAGTTTGGGCTATAACTATGTCACATTTATTTTATTGCTTAATTGCATGAGATGCATGGTTTATTTTGTACGTTTATGATATGAAAATCATATGATAATTTTAGAAAAGTAAAATTGGTGAGATCTTATTCAATAAACTAACAAAATCCCTCAAATTAAATTAAGTCAATAATAGATGCCTACCAATGAATAGCACTCGTCAAGGCTAGAATCGATTTTGTTATGTTTGCCAAAGCAAAATATCATATCTATCTTAGTAAGACGTGATGGGATAATAGTGATATCCAAAGGCTATAAATTGGGTTGCCTTAACTAGATTTCCTTAATAGGATTGGGAATTTAGAGGCATAAAGTTGGGCTTTCATTCATGAGATGAATTAGAACAAGTGTTGTTCACCCAACTATCCAAGAGTTACATGAGATGTAATTGGTAAGTGTTGCCTACCTAAATTGCCAAATCTTGGGCGATTAGCCAAAGCTAACTCTAGATAAGGTGAAATATGGATCTTGGCCCACTAGAGAAATTATGTGATAATTTTTTCGAATTAATAGTAAGGGTTGTTGATTCGATAAAAATAGTGGGAGCATCATTTAATAAATATTTAATTAAATGAATGCATTCATGATACTTATATTTTGCATATTTTTGTTGTAGATTACCATGGCATCAAACACAAATAACACACTTTCACTACGATCTGTCCTTGAGAAGGACAAGTTGAATGGGACAAACTTCTTGGATTGGTACAGGAACCTGAGGATAGTCCTCAAGCAAGAAAAGAAGTTGTATGTCCTTGAGATTCCCTTACCTGAGGAACCACCCTCTAATGCTCCAAGAGCAGAAAGAGATGCTTATAAGAAGCATCAAGATGATGCATTGGATGTTAGTTGCCTTATGCTTTCCTCCATGAATCCTAAGCATCAAAAGCAACATGAGGAAATGGATGCGTTCGATATGATCGAGCATCTCAAGCAACTCTATCAAGAGGAAGCTAGGCAAGAAAGGTACAATGTCTCTAAGGCATTGTTTCAGTGTAGAATGGCAGAGGGGACTCCCGTTGGTACTCATGTGCTCAAGATGATTAGGTACATTGAAAACCTTGAAAGATTGGGATTTCCTTTGGGCCAAGAGTTGGCCACTGATGTGATTATGCAATCGTTGCCAAACAACTACAATCAGTTTGTTTTTAATTACAACATGAATGAAATTGACAAGACTCTGCCACAGTTACTTAGCATGTTGAAAACAGCTGAATCCAACATGAAAAAGGCCAAGCACAAAGATGTCTTAATAGTTAAGAAAGCTAAGAGCGGGGCTAATGCAAAGGGCAAGAAAAAAAGGTAATAAAGCCAATGGCAAGTTCAAGCCTAATGATACTGCACTGAAGCCAAGAGGTGGGTTGCCAAAGAAGGGAAATGCTTCCAATGCGGTGAGACCGGACATTATAAGAGGAATTGCAACAAATACCTGGAAGAGCTAAAGAAGAAGAGAGGAAGTGAGAATTCCACTTTAGGTATTTATGTTATAGAAGTTAATCTATCTACTTCTTCATCATGGGTATTAGATACTGGATGTGGTTCTCACATTTGTGTAAATGTGCAGGAACTCAAAAGGAGTAGATCATTGACTAAGGGCGAGGTCGACCTACGAGTGGGAAATGGAGCTAGGGTTGCTGCATTAGCTGTAGGAACTTATATTTTGACATTGCCCACAGGGCTTGTTTTAGAATTAGATGATTGTTATTATATGCTTTCCATCACTAAAAACATTATTTCTATTTCTTGTTTGGACAAGAAGGGTTTTTCATTTATAATAAAGGACAACTGTTGCTCCATTTATTTAAATGATATCTTTTATGGTAGTGCACAACTAATTAATGGTCTTTACATTCTAAATCTTGATATGCCTGTTTATAACATAAATGCTAAAAGGATTAAATCTAATGATCAAAATCCAACATATCTCTGGCATTGTCGCTTGGGACACATAAATGAGAATCGCATTTCCAAACTCCATAAAGATGGAATTTTGGACTCATTTGATTTTGAATCATATGAGACGTGAATCTTGTTTGATGGGTAAGATGACTAAAGCCCCTTTCAAAGGACACAGTGAAAGGGCAAGTGATTTATTGGGCTTAGTACATACAGATGTATGTGGTCCTTTAAACACACAGGCCAGAGGTGGGTTTATGTACTTTATTACATTTACTGATGATTTCAGTAGATATGGCTATGTGTATCTTATGAGACACAAGTCAGAATCTTTTGAAAAGTTCAAAGAATTCAAGAATGAAGTACAAAACCAACTTGGCAAGAGCATTAAGGCACTTCGATCATATCGAGGTGGTGAATACTTAAGCCAAGAATTTTATGACTATCTTAAAGAGTGTGGGATTGTCTCACAACTCACTCCTCCAGGTACACCATAATGGAATGGTGTATCTGAAAGGAGAAACCAAACTTTATTAGATATGGTTCGATCAATGATGAGTCATACAGATCTTCCAGAATCCTTTTGGGGACATGCATTAGAAACAGCTGCTTTTACACTGAATCGTGTTCCATCTAAATCGGTTCCAAAGATACCATATGAGATATGGACTGGTAAACATCCCAGTATGTCTTTTATGAAGATTTGGGGTTGTGAGGCTTATGTAAGACGTCAAGTCTCTAACAAACTTGCACCTAAATCTGATAAGTGCTATTTTGTGGGATATCCTAAACTAACTAAAGGATATTATTTTTACAATCCCACTGAGCGCAAAGTGTTTGTAGCTAGAACAGGTGTCTTTCTAGAAAGAGAATTCATTTCTAGAAGAACTAGTGGGAGAAAAGTAGAACTTGAAGAAATTCAAGAGCTACAAGATAGCGCACCCGATGTTGAGATGGAGCCTGAGCAAGCACCACAAGTTGTTGTGGAACCAGAACCACAAGCTGTTGTGGAGCAACCGCCTGCTCAAGAGACACAAGCCTTGCATAGATCAGTTAGAACACATCGTGAGCCACAGAGATATGGATTTCTAATGACTCAGAACGGTGATGTATTGCTCATGGACCAAGATGAGCCTACTACCTATCAAGAGGCTATTACAGGGCCAGACTCTGAGAAATGGCTTGAAGCCATGAGATCTGAGATGGAATCCATGTATGCCAACCAAGTTTGGACCTTGGTTGACTTATTCGAAAGGGTAAAACCTATAGGGTGTAAATGGGTTTTTAAGAAGAAAACCAAAATGGAAGGAAATGTTCATACCTATAAAGGGCGATTGGTTGCGAAAGGTTTTAAACAAATTCATGGTATTGAATATGATGAAACTTTTTCACCAGTCGCGATGATCAAATCCATTAGGATCTTGCTTGCGATAGCTGGATACCATGATTATGAAATCTGGCAAATGGACGTCAAGACCGCTTTTCTTAATGGAAAGCTACTCGAGGATGTGTACATGACACAACCTGAGGGTTTTGTTGATCCAAAAAATGTTGGAAAGGTTTGTAAGCTGCAACGTTCTATTTATGGACTAAAGCAAGCTTCTCAAAGTTGGAATCTTCGTTTTGATGATGCAATCAAAGAGTTTGGTTTCATCAAGAACGAAGATGAGCCTTGTGTCTGCAAGAAGGTCAGTGGGAGCGCTATTGTCTTCCTGGTGTTGTATGTAGATGACATACTACTCATTGGGAATGACAACCCTACCCTTCAATCTGTAAAGACTTGGTTAGGGAATTGCTTTTCAATGAAGGACTTGGGCGAAGCTACCTATGTACTGGGTATAAGGATCTATAGAGATAGATCAAGGAAATTAATTGGCCTAAGTCAAAGTGCATACATAGATAAAGTGCTAAAGAGGTTTAGCATGCAGGATTCCAAGAAAGGATTCTTGCCTATGACACATGGCATTACTCTCTCAAAACAACAGTGTCCTACAACACAAGAAGAGAGAGAACGTATGAGTAAAGTTCCATATGCATCTGCTATTGGATCCATTATGTATGCCATGTTATGCACACGTCCTGATGTCTCGTATGCCTTGAGCATGACGAGTAGATATCAAGTTGATCCTGGTGAACGTCACTGGATCACTGTCAAGAATATTCTTAAGTACTTGAGAAAGACTAAGGATACATTCTTGATATATGGAGGTGAGGAAGAGCTCATTGTAACAGGTTACACTGATGCTAGCTTCCAAACTGATAAAGATGACTATAGATCGCAGTCTGGTTATGTATTTTGCCTTAATGGTGGTGTTGTGAGCTGGAAGAGTTCAAAGCAGGTGACAGTGGCCGATTCTACAACAGAGGCTGAGTATATAGCTGCCTCTGAAGCTGCTAAGGAGGCTGTTTGGATCAGGAAGTTCATTACTGAGCTTGAAGTTGTTCCTAGCATTATAGATCCGATTGAGCTCTATTGTGACAACAATGGAGCCATCGCACAAGCTAAGGAACCTAGATCTCACCAACGATCCAAACATATACTACGGCGCTTCCATCTCATTCGAGATATCATCGAGAGAGGAGATGTGAGGATATGCAAAGTACCAACTGACGATAACATCGCCGACCCACTGACGAAGCCTTTGACGCAGCAGAGACATGATCGTCACACTAGGTCACTAGGTATTAGATACATGAGTGAATGGTCTTAGTGCAAGTGGGAGATTGTTGGATTATGCCCTTAGAACCATTCATTAGATGATTGACTTTGGCATTTTTATGTATCATGACATTTTATTATAGCTCATTATTATATTTGTCTTATAACTGTATAATGTAATCTTATATGATAATGTCCTTAGAATAGTAATAACACACTATTCTTAAAATATCCCTAGTCAAGTATTATTGTGAACAAGGATAACAATGTACAATAAGACTAGTATGTGGTTGACTGATGACCATTGTCATGGATATAGGATATCAAGTCATCACATAGGTACATGTTAGAGAACTATGTACTGGATCGACCCTCCATGAGAACGCTACATGAATTGTTATATGAGTGTCATAAACGATTCTCATAGTGATGATGGTGTATGTGATCCTTTGACTTGAGATCATCAGAGATCCCAACATAAAGAATTGCATACTTTAATGCTGCTAGATGTCATTCGTAACAGGATGGACTATAAAGGTAGTAATTGGGTATGCCTTGATCTATGTAGAGGGATGCTGAGTGATCAAGATAGGATTTATCCCTCTTATATAACAAGAGTGATGTCTTGGGCCCTTTGATAGAATGAGACTAAGAAATGCATGGCCGTGCTCGAATAAGTCAATATGAGATATTGATTTTATTTGTTTAATTAGTCTACTCAGGAATCAAGAAACGCTGATTAGACTATATAAGTGTGACACATTCCATGACTTGTGTCTAATCAAGACATCAAATGATAAAGGGATTAGACTACACGGTAACATCTATCACGAGTAAGGTTATGTCGAGTCATTGACATTCTCGTTACATGGGTAGCAATGATGTGTTGCTAGATACCGCTCATTGCCTATGACAATTTTGTCATTGCCATTGTTTTGAGAACCTATTGGGTCACACACTTAGAACGGATCAATGAGGAGCTTAATTAATCCTATTCTGAATTGGATTAAGGATATATCTAATCCTATTCTAAATTGGATTAAGGATATAGTTAATCCTATTCTAAGTAGGATTAGAGTTCTGTTTGACAGTAAATTTTAGGGTAAAATTTACTGCCTATAAAAGGATGTTTTGTGTTTTCTAAAAGAGAGCCGCACAAAAAATTAAAAAACAGAAAAAAAGGTATTCTTTTAATCGAAGCTAGCAATTCGGTTATAAGGAATCAAAAAAGCTCTTTAAGGCTTCTGATCGTGAGACGTTCAAGAGTCGTGAGATCCGTTCGTATGGATACCATAGAGGCAGGAACGAAAAGTTGTTGCTTGTGACTTGACCAATGACAGAAATCAGAAAAAAATGTTAGGTAAAATTTTGAAACCCTAATCAGGCATCTCTTCGAATCGATCCTGATGGAGGCCGAATGATTTAAATTCCGCTGCGTGTTTGTTTCGGTTTCCTTCAAGTTTACCATATATCTTGCTTCCTAGACTTTACTTCTTTTTTTTTCTTTGTCTACAAAGGTTAGCCGGCCACTTGAGGTGTGAAAACAACTAATTGCCATTCTTTTCCATGCTTATCTCTTATGGTAAAGACTAAGGCCCCTTTATTTGACTTTTCTACTTGTTTCTCCAATATCCTTTATTCCTCTATTTTCTCATTGGTTACTTTTGCATGGTAGGTGAGAATTAAATAAATTTCACACATGTGCTATTCATATATGAGAAAATACATATTTTGGTTGGTTATGATAATGCTTTATAGGATTTATGGCCCGATTTAGCCTTTTTCGGTCTTTTCGCTAAAATTAGGAATTAAGCTGAAATAGCTATAAAAGCTTTAACTTGACTTACTTGAGACCATAAATCATCAACATATGATAATTCAAATGTCTTTGGCTAGATGCGCACTCTTGTGGGGCCCACCAGCTTACTTGTACGAAAATTCAAACTATAGTCACCTGAAACCAAAATTTTTCGATTAAACGTCTTTTTCATCGTTTTCTTAATCCATATTATTCGTATACTTATAAAATTGTGATTCTTACATTACTCCCCACCTTAAGGATTTAGGTCCTCCGAATTCGACTCGATCTGATTGAATAGCTGAGGGTACTTCTCTCACATCAAGTTCTATAGCTCCCAAGTAGCTTCCTCTGAACTGTGATGTTGCCAGAGAACTTTAACCAAAGGAATAGATTTGGATCTAAGAGTCTTTTCCTTATGGTCCAATATCCGAATCAGTTTCTTAATATAACTCATATCCTCCCGTAACTCAAGTGGTTCGTACTGTATGATATGGGAGGGATCCGGCTGATATTTCATCAGCATCGATATGTGGAAGACATTGTGCACACTTGCCAACTCTGGTGGTAAAGCCAAACGATATGCTACATCACCCACTCTCTTTAGAATCTCAAATGGACCAATAAATCGGGGACTCAATTTTCCTTTTCATCCGAATCTTATGATACCCTTGGATGGAGAGACTTTCAAAAATACCTTGTCCCCAACTTGGAACTCTAAGTGACGTCTCCAAATGTCAGCATAGCTCTTTTGACGACTTTGTGCAGTCCTTAATCTATCACATATGATTTTGTCTATTTCAAAAGCTTTCTCTACTAATTCAAGAGCAAAAATCTTCCGCTCACCTATTTCTTCCCAAGCAATGGGAGATCTACATCTCCGACCATACAATGCCTCATATGGAGCCATGCCGATACTCGAGTTGGAAGTTGTTATTATAAGCAAATTCTGCTAAAGGTAGGTGCTCGTCCCAGGAGCCTAAAAAGTCAATAGCACATGCTCTCAACATATCCTCTAAAGTCTATATAGTCTGTTCAGACTGACCGTCTGTCTGAGGATGAAAAGTTGTGCTAAACTGTAGTTTGGATCCGATGGCTTCTTGAACTTGTTCCCAAAAGCAGGAAGTAAACCTGGAATCCCTGTCTGATACTCTGCTCTCTGGAACTCCATGCAACTTGACCACCTCTCGTACATATAGCTGCGCTAAAAAGCTCAGAGAATCTGTGGCTCTCGTAGGTAGAAAGTGAGCAGACTTGGTCAATTTGTCAACTATGACCCATATCGAATCATGACTCCTTCGTGTCCTAGGGAGTCCCATAATGAAATCCATAGTAATATGCTCCCATTTCCATGTCAGTATTGCTAAAGGTCTGAGCAACCCCGTAGGTCTCTGATGCTCAACCTTAATTTACTGACAAGTGAGACACTTCGACACATAATCTGCAATATCTCTCTTCATCTTGGCCCACCAATAGACACCCTTCAGGTTTTGGTACATCTTAATACTACCTAGCATTGTGTATCTGGAATTGTGAGCCTCCTCTAAAATTTGTTTTCGTAGGGTATCTTCTTTGGGTATGCATATTCGACCTCTATATCTCAATGTCCCATCCTTACTGACCTTATGCTCGAGTTGAAGCCCTTGCTCAGTTTGACTAACTAGCTCCACCAACTCTGGATCTTGTCTCTGTGCTTGTCGGATCGATTCTATAATATTTGGTTCAATCCTAAAGCTAGCTATCAAACAATTTACCGAAGGTTCTACTTTTAAACTCATCTCAGAGAACTTCTCTAACAAACTGTACTCCTGTACCATCATGTACGAAACTAGGCCAATGCTCTTTCTGCTTAAAGCATCAGTGACTACGTTTACCTTTCCTGAATGATACAAGATCTCACAGTCATAATCCTTGAGAAGCTCCAACCATCTGCGTTGTCTCATGTTTAATTCTTTCTGTGAAAACAAATACTTGAGACTCTTATGGTCAATGAAGATCTGAAATTTTTCACCATATAGGTAGTGGTGCCATATCTTAAGTGCAAACACGACAGCGGCTAGCTCAAGATCATGGGTGGGGTAGTTCTTCTCATGATCCTTTAGCTGCCTCAATCCATAGGCCACTACTTTGCCATGCTGCATCAGCACACAACCCAAACCCTAGAGAGAAGCATCACTGTACACTACAAAACCCCCAGAGCCGCTCAGTATGGTCAAAATTGGTGCCGATGTCAACTTCTGCTTTAGCTGCTCAAAACTACTCTCACACTCGTCTGTCCACTCAAATTTGATGTTCTTACGTGTGAGACGGGTCAGTGGTGTAGCTATCCTTGAAAAGCCTTCAACGAATCTACGATAATACCCGGCTAATCCCTAAAAGCTACGAATTTCAGTAACTGTCCTTGGCCTTTCCCATCTCAACACGGTCTCGATCTTGGATGGATCTACAGATACTCCATCCTTAGTCACACTGTGACCCAAAAAAGAAATCTATTCTAACCAAAACTCACATTTACTAAACTTGGCATAAAATTTTTTGTCTCGAAGAGTCTAGAGAACTATTCTTAAATGTTTCGTATGTTGTTCTCGGGACTTAGAATAAATCAATATATCATCGATAAACACAATCACAAACTGATCCAAATAAGGCTTAAATACCTCATTTATAAGGCTCATGAATGCTGCAGGTGCATTGGTTAACCCGAATGGCATAACTAGGAACTCGTAATGTCCATACCGGGTCCTAAATGTTGTTTTGGGTACATTTTCCCCTTTAATTCTCAACTGATGATTCCCAGATCCCAGATCAATTTTTGAAAAGATTTATGCACCTTGCAACTGATCAGATAGGTCATCTATTCGTGGTAAAGGATACTTGTTCTTCACTGTTGCTCGGTTTAGTAATCTATAGTCAATACACAACCGAAGACTTCCGTCTTTCTTACGAACAAATAACACCAGAGCACCCCATGGTGATACACTTGGTCTAATAAAACCCTTATCGAGGAGATCTTGCAATTGTTTCTTCAACTCCTCCAATTCCACCAATGCCATTCTGTAAGGGCTTTGAGATAGGCTGAGTGCCAGGTAATAGGTCAATGGAAAACTCAGTCTCTCGCTCAGGTGGTAATCCTGGTAAGTCATCTGAAAATATATCAGGAAACTCCTTGACTACGAGGATCTCTGATAACTCCGGCTGTGCCTTGTCACTATCTTCCACAAAGGCTAGATAACCTTCATTTAAAATATCAATATTTCATATTAGATTTCATATACCAAAATTTCTCATTTCATTTCACTTATCAAACTTTAATATAACTTGTTCTGGGATATTAAAGACTACACTTTTATCCCTACAATTTACATTGGCATGGTTGGTTGCTAACCAATCCATACCCAAAATTACATCTATGTCATACATATTAAGCAAAACTAAATCTGCCTCTAGTTCTTTATCTTCCACTTTGACTTTACAGTTTCTTACAACTGACTCAGTCATCTGGGATTCTTGCAATGGTGTGCTAATATGTAACATGCATCCCAAAGGTTCTGGCTCTACGTTCAGTCTGTTAACAAATAAAGGAGAAATGAATAAATGTGTAGAACCTGGGTCTATCAAACATAAAGCTTCACAATCAGATATTAGAAGCTTACCTTTAACCACTGAGTCTGAAGCGTCAGCTGTCTCCAGATCTAAGGCGAACACTCTGCCCTGAGATACCTATCTCTTACCCTTATCTATTGGTGCCTTAGCTTTCTCTACCACTGGAGTTTCAGTTTTAGTCTCAAGAGTCTTCCACTCTGGGCAATCTCTGATAAAGTGTCCTTTCTTCCCACACTTAAAGCAAACATTAATCTTATAGTGAAATGGCTTAGTGCCATGATTTCTGCCACATTTTGGACACTTTTGATCACCCTTAGGCTTATTAGCTTTCTCGTGAGGCTCATTGGCCTTCTGCCTCTTATCTTTCTTCTTGCCACTAGACTGATTGAATGGTGCCTTACCTTAAGTCTGTCTTTTGCCCTGACCTTTACCCTAACCCGGGTCTCATACTGTGCTTGTGCCTTATTAAAGTCTTGCTCAACCATCAAAGCTCTCTGTACGGCCTCAGAGTAGGTCACAATCCGTAAGACTGACAATCGACCCCTGATAGCTGGTCTCAAACCATCGAGAAACTTGGTAGCTTTTCTTTCCTCATCCTTAGCCATCAATAGATCATAACGGCTCAGAATAATAATCTGGACTCGTAGTATCCCACTGTCATACTCCCTTGGGTCAAGTTCAAAAACTCTGATTGCTTCATCCGTTTCACACTCTCTGGAAAATACTGTAGGTGAAAAGTAGCCAAAAACTTATCCCAAGAGATAAACGCGTCCTGTCCCCTTAATGTCCCTTTCACTGATCTCCACTAATGCTCTGCCTCACCCTTGAACATATACGCGGCTAGAGCAACTCTCTCCTTAGGTCCACGAGTCATGTACTTGAAGACCTTGTCCATCTCAAGTAGCCATACCTCAGCCTCCTCTGGATCTCGAATCCCCTTGAATGCAGGTGGATTCATTTTCTGAAATTGCCTAAGCCTGTCAGCACTAGGTATAAACATCGGAGCTACCGCAGGCTGTGGCAGTGGAGGAGGAACTGTTTAAGGTGGAAGGGGCCATTGTGGAGGTACTGGTGGATCTTGGGGACTGGATGCTTGACGGACGGGTGGTCTAGCTGATGGTGGCGGTGTACTAGTACTTCTAAACTGTTGAGTCATTAGCACTTTTAGATCGCACATACTCGAAGCCATATCAGATACATTACGCTCTAACAGTGTCAGACGCCCCTGTGTATCGAAATTTTCGGATGATGTGGTGGTGGAGGAGGAGTGGGTGGAGGTGTCTCAAGTGGTATAGAAATCTTTGGCCTCCACCGTGGAGGTCTATCTCTACCACGTCGCATCACTGTTACAATAACACATGCATGCATTAGCATGATATCCATTACTACTTTTTCAATTCATAGGCGAACATGTACAGTACTGTGAGATGTGACATGGGATGTAAACACTCTTTAAAACCTTTTTATAGACTGACTCAACTAGACAAACCTTGCTCTAATACCAATCTGTCACACCCCAAAAATACGAGACATTTTCAATAACGAATTAGCGGAAGAAGAGATTTTGGGGCTAACTCTTTCCTTTTTCCTTTAACTACAGTTTGTGTAGCGAGTAGTCTTACTCTTTCAATTTCGATGTACTATTCACCAGATCACAGTTCAAGGTTGATTTCCTTAGGTCCCAGTTCATTTCACAACTTAAAATTACTCAAGACTAAATTTTGGCAGCATTTCCGCTCAACTACGGAAAACCCCTTGCACTATAATTCAAACCACAATGCAAAATACTATTCACATTAACAATCAACCAACACTCGTTTACATCCCGTTTTAACTGAATTTTTGAAAATAATCACATATTCATACTTATCACATCTCTCACTACATTACTGTACAAAATTATAAAATTCAAAGTACATAAGAATAGTAAACATATATACCGAGCTATGAACTAAGGTCTGACATCTAGCTTGAAATGTCAAAACGAGGAACGGCTCTTATCAAATGTTGCTATCTCAGCTTAACCTGTAGAGGAGAATGAAGGGGTGAGCTTTTGGGGAAAAGCTCAGTAAGCCACTACACAAGGGCAGAGATAGTAACAAACAGGATATATCACCACTAATGCATGCAACACATGTTTCATGTAAAATCGCATATTAATAACTCCTTTAAACTTCATATCTTATGTAACTCCATAACATAATGCCTTTATGATAAAACCGATGTCATGCACATAAAATGATGCAAAGTCGGTTTTGTCAAACCATGTTGTTATCAGCTAAACAAATTTAAAAATGACGATCATGTCCATATCTCGAAAGAATTTTTTTGAATAATGGTCAAATCAAATTGACCTAGAACCTACAGACTGTCATAGGAAAATCCTCGTGTAAAGAAGTTTCACGTGGATCCAGCCCGTGAACTAAAATACACGAAAATGCTAAAAATAATGCAAACGAAGTGAAAAGCATTTGTTTAGGGGTATTTTAGCAATTTCACTACCCATACTTGGTCAAACCACCTTAGGAGTCAACTTTGGACCATGTTTGACTCAAATATATGAAAAATAATAAAAATAAAATTCTAAATCAAAAAAATAAAAATAATAAAATAAACTAGGATAGAAATGGAAGTATTGAAATAGTGTAAGGGTAAATTAGTCATTTCTCAAGTGGCTAGTCAAAGTTAGTCAACCTTGGACTTATATTAACCAAAATAAATAAAATTTAATAAAAATTAAAACTAAAATTCTGACCTGGAATAGAAATAATATTGTGCAGTGGCAAGTGTGTAATTAAGGAAATTTTAAGAGGGTATTTTGGACTTTAGGAAATTATATCAGATTTTATAAATTAAAATACAATTAAGGACCAATAAAATTGAGACAACACAAAGCCTTCTTTTATTTTCTCCAGCCTTTCTCCACTGACACATACATCTCTACTACACCTAACGTTTTCCTTCTTCTTCCTCCACCGTTCTTCACGATCAACCATGGAAACATTACCTTCTTATCACCAATTCACCTAGGTCTCTTTATAGAAATTATTCCCCATCTCTATAGCCTCCTAACCATATAAAAAGCTTAGCTTAAATCAGCCAAAAACCATCAAAAAAAAGCTACCCTGCTGCTGGAGAAAAACAATTCTGTGCAAGTAAAAAATTCCAACCTTAGTTTCATTCACTTTTGTCACTGGTTTGTAGTTGAATTGGATGTGTAAATGATGTATATGATCATGGTTTGAAGTGAAAATGATAGGATGATATTTTGTGAATTTTGTATATGCTAATATATTTGCTTTATTGATGTTTGATGTCTAAAATAGCTTACTAATGTTTATGTTATGATTTAGGTATTAAATATCAAAGTTGGAATTAAAAGGAGATAAAAAGAGCAAAGTACAGATTTTTCTGTCCAGTTCAAAGGATTGATTAATTTGACCAACTTAACGACCTGATCTCAAGAATATGCCTTCATGGAAGTTGTATAAGACTTCTCAAGGTTTTCGGAATGTACAAGATCACGAAAATCAAAGTTCATTTGATGGGTCTAACATATGGACCAAATCAGTATGAAATTCTGGGCAAAAAAACGAGATTGAGAAGAAATTCCAACAAAGCAAGTTCAAGACAAGATTTTGTTGACACAAGATAATTTCTTAATTTTATTATGTCTTAGATCTGTAATTAATTAATAAAAATAAGCCTTAGGAGTTTTATCTAGAAAATAATTGTAAAAAGATGATGAGATAAAGATAAGAGTTTGACCAGTCAAATTACTTATTCTCCAAGTAAACTCTTATCTAAATCTCACATTTCTTAGAAAGTCTTTTAAGCTCTTCCTTAGGCTTATATAAAGAGTACAAGGCTCTCATAAACAGCGTCCTTCACATCCCTCTCATCCCTCTTCCCTCTTTTAGTCTTGTAGATTTTCTTTAGGGTTTTTAATAAAATTTTATTTTTTCTTTATTTTTAATTAGTTGCTGATTTCTTATTATTGTTTTATAAAATTATTTTCTTTTTATTTTTTTTCTTAACAATTTCTTTCTTGAATATTTTTAGACTTTGCAATTTCTTGTTTTGTTTTTAATTACTGTTTGTTTGAATCTTATTAAATCATAATCTTGAATATGGATTTCTTGTTTGATAATATTAAAGATTGATAGTTTAATTGTTTATTGCATGATAATTGTCTCTTTTATAATATTAAACTTGAATTTTATGATCTTGAATATGTCTAGTGAGTAGTTTTCTTATTCAATTATGAGGTAAATTGATTATTCTTGGGAAAAGCATGTTGTGAGATTCTTGAACCTATTATATAATTGTTGATTAAGTATTGATAGGATGATATTTTGAGAATTTTATATGTGCTAATATATTTTCCATATTGAATTTTTATGCCTAAAAGAGCTTACTAATGTTTATTATATGTTTTAGGTATTAAATATCAAAGTTGGAATTAAAAAGAGATAAAAAGAGCAAAGTGTAGCATTTTCTGTCCAGTTCAAAGAATTGATGAATTTGACCAACTTAACGATGTGATCTCAAGAAGTGTCCTTCATGGAAGTTATAGAGGACTTCTCAAGGTTTCTGAAATGTACAAGATCGCAAAAATCGGAGTTCGTTTGATGGATCAAATGTCTGGACAAATTCAGTACGAAATTCTGGGCAAAAAAACAAGATTGAGAAGAAATTTCAACAAAGCAAGTTCAAGACAAGATTTTGTTGAGACAAGATAATTTCTTAATTTTATTATGCCTTAAATCTATAATTAATTAATAAAAACAGGCCTTAGGAATTTTACTTAGAAAATAATTGTAAAAAGATGATGAGATAAAGGTAAGAGTTTGACTAGTTAAATTACTTGTTTCCTAAGTAAACTCTTATCTTAATCCCACATTGCTTAGGAAAGTCTTTTAAACTCTTCCTTAGGCCTATATAAAGGCATAAGGCTCTCATAAATAGCATCCCTCACATCTCTCTTCCCTCTTTTAGTCTTGTAGGATTTTCTTTAGGATTTTTAATAAAAATTTTCTTTATTTAGTTGTTGATTTCTATATTAAGTTTAGGAAAAATATTTTATTTTTCTTTTCTTTCTTATACTTGTTGATTTCTTATTATTGTTGTATAAAATTATTTTCTTTTTATTTTTAATGATTTCTTTCTTGATATTTTTTAGACTTTCTGATTTCTTGTTTTGTTAGAATCTTATTAGATCATAATCTTGATTATAAATTTCTTGTTTGATATTATTAAAAATTGATAGTTTAATTGTTTATTTCATGATAATTGTCTTCTTTGTAATATTAAACTTAAATTTTATGATCTTGAATATGTCTAGTGAGTAGTTTCAGTTATAAGGTAAATTGATTATTCTTGGGAAAAGCATATTGTGAGATTCTTGAACCTATTATATAATTGTTGATTAAATATCCAAAATTCTCTAAGCACATTATAATGATTGTTTGTTTGATTAGATAGGTAGCACACTATTTAGTTAAATTAAATAATCTGCCACTAGATTAAAAACATAAGTCCATAATTGCTTGTGGAGTTAATCACTAGGGATGGAGGAGAATTAAAGTTTAGATTAAATGAACCGAGCTTATGTGTTTGTTATCTAATGTCAACCCATATCTTTCTTGTTGTTAATGTTGCTACAACTTATATCTAGAAAGCTTGTTCTAGGTAGGTTAAGTAGTTAGAGATTAGTTAAAGAGCTTGTTTTAACTAACGACTCAGTAAGGAAAGATGGTGTAACAGAGCTTGTTGTTATGCTACAATTGACTATTTAATTGACATTAATATTCTGTAATCAATGATCAACATCAAAATCCAATAATAATTAATTGCCTTACAATTGAAGCTTTTTTATATTTCCTTTTGATATTTAATAATCCTTGTTTTCTCTATTTTAGGCATAGCTTACAAAACTCCAAAACCTCAAAATTTCTTCTTTCCCTAAACCCTAAAATTAGATTTTTAATTTAATAATTAACTTAAATAATTCAATCTTTGTGGGTTCGACCCTTGCTCTGCTATCTACATAGTAGAGTTAGGAAATTTTATTTTTGGTGATTGACGACACTCATCAAGTATCCAAGATTCTCTGAGTACATTATAATGATTATTTGTTTGATTAGATAGGGTGCACAGTATTTAGTTAAATTAAATAATCTACCACCAGATTAAAAACATAAGTCCGTAATTGCTTGTGGAGTTAATCACTAGGGATGGAGGAGAATTAAGGTTTAGGTTAAATGAACCAAGCTTATGTGTTTATTATCTAATGTCAACCCATATCTTTCTTGTTGTTAATGCTACTGCAACTTATATCTAGAGAGCTTGTTTTAGGTAGGTTAAGTAGTTAGAGATTACTTAAAGAGCTTTTTTAACTAACGATTTAGTAAGGAAAGATGGTGTAAAAGAGCTTATTGTTATGCTACAGTTGACTATTTAATTGACAGTAATATCTTGTAATCAATGATCAACATTAAAATCCAAGAATAATTAATTGCCTCGTAACTGAAGCTTTTTGCTATTTGTTTTTAATATTTAATAATTCTTGTTTTCTTTATTTTAGGCATAACTTACAAAACCCCAAAATTTCTTCTTCTTTTATTAAACCCTAAAATTAGATTTTTAATTTAATAATTAACTTAAGTAATTTAGTCTCTGTGGGTTCGACCCTTGCTCCGCTATCTACATAATGGAGTTAGGAAATTATATTTTTGGTAACTGACGACACTCATCAGAAAACATGTATGATCAGATTAAGAGGTCTAGTCATAATGGTTTAAGGGGCTGAATTTTTGTTGTTGGTGGCGTGAATAACAGAAAATAAGTGCTAACCAGGGCATAAATGTAACCATGGATTTTAATTAATTAAAACATAGGTTTGGTGTGTTGGGCCATGATGATTTTAAGGGGTAAGCATGGTGTTTGATGGCGTGGAAGAAGGAGAATGAAGGCTGGTCATGATATAAATATAGCCATAAAACTTAATTAACAAAGAACATGAATTAGGATAGCATGGTACAGCCGGCTGTAGAGGAAATGGAGGAAAGATGATGCTGATTTTAATGATTAATGGTGGAAAACAAAGGCTGTTAGAGCAGTAATGAAAGATGAATTCATGACTAAGTGAAACAATGAGTGTAGTAAATTATTTAGGGGCCATTCGGCCATGACACAAGGGTGGAGAGGATGGAGTCATTTTAGTATTTGATGGTGATGAAATTAACGTAAGATATATATATATATATATATATATATATATAGATATAAGGATTATTCATGTAATTAAAATTGAAAAATGATAAGTATATGATTTCAAGAAGCATTTGGCCATGGGCTATTTTAATGGGGTTTTGGTGATTTTAATAAAGGGTTAATAGAAAATGATAACATGGAAGGTAATAAATATAATCATGATCATAAATTCATGAAATAATAATTTTAAGATTTGGGGATACTATTCGGCCATAATGAGAGGGTAGTGATGGTGGCGTGATTCTAATATATGAGAAGGATGAAATTAATGTAAGAGATAAATAAATAATATTGGCGAAGTAAGGATTAAAAAAATGGTTGTAGGAACATATGGTGTGACGTCCCCATCACTTCTTCTTATCACTTATCTTTTCCTTCTTTATTTAGATTTAGTTCATCCAGTGTCATTCTTCCTTTATTCTTAAGCTAATTATCTGATAGCTCATAAAATTTTATTCAATTTCAATAAAACAGACTAATGATACATGTATATATGTATCATCCGTTTCCACAGGATCTCATACATCATCTTAACTTAAATCCCCGACATCTTATATACATTAATGATTGTTGTACTGTACCATAACTGAATTACAATTTACTTTGCATAATTACATAAGTATACCTTCTATACTACTTGGGAAGCGTCTCTCGAAGGTAAACTTTCAAGATCCACTCGTAGACTCTTCTATCGAGAGCGAGGGATTACTTCAGATAGTCTGTATGAAAAATGTTCGTAAAAGGGTGAGTTTACGCTCAGTAAGAACAATATGTAAAAGAGCGTACTATGCCTCTATATGCATTTTTCCTACTTGGCTCTATAATGTCATGTAAAGCATCATAAAGCATGCATCATAAACATCTTTCATACATTGTTTGCAACCATGCATATTTATTTCAAATGACATGGAAATCATACTTTGTATGCTTCTTTTAAATATAGCATACATATAAAACATGCATCATCTTCTATCTTTAAAACATACTTTACATGCTTTTATAACATAGCATGTTTCGTATACTTCTTCAAAACATACTTCATGTACTTCTTCAAAATATCATTTACATACATACATACTTTTCTTAAAACATCTTATACTTTCTTGAAATCATAAATCATATACTTCTTTTTAAAACTTCTTATACAAGTACACCAAGTACTTTCGATTTCTTTATTCCTTGAAATCGTATATACATATAGTTTTTGATAACATAAAAACTATTTGTACTTTTATGGAGTTATGCACTACATCATCATCATCATCATCATGTGGCGTACCCCGTAAGGCCAGGAATCCTCCCTTAGCCGAACATGAAATATAAACAGATTGGCCAACTGCGGGTGGCTACAATTAACACTAGTCAGGTGTCCTTCTGTAGTGACTGAGGCCTGACTTATGGTTCCTCAGCCCATATCATACATTACATCATTTCAGGACTTGATCAGAGCCCCTACTATAAACATGAAAGTGCATAATCTCAAAACATATGCCATATAGCTTCTTGCCATGACATTTCATACTTTCTGAAAATAGGTGTAAAAATCTCTTTTCAAAACAGGGCAGTCGACTGGCTTCATAGGGCAGTCGGCTGCTTCTTCATAATTTCCTTTATCGAAATTATTTTCATTTAAAATTTCGATATTTTCATCTTTAAAAATACATGGGGGCAGTTGACTGGTCCATATAGCAGTCGACTGGTTTTCAAACAGAATGCTTCTTAAGAAATAGCAGTCGACTGGTCATATAGGGCAGTCGACTGGGTTTCAAACAGAATGCATTTTAGCAAATAGCAGTCGACTGGTCCATATAGCAGTCGACTGGTTTGAAACAGAATACTTTTTGGAAAATAGTAGTCGACTGTCCCATATAGCAGTCGACTGGTTTGAAACAGAATGCTTCTGGGTAAATAGCAGTCGACTGGCTTACATAGCAGTCGACTGGTTTGCATCGGTTTTCGGAAAACGGCGTTTTGTTTGTCTCTAGGCAGTCGACTTCCCTTTATGGCAGTCGACTGCCCCTAGCCTAATTGGTACTAGGAGACAAGTCCGAAAATGCATCTTTTCCTGCACAAAATCAACTGGTGCTTCTTCCAAACCACATAAAAACATTAAAAAACATGCGGACATAGCCGCCTTACGTCCGTTACATAAATTCCTTACCTTAATTCCTTCGGAAATGCGAAATCACTTGGAGCGTAACCCTAGCTTTTTACTCCTTCAAATCTGAAATCATCATACCAAATCAAACCTTAAATTAAAGAACATACACATATCATATCGACTCCATACAACTCCATATCATGAACGAAATTGAACAAATCATCTTCTTCTCTTACCTTTTGCTGGTGACCAAAATCTCAAACTTTGAGATCTCCTTCAATACTTGGATTCAATCTACCAAACTTCGGATATCACTTAGTCTAATGACTATGATCGTTTTTCGTTTAATGAACTTAGTGAATTGCTGGGGGATTAGGGTAGCTTATTAAGGTAGCTTGGAATGAAAACTTATAGGAAAGTTGGATGGAACGATGGAGAAGGCTAGAAGAGTGGCTGACGTTGGTGATGGCTGGTGAGGGTGACTCATGCACTTGCATTAAATGCACCTCTATCCCTTTAATCATCTCAGCCAACTTTATCCCTTTGACTCAAGACCATTTGTCCATTTAATTCCTCATCCATATGACTCATCCATTTAATCTCCAATAAAATTTCTGATTTAATTTCTTGTCTCATACTCTTAATATTTTTCTGATATCAACATAATTTATTTTACTAATTGACATTCAACATTATTATTTCTTCTATAATCCATACATCAATCATACATTATTCATACATCCATTTAATCATATTAGATTGAAATACTTTACAGACATGGAGGAATACATGGAAATTTGGGATTTCACATCCTTCCCACCTTAGAAAATTTGGTCCTCCAAATTTGCAGTGGCTCATCATGTGAACAACTGTGAATTTCTTTCTTTCATTAAGCTATTTAGCTTCACGTATCTTTTTCCATGATGTGGTATTGTCAATAATCTTTAACTAATGGAATCATCATAGACTTCTATACCTTATCTTTTTCGTCCAAAATCCCAAATGGCTTATTTCACATGACTTATGTCTTTCTAAACTTCTAAGGTTTCGTCTTTTATGACATAAGATGAATTCTGGATTATACTTTCGAAAATTGACATATACAAACATTACGTATCCTCAATACTCTGAAGGTAACATCAATTTATTGGTGATATCTCCAATTTGATTTAAGACTTCAATTGGATCAATATAACGAGGGCTCAACTTACCTCGTCGACCAATTCTTAAAATTCCTTTGGATAGAGAACTTTCAATTTACTGAGTCTCCAACCAAAACATCAATTAGTCTTTGTCAAGCATTTGTATAACCTTTTTGTCTGTTCTGAGCTATCTTAAATCTTTGACCACTCACTTAATCTCTTTAGATGCTTGCTCGACTAAATCAAAAGCTAATAACTTTCATTCGCCTACTTCTTCCCACCAATTCGGAGATTGACACTTTTTATTCTTATAACATTTCATACAGTGTCATCCGGATACTTATATAATAGCTATTATCATAAGTAAACTCAGTCAATGGCAGATGGTCATTCCATGAGCATTTAAAATACATAGCACCAGCTCTTTACATATCCTCGAGCGTCTAAATCATGTGCTCGGACTACTCATCAGCCTGCGGCTGAAAAGCTGTGCAAAATTTTCAACTGAGATCCCATGGTTCCTTGCTAATCTCCTTAAAATGAGAAGTGAACCTGAAATCTCTACCATATGAAATGCTCATTGGAACTTCATGTAGTCTAACACTTCTTTCACCTACATTTTGCCAACTCACTAAGTGTATCTACAGACTTCATGGGCAGGAAGTGGGCTAACTTAGCAGATTCGTTCATCAATTCTGGCTTAATCATTATACTAGCCATCATTCCAAATTTACTTTGAAGGCATAACATTTAACTTAAGGCTTGTAAATTGCTCAAGTACATCATACTTTCTTATCATCATACAAACCATTATTACTTCATACTTTCAGCTTAGAGCGTTTACCACCACAGTGGTTTTCCCTAGTTGATCTAATTTCACCTTCACAATCCTTTGAAAACTCGAGTCATCTCTTCTATATTAATTAGAATTATAGCCATAATTTATTCACAATGGCTATCCATAATTTCTTACTTTTGCTCTCTAAATACCCATATATTGATCACATTTTAAACTATTAGCATAGTTTTTTTAATTCATATCCAAAATATTTTCTTCCCATAGCATCAAACATGCCAATGAATGAATGTCCTCATTTCCCTATGGTACTCTAGGGATCAACCAGGAAAGATACTATAGTCGGCTAGGGATCCGGATGGAGTAAGGAAGGTACTTTGAAATACCTGTCTTGTTCCGAAACCTAGAAATGACTATAGGGAATAACTACCGTTGTTGAGATAATCCATCTCTCATATTAATTCATATTCTTTTCAGAGTAATGCTTTCATAGAATAAAACATTTAAGTAAAGTAGACTAATAAAAGTCGATCATCATTCTTATTTAAACTCCTTTCACACATCACTATATATCATAAAACTTTATACCAAAGAGTACTTCAGAATTCCAATTATCATTTCTTATCACTTATTGTATTTCATTAAGTTCGGGACTTTTCTTTACTATCTCAACATCGTAAGCAAAAATCCTTCATATAACCATACATACCTTCTATTAACTTCATTTACAATGAGTCAGATAATACCACATACTTTTACATTAGACATCTTCAACATTTACATCATAATTAATAGGTGTCTTTCCCTTCTCTTCAGTAGTGGCCTTGTGTTATGGTTGAGGGGTCTCCTCAGATTCCTCGGGTGTCCTCAAATCTCTCTTGGAACAATTCCTAATCATATGTCCCTGTTCACCACATCTAAAACATGCACCACTTGCCAACCGGCATGGCTGTGTTCTGTGGAACTTTCTGCAATGTTCACACCTTTGTCTTGTACTCTTAGGTGAGCTAACGATACTATTAGCTGAATGTCGGGATATCTCATCATTAATCTTGATCCCAGTAGCTCTCGGGGTCCCTATACCATAATCATCATAATACTCCCAATTTAATATATATTTCCATATAACCATTTAATTAAAACGATCATCATTTTCTTATACTTTACTTGCTTACCTATCGAAGTTCTGTCATATGGCTTACTTCTTCCAAATGGATATCTGTCACGGAAGGCTTTCCCTTTTGACTCTCGCTTCATTGGTCCTTTGTCTTTACTTTGGGCTCGGAAATCATCATAGTGAAACTCATAGTCTTGCTCACATAACTGAGCCTTACGGACTATCTCATTATAAGTAGTGATACCCATAGTATACAACTTGGATTTGATAGGAGACTTCATTCCTTCTATAAATCTGTATATCTTATATCCTTCACTCCTAATGGTCTCTCGATCGAATCCGCTTAGAGAAATAAACCTTGACTCATATTGATTAACTGACATTGTCCCCTGAGTCAATTTCAAAAATTCCATCTTCAACATAGTCTAATCGGTGCGTGGGATGTACTTCTCAGTAAAAGCCGCAAAAAATCTATCCCACGTAACCTCAGTGTGTTGAGTCTCCAAAATGGCCCGAGTAGACTGCCACCAATGCTCGGCATCGTCTACTAACAAATAAGCTGCCAAACCCACTTTTTCCTTTTCGGAACATAGCATATACTCGAAAGATCTAGTGATCGCCTTCACCCAATTTACTGCGACCAACGTGTCCTTATCCCCCTTAAACTTAGGCGGATCCAGCTTCTTATATTCCTTAATTAAGGTCATACTGCAATAAGCTGTGAGATTCTTCCTTTCAATAACTGGGACTGGTAGGGGTAACTCTGTCTGTACTGGTGGTGGTTGTACTATAGGAATAGCGAATGGTACACTTGTGACCACATTTGGAAAGTTCGCCATAAACTGCGTAAACATGGTGGTCATATTCTCCACATGCTTCTCCATCTTCGCTAATCTAGTGTTCGGGCTATGCGGTGGAGATGGAAAAGGAGACTGTGTTGGGGACTGTTCTACATAACCCCTTCGTCTTCCTTTCTCAATACCATTTCTACTTGAGCTCATTCTGTTGATAAATCACAAAGTTGAGCTATTTAGTATAACTTCAAACAGTTATACATCTTATATGTATTCAGACAAGTACAGTACAATTGGGGATATACTCTACTTCTAACTCATCGACACTGACAAACCTCAATCTAATTGCTCTGATACCACTCTGTGACGTCCCCGTCACTTCATCTTATCACTTATCTTTTTCCTTCTTTATTTAGATTTAGTTCATCCAGTGTCATTCTTTCTTTATTCTTAAGCTAATTATCTGATAGCTCATAAAATTTTATTCAATTTCAATAAAACAGACTAATGATACATGTATATATGTATCATCCGTTTCCACAGGATCTCATACATCATCTTAACTTAAATCCCCGACATCTTATATACATTAATGATTGTTGTACTGTACCATAACTGAATTACAATTTACTTTGCATAATTACATAAGTATACCTTCTATACTACTTGGGAAGCGTCTCTCGAAGGTAAACTTTCAAGATCCACTCGTAGACTCTTCTATCGAGAGCGAGGGATTACTTCAGATAGTCTGTATGAAAAATGTTCGTAAAAGGGTGAGTTTACGCTCAGTAAGAAAAATATGTAAAAGAGCGTACTATGCCTCTATATGCATTTTTCCTACTTAGCTCTATAATGTCATGTAAAGCATCATAAAACATGCATCATAAACATCTTTCATGCATTATTTACAACCATGTATATTTATTTCAAATGACATGGAAATCATACTTTGTATGCTTCTTTTAAATATAGCATACATATAAAACATGCATCATCTTCTATCTTTAAAACATACTTTACATGCTTTTATAACATAGCATGTTTCGTATACTTCTTCAAAACATACTTCATGTACTTCTTCAAAATATCATTTACATACATACATACTTTTCTTAAAACATCTTATACTTTCTTGAAATCATAAATCATATACTTCTTTTTAAAACTTCTTATATAAGTACACCAAGTACTTTCGATTTCTTTATTCTTTGAAATCGTATATACATATAGTTTTTGATAACATAAAAACTATTTGTATTTTTATGGAGTTATGCACTGCATCATCATCATCATCAGCAGCATCATGTGGCGTACCCCGTAGGGCCAGGAATCCTCCCTTAGCCGAACATGAAATATAAACAGATTGGCCAACTGCGGGTGGCTATAGTTAACACTAGTCAGGTGTCCTTCTGTAGCGACTAAGGCCTGACTTATGGTTCCTCAGCCCATATCATACATTACATTATTTCAGGACTTGATCAGAGCCCCTACTATAAACATGAAAGTGCATAATCTCAAAACATATGCCATATAGCTTCTTGCTATGACATTTCATACTTTTTGAAAATAGGTGTAAAAATCTCTTTTCAAAACAGGGCAGTCGACTGGCTTCATAGGGTAGTCGGCTGCTTCTTCATAATTTCCTTTATCGAAATTATTTTCATTTAAAATTTCAATATTTTCATCTTTGAAAATACATGGGGGCAGTCGACAGGTCCATATAGCAGTCGACTGGTCCATATAGCAGTCGATTGGTTTGAAACAGAATGCATTTTGGAAAATAGCAGTCGACTGTCCCATATAGCAGTCGACTGGTTTGAAACAGAATGCTTCTGGGTAAATAGCAGTCGACTGGCTTACATAGCAGTCGACTGGTTTGCATCGGTTTTCGAAAAACGGCGTTTTGTTTGTCTCTAGGCAGTCGACTTCCCTTTATGGCAGTCGGCTGCCCCTAGCCTAATTGGTAATAGGAGACAAGTCCGAAAATGCATCTTTTCCTGCACAAAATCAACTGGTGCTTCTTCCAAACCACATAAAAACATTATAAAACATGCGGACATAGCCGCCTTACGTCCGTTACATAAATTCCTTACCTTAATTCCTTCGGAAACGCGAAATCACTTGGAGCGTAACCCTAGCTTTTTACTCCTTCAAATCTGAAATCATCATACCAAATCAAACCTTAAATTAAAGAACATACACATATCATATCGACTCCATACAACTCCATATCATGAACGAAATTGAACAAATCATCTTCTTCTCTTACCTTTTGCTAGTGACCAAAATCTCAAACTTTGAGATCTCCTTCAATACTTGGATTCAATCTACCAAACTTCGGATATCACTTAGTCTAATGGCTATGATAGTTTTTCGTTTAATGAACTTAGTGAATTGCTGGGGGATTAGGGTAGCTTACTAAGGTAGCTTGGAATGAAAACTTATAGGAAAGTTGGATGGAACGATGGAGAAGGCTGGAAGAGTGGTTGACGTTGGTGATGGCTGGTGAGGGTGACTCATGCACTTGCATTAAATGCACCTCTATCCCTTTAATCATCTCAGCCAACTTTATCCCTTTGACTCAAGACCATTTGTCCATTTAATTCCTCATCCATATGACTCATCCATTTAATCTCCAATAAAATTTCTGATTTAATTTCTTGTCTCATACTCTTAATATTTTTCTGATATCAACATAATTTATTTTACTAATTGACATTCAACATTATTATTTCTTCTATAATCCATACATCAATCATACATTATTCATACATCCATTGCACATCAACTTCACATTCATTTAATCATATTAGATTGAAATACTTTACAGACATGGAGGAATACATGGAAATTTGGGATTTCACATATGGCAATTTCGGCCATAAGTAAATTTTAAAGGAAATGTATTATTTCCAATGTATAACAAGTATAAAGATGATGTTAAATGATGGAAAGACATGGCTATGGCGTAAACTAGCAAGTATGGAGTATAAGGAAACATGGCAAATTCGGCTAAATGAGCATTCATAAGAATTCTATTTTATTTTCCCACGTGTAAAAGATTAAATAATAATAATAATAATAATAATAATAATAATAATAATAATAACAACAACAACAAAAGAGAATTTATAAATTGGAGCAATAAATCTTAATAGTTTTAGTGATTATTTTTGCAACTCGTGATTTGGAGAAATAAGTGGCGTAGTGGTGCAATTGGATTGATTATTCCTACACTGTAAATAAGGTAAGGATTACTATATGGACGTAGTGTAGGAAATACTATGTTTGTGTGCGGGAGAATTGGGTGATTTGAATTATTGAATTGCAATTTTTATAAAGGGGTTATGATAGATATCAAATCGAAGTGTTATCGAAATTTTTAGAAAATCCACCGTTAATTATTCACAGACTCACTTTCTTAAATAAATAATCGAAAACTTATTTTTTAAATTTAAAATATTTTTTGAGCTACCTGATTTGCATATGTGATTATTTTAATTAATTATTTTACGATAAATATTATTACATGAAATAAATAGTATTTTTATAAAATTCAAATACTTGAATATTTGAAATAGCGATAAATGTTTTAGGAGATTTATTTACAGTAAATAAAATGTTTATATGTTTATATGATTATGGACTGATTGAAATAGTTTACATAAAAATGATTTATTGTGATTTTATGATAAATGAAAATGTTTTATAAGAGTGTTAGCTCCTTGAGGATTCATGCATGCAGATGATATGATAATTAGGGCATGGAGACCGTAGCTAAGTCCCCAGTACCTTCCCCTTCCGATCACAGTTGTCACTGACGAGTGTACACTGTAGATCTTTCGACAATGGCCATTGTTACAGGTAGGAATGGCTTAAGGTTGGATGCCTAGCCCCATATAGGTACGCTTGATTCCTATACAGGTCCCTGTAGGGATATAGTTCGTGCATGAGTTTCTTGGATGTTAACTTTTATGGTGATTTAAAAAGTATAAGAAATGATTGATTTTCAGACAAGTGATAGATTGTTTTTGATTTATACAGTATATGAATTTATTGATTTACAAACATATGACGGTTTAATTTAAATAGTTTGACCAATGACATAGTATATGAACCGTACATGTTCTAAATGAATTTCAATATATGTTTACATGAACTTTTATACATTATTTTATTTACAAAAAAAATTAACTCCATGATTTTTATTGCATATAATGGCATAGTACCACTCTTTTATATGCTTTTCCTTACTGAGCGTAAACTCACTCCTTTATTTTTTTTCACCCAGACTATTTGCAGTAGTTTCCGCTTATCATAGAAGAGCACAGCTTTTGGGACATACAGTATTCCTTCGGGACCTGTGTGCTATCCACAGAAGGTATATTGTATTTTATTATATATCTCAAATGTATTGTACAGTACTCTTTATTTGTATTTACTTCTGGGGATGTGAACTAATAGAATTAATACCGTAATAGAGATTAGATACTATGAAACATGGATATGTACAAGAATAAATAAAGAATATTCTGTGATTAATGTATTGATAATTTAAGTTTATTGGTCTTATTTTACATCTTGGTGAAATAAAATTTATATAAGGATAGACATCGTATATGGAAAAAAGAAAAATGACATCGGCAAACAGCCTAACTAATATTAGAAAAAGGAAAAAGTTAATTGGTATTTTAATGAAAACTAGATGTTACAGAATTGGTATCAAAGCAAGGTTAATCTAATGTTTATCGATGTCATTAAGTTAGAAATAGTTTACATCCCAGAGTATTGTACTTGTCTGAATATATATGTGTAGTATAACCGATAAAGTTATGCTAAAATAGTGTAAATTTGTTGTGGTGTCAATAGGATGAGTAATCGTAAAAGGGGTACTGATAGAGGACGAAGACAGGGTTGAGTAGAACCGCCCCCAGTGCAGTCTCCTCCTCCATCTCCACCGGGTAACGCGAACACCTGATTGTTGAGAATAAAGAGGAGTATTGAGACCATGGCCACTTTATTCACATAGTTTATGGTGAATTTTCCAAACGTGGCCATGAGTGCACCACCTACCACACCTACAGTGCCTCCTACTCTACCCATGAATACTTCTTCCGCACCTCTTATTCCTTCAGTGCAGCCCCCACCAATACAGGCAGAACTTCCCCCAGTAGTTCAAGTTCCAAACAGGTTGGATCATAAAGCTTATTACAGTGTTAGTTTGATAAAGGAGTTTAAGAAGTTAGATCCACCTAAGTTTAATGGAGATAGAGACCCGTTGGCCACAGAGAATTGGGTGAAGGTGGTTACGAAATTATTCAAATATATGACATGTTCAGAGAGAGAGAAAGTGGTTTGGCTACATAATTGTTAGTGGACGACGATACAAAGCATTGGTGGCAGTCCACTCAGACTATCTTGGAGGCTCGACACCCAGAGATCACGTGGGATCTATTCTTGGATGCATTTATTAAACAGTATATCCCACGAACTGCTCAGAAAAAGCTGAAAATCGAGTTTCTTAATTTGACTCAAGGAAACATGACCATTGATCAATACAAGACCAAATTCATTACTTTGAGCATGTTTGATCTGGAGGAGTCACGAAGTGAGGAACATAAAGTATTCAGGTTTCTATAGGAATTAAAGCCATCTATTAGATCCAAGCTCTACCCCTTGGACATTGTCACTTATGATGAGGCAGTCCGTAAGGCTCAATTGTGTGAGCAAGACTATGAATTCCACCATACAGACTCTCAGTCTAAGGGTAAAGGGAAAGATAAGGAGAAGCAAAGAATAGATGATGAAGTTTCAGGTGACAAGTTATTTAAAAAGGTGAAGAAGGAGGGGAATATTTCAAGAGCTACTGGTAGAAAGATAGCGGATGATAAATCTCAATCCTCAGCGGGTAGTACCATGGGTCCGCAAAAGGACATACAAAAACAGTGTGAATATTGTGGGAGATTTCATGGTACCCAACCGTACCAATTGTTGACTAAAGCTTGCTTTAGATGTGGTCAAAAGGGGCATCGGATGAAGGAGTGCTTGAATGTGAGTCAAAAGGCACCAGCAAAGTCAGAAAAGATCTCACAACAGACTCACCAGTCTACCCTACCACAGCGTAAGGCCACAGCAGTTGAGAAAAGAAAGAAAATCGTGACTCAGGGTCAAGTTTTCGCTATTACTAAGGAGTCCAATGATACCACTTCTTCCAATATGATTAAAGGTAAGATTTATAATTTTTGAATATACTAGTTGTATTGTATTGCTTGGTTTAGGCTTAAGTAAAATGCAAATAAATTCCCTATAGTGGACTTGGATGCCGGAACACGTAAGGTACTTTAAAGTGCCTCCTATACTCTATCTAGTTATCCAACCCACTATAATATCCTTCCTGATAGATCGTACCTGAATGATTTTGAATCCATTTACTTGAATTGCATATAGGATAAGTTATGTCAATATTTATATGTGTTTGTTTACCATAATTATTAAGGAATACCTTTACTGAGATAAATATACTGTTTAGTGAAAACTTAAATGATTGATAAAGCATCCTATAATTATAGGCTACTTGTAGAAAGAAGAAATTGATAATTGATACGATTAGGTTAAAACCATTAAAGCGGTAGTTTGATTTAAATTTGAAAAACCAAATTTCTAAAGGTGGGGAGCATGTGAGAGCCCAAATTTCTCTATTTTCCCTATACGTATTGAAGGTGTTAGATAAGAATAGTAAGTGAAGTTATGGAAATTAATTCCCACATGCTATAGTGCTAACGGGGAAAATTGTCAAGTGGGCCCCACAAGGTAATTTTTAACTTGGATGGATTCTGAAGTAATAAATTGTGAATTGTGGGCTTGAGATACCTAACTGGGAAGAAGGTTACTTTTCAAAATTCTCTTTCCTAATTATACCATAGTTAAGTGAAACAAATTTAAAAATGACGATCATGTGCATATCCCAAAAGAACTTTTCTGAATAACAGTCAAACCAATTGACCTTGAACCTACAGACTGTCATAAGAAAATCCTTGCGTAAAGAAGTTTCATATGGATCTAGCCCGTGAATTGAAATACGCGAAAATGCTAAAAACAACGCAAACAAAGTGAAAAGCATTTGTTTAGGGGTAGTTTAGTAATTCACTATCCATACGTGGTCAAACTACCTTAGGAGTCAACTTTTGACCATGTTTGACTCAAATATATGGAAAATAATAAAAATAAAATGCTAAATGAGAAAAATAAAATTAATAAAATAAACTAGGATAGAAATGGAAATATTGAAATAGTGTAAGGGTAAATTAGTCATTTCTCATTTAGCTGGTCAACGTTAGTCAACCTTGGACTTATATTGACCAAAATAAATAAAAATTAATAAAAATTAAAAATAAAATTTTAATGTAGAGTGCATTGGCAAGTGTGTAGTTAAGGAAATTTTAAGAGGGTATTTTGGACTTTAGGAAATTATAGCAAATTTTATAAATTAAAATACAATTAAGGACCAATAAAATTGAGACAACACGAAGCCTTCTTCTATTTTCTCCAGCCTTTCTCCACTGACTCATCCATCTCTGCTGCAGCCAACGTTTTCCTTCTTCTTCCTCCACCATTTTTCACGTTCAGCATGGAAACGCCACCTTCTCATCACCAATTCACCTAGGTCTCTTCATAGAAATTATTCCCCATCTCTATAGCTTCCTAACCATCTAAAAATTTTAGCTTAAATCAGCCAAAAACCATCAAAAACAAGCTGCCCTGCTGCTGGACAGAAACGATTCTGTGCAGGTAAAAAATTCCAGCCTTAGTTTCATTCACTTTTGTCTCTGGTTTATGGTTGAATTGGATGTGTAAATGATGTATATGATCATGGTTTGAAGTGAAAACATGTATGAACCAGATTAGGAGGTCTGGTCATGGTGGTTTGAGGGGTTGAATTTTTGATATTGGTGGCGTGAATGACAGAAAATAAGTGCTAACCAGGGAATAAATGTAACCATGGATTTTAATTAATTAAAACATAGGTTTGGTGTGTTCGGCCATGATGATTTTAAGGGGCTAAGAATGGTGTTTGATGGCGTGGAAGAAGGAGATTGAAGGCTGGTCATGATATAAATATAGCCATAAAACTTAATTAACAAAGAACATAAATTAGGACAGCACGTTACAGCCAACTGTAGAGGTAATGGAGGAAAGATGATGTTGATTTTAATGATTAATGGTGGAAAACAAGGGCTGTTAGAGTAGTAATGAAAGATGAATTCATGACTAAGTGAAATAATGAGTGCAGTAAATTATTTAGGGGAATTCAGCCATGACACGAGGCTGGAGAGGACGGAGTCATTTTATTATTTGATGGTGATGAAATTAGATGGTGATGAAATTAATGTAAGATATATATCTATAACTATATATATTTTTGTCTCCAAACCTCCACATGTCAAGCTTTTGCTTTTTTTTTTTTTTCCATTTTTCCCTTTTTTGGTTTTTCAGCCTTTTTATTTGTTTTTTTTTTCATAAATTTAAAGAACAAAAAAAGTTATTTATATGTGAATTTTATTTTTAATAGAGAAAAAAATAAACAACATAAAAAATTAATCTTTAAATTTTATATATTTATTTTCATAAAAAATTATTCGTTCAAATAATAAATTTTTATATATTTATTTTAATATTTATCAATAATGATAATAAATTTTAAAAATATAAAATCAATCTCCAAAAATATTGTTTAACTAACACATAACAATTAACAAATACTCAATAATTAAATAATTCTTCAAATGCATATACAGTACATTTTTTTAACGATAGATTACATTTACAAATGCATTTATAGTATATATTTTGTAGATCATTAATTTCTATATATTTAATGTTGATAATTAATAAAATAAAAATATTTTAATATTAAATATATATGTTAAAACATTTTAAAAATTAATTAAGTTAATAATTTTTAATATTATTTAAATTATATAAAAATCATATTTTTTTTGCTCCACGTCCAGCTTCACATTGGTTCTGTCATTCACTCATTTTCTTTCACCTTTCTAACCCATACCATTCAATGTTTTATCTCCCATACGAGCCATGTGTCGTGTCTTAATTGATTTAGGATTTTATTTCTGTTTTTTAATAAATTTTTATTATGCCCTCTAATTTATTTTTAGGTTTTCATTTTTTAGTTAAGTTCTTTAATTTTATTTTATTTTTGAATTTTTTTTGTTATGCCTTTTAATCTATTTTTAAATCTTCAATTTTTTTCTCCAGCAATAATATGATTCGGCGCAAAAATTAAAACAAATTAAAAATAAAAATATGATAGAGGGTTTAACAAATGATGCATTCTAAATATAAAAAATTAATAAAAAATAAAATAAAAAAATTCATTTATCTTTGAGTTGATTTTTAATCAAGGAAAAAAAATCTAACAACACAAAAGCTAATTAATTTAGATATTTTTAATTAAAAAAGTTTAGATCTAATTTCTCTAAATCTATTTTTTAAAATTATATCTCTACTAGCAGATGTAAACTTACTAAATACGAAAAATATACTAGCTATATAAAATCAATCTCAACTCACAATAATAGGTTCTTCTCTCGCCTCATAATAAATTTTTTAAAACATTTTTTATATTTATTAATAATGATAATAATTTTAAAAATATAAAAACAATATTCAAATATATTATTTAACCGACACATGGCAAATATTTAAAAATAAATAATACTTCAAATACATATAAATTATGTATTTTCCAAATTTTGCTTTCAAATAAAAATTATTATATGAAAGAGTTTTTTTTTCTCTAACTTTTCTAGGAAAAATAGTTTTACTTTACATATTGTACTTTGGAGTAAATATAAATAATTCAAATAGTTATTCTTAAAATAAAAATGTTTACAGATGGGTTTAAAACCTTACACATAATTAATAATATGAACAAAACATTCTTACTTAATTTTTTCTTACTTCTTTTTTAAATTGTCTGAACCATTATGCTGTATATAAAGATATATATATATTAATGCTTTAGTTTTTATTGTTGTTGTATTATTATCTTAATTTGTTTGTTTCTAACACAAATTATCTGTTTGTCATACTATTTAATTTAGGTATTGTGTATTTTTTTAATCCAAGCTAATCTAAATTTTTCAAAAAATTATTTTTGGATATGTTGTTTGATATATAAACTCTATCATTAGTAAACACGTTTCTTTTATAATTCTTTCCTTAGTAAACATGTTTCTTTTTTGTACTAAACATTATGAAGGAAATAAATATTTTTTATGTCCAATAACTCTTATTTAATAATCAACTTAACTAACTTTAAAAATTACAAAAAAAATAGACCTGCAGCATTGCGCGGGTTTATATCTAGTATATATATTTTTGTCTCCTCAAATGCCACATGTCAACTTTTGGCTTTTTTCTTCTTTTTTTTTTTCAGTTTTTCCCTTTTTTGTTTTTCAACCTTTTTTATTTGTTTTTTTTTTTTCATAAATTTAAAGAACAAAAAAAAAGTCATTTATATGTGAATTTTATTTTTAATAAAGAAAAAAATAAACAACATAAAAAATTGATGTTTAAATTTTATATATTTATTTTCATAAAAAATTATTCGTTCAAATAATAAACTTTTATATATTTATTTTAATATTTATCAATAATGATAATAAATTTTAAAAATATAAAATCAATCTTCAAAAATATTGTTTCACTAACACATAACAATTAACAAATACTTAATAATTAAATAATTCTTTAAATGCATATACAGTACATTTTTTTAACGATAGATTACATTTACAAATGCATTTATAGTATATATTTTGTAGATCATCAATTTCTATATATTTAATGTTGATAATTAATAAAATAAAAATATTTTAATATTAAATAAATATATGTTAAAACATTTTAAAAATTAATTAAGTTAATAATTTTTAATATTATTTAAATTATATAAAAATCATATTTTTTTCCTCCACGTCCAGCTTCATATTGGTTCTGTTATTCACTCTTTTTCTTTCACCTTTCTAACCCATACCATTCAATGTTTTATCTCCCATACGAGCCATGTGTCGTGTCTTAATTGATTTAGGATTTTATTTCTGTTTTTTTAATAAATTTTTATTATGCCCTCTAATTTATTTTTAGGTTTTCATTTTTTAGTTAAGTTCGTTAATTTTATTTATTTTTGAATTTTTTTGTTATACCTTTTAATCTATTTTTAAATCTTCAATTTTTTTCTCCAGCAATAATATGATTCGGCGCATAAATTAAAAAAATTAAAAATAAAAATATGATAGAGGGTTTAACAAATGATGCATTCTAAATATAAAAAATTAATAAAAAAGAAAATAAAAAAATTAATTTATCTTTGATTTGATTTTTAATCAAGGAAAAAAATCAAACAACACAAAAACTAATTGATTTAGATATTTTTAATTAAAAAAGTTTGGATCTAATTTCTCTAAATCTATTTTTTAAAATTATATCTCCACTAGCAGATGTAAACTTACTAAACACAAAAAATATACTAGCTATATAAAATCAATCTCAAATCACAATAATAGGTTCTTCTCTCGCCTCATAATAAATTTTTTAAAACATTTTTTATATTTATTAATAATGATAATAATTTTAAAAATATAAAAACAATATTCAAATATATTATTTAACCGACACATGGCAAATATTTAAAAATAAATAATACTTCAAATACATATAAATTATGTATTTTCCAAATTATATTTTCAAATAAAAATTATTATATGAAAGAGTTTTTTTCTGTAACTTTTCTAGGAAAAATGCTTTTACTTTACATATTGTACTTTGGAGTAAATATAAATAATTCAATTAGTTATTCTTAAAATAAAAATGTTTACAGATAAGTTTAAAACCTTACACATAATTAATAATATGAACAAAACATTCTTACCTAATTTTTTCCTACTTCTTTTTTAAATTATCTGAACCATTATGCCGTATATAAATATATATCTATATATATATTTATATATATATATATATATTAATGCTTTAGTTTTTATTGTTGTTGTATTATTATCTTAATTTGTTTGTTTCTAACGCAAATTATCTGTTTGTCATACTATTTAACTTAAGTATTGTGTATTTTTTTAATCCAGGCTAATCTAAATTTTTCAAAAAATTATTTTTGGATATATTGTTTGATATATAAACTCTATCATTAGTAAACACGTTTCTTTTATAAATCTTTCCTTAGTAAACATGTTTCCTTTTTGTACTAAACATTATGAAGGAAATAAATATTTTTTATGTCCAATAACTCTTATTTAATAATCAACTTAACTAACTTTAAAAATTGAAAAATAAAAATAGACTCGTAGCATCGCACGAGCTTATATCTAGTATATATATATATTGTTAACGTAATATTACAATTAATGTTACAATCAATTGTAATATTACAGTTGACTTAGATTAATTGATTACGATAATGTAAATGTAATATTACAATTAATGTTACAATCAATTGTAATATTATAGTTACTTTAGACTAATTGATTATAGTTAACTAATTAATTATGATTGATTTTAGGACTTAATTACGATTTTATTTCCTGATTGTATTTCCTTTATTGTCATGTTCTATTGCCTATATAAAGGCCTTTAACCTTCTTGTAATGTATCATTAGAAATACAATTCCTTATTTTATTTTTTCATTCTTTCTTTTCTTTATCTCTTTCTCTTATAATCTCTTTCTTTACATGGTATCAGAGCAAATTTTCTGTTCATCCCGAAGGTGAATCATCTTGGAATAACTCGTTTCTTTCCATTTTTTTTTCAAAACCTAATCATCTAGAAAAGATGATAAGTACTCAAAGAGAAACCGCGCAACCAATATCAGTCATTCTTGATGGGCATAACTACAATCGATGGGCTTTAGCTATGCGCAGTTATTTAATGGGGATGAAACTATGGCTTGTTGTCACTGGAGAACGTAAGGCACCGGTCAAACAAATAAAAGAATCTGATGAGAAGTACGCAGATCGACTTGAAGAATGGGAAAGTAAGAACCATCGGATCCTTACATGGTTCACCAACACTACTGTTCCCTCTATCAATGTACATTTTAGACGCTTTGATCTTGCTAAGGAAGCTTGGGATTTCATTGCAACACGGTACAGTTCTACTACTCTTTCTCATCAATACCATCTTATAATCACTTTGTCTCATCTTCGCCAAGAATCAGGTCAGTCAATTGATGAATTTCATTCCAAAATGCAACATTTATGGGATATGCTTGAGAATTCTGAGCCAGAGTTCAAAAATGATCGAGATATTTTTATTGATTATCGGAATCAACTTCGACTTATTCAATTTCTCATGGCTCTTCGAGATGATTTTGAGAATACCAGGTCTTCACTTTCAAAGAGATAAAGAAAAGAAAGAATGAAAGAATGAAAGAATGAATTGTATTTCTAATGATACATTACAAGAAAGTTAAAGGCCTTTATATAGGCAATAGAACATGACAATAAAGGAAATACAATCAGGAAATAAAATCGTAATTAAGTCCTAAAATCAATCATAATCAATTAGTCAACTATAATCAATTAGTCTAAAGTAACTATAATATTACAATTGATTGTAACATTAATTGTAATATTACGTTTACATTATCGTAATCAATTAGTCAACTGTAATCAATTAATCTAAGTCAACCGTAATATTACAATTGATTGTAACATTAATTGTAATATTACGTTAACATCCTCCCGCAAACTCAAGGTGGTAATGTGGAAGCCAACTTGAGTTTGGAAACTTGTGCAAGAAATTGTCCAGGTGGATGTGCTTTGGTGAAGATATATGCTTTCTGATCTGTGGTAGTGACAGGAACAAGCCGTAGAGTTTGGCTAAGCAAATGATGACGAACAAAGTGACAATCAATCTCGATATGTTTAGTACGCTCATGAAAGACATCATTATGAGCTATTTGAATAGCACTTTGATTATCACAATGGATTGGAGTACCGAAACGATGAGAAACACCCATGTCTTGAAGAAGCCATCGTAACCATAGGAGTTCAGATGTTGCATCTGCAAGAGCTCGATACTCAGCCTCAGTACTGGAGCGAGAGACAACAGTTTGTTTCTTACTACGCCAAGAGATAAGTGACGAACCAAGAAAGAAACAATAACCAGTGGTAGAACGACGATCAGTAGGATCCCCTGCCCAATCAGCATCACAATAACATTGCAAATCCAATGATGAGCTAGAAGGAAAATGCAGTCCATGAAACATAGTACCCTTTACATATCTTAGGATACGAAGAACAGCAGCAAAATGAGTAGAACGTGGAGCTGAAAGAAACTGACTGACCAAGTGAACAGCATAAGCAATATCTGGGCGAGTAACCGTCAGATAAACAAGACTACCCACCAAAGTACGATACAAAGTCGGGTCTGGGAGAAGACTACCATCAGAAGGAGAAAGCTTGATGTTCTGTTCTAGTGGTGAAGAGGAAATCTTACTATCTGTCAATCCTGCTTTGGCAATAAGATCAGAAGCATACTTTGTTTGTGATAAGTGTAAGCCCGTAGAATCAGAGGTAACCTCAATACCCAAAAAGTAACTCAAAGAACCAAGATTCTTCATCTCAAACTGGGAATGGAGAAAAGTCTTGAGATCTCGAATACCATCACTATCATCACCTGTAATAATCATGTCATCCACATAAAGTAAAAAAAGGGTGGTACCTTGGCTAGTTTTTCGAGTAAAAAAAATGTTAACGTAATATTACAATTAATGTTACAATCAATTGTAATATTACAGTTGACTTAGATTAATTGATTACAGTTGACTAATTGATTACGATAAAGTAACTATAATATTACAATTGATTGTAACATTAATTGTAATATTACGTTTACATTATCGTAATCAATTAGTCAACTGTAATAAATTAATCTAAGTCAACTGTAATATTACAATTGATTGTAACATTAATTGTAATATTACGTTAACATATATATATATATAAAAGGATTATTCATGTAATTAAAATTGAAAAATAGTAAGTGTAGGATTTCAAGAAGCATTCGACCCTGGGCTATTTTAATGGGATTTTGGTGATTTTAATATAGGGATAATATAAAATGATAACATCGAAGGTAATATATATAATCATGATCATAAATTAATGAAATAATAATTTTAAGATTTGGGGATACTATTAAGCCATAATGAGAGAGTAGTGATGGTGGCGTGATTTTAATACATGTGAAGGATGAAATTAATGTAAGAGATAAATAAATAAATAATACTGGCGAAGTAAGGATTAAAAATAATGGTTGTAGGAACATATGGGAATTTTGACCATAAGTAAATTTTAAAGGAAATGTATTATTTCCAATGTATAACAAGTATAAAGATGATGGTAAATGATGGAAAGATATGGCTATGGTATAAACTAGCAAGTATGGAGTCTAAGGAAACATAGCAAATTCGGCCAAATGGGAATTCATAAGAATTCCATTTTGTTTTCCCAAGTGTACAAGATTAAATAGGAATAAAAAGTAATAATAATAAAAAAAGAGAATTTATAAATTGAAGCAATAAATCTTAATAGTTTTAATGATTATTTTTGCAACTCGTGATTTAGAGAAATAAGTGGCGCAGTTGTGCAATTGGATTGATTATTCCTACACTGTAAATAAGGTAAGGATTAGTATATGGAAGTAGGGTAGGAAATCAAACCGACGTGTTATCAAAATTTTTAGAAAATCCACCGTTAATTATTCACACGCTCACTTTCTTAAATAAATAATAGAAAACTTATTTTATAAATTTAAAATATGTTTTAAGCTACATGATTTGCATATGTGATTATTTTAATTAATTATTTTTATAATAAATATTATTACATGAAATAAATAGTATTTTTATTAAATTCAAATACTTGAATATTTGAAATAGCAATAGATGTTTTATGAGATTTATTTATAGTAAATAAAATGTTTATTTGTTTACATGATTACGGACTGATTAAAATAGTTTATATGAAAATGATTTATTGTGATTTTATGATAAATGAAAATGTTTTTATAAGAGTGTTAGCTCCTTGAGGATTCATGCATACAGATGATATGATGATTAGGACTGGGAAACCGTAGCTAAGTCTCTAGTACCTTCCCCTTTCGATCATAGTTGTCACTGACGAGTGTACATTGTAGATCTTTCGACAATAGCCATTGTTACAAGTAGGAACGGCTTAGGGTTGGATGCCTAGCTCCATGTGGATACGCTTGATTCCTATACAGGTCCCTATAGGGATATAGTTCGTGCATGAGTTTCTTGGATGTTAACTTCTATGGTGATTTAAACAGTATATGAAATGATTGGTTTTCAGACAGGTGATAGATTGGTTTTGATTTATACAGTATATGAATTGATTGATTTACAAACAGATGACAGATTAATTTAAATAGTTTGACCAATGAAATAGTATATGAACTGTACATGTTCTAAGTGAGTTTCAATATATGTTTACATGAACTTTTATACATTATTCTATTTGCAAAAGAAAAATTAACTCCATGATTTTTTCTGCATATAGTGGCATAGTACCACTCTTTTATATGTTTTTCTTTACTGAGCGTAAACTCACTCCTTTATTTTTTTCACCCAAACTATTTGCAGTAGTTTCCGCTCATCATAAAGGAGCACAGCTTTTGGGACATACAATATTCCTTCGGGACCCTGTGCTGTCCACAGAAGGTATATTTTATTTTATTATATATCTCAGACGTATTGTACAGTACTCTTAATTTGTATTTACTTTTGGGGATGTGTGAGACCTATTTCTATTGTACTGTACATAATATTTTGTAATTAATTGTTAGTGAAATATAATTTATTTTGTGATTTTAAGTGAAAGTGTAATGTGGGCTCCATTTTAATTTGTATGGTTTTGATGGATTCAAGACATATAATACGGTGTACAATGGGTGAAAATAAATATAATATAATGATTTGGAGGTTTAAAAATAATTTTTATATTATTTGGTATTATTTGGAAAACAAATTGGAAAATGATGGTTACGTCCTAAGGGTATTTTCGTAAATTACTCCCAAACTAAAATGAGTTGGGACAAAGTAAAAATACCATGATATTCTATAGAAAAATGAGAATAAGATAGTGTCAAGAGATTTATCGAAAAGGTGGTGAAGTGAGAGAAATTCGTCGGCAGGTCGCGAGGGTAAAATCGTAATTTCTCACTATCCGTGCACCTCACTTCGACAAAACCACTTCCAATCATCAAGATACATTATTTGTCAGTGGAATCCGAAATTTTGGAGTCCAATTACACAGTTTTTACGATTATGGAAGTTAAGGGCAAAATTGTCCAAAATTTTCATGACTAGGGGTAAAATGGTAATTTTGTCCCTCTCTAGAAAGTTCAATAAGACAGCCTTGACTCAGCTGGCCACTATTCATCATCCCTTACCCAAGACCCCCACGACACCAAGGAAAGAAAAAGAAAGAAAAGAAAAGAAAATCAAAGAAACTTAAGGAAAATTTGATTTTCTCACCACATTTTCTTCTAGAAAAATATTCTATACAACTTCCTCTCTCTATTGACACCAATATCTCATCAAAAGAGGAAGAATACAAGGAGAAAAGAGGGCTAAGGTGGTTCGGCCAAAGGTATGGATTTACAAATTTTACTGTTTCAATTAATTTCAAAGTTACATTTTGGTTAAATCAAAGGTGTGGAATAAGATGCTATCATTAGATTTGCTTAACATTGGCTAAAAAAAATTTGCCATTAAAGGAGGGTTCAGTGTGCATGGGTATATATGAAAACCATGTAATTTCTTTAATGAAAATGGTGGGAAATAATAGAATGAACATGGATTTAAAGGTTAGGAAGGATAGATTGTTGAAATTGAATGAAAATCATTAACGGAGGTATAAGGGAGGTTCCGACCCAGCCCTTTTGAAGGTGTTATTGTATTACATTTCATGTGTTTGATATACCAAATTACTGTTGAAATTAAGAGAAGAAGATTGGTGAAATCTGATATGAAATCGGAGCTAAAACAAGGAAATTGTGTTTTACAACCAGTGTAATTTACACTGGTTAGGCATAGGTAGTATCCAATATGGTTGCATTTAGTGAAAGTTAATAACTCAAAAATAAGAGAATAATTAATGAAAATTATTGGTGAAATTATTTTGCAGCTTGAATAATCGGATTTTGTATGGTGATATGGGGAAGTTCAACACCACGAGACAGGTAAGGGATGAGTGTGTAAGCCGTAGGGATATAGCGAATGCATGATTTTGATGAGTATAATTTTATGAAATTATTTGGTATTGAATTGCCTTTAAAATCATGTAAATTTGTGGTTTATGGTTTGTATAAATATTGTGCTTTAGTGTAGGGGGTTAGGGTATTCACAACTATTACGCTGCCGAAAATTCCTCCAAAATTTTTAAAATATCATTAAATATTTTATGAGCATGAAACGAGTGAGATTTTGTATTTTGGAGCTTATTTCCAATATTTTCCATAAATTAGAATTTTACCGAAAATTATTATTTAAATATTCATGTAATTAAATTTTATTAAGTGAGATGTCAAATACGTTCTTTGAAATATTTCACAATTATTTAGAATGTTTACAAATTTTCTCACTAAGACATGACTATTTTATTGACTGTTTTTACTATACTGTTAAAAATGAATTTAAATACCTTTTAGAATTTTATTAAATTTAAATGATATTTGTTTAAATTCCTTAAAGGTATTTTCACTGTAAATGAAATGTTTTGAGACTGTTATGCCCCATATCATGCTCACGTGTATTATTGTATTGTTATTGTGGTTGATAGACCCGCCAAGTCATCAGCAATCCTAGGGACACCTAGCAAGTGTACTCTGAGGACACTTATAGACTATGGTCATAAATCTTACTGTTTATTGTTACTGTTCCTTACGGGGATTATAGCATGATATATCGAGGGTGATGCCTAGTCTCCACCTACTGTTTACTGTTATTGAATTGTGAATCACTGTTAACAGTTTTACATAATTGAGAACTACTGTTTACTGTTTGAGAATTACTGAACTACTGTTTATTGTTAGTAAACTACAGTTTACTGTTTACTAAACTATAAATTACTGTAAACTATTTTACTGAACTGTACTGAATCATCATTATTTTACTGAACCGTGAAGTACTGTTTACTGAACCGTGAAGTACTGTTTACTCTTTACTGAATTGTACTGGATTATTATTGTTTAGTGAATTGAAAACGTTTTATAAAAATTATTACAGATTTTTAAAAGGTTTACTTTACTGTTATTGCACTGAGAAACTTAAGTGTTTACCGTACTAAACTGTTTCTACATTGTTTACTGAACTGTTATCGTACTGATACTAAACTGTTTACTTTTATTGAAGTGTTTTACTAAACTGTTAATATTTCATAAAGAAACATTTTATTACCTCTAAACCTATCGGTTTATTGAATTGTACTTAATCATCACTGTTTATTGAACTGTGAAGCATTGTTTACTGTTTACTGAACTGTACTAGATTATTACTATTTACTGAATTGAAAACGTTTTATAAAAATTATTACAAATTTTTAAAACGTTTATTTTACTATTATTGCACTGAGAAACTTAAGTGTTTATCGTACTGAATTGTTTCTACATTATTTACTAAACTGTTATCGTACTAATACTGAACTGTTTACTGTTACTGCTAAGAGTATTGTACTGAACTGTTACTGAAGTGTTTTACTGAACTATTAATGTTTCATAAAGAAACATTTTATTACCTATAAACCTATCCAGTTTATCTAAATCATTACTGTTTACTGAAAACTATTACTATTACTGAATTGTTACAAAAAAAAAGTGTTACCAAATTAATCATATATAAAAGAAAATAATATACCTTCGATATCGAATATCTGCTGACTCTAGCAGTCGATAATCTCTGGAAGGTAATTCTCTTAGTCCAAAATCAAAAATCTGTGGACTGGAAAATAAGGGCTGAGCGACAACATGCTTAGTAAAGGAATTGTATATTGCTTTATAAATCAAAAACTATATAACACAAAAAAATTATTTTCCCTAACAGCATACCCAGTAGGAAAACAATGGATATAATGAATCGTCTTTAATATTCAATTCACTGGCTAAACAGTTTACAATATAATATAGTAAACAGTAAACAAGATTCAGTAAATCCTTTCAGTAAACAGAAATTAGTAAGTTGAGACTAGGCATCACCCTACAATTAAATCATGCTATCATCGTTCCCACAGGAACACAAGTCGTCTGCTTTGGGGTGCACCCGTAGGCCATCGCCCCTCACGGCTTTCTCGGAGTGTGCCCTTAGGCCAAAACTCCAATTCGCATCCCCACTGGGACACAGCTAGATCTATGGCCACAATCTATATGTGGTCCTTGGGTACACTTGCCAGGTGACCTCGAGACCTCTGATGAATTGGCGGGTCAATCAGCCATGTGAATAGTAATGCATGAAACTCGGGGCCTGAAGTCTCAAAAATCAATTATATCTCATAAAGAACCTTTAAGGAATCTTTCACACATTTCATCATTTCTTTAAAATGATCGTTTTCCAAAAGGGTATTATATTTTTTGTTTACAAAACACAATAAAAACAGCCAGTAATTTCACAATTTTTCATGAGAAACATACAGTTAAACCGGCTCGCCCCTTACCAGCTCGCCCATTATGGTTCGCCCCTCGTAGTGGATTGAGTTTGCATGTTTTCATTTGCCCATGTAGCGAACTAACATCGCCCACTGTGGCTCTCACACCGAGCTAAACTCCGGGGTCGCCCACAAAATATTTTTCTTTTAAAAAAATAAGGGATCGCCTATCTAGCTTTCCCAAATTAAAAACAGTTTATCAAACTAATGCATGTCACAATCCAAATTATTTTCTCAATATTTATATAACATTATTCTCCACAGGACATGCATTTCACTTCACATACTACTCCCTTACCTGGTCTTACGAAACCAAGCTTCCCGATTGTATCTACCGAAATCGTATTTCTCGACTGCAAAATAATTTTACCAACTCATTAGCTTAATTTTCCTTTTATTGTAAGCTATGATTTATATTAAAATATAAATATGAGTAAGTCTCCTAGCTAAAATGGCTATTCTTCCTACCATTTTCTCACAACTTCATTTTCTATGGCCGAATGGCCTTTATTGAATTAAAGATCACGGTTTCATTTCATTTCTTTTTTGTCAATGTAAAATATAAATGTGCTACCTTCTTCCTTGATATTTTCCATCATTTAAGAAATAAAATTTGATATTCTATTTCCTTTATTTCTTCCACAATCGGTAGCACAATGCTCACCTTGTGTATAAATATTTTCTAGTCAAGTTTATAATTATATTTCTTTTCTTTTCTCTAGCCCTCATATTTGACTTTCTTTTCCACTTAGCCGATTTCCTCGTAACTCCCTCAAAATTCTTTCTCATCTACATGCTACCATAGCTTCTTTTTTTGACTATTGTGCCACCTTTATGAAAATGAGTCAGCAATAATTAATTCCATTTCCATTTTCTGTTTTCGGTTCCAGCCTCATGTCCTCTTCGATTTTCATGCTTTATTTCATGTTTTCACATCACCAAAACACTATGTCTATACCTTTTTGAAACCCTTATAGCTACCATAACCACATGGTTTCATAAGTGTATAATATTGATTTATAATACTACTCTTCACATCACCCCATACAGCAGAAATTTTCTGTTTCCCTTTACACCATTTACCATCATCATGTCAGGATTATTTCCAAGCTTATTTCTTTAAGAATTGATTTCAAAATCAACATCCCAAAAGCACTGTGCCAGTTCTCCCTCAAAACAATTAGTCATATATACTTTATCTACCAACCAACATCACCATAACTAAAGATATATTGCATGCATGTTGGCTTGAAATTTTCTTACCTACAATGAAATTCCATCTTGCTCTATTTCCGTGCTCTAATGAGGCTTAACTAAAAATAATACTAGAAGCATGATTATCATGTTGTGGAATGTAGAAATTTACCATTTAATATTAAGAAAAGTAGAAGAATATAAAAAATCACCTTAGCCGAATCACAATTCCAAAACAGAACAGTTTATTTTCCTTGTTCGCATCAGTCCTCCTTTCTGGGTCTTTTAGATGCTCTTAAGGTAGAGGAAAGATTTATGGAGAAAGGCTAAGTTGTTAGGCATCAAGAAAATAAGGTTTTTGATGAATAATCATGGAAGAACATGAGCAAAACAAAGCATGAATACGCAGCCAACCAGAAAATTGTGGAACTGCAGATCAAGTCGGCAAGAAGCTGAAGTTTAGCTCCATTTAGTCTCCTATTTATTCATACTAGCCAATAAAACTTTGCCACTCATTCACCTATCCTATTTCCTCATTATCCTATCCCATTTCCTTGTTTTATTGTGCATTTAAGACATGAAGAAAACTGCAGCAAAAGAAATCGGCTGGAGTCATTTTTTTCTTACATGTTATTAACTTGTTTTCTTTCTTTTTTAAAGACTTCCGCCAATAGCATTCAATCATATTTCCAAATACAATATTTCCCTTGTCTTCTTTTTCTTCTCTTTCCTTTCATCATTTTCTTTTCTTATTGAGCATTAAATGGGTGAAGAAAAACTACAGCAAGGAACGGCTGGAACTCATTTCTTTTACACGTTCCTTGCCTTACTTTACTTCTTTGGTTTCACACTTCAGCCATTACAATTTATCCCATGTAAAATATTAAAGGTCTCTTCCTTTAAATATTATTTTCCACTTATTTTACACTATAAAAATCATGTTTTATCAGCCCTTTAAATGGTTGAACCAAAAGTGGTACGAGAGCCAGCAACAGAGTGGCGTTAAAGTCCACTTTGCTACACCTTTTGTGGACTTATTCCACTCTCTTGTGTAGCCTTCATTCAATAAGAATTACACATGATAATATAATATCATTTATATTATATTCTATGCCTTAAATTTGTGGCTGATTGCCTTTAGAATTTCTCCAAATCTGAGCAACAAGAATCGGCATCAAGGTTGACGTGTTGCTGTCCAATTTTCTGCCCATTTTTGTTGACTCTTCTTGCTTACTAATTAATCTATATCTCAGTCAATAATCAGCCATATATCCACCAATAAAAGCATCCTCATGTATTATTATTTATTGCATTTCTTTCACGTTAAAAATTTGCCTCAATTTAACCAAGTTCATCCATGTATCAAGGTTGAAACAGAAGTAGCGTGCAGTCCACTTCCTTGTATAGTTTGGTTTGTATTTTCTCATCTTCTTTTAATGTATTCAATCCAATGAAAATAATTCATATACATACCAATTAATTTTCTTTCTTTTATAATTCCATTTATTGGTATTTTATGCCATAAAAATAATTCTTCTACTCAAATTTTCAGATTTCTTTTCTTCCTTCAATCCATACTTTTAATCCATTATTCAATATTTGCTTCAACTCTTATACACCATACTATAGTTCATAAATCCAATAATTAAAAATTTACGGTTGGAATTTCATTCAATCTTTATTTAATTCCACTAAGTAATTTATTTCTGCTATAAAGCATTTACAATATGGTGTATAGTGTTATAAAATCGGGTCTCACATTTTCTCCCCCACTTAAGAAATTTGGTCCTCCAAATTTCACCCAAACCTATCACCAAAAATTTTTGGATATCTCTCATGTAATCTAAGATCTCGAAAGGTCCGATTTATCAAGGACTCAGTTTTCCTTTCTTACCAAATCTCATTATGTCTTTAGGGGGTGAGACCTTCAAAATACATTATTACCCTTACATCTTGGGAATCTGCTCAACCTTATAGGGAGCTAAGAACTTATGGTATCCCACTTTTCTTTTCATGCTATCGTGGATCGATATCATCTGCTATATATAATTTCATAAGGTGCCATGCCGATAGTCACCTGTTAGCTATTATTATAAGCAAACTCTGTCAGGGTAAATGATCGTTCTAGGAGCCTCTAAAATCAAGTGCACACGCTCACAACATATCCTCGAGCGTCTATATCATACGCTCGGACTGTCCATCAGTCTATGGATGAAACGTGGTGCCAAAACTCAGTTGGGATCCCATAGCTTCCTGAAGTCTCTCTCAACAATGAGATGCGAAGCGGGACTCCCTGTCAGATGTGATACTCGCTGGAACACCATGTAATCTCACTATCTCCCTGACATATAATCCGGCTAAGGCAATAATTGGGTCAATAGATTTCATAGCCAAGAATGAGCAGACTTAGTCAATTTATCCACAATTATCCAGATAGCATTATACCCTTTGCGATTCCTTCGAATTTCCTTTAAATCCCATATTTCCTCTTTCACAACCAATTTATACTCCCTATGATTATTTATCATTTTTTGGAGTTAACAATTTTCACTTCTTTTCATACCGTAAATCATTCACACTATTTATCACTGATTATCTCATTTGGTGTCAAGTCGATAATAATTTGGTGACTATCATTTAGACAATGCTAATCAATCGTATGTAATTGTCCCAGTAGCCTTTTTAAATGCAATACACTCGCTCTCAATATATCCTTGAGCGTCCACACAATGCGCTCGGATATCTATATCAATAAGAGGCGGTGCTAATAGTAAATTTGGAATCCTAAGGCCTGTTGCTATTCTCTCAAAGCATGGGGCCAATCAGGGATCCGTATCACATGTACTCGCTCACTAGAACTTTACATACCTTTTCACCTTTTCACCATTTCATATATATATTTATCGACTAGGGCACTCAAGAGATCAAGAACTTGATGATGTAGAAGTGAATCAATTTGGTCATTCAATCCATAGTCACTTCTATAACATCATGATTCTTCTAAATCCTTGACTATCCCCCAACCATCATTTCACAATGAAGCTTGGCTGCACTTTATTGGCAGACCTTACCATTAATCATCAATTACAGTAATTAAGACATTAGGTAATAATTTTCCCTAACATCTCTTTTCATATTTAGTTGTCATTACATCTCATATTCACATGGTACATATAATATCACTTAATGGTGTAATGTACCTGAGGATGTAATCTTTTCACAATCAACTTCTGTAATGGAAGTTTATCTAATTACCAATTCCGTCTCCACATTATTTATGCCATTTCACATTTCCAATATATACATCCATTTACATGACTGTCAGTGATTCGTTTATTTACTCGTCTGAGTATAACTCATTTCATCTGTCACATCTGGCTTGATATTAATTCTAGCCATAACCACATGATAATCAAAGGAATCACATTTATTCTTATATTTGGGAACTACCTCATAATTCGTGTTCCCTAGTCATCATATGACTTGTCTTTGGATCATTATCATCCTTTCACACTTATCACTTCCGTAGCTTTCAATTTAGTATAGTACTCTTTCGTTAAAATCATTTAACAATTTTGAATACTATACTCGTACATACTCATCCACTCCCATTTAATTTTCTCACATCATGTACCATATCAGTAAAGCAGCTGATTCCACAAACTTCTCAATTTAAATAAATCAATATTCACATCTCGTGGTTTCATGCTATTATAATTTATCCGTATGTGATTTCATTAATTCCACATACATCACATGATATTTCATATATCTCTTAAGTACCACAAAGGACTCGTAGGAGTTATACCGAGTTCTGAACATCATCTTACGAATGCCTGACTGTAAGCTTTTTATCCGATAACATCTTTTTCAGAGATTGGTCTTAAAACTCCATGTATATCATTAAATGGATCGATTAAAATATCAATCCTGAACAAATGAATATCCATTTTCAGTAACAACTCTATTGAACATTAAGAAATTAGTACACGATCATAGGCTATGCTTATTCCTTTGAATCATTTCATCTATGTTTTCACCAGTTACTCTAATACAGATGGGTTCTTTATTCATTAATCTCTAGTGTAATTTCTTAAACTCTTCAGATTCTTTTAGGTTCGTTGGTAAGAGCTTATAAATAGATTCCATGTTGTGAATCGAGTCAATAATCTCTCGAATCCATATTACTCTGAAAATTTATTTAGAAATTCATCCAGTAACTTCTAAATCATAATCTCATATCATCTTGGATGTTGCATTATTTAGATCCCGTAAATCCACTATGTATCCTCACATATACATATCTTTCAAATCATGTAACATATATGTCAATCGATTCACTTATATATGTTTTCACTTCATAATATACCATTCTGTAAAGCATATTTCAAGGTATTCTGATTCTATATTATCTTATTTATACTCATATGAAACAAAAGGATTATTTAGAACCAGAATTAATAACACTGATATTGAATCATTAATGCATAACTCATTTTTTTAACCACACTCCGTAAGTGTATCTCTTTTTACAATATTAATTAACCCCTAATCAACATACCCTGTCTTTTCACCTTTAATTCAGGCCTTAAGAATCCATAACAGGGTCGATTATCTCGCGACCTCGCATAGTACCCACTCTGGTCGCATTACACATCAAAATATAAGTGGGGCTCACAGTAGAGATCATTAAACATGTGATATGTCCTTTACACCATCAAATACTCTATCACCATCAATCAGTTCCAAATCAATTTAGTCAACCATGATTCAGAGGCATTATTTCAATATAGGGGCATATTCGTCATTTCTCAGTTTATTTCTACCTCTTTAAGATACATTCAAACAGACGATCTTAAGGTCTATATAGTGATGATATCCCATTTCACTCCAATATCATCATTTCAATATCTTAGTTTGATTCAGACAGAGAAGTCCTGGTGAGGCCCTCACCGAGTTCCTCTCCGTACCATATCGAATAGACCTCCAGTAAGACCATAAGATCATTTATTTCATGTCAAATCCACGGATTACAATCCCTTCTCGTAATCCTTAATTCATAAACTTTCATATCATTTTAAACACTTAACTCAGTTTACAATCACTTGATTCCTTTATACATTCAGACTATACAGTACTACAGGGAATGTTTACTATTCACTTTTAGTTTCAAACCCCACTAGACATCTAACCAACCCTGTTCTGATACCATTAAATCTGTAACATCTCAATCCATATTATAACACAATATTTACTTATAAATCTCACTTACTTACCGATTGGGCTGTCTGTGATGCTTAACAACTCGTTAGCCCTTTAAGAATTACATAGTACTTCCATTTACAATACTATAACAAAATTATGAATATTACATTCAAATTTATTTAAAGATTATTTATATTCCCTCTTACTCAAGTAGTACTGTAAAAATTCACTGAATATATAAAAGAAAATAATATACCTTCGATATCGAATATCTGCTGACTCTAGCAGTCGATAATCTCAGGAAGGTAATTCTCTTAGTCCAAAATCACAAATCTGTGGAGTGGAAAATAAGGGTTAGCGACAACGTGCTCAGTAAAGGAATTGTATGCTGCTTTATAAATCAAAAACTATATACCACAAAAATTTTATTTTCCCTACAACATACCCAGTAGGAAAACAGTGGATATAATGAACCGTCTTTAATATTCAATTCACTGGCTAAACAGTTTACAATATAATGTAGTAAACAGTAAACAGGATTCAATAAATCCTTTCAATAAACAGAAATCAGTAAGTTGAGACTAGGCATCACTCTACAATTAAATCATGCTATCATCGTTCCTATAAGAACACAAGTCGTCCGCTTTGGGGTGCACCCGTAGGCCATCACCCCTCACGGCTTTCTCGGAGTGTGCCCTTAGGCCAAAACTCCAATTCGCATCCCCACTAGCACACAGGTAGATCAATGGCCACAATCTATATATGGTCCTCAGGTACACTTGCCAGGTGACCTCGAGACTTCTAATGACTGGCGGGTCAATCAGCCATGTGAATAGTAATGCATGAAACTAGGGGCCTAAAGTCTCAAAAATCAATTTATATCTCATAAAGAACCTTTGAGGAATATTTCACACATTTCATCATTTCTTTAAAATGATCGTTTTCCAAAAAGGTATTATATTTTCTGTTTACAAAACACAATAAAAACAGCCAGTAATTTCACCATTTTTCGTGTGAGAAACATACAGTTAAACCGGCTCGCCCCTTACCAGCTCGCCCATTACGGCTCGCCCCTCGTAGTGGATTGAGTTTGCATGTTTTCATTTGCCCATGTGGCAAACTAACATCGCCCACTGTGGCTTTCACATTGAGCTGAATTGGGGGGTCGCCCACAAAATATTTTTCTTTTAAAAAAAATAAGGGATCGCCTATCTAACTTTCCCAAATTAAAAACAGTTTATCAAACTAATGCATGTCACAAACCAAATTATTTTCTCAATATTTATAAAACATTTTTCTCCACAGGACATGCATTTCACTTTACATACTACTCCCTTACCTGGTCTTACGAAATCAAGCTTCCCGGTTGTGTCTACCGAAATCGTATTTCTCGACTGCAAAATAATTTTACCAACTCATTAGCTTAATTTTCCTTTTATTTTAAGCTATGATTTATATTAAAATATAAATATGAGTAAGTCTCCTAGCTAAAATGGCTATTCTTCCTGCCATTTTCTCACAACTTCATTTTCTATGGCCGAATGGCCTTTATTGAATTAAAGATCATGGTTTCATTTCATTTTTTTTGTCAATGTAAAATATAAATGTGATACCTTCTTCCTTAACATTTTCCATCATTTAAGAAATAAAATTTGATATTTTATTTCCTTTATTTCTTCCACAAACGGTAGCACAATGCTCACCTTGTGTATAAATATTTTCTAGTCAAGTTTATAGTTATATTTCTTTTTTTTTCCCTAGCCCTCATATTTGACTTTCTTTTCCACTTAGTCGATTTCCTCATTACTCCCTCAAAATTCTTTCTCATCTACATGCTACCATAGCTTCTTTTTTTGACTATTGTGCCACCTTTATGAAAATTAGTCAACAACAATTAATTCCATTTCCATTTTCTGTTTTCGGTTCCAGCCACATGTCCTCTTCGGTTTTCATGCTTTATTTCATGTTTTCACATCTGTTGGATTATGCCCTTAGAACCATTCATTAGATGATTGACTTTGGCATTTTTTATGTATCATGACATTTTATTTATTATAGTTCATTATTAGTCTTATAACTGCGTAATATAATCTTATATGATAATGTCCTTAGAATAGTAATAACACACTATTCTTAAAATATCCCTAGTCAAGTATTATTGTGAATAAGAATAACAATGATACGATAAGACTAGTATGTGGTTGACTGATGACCATTATCATGGATATAGGATATCAAGTCATCACATAGGTACATGTTAGAGAACTATGTACTGGATCGACCCTCCATGAGAACGCTACATGGATTGTTATATGAGTGTCATAAGCGATTCTCATAGTGATGATGGTGTATGTGATCCTTTGACTTGAGATCATCAGAGATCCCAACATAGAGAATTGCATACTTTAATGCTGCTAGATGTCATTCGTAACAGGATGGACTATAAAGGTAGTAATTGGGTATGCCTTGATCTATGTAGAGGGATGTTGAGTGATCAAGATAGGATTTATCCCTCTTATATAACAAGAGTGATGTCTTGGGCCCTTTGATAGAGTGAGACTAAGAAATGCATGGCCGTGCTCGAATAAGTCAATATGAGATATTGATTTTATTTGTTTAATTAGTCTACTCAGGAATCAAGAAACGCTGATTAGACTATACAAGTGTGACACATTCCATGACTTGTGTCTAATCGAGACATCAAAGGATAAAGGGATTAGACTACACGGTAACATCTATCACGAGTAAGGTTATGTCGAGTCATTGACATTCTCGTTACATGGGTAGCAATGATGTGTTGCTAGATACCACTCATTGCCTGTGACAATTTTGTCATTGCCATTGTTTTGAGAACCTATTGGGTCGCACACTTAGAACGGATCAATGAGGAGCTTAATTAATCCTATTCTGAATTGGATTAAGGATATATCTAATCCTATTCTAAATTGGATTAAGGATATATCTAATCCTATTCTAAGTAGGATTAGAGTTCTGTTTGGCAGTAAATTTTAGGGTAAAATTTACTGCCTATAAAAAGGAAGTTTTTCTAAAACAGAGCCGCACCTTTTAAAACAGAAAAAAAAAACATTCCTTTTAATCGAAGCTAGCAGTTCGGTTATAAGGAATCAAAACGCTCTTCAAAGCTTCTGATCGTGAGACGTTCAAGAGTCGTGAGATCCGTTCGTGTGGATACTGTCGTAACGTCTAGGTCCGTGAACCTAACCGCTAGACTTTAAAATCAAGGAGTCGCCACCAACCATTCAAACCTAAGGTGTGATTGGTCACCTATTCTTGTCTAAAGATAAGGCTTGGTCTACGTTCAAAGAATCTAGGGATCGGGAGTACGGTTACGTGTAGGGAAGGATTAGCACCCCCACAACGCCCATCCTAAAATGGTACCAACTAATTTTGTGATATCTTTAATAATTTTCAACTAAATGGTTTTTAATCTTGTTAAATTTAAATATTTAAATATTGGACAATTTCTAAGAAACTCTCCATCATGCTGGTGGAATTCCTTAAATTTCATCCTCACCTCAAGAGTATCCAAGAAATCCCATTCGTCTTTCTCGGAGAGGCTCCGTCGTCGGATTTGTTAAATCGTTTATGCAATATCTTAATTTTATTTTCCATCTTTTATTCTTATTTTTATCTTCTTTTTATTTCCTTTTTAATTATCCTTTATTTTTTTATATTTATTTTAATATTATTTATCTTTTGAAAATAAATGTCGATTATTCTTCTTGAAAATTTTCTTTAAATCTTCCATCATGCTGGCGAAATTTAAAGAAAACATCTCACCTAAGAATTTAAAAGTGTCAGCCATTCGTGACACCTTATGATTCCATCATCGGGATAACCTCCACTTATTCTCAATTTATTGTTATACTTTTATTTTTTTTAATCATTATTCCCTAATTTCTTATTAATATTTATGTTTATTTTATTTTTAATAGAGATTGATTATTAATATATATTTATGTTTTTAGAAATATATATCGATTATTAATATTGAACACTTACCTTAAATCTTCCATCATGCTGGCAAAATCTAAGGTAAACATCCTCACCTAGGAATTTCCAAAATGGCAACCATTCGTAACACTTGGAATTCCATCCTTGGAATAATTTTTTTTATTTTTATTAAGTAGTTATAATTTTATAATAATTAAATATTTTACATATATATTTTAATATTGAACATCTTCCATGAATTTTCCATCATTCTGGCGAAACTCATGGAAAACATCCTCACCTAGAAAATCTGAAATGTCAACCATTCGTGACACCTCAGAATTCCATCCTCGGAATAATCTCAACTTATCTCCATATTTTATGATTTTATTATTTTTCTAATTTTTGTTTTATCTATCTTATTTTATAAGCCATATTTTCTAAAATAAAATTCTTAAGTCGATCATGTAAATCACACAATTCCATTATTTAATTAAATCCTTACGACACATGCAAGCCAAGTCAAGTTATCACAATATCATAATATTCTTATGCAAATATATCACATTATTCATACAAATTACATGCAAACTAAATTTAATTCTACAAATATACAAATCATGCAAAATTATCAAATTATCCAATAATCATGCAAATTAATATTAAATCGAATTACTATGCAAGACTTAATCAAATATTATACAAACTAAATCTATCAAATATTATATTAACATGGAAATTAACAAATTATTATTTTATTACATTCTTTCTTAATCATGCACCAATTAAAATACTATTAGCAAATACAAGTTAATAAGTAAAAAAAACTCTTTTACCTTATCTTCTGTTCTTTGCAATTTTCTTAACTTTCTATTCTTTCCCACGTGATTTCCTTCTTCACTAGCTTTGCTGCATCAACCAATGGCATACAAGCAGCAAGTGATGATGGTGACAGGGCTAGGCAACAAGGTCAATGCGGACGTGGACGTCTGGTGCGATGCAATAAGAGGGTGAACGTGGGTAGAGGCGAGTTTGTTGGTGCAGGGGACGCGTGACGGAGCAGCTTGTCGACGCCGGCGGCAGCAGCTTGCAACGGTAGCAGTGATACAAGCGGAAGGATGCGGCACAGCAGGGCGTTTAGATGGTTGAAGATGGCGCAGTAACACGCGATGATGATGAGGAAGGGCGATGCGGACTATGATGTTGAATAAACGGAGTTGGCAGTGGCTCAGCAATGGCAGTAGCGTGAACACGAGGAGGTGGCAACGACGACAAACACGGGCTTGGTGTAGGAACGACGATGGCCGTGAGCAGGGACGCAGCAAGGTGGTGAGGTGTAGGTTCTTTGAAGATGACGAGGAATGCTACTGTTGTGCTAGATATATTAAACTAGACAGAGGAAGTGGCTTTTTGCAAAGAAAGGTGGTGACAGTCTATCGATGATGGTGATTCTGTGTTGTAGTGCAAGGATGGCGAATTATAGATGCTTGATTTTTGTATTTTTCTCTCTGTCCCCTCAATTATGAGCCTTGATCCCTTTTTATAGTCCAAAATTAGTTAGAGTCCTAATACAACTATACTTATTCTAATAATTATCTCCTATCTTTAATACTTTATCTATTTAATTTCTATATTAATCCTAATCCAACTCTATTAATCTAAATAATTATCCTAAAACTCAATTATCCTGATTATCCTATACTAAAATTAATTTTATCTTCTTTTTTTATCTCTCTCTTTTTTTTTTAATTATTCCTAAATCCTATTTTTAATTGTAATTTCCTAATTACTGTTAATTCTAAATCTAAAAATTCTAATTTTAATTTTAGCCTAATTCTAAATTGTTAAATTATTTAAAATACAAATGTCACCCAACTCAATTAATTATTTATACAAATTAAGACCCCGGACAAAATAGGGTGTCTACAGCTGCCCCTCTTTGTGTATTTGCTGTGAAACAGTAATTGCACAAAGACATAGACACATATTTTGTCTAACTTCTCTCTTTTTTTTTTTAATTTTTTTATTTTTCCAAAAAAACTCCCTCTAAACAGAAAGGCAGTCAAACTTTAAAATCTTGTCTAAAAAGCTCCTCCTAAACAGGCAGGCAGTCAAACTTTAAAAATCTTGTCTAAAAGCTCCTCCTAAACAGGCAGGCAGTCAAACTTTAAAAATCTTGTCTAAAAGCTCCTCCTAAACAGGCAGGCAGTCAAACTTTAAAAATCTTGTCTAAAAGCTCCTCCTAAACAGGCAGGCAGTCAAACTTTAAAATCTTGTCCAAAAGCTCCTCCTAAACAGGCAGGCAGTCAAACTTTAAAAATCTTGTCCAAAAGCTCCTCCTAAACAAGCAGGCAGTCAAACTTTAAAAATCTTGTCCAAAAGCTCCTCCTAAACAGGCAGGCAGTCAAACTTTAAAATCTTGTCCAAAAGCTCCTCCTAAACAGGCAGGCAGTCAAACTTTAAAAATTTTGTCCAAAAGCTCCTCCTAAACAGGCAGGCAGTCAAACTTTAAAATCTTGTCTAAAAAGCTCCCCCTAAACAGGCAGGCAGTCAAACTTTAAAATCTTGTCTAAAAAGCTCCCCCTAAACAGGCAGGCAGTCAAACTTTAAAATCTTGTCTAAAAAGCTCCCCCTAAACAGGCAGGCAGTCAAACTTTAAAATCTTGTCCAAAATTTGGAGGAATCATGCCCGAAGGTCTTATAGATTGTACTCAAGGAACCTCGTCTGTAATTTTTCTCATGCAATGCATCATGTATGCAACTATGCATGCATTCTATCCTATCTATGCAATGTCATTTGTGTAATGCCATTCATGCAATATTACTCACACAATCTATTCTATTCATGCAATGTTTTCTTTGAAAAGCATTTCAACTTTAACTGTGGCAATAACAGGGTTTTTCTGTATCAGTCCATCTCATGCATTCTTCTATTTGTCATCCTGTCCTTGTATTTCCTATTTCTTTTCTCATTTTCCTTCTTCCATTTTCTTTCCCAATGAAGCTCCTGTCTTCGTGCCCTCTATATCTTATCTTATCACTTGTTTCTTCTTTCACCTTCATTCACTCTTTCTTTTTCATTGTTTTTTCTTAATTTCCATTTTCATTCATTCACAAGTTTCCTTTTCTTTCATTTTCCTAAATAATATAGGAGTCTTTAACATGTTTTGCCAAGCAAACATTCATTACCATTCTAAATTCAAGATCAATGCAACACAATTTCTCAATCCCTCAAGGTAAGGATATAGCCAAGAAATGATAGGTGAAAAGAAAAGAGTGGTATTATTCAAATTTTGGACAGATTTAACAGGAAATTTCCAGGCTTAAAAGGAAAGTAGGCTTGAATGAAAAGTAAGAATTTTCAGGATTAAGTTTCAGGTAATAGTATCCAAATAACAACAATTTAAGCAATTCCGATTAATGAATACAAAATTCCCTTCAAAGGTTCATTTATTTGATCATGTTGAGTTCAAAATATCCTCTTGCCCTTGTATCATTGACATCCAGTTTTTTTGGTATCTAAGCCGCCTTTTCAGGTTTTCAACTTAGATGCACTCCATTGATCCAAACCGCCCTTTTTGGGTTTTCGATTTGAATCCTCCTTTCATTCTTTTTTCTTTTTTTTCTTTTCTTCATTTTTTACTTCATTGTCCTTGATGAAACACCTCTTATCTGTTCTCCATTCTGATTCATACCCCAACATCAGATATTTCTTCACCCAATTTAATGCTCACATGGATCCAAGAGAGTCTTTGGAATCCCACCTCTTCCATTTAGATGAAATCTTTTTGCTTATCTTGATCTACTTGTCCTAATTCCATCCAAAGGATCATCATCTCATAGTGTAAGTATGTCATTATTCAACACATGATTCTTCAATAGGAGTACTCATATTTGATCAAAATGGACTTTTAAAGCACGTAATGTAGGCTCAGGTGAGGGTTCATGAAAGAACGGATAATATAGGCCCAAAATAAGTGTTTCAGGGTTCATCAAACCAAGAATCATTTTTCATGAATCATTTAGGCATTTTGACTTTTGCCCCATTCTAATTTGCTTTCTCTCTCCTTTTTTATTCAAATGTGACTAGGGTTTTCACTTTCTTGATTCAAACCCTTTTCCTTCTTCATTATCTTTTTTTCTTTTTTTTTTTTCACAAAAGGGTTTTTTTCTTTTCTTTTTTTTTTGCCCCACTGATCTTTTATCTTCTATTCTCTTTGGCCCCCAGTGTGGAGAGTGATTCTTGGTAGGTTATATCAAAAAGAATATAATAGGCTCAAAAGGGGTAACCAATGGATAATTTTACTCACGCTTGAAAGGTAGTGAAAGAAGGCCATTTCTCATCTCAATACAAGTACTCTCATTAAAGGTCATTTATTGAATAAATACAAACTCATTAGAATTTCATCTAGAGATTCACCTTTACTTGTAAAGATCTTCTTATTCTCTTCTTGCTTGAACAATCTTAGCAAACTGGAAATCCATCCAACCAAACAAAGTAGTTCTTTCAAAATCAAGTTTTATATTCATTGCCATCATCATTATCATGTTCATTATTTGGATACTTTTAAGCTTGGTAACAAAGTAGAGAATATGGGTATTGGTGTTTTGCATTAAAGAACAAGATTGGAATGAGGAATTAAGAAATATGCATCACACTAATCCTTTATTGAAAATGAAAATGAATGAAAGTTGGCCCAATACATAAAAGAAAATTTTAGTGCTTTTGGGCACAAGCACTCCTACATTATCTGAGAAATGTCCTAATATGAATGAAATTAGACACAAAGAAATAACCATTATCTTCAAATTCAGTGAATCAATCAATATCATCCACTTTCTTCCATAGTATCAACCGCTACCCTTTGTGTGATCTGGTAGAGGATTATTATTCACATTTGGATCATTCTTTGCCCCAAAACTCAAAATTCCGGCGTTGACAAGTTCTTGGACTTTCCTCTTCAAGCCCATACAATTCTCAATAGAATGACCAACATTGTCATTATGATAAGCACACTTCGCATTAGGATCATACCACTTTGGGTAGGGAGGCTTCAAGGGCTCCATATAAACAGGGGCAATAAGGTGACCCCTTACCAACTGTGGGAACAACTCTGTGTATGTCATTGGTATAGGGTCTATGGTGACATTTCGGCTAAGTCGGGTGTTCCTTTGGTCATTAGGTGGGAAAGTGGGGTTTGTTGAGGTTGTAGGAGTTTGTCGATGGAAAACAGGTTGATAGGTGTTTTGGGGATGAGTTTGTGGGTAAGATTGAGAATAAGTGTAGTTTACTGAAGGTGGGTGAGGGGTATAAGGGTGACGCGAATTGTTTTGGACGGCTTGTGCATCTCCTTCCTTCTTCTTCAAGAATCCACCCTTCCTACTATCATTCACAGGTGCTTCGATCTTACCGCTCTTGATGGCATTCTCAATAGCTTCACCTGTTAGCACCATATCTGCAAAGTTCTTAGTTACACTGCTAAGCATACGCTCATAGTAAGGTGCCTTGAGAGTATTCAAAAAGAACATAGTGACTTCCTTTTCAGTTAAAGGAGGTTGAACTTGTGATGCCATGTCCCTCCATCGTTGGGCATATTCCTTGAAGCTCTCATCTTTCTTCTTTTCCATACCTTGGAGAGACAAGCGATCAGGGGCTACATCAGACACATGTTTGTATTGAGCTATAAAAGCCCTTGCCAATTCCGACCAAGAGGAAACTTTGCTCCTTTCTAATTGGTTATACCACTTAGCAGCTGACCCAGTCAAGCTATCTTGAAATACATGAATCAATAGCTTGTCGTCCCATGCATATGCCGCCATCTTTCTACAGTACATGGTGAGATGATCTTTTGGGCACGATGTTCCATTGAATTTTTCAAATTCAGGCACTTTGAATTTTGGTGGAAGCACAACACCAGGTACCAAACACAACCTTTCAGCATCAACGGGTCCAAAATAGTCAACTCCTTCTATGGCATTTAGTCTTTCCTCTATCAAACTCAGCTGAGCCTTAGTACCACTATATTCTTCTTTATGCTTCAACTTTTCTAACTGTGTAGGATCATCTAAATTTGGCACCTCCACTGGGTTTTGAACTTGCATCTGTAGAGGCGTTGGAGCTTTAGTAGTACTTCCTTCAGGAACAAAAATAGGGTTGTCTCGCATGCTTTGTTGAGGTTCTTGGATAGACTCCTCCTGATTCTCCATCTTCTCCTTTCCTTTAATCATGGCTTTTAGCAACTGGGCAATTTCACTCAATTGCCCCCTTATCTCTATATTTTTCCTTTCCAACTTCTCTATCCTGTTATTTTGATCTTCTTCCATTATACGAGCTTGATACCTTGTGTGGTATTTATGAAGGGTGGACCGTCTAGTAGATTCAATTTTGACACCTTGAATGCCACAATTAAGTTGAAATTATTTTCAATGTGATGATATGTTTATGCACAAAAATGAATGCACATGGAATGCATCTAGGTCTAGCAATCTCTCCTAACAATCAAAAGTATGTTCATTCTTACGACAAGACAAATGCAAACTTACGTGAATGATATGTTATGTGATGCAAAATCAAACACAACTATGCATGACTCAATGATACAGACAAACTCTTTTTTTTTTTGAAAAATGGAAGAAAGAAAAACTACATTTTTTGAATTTTTTTTTGTTGAAAAACAATGTAAAAAGGAGGAAGTAAAACTTATTCCTTCATGTGTCCTATCTTGGGTTTTGAGTCTACACTTCCATCTAGTATGGTTCTACCTTAAGGTTAAGCCTTATGTTTCATTATATGTTGGGTTTGGATAATTCAAGGTCTAAAGGTTCCCAAATTGTTCCTCACTGTCATCCACACAGGACTAGTAAGGCACCCAATCCTCACCCATCACAGGCTACAAATGGAAAGGTTCAATTTGAGTGGAAGTATTTCGCTAGCCATTGCGGAGGTTACCACCTCACGAGAGCGTAGTTACTATACTTCCTCCTAAAAAGGACAGAGCCTGGGTAGAAGGCTCATGCATGTTCATGCAAGTGATGAGTGTGTGTGAAGGAACAAGAGTCCATTTTAAATGCCCCTCAATAAAGATAGCATAACAAGCAATATATACAACATAGCAAAAAAACCATTTAATCAAAAACTCAAGATAATCACAAAATTTTCTATTGGCCTGACTCTCTAAAAGTCCCCAGTGGAGTCGCCAAGCTGTCGTAACGTCTAGGTCCGTGAACCTAACCGCTAGACTTTAAAATCAAGGAGTCGCCACCAACCATTCAAACCTAAGGTGTGATTGGTCACCTATTCTTGTCTAAAGATAAGGCTTGGTCTACGTTCAAAGAATCTAGGGATCGGGAGTACGGTTACGTGTAGGGAAGGATTAGCACCCCCACAACGCCCATCCTAAAATGGTACCAACTAATTTTGTGATATCTTTAATAATTTTCAACTAAATGGTTTTTAATCTTGTTAAATTTAAATATTTAAATATTGGACAATTTCTAAGAAACTCTCCATCATGCTGGTGGAATTCCTTAAATTTCATCCTCACCTCAAGAGTATCCAAGAAATCCCATTCGTCTTTCTCGGAGAGGCTCCGTCGTCGGATTTGTTAAATCGTTTATGCAATATCTTAACTTTATTTTCCATCTTTTATTCTTATTTTTATCTTCTTTTTATTTCCTTTTTAATTATCCTTTATTTTTTTATATTTATTTTAATATTATTTATCTTTTGAAAATAAATGTCGATTATTCTTCTTGAAAATTTTCTTTAAATCTTCCATCATGCTGGCGAAATTTAAAGAAAACATCTCACCTAAGAATTTAAAAGTGTCAGCCATTCGTGACACCTTATGATTCCATCATCGGGATAACCTCCACTTATTCTCAATTTATTGTTATACTTTTATTTTTTTTAATCATTATTCCCTAATTTCTTATTAATATTTATGTTTATTTTATTTTTAATAGAGATTGATTATTAATATATATTTATGTTTTTAGAAATATATATCGATTATTAATATTGAACACTTACCTTAAATCTTCCATCATGCTGGCAAAATCTAAGGTAAACATCCTCACCTAGGAATTTCCAAAATGGCAACCATTCGTAACACTTGGAATTCCATCCTTGGAATAATTTTTTTTATTTTTATTAAGTAGTTATAATTTTATAATAATTAAATATTTTACATATATATTTTAATATTGAACATCTTCCATGAATTTTCCATCATTCTGGCGAAACTCATGGAAAACATCCTCACCTAGAAAATCTGAAATGTCAACCATTCGTGACACCTCAGAATTCCATCCTCGGAATAATCTCAACTTATCTCCATATTTTATGATTTTATTATTTTTCTAATTTTTGTTTTATCTATCTTATTTTATAAGCCATATTTTCTAAAATAAAATTCTTAAGTCGATCATGTAAATCACACAATTCCATTATTTAATTAAATCCTTACGACACATGCAAGCCAAGTCAAGTTATCACAATATCATAATATTCTTATGCAAATATATCACATTATTCATACAAATTACATGCAAACTAAATTTAATTCTACAAATATACAAATCATGCAAAATTATCAAATTATCCAATAATCATGCAAATTAATATTAAATCGAATTACTATGCAAGACTTAATCAAATATTATACAAACTAAATCTATCAAATATTATATTAACATGGAAATTAACAAATTATTATTTTATTACATTCTTTCTTAATCATGCACCAATTAAAATACTATTAGCAAATACAAGTTAATAAGTAAAAAAAACTCTTTTACCTTATCTTCTGTTCTTTGCAATTTTCTTAACTTTCTATTCTTTCCCACGTGATTTCCTTCTTCACTAGCTTTGCTGCATCAACCAATGGCATACAAGCAGCAAGTGATGATGGTGACAGGGCTAGGCAACAAGGTCAATGCGGACGTGGACGTCTGGTGCGATGCAATAAGAGGGTGAACGTGGGTAGAGGCGAGTTTGTTGGTGCAGGGGACGCGTGACGGAGCAGCTTGTCGACGCCGGCGGCAGCAGCTTGCAACGGTAGCAGTGATACAAGCGGAAGGATGCGGCACAGCAGGGCGTTTAGATGGTTGAAGATGGCGCAGTAACACGCGATGATGATGAGGAAGGGCGATGCGGACTATGATGTTGAATAAACGGAGTTGGCAGTGGCTCAGCAATGGCAGTAGCGTGAACACGAGGAGGTGGCAACGACGACAAACACGGGCTTGGTGTAGGAACGACGATGGCCGTGAGCAGGGACGCAGCAAGGTGGTGAGGTGTAGGTTCTTTGAAGATGACGAGGAATGCTACTGTTGTGCTAGATATATTAAACTAGACAGAGGAAGTGGCTTTTTGCAAAGAAAGGTGGTGACAGTCTATCGATGATGGTGATTCTGTGTTGTAGTGCAAGGATGGCGAATTATAGATGCTTGATTTTTGTATTTTTCTCTCTGTCCCCTCAATTATGAGCCTTGATCCCTTTTTATAGTCCAAAATTAGTTAGAGTCCTAATACAACTATACTTATTCTAATAATTATCTCCTATCTTTAATACTTTATCTATTTAATTTCTATATTAATCCTAATCCAACTCTATTAATCTAAATAATTATCCTAAAACTCAATTATCCTGATTATCCTATACTAAAATTAATTTTATCTTCTTTTTTTATCTCTCTCTTTTTTTTTTTTAATTATTCCTAAATCCTATTTTTAATTGTAATTTCCTAATTACTGTTAATTCTAAATCTAAAAATTCTAATTTTAATTTTAGCCTAATTCTAAATTGTTAAATTATTTAAAATACAAATGTCACCCAACTCAATTAATTATTTATACAAATTAAGACCCCGGACAAAATAGGGTGTCTACAGATACCATAGAGGCAGGAACGAAAAGTTGCTGCCGTAGTGACTCGACCAACGACAGAAAATTCAGAGAAAACGTTAGGTAAAATCTCGAAACCCTAATCAGGCAACTCTCCGAATCGATCTTGGTGGAGGCCGAATGATTTAAATTCCGCTGCGTGTTGTTTCGGTTTCCTTCACAGTGCAGGATTGGGGAAGCCGCGGTGAGCATTTTCTGTCAGCTTGAGAATTCAATCAAGAGTGATAACGGCAGAATCCCAGTGGCAAGTGGAGCAGTGCATCCACTGACTCGCTATACGATGAATTATCTAAAATACGCTTGCGAATATAAGGAGACATTAGAGCAAGTATTTCAACAGCGCTACGAGATGCAGGGATTCACCTGGCGAAGGTTCAGGAGCAGGAGTCTAAGATCGCCAGTGAAAACGATGATTGGAGCCCCGAAACCTCCCCTTTTTCAGTGAAGTTAATGATGGTCATGGATTTGTTAGATGCCAACATTGACATGAAATCGAAGCTGTATAGGGACCCAGCATTGCGTTACATTTTCTTAATGAATAATGGTAGATATATTTTGCAGAAGATCAAGGGGTCCACGGAAATTTATGAAATGATGGGTCATTCTTGTTCGAGGAAACGAACTTCAGATTTAAGGCAGGACCATAAGAACTATCAAAGAGAAACATGGAGCAAGGTATTGCAATGCATAACCCATGAGGGTTTGCAAATCAATGGAAAGGTGTCAAAGGCTACATTGAAAGAAAGGTTCAAGAACTTTCAACACCATGTTTGACGAAATCCTCTAGACGCAGACCACTTGGGTGGTAAGTGACGAACAGCTTCAATCAGAGCTTAGAGTTTCGATATCAGCCGTTGTGATTCCAGCATATAGGTCTTTTCTGGGGAGATTCAAGTCATACCTTGATCACGGCAGACAAGCAGAGAAATACATAACGTATCAACCAGAAGATATCGAGGGATTGATTGATCAACTATTTGATGGAAATGCGACATCAATGGGTAGGAGGAGAACATAATTATTTTGTCAATGAAACGGAGTTCTTTCTTTTTTCCTAGGAAAATGAAGATCATCATGGTGCCCACTCTTCGTTTATTCATGTGTCACACCTTTTTGGTTAACTCGTGTATTTCCTTTTCATTGCGTTAACAAGACCCATTTGTTGTGAACTACTACCTGTTAACATCTGAAAAAAACAAGCCTCCGAATCTTAGAACAAATTTTGTAAATTAAACTAGCTCGAGATGTTATTTACAATGTCCGATTTAACATTGTTGAGGTAAAATATAGTTGATTGAGGCGTTCTTCGACGTAACTCACGAATCAAACCTGTAAATGAGAAACAAGGTCAGAAGGGCGTCGAAACCGGTGCGCAAAGGCATGCTCCGACACTCAAGTTAGTGTATATCAAAGTCAAAGAAACAAAATAATAGAAAAAATTTGGGATTAGAACAGAAAAGAAAGCGAATGATTAGAAATACGAGAGAGTCTACCTTATGCGTACCCCTAACTTCTATCTTTTACCTACTGTGCTGGACTTAAAAGGGCTTGCTGTAGTCTAGGCCTAGTAGTATTTACGGGCCTATTGATTGCCTCCCAAGCCCGAGGTTGAGTATAAACTGCTTGCCTAAGAGCCTGATATCCATAATGGTCCCAAGTGAGTAGAGTAGATGCGGGTCTATGTTGCGTTGTGTTTATAGAGTACGCCTGGTAAAATGATCTCTTAGACGAGATGTAATATGCTCTTTGGAGAGCTTTTTTTTTGTCATAGCGCAGTCTGATGACAGTCGATTTGGTAATTCATGTTTTTAATTTATTTTTATGTCATGTAAAATCATATTCATATCGTGTAAAACATAAAAATTTTGTGTCAAAATTTTCGTTTACACAGAAAACATAAAATCTTATTTTAGCTTTTACAATATTGATATACAATTTTTACTTAATTTTAATCTGTATCACTTTGTGTCTTATATTCGTATTGTTTTCATATCGTATAATCGTGTCTTGCCTAAGATTGCCAAATCTAGATGACAGTGCTTTGTTCGTTTGCTTGATTATCGTCAAGTAGAGAGGTGCACTCCAAGCAAAGCTACTTTGTATTTGTTAAAATGCACACTAATGGATGGCTTATTTAAATTTTGATTTAATTTAACCCTAATTTTTAAATTTGATTTAATTTAATCCTACATAAAATATTATTATATTAATAATATATATTTTATTTAATTAGTTTAAATATTTTAAATATTAAAAAATATTAACATTAAAAATCTTTCAATATTTTAAGTTTAAATGTTTTATTTTGGTTATTATTAATCTTAAATATTTTTAATATTTCAATGATAAACAATATTATGTTATTATTTTCGTAATAAATAAATGCTAATTTAATAAATAATATATTTATTATTTTAATTATTTATTAATATTTTAGTTTAAGATATAATGTTTTTATATTTTATCAACAAATATTTTTATATTAATATATTAATAATAAATATAAACAAATAATATTTTGGTTATGATTAAATAATAGATACTTTCAGTATAAAATATAATTATTTTAATAGTATAGATATTTTTAATATTTCAAAATAAATATTAATATATTTATTAATATAATATATATTAAATGGTAATATTACTTCAATTTTTAAAAAAATATTATTTAAAATGTTTAATAATATAATATTTTTGAATTGATATCTCATACACTGTCAATGAAATTTTTTACTCCACAAGTAGAGTTAGGATGTGACACATGTCATTTAAAAATATTAAGAAAATAAAAAATAAATAAAATAGGACATATGAAATTATCCTAACTCCTCTTGTGGAGTAAAAAAACTCCACTGATGTTGTATTGAAAAATCATCCAATATTTTAATATTAAATATATTATTTTCAAAATACAACTATTTTTTTAATATTAATCAATTAATTATAAATAATAAATAAATTTTAATATTTTATTAGTTATGTTAATATCATTTAAAGAAAGAAAATAATTTTTTTAGAAACAATCAAACAACAAAAAATATTTTTTATTGACTCACCCAAAAAAAACAAAACATCTTTAGTTTTTCAAAAAAAAATGTAAATATTTTTCGAAAATCACTGAGTCATCCAAAACAACAAAAAATCTTTAATTTTTTAAAAAATGTTAATATTTTTAAAATTTATTTTCATTAAATTAAACGGAACCTAAATTCATCCAATGTTATTTTAAGTTTTTTACCACATGTTTTATTTTTTTAAAAAAAAGCAATTTTATTTGACACACACTTGTTTGGAAAGTTTAATCAAGACAAACCTAAAGCGAAGATGGTAGTAGAATAGACCTGCTTAAGGGCTGAGCTACTCGCTCAAGTCCGAAGGCCCGTTAGAAATTTGGTTGGGCTTGGACAAAAATATTAGACGCATTTTATCAGGCCTAACAAATTTTTCAGGCCCGATCAAAAATGGGCTCGAGCTTTGGACGGTCAAGCCCAAGCCCAAACTGTCACAGCCCGTGACCACATTTTTCTATACATCTTATATGGTTGGGCTGTCTGTGATACTTTACTTTTCTGTTTCATTTAAACTATTACATACTAAATTGAAAAATTATTTACATCCCCTATTATAATTTACAATAAAGTAGTACTGTAAATAAGTCTAAATACAAAAAATAAATAATTGTACCTCATATTTCAATCGAGCTATCACATTGTCCCCCAATGCGCAGCCGAGATGCTCGAATGTCAGATCTCTCAGTCATAAACATCTGAAATGTTTAAAAGTAGGGGAGTGAGCAAACCGCGACTCAGTAAGAGAACTGTATGCAAATTTTGATATCACGAAGACTATATGCAGTAAAATCCTTAATTTCTTATTTGTATGCTAAGCACACTAAAAAGGAAAGGATACTATAGTCAGCTGGAAAATCCAAATAGAGCATGGAAGGTATTTTGAAATACTTGTCTTGTCCCGAAAACTCAAAGCGACTATAAGGAGTAGAAATTTATTTTTTTAATAAAAAACTTAATTCAATTTATTGCATATAAATATATCATCCACTTGAATAAAACACTTTATCAAACCACTAGTTTAATACTTGAAAATCTCAAGGTTTCCACCACTGAAATCATCACTTATACACGTGTAACAGTAAAATAACTGTTCACTTATAATAACAGTTTAGAAATGAAAACACTTCAGAAAATCATCATAGTTTTCTGAAAATATCATTAAAATCAATAATAACACGTGAAATCATAATGGAGACCAGACAACACTCAAATGATATTATGCTATAAGTCTCGTAGGGAATAATAGTGTACACGTGAAATCCTTATAGGGACAGTATAATAAACACATGAGATCTATGGCCATAGTCTATAGGTGTCCTCAGTCGTACACTGATCAGGTGTCAACCAGGACGCTGAAGATAGGATCAGTGTCAACAGCTTCACACATGAGTAACACATGAAACACATGACACGTGAGCATGATACGAGGCCTATCAGTCTCAAAACAGTATATAAAAAATCTCATCACCTTTATGAAATTTAGTAAGATCAATTATGTTTTCTAGAAAATCCATAAAGGTATAAATCATAATATTTCGTACGGTGAAAAACAGTTTATAAGATAATCACTAAGTAGTAATAAAATTTCATAATTGTTCTTTTTCACCGTAGAATACATACACACATGTTTCCATACTTTCTTTCCAAAACTTGAAATTCAAAGTTATTGGAAATTAATTCCAATATTTTCATACTTAATGAAAAAATAAAAATATTTATTTTCCAAAATTAACAATAATTCCACCAATAGATTTTTCACTATAAAATACGTACAGAGACATTTTAGTCTCAAAACAATAGTTATACATTGATAAAGCCTTTATAGAAATCATTACACGTAATAAAATTTATTTAATCCATAAAGGAAAATCATAATAAATTAGTGAATATTATATTGAAAATTATTTATAAAATATTCACTATTCACCATTTCACTTCACCAATCACATATTCCACTATAAAACACGTGGGAGGAATTTTTGATAATTTAACTTTTATCGAAATCAGTAACATGAATATTTAGTAATTGATTTTCGGTAAATTCCTCATTTATGGAAAATAATCAAGTCCTCACTTTGAAGGCTAGTATAGAAATCAAGAATGCATTAAGATATTTTATATCATTTTTAGAATTATTTTTTTCATAAATTTTGGCAGCATAACGACTGCCAGTGTCCTAGCCTCCCTGCACTTTCAAATACAATTCAACCAACCATATAACCACAATTCATAGCAATTCAAGGCAATTCACTTTCCAAATAATTTTATAAAATTCATAGCATGAAAAACATTAATTCGGATATCCCTACAAATCACACACGCATCCCTTACTTGTTCCGGGTCGGCGACTTCCTCGCTACTGTCGCGCCCGTATTCCACCTTTCCTGATTTAATCATCTCGATCACCGAGTATGATTCTACAAGTCAAATTTTCACATTTTAGACTTGTATAAAATGAATTTATGAATAATCGTAATTATTCAATAAATAATAATAATAAAATTATTATTATTTTTCCTACCAATTTTTTCTTCTTCTTCTTCTTTTTCTTTTTCTTTTTCTTTTTCCTTTTCCTTTTTCTTTTCCTTTTTCCCTTTTCCAGTCTGAACCTTTTCCTTTTTCTTTTCCTTTTTCCCTTTTCCAGTCTGAACCGGTTCAGACCGGTTTGGCACTTACTGACCGGTTCAGCCTCCAACGGCCGGTTCTTCACCGGTTCAACCCTTCCTCGGCTGGCGGAGATGGAGGTGAAGCTAGATTTGGCCTTCGTTTCTCCAGATCGACGGCAACGGCGACGGTGCCAAATCTGGCGGTTGAAGGTTCGACCTCGTTCTTCTCTTTTTCTCCCCGTTTTTCGTCTTTTCATTCACCGTCGACCATCCCTTCACCTTGGTTGACCTTCGTCGGTGGCGGGAGTGGCGGTGGCGGTGCCCGAATCGACCGGCACCTCCGTTTCCCCTTTTTCCTTTTTTTCGGTTTCCTTTCTGCTTCGCTTCTCCCCTCTTTCATTTTCCCGTCGCCATCCAACTTCTCCCTTCCCCCTTCTCGGCTCGTCGGCGGCGTCGCTCTCTCTCCCTTCTCTTTTCTCTCGGTCGGTCGACTAATGAGGTCGACTGCCATTTCCTTTCTGTTTCTAACAGAAAGAAACGAGGATCGGGTTATATCCTGATCCCGTTTCTTTTTTTTTTATAATATATAATTATATTTATATAATTATACATATAATTACTATATTAGATATATATATTTATTAATATATATATATATTTCATATAAACCATATATATATAAATATATCTATACATTTAAATTCAAATACTATATATATATATTTCATATATATATTTATTTATATACAAAAATGTATAAAATATACATATGTATTTATTTAATATAAAATAGTATATATATCATTTTATAATATATACTATATTTCATATATATATTTAATTATATAAAACATATAAAATTATATTTATATAATCAAATCATATAAATATACCCATATTTTTATTTCTAAATTTTCGGATTTCTTTATATCCAAAATATTTATACCCATTTTCCTTTCTTATTTAATATGGATTTTCATCTATCCAAATTAAATTTTTGGATAATTAAGGTTAATTTCAAAAATTCGCGGTTATCACATTTTTCCCACCTTAAGAAATTTGGTCCTCCAAATTTAGCTTAAATTAAAAGGTGGTAGCATCCTGTATACTTATCATTCTTGTCCTCTCAATCATCTTTTAAGTAATACTGCCAGCACATTTTCCACATCATAATTATCTTTTAAATCATTATATATCATTTTCACCATATTTTTATACTCCCTAAAATTTCTTATCAAATTGGGAGTTATCACTTTCCACTCCTTTTCGTACCATATATGATTCATACTATTCATCATCTGTTTTTCTCAATTTGTGCCAAGTTAATATAGTTTGATAACTATCATTTACTTGATTTAAATCAATAGTATGTAAGTGTTCCAATAGCTTTCAAATCTCATGCATCCGCTCTCTCAACATATCCTCGAGCGTTTCATACTATGCTCAGATATTTACATCAGTACGGAGCGATGCTATCAATAAATTTGGAATCTCAAGGCCTTTGCTATTTCCCATAAACATATAGCAAATCCGAGATTCCCATCACATGTATGCTCACTGGAACTTCACATACTTCTTATTATTTCATAAACATATTTCGACTATGGCACCAAAAAATCTAAGAATCTGATAATGGAAAAGTGATTTCATTAGACAATCAGTCCTTAATCACTTCCATATTATCATATTTCCTTTAGACTCTTTATAATCCACAATACTCATTTTTACATTTATTTCATCAAAGCTGCATCTCATTACAGACTTTACTATTAATTATTTCTCACAGTAAATGAATCATTTATCAATCATTTTCTCTCTACATCTCTTTTCATGTAGTATTCTTATTATATCTCCTATTCTTTTGGTATACTCGATATCACTTAGGTTTTAGAATATACATGAGAATATACTCTTCTCATACTTTAGATTCCATAGGTGAGTAATCAATCATCGTTTTCGTCACCACATTATTCATACAATTCCACCATTCCAATGTGTGGATATAGATATATATAAAACATTTTTCCATTCATTTACATGATTGGCAGCAAATCATATAATTCATCTATTTACTCCTTTGAGTATCATTATATTTCATCTGTCGAGTTTGGCTCAATCTTCCATCTAGCCATAATCTTGTGATAACCAAAGTGAAATCACTTTTAATCTTAAATTTGGGAACTGTTTCATATCCGTGTTCCCTACTCGTCATGTACTTGTCTTCTTATTACATTTTCATCTTTTCATTCTCATCATTTCGGTCGACTTTTTCGTCAGTGGTATAGTACTCCACTGTTAAAATCTTTTAACATTTTGAATACTATATTTACACTTATTCAATCACCGACTTTAACTTCTTTAATTATCAGTCACATCTATCAGCAGCTAACCCAATAACTCTTCCATAGACTGGCAATAGTATCTAGCTAGATCCAGTACATTTCGTATCTCGATCACTATCTCTTCATCATATACAGATCCACGTCACTCTGTCATTCGAGATCATATATCTTATAAAGAGATATTGTCTAGCCACATCTCCTATTTGCCAATCTTAACATATAGATCACAGTCTTTGAGAGTCTGTAGGGTCATACCACTATGCTGCTCATTTTCCATTGATGTCTTAGACTATATCAATATCTCATCACTTTATCCATATATGGATGCCTCATTCATTAGGCTTATATACATCACCAGGTATTTCATTAACCTTGTAAACCTCCATAGGAACTCATAAGAAATTTATCGAGTTCTTATTATTTTCTTATGGACCTCAGTTTCCAGCTTTTCATCTAGTGATGCCTTGTACAAAGATTGGTCTTATAAACTTCTTATACCTCTCTTGATTAAATCAGATAAGGTATCAATTTCATACAGATGAATATTCGTTCTTAGTAAGAACTCTATTGCATAATAGGAATTTAATTCACCATTTAATTCATCCTCAAATCATATCATCTGTATTTCTATCAATTATCCTTATACAAGTGAATTTCATATTCAAAAATTTTTTAGAGTTATTTCTTAAGCTTTCGGACTCTTTCTATGTTTTCCGACATAAGCTTAAAATAGATTCTGTATCAATAATCGAGTTATTGTTAATTCGATCTCTCGAATCTATGTTATTCTGGAATTTATCGGGAATAACATCTAATACTTTTTAAATTCATATCTCTTACTATTTTGGACATTTCATCTCTATGTCTTACAATTCTATTGCATATTTTCAAGGCAGAGACATTTAATATTCAGATCATTTTAACACATACTCTACCTTGATTCGCTTACTTACTCATATTTCACAGCATTATTAATCTTAATTAGTATGCTGTATCAAATGTAATAATTTAATTAACACATTTCACAGCTAACCGATTTATTACTGTAATTCACTTTGAAATCATTTTCATTTAATAACCTTAGGTTAGCTGTCATCTTCCTCGTCTCTTATCGTCACTTTACCGTTCTTATACATGTTTTCAAATTTTATAACATTCCATACAGTACACTATTCTGTAAAACATATTTCAAAATATTCCGGTTCTATAAATATTTGTTTGTTACTTCAGAAACAATATGAATGTATAAAACCAGAATTAACCATACTGTTATGGATTTCATCATCTATACTGATTTCTTTCTCAGGCATCTCTTGTAATCATCTCACTTTTCATCATATCCAACAATCCCGTAATTGATATCCCATCAATACACTTTTAACTCTGACCCTTAATATCAATAGCAGGGCTAATCATTCGGCAACTTTTCACTATAAACATTTCGTGTCGCTTCCGTAATCTAAGTGTAAGTGGGATTAAATAATCGGGACCGTTATACACATATTATGTCCTTTATACCATCAATAACACCATCACTATTAATGACTTCAAGATCAAATTGGTTTTATCAAAATTCAGAACATAGTCCAACATAAGGACATATTTGTCATTTCAAAATTTATTTCTTTATCTTCAATATAATTTAAACCAATGATCTTAACATCTATATGCTGATAGTATCTCTTCTCACACTAATATCAGCATTTTATAAGATCTTGTTCAATTTAGACAGAGAAATCTTGATAGGATTAATAAAAGGATCATTTTGCATATAATACCTCCTTATACCATCAATTACTCTGCCATATTAGTCAATTCTAAATCAGTTTGGTCTTTTATAGCTTAGAAGAAAAATTTCAAAGTAGGGGTATTTTCATCATTTTTCCAAAATTTTCTCTCTCTTCAAAATATATTCAACAAGTGGGTGATCTTAAGATCTATTTACTGATGATATCTCATTCCACTCTTATATCATCATTATAAGGTCTCAATTTGATCTGGACAGAAAAGTACTGGTGGGGCCCTCACCGAGTCCTTTCTGTTCCTTACTGAATCGACCTTCATTTAAGATATAAGATCACCTATTTCAAGAAAATTTTTGAGCCATTTTCCCTCTTTAGCCATCCTTATTTCATAATTCTCACTCCCTTCAAAAATTTAATTCAATCTACAATCATTTATTTCCTTTATGTATTCAGACTACATAGTACTACAGGGGATGTTAATTTTTTTTAACACATTTTCTTTCCAAAAGTATCAACAAACATCAGGTCAACCTTGCTTTGATACCATTAAATCTGTCACAACCCGTGACCACATTTTTTACACATTTTTCTATTTATATGGTTAGGCTGTCTGTGATACTTTACTTTTCTATTTCATTTAAACTATTACATACTAAATTGAAATATTATTTACATCCCATATTATAATTTACAATAAAGTAGAACTGTAGATAAGTCTAAACACATAAAATAAATTATTGTACCTCATATTTCAATCGAGCTATCACATTGTCTCCGATGAGCAGCCGAGAAGCTCGGATGTCAGATCTCTCAGTCATAAAAATCTTAAATGTTTAAAAGTAGGGGAGTGAGCAAACCACGGCTCAGTAAAAGAATTGTATGCAAATTTTGATATTACGAAGACTATATGCAGTAAAATCCTTATTTCTTATTTGTATGCTAAGCACACTAAAAAGGAAAGTATACTATAGTCGGCCGGAAAATCCAGATAGAGCATGGAAGGTATTTTGAAATACCTGTCTTGTCCCGGAAACCCAGAGCGACTATAAGGAGTAGAAATTTATTTTTTAAATATAAAACTTATTTCAATTTACTGCATATAAATATATCATCCACTTGTATAAAAACACTTTATCAAACCACTAGTTTAATACTTGAAAATCTCAAGGTTTCCACCACTAAAATCATCACTTATACACGTGTAATAGTAAAATAACTGTTCAATTATAATAACAGTTTAGAAATAAAACACTTCAGAAAATTATCATAGTTTTCTGAAAATATCATTAAAATCGATAACAACACATGAAATCATAATGGAGACCAGATAACACCCAAATGATATCATGGTATAAGTCTCGTAGGGAATAATAGGGTACACGTGAAATCCCTATAGGGATAGTATAATAAACACATGAGATCTATGGCCATAGTCTATAGGTATCCTCGGTCGTACACTGATCAGGTGTCAACCAAGACGCTGAAGACAGGATCAGTGTCAACAGCTTCAGACATGAGTAACAGATGAAACATGTGACACGTGAGCATAATACGGGGCCTATCAGTCTCAAAACAGTATATAAGAAATCTCATTACCTTTATGGAATTTAGTAAGATCAATTATCTTTTCTAGAAAATCCATAAAGGTATAAATCATAATATTTCGTACGGTGAAAAATAGTTTATAAGATAATCACTCAGTAGTAATAAAATTTCATAACTGTTTTTTTTTCACCGTAGAATACATACACACATGTTTCCATACTTTCTTTGCAAAACTTGAAATTCAAAGTTATTGGAAATTAATTCCAATATTTTCATACTTAATGGAAAAATAAAATATTTATTTTCCAAAATTAACAATAACTCCACCAATACATTTTTCACTATAAAACACGTGCAGAGACATTTTAGTTTCAAAACAATAGTTATACAGTGATAAAGCCTTTATGGAAATCATTACACGTGATAAAATTTATTTAATCCATAAAGGAAAATCATAATAAATTAGTGAATATTATACTAAAAATTATTTATAAAATATTCACTATTCACCATTTCAATTCACCAATCACATATTCCATTATAAAACACGTGGGAGGAATTTTTGATAATTTAACTTTTATCGAAATCAGTAACATGAATATTTAGTAATTGATTTTCGATAAATTCCTCATTTATGGAAAATAATCAAGTCCTCACTCTGAAGGCTAGGATAGAAATCAAGAATGCATTAAGATATTTTATGTCCTTTTTAGAATTATTTTTTAATAAATTTTGGCAGCATAACGACTGCCAGTGTCCTAGCCTCCCTGCACTTTCAAATACAATTCAACCAGCCATATAACCACAATTCATAGCAATTCAAGGCAATTCACTTTCCAAATAATTTTATAAAATTCATAGCTTAAAAAACATGCATTCGGATATCCCTACAAATCACACACGCATCCCTTACTTGTTCTGGGTCGACGACTTCCTTGCTACCGTCGCGCCCGTATTCCACCTTTCCTGATTTAATCATCTCGATCACTGAGTATGATTCTACGAGTCAAATTTTCACATTTTAGACTCGTATAAAATGAATTTATGAATAATCGTAATTATTCAATAAATAATAATAATAAAATTATTATTATTATTCCTACCATTTTTTTCTTCTTCTTCTTCTTCTTTTTCCTTTTCTTTTTCTTTCTTCTCTTTCTTCCTTTTTCCTTTCTTTTTTCTTTGTCTTTTTCTTTTTTCTTTTTCTTTTCCTTTTTCCCTTTTCTGGTCTGAACCGGTTCAGCCTCCGGCGGCTGGTTCTTCACCGATTTAGCCCTTCTTCGCCTGGCGGAGATGGAGGCGAAGCTAGATCTAGCCTCCATTTCTCCAGATCGACGGCAACGGCGACGGCGCCGAATCTGGCGGCGGAAGGTTCGGCCTCCTTCTTCTCTTTTTCTCCCTCGTTTTCATCTTTTCCTTCACCGTCGGCCATCCCTTCACCTTGGTCTACCTTCGCCGGTGGCGAGAGTGGCGGTGGAGGTGCCCGAATCGGCTAGCACCGTCGTTTCCCCTTTGTCCTTTTTTTCGGTTTCCTTTCCGCTTCGCTTCTCCCCTCTTTCCTTTTCCTGTCGCCGTCCGGCTTCTCCCTTCCCCCTTCTCGGCTCGCTAGCGGCGTCGCTCTCTCTCCCTTTTCTTTTCTCTCAATCGGTCGGCTGACGAGGTCAGCTGCCATTTCCTTTTTGTTTCCAACAAAAAGAAATGGGGATCGGGTTATATCCCGATCCCGTTTCTTCTCTTTTCTTTTTTTTATAATATATATAATTATAATATAATTATATATATAATTACTATATTAGATATATATTAATATATTTTTCATATAAACCATATATATATCTATTCATTTAAATTCAAATACTATATATATATTTCATATATATATATATATATATATTTATTTATATATAAAAATGTATAATAATATACATATGTATTTATTTAATATAAAATAGTATATATATTATTTTATAATATATACTATATGTAGATACCCTATTTTATTCAGGATCTTAACTTGTAAAATTAATTAATTAGGCTATGTGACATAGTATTTTTTTAATTTAATTTAACATTAGATTAGGATAATTAATTAATTTAAAATTAAATTAGGATTTTTATAGATTAGAATTAACACTAAAATTAGGATTTAGGAAGAATTAATGAATAAAATAGGAAAAAAATGAAATAAGAAAATAAAATAAAAATTAATTTTAGGATTAGATAATTAGGATAATTAGATTTTTTAGGATAATTATATGGATTAATATTAAATTTGGTAGAGTTAGATTAGGATTAACATAAGAATTGAACAAATAAAATAGATAAAATATGAGATAATTATGAGAATAAATATAGTTGTATTATGACTCTAACAAGTTTTTAGACTATAAAAAAGGGATTAAAGCTCATGATTTAAGAAGAGTAACACGTGTGAACTGTTCATCATCCTCTTTAACAAACCGTGCCCTGTCCAGCACTTTGGCATAGCCACAATCTTTGGCCATCTTCATTAGCTTCATCTACACAGTACCTCTTGGAGCCCCTCAACACCTCCAAAAGCCACTCCCTGCCTCGCACCATCATCGCTGATCATCCTCATCAAGCCATCCCCGTTTCCGCCACTACATGCTGCAACCTACCACTTAACCTTAGCCCGAACCTCCATCAAGCTCTTGCCGTTCGCCTCTGTTTCACCTAGCCACGGTTCCAGATGCCCGCGTTTCCTCTGCACTCCTCTCTACCTACTGTCTATGCCGCATCTTCATCAGTGCTTTGCCGCTTCCATCGTTGCACCCAGACCAAGCACCTTCCTCACCGATCAAGCTGTTTTGTGACACGGTACGCATCCCTTGCACCTGTCGCCTTCCTCTGCCCGCGTTCAACCTCCTGTTGCTGCCAATCTCTCCTTCACGCTAAGCTAACTATCCCAGCGGCTGCTTCATCGTCGTGCCCTTGCTCCGCTTGAACAGCAAACTCCTACATTACTCCTTCGCGATGCCACTGTTGCAAACTGCATCATCTCGTCCAGCTGGTTATTAAGGCCACCTATCGCACATCATCACCGTGTGTTGCTAAATCAAAACAGAGGAGAATAAGCTTTTCCTTCTTGGCTATAAGTGTGCCTCTGCTTCATCGCGGTTCCAGCCCTGCTCTAACATCACAAATCACCGTCGTCTTCATCAAGCTAGTTTACAGCCGCATTTTTTCCTCACCTCTCTTGCTTGTACACGTGAGCTGCAGCAAAGAAATACAAAGGAGAAATCTCGATTTTTGCCCCTTTACAGGTTAGTAAGAAATGTTTAATTAATTTTTAGTGGGTAGCGCATAATTGTTGGGTTTGTATATATATAATTGGGCATTTGTTTATATAATAATTAAGTTAATAATTGATAGTTTAAAATATAACTAATGTGGTAACAATTTGAACGTTAATATTTATTTTGATAATGGCTAATGTTTGTTTTAATAATGTTAACAATATTAATTTGATAATAATTTGTTAATTAATAAATTGATAAAATTTAATAATTTGTGAAATAAATAATAATTTGTACAATTAACTTGATTGGCATATAATATTAGTAATTTAATAAATTAAAAATACTAAAGATGAATATGGATTATGCCCAGGATGAAACTCCAAGAAAGTCAATTGGTACTCCTTGGATTTTCTAGGTGAGAGGATTCTTCTTAAGTTGAGCCAGATTGATGGAATACTTGAGGAGAATTTTCAAGAAAACATAATTCATGTTCACTTTAAAGATATAATGAAATAAAATAAAATAACGAATCGAGAATAAAGAAATATAAAATAATACCATAATAAGATAATAAGGTGATAATAAAAGAAGTAAATGTGACATATGCCGATGATGAATTTCTAAGAAAGTCAATTAGTACTCCTTGGAATTTCTAGGTGAGAGGATTCTTCTTCGGTTGAGCCAGATTGATGGGATACTTAAGAAGAATTGTCAATAACCCATATGTCATGTTTATTTTTAAAAATATAAAATAATAGAATTAAAACAATACAATAAGAAGAATAAGATTAGAAAATATTTAAAGATAAGAATTCCATAATATACTCAATCAATTCGACGATGTTCAAGAAAGTCGATTGGTACTCCTTGAACATCTTGAGGTGACGGGAGTTTTTAAGATTTGAGCCAGATTGATAGAATAGTCTTAGAAACTTTCCCAATATTTAATTATCTAAACTAATACAAACATAAAGGCAAATTTAGACTAAACTTAGAACTAAGTGGTACCATTTTAGAATGGGTGTCGTGGGGGTGCTAATCCTTCCCCACACGTAACCGTACTCCCGAACCCTAGATTCTTTGAACGTAGACCATGCCTTATCCTTAGACAAGAGTAGGTGACCAATCACACCTTAGATTTGAATGGTTGGTGCATCTTGAGGTGAGGGGAGTTTTTAAGATTTGAGCCAGATTGATAGAATAGTCTTAGAAACTTTCCCAATATTTAATTATCTAAACTAATACAAACATAAAGGCAAATTTAGACTAAACTTGAACTAAGTGGTACCATTTTAGAATGGGTGTCGTGGGGGTGCTAATCCTTCCCCACACGTAACCGTACTCCCGAACCCTAGATTCTTTGAACGTAGACCATGCCTTATCTTTAGACAAGAGTAGGTGACCAATCACACCTTAAATTTGAATGGTTGGTGCATCTTGAGGTGAGGGGAGTTTTTAAGATTTGAGCCAGATTGATAGAATAGTCTTAGAAACTTTCCCAATATTTAATTATCTAAACTAATACAAACATAAAGGCAAATTTAGACTAAACTTAGAACTAAGTGGTACCATTTTAGAATGGGTGTCGTGGGGGTGCTAATCCTTCCCTGAAGGAAACCGAAACAACACGCAGCGGAATTTAAATCATTCGGCCTCCACCAAGATCGATTCGGAGAGTTGCCTGATTAGGGTTTCGAGATATTACCTAACGTTTTCTCTGAATTTTTGTCGTTGGTCGAGTCACAAGCAGCAACTTTTCGTTCCTGCCTCTATGGTATCCACACGAACGGATCTCACGACTCTTGAACGTCTCACGATCAGAAGCCTTAAAGAGCTTTTAAATTCCTTATAACCGAATTGCTAGCCTCAATTAAAAGGAATGTTTTTGTTTTCTGTTTTTTTTAAAAGTGCGGCTATGTTTTAGAAAAACATCCCTTTTATAGGCAGTAAATTTTACCCTAAAATTTACTGCCAAACAGAACTCTAATCCTACTTAGAATAGGATTAGTTATATCCCTAATCCAATTCAGAATAGGATTAGTTATATCCTTAATCCAATTCAGAATAGGATTAATTAAGCTCCTCATTGATCCGTTCTAAGTGTGCGACCCAATAGGTTCTCAAAACAATGGCAATGACAAAATTGTCACAGGCAATGAGCGGTATCTAGCAACACATCATTGCTACCCATGTAACGAGAATGTCAACGACTCGACATAACCTTACTCGTGATAGATGTTACCGTGTAGTTTAATCCCTTTATCCTATGATGTCTTGATTAGACACAAGTCATGGAATGTGTCACACTTGTATAGTCTAATCAGCGTTTCTTGATTCCTGAGTAGACTAATTAAACAAATAAAATCAATATCTCATATTGACTTATTCGAGCACGGCCATGCATTTCTTAGTCTCACTCTATCAAAGGGCCCAAGACATCACTCTTGTTATATAAGAGGGATAAATCCAATCTTGATCACTCAACATCCCTCTACATAGATCAAGGCATACCCAATTACTACCTTTATAGTCCATCCTGTTACGAATGACATCTAGCAGCATTAAAGTATGCAATTCTCTATGTGGGGATCTCTGATGATCTCAAGTCAAAGGATCACATACACCATCATCACTATGAGAATCGCTTATGACATTCATATAACAATCCATGTAGCGTTCTCATGGAGGGTCGATCCAGTACATAGTTCTCTAACATGTACCTATGTGATGACTTGATATCCTATATCCATGACAATGGTCATCAGTCAACCACATACTAGTCTTATCGTATCATTGTTATCCTTGTTCACAATAATACTTGACTAGGGATACTTTAAGAATAGTGTGTTATTACTATTCTAAGGACATTATTATATAAGATTATATTACGCAGTTATAAGACAAATATAATAATGAACTATGATAAATAAAATGTCATGATACATAAAAAAAATGCCAAAGTCAATCATCTAATGAATGGTTCTAAGGGCATAATCCAACATTCCCCACACGTAACCGTACTCCCGAACCCTAGATTCTTTGAACGTAGACCATGCCTTATCCTTAGACAAGAGTAGGTGACCAATCACACCTTAGATTTGAATGGTTGGTGGCGACTCCTAGAATTTTAAACTCTAGCGGTTAGGTTTACGGACCTAGACGTTATGACACTATATTTCATATATATATTTATTTATATAAAACATATAAAATTATATTTATATAATCAAATCATATAAATATACACATATTTTTATTTCCAAATTTTTGGATTTCTTTATATCCAAAATATTTATACCTATTTTCCTTTCTTATTTAATTTGAATTTTCATCTATTCAAATTAAATTTTCTGATAATTAAGGTTAATTTCAAAAATTCGCGGTTATCACACGAACATATTGTTAATTAAGTTTTTTTTTAAATATATCTATTAAGTATAATATAATTATATGTATATAAAATATTATTGATTAACAAACATGATTATATATATTTAATATGAAAATTAACATGAAAATTTTGACAAATCAAATTAAATTTTAAAGGGAATAAAAGAATAAAAAACAAATAAATACAAAAATAAAATACAAAAATAAATAAAAAATAAAATATGGAAGGGCTGAATTAGACTTGGACTTATATAGTAAAATAAAAAATGGACCTGAACTAAAATCTAGACCCGAATTTACTGGTCGAGCCGAACTTAGACTTAATCAAAATATATTATTATGTGTCTTCGACTCGACCTGATCCACCCAATGAACAGGTCTAAGTAGAAGGCAACGAGCTTTTAATTTTTTTAACCGAGGCTGGGTACTGTGTACATCCTCACCCATTCTGTAGCTCATCTTTCCTTTTCTTTGTGTGTTCCGCAGGTCTCGCCAATGGAATTGATACATAAATATCAATTTTTCTTTTAATTTTATCACCAGCAACGTTAATTTTGGTGCAACGAATTAACTGCATAGTTAAAAAAAAGTGCATGGTTGTTGGCTCTTATAGGCTATACCGAGAGGGGGGGTGAATCGGTTTTTCACTAACCTTAGGTTCGTTTTTCGGTTCTTCTAAATTCTCTAGCCTATATTGATATTTTCTAAGTTCTCTTAGCTAGGCAATTATACAATATAAATTCAATGCAATAAACACAAATATAAATGCAAGAAAGTAAAGAGAGAAAGGATAGAGAAATGTACACAAGTGATTTATAGAGGTTCGGCAACCTTGCCTACGTCCTCTACCTTGAGACGCTCCCAAGGATTTTCCCAAATTCACTATCCTTGAATTTGTTACACTCCCTCTTTTCAAGGCTCAAGAGAAACCTCTCTCTTTTCTAGGATCAAGAGTAACCTCCCTCTTTTTCTAAGGCTAAAGAGAAACCTCCCTCTTTTCTAGGCTTAAGAGAAACCTCCCTCTTTTCTAGGCTTAAGAGAAACCTCCCCTTTACAAGGATTGATGAGATACAAATAATGTAATCAAAGATAAGCCTCTAGGTAGGCAAGTGATTACAGAAATTAAGCACAAGTAAAAGCTTATACAAAGTTTGTGCTAAACAATACAAGAAATAGATGAATGATAGAAGATGAAGACTCTTTATCTCTTGAATTGATGTTGAGGCTTGAGGAAGATGAATAAGATGATGAAAGATGTTGCTTGGTTGTTCCTCTTCCTTCCTTTAGCTTCTAAGCCTCTATTTATAGCCCCTTGGATGGTTTGTGGACGTTGGTTGGAGCCAAAACCGAAACTAGCCGTTGTATTTCACAGAAAATAGCCGTTGGAGACTTTCTGACATAAAGGGATCGATCCCTTTCCTTAGGGGATCGATCCCATGCTTCATTTTGGCCTTCCGGAGCACACTGCCAAAAAGGGATCGATCCCTTTCCTTAGGGGATCGATCCCATTCCTCCAGAATGGGTTTTTCCTGCACTTTTGGGTTAGAAATGATGTGGTCTTTGATCCTAATTCAACCCAAAACATATTGGCACTTTTGTGGGAGTTTTTCATGACTTTCTTTGATAAAAACATTGTCCAAAAATTCATTAAGTGATTTTCTAAAATATTCAAAACATTTATAAAGAATTAAGACCAATAAGGATGTATCATTAAATCATGGTCTTAATGTTTGGGTATGATCACTTAAAATGTATTGAGAAAATCATGTGTGATAAGGCAAATTTACAATATGAATTAAAACATTAAAGCTCACTTAAGTTTTTGTCATTTCAAAATATGTATGGCAATTTAAAGCTAACAATCTCCCCCTTTTTGATATGACAAAACTTAATGTAAATTTGCTTTGAAAATTCTTTGATAAAATACTCCCCCTCAAATAAAGCAGGATTTTATAAGGCTCCCCCTTAATATAAGCATGGGTTTTGAAAATGAATTTTTAAACTATTTCTCCCCCTTAATATCTCTCTCTATATCTATCTCTCCCTTTTTCTATCTCTCCCCCTTTTTGTCATAGCAAAAAGAAGGAAAAATAATAAAAAATATGCTCCCCCTAAAATCATGGCTATGTGAGAATAAATAAAAATGCTCCATCCAACAAGAAACATGTTAGTACATGGGACTTATAGCACAAATAAATAAGTCAATATTCTCAAAGAGTATGAAATATTCATGCAATGAATATGACTTATGATCCAATACCAATTGTTTATAAATAATTTGGATACCAATTGTTGATAAGTAATTTTGCAAGAAGGTTCCAATTGGTAAGAAGTTAAGCAAGCACCTAAGTATATCAATTATTCTCTAAGGTCCGACTAAGGTGCATGGTAATACATCATGATTATGAGCTAAAATTATATAACATATCATATGCATGTGCTCATAAATCATTCTCAAGAAATATTGTGTCTAGAATTAAATCATATAGCAATTAACTTCAAATTCTAGCACACAAGAGTTTCATACAAAAATATCCTAAGAGAATTCTTCTCTATTAGTCATTTCAATCTTAAAGAGCATGAGAAGAATTGTCAATTTAAAGCTCAAACCAATTGGTAATTTAGTTTTGGCTTACCAATTATTGAAAATATGGTTTCCAATGATACTAATTGTTATTTCAATCTAAATACCAATTGTTACTAATGGTTAACTTAGGCATTTTGCATGAATCCAATATCTATGTGTAGTGTGTTCATGTCAAGAAAATACTCATTCTAAATATGCAAGAACACAACACAGATCATCAAATATGCATATGGATCAATTAAACATTAGTACACAATCATAAAAGATTAATCCATATTCATATTCACAAATTGATACCATATGGAAGATTCAAAACATAAAGGAATTCAAGCAAACATATTTTCTTCCATGGTTTCAAGCACACAAATCCTATGTTCATTTTCTAATTCAAGTCCTTAACTAATTATGAGCAAGGAAATATTCAAATAATAAATGCATGGATATTAAATTTGTTCAAGTTTGCATTTATCTTTGAATGTTGGTGTTGTCATTAAGACCTTAGTTCTTTAAGTACAAGGATGATAAAGTTTCATGCATTTGAACATTGAGGATCCATTTACCATCACAAATTATAGGCCAATGACCATTACCAATTGTTGAATTTATATTTGAAATCAATCCACTAGATGTAAAATTATCATGAAACCTAGTGTGGAATTGATAAGTCAAGCCAAGAGACATAATCCTATAAGCATGCTTGACTAAGATGAACAAAAGGTATGATCACAAGTTTATCAAATTCTCAAGTATATACACAAATCATTGAAATAAATCTCAAAATTATGTTTAAGCATTCATTGAAAGTATATTTCAAGATTATTTCAAGATTTATGAATGTTTTCAAAAGATGATTTTGCACTTGTGAGTTGATTGTTGGAAGTGATACCATTTTGTTGGAAATGATTCAAATTGATGAAGTTGAGGCATGATATCAATGAAAAATGAATTTTCATAGTTTAAAGATCATCAAAAAGAAGTTAAAATACTAGATTTTAAGTTGAGAAGAAAGAAGATATCAAGAAAGTGTAAAATCCTTCTCAAATTCGGTTGAAAAAGTGCAGAAAAGCCCTTTTTGGCCTGGGGGGATCGATCCCTTAAGTACAGAATGCACCAATTCTGTTTTCTGCTCAAAGGGATCGATCCTGCTTGCTAAGGGATCGATCCCTCATCCTGTTTCTGCAGTTTTTGACAGAAAATACAACCTTTGAGGTGCCCAAACTTCGTTTTTTGAGTAATTTAAGTCCAAGTAAAGGTTTAAACATTTGTAAAACATGATTTTGGACTTGTATGAATGAAAAACCTGAATGAAAAACCATTTTACAAAAGATTTTGCAATTTTGGAAGAATTTACACAATAAAATGCATTTTTGGCCTCAAAGGGGGTCATTTTAAGAGTTATGCTTGTTTTGACAAAACCAAGACATTAGAAACCACAAATATGCCAAAACAAACTTGTTCACACAGATTTTAAGCATATATAACATCAAATCATCATACTTGTGAACAACATGTCATGATTGTCAACATGCATATTCTTCATTAAGGCTCATGACAAGGCATTTTGCATATATGACATATTTGACATCTTTTGAGCAACTAAATATATTATCTAAGCATATCAAACTTGCTCAAACTACAGAAATCCAAAAATCATTTCAAAATCACAGATCATGCTTTTCATTCAATGTATCAAGTACTATTCATCAAACATTCAACAATCATTCATCATGCCTTTTGTTCTATCATTCAACTCACAATGCATCAAGAATCATTAACACTTTTTCTCATCAAAGCACAAATAATCAAATAATAGTTTTAAGTAGTAAAGAATTAATCTTACAAAACTCCTTTGCTTGAGTATGCTTTGCCTTGAATTGTTGAGTCCACCTTGAGCTATCCTTTAAAAAAATTGTTGTGATCTTGTCAAAGATGGATCCTCAAGCTTTTCCCTTTTTCTCATTGGCACAAGCAAACTCCATGTGGATGTGTTGAGCATTTAAATTCCATTGTTCCATTGTATTCCCATGCTCTAACACTCCTACAACAACCAAATTCAAGCATGCTTTGGTACCCAAATTTTCTTGGGTCCATGAGAGTTAGTGTTAACAATTTTTGATCCTTTTGGGATCCATTTCAAGCTCAAATCATCATTATTTATTGCATGCTTTGGCACCCACATTTTCTTAACTACTCTTCCTCTAAATGTAGTTTTTCTATAAGTGCATGCTTGTGAAGAGTGTCCTATTCTATTGCAAAGTGAGCATGTAAGAGGTGTATCATGCATAGTATTTTTGCTCACTAAGAAATTCCTAAGATGAGTTTCTTTATGTATTTCATTATATCCTAACCCATCTTTATCAAAGAAAGCTCTTTGGGTCTCTAACATATGATCTAGCTTTTGTTGACCCATATAAAACCTAGTAAATGAGTTATGCAAATTTGTATTCTTTTTATTCAACTCATTTATTTCTAGATTTGCTTCTTCTATCTTCTTCTCAAATTCAAGTTTGGCATTTAATAGCATCTCATTTTCTATTTTCAATTTAGCAATGATTTTCTTATATTTGGAGTTCATGCATTGAAATTCATTTGCTAAATCATCAAAGGCATCTCGTAAATCATCATAAGAATGATCATTGCATTCACTAGAGCTAGGTTTTTCCTTTTCATCCTCAATAGTCAAAGAGCTAGGATTTGCCAATTTATCTTTAATATCTTCTAATTTCTTTTCTAGCTCTAATTTCACCTTGGTGAGTTCATCATTCTTTGAGCCTAGATCTTTTATTTTCTCCTCCAACTCAACATTTGTATTGATCAAAATTTCATTCTCTTTTCTAAATTTATTTAACTTTTTGTTATATTTTGCATGCATTGATTTATATTCATCACTTAGCTCATTAAATGCATCTTGAAGCTCATCAAATGAATATTCTTCTAAAGTTTGTGAGCTAGTCTCAAAATCATCACCTAGAGCCATTTATGATCGTTTTGCTCGATAGAGGTTAGTCTAAATTAATCTCGAGCCCAAGCTCTGATACCAATTGTTGGCTCTTATAGGCTATACCGAGAGGGGGGGTGAATCGGTTTTTCACTAACCTTAGGTTCGTTTTTCGGTTCTTCTAAATTCTCTAGCCTATATTGATATTTTCTAAGTTCTCTTAGCTAGGCAATTATACAATATAAATTCAATGCAATAAACACAAATATAAATGCAAGAAAGTAAAGAGAGAAAGGATAGAGAAATGTACACAAGTGATTTATAGAGGTTCGGCAACCTTGCCTACGTCCTCTACCTTGAGACGCTCCCAAGGATTTTCCCAAATTCACTATCCTTGAATTTGTTACACTCCCTCTTTTCAAGGCTCAAGAGAAACCTCTCTCTTTTCTAGGATCAAGAGTAACCTCCCTCTTTTTCTAAGGCTAAAGAGAAACCTCCCTCTTTTCTAGGCTTAAGAGAAACCTCCCTCTTTTCTAGGCTTAAGAGAAACCTCCCCTTTACAAGGATTGATGAGATACAAATAATGTAATCAAAGATAAGCCTCTAGGTAGGCAAGTGATTACAGAAATTAAGCACAAGTAAAAGCTTATACAAAGTTTGTGCTAAACAATACAAGAAATAGATGAATGATAGAAGATGAAGACTCTTTATCTCTTGAATTGATGTTGAGGCTTGAGGAAGATGAATAAGATGATGAAAGATGTTGCTTGGTTGTTCCTCTTCCTTCCTTTAGCTTCTAAGCCTCTATTTATAGCCCCTTGGATGGTTTGTGGACGTTGGTTGGAGCCAAAACCGAAACTAGCCGTTGTATTTCACAGAAAATAGCCGTTGGAGACTTTCTGACATAAAGGGATCGATCCCTTTCCTTAGGGGATCGATCCCATGCTTCATTTTGGCCTTCCGGAGCACACTGCCAAAAAGGGATCGATCCCTTTCCTTAGGGGATCGATCCCATTCCTCCAGAATGGGTTTTTCCTGCACTTTTGGGTTAGAAATGATGTGGTCTTTGATCCTAATTCAACCCAAAACATATTGGCACTTTTGTGGGAGTTTTTCATGACTTTCTTTGATAAAAACATTGTCCAAAAATTCATTAAGTGATTTTCTAAAATATTCAAAACATTTATAAAGAATTAAGACCAATAAGGATGTATCATTAAATCATGGTCTTAATGTTTGGGTATGATCACTTAAAATGTATTGAGAAAATCATGTGTGATAAGGCAAATTTACAATATGAATTAAAACATTAAAGCTCACTTAAGTTTTTGTCATTTCAAAATATGTATGGCAATTTAAAGCTAACAATGGTAATAGAGAAGTTAGAAATAGTAAGAGAACTAAATATAAGCCCGCGCGATGTTGCGAGTCTATTTTTATTTTGCAATTTTTAAAGTTAGTTAAATTGATTATTAAATAAGAGTTATTGGACATAAGAAATATTTATTTTCTTCATAATGTTTAGTACAAAAAAGAAACATGTTTAATAAGGAAAGATTTATAAAAGAAACGTATTTACTAATGATAGAGTTTATATATCAAACAATATATCCAAAAATAGTTTTTTAAAAAATTTAGATTAGCTTGGATTAAAAAAAATACACAATACTTAAGTTAAATAGTATGACAAATAGATAATTTGTGTTAGAAACAAACAAATTAAGATAATAATACAACAACAATAAAAACTAAAGCATTAATATATATATATATATATATTTTTATATACGGCATAATGGTTCAGACAATTTAAAAAAGAAATAAGAAAAAATTAGATAAGAATGTTTTGTTCATATTATTAATTATGTGTAAGGTTTTAAACTCATCTATAAACATTTTTATTTTAAGAATAACTAATTGAATTATTTATATTTACTCCAAAGTACAATATGTAAAGTAAAAGTATTTTTCCTAGAAAAGTTAGAGAAAAAAAACTCTTTCATATAATAATTTTTATTCGAAAGTAAAATTTGAAAAATACATAATTTATAGGTATTTGAAGTATTATTTATTTTTAAATATTTGCCATGTGTCGGTTAAATAATATATTTGAATATTTTTTTATATTTTTAAAATTATTATCATTATTAATAAATATAAAAAATGTTTTAAAAAAATTATTATGAGGCGACAGAAGAACCTATTATTGTGATTTGAGATTGATTTTATATAGCTAGTATATTTTTTGTGTTTAGTAAGTTTACATCTGCTAGTGGAGATATAATTTTAAAAAATAGATTTAGAGAAATTAGATCTAAACTTTTTTAATTAAAAATATCTAAATCAATTAGTTTTTGTGTTGTTTGATTTTTTTTCCTTGATTAAAAATCAACTCAAAGATAAATGAATTTTTTTATTTCATTTTTTATTAATTTTTATATTTAAAATGCATCATTTGTTAAACCCTTTATCATATTTTTATTTTGAATTTTTTTAATTTATGCGCCGAATCATATTATTGCTGGAGAAAAAAATTGAAGATTTAAAAATAGATTAAAAGGTATAACAAAAAAAATTCAAAAATAAATAAAATTAAAGAACTTAACTAAAAAATGAAAACCTAAAAATAAATTAGAGGGCATAATAAAAAAATATTAAAAAAACAGAAATAAAATGCTAAATCAATTGAGACACAACACACGGCTCGTATGAGAGATAAAACATTGAATGATATGGGTTAGAAAGGTGAAAGAAAATAAGTGAATGACAGAATCAATGTGAAGCTGGACATGGAGCAAAAAAAGGTGATTTTTATATAATTTAAATAATATTAAAAATTATTAACTTAATTAATTTTTAAAATGTTTTAACATATATTTAATATTAAAATATTTTTATTTTATTAATTATCAACATTAAATATATAGAAATTAATGATCTACAAAATATATACTATAAATGCATTTGTAAATGTAATCTATCGTTAAAAAAATGTACTGTATATGCATTTGAAGAATTATTTAATTATTGAGTATTTGTTAATTGTTATGTGTTAGTTAAACAATATTTTTGGAGATTGATTTTATATTTTTAAAATTTATTATCATTGTTGATAAATATTAAAATAAATATATAAAAATTTATTATTTGAACCAATAATTTTTTATGAAAATAAATATATAAAATTTAAAGATCAATTTTTTATGTTGTTTATTTTTTTCTCTATTAAAAATAAAATTCACATATAAATAATTTTTTTATTCTTTAAATTTATGAAAAAAAAATAAAAAAGGTTGAAAAATAAAAAAGGGAAAAACTGAAAAAAAAAAAAGAAAAGCTAAAAGCTTGACATATGGAAGGTTTGGAGATAAAAATATGCGTAGGTATAAATACTAAAAAAAACAAACAGTAAGAGAAAATAGAGAGAGAAAAATAGAAATAATCTATTGTCGGAAAGGGCGTGCGGGAACAATAAGCTTCCTGTACGGTGTACACGAAGTTGAAAACAAAAGCCGGCTTCTTCTTCTTTTTCCACTCTGTTTTACTTCAAATTTCTCCTTTACTCTTACCATTAAAGTTCCTATTTTATTTTTGCCCTTCACTTTCTTATTCTCTTTTGGAAGTTGGATTCATTTCATCCTTTGGTTTTGATGATTTGATCGCGTAAAGGAAGAGAGGGAAGATTGCCAAGTATTTTCTTTAATTCTAATAAAACAGAATTGGATATGACACGTTGATTAGGCTTTCTTTTATTGTAAATCTGATACATTTCGGAAATTTAAGGAATTTTTTTTGGGTTTGATCTGATTTCGAAGGGATGGGTTGTTTTCCTTGTTTCGATTCAAGGGAAGAGGAGAATTTAAATCCTGTCAAAGAAACTGATGATCGAAAGCAAGGCCATCCGACTGTTTCCTCTAACACTTCCAGATTATCTTCTGGTTAGCTTTTTTTTTTTGTAAATATATATTTTTTAAATTAATTACCTTAGCACTTGATCTGATCTGGGTCTTTCTGATTCATTATTCTTTGCTAAATTTTGATGATGATGCTTATTTCGTTGTTTTATAATTTCTCATTGTTGACAGTGCATTATGCCATGTTTGATTTGTTCTCATAAAATTTTTAGAGTTCTAACTTTTGATTGTTTCCGGTAACCCCACCAGATTTTAATGCTGTTTTGTAAAGGTGTTAGGATCTAATGATGATTTTGATCACATGGCTTATCTGTTTGATGGCTGGTTAGGTTGAAAAAATTGTAACTAATTTAAAATGCACTGATAGATGTCTTGTAATTTGCAGTAATTTAATATCTTCAATTAAAGTTAGCTTACTAAGTGTAAAAAAAAATAAAAAAAAAAGAGTCCATCATCTGGAAATTATAGCTTGGTAGAGCTTATTATTGCATTGGCAACTAAAATTTGTGTCTTTCTTGAATCACTGAGCTCGAGAAATGAGATGGTATTCTTTTTTCTTGGTAGATTGTTCCTTTGCATTAAAATGGTAATAGGACCTTTACTAGGATCTATTTTGATGGAGTTGGCAGGAGCGGAGAGGCTTAGATCAAGAAGTAATGGAGGGTCCAAAAGGGAATTGCCAAGTCCCAAAGATGGACCTGGTGTTCAAATTGCTGCTCAAATTTTTACATTTAGTGAGCTTGCAGCTGCAACAAAGAATTTCAGGCCAGAGTCTTTCTTAGGGGAAGGTGGATTTGGACGTGTCTACAAAGGGTGGCTTGAGAGTACTGGTCAGGTAATAATATTATTGTTGCAGTGTTTTCACAATTTTTGAAAGCCTATGAATATAATGTAGGATCGATAAGATCGATAATTAAGCTCCGAGTCATACCACATTTTCTGCTTCTAGGCCTTTGCTTTTTTTGCTCAAACCTTGCCTTCTGTTATATTCCGGAAGGAAATTGTAAATTCAACCATTCATGGAGGTTATATAGATATTTAGTGGTTGAAGAGTGGGTGTTTGGAAAGAAAATACTCTTTTTTTTTTTTAATCTAAGATTCTAACATTTTTTAGCATAGCCAGTATTAGCAACTTACCATTAAGAATGAATTTGGTAAAATTTCGAGTTAGTATCTTTGGTTTGCACTTGTTATTAGGATTTTTGAATCCTCTAAATTACCTGCTTTGTATTCGGATCTAGCTCCCACTGAAGAGGCTATATACAGCTGAATCTTAGTGTGCATCTATTGCAAAGTTCAATTATTGAACTCGGATGCTGCTCTTTAATTTGATAACTCTCAAGTGATAATCTTTTGTCCTTTGAAGATGATCTAATTAATATCCAAAAATATTTTTATCCTTTTGGGTGTTATTATTGCTACTTCACGTGTTGACCCTCTGGTAAAAGAGAGCAGCATTCATCCTCCTGGAGTCTGTCTTGATGATTAAATGTAGTTTTTATCTAAATCCTCTCTTGATGTTGTCATGTTGTAGCTCTGAGGTCTAGGATGAATCTGAAAGTTCTACTGCTGCATGCAGCATCAGTTATAATTATTAATCTTTCTAAGAGAAGAAACATTATAGTGAGTATATCTAACCATGCAATTTGGACAATGAATTTTATGTCTGTCAAAATTGTATTATTCCCTTGTAACAGGATTGTATGATACATGTGTATATGATATTTGAAAGAGGACCTCTGTGTTTTCTTCTGAAATTACACGAGTTAAAGGTTCCTGTAATTGGGATAATGAACTCAATCAATCTTGTAACTGTTTCTTAGATATATATTTTTTGCCTTTGCAGGTTGTTGCAGTCAAACAATTGGATAGAAACGGTCTCCAGGGAAACAGGGAATTTCTGGTTGAGGTTCTCATGCTCAGCCTTCTTCATCATCCTAATCTTGTTAACCTGATTGGTTATTGTGCTGATGGAGATCAGCGGCTTCTTGTTTATGAATTCATGCCCTTGGGATCCTTGGAAGACCACCTTCATGGTAATATTTTGGTGCACTTCTGCTGCTCTAATGATAGCATTCCTTTCTCACATTAATTCATTTTACCCAGGGCAACTACTCCTACTGCAACCTTTAGATGTTTATAAAGCTATAGTCAAACTCAAGAAATTTAGCATTTGGAGGTTGGTGTAGCATGTCAGGTTAGGATAGGAACTTATTAAAATATGTTGTAGACATTGTTTCTACCTCCTCTATTTTTAGTGGAGTCAATGTTGTTGTGAAGAGGTAATTAGTGTTAATCCAAAGAGGATGAAAGGAGTAGCTTTGAATGGATATGATGTTAAAGGATTTGGGTAGAAGATATTATTTGGTTATCTTTCATGTAAAACCTGATATTTGGTAAGACAAACAAAGCGGGAGAATGAGAGATCATCTTGCCAGAAGAAAATTCTTAAAAGTTTCACATCACTTCAAACTTCAAAAATTAGGCATTTATCATTCATTCTCATGTGATGGATGTATTATCATTTTCTTTTTGTCTTGGAAAGTCAGTAATATTGAAGTAAGCTTCTAACAGCGTGCCAAATAAATGATAATAATTACCCATGAGGCTTTGTATTATTTGTACTTCAAGTTATCAAAGAGAATTTCTTTTCGATAACTGGTAAAGCATCTATATTTATGTTTGCATTCATTGCAATATGAGAATTAAGGGGTGCTTCATATATGCTCATTCTGTGGTTTGGGCTCCTCTTCTTGCATTCTTGTGTTTTTTCATGTCCATTCCTCAGGATCAAAAGGCTTAAACCCTTAATATATCGTAGCATATATATGTTCATCATAGCCCTACATAAATTAATTAAATATTTTAGGCGAATGCTGCATTATTCACTTTTTCTTTTCAGAGTGTCTCTTATTGATAAGATAAAGTCAAATTAAATATTTTATTGTTGTCCAATAACAAGATATTCTTGCAATATCTTCTAGGTAAAACTACTTAAGTTATTCTCTTGTTGTTTTTCCTTCATCTTTTTATTTATGTAGTTATGTCAAAAATCTATTCTAGGTGTCATAGGAGCTGGTATTATTGTGTACAGTAGAGATAGGCGTAAGTAAAGCTAGATCAAAAAGGAATAGAAAAGAGTCTGGTGAAGTTTTTATTTATCTCCTTTCTATAGGTAGTCTTATTCCTCTAATCTCTTTTGGCAATGTCAAGTAACTTTAATCCATTTTTCTTACATGTTAAATACTTAGTTGTCTGTTTATTAAGCATGGTAGATATTTATCTGTGGGTTTAAATCTATGTACTGATAAGGAGGTTAATATATTTCTATAATTAAAATTTGGTGCTGTTGCTCTGTTACTTGCTTGTAACATTTATGTTTTTGCTTATAATTTTGGATAAATCTTTAATGGAATAGATTTCATGTTGGGTTTTTCTGTGGTACTTTGTAGTTTCAGAATTCAATGCTAGAATCTTTATATATCTGTATAGAAAATACAGATATCCTAATTGTTGACATTTGCCATCTACAAGACAAGGACATTGTTGTGCACATTGGTGTTCAACATGAGCTCAAGGTGACCTTGTGGCTTGGGTATCTGATATGGAATTTAAACGTACAGCTATATTGTATTAGATTAAGGCTTTGTTTGGCATCGTTGTTGATACCTGATATGCAAAATCATGGTTTTCACTGCTACTATTATACCAAACAGATTCAACATTTTCTGCCTTTAGCTAAGTTTTGAATAAAAAAAATTTAAAAAAATAAAAAAAGTGGCTTTTAACCTGGCTGTTTCAAGTCCTAATTTCTAAGCCACAGTTTTCCAGCCAACTATAACGTTAAACTAAGCCTAATTGTTGTTAATGAGCTATGAACATAGAATTCTCAGAATGGATTTGTTTTGTGGCTTACTCACAAGCTGCCATATGTTTTGTGATCTGTTCTGAGATAGATAATGTATTGTCACGTCCCATTGTTGGACGAATTTTGGTTTAAGACAAATGAAGGTACACAGGATTTCGATTGTCATGCCCTTGGACATATTTTGCATGCTTTCTGCAAGTCCCAATTAAATGCAGATATTATATAGCAGGAAGGGCTAACTTGATTATAATCAAATCAGTCATTTATATCTCTTCAGATCTTCCACTTGAGAAGGAACCACTAGATTGGAACACAAGAATGAAGATAGCAGCTGGTGCAGCTAAAGGTTTGGAATACCTCCATGACAAAGCAAACCCTCCTGTTATTTACAGGGACTTCAAGTCCTCTAACATATTACTGGATGAAGGATTTCACCCGAAGTTATCTGATTTTGGGCTTGCAAAACTTGGTCCTGTTGGAGATAAATCACATGTTTCCACTAGAGTTATGGGCACATATGGCTATTGTGCTCCTGAGTATGCAATGACTGGTCAATTGACGGTGAAATCTGATGTTTATAGTTTTGGGGTTGTCTTCTTAGAGCTAATTACTGGACGGAAAGCTATTGATAGCACACGACCCCAGGGAGAACAGAACCTTGTCACATGGGTAATGCATTTGAAGTGTTTTTGTAGTTTGGTTGCCTAACTACCATGTTGTGGGGGGTTAGTGTGAGAGTAGCATGTAGTGGTTGAGACTATTTAATAATTGAACTTTTTTTTTCCTGGTTTATGTATATACAGGCACGTCCATTATTCAATGACCGCCGCAAATTTTCAAAATTGGCAGATCCAAGATTGCGGGGGCGATACCCAATGCGAGGTCTCTACCAAGCTCTGGCTGTGGCATCCATGTGCATTCAAGAGCAGGCTGCAACACGTCCTCTGATTGGGGATGTGGTCACGGCTCTCTCTTATTTGGCAAATCAAGCATACGATCCTAATGCAGGAGGGCTTGGCCACAGAGGTTCTGGAGATAAGGATGATAAAAGATATAGAGATGACAAAGGAGGAAGAGTATCAAAGAATGATGGAGGAGGAGCATCTGGATATAGGTGGGATTTGGAAGGGTCTGAGAAGGATGACTCCCCCAGAGAAACTGCTAGGATGTTGAACAGGGATTTGGATAGGGAACGGGCTGTAGCCGAGGCCAAGACGTGGGGGGAGAATTGGCGAGAAAAAAGGCGACAAAGTGCACAAGGTAGTTTTGATGGGTCTAATGGGTAGTATCCCTGCTAAACTGGTGCGCACCATCTTCCACAGGAGTGTTTATCCAGCTTTCTCACTTGACCAGGTGAAGAAACATTTCTTTCTTCTGCATGGTCCATCCAATATGTTTGACAAGCTTTCTTCCTTCCTTTGAAGCAAAGGCAGGTGATGCTCTCTGTAAGGAGTTTTGGTGCTGACACGCTCTTAACACCCCCCCCCCCCCCCCCCCCCCCCCCTTTTTTTTTTTTTTCAAATTTTTTGTTCTTTCTCTTTACTTTATATCCGGTCATTGAAGCATAGAAGAAGATAATGGTGAAGATGAAAAGCATAATGGAGAGTGTACATTATTATCAACTAGGAGAGCAAGAGAAGAAGACGTATTTATAAAATTTTGAGAGTAAAGACGTCTGGGTCAATGTTATCCTTGCTCTTGTTGGGTTCCTTCTGCATGGAACTTTTCTGTTGTCTGTATGTTGTCATATTGGGTACACAAACACATTTTACCAACTAATTGAGATCGTTTTCAACCAATTTTCTATTACCATGGCATTCAACTTTCTCATCTTGGGCCTTGGCTATGAAAATATAACTGCTGATAAGTTTTTCATGGTTTTTGTTTTCCCCTTGGATCTTCATATTTTCCTTGTCGCTTAAACATTTTGACTTTTGAGTTTATATGTTTGGATTCATACACAAATGAAATTCTTATAAATGAATTAATGCTGAGAATTTATTTACGAATGAATATTCATATCTTTGAGTCATTATTATTTTTTGTTCTATGGTATGAAAGAAAATAAAATAGAGAAATTTACATATATTGCTGTAAAATAAATTCTCATATTTTTTATAATTTCATGTAAGGTTAATATTCATGCAAATCATTTGTTAAATTTAATAACCTACTCGTATATATGATGTATGCAAATTTTTAAGTAAATATGATCTTTTTATAATTTTAATCAAGAGTAATATTTTTTAAATAGATATTAACAGTTGAAATTTTATTATTATGAAACAAAAAGTAAGATATCTTTGATTAACTTGAAATTCTATATGCATGATCTATTTGAATAGAACATAAAATTCAATAATCGAATTAAAAATATATGAGAATTTATTTACGAATGAATATTCATATCTTTGAATCATTATTATTTTTTGTTCTATGGTATGAAAGAAAATAAAATAGAGAAATTTACATATATTGTTGTAAAATAAATTCTCATATTTTTTATAATTTCATGTAAGGTTAATATTCATGCAAATCATTTGTTAAATTTAATAACCTACTCGTATATATGATGTATGCAAATTTTTAAGTCAATATGATCTTTTTATAATTTTAATCAAGAGTAATATTTTTTAAATAGATATTAACAGTTGAAATTTTATTATTATGAAACAAAAAGTAAGATATCTTTGATTAACTTGAAATTCTATATGCATGATCTATTTGAATAGAACATAAAATTCAATAATCGAATTAAAAATATATAAATTGTATATAAAAATATGAAAGTGTGCGAAACTAAATTAGATTTATACTAATATAAGTGAATTTCTTGAGAGGATGTTGTTGAAATGACTTTTTTTAATTGTGAATTACACTTGTCTTTAGATTCGCAGTACATACCTAGGCAACTTAAAATAAATTGATCAACGAGTTTAAAATTAAAATCGAAGGTCAAAGAGAAAAAGAAGGCACTAGAGTTGTTCTTTTAAAAATAAAAAAAAAAGATTGATATAAATTGTGATAATCGTAAATTTTTCATTTATCGGAAATAAGGAATATTGGAAATTCGAAAAATAATGAAGAGGGGAAATTTAATTTGAATAATGAAAAATCCAAATTAAATAAAGAAATGAGAAAAGAAAATAGGAAATACGTTTATATAATTATATATTATATAAACGTATTTTTATACAAATACATATGTATACAATTATAATGTTTTATATATATAAAATATATATATATATATATATATGAAAATGTAAAATATAAACTTTACATTAAAAGTGTACATTTATATATTGTAAATACAATATATAAATATATGTGTAAAGGTTATTTAAAATATATATATATATATATATATATACACACACATATATATGTACTACTACATATATATATTTTGTACTATACACAATATATATTGTATATATAATATGTATTGTAGTATATTATATATGAAATAATATATGTATAATATATAGTATATATAATATGTATAAAATATATTATATAGTATATATTATATAGTATATAATATAATTATATACTAAAAATAGGATCAAAATAGAAAAAGGAAAACAGAGGAAAGAAATCGGGAGGAGGACCTGACCCCCTCCCCAGACCAGCTGACCGACCACCGTCGGCGGCGAGAAAGAAAGAGAGGAGGTCTGAGGGAGGTAGAGAACGACACCGGCCAGAAGAGGAAAGCGGTTGCCGGCGTCGAAAGGAAGGAAATCGAAAGGAAAATCGAAGGAAAAACCGACGGAGGCCGGGAAGAAAAAAGGAAGAGAAAGTGGCGATGCCAGCCAAATTGGTCGCCTCCACTGCCATCGAAGCTTCGCCGGAGGAAGAGGAAGACGTGGGAGGCCACGGTTGAGGCTGGGAACGGCGGAGGAAGCCAACGGAGGAGGAGAAGAAATCGAAGGTAAACCGAGTAGATCAACCGCCGTGCAGCCGATCCAGGCCGAGCTGAGGCCACTGGCAAGTTCGTCTCAACGCCGGCCAGCTGCTGAGCCACCGAACCGCCGGAGAACCGGCCACCGAAGGAGAATCAACGGTGAGGAAGGTAGAGCCGGTCTGACTAGTCTGAACCGGTCAGACCAAGGAAAAAAAAGGAAAAAGAAAAAGAAAAGAAAAAAGGAAAAAGGAAAAAGAAAAAGAGAAAAAGAAGGAAAGGAAGAAAAAGAAGAAAGAGAAAAGAAAAGGAATTTCGAGAATTTGAAAAATTCTCGAGAATTCGGAAATTATTGAAAATCCCGAGAATTACGGGAATCGGTAAGAAATCCCGGAAAGTATTAAATTATTTAAATAATTTATTTATTTAAATAATTATGGAAAAATTCTAAATTTTAGAATTTAAATTCCAGAAAATATCCTCGATGACTGAGCCGATGGAATCGGGCGAGGTGAAACGAGCGTGACCTTCGAGAGGCAGTCGCCGACCCGAAACAGGTAAGGGAGACATGTGCCGCCTGTAAGGATATTCCACATGTTTTAAATTATGCATTTAATTTATAAATGCAATTGACAATGATTAGTTTTGAAATTTGTGGTGATTTATCAGTTTCAATTTGTGGTGAAATACCAGTTGAGAAATAAAAACTGTATTTTTCGTGCAGGAGGCTAGCCAAATCGGCAGCCGTTATACTGCCAAAAAAATTATCGAATAATTACCAAAATTTACCGAAAATCATAATAAATGATTTGATTTCACGTGAAACGATTTTTAGGTACAAAAATCGAGAAATTAAGTAAATTTCATAAAACATGAGTATAATGATAATTGATTTTAAAATATTCATGTTTTAGTGAATGATAAAAAAGGAAATCACCGAAATTTCATCCTGTAGGTGATATTTCACATGAAACGAGAAGAAAATGAAAAAGAGATTGAAGTGAATATTTTTATAAATATTCTTAAAAATTCACTAGATTTCATATAAAATCTTTATAGTTTTAATTATGGAAATAATTAATTATGAAAATTTCATAAAGGTTAAGAAATGATGAACAACTATGTTTTCGAGACTAGAGGTCTCTACACGTGTTTTTAGAAGAAAACATGGTGATGGGAATTTAAAGTTAGAAAATAAATATTTTATTTTCATAAATTATAAAAATAATCTATTTGAATTCCGATAATTATAAAACCATGTTTTCGATTAAATGCACGGAAAAGCATACATATGTGTTCTATGGTGGAAAAAGGACAGTTTTGCCCTTCTATATTTTCAGTGATGATTTTGCAAACTGTCTTCATCGCAATTTATAAAGAAATGTTTGAAGCGTGAATTTCGTTCCGAAATTAATTCCCATAGTCTTTTGATAATTAGCTAAACCAACCTTATGATTTCTATGCATATTTTTCAATAAGCTTTTTATGTATGAAAATAAATAAGTATGTTTTTCGAAACAATGATCGGAGTGGCAAACCCCTGGCTAACTTAGACCCAGGCACGCCCGGTTCTTACTATTTTGTACCAAATGTATAATTTAAGAAGTTACATAAGTAAGATTTGAGACTAAGGACTTCCTATAGTTTATGTTATTGCTTGTCATGCTTGCCACACTGTGCATGTTTCCATCTCTTGTGGCATATGTTTAGCCCACGTCGTGCATGTTCTCGCCCACATTGTGCATGTTTTCATCCCTTGTGGGTATGTTGGTCCTTCGTGGTGCAATGTTCGCTATACGACCCTGATCAGGTCTACAGCCCATACCATGGCCATAGGTATTCTGTTCCCTCTTCGGAGGATGAAGTAAGTGTCATGACCCGCATACTGGCTATATGATTCTGCCTAGTCTCCATGAACTGTATGATAAGTTTTATTAATTATGATGTTAAGTTTCTAAAGTATGATGCATGTTTGAAACAAGTATGAATTTTAGATATATGTATTAAAGAATTCATACAATGATTTAAAGTATGAAATGCATTATTATGGCATTTGTTTTCTGCATATATCGATACTATGACTATTTTAAATGCATTTCTTACGGGGTTTTAGTACGATACGGTTATTAATTTGAAAAGAGAAATAAATTTTTATTCTAAAAGAATAACATAAGAATTATTTCTAAGATAGAGATAATCGAAGAAGTAATTATCCAATGATTGGATATTTACAAATCACTGTACCGTACTATTTTTACTGTACTGAAGAGAAGAGAATAGAAAAGAAGTAAACCACTATTTTTATTACTGAACTGCCACGTGTTTTAAAGTATACTAAAGTGAAAATAAATAAGTGGTTTATTCTGTGGAAAAAACGAAAATTTGATCGTTTTGAAAACGAAATTAATATTCTCTACAGTTGCTTCTAGGTTCCGAAACAAGTATGGTATTCTAAAATACCTACCTTATTCTATCTGAATCCCTAGCCGACTGTAGTATCCTTCCCACATGTGTGCCTAGAGCCAGCTAGGAAGATTTTAAAGAAAATAAAAATGAAAAAAAAATTATTTTTAGCATATAGATAGCTGAATATCAAGTGTGACATATAACTCTCTTACTGAGCCGTGGTTTGCTCACTCCCCAATTTTAACATTTCAGGTTTTGATGATGGTGAGATCCAATAATTGTGGATTATGGCTGCACATAATGGATAATGTGACAGACCGACTAAGATATATGAGGTACGATCATTATTTTCTGTATTTAGACATATATACAGTACTACATTTTTGTAAATAAGATTGGGGATGTGTATTATCTTAACAATGTTATATTAAAATTGTTTAACATTAACTGCAAGTGAAGTATCGCAAATAGCCCAACCGGATATAAGGTGAAAAATGTGGTAACGGGTCGTTACATAAATACCATACCGTACAAAACTGTAATGACATAAACAAGCAAGATTTTAAATACTATATAGTATGATTTTAAATTCACATTTTTGTTTAATCATTTTCCAATGTTAGAATTATTTCAAATAATATAAATGGTAGCAAGATTGGGAAGTTAGTAAGTTGGAGATGCTGTTTGATACATGCTAACGGAGAGGGAGAGGAAGAAGTTTGAACATATAGAGCATCAGAAGGCAGAAATATTTTCCTATCCACCATAAAATTGCTTTAGCTTGATCAAATCTGTATGAATGGTTTGATAATTTCTCATATTGAGTTCTTGAAGAATTACATCAATATATATACAAGTCTTATGCATCAGTCAACTAACCAATCATCACTAAGCAGTTGACCAATGGCTAACTAACCTTAACAACCTTCCAGCTGGACTAACTAGCTGCCAATAATCTCTAACAATATTACAAATTTAAATTACAATGAAAAGAGAAAAAAATTCTTTTTCTCATTCTCTATTAGCCCCCTTCAAGCTGGAGTAAAGAGATTGTGAACACCTAACTTGGACAACAAAGAATAAAAAGAAGCAGAAGGTAATGCCTTGGTAAATAGATTAGCCAATTGGGAAGAAGAAGAAACATGGAGCAATCAAATTACTCTAGCTTGAAGTTTTTGTTTGATCAAGTGGTGATCGATCTCTATATGTTTTGTTCATTCCTGGAAGACAAGATTTTCGACAATGGCGATTGCTGACTTGTTATCACAAAAGAGAAGAGCTGGAGTTTGATGAACAATTTGAAGTTCTTGTAGCAAAAACAACAACCACCGTAATTCACATGTTAAAGAGGATATAGCTCTATATTTAGTCTCAAATGAAGACTTGGAAACAGTCTGTTGTTACTTTGATCTCTAAGATTTAAGTACATCACCTAAGAACACACAAAAACCTATCACAGACCTCTTAGTATCTGCTCCAAATCACTGAAGGCCTTCAACTTCAAATCTGACTTGGTAGGGAAGAATAACCCTTGACTAGGAGTACCCTTGATATATCTAAGGGCGCAATGTGCTGTTGTCAAATGTAAAGATGTAGGTCTGTCCATAAACTGAGAAAGCTTTTGTACTGCAAAAGACAAGTTAGGACTAGTGCTGGTGAGGTACAATAGCTTTCCAATTAGTTTGCTATACATAAGAGGATTTTCTAGTTTAGTTCCAATGGATTTAGAGAGTTTCTAGGATGTAACCATTGGATTAATTGCTGATTTACATCCTAAAAAACCAGTCTCTTGGAGGATCTCAAGGGCATACTTCTGTTGACAAAGATTAATGCCATGATGTGATCTAGCCACCTCAAGGTGAAGAAAAAACATCAGCTTACCGAGGTATTTTATCTTGAAGGTCGTATCGAGATAAATCTTCATGTCTTGGATGAGTTTTGAATCATTGCTTGTTAATATGACATCATCAACTGTGATAACCGTAAATTTTTCATTTATTGAAAATTATTAATATTGAAAATTAATATTTAAGAAAATAAATAAGTTGAAATAAATAAATCGAATGATAAGATCGGAATATTAGTGGAAATTCTGAGAATTGAGGAATTTAAATTTGGATAAATTGGAAATAAGGATAAGGTTGAAATTATGGAAAATAATGAAGAGAGGAAATTTAATTTGGATAAATTGAAATCCAAATTAAATAAGGAATAAAAATGGAGAAAATAATTGGATATTAAGAAATCCAATTAAATGAAATAAAATGCATATATTATAATTTATATAATTAGATTATATAAATATATTTTGATATGTTAAAAAAATAATAATAAATACATATGTATATAAATATGATATTTTATGTATATATATAAATATATACATATATAAGAAAAGTAAATATTATGTTTATCAAAATTTGTATATATATATATATATATATATATATATATATTTATTGTAATACAATATATATCTATAAATACATATATATAAATGAAATATATATATTAATTCAAATTAAAAATTTATATATATGTATTTTGTGTATAAAATATATATTTTTTATTATATTATGTTTATATATATTATATAAATATAATATAGAAAAAATAAATAAAAAAAATTAAAACAGAATGTGGGAATCGGGTTACCGCGATTCCCTTAGTTATTTTCTCCTCTGTTCCAAACAGAGGAGAAACAAAAGCAAAGACCGGCCGACGCCGACTGACCGAGGGCAAAGGAGGGGAGGCGGACGACGACGAGCCAGAGGAGGAAGAAGAGGAGGTGATCGGCGACGGAAAAGGACGGAAAGAAGAAGCGAAACGCAGTGAAACAGAAGGGAAAAACCGACGGAACCGAGAGGAGAAAAGGAAAAGAGATACGGCGGTGCCGGCCGGCCTAGGCACCGCCACGCCACCCGAACCTCGGCGGAGGTAAGGGGAAGGTGAAGGAGGCCACCGGTGAGGCCAACGACGGCGGAGGAAGGGAGAACGAAGGAGGAGGAGAAGCCGAGACCCACGACGTCAGATCCGCCGCCGTGCCACCGATCCAGGGCAAACGGAGGGCACCGGCGAGTTCGCGTTGACGTCAGCCAGCTGAAGGGCTCCTGAACCGGCGGAGAACCAGCCGTCGGTGAGGAACCGGCGAGGAAGGAGGCAGACCGGTCTGATTTGAAAAAAGCAAGGAAAAAGGAACAAAAAAGAAAAGAAAAAGAAAAAGGAAGAAAGAAAAGAAAGAGAAAAAGAAAAGAAAAGAGGAAAAGAAGAAAGACAGAGGAAAAGGAGAATTTCAAAAATTTCGGGAAATCCCGAGAATTCGAAAACCCGAGAATTACGGAAATCAGTAAGAAATCTCGAAAAATGTTAAATTATTTAAATAATTTATTTATTTAAATAATTATAGAAAATTCTAAATTTTAGAATTTAAATTCCAGAAAATTACCTCGATGACCGAGACGATGGAATCGGACGAGGTGAACACGGGCGTGACAAACGAGGCGGTCGTCGACCCAGAAAAGGTAAGGGATGCATGTGCAGCACCGTAAGGATATTCAGTCTGCATGATTTTAATTATGAAATATTTTATGAAAATATTTATGAAAATATTGCGATGAATGATTGGTTTGAAAATTGTGGTGAAGTACTGGTTGAAATTATAAACTGTATTTTCCTTGTAGGAGGCTAGCCAATTGGCAGCCGTTATACTGTCGAAAAATTATCGAAAATTATTGAAAATTTCTAGAAAATTTCATAAATCACAATAAATGATTTTATTTCACGAGAAATGATTTTCAACCACGAAAATCAAGAAAATGAATATTTTCCATAAAAACATGAATAAAATGAAAGTGATTTTAAAATATTCATGTTTTTGAGAATGGTGACAATGAAATCACCGAAAATTCTCCTGATATGTAAATTACACGTAATACGAGATGAAAAATGAAAAGAAATAAAGTGAATATTTTTATATATATTTCTTAAATATTCACTAAATGGTTTTATAACCTTTATGGTTTTAAATTATGAAATTATATATATTTTTATAAATTCCATAAAGGTTTAATGATGATGAAAAATACGGTTTTGAGATTAGATGGCATCCTATCATACTGATATGTGATATGTGATATGTAACATGTAATATGTGATATGTGATATGTAGTCCCGGTCGACACCTGATCAGTGATCCGTCGAAGACAATTATAGACTATGGCCATAGATCTGACATGATTATTTATACCCTTCAGGGTCTATAGCATGATATGAGTAACGACCCAGTGGACGGGCTGGGCATGCATGCCTAAGTCTCCATATATGAGAAATGTTTTATATGATATGTTATATATTAAATGTAAATGTTTTACATGATATGTGATACGTGAAATGAAAATGTTTTATATGATATGTAATACGTGAAATGAAAATGATTTACAGCATTTTACAAAATGCTTATTTCAGTACTGATTTTAGTACTACGAGATGATTTTCATATGACATGTAATATGAATATGTAATATGTTTTCAAAAAGGAAAAGGAGGAAAGTAAATCTAATATTCTTATTTTAAATTTTAAATTGAATATTAGATTTAAATGATTTATATGTTATACGAAAAAGGTTTAATAGCTTATTTTGCTATTTTAAAATACTGTACTAATTATGATTGTACAGTAAAACATGAAATGAGTTTTAAAGGAAAATGATGATGATTTAACTAATATTATTTTCAAAGAAAATATGAATATTAGTTATTTTATTTAAATGCTTTATTGCATAAAAGTATTATTTTGAAAATAATATGAAAAGGTTATGAATAAAAAGGAAAAAGGATTTAAATTTCAAAACAAAAAATGAAATTTACTCTCTACAGTTGCTTCTAGGTTCTGGGACAAGATAGGTATTTCAAAATACCTACCTTACTCCATCCGGATCCTTAGCCGACTGTAGTATCCTTCCTACATGCGAGCCTAGAGCCCATAGGAAAAATGAAAATGTTTTTCAGCATATAGATAGCTGAATATCAAGTATGCATATAATTCCCTTACTGAGCCGTGGTTTGCTCTCCCCTTAATATTAACATTTCAGGTTTTCGAGGACTAAGAGTCTGACATCTAAAGGACTTCGGCTGTGCATTTGGGGCGATGCGACAGCTTGATTTAATTAATAAGGTATGATCATTTATTTTCTGTATTTAGACTTATCGACAGTACTACTTTCTTATGAAGTAAAAATCGGGGATGTAATTCATATTATAATTTAATATGAAATTGTGTATACGTAAAAGAAAAGTAAAGTATCGCAGACAGCCCAACCAAATAAGATGTATAGAAAAAGGTTAAAAATAGTGTCACGGGCTGTGACATCAACATATACTAGCATAGCAATGAAAGAGTCACCAGTACCTTTGACAAACAAAGAATGATCTAAGGGGGCCTGTTTAGAACCTTGAACCAACAAAGCTTCACTAAGCTTGTGGTACCACTATCTACCAACCTGCTTTAACCAATACAAAGAATTTAAAAGCCTACAACCTTGTCTAGCTTTTGCATCTGAATATCTAAGAGGTAATGTCATGAACACCTCCTCATGAAGATCTCCATGGAGAAAAGCATTGTTGATACCAAGTAGGTGCAAGTGCCAACCTTTTGTTGCAGTGATAGCCAAAAGAGTTCTGACAGTACTCATCTTAGCTATTGGTGAAAATGTAAGGCCTCGACCCATCCGCCGTTACTCATCCGTATTGTCCTCTTTGGCGAGCCCACATGGCCCCCTTAAGGTTTTGTCATGAGGCCCAACCCGTTCACTGGGTCACTCACAATTCGCGTCTGGAGCGACTGGAACCCTTGACTTCTTCAAGTGTTAAGTCACTCCTAACCAATTATCCTCACAATTCGCATCCGAAGCGACTTAAGTGTCAAGTCACACCTAACCAATTATCCTAGGGCAATTGGTTAGGAGTGACTTGACACTTGAGGAAGTCAAGGGTTTAGTCACTCCGGACGGGAATTGTGAGTGACCCAGTGAACGGGCTGGGCCTCATGACAAAACCTTAAAGGGGCCATGTAGGCTCGCCAACGAGGACAGTACGGATGAGTAACGGCAGACGGTGGACGGGCGGGGCCTCATAAAAAAACGCGTGTCTCAATGGTACCAGGTGTGTAAGAACTAGGTACCTAAGGGTCTTGAGTTCAAACTCCTGGGGACCCGAATTGGAGTTGTGGCCTAAGGGCACACTCCGAGAAAGCCGTGACGGACGGTGGCCTGCGGGTGCACCCTAAAACGAATAAAACGGATAATACGGATGAGTGACCCGCTTGGGGTGGTGGCTCGATCGGTGGACCAGCGGGTGCACCCCGGGGCGTCACAATAAAACGTCTGTTTTATTGTGACGTCCCGGTGTGCACCTGCAGGTCCGTGACCCAGGCCACCGCACCGAGTGGGTCACTCATCCGTATTGTCCGCTTCGGGGTGCACCACACTGGCCACCGCCCCTCACGGCTTTATCGGGGAATAACACCCCAATTCGCCTCTCCAGGAGTTCAAACTCAGGACCCTTAGGTACCTAGTTCTTACACACTTGGTACCATTGAGACAAGTTGTCTCAATGGTACCAGGAGTGTAAGAACTAGGTACCTAAGGGTCCTGAGTTTGAACACTTGGGAGGCGAATTGGGGTGTTATTCCCCGATAAAGCTGTGAGAGGTGGTGGCCAGTGTGGTGCACCCCGAAGCGGATAATACGGATGAGTGACGCACTCGGTGCGGTGGCCTGGGTCACAGACCTGTAGGTGCACACCGAGGAGTCACAGATATTTATTATTATTATTATTATTATTATTATTCAATATATATTAATTAAAAAAAGAAAGAAAATTTTGTTTCAGTAGACCTATGTCTACTGAAGCAAAAGCTTCAGTTTTGCTTCGCTTCAACAGACCCGCGTCTGCTAAAGACCTTATTAAAAAAAACATAAAAAATAGAAAGGAAGAAGGAAGGAGAAACATATCAGAGGAGCCGATTGGAAAGGGCTGGAGACGTTGCCGACCAAGAAGAGGAAAATTGCTGACCGGCGACTGTGAGAAAAAGAAAGGAGAAAACAGTAGATCGAAAAAGAAAGAAAAAGGAAGAAGAAAAGAAAAGAAAAAGAGAGAAAAGGAAGAAGAGGAAGAAGGAGGAGCTGCCAGCACCACTGGCGTTGCCTCTAGTTGCACGCCGCCGTCGCCATGGTGTTGCTCGTCACCGACAGAGCTAGGCTGAACTGGTTCTGACTGGTTCAAAAAAAAAAAAGGAAAACAGAAAAAAAAGCTGGTTTGCCTGAGAGGTTAAGGGTGAAGACTTAAGATCTTTTGTACATAAGTACAAATGGGTTTGAACCCCATAGCCAACAATGGATCAACTTTAAATCTCAGCCCAATTTCTTTTTTTTTTTGTGATGCCCCAGGGTGCACCTGCAGGTCACCGACCCAGGCCACCGCCCCGAGCGGGTCACTCATCCGTATTGTCCACTCTGGGGACAATACAGATGAGTGACCCGCTCGAGGTGGTGGCCTAGGTCGGTGACCTGTAGGTGCACCTCGGGGCGTCACAGGGGGAGTGTTATAGCTGTATATTAGCGTAATATTACAACTGTATATTACCATAATTAACATATTATATATAACTTAATTATATGCTGAAATATCTAGCTTTAGTTAATAACCTACCTAATTTAGGTTTTACAATTCTGTATATATACATATCTTGTACTCCTTTCTATATATATGAGAAATTGTCATAACGTCTAGGTCCGTGAACCTAACCGCTAGACTTTAAAATTCAAGGAGTCGCCACCAACCATTCAAACCTAAGGTGTGATTGGTCACCTATTCTTGTCTAAGGATAAGGCATGGTCTACGTTCAAAGAATCTAGGGTTCGAGAGTACGGTTACGTGTGGGGAAGGATTAGCACCCCCACAACGCCCATTCTAAAATGGTACCACTTAGTTCTAAGTTTAGTCTAAATTTGCCTTTATGTTTGTATTATTTTTGATAGTTAAATATTAGGAAAGTTTCTAAGACTCTTCCATCAATCTGGCTCAAATCTTAGAAACTCTCCTCACCTCAAGATGTTCAAGGAGTAGCAATCGACTTTCTTGAACTCCATCGTCGGATTGATTGAGTATATTATGGAATTCTTATCTTTAAATATTTTCTAATCTTATTCTTCTTATTGTATTGTTTTAATTATATTATTTTATATTTTTTAAAAATAAACATGACATATGGGTTATTGACAATTCTTCTTAAGTATCCCATCAATCTGGCTCAACCGAAGAAGAATCCTCTCACCTAGAAATTCCAAGGAGTACCAATTGACTTTCTTATAATTTCATCATCGGCATATGTCACATTTACTTCTTTTATTATCATCCCATTACCTTATTATGGTATTATTTTATATTTCTTTATTCTCGATTCGTTATTTTATTTTATTTCATTATATCTTTAAAGTGAATATGAATTATGTTTTCTTGAAAATTCTCCTCAAGTATTCCATCAATCTGGCTCAACTCAAGAAGAATCATCTCACCTAGAAATTCCAAGGAGTACCAATTGACTTTCTTGGAGTTTCATCCTCGGCATAATCCATATTCATCCTTAGTAACTAATTTTATTATTTCCTTATTCAATCTTTATTCTATTTATTCTTATTTGCAGTTTTTCTAAGTTAATTTATTTTATTATTTTATTTATTTATCTAATGTCTATCATACTAAACATATAAAACATAAAATATATCATACAAATATCATAGAAATTAAACTAAACAAATCATATCAACATACAAATTATTTATTCAATATGTATTAATCAAATATTATCAAAGTAATTAAATCATGCAACATTAGTATTTTAATATACAAATTATTAATCCGATATTAATTAACTATCAAACCCTCCTATTAAATTATTGTCCAATTAATATAATAAAACAAAAACTTACCTGGGCAATAACCTCACCTCTTGTTGGCTTTTTTCTTTTCCTTTATATTCCCTTTTCCACGTGTTCTCTTGCTATAGCTTTTCTTTAATATTTCCAAAGTGGTGTGCCTGAAGCATTTTCACAAAGCTTTCTTATTTTCTTGCAACAATCATCAAGAGCAACACAAACGGAGGCTGTGCAAACATCCACGTGATGGGTCGGCAACCTGCTGTAGCTGTGCGGTGACTGGGCTGGCAACAGTGGTGCGGGAGGCAGGCAGAAAAATGAGCTGATAGAACAACAGCGGCGGTGATTGGATTCAGTGCTTGATTTCCCCCAGAGTCCCCTTTTTATAATAAAAAATTTATTTGAGTCCTAATACAACTCTACCTATTCTATTAATTATCTCCTATTTTTAACATTTTATCTATTTCTTATATTAATCCTAATCTAACTCTATCAAATTTAATATTAATCCAAATAATTATCCTAAAAAATCTAATTATCCTATCCTAAAATTATTTTTATTTTTATTTCTTTTTATCTTTTCTCTTTTTTTATTATTCCTAAATCTTATTTTAATTTTAATTTTTAAATTAATGCTAATTCTAAATCTAAAAATTCTAATTTAATTCTAGCCTAATTCTAAATTGTTAAATTAAAATACAATGTCACTCAACCCAATTAATTATTTATACAAATCAAGACCCCGGACAAAATAAGGTGTCTACAGCTGCCCCTCTTTGTGCATTTGCTACGAAACAGTAATTGCACAAAGACATAGACACGTATTTTGTTTGACGTCTCCTTTTTTTTAATTTTTTTTCAAAAAGCTCCCTCTAAACAGAAAGGCAGTCAAACTTTAAAATCTTGTCTAAAAGCTCCTCCTAAACAGGCAGGCAGTCAAACTTTAAAAATCTTGTCCAAAAGCTCCTCCTAAACAGGCAGGCAGTCAAACTTTAAAATCTTGTCCAAAAAGCTCCCCCTAAACAGGCAGGCAGTCAAACTTTAAAAATCTTGTCCAAAAGCTCCTCCTAAACAGGCAGGCAGTCAAACTTTAAAAATCTTGTCCAAAAGCTTTGATTTTTTTGAAAATTTTAGGAAACTACTCTAACTTGTCAAAATTTGGAATCTTGGGAAACCCCTCCAAAACTTCTTTTTTGTCCAATTTTGAAATTTTAGGAAACCCCTCTAAAATTTCTTTACTTGTCAAATTTTAAAATTTTGGGAAACCCCTCCAAAACTTTTTTTCTTGTCAAATTTTGAATTTTAGGAAACTCCTCTAAAACTCCTTTTCTTGTCAAAATATGAAATCTTGGGAAACCCCTCCAAGACTTCTTTTCTTGTCTAATTTTGAAATTTTAGGAAACCCCTCTAAAATTTCTTTACTTGTCAAATTTTGAATTTTAGGAAACCCCTCTAAAATTCCTTTCCTTGTCAAATTTTAAAATTTTGGGAAACCCCTCCAAAAATTTTTTTTTTCTTGTCAAATTTTGAATTTTAGGAAACTCCTCTAAAACTCCTTTTCTTGTCAAAATATGAAATCTTAGGAAACCCCTCAAAAACTTCTTTTTTGTCCAATTTCAGAGATTTTATGCAATTTATCCTACTCAAGCAATTGCAATTTATCCTCTCCATGTAATGCCATTCATGCAATTTATCCTATTCATGTAATATCATTGATGCAATCTATTCTATTCATGTAATGTCATTCATGCAATCTTACTCACACAATCTGTTCTGTTCATGTAGTGTTTTCTTTGAAAAGTATTTCAACTTCAATTGTGGCAATAACAAGGTTTTTCTTTATCAATCCATCTCATGTATTCTTCTCTTTCATCTGTCCTCTTGTCCTTCTATTTCTTATTTCTTTACTCATTTTCCTTCTTCCGTTTTTCTTGCCCAATGAAACTCTTGTCTTCATGCCCTCTTTATCTTATCTTTTCCCTTGATTCTTCTTTTTACTTTCCTCTCTATCTGGTCACTCATTTACTCATTAAAATCTTTACTGAGACCTCATCATTCATTCTTTCTTATTCATTGGTTTTTCTTGATTTCCAATTTTCATTCATCCACAAGTTTCCTTTTCTTTCATTTTCCTAAATAATATAGGAGTCTTTCACATATTTTGCCAAGCAAACATTCATTATCATTCTAATTTCAAAATCAATGCAATACAATTTCTCAATCCCTCAAGGTAAAGAAATAGCAAAGGAATGATAGGTGAAAAGAAAAGAGTGGTGTTATTCAATATCTGAAAGTATTTAAAGAGGTAACCAAGCTTGAAGGAAAAAGGCTAGAAAGGAAAAGCTAGAATTATCATGTTAAGTTTTAGGTAACAGTATCCAAATAACAAAAATTCAAATGATTTTGGTCAACGAATACAAAATTCCCTTCCAAATGTCTACTTTATCTGATCATGTTGAGTTTATCAAAACATCCTCTTACCCCAGTATCTTTGACATCTAGCTTTTCTCGTATCCAAGTCGCCTTTTCAGGTTTTCAACTTAGATGCACTCCATTGATCTAAACCGCCCTTTTTGGGTTTTTCGATCTGAATCCTCCTTTCATTTTTTCTCTTTTTGTTCTTTTTTTTCTTTTCATTTCTTTCTTTTTTTATTTTTTTTACTCATTTCTCTTCATTTTCAACTTCATTGTCCTTGATGAAACTCCTCTTGTCTGTTCTCCATTCTGATTCATGCCCCAACATCAGATACTTCTTCACCCAATTTAATGCTCACATGGATCCAAGAGAGTCTTTGGAATCCTATTTCTTCCATCTAGACGAAATCTTTTTGCTTATCTTGATCTGCTTGTCCTAATTCCATCCAAAGGATCATCATCTCATAGTGTAAGTATGCCTTTATTCAACACATGATTTTTCAATAGGAGTACTCATATTTGATCAAAATGGACTTTTAAGGCACGTAATGTAGGCTCAGGTGATGGTTCAAGAAAGAAAGGATAATATAGGCCCAAAATAAGTGTTTCAGGGTTCATCAAACCAAGAATCATTTTTCATGAATCATTTAGGCATTTTGACTTTTGCCTCATTCTAATTTGCTTTCTCTCTCCTTTTTTATTCAAATGTGACTAGGGTTTTCACTTTCTTGATTCAAACCCTCTTTCCTTCTTCATTCTCTTTTTCTTTTTTTGTTCTCTTTTTTTTTCACAAAAGGGTTTTTTCTTTGCCCCATTGATCTTTCATCTTCTATTCTCTTTGCCCCCTAGTGTGGAGGGTGATTCTTGGTAGGTTATATCAAAAAGAATATAATAGGCTCAAAAGGGGTAATCAATGGATAATTTTACTCACGCTTGAAAGGTAATGAAAGAAGGCCATTTCTCATCTCAATACAAGTACTCACATTAAAGGTCATCTATTAAACAAAGACAAACTCATTAGAATTTCATGTAAAGATTCACCTTTAATCGTAACATTCTATAGGTGAAGATTTTAGACAAATATCTTATATTCTCTTCTTGCTTGAAAAATCTTGGCAAACTGGAAATCTATCCAACCAAACAAAGTGGTTCTTTCAGAATTGAATTTTACACTCATTGCCATTATCATTATCATGTTCATTATTTGATACTTTTAAGCTTGGTAACAAAGTAGAGAATATGGGTAGTGGTGTTTTACATAAAAGAACAAGATTGGAATGAGGAATTGAGAAAAATGAATTGTACTAATCCTTTATTGAAATGAAAATGAATGAAAGCTGGCCCAATACATAAAAGAATTCTTAATGCCTTTGGGCTTAGGCACTCCTATATTACCTAAGAAATGTTCTAAGATGAATGAAATTAGACACAAAGAAACAACCATTATCTTCAAATTCAGTGAATCAATCAATATCATCCACTTTCTTCCATAGCATCAATCGCTACTCTTTGTGTGATCTGGTAAAGGATTATCATTCACATTTGGATCATTCTTTGCCCCAAAACTCAAAATTCCAGCATTGACAAGTGCTTGGACTTTCCTCTTCAAGCCCATACAATTCTCAATAGAGTGTCCAACATTGTCATTATGATAGGCACACTTTGCATTAGGATCATACCACTTTGGGTAAGGAGGTTTCAAGGGTTCATATAAATAGGGGCAATGAGATGACCCTCCACCAACTTTGGGAATAGCTCAGCATATGTCATGGGTATAGGGTCTATGGTAACATTTCGGCTAAGTCGGGTGTTCCTTTGGTCAGTAGGTGGGAAAGTGGGGTTTGTTAAGGCTGTAGGAGTTTGTCGAGGGAAAACAAGTTGATATGTGTTTTGGGGATGAGTTTGTGGGTAAGATGGGGAATAGGCGTAATTCACTGAAGGTGGGTAAGGGGTATAAGAGCGACGTGAGTTATTGGAGACAGCTTGTGCATCTTCTTCCTTCTTCTTTGAAAACCCATTCTCTTGTTATCATTCATAGACGCTTCAATCTTATCACTCTTGAGGGCATTTTCGATAGCTTCACCTATTAACACCATGTCTGATGCAATTTTGATACCTTAAGTGCCACAATTAAGTTGAAATTATATTTCATGTAGTGATATGTTTATGCACAAAAAATGAATGCAGATGGAATGCACTTAGGTCTACTAATCTCTCTTCACAATCAAAAGTATGTTCATGCTCATGATAAGACAAGTGCAAAGTTATGTGAATGAGCTGTTATGCGATGCAAAATCAAACACAACTATGTATGACTTAATGATATAAACAAACTCTTTTTTTTGTTTTTTTATTTTAAAAATGAAAAAAAAAACTATATTTTTTATTTTTTTTTTGTAAAAACAATGTAAAAAAGAGGAAGTAAAACTTATTCCTTCATGTGTCCTATCTTAGGTTTGCGTCTACACTCCAATCTAATATGGTTCCACCCTATGGCTAAGCCTTATGTTTCATTACATGCTGGGTTTGGATAATTCAAGGTCTAAAGGTTCCCAAATTGTTCCTCACTATCATCCACACAGGACTAATAAGGCACCCAATCCTCACCCATTATAGGTTACAAACGGAAAGGTTCAATCTGAGTAGGAGTATTTCGCTAGCCTATGTGGAGGTTATCACCTCACGAAAGCGTAGTTACTTTACTCCCTCCTAAAAAAGGAAAAGCCCGGGTTGAGGGCTTATGCAAATACAAGTGTTGTGTGTGTTGAAGGAATGAATTAACATTTTATTATACATTTTTCAAATACTTCTAAGCAAACTTAGACTAATCTTCAAAGAAAATATGAATATTAGTTATTTTATTTAAATGCTTTATTGCATAAAAGTATTATTTTGAAAAGAATATGAAAAGGTTATGAATAAAAAGGAAAAAGGATTTAAATTTCAAAACAAAAAATGAAATTTACTCTCTACAGTTGCTTCTAGGTTCCGGGACAAGATAGGTATTTCAAAATATCTACCTTACTCCATCCGGATCCCTAGCCGACTGTAGTATCCTTCCTACATGCGAGCCTAGAGCCCATAGGAAAAATGAAAAAGTTTTTCAGCATATAGATAGCTGAATATCAAGTATGCATATAATTCTCTTACTGAGCCGTGATTTGCTCTCCCCTTAATATTAAAATTTCAGGTTTTCGAGGACTAAGAGTCTGACATCTAAAGGACTTCGGTTGTGCATTTGGGGACGATGCGACAGCTTGATTTAATTAATAAGGTATGATCATTTATTTTCTGTATTTAGACTTATCGACAGTACTACTTTCTAATGAAGTAAAAATCGGGGATGTAATTCATATTATAATTTAATATGAAATTGTGTATACGTAAAAGAAAAGTAAAGTATCGCAGACAGCCCAACCAAATAAGATGTATAGAAAAAGGTTAAAAATAGGGTTACGGGCTGTGACATCAACATATACTAGCATAGCAATGAAAGAGTCACTAGTACCTTTGACAAACAAAGAATGATCTAAGGGGGCCTGTTTAGAACCTTGAACCAACAAAGCTTCACTAAGCTTGTGGTACCACTATCTACCAACCTGCTTTAACCAATACAAAGACCTTTAAAAGCCTACAACCTTGTCTAGCTTTTGCATCTGAATATCTAGGAGGTAATGTCATGAACACCTCCTCATGAAGATCTCCATGGAGAAAAGCATTGTTGATACCAAGTAGGTGCAAGTGCCAACCTTTTGTTGCAGTGATAGCCAAAAGAGTTCTGACAGTACTCATCTTAGCTATTGGTGAAAATGTAAGGCCCCGACCCATCCGCCGTTACTCATTCGTACTGTCCTCTTTGGCGAGCCCACATGGCCCCCTTAAGGTTTTGTCATGAGGCCCAACCCATTCACTGGGTCACTCACAATTCGCGTATGGAGCAACTTGAACCCTTGACTTCTTCAAGTTTCAAGTCACTCCTAACCAATTATCCTCACAATTCGCATCCGAAGCGACTTAAGTGTCAAGTCACACCTAACCAATTGTCCTAGGACAATTGGTTAGGAGTGACTTGACACTTGAGGAAGTCAAGGGTTTAGTCACTCCGGACGGGAATTGTGAGTGACCCAGTGAACGGGCTGGGCCTCATGACAAAACCTTAAAGGGGCCATGTAGGCTCGCCAACGAGGACAGTACGGATGAGTAACGGCAGACGGTGGACGGGCGGGGCCTCATAAAAAAATGCGTGTCTCAATGGTACCAGGTGTGTAAGAACTAGGTACCTAAGGGTCTTGAGTTCGAACTCCTGGGGACCCGAATTGGAGTTGTGGCCTAAGGGCACACTCCGAGAAAGCCGTGAGGGACGGTGGCCTGCGGGTGCACCCTAAAACGGATAAAACGGATAATACGGATGAGTGACCAGCTTGGGGTGGTGGCTCGGTCGGTGGACCAGCGGGTGCACCCCGGGGCGTCACAATAAAACGTCTGTTTTATTGTGACGCCCCGGTGTGCACCTGCAGGTCCGTGACCCAGGCCACCGCACCGAGTGGGTCACTCATCCGTATTGTCCGCTTCGGGGTGCACCACACTGGCCACCGCCCCTCACGGCTTTATCGGGGAATAACACCCCAATTCGCCTCTCCAGGAGTTCAAACTCAGGACCCTTAGGTACCTAGTTCTTACACACTTGGTACCATTGAGACAAGTTATCTCAATGGTACCAGGAGTGTAAGAACTAGGTACCTAAGGGTCCTGAGTTTGAACACTTGGGAGGCGAATTGGGGTGTTATTCCCCGATAAAGCTATGAGAGGCGGTGGCCAGTGTGGTGCACCCCGAAGCGGACAATACGGATGAGTGACGCACTCGGTACGGTGGCCTGGGTCACAGACCTGTAGGTGCACACCGAGGCGTCACAGATATTTATTATTATTATTATTATTATTATTTTATTTAATATATATTAATTAAAAAAAGAAAGAAAATTTTGTTTCAGTAGACCTATGTCTACTGAAGCAAAAGCTTCAGTTTTGCTTCGCTTCAACAGACCCGCATCTGCTAAAGACCTTATTAAAAAAACATAAAAAATAGAAAGGAAGAAGGAAGGAGAAACATATCGGAGGAGCCGATTGGAAAGGGCTGGAGACGTTGCCGACCAAGAAGAGGAAAATTGCTGACCGGCGGCTGTGAGAAAAAGAAAGGAGAAAACAGTAGATCGAAAAAGAAAGAAAAAGGAAGAAGAAAAGAAAAGAAAAAGAGAGAAAAGGAAGAAGAGGAAGAAGGAACAGCTGCCAGCACCGTTGGCGTTGCCTCTAGTTGCACGCCGCTGTCGCCATGGTGTTGCTCGTCACCGACAGAGCTAGGCTGAACTGGTTCTGACTGGTTCAAAAAAAACAAAAAGGAAAACAGAAAAAAAAGCTGGTTGGCCCGAGAGGTTAAGGGGGAAGACTTAAGATCTTTTGTACATAAGTACACATGGGTTTGAACCCCATAGCCAGCAATGGATCAACTTTAAATCTCAGCCCAATTTCTTTATTTTTTTTGTGATGCCCCAGGGTGCACCTGCAGGACACCGACCCAGGCCACCGCCCCGAGCGGGTCACTCATCCGTATTGTCCACTCTAGGGACAATACAGATGAGTGACCCGCTCGAGGCGGTGGCCTAGGTCGGTGACCTGTAGGTGCACCTCGGGGCGTCACAGGGGGAGGGTTATAGCTGTATATTAGCGTAATATTACAACTGTATATTACCATAATTAACATATTATATATAACTTAATTATATGCTGAAATATCTAGCTTTAGTTAATAACCTACCTAATTTAGGTTTTACAATTCTGTATATATACATATCTTGTACTCCTTTCTATATATATGAGAAATTGTCATAACGTCTAGGTCCGTGAACCTAACCGCTAGACTTTAAAATTCAAGGAGTCGCCACCAACCATTCAAACCTAAGGTGTGATTGGTCACCTATTCTTGTCTAAGGATAAGGCATGGTCTACGTTCAAAGAATCTAGGGTTCGGGAGTACGGTTACGTGTGGGGAAGGATTAGCACCCCCACAACGCCCATTCTAAAATGGTACCACTTAGTTCTAAGTTTAGTCTAAATTTACCTTTATGTTTGTATTATTTTTTATAATTAAATATTAGGAAAGTTTCTAAGACTCTTCCATCAATCTGGCTCAAATCTTAGAAACTCCCCTCACCTCAAGATGTTCAAGGAGTACCAATCGACTTTCTTGAACTCTATCGTCGGATTGATTGAGTATATTATGAAATTCTTATCTTTAAATATTTTCTAATCTTATTCTTCTTATTGTATTGTTTTAATTCTATTATTTTATATTTTTTTAAAAATAAACATGACATATGGGTTATTGACAATTCTTCTTAAGTATCCCATCAATCTGGCTCAACCGAAGAAGAATCCTCTCACCTAGAAATTCCAAGGAGTACCAATTAACTTTCTTATAATTTCATCATCGGCATATGTCACATTTACTTCTTTTATTATCATCCCATTACCTTATTATGGTATTATTTTATATTTCTTTATTCTCGATTCGTTATTTTATTTTATTTCATTATATCTTTAAAGTGAATATGAATTATGTTTTCTTGAAAATTCTCCTCAAGTATTCCATCAATCTGGCTCAACTCAAGAAGAATCATCTCACCTAAAAATTCCAAGGAGTACCAATTGACTTTCTTGGAGTTTCATCCTCGGCATAATCCATATTCATCCTTAGTAACTAATTTTATTATTTCCTTATTCAATCTTTATTCTATTTATTCTTATTTGCATTTTTTCTAAGTTAATTTATTTTATTATCTTATTTATTTATCTAATGTCTATCATACTAAACATATAAAACATAAAATATATCATACAAATATCATAGAAATTAAACTAAAAAAATCATATCAACATCCAGATTATTTATTCAATATGTATTAATCAAATATTATCAAAGTAATTAAATCATGCAACATTAGTATTTTAATATACAAATTATTAATCCGATATTAATTAACTATCAAACCCTCCTATTAAATTATTGACCAATTAATATAATAAAACAAAAACTTACCTGGGCAATAACCTCACCTCTTGTTGGCTTTTTTCTTTTCCTTTATATTCCCTTTTCCACGTGTTCTCTTGCTATAGCTTTTCTTTAATATTTCCAAAGTGGTGTGCCTAAAGCATTTTCACAAAGCTTTCCTATTTTCTTGCAACAATCATCAAGAGCAACACAAACGGAGGCTGTGCAAACATCCACGTGATGGGTCGGCAACCTGCAGTAGCTGTGCGGTGACTGGGCTGGCAACAGTGGTGCGAGAGGTAGGCAGAAAAATGAACTGATAGAACAGCAGCGGCGGTGATTGGATTCAGTGCTTGATTTCCCCCAAAGTCCCCTTTTTATAATAAAAAATTTATTTGAGTCCTAATACAACTCTACCTATTCTATTAATTATCTCCTATTTTTAACATTTTATCTATTTCTTATATTAATCCTAATCTAACTCTATCAAATTTAATATTAATCCAAATAATTATCCTAAAAAATCTAATTATCCTATCCTAAAATTATTTTTATTTTTATTTCTTTTTATCTTTTCTCTTTTTTTTTATTATTCCTAAATCTTATTTTAATTTTAATTTTTAAATTAATGCTAATTCTAAATCTAAAAATTCTAATTTAATTCTAGCCTAATTCTAAATTGTTAAATTAAAATACAATGTCACTTAACCCAATTAATTATTTATACAAATCAAGACCCCGGACAAAATAAGGTGTCTACAGAAATTAATCTTTTCATCTCAACAATATTCGAACTAGTAAATGCACAACATATGTATTTATGATGGGATGTAAAAAATGTAATGTTAATTTAAAGAAATGTACATGAATTAGTGGGATGTAAATTACATGGCATTGTTATAAATAGATTTATAGATAATGTGTTATAGATTTTATTCTAATTTCTAATTTATTAGTTATACATTAAATAATTTAAGGGTATAACGATGTAATTGAAATGGAAATTGTAGATTGAACTTACACTGACACCGAACGTAAATCGAATGATATCGAGTAACTGAATGAGAAAGATAGTAATTAAAAAGGAAAAATTTACTTTCAAATTTTCTAATTTTAGACGTTACAATTTCACTTAAAAATGATATTTTATAGTAAAAATTACCATTTTGCCCTTATGTTTAAGTAATCTTCCTTTTTTGCCATTTTCGGTTCAACTTCAGTTTAAACAATCAGTCTAATCTTCAAAATATTTTATTTCATCATGAAATATATCTATTTAACTTGCTCTAACTTCTTGTTGAGCTTTTGTTGAAGTTTGGCTTACCATTTGGGTAAAATTACTAAAATACCCCTAACCGTAAAATCGAATAAATTTCTATTTTTACATTGATTTAATTCCATCAGTCCACATGGTCTAGAACCTTATTTTAAGAGAAATTTTCTACCACTAATAGTGGGTCCAAGGTCAACTCAGTTTGACCGTTATTTACGAGAATTCTACCAACCTATGGACTTAATCGTTATTTTCTAATTTGTTTGCACACTTCTCAAAAATGCACAAACAAGTAAATCTAAGTTGTAGATTCTTACCATATCCTTGTTTAGCTCCAAATATCATATCCTCTAAGTCTCATCTACTCCGAAACACCGAAAATCTTGTGGGGCCTACCATTCGTTATCTTTATTCTTGTAAGGTACAGGTCATTTAGATAATTATATAATATCTATTAAATATACGGATGGTAGATATATGAATATCACATTTCCCTCACCTTAGGAAATTTGGTCCTTCAAATTTGGTCGGACCAGTCACTCAAATAACTCTGATCCTTCATTAGGCTTTTCAACTCCTATGTAGCTTCTTTTGTTGAATGATACTGCCAAAGAACCTTCACCAAAGGAATAGTCTTAGATCGTAGCACTTTCTCTCTCCGATCCAAAATCCATTCCAGTTTCTCCACATAACTCATGTCTTCTCTTATCTCTAGTGTTTTGTACCGGATAACATATGATGGATCTGGATGATATCTCCACAGCATAGATACAAGAAAGACATTGTGAACACCATATAGCTCTGGAATGGTCCGATGTAACGAGGACTTAACTTTCCTCTCTTTCCAAATCTCATTATGCCCTTCAATGGTGAAACTTTCAGAAAGACTGAATCTCCCATAGAGAAATCCAAAGGTCGGTGTCTAACATCTGCATAACTCTTATGCCGACTTTAAACAGTTCTTAATCTGTCACAGATAATCCAGATATCCTTGGAAGCCTACTCAACAAGATCAGGGGCTAATAATTTCTTGTCAACCACTTCCTCCCAAGCAATAGGAGAGCGGCATCTTCTACCATAAAGGGCTTCATACGGTGCTATGCCAATGCTGGAATGATAACTATTATTGTAAGCAAATTCTGCCAGTGGTAGATGATCGTCCCAAGAGCCTTTAAAATCAAGCGCACAAGCTCTTAACATATCTTGGAGCATTTGGATGCTGCACTAGACTGACTATCAATCTACGGATGATAAGCTATGCTAAAGTTCAGTCGAGATCCCGTTGCATCCTGGAAATGCTCCAAAAAATGAGAAGTAAATTGGAAATTTCTATTCGATGTAATGCTTCCTGGAACTCCATGCACCCTTACAATCTCCCTGACATACAAATCGGCTAAGGCACTCAATGAATCTGTGGATTTGATAGCCAAGAAGTGGGCGAACTTCATCAATCTATAAACGATCACCTAGATCGCATCATGATTTCTTCGGGTCTTCGGCAAACCCATGATGAAATCCATGGTGATGTGCTCCCATTTCCACATCGGTATCGGTAGAGGTTGAAGTAGTCTGGTGGGCTTCTGATGCTCTACCTTTACTTGCTGACAAGTGAGAAATCTTGCAACAAAATCAGCGATGTCTCATTTCATGTTGGGCCACTAGTACACCTTACGAAGATTATGATACATTTTATTACTCCCTAGATGTAAAGTGTACCTTGAAGAGTGTGCCTGTGTCAGAATTAGCTCCTTTAATTGTTTGTCCTTGGGAATACAGATCTGACCCCTGAACCTTAGAATGTCATCTGTGCCAATTTCATACTATGACTGAACTCCTAATTGAATCTAACTGGCAACATCAATGCAAAAAGCATCCTCCATCTAAACATTTATGATCCGATCCATCAAGTCTGGCTTAACCTAGAAACCAACCATACCTTTCAGAAGGAGTCACATCCAAACTGAGGCTCACAAACTGTTCTAAGAGATCATACTCCCAAATCATCATATAAGATATCATACCCAGGCGCTTTCGGCTCAAGGCATCTGCCACCACATTTGCTTTCCCCAAGTGGTACAGTATCTCGCAGTCATAGTCTTTAAGCAACTTCATTCATCTACGTTGCCTCATATTTAATTCCCACTGCGAGAACAAATACTTGAGACTTTTGTGATCAGTGAATACCTGGAATTTCTCACCATACAGATAATGCCACCATATCTTCAAAGAAAACACCACGGCAGTAAGTTCTAGGTCATGAGTAGGATAATTCCTCTTATGGTCTTTCAACTGACGGGAGGCATATGCAACCACTTTCCCATTCTGCATTAGCACGTCCCCCAAACCAAGAGAGGAAACATCACTGTATACTGAAAATCCTCCTGGCTCATTAGGAATGGTTAGGACCAGTGCTGTAGTCAACCTCCACTTCAATTCTTGAAAATTGCGCTCACATGCATCTGTCCACTCGAACTTAACATCCTTGCATATGAGGCATGTTAGAGGAGTAGCCAATCTCGAGAACCCTTATACAAACCTCTGATAATATCCGGCTAGTCTTAGAAAACTCCGTATCTCTGTCACTACCTTTAATCTCTCCCACCTTACAATTGCCTCAATCTTAGACGGATGAACTAATACCCCGTCTTTAGAGACCATATGTCCCAAAAATGTAATCTGATCTAACCAGAATTCACACTTACTCAATTTGGCATACAGTTTCCTGTCTTTAAGGGTCTACAGGACAATATAGAGATACTATGCAGCTCTTCTCGGGACTAGGACACTAGAATGTCATCAATGAACACGATGGCAAATTTATCCAAGAACGGCTTGAATACCTCGTTCATCAGATTCATGAAGACTGCAGGGGCATTAGTAAGTCCGAATGGCATGACAAGAAATTAATAGTGATCATATCGGGTTCTGAAAGCAGTCTTCAAGACATCTGACTCTCGGATCTTCAACTAATGATATCTCGATCTTAGGTCAATTTTCAATAATACTTGAAAACCCTAGAGCTGATCAAACAAATCATCAATCCTAGGCAAAGGGTATTTTTTCTTGACCATAGCCTTATTAAGCAACCAATAATCAGTGCATAGTCACAGGCTACCATCCTTTTTCCGGGCAAACAAGACTGGCTCGTCCCACGGAGATACACTGGAACGAATAAATCTGTTATCCAACAACTCCTGGAGTTGCTTCTTAAGCTCATCTAACTCTACTAGTGCCATTCTGTAGTGTTGGCTCTTATAGGCAATACCGAGAGGGGGGTGAATTAGTTCTTAGCTAGCCTTAAGCCCGTTTTTCGATTCTTCTAAATTCTCTAGCCTATATGAATATTTTCTAAGTTCTCTAGGCTATTCAATCATGCAATATAAATTTAATTCAATGAGCACAATATAATTGTAAATAAAAAGAGTAGGGAAAGAGAGATTTACACAAGCAATTTATAGAGGTTCGGCAACCTTGCCTACATCCTCTACCTTGACACGCTCCCAAGAATTTTCTCCAAATCCACTATCTTGAATTTGTGATTACAATCCCTCTTTTTCATAGGCTTAAGAGTAACCTCCCTCTTTTTCTAGGCTCTAGAGAAACCTCCCTCTTTTTCTTAGGCTAAAGAGTAACCTCCCTCTTTTTCTTAGGCTAAGGAGAAACCTCCCCTTTCTACAAGGATTGAATTGGTTTACAAATGATGTAATCAAAGAAAGGCCTCTAGGTAGGCAAGTGATTACAGAAATTAAGCACAATGAAAAGGCTATACAATATTTTGTGCCAAGCAATACAAGAAATAGATGAATGATAGATGATGAAGACTTTGGAGCTCTTGATTTGTTGTTTGAGGCTTGAGGATTTGAGGAATATGTGTTATGGAGTTGCTGAGTAGTTCCCCTTACTTTCTTTAGCTTCTAAGCCTCTATTTATAGTCCCTTGGATGTATTCTAGCTGTTGGGTGGAGCCAAAACTTGAATATGACCGTTGTCTCACAAAAACTAGCCGTTATAGGCTATTTTCGGGCAAAGGGATCGATCCCTTTCCATAGGGGATCGATCCCTTCATTCCAGATCTGAATCTTCTGGGCTAAAGGACCTTTTCTAGCCGTTGGGAGCCATTCTGCCTTTAGGGGATCGATCCCTTCCCTTAGGGGATCGATCCCTTCTTTCCAGAATTGATTTTTCTGGGCTGAGGGACCTTTTCTTGGCGTTGGGGTGCTTACTGCCAAAAGGGGATCAATCCCTTCTCTCCAGAAGGTGATTTCCTGCACTTTTTGAGTTAGAAATGATGTGGTCTTTGATCCTAATCCAACCCAAAACATTTTGGCTCTTTTGTGGGAGTTTTTCTTGACTTTCTCAAATGAAAACATAGTCCAAAAATTCATCAAGTGATTTTTTAAAATATTAAAAACATTTATAAAGTATTAAGACCAATAAAGATGTATCATTAAATTATGGTCTTAATGTTTGATATGATCACTTGAAAATGGATTGAGAAAATCATGTGATAAGGCAAATTTACAATATGAATTAAAACATTAAAGCTTACTTAAGTTTTTGTCATTTCAAAATATATATGTCAATTTAAAGCTAACAATCTCCCCCTTTTTGATATGACAAAACTTAATGTAAATTTGCTTTGAAAATTCTTTGATAAAATACTCTCCCTCAAATAAAGCAGGATTTTATAAAACTCCCCCTTAATATAAGCATGGGTTTTGAAAATGAATTTTCATACTATTTCTCCCCCATTATCTCTCCCCTTTAATATCTCTCCCTTTTAATATCTATCTCTCCCCCTTTTTGTCATAGCAAAAAGAAGGAAAAATAATAAAAAATATGCTCCCCATAAAAGTATGGCTATGTGAGAAGAGATAAAAGAATATGCTCCATCCAACAAGAAACATGTTAGTACATGGGACTCATAGCACAAATAAGTCAATATTCACAAAGACTATGAAAGATTCATGCAAAGAATATGACTTATGATCCTATACCAATTGTTTATAAATAATTTTGCAAGAAGTTCACAATTGGTAAGAAATGAAGCAAGTTTAGTATAAATATCTACTAAAGTCTATGACTTGCTCATTTCAATCTTATTAAGCACCTAAGTATATCAATTGTTCTTCTAAAGTCCAAATAAGGTGCATGGTAATACATCATGATTATGAGCTAAGATTAGATTACATATCATATGCAAGAGCTCATAAATCACGTTCAAGCAAGAGTGTGCATAGAATCAAAACATATATCAATTAACTTCAAATTCTAGCACACAAGAGTTTTATGCAAAAATATCCTAAGAGAATTCTTCTCTATTTGTAATTTCAAACTAAAGAGTATGAGAAGAATTGTCAATTTAAAGCTCATACCAATTGGCAATTTAGATTTGGCTTACCAATTATTGAAAATATGGTTACTAATGATACTAATTGTTATTTCAATCTCAATACCAATTGTTACTAATGGTTGACATAGGCATTTTGCATGAATCCAATATCATGTGTAGTGTGTTCATGTCAAGAAAATACTCATTCTAAATATGCAAGAACACAACACATATCATCAAATATGCATATGGATCAATTAAACATTAGCACATTATCATAAAGTATTAATCCATATTCATATTCACAAATTTATATCATATGGAAGATTCAAAAAATCAAGGTATTCAAGCAAACACATTTTCTTCCATGGTTTCAAGTACAAAAATCCTATGCTCATTTTCCAATTCAAGTCCTTAACCAATTATGAGCAAGGAAAGATTCAAAATTACCATTTTAATCAATTAAGAGCCATATCCCTAGTTGTTATCATCATTTAACGTTTTAGAGGGTATATGCTATTTTAACTAAAATGGCTTCACCTAAGTGAATCAATATTATCAAGCTAAAATGTATTTTATCATCAAAATCCATAAGCTATGAGTGAGATTAAGCACATAATATCATGAAATAACTATTCTCATCTCATAGGCATGATTATTGATTCAACTTAAGCAAACATGCATGTTCATAATCAAAACAATCAAGAATCTATGCATGTGTATCAAATGTTTGTGTTGTCATTAATGCTCAAGTTCCATAATAATTTGGCTATAAAGAATTAATATCATGGATGATAAATTTTCATGTAACTCAACATTTAGGATTCATTTATCATCACTAATTATAAGCCAAGGAAAATTATGACCTTGTACCAATTGTTGAATTTACATTTGAAGTCAATCCTTAAGATCAAGTTTTAATTATTCTTCCACTAGATGTATAATTATCACGAAACCTAGTGTGGAATAGATAAGTCAAGCTAAGAGACATAATCCTATAAGCATGCTTGACTAAGATGAACAAAAAGAATGAAAAATATTCATTATGCACAAGTTCATCAAATTCTCAAATATATCCATAAATTCTTGAAATAATTCTTCAAAATTATGTTTAGGCATTCATTGAAAATATATTTCAAGATTATTTCAATATTCATGAATGTTTTCAACAAGAAAAATGATTTTGCACTTGTGAGCTCAAGAAAAATGATATTGATTGTTGAAAGTGATACTATTTGTTGGAAATGATATTAATTGATGAAGTTAAGGCATGATATTAATCAAAAATGAATTTTCATGTTGTAAAGATCATCAAAAAGAAGTTAAAACAATGAATTTTAAGTTGAGAAGAGAGAAAGTATCAAAACAATGAAAAGTTCTTCTCAATTTCGGTTGAAAACATGCAGAAAAGCCTTTCTGGCCTGGAGGGATCGATCCCTTAAGGAGGGGGATCGATCCCTTAACTCCAGAATGTAGATTTCCTGCATTCTGTTCAAGGGGGATAGATCCTGCTTGCTAAAGGATCGATCCCTCATCCTGTTTCTGCAGTTTTTGACAGAAAATCCAACCTTTGAGGTGCCCAAACTTCGTTTTTGAGTAATTTAAGTCCAAGTAAAGGTTTAAACATTTGTATAACATGATTTTGGACTTGTATGAATGAAAAACCATTTTACAAAAGATTTTGCAATTTTGGAAGAATTTACACAATAAAATGCATTTTTAGCCTCAAAGGGGGTCATTTTAAGAGTTGTGCTTGTTTTGGCAAAACCAATGCATTAGAAACCACAAATATGCCAAACCAAACTTGTTCACATAGATTTTAAGCACATATAACATCAAATCATCATACTTGTGAACATTATGCCATAATTTCCAATATACAAGTTCTTCATTACTGTTCATGACATGGCATTTTGCATAAATGACACATTTGGTAATTTGAGACACGTAAATACATTATCAACGCATAGAAAACATGCTCAAATTCCAGAAATCACTTCAAAACTCATTTAAACATATTTTTCATTCAATCCCTCAAGGACTATTCATCAAGCACTCAAAAATCATTTATCATGCCTTTTGTTCAATCATTCAACTCACAAAGATTATCAACCACATTTCTCATCAAGGCACAAAAAGTTTAAGGAGTAAGGAATTAAGCTTACAATACTCCTTTGCTAAAGAATGCTTTGCTTTGATGTGTTGGGATCTACCATTAGCCATTCTTTGAGAGATTGTTGTCACCTTGCTAAGGATGGATTTCCAAGCTCTTCCTTTTTCTCATTGGCACAAGCAATGTCCATGAGGTGTGTAGAGCATTCAATCCCCATTGTTTCTTTGTAATTCCATGCTCTAACACTCCTACAACAAACACATTTTCAAGCATGCTTTGGTACCCAAATTTTCTTGGGTCCATGAGAGTTAGTGCAAACAATTTTAGATCTTTTTGGGATCCATTTTAAGCTCATTTCATCATCATTTATAACATGCTTTGGGACCCACATTTTCCTAACAACTCTTCCTCTAAATGTAGTTTTTCTATATGTGCATGCTTGTGAGGTGTGGCCTATCCTATTGCATAGTGAACATGTAAGTGAAATGTTATGCACAGAATTTTTGCATACAAGAAAATTCTTAAGATGAGTTTCCTTTTTATTTGCATTATATCCTAACCCATCTTTGTCAAAGAAGGCTCTTTGGGTCTCTAGCATGTGATCTAATTTTTGTTGACCCATATAGAACCTAGAAAATGAATTATGCAAATTTAAGTTCTTTTTATTTACTTCATCAATTTCTAGATTTGCTTCTTCTAATTTCTTTTCAAAATCAAGTTTCGCATTCAATAACTCATCATTTTCCATTTCTAATCTTGTAACCATTTTCTTGTATTTTGAATTCATGCATTCAAATTCACTAGCTAGCTCATCAAAAGCATTTTGTAAATCATCATAAGAATGATCATTGCATTCACTAGAGCTAGGTTTTCTCCTTTTCATCCTCAATAGTCAAAGAGCTAGGATTTGCCAATTTATCTTTAATGTCTTCTAATTTCTTTTCTAGCTCTAATTTCACCTTGGTGAGTTCATCATTTTTTGAGCCTAGATCTTTTATTTTCTCCTCCAACTCAACATTAGTATTTATCAAAATTTCATTCTCTTTTCTAAATTTATTTAACTTTTTGTTATATTTTGCATGCATTGATTTATATTCATCACTTAGCTCATTAAATGCATCTTGAAGCTCATCAAGTGAATATTCTTCTAAAGTTTCTGAGCTAGTCTCAAAATCATCACCTAGAGCCATTTATGATCGTTTCACTCGATAGAGGTTAGTCTAAATCAATCTCGAGCCCAAGCTCTGATACCAATTATTGGCTCTTATAGGTAATACTGAGAGGGAGGTGAATCGGTTCTTAGCTAGTCTTAAGCCCGTTTTTCGATTCTTCTAAATTCTCTAGCCTATATGAATATTTTCTAAGTTCTCTAGGCTATTCAATCATGCAATATAAATTTAATTCAATGAGCACAATAGAATTGTAAATAAAGAGAGTATGAAAAGAGAGATTTACACAAGCAATTTATAGAGGTTCGGCAACCTTGCCTACGTCCTCTACCTTGAGACGCTCCCAAGGATTTTCTCCAAATCCACTATCTTGAATTTGTGATTACAATCCCTCTTTTTCTTAGGCTCAAGAGTAACCTCCCTCTTTTTCTAGGCTCAAGAGTAACCTCCCTCTTTTTCTAGGCTCAAGAGTAACCTCCCTCTTTTTCTTAGGCTAAAGAGAAACCTCCCCTTTTTACAAGGATTGAATTGGTTTACAAATGATGTAATCAAAGAAAGGCCTCTAGGTAGGCAAGTGATTACAGAAATTAAGCACAATGAAAAGGCTATACAATATTTTGTGCTAAGCAATACAAGAAATAGATGAATGATAGATGATGAAGACTTTGGAGCTCTTGATTTGTTGTTTAAGGCTTGAGGATTTGAAGAATATGTGTTATGGAGTTGCTGAGTAGTTCCCCTTACTTTCTTTAGCTTCTAAGCCTCTATTTATAGTCCCTTGGATGTATTCTAGCCGTTGGGTGGAGCCAAAACTTGAATATGACCGTTGTCTCACAAAAACTAGCCGTTATAGGCTATTTTCGGGCAAACGGATCGATCCCTTTCCATAGGGGATCGATCCCTTCATTCCAGATCTGAATCTTCTGGGCTGAGCGACCTTTTCTAGCCGTTGGGAGCCATTATGCCTTTAGGGGATCGATCCCTTCCCTTAGGGGATCGATCCCTTCTTTTTAGAATTGATTTTTTTGGGCTGAGGGACCTTTTCTTGGCGTTGGGGTGCTTACTGCTAAAAGGGGATCGATCCCTTCCCTTAGGGGATCGATCTCTTCTCTCCAGAAGGTGATTTCCTGCACTTTTTGAGTTAGAAATGGTGTGGTCTTTGATCATAATCCAACCCAAAACATTTTGGCTCTTTTGTGGGAGTTTTTCTTGACTTTCTCAAATGAAAACATAGTCCAAAAATTCATCAAGTGATTTTCTAAAATATTCAAAACATTTATAAAGTATTAAGACCAATAAAGATGTATTATTAAATTATGGTCTTAATGTGATATGATCACTTGGAAATGGATTGAGAAAATCATGTGTGATAAGACAAATTTACAATATGAATTAAAACATTAAAGCTTACTTAAATTTTTGTCATTTCAAAATATATATGTCAATTTAAAGCTAACATGTAGGAAGGCTTAGATATTGGTTTGGTGTCGGTATCAAATTGATAGCAAATTCTATCTCTCGATCTGGAGGAAGACTCGATAACTCATCTGAAAACACATATGAAAAATCCCTGATAACAGGAATCTCGTGTAACTCCGGATGCCTCTTTCTATGTCCTCCACATAGGTAATAAATCCTTCAATCACAACATTCAAGAAAATCTAGTTCTGATAACATTTCGAAAATAAAGTTATATTTCATTATTATCCAGAAAGTTTTACAATATACTTTTCAGGAGACGTAAAAGTTACATACTTGGTGTAACATTTTAAACTAACACGATTCGTATCAAAATCATACATATTCAAAATTATTAGGTCAACTACTGTTTCTTTTTCTCCTACCTTTAATTTACAGTTACGATACACTACATCTATCATTTTAGATTCCTTAAAGGGTGTATTAATTTGTAATGCATACCCTAAAGGCTCCGGCTCTATAGGTAATTTAGTAGCAAATAATAGAGATACAAATGAGAGTGTAAAACTGGGATCAAGTAATACATATACGTCAATACCGAAAATAGAAATCTTACCTTTAATCATGTTAGAGGAGGCATTAGCAAACTCCTTATCCAGGGCGTACACTCAACCTTAGTCACAATCTTCTTCCCTTTTTCTGTAGCTACGACTCGCTTGGGCGCGAATGGTGTAGCCTTTTCTGGCTCTTTAATCTTTGGTTGCTACTATTGCTGCTAGTGTCGATAAAGTCATCTTCTTATGGGGACAATCTTGGACTAAATGTCCCTTTTGCCCACATCTAAAGCAAGCCCCAATAGCCCATAGGCAAGGCCTATCACCATGCAACCTACCACAAATACCGCATCTGGTCGCAATACCCTTATGAAGGAGGGAACTAGCAATACCAGTAAATTTAGCAGACCTATCTCTAGCTGATCTACCACCGATAACAATACCCTTGGACCTCTTAGCCGGTCCCTTATCTGCTCTGTCATCTCAACCCCGTTTGGCCTTCTCTTTACCTCTACCTTAGGTAGGGACTCTTATCTCGCATGATACTGCTCGTAATTCTGTTCGCAAAACTGTGCCTAGCGAACAGCGTCATCATACGTGGTGATATCAAATGGAGCTAATCTGGCATTATACAATAGTCTCTACCTTACTAGGAACCGCTCTATCTTATGCTCCTCACTCCTCATCATCTCTGGATCGAACCGGCTCAGCATAGTAACTTAGACTCATACTGATCGACCGTCATGTTCCCCTGGGTCAGATCCACAAACTCCCTTTTCAACTTCTGCTATGCGATGTAGGGGATATACTGTCTATGGAAAGCCTCCAAAAAGATCTCCCATGTCACCACCGGATGTCTCGTTACCAATACCGTCTTAGTGGACTTCCACCAGTGCTTTGCCTCATTAATAATCAAATAGGTAGCCAGCCCCACTTTCTCTGCCTCTGAACACCTCATATATCTGAATAGTTTCTCTACTCCATTAACCAAACTTTCTGCTGCTAACGGATCCCGTTCGTCCTTAAATTTAGAGGGATTCATCTTAGTGAACTTGCACAAAGTATCCATATAACACCTACCAATAGGATCCTACCTGGGCTGTGTTGGAATTGGAGGCTGCTGTGGAGGTGGCAATGGTTGTGGCTGAGGTATGGGTGGAATATTAGCTTGAGGCTGGGGAGGCTATGCTTACTTGGGACCTGGTGCTCTCGTCTGACTGGCTAAAAAGTCAACAACTATACGCTCCAGTCTAGATAGAAGAGTAACTACACTCTCAGGCTATGGAGGGAGAGTAGGCTCCGATACTAACTTCGGAAATGGCTCGGGGAATGATGAATGCCTTTGGGATGTCCTTGTCACTGTCTAGCACCCCTTCACCTTTCTTCCATTCTGTCCCAAAGCAAACATAAAAATGTTTTTCAGTATCATATTCGTAACATTTATATATATTCAGATAAGTACAGTACTACAAGAGATGCAAACCATCTTTAATCTTATCGACACTGACATACATTAGACCAATCTTGCTTTGATACCACCTTTACTGTCACGGTCCGAAATACAGATTTTTCATACCATTTTACACTTTACTTACCATCGGTTGTGCTATCTGTAGTGCCTTTGCTAATAATTTAATATAAAATTTATGTTCATTTTCAAAACTAATCCTAGGAACTATTTCCTTTTCATTTATTGTAAACAAAATATGTGAAGTATAATTTTCAAAATATATTTTTGCATTCAATTTACATCCCAAGTCTAAATACATATAGCAAAAGTATTATACATATAAGTCCGAACATATAAATATAAACTGCATATACCTCTACAGATAGATCAACTTCGCCTGAGGGACACCAAAAATATATACTCCTCCCGCTCGAATGCCGAAAGATCATTGAAAATAGTTTGAAAGGAGAAAGAGGGGGTGAGCTAATGGCCAGTAAGAGAATCGCATACAAGAACTGATACTATATATCCTATATGCAAGTATCAAAATCACCTTTTTATACATAAAACCATGCTCTATACAAGTGAGTTAGGCACGATGTAAAGGAAGGATACTATAATCGGCTAGATAACCAGATAGAGTATGGGAAGTACTTTGAAGTACTTGTCGTGTCTCAGTCCCTAGTATCGACTATAGGAATTTCATTTAAGATTAAACAGTTCAGTAAACGTGCATAATTCGGTAAATAGTACTAATCAACTTTTAATAATAACATTCAGATATTTAAGTAAACAATATAAATCATTTCTTTGCAAATTGTCTAAAATCATTTTTCAGTAACAATAATAAGACTTGGAAAGCATATTCAATGATGATAAAACGTTTCATCGTTTAAAATCCATATCATATATACATATTTTCCCTGAGAGTGCCCAGGCTGTCCAGGAATTTGCCACCCTAGATAAAATAGTGGAGACAAGGCATCACCCAATAGACTCCTGCAGGGGGACATATGGCCATAGTCTAAGGGCATCCACAGATGAACACGGGCCAGGTGTCACCTAAGAACACAGAATGATAGGATCAGGATCACTAAGCTACAGTAACAGTAATAGTAAGTGCATGTGCTCGTAAGCAGCTATGGGGCCAACTGTTTCAAGACAGTATATAAAACAGTTCATAACAGTTTATGAAGATAAATTCAATAACAGGTATCTTCAATTAGTCCATAAATACATACTTTGAAAATTATAAACAGTTCAAAAATAAAAATTTATAAAATATTCATATTGTAATATCCAGTTCCAAAAATATTCTATTTACCTGTAAATTAGTTATAAAAACATGCTAGTACCTTTACGTACATAAAATTCGATAACATGAATTTTTAAATATTGTTTTTTGATAAATAGTGAAAATATGGAATTTCAATAATTTAGTGAAGTTAACTTAATAATTCTTTAATTTCTAACACTTAAGAATTTTAAAAGATAATTCCATGAATTTACTATAATTTTGGGTAGTATAACAGTTATTTCTAACTTAGCTTTCTTGTAAGGAAAACACAGTATATAAACCAACAATAGTTCCTATTTTAACACAAATTTCAACACCAAATTTCATGATTTCAATTTCAAAAATGCACATTTTATCAAAACATGCATCATAATATCCCTACGTCTTCTACACTCATCCCTTACCTTTTAATTCAATGTCATTTTGCTCGTTAGTACCAGTGTTTTATTAACTTTCCATAACTATCGCATTGCCTATAATCACTTTCATTTCAGTTTCTTTTACACTGGTGCTAACACTACAACTTCACCTAAACAACTCCAATTTCAGTTTCGCTTTTGCCAACAGTCTCCTAATATTTTGTACCTTATTTTAAGACTTTAAATGCATTAAAATCAGCAAAGACTCTACCTCCCCTTCCTTGGCTGAATTCATCAAAGCTCCCACACATTCACTTTCTTCAATTTTTTAAGCTAGAATTCTTCCTCAACATGAATTCTACATTATTTCTAGATTAATTTCTCATCAAATTACAACACCACCATGCACAATCCATCATGGTTCTAGCTTGATTCAAGCTTAAACAATCATTTAAACATGTAAAACACCTAGTGTAAATCATGAAAATTTCAACAATTCTACACATACCTCACTTGGATGAATTCTTAAAGGACCCTTACCCCTTGATTTTGGCCGATTTAGATGACGATTTTAGTGTAGGAAGATAGAGGAAGTTGAGGAGAACAACTTTGGTGAAGAGAATTTTTTATTTTGATGAGGTTTTGGTTATGTTTTTAAAGCTTTCTCTCTCTTGGAAGGTTTAGCTATGGAGGAAGAAGAAGAGCTGCCAGTTGCTACTGAGAATGATGAAGAAATTGCTGGAAATTTCACTTAAAATGATATTTTATAGTGAAAATTATCATTTTGTCGTTATGTTTAAGTAATCTTCCATTTTTGCCCTTTTCGGTTCACCTTCGGTTTAAACAATCAATCTAATCTCTAAAATATTTTATTTCATCATGAAATATACCTATTTAATATGATGTAACTTCTCGTTGAGCTTTTGTTGAAGTTTGACTGATTGTTTAGGAGAAATTACTAAAATACCCCCAACCGTAAAATCACATAAATCTCTATTTTTACGCAGATTTAATTCCATCAGTCCACAAGGCCTAGAACCTTATTTTATGAGAAATTTTCTACCACTAATAGTGGGTCCAAGGTCAACTCGGTTTGATCATTATTTACGAAAATTCTACCGACTTATGGATTTAATCATTATTTTCCAATTTGTTTGCACACTTCTAAAAAATGCAAAAAAAAAGTAAATCTAAGTTGTAGATTCTTACCATATCCTTGTTTAGATCCAAATATCATGTCCTCTAGGTTTCATATGCTTCAAAACACTGAAAGTCCTAGGGCCCCACCATCCATTACCTTTTATTCCTATAAGGTAAAGGTCATTTAGATAATTATATAATATCTATTAAATGTACGGATGGTAGATATATGAATATCACATTAATTGGTAAAATCCAAGATTGATTCGAAAATTTATTAGGCCTAATTTTTTTTGTTCAGGCCCACTAAAAAAATTTGGCTAACTTTCTAGCATTAATGAGCTGCTCGGCCTTTGGAGAAGTCTAATTAGATATTACATAATTAATTATTATCTCATTTACTAACACTAAAGTTTTTTTTTAACTCCACAAGTAATATTAAGAGAATGACATATACCATTTAGAGAATATTAAAAAAAATAATTAAAAAAGAAAATGAGACATGTGCATAGCTGTCACGATTTGATTATTGACACTCCGTACTAACAAATTTCCTTATTATTATGATTGGTTGGGTTGTTCGCAATGTCTACACTCAATTTCAATGTCAAACGATATTTCAAACCCAGAATCTAAAACATTCACTTCTTATATATATATATATATATGAACGATCAAGAATTAATTTACATCTAGCTTTCATTAATAAACACTCGACAAATAAATTCAATGTACTGTAGTAAAGTTTACATCCCCTGTACAAATACATACATAGTAATACTGTACATATATTATCTGAACATATAAGAGTAAAATAGTATACCTCTACGGTCTCTGGTAATCGCCTAAGAGATAACGATCCGATTACCTCCCGGAACAAAATAAATCTACAACAAATTGTCTGGAAGGAAAGTAAGGGGGTGAGCATATGCCCATTAAGAAATATATATAAAAGAGATGATACTATGCATAACTACATACATGTATCTTAAGCATGCTCCAACACTCAAAATCAGTATTAATATAGTAGTTAGGCACTCTATTAGAAAGGATATTAGAATCGGTTAGGTAACTAAGTTGAGTACAGAAGGATACTTTGAAGTAGCTATGAGAACCCTATGTGAGACCCGATTCTACTGTATTGTACATGTAATATGTAATTAATTATTGAGTGAAAATTAATGTGTTAAGTAATTATAACTCAAAGTGTGATGTGGGCCCCACTTATTTTTAATGTGTTCAAATGGGTTCGAGATTGAAAATGCTGCGTACAGTGGTGTAATAAAATATAATATGATGATTTTGAGGTTTAAAATCATTAAATTATATTATTTTAAATTATTTTGAATTATTTTGTGAAGGTGGAAAACAAATTAATGAATGACGGATACGTCCCGAAGGTATTTTCGTAAATTACACCCAAACTAAAATGAGTTGGGACGAAGTAAAAATGTCATGATATTCTATATGAAAAGGAGAATAAGATAGTGTCATAAGATTCATCGAATTGACGTTAAATCAGAAAATTTCACTGGCCGTTCGCAGGGGTAAAATCGTAATTTCTCACTATCCGTGAACCGCGCATCAACGAAACCACTTCCAATCATCAAGATATATTAAATAATTGGCAATGAAATCCAAAATTTTGGAGTACGATAACATGGTTTTTACGACTATGGAAACTTAAGGGCGAAATTGTCCTAAAATCTCATAACTAATGGTAAAATGGTCATTTTGCAAGTGTTTAGAATATTCTATTATATTCTCCAACATGGTCGGCCACTTCATTCTTTTCTTCTTCAACCTCACGTTGGCCACTATGGATGAACTTTATGAGAAAATAAAAACCTTCCAAAATACTTCATCTAATTACCTTGTTGCAATAAATTTCCTTCAACAAACCTATTCTATTTTTCATCCTATACAAACCCATACAATTAGTTTTATGAAAGAGCAACAAAATCAAAAGAAAAGTGGGCAGGAAAGTGGCGGCAAAGGTACCATGATTTCATGCTTATAAATTCAATTAATTTCAATTGTTGATTTACATGTTTTTTAAGCATGCCATGCTTGAATCTAGTGTTATTTTTTATTGAATTTAATTAAATCAAACTCAAGCATATTCTTGGGGTTTCGGTTTGAGTATGGAAGACATGAAAGATGATGTTTGATGTTTGGAAATTATGTAAAATGAATGGAAAATGATGGATAAGCATAATCTAATGACATATTGTTGAAAAAGTGAGAAAAACAATAAGATTTACATAAAGCACCATTCGGCCAAGCCCCATTGGGTAGCCTAGAATGCTGCATTCCATGAGTTTAATATGTCAAATTAATGTAGAAATTAAGAGAAGATAATTGGTGAAATCGGATCTGAAATCAGAGCTAAAACATGAAAGTTATGTTTTACTATCGGTGTAAATTACACTGGTTAGGCATAGACAGTATCCAATGTGGCTGCATTTAGTGAAAGTTAATAGCCTAAAAGTAAGAGGAAAATTAATGAAAATTTTTAGTGAAATTGTTTTGCATCCAGGAACATTGGAATTCGTGTCATGCTACCAAAAGAGTCGGTAATACGAGACATGTAAGGGATGAGTGTGTAAGCTGTAAGGATATAGCGAATGCATGATTTTGATAAGTAAAATTTTATGAAATTATTTGGTATTGATTTGCCTTTGAAATAATGCAAATATTTGGTTTACAGATACTATAAACACTATGTTTAAATGCAGGGGGTTAGAGTAATCACAGCTGTTATGTTGCCAAAAATTCCTCCAAAAATTTCTAAATATCATGAAATTATTTTATGAGCAAGAAAGGAGTGAGATTGTGTATTTTGGAATTTATTTCCAATAATTTCCATAAATTGGTATTTTACTGAAAAATATTATTTAAATATTCATGTAATTAAATTTTATTAAAGTGAGATTACCGGTACATTCTTAGAAATATTTTACAATAAATTTGAACATTTATAAATCTTCTCACTGAAGCATGAATATTTTATTGACTGTTTTTACTGTACTATTAAATGTGAATTAAAATACCTTTTTGGAATTTTATTAAATTATAATTTTAATGATAATTGCTTAAATTACTTAAAGGTATTTTCCACTGTAAATGAAATATTTTGAGACTGTTAGGCCCCATATCATGATCACGCGTATTACTATACTGCTATACTGTATCGTTACTGTGGCTGATAGCCCTGCCAAGTCATCAGCAGTCCTAAGGACACTTGGTAAGTGTACTCTAATGACACCTATAGACTATGGTCATGATCTTACTGTTTACTATTACTGCTCCTTACAGGGATTATAGCATGATATATCGAGGGTGATGCCTAGTCTCCACCTACTGTTTATTGTTACTGAACTGTGAATCATTGTTAACTGTTTTACCGAACTGAGAATCACTAAACTACTTTTTATTGTTATTGAACTACTGTTTACTGTTACTAAACTGTGAATCACTGTTAACTGTTTTACTGAACTTTGATTTACTATAAACTGTTTTATTGAATTAGAGATTACTTTTTACTTTTTACTTCTTATTAAACTGTATTGAACCGTGAAGCACTGTTTACTGTTTACTGAACTGTACCAGATTATTATTGTTTATTGAATTAAAAACGTTATATGGAAATTATTATTGATTTTTAAAATGTTTATTGTACTGTTACTGAACTGTGTAACTCAGTGTTTTCCGTACTGAACTGTTTCTACACTGTTTACTGAATTGTTATCGTACCAATACTAAAACTATTTACTGTTACTACAAAGAGTACTGTACTGAACTATTACTGAAGAGTTTTACTGAACTGTTAATGTTCTAAAAATGAACATTTTATTTACTTCTAAACCTATACGGTTTACTGAAACCCCTACTATTTACTAAACTGTTACTGTTTATTGAAAACTATTATAGTTATTAAATTGTTACCACTGAAAGTGTTACTAAATAAATCGCTGTTAAAGTGAAATTGTTTATTGAACCAATTAGTCACTATTTTATTGAAGTGTTTACTGTGTTAAATTCTAAAACCACTGTTTTAGTACTATCATAGTACTGTTACTGAACTGTTTCTATATAGTTATTACTGTACTGTTTCTATTATTGTTACTGCAAGTGTTTTCAAGTGTTACTGAAATGTTAAATTAAATGGTTATTATTACCATTTATTTATTGAAAAACTTTATTTAACTATTTTATATTAAGAATTTATCAGTTACTCCCATAGTCGCTCTGGGTTTTCAGGATAAGACAAGTATTTCAAAATACCTTCCATGCTCTATTTGGATTTCCCGACCGACTATAGTATCATCCTAATACTGTGCCTAGTGAACTGTTAGGAAAATAACTGTTTTCGAGCATATAGTTCTCATTATATCAGTCTTGCATACAACTCCTTTACTAAGCACGTTTCGCTTGCCCCTTTATTTTGCACTCCACAGGTTATTATAAGTGATTAAAAAGGGTATACATTGAGGATATTGACACATTTTGGATTACCCAGACTATGTTGTGTCAACCCGGGAGGTATTTATACTTTCTTTTATATATTCAAATGAATTGTACAGTACTACTTAATTTGTAAAATAGGAACAGGGGATGTAAGTTGTAAGAAAATGATGTTAAATTTCATATTCCAAATTTATAAAATTATTTGGAGTTACTGTTTATTATTGCTATTGTATAAGTGTAAAGGCATCGCAGACAGCCTACTTTACTGTATATTTGGACTGTTACACCCTAATTTCTCTATTCTTCCTATACCTATTTAATGTGTTGAGTTAACATATTAAACTAAGTTGTAAAGATTTATTTCTCATATATTTTGTAGGAGTTGGTAAACCTGCTAAGTGGGTCCCACAACACAAACCGTAGCTCAGATGGACTTCGAAGTGGCAAACTGTGAATTATGGGCTCGAGATATATAACTGTCAAGAAGACCACTTCTCGAAATTCTTTCATTTAAGCACACCTAGGTTTACGTGTAACAAATTTAAAAATAACAATCGTATCCATATGCTAGAAGAATTTTTCTAAATAACGGTCAAACTAAATTGACTTTGAACCTACAGACTATCATAGGAGAATCCTTGCGTAAAGAAGTTTCACGTGGATCTAGCCCGTGAAGTGAATTATTCGAAAATGCTAAAAACAACGCGAATGAAGCAAAAGAATTCGTTTAGGGGTATTTTGGTAATTTCACTATCCATACTCAGTCAAACTACCTTGGGAGTCAACCTTTGACCATGTTTGACCAGAATATATAGAAAATAATAAAAATAAAATACAAAATATGAAATTAAAAATAATAAATTAATGTTAGGACAGAAATAGAAATAGTGGAATTGTGCAAGGGTATTATAGTCTTTTCTCAAGTGGCTGGTCAAAATTGGTCAACCTTTGACTTAGTTGACCCAGAATAAATAAAATAAATAAAAATTGAAAATCTGACCTGGAAAAAAATATAAAGCACTATTTAGTGGCAGCTTTGTAAATATTAAATTTTTAAAAGGGCAATTTAGTCCTTTTGCCTATATCAGATTTTTATATGATTAAAATAATTTTAAATAATGGTAAAATAAGACAAAATAGTGTTTTCTTCAACCTCCCACAATTGGCTTCCTTTTGCTGCACCGATTCTCCATTTTTCTCCCAAGTTTCCTCTTCTTTTGCCTAATGAAACTCCTTTTTTCCTTCACCAACTCATCTAGCTTCCTTCATAGAAATTGTTCCCCATCTCAAGAGCTTCCTAGCCATCCCATTTGCTAAGCCAAAACCCAACCATAGGAGGTTGTCCTGCCGCTGGCAGATTCGGTTACTGTAGAGGCAAAGAAAACAAATGGTTTCATGTAATTCTACCTAGTGTTTATGTGTGTATTGGATGAGTAAATGATGTTTATGATCATAGCTTGAAACAAAACTTAGTGGGGAGCTATATGGACTGTTCGGCCATAGGTGAAGTTTAGAGGAATTATATTGTTTTCAATGTATAACAAGTGTAAAATGATAGTAAATGGTGATATGACTATGGCCATGTTGATATATTAGCAAAATTGTGGGTGTATAGATACATGAGGGTTTCAGCCAAGGGGTGTCAATGGAGGAATCATGGTGGTTTTAATGTATGAATGGTAGAAAACAATAATATATAATGTGATAAACATGGCCATGGCCATAAGCTAGCCAAACCGAAAGCTTGGCTCAAAGAAGTGTGTTCGGTCATGGTGAGGGTTTATGGTTAAGAATGAATTCTTGATGAATGGTTGGTCTAGTATGGATGTAGGTGAGGTATAAGGGTCATGCATGAGGTTAAAATGGAAAGCGAATGAGTATAGTGGTAATGGCCATATTCCGCCAAGTGGGATTTATAAAAATTCCATAGTGTTTTTCTAAATGTAAATGGCCAAAAATGGAAGATAAGGAGTAGTAGAGAAAGAATTTCATAAATTGAAATAATGAGTTCTAATTATTTTAATGTTATTTTGCAGCCGTTAATTCCGAGAAATAAGTGGCAAGTGGTGCATTTGAAATCGCTATCTACATTGTAATTGAGGTAAGAAGCAATTATGGAAGGAGTGTAGGAAAATACTATGCTTGCACGTGGGATGGTTGGCTGGTTTGAAAGAATTAAAAATTGTGATTTTATGTAGGGGTTAGGTTAGTGACCATACCGTCATATTGCCAAAATTTCAAGAACTTAGCTTTAACCGTTAGCCTAAATTTCCTTAACTAAATTTTTAAACATTTATTTTATATTTTCATGATTATAAATCATAATTTATTTTGCCCATAGTTTTATTTAATTAATTATTTTTATTTATCTAACCTGCTAGCCTATGGTTTTACATATCAAATATAGTGTTTATTGATTTATAAGATTATGAATTGACTGAAGATAATTGTTTATTTAAATGAATTCTTTGTTAATATAAATAAAATTGTTTTGAGATTGTTACTCCTAGATGATCATGCAAATTATTGAGTGATTATAGCTACGAGACCCTAGTCAAGTCTGTAGCATCCACAGTAGGCACCTGACTAGTAAGCATTGTGGATTCTCTTTACAATGGCCATTGTATTGTTAAATAAGAATGGCTTAGGGATGGATACCTGGCCTGTGCGTGGGTACGCTAATTCCTATATTGGTCCCTTAGGGGATATTTTATTGATTATGGCATGTGAATCTTGAATACTAGCTTTCTCCATTGAGTGATTTGAAAATTGAATTGATTACTGAATTGATTGATTTTAAATTGAACGAATTATTTTAATGATTGTTTTAATTGAATTCGAAATGTTAATGATTGAAATGACAGTATTTTAAATAAATGTTTTACATGATACAAGTGCTTTTAATTTATTGCAAATATTTTAAATAAATGTTTTATTTGCATATAGTGGCATAGTACCACTCTTTTATAATTGTTTCCTTACTAAACGTAAACTCACCCCCCTCTCTTTCCTCCATATTACTTGCAATGACATCCCGCTCAATTAAGAGGAGCACAGTTTTTGGACCCTACAGTATTCCTTTGGGGCTTATCTCTAGTCCGGTGAAGGTATATTGTACGTTATTATATATTTCAGACATGTTTAGTACAGTACTTTTTGTATTGTATATATTATGGGGATGTAAACTAATAAGAACTATACTGTATTGGTAATTAGAAATTTAAACCTATATGTGTAAAGAGTTTATGAATTAAATAAATATATTTCATGTTAGAAATTGGTATTTATTATTATGAATCATATTTATATTTTATGGAACAAGAGTAATGAATTGTAAGATAAGATATAAGAAAGAAAGATATTAACCTCAGCAAACAGCCTAGCCACAATATGAAATTGATAAAGTTAACCAGTAAATCGTATAGAAATCAGGTGTTACAGTATCTCACTTGTCCCGGTCTTTAGCTTTGACTATAAGGAGTTTACTATAGTCTGTTCGATAAACAATTCAATGGTATAGTTTTCGATCAATCATTACTTAAGCAATTTAGTAAACAGTTAACGGTCACTCAGTAAACAGTACAAAAATCAGTTCAGTAACTATTCAATAAAACGATCGGTAAATGGTACAATGAGCAATTTAGTAAACAGTTCAGTAAATCACTGGGTAACAGTACGGTAAATAGATTTCCGTGAATAATACACTAAATCAATTCAATTGATTATATTCAGTGAACACTCAGTAAACAGTACAGTAAAACCATTTGATAATAGTCAGTGGAAACCAGGCAACGCCCAATAGAATCATGCAGTTTTAGTATCCCAAAAGGGAATAATAGTAAGACATATGACCATAGTTAATAGTGGTCCACAATAGCACTGTCAAAATGGAACGGGCCCATTTATTCAGGGCTTAGACCTTATTTTTGTAACCCATTTAAGCAAGAGGGCTTTTTAGCCTGGCTCATTTAGGCTCGGGCCTAAATGGATTTAGTCTGAGCTTAAATGGGCCAACATGTTTAATTTTTTAATATTTTTAATTTTTTAATTATATTGAAATTTTATTTGTACTTTAATTATTTACATATTTAACATCTTTAATCAAATTAAGATGTATAAAATTGATTTTATTTACTATTAGTAAATTACTTGTTTCTACATCTTTTGCATACAAAACACTACATGGGCTTTCTTTATTTTTAAGTATGTGGGCTTTCTTTTTCAATTCTCCTTATTTTCAATTCTATTTTCTTTATTTATTAAATCTACATACATATTACATGCACACGCTACTTTGCGAATTTGCCTTTCTTTTTTAATTCTCTTTATTTATTATTTCTACATACATACATGGATGTACATGCTACTTAATATTGATTCTCATGCTTTAAATAAGTATCGAAGTTCTCTAGATCATAAGAACACAAAAACTTTCATTTGCATTCAAAATTGGATTTTTGGTTTTGAAGGTAATGTTGTTAATTAGTTGACAATTTTTAATAAATTCATAAGTTTAATTCTTGTGAATTCTTATATTGTTATTTATTTATATTTGTAGATGGCGAAGTTGAAAATGAGTTAATTGAATGTGATTGACACTTGATGGAGGAGATGAACATGGATCTATTTATCATGTTTTTTATTTTTAATATTGTTGAGATATTATATTTTTTAGTCTCTAAGTTTGTTAAAACAATTTATATTATGCTTGTTAGTCAATTAATATGTAATGTTCAAATGATGTTAAAGACTTGATGTTATAGATTTGATATGAATTTATTTGATGTTTGTTTAATATTTATTTTAAAATTTTATTTTGTTTAGTTACTTAAAAATGGGATGTTACTATAAATTTTATGTTTTTTCTTAATATACGGGTTGGCCAATTAAGCCTGTTAGTGTGATAACCGTAAATTTTCTATTTATTGGAAATTACAAATATTGGAAATAAATATGGAAGAAAATAGATAAATTGGAAATTATGGAAAATAATGAAGAGAAGGAAATTTAATTTGGATAAATGGAAATCCAAATTAAATGAGAAAATGATAAAATGGAAGAGAAATATATTTATATAATTATAAATTATATAAATGTATTTTTATATTAATACATATGTATTGAAATAATTACATAGTATATATTAAAATACAGACGAATATATAGATATATATACTATGGTATAAACTGAAATAATACATATGTATTAAATATAACATTGTATGTATATATATATGTATATACATATTTGAGAAAGGCAAGTATTAAATTATATTAAAGTTGGAAAATATATATATTGTAAATACAATATATATGGAATTTTTTACATTTATATATAAAGAAATATATAAATGTTAAGCAATTTAAATTAAACAAATATATATATATATACTAAATATGTATTTTGATAATAAATAATATATATATCTTTATATACATATATAATATATAGTTATATAGTAATATAATATATATAATAGTAATATTATATGCATTATGTTTCTATATAATATATGTATATATAATTAAACTAAATGAATTAAAATAGAAAAAGAAAAGAAAAAGGAAAGATCGAGAGGAACCCGATCCTCCCAGAGGGGCTGACGGCGGCGAACCTGCCACCACAAGCGAGGGAGGAAAAGGAAGAGTGAAACGGCGCCGTCAAAGAGAAGGGAAGCCGGTGACCGACGAAAAACGGAAGGAAAACAGAAACAGAGAAGGAAATCTCGACAGAAACCGAAGGGAAAAGAGGAAAAGGGATCTGGCAATGTCGGCCAAATTGGCCACCTCCACTGCAGCCACACCACCGCCGGAGGAAGAGGAAAACGTGGGATGCCATCGGAGAGGCGGGGAACGGCGGAGGAAGGCCGACGGAGGAGGAGAAGAAACCGAGGGAAAACCGAATAGATTCGCCGCCGTGCCGCCGATCCAGGCCAACCTGAGACCACCGGCAGCTTCGCCTCGACGCTGGCCAGCTGCTGGGCCACTGAACCGTCTGAGAACCAGCCGCCGGAGGAGAACCGACGGTGAACCCAATCTGATCGGTCTGAATGGCTTGAACCAGCCAGGAAAAAGAAAAAGAAAAGAAAAGAAAGAAAGAAAAAGAAAAGAAAAAGAGAAAAAGAAAAAGAGGAATTCCGGGAATTTGGAAAATTTTCGAGAATTCAAAAATTACGGGAAATCTCGGGAATTACAGGAATCGGTAAGAAATCCCGAAAAGTGTTAAATTATTTAAATTATATAAATAATTTATTTATTTAAATAATTATGGAAAAATTCTAAATTTTAGAATTTAATTTCTAGAAATTTTCCCTCGATGATCGAGCCAATGGAATCAGGCGAGGTGAACACGGGCGCGACCTTCGAGAGGCAGTCACCGACCCAAAATAGGTAAGGAAGACATGTGCCGCCTGTAAGGATATTCGGCCATGTTTTAAATTATGCATTTAATTTATAAATGCAATTTATAATGATTGGTTTTGAAATTTGTGGTGATTTATCGATCTTAAATTGTGGAAACAAATAACTATGAAAATTCCATAAAGGTTAAGAAATGATGGAAAACCATGATTTCAAGACTAGAGGTCTCCACACGTGTTTCTAGAAGAAAACATGGTTAAGGGATTTTGAATCTGGAAAGTAAATAATTTATTTTTACATAAATTATGAAAATATTTGATTTGAATCCCGATTTCTTTGAAAACCATGTTTTGGATAAAGGGCACGGGAAAGCATGCATATGTGTTTTACGGTGGAAAAGGATAGTTTTGCCCTTCTATTTTTACAATGATGATTTTGCAGATTGTTTTCACCGTATGGAAAACATGATATATACCTTTATGAAATAATTTGAAAAATATTATTTATTTTATAAATTTCATAAAGGTGATTATATTTACATGTGAGCCTTATGGATAATTTGATTTATCGTGTTTAAAATCCATAAAGGCTATGGTACGGTTTATACTATTTTGAGACTTAGGCCCCGAGTTTCATGCATCACACTGATACTGTTATTGTCACGTGGCTGATAGACCCGTCAGTCATTAGCATCCCGGATGTCACCTGGCAAGTGTACACAGAGGACACCATATAGATCATGGCCATAGATCACATACATACTATTTACTGTGTCCTTTCGGGGATGATTAATGGTCTATTATTGGACGATGATAGCATGATTTAATTGTAGGGTGATGCCTAGTCTCACATACTGATTACTGTTTACTGAAAGGATGTACAAAATCCTATTTACTGTACTATACTGTTTACTTTACTGAATTACTGTTTACTGTTTAATGTTAATGATGAAAAACTGTACCAAAATACTGTTTACTAAACATCACTGTGTACTAAAATGGTAGCTACTGATTACTGTTTTACTGAACTGAAAGCTACCATTTACTGTTTACTGAACTGAAAGCTACCATATACTATTTACTGAATTGGTAGCTACGTTTACTGTTACTGATTGAACCGTATCGTACATTTCAGTAAAACAGTATATTTAGTATTCAGTAAAACAGTATCTCGATACAGTTCAGTTAGTAACAGTAAACAGTAGCTACCAATTCAATAAATAGTATAAGGTAGCTTTCAGTTCAGTAAACAGCAAATGGTAGCTTTCAGTTCAGTAAAACAGTAATCAGTGGCTACCATTTCAGTACACAGTGCAGTTCAGTAAACAGTATTTTGGTACAGTTTTTCATCATTAACAATAAACAATAAACAGTAAACAGTAATTCGGTACAGTAAACAGTACAGTACAGTAAATAGGATTTTGTACATCCTTTCAGTAAATAGTAATCAGTCTGTGAAACTAGGCATCACCCTACTATTAAATCATGCTATCATCGTCCAATAATGGACCATTAATTATCCCCGAAGGGACACAGTAAACAGTATGTATGTGATCTATGGCCATGATCTATATGGTGTCCTCGGTGTACACTTACCAGGTGACATCCAGGACGATGATGACTGGCGGGTCTATCAGCCACGTGACAGTAACAGTATCAGTGTGATGCATGAAACTCGTGGCCTAAGTCTCAAAATAGTATAAACCGTACCATAGCCTTTATGGATTTTAAACACGATAAATCAAATTTTCCATAAGGCTCACATGTAAATATGATCACCTTTATGAAATTATAAAATAAATAATATTTTTCAAATTATTTCATAAAGGTATATATCATGTTTTCCATACGGTGAAAATAGTCTGCAAAATCATCACTGTAAAAATAGAAGGGCAAAACTATCCTTTTCCACCGTAAAACACATATGCACGCTTTCCCGTGCCTTTTATCCAAAACATGGTTTTCAAAGAAATCGAGATTCAAATCAAATATTTTCATAATTTATGTAAAAATAAATTATTTACTTTCCAGATTCAAAATCCCTTAACCATGTTTTCTTTTAGAAACACGTGTAGAGACCTCTACTCTCGAAATCATGGTTTTCCATCATTTCTTAACCTTTATGGAATTTTCATAATTATTTGTTTCCATAATTAAAACCATAAAGGTTTTATGTAAAATCAAGTGAATATTTAAGAATATTTATAAAAATATTCACTTCAGTCTCTTTTTCATTTTCATCTCGTTTCACGTGAAATATCACCTACCAGGTGAATTTTCGGTGATTTCCTTTTCACCATACTCGAAAACATGAATATTTTAAAATTAAGTATCACTATATTCATGTTTTATGAAATTTACTTGATTTCTCGATTTTTGTGCCTGAAAATCATTTCACGTGAAATCAAATAATTTATTATGGTTTTCGGTGATTTTCGGTAAATTTCAATAATTTTTTGATAATTTTTTTGGCAGTATAACGGCTGCCGATTTGGCTAGCCTCCTGTACGGAAAATACAGTTTATATTTCTCAACCGGTATTTCACCACAATTTAAGATCGATAAATCACCACAAATTTCAAAACCAATCATAATAAATTGCATTTATAAATTAAATGCATAATTTAAAACATGGCCGAATATCCTTACAGGCGGCACATGTCTCCCTCAAGGTCGCGCCCGTGTTCACCTCGCCCGATTCCATTGGCTCGGTCATCGAGGGAAATTTTTTGGAAATTAAATTCTAAAATTTAGAATTTTTTCATAATTATTTAAATAAATAAATTATTTAAATAATTTAACACTTTTTGGGATTTCTTACCGATTCCCTTAATTCCCAGGATTTCCCGTAATTTTCGAATTCTCGAGAATTTTCCGAATTCTCGAGAATTTTCCAAATTCTCGGAATTCCTCTTTTTCTTTTTCTCTTTTTCTTTTCTTTTTTCTTTCTTTCTTTCTTTTCTTTTCTTTTTCTCTTTCCTGGCCGGTTCAAGCCATTCAAACCAGTCAGATTGGGTTCACTGCCGGTTCTCCTCCGGTTCAGTGGCCCAGTAGCTAGCCGGCGTCGAGGCGAAGTTGTCTGTGGTCTCAGCTTGGCCTGGATCGGCAGCACGGCGGCGGATCTACTTGGTTTTCCCTCGGTTTCTTCTCCTCCTCCGTCGGCCTTCCTCCGCCGTTCCCCACCTCTCCGGTGGCATCCCACGTTTTCCTCTTCCTCCGGCGGTGGTGTGGTTGCAGTGGCGGTGGCCAATTTGGCCGACACCGCCAGATCCCCTTTCCTCTTTTCCCTTCAGTTTCCGTCGGGATTTCCTTCTCCGTTTCTGTTTTCCTTCCTTTTCCCGTCGATCACCGACTTCCCTTCTCTTTCCCGGCGCCGTTTCACTCTTCCTTTTCCTCCCTCACCGGTGTGGCAGCTTCGCCGCCATCGGCCCCTCTGGGAGGATCGGGTTCCTCCCGATCTTTTCTTTTTCTTTTTTTTTTCTGTTTTAATTCATTTAGTTTAATTATATATACATATATTATATATAAACATAATACATATAATATTACTATTATATATATTATATTACTATATAACTATATATTATATATGTATATAAAGATATCTATATTATGTATTATCAAAATGCATATTTAGTATATATATATATTTGTTTAATTTAAATTGCTTAACATTTATATATTTCTTTATATATAAATGTAGAAATTCCATATATATTGTATTTACAATATATATATTTTCCAACTTTAATATAATTTAATATTTGCCTTTCTCAAATATGTATATACTTATATATATACATACAATGTTATATTTAATACATATATATTATTTCAATTTATACCATAGTATACATATCTATATATTCCTCTGTATTTTAATATATACTATGTAATTATTTCAATACATATGTATTAATATAAAAATACATTTATATAATTTATAATTATATAAATATATTTCTCTTCCATTTTATCATTTTCTCATTTAATTTGGATTTCCATTTATCCAAATTAAATTTCTTTCTCTTCATTATTTTCCATAATTTCCAATTTATCTATTTTCTTCCATATTTATTTCCAATATTTGTAATTTCCAATAAATAGAAAATTTACGGTTATCACATCCTCCCTACCTTAAGAAATTCGATCCTCCGAATTTAACTTAAGTCCAAAGGTGGTACATGTCGTATACTTACGACTTCTGACCTCTAGGTCATCCTCTAAGTAATACTGCCAGTACACTTTCGACATCAAGAGTACTTTAGACCACTACATGAAGTCTTTCATCATATATATCTATACTCCCGTAAGTTCATTCATCAAATTGGAAGTCATTCATTTCATTCCTCTTTTCACATAAGAGTCCATGCACAGTATTTCTCATGTCACAGCTGCTCTATGTTGTTCATCATCAATTTTTCTCACTTAGTGACAAGTCGATATAGTTTAAAACTATCAATTACACATGTCAGTCAGTTATATGTAATTGTCCCAGTAGCTTATACATCTTATGCATCTGCTCTCTTAATGTATCTTCAAGCGTTTTCAATATTACGCTAAGATATTTACATCTGTACGAAGCGATGCTATCAATACACTTGGGATCTCAAAGCCTTTTGCTATTTCTCATTAAGCATATGGCATCTCAAAGACTCCCATCACATGTAATGCTCACTGGAACTGTACATATACATCTCCACTTTTCTCACTCATACTGCGACTAAGGCACTAGAGAATCTAAGAGTTTGATAATGGAAAGTGATTCTATTAAGATCATCAGTCTTTAATCACTTCCATATCATCATTTCTCTTTTGAACTCGTTATTGTCCACAATATTCATTTTCTCTTTTATTTCATTAAGGTTGCATCGCACTTGCAAACTTTACTATTGATCATCTCTTACAGTCATAAATCATGAGACTATCATGTTCTCTTCATGTAGTATGGTCTTTAAATCTCTTTTCATAATTTAGATTCCACAATTGAATCCTCAATTTATATATTTAATCACCACATCATCTATATATTTCCACCATTTCTATTATGTTACGGTGGTTATATGTATAATCATTTTTCATTTATATACCGGCAGTAAAATAACACGCGTCATTCATTTTACTCCTTTGAGAGTATCATTACTTTCCCTATCAAATCTAGCCTGATTTTTTTCATCTTGCCACAGTTATGTGATAACCAACATAAATCACTTTCAGTCTTACCTTCGGGAACTGTTTCATATTAATGTTCCCTTCTCAACATGCAACTTATTTCCCTATTCCACTTTCATTTTTGTTTTCATATTCCCACTTTTATCTCTTCATATTTTTACTCTCATCCTTTTAGTCAGTTTTCTCGATTGGTATGGTACTATACTGCTAAGATCTTTTAAAATCTTGCATACCATCTTTTCTTTACACTTATCTATTTACCGACTTTAAATTCTTTCTTTAATTACATCACATTAGTAGAGTAGCTAGTCTCATCACTCTTTTATAGATTGGCATTAGTATCTAGCTAGACTCATTATTTTCGTACCTCGATCATTTTCTTTATTATAGACAGTTTCACTGTCACTCTATCATCTCGAGATCATATATCCCTCATAAGGAGACACTGTCTAGCCAAACATCTTATTTACCAATCTTAACACAATTCCACAGTCTTTAAGAGTTTAAGAGTCATACCACAATGCTGCTCATTTTCCATTTGTACTTTAAACTCTATCAGTATTTCATCAATTTACTCATGTATGGATGCTTCATTCTTTAGGCTTATATACCTCACAAGGCAAATCATTAACCTCGTAACCTCAATAGGAACTCGTAAAATTCACTCCAAGTTCTAATCATCATCTTATGGACATTAGTCTCCAATCTTTTATCTAAGGACGCTTTATACTGAGGCTAGTCTTATTAACCCTTCATATATCTATGATCAGATCAATAAAGCGTCTATTTTCATGTAGATGAATACTTATTCTTCATGAGAACTTTATTAAATAGTAATCATTTACTATATCACTTTCATTCATCTACATATCGAGGTCATCTGTATTTCTCTCATTTACACTTATACAGATAACTTCATTATTCTCAATTTCACTATCTGTGTTTTCGTCATTCAGACCTTTACACATGAATTTCATTATTCACACCTTTTCCAGAGTGGATTTCTTAAGCTTTCGGATTTTCTTAAGTTCTCCGATATAAGCATATAATTAGATTTCATATTCAAAATCGAGTCAATATTATCTCAATTCCTCCAATTTATATAACTCTGGAAGTTCTATCGGAAATCAAATCCGATACTTTCTTTAATCACACATTCCTTATTAATTCGGACATTTCATCCTCATGTCCTGTCATTTACACTGTGTATTCTCAAGGCAGAGACATTTACCATTCGATTCATTTCGACTCACACTACCTTGATTTCATTGTTTACTCATACTTTACAACCTTACAAATCTCATTCCAGCAAGCTGTAGTAAGTACAACAGTTATCAACACATGTTACAGCTAACCAATTTATTACCATTGTAATTTAATTTGGAATCAAGTTCATTTAATAAATTTAGGTTTAACACCCTTGAGCATATTATCCACGAGGTTTGAACCCTGACACCCTTACGTACCTAGTTCCTTACACTCGTGTTATCATTAAGCTCCTTGAAAGAGTCCCACCCGTTCGAATCGACCGTCGGTGACCATCCCCTAGGCTATCCTTTCGCCCCAGGTTTACCCTTACTAGTGAGTCGGTGATAACATTGTTCGCCCGCATCTCACAACACATGATCCACTACGGGTCGACAATCATTGGGTCCCCCATCACAGTTCTGTCTCAAAGGTCTTGAAGAACTTAGGTTAGTTGTCATTTTCTTTTTATCACTTTACTGTTCTTATATATATTCACCAATTCACAATACTCCATACAGTACATTAATTTGCAAGGCATATGTCAAATGCTCCGGTTCTATAATTACCTAATCATTTAAGACTTTAAAACAGTATAAATGTATAGAACCTCAATCAAAAGTACTGTTATGGATTTCATTATCTGTACTATTCACCTTCTCAGTCATTTTCTGTAATTATTTCACTTCTCATAATATTCAACAATCCCGTAATAATTATCCGAGTTGATACACTCATAATTCAGGCCCTTACAGTCAATATTCAGGCCAATCATCTGATGACATTCCACTACACTTTTATCGGATCGCATCATATAAGGCCCCGGCCCGTTCGCCGTTCTCCTTTACACATGTGTACTGTACTCTTTGAGAATGCCCAGCCCATTCACTGGGTCACCCCTCGAGGTTTTATCATGAGGCCTAGCCCGTTCACTAGGTCACTCGTACTTCGCGTCCATAATTTAAGTGTCAGTGGAATCAGTAATAGGGATTGTTATATTCATATGACATCCCTTATGTCATTTATAACTCCATTACCATCAATGGATTTAAAATCACTTGATTTTATCACTATCCAGTACATCGCCTAACATAGGGGCATTTTCATCATTTCGACATTTATTTCTTTCTTCTTAGTATACATTGAAATCAATGATCTCATTATCCATGTGCTGATATGTGACGTCCCCGTCACTTCATCTTATCACTTAACTTTTTCCTTTTTTATTTAGATTTTAGTTCATCCAGTGTCATTCTTCCTTTATTCTTAAGCTAATTATCTGATAGCTCATAAAATTTTATTCAATTCCAATAAAACAGACTAATGATACATGTATATATGTATCATCCGTTTCCACAGGATCTCATACATCATCTTAACTTAAATCCCCGACATCTTATATACATTAATGATTGTTGTACTGTACCATAACTGAATTACAATTTACTTTGCATAATTACATAAGTATACCTTCTATACTACTTGGGAAGCGTCTCTCGAAGGTAAACTTTCAAGATCCACTCGTAGGCTCTTTTATCGAGAGCAAGGGATTACTTCAGATAGTCTGTATGAAAAATGTTCGTAAAAGGGTGAGTTTACGCTCAGTAAGAAAAATATGTAAAAGAGCGTACTATGCCTCTATATGCATTTTTCCTACTTGGCTCTATAATGTCATGTAAAGCATTATAAAGCATGCATCATAAACATCTTTCATGCATTGTTTGCAACCATGCATATTTATTTCAAATGACATGGAAATCATACTTTGTATGCTTCTTTTAAATATAGCATACATATAAAACATGCATCATCTTCTATCTTTAAAACATACTTTACATGCTTTTATAACATAGCATGTTTCGTATACTTCTTCAAAACATATTTCAAGTACTTCTTTCAAATATCATTTACATACATACATACATACATACATACTTCTCTTAAAACATCTTATACTTTCTTGAAATCATACATCATATACTTCTTTTAAAACTTCTTGTACAAGTAAATCAAGTACTTTCGATTTCTTTATTCTTAGAAATCGCATATACATATAGTTTTGATAACATAAAACTAGTTGTACTTTTGTGGAGTTATGCACTGCATCATCATCATCATCATCATCATCATTATCATATGGCGTACCCCGTAGGGCCAGGAATCCTCCCTTAGCCGAACATGAAATATAAACAGATTGGCCAACTGCGGGTGGCTACAGTTAACACTAGTCAGGTGTCCTTCTGTAGCGACTGAGGCCTGACTTATGGTTCCTCAGCCCATAACATACATTACATCATTTCAGGACTTGATCAGAGCCCCTACTATAAACATGATAGTGCATAATCTCAAAACATATGCCATATAGCTTCTAGCCATGACATTTCATACTTTCTGAAAATAAGTGTAAAAGATCTCTTTTCAAAACAGGGCAGTCGACTGGCCTCATAGGGCAGTCGGCTGCTTCTTCATAATTTCATTTATCGAAATTATTTTCATTTTAAAATTTCGATATTTTCATCTTTGAAAATACATGGGGCAGTCGACTGGTCCATATAGCAGTCGACTGGTTTTCAAACAGAATGCTTCTTAGCAAATAGCAGTCGACTGGTCATATAGCAGTCGACTGTTTTTGAAACAGAATGCTTCTGGAAAATTAGCAGTCGACTGGTCTCATAGGCAGTCGACTGGTTTTGAAACAGAATGCATTTTGGAAAATAGCAGTCGACTGTCCCATATAGCAGTCGACTGGTTTGAAACAGAATGCTTACTGGGTAAATAGCAGTCGACTGGCTTACATAGCAGTCGACTGGTTTGCATCGGTTTTCAAAAAATGACGTTTTGGTTGTCTCTAGGCAGTCGACTTCCCTTTATGGCAGTCGGCTGCCCCTAGCCTAATTGGTACTAGGAAACAAGTCCGAAAATGCATCTTTTCCTACACAAAATCAACTAATACTTCTCTCCAAAACATGTAAAAACATCATAAAACATGCGGACATAGCCGCCTTACGTCCGTTACATAAATTCCTTACCTCGATTACTTCGAGAACATGAAATCACTTGGTTCACCAACCCTAATCCTTTTCTTCTTCAAATCTGAAATCATCATATCAAAGCAAACCTTTAAGAATTTGCCATAAACATGTTATACTAATTCAGTACAACACCATACCATGAACATAATTGACTAAATCATCTTCTTCTCTTACCTTTTGCTAGTGACCAAAATCTCAAACTTTGAGATCTCTTCCAATACTTGGAATCAATCCACCAAACTTCAGATATAGCCTCGTCTATTGACTATGATCGTTTTTCGTCTAACAAACTTAACGATTTGGTTACTAAATAAGGGTGTTTGTCAAGGTAGCTATGGAAGAAGACTTATGGAAACTTGGAGAACACGAGGGAGAGGGCTAGAAGAGTTGCTGCCGTGGGGTGATGGCTGGAGGTGGTGACTCATGCAGCCTCATTTAATGCTTCCCTATCCAATATCATCTCATCTCAGCCATGCTTTCCCTTGACCATTGACATTTGACTCTTTGACTCTTTTAATTCTCTTCTTCCATTCTTTCATATCAACCATACAAAATCATTTAATTATGAAAATCTGGTATTTGTTCCATCATCATCCAATTAAATCATTTCATCTCAATCTTTGACCATTATTATTTGGCCATTCATTTAATTGGTCTTCTTTCTCCCATATAACACTTGTCTTTACTTACACTTAATTTTCTGATATTAATTCTTTGCTCATACCTCCATTATTCTTATAACATCAATTTAATTTCCTTGACTATTTAATCTTTCATCTCATTACTTCTTCCATGTTCCATACATCCTTCATACTTCATAATTCTCATATCTACTTATTTTTCATTTAAGCTAACATACTTTATAATTATGGAGGGATTTCCTGAAATTGGGGATTTCACATGATATTATCCTTTCTATTATTTATATCTGCAATTTAGATCTCATTCAATTTCGATAGAGAAGTTTACTAAAATCCACAATTGGATTATTTTTCTTGTAATTCAGCTTTATATTATCAATTTCTCTGTCAGATCTCTCAATTCCAACCTCTGTTGGTTTATTTTAACTCCCAGTAAAATTTTGGAGGTAGGGGTATTTTGGTCATTTTTGGGCAAAAAATTTCTCTCTCTTCAAATCACCGAATCACCCTCAATCGGTGATCTTAAAGTTTATTTAATAATGATATTTCATTCCCCTCCTTTATATCATCACTTTTAGGTCTCAGTTCGATCCGGACAGAAAGTACTGGTGGGGCCCTCATCGAGTCCTTTATTGATCCTTACCGAACCGACCTTCATTTAGATTATAAGATCACCACTTTCTGGTAATTCCTGAGCCTATTTTCTTCTTTAACATTCTCAATTTATACTTTCTCACTCCCTTTAAAAACATTGTACACAATTCACAATCATTTATTTTCTCTTTGTATTCAGATGGCACAGTACTACCGGGGATGTTTAACACTTTTCCTTCCAAAAGTATTCATAGACATCAGGCCAACCAGGCTCTGATACCATTAAATCTGTAACGCCCCGTTACCACATTTTTCACCTTATTTTACACAATTTATCCGGTTGGGCTGTCTGTGATACTTCACTTTACACTTGATGTTAAACAATTTAATAAAATATTGTTAACATTATACACATCCCCTATCTTAATTACCAATATGTAGTACTGTAGACATGTCTAAATACAGAAAATAAATGATCGTACCTAATATATCTTAGTCGGTCTGTCACATTGTCCATTATGTGCAGCCGTAATCCACAAATATTGGATCTCACCATCATCAAAACCTGAAATGTTAAAATTGGGGATTGAGCAAACCACAGCTCAGTAAGAGAGTTATATGTCACACTTGATATTCAGCTATCTATATGCTGAAAATAATTTTTCATTTTCTTTAAAATCTTCCTAGCTGGCTCTAGGCATACATGTAGGAAGGATACTACAGTCGGCTAGGGATCCAGATAGAGTAAGGCAGGTATTTTAAAATGCCTGACTTGTTTCGGAACCTAGAAGCAACTGTAAAGAGTACTATTTTCGTTGTTTTCAAAACGATATAATTTTCGTTTTTCCACGGAGTAAACCGCTTTTGTCTTTTAACTTTCAGTATACTTTAAAACACGTGACAGTTCAGTAGTAAAACAGGGGTTTAGTTCTCTTCTCTTCAGTACAGTAAAACACGTGACAGTACAATGATTTGTAAATATCCAATCATTGGATAGTTACTTCTTCGATTATTTCTTTCTTAGAAATAATTCTTATGTTATTCTTTTAGAATAAACATTTATTTCTCTTTTCAAATCAGTAACTGTATTGTACATTTCAGTAAAACAGTATATTCAGTATTCAGTAAAACAGTATCTTGATACGGTTCAGTCAGTAACAGTAAACAGTAGCTACCAATTCAGTAAATAGTATACGGTAGCTTTCAGTTCAGTAAACAGTAAATGGTAGCTTTCAGTTCAGTAAAACAGTAATCAGTGGCTACCATTTCAGTACACAATGCAGTTCAGTAAACAGTATTTTGGTACAGTTTTTCATCATTAACAGTAAACAATAAACAGTAATTCAGTACAGTAAACAGTACAGTAAATAGGATTCTGTACATCCTTTCAGTAGACAGTAATCAGTATGTGAGACTAGGCATCACTCTACAATTAAATCATGCTATCATCATCCAATAATGGACCATTAATCATCCCCGAAGGGACACAGTAAACAGTATGTATGTGATCTATGGCCATGATCTATATAATGTCCTCAGTGTACACTTGCCAGGTGACATCCTGGACGCTGATGACTGGTGGGTCTATCAGCCACGTGACAGTAACAGTATCAGTGTGATGCATGAAACTCGGGGCCGAAGTCTCAAAATAGTATAAACCGTACCATAGCCTTTATGGATTTTAAACACGATAAATCAAATTATCCATAAGGCTCACATGTAAATATAATCACCTTTATGAAATTTATAAAATAAATAATATTTTTCAAATTATTTCATAAAGGTATATATCATGTTTTCCATACGGTGAAAACAGTCTGCAAAATCATCACTGTAAAAATAGAAGGGTAAAACTGTCCTTTTCCATCGTAAAACACATATGCACGCTTTCCCGTGCCCTTTATCCAAAACATGGTTTTCAAAGAAATCAGGATTCAAATCAAATATTTTCATAATTTATGTAAAAATAAATTATTTACTTTCCAGATTCAAAATCCCTTAACCATGTTTTCTTCTAGAAACACGTGTAGAGACCTCTAGTCTCGAAATCATGGTTTTCCATCATTTCTTAACCTTTATGGAATTTTCATAATTATTTGTTTCCATAATTAAAACCATAAAGGTTTTATGTAAAATCAAGTGAATATTTAAGAATATTTATAAAAATATTCACTTCAGCCTCTTTTTCATTTTCATCTCACTGTTTTACTGAAATGTACGATACGGTTACTGATTTGAAAAGAGAAATAAATGTTTATTCTAAAAGAATAACATAAGAATTATTTCTAAGAAAGAAATAATCGAAGAAGTAATTATCCAATGATTGGATATTTACAAATCACTGTACTGTCACGTGTTTTACTGTACTGAAGAGAAGAGAAGTAAACCCCTTTTTTACTACTGAACTGTCAGGTGTTTTAAAGTATACTGAAAGTGAAAAGAGAAAAGTGGTTTATTCCGTGGAAAAACGAAAATTATATCGTTTTGAAAACAACGAAAATAGTACTCTTTACAGTTGCTTTTAGGTTCCGGAACAAGTTAGGTATTTCAAAATACCTGCCTTACTCTATCTGGATCCCTAGTCGACTGTAGTATCCTTCTTACATGTGTGCCTAGAGCCAGCTAAGAAGATTTTAAAGAAAATGAAAAATTATTTTCAGCATATAGATAGCTGAATATCAAGTGTAACATATAACTCTCTTACTGAGCCGTGGTTTGCTCACTCCCCAATTTTAACATTTCAGGTTTTGATGATGGTGAGATCTAATATTTGTGGATTACGGCTGCACATAATGGACAATGTGACAGACCGACTAAGATATATTAGGTACGATCATTTATTTTCTGTATTTAGACATGTCTACAGTACTACATATTGGTAATTAAGATAAGGGATGTGTATAATGTTAACAATATTTTATTAAATTGTTTAACATCAAGTGTAAAGTGAAGTATCACAGACAGCCCAACTGGATAAATTGTGTAAAATAAGGTGAAAAATGTGGTAACGGGGCGTTACAGTTAGCCCTTAGGGTCGGATATGAGCTTGCATTTTCAAGCCCTTTTAACAAAAATGGCTTTTTGGCTCGGCCTATTTATGGCCTAGGCCAGCCCATTTTGACAGTGTTAGTCCACAATGAACACTAGTCAAGTGATAGCTGTGGATGCTGAAGACGTGATTAAGGTTAATCAGCAACAAAACAGTACACTCACTCATATCATAATGATAAACCTAAAGGCTACTATAGGGCCAACAGTCTCAAAGTAGTATATAAAATAGTGAGAACACTATTTTATTGGCAATCAAGTATAGTTTAAATGTTTGAAAATTCCAACTAAAATACAAGGTTGAGAGGTTTTGTTGCACACATCGGTGATAAGGAAGACTGATATTAATTAAGAGGATGCTAAGTAAAGGTAAAGATAGGAGCAATGAAGGTTTTGAGACTTCATTATTGTGAAATAATATGAATTTTCTTTTATAATTTTGGAAATTATTGAAAAACAAACTGAAAATATAAAAAATTTCACTAAACGTATGTTATTAAAATTAAAACTTCTTGGAAAAGTTTTGATTTATAGTTTCATTAAAAAAAATCAAAATTGTTTCACATATAAGCTAAAATTTTTAAAATTTTGAAAGTCAAAGACTTGACTTCTGCTTCTAGATTAGATAAACTTTTTCATAAACTAGGCCATTATTATAATTATTTATTATTTTACTTAGTTTGATTAAAATGATTATGATTGTAACTTTTATTAGTAAAAAAAATTAAAAAAAAGTGCATGCTGCATATATATATTAGGTGGGGGTGGGGTTTGAGCAAACTCATTATTTTACTCTCTCTTATCTTTTTTGTAATTTTCTCAATGTTTTTTTTCTCACTTTTGTCTCCATATAGTGACAATGTACGCCTTAGAACTTTTTTTTAATCTCTAAGCCTTAAATATATTAATTTCTAGAAGATGTGAGATATTTAAATAGATTTATGGAGATCGGTCTAGACTTAGCCAAATGCCTTTTTATCTTGGAAGGCCTTTTCTTCTTTATTCTTTCTTTTGCAATTTTTTCTTCTCCATTTTATATTATTATCAAATTAGTTTAAGATCCCATATAATGCACGTATTAGTTTTATTTATTTAGACATGTATGTATACCTATTCATTTAATAATTTAGATAATTTAAAATTTAAAATGAATTAGATTTTAGATAAATATTTTAAATCTTAAAATGGATTAAATTTTATATTTTCTTTTTAAATGTATTAGATATAGAGGTGTTTATGGGTCAGATCGAATTGAGTCGGGCTGAATCCTATATTAATGAACTACATAAAAGCTCAAGTCTGATACGACTCGTTTATTCGAGCTTGGTTTTAAATTTATTTTTTAAACTTGGGCCCAGGCCAACTTTTTTTTATGCATTTTAATTTTTTTAAATTCCCTTTAATGATTAATTTAGTTTTTCAAATTTCACATGTCAATTTTCATATTAAACTCATATATATTTTTATTAATCAATAATGTTTTATATACATTTAATTACATTATACTTAGCAATATATATAAAAAAATTAATCATTATTTTTTTCAGGCTAGGTCGATCTCGGTATAGGTCTTAATTGGTAAAGTCTAAGGCCAATCCAAAAATTTATCAAGCCTAATTTTTTTGTTCAAGCCCACTAAAAAATTTGGCTAACTTTTTGGCATTAATGAGCCGCTCGGCCTTTGGACAAGTCTAATTAGATATTACATAATAAATTATTATCTCATTTACTAACACTAGAGTTTTTTTTAACTCCATAAGCAATATTAAGAGAATAACATATACCCTTTAAAGAATATTAAAAAATAATTAAAAAAGAAAATGAGACATGTGGATGGCAAGTTTTTATCTCGTTTATGGTGTTAAAATACTTTACTGTCAATGTATAGAATAATAATCCTTGCATAATATATATATTTTAAACAAATAGATTATGTGATTCATGAATCTTGCTCGGCTTATCGCATCATACTTTATAAAGGAGAATTGAAAACACCAATTTTAAAAGAGAGAGAAAAAAGCAAACTTTAGGGGTGTTCATTCGGTTAATTTCGAACTAAATTAGCCAAAACCGAATTAACCGAAATATATATTTTCACTTTTGTTAACTGAACTGAAATTTGCATTTTCAAATTAACCCAACCAAAGTAAAATTTGGTTAATTAACTGATTAACCGAATTTTCTACAAATTTTTTTCGAGGTTACCTTTGTTCATACATAGACATCATCAACAGAACTCCTCAATAATGTAAATATTATTTCTCATATAAGTACATCAACATAACAGTAAAATAATAATCACATATACATTTAGTAATTAATCTTATAACTTTGATAAATATTTCTACAAAAACATTCTCCGCCAATATTTAAAATTATACATTATTTACCCCTGATTTTGGCTATTTTGGTTAACCGAAAAAAATTTGGTTTTTGAACCAAAATAACCGATAACTGAAATTGACCAAAATCTTATACCGATAACTGACTAAATTAACTTCGGTGACCGACAGAATAACTGAATTAATTTCAGTCCGTCGGTTAATTGAAGTTTTTCCAAATTTTGAACACCCCTAGTAAACCTTGAAAGAGCTGGCATCAAGTGAAAGAAAGAACAAAGATAATATCTTTAGTTGAATTATGAAACCAATAAGTTATGTAACGTCCGGAATTATAAAATTCCAAACTAACTTTTTCCTTTTTGCTATTATCTTTTTAATTCAATTATTCGGTATCAGTTGGTTTGCATTCGATGTCAATGTAAGTTTAATATACAATTTTCATTTCAATTATATCTTTATATCATCAAATAAATTAAATCATAAATAATAATTAAGAAATCAGAATAAAACCTATTAAATAATATCTATAAATCTGTTTACAACAATTCAGAGTAATTTACGTCTCACTTCAAGTACTTTCTTAAATTTCACAATTACAGTATTTACATCACATTATGTCACGTCCCGATTTCCACTTAATCCTTATAGAAGCCTAAATTTACGGGCTGATTTTTTTTATACACCCTTGTTAGCTTTAAATTGACATATATATTTTGAAATGACAAAAACTTAAGTAAGCCTTAATGTTTTAATTCACATTGTAAATTTGCCCATCACACATGATTTTCTCAATCCATTTTCAAGTGATCATATCAAACTTAAGACCATGATTTAATTACATACTCTTATTGGTCTTAATACTTTGTAATGTCTTGAATATTTTAGAAAATCACTTGATGAATGTTTAGACCATGTTTTTATCTGAGAAAGTCAAGAAAAACTCCCTTAAAGCTTATAAATGTTTTGGGTTGAATTAGGATCAAAGGTCATATCATTTCTAACCCAAAAATGCAGGAAAAATGCCCTCTGGAAGAAAAGGATCGATCCCCACTGTAGCAGGATCGATCCCTTTTTGGCAGAAAGTCTTCCCAAGGTCCCTGAAGCCCAGAATCAAGAGTCTGGACAAAAGGGATCGATCCCCACTGTAGCAGGATCGATCCCTTTGCCCGAAAATAGCCTATAACGGCTAGTTTTTGTGAGACAACGGTAATATCCGAGATTTGGCTCCACCCAACGGCTAGAATACATCCAAGGAACTATAAATAGAGACTTAGAAGCTAAAGAAAGCAAGAGGAACTACTCAATCAACTCCAATACTCATTTTCCTCAAATCCTCAAGCGTCAACAACAAATCAAGAGCTACAAAGTCTTCATCTTCCATCATTCTCATATTCTTTGTATAGAGTAGCACAAATCTTGTATAGGCTTTATCCTTGTGCTTAAACATTGTAATCCCTTGCCTATCTAGAGGCCTTTCTTTGATTACACAAGTTGTAAACACATTCAATCCTTGTAAAAGGGGAGGTTTCTCTTTAGCCTAAGAAAAAGAGGGAGGTTTCTCTTTAGCCTAGAAAAAGAGGGAGAAGAGGTTTCTCTTGAGCCTAGAAAAAGAGAGAGGTTTCTCTTGATCCTTGAAAAGAGGGAGTGTAACACAAATTCAAGTTAGTGAATTTGGGGAAAATCCTTGGGAGCGTCTCAAGGTAGAGGACGTAGGCAAGGTAGCCGAACCTCTATAAATTGATTGTGTAAATCTCTCTCTCCCTACTCTTTACTTATTTGCAATTATATTTGTATTAATTGTTTTGAATTTATATTGCATAATTGAGTAGCCTAGAGAACTTAAAAAATATCAATATAGGCTAGAGAATTTAGAGAAACCGAAAAACGAACCTGAGGTTAGTGAAAAATCGATTCACCCCCCTCTCGGTTTTGCCTATAAGAGCCAACAATTGGTATCAGAGCTTGGACTCAAGATTGATTTAGACTAACCTCTATCGAGCAAAACGATCTTAAATGGCTCATTTGAATGTAGGCACACCCCTAGGAGAAGAAGGACACTCATTAGTTAGACCTCCACTATTTAATGGTGAAAATTACTCTTATTGGAAAATTAGAATGATGTTATTTGTACAATCTAATGACTATGAAGTGTGGAGAGTAATAGTAAATGGCCCTAGAATCCCAATAAAGAAAGTAGATGGAAAGGATGTCCCTAAAAGTGAGGATGAGTGGGACACCAATGATATGAGATTGGCACAATTGAATGCCAAGGCTATGCACAACCTCTTTTGTGCATTAGGTCCAAATGAATATAATAGAGTGTCCCCATGTGAAAATGCTAAGCAAATATGGGACAAATTGGCCATCACACATGAAGGGATCAATCAAGTTAGGAAAACCAAAGTAGGAATGCTCACACATGATTATGAGCTTTTTAGGATGAAAGAAAATGAGTCCATTAGCTAAATGTTCACTCGGTTTAATGATATAATTAATGGACTTAAAGCTCTAGGCAAGACTTATTCCAATGTTGAAATGGTAAAGAAAATTTTGAATAGTTTGCCTAAATCTTGGGAGGCTAAGGTAACCGCTATAGAAGAATCTAAGGATCCAAACACCTTGCCTCTAGATGAACTTATGGGGTCTCTACTTACTCATGAAATGAAATTAAAAAGAAATGTAGAGCCTTCAAAGAAAGTAGGGGTAGCAGTTAAGTCTTCCACTCATGAGATTCTTAAAGATGATAGTGATGAGAGTGGAAATGAGGAAGAAAAGGAAATGGCAATGTTTGCCAAAAGATTTGATAGGTTCATGAGAATGAATGAAAAAGAAAATAATAGGAGACATCAAAGAGGGGAGTCAAGTAGAAGAGAAAAAGATCACTTAGTGTGTTATGAATGTAATGAACCGGGTCACACTAAGTTAGATTGCCCCTTACTTAGGAAGGAAAAGGATAGGAAATCTAAGAAGAAAGCATTTGTGGCTGCATGGAGTGATAGTGATAGCTCCGATGAGGAAAATGTAGATGAAGAGGTAGCCTATTCATGCTTTATGGCCATTAGTGATGATGAAGGTAGTTGTAGTTCTAGTGAAGATAATGATTATACCTTTAGTGAACTACAAAATGCCTTTGATGATTTAGCAAATGAATTTCAATGCATGAATTCTAAATATAAGAAAATCATTGCTAAATTAAAAATAGAAAATGAAGCCTTTACAAGTGCTAAGATAGAATTTGAAAAGAAACTAGAAGAGGCCAACTTAGAAATAAATGAGTTAAATAAAAAGAACATAAATTTGCATAACTCATTTTCTAGGCTTTATATGGGTCAACAAAAGCTAGATCACATGTTAGAGACCAAAGAGCTTTCTTTGACAAAGATGGGTTAGGCTATAATGAAAAACAAAAAGAAACTCATCTTAAAAATTTCCCAGTAAGCAAAAATACCATGCATGATACATCTCTTACATGCTCACTATGCAATAGGATAGGCCACGCCTCACAAGCATGCACTTATAGAAAAACTACATTTAGAGGAAGAGTGGTTAGAAAAATGTGGGTGCCAAAGCATGCAATAAATAATGATGATTTGTGCTTGAAATGGATCCCAAAAGGATCAACAGTTATTTGCACTAACTCTCATGGACCCAAGAAAATTTGGGTACCAAAGCATGCTTGAATTTGTTTGTTGTAGGAGTGTTAGAGCATGGAGATACAAGAAACAATGAAGTTTGAATGCTCTACACACCTCTATGGAGATTGCTTATGCCAATGAGAAAAAGGAAAAGCTTGAGGTTCCATCACAACAATTTTTCAAAGGATAGCTCAAGGTGGACTCAACAATTTAAGGCAAAGCATACTCAATCAAAGGAGTTTTGTAAGATTAATTCTTTACTCCTTAAAACTTTTATTTGATTATTTTTGATTTGATGAGAAATTTGGTTGATGATTAATGATGCATTGTGAATAAGCAAAAGGCATGATTTATGATTTTGAAATGTTTATTGGATTTCTGCAGTTTGAGCAAGTTTGATATGTCTAGATAATATATTTAGTTGCTCAAAAGATGTCAAATATGTCATATGTGCAAAATGCCATGTCATGAGTAATAAAGAAGAACTTGTATGTTGACAATCATGGCATGTTGTTCACAAGATGTATGCTTTAATGATATTTGTGCTTAAAACCTATGTGAACAAGTTTGTTTTGACATATTTATGTAATTCAATGCATTGGTTTGGCCAAAATATGCATAAATCTCAAAATGACCCCCTTTGAGGCCAAAAATGCTTTTATTGGTGAAAATCCTTCCAAAATTGCAAAATCTTTTGTAAAATGGTTTTTCATTCATATTTTTCATTCATACAAGTCCAAAATCATGTTTTACAAATGTTTAAACCTTTACTTGGACTTAAATTACTCAAAAACGGAGTTTTGGTACCTCACAAGTTGGATTTTCTGTCAAAACAACTGCAGAATCTGCAGGAACATATGAGGGATCGATCCCCACTGTAGCAGGATCGATCCCCCCAGGCCAGAAAAGGCACTCCTGCATGTTTTCAACCGAAATTGAGAAGAATTTTTCATTGTTTTGATATTTTCTCTCTTCTCAACTTAAAACTCATTGTTTTAACTTCTTTTTGATGATCTGTAATATATGAAAACTCATTCTTCATTGATATCATGCCTCAACTTCATCAATTAATATCATTTCCAACAAATGGTATCACTTTCAACAATCCATATCATTTTTGTTGAGCTCACAAGTGCAAAATCAGTTTTCTCATTGAAAATTGTCATGAATTGCATAAATCTTGAAATAATCTTGAAACATACTTTCAATGAATGCTTAAACATAATTTTGAGATTTATTTCAATGATTTATGGATATATTTGAGAATTTGATGAACTTATGCATAATGAGTGTTTTTCATATCTTTTGTTCATCTTAGTCAAGTATGCTTATAGGATTATGTCTCTTGGCTTGACTTATCAATTCCACACTAGGTTTCATGATAATTTTACATCTAGTGGATTGATTCCAAATGTAAATTCAACAATTGGTAATAGTCATTGGCCTATAGTTTGTGATGGTAAATGGATCCTAAATGTTAAAATGCATAAAACTTTATCATCATTGTACTTAAAGAACTAGGGTCTTAATGACAACACCAACACTCAAAGATAAATGCAAACTTGAACAAACTTGATATCCATGCATTTATTATTTGAATCTTTCCTTGCTCATAATTACTTAAGGACTTGAATTGGAAAATGAGCATAGGACTTTTGTGCTTGAAACCATGGAAGAAAATGTGTTTGCTTGAATACCTTGATTTTATGAATCTTCCATATGGCATAAATTTGTGAATATGAATATGGATTAATACTTTATGATAGTGGACTAATGATTAATTGATCCATATGCATATTTGATGATATGTGTTGTGTTCTTGCATATTTAGAATAAGTATTTTCTTGACATAAACACACTACACATAAATATTGGATTCATGCAAAATGTTTAAGTCAACCATTAGTAACAATTGGTATTTAGATTGAAATAACAATTAGTATCATTGGCAATCATATTTTCAACAATTGGTAGGCCAAAACTAAATTGCCAATTGGTATGAGCTTTAAATTGACAATTCTTCTCATGCTCTTTAGTTTGAAATGACAAATAGAGAAGAATCCATTTAGAATATTTTTGCATGAAACTCTTGTGTGCTAGAATTTGTAGTTAATTGCTATATATGATTTAATTCTAGACACAATATTTCTTGAGAATGATTTATGAGCACATGCATATGATATGTTATATAATTTTAGCTCATTATCATGATGTATTGTCATGCACCTTAGTTGGACCTTAGAGAACAATTGATATACTTAGGTGCTTGCTTAACTTCTTACCAATTGGAACCTTCTTGCAAAATTACTTATCAACAATTGGTATCAAAATTATTTATAAACAATTGGTATAGGATCATAAGTCATATTCAATGCATAAATATTTCATACTCTTTGAGAATATTTACTTATTTATTTGTGCTATAAGTCCCATGTACTAACATGTTTCTTGTTGGATGGAGCATTTTTATTTGTTCTCACATAGCCATGATTTTAGGGGGAGCATATTTTTATTATTTTTCCTTCTTTTTGCTATGAAAAAAAGGGGGAGAGATAGATATAGGGAGAGATATTAAGGGGGAAAGATAATGAGGGAAAATTCATTTTCAAAACCCATGCTTATATTAAGTGGGAGCTTTATAAAATCCTGCTTTATTTGAGGGGGAGTATTTTATTAAAGAATTTTCAAAGCAAATTTACATTAAGTTTTGTCATATCAAAAAGGGGGAGATTGTTAGCTTTAAATTGACATATATATTTTGAAATGACAAAAACTTAAGTAAGCCTTAATGTTTTAATTCACATTGTAATTTTGCCCATCACACATGATTTTCTCAATCCATTTTCAAGTGATCATATCAAACTTAAGACCATGATTTAATTACATACTCTTATTGGTCTTAATACTTTGTAATGTCTTGAATATTTTAGAAAATCACTTGATGAATGTTTAGACCATGTTTTTATCTGAGAAAGTCAAGAAAAACTCCCTTAAAGCTTATAAATGTTTTAGATTGAATTAGGATCAAAGGTCATATCATTTCTAACCCAAAAATGGAGGAAAAATGCCCTCTGGAAGAAAAGGATCGATCCCCACTGTAGCAGAATCGATCCCTTTTTGGCAGAAAGTCTTCCCAAGGTCCCTGAAGCCCAGAATCAAGAGTCTGGACAAAAGGGATCGATCCCCACTGTAGCAGGATCGATCCCTTTGCCCGAAAATAGCCTATAACGGCTAGTTTTTGTGAGACAACGGTAATATCCGAGATTTGGCTCCAAATCCTCAAGCGTCAACAACAAATCAAGAGCTACAAAGTCTTCATCTTCCATCATTCTCATATTCTTTGTATAGAGTAGCACAAATCTTGTATAGGCTTTATCCTTGTGCTTAAACATTGTAATCCCTTGCCTATCTAGAGGCCTTTCTTTGATTACACAAGTTGTAAACACATTCAATCCTTGTAAAAGGGGAGGTTTCTCTTTAGCCTAAGAAAAAGAGGGAGGTTTCTCTTTAGCCTAGAAAAAGAGGGAGAAGAGGTTTCTCTTGAGCCTAGAAAAAGAGAGAGGTTTCTCTTGATCCTTGAAAAGAGGGAGTGTAACACAAATTCAAGTTAGTGAATTTAGGGAAAATCCTTGGGAGCGTCTCAAGGTAGAGGACGTAGGCAAGGTAGCCGAACCTCTATAAATCGATTGTGTAAATCTCTCTCTCCCTACTTTTTACTTATTTGCAATTATATTTGTATTAATTGTTTTGAATTTATATTGCATAATTGAGTAGCCTAGAGAACTTAGAAAATATCAATATAGGCTAGAGAATTTAGAGAAACCGAAAAACGAACCTAAGGTTAGTGAAAAACTGATTCACCCCCCCTCTCGGTATTGCCTATAAGAGCCAACAACCCTTTACTTCACTATTCATTTGTAGGTGACTGTATAGATCACAATTTGATTTTAAGCGATCCTTGATCATGAAGGTCCCATTTCTATTTCTCTTTAATTGATTCAATTATGATTTTTGTCTTAAACCATCAAGCATTTGTAATTTATATATATTTTATTATTGCACATATCAACACGAACATCATCTTGAACAACCATCAAACCATTTCATCCTGATAATAAAATAACATAGCCTACATCCCGGACTTTGTATACGCAACCAACAAAATATAAGTAAATACACTATGCCATACTTAATCTGTGTCTATCTAGTGTGCTGGAAGCCATATACCTGAAACTGCACTTGGGAATCACTCTCGATGAGCTTTTCGAGTCAAAACATTATGATAATGATCATCAATCTGAAAGGGAGGGAAATAAGAGGGGAGTGAGTCATAAACTCAGTAAGTAACTACAAAAGCAACCTAAAAATCATAACCTGCATCTCTCAGTTTTCAAAACTCATAAATCATACACATCCGGTAAATCAATTTCGATATGCTGCAGTATAAAACATGACTGCATTTTAAAACATAAAGAATAGCAGTCTCATAAACAGATTTAAATCTCATTTCAAACATTGATAAATCAGATCCGATATGCTGTATTGTAAAACATGTTCTCAAATCATAAGGCAAAAGCCAATCATCAATCGTCAAAACATCATCATAAATCATACTGTCCAATCGATAAAACAGATCGTAGTAATAAGAGATAAGGCATAGCATCATCAAGATACTTAAAGCTAACACAATAACGATCTACAGTAGCTAACTGTAGCAATCTCCCAAAAAGGGACGCTGCCTATGCATAGACCAATCACCCCCGGTTCATTGATCAGATCACGCCGGGACTTGTCCAAACGTAATATACGAGACATGCCAATCGTTCTCGAGAGCTAGTCATCGAGATAAGTGCTCTAAGCTAATTAAGAATGCCTACACAATTCTCAAGGTACGGTACCCTAAGGAATCAATACCTTGGGTCTAAAACAGTATCTAATATCAATCTTATCAAATCAGCCTTCCAAGGCTTCGAATGAAAATCATAGTGCATAAATATGCAGGTAACAATCAAGGGCTCACTAAGCTTTTAAAGCACTTTAAGTTATAAAACAAAATCAGAAAACCGTATCAAACCAAAAGCTTAGTTCAGTTTGGAAACTCAAAAGTGTCATCATATTAAAGCAATAATACATGAAACCAAACATAGCTTTAGCGAGCCTTTAGCATGCTATAAAACATTTTCAGAAAACTAAATCAATTAGTCAAGGATAGGCTCAATGTGCAGCATTTTCAATACATATCAAAACAAATCTCATTTGCAACATTTCATTTCATTTCAATACCAAATCAGAATTTAAAACATCATACAATTTGGATGCAAGGTAGTTGCTTAAGGTGACTTACTGTGCTTCCTTATCTTACAGATTCAATCCTCCCTAGCCTATCAAGTTCCACACGAGCTATGTGAGCTCTTAGTCAATTTCAGTCCTTAGCATCACCCTCTACATACATAAGGTGGATCGGGTTACTCATTACCCCCAATGGCATGCTAGGATTAAGACTTATACAATTCAATAAGAATGACATCAAGGAGTAATTCTGAATTATTTCAAATATGAACTAGTTCTATCTATTCATTTCCTTTTTTGCTCCCTTGAGCCTCTCATAATCTACTTGATTCAATTTTTGCACTCTAGGATTTTCTGACCTTTTGTCATTGTGCTAGCCTCAAGTATAAATTTCAGAATCTAATTATCAAGCCGTAAATTTTATATTACTTCTAACTCAGTTCCTTATTCGGAAGTATAAGGCTTACTTCTTAATTCATCTTGTGCCATTTCCAATAATTTTCCTAACTTTGGTCCAAATCTGGCACATTAGGCAGGATAGTTTCCTAACCTGTGTTCAATAAAATTTATATTACTAATTATAGGGATATATAATTTGTGCAAACCCAAAAACATATCAATCCTGACTCATTTACCTTTCTGAAAATGTAAAGTTTGCAATCAAACTCCATCTGAATTATTTTCTAGGAATTTTTTGAAGTTGACACTAGGCTATTTGTACCCTACACTGAGTATCCTGCATTTATATATACATATCCTAAGTTACATAATTCCAAATTCACAAATTCCAGAATTATATGAAAGCTAACTCATTTCCCTATCTAGAAATGTAAGGTTCATGATTTAATTCTTCCTAGATCAACATCAGCAATTTTCCAAAGTTGCACTATCTTCCAGCAGTATTCAGGCACAGTATTACACCGACCTACTTGCACAAGATACTTCATATTTAATTATAGGAATATCCAATTGGTGCAAACTTAGACCATCACAATCCTAACTTAATTAGCTTTCTAGAAATGTGATGCTTGCAACCTAATTCATTGTAGGTTATTTTCTACAATTTTTCAAAATCAGAACCATGATTCACGTTTCTAGACAGAGTAAACTACACTCATTTGTACATATCTCAAGTTATAGAAATCCAAATCAAGAAATTCCAAAACTGACTTTCTCCTAACTTAAAAGGATATCCACCATAAGTTTTCCAGAATTTTTCTCCATGTATAACAATTAAACTGAACGTTTTAATTGCAACCCAAAACAGAACATAGATTCCAGATTTGAACATCAAGTTGAAATTCAATTAATCCTTCATCTATACAGCGCCCATTTGATTCAGTTTATCATAATTTTATTTTCATACTTAATAAATAAACATTTTAAGGTTAGAAGAATATCTCATTTACCCAAATTTTCTAGCAGCTCTTCCTTATTTCTCTGAAGCAGTAGCTTTCATTTCAAAACTTATCTTTGATTTCCTTCAAAACAGAACTTACCCCTTCTCCTCTCTTTGGTTAATGCCTCTCCTAACAGTATTGTCACATGCAAAACCATGAACTCACAATTTAAGAGAGTTTATACAGCAAAAATTTAAAAGAAATTGTCTTTCCTTACCCTAGTCTCTTGGAGTTCCCAAATCCCTCAAGCTACCCTTCACTCTCAATTTCTCACTCAAGCAACCACCAATCTCACATGCAGGGGTGATTCTCACTCCCTTAACTTCAGCTGTTTATGGGTGCTTCATAGATTTGCAGGAAAATCAAGAAGTTTTGCTGAGGAGAGGAAGAATCATGGCCTCCCTTTTCTGTTTTCCTTCATGCCAAGAGGGAAACTTTTAGGTGGGTTGTTTAACTTTGAAGACCTAGCCGCATGGGTGAGATGAGAGTGAAAGGCTTGCATGAAGTGCAAGTGGGCTGGACACCATATAACCCACAGCTTGTTTCCTTTTTCTGTTATTTTTTTTTAATTAAGTTGCTGGTACAATAAAGATGAATAAAATATAAAATGGCCACAAACAAATCAAATGGAAGAGGTAGCTACGGTTTCAACTTGGTTACTAAATACAAAATTCTATTTTGAACCCTAACTTCAAAATTCTTCTTAATTTTGAATTGGTATTTTGCTTTTATCATGGATGGATCCTTTTTAATTTATCTCTATTCCATTTAAAGCCCTCTTGGTTATTTTTAAGCCAACAATAATCCAAAATTTCCTTAAACTTTTCATTTTAATCTTGATCCTTTGATAAACTCCCAATTTACTAAATTTCACGTCTAACTTCCAGTAATTTACTGTCTCAATATATAAGGGGTATAATGACATGCCATAAATGAGAAGAAAGGTCTCTAAATTAGATTTTTAACAAAATTTGAATCACCTAAATCGGAGTTCTCTATCAAAAGTTATGCCCGTTTCATTACCGGTTGCTCACGGTCAGAATTTCCTGACTGTAAGGTGAATCTCAAAATTCATTGTCATTGATCCACATTGAATTAGACAGCAAGCCTTATATCGTTGGAAAGCTTATCGAGTTAGCTTTTCACAGAAATTTGAATCACCTTAATCGGAGTTTCCCACTAAGTGATATGCTCAATTCTTCATAGAAGTGTCGACTGACAGGTTTCACTGCACATTGTTCAACTTCGGAATTTTTCTGGTGCTAATCTGTATAGAATTAAATTACGAGCTTTTCATGGATAAAAGATCTTTAAGTCATCTTTCATAACAATTTTACGGTTTATCGTTTCGATACTCCGATCAAGAGATATGATTGAAACAAGCTAGATTGGTCATGAGCCGAAGGCTGAAATTTTCGGTTTATTGTCAAATCCTCGGATTAGGCCCAAATCATAACCACATGAAACAAATTGTCTTACCCGAAACCATTTATGGTGAATTTAAAGTACTTACATGGCTTCTTGATAAGTGTGCGATCTCGTGGGACCCACCAACTTGTCTGTATGAAAGCCTGCGTTCCTACGCCATAATCCAAATGTGTCACAATTTGGCCTCTAAATACCTCCAATGCTCATTTAACACTATTTAACATGTAGAAGAAATTGTAGTTATTATACATTACAAATACATTTACTGTGCATTTATAAGTCTGAATATAAATATAAAACTTTTACATGTACCTGGCCACGAGCACTTAAACTTCTAAAAATTTCTCTTCAACTATCCCATCGCAGCGGATGATACTACACTGGTGAGCTATTTGGAATGGTGAGTAAGGGTAGTGAGTTTTGGGGAAACCCCAGTAAGAAACATATATAAAAGTATATACTAATGCATTTAAATAAAAATAATTTATTTTACTAATTATGAAAAGGCATATTAATTATAAATATAAATATTAAAATGCATAAAAATATTTATTTTCCTAAAAGCTCACTTGGAGACAGTATAGGAAGAATACTATAATCAACTAGGTAACCGGGTAGAGTTTGGGAGGTACTTTGAAGTACCTGTCGTGTTCCGATCCCTAGTAGCAACTATAGGGAATAAATAGTTGATGATAAAATCATTAATTAATAAAAAATTTGTTTAATTAAGCTATGCGATGCATTTACAAATCGTTATTAATGTATAATAAAACATGTCAACAATGCTGTAAAACAATTCTAATAAAATATCAGTAAATAAAACAATAACATTCTAGAACATAATATAAGCAATACTTTCTATATTTTAATTTTATACAATAAATTAAATCATTTAAAATTAACACTGTCAACTCAGTAAAGCAGTATTAAAATCGTTCAGTATTCAAATCGTTCAGTAATTCAAATCATTTAGTAATCAAATCATTCACATATAGCTCAATGGAGACAGTCATATCCAATAAAATCATGTACGATCTCGTATCCTCAAAGGGACCTCGTATCCTCGTAGGGACGATTACATATCTTGTAACAATGGCCACTGTTAACAATCACAATTCGCACTGGTCAGGTGCTCAGTGTGTAAACCTGTGGGTTTGACCATAATTCCCACAATCATGTGCAATAAGCAAGTAAACCTGCGGACTGATCAGGTCTCGCAGTCATGTAACAATATGCACAATCACCAAAGAACGACTATCTCAAAACATTTCATAAATCATTTCATTTAACAGTAGAAATCATTTCAACTAGCAATTATCTTCAACTAATCCATAATTATGAAAAGTTACAATTTATGCAATTTAAACATTTCATACAAGTCACCTCATGTAACTCATTTAATATAAATCATTTCATATAATGCAATTCATGTAAATCGTTTCATGTAATGCAATTCATGTAAATCGTTTCATGTAATGTAATTCATGTAATTCGTGTAAATCATTTCATATAAAGTAACAATAAAATATTTTTCATGCAAATAAAATTATATTTAACATTTATTAATGTAAAATAAATTTCTATTTCTTGTTTCCAGGAAAAGTAGGTGAGAGATGATTAAAACTAGATTTTCGAGAATTTTCGATTACAAGAAAAATATCTCTTAGGCAACTCTTATACATGTTCCTTACCTCTATTTCCGTGTAGAATAAAATCCGATAGTGCCAATTATGTCTCTTTATTTCTCGTACTTCATACTACACAATAATACTAATTTATATTTAAAATTCTATATTAGAATTCTAATAAATACTCTATTAATTTCTATTTCCTATTTATCATTGTCAATAATTATTTTATTTTATTTTCTATTAAATACCAAAATATAATTTCAATTATATCCTATTCTTTCTTTAATTTCCATGTTACCAATAATTTCAATTTCTATTTAAAATCCCATATATAACTATAATAAATATTTCTATAAATTCCTATTTTCCATTTTATAAATCTCAACAATTTATTTATTTAATTTCCTACTAAATGTCTTAATATAACTACACTTAAATTGAAAATTTTTTCCAATTTTAAATTTCTACTAATAATTCATTTTTCAACTCTAATAATTATCCTATAAATTAATTACTCTATTAATCCTTATTTTCTATTTATCACTTTTCATGATAGATTTATTTTATTTCTAATTGAATATCCAAATATAACTATAATTAAATTGATTTGTGTCTCTAATTTTAATTTCATCAAAATTTTCTTATCTTTATGTATTTATTAAGATTAAATATTTTCTTCTTCTAGTATATTTATTGCTTACTAATTCAAATTTTTTTTTTTGCAATTAATCTTTATTCACTACTACTATCAATTTTACCATTTACTTATATCAATGTACTTCCAATTTATTAATTCTCATAATTAATTTTTTTTAATTTCTATTATTTGTCACAATGTAACTAGAATTAAATTATATTCTCTTATTCTAATTCACTTCACCAAAGTCATGTAATATTTATCATGATAAGTTTCCCATTTTTGAATTTCATTTATCATTTTCCAACTTATACTTAAAATTTTATATTTTAACGATAATCAATTTTCCTACAATCTCTTATCTTTACTATATAAACTTTAATAATTAATTTATTTTATTTTCTATTAATTTTTATAACATAATTACTATTTAGATCATTTTCTTTTCCACTCCTAACCTCACCAATAACCTTCTTGATTTTAGTTTATTTTTCATTAACCCTTAATTTAAGAGCTTGACCAAATTTCATATTTTTTCAAAATTCATTCTTTTTCCCAATTCAATCCCATTAATAATTTAATTAACCTATGTATATTATTTATTAACTATTAACTTATAAAATTCTACATGATAAGCTCATGCATTAGGCTTTGATCAAATTTTACGCTTGCCTAAATTCTATTCTTTTTCAAATTTTAACTTTACAATAAATCTTAATTTATTATTATATGAATTTTATTTTTACCCTTTTTTAAAATTACCTTAACATTTTTCTTTTTCTTTTCAGTTTTTTTCCTTTCTCGTTTTCTTTTCTTTTATTTAACTGCCAGCAGATTCTCATTTTTTTTTCATTTGCTAGCAGCTTCATCTTGCCTCTTCCCTCGTTGCTTTTCACTTAATCTTTCTTAGCCAAAATCATGAACATCTTCTATTTCACCTAGACGTTTCATCAAACAGTGTAAAGTCATCAAATATCATCATTGTCGTTCAGCTTATACCCACCGATCATCACCCCTGTTTGACTCCATTTCAGGTTTAGCAAAATTCATCACTACAGCCATGATTTAAATCAAGTTCCAAACAAAATTCTTTCATCAATTTTCTACTAATCCTTATCAACATACATCAAAATCACCAAAAATTCCTTCATTTCTAATGCATGGCTGAACCAATCTGCTTCTTTCTCATTTTCATTTAACTCAGTTCAAGGTCCTAAATCATACTACTCAAGCTCAAACAAGCAGATACTACAACCAATACCAAGGAAAACGTCACCCCCTTCATCTTACCTGTAAGAACCGAACCAAACAGCCCCATAACAGTGCCGATTTGCTTCACGTCAGCCTTACAATTCCCAGGTTTCAGGTGATCTTAATGTGAGGAAGGTGTTTTGTGAAGGAAGTTGGTTGATTGGATGAAGAAAGAATGGAGTTTCATGAGGTGTACGTGAGGAGCCATGGAGAAAATAAAGGGGAAACAAGCAACAGGGGAGAGGCGGTGCAGCAAAATGAAACAGAGAAGAAAAAAGTCGGTGGTGAGGCTGTAAAATGGCTGAATATGAGTTCTTTTATTAACCTTTCAGCCAATAGAAATTGGTCACATGGTTAAAATTAAAATTTCCCTTTTTTCTTCTAAATTCACACTTTTACCGTTCCAATTATTTTATTATTTCAATTTTTCAGATTTTAATTTATATTGTTTATTAAATTATATTTATTTAAGTCAATTTTAGTCAAAGATGGACTAGTTTGACTAACCCTCATGTAAAATAATCATAATGCCCTTATATAATTTCATTATTTCTATTTATGTCATATTATTTATTTAATATTTCTAAATTCAGATTCAATATTTTATTTTTATTATTTTTCATGTATTTTGGTCAAACATGGTCAATTATTGACTCTCATGGTGGTTTGACCACGTAAAGGTAGTAAAATTACCAAACTACCCTTTATCGGAGCTTTTTGCTTAATTCACGTAATTCAGTTCACGGGCTGGATCCTCGTGAAACTTCTTTATGCGAGGTTTCTCCTATGATAGTCTATGGGTCTGAAATCAATTTGGTTTGATCGTTACTTAGAAAAATTCTTCCAGGATATGGACACGATCGTCATTTTTGGATTTGTTTCTCGCTTTTCAAAATATATTCGAACGAGGTGAGTTTGAGATATAGATTCTTGCTATATTCATATTTCATCTCAAATATCAATATTTCAGGGTCTCATTTCGATCTGGATAGAAAAAGTCTTGGTGGGACCCTCACCAAGTACTTCTCTGAACCTTTTCGAACAAACCATTTATTTAAATATTTTAACAATTAATATTTTCTTTTTAAATTCCTACACTCTGTAGCTTACATCTGTCACGACCCGAAGACCGCGACTTCCACTCGATTCTTATACTTTTCTTAGTCTACAAATTTATGGACTAAATTTTTCTTTTTCATTTTAAGGTTTGTATTCGGTGTCAGTGTAGTTACTATACTATCTAGGTGACTTATAGTCATTCCATTTAAATATTAAACAAACACGAAAACGGTTCTTAGTTACATCCCGACTTGTTAAACAAAATATGTACTGTGCATCAATTTAAGTCTTACATGTAAACAAGTATTTTATAAGAAACATATACCTCGGAAGACTAGTACTAAGTCCATATACCGTCTCCGATGCCCACTGAGCAGCTCACATGGTAGATGTTAACTTCAATAATCTGAAAGAGATGAAATTTAGTGGGATGAGCAAAACCATGGCTCAATAAGATACTAATATAAATACATGAGCAGGATTATACTGTCTTAAACTGCAATGCTTAAAACTTGTAAGGATGCAATTACAGTTAATCCTTTCTCATTGATACATCTCATTATCACTTCTCATTTTCACTTTTCATTTCATAATCATACTTTGGTATGCTATCATCCCATATTAATTCTCATATTTACTTTTCATTTCATAATCATATTTCTGTATTCTATCATCTCGTATCGATTCTCATATCATCTCTTATCAATTCTCATATCATCTCTTATCCATTCTCATATTGTGGATCATGATCACGGTGGTACGAAGTCATAATTCTCTTCATGTATTTCTATATTAATGTTTCATATCGTATCATGACATCATATAGATGAAATATCGTTACCACCGAGTCATGATACTCCTCATATATTCTTCATGTTTAATATGCAATCATGTAACTTTACTGTATAAACCGCTATCATCTCTAATCGTGTCATATGTACTTTAGAACATGCTCCATGTATGAATTTTCAATTCATTCAAGTCTACCTTTATGGCATGATAAAAACATGTTCAATTTCAATTCACGTATTCATTTTCAGAGGATGTCTAAAACATGTGCGGTTTTAAAACATTTTTCATATACTATAAATCATATCAGGTTTAGAGTTCATATCAAATCAGTCTATACTCTTAACCGCATGTCATTTCAAATTCGACACAAAATCTTATATAAATCATGTAAGTGTCGAAATCATTTATCATATACTTTTAAAACATATACTGTAAATCATATCAGGTCTAGAGTTCATATCAAATCAAACTATACTCTAGACCGCATATCATGTCATGTTCGACACAAAATTACATATAAATCATATAAGTGTCGAAATCATATCTCATGGACTTTTAAAACATGTTTAAAACATGTACTGTTTCAAAACATATTTCATTTCAAATCTGTTTCATGTACAGTATAAATCATGTCAAGTCTAGAGTTCATATCAATAAAATCATACTCTAGACTTCATATCATATCAATTAGAGACTAGGCTAGATCCCTATCATCTCTATCAATAAAGACTTAAATCACTGTAGCTAGCAGTGAATCATATCATCGTCCCCTGGAAACCAACTAGGGCGCTATCTATGGCCATAGACCTCATCTCTCTCAGCCCCACTGATCAAGCGTGACTGAGACCTGTCCATGACTATTGTCGGACAAGCATATCTGCCTAATGAGCAAAGCTCCAATTAGGCGGTTTCCACTATGCTTTATTGAATTTAATTCTTTTAGGGTGCCTGCAGTCTCATAAAACATTTAAATCTTTATCTTTTCTTTCAATATCATATAAAGCATATGGTAAAATTCTGTATAAGACTTCATATATCAAAATATATATATCTACCATATACTTTCATTTCAAATCAAATCAATACTCTACAGTATTCATATAAACATTATTAAAATGTTTCAAATTGTAAGAAGGCATGCTTAAATGCGATGCAGATTCAATCATGAGTTTCAAACAATGAACTATCATTTTTGTAAAACATATCATTTAGTTATAGTGTTAACTATAATCCAATTCCTCAATTCCATACTTTTGATTTCAATCAAATCATACCTAATAGGTAATTTCGATATTCATTGTAGTTCCTCGATATTCAGTATCATTTCGTAGTAATTATCGACTATAAAAATCACTGGTACATTTTATCATTCAATACTGGACCACCACTATCAGTATGAATCCTTTTTAATATCTCTGGATATTTAAATATCATATTTCTATATAACCATTAAGATACTGGAATTATGTAATTATCAATATCATCACTCAAGACCTATTTCAGAGTCAACATCGAGAATATAAACTCACAAGATCAATAGTCGTCTATCAATCCATCTATAATTTGATCTATTGGTGCACCTTCATAATTTCCGTCTTGAGGTTCAATTTCATTCACTTAGGAAGATTTGCTAATTTCCACTATCAACAATGTTTTCAACCATTTAAGTCGCCTTGCGACCATCTACGTTATTGTAATAGTCTTAGTTCACGTCTATTTAATATCGAAGTGTACAAATATATTTTTGTGTAGACGTGTGTTCTATCAATGTCCATACGGCATCACGATCTACTTTTCTTATTATCGTCTCAATCATATCACTAAGATAGACCGTTCATCATGTTCTCCAATTTCTCCAAGTCACTCAAATACGAGAGGATATTTTTCAAAACCTATTCCAAAGGTTATAATCAATTTCGTATAATCACGTGTGTGACATCCATTTATCTAAATCAATTAATTTTTGAAATCATCTCTCGATCGATAATTCCGAAATTCAATCAATCGACCATCTAAATTATAAATTCAATCTTTTTCTTTTAATTTATATTATATAACCATTGTTACTCTTATCAGTTGATCCTCCAAATATCTATTTCATCTCAATCTCAGCTTGATAATCACTTTGAGATATTAAGATAATTTGATTTATCGATTCCAATATCAACCTTTTCCGGTAATACAATAAAGTCCTTCACATGTTTATTTTCAATAATTATTTCTAAAATTCCATTTATGGGAGAAACTAAATCTTTTTCCTCAAACATTTTCCTAAAATTTTCGGCAGCATAACGGCTTAATTTTCCCTAACCTCCTGCAAGGGAAACACAATTTATATTTGCAGCCGTTGATTCTCACCAATTTTACCTCTTACTAAGACCCCCACCATCAGTTGTGGGTCTTCTTAGCATTTTTAGCAAATCAATTTAAATCGATGCATCATATATAAAATCATAATTCCCACATACAATATAAAGCTACTAATGCTTTATAAAAGTATCTTACCTATTCGCCAAGCTTAGCGCACTTTCCAATTTTTCGAGCCTTGCCGAATTCCACCATTCATCTCATTTTCATTTTTGCTACAATTTCAAAATCAATGCACTACATCAATATAACCATAAATTATTTAATAAAGACCATCAATTTATTTTCTATATTTTCCTTACCACATTTTTTTTTCTTCTCTTTCTTTTTCCTTTCCTTCTTCTTCTTCTTCCTTCTTTTCTTTCTCCTTTTCTTTTCTTTTCTTCTTTCTTTTCTTTTTCTTTCCTTTTTCTTTTCTGTTCTGTTTTTTTTTTCTGGCCTGAACCGGTTCGAGCCGGTTCACTACTGCTGGCCGGTTCGGCTTCTTCCCGCCGGCATCACCGTCGGTTCGCACCTTCCACAGCTAGCCATGGTTGCAGGGAGGCCGGATCTGGTCTCGGTTTGGCCCCATCACCGACGACGGCACCGGATCTGGAAGCGACACTGGCGGCTCTTCTCTTCCTCTTTTCTCCTTCCTCCGCCGGTTTCCTCTTCGTCGGTGGCTCCTCTCACCTTCCCCTGGTCCCCGCCGGTCTCGTGGGGGGAGTGGCGGTGCCCGGATCGGCCGGCACCGCCGATCTCCTCTTCTCTTTTCCTCTCTTTTCCTTCAGTTTTCTCTTCTGTTTTCGCACCGCTTCTTTCTCTTTCCGCCTCGGTCTACCGTCATCGGCTTCTTCCTTTGCCGACGACGTCGCTCCTCCCGCTTCTTCCTTTCTCCGGTGGCCGGCGTCGTCCAGCGCTTTTCTCTTTAGTTTCCTCTTTTGTTTTTGGCTAACAGAAAAAGAAATGTGGGAATCGGGTTCCCCGATTCCCACTGCTCTTCCTTCTTCTTTTTTTTAATATATATATATTTATTATTATATATACAATTAATAACTATAATATATATAATTATTATACACCATAATTATATATATACACTATTCATAATATATTTAAATACATTTTGTATCAAAATATATATTTATATATATATATATACTTTTTACACTTTTAACACAAAATAATATTTATATTTATCCAAGGTATATTTATATAATATCATTATATAAATATATCAAAAAAATATTTTTATTTCTTATTAAGTTTTGGATTTCCAAATATCCAAAATTATTTTCTCCATTTTCTTATTTAATTTGGATTTTCATTTATCCAAATTAAATTTCCTCCTTCATTTCTTATTTCCAATTTAATTTTCCTTTTCATTTCTTATTTAAATTTGGATTTCAATTTGTCCAAATTAAATTTTCTGGATACATTATATTTATTTAGAAAATTCTCGGTCTTCACAACATCGAATATGAGAAAATTGGGGTCCTCACATCCTCCCCACCTTTAAGAAATTTATTCCTCGAAATTCAACACACGTACTCCAATGATTCATTACCTTGAAGATTATCAATTTCAATGTTTACTCTTAACAGTCGTTCCTTTCACTTATTTTTATCAATCCTCTCATACATGGTGCACACCATTTATTACTAATTCTTTTACCTTTATTGATTCATATCGATTTCCACATCAATTATATCATATGTGATCATTCTGTTATCCTTAAATAACACACTCCCCAATCAATCAATACCAACCTCATCCATTTGTATCGATACTCCTATATAATCTCTGTATCATCCAACACTAATTCCCATTTCTATCTATATCATTCATCTCCACTGTGATTACTCCATCATCTCCCATTAAACAATAACCATTAATCACTTCCGGTCATTCTAACTAAATCTAATTCCATTAATCATTTTAAATCATTCAATACTTATTTTCATAACACCTTCCTACAACTTCCATAGTTATCATTTTTATTCCTTCCATCAGCCATCAATATTTCTCTACCGATCGGCATTTTGTCCCACTTTCTAACCCTTTTTCACACTTTACATTCAGACTATGCACAGCAGTGTGGGATGTAAACCAATTCCAATCTATTTACACCGACACGTATTGGACAAACCTTGCTTTGATACCACTTTTGTAACGTCTAGAATTATGAAATTTCAAACTAACTTTTTCCTTTTCGCTATTATCTTTCTCATTCAATTATTCAACATTAGTCTTCAACGCCCCGGGGTGCACCTGCAAGTCTTTGACCCAGCCCACTGCCCCCAGGCGAGTCACTCAACTGTATTGTCCGCTTTGGGGTGCACCCATTGGGCCACCGCCCCTTACGTCTTTGTCGGTTAGGAGTGACTTGACATTTAAGGAACTCGAAGGTTCGAGTCGCTCTGGACGCGAATTGGAGCGGTGGCGTTTCGAGGTGCACTCCAACAAAGTCGTGAGGGACGGTGGCCCAATGGTTGCACCCCAAAACGGACAATATGGTTGAGTGACTCACCTGGGGCAGTGGCTTGGGTCAAAGACTTGCAGGTGCACCTTGGGAAGTCACAATAAAACGTGCGTTTTATTGTGACACCTCGGGGTGCACCTGCAGGTCACCGACCCAGGACACTGCCCCAGGTGGGTCACTCAACCATATTGTCTGCTTTAAGGTATACCCATTGGCCACCTCTCCTCACGGCTTTGTCGGAGTGCACCCCGAAAGGCCACCGCTCCAATTCGCGTTCAGAGCAACTCGAACCCTTAATTTTCTCAACTGTCAAGTCACTCCTAACCAAGAGTGACTTGACACTTAAGGAAGCCAAGGGTTCAAGTCACTCCAGACATGAATTGGAGCAGTGGCCTTTCGGGGTGCACTCCGACAAAGCCGTGAGGGGTGGTGGCCCAAAGTGGTGCACCCCAAAGCGAACGATATGGTTGATTGACCTGCTTGGGGCGTTGGCCTAGGTCGGTGACCTGCAGGTGCACCCCGGGGCACACAATAAACGCGTGTTTTATTGTGACACCCCAAGGTGCACCTGCAGGCCTTTGACCTAAGCCACCGCCCCAGGCGAGTCACTCAACCGTATTGTCCACTTTGGGGTACACCCATTGGGCCATCACCTCTCACAGCTTTGTCAGAGTGCACCTCGAAGGGCTATCTCTCCAATTCGCGTTCGAAGTGACTCGAACCCTTAACTTCCTCAAGTGTCAAGTGATGGAGGCCCATCCAACTCACAAATCCCAAGTCATGTTCGTGATGATCATGATCCTTTGAGCATCCATGGAGGTCTAATGACAAGAGCCAAAACAAAAATAATGCAACAAGCCTTGGCTGGTTTCATTAATTTTGCTAGAGAGAAAGTCCAACAAAGCTTGAGCATAGAGGATGACAAAGTCTTCTACAACATGATCTAAGCCCAAGTTCAACCTTCTTGAAGACACATAAGTATTAGGCCGAAATGCAATTAGGCTGGTTGTATAAATTGGGCTAGTGCAATTGGGCCAAATGCTATATTTAGTTTGTTTAGTTATATATTATTATGCTAAACATTGTCTTAATTTAATTTAAGCCCAATTCCTTTTTATTTAATAGGTATTGTAGGATTTCTATTTCTTGTTCTGCAAGTTAGGAAAGTAGGATTCCTATTACTTGTTCTGCAAGTTAGGAAAGTAGGATTCCTATTACTTGTGCTGCAAGTTTACTATTTTCCTATAAATAGCTATGTAACCCTTTAGGCATAACATAATTGATTTGAGTTATAAAATTTGAGAGACTTTTCTCTTTGGTTCTCTTGAGAACTCTTGAACTTATCAAGGTCTTCCTTGTGGCATTCTTCTTCTTTCCACCAATTTATACTTGAGGTTCTTGCTTTTCTAAGCAACGGGTCTAGGTCTAATACCATAGGTTCTTGTGTTTCTACACAACGGGTCTTGGTTCTATCTCTAATTTTTGTTTTACTTTGCTGCATTTTTAACTTGTTCTTATTTTTATTCGAGTATTTTTCGTGTTCTTCATTGAACCTCATCTTCTTTCGGTGAGGTTCATATCATTTGGCATTAGAGCGTAGGTTCAGTTCGTGGGAGTCTTGTTTTATTACGTTCTTGTGTTTTTTTTTTTTTTTTGCCTTTTTATCTTGACAGAAGTTGATCTTGAATCCTCTTCCAAGCCAACACAAAATATTGTTTGTTCCTCAAACCTATTGTCTTCATTAAAATAACCTACCTTTACTTAGCCACCAATTAAACTTTAACTTGTTCTCCAAGCAACCTCAACCCCAAAGTTTTCTTGCTCCTTCAAAAGCTCTACTTTCACATAAAGATTACCTTGTTTCACAACCCACAACTCTCTCTCGTTTCTTGCCACACAAGTTATTACCAAAACTAGCTTGTTTTCTCAAAAGTTGCCTTATTCTCCAAGTAAACCTCTTCTTGTCATTAGACTTTTTGTTTTTCTTCATTGTTCATTTACTTTAGTACAAAAAAAAAGAAGTAACAAAAAAAAGGAAAAAAAAGAAAAGAAAATCAATTCAAGAGATAATTCGTTAGATTGTGTGTAGCAAGTGCAACATCAAAGACAATCCGTGGAGGTGTGCTTCATCAAAATCTTAAGGTAGTTATTCTTTCTTGAGCTTTGAGATTTCTTATTTGCTTAAATCTGAGAATTCATTGTTACCTTTCTACCACTACTGCCTAAAATTACCTTTTGACCTTACCACCTAAAAAGACCAAACTACCCCACCTTTGGCTGAACATAACCCTAACCAAACACCCCAAAACATGCATATTCACTTCAAGGTCGAGATTCATTTGGGTCTTCTTGAGTCTTGGTTAATCTTGTTGATTCATCATTATTTTGTTTGCCCTTGATTAAAGTGTTGTGCTCATCTAGGTTGATTGTTGGTTGATAGTTGGATTCCATAAGTTGATTTTTGATTGAGTCTTGAGTTCCATATAGAACCTATAGAGAAAAGTTGTGTGAGGGAAAAAGGCAAGAGTGTGTGAGTAACATTAGTAGAGAAAAGCCATAATGAAATTGTGTGAAACACGAGTGTGAATGTTACATTCTTATGTGCGTTGAGTGTAAACACATGAGGTCATACTTGTGAGGTCCTTTTCCTTTTACTAACATTTCGTACAGGTTATAATCATGTCCTCTAACAGTGAAAAGCCTGATTTAAGTAAGATTGAGTTCATGCTTCAAGCCATGCAACAACAATTTTCAAGAATAGAGTTGAGGTTTAATAATATTCATGATAAGTTGGAGGAACATGAAGCTATCCTAGCTAAGGTAAAGCAAGGTGATACTTCTAATGTGAATGGCAATGTTATAAATAATGACTTTGATGATAAAGTTGATGATGAGTTTAGTATGAATAGAAGTGTTAAAGGTAACCATGGTAATAAAAGAGGTCATGGTGTAAGAGCCTTGCTCGTCTCACCAAGCTGTCGGCTAGCATCCCCTTGGCGCTCTCCCACACCCCAAGTTTACTCTTACAACATCCTCAAGGCCTCGCCCATATCACCAAGCCATCAGCGAGCATCCCTTAAGAGTCACACACTCCCTAGGTTTGCCTTGACAGCGAGAGTAGGCAGTCGCCCAACACTCACCAACAACGTATTGTTCGCTCTGGGAGGTTGCCCACCTTTACAGCATTATCCCAAGGCTCCTGAATAACTCAGGATAATGCCTTGAGCGTGTTTACTGAGGCTCGAACCCCGGCATCCTTAGATACCCTAGCCTTACACTCATGATACCATTGAGACAAGTTGTCCTAATAGTATCATGAGTGTAAGGCTCAGGTATCTAACGATGCCAGGGTTCGAGCCTCAGCAAACGCTCTCAAGGCATTATCCTGAGTTCTTCAGGAGCCTTGGGATAAAGCCGTGAGGGTGGGCGACCTCCTATAGCAGATAATACGTTGTTGGTGAGTGTTGGGCGACCGCCTACTCTCACTGTCAAGGTAATCCTGGGGAGTGTGTGACTTCTAGGGGATGCTCGCCGACGGCCTGGTGAGACAGGCGAGGCTTTTACATAAAAACGCATATTTTTATGTTAGAGCCCGCCAAGAGATGGCTCACTCAACAACCCTTACGTTTCATGTGTAAGAGTCTGGCCCGTCTCACCAGGCCGTCGGCGAGCATCCCCTTGGCGCTCTCCCATGCCCTAGGTTTACTCTTACAACATCATCAAGGCCTAGCCCGTATCACCAGGCCGTCGGCGAGCATCCCGTTGGTGCACTCGCCCCAGGTTTTGCCTTGACAGCAAGAGTTGGCAATCGCCTAACACTCACTAACAACGTATTGTCCGCTCTGGGAGGTTGCCCACCTTCACGGCTTTATCCCAAGGCTCTTGAAGAACTCAGGATAAATGCCTTGAGTGCGTTTTCTGAGGCTCGAACCCCGACATCCTTAGATACCTGAGCCTTACACTCATGATACCATTAATTTTATAGATTTCTAAATGTGAGTATGGGCTTGAACTTGTAGAAATTATACAAGAATGATTGGAGCATGAACAAATTTGGGAGAGATTACATCGTCAACTTTGATACTAGGTAAGATACTTTTATAAGATTGCGTTAGTATTGCATTGTATAGTTTAGAGTTACAATTGTTCATGTTGGATAATTGTTAAAAACGTTATGAAAATGATGTCATGATATTGTTAGAATATTGATGAGTTGATATTAGAGTATAGCTAAGAGATCACTAGAATTTTGGTGAAATAAGTGCTGGCGTAATTAATAATTGTTGAACTGGTTGTGGTTTAAGAGTTGAACTACAAGTGGATTTTGTGGATTTAAATGCTTTGGACTATTGTGGGTTATTGGAATTGTTTGCAGGAGGTTTTCATTTATGAAATGTTATGCTACTGGATTTTATATAAAAATAATTGATGTAAAAGTTATTGTTTTCCCCGTATAAGTTAACCCTTGGAAATGAATTATCAATTGATATGTTTAAATCGAATTTAAAGTATAGTATTTAAATTTTAACTTTATCGAAATAATTAAAGAGATTTTAAGAATTTAAGGAGTAGTAACAGTTAAGTATTTTCATACGAAAGGAAACATTTTGGGACTTGTTTTAATGATTTTAAAGATAGAAACTTGTCCTAAAGTACTTGTTGGAAGTGGATTTGGTGTTGTAGATTGTCGATGAACTGAAGCGGGTTAGGGAACCATCTAAATATGATTTATATAATGTCAATGCCTTGAAGAGTAATATGTGTTGTGACAAAAAATGAGGTAAATATGAGACACTAGTATTAGCATAACTTTGGGATTATGTACATGTGAATTGGGATAATTGTCTCACGATAGAAATGGATATTATCCTTGGAGTCATAATTTAAATTTTTGGTCTAATAAGACGATTATGAAATATGACTTACAATATCTTGTGGAAATGAAATAGATAATAAAGGTTGTATAATTAGTGATATGGAATATGAATTGTATTTTATTAAGTAAATTGCTACTTATATATGAAATGGTGATTGAGACTGAAGAGAATTGTTTTATGGTAATGTCTGACTGTGGATGACATTAAAATGTAGAAGTTACTGACTTCCTCGTAAATAGAGATTTAGAAAGAACTATTAAATGTTTATTGAGAAAGATTTTAAAGTACATGGTTGAATTTGAATCTATACTATAGAGGCAATTGAGGCAGTTATGAAACAATAGTATTAGCATAACGTTGGGAATATATATGTGAATTGGGATAATTGTCTCATGATGAAAATGGATATTATTGTTGAAGTCATAGTTTCAATTTTTGGTCTGTTAAGACGATTATGTAATATGACTTACGGTATCTTGGGGATGATATTAAAATATAGATACTGCAGATTGATGCGACATCACGATCTTGACAAGAATTGTATTTTTAACGTTCGGTGATTTTATCAAAATTATATAGATATGTATACATGAGTATAGATAGATATGCATTTTGTTTCAATAGACTATGAATTGATGATAGAAAAGGAAAGTGAATTGATATCTTGGGTGGATGATATTTAGATATGAAAAGATGTATTTACACAATATTTTAAGCAAGATGAGAGATCTATGATCTAGTAACATATGGATGTTATTGAAATATATCTAAACAAATATATACACAAACGCATTGTGTACTCTTAGTGACTTGTGAGGACATGATAGCCTTGTGGTGTTTGTGGTATAAGCTGATGTATAAATACTTTTGAAGAGTGATAGACTATATGTAAATGCATAATGATTAACAAGTTATAATAGTATGAAGGTTACGCATGAATGAGGAATCGTGGTTACTGTGGATATAACCAACCTATTTACCTAAACATGTACAACATTATATTGAATTAAGGTTGAACTACATCTTGGTGTACTTAGGTTCATTCATGCATAACATATAACTTTCAAAAAACATGTATCGTTTTAAAAGAGAAAGTATTGTTTTAAAAGTGAAATGTATCAAAATCCTTTAAGCGAAAGTAAATGTTTGAAATGAATAGACAGCCACAGACCTTGATGTTTAACATTCGTTTTACATCACTTATGACATGATGAGCATAAGATTTAATTATGCATTGATTTGAGAAATGATTCAGTTTTAAATGTTTTATTATGTGGACTATCTTAAAGGATTTGAAAAGAAATTTGAAGCAAAGATTTCGATTTAGAGATGACAAGTACCTTATAGAATGCCTGTGTGGAATATGCCTTTGTGGCACAGATGTATATATTGTGTGGTTCTGCCTATGTGGCATGGAACCCCATTTATACATATATGATATGTACATGTAAATGTTTCCTAATGAGATCATTCCAGGCTATTTGACAATAGTCGTGGACACATTCCTCAGTTTTCAGCTGATTAATGGGACTGGGACGATCTATGATCATAGATAGAGAACCCTCGAGGGAAACTATCCTATTGATAGCTACAATGGGTTAGAGAAGATATGATAACAGAATAGGGATTTATGCCTAGTCTCCCACATGTTAAACGATGTCTAGAGTATGGTTTATTATATATGAAACTCTAGAAATGATAAGTTTTTACAATATACGTGAAATGATTGAAACTGAATGATTTAAACATGGTTTATATTACGCATTATATGATTTGAGACTTTATATGTTTTAAACCATGTTTATTTGACATGACTGAGATGAAATGATGTAGACATGGTTTTATACCACACATGATATGACTTGAGATTGTATATGTTTTGAAATGTGTTTTAAAGCATATGTCAAATGATTCTGAAATACATGACTTTCGTACATGATTATGTACTACATGAAACATGATTTGAAATGGATGTTTTATACAGTAAAAATTTTATACGTTACATATTGAATCATGTGATGATAGTACACGTATTGATGTATGATTTGCAATGATACAAGAATACTTAGTATCATTAGGGCATGATCTAATAAATATTCAAAGAATATTGACTTCTAAATGATACTGGGAGATACACTTGCAGGATTTCATGCATTGCATTAGGGATAGTATAATCCTAATTCAGTTATTATATTAGTATCTTACTGAGCCGTGTATTTGCTCACTCCCTTAATTTCACATCTTTTCAGACTATTGGAGTTAAACTCTGCCATGAGAGCTTTTGAGTGGGCCTTCGGAGACAGTATCTAAATTTGGTACTGACCCTTGTCTTCTGAACCTACTTTGTCGCTTTTGAGGTATACGCTCTTTATAAATCACTTGTTTACATGTAAAACTTTAAATTGATGCACAATACGTATTTGGTTTAATGAGTCGGGATGTAACTTAGGATCATGGTAAATTATTATATAGGTCCATATAATCATCGAATGCTATTTGAGATGTGGTTATGTTGCCTAACTGTATGTTTAAGTTATCAAGGCTAGGGTATAAAGAAAGGGTCAGTGAAATTAGTGTAGTGACTACACTGACACCGAATACAAACCTTAAAATGAAAAGGAAAATTTTAGTCCATAAATTTGTAAGAAGGAAAAGTATGAGTATCAAGTGAACGTCGTGGCCTGCGGGTCGTGACACATAGAGGTAGGTATAAAGGAGATAGGTATTATAATAGGATAGATGGAAATTTAGGAAGTATCAAATTTAAGATTCCTTCCTTTCAAGGTAAGAATGATCCTGAGGCTTACTTAGAATGGGAAAAGAAAGTGGGGATGGTCTTTGATTGCCATAACTATTCCAAAGAAAAAAAGGTGAAGCTTGCTACTGTAGAGTTCACGGATTATGCAATCATTTGGTGGGACCAACTCATGCTTGGTAGACGTAGGAATAGAGAGCCACCTATAGCTACATGGGATGAAATGAAACGTGTTATGAGAAAAAGGTTTGTTCCTAATCATTACTATAGAGAGCTTTATCAAAGGTTATAAGGTCTCACTCAAGGTTCTAAGAGTGTTGAGGATTATCATAAAGAAATGAAAATTATCATGATCAGAGCTAATGTTAAGAGGATAGTGAAGCAATATGGCTCGATTCTTACAAGGATTGAATCGTGAGATTGCAAATGTAATGGAGTTACATCACTATGTGGAATTTGATGATATGTTGCATATAGTTATAAAGGTTGAAAGGCAACTCAAGAGGAAAGGTTCTTCATGTCATTCTGTGTGAGGTTCTAGTTCGTCTTCTTATCGGAAGCCGAACACCATTCGAAGGGATGATAGGACTACATTCAAGCCTAACATTGAATCCTCATTCAAGCCTAAACCTAAGACATCCAAGCCTAAGGGTAAGAGTGTCTAAAAGCCTAAACCTGAGGCTGTCCAAGCATCATAAGGTAAGAGTAGAGACATCAAGTGTTTTAGATGTCTAGGAAGAGGACACATTGCATCACAATGTCCAAAAAAATGAGACATGATTATGCATGATGATGGTGACATTGTAAGTGAAGATTCTGATGTTGATGATGAGATGCCACCATTGGAGGACATTGATGAGGATGATGACTATGTTGAGTTTACTGCACATGGTGAAGCACTTGTAGCTCGTCGTGCATTAAGTGCTCAAGTTAAGGATGAAGATGAAGTGCAATGAGAAAATATTTTCCACACTAGATGCCATGTCAACAATAAGGTATGCTCTTTGATTGTTAATGGTAGTAGTTGCACTAATGTTGCTAGCACTTATTTGGTTGACAAATTGAGTTTGCCTACTACAAAACATCCCAAACCATACAAACTTCAATGGCTCAATAATTGTGGAGAAGTAAATGTGACCAAGCAAGTATCGGTGCATTTTCCATTGGAAGGTACAATGATAAAATGTTGTGTGATGTTATGCCTATGCATGCTGGCCATTTGCTTTTAGGAAGACCATGGCAATTTGATAGACGTTTCATACATGATGGATTCACAGACCGTTCTTAATGGAGATCCACTTGCTTGTGATGTTCGTGATGCTAAGGATCCATTGGTCATCCAAGAAGGTCCAATTACCCGAGCTCGAGCTAAGAAGATGCAACAAGCCTTGGCCTCATTAATGCAACAAGCTCTGGCATCATTGAAGTGTCAAGGAAGCTTCCATGAAGAGTCCCAAGACATCTATACTTACTTGGAAGCCCAAACGACATGAGCATGGTTTACTGTCTTATGTTAGCTTAACAATAAGATGGGCTAAGTGTTTGGATAGCCCACGTTTGAGTCTTGCTGTGTTTTGGACTATTTATTTTATGTAATTAGGTTTAGGCATGAATTTGGGTTTAGTCTTATTTTCTATTGGTGTTAATTCCAGCCTACTTGTTTATGGGCTTAAGTGCTAGGTATTATTATAAATACCTTGTAAACGCTATTGATGGATAGATCATTTTTGACTTTCAGAATTTGAGTGTGCCTTTCTCTTGGGTTCCCTCTCTACTAGGCTTATCAAGGTCTTCTTCCTTGTGGCGCCTCCTTCTTCACCATCCACCATTGCTATGCCTTAGGTTCTCGAATTCTTATTTGTAGGGTCAAGGTCCAATACCTTTGGGTTCGAGTCTCTTTAGGCTTCGGGTCTAGGTTTTAGAAGTTGTCATTCATCAACTTTGTTTCTGTCCTTTGCGTTTTCAGCCCCTTCAATTTCCAAGCTACGTTTCCTCTTGTCCGTACGCATCAGTTGGTATTCAGAGCTCAAGTTTCGACTCTGGTTTGTTTGTGCGTCACTCACTTTTCAATTTTTGGTTTGCTGGTTTCGATTTTTTTCCTCCTCTCTTGTTGGTTTTGATTTCTAGCCGCACCCCTCACAAAAAAAACCCTAGCCGTACCCCTCAAAAAAAAACCCTAGCCGCACCCCTCACAAAAAAAACCCTAGTTGCATCCTTCAAAAAAAAACCATAGCCGCACCCCTAAAAAAAAACCCTAGCCGCACCCACTGATGCGTACGGACAAGAGGAAACGTAGCTTGGAAATTGAAGGGGCTAAAAACGCAAAGGACAGAAACAAAGTTGATGAATGACAACTTCTGAAACCTAGACCCGAAGCCTAAAGAGACTCGAATCCAAAGGTATTGGACCTTGACCCTACGAATAAGAATTCGAGAACCTAAGGTATAGCAATGGTGGATGGTGAAGAAGGAGGCGCCATAAGGAAGAAGACCTTGATAAGCCTAGTAGAGAAGGAACCCAAGAAAAAGGCACACTCAAATTCTGAAAGTCAAAACTGATCTATCCATCAATAGCGTTTACAAGGTATTTATAATAATACCTAGCACTTAAGCCCATAAACAAGTGGGCTGGAATTAACACCAATAGAAAATAAGACTAAACCCAAATTCATGCCTAAACCTAATTACATAAAATAAATAGTCCAAAACACAGCAAGACTCAAACGTGGGCTATCCAAACACTTAGCCCATCTTATTGTTAAGCTAAAATAAGACAGTAAACCATGCTCATGTTGTTTGGGCTTCCAAGTAAGTATAGATGTCTTGGGACTCTTCATGGAAGCTTCCTTGACACTTCAATGATGCCAGAGCTTGTTGCATTAATGAGGCCAAGGCTTGTTGCATCTTCTTAGCTTGAGCTCGGGTAATTGGACCTCCTTGGATGACCAATGGATCCTTAACATCACGAACATCACGAGCAAGTGGATCTCCATCAGTTATTCATTTACCATGGATGGTAAGAAATTCACACTTGCACCCTTGAGTCCTAAGGAGATTTATGAGGATCAATTGAGGTTGAAAGTGTAATAACCGGAAAAATTCTTACTATATTAAATTAATTGTCTATTATTTAGCACAATTTTATAACTAATAAAAAAAATAAATTTAAAATAATTATATAGGGACATGTAGACGGGTGGACATCTCGGCACGGCTTAAGTAGTCCCGGAGATAAGAGATCTTGCCTACTTCGAGCCTGGGAGCGACAAGCTATAGTAAGCCTATGAATTTTGGTTAAGCCTTGTGTAAATCAACTAAGTTCATAAAGTTGATTTTAATGTATTTTAATTAGTTAAATTTGGAAATAATAGAATTATTAAATCTAAGCTTGAGTCTTGGGTGTAGTTACATATTATACATCATATATATAAATGTATGTATATATGTAGATATATATAATGTAAAAATGAAATTAAAAAAAAAATATATTTATGAAACCGATTGGCTTCTTTAAGAAGCCAATCGGCTTCCTTGCTTTACCATTCACGTGGGATTTAGAAGCACAAAATTGGAAGTCAAACAAAACAAAGACTAAAGGAAAGAAAGGGGAGAAAGCAGATTTGGGGAAGAAAAATCGAGAGGGGCGACGAGGTGAAGGGCTGTCCGACGATAGGAGAGTGAAGCTGGGCTTCTCGACTAAAACAGAAACAAGGAAAAGAAGGGCTGTCCGGCGATAGGGGGAAAGGAAAGGAAGGACTGCTCAGTGATTTGGGGTGTCCGGCGATTTGGAGAAAGGAAAGAGGAGCAGTTCGGTGCCGGAAAAGGGATCAAATGGTAGAACAGAACAGGCTGGACATAAAGGTTTTCATAAAAGGCTGAAAGTGTGGCGTTGGAGATGGTTTGAAGCTGCCATTGGAGGGCTAAATCTAGACCAAAGGCTTCTGATTTTGGTGGCTATCTGGGCGGCAGATTGGAAGGGTCAGAAGCCGTGACATTTGGGGTGGCCAAAAGCTGCTGTGGGGCGCTGAGCTAGGGACAGATATTAGCATCATTAGGGTTCGAAAGAGGGGGTGAAATAGGAGTTACAGCTGAGGGAAAGGAACCAAGAAAGGAAGAGTGCAAAGGGTTGCTGTGAACCAGGGCACAACCGAAGGCCAAAATGGCCTGATAGGCAACCGAACCAAGCAGTGCAGAGGTAAATCGAGGTAAAGGAAAGCTTGTCAAGGTAATTCAAAAGATAAGGATATTATAGTTTGATTAAGAATATGGTGTGTGTGCATATATATGTATCGAGTTGCACAACTAATGAGAAATTGTTGTAGTAATGAGCTTATTATATGAGATATGAAATAATAACTTGAACGTGTGTATGGTGTAGGATTATGTTGGGGACTTGAGTAATCTCAAGGAAGAGCTAGAGTAAGAAATCTTCAAAGGTAAAGAATTTGTGGGTGAACTAAATTATGAGAGTGATATTGCATAAACTAATATTTGAGTAAGATATAGTTCTGAAATTATAGTATGAATAATTATTAAATGGGATTTATGTATTGAAATTATAGAGAAGAAAACCTCCAAGGGGGGTGAAGTTGAACAATTGGCTAAGGAGTGCAAAAAGTGACATTATCTAGGTAAGGGAATTTACGATAAACGTTTATTAGTCTGCTATGTTGTGTATGTCCAAAATTCTATTATTTAATACTTATTGATTTGAAATGCATTCTTGGTTGAGTTTCATACGTATTGAACTGAGTTGAAGTACAAATGATCTTGAATTTGAACTGTGTTGGATTTGTGGATAAAAAAAAAATACTGTTGGTTGGCGTTTTATGCAGGTTGTTTGGTTGTGGATTATGATGCTGGGTAGTGTTCTACTTATGCCGTCATAATGCCGAAATTTCGTTAGAAATTATTAAATATATTTTTGGCATTGGTTTAAATTTTATTATGTCTTTAAAAACCTCATATACCTTAAGCATTATTACTGATCCTCGAGATAATGTTTCATTTATAATATGTTTTGTACGATGAGGTTGTCAAATTGAAAGGATTTAATACGGTTCACGCCTTCCTATACTCTAGATACGTATAAAAGTATTTTCGCATGAATTTTGGCATAAGAGACGAGGGATGCTTGGAAGTTGCCTGTGTGGCACTTAACTCGCCTGTGTGGCGTAGATGAGCCTGTGTGGCACCCCGCCTGTGTGGCGTTTAAATTATGCCTATGTGGCATTTAGTAAGCCTGTGTGGCAATTAACGTAAAATATCCTGGATTGCTTTGTGATCTTCCAGGTCCTGGATTGCTTTGTGATCTTCCAGGTGTCCGACAAATAGTCGTGACTTGTACCTCAGCTACTAGATGATCACTAGTGCTGGGATGATTCATGATCATGGATAAAATCTTGGTTCGGAACGGTAAACACTGCTAGCTATAGTGGACGCTTTCGTAGAAAGCTTTTGGTTATTTCCAAAGATCCCGATTATATTGCGATACCTTATCAAAGAAATCCTGTCTCTCGAAAATATTTGATTGTGTATTTCGATTTTATAAATGCGTGAGTCCAAGTGTTTTATAGCTTATAGAACAATGAATTGTCAACTTGCATTTTTCGTAAGACACACTTAAGCATGAGTTTTGACATTCTTATTCACGCATACACATGCACGCACATAGCAGAACATCTAATATCACTTAGCGTATGTTTTCTTACTGGGCTTTCCCCAAAGCTCACCCCCTTCCACCTCAGATTATTTCAGGTAGACTTGGCACGAGCGTGGTGCATTGGGAGTCTTTTTGTCGAGCTACAGAAAGTTATATCTCGAGCCAAGGTATAATCTTTTGTTCTTTTGTTTATATCCCAGACTAAATTCTTTTGTGTACACAGTGTATAGGATTTCGGGATGTAAGTACTAGGTGATATCGAGTCTGTAAACACAGTGTGATCGTAATTAAGTTGTAGTCTCGATATGTTTATATATTGAATCACATGGATGTCTAGTAGTTTAGTAGTTACATGGAGATTTGAAACTTCTACAGGTTGAGATAATGATGTACATTAGTAGGGGGATGGATACTAGACTAAAATAGGGGTGGAGTTTTTCAGTTTCGTTTTCGACATGTCTTACGAGAAGACTATAATGGGACCTTAGACAACTAGTCTTAAACAAATATAAGAGTAGGACTACTCATTAGGTATTTAGCTACATTGAGCGAGAGACAAACATAGGATGTGAAAGAAAAAGTTAGCCCGAAAAATCCGGCTTCCGAGGGCGTTACAGAAAGAGCAAAATGAATCATAACAAAGGTCAAAGAATCTAGATAAAGGCAAAGATAGTGTAAACTTGTGGGTTTGACCATAATTTCCACAGTCATGTACAATAAGCAAGTAAACCTACGAACCGATTAGGTTTCGTCGTCATGTAACAGTATTCATGATCACCAAAGAACGACTGTATCAAAACATTTCATAAAACATTTCATTTAACAGTAGAAATCATTTCAAATAGCAATTATCTTCAACTAGTCCATAATTATTTAAAAAAATTACAATTTATGCAAGTTAAACATTTCATATAAGTCATCTCATGTAACTCGTTTAATATAAATCATTTCATGCAATGCAATTCACGTAAATCGTTTCATTTAATGTAATTCATGTAAATCATTTCATATAATGCAATTCGTATAAATAATTTCATATAAAGTAATAATAAAATATTTTTCATGCAAATAAAATCATATTTAACTTGTATTAATGAAAAATAAATTTCTATTTCTTGTATCCAGGAAAAGTAGGTGAGAGATAATTAAAACTAGATTTTCGAGAATTTTCGATTGCAAGTAAAACATATCCTAAGCAACTCTTATACATGTTCCTTACCTCTATTTCTGCGTACAATAAAATCCGACAGTGCCAATTATGCCTCTTTATTTCTCGTATTTCACACTGCACAATAATACTAATTTATATTTAAAATTCTATATTAGAATTCTAATAAATATTCTATTAATTTCTATTTCCTATTTATCATTGTCAACAATTAATTTATTTTATTTTCTACTAAATACCAAAATATAATTTGAATTATATCCTATTCTTTCTTTTATTTCCATGTTAATAATAATTTCAATTTCTATTTAAAATCCCATATATAACTATAATAAATATTTCTATAAATTCTTATTTTCCATTTTATAAATCTCAACAATTTATTTATTTAATTTCCTACTAAATGTCTTAATATAACTATACTTACATTGAAATTTTTTTCCAATTTTAAATTTCTACAAATAATTCATTTTTCAACTCTAATAATTATCCTATAAATTAATTACTCTATTAATCCTTATTTTCTATTTATCACTTTTCATGATAGATGTTTTTTTATTTCTAATTGAATATCCAAATATAACTATAATTAAATTGACTTGTGTCTCTAATTTTAATTTCATCAAAATTTTCTTATCTTTAATTATTTATTAAGATTAAATATTTTCTTCTTCTAGTATATTTATTGCTTACTAATTCAATTTTTCTTTTACAATTAATCTTTATTCACTGCTACTATCAATTTTACCATTTACTTATATCAATTTACTTCCATTTTATTAATTCTCATAATTAATTTATTTTAATTTCTATTATTTGTCACAATGTAACTAGAATTAAATTATATTCTCTTATTCTAATTCACTTCACCAAAGTCATGTAATATTTATCATGTTAAGTTTTCCTTTTTTGAATTTCATTTATCATTTTCCAACTTATACTTAAAATTTTATATTTTAACTATAATCAACTTTCCTACAATCTCTTATCTTTACTATATAAACTTTAATAATTAATTTATTTTATTTTCTACTAATTTGCATAACATAATTACTATTTAGATCATTTTCTTTTCCACTCCTAACCTCGCCAATAACCTTCTTGATTTTAGTTTATTTTTCATTAACCCTTAATTTAAGAGCTTGACCAAATTTCACATTTTTTCAAAGTTAATTCTTTTTCCCAATTCAATTCCATTAATGATTTAATTAACCTATATATATTATTTATTAACTATTAACTTATAAAATTCTACATGATAAGCTCATGCATTAGGCTTTGATCAAATTTTACGCTTGCCGAAATTCTATTCTTTTTCAAATTTTAACTTTACAATAAATCTTAATTTATTATTATATGAATTTTATTTTTACCTTTTTTCAAAATTACCTTAACATTTTTCTTTTTCTTTTCAGTTTTCTTTTCTTTCTCGTTTTCTTTTCTTTTCTTTCACTGCCAACAGATTTTTTTTTTCACTTGCTGGTAGCTTCATCTTGCCTCCTCCCTCATTGTTTTTCACTTAATCTTTCTCAGCCTAAATCATGAACATCTTCTATTTCACCCAGACTTTTCATCAAACAGTCTAAAATCATCAAATATCATCATTTTCGTTCAGCTCATACCTACCGATCATCACCCCTGTTTGACGCCATTTCAGGATTAGCAAAATTCATCACTGCAGCCATGATTTAAATCAAGTTCCAAACAAATTTCTTTCACCAATTTTCTACTAATCCCTATCAACATAAATCAAAATCACCAAAAATTCCTTCATTTCTAATGCATGGCCGAGCCAATCTGCTTCTTCCTCATTTTCATTTAACTCAGTTCAAGGTCCTAAATCATACTACTCAAGCTCAAACAAGCAGATACTACAACCAATACATGGAAAACGTCACCCCCTTCATCTTACCTACAAGAACCGAACCAAACAGCCCCATAACAGTGCCTATTTGATTCACGTCAGCCTTCCAATTCCCAGGTTTCAGGTGATCTTAATGTGAGGAAGGTGTTTTGTGAAGGAAGTTGGTTGATTGGATGAAGAAAGAATGGAGTTTCATGAGGTCTACGTGAGGAGCCATGGAGAAAATGAAGGGAGAACGAGCAATTGGGGAGAGGCGGTGCAGCAAAATGAAACAGAGAAGAAAAACGTCGGTGGTGAGGCTGTAAAATGGCTGAATATGACTTCTTTTATTAACCTTCTAGCCAATAGAAATTGGCCACATGGTTAAAATTAAAATTCTCCTTTTATTTCTTCTAAATTCACACTTTTACCATTCCAATTATTTTATTATTTCAAATTTTCATATTTTAATTTATATTGTTTATTAAATTATATTTATTTAAATCAATTTTAGTCAAAAATGACTAGTTTGACTAACTTTCATGTAAAATGATCATAATACTCTTATATAATTTCATTATTTTCATTTATGTCCTATTATTTATTTAATATTTCTAAATTCGAAGTCAATATTTTATTTTTATTATTTTTCATGTATTTTGGTCCAACATGGCCAATTATTGACTCTCATGGTGGTTTGACCAAGTAAGGGTAGTAAAATTACCAAACTACCTCTTACCAGAGCTTTTTGCTTAATTCGTGTAATTCAGTTCACGAGCTAGATCATCGTGAAACTTCTTTACGCAAAGTTTTTCCTATGACAGTTTGTGGGTCGAAAATCAATTGGTTTGATCGTTACTCAAAAAAATTCTTTCGGTATATGGATACGATTGTCAATTTCGGATTTGTTTCTCACTTTTCAAAATATACTCAAACGAGGAGGTGATTTTGAGATACACTCAAATATCAACATTTCAGGGTCTCACTTCGATCTGGACAAAGAAAGTCATGTGGAGCCCTCACCGAGTACTTCTCTGAACCTTATCGAACAGACCTTTTATTTAAATATTTTAACAATTAATATTTTCTTTTTAAATTCCTACACTCTGTAACTTATATTGAATATGAGAAAATTGGGGTCCTCACAAGCTAAATGTGTGAGAATCGATTATAGGATACTGTACATGCGAAATTAATTAATTATTAATATAATTTTGGAATATTTTGTAAAATTTAAATAAATAGTGATGTGGGCCCCATTTGGAATATTGATCCTAGATGTGTGTACGATTGACGAAACGGTGTAGTGATGGTGTAAAAATGTCACGACCCGAAGGTCGCAACAGTACCTCTTATTTGTACAGATGCGTAGAATTTAAGGCTAATTTTTCGCTTTTCAATACATGTTTTGTCTAAGTGCAATACAGTGAATTTTATTTCGGGATGTTAACTTTCTCGCCTATTTTTATCACTTTACCTAGATTAAATACCTGCATAAAACTCACAATTTATATACAGCTTATGATTCCCACAATGACAATTGATTTAATTCTTGCATTACTATAACTAAATTCACCATAATTCTTTCTCTTAATGAGTCTAAACTTTCTTTATAACTTAAGTCCATTTCCAATTTATAACATTTCATCCATATGATTCACATCTTCTTACTTAGTCACTTGTTCATGCCATTCAATCATATATCCATATTCATACAAGCATCAGCAGTTCTATAATTCATCCTTAATATAGTCTAGATGCTATTCCCTATTTTAGATTACATCTCATCTAAGTACTGAATAAAAACAGCTTGAAACTGATATTAAATACAAAAGAATAGTACATATACCCAAAGTGCTCAAAATAATCTCCTTGGAGAGTTGGGACTATATTTTAGGCTTGGGACTATTCCGATAGCTCCGAAATACTCCCCCAACTTCGTGCTCAATCTGAAAAATTTAAATAGTGTTTAATGAGCGAAGCTCAGTAAGTCATTTATATAAGTGCAGAGTTAGAATTATACTGTTCTAATGCAAGTGCATAATGTCATGTGATGAGAATTCACTATCAAATCATTCTCTTATTTGTCGTGTAGTATATACATGTTATGCTCTCAATTCAATGTAGTGATACTACAACTTGGCATATGTTGCCTAAACCATGAAATCATATTATGTCTTTTAGCATGTAAACATATTTGAGATGTTTGCAGTCTTTTAACATGTAAACATATATGAGTTATTTGCAGTTAAAAGGTGTAATCCATATTCCTTAAAACATGTTCAAAACATGCAAAATATTAAACATCTCGATTTTACTTTCAAGACATGCTTGAAAATATGCAAACTTTTCATTTCATGTCACATGTACTTTTGAAGCATATTTAATGTCATGTGCAATATCAAATACATTTCATATGCCATAAGGCTATATCGAGTTTACAGTTCATTTCCGCTTTAAAACCATACTCTAAACTTTTTTTCATATCATTTGAGACTAGGCTAAATCCCTAATGCATTATCAATAAAGACTTAGATCACACTAGCTAGTAGTGAAAAATCATATCATCGTCCCCTGGAAACCAACTAGGGTGCTATTTATGGTCATAGACCTCATGTCTCTTAGCCCTATTGATTAGGTGAGATTGAGCCCTGTCCACGACTATTGTCGGACAAGCATCTATGCCTAATGAGTAATCTCCAATTAGGCGGCTTCCACTATGCTTTATTGAATTTAACTCTCTTAGGGTGCCTATAGTCTCATAAAACATTTAACCTTTCTTATGAAAATAGTTCAATGTACGTAATACTTTTCTTTAAAATCATTTACATATATACGTACATATGTGAAAACTATAAATTCATTTTTTTCAAAACCATTTAAGCATCCAAGCATTCTTGTAAGCATGATAAGAATAAATCATTTCGAGTTTCATGCATAGTAATAAGGCATGCTTAATGGTAATAAAATTCAAGTAGATGAAATGAAAATAGTATAATGGAGTGCTCATGAATTGCATGAATGCTTATCATTCCATCTCATGATGTCTATAAGTCTATACCATATTAATTCATTTCCTGTTAGTATCGCACCACTATGGTACTTTATCAAGCTTAACATTGTACCTGCATTTCATTTCGTTAAATCCAATAACTAGATACTCAAATCATTTCATCGTTGAATTTTAACCTATACAGGATAATCCTACTTCCACGTTATATAAACGTCTTACCTAATGCAAGCTTAATTTGAGCGTGTCCCGTGGTTAGCTAGACCGTGTCCATCGTCCTCCCGTCGTGCTACACATTCACAAAAATCCAACTTGATCATGCCTAGCCCATTTCTATATACTTGTAAAAATTTAAATTCCAACTTAATACATACATATATATATATATATACACACACACTTAATCGAATGTAACTCAAATATTCACTTCAGTCCTTTTCATTTTTCATCTCATTTTACGTGAAATATCACCTACTGGATGTATTTTCGATGATTTCATTTTCACCATTCTCGAAAACATGAATATTTTAAATTTAAACTTTCATATATTCATGTTTTATGAAAAATACTTGATTTCTTGATTTTCGTGACTAAAAATTGTTTCTCATGAAATCAAATCATTTATTATGATTTTCGGTGATTTTCGGTAAATTTCAGTAATTTTTCAATAATTTTTCAGCAGTATAATGGCTACCGATTGGCTAGCCTCTTGCACGGAAAATACAGTTTAAAATCTCAAGTGGTAAATCACCACAATTTTCAACCAATCATTATCGATAGCATTTATAAAAATTAAATGCATATTTTAAAACATGTGGCCGAATATCCTTACAAGCGGCACATGTCTCCCTTACTTGTCTCGGGTCGGCGACTACCTCATTACGTCACGCTCGTGTTCACCTCTCCCGATCCATCGTCTCGGTCATCGAGGGAATTTTTTGGAATTCAAATTCTAAAAATTAGAATTTTTTTCATTATTTATTTAATTAAATAATCGAAAATAATTTCCGTAATTCTCACCGAATTTTCGAAATTCCCGTAATTTTCGAATTTTCGAATTCTCGAAAATTTTCGAATTTCTCGAAATTCCTTTTCTCTCTCTTTCTTCTTTTTCTTCCTTCTTTCTTTTTCTCTTTTTTTCTTTTCTTTTTCTTTCTTTCTTTTCTTTTCTTTTTCCTTTTCTTTTCTGGCCAGACTGGTTCAGACTGGTCAGCCCACCTCATCACCGGTTCCTCTCCGACGATTCAGTGGCCCCTTAGCTGGCCAACTTCGAGGTGAACCTGCTAGTAGCCTCCATTCAGCCTGGTTCGACGGCACGGCGGTAGATCTGGCAGCGGAAGGTTCGCGTTCTCTCTTCCTCCGTTTGTCCTTCCTCGGCTGCCGTTGGCCTCATTAGTGGCTTCCTTCTTCTTCCCCTCACCTCCGCCGAGGTTGGGGTGGTGGTGGCGGTGCCTGGACAGGCCTGCACCACCGTTTCCTCTTCTCTTTTTCTCTTTCGGTTTCTGCCGTTTTCGCCTCTGTTTCTTTCTTTTCTTCTGCCGCCAGCAGCTTCCTTCCTTTCTTCCTCGGCCGGCGACGGCGTCTCTACCCCTCCTCTCTCTTTTTCCTCACTGCTGACAAGGTCGGCCTCACCGATCGGGAAGGGGGATCGAGTCTCTCCCGATCTTTCCTTTCTATTTTTGTTTTTTTTTCTATTTTCCCTTTTTAGTATATAATATACTATATTATATATGATATATTATATTTTATACATATAATATATACCATATATTATACATATAATATTGTTATTTTATATATATAGTATGGTATTATATATGTATATATATTATATCAAAATATATTTATATTATGTATTAACAACAAAATAATATCTAATATATACATATATATATATATATATACATTTATAAACTTTAGATTAAATAACGTTTATATATATTTATATAAATGTAAAAAATACAATATATATTATATTTACAATATATATATATATATATTTAAATTTTAATGTAAATCAATATTTACATTTTTCATATATGTATATATTTAAATATATATAAGATGCTAATTTATATACATATGTATTATTTAAATTTATAAAATAGTATATGCATATATATATACCAATGTATATTAATATATACTATATACTATACAGTATTTAAATACATATGTATTTGTATAACTATTCATTTATATAACCTATAATTATATAAATATATTTCATATTTCTTCTTCGTTTTCTTATTTAATTTGGATTTTCATTTATCCAAATTAAATTTCCTCCTTTCATTATTTTCCGAATTTCCAAATATTCTTATTACCAATTTAACTTTTCTTCACACGAATTTCTCAATCCGTCACTTCTTCAATTTATGGAATATTCACTAACATTCTGATCCTCGTAATTACATTTATTTATGTTCAACTTGTCTATTTACTTTTAAAGTTGAATTTCCATTCTCGATAATTTTCAAAAATGAAAAAATTTACGGTTATCACAAATGTTAAATAGTGAATATTTTATAAATTATTTTCAGTATAATATTCACTATTTTATTAAATATCCTTTATAGACTGACTGAAGATTTTTACCACGTGTAATGATTTTCATAAAAGGTGGTATTATCGTGTGAATATTGTTTCGAAACTAAAATGTTTCTACATGTGTTCCATAGTGAAAAATGTATTCATGAAATCACTATGAATTTTGGAAAATAAATATTACTATTTTCTGTAAAGTATGAAATTACCGAAAAATGATTTCTAGTAATCTTGACATTTGAATTTTTAAAGGAAAGTGTGAAAATACGAGTATATGTGTTTACGGTGAAATAAAATATTTATGAGATTTATTACTACAGTGTAATTATTTTATAACACTATTTTCACCGTACGAGATATTGTGATTTATACCTTTATGGATTTTCTGAAAGATATTATTGATTTTAATTAATTCATAAAGATCATGAGATTTCACATATACTATTTTGAGACTGATAGGCTCCATATCATGTTCACGTGTTCATGTGTTATTGTTATTGTGTGAAGCTGTTGACATTGAGCCCGTCTTCAGTATCTCGGTTGACACATGCTCAGTGTACGACCGAAGACATTTATAGACTATGGCCATAGATCTCACATGTTTATTATTACTGCTAGCTACGGGAATTATAACATGATATTATTAGGGTGTTGCTTGGTCTCCACTATTATTTCACGTGTTATTACAGGTTCTTATGATATTTACTGAAATTTACTATTTACAGAAGTATTTTTATCACTGAATTGGTATTAAAATTGAACAATTTATTTACTATTACACGTCTAAAGGTGATGATTTTAATGGTGGAAATCAAATTGTTTCCAAGTGTTAATTTATAAGATTTAATGAGTTATTTTACTCAAGTATGTGAAATATTTATATGCAGTGTATATTTACATAAATTTTACATTAAATCAAATTTCTACTCCCTATAGTCGCTCTGGGTTTCCAGGACAAGACAGGTATTTCAAAATACCTTTCATGCTCCATCTAGATTACCTGGCCGACTATAGTATCCTTCCTGTTAGTGTGCCTACCATACCGATAGAAAACTAAAGAATTTTATTGCATATAGATTTCGTGATGTCAAAATTGCATACAACTCTCTTACTGAGCCATGGTTTGCTCACCCTTTTATTTTCATCTCTCCATAATATTTTCAGTAACCGAGAAATATATCATTCGAGGGTTATCGGCTACGTATTGAGTACTTGAGGCAGCTTGTTTAGATCCTGGAGGTATATTTATTTTCTTTTATATGTTTAGACTTACTTTTGCAGTACTACAGTGTTGTATTAGACAGGGGATGTATATAATTGATATAAATGCTGTTTTGTAAATATTTTACTTATGTAAATTAAAGTAATTTACATAAATTACTGTTTACTGTTGATTTGGAAGTGGAAAATAAAGGCATCACAGACAGCCCAACCAATTCACGTGTATGGAAATGTGTAAAAAGGTATAAAATACTGTGTATTCAGACTGTGACAAAATGTCCAAACGAAAACTGAACTGATAGAACACTAACCCAAAATGATCACACAACACACGAAATGCATTGATGCCTCTCGTGAAATACAAACCATCATTGTGACTAAGATCGGAAAAAGTTTCAATAGAGAAACAAAATTAGAAAAAAAAATTGAAGAAAAAAAAGCAAAGAGAAATGTGAAGATCGCAAATTTTTCGTACCTAGTTTGTAAGTAAATGAAGGAATACACCACCTTATGTTAATAGGTTAAATTTGTAGTGAAATAAATGTATTTCGTAATTTAATTAATAAAGTCCAATATGTGTTAATATATATATACATATACAGGTCACTTATATATATTAATATATTAATATAAATATAATTCTACTTATTTAAATTAATAAATATAGAAAGTATGAGATGTTAATGGAACAAATAGTATTTAGTAAAAGAGGATTAAACTATTTAGAATATACTTACTAAACAGTAATGGAGGACTTAAAATAAATAAATAAACAACTAAATGAATAAAATACAAAAGAAGTAAGCATGTGGCTTCTTGAAGAAGCTTTAGCCTTAGCTACCTCCGCTATCCCTTTCTCCTACTGTCACTTACCTTCCCATTATCACCGTTCGTCATCAACAACCTAACGCCAGCCATTTTAATCTTTTCCTTTAGCTTTCTACTGTACGTGAGCATCTTCATCTTCCTCCTCACGTTTTGTTGCAACTTAAGTCCCATTTGTATTGGCAAAAAAGGTTTAAGGATGGAATAGCTAAGACAAGAGGACTCAAGGCTGATTTAGGGAGAAACCAAGAAAGAAAGTGGTGTTTCGTGGTTGAGTAGGGGTAGTTTCAGGTGTTGGAAAACAGGTACATTGGCTACATTTGGTGGTTGCACAAGTTGGCTCTCGGTAGGGGAAGAAACGACAAAAGGAGAATGGCTTCTAGGCTGCTGTAAACTGAGGTTGAAAGGAGCTTCATTCTTGGGTCCTTGAATAGAACATGGGCATGAGAAATGATCAAGATCGAGGGAGAGAAACAACAGCATAAAAGGGGAAGTGGAACTCAAAACAGGGGTTTTCCTTTGGCTATACAGATCCGGGCAGCAAAGTTGCATGGTTGAAAGGGAAACGTGAAGTAAATGTTGCCTCGGGTAGGAATTACAGTAGGGGGCGTGCAAATTATTTTTCCTGTTTTGGGCTGTTTTGGCTGCGTGAAAGATCCTTTCATTTTGGACTACTACATCCACGTGGAAAGAGGGCTGAATTAAGGTAGTTTAAAGCAAAAATAGGGGCTATTAGAGAGGCAAAAAATACAAGAAGTAGAACTAGCTGTTGTAATGGCTTGAAGCAAGGAAATTTGCTGCATATTTTTTAATGTTAGAGTATGATAACGATATGTATAGAAATGTTTGTTTTGCATAGGAAATTGATGATTAATTGGAATATGTGATTAAATTTTTGAATGACTGATGTAAGTAATATATATAAGTATTATCAAGATAGTTATTGAATGATCGAAAATGGTTGATAGAGATATGTTTGTTTTGAAGTTAATAGAATAATTGTACAGGACATGATTGATACAGAAATTGTGGGAACGTATGTTGGGTATTATGAAGATTTTGGTAGAACAATGATAAAAAAATTGATGTTAAGGTAGGGATAAGAGACTATGGAAATTGTAGAATGTGCTAGGATACATGAGAATTGCGTTGGAATATAAATTGGAGTTATGATAGTGCATCTTGAGAATAGTATTTATATATGATCAAGCATTGAAATAAGTAAGAGACTTATACAAAAGAAACTGTAAGTTGATATCATGAGCAACCTACTAGGGTTTGGTTTTAATTAAAGCTTTTAAATATTTTTACAACTTTAGTTTGATACAGAATTGATTGCTTTTATTAAATGTAAAGTACCGAAACATACAAATTGATGGTTAGAGAAATAAATTGATTATGGAAATTGATGTATGGTTGCATTGATTTTATAATGATTTTTCTTTGGTAAATGGTCCGGGAGTTGATTTGCTAGAGTAGTTTGCAAGTTTGAGTTTGAATATTATTTCTTCTGATAAACAGGGAATGTGAAATATGTCAAATTTGTTAGTGTGGCTTAAAGTGCTGAATTTATAGGATTTGTAAATGTGTATGTAAAGTAGGCTTGATAATATATGATAATAAATTGTGGATTGAATGATACTATATGATAATAAATTTTGGATTGAATCAATATTTTGAAATACTTAATGAGATACTATAAAGAATTTGGTTAGTATGTTGATATGTTGATATTGGAGTATTGATAAGAGGTTACGAGACTTTGTTAAATTATTGCCAATGTAATTAGAAATTGTTGGATGTTGTGGGAGAAAGTATTGAATTGATTTGAAATTTAGGAAGTGAACTGTTTGTGGTTTGAGAACTAAACTACTTGTGGACTTTGTGGATTTAAATTGCTTTGTGCTATTGTGGATTATTGGAGCTAGTTGTAGGAGGTTTTCATTTTTGAAAAGAATATTGTTGCTCCTGTGCAATTTTGAAGTTCTTTTGGGCGTGGACAGTTAGCCACCCATCGTGTTTGTGTAGATTGCCACAGGAAAACTGTAACCTTTTCCTTACTTGATCTGTATAAGATATATTTTGACCAGTAATGAAGCGATGAGTGCTTGTTGGTTTTGTTTTGAACGTATTAAAGTGCACATTTCATGTGAAAGTTAACTAGCATTCGTGCTAGACCTCGATGTGATACGTTTGAAGCTATCCGATATACTTATCAATAGGGACTTCCTAATGTATTCTCATAAGAATTGTTAGGTTTGTCACTGGAAAAGAGACGGAGCTTTCTATAGAGTTACCCCCAAGTACTCAACTGATATCAAAGTTTTCGTACTGAATGGCTTTAGTTAAGCTAGAGAAAGATACTTACCCCTGAATTAGTAGAAAAAGCTTCCAAGAATGTAAAATTAATATGTGATTGGCTAAGGACAGCTCAGGGCATAAAAGAATTGTGCCAACGATCAAAGTACACATTTAGAATTTCAAGTCGGAATTAAAGTGTTCTAACGAATATTGGAATTTAAAATTTTGATTTCAAATTATGAAATTTGAATTTTGAGGGATTAGGTGATCTTAATGGGTTTCGATAAATTATTACTATCGATTTGACCTATGGAATTTGATCAGAAGGGGTCAGACCTGTCTAAAATAGTGGCAGAAAATTATTAGAACTTATCCATCGTTTGTGGTAGGATTGGACTCTATCGAGATGCTTCGATAGGAATAAATGCCTAATCCCTTATGGATTCAAAAAGTGTATTGAATTGTGTATATTTTGGAAAAATATTTTCACTAGCCTATATGCTTTAACAACAATGCAACTCCGAAAACCGTATGGATTAAAAAATAATTGATCTACAGACTATACATATTTTAAAATCATTCAACTTTTGAAATTATATAGTTTGAACTATATGGATTTTGAAAGCTCAATGACTTAAAATAGATAGTTTAGAACCATGTGGAATCAGAAACAAAATTTGAAAATCAAAAGGACTCTTCAAACTTCTATTGGTAAAGTCAAGATTGAACGTGACATATTATACACCTTAAATCTTTAGTAACTATTGAAGATTATTAAGGCATCTCGTGTAATGTAATAAATTGATGTGAAAGTGAAAATTGTGTGAAATAAGAAACTCGAGATCATCATGTCTTAGCAATGATCTTGACTCAGTTTGATAGTTTTTGAATTATAAGAGGGTGAATGGTCACAAGGCATGAACTAGCGAGATACATCCAATTTGGTGGACTTATCAAGTATTGAACTTTGAAATTTATATGCAAACGATATGATCTTTAAAATAAGTGATGATATGGAAATTTGATCTTGAAATTTATTTGACTTTGATATGATATGGAGATAAAGAAAATGAGAAAGAAAAGCACCCTCATATGTTGAGATGACATTGAACAGTTTTGAAGAGCTTAAAAAGCAACCGCAAGAGTTGCTAGACAATGGGTTTACACGCCCAAGTATATCACCCTAAGGGCTCCAGTATTGCTAGTGAAAAAGATAGATGACAGTTGAAGCTATATATGGATTATAAGTAGTTAAATTAGCTGACAATTAAGAATAAATAACTATTGTCTAGGATTGATGACTTATTGGATGGGTAAAACGGTGCCCAAGTAATTTATAAGATTGATTTGAGATCGGGGTACCTACAGTTGAGAATCGAAAGGAACCTAGACAACATTTAGGATAAGGTACAACCAGATCAAGACTCAAAGTATAAGATCGATGATGACAGTTGTTAGGGTATAAAGGGCAAGCAAAGAGGAGAGCTTCATGCAAACATGAGAAATGCACAAAAGCCCATTTGTAGTTGAAATATGGCAATTTGCCCCCTCCGTGTGAGATTGATCCAATCTAAGATTGATTCAGATTTTTGGATCAAAAGGATAAAGTAATGTCCAAGGCGGTAACATTACTCTTCGCAAGAAGCTATATGGGAATTGACATGTTAATGAAAGAGAAGTAACCTACCTATTCTAGGATAACTTGGAGAAATTTGGAGGGCCAAATTTCCTAAGGTGGGGAGAATATGAAGATCGCAAATTTTCCATACCTAGTTTGTAGGTAAATGAAAGAATACACCACCATATGTTAATAGGTTAAATTTGTAGTGAAATAAATGTATTTAGTAATTTAATTAATAAAGTCCAATATGTGTTAATATATATATATATACATGTCACTTATATATATATATATGAATATAAATATATAATTCTACTTATTTAAATTAATAAATGTAGAAAGTATGAGATGTTAGGGGAACAAATAGTATTTAGTAATAGAGGATTAAACTATTTAGAATATACTTTCTAAATAATAATGTAGGACTTAAAATAAATAAATAAAGAACTAAATGAATAAAATACAAAAGATGTAAGCATGTGGCTTCTTGAAGAAGCTTTGGCCTCTGCTACCTCCACTGTCCCTTTCTTTTTCTATCACTTACCTTCCCATTATCACCGTTCATCATCATCATCATCAACCTAACGCCAACCATTTTAATCTTTTCCTTTAGCTTTCTATTGTACGTGTGATAACCGTAAAATTTCACTGGTTAATATTGGAAATCAATATTAAAGAAAATAGAAATATCGTTGGAGATTGGAATATGGTAGAATATTCTGAGAATTGAGGAAGTGACAAATTGGGAAGTTCGAGTGAAGGAAAATGTAAGTGGAAACAAGAATGAAGTTGAAATTACGGAAAATAATGAATGAAGGAAATTTAATTTGAATAAATTGAAATCCAAATTAAATAAGAAATAAAAATGGAGAAATATAATTTGGATATTGAGAAATCCAAATTATAAGAAATACAAATGTGAGGAATTATATATTTATATAATTTTATCATATAAATATATTTTTAAATATATTATATATGGGTATATACTATTTTATATCATAAAATAAATACATATGTATTTATGTATACAAATAAATATATATGAAATATATATATTATTTTAAAGTTAAAGTGTAGAGATATATATATATATATATCTAATATAATAATTATAGATATAATTATATAAATATAATTATATGTATATTGTATAAAAAAAATTGTAGAACAGAAACGGGATCGGGACCCTGTTTCTGTCGAGAAGCAGGGAAGCCAGCCGACCACTGTCAGCTGGCCAAGTGAGGGAAAGAGGAGAGGAAGACGGCGGTGGCAGAGAGAGGAGAAGCCAGTGATCGGAGGAAAAGGAAAGAAACAGAAACAAAGAAGGAAGGAAACCGACGGAAGCTGATTAGAGAAAAAGGAAAATAGGAACTGGCGGTGCCGGTCGAATTGGCTGTCGCCATTGCAATCAAACCACTGGCTGAGGAAGAGGAAACGGTAGGCGGCCACCGGTGAGATGGAGAACGGCGGAGGAGGAAGGGCGAAGAGGGAGAAGAAATTGAGCCTAAATCGAGTAGATCCGCCACCGTGTCGCCAATCTGGGTTAAACGGAGGCCAGATCCAGCTTCGCCACCACCTCGACTAGCTGTGAAGCCGCCGAACAGTTGGAGAAGAATCGGCGATGAGGGGAGGCTAACCGATCTAAACCGGTCTGGCCAGGAAAGGAAAAAGCAAAAAAGGAAAAGAAAAGAAAAGAAAGAAAGAAAAAGAAAAGAAAAAGAGAAAATGAAAGAAGGAAGAGAAAAGGAATTCCGGGAATTCGAAAAAATTCCTGAGAATTCGAAAACTCGAAAATAACGGGAATCAGTAAGAATTCCCAGAAAGTGTTGATAAAAATTATTTAAATAAATTAAGAAAAATTCTAAAATTTAGAATTTCGTTTCCAGAATCGTTCTCGGCAAATGAGACAATGGAATCGGAAGAGGTGAACACGGGCGCGACCTTTGAGAGGCAGTCGTCGACCCGAGACAGGTAAGGGAGACATGTGCCGCCTGTAAGGATATTCGACCACATGTTTTAAATTGCATTTAATTTTATAAATGCTGTTGAAATTTTGGTGATTATCGGTTTGAAATTATGATGATTTATCGGTTTGAAATTGTGGTGAATTACCGGTTGAGAAAATATAAACTTTATTTTTCGTGCAGGAGGCTAGCCAATCGGTAGCCGTTATACTACTGAAAAATTATCGAAAAATTATTGAAATTACCGAAAATCACCGAAAATCATAATAAATGATTTGATTTCACGATAAACGATTTTCAGTCATGAAAATCGAGAAATTAAGTATTTTTCATAAAACATGAATATATGGAAATTTAAATATGAAATATTCATGTTTTCGAGAATGGTGAAAATGAAATCACCTAAAATTCACCTGATAGGTGATATTTCACGTGAAACGAGATGAAAACTGAAAAGGACTGAAGTGAATATTTTATAAATATTTCTTAAATATTCACTCGATTTTATAAATAACCTTTATGGTTTTAATTATGAAAATAATTAATTATAAAAATTCCATAAAGGTTAAGAAACGATGAAAAACTATGATTTCGAGACTAAAGGTCTCTACACGTGTTTTTAGAAGAAAACATGGTGACGAAATTATTGAAATTGGAAAATTAATATTTTATTTATCCATAAATTACAAAAATATTTGAATTGAACTCCGATGATTTTAAAAATCATGTATTTGATGGAAAGCACGAAAAAGTGTGCGTATATGTTTTACGGTGAAAAAGACATTTATGCCTTTTATATTTTACAGTGATGATTTTATAAACTGTTTTCACCGTATGCAAAATGTGAATTATGCCTTTATGAATTAATTTTAAAGATGTGTTTTATTTTATAAATTTCATAAAGGCGATGATTTATGCATGTAAGCCTTATGGATAATTGTGAAATGTTACACTATTGTGTTTTAAATCCATAAAGGCTATGGTACGATTTTTATACTGTTTTGAGACTTAGGCCCTGAGTTTTATGCATCACATTCATACTGTTACTGTCACGTAGTTGATTGACTCGCCAGTCATCAGCGTCCCGGATGTCACCTGGCAAGTGTACACCGAGGACACCATATAGATCATGGCCATAGATCACATTACATACTGTTACTGTGTCCTTTCGGGGATGATTACTGGTCCATTATTAGACGATGATAGCATGATTTAATTGTAGGGTGATGCTTAGTCTCACATAACTGATTATTGTTTACTGAAAGGATTCGCGAAATCCTGTTTACTGTACTGTACTGTTTACTATACTGAACTACTGTACTGTTTACTGTTTACAGAGGAAAACCGTACCAAAACACTGTTTTACTGAACAGTTGACTGTTTATTGAAATGGTAACCATTGATTAGTGTTTTACTGAAATGAAAGCTACCATTTACTGTTTACTGAATTGAAAGCTACTGTGTAATGTTTTCTGAACTGGTAGCTACTGTTTACTGTTTACTGATTGAACTATATCGAAATACTGTTTTACTGAATATTATTATTTACTGAACTGTAAGATACGGTTACTGAATTAAAGAGAAATAAATTATTCTAAAAGAATAACATCAGAATTATTTCTAAGATAGAATTAATCGAAGAAGTGTTTATCCAATGATTGGATATTTACAAACCACTGTACTGTCACGTGTTTTTACTGTACTGAAGAGAAGAGAAGTAAACCACTATTTTATTACTGAAAAGTCACGTGTTTTAAATTATACTGAAGTTAAGAGAAGTAAGTGGTTTACTCTATGGAAAAGGAAAGTTTAATCATTTTGAGAACAATGAATGTAGTATTCTCTACAGTTGCTTCTAGGTTCTGGAACAAGTTAAGTATTGTAAAATACCTGCCTTACTCTATCTTGATCCCTAGCTGACTGTAGTATCCTTCCTACATATGAGCCTAGAGCCAGCTAGGAAGATTTAAAAGAAAATGAAAAAGTTTTTCAGCATATAGATAGATGAATATCAAATGTGACATATAACTCTCTTACTGAGCCGTGGTTTGCTCACTCCCCAATTTTAACATTTCAGATTTTGATGATTGTGAGATCCGAGGATTGTGGGATCACGGCTGTACACAAAAGACAATGTGACAGACCGATTGATATATATGAGGTACGATTATTTATTTTCTGTATTTGGACATATCTACAGTACTACTTGTCTATTAACTAAATTAGGGGATGTGTATAATATAAACATTGCTATATAAAATTGTTTAACATTAGATACAAGTGAAGTATTACAGACAGCCCAACCGGATAAGTTGGATAGAAATACGTGAAAAATGTGGTCACAGACCGTTATAGATTTAATGGTATCAGAGCAAGACTGGCCTGATGTCTGTGGATACTTTTGAAAAGAAATGTGTTGAAAAATGTTAAACATCCCCGGTAGTACTGTGTAGTCTGAATACATAGAGAAAATAAATGATTGTCAATTGAGTAAAATGATTTAAAGGGAGTGAGAAATTGTAAATTGAGAATGTTAAAGAGGAAAATAGGCTCAGAAATTACTAGAATACTGGTGATCTTATAATGTAAATGAAGGTCTGTTCGGTAAGGAACCGAAAGGACTCGGTAAGGAACCGAAAGGACTCGGTGAGGACCCCACCAGTACTTTCTGTCCAGATCGAACTGAGATCTGAAAATGATGATATAAAGGAGGGGAATGAAATATCATCATTAAATAGACCTTAAATTCATCGATTGAAGGTATTCGAAGAGAGAGAAAATTTTTACCAAAAATGACCAAAATACCCCTACCTCCAAAAAATTTATCGGGAGTCATAATAGACCAACAGAAGTTGAAATTGACTGATTGGACAGAGAAATTGATGATGTAAAGCTGAATTACAACCAGAATAATCTAATTATGGATTCTAGTGGACTTCTTTGTCGAAATCGAACAAGATCTTAAACTGCTGATATTACTATGAGAAAGGATACTATCAGCATATAGATAATAAGATCCTTGGTTTAAATGTATAGTGAGGAGAAAGAAATAAATGTCGAAATGACGAAAACGCCCCTATGTTGGACTATGTCTTGAACAGTGATAAAACCAAGTTGATCTTAAATCCATTGATGGTAATGGAGTTATTAATGGCATAGAGGATGTAATATGATTATAGCAATCCCTATTACTAATTCCATTGATACTTAAATTACGGACGCGAATTGTGAGTGACCTAATGAACGGGCTGGGCCTCACGATAAAACCTTGAGGGGTGACCAGTGAAAGGGCTGGACATTCTCAAAGAGGACAGTACAGATGTGTACAAGCGGACGGCGGACGGGCTGAGGCCTTATATGATGCGATCCAATAAGAGTGTAGTGGAATGTCACTAGATAATTGGCCGGTTATTGACTGTAAGGGCATGAATTACGAGTGTATCAATTTGGATGTTTATTATGGGATCGTTAGATAATATGAAAAGTGAAATGACTACAGAAAATGACTGAGAAGGTGAATAGTATAGATAATGAAATCCATAACAGTACGGTTAATTATGGTTCTATATACTTATACTATTTTTGATGTGTTAAACGGATAATTAATTATAGAACCGAAGCATTTTGAGATATGCTTTGCAAATTGAGGTACTGTAAGGATTACTGTAAATTGGTGAATATACATAAGAACAGTAAAGTGATAAAAAGAAGAAGATAATAGCTAACCTGAGTTCTTCAGGACCCTTGAGACAAAACCGGGATGGGTGACCCAATGATGCCATACCCGCAGTGGACAATATGATATGAGGTGTGGGCGAACTATGTGGTTGCCGACTCACTTGTAAGGGTAAACCTAGAGCGAAAGGACCGCCTAGGGGATGCTCGCCGACGGCCGATACGAACGGGCGGCGCTATTACAATTATTTCAATGGTAACACGAGTGTAAGGAACTAGGTACGTAAGGGTGCCAGGGTTCAAACCTCGTGGATAACATGCTCAAGGGAATTAAACATGAATTTATTAAATGAAATTGATTTTAAAGTAAATTACAGTGATAATAAATCGTGTAGCTGTAACATGTGTTGATAACTGTTGTACTCGATACAGCTTACTAAAATGAGATTTGTAATGCTGTAAAGTATGAGTAAACAATGAAATCAAGGTAGAGTATGTATCAAAATGACTCGAATAGTAAATGTCTCTGCCTTGAGAATACACAGTGAAAATGACAGGACATATGGATGAAATGTCCAAGATGATAAGAGATGTGTAATTAAAGAAAGTATCGGAGGTGATTCCCGATAAATTTTTCAAAGTTGTACAGATTGGAGAAATCGAGCTAACATTGACTCGGTTAATGATATGAAATTTAAATCCAAGCTGATATCGGAAAACATAAAAAGAATCCGAAAGCTTTACAACGACTTTAGAAAATGTGTGAATAATGCAATTCACTTGTAAAGAAGTTATTGATGGAAATACAGATAATGTAATTTGAGGTAACTGAGAGAAGCACAGATGATATTGAAACGTAGATGAACTGAAATGAAATAGTAAATGTTTACTATCTAATAAAGTTCTTATGAAGAACAAGTATTCATCTGCATGAAAAATGAACGCTTTATTGATCTAATCAGAAATATATGAGGAGTTTATAAGACAAATCTCTATATAAGCGTCATTGGATAAAAGCTGGAGACTGATGCTAATAAGATGATGATTAGGACTCAGAGTGAATCTTACGAGTTCTTATTGAGGTTACAAGGTTAATGAATTGCCTTGTAAGGTATATAAGCCTAAGAAATGAGGCATTAATAAAAAAAAATAATAAAGTGACGAGGTATTGAAATAGTTAAAGATACACATGAAACATGAGCAGCATTATGGTATATAATCCTTTAAAGTCTCAAAGACTGTGATCTATATCTTAAGATTGGCAAATAAGAGACTTGGCTAGATAGTATCTCTTTCTGAGATATATGATCTCGAAATGACAGAATGACAGTGAATTTGTCTATGATAGAGAGATAATGATTGAGATATGAGATTAAAGAGTTTAGCTAGATACTACTGCCAACCTATAGAAGAGTGATGGGACTAGCTGCTCTACTAATGGAATATAATGACAGAAGTTAAAGTCGGTAAATGAATAAGTGTGAAGAAAAGATGGTATGCAAATATTAAATGATTTTAATAATAGAGTACCATACCACTTGAGAAAACCGACTGAAATGATGAGAGTGAAAATATGAAAACGTAATAAGAAGATAAGTTGCATGATGAGAAGGGAACACCAATATGAAATAGTTCTCGAAATTATGACTAAAAGTGATTTCGTGTTGGGTATCACATGATGGTGGCCAGATGTAAAATCAAGCCAAAGTTGATAAGTGAAATTAATGGTACTCAAAGGAGTAAGATAAAAGACATGTGTTATTATACTGCCAGTTATGCAAATGAAACAAAAATGATATATACACAAATCTACACCTTGAAATGGTGAAACTGTATAGATAATGTGGTGATTAAATGGATAATTGGAGGATTCAATTGTAGAATCTAAATTATGAAAAGAAATGTAATGACCATACTACATGAAGAGAACATGATTGTCTCATGATTGATGATTAACAGTAAAGTCTGTAATGAGATGCAACCTTGATGGAATAAATGTAAAAATGAATATTGTGGACAATAAAGAGTCTAAAAGAAATATGATGATATGGAAGTGATCAATGATTGAGTCTGTCACAGCCCGTGACCCTATTTTTCACCCTTTTCTATACATCTTATTTGGTTGGGCTATCTGCGATACTTTACTTTTCTTTTACATATAAACAATTTCATATAAAATTATAATATGAATTACATCCCCAATCTTAATTCATAAGGAAGTAGTATTGTAGATAAGTCTAAATACAGAAAATAAATGATCATACTTTATTAAATAAATCAAGTTGTTGCATCGTCCCCAAATGCACAGCCGAAGTCCTTTAGATGTCAGACTTTTAGTCTTTGAAAACCTAAAATGTTAAAATTAAGGGGTGAGCAAACCACGACTCAGTAAGGGAATTATATGCCTCACTTGATATTCAGCTATCTATATGCTAAAAAACTTTTTCATTTTTCCTATGGGGCTCTAGGCACACATGTAGGAAGAATACTACAGTCGGCTAGGGATCCGGATGGAGTAAAACAAGTATTTTGAAATACCTGTCTTGTCCCGGAACCTAGAAGCAGTTGTAGAGAGTAATAAATTTCATTTCGTTTGAATTTCAAATCCTTTTTCATTTTTATTCCATATCGTTTTCATATTCTTTTCAAAATAATGCTTTTATGAAATAAAGTAATTAACATTCAATATATTCTTTAAAAAGAATATTAATTAAATCATCATCATTTCCCTTTAAAACTCGTTTCATGTTTTACTGTACAATCATAATTAGTACAGTACTTTAAATAGCAAAATAAACTATTAAATCTTTTTCTTATAACATATATATCGTTTAAATCTAATATTCAATTTAAAAATTAAAATAACAATATTAGATTTATTTTTCTCCTCTTTCCTTTTGAAAACATATTACATATTCGTGTCACATATCATATGAAAAATCATTTCATAGTACTCTAAAACAGTACTAAAATTAGCATTTTATAAAAATGCTATAAATCATTTCATTTCTTTTCATATCATATCAAACATATTCATTTTACATGTCACATATCGTATAAACATTTTCATTTTACATATCATAAAACATATCTGGAGACAGTGGCAACCACCGCGTTCTATCATGCAATAATACCCGAAGATATAAAATAATCATGTCAGATCTATGGCCATAGTCAATAATTGTCCTCGACGGATCACTAATCAGGTGTCGGTCGGGACTACATATCACATATCACATGTTACATATTACATATCACGTATCACATGTAGGCATGATAGAGGTGCCAACTAGTCCCAAAACCGTGTTTTTATCATAAAATAACCTTTATGGAATTTATAAAAATATATAATTTCATAATTTAAAACCATAAATGTTAAAAATTATTTAGTGAATATTTATAAAAATATTCATAAAAATATTCACTTTATTTCTTTTCATTTTTCATCTCGTATTACGAGTAATTTACATATCAAGAGAAATTTTGATGATTTTATTATCACCATCCTCGAAGAGAATTTTCGGTGATTTCATTATCACCGTTCTCGAAAACATGAATATTTTAAAATCACTTCCTTTTTATTCATGTTTTTATAAAAATATTCATTTTCTCGATTTTCGTGGTTGAAAATCATTTATCGTGAAATAAAATCATTTATTATGATTTTATGAAATTTTCGATAATTTTCGATAATTTTTCGGCAGTATAATAGCTGCCGATTGGCTAGCCTCCTGCACGGAAAATATAGTTTATAATTTCAACTAGTACATCATCACAAATTTCCAACCAAAGAGTCATCACAATATTTTCATAAAATATTTCATAATTAAAAACATGCAGACTGAATATCCTTACAGTGCTACACATGCATCCCTTACCTATGTGTCGAGATCACGTTATTTCGTGCACCACATGATTATCGAGCTTTTGACTGCAATGCAATTCACTCGATTATTAGCTAAGTTTCCTTGAAATGTTAAACTATGACATATATATATATATATATAATTTTTACTGATATAATTAAAATCTCATGACTAGAAATGGCTATTTGTTATGCCATTTTTCTCTTCCTTTTTGTTCTCCATGGCCGAATGGCCTTGTATAGTCAAATTTATTGTTTTATTTTCTTGCCAATATATTGATGAGATGGCTGCCTTTTTGTTTGTATATTTTCCTTTATTTAAATATTTCTTGTAATATTTCTTATCTTCAGCTTTTCCATATTCGGCAACCACAATCCATTTATCATGTTTATTTTAACTATACTTTATAGTCATATTTTCTCCATTTTCAGCCTTTACCTTTGACTTTTACTGTTGACTATTTAACACAAATTTTCAGCTCTATTTGCTTTCTCATTTCCACGCCAAAATAGCCTCCTTTACTGACTTTTACACCAGCCCTCGTTATAATCGGTCCACATAAAAATCAGCTCTCCTTTGTTCATTTCTCATCAATTTAACTTCTTTTCTTTCTTGTTTTCACGTCACAACATCCCACTATTTATGATTTTTATACTATCACCAATAAAATCAGTCAACGACTATTTGTCAACCTATACTTTCCCATTCGGTTTTCTAGCCAACTTTTATTTATTTTTCTGTTTCGGTTGTTCAGCCTTTTCTTTTCTGTTTCAGTTCCATCTAGTTTCCATATTCAATTTTCATGCTTTTTAAACACCATGTTTATCTCTTATTTTGTCAAAGTCAACAGGTAACATGGTCCTATATCTATAACTATATATTTTTCCTTTTCCTATTTCACTCTCGTTTATATCAGCGACGCCACCTGCACCTTAGCTTTTGTTTTCTGTTTTAACATCATATAAGCACCACGTTAGGCTTCTTTGAACCCTCGTGGCTAGCCTTAGTACTATGGCTTCTTTCCTGACATTCACGCCACATACATACAGCAGAATTTCATTCCATCATTCACGTTGCTAACCTACAGCCATATTTTCTTTCTTCCTCACCATTCACATCACACACACACACCATAATAACAGATTATGTTCAGCCACGCTCAATTTCTACATGTTTTTCATGCCAAGCCATGTGCATATGCATCCCCTACTTACAAGTCATCACCATAAATCAAAATTAATACATGAAACGTTGGCTGTAACTTGTTTTACCTGATTCACGCTACTGATCAGCTGCAGGGGAGTCCTCCTTGGGCGTTTTTTTTGGCTGAACTTTTGAAAGAAAAATGAAGTTAATGTGGTGAGGTGAAGATTATATGAAGAAGCTTGGCTGATTTCTTGATGAGAGTGTGGTATTTCAGAGCTGGAACAGAGGTTCGGTGGAGTAGAAAACAGAACCGAAATTGGATGCAGAAAAATGGTTGAGGCGGTGCACTCCCAGCTGGAGAAATAAATGAAGCCATCCTTGTTGTATTATTTTAATGGGTCATAATTTAACTTTAATTAATTAAAACTGATTCCATTTATTGAAAGTCCAAATACCCATTAAATTCACCTTAATTACTCATTGTGCCACTACACAATAATTTTTCTAGTTCAGCCCATTTTTAGCTTTAATCTTTCCTTTATATCCTTTATTTCTTAAGCCCATTTAGTACAAATTTGTCCAAATTTGATCCACTTTGATCCATCCTTAAGAGAAGCTAACTTTACCCTTGTACAATATCGAAATTTTCGATTCTATTCCACCTTAATTTCGATATTTAGAAAATATCAAAATTTCATTTATTTATTTAAAATATTTTTATTATTCTGTACAGTACAGTACAAAATAACGAGTTCTCACAGAGTGTCTAATAGAATCACTTTTCCATTATCAGAATCCTAGATTCTCTAGTGCCATAGTCGGAATATGAGTATGAAACGGTGAGAATGTATACGTACAATTCCAATGAGCATTACATGTGATGGGAGTCTATGAGATTCCATATGCTTATGGGAAAATAGCAAAAGGCTTTGAGATCTCAAATGTATTGATAGCACCGCTCCGTACTGATATAAATATATGAGCGTGATATGTAAACGTCCCATGATATTGAAAGAGCGTGTGCACGAGATGTAAAAGCTACTGGGACAATTACATACTACTAATTAAACTATGTAATTGATAGTTTTCAAATTATATCGGCTTGGCACTAATTGAGAAAAATGGATGATGAATAGTATAAATCAGCTATTATGTGAAAAAGAGTGAAAATAAATAACTCCTGATTTGATAAATGAACTTAGGGAGTATAAATATATGATGAAAGACAACATGTAGTGGTCTAAAGTACTCTTGATGTTGAAAGTATACTGGCAGTATTACTTAAAAGATGACCTAGAGGTCAGAAGTCGTAAATATACGGCATGTACCACCTTTTGACTTAAGTTAAATTCGGAGGACTGAATTTCTTAAGGTGTGAAGAATGTGATAACCGTAAAATTTCACTGGTTAATATTGGAAATCAATATTAAAGAAAATATAAATATCATTGGAGATTGGAATATGGTGGAATATTCCGAGAATTGAGGAAGTAACAAATTGGGAAGTTCGAGTGAAGGAAAATGTAAGTGGAAACAAGAATGAAGTTGAAATTATGGAAAATAATTAATGGAAGAAATTTAATTTGAATAAATTTAAATCCAAATTAAATAAGAAATGAAAATGGAGAAATATAATTTGGATATTGAGAAATCCAAATTATAAGAAATACAAATGTGAGTAATTATATATTTATATAATTTTATTATATAAATATATTTTTAAATATATTATATATGGGTATATACTATTTTATATCATAAAATAAATACATATGTATTTATGTATACAAATAAATATATATATGAAATATATATATTATTTTAAAGTTCAAGTGTAGAGATATATGTATATCTAATATAATAATTATAGATATAATTATATAAATATAATTATATGTATATTGTATAAAAAAAATTGTAGAACAGAAATGGGATTGGGACCCCGTTTCTGTCGAGAAGCAGGGAAGCCAGTCGATCACTGTCAGCCGGCCAAGTGAGGGAAAGAGGAGAGGAAGACGGCGTCGGCAGAGAGAGGAGAAGCCGGTGATCGGAGGAAAAGGAAAGAAATAGAAACAAAGAAGGAAGGAAACCGACGAAAGCCGATAAGAGAAAAAGGAAAGTAGGAATTGGCGGTGCCGACCGAATTGGCCCCCGCCACTGCAGTCGAACCACTGGCGGAGGAAGAGGAAACGGTAGGAGGCCACCGGTGAGACGGAGAACGACAGAGGAGGAAGGGCGAAGAGGGAGAAGAAACCGAGCCTAAATCGAGTAGATCCGCCACCGTGCCGCCGATCTGGGTTGAACGGAGGCCAGATCTAGCTTCGCCACCACCTCGACTAGCTGTGGAGCCGCCGAACCGCCGGAGAACTGACAGTCGGAGAAGAACCGGCGATGAGGGGAGGCCGACCGATCTGAACCGGTTTGGACAGGAAAGGAAAAAGCAAAAAAGGAAAAGAAAAGAAAAGAAAGAAAGAAAAAGAAAAGAAAAAGAGAAAATGAAAGAAGGAAGAGAATAGGAATTTCGAGAATTCGAAAAAATTCCTGAGAATTCGGAAACTCGAAAATAACAGGAATCGGTAAGAAATCCCAGAAAGTGTTGATAAAAATTATTTAAATAAATTAAGAAAAATTCTTAAAATTTAGAATTTGGTTTCCAGAATCGTTCTCGGAAATAAGACGATGGAACCGGAAGAGGTGAACACGGGCGCGACCTTTGAGAGGCAGTCGTCGACCCGAGACAGGTAAGGGAGACATGTGCCGCCTGTAAGGATATTCGGCCACATGTTTTAAATTGCATTTAATTTTATAAATGCTGTTGAAATTTTGGTGATTATCGGTTTGAAATTATGATGATTTATCGATTTGAAATTGTGGTGAATTACCAATTGAGAAAATTTAAACTGTATTTTTCGTGCAGGAGGCTAGCCAATCGGTAGCCGTTAGACTGCCGAAAAATTATCAAAAAATTACTAAAATTACCGAAAATCACCGAAAATCATAATAAATGATTTGATTTCATGAGAAACGATTTTTAGTCACGAAAATCGAGAAATCAAGTATTTTTCATAAAACATGAATATATAGAAATTTAAATATGAAATATTCATGTTTTCGAGAATGGTGAAAATGAAATCACCGAAAATTCACCTCGTAGGTGATATTTCACGTGAAACGAGATGAAAACTGAAAAGGACCGAAGTGAATATGTTATAAATATTTCTTAAATATTCACTTGATTTTATAAATAACCTTTATGGTTTTAATTATGAAAATAATTAATTACATAAATTCCATAAAGGTTAAGAAACGATGAAAAACCATGATTTCAAGACTAGAGGTCTCTACACGTGTTTTCAGAAGAAAACATGGTGACGAAATTATTGAAATTGGAAAATAAATATTTTATTTATCCAGAAATTACAAAAATTTTTGAATTGAATTCCGATGATTTTAAAAATCATGTTTTTGATGGAAAGCACGGAAAAGCATGCGTATATGTTTTACGGTGAAAAAGACAGTTATGGCTTTTATATTTTACAGTGATGATTTTATAAACTGTTTTCACCGTATGCAAAATGTGAATTTTGCCTTTATGAATTAATTTTAAAGATGTGTTTTATTTTATAAATTTCATAAAGGCGATGATTTATACATGTGAGCTTTATGGATAATTGTGAAATGTTACACTATTATGTTTTAAATCCATAAAGGCTATGGTACGATTTTTATATTATTTTGAGACTTAGGCCCCGAGTTTCATGCATCACATTTATACTGTTACTGTCAAGTGGCTGATTGACCCACCAGTCATCAGCGTCCTGGATGTCACCTGGCAAGTGTACACCGAGGACACCATATAGATCATGGCCATAGATCACATTACATACTGTTACTGTGTCCCTTCGGGGATGATTACTGGTCCATTATTGGACGATGATAGCATGATTTAATTGTAGGGTGATGCCTAGTCTCACATAACTGATTACTGTTTACTGAAAGGATTTGTGAAATCCTATTTACTGTACTGTACTATTTACTGTATTGAACTACTGTATTGTTTACTGTTTACTGTTGACTGAGCAAAACCGTACCAAAACATGTTTTATTGAACAGTTGACTGTTTACTGAAATGGTAGCCATTGATTACTGTTTTATTGAAATGAAAGCTACTATTTACTGTTTATTGAACTGAAAGCTACCGTATAATGTTTTCTAAACTGGTAGCTATTGTTTACTGTTTATTGATTGAACTGTATCGAAATACTGTTTTACTAAATATTACTGTTTACTGAACTGTAAGATACGGTTACTGAATTAAAGAGAAATAAATGTTTATTCTAAAAGAATAACATGAGAATTATTTCTAAGATAAAATTAATCGAAGAAGTGTTTATCCAATGATTGGATATTTACAAACCACTGTACCGTCACGTGTTTTTACTATACTGAAGAGAAGAGGAGTGAACCACTGTTTTATTACCAAACAGTCACGTGTTTTAAATTATACTGAAGTTAAGAGAAGTAAGTGGTTTACTCTATGGAAAATGAAAGTTTATTCGTTTGGAGAATAATGAATATAGTTTTCTCTACATTTGCTTCTAGGTTCCAGAACAAGTCAAGTATTCTAAAATACCTGCCTTACTCTATTTGGATCCCTAGCCGACTGTAGTATCCTTCCTACATGTGAACCTAGAGCCAGCTAGGAAGATTTAAAAGAAAATGAAAAAGTTTTTCAGCATATAGATAGCTGAATATCAAGTGTGACATATAACTCTCTTACTGAGCCGTGGTTTGCTCACTCCCCAATTTTAACATTTCAGATTTTGATGATTGTGAGATCCGAGGATTGTGGGATCACGGCTGTACATAAAGGACAATGTGACAGACTGACTGATATATATGAGGTACGATCATTTATTTTCTGTATTTGGACATGTCTACAGTACTACTTGTCTATTAACTAAGTTAGGGGATGTGTATAATATAAACATTGCTATATAAAATTGTTTAACATTAGATACAAGTGAAGTATTACAGACAGCCCAACCGGATAAGTTGTATAGACATACATGGAAAATGTGGTCACTGACCGTTACAGTACGTGAGCATCTTCATCTTCCTTTTCACGTTTTGTTGCAACTTAAGTCCCGTTTGTATCGACAGAAAAGGTTCAAGGAAGGAATAGCTAAGACAAGAGGACTCAGGGCTGATTTAGGGAGAAACCAGGAAAGAAAGTGGTGTTTTGTGGCTGAGTAGGGGTAGTTTCAAGTGTTGGAAAAGAGGTACATTGGTTGTATTTGGTGGTTGCATAGGTTGGCTTTCGATAGGGGAAGAAACGATAAAAGGAGAATGGCTTCTAGGCTGCTACAAACTAAGGCTGAAAGGAGCTGCATTCTCAGGTCCTTGAGTAGAACAGGGGTGTGAGAAACAATCAAGATCGAGGGAGAGAAACAGTAGCATACAAGGGGAAGAGGAACGCAAAACAGGGGTTTTCTTTTGGCTATATAGATCCGGGCAGCAAGGGTGCATGGTTGAAAGGGAAACATGAAGTAAGGGTTGCCTTGAGTAAGAATAATAGTAGGGAGCGTGGTAGATTATTTTTCCTGTTTTGGGCTATTTTGGTTGCATGGAATATCCTTTCATTTTGGACTGCTACATCCACGTAGAAAGAGGGCTGAATTAAGGTAGTTTAAAGCAGAAATGGGGGCTGTTAGAGAGGCAAAATTATACAAGAAGTAGAATTGGCTGTTGTAAAGCCTTGAAGTAAGGAAATTTGCTACATATTTTGTAGTCCATAGCAGCCCCAAAATCATAAAGATCCAAGTTGCATAAAAAAAGCCCTCGGTTCTAATTTGTAAAAAGGGGTAAGGATTTGATTTTATTTTAGATTTAAATGATGAATGTTTAGTGAAATAAAAAGGTTAAAATATAATCTTTGATGTTGGTATTTGAGTGAGAAAAGAACACTTAGGGAAGTAAGAAGCATGTGGCTACCAAGGTAAAATTGCACAGTAATGATTTAAGGGAGAGCTTAAATATAAATTTCCTTAAGATAAAATCAATAATATAACTTTTATTAATTTTATGCCTTAATGTAGGAGGAATTCTTACAAAAGTAAGGAACCCATAATACCCTAAATTAAGGGCAAAGGGAGGAATTCTTACAAAAGTAAGGAACCCATAATACCCTAAATTAAGGGCTGAGGAAAAAGGAAATCAAGACGAACAAAGGTGCCATAGCAACACTTGTGGTGCACTTTAGGTAAGAGATATATATTGAAACATATGAGATACTAAATAATTTTAAAATGAATTGCCTTGGGTTTATAAACTGTATTTTCTTGCAAGATGCTTTAAGAAAATTAAACCTTTATGCTGCCAGATTTTTATGAAAATATTAGTTTTGTGATTTAAGCTAGAACTTAAGTAAGCATTTGGAAATAGCAAATTTTCTAGCAAGCTTGTTTTGGAGAATTGTTAAATTGCATGATTTTAAATGTTTATGAAGTTTTTATCCGAAATTCTGATTTTCATGGAAATCACCAACATATGGTATTTTTAGAAAATATTTATGAATATTTATGAAATTGTCTACCATCGAAAGAAAATATATATGTATTTTTTGGTGAAGTTTCTAGACCATGTTTTGAATTCTGAAAATACATATAAAAAAAAAGTTTTGAGACATGACTAACTAAAGTCACTGTAATATTAGTTCTGGACTACTGTGTGACCTTGATCCAGTCCGCAGTAGGTATTTTACTTCCGAGCTGTGTGACCTTAATCCAGTCCATAGCGGGTCCAGTTGACACTTGATCAGTGCTCACTGCGGACCCACTCTAGACTATGGCCATATGTCTATTTGACTTGCACTTTCCCTCACAGGAATATTTGGACTGCATGATTATTGCTTAGTCGTTAATATGTCTCCAACTTAGTATGTGTATGCTTTTCATACTTATTTCCATATATGAATTCTGAACGTTGATATTTGGATTTCGAAACCGATATGGTTTATTTCAAAGATTTATACGGAAAGTGAATATGATAAATACACCCATGTTTGGATTTATGTGTCAAATTAAATTGCTTTATTATAGTTTGAATGAATTATTTTCTAATGCATTGCATGAGCATGAGTTGGTTTTTGAATCGTATAAATTTTGGTTTTGAGCTTTAATAAATGTTTTAGAAGCTTGCATATAGAATTTTGGTATCTGTCTCTTATATATATTTCTTATTGGGCTTTATAAGCTCACTCCCTCTCCATCTTCTAGATTACTTGTAGTAAGAGCTTGTACGAAGGGTTCTATCGCGTCCTTCGAGGCTTTTGCTCCTCCCTTGAAGGTATAAGATGTACAGTTGCCTATTTTGTATTCAAACTTGTATTTTCAGTTCTATTCTAGTATGGGGATGTAATTAAAAGAAGTACATAATGTATTTATGGTTTTTAATGTTGCATGCAACATTGGTGGATAAATATTTTGTCAAGTAAAATGATTCAAATTTTTAATGCATGCTTAGTGAGAGAATTTGAACTAGGACCAAGGTAATTAAAGGATATTGATTTAGCTAATGGAAAGTTAGCTTAAGAATAGATTAGTGACACTACGTACAGCTCAACCAAATAAGTGGAAAAGAAGGAAAAAGATTTGGTTCATATTTCGGTATCAAGGGACATTACAAGAGATGTAGGTATTTTACATGATATCATTGCCTTTAACCCTAGGTATGGTTATTTTCACCTTAAGGCATTTCATTAGGCTCGATGTCCCTCATTATGTACACTTGGTTCTGTTATCTCTCCGTCATCATCCTCGTCCCTGTTTAGAAAGAATTTTTTTTTTAATTTCACTTTGAAATTTTGGTTTAGAATAGATTTTAGATAATTTTTTCAAAGAGGAAAACATATAAAATAAGATATAATAAAAAATTTAAATTAGATTTTACATAATTTTTTAAGTAAAAAATGGACAAAATAAAAGATAATATAAAATTTAAATTAGCTATGTGTAACTACTATTATTATGTTTTACTAGCACTATTAATGTTATAGTTACGTTGCCTATTGAGGGAGAGGGAGAGAGAGAGAGAGGGAGAGAAAATGTTATGTAAAATCACGTACACTTGGTTCTGTTATCTCTCCGTCATCATCCTCGTCCCTGTCTAGAAAGAAATTTTTTTTAATTTCACTTTGAAATTTTGGTTTAGAATAGATTTTAGATAATTTTTTCAAAGAGGAAAACATATAAAATAAGATATAATAAAAAATTTAAATTAGATTTTACATAAATTTTTATGTAAAAAATGGACAAAATAAAAGATAATATAAAATTTAAATTAGCTATGTGTAACTACTATTATTATGTTTTACTAGCACTATTAATGCTATAGTTATGTTGCCTATTGAGAGAGAGGGAGAGAGAGAGAAAGGCAGAGAAAATGGATTCTTTACTATTTTAGTTACATGTAACGACGGGCTATTGAGGGTTAGTATATTGCTTACATGTAATTTAAGTAGAGTAGCATCTATGTGAGCAAAATTAGACAATAAGCATGGATTCTATAATATACATATATATACATATATATATACATATATATACATATATATATATATACATATATATACATATATATATATATATATACATATATATACATACATATATATATACATATATATATACAATGTTTTTATATGATGCATACACTGTCGATGTATCAAAAGTTAACACCTTATCTGTCATACCCCGAAAATACGAGACAATTTCAATAACAAATTAACGGAAGAAAGGATTTTGGAGCTGACTCTTTCCTTTTCCTTTAACTACGGTTTGTGTAGCAAGTAGTCTTACTCCTTTAATTTCGATTTACTATTCATCGATTACAGTTCAAGGTTGATTTCCTTAGGTCCCAGTTCATTTTCCAACTTAAAATTTCCTAAGACTAATTTTGGCAGTATTTATGCTCAACTACGGAAAATCCCCTGCACTATAATTCAAACTACAACGTAAAATACTATTCACCTCAGCAATCAACCAACACTTATTTACATCCCGTTTTTAACTCGATTTTTGAAAATAATCACATATTCATACTTATCACATCTCACACTACATTACTGTACAAAATTATCAAATTCCAAGTACATAGGAATTGTAAACATATATACCGAGCTATGAACTGAGGTCTGACGTCTAGCTTGAAACGTCAAAATGAGGAACGGCTCTGATCAAATGTTGCTATCTCACTTAACCTGTGGAGGAGAATGAGGGGGTGAGCTTTTGGGGAAAAGCTCAGTAAGCTACTACACAAGGGCAGAGATAGAAACGAACAGGATATAGCACCACTAATGCATGCAACACGTGTTTCGTATAAAGTCACGTGTAAAATCACATATCATTAACTCATTTAAACTTCATATTTCATGTAACTCAATATCACAATGCCTTTATGATAAAACCGATGTCATGCAAGTAAAATGATGCAAAGTCGGTTTTGTCAAACAATATAATTATCATAAAAACAATGCTTCGTAAAGTTCAATCACATATCATGAAATCTCATATACCATGTTCATAAAACATTTCTCATTAGGCAAACCCAGTAATTCAACTAATAAAGTCTTAGCCAACTGTAGCTATCAGCAAGCAGTTCTCGTTACCCCGGAACTAGGGTGTTACCTATGGCCATAGATCTTCGTCATCTCCAATCCCAGTGATCAGCCAGAATTGGAACCTGTCAACGACAATGTCGGACAAGCCTCGTATTGCCCATACAAGAGTATCAGCTACTCGGGCATGTTCCATATGCTCTATTAGTCTCATAGTACAATGGGATGCCATAAAAGTCTGTAAACCAGTCATCATCTCATGTTTTGAAGTCTCACATCAATAGGATGTATAAGCAATGCATGCTCAATTCAAAAACTCATATGAATATGCTATAAAGTCATATCATTCACATACTTCAAAACATGATGTAAATGAGATGTAAATGCTTTCATACATTTCGTATAAACTTCATGTAAGCTTAAATCTCATAAAAACAATTATGTATAAAGATGCAATAACTTGATGTAGGCATGAAGACCTAAATCCAACTTTTAACAATCTTTCAAAATTTCTGCAATAAGATTGGGTTAAGATATGTCATTACCCAGCCTGCAAAGGAAAACAATTTATATTCCAACAGCAACACATCTCAATGAATTCCTTTACTTTATAAACCTTTGATTTATTTTTAAAAATCATTACGTGTAGCACATGTAGGGCACTTACCCTGTAAGCTACTACTCGTAACTTGCATAGCAACTTACCCAAAGCAAAGATTAAGCTCGCTCGTTCAAGCTTGGAAATCCATGTAATGTACACCACCAAACTGCGTCGTTAACACCTGTGCAGAAGAAATTTCCAGAACAGATTTCCCCTATCAAACTTGGTCCGTTTGATTTGATTCTTGGATATGTGGTCGAGAAGAGGCAGATCTTCAATTGATCCTTCTTGACTGTTTCAAGAAAAAGTCATCTTCCTGATCGTTTCTACCCTACAAAATGATTCTCTCAATCTCGTCAAAACAGGGCAGCTTGACAGATTTGACTTCTAGCAACCTTTTCACCAGCCAAATGAACTCTGTTTGAGATGAATTTCGGATATGTTTTAGAGGAGAGGATTTGGAACAACTTTCATGAAGGGAGGAAAGGTTAAAACTGACTGGAAGTAGGATGAAAAATGGCAACAAAAGCTGCCTACACGGTGAATTACGAGATTTCCTCTTTTCTTCCAATCTCTCATGTTTTGTTTTTCTTTCTTTCTTTCTTTCTTTCTTTCTATCTTGGCCTTTAAATAGCTGAGAATTGGGGTTGGAAAAATGGGTTGGCCGGTCACTTAATGAGGGGAATAATTAATTAGCTAATTTGAAGATGGTGGGAGCTTATCCCATAAGCTTTGTAACCAAAAAGTCTAAGCTTACCATATACCTTTCTTCCTTCTCCCTCTTTCTTTAACTTTGCTTCCTTTTCCTTATTCTACAAGGAGTTAGCCGGCCACCTTAAGTGTGAAAACAATTAATTGAACATTTTCTTCTTTTCCTTATTCTACAAGGAGTTAGCCGGCCACCTTAAGTGTGAAAACAATTAATTGAACATTTTCTTCTTTTACTTATTCTACAAGGAGTTAGCTGGCCACTTTTGCGGTGAAAACACCATTTGCAATGGTTTGAAAGCACTAATTGAAATGGTGTGAAAGCACTAATTGCAATATTTTTCCATGTTGTTTCCAACTTTCCCATATTTTTTTTCCAAGTTTTTCCATAATTCATTCTTCTCCAAACAAAACCTTAAATCATTTTCCATATTCCTCATGACTTCAAAATATACTGAATTTAATTTAATAATGATGTATAAAATAGTGATTCTTACATTATTCCCCACCTTAAGGAATTCGGTCCTCCGAATTCAATTCGGTCTGATTGAATAGCTGAGGGTACTTATCTCGCATCAAGGTCTCTAATTCCCAAGTAGCTTCCTCTGAAGTGTGATGTTGCCAGAGAACTTTAACCAAAGGAATAGACTTGGATCTAAGAGTCTTTTCCTTACGGTCCAATATCCGGATCGGTTTCTCAATATAACTCATATCCTCCCGTAACTCAAGTGGTTCATATTGTATAATATGGGAGGGATCCGACTGATATTTCCTCAGCATCGACACGTGGAAGACGTTGTGCACGCTTTCCAACTCTGGTGGTAAGGCCAAACGATATGCTACATCACCCACTCTCTCTAGAATGATAAAAGATATAGAGGTCTGGTGGTAAGGCCAAACCTATAGCCACTGAGGTTCTGGAGATAAGGATGATAAAAGATATAGAGATGACAAAAGAGGAAGAGTATCAAAGAATGATGGAGGAGCATCTGGCCATAGGTGGGATTTGGAAGGGTCTGAGAAGGATGACTCCCCCAGAGAAACTGCCAAGATGTTGAACAGGGATTTGGATAGGGAACGGGCTGTAGCTGAGGCCAAGATGTGGAGGGAGAATTGGCGAGAAAAAAGGCAACAAAGTGCACAAGGTAGTTTCGATGGGTCTATAGGGTACTATCCCTGCTAAACTGGTGCGCACCATCTTCCACATGAGTGTTTATCCAGCTTTCTCACTTGACCAAGTGGAGAAACATTTCTTTCCTCTGCATGGTCAATCCAATATGTTTGACAAGCTTTCTTCCTTCCTTTGAAGCAAAGGCAGGTGGTTCTCTCTGTAAGGAGTTTTGGTGCTGACATGCTTTTAACCCTTTTTTTTTTCAAATTTTTTTTCTTTCTCTTTGCTTTATCTCCGGTCATTGGAGCATAGAAGAAGATAATGGTGAAGATGAAAAGCATAACGGAGAGTGTACATTATTATCAACTAGGAGAGCAAGTGAAGAACACGTATTTATAAAATTTTGAAAAGTAAAAGACGTCTGCTTCAATGTTATCCTTGCCCTTGTCGAGTTCCTTCTGCATGGAACTTTTCTGTTGTCTGTACGTTGTAGTCATATTGGGTACACAAACACATTTTACCAACTAATTGAGATCATTTGCAGCCAATTTTCTATTACCATGTCATTCAGCTCTCTCATCTTGGCTATGAAATATAACTGCTGATTTATTAAGTTTTTCATGGTTTCTGATTCCCCTTTGCATCTCCATGTGTTCCTTGTCGCTTAATCATTTTGACTTTTTGAGTTTATATGTTTGGATTCATACGCAAATATGAATTAATGCTGAGAATTTATTTACGAATGGGTTATCAGATCTTTGAATCATTATTATTTTTTGTTCTATGGTATAAAGAAAATAAAATAGAGGAATTTATTTATTGTGGTGTAAAATTGTTTTACAAATTTTTTATAATTTCATGTAAAGTTAATATTTTTGCAATTAATAGTTAGATTTAATAACCTGCTCGTATATATCATATACATAAATTTTTGAATCAGTTCGATACTTTTATAATTTTAACCGAGAATGGTATTTTTTAAATGTATATTAGCACCCGAAATTTTTTTTATGGAAGATATCTTCGATTAATTTGAAATTTAACGTGCATGATCAAACTGACATAACATAAAATTCAATAATTGGATTTAAAAGATATAAATTGTATACAAAAATATGAAAGTAGGCAAAACTAAAGAAGGCACTAGAGTTGATCTTTTTTTAAAATAATAATAATAAATAGATTGATTTAAATACTATATCGTATAAAATTGTAATAACATTAACAAGCAAGATTTTAAATACTATATGGTAAAATTTTAAATTCACAATTCTAGTTAATCATTTCAATGTCAGAATTATTGCAAATAATGACTTGCACTACTAGACTACTAGAAAATGTACCTTTAGCAACTAAAATTTACGACGATTAAGATAGTCGTTGCAAAATCTCATAACATTTGCAACAACGATACTTATTGTTGTTACGAATTCTTATCAAATTAATAATAATAAAAAAAGTCATTGCAATATCTTATTATGTTTGTAACAACTTTTAATTGTCGTTGCTTATTTGATTTTTCATTATATTTTACACAACAACACTTATTGTTGTTGCAAATTCTTATCAAATTAATAGTGATAAAAAAAGTCGTTACGATATCTTATTATGTTTGCAATGACTTTTAATTATCATTGCTTATTTGATTTTTTTATATTTTATACAACGACACTTATTGTTGTTGCAAATTCTTATCAAATTAACAATGATAAAAAAAATCATTGTAATATCTTATTATGTTTGCAAATAACTTTTAATTGTCGTTGCTTGTTTGATTTTTTTTATATTTTATACAATGACACTTATCGTTGCTGCGAATTCTTATCAAATTGACAACGATAAAAAAAAAGTCGTCGTAATATCTTATTATGTTTGTAACGACTTCTAATTGTCGTTACCTATTTGATTTTTTATTATATTTTATACAACGACACTTATTATTGTTGCAAATTCTTATCAAATTGAAAACGATAAGAAAAAAGTTGTTGTGATATCTTATTATATTTGCAATGACTTTTATTTATCGTTACTTTTTTCGATTTTTCATTTTATTTTATACAATGATACTTATTGTTGTTCCAAATTCTTATCAAATTAATAATGATAAAAAAAGCTGTTAAGATATCTTATTATATTTGTAACGATTTTTAATTGTCACCAACTAATTAACTTTCTAAATATTTTATACAACAATAAAATAATTGTTATGATATATATATATATATATATATATATATATATATATATAAATATATATATATTTTGTAACATTGTCATAACAATAATATCTTAGTTTGTCTAGAATCCTAATTTGTAGTGTTGTATGTATGATGTTATTACTAATGAGATTAATTGTGTGATGTTACATTTTTTTAATTGTTTAATTAGATTGATAACATAGGTTAGTTTTAATTAATTATTAGAATTTTAACATTTAGGTTATTTAAATAACTAGCCATTAATATTAGGATATATTAGTATTTTTCTTGTGAATTAATAATAATTAAGATTTATTAAAATAGGATGGAAATTGTAATTAGAGGTAATATAAGATTAGGATTGTTATTTAATTAGATAATTTAATTATTAAATTAGGATATTTCATATTAATTTGGGATTAATTAATTTAGAGTTTTTATGCTCGAATAATTAAAATTGGTTAATAAGTAAATAAGTATTTAAAATGTTTTATTTGACATTTTACTTGTTATATATGTTGCTGTAATTGTCACTGTTGGATGATTTGGTAGCTATTAGTAAATAACTTTTGCAAACTTTGAATTAGTTAATATATGACTTCAAACAACAACACTTTACATTGGGTAAGTACAATTAACAACTTATCATATATAGTATATATGATTAATTTTATAAAACCACCATCAATATGATATATATGTTTATATACATATTTGATAAAATTTACCAATTTTATATTATAAACAGATAAAAATGATCATTTATTATTTTTTTAATTAACTTGAAACTGTTTAATTTACCATAATAATTTGAAATGGGATTAAAAACTATTGACAATTTATCATATATAGTTAATTATTAATCTTATAAACATTAAAATGATATATATGTTTATATACTTAATTGTTAAAATTTACTAATTTTATATCATAAATGGTAGAAAAAAGTCAATTATTCTCTTTTTTCTCTAAATTAATTTGCAAAATATTTAATTTACCATAATAAATTGAAATGAGATTGAAAGCAATTGGCAACTTATCATATATAGCATAATTATTAAGAATTATTATTTTATCCACAGCCAATGAAGTTTTTTAACTCCATCAATAAAGTTAAAATGATGACATATGTCTTTTAAAAAAATTAAAAAAATAAAAATAAATAAAATGGGACATGTTTCATCATCCTAATCCCACTTGTGGAATTAAAAAACTCCACTTGCAGTGGATAGGATAATAATCCAATTATTAATCTTATAAAAACCACCATCAATATGATATATATGTTTATTTACATATTTGATAATTTACTAAATCTTCTATTATAAATCTGAAGAAGAGATCAAGTATTATTTATTTTTTCTAAATTAACATGTAAAATATTTAATTTACAATAATAAGATGAAATAATAGTATTTATAATTTTAATAAGGTAATTAAAATTTGTGAATGAAACATATCCAAAGATTACAAAATTACTTAACTAAAATATCTAATATTTGTAATGATTGCAAATATCTAAACTATAGACATTAAAAATATATGTAATGAGTTGGTATAGTTAAAATTTTTAACTCTATTCTTATTATGCATACTTTAATTTGTTATAATGTTGGTTAAGTGATCTACATCTCAATTAAAAAAATATAAATAAAGTTTTAAAATTTTAAATGTGTACATTAAAAATATGAATAATGCAAAAATTAAATTAAAAGTATTTTATTCCACATTTTAAATTTAAAATAATATGAATTAAAAATCAATTAATTAATAAATTTATAACACTACAATCATCCAAAATTAATTCATTTTTCCCCTTTATTGTAACGTCCCGGAATATTGTATATTTTACTAAATTCACATAAATAAACACATAAAGGTTGGGCCTGTTTGCAGTGTCAATTAACTTCCAAACAAAAATTTATTATTGGTATACAAAACCCAGGTTTTGAATTTCAAATTTACATAAACAAAATACAAATGTTTAACATCCCAAGTTTATTATACATAAAAGTAGTACTGTACAAAAATCTGAATACATAAAGATAATATCAGTATACCTTGATGAGTCTATAAAAACGCCTAAGGAATATCGAAATCAGGTCCTCCTGTAAAGTAGACCTGATCTCACTACAAGTAATCTGGGAGTGAAAAATAAAGGGGTGAGCGAACGTGCTCAATAAGGAATATCTATATGAAAACTGATATAACGTATCCTAGATGCAGATTTCATAAGCAGATATTTATATGAAATCATGAATTTAAAATATGAGATAAAACTGGCACAATCTAATAGGAAGGATACTATAGTGAGTTGGGTAACCAGATGGAATATGGGAGGTACGCTGAAGTACTTTTCATGTCCCGGTATCCAAAGCCATTATAGAGAATTTATTTGATTTAATTAAATCACAAATTCAAATATAGTTCTAATATTTTGAAAAATAAACATACTTATAACATAAATTAAATAATTTCTCCGTAAACAGTATAAAACATATTTATAGCAATTTCTAACAGATAAATGAAATAAATAATTTCACAAAAATATCATATTCATATCACGAAACATAAAATACGGATAAATCAAAATCCTAAATATATCAAAATTGGGAGTGCCTGGATCTAAGTTAACCAGGGATTTAGCACCCTAGTATAATTTTAGTGGAGACTAGGCTACACCCAATAAACACATGCACTACAATAAATGTATGGCCATAGTTAGGGTACCACAGTGTGTACACTAGCCAGGTGACACTTGTGGGAGCTAGAAGACTAGGCTAGAGTCAATAGCAATTAGAATGGAACAGAAATGCATGTACCCGCAGGTAATTATGGGCCACAGTCTCAAAATGTTTTTAAATAAATAGTTCAGAGTTATTTACGGAGATAAATTAAATAAAACATATCTCAAATAAATTCATATAATCACAAATCATAAAATCAATAATATTATTTCACAAAACATAATATGTCACGACCCGAAGGCTACGACTTTCACTTAATACTTATACTTTTCTTAGTCTACAAATTTATGGACTAAATTTTTCTTTTTCATTTTAAGGTTTGTATTCGGTGTCAGTGTAGTTACTACTCTGATTTCACTAATTCTCTATACATACTTTATCACACTTCTAAGTTACATCCCGACTCACTGGACAACGTACGTACCGTGTATTAATTAAAGTCTGTACATGTAAACAAGATATTTACAAAAATGTATACCTCAAGGTAACAAAGTGGATTCGCAGGATAATGGCCAGTGCCAAACTTGTATACCGTCTCCGAAGGCCCACTTAAAAGCTCTCATAGCAGATTGTAACTTCAATAATTTGAAAAGAGATGAAATTTAGTGGGGTGAGCAAAACCACGGCTCAGTAAGATACTAATATAAATACAAGAGTAGAATTATAGTGTCTTAAACTGCAATGCTTAAAACCTGCAAGTTTGCAATTACAGTTCACCATTTTCATCGATAACATCTCATATCACTTTCCATATGGAGGATCATGATCACGGTGGTACGAAGTCATAATTCTCTTCGTGCATATTCTATGTTCATGTATCATATCATATCATCACATCATGTAGATGTAATATCGTTATCACCGAGTCATGATACTCCTCATATATTCTTCATATTTCAAGATTTCCTGTCATCTGTCTATCACTCAGACTTCTGAATAATTCATCTTAATCACCTTTCAATCTTCTCGTCTTTATACCACAATGCATCGCACAACAATGCATAATGTATCATTTGGATATTATATACCATTAATCCATACTCACATCAATCTCATCGTGTATCATGTTTGATTGAGATATCTTATTGAGTCACTTTACATTTAACAATCATACTCCTGTATTGCATCAATTCATATCACTTATCATGTGGGAACTTATGATCACAATAGTGTAAGATCATAATTCTCTTCATATCAATCTTATATTCATATGTCGTATCATATCATGACATCATATAGATGAATTACCGTTAATGCCGAGTCATGACATTCTTCATAGAATTCTCATGTATAAAGCATATTATCATGTCAAGGTTTAATATGCAATTTATGCAACTTTACTGTATAAACCGCTATCATTTCAAATCATATCATATATATTTTAGAACATGCTCAACATATGAATTTTCAATTCATTTCATATTACCTTTAAGGCATGATAGTAACATGTTCAATTGCAATTCATGTATTCGTTTTTAGAGCATGTCTAAAACATGTGCGGTTTTTAAAATATTTTTCATATACTAGAAGTCATATCAGGTCTAGAGTTCATATCAAATCAATCTATACTCTAGACCGCATATCATTTCAAGTTCGACACAAAATCATATATAAAACATATAAGTGTCGAAATCATATCATATGTACTTTTAAAACATGTTTAAAACATGTACTGTTTCAAAATATATTTCATTTCATACATGTCTCATGTACTGTATAAATCATGTCAAGTCTAGAGTTCATATCAATAAAATCATACTTTAGACTTCATATCATATCGGTTAGAGACTAGGCTAGATCTTTATCGCTCTATCAATAAAGACTTAAATCACTGTAGCTAGCAGTGAAAATCATGTCATCATCCCCTAGAAACCAACGGGGGCACTATCTATGGCCATAGACCTCATCTCTCTCAGCCCCACTGATCAGGCGTGACTAAGACCTGTCCACAACTATTGTCGGACAAACATCTCTGCCTAATGAGCAAAGCTCCAAATTAGGTGGTTTCCACTATGCTTTATTGAATTTAATTCTTTTAGGATGCCTATAGTCTCATAAAACATTTAAATCTTTAGCTTTCTTTTCAATATCATGTAAAGCACATGGTAAAATTTTGTATGAGGCTTCATATATCAAAAAATATATATATATATATATCTACCATATACTTTCATTTCAAAACAAATCAATACTTTACAGTATTCATATAAATATTATTATAATGTTTCAAGTTGTAAGAAGGCATGCTTGTAGATTCAATCATAAGTTTCAAACAATGAACTATCATTTTCGTATAATATATCATTTAATTATAGTGTTAACTATAATCCAACTCCTCAATTCTACCCTTTTGATTTCAATCAAATCATACCTAATAGGTAATTTCGATATTCATTGTGGTTCCTCGATATTCAGTATAATTTCGTGGTAATTATCGACTATAAAAATCACTTGTACGTTTTATCATTTAATACTAGGACCACCACTGTCAGTATGAGTCCTCTTAGTATCTCTGAATATTTAAATATCATATTTCTATATAACCATTAAGATACTGAAATTATGCAATTACCGATATCATCACTTAGGACCTATTCCAGAGTCAACATCAAGGATATAAAATCACAAGATCAATAGAAGTCTATCAATCCATCTATAATTTGATCTATTGGTGCACCTTCATAATTTCCGACTTGAGTTTCAATTTCATTCACTATGTTGGCTCTATAGGCTATACCGAGAGGGGAGGTGAATCGGTTTTTAACTACCCTTAAGCTCGTTTTGCGATTCTTCTAAATTCTCTAGCCTATTTGATTATTTTCTAAGTTCTCTAAGCTAGGCAAGCATGCAATCCAAGTTCAATGCAATAAACATAATATAATCGCAAGTAAATAAAGAGTAGGGAGAGAGAGATTTACACAATCGATTTATAGAGGTTCGGCTACCTTTCTTACGTCCTCTACCTTGAGACACTCCCAGGGATTTTCCCAAATTCACTATCCTTGAATTTGTTACACTCCCTCTTTTTCTAGGCTAAAGAGAAACCTCTCTCTTTTTCTAGGCTAAAGAGAAACCTCTCTCTTTTTCTAGGCTCAAGAGAAACCTCCCTCTTTTTCTTAGGCTAAAGAGTAACCTCCCTCTTTTTCTTAGGCTAAAGAGAAACCTCCCCTTATACAAGGAATGAATTGGTTTACAAGAGAAGTAATCAAAGAACGCCTCTAGATAGACAAGTGATTATAGAAATTAGGTACAAGTGAAAGCTTATACAAGATTTGTGCTAAGCAATACAAGAGATATGTGAATGATGGAAGATAAAGACTTTGTAGCTCTTGATTTGTTGTTGAGGCTTGAGGATTTGAGAAAAATGAGTATTGGAGTTGATTGAGTAGTTCCTCTTGGTTGCTTCAGCTTCTAAGCCTCTATTTATAGTTCCTTGGATGGTTTGTGAACGTTGGGTGGAGCCAAATTTGAATATGATTGTTGTATCTCACAAAACTAGCCGTTACAGGCTATTTTCGGGCAAAGGGATCGATCCCTTCATTCCAGAATGCTTTATTCTGGGCTGAGGGACCTTTCCTTCCGCCAAAATGCCTATTGCCAAAAAGGGATCGATCCCATGCCTCCAGAGAGCTATTTTCCTGCATTTTTGGGTTAGAAATGATATGAACTTTGATCCTAATCCAACCCAAAACATTTTGACATTTTTGTGAGAGTTTTTCTTGACTTTCTCTGATAAAAACATGGTCCAAAAATTCATTAAGTGATTTTCTAAAATATTCAAAACATTTACAAAGTATTAAGACCAATAAGAGTATGCATCATTTAATCATGGTCTTAATGTTTGATATGATCACTTGAAATGTATTGAGAAAATCATGTGTGATAAGGCAAATTTATAATATGAATTAAAACATTAAAGCTTACTTAAGTTTTTGTCATTTCAAAAAATATATATGGCAATTTAAAGCTAATAATCTCCCCCTTTTTGATATGACAAAACTTAATGTAAATTTGTTTTGAAAATTCTTAAATAAAATACTCCCCCTCAACTAAAGCAGAATTTTATAAAGCTCCCCCTTAATATAAGCATGGGTTTTGAAAATGAGTTTTCAAACTATTTCTCCCCCATTATCTCTCCCCTTTAATATCTCTCCCTTTTAATATCTATCTCTCCCTCTTTTTGTTATAGCAAAAAGAAGGAAAAATAAAATATGCTCCCCATAAAATTATGGCCATGTGAGAAGAGATAAAAAAAAAATATGCTCCATCCAACAAAAACATATTAGTACATAGGACTCATAGCACAAATAAATAAGCCACTTGTTCATAAAGAATATGAAATATTCATGCAAAGAACATGACTTATGATCCTATACCAATTGTTTATAAATAATTTTGCAAGAAGTTCACAATTGGTAATTAATGAAGCAAGTTGTGTATAAATATCTACTAAGGTCTATGACTTGCTCATTTCAATCCTATTAAACACCTAAGTACATCAATTGTTCTCTTAAGTCTAACTAAGGTGCATGGCAAGACATCATGATTATGAGCTAAAATTTGATGACATATCATATGCATGAGCTTATAAATCACGTTCAAGCAAGAGTGTGCATAGAATCAAGATATATAGCAATTAACTACAAATTATAACACACAAGAGTTTCATGCAAAAATATCCTAAGAGAATTCTTCTCTATTTGTCATTTCAACCTAAAGAGCATGAGAAGAATTGTCAATTTAAAGCTCATACCAATTGGCAATTTAGATTTGGCTTACCAATTGTTGAAAATATGGTTGCTAATGATACTAATTGTTATTTCAATCTAAATACCAATTGTTACTAATGGTTGACTTTGATATTTTGCATGAATCCAATATTTATGTGTAGTGTGTTCATGTCAAGAAAATAATCATTCTAAATATGCAAGAACACAATCACACATCATCAAATATGCATATGGATCAATTAAACATTATCATACTATCATAAAGTATTAATCCATATTCATATTCAGAAAGTTATACCATATGGAAGATTCAAACAATAAAGGTATTCAAGCAAACACATTTTCTTCCATGGTTTCAAATACAAAAATCCTATGCTCATTTTCCAATTCAAGTCCTTAATCAATTATGAGCAAGGAAAGATTCAAATAATAAATGCATGGATATTAATCAAAATACATATGTTCAAGTTTGTATTTATCTTTGAATGTTGGTGTTGTCATTAAAGCCCAAGTTCTTTAATAGTTTGGCCATAAGAAAAATTTAAGTACATGGATGATAACGTTTCATGCATTTGAACATTTAGGATCCATTTACCATCACAAATTATAGGCCAATAACCATTACCAATTGTTGAATTTACATTTGGAATCAATCCACTAGATGTATAATTATCATGAAACCTAGTGTGGAATGATAAGTCAAGCTAAGAGATTTAATCCTATAAACATGCTTGACTAAGATGAACAAAAGGAATAAAGAATATTCATTATGCACAAGTTCATCAAATTCTCAAATATATCCATAAATTCCTGAAATAATTCTCAAAATTATGTTTAAGCATTTATTGAAAGCATGTTTCAAGATTATTTCAAGAGTTATGTAAATCATGAATCTTTTCAACAACAAAAATGATTTTGCACTTGTGAGCTCAAGAAAAATGATATTGATTGTTGAAAGTGATACCATTTGTTGGAAATAACACAAGTTGATGGAGTTGAGGCATGATATTAATGAAAAATGATTTTGCATATTCTAAATATCATCAAAAGGAAGTTAAAATATTGAATTTTAAGTTGAGAAGAGAGAAAATATCAAAACAATGAAAAGTTCTTCTCAATTTCAGTTGAAAACATGCAAGAAAGCCGTTTCTGGCTTGGGGGGATCGATCCCTAGAGGAAGGGGATCGATCCCTTAACTCCAGAATGCAGATTTCTTGCATTCTGCTCAAGGGGGATCGATCCTGCTTGCTGAGGGATTGATCCCTCATCCTGTATCTGCAGATTTTTAACAGAAAAATCCAACCTTTGAGGTGCTAAAACTTCGTTTTTGAGTATTTTAAGTCCAAGTAAAGGTTTAAACATTTGTAAAACATGATTTTGGACTTGTATGAATGGAAAACACGAATGAAAAACCATTTTACAAAAGATTTTGCAATTTTGGAAGAATTTTCACAATTAAATGCATTTTTGGCCTCAAGGGAGGTCATTTTGAGAGTTAAGCATATTTTGACAAAACCAAAGCATTGGATACCACAAATATGTCGAAACAAACTTGTTCACATAGATTTTAAGCACATATATCATCAAGGCATACATCTTGTGAACAACATGCCATGATTTCCAACATACAAATTCTTCATTAATGCATATGACATGGCATTTTGCATATGACATATTTGGCAATTTGAGGCAAGTAAATACATTATCAACACATAGAAAACTTGCTCAAAATGCAGAAATCCAATAATCATTTCAAAATTACTAAACATGCTTTTCATCCAATAATCCAATGCCCCAAGAACTATCCATTAACCAATCAACAATCATTCAACATGTCTTTTCTTTATTCATTCAACTCACAATGCATCAAGAATCATTAACACATTTTCTTATCAAAGCACAAAAAGTTTAAGGAGTAAGGAATTAAGCTTACAATACTCCTTTGCTAGAGAATGCTTTGCCTTGATGTGTTGGGATCGACTATTAGCCAATGTGTTGGGATCCACTATTAGCCATTCTTTGAGAGATTGTTGTCACCTTACTAAGGATGGATTTCCAAGCTCTTCCATTTTCTCATTAGCACAAGCAAACTCAATGAGGATGTGTTGAGCATTTAAACTCCATTGTTCCATTGTATTCCCATGCTCTAACACTCCTACAACAAACAAATTCAAACATGCTTTGGTACCCAAATTTTCTTGGGTCCTTGAAAGTTAGAGCAACTAATTTTTGATCATTTTGGGATCCATTTCAAGCATAATTCATCATTATTCATAGCATGCTTTGGCACCCATATTTTTCTAACTACTCTTCCTCTAAATGTGGTTTTTCTAAATGTGCATGCTTGTGAAGAGTGTCCTATCCTATCGCATAGTGAGCATGTGAGAGATGTATCATGCATAGAATTTTTACTTACTAAGAAATTCCTAAGATGAGTTTCTTTTTGTTTTTCATTATAGCCTAACCCATCTTTGTCAAAGAAAGCTCTTTGGGTCTCTAACATATGATCTAGCTTTTGTTAACCCATGTAGAATCTAGAAAATGAGTTATGCAAATTTGTATTCTTTTTATTTAACTCATTTATTTCAAAGTTGGCCTCTTCTAGTTTCTTCTCTAATTCTAGCTTAACATTAGTCAAGGTTTCCTTTTCTATTTTCAAATTAGCAATGATTTTCTTATATTTAGAATTCATGCATTGAAATTCATTTGCTAATTCATTAAAAGCATTTTGTAACTCATCAAATGTAAAATGATTATTTTCACTAGAACTAGAGCTAGCCTCATCGTCACTAATAGCCATAAAGCATGAATAGGCTACCTCATTATCTACGTTTTCCTCATCGGAGCTATCACTATCGCTCCATGCAGCCACAAATGTTTTCTTCCTAGGTTTCCTATCCTTTTCTTTCCTAAGTAAGGGGCAATCTAACTTAGTATGACCCGGTTCATTACACTCATAACACACTAAAAGGTCCTTTTCTCTTCTACTTGACTCCCCTTTTTTTATGTCTCCTATTATTTTCTTTTTCTTTCATTCTCATGAACCTATTAAATCTTTTGGCAAACATTGCCATTTCCTTCTCTTCCTCATTTCCACTCTCATCACTATCATCTTCAAGGACCTCATGAGTGGAAGACTTAAGTGCTACTCCTACTTTCTTTGAAGGCACTTCATTTCTTTTCATTTTCATTTCATATGTAAGTAGGGAGCCCGTAAGCTCATCTAGAGACAAGGTATTTGGATCCTTAGACTTTTCTATTGTGGTTACCTTTGCTCCCATGACTTAGGCAAGCTATTCAAAATTTTCTTTACCATTTCAACATTGGAATAAGCCTTGCCTAGAGCCTTAAGTCCATTAATTATATCATTAAACCTAGTGAACATTTCGCTAATTGACTCATTTTCTTTCATCCTAAATAGCTCATAATCATGTGTGAGCATTCCTACTTTGGTCTCTCTAACTTGATTTGTCCCTTCATGTGTGATGGTTAGTTTATCCCATATTTGTTTAGCATTCTCACATAAGGAGACTCTATTATACTCATTTGGACCTAAAGCACAAAAGAGGGTGTGCATAGCCTTGGCATTCATTTGTGCCAATCTCATGTCATTTGTGTCCCACTCATCCTCACTCTTAGGGACATCTTTTCCATCTACTTTCTTTATGGGAATTCTAAGACCATTTACTATAATTCTCCACACTTCATAATCATTTGATTGTATAAATAACATCATTCTAGTTTTCCAATATGAATAATTCTCACCATTGAAGAGTGGAGGTCTAACTAATGATTGTCCCTTTTCTCCTAAAGATGTGCCTACATTCAAGTGAGCCATTTAAGATCGTTTTGCTCGATAGAGGTTAGTCTAAATCAATTTCGAGCCCAAGCTCTGATACCAATTGTTGGCTCTATAGGCTATACCGAGAGGGGGTGAATCGGTTTTTAACTACCCTTAAGCTCGTTTTGCGATTCTTGTAAATTCTCTAGCCTATTTGATTATTTTCTAAGTTCTCTAAGCTAGGAAAGCATGCAATCCAAGTTCAATGCAATAAACATAATATAATCGCAAGTAAATAAAGAGTAGGGAGAGAGAGATTTATACAATCGATTTATAGAGGTTCGGCTACCTTGCCTACGTCTTCTACCTTGAGACGCTCCCAAGGATTTTCCCAAATTCACTATCCTTGAATTTGTTACACTCCCTCTTTTTCTAGGCTAAAGAGAAACCTCTCTCTTTTTCTAGGCTCAAGAGAAACCTCCCTCTTTTTCTTAGGCTAAAGAGTAACCTCCCTCTTTTTCTTAGGCTAAAGAGAAACCTCCCGTTATACAAGGAATAAATTGGTTTAAAAGAGAAGTAATCAAAGAACGCCTCTAGATAGGCAAGTGATTACAAAAATTAGGTACAAGTGAAAGCTTATACAAGATTTGTGCTAAACAATACAAGAGATATGTGAATGATGGAAGATAAAGACTTTATAGCTCTTGATTTGTTGTTGAGGCTTGAGGATTTGAGGAAAATGAGTATTGTAGTTGATTGAGTAGTTCCTCTTGGTTGTTTCAGCTTCTAAGCCTCTATTTATAGTCCCTTAGATGGTTTGTGAACGTTGGGTGGAGCCAAATTTGAATATGACCGTTGTATCTCACAAAACTAGCCGTTACAGGCTATTTTCGGGCAAAGGGATCGATCCCTTTCCATAGGGGATCGATCCCTTCATTCCAGAATGCTTTATTCTGGGCTGAGGGACCTTTCCTTCCGCCAAAATGCCTACTGCCAAAAGGGGATCGATCCCTTCCCTCCAGAGAGCTATTTTCCGGGACTTTTGGGTTAGAAATGATATGAACTTTGATCCTAATCCAACCCAAAACATTTTGACATTTTTGTGGGAGTTTTTCTTGACTTTCTCTGATAAAAACATGGTCCAAAAATTCATTAAGTGATTTTCTAAAATATTCAAAACATTTACAAAGTATTAAGACCAATAAGAGTATGCATCATTAAATCATAGTCTTAATGTTTGATATGATCGCTTGAAATGTATTGAGAAAATCATGTGTGATAAGGCAAATTTACAATATGAATTAAAACATTAAAGCTTACTTAAATTTTCTGTCATTTCAAAAAATATATATGGCAATTTAAAGCTAACACACTGTCACCGAATCAGGTCACTGTCACCGAACCAGGTCACAATCCTCAACTTAATTCTTATATGGCTTGTATAATGTAATACCATGCTAGAGTTATTTATGAAGGCATCATTAATTCAAGTTTTACTTGGCAATTTACCCACTTAAGAGGATTTGCTAATTTCCACTATCAACAGCGTTTTCAATCATTTAAGTCGCCTTGCAACTATCCACGTTATTGTAGTAGTCTCAGTTCACGTCTATTTAATATTGATGTGTACTAATATATTTTTGTGTAGACTTGTGTTCTATCAATGTCCATACGGCATCACGATCTACCTTTCTTATTATCATCGTCTCAATCATATCACTAAGACGGACCGTTCATCATGTCCTCCAATTTCTCCGAGTCACTTAAATACGAGAGGATTTTTTTTTAAAACCTATTCCAAGGTTATAATCAATCCCGTATAATCACGTGTGTGACATCCATTTATCTGAATCTATCAATTCTGAAATCATCTCTCGATCGATAATTCTAAAATTCAGCCAATCGACCATCTAAATTACAACTTCGATTTTTTTCTCTTTTAATTTATATCATATAACCATCGTTACTCTTATCAGTGATCCTCCAAATAGATATTCCATCTCAATCTCAGCTTGATAACCACTTTGTGATATTAAGAAAATTTGATTTATCGATTCCATAAAGCTTAAACAATAAAATTCATCACGTTATCATGCTCAACAATCTACCTTCTCATCGATTCCAATATCAACTTTTTTCGGTAATACAATGAAGTCCTTTACATGTTTATTTTCAATAATTATTTCTAAGATTCCATTTATGTGAGAAACTTAATCTTTTTCCTCAAACATTTTCCTAAAAATTCCGGCATTATAACGACTTAATTTTTACTAAACCTCCTGCAAGGAAAACACAGTTTATAACCACAGCCGTTGATTCTCATAATTCCTTTATCTCTTACTAAGACCCCCACCATTAGTTGTGGGTCCTCTTAGTATTTAAAAATCATTCCATCAATACATCATATAAAAATCATAATCCCAGAATATACAATATAATGCTACAAATGCTTTATAAAAGTATCTTACCTATTCGCCAAAGCTTAGCGCACTTTCCGATTTTCGAGCCTTGCCGAACTCCACCATTCGTCTCATTTCTGTTCTGCTACAATTTCAATATCAATGCACTTACATCAATATAACAATAAAATTATTCAATAAATATCATCAATTTATTTTCCTTAATTTTCCTTACCATTTCTTTTTCTTTCCTTTTTCTTCTTCTCTTTCTTCTTCCTTCTCCTTCTTTCTCTTTTTATTTTCTTTTCTTCATTTTTTCTTTTCTTGATTTTTCTTTTTTTTTCCTTTCTGGTCTGAATCGAGTCGGATCGGGTTGGGTTGGGTTGGGTTGGGTTGGACTGGTTCGGATGGGTCGGACCGGTTCAGTCGGTTCAACTTTTGCTGGCCGGTTCGGCCACCGACGGTCACCATCTCCGGCGGTTCAGCCACTCCACAGCATCCTGGGATCGCCACGAAGCCGGATCTGGTCTCCATTTCCTGAGCGGCGGAGCCGGCTGTGGCGGATCTGGACGGTGGGTTTAGGCCTCTTTCTCCTTCTTTCTTTCTCTGTTTTCCTTCATCACCCGCGAGCCCTCCTTCAGATCTGGCTTCACCGGGGTCTGGCCAAGAGGCAGTGGCACGGGGTTCAGCCGGCGGCCACCTCCTTTCCCTTTTTTCCTTTTTTCTCTTTTCTCTCTTTTCTCTTCTGTTTTTCGATTTCTTCTCTTCTTTCCGTCGCCGGTGGTTTTCCTCACTTTCTTCCCTTGCCGGCGACGACCTCGCCTCACTCTTCTCTTGCTCGACCAGCCGATGGGGTCGGAATTTTCTTTGGAAGTCTCTCCTCTGTTGTAAACAGAAGAGGAAATGGGTGGGATCGAGTATCCCGATTCCCGCTCGTTTTCTTTCCTTTGCTTTTTTTTATTATATTTATAAATAATTATTTATAAATATAATTATTAATTAATAATAATATATATACACATTTTTATTTCTTAAATTTTGGATTTCTTAATATCCAAAATAAATATACTCACTTTCATTTCTTTAATATTTGGATCTCTTAATATCCGAAAATTATTCAAAATAATTTCCTCAACTTCATCACTTCATCAGTTTCGGGAATTCCAACAATATTCTCATCTCGTAAATAAATTTATTTATTTACTTTCGCTTATTTATTTGCATAAATTAAATTCCCAAGTAATTTAATACCAAAAATAGGAAAAATTCTCGGTTATCACATAATATCAAACAATAGTAGCCTTACAAATATTCAAAATAAATTCCACAATAGTAAAAATATTCCAACATAAGATCTTAAAATAAAAAATTAATAAATTAACTAAATTAAGGCATATAATGAATTTGTGATTTAATTATATAAATTCATTTTTAGGAATTTATGTTCAACCTTATAAATCAACTTCTCATACTTCAAAATTCTTGCCAAAATGATAGTTTGAGATAGCATAAGTAATTTTAGAAAATTTTCAGCAGCATAATAGATTATTAAAACCTGACCCTTCCTGCATAGAAATCCAACTTCAAAGCACAATTCATAGTTTCAATATTCAATCCAAAATATTTATTTAATTTCCAAAAATTGCAATTCTCATCAAATCACGCAACGCTATATCCCTACGCTTCATACAAATATCCTTTACCTTTTATTTTCTCGATAGATGCCTCGTCAGCACTAGTAGAACCCTCCAGTATAGAGGCTGCAAATTATTATTCAAGCTTGATAAATTCACTATATTTTATCTAAAAAGAATATTTAACTATTTAAATATGAATGCATTGCTGCCAAAATTGTCTAAGTGCAGTTAAATTTTTACCAGTGAAAAATTGTAACTTTTGCTACATAACTCCGATTTCAATTCCGATCATGCCTAAATTCTCAGAATAATTTATAAATCATTTTAAGACCTAAATAACATTGAAATTGGCACAATTTCATCCTCCCTTTAGCTTGGGCGAAAGCTTTCTTCCATTTCTACAATTTATATTCTTCAAATTTTTGCTTCCTTTTAATTTCAAATTATTTCTATCAAATTTCTACACCATCTCTATATAAATTATACATTGAATGACCATAAATTCTAGTCCTTCATGCCATGGCTAAATGGTACCTTATTGTCCAATATTTCAATTTTCTTCCATTTAACTTAAACTAAGCTTGTTTCCATGCTTACCATGATTTCTACTTAATTTCCCATACTCAATTTTCATCAAATTACATCACATACATACCCATGGAATAGTGGGCAAAACCCTCTCTTGTCTAATTACATGGTTTAGACATGAATCAAGCTAAAGGAAGTATATAAACAACTTAATCACATAGTAATTAGTAAGAAAACCATGAAAGAATTCAAGTTTCCATCACCACTCACCTTGACCGAAACTAATGGGAGGACTTGAAATCTGATTTTGGTCATTTTTTGCTATAATTTCGGTACCAAGAGAAAGAGCATTGAAAATTAGACAATGTTTATTAAGGATTTTTTCAGTTTTAGGTTGATTTTCACTATGTTTTTGGAAGGTTTTTGTTTCTTGGAAGCTTTGGCTATGTAGGTTTATTTTGGGTTCTGGTTTCAGCAGGAAAGTGACGATGGAAGCTGCTGGAAAATCTAATAAAAATCAGATTTTATGGCAAAATTACCATTTTGCCCTTATACTTAAAAAATTCTTCCATATTTGCCCCTAAATTTTGACTCGGTTGAAAACAATCTGTCTAACCTCCAAAATATTTTATTTAATCATAAATCAACTCTATTTAGCTTACTTTAATGTTTGGAGAAGCTTTTGTTGAGGTTTGGATACCGATTTGGGTGAAATTACTAAAATACCCTAAGCGTAAAATCGTGTAAATTCCTGCCTGCACTTCTAGTTTCTTCCATTAGTCTAGATATTCTAAAACAATATTTTATGAGAAATTATTTAATATAAATAGAGGGTTAAAAGTCCTTTTGGTTTAATTGTCATTTTCAAAAATTCTGACGGCCTATTGACTAAATTGTCATTTTCCAAATTGTTGCACATTTTTCAAAATATGCAAAAATAAATAAGATTAAGATTAGAACTGCTACAATCATATTTTTTGACCCTAAAAAATTGAATCCCTGATGTTTCTCCTTCCTCTGGATCTTTGGGAATCAGTAGGGCTTACTTACTGTGTAATCGTAAAACCTAAGATAAAATCAAATATTAATTAATTATAATTATTCAAGAATTCTCAATTATTTAAATATAATTGAATAGTACTTTAATTACAAGGTGTCACATTCCCCCCACCTTAAGAAATTTAGTCATCCAAATTTGAACGGACCTACTCAACGAACAACATTGGATATTTCTCTCTCATTAGGCTCTCTAGCTCCTAAGTAGCTTCATCTTCGATATGGTACTGCCATAGAACCTTAACTAGAGGTATCGTCTTCGACTGTAACACCTTATCTTTCCGATCCAGGATCCGAATCAGTCTCTCCACGGAACTCATATCTTCTCGGATCTCCAATGGTTCATATTGAATTACATGAGACGGATCTAGATTGTACTTTCTGAGCATGGATACGTGGAAGACTTTATGTACACTGGAGAGCTCAGGTGGTAATGCCAACAGCTACACTACGTCTCCCACTCGGTCTAATATCTCGAATGGTTCGATGTAATAAGGACTCAGCTTGCCTTTCTTTCCAAATCTCATGATTCCTTCAAAGGTGAAACTTTCAAGAATACCGAATCACCCATAGTAAATTCTAATGGTTGGCATCTGACATCTGCATAACTCTTCTGCCGACTCTGAATAGTCTTCAATCTGTCACAAATCAATTGAACATCCTTGGAAGCCTGCTCAACCAAATTGGGAGCCAAAATCTTCTTATTGCCACTTCTTCCCATGCTATCGGGGAACGACATCTACGTCCATATAATGCTTCATAAGGTGCCATGCTGATACTCACATGATAGCTATTATTAAAGGTGAATTCCACCAGTGGAAGATGATCGTCTTAGGAGCCTTTAAAATTTAATGCACAAGCTCTCAACATATCCTAGAGCGTCTGGATGGTGTGCTCGGACTGACCATCAATCTGCGGATAGAAATCTGTGCTAAAATTCAAACGAGATCCCATAGCTGCCTGAAACCTTTTCTAGAAATGAGATGTAAATCTGGAATCTCTGTCGGAAGTAATGGTCATTGGAACACCATGCAACTTTACAATCTCCTGGACATACAAATCGGCTAAGGCACTCAAATAATTCACAAACTTAATAGCCAGAAAGTGGGCGGACTTCGTCAACCGATCTACAACCACCCAAATCGCATCATGATTTCATTTGGTCCTCAGTAATCCCATGATGAAATCCATGGTGATGTGCTCCCATTTCTATGTCGAAATCTGTAGAGGTTAAAGTAATCATATCGATTTTTGATGCTCCACTTTAACCTATTGGTAGGTGAGACATCTAGCAACAAACTCTATGATGTCTCTCTTCATATTAGGCCACCAGTACACCTTACGCAGATTCTGGTATCACTGTCAAAACGGGCTCGCCCGGGCTAGCCCTAACGGGCCAGGGCCTAAATGGGCCGGGCCAAAAAGCCCTTTTAGTTAAATAGGTCTAAAAATGCAAGCCCATATCCGACTCTAAGGGCTAATGGGCCTAAATAGGTCGGCCTGTATAAGAAATTAAAAAAATTAAATTTCATATTAAAATTCCATTTTTTGGTAAAAAAACAAAGTAAAATTTGAAATAAATATTAAACAAACATCAAATAAATTCACATCAAATCCATCAAGTCTTCAACATCATTTGAACATTACATATTAATAGTTTAACAAGCATAATATAAATTGTTTTAACAAACCTAGATACTAAAAAACATGTCTCAACCATATTAAAAATAAAAAACATGATAAATAGATCCATGTCCATTCATCTCCTCCATAGTGTCAATCACATTTAATCAATTCTTTTTCAACTTTGCCATTTACAAATAAAAATAAAGAACAATATAAGAACTCACAAGAATTAAACTTATGAATTGATTAAAAATTGTCAACCAATTAATAACATTACTTTCAAAACCAAAAATCTAATTTCGGATGCAAATGAAAGTTTTTACGTTCTCATGATTTACAGAACTTCAATACTTATTTAAAACACAAGAACCAATACTAAAAAACTCTCTGATGCTATTGTTGTTATTGGAATGCTCAAGATATCACAAGCTATACTTGCAAGCTTTGGAAATCTTGGCTTATGATCTTTCTACCATTGCAGAACATTTAAATTTTCAATCATGTGACCCATAATCCTTAGCTCTTCCAAATAAAGATCTAATTGAGATTTTGGTTTTTCCACTTGAATAGTTTCAAATCTTTTGAAAGCCTATATCCTTCGACATTTCAAAATAAATTAATTGTCATTACAAAAGAGAATTTAAAATAAAGTATATACTTAAAAAACAAAAATGAACTTACATCACTTAAAGCAAATGTACTCTTCCCTTCCAACTAGTATGTGTAAAAGGTTGTGAGTCATTAGGTTGGTTTGAAGTAAATTAGTAATACTAAATAGTATTAATTTTATATATTTTACTTTGATTAAAATGTTAAACATATAAATAATTAGAATAAAATAAAATTTTAATATAATTAAAAATATTAAAAAAAATTAAACGGGCCGGCCCATTTAAGCCTAGGCTAAATCCATTTAGGCCGGGCCAAAAAGCTCACTTTGTTAAATGGGCTACAAAAATGAAGTTCATGCCCTGAATAAATTGGCCAGGTCAGGCCGGCCCAACGGGCCTTGGCCCATTTTCACAGTGCTAGATTCTGGTACATCTTGTTACTGCCCGAATGTAGGGTGTACTTATAACTATGTGCCTCTGCTAAAATCAACTCTCGTAGCTGCTTATTCTCGGGAATACAGATCCTGTTCTGGAGCCTCAGAATGCCATCAGTGTCGATTACATGATCTGATTGAACTCCCAACTGAAACTGACTGGAAATTTCAATACATCCTGGATCCTCCATTTGACCATTTCTGATTTGATCCATTAATCTCGCCTCTATCAGAAAACTGGCCACTAACCTATACCTTTCAGAAGGAGAAATATCAAAATAAGGCTCGCAAATTGTTCCAATAACTTGTATTCTCGAACCATCATATAGGATACCATACCCAGGTGCTTCTTGCTCAAAACATCAACTACAACATTAGCCTTCCCCGGATGGTACAAATCTCGTAATCATAGTCTTTTAGTAGCTCCATCCATCTGTGTTGTTTCATATTTATTTCTTTCTGCGAAAACAGATACTTCAAGCTCTTATGATCTGTGAATATCTGGAATCTCTCACTATATAGGTAGTGTCACTGTCACGACCTGAGAGCTATGACGTTCACTTGACACTTGCATTTGGTCCTGTTAACAAATTTACGAACTAAATTTTTCTTTTCCATTTTATAGTTCATATTCGGTGTCAGTGTAGTCACTACACTAATTTCACTGATCCTTTTTTTATACTCTAGCCTTGATAACTTAAACATACAGTCAACCAACATAATCACATCCCAAATAGCATTCGATGATTATATGAACCTATCTAATAATTTACCACGATCTTAAGTTACATTTCAACTCTTGAACCAAATACGTATTGTGCATCAATTTAAAGTCTTACATGTAAACAAGCGATTTATAAAAAGCGTATACCTCAAAAGCAACAAAGTAGGTTCGGAGGACAAGGGCCAATACCAAGCTTAGATACCATCTCCGAAGGCCCACTCAGAAGCTCTCATGGCGGAGTTTAACTCCAATAGTCTGAAAAGATGTGAAATTAAGGGAGTGAGCAAATCCATGGCTCAATAAGGTACTAATATAATAACTGAATTAGGATTATATCGTCTCTAATGAAATGCATGAAATCCTGCAAGTGTATCTCCTAGTATCATTTAGGAGTCAATGTTCTTTGAATATTTATTAGATCATGCCCTAATGATACTAAGTATTCTTGTATCACTACAAATCATGCATCAATACATGTGCTGTCATCACATGATTCAATATGTAACGTATAAAATTTTTACTGTATAAAACATCCATTTCAAATCATGTTTCATGTAGTACATAATCATGTACGAAAGTCATGCAGTTCAAAATCTTTTGACATATGCTTTAAAACACATTTCAAAACATATCCAATCTCAAGTCATATCATGTGTGGTATAAAACCATGTGTACATTATTTCATCTCAATCATGTCAAATATACTATAAAAACATATCATGTCTGGAGTTCATATATAGTAAATCATACTCCAGACAACGTTTAACGTTTAGTGAGAGACTAGGCATGAATCCCTATTCTATTATCATATCATCTCTAACCCATTGTAGCTATCAATGGGATAGTTTCCCTCGAAGGGTATCTATCTATGAGCATAGATCGTCCCAGTCCCACTGATCAGCTGGAAACTAAGGAATGTGTCCACGACTATTGTCGGACAGCTTGGAATGGTCTCATCAGGCAACATTTACATGTACATATCATGTATGTATAAACGGGGTTCCATGCAACACAGGCAAAACCACACAATATAGACATACTCTGTGCCATAAAGGCATATGCCACACAGGCATTCTATAGGGTACCTGTCGTCTCTAAATCGAAATCTTTGCTTCAAATTTCTTTTCAAATCTTTTAAGATAGTCCACATAATAAAACATTTAAAATTGAATCATTTCTCAAATCAATCCATAATTAAATCTTATGGTCAATCTATTCATGTCATGAGTGATGTCAAATGAGTGTTAAACATCAAGGTCTGTGGCTGTCTAGTCATTTCAAATATTTACTTTCATTTAAGAGAATTTGATGCATTTCTTTTTAAAACAATACTTTCTCTTTTAAACTGATGCATGATCCTGGTAGTTCGAAATCATATGTTATGCATGAGTGAGTCTTAAGTAACATTTACATGTACATATCATGTATGTATAAACGGGGTTCCATGCAACACAGGCAGAACCACACAATATAGACATACTCTGTGCCACAAAGGCATATGCCACACAGGCATTCTATAGGGTACCTATCGTCTCTAAATCGAAATCTTTGCTTCAAATTTCTTTTCAAATCTTTTAAGATAGTCCACATAATAAAACATTTAAAATTGAATCATTTCTCAAATCAATCCATAAATAAATCTTATGCTCAATCTGTTCATGTCATGAGTGATGTCAAATGAGTGTTAAACATCGAGGTCTGTGGCTGTCTAGTCATTTCAAACATTTACTTTCATTTAAGAGAATTTGATGCATTTCTTTTTAAAACAATACTTTCTCTTTTAAACTGATGCATGATCCCGGTAGTTCGAAATCATATGTTATGCATGAGTGAGTCTTAAGTACATCAAGAGGTACCTCAGTTGTCATTCAATTAGATATTATGCACGCTTTAGACATTTAGGCTAAGGTACATCTATCGCAGTCTCAATTCCTTATTTGGACATTCATGCTACAGATTTAACCCATCATTCATTATGAAGTTATACATATCCATCAATCCACAACAGTATTTATACAACAGATTATACCACATGGGCTACTATGCTCTTATTAGCCAATAAAGTCACATGATCAGTATTTATATACATACATTTACTCTTGATATGTTTGATGACATCTAACATCTACTAAATCACACTTTTCTTATCGAGGTTACAATATTTGTGTAGCACGTATTTTCATAATCACATATAATCATTCCACACGAATCAAGTATCAATTCACTTCCCATTTCCGAAGATTTGTTTCGCAGTTCACAAAATCAAAATCACAATGTATTCACCCATTTATAATCAAGTATCAATTTCCACAATATGCATAAGATAATAAAATTACGTGTTTGTAGTCAAGATTACATCACCATAGCAAACAATCTACTACAGTCCATTTTCACACTTCACACATCAAGTAACTTTTCTTTCGCAAGACCATGACATCGTACATTTGCCTGAAGAAATTCAATTAAATATTCAATTACCACAAGTCAACCTTCTTGCATATCCTATAATACTTTTAGAACATTTGAGTTACTGAAAGACAATCCATAGTATTCTAGAACTCATAACACATTCCTATATATCAAAATGATTTTAAGACATCAATAATGTCTTGTCCTGAGTAATTAATCCATTTTATACAAGGTCACACTTTTTTTCTCCAATTACTTTAGCTACCATAATCCACTTTTTCTTAAGGGACTAGCTCACCATAGACACATCCCATTCCATAAATATCCGATATGTTCATCTATGGTAAATTTTCAACTTTCCTGCCATCATTTCATTTTCACCCACAATTTCATATCACTATAAGGTCAAACATTTATCATTTCTATCTCATAACCACATACCCCTTTTTATTTCCTCAACAATAAATATAGTGACATGGTCTCAATTCACCTTCATGCAATATCTACCTATATATATATTTACTACAAACATATTAAATCAATGATTTGATTCAACTATTCCCCAACTTCCAGCAAGATCCAATTTGATTTAAACATATTCTAAGGGTATTTCAACAGTATGGTAAGAATATTTCTCACAATATTCCATATCATCCCCAACGATGTTTCACAATATCCCAACACATTACAACAACCATCAAAATATTTTATCAATCATTCAAGCTTATTCACACAATCTTTTGACCATACTTCGACGTTGTTTCATCATTATTTCCTTGTCAATGCTCATTATACTCAACAACATTTCGCTATAACCAATATTGTTCACTCATAACAATTTAAAACTTTCCAATGTAATACCATAATAGGATAAAGCAATCCAATCTATGACAATATAATACTAACGCAATCTTATAAAAGTATCTTACCTATTTTACCAACGTCTCGAATTGTAGCACTTCCGAGCTTAGTTGAATTTCACCCCTTGTACGATTCTCTACAATTCCCAAATCCATTTTCATACTTAGAACATTCCACAATCAATTTAGCAATTTATCAATTAAATAAGAATAAACTAAAATAACATGAAATAGAATCCATTACCATTCCTCCATTTTTGTCTTCATCTTCCTTTCTTTCTTTTTTTTTTCTTGCTGAACCGGTTCAAACCAGGTTCATCCTTCTTGAACTGGTTCAGCCTTCTTCTTCCTTTTCCACCGCCAATTCAACCCCTCCAGCAGTGGCTAAGGTCACGGCGTTTCTCCCTTTCCTTCCCCATCTCTGTTCGCCCCAACAGTTTCCTTCTTTCTCTCTTCTGATCTCTTTTTTTTTATGGTTACTGGCCTGCCTTGTTTCCTTCTGTTCCGAGCAGATCCACCTTCATCGGATCTGCCTCTGCTAGCTCCGGCTGGCCACTAGCGATCCTCTTTTCTTTTCCCTTTTCCTTTTTTTTCCTTTCTTTTTCTGCTCGGGCCGATTCGCTTCTTTTCCCTCTTCATTGTCACCAGCCAGCCCTTCTCTTCCTTGGTCAGCGACGATCGGAGCCCCTTCTCTCTCCCTCCGATCGATTTCTCTCTCTTGCATTTCTCTTCTTCTCTTTGTTTTCTTCTTTTTTTTATCGGGTTTGCATATGCAGACCCTGTTTGTGCGCAGCAAGCTTCCACGAGAAGCTTGCTGCGATTTATTTTATTTTTTTATATTCTTTTATATATTTTTTTATTTTTAGTCTGTTGAGCAGACTTTGCAACCGAGGAAGCTTGTCCCAATTTTTATTATTTTATTTTCTATATATTTATTATTATTATTATTTTTAACAATACACATAAATATATATTTATATGATAAATCTATTTATATTAGTAATATATATTTACAACATGTATTATAAATATATTTATATATATTTTAAAAAATTATACTTTCTAAATAACCAATGTATATTAAAATATATTAATATATAATACATATATATTGCAAATATATTTGTTATAAATATATTTATACTCGATAAATAAATATATGTATCAAATATACTCACTTTTTATTTAATTAATGTATAATATGTTTTATACATTAATTTGATTTATTTTCAATATTAGATATTTTCATGTATACTTGTCATGTACACGTAAAAATGTAATTCATTAAATTCCTCATAGCATTTCCATTTATTCTATTACTTTATGGTTCTCTTAATTTTTTTTATTTAAATTGCTCAATAATCTATTTGCTCCAAGTCCTTATTTTGATTTATATTTACTGTGATTCGAAATTTGCGGTTATCACAGTCACCATATCTTCAAAGCAAACACCATAACAGTAAATTCCAGGTCATGCGCGGGATAATTCCTCTCGTGCTCCTTCTACAGCAAATTCTGCATCAACATGCAACCCAAACCTAGGAAGAGGCATCACTGTATACGGAAAATCCTCCAAAACCATTCGAAATAGTTAGGATCGGTGCTATGGTCAACCGCCACATCAGTTCTTAGAAGCTATGCTCACACACATCAATCCACTCTAACTTTACTCCTTTACGTGTGAGACATGTTAGAGGAGCAGCTAGCATGGAAAAGCCCTCAACAAACCTCTGATAGTATTCAGCTAGACCCAAAAAACTCCGTATCTATGTAACAGTCTTCGGTCTCTCCCACTAAACAATAGCCTCAACTTTAGATGGATCAATCGACACCCCGTCTTTAGAGACCACATGCCCCAGAAAAGTAATTTAATTTAGCCAGAACTAACACTTGCCGAACCTAGCATAAAACTTTATGTCTCTAAGGGTTTACAAAACTATATACAGGTGCTGCTCGTAGTCCTTTTGCAACTTAGAATATAATAGAATGTAATCAAAAAATATGATAACGAACTTATCCAGATAAGGCTTGAAGACCTCGTTTGACATGTTCATGAATGCTGCAGGGGCATTTGTAAGCCCAAATGGCATTACCAGAAACTCGTAGTGGTAGATCGAGTTCTGAAAGCCTTCTTGGGTACATCACTCTCCCGAATCTTCAGCTGATGATACCCCGATCTTAGATCAATCTTAGAAAATACCTAGACACCCCTGAGCTGATCAAATAAGTCATCTGTTCGGGGAAGAGGATACTTATTCTTGATAGTAGCCTTGTTAAGCAACTGATAATCGATACAAAGTTGCAGGCTACCATCTTTCTTTCAGACAAACAGAATTGGTGCACCTCAAAGAGAAACACTGGGATGGATAAAACCCTTATCAAGTAACTCTTGGAGCTGCTTCTTAAGCTCTTCAAGCTCAACCAGTTCCATTTGGTAAGGGGGCTTTGAGATGAGTTCCGTATTGGGCACTAAGTCAATAGTAAACTCTATCTCCTGATCGGACGAAAGTCCCTGTAAATCATCCAAAAACAAATCTGGGAAGTCCTTGACTACGGAAGCCTCGTGTAACTCCAGACGCTTCTTGTCAACATCCTCCACATAGGCTATGAACCCTTTAATAATCAAACAAATGCTTAGAACTTAAATTCAAATCGAATAAATTTTGATAAAATGCTTAGTTTCATTCCTACACAGAAAGCTTTATAATATACTTTTCTAGTTGGGAGAAAGTTATAAACTTAGTGTAACAATTTACACTAACATAATTCGTAGCTAACCAGTTTATCCCTAAAATTACATCCAGATCGTACATATTTAACAAAATTACGTTAGCTACAGTTTTTTTTCTCCTATCTTTAGTTTACAATTTTTAGATATTGCATTTGTCGTTTGTGATTCCTTAAATGTTGTAGTAATTTGTAATGAGTACCCTAATTGTATGAGTTTCATCGGTATCTTAGTAGCACATGCAGGGGAAATAAATGAATGTGTGGAGGTTGGGTCTATCAATGTAATAGCAATAATATCAAAAATATAAATCTTACCTCGTAAAACATCAGAAGAGGCATTTGCAGTCTCCTTATCTAAGGCATACACCAATCCCTGAGTCACCGTCTGCTCACCTTTCTCTGCTGCTGTCGCTCTACGCAATGCAGACTGTGTTGACTTCTCCTCTTTAGCTGCTGGAGCTGCTGCTAGGGCTATTGGAGCTGCTGGAACTACCTCGTTGTCCTTATAGCAATTTCTGATCATGTGACCCTGCCATCTGCACACCTAATAGCAGGGTCTATCTTCGTGCAACCTCCCACACTGTCTACATGTGGTCACAACGCCCTTTTGGGGAGTATTGAATCTCCCGGTGCTAGTAGATCTAGTGGATCTATCTCCAGTAAGTCTATCTCGAATCATAATCCCTGTAAGCCTCTTAGTCGACCTAAAATCACTCCTGTCGTCACCTCGACAAACCTTCTCATTGTCCTTGCTTTTAGCCCAAAATCTCAACTCCACCTATTAAGCCTCATAATTTTGCTCACATGGCTGGGCCTGGCAGTCTGGCTCATCATAACTGGAAATGTCGAACGGGCTAAATTGTTCTGAATGGATATCTTAAGACCAAATACGAACCACTCGATCTTATGCTTCTCACTCCTAGCAACCTACGGATCAAAACGGCATAAAGTAGTAAATCTGGACTTATACTGGTCCATTGACATAGTCCCCTACTTAAGACTCATAAACTTTGACATCAATTTCATTTGAGCTGTGCTGGGAATATATTGCATGAAAAAGGCCTCCAGAAAAATCTCCCAAGTTAATGCAAGGTGTCTAGTTGACAAAACTGTCCTAGTGGACTTCCACCAATACTCTGTATTGCCCACCAATAAAAATGTGGCTAACCTGATCTTCTTGGTTTCAAAACAGGTCATGTAATCAAACAGCTTCTCCAGCTTGTTGATCCACTCCTCTGCTGCCAACGGATCCTTCTCAGCTCGAAATTTCGATGGATTTAACTTCTTAAACTACCGGACTAAATTAGCATCACAACCCATAATTGAAACTCACCTCAGTTGCTCTGGAATCTGGGGTTGAAGCTGTGGTAAGGGCTGCACTAGCTGTGGCTGTAGCTCTGGCTATGGCGCTAGTGGTGGAGGTGGAGGTTGTGCTGGCTCAGGTGCCAGTGCTCGATTAAAACTCTTAATAAAGTCTGCTACAATTCTTTCTAGCCTAGACATTTGCGTGTCTAAACTCTCAGGCTATGAAGGGAGAGCTACCTCCGACATTGACTTCGGAGTAGGCTCTAAGGTGGGCTGTACACACCTAGGGCATCCCTTACCCTGTTTGGTACCTCCTCGTATATTTGACATAATGCACCACAACGGATTACACAAAATAGATTTTAGTCTCCTAACTCATTTATATATTCAGACAAGTACAGTACTACTTGGGATGTTTATTATTTCAAATCATAATACATTGACAGACATCAGGCTGACCTCGCTCTGATACCACCTTAACTGTAACATCTCGGAATACAGTATATTTTACTAAATTCACATAAATAAACAGATAAAGGTTGGGCTCGTCTGCAATGTAAATTAACTTCCAAATAAAAGTTTATTATTTGTATATAAAACCTAAGATTCGAATTTCAAATTTACATAAAGAAAATACAAATGTTTAACATCCCAAGTTCATTATACATAAAAGTAGTACTGTAAAAAAATCTAAATACATAAAAATAATATCAATATACCTCGACGAGTCTGTAAAATTGCTTAAGGAATACTGGAATCAGGTCCTCTTGTAAAGCAGACCTGATCTCATTGCAAGTAATCTGGGAGTGAAAAGTAAAGGGGTAAGTGAACGTGCTCAATAAGGAATATCTATATGAAAGCTGATATAACGTATCCTAGATGCAGATTTCATAAGCAGATATTTATACAGAATCATGAATTTAAAATATGAGATAAAATTGGCACGATCTAATAGGAAAGATACTATAGTGGGTTAGGTAACCAAATGAAATATGGGAGGTACTTTGAAGTACTTTTCATGTCCCAGTATCCAAAGCCATTATAAGGAATTCGTTTGATTTATTTAAATCACAAATTCAAATATAGTTCCAATATTTTGAAAAATAAACATACTTATAACAAAAATTAAATAATGTCTTCGTAAACAGTATAAAACATATTTATAGCAATTTCTAACAGATAAATCAAATAAATAATTTCACAAAACATCATATTCATATCACGGAACGTAAAATACAGATAAATCAAAATCATAAATATATCAAAATTAGGAGTGCCTGGATCTAAGTTAACCGGGGATTTACCACCCCAGTATAATTTTAGTGGAGATTAGGCTACACCTAGTAGACACATACACTATAATGACGTATGGCTATAGCCAGGGTACCACAATGTGTACACTAGCTAGGTGACATTTGTGGGAGCTAGAAAACTGGGCTAGAGTCAATAGCAATCAGAACGAAATGAAAATGTATGTACCTGCAGGTAGCTATGGGGCCACAGTCTCAAAACTTTTTAAATAAATAGTTCAGAGTTGTTTATGGAGATAAATTAAATAAAACATATCTCAAATAAATTCATATAATCATATAATCACAAATCATAAAATCAATAATATTATTTAAAAAAACATAATATCAAACAATATTTACCCTTGCAAATATTTAAAATAAATTCCACAAAAATAAAATATTCCAACATAAGATCTTAAAATAAATTTATAATAAACTAACTGAATTAAGGCATATAATGAATTTGTGATTTAATTATATAAATTCATATTTAAGAATTTATATTCAACCTTATAAATCAACTTCTCATACTTCAAAATTCATGCCAAAATGATAGTTTGAGATAGCATAAGTAATTTTAGAAAATTTTTGGCAGCATAATAGATTATTCAAACCTAACCCTTCCTACATAGAATTATAGCTTCAAACCACAATTCACAGTTCCAATATTCAATCCAAAATATTTATTTAATTTCCAAAAATTGCAATTCTAATTAAATCATGCAATGCTATATCCCTACACATCATACAAATATCTCATACCTTTTATTTTCTTTATAGATGCCTCGTCAGCATCGGTAGGACCCTCGGGTTTAGAAGCTGCAAATTATTATCCAAGCTTGATAAATTCACTATATTTTATCTAAAAGTAATATGTAACTATTTAAATATGAATGCATTGTCTGTCAAAATTGTCTAAATGCGGTTAAATTTCTACCAGTGAAAAATTGTAACTTTTGCTACATAACTCCGATTTCGATTTCGATTATGATCGCTCCTAAATTCTTAGAATAATTTATACATCATTTTCGAACCTAAATTACATTGAAATTGGCACAATTTTTTCCTCCCCTTAGCTTGGCTATGTAACACCTAATTTATATACAATTTCTCAATATAGCTTCCCGATTTACGATAATGGTTAGGCTGTTTGTCAGTGTCAATATCTTTCTTTTCGATAACTTAATTCATTTTCAATTACTTACATTTTATATAAATACAATTAATACTTAGATAAAAAGAAACTATTAAACATATGAAATATATTTATTAATTTAATAAATTCTATACATAAAAGTTCAGGTTTCTAACTGTATATACAAAACCAATTTCCTATTTAATTTACATCCCCTTAACTTTTATCATATAGTAAGTATTGTACTATACAAGTCTGAAATATATAGCAAGTACAATATTGTGATAACCGTAAATTTTTCAATTATTGGAAATAATAAATATTGAAAAAAAAATATTAAAGAAAATAGATAAGAGGAAATAAATAAATAAAAGTAAAGAAATAAAATTTATTTATGAGATGGGAATATCGTTGAAATTCCCGAAATTAAGGAAAGTGAGGAATTTAAAATTTGATAAATTGGAAATAAGGGAAGGATAAAATTATGGGAAATAATGAAGAGAAAAATTTAATTTAGAGAATGAAAATCCAAAATTTAATAAGAGAATAAGAAAATAAATGAAATATATTTATATAATTATATATTATATAAATGTATTTTTATACCAATACATATGTATTCAAAATATTATATAGTATATTTTGAAATACGTTGTTATATATATAGAAATATATATATATACTATTTCATAAATTCAAATAATACATATGTATATAAATATAATGTTTTATGTGTATATATAATTATGTAAATACATTTAGAAGAAAAGTAAGTATGGTTTTATATAAAAGTTTATATGTATAAATATTTTATTATAGCATTTATATAATTTATATATATATAAATGTTACTTAATTTTAAGTATATATATAAATATACACATATATACTAGACATGTATTTTGTAATGTACAATATGTATTTTGTATATAATATATATTGTATAATATTATGTATGAAATAATGTATGTATAACATATAATATATATTATATGTATAAAATATATTGTATAATATATGGTATATAGTATACTAAAAATAGAAATGAAACAAAAAAAAGGGGAGAAAACAAGCTGGGAATCGGGTCCATCCCAGCTGAAACCGGCGGCAACAGATGCCGTCGGTGAGAGGAGAAAAGAGAGAGGAGAAAAGAGAGAGGAGGGTACGAGAGGACCACCGGCGAGCAGAAAGGAGGAAGATGGCCGCCGGCGATGGTCCAAAAAAAGGAGGAGAAAATTGGGACAGAAACGGAAAACCGGAAGAGAAGAGAGGAGATCGGCGGTGCCGGCTGATCTGGGCATCGCCACCGCCACCAACGCCACCGGCAAGGACCAACGAAGGAGAAAGAGGCCACCGGCGGTGAAGGAAACGGCGGAGGAAGGAAGAAACGGAGGAGAAAGAGGCCGAAACCCACGGACCCAGATCCGGCGCCGTCGCCGGCGATGGGGTGAAACGGAGGCCAGATCTGGCATCCCTGCTACGTCGGCCAGCTGTGGGAGGAGCGAACCGGCGGAAAGGAGGATCGCCGGCGGCCGAACTGGTCGAACCAGCCGGATGAGGCACAAACATGTCTGAACCGGTCCGGCAAGAGAAAGAAAAAAAAAAGAAAGAAAAGAAAAGAAAAAGAAAAAGGAAGAAAGAAAGAGAAAAAGGAAGAAAAAGAGGAAAAAGGAAGAAAAAGGAAGAAAAAGAGGAAAAAGGAGAATTTCGGGAATTCGAAAAATTCCCGAAAAATTCGACAACCCGAGATTTTACAAAGTTCGAAATTATTTTTAGCGATCGGGATAAGGAATCGAGAGAAATGGAGTGCGGCGCGATCGATAAGAGGAAGTCGCCGACTCGAAAAAAGGTAAGGGATGCGTGTGCAGCACTGTTAGGATACTCAGTCTGCATATTTTAAATTGAAATATTTTATGCAAATATTTTATGAAAATTATTATGATGCATGATTTGCTGAAAATAATTTGGGAAGAAGTACTGGCTGAAAGATTTTAAACTGTATCTTTCGTGCAGGAGGTTAGTAAATCGTCAGCCGTTATGCTGCCGAAAATTTTAGAAAAACTTTATAAAATCATATTAAATTATTTTATTTCCGAATTTCGATAGTAAATCACGAATCATGAGGAAATTTCTAAATTTCATAAAACATGAATATAATGAGATGAAACTTTAGAATATTCATGTATTCGAGAATGGTGATAATGAAATCACCGAAAATTATCGGAATAGAGAAATTACACGAATTACGAGACGAAAGATGAAGTGAAATATAGTGAATATTCTTATGAATATTTTTATAAATATTCACTAAAGGATTTTAACCTTTATGGTTTTAAATTATGGAATTTTATATTTATATAAATTCCATAAAGGTTTATTTTATGATGAAAATACGGTTTTGAGACTGGTTGGCATTCCTATCATGCTGATGCATGATATGTGACATGTTTAGTCCTGGTCGACGCCTAATCAGTGATTCACCGAGGACAATATAGGTTATGGTTATAGATTTGACCGGTGTATTTCCTTACCCTCCGAAGTTTATAGTATGATAAGATTGATGTCTATCTTAGACTCCATAAATGATAGGTGATATGTTAAAAAGGAAAGTATTTTACATAAGATAGAATATGCCAACTGGAAAATGTGATACATGATGGGTGACATGTGAAAAGAACATGTTTTATATAATATGATAAGAGAATCAATTGAATTATAGCATTTTTACAAAATGCTCATTTAGGTACTTATTATAGTACCGTGAGATGATTCTCATAAGACATGATATACAAACATGTAATATGTTTTCAAAAAGGAAGAAATGATAATTCTAATATTCTTTCTATGGTCTTAAATGGAATATGAGATCATAAGTACTACATGAGATTTGATAAGACAGTGGAAAGTACATATGGCATAAAGGCCAACCAAGCAAAGACTCGATGATTGTACCGTGTGAGCCACCTCTAGAATCCTTCGGGAACTAAGTGCTACACGTGTTCTGATGTATTAGTAAAGGCCAAACCGAGCAAAGACTCGATGATTGTACCGTGTGAGCCACCTCTAGAATCCTTCGGGAACTAAGTGCTACACGTGTTCTGATGTGTTAGTAAAAGCCAAACCGAGCAGAGACTCGATGATTGTACCGTGTGAGCCACCTCTAGAATCCTTCGGGAACTAAGTGCTACACGTGTTCTGATGTGTTAGTAAAGGCCAAACCGAGCAGAGACTCGATGATTGTACTGTGTGAGCCACCTCTAGAATCCTTCGGGAACTAAGTGCTACGCGAGTTTCGATGTGTGAGTAAGAAGTTTCTGTACCATGTGAGCCACCTCTAGAAGACTCAAGGGACCTAAGTGCTACATAGATTCTTTGTGAACTATGAGGAGCCACCTCTAGAATCCTTTGAGCACTAAGTGCTACACGAGTTCCTCGATATGACACTTAACTCCATTGCTAGTTAGAATGGAAGTCGTAACTGAATCAGTGAACTGGGGCTTACGCCTAAAGTGGTTAAGTAATCGGTTATATGTGAATAGATTTTAATAGCTTATTTTGCTCTTTAAAGGACGGTACTAATTAAAAAAGTACATTAAAACATAAAATGAGTTTTAAAGAAATAAGATGATGATTTAACTAATATTCTTTTCAAGGAATATACGAATATTAATTATTTTATTTAAATGCTTTGTTTCGTAGAAGCATTATTTTGAAAAGAATATGAAAAAGGTTATGAAAGTTTAAAAAGGAAAAGGATTTATTAATTCAAAACAAAAAGAAAAAAATTCTCTCTACAGTTGCTTATAGGTTCCGTAACAAGTATGGTATTCTAAAATACCTACCTTACTCCATTCGGATTCCTAGCCGACTATAGTATCTTTCCTACTTGCGAGCCTAGAGCCCATAGGAAAAATGAAAAAGATTTTCAGCATATAGGAAGCTGAGTATCAAGTGAGGCATATAATTCTCTTACTGAGCCGTGGTTTTACTCACCCCTTAATTTTCAACATTTCAGGTTTTGACGAATGTGAGTTCAGTGGATTGTGGATCCTGGCTGTACACGAAGGACAATGTGTCAGATCGACTGATTATTTGAGCTATGATCATTTATTCTCTGTATTTAGACACGTCAACAGTACTACTTATCTGATTAGTTACGATAGGGGATGTGTATAATATAAACAATATTATGTAAAATTGTTTAATAGTCAGTAAAAGTGAAGTATCGCAGACAACCCAACCGGTTAAGTTGTGTATAAGAAGATGAAAAATGTGGTCACGGGTCGTGACAAATATACCTTTATTGGATTAGCACCTAGCCTCGAAGGAATACTGTAGGGCCCAAAAATTGTGCTCTTCTCAATTGAGCAAATGTGTCACTGCAAATAATCTGGGAGAGAAAGAAGGAGGTGAGTTTACACTCAGTAAGGAAACAATTATGGAAGAGTGGTACTATGTCACTATATGTAATAAAACATTTATTTAAAATAATTTCAATAAATAATTTGCTATATATAACATATAAACTTTTATTGAAACACTGTAGATTTAAATCATAACATTTTCAGATTTTAAATTAACACTCGTTAAAATCGTCTTTTCAATATAAAATTAATCAATTCAATAATCAATCCAATAAAAAGCACTCAATGGAGACAGTCAACATCCAAGAGTCATATGTAGATAATTAATATAGGAAATAGTGTACCCGCATAGGGGCCAGGTATCCATCCCTAAGCTATTCCTATTTAACAATACAATAAACAATGGCCATTGTGCAATAAACCACAGTGCTCACTAGTCAGGTGCCTTACTGTGGGTGCTACAGACTTGACTAGGGTCTCGTAGCCAATATGATACAATAAGTGCATGATTCTAAGGGAGTAACAGTCTGAAAACAATTATCATTTAAAATCAATAAATCATTTCAGTAAGCAATTATATTCAGTCAATCCATAACAGTATAAATCAATAAAATTATAATTAGGAACAATTAAATTAATGAAACATTTTCAATGAAAATTCATCACATTTCAATTATTCATGATGCAGGTAAAATATTTAAATTAATAAAATTTAGCAATTTAAAATGATAAAAATATTAGATTAATTTAATTAAAATAATGGGTAACTGTGAGAATTCGTTATCTTATACTGTGGATGTGCATTTATATGAATTAATTATCGATAAAGAAATTTTGATAATATTTTGAGGAATTAAATATATAAGAATAATGTCTCTCACATAGAAAAATTTTAAATCCTAGATGAAAAATATAGATATGGAAAATACTACATACAAGATAGAATAAATAATTAAATGAATGTTGGAAAATTCTGATTTGGATAAATCAGAAAAATGGTGCGGCATGAAGAAACAAAGAATACACAAAATAAAGTCTACCTCACGTGTTTCATAGGTTGACAGAAAGTAGCACTATTCTTGGTTATTTTCTTACTACACCGAAGGATGAACAAATAACAAGGCAAGAAACAAAAAAGCAAGGAAAAGATAGGAAGACTTATTAGCTTGCAAATTCTGACTTGGAAAGTCAAGATGTGTGGCTGCATGGAGAAAAAGAAATATCACAGAAAAGAAGTATAATTCGATTGGAAGATAAGCAATATAAAAACAAAACAAAAGACATAGACAATTAAGAAGGCTTTTAATGAGGGCTGCTAAAGTCAAGTTAAAATATTCCTTTTGCTTTGTTTTTATTCACGTCGTAACCCTCATCTTCAACCCTCATCACCAAAAAAACTTCTTCTCGGTTGAGTATGTCGAGTAACCTTCTTCTCCATAGCAGAACCTATGAGTTCTTCAGTAAATAAAACAAGTTTCTTTAGGAAAGTTAAACCTTGACTCAAGAATATTAAAACCACAAGAAACGTTAGCAAAAAGCCTCCAAACAGAGACTGAATCAACGTGGACAGATTCTTCCCTGTACAGGTAATTTCCAACATGAGCTTTTAAGTTTTTTTTTAGTCCTTTAATCATGGCTGTGGTGAATAAAATAAGATGTGTATAGCATGATTTTGAAATAAGTACATATATAAATGAAGTCTAGAGGTTTGGTCGTGAGAGTTCAAAGAAGAAGAGATGATGTTGATGATGAGGATTCATGTGGAAAAAGGAAAAACAAGCTGGAAGTTGATAACCGAAACAGTCATGAAAGGTGTAAAAAGGAATAAAAACGTAGACTGGGATCTAGGTAGGGTTAAGTGAGTTGAGATGAAATAAGAAAAATAAATAAGCTAAGGTTTTATATGGTCAAGATGATGGTTGAAAGAAAAGAAATAAGTTGGCTAGTAGTATAGCCGAAAAAGAAGTGAGAACAGGTGATTAAAAAGTCCAGCCGAAAATGAAGAAAAATTTGATAAAATGACTGACCTGGTTGCTGACTTTTAGATGAGGAAAGAGTATAAATTCAATAGTCTAAAATTATATTATGTAGGGTAGTGTTATAATGATCAAGAAAAGCTAGAAGGGATAAAAAAAAGAAGTGCAGTACGTGGGAGAGAAGACAAAGAATAATAAAGACAACCGGTTATGCAAAATAAAAGAGAGAAGAAAAAGCTAGCCTTGACTAACTTTTGTGAGTATGAAGGGTGGAAGATTTTGGTAGCCTAAGACATACTAGATATGACTATAATATAGAGACAAAAGGAAGCTAACGTGAACTGCAAAAACAGAAAATGGAAATTATAAGCCAAATAGGCTTAGTAAATGAAGAGGAATATTCGGCTATAGCATTGGACAAAGGGAAAGGAGGAGAAAATTGGTCAATTAAAGTGGCATCATAGTTGAAAATATATATATATATATATATATATATATGTTATGGAGGAGTAAGTCACCTAAGTCATTCAAGGTCATTCGGCCACAATGTGAAATTTTAAGAAATTCTAATATTTTCAGTAATGGGAATTTAACTAAGAATTAGACAAGTAAAAGAAATTTATACCAAAAATTAATTATATTAAATTGTGACTTGATAGTTTATAATTCGGAGAGATAGGAAGCATATTGGTGCAACGTAAGGCAATTGCTCTACAGTGTACTGAGGTAAGGGATGCAATTTAAAGTTGAGATGGTGTCCCTTACTTTCATCGCTAATTTTAAAGAAATGTTTGAAGCATGAATTTTATTCCGAAATTAATTTCCATAATCTTTTGATAATTAGCTAAACAAACCTTATAATTTTTATGCATATTTTCCATAATGTTTTAAGTATGACAGTAAATAAATATGTTTTCCAAAAAAGGTATCGGAGTGGCAAACCTCAGGCTAACTTAGACCCTGGCACGCCCGGTCCTTATTATTTTGTACTAAGTATATGATTAAGAAGTTACAAAAGTAAGTAAGATTTGAGACTAAGGCCTTCCTATAGTTTATGTTATTGCCTGTCATGCTTGCCACATTGTGTATGTTTCCATCCCTTGTGGCATATGTTTAGTCCATGTCGTGCATGTTCTCGCCCACATTGTGCATGTTTCCATCCCTTGTGGGTATGTTGGTCCTTCGTGGTGCAATGTTCGCTGTACGACCCTGATCAGGTCTACAGCCCATACCATGGCCATAGGTATTCTGTTCCCTCTTTAGAGGATGAAATAAGTGTCATGACCCGCATACTGGCTATATGATTCTACCTAGTCTCCATGAACTGTATGATATGTTTTATTAATTTTGATATTAAATTCCTAAAGTATGATGCATGTTTGAACAAGTATGAAATTTTGATATATGTATTAAAGAATTCATGCAATGTTTTAAAGTATGAAACACCTTATTATGGTATTTGTTTTCTGCATATATAGATGCTATGACTATTTTAAATACATTTCTTACGGGGCTTTCCAAAAAGCTCACCCTCCTACTCTACCAGATTATTTGCAGTGATCATCTCTTTGCCTGTTGCGCATATGATGTAGACTGAGGGATACGTCTCTCCTCCGACTACTTTTTGTACTTACGTAAGGTATACTCATATTTTGATACCAGACATCCTGTATGGCACAGATATTTGTAAATAAATAATACTTTTGAGATGTAGTCGATATCGTATGAATGTAAACGTTATTATGAGGAATAGGTCCATATAATGTGAATGAAATATTTTATGAAAATACTATGATGTTCTGAGTGATGTGATACTGGCAGGAATGCAACCCAAGTAAGAAATTAAAAAAAAAATTTAACCCAAAACTTCCACATTTCCGGGATGTGACAGTAACTAAGTTAAAATTTCAATTTATGAAATTAGATAAAATATACTAATATTATTTTGGAATCTAATTTAGGAAAATTTGGGCTATGGGTTAAAAATTGAGCTTTGGGAATATCAGTAATATTTTGACATGATTTCTAACCTAACCCTTTAGTATAAAATTCACATATTTAATATTTTCAACCAATCAATATCCCACATGCAAACATAGTACTTTCCTAACTACTTCGATAATTTCTCCTTACCTTAGTCGCAGTGTGGGATAGCAATCCAAGTCGCACTACTTGCCACTTAATCTCTCAGTTTACTATCTGCAAAAATAACATTAAAAATTAATACTCATTACTCAAGTTTATTAAATTTTTTCTACGTCTTCTAATCTTCTCTTTTATAATTTTCATTCAAGGAACTAAAGTGGAATTTTCATAGAATTCCATTTGAGCAAAGGTGATCATTCTCACTATACTTATTTTCTTTCCCATTTAGCTTCATGAACAACCTTTATGCTTTATCGTCATAAAAAATACATCTACTATTTAATTAAATTCCATTTTCACCATCAGGCATTATCATGGCCGAAAATGCTAGGTTGGAATTTAATCACTTTAGATGCATGATCATACTTCCTTACATGCCTATATTATCATTTTACCATTAATTCATTAAAACCAATTGAACTCCTTCTTGAAGTGTCCACAACGGAATAGCCATGGTCCTCTAATCCCTTTTTATTTTAAGTATTAACTTCACTAATATTCCTTATATATTCCTTACATCAATTTCCTCCATTTTCCTGCACCCATTCACGCCACCTTCATTATTCCTCATTATGGCCAAATGGCCTTGTATAAGCTTAGGTAATTTATTCTTTTAAGATATGAATTTAATCATATCTAATATATTATATACTAATATCTTCACCATCCCAATCAGCGAAGTTAGCCTATTTTCCCTTTTCTTTCCTTCATAGTTGGCTGCACCCTTTTCATTAGTCTTACATTTTGTTAATTTAAGTTTATAACTACTTCCCTATTCTGTCCACTTTCTTTCTTCCTAATTCATGCCATTAATCATCATTGTCACACTCTAAAATCAGCATAGTCAACTACATAATAGTCCATCAAATCCATGTTTTAATGGGTTTCAATTTATGGCCATATTCATCACATCCTATGCTGTCATTTTTTACTGTTCATACCACAAAATCAGCATCATCTTCTTTCTAATACATCAATGGTCGAAACCCTCCCATCATGCTACACACATTCTTACTTCAAACTACACATTCTTACTTCAAACTAAGGTTACAAACACTTCATGCTCAATCAATACAGCCATAAATAAGGAATAGAGTGCACAAAACCAGTGTTGAAATTTACCTGTACTGGGAACCGATTCTGCCAGCATGAAACAGTTCACGTTGATGGTTTTTGGGTTGAGTTTTTGGGAGGTTTAGGAAGCTCTTTAGGTAAGGAATAATCTTTCTTAAGGTGCCTAAGTGAATAGATGAAAGAAAGGGGAAGTTCTACTAGGCTGAACGGAAGGAGACTTGGGAGAAAAAGAGAGAAATCGGGAGAAAAACAGCAGCAGCAGGGTGCACGGCTAAAGAAGGCTATAGAAAATGGTGGAAGATGTTATGTTGTCCTTATTTTATTGGTCATTATTTGTATATTTAATTTATAAATTCTGAAAAAATTTCTAAAAAGTCTAAAATGCCCATTTAAATTTCTAATAATTTATAAATTGCCACTGTACAGTATTCTAACTTCCAGGTCAGAATTTTTTTTATAAATTTTAAATATTTATTTTATTTATTTTAGGTCAATTTAAGTTAAAGCTTGACCACTTTGACTAACCCTTGAAAAAAGACCAATTTACCCTTAAATTATCTTATTATTTCCATTTCTATCCTATTAATATTTTATTATTTTTATTTTCTGAAATTATATTTTATTTTTATTTATTTTTCATATATTTGGGTCAAACATAGTCAAAAGTTGACTCTTAAGGTAGTTTGACCAAGTATAGGTAGTGAAATTATTAAACTACCCCTAAAAGATTAATTTTCTTTTTGTTTACCTCGTTTTTTTAGCATTTTTGCGTAATTCAGTTCACAGGCTGGATCCATGTGAAACTTCTTTATGCGAGGGTTCTCTTATGACAGTATGTAAGTTCAAAGTCAATTTAGTTTGTTTGTTATTCAGAAAATTTTCTTTTAGCCTATGGAAACGATCGTCATTTTTAAATTTGTTTTATTAAAACTAAAGTACACTAAAGAAAAAGAACTTTGAAAAGTGAGCTTCTTACCAATTATGCATCTCACGCCCACGATTCAAAATTTGTCGCTTGGAGTCCATCTGAGCTATGGTTTGTGCTATGGGACACACTTGGCAGGTTTATTAGCTCCTACAAAATTCATGAGAATTAATCTTTATAAATTGCTTTAATATATTTAGTTAACGCATTAAAGAGTTATAGGAAAAATTAGGAAATTTAGGGATCTCACATCCTCCCCACCTTTTGAAATCGGGCACTACTTGAACAACTCCAGATACTTCTCTTTCATCAAGCTCTCCAACTCCCATGTAGCTTCCTTTGTCGTGTGGTATTGCCAGAGAACTTTGACCAATGGAATTGTTTTATTCCTCAACACTTTCTCCTTTCTATCTAAAATCCGAATCGGCTTTTCCACATAACTCATGTCCTCACGAATCTCTAAAGTTGATACTCTATGACATGAGATGGATCCGAGTGGTATTTCCGAACCATCGACACATGGAAAACGTTATGTACTCCAGATAACTCTGATGGTAGTGCTAATCTGTAGGCTACATCTCCCACGTGCTCTAATATCTCAATTGGCTCAATATAATGAGGATTGAGTTTACCCTTCTTGCTAAATCTCATGATCCCTTTTGATGGAGAAACCTTTAGGAATACTGAGTCCCTAACAGCAAATTCTAATGGCCTTCATCTAGTGTTCGCATAACTTACCTGTCAACTCTGAGTTGTCTTAAGTCTATGACAGATCAACTGGACATCCTTAGAAGCTTGCTTAACAAGATTTGGAGCAAAGAGCTTGTATTCGCCCACTTCTTCCCATCCAATCGGCGATTGGCACCTTCTACCATACAAAGCTTCAAATGGTGCCATTCCAATACTTGAATGGTAGCTATTATTGTATGCAAACTCAGCTAATGGCAGATGATCGTCCCAAGAGCCCTTGAAATCTAATGCACATGCTCTGAACATATCCTTGAGCATTTTGATGGTGCGCTCGGACTGTCCATTAGTCTACGGATGGAAAGTCGTACTAAAATTCAACTGAGATCCCATGGCTTCTTGAAAATGTTCCCAAAAGTGAGAAGTAAACCTGGAATCCCTATCAAATGTGATGCTCACTGGAATCATGCAATCGAACTATCTCCCTGACATATAACTCCACCAAAGCACTGAGTGAGTCTGTAGATTTGATCGATAGAAACTAGGTGGACTTGGTCAAAGGATCAACTCTCACCTAAATACCATCATGATTTCTCTTGGTCCGAGGTAATCCTAAGATGAAATCGAATATTAATTAATTATAATTATTCCAGAGTTCTCAATTATTTAAATATAATTGAATAATACTTTAATTACGAGGTCTCACATTTATTTTTATTTTTATTTTTCTTTCTTTATTTTTTTTACATCATTATCTTTTCTTTATCCCTTCCTCTTTCTTTTTATTTTTTTTCCATTTTCATTTTGCTTCCTGCTTCCTTTGATGTTAAATTTTGTCATATTTACAGCCTAATCTTTTATTGTTTTCCTTGTTCCCAATTCAGTTTTTCTTTCCCTTATTTTTTTCTTTTTCCTTTCTTCTTTTCCAGGTCTGACATGGTTCTTCACTTTCCAAGTATGAAGAAATCTAAATCTCACTTCTTTTGAACATCTTTCAAATCTACTGAAGTAAATGCTTGAGTCATGGGACTATGAGAGCCATGTATTATGGTACTGTTGTATAGGTAGGGATATTCACCACTGTTCAATTCCTGTGTATTTTGCAGGTACATCCAATAAGTAAGGTGGGCCCTACAGGCTCTCTAATGCCCAAATGGATGTGAGACTGAACAGATATTATTCAGAGTGTCCAATAAGCCTACGATAAGAATCTGGAACCCAAAATCCTTTATTTAGATTATTTTGGAAAGTGTGCTAACAATTTAAGAAATGACGATTAAGGATATAGCCTAGATGAATTTTCATTAATAACGGTCAAACTAAATTGACTTTTGACCTACTGACTGAAGTATGATAACATTTATGTTCATACAATATCGACTACATCCCAAAAATATTATTTATATACAAATATCTGTGCTATATCGGATGTCTGGTATCAAAATAAGAGTATATCTTACGTGTGTACAAAAATAACCTGAGGAGAGACATATCCCTCAGCGTACGTCATATGCGCAACAGGCAAAGAGATGATCACTGCAGATAATCTTGTAGGATAGAGGGGGGTCAGCTTTTGAAAAGCCTCGCAAGAAATGCATTTAAAATAATCATAGTATCGATATATGCAGAAAATAAGTGCCATAATAATGCTTTCATACTTTAAATCATTGTATGAATTCTTTAATATATATATCTAAAATTCATACTTGTTCAAACATGCATCATACTTTAGAAACATAACATCATAATTAATAAAACTTATCATACAGTTCTTAGAGACTAGGCAGAATCATATAGCCAGTATGCGGGTCATGACACTTCATCCTCTGAAGAGGGAACTGAATACCTATGACCATGGTATGTGCTGTAGACCTGATCAGGATCGTATAGCGAACATGCACCATGAAGGACCAACATACCCACAAGGGATGGAAACATGCACAATGTGGGCGAGAACATGCACGACGTGGGCTAAACATATGCCACAAGGGATGGAAACATGCACAATGTGGCAAGCATGATAGGCAATAACATAAACTATAGAAAGACCTTAGTCTCAAATCTTACTTACTTATGTAACTTCTTAAATCATACATTTGGTACAAAATAGTAAGGATCGGGAGTGCCCGGGTCATGTTAGCCAGGGATTTACCACCCCAATCACAATTTCGAAAAACATACTTATTTACTGTCATACTTAAAACATTATGGAAAAATATGCATAGAAGTTATAAAGTTCGTTTAGTTAATTATCAAAAAACTATGGAAATAAATTTCGGAACAAAATTCATGCTTCAAACATTTCTTTATAAATTGAGATAAAAGTAAGGGACACCATCACAATTTTAAATTACATCCCTTACCTCAGTACACTGTAGAGCAATGCCTTAAGTTGCACCAATATGCTTCTTATTTCACCAAATTATAACCTGCCAAGTCACAATTTAATATAATTAATTTTCGGTATAAAATTCCTTCACATGTCTAATTCTTAGTTAAATTCCCATTACTTAAAATATTAGAATTTCTTAAAATTTCTCATGCTAATGAATATTTCATTCCTTTTCCATTTTCTGTTTTTGGCATTTTTAGCCACTTTACCAAGTCAACATTTCCATTAAAGCTTGCATGGCCGAATATCATTTTCCATACATAAGCCTTTTTGGCTTATGATCATGTCTTCTTGTTATTTGTATATACACTCTTGTATATTTTCCAGCCACTTTAGTTGACTAATTTTCTCCCATTTTCCATCTCATTCACTTTATTCTCATTGTCTTTTCTTTTGGTCGAATGGCCTTGGTTATATGTAGGTATTTTCCTCCATTTAAAATATACATATATATTTTATAACCTATACTCATACCATTTGGTCAACTTAAACCTAACCTTTTCTTCATATTTCTTTCCTTTTATTGCCGGTACATAATATCCAGCCAAAGTTTGTCTTCCTTCTTTATTTTCAGTCTACTAAGTTTCTACTTTATATCTATATTATAGCTATCATATAGTACATCTTAGATTGTTAAAAATCTAACATTCACACATGTGTAGTCAACCCAAACTCAACCTTTACCCTTCTCTTTTATTTTTCATATCCGGTTGTCTTTATCATCCTTAGTCTTCTCTCCCACGTACAGCACCTCTTCTTCAATCTATTCTAGCTTTTTCTTGATCATTATAGCACTACCCTATATATTATAATTTTAGACTATTTAATTTATGTTATTTTTACACTTAAAAGTCAACAAAAGTCAGTTCAATCACCCAGATTTTTCATCTCTTTCGGTTACACCATCAGCCATATCCTTCATCTCTATTTTCGGTTGTACAAGCAAAATTTTTATTTTCTTTCTTTCAGCCCTTTTTGTTGACTAAGATCACCTCTTTTCTTTTCTTTTATTTTCCCCTGTTCCACGTGAATCCTACTTAAACTAAGAAGTATGTTTTATTTCTTTTAAAGTTTCATTTCTATTTTCGGTTCATGACTAACTTGATTTCCATCTTCACGTAAATCATCATCAACATCATCTTATTTTCATTCTAAACCCTCCCAACTGAACTAGGGTTTTCATTCCATATATGTTTACTTCAAACAAAGGCTGTAACCAACATATTCTTTCTCATTACAGCCATAATCAAAGAACAAGAAGTTTAAAAACTGAGTTGGATGTTACCTGTACAAAGAGCAGATCTGTCTACTTAAGTCATCTTCTGTTTTTGAGGTTTTTGGTTAAAGTTTCTTGGGGTTTCAGATGTTCTTGAGTCAAAGTTTAACTTTCCTAAAGAAACTTGTTTTATTTACTGAAGAACTCAGAGGTTCTGCTATGGAGAAGGAAGGCTACTCGACATACCATACAGAGGAAAGGTTTTGGTGATGAGGGTTGAAGATGAGGTTCACTACGGGAAGAAAAACAAAGCAAAAGAATTATTTTAAGTGGACTTTAGCAGCCTTCATTAAAAGCCTTCTTAATTGCCTAGTTCCTTTTTGTTTTTCATTTCTTGTCTTATTATTATTTGCTCTTCAGTGGAGCAAAGAAAATGAACAAAGAAGTAAAGTCAGTGCTATATTTTCTACCGACCTAAAAAAAACGTGAGGAAGACTTTCTCTTGTCTTCTTTTATTATTTGCTTTGTCTTTTCTTTTCTCTTGTTTTTCTAATACTCATTCTCCAACCGAGACTCCACTACTTTTCTGTTACATCTTTTATTTCTTCATGCCGCCCCCAACATTTGACTTTCCAAGTTAAAATTTTGTAAGAGCTAATTAATCTTTTTTTATTCCATCTTTTATGTAATTTCCCATACTTATATTTTTCATCTAGACTTCAAATTTTCTATGTGAGAGACACCATTCTTATATTTTTAATTTTTCAAAATATTATCAATAATTTCTTTATTGATAATTAAATCATATAAATGTACATTTATAGTATAAAATAACGAGTTCTCACATTCTCCTCACCTTATAAGAATTTGGTCCTCCAAATTCAAGCTGGTCCATCAAACAAGTATGGGTACTTTTCTCTCATGAGGCTCTTTAGCTCCCACGTAGCTTCCTCTGTTGTGTGGTGCTGTCAGAGAATCTTAACTAGTGGAATAGTTTTATATCGAAGTACCCTTTCCTTTCTGTCAAGGATCCAGATTGGCTGCTCAACATAGCTCATATCTCCCTGAATATCCAATGGTTTGTACTCGATAACATGGGAGGGATCCGGATGATACTTTCTCAACATAGAGACATGGAAGATGTTATGTATTCCAGAAAGCTGTGGTGGCAAAGCTAACTGGTAGGCAACATCCCCAACTCTCTCCAATATCTCAAATGGACCAATGAAACGAGGACTCAACTTTCCTTTCTTTCCAAAGCGTATGATACCCTTGCTCGAAGATACTTTCACAAATACAGAGTCCCCAACTTGAAACTCAAGTGGCTGTCTACGTACATCAGCATAACGCTTCTGTCTACTTTGGGCAACCTTGAGTCTATCACAAATAATCCGAACACCCCTAGCTGCTTCTTCAACTAGATCAGGGGCTAAAATCTTACGGTCACCCACTTCTTCCCAAGCCACTAGGGATCTACATCTCCTGCCATATAAAGCCTCATATGGTGCCATTCCGATGCTAGTATAGTAACTATTATTATAGGCAAACTCTGCGAGAGGCAAGTGGTCATCCCATGAACCCTTAAAGTCTAGTGCACACGCCCTCAACATCTCCTCTAAGGTCTAAATAGTCCGTTCAGACTGACCGTCTGTCTGAGGATGGTAGGCGGTGCTCAAATGTAATTGAGATCCCATGGCTTCCTGAAAATGAGTCCAAAATCGAGAGGTGAACCTGGAATCTCTATCGAAAGTAATGCTCACGGAGCTCCATGTAATCGTGCAATCTCGCTAACATACAAGTCTGCCAATGTACTTAGTGAATATGTGCTCTTAATGGCAAGAAAGTGGGCACTCTTAGTCAATCTATCAACAATAACCCAGAATGCATCATGACCTCTCTGGGTCCTTGGTAAGCCTATAATAAAATCCATCGTATTGTGCTCCCATTTCCATGTAGGCACCGGTAAGGACTTAAGTAGTCTTGCTGGCTTCTGGTGCTCAACCTTAATCTGCTGACAGATCAAACATTTGGCCACAAACTCTGCCACGTCTCGTTTCATACCAATCCACCAATACACCTTACGCAAGTCATGATACATCTTAGTGCTGCTTGGGTGCATAGTGTAACGAGAACAAGGGGACTCTCTCAAAATCCTTTGTCTTAGGGTATCATCGCTTGGAACACATATACGGCCCTTGAATCTCAATAAGCCATCATCACTGACTGTAAAATCTAACTGCAAGCCTTGCTCTGCTTGGCCAACCATGTCCAATAATCTCTAATCGTTTCTCTGCCCTGACCTGATCTGATCTAAGATACTTGGCTCAATCTGAAGGCTAGCCATAAACCCGACATCTACTGTTTCAACACTAACATTGAGCTCAGCGAACTGCTCCAACAATACTCTCTTTCTGCTCAGAGCATCTGCAACTACGTTCGCCTTGCCCTGGTGGTACAGAATCTCGCAGTCATAATCCTTAAGAAGCTCTATCCTGTTGGATTATGCCCTTAGAACCATTCATTAGATGATTGACTTTGGCATTTTTATGTATCATGACATTTTTATTTATAGTTCATTATTATATTTGTCTTATAACTGCGTAATATAATCTTATATGATAATGTCCTTAGAATAGTAATAACACACTATTCTTAAAATGTCCCTATTAGACTACACGGTAACATCTATCACGAGTAAGGTTATGTCGAGTCATTGACATTCTCGTTACATGGGTAGCAATGATGTATTGCTAGATACCGCTCATTGCCTGTGACAATTTTGTCATTGCCATTGTTTTGAGAACCTATTGGGTCGCACACTTAGAACAAATCAGTGAGGAGCTTAATTAATCTTATTCTGAATTGGATTAAGGATATATCTAATCCTATTCTGAATTGGATTAAGGATATAGTTAATCCTATTCTAAGTAGGATTAGAGTTCTGTTTGGCAGTAAATTTTAGTGTAAAATTTACTGCTTATAAAAGGATGTTTTTCTAAAACAGAGCCGCACAATTAAAAACAGAAACGGTATTCTTTTAATCGAAGCTAACAAATCGATTATAAGAATCAAAAAACGCTCTTTAAGGCTTCTGATCGTGAGACGTTCAAGAGTCGTGAGATCCGTTCGTGTGGATACCATAGAGGCAGGAACGAAAAGTTGTTGCTTGTGACTTGACCAACGACAGAAATCTGAGAAAACGTTAGGTAAAATCTCGAAACCCTAATCAGGCAACTCTCCGAATCGATCCTGGTGGAGGCCGAATGATTTAAATTTCGCTGCATGTTTGTTTCGGTTTCCTTCACTGGTATCAGAGCTAGATTCGGAGTCCTTGATTTGTTTTGATAAAAGCATGATCTCTGGTTACTTTCTGTTTATGATTACATGCAATCGTTTTAATGAGATTAATACGGATTAGAATGTATAAGATATATTCAGAGGCTAGAAATCGAATTGTTGAAATTATATATATGATATATATCAATTTTGATTCAACTTATATGTGAGATATAATCTGTGATGCGAATTATTAATGGCGGTTTCTGTTCTGCATAAACGTTATGGAAGAAACAGAACAATGTCGAAAGTGTTCTAATGCGACTAAAATTATAGTCAGTATGAGATACTGGCTAGAACATTCCGATAAGATTAGGACACTTCAAGATAAAGGGCGTTGGCAATGTCAATACTGTTGACCTTTTTTTTTTCGGGGGCTCCGCCCCCAAATCTCCGCAAGGGGCGCTGCCCCTTGACCCCCCCCCCCCCCCCCCGCTGACTGGCCAGCGGGGCTGCCGCCCCTGGGAACCCCGCAGTCAGGGTCATAATTCTTTTCAAATATGCCTCATTAATAAAACTAAAAGTTGAAATTGCATTACACTTGTTTGTATAACACGGTGGTTGTTGTTTGAGCATGGTGCATAGTTATAGCCCTAACCCAATATGATTTTATTTTGGTGGTTGTAAATTTTAATAAATACGACCTGCGTGTCGTGCCTTGTTCTTGAAATTCTAGTTGTACATTCTTTTCTCATCTTACTCACCTCGAATGTAACGCGAGGTTTCTCTTAAACTATGTAATTGTAACGTAGTATAGGGTTAGAATTTAGCTAAGTATGAATTGATGGTGATCAACACTAATGGAGCTGACAACCCTGCAAAGGAAGACCAAAGAGGCACTTGGAGAAGATGCTATTACCCTTAGGTTAACCCTTAGGGTTTCTCATTGGCTTGGGAAATCCATTTAGTTTGGGCTATAACTATGTCACATTTATTTTATTGCTTAATTGCATGAGATGCATGGTTTATTTTGTAAGTTTATGATATGAAAATCATATGATAATTTTAAAAAAAAGTAAAATTGGTGAGATCTTATTCAATAAACTAAGAAAATCCCTCAAATTAAATTAAGTCAATAATAGATGCCTACCAATGAATAGCACTCGTCAAGGCTAGAATCGATTTTGTTATGTTTGCCAAAGCAAAATATCATATCTATCTTAGTAAGACACGATGGGATAATAGTGATATCCAAAGGCTATAAATTGGGTTGACTTAACTAGATTTCCTCAATAGGATTGGGAATTTAGAGGTATAAAGTTGGGCTTCCATTCATGAGATGAATTAGAACAAGTGTTGTTCACCCAACTATCCAAGAGTTACATGAGATGTAATTGGTAAGTGTTGCCTACCTAAATAGCCAAATCTTGGGCGATTAGCCAAAGCTAACTCTAGATAAGGTGAAATATGGATCTTGGCCCACTAGAGAAATTATGTGATAATTTTTTCGAATTAATACTGAGGGTTGTTGATTCGATAAAAAATAGTGGGAGCATCATTTAATAAATAAATATTTAATTAAATGAATGCATTCATGATACTTATATTTTGCATATTTCTGTTGTAGATTATTATGGCATCAAACACAAATAACACACTTTCACTACGATCTGTCCTTGAGAAGGACAAGTTGAATGGGACAAACTTCCTGGATTGGTACAGGAACCTGAGGATAGTCCTCAAGCAAGAAAAGAAGTTGTATGTCCTTGAGATTCCCTTACCTGAGGAACAACCCTCTAATGCTCCAAGGGCAGAAAGAGATGCTTATAAGAAGCATCAAGATGATGCATTGGATGTTAGTTGCCTTATGCTTGCCTCCATGAATCCTGAGCTTCAAAAGCAACATGAGGAAATGGATGCGTTCGATATGATCGAGCATCTCAAGCAACTCTATCAAGAGGAAGCTAGGCAAGAAAGGTACAATGTCTCTAAGGCATTGTTTCAGTGCAGGATGGCAGAGGGGACTCCCGTTGGTACTCATGTGCTCAAGATGATTGGGTATATTGAAAACCTTGAAAGATTGGGATTTCCTTTGGGCCAAGAGTTGGCCACTGATGTGATTCTGCAATCGTTGCCAGACAGCTACAGTCAGTTTGTTGTTAATTACAACATGAATGAAATTGACAAGACTCTGCCACAGTTACTTAGCATATTGAAAACAGCTGAATCCAACATGAAAAAGGCCAAGCCCAAAGATGTCTTAATAGTTAAGAAAGCTAAGGGCAGGGCTAATGCAAAGGCCAAGAAAAAAGGTAATAAAGCCAATGGCAAGTTCAAGCCCAATGATACTGCATTGAAGCCTAAAGGTGGGGTTGCCAAAGAAGGGAAATGCTTCCATTGCGGTGAGACCGGACATTGGAAGAGGAATTGCAACAAATACCTGGAAGAGCTAAAGAAGAAAAAAGGCAGTGAGACTTCCACTTCAGGTATTTATGTTATAGAAGTTAATCTATCTACTTCTTCATCGTGGGTATTAGATACTGGATGTGGTTCTCACATTTGTGTAAATGTGCAGGAACTCAAAAGGAGTAGATCGTTGACTAAGGGCGAGGTCGACCTACGAGTGGGAAATGGAGCAAGGGTTGCTGCATTAGCTGTAGGAACTTATATTTTGACATTGCCCACAGGGCTTGTTTTAGAATTAGATGATTGTTATTATGTGCCTTCCATCACTAAAAACATTATTTCTATTTCTTGTTTGGACAAGAAGGGTTTTTCATTTATAATAAAGGACAACTGTTGCTCCATTTATTTAAATGATATCTTTTATGGTAGTGCACAACTAATTAATGGTCTTTACATTCTAAATCTTGATATGCCTATTTATAACATAAATGCTAAAAGGATTAAATCTAATGATCAAAATCCAACATATCTTTGGCATTGTCGCTTAGGACACATAAATGAGAATCGCATTTCCAAACTCCATAAAGATGGAATTTTGGACTCATTTGATTTTGAATCGTATGAGACATGTGAATCTTGTTTGATGGGTAAGATGACTAAAGCCCCTTTCAAAGGACTCAGTGAAAGGGCAAGTGATTTATTGGGCTTAGTACATACAGATGTATGTGGACCTTTAAACACACAGGCCATAGGTGGGTTTATGTACTTTATTACATTTACTGGTGATTTCAGTAGATATGGCTATGTGTATCTTATGAGACACAAGTCAGAATCTTTTGAAAAGTTTAAAGAATTCAAGAATGAAGTACAAAACCAACTTAGCAAGAGCATTAAGGCGCTTCGATCAGATCGAGGTGGTGAATACTTAAGACAAGAATTTTATGACTATCTTAAAGAGTGTAGGATTGTCTCACAACTCACTCCTCCAGGTACACCACAATGGAATGGTGTATCTGAAAGGAGAAACCGAACTTTATTAGATATGGTTCGATCAATGATGAGTCATACAGATCTTCCAAAATCCTTTTGGGGACATGCATTAGAAACAGCTGCTTTTACACTGAACCGTGTTCCATCTAAATCGGTTCCAAAGATACCATATGAGATATGGACTGGTAAACGTCCCAGTATGTCTTTTATGAAGATTTGGGGTTGTGAGGCTTATGTGAGACGTCAAGTCTCTAACAAACTTGCACCTAAATCTGATAAGTGCTATTTTGTGGGATATCCTAAATTAACTAAAGGATATTATTTTTACAATCCCACTGAGCGCAAAGTGTTTGTAGCTCGAACAGGTGTCTTTCTAGAAAGAGAATTCATTTCTAGAAGAACTAGTGGGAGAAAAGTACAACTTGAAGAAATTCAAGAGCTACAAGATAGCGCACCCGATGTTGAGATGGAGCCTGAGCAAGCACCACAAGTTGTTGTGGAACCAGAACCACAAGCTGTTGTGGAGCAACCGCCTGCTCAAGAGACACAAGCCTTGCGTAGATCAGTTAGAACACATCGTGAGCCACAGAGATATGGATTTCTAATGACTCAGAACGGTGATGTATTGCTCATGGACCAAGATGAGCCTACTACCTATCAAGAGGCTATTACAGGGCCAGACTCTGAGAAATGGCTTGAAGCCATGAGATCTGAGATGGAATCCATGTATGCCAACCAAGTTTGGACCTTGGTTGACTTACCCGAAAGGGTAAAACCTATAGGGTGTAAATGGGTTTTTAAGAAGAAAACCGACATGGAAGGAAATGTTCATACCTATAAAGGGCGATTGGTTGCAAAAGGTTTTAAACAAATTCATGGTATTGACTATGATGAAACTTTTTCACCAGTCGCGATGATCAAATTCATTAGGATCTTGCTTGCGATAGCTGCATACCATGATTATGAAATCTGGTAAATGGACGTCAAGACCGCTTTTCTTAATGGAAAGCTACTCGAGGATGTGTACATGACATAACCTGAGGGTTTTATTGATCCAAAAAATGCTGGAAAGGTTTGTAAGCTGCAACGTTCTATTTATGGACTAAAGCAAGCTTCTCGAAGTTGGAATCTTCGTTTTGATGATGCAATCAAACAGTTTGGTTTCATCAAGAACGAAGATGAACCTTGTGTCTACAAGAAGGTCAGTGGGAGCACTATTGTCTTCCTGGTGTTGTATGTAGATGACATACTACTCATTGGGAATGACATCCCTACCCTCCAGTCTGTAAAGACTTGGTTAGGTAATTGCTTTTCAATGAAGGACATGGGCGAAGCTACCTATTTACTGGGTATAAGGATCTATAGAGATAGATCAAGGAAATTAATTGGCCTAAGTCAAAGTGCATACATAGATAAAGTGCTAAAGAGGTTTAGCATGCAGGATTCCAAGAAAGGATTCTTGCCTATGACACATGGCATTACTCTCTCAAAAGAACAGTGTCCTACAACACAAGAAGAGAGAGAACGTATGAGTAAAGTTCCATATGCATCTGCTATTGGATCCATTATGCATGCCATGTTATGCACACGTCCCGATGTCTCGTATGCCTTGAGCATGACGAGTAGATATCAAGTTGATCCTGGTGAACGTCACTGGATCACTGTCAAGAATATTCTTAAGTACTTGAGAAAGACTAAGGATACATTCTTGATATATGGAGGTGAGGAAGAGCTCATTGTAACAGGTTACACTGATGCTAGCTTCCAAACTGATAAAGATGACTATATATCGCAGTCTGGTTATGTGTTTTGCCTTAATGGTGGTGCTGTGAGCAGGAAGAGTTCAAAGCAGGCGACAGTGGCTGATTCTACAATAGAGGCTGAGTATATAGCTGCCTCTGAAGCTGCTAAGGAGGCTGTTTGGATCAGGAAGTTCATTACTGAGCTTGAAGTTGTTCCTAGCATTATAGATCTGATTGAGCTCTATTGTGACAACAATGGAGCCATCGCACAAGCTAAGGAACCTAGATCTCACCAACGATCCAAACATATACTACGGCGCTTCCATCTCATTCGAGATATCATCGAGAGAGGAGATGTGAGGATATGCAAAGTACCAACTGACGATAACATCGTCGACCCACTGACGAAGCCTTTGACGCAGCAGAGACATGATCGTCACACTAGGTCACTAAGTATTAGATACATGAGTGAATGGTCTTAGTGCAAGTGGGAGATTGTTGGATTATGCCCTTAGAACCATTCATTAGATGATTGACTTTGGCATTTTTATGTATCATGATATTTTTATTTATAGTTCATTATTATATTTGTCTTATAACTGCGTAATATAATCTTATATGATAATGTCCTTAGAATAGTAATAACACACTATTCTTAAAATATCCCTAGTCAAGTATTATTGTGAACAAGGATAACAATGATACGATAAGACTAGTATGTGGTTGACTGATGACCATTGTCATGGATATAGGATATCAAGTCATCACATAGGTACATGTTAGAGAACTATGTACTGGATCGACCCTCCATGAGAACGCTACATGGATTGTTATGTGAGTGTCATAAGCGATTCTCATAGTGATGATGGTGTATGTGATCCTTTGACTTGAGATCATCAGAGATCCCAACATAGAGAATTGCATACTTTAATGCTGCTAGATGTCATTCGTAACAGGATGGACTATAAAGGTAGTAATTGGGTATGCCTTGATCTATGTAGAGGGATGTTGAGTGATCAAGATAGGATTTATCCCTCTTATATAACAAGAGTGATGTCTTGGGCCCTTTGATAGAGTGAGACTAAAAATGCATGACCGTGCTCGAATAAGTCAATATGAGATATTGATTTTATTTGTTTAATTAGTCTACTCAGGAATCAAGAAACGCTGATTAGACTATACAAGTGTGACACATTCCATGACTTGTGTCTAATCAAGACATCAAAGGATAAAGGGATTAGACTACACAGTAACATCTATCACGAGTAAGGTTATGTCGAGTCATTGACATTCTCGTTACATGGGTAGCAATGATGTGTTGCTAGATACCACTCATTGCCTGTGACAATTTTGTCATTGCCATTGTTTTGAGAACCTATTGGGTCGCACACTTAGAACGGATCAATGAGGAGCTTAATTAATCCTATTCTGAATTGGATTAAGGATATATCTAATCCTATTCTGAATTGGATTAAGGATATAGTTAATCCTATTCTAAGTAGGATTAGAGTTCTGTTTGGCAGTAAATTTTAGGGTAAAATTTACTGCTTCTAAAAGGATGTTTTTCTAAAACAGAGCCGCACAATTAAAAACAGAAACGGTATTCTTTTAATCGAAGCTAGCAAATCGATTATAAGAATCAAAAAACGCTCTTTAAGGCTTCTGATCGTGAGACGTTCAAGAGTCGTGAGATCCGTTCGTGTGGATACCATAGAGGCAGGAACAAAAAGTTGTTGCTTGTGACACGACCAACGACAGAAATCTGAGAAAACCTTAGGTAAAATCTCGAAACCCTAATCAGGCAACTTTTCGAATCGATCCTGGTGGAGGCCGAATGATTTAAATTCCGCTGCATGTTTGTTTCGGTTTCCTTCACATCCAACGTCTCTGCCTCATATTAAGTTCCTTTTGATCATATATATACTTCAAACTCTTATGGTCAGTGAAGATTTGGAACTTCTCACCATACAGATAATGCCGCCATATCTTTAGAGCAAAAACCACTGCGGCTAACTCTAAATCATGCGTAGGGTAGTTGCGCTCATGGTCTCTAAGCTGGCGTGAACCATACGCGACTACTCTACCATGTTGCATTAGCACACAACCTAGACCCTGATTGGAAGCATCACTGTATACAACGAAGCCTCCGGATCCACTCGGAATGGTCAGGATGGTGCTCTAGTTAATCTTTGCTTAAGCTCCTGAAAACACTACTCACGCTGACTTGACCATTCAAACGGAACCCCTTTGCGTGTAAGCTTAGTCAATGGAGCTACAATCCGAGAAAAAATCTCCACAAACCTCCGGTACTATCCTGCCAATCCTAGGAAACTCCGAATCTCAGTCACTGTCTTCGGTCTCTCCCATTAGAGTACTGCCTCAACTTTGGATGGATCAACTGACACCCCATCCTTAGATACTACATGGCCAAGGAAAGCTATCCGATCCAACCAAAATTCACACTTACTAAGCTTCCCATAAAGCTGCTTATCTCGGAGAGTCTAGAGCACAATCCTCAAATGTTGCTCGTGCTCCTCCTGGGACTTAGAATATATTAAAATATCATCTATAAATACAATTACAAATTTATCCAGATACTCCCGAAACACATCATTCATCAAATTCCTAAATGCGGTAGAGGCATTAGTCAAACCGAAAGGCATCACCAGAAACTCGAAATGGCCATATCGGGTTCTAAAGGCCGTCTTCGGTACATCTTCCTTCCTAATTCTCAACTGATGATAGCCTGATCTCAAATCAATCTTAGAAAACACTGAAGCCCCTTTCAATTGATCAAACAAATCATCTATTCTTGGCAGAGGATACTTATTCTTAATTGTAGCCTTATTTAGTAACCTATAGTCAATGCATAACCAGAGACTACCATCTTTCTTTCTCACAAACAGTACTGGAGCACCCTACCGAGACACACTTGGTCTAATAAAACCCTTATCAAGCAACTCTTGCAACTGTTTCTTTAATTCTTCTAACTCAACTAGTGCCATCTGGTAGGGAGGTTTAGAAATAGGCTGGGTATCCGGCACTAAATCAATAGTGAACTCCGGCTCTCTTTCTAGTGGTAATCTTGATAATTCATCCGGAAACACATCGAAAAACTCACATACCACTGGTATATCTGATATACGTGGAGATTCCCGACTTGTATCGAAGATAAAAGCAATATAACCTTCACATGAATAAATTTATTTGAAATTTCAAACATATAAACATTATGCAACTTTACCGAATATAACATCATATATTTTATTTCTTAATAGCAAAACATACATCAAATTTGGCAAGTAAAGAGAAGGTTATAGTCTTAGTGTAGCAATTTAGACTTGCATGATTGATTTCTAACCAATTCATGCCTAAAATTACATCGAAACTATGCATGTTTAAGAAAACTAGATCTGCTAACATTATCCTATCTCCAACCTTAATTTCACAATTCCTACATACCATATCTGTCATTTGAGATTCATACATGGGTGTGCAAATATGCAATAGGTGACTTAGAGGTTCAGGTTCTAAATGAGGAATGTGTGCAAACTGTGGTGATATAAATAAGTGTGTGGACCCTGGGTCAAATAAAACATGCGCCTCATGCTTACAGACAATAAGATTACCTCTAATAGTCACGGAAGAGTTATCGGCAGTCTCCCTGTCTAAAGCAAATACACGCCCCTGAGTAGCAGACTTTTGGGTTAGAAATGATGTGGTCTTTGATCCTAATTCAACCCAAAACATTTTGACATTTTTGTGGGAGTTTTTCTTGACTTTCTCTTATGAAAACATGGTCCAAAAATTCATCAAGTGATTTTCTAAAATATTCAAAACATTTTATGAAGTATTAAAACCAATAACAGTATGCATCATTAAACCATGGTCTTAATGTTTGGTATGATCACTTGAAATGTATTGAGAAAATCATATGTGGTAAAGCAAATTTACAATATGAATTAATACATTGAAGCGTACTTAAGTTTTTGTCATTTCAAAATACATATAGCAATTTAAAGCTAACAAAGAGCATGAGAAGAATTGTCAATTTAAAGCTCATACCAATTGGCAATTTAGATTTGGCTTACCAATTATTGAAAATATGGTTCCCAATGATACTAATTGTTATTTCAATCTAAATACCAATTGTTACTAATGGTTGACTTAGTCATTTTGCATGAATCCAATTTTTATGTGTAGTGTGTTCATGTCAATAAAATAGTCATTCTAAATATGCAAGAACACAACATACATCATCAAATATGCATATGGATTAATTATACATAAGCATACAATCATAAAGTAGTAATCCATATTCATATTCACAAAGTTATATCATATGGAAGATTCATAAAATCAAGGTATTCAAGCAAACACAATTTCTTCCATGAAACTAAAGAATCCTATGTTCAATTTTCCATTCAAGTCCTTAACTAATTATGAGCAAGGAAAGATTCAATATTACCATTTTAATCAATTAATAGCCATATCCCTAGTTGTTATCATCATTTAAAGTTCTATAGGGTATATGCTACTTTAACTAAAATGGCTTCACCTAAGTGAATCAATATTATCAAGCTAAAATATATTTTATGATCAAAATCCATAAGCTATGAGTGAGGTTAAGCACATAATATCATGAAAACAACTATTCTCATCTCATAGGCATGATTATTGATTCAACTCAAGCAAGCATGTAAGTTCAACATCAAAACAATCAAGAATAAATGCATGGATATCAATCAAGGTATATTTGTTCAAGTTTGCATTTATCTTTGAATGTTGGTGTTGTCATTAAAGCCCAAGTTCTTTGGCCATAAGAAAATTTAAGTTCATGGATGATAAAGTTTCATGCATTTGAACATTTAGGATTCCTTTATCATCACAAATTATAAGCCAATGGAAATTATGACCTTATACCAATTGTTGAATTTGCATTTGAAAGCAATCTTTAAGGTCAAGTTTTAATTTTTCTTCCACTAGATGTATAATTATCATGAAACCTAGTGTGGAATAGATGAGTCAAGCTAAGAGACATAATCCTATAAGCATGCTTGACTAAGATGAACAAAAGATATGAAAAACATTCATTATGCACAAGTTCATCAAATTCTCAAATATATCCATAAATCATTGAAATAAATCTCAAAATTATGTTTAAGCATTCATTGAAAGTATATTTCAAGATTATTTCAAGATTTATGCAATTCATGACTATTTTCAATGAGAAAAATGATTTTGCACTTGTGAGCTCAAGAAAAGTGATATTGATTGTCGAAAGTGATACCATTTGTTGGAAATGATATTAATTGATGAAGTTGAGGCATGATATCAATGAAAAATGAATTTTCATACATAAAAGATCATCAAAAAGAAGTTAAAACAATGAATTTTAAGTTGAGAAGAGAGAAAATATCAAAACAATGAAGAGTTCTTCTCAATTTCGGTTGAACACATGCAAGAGTGCCTTTTCTAGCCTGGGGGGATCGATCCTGCTACAGTGGGGATCGATCCCTCATAGTTTCCTGTAGATTCTGTAGTAGTTTTGACAGAAAATTCAACTTGTGAGGTACCAAAACTCCGTTTTTGAGTAATTTAAGTCCAAGGTTTAAACATTTGTGAAACATGATTTTGGACTTGTATGAATGAAAAACAAGAATGAAAAACCATTTAACAAAAGATTTTGCAATTTTGGAAGAATTTTCACAATAAAATGCATTTTTTGCCTCAAAGGAGGTCATTTTGAGAGTTATGCATATTTTGGCCAAACCAATGCATTGAATTTCATAAATATGTCAAAACAAACTTGTTCACACAGATTTTAAGCACATATAACATCAAATCATCATACTTGTGAACATTATGCCATGATTTCCAACATACATATTCTTCATTAAGGCTCATGACAAGGCATTTTGCATAAATGACATATTTGACAGCTTTTGAGCAACTAAATGTATTATCTAAGCATATCAAACTTGCTCAAACTACAGAAATTCAATAATCATTTCAAAATTGCTAGACATGCTTTTCACCCAATAATCCAATGCCTCAAGAACTATCCATCAACCAATCAACCAATCAACAATCATTCAACATGCCTCACAATGCACCAATAATCATCAACTAAGTGTCTCATTAAATCAAACAAATAATTTTAATATATATATGAGTTTTGAAGAGATAGGATTTAAGCTTACAAAACTCCTTTGCTAGAGAGTGCTTTGCCTTGAATAGTTGAATCCACCTTGTGCCATTCTTTAAAGAATTGTTGTGACCTTGCCAAGGATGAATCCTCAAGCTTTTCCTTTTTCTTATTGGCACAAGCAAACTCTATGAGGATGTGTTGAGCATTTAAACTCCATTGTTCCATTGTATTCCCATGCTCTAACACTCCTACAACAAACACATTCAAGCATGCTTTGGTACCCAAATTTTCTTGGGTCCATGAGAGTTAGTGCGAACAATTTTTTTTCCTTTTGGGATCCATTTCAAGCTCAAATCATCATTATTTATTGCATGCTTTGGCACCCACATTTTTCTAACCACTCTTCCTCTAAATGTGGTTTTTCTATTTGTGCATGCTTGTGAGGTGTGTCCTATTCTATTGCATAGTGAGCATGTAAGAGATAGATCATGCATAGTATTTTTGCTCACTAGGAAATTCTTAAGATGAGTTTCTTTTTGTATTGCATTATAACCTAACCCATCTTTATCAAAGAAAGCTCTTTGGGTCTCAAGCATGTAATCTAATTTTTGTTGACCCATATAGAACCTAGAAAATGAGTTATGCAAATTTAAGTTCTTTTTATTCAACTCATTTATCTCTAAGTTAGCCTTTTCTAATTTCTTTTCAAATTCTAGCTTAGCATTTATCAAGGCTTCATTTTCTATTTTTAATTTAGCAATGATTTTCTTATATTTGGAGTTCATGCATTGATATTCATTTGCTAAATCTTCAAAGGCATTTTGTAGTTCACTAAAGGTATAATCATTATCTTCACTAGAACTACTACTAGCCTCATCATCACTAATAGCCATAAAGCATGTGTAGGCTACCTCATCATCTATGTTTTCCTCATCGGAGCTACACTATCGCTCCATGTAGCCACAAATGCTTTCTTCCTAGGCTTCCTATCCTTTTCTCTTCTAAGTAAGGGGCAATCTAATTTATTATGACCCGGTTCATTGCACTCATAACATACTAAGTGGTCCTTTTCTCTTCTACTTGTTTCTCCCCTATGGTGTCTCCTATTCTTCTCTCTCTCTTTCATTCTTATGAATCTATTAAATCTTTTGGCAAACATTGCCATTTCCTTATCTTCCTCATCTCCACTCTCATTACTATCATCCTCAAAGTTCTCATGAGTGGATGATTTAAGAGCTACCCCTACTTTCTTTGAACGCTCTTCATTTCTTTTTTTCTTCATTTCATATGTAAGCAGGGAGCCCATAAGTTCATCTAGAGACAAGGTGTTAGGATCCTTAGATTCTTCTATTGCGATTACCTTTGCCTCCCAAGACTTAGGCAAGCTATTCAAAATTTTCTTAACCATTTCTAGATTGGAATAGCTCTTGCCTAATGCCTTAAGTCCATTAATTATATCATTAAACCTAGTGAACATTTCGCTAATGGACTCATTTTCTTTCATTCTAAAAAGCTCATAATCATATGTGAGCATACCTACTTTGGTTTCTTTCACTTGATTGGTCCCTTCATGTGTGATGGCCAATTTGTCCCATATTTGCTTAGCATTTTCACATAGGGACACTCTATTATATTCATTGGGACCTAATGCACAAAAGAGAGTGTGCATGGCCTTGGCATTCAATTGTGCCACTCTCATGTCATTTGTGTCCCACTCATCCTCACTCTTAGGGACATCCTTTCCATCTACTTTCTTCATAGGAATTCTAGGACCATTCACTATAATTCTCCACACTTCATAATCGTTAGATTGTACAAACAACATCATTCTAGTTTTCCAATATGAATAATTCTCACCATTGAAAAGTGGAGGTCTAACTAATGATTGTCCCTCTTCTCCTAGGGGTGTGCCTACATTCAAGTGAGCCATTTAAGATCGTTTTGCTCGATAGATGTTAGTCTAATTCAATCTCGAGCCCAAGCTCTGATATCAATTGTTGGCTCTATAGGTTATACCGAGAGGGGGGGTGAATCGGTTTTTCGCTAACCTTAAGTTCGTTTTACGATTTTTCTAAATTCTATGGCCTATATTGATATTTTCTAAGTTCTCTAGGCTAAACAAGCATGCAATTTAAGTTCAATGAAATAAACACAATATAAGTGCAAGTAAATAAAGAGTAAGGAGAGAGATATTTACACAATCGATTTATAGAGGCTCGGCTACCTTGCCTACGTCCTCTACCTTGAGACGCTCCCAAGGATTTTCCCCAAATTCACTATACTTGAATTTGTCTTTACAATCCCTCTTTTTAAAGGCTCAAGAGAAACCTCTCTCTTTTTCTAGGCTCAAGAGTAACCTCCCTCTTTTTCTTAGGCTAAAGAGTAACCTCCCTCTTTTTCTAAGGCTAAAGAGAAACCTCCCCTTTTACAAGGCTAAAGAGAAACCTCCCATTTTACAAGGTATGAGTTGGTTTACAAGAGAAGTAATCAAAGAAGGCCTCTAGATAGGCAAGTGATTACAAAAATTAAGCACAATGAAAACCTATACAAGATTTGTGCTAAGCATTACAAGAAATAGATGAATGATAGATGATGAAGACTTTGGAGCTCTTGATTTGTTGTTGAGGCTTGAGGATTTGAGGAAAATGAGTATTGGAGTTGATTGAGTAGTTCCTCTTCCTTTCTTTAGCTTCTAAGCCTCTATTTATAGTCCCTTGGATGTATTCTAGCCGTTGGGTGGAGCCAAATCTCGGATATTACCGTTGTCTCACAAAAACTAGCCGTTATAGGCTATTTTCGGGCAAAGGGATCGATCCTGCTACAGTGGGGATCGATCCCTTTTGTCCAGAATCTTGATTCTGGGCTTCAGGGACCTTGGGAAGACTTTCTGCCAAAAAGGGATCGATCCTGCTACAGAGGGCATTTTTCCTGCACTTTTGGGTTAGAAATGATATGACCTTTGATCCTAATTCAACCGAAAACATTTATAAGCTTTAAGGGAGTTTTTCTTGACTTTCTCAAATGAAAATATTGTCCAAGAAATCATCAAGTGATTTTCTAAAATGTTTATAAAGAATTAAGACCAATAATAATATGTAATTAAATCATGGTCTTAAGTTTGATATGATCACTTGAAAATGGATTGAGAAAATCATGTGTGATGGGCAAATTTACAATGTGAATTAAAACATTAAAGCTTACTTAAGTTTTTGTCATTTCAAAATATATATTGCAATTTAAAGCTAACACACTGTGTGTTGGGTAGTCAATTGTCTCTTAGCGGCTCTCCACCAGTATCTTGCCTGGCCTTTCAACATATAAGAACCCATACTGACTTTCTCAGCATCTGTGCACCCCAAGTAATCAAAAGCTAGTTCTAATTCTAATAACCACTCCTCGGCCTTAACTGGATCCTTAATCCCCTTAGATTCTGGGGGATTCATCTTAAGAAAGTCCCGTAATCTGCTTGTATCTCTGTCATCTCTGGGCGGTGGGACTGAAGGTTGAGGAGCAGAGGGTGCTGAAGGAACCTGTGGAGGAGGAGGAGGTGAAGTAGGTGTGGGCACTGTGGCACCTATAGCTGAGGTGATTGCCCCGAGATGTTGAGCAAACATAGCAGTAATGTTGTCAAACCCCTCTTTCGTACTATGTTCGAGCCTGTTTATTCTAGCATTTGGGCTCTTTGGTTGGGGAGTAGGTGGTAGAGGTGGCTGAGCCTGCCTCCGAGGACGACCTCGTCTCCACTCATAGTGCGCGATCAAATACCTGCGCATAAACCCTGTGTTTTAATCAAAACATTAACAAGTAGACTCAATTTTATAACCAAACAAGCACAGATACTTGGGATGTAATCTTATCCTACCTACCGACACTGACAGTATTAGACAACCCTTAAAGGTTTCCCTGTCTAAAGGCATTATGAGGTTTGGTAAGAAGGGCAATTGTCCTCGTTATATCAGGCCATTTGAGATTTTGGACCGTGTGGGAACAGGTTAGCTTTACCACCACAATTAGCTGGAGTGCATAATATCTTCCATGTATCGATGCTCAAGAAATATCATCTGGATCCATCTCATGTCATTGAGTATGAACCTTTGGAGATTCAGGAGGACATGAGTTATGTAGAGAAGCCTATCCAGATTCTTGACAGAAAGGAGAAAGTGTTACGGTCGAAGACAATTTCATTGGTTAAAGTTCTCTGGCAGTACCATACTACGGAGGAAACAACATGGGAGCAAAAGAGCTTGATGAAAGAAAGATATCCAGAGTTGTTCGAGTAATTGCCCGATTCAAATTTGGATGACCAAATTTTCTAAAGGTGGGGAGGATGTGAAATCCCTAATTTTCTATTTTCCGTACACCTACTTAATACACTAAGTTAGAATATTAAGATTAATCATCACAATTTATTCGCATGAATTTTGTAGGTTTCAGAGAAGAGTTAAGTGGACCCCACAGCATAAGCCTTAATCCGAATGGTTCCGAAGCGCCAAAATGTGAAAATTGAGTTCGAAATAACTAAACAGTAAGAAAACTATTTCCTAAAATTCTTATTCTTTAGCATACTTTAGTTAAGTCAACAAATTTAAAAATGATAATCGTATCCATGCCTCGGGAAGATTTTTCTGAATAATAGTCAAACCTATTTAAATTTGGACCCACATATTGAAAGAGAAGAATCCTCGTGTCAAAATGTTTCACGTGGATCCAGCCTATGAACAAATTATGCAAATAAGGCAAAAGCTATCGACAAGGGGTAAATTGGTAATTTCATTACCATGGCTGGTCCAAAGCACCACAATAATTAATCTTTAATCATATTTAACCTAAATATATAAAAACTAATTGTCATAACGTCTAGGTCCGTGAACCTAACCGCTAGACTTTAAAATCAAGGAGTCGCCACCAACCATCCAAACCTAAGGTGTGATTGGTCACCTATTCTTGTCTAAAGATAAGGCTTGGTCTACGTTCAAAGAATCTAGGGTTCGGGAGTACGGTTACGTGCGGGGAAGGATTAGCACCCCCACAACGCCCATCCTAAAATGGTACCAACTATTCTAGGTCATTCTAAATTTATCTTAATTTGAGTTAATTTTAATATGCTTAATATATTGAAAATTTACTTAAAATCCTTCCATCAATCTGGTTCAGACAATAAGTAAATCTCCTCACCTCAGGAGTATTCAAGTAGTACCAATTGACTTGCTCGAAGAGGCTCCGTCGTCGGATCATTTAAATACATTATGACAACCCTAATATTGACTCTATACCCAATAAATCCTTCTAAATTTAATTTAAATTAATTTCGATATGCTTAAAACATTGAAAATTTACTGAAAATCCTTCCATCAATCTGGTTCAGACAATAAGTAAATTCCCTCACCTCAGAGTATTAAAGTAGTACCGATTGACTTGCTTGAAGAGGCTCCGTCGTCGGAACATATTATGAAAATCCTAATTTTGGCTCTATGCCCAATTCTTTACTAATTTTCTATTTTTTATTGTCTTAATCGTATTTACTATTTTATATTTTAATTCAAATCATTTCCATATCCTATTTCTATTTTTATTTTAATTGTCTTTATTATTATATTTTATTTATTTCTATTTTAGAAAATAAACACATATTATTATATTGAGAATTTACTCTAAACCTTCCATCAATCTGGTTCAGTCTAGAGCAAACTCCTCACCTAGAAATTTCCAAGGAGTACCATTTGACTTTCTTGGAATTTCATCATCGGATAATTTGCATTCATCTTCTTAATATAACTTTATTATTTCCTTATTCAATTTTTATTCTATTTTATTCTTATTTGCATTTTGTCTTTAATTTAATTTATTATTTTTATTTATCTAATATCATACTAAACATACAAATCATAAAATATATCATACAAACATCATTCAAATTAAACTAACAAATCATGTCAACACACTAATTATTTAATCAATATCAAATATTATCAAAATAATTAAATCATGCAAAGTAAGTCAAATTATATTATACAAGCCATGCAAATCAATCCGCAATTAACTAATTCATATTAAACCATTAAGTTGTTGTCAAATTAATTAACTAATATAAATTATTTTTAAACACAAATCAAATTATCATGCCAATTATTGAAATCAACTTTTATCCATATTACAATTAAAATGATTACATCAAATTAGATATTAGTATCAAATTGTTAGTATGTTAAATTATTAAAACATCATGCAAACACTTATTGATTTAAGATATTACACAAATTATTAATTAATTAGTTAGCTTTATCTGTACAAAACATACCTGCAGGTGTTTCCCTTTTATTAAAGTCCCAGTCAAATTTCTTCTCCCTGGTTCCAATAGCCTCCACGCAATTGCTCTTTCCCTGACAAAGTTCTTTCCTCCTTTAACGGCAACAATTGACAATCACAAGCAAGTGAACTACAGTAGCAAGGGACAGCTGGTATTTGATTATGTATTTCTTATTCTTCTTCTTTCTTTGGTGTAATATCCACGTTTCAAGATGCTTGTAGCTTAGCCCCACGTGATGATGGTGATATTGGTGCAGAGGTGATGAAGCAGTGGCACACAATGATAATGAAGCAAGGGGCTGTGTTTCGGTTTATATAGGACACAGCAGAGCTGAGCAAGCACATGATGATGGTGATATTGGTGCAGTCGTGGTGCTAGGCAACAACCAGGTGAACGATGGAGAGGCAACCTGTGGAGAAGATGAATGCAACGAAGTGGCGGTGTAGTAGTGGCCTTGGTGAGATAGTAACTCAGGGGGGCAAATGGCAGCAAGCAAAAAAGTGATGAGGGAAAGCAAGGTAGCAGGAAAAGGTGACGATAGAGCCGATCCTCCTCAGGCACGGGTTCAAGAAGCCTTTTTTATAGACCAAGAGTTAGAGTTCTAATATATCTAGGTTACCTTACTAATTTCTATCTCTTATTTTCAATATTTTATTAATTTAATTCTTATGTTAATCCTAATCTAGCTCTATCAAATTTAATATTAATCTAAATGATTATCCTAAAAAATCTAATTATCCTAATTATCCTATCCTAAAATTAATTTTCTTTTTATTTCTTATTTCATCATTTTTTCTTATTTTCATTTATTAATTCTTCCTAAATCCTATTTTATTTCTAATTTCCTAATTAATGTTAATTCTACATCTAAAAAAAATCCTAATTTAATTCTAGCACAATTCTAGGATATTATGTCATCTAAATCACTTAATTATTTTTACAAGTTAAGACCCCGGACAGAATAAGGTGTCTACAGCTGCCCCTCTTTGGGCATTTGCTGTGAAACAGTAATTGCACAAAGACATAGACACCTATTTTGTCCGATTTCATTTTTTTTCTTTTTTTTCTTCTTTTTTTTCAAAAAGCTCCCTCTAAACAGAAAGGCAGTCAAACTTTAAAAATCTTGTCTAAAATGCTCCCCATAAACAGGTAGGCAGTCAAACTTTAAAAATCTTGTCTAAAAGCTCCCCCTAAATAGGCAGGCAGTCAAACTTTAAAAATCTTGTCTAAAAGCTCCTCCTAAACAGGCAGGCAGTCAAACTTTAAAATCTTGTCCAAAAGCTCCCCCTAAACAGGCAGGTAGTCAAACTTTAAAAATCTTGTCCAAAAGCTCCTGCTAAACAGGCAGGCAGTCAAACTTTAAAATCTTATCCAAAAGGCTCCTCCTAAACAGGTAGGCAGTCAAACTTTAAAAATCTTGTCCAAAAGCTCCTCTTAAACAGGCAGGCAGTCAAACTTTAAAATCTTATCCAAAAGGCTCCTCCTAAATAGGTAGGCAGTCAAACTTTAAAAATCTTGTCTAAAATATTTGAAGGAATCATGCCCGAAGGTCTTATAGATTGTACTCAAGGAACCTTGTCTGTAATTTTTCTCATGCAATGCATCATGTTTGCAACTACGCATGCATTCTATCCTATCTATGCAATGTCATTTGTGTAATACCATTCATGCAATATTACTCACACAATCTATTCTATTCATGCAATGTTTTCTTTGAAAAGCATTTCAACTTTAACTGTGGCAATAACAGGGTTTTTCTGTATCAGTCCATCTCATGCATTCTTCTATTTGTCATCCTGTCCTTGTATTTCACTATTTCTTTTCTCATTTTCCTTCTTCCATCTTTCCCAATGAATCTCTTGTCTTCGTGCCCTTTATATCTTATCTTATCCCTTGTTTCTTCCTTCATTCACTCTTTTGGTCATTCATTTGCTCATTAAAATCTTTACTGAGACCTCATCATTTATTCTTTCTTTTTCATTGGTTTTTCTTGATTTCCAATTTCCATTCATTCACAAGTTTCCTTTTCTTTCATTTTCCTAAATAATATAGGAGTCTTTCACATATTTTGCCAAGCAAACATTCATTACCATTCTAATTTCAAGATCAACGCAACACAATTTCTCAATCCCTCAAGGTAAAGATATAGCAAAGGAATGATAGGTGAAAAGAAAAGAGTGGTATTATTCAACAAGAAATTGCCAGGCTTAAAAGGAAAGTAAGCTTGAATGAAAAGCAAGAATTTTCAGGATTAAGTTTCGGGTAATAGTATCCAAATAACAACAATTCAAACAATTCTGATCAATGAATACAAAATTCCCTTCAAAAGTCCATCTTGTCTAATCATATTGAGTTCATCAAAATATCCTCTTGCCTTAGTATCATTGACATCCAGTTTTTCTGGTATCTAAGCTGCCTTTTCAGGTTTTCAACTTAAATGCACTCCATTGATCCAAACCGCCCCTTTTGGGGTTTTCGATCTGAATCCTTCTTTCATTTTTTTTCTCTCTTTTTTTCTTTTCTTTTCTTTTTTTTTCTTCTTTTTCATTTTTTTCTTTCTTTTTTTTTATTCATTTCTCTTCATTTTCAACTTCATTGTCCTTGATGAAGCTTCTCTTATCTATTCTCCATTCTGATTCATGCCCCAACATCAGATATTTTTTCACCCAATTTAATGCTCACATGGATCCAAGAGAGTCTTTGGAATCCCACTACTTCCATCTAGATGGAATCTTTTTGCTTATCTTGATCTGCTTCTTCTAATTCCATCCAAAGGATTATCATCTCATAGTGTAAGTATGTCTTTATTCAACACATGATTCTTCAATAGGAGTACTCATATTTGATCAAAATGGACTTTTAAGGCACGTAATGTAGGCTCAGGTGAGGGTTCATGAAAGAAAGGATAATATAGGCCCAAAATAAGTGTTTCAGGGTTCATCAAACCAAGAATCGTTTTTCATGAATCGACTTTTGTCCCATTCTAATTTGCTTTCTCTCTCCTTTTTTATTCAAATGTGACTAGGGTTTTCACTTTCTTGATTCAAACCCTCTTTCACTCTTCATTCTCTTTTTCTTTTTAATTTTTTTTTTCACAAAATTTTTTTTCACTTTGCCCCACTAATCCTTCATTTTCCATTCTCTTTGCCCCCTAGTGTAGAGGGTGATTCTTGGTGGGTTATATAAAAAAGAATATAATAGGCTCAAAAGGGGTAATCAATGGATAATTTTACTCACACTTGAAAGGTAGTGAAAGAAGGCTATTTCTCATCTCATTACAAGTACTCTCATTAAAGGTCATGTATTGAACAAAGACAAACTCATTAGAATTTCATGTAGAGATTCACCTTTACTCGTAACATTCTATAGGTGAAGATTTTAGACAAATATCTTCTATTCTCTTCTTGCTTGAACAATCTTGGCAAATTGGAAACCCATTCAACCAACCAAAGCAACTCTTTCAAAACTGAATTTTATACTAATTGCCATCATCATTATCATGTTCATTATTTGGATACTTTTAAGCTTGGTAACAATGTAGAGAATATGGGTATTGGTGTTTGGCATTAAAGAACAAGATTGGAATGAGGAATTAAGAAATATGCATCACACTAATCTTTTATTGAAAATGAAAACAAATGAAAACTGGCCCAATACATAAAAGAATTCTTAATGCCTTTTGGGCTTAGGCACTCCTATATTACCTAAGAAATTGAAATGTCCTAAGATGAATGAAATTAAAAACAAAGAAACAACCATAATCTTCAAGTTAATGAATCAATCAATATCATCCAGTTTCTTCCATAGCATCAACTGTTACCCTTTGTGTGATCTGGTAGAAGATTATCATTCACATTTGGATCATTCTTTGTTCCAAAACTCAAAATTTCAGCATTGACAAGTGCTTGGACTTTCCTCTTCAAGCCCATACAATTCTTAATAGAGTGTCCAACGTTATCATTATGATAGGCACACTTTGCATTAGGATCGTACCACTTTGGGTAAGGAGGTTTCAAGGGTTCTATATAAATAGGGGCAATAAGATGACCTTCCACCAACTTTGGGAATAGCTCAGCATATGTCATGGGTATAGGGTCTATGGTAACATTTCGGCTAAGTCGGGTGTTCCCTTGGTCATCAAGTGGGAAAGCGGGGTTTGTTGAGGCTGTAGGTGTTTGTCAAGGGAAAACAGGTTGATATGTGTTTTGGGGATGAGTTTGTGGGTAAGATGGGGAATAGGCGTAATTCACTGAAGGTGGGTAAGGGGTATAAAGGCGGCGTGAATTATTTGAGACAGCTTGTGCATCTCCTTCCTTCTTCGAGAATCCACCCTTCCTACTGTCATTCACTGGTGCTTTGATCTTACCACTCTTGATGGCATTCTCAATGGCTTCACCGGTTAACACCATGTCTACAAAGTTCTTAGTTACACTACTAAGCATATGCTCATAATAAGGAGCCTTGAGAGTATTCAAAAAGAACATGGTGATTTCCTTCTCAGTCAAGGGAGGTTGAATTAGTGATGCCACGTCTCTCCATCGTTGGGCATATTCTTTGAAGCTCTCATCTTTCTTCTTTTCCATACCTTGGAGAGATAAGCGATCAGGAGCTACATCGGACACATGTTTGTATTGAGCTATAAAAGCTCTTGCCAACTCAGACCAAGAAGAAACTTTGCTCCTTTCCAATTGGTTGTACCACTTAGCGGTTGACCCAGTCAAGCTGTCTTGAAAAACATGAATTAATAGCTTGTCATCCCATGCATATGCCGCCATCTTTCTACAATACATGGTGAGATGATCTTTTGGGCACGATCTTCCATTGAACTTTTCAAATTCAGGCACATTGAATTTTGGTGGAAGCACGACACCACGTACCAAACACAACCTTTCGACATCAACGGGTCCAAAATAGTCAACTCCTTCCACAGCACTTAGTCTCTCTTCTATCAAGCTCAACTGAGCTTTAGTACCACTATATTCTTCTTTATGTTTCAACTTTTCTAACTCTGTGGGATCATCTAGATTTGGCACTTCTACTGGGTTTTGAACTTGTATCTGTAGAGGTGTTGGAGCATTGACAGTACTTCCTTCGGGAATAAAAATAGGGTTGTCTCGCATGCTTTGTTGAGCTTCTTGGATAGACTCCTCTTGATTACCCATCTTCTCCTTTCCTTTAATCATGGCTTTTAGCAACTGGGTAATTTCACTCAATTGCCCCCTTATCTCTGCATTTTCTCTTTCCAACTTTTCTATCCTAATATTTTGATCCTCTTCAATTATGCGTGCTTGATACCTTGTATGATATCTGTGGAGGGCAGATCGTCTAGTGGGTGCAATTTTGATACCTTGTGCCACAATTTAGTTGAAATTATTTTTAATGTGATGAATGTGCAAAGACTTAAAAGAATTCAAAGATGTATTTTATTGATGGATAGAATTTTACAACCTAAATGCATAAAGAAAAAAAAAACTTGTCTCATAACAATCATTTAGCAAAACCAAAATCCTAAGACATCCATGAAGAAATCTAATGGTGCCACATGAGTCTTCTAACTGCACTATAATGGCCCTCTATCTCTTTTAACAATTGTAGCATCCTCTCTCCATGCTCAGTTAACTCCAAGCTTCATCTCCCTTATTTCATCTTCTATTTGTTGGGCCCTATAAGCCACCCAGTTAATTTGATGAAACATTGTCCATAAGAGTTGCGAGTCCTTCTTGAAGATTTTCCATTCATCTACTAAGGTTTGCATATTTTGGGCCATCTTTTGTTGATCTTTTTGGGCTTGATTGAGAACTCCCTGTAATCGAATCTTCCATCGTATTATCTCCTTTTGAGCTTCATCAAGCTCACTTTCCTTCTTTTGTGCTTTCTCCTTGAGTCGTGCAATTTATTCTTGGTTACTCTGAGCTTCTTCTCGGTTCTTCTGAGCTTCTTCCTTTAGTCGTTTGTTTTCTTTCATCAGATGACTATTCTTAGACCTCGCGAGCTTTTTCTTCAAGTAACTAATCTCGTCCACCAACTTTTTATTCTCTTGATGGACTTTTGCATATGCGTGATCTCTCTTTCCTATCCTCTTATCGGTCTCATGCTTGAGCTTCTTGTATTCTCGTTCCAACTCCCTTTTTTCTTCTTCTAATTTCCTTTTAGCAATCTCCAAATCTATCATAGGGTCTCGGGGTGGTATCACCTCTGCTTCTTCATTTTCTTCAAGTGGATACTTGATGTCTTTTGCTCGCCTTGCATGCCATACTGAATACTCAGGAGTGACTTTATCTATGAATCTCCCTTTTTCTATTCTTTTCATCATCTTCCAAGCTTTGATATCTTCACCAATTTTGCTAAAAGCGCCTGCCTCAGTGTAGTCATATTCTCGCTGATTTAGGCCATGCGTCATGGGGACAAATTGTTCATATCCCAATTGCCTTCGTACCATTAAGGCTGCATAACTAACGGTGCCCCAAATTCCTAGCAAAGTGACCCACGATTGATCCCCACATTGGTACCGCATTGTCTTTCGTTTCATCCATGGTGCCACCCAAACCACATCACGACTCACCAATTTACGCAAGAACGCAATCCAAGCTCTCTTTGTCTTCGTCTTTGGCCATTCACTATCACAAAATCCTTTAATAGGAACACTAGTTTTTAATAAGGCTGATCCAAATTTTGATTCTTCACATTTGAAATGACTATTCATCCATATAGTCAACAATTGAGCACACCCAAAGAAACGCCCTTGCCCTTTCTTCCTGCAATAGTACAAAGATATGATAGTTTCTGCTAGAATAGTCGGGGTAGCATTAACTTGATGCCCCACTTGTTCAACAAAGTCCACCACTGTAATCTCAATATGCCCTAAGATTTTGGGAAAGACCACCAAGCCATAAATTGCTAAAGCTAGTATACTCATGCATTGTTGGTCATCCATTCCCTCATGAAGGCAAGCTCGCAAAGACTCCCAAGAAAAGCATGAACTCTCCCCTTTAATTAGGATGAGTTGGTCAATTCTTTGGACTTCCATATTTGTCATTGAGGCCCATTTCTTGCGAAGGCTTGTTTTATTCCTCCAATAAATCTTGTTAGTGTTCTCCAATTTGCGATGAAGCAACACCTCATATTCTTCAATTGTCGGCACCATATCCACTTCATTAAAGACGAAGCATCGGTAAGATGGATCCCAAAATTGCACCATGGCCTTTATCATATCAGTGTCTATAGGTACAGAGAGTAATAAGGCCAAATCCCCATACTTTTCTTAGAATGTCATTCTCCTCTCTTCTTTCCATCCTTTCCATATGTTGACCAAATCAGTTAGATCATTTTGCTTAAGGTCCAAGTGGACCTTTTCAGGAAGGTTAGAAACATAATCAACTGGCAGGCAATCACCGTTTCTCTGTTGGGTTGCTTCAGACTTAGCCTTGACATCATCAGCCGCTTCTTTCAACTCTTCCCTTTTAGATTTATCCATGGATGTGGATTTCAAGTATGCCAATAATTGTTATGAGACTGACTCCTAAAACATGCAAGAAAAATGTTAGTCATTATTTTCATTTTTATTTTTGATGTTTTTTTTATTTTTTGTTTACATGAGTTTTTTTGTGTCCTATTTTGGATTCGAGTCTAATACTTCAAGGGTTTTGTAGGGCTCTATCTAAAGTTTAGGCTCCTTAGGTTTCCCTATATGCGGGGCCTGGATCATTTAAAGTTCTAAAGGTTCCCAAATTGCTCCTCACTGTCATCCACACTGGACTAGTAAGGCACCCAATCCTCACCCATTATAGGCTACAAGCGGAAAGGTTCAATTTGAGTGGGAGTTTTTTGCCAGCCCATGCGGAGGTTGTCACCTCACGAATGCATAGGTACTTTTCTCCCTCCTAATAAGGATAGAGCTCGGGTTGAGGGCTTATGCATGTATGCATGTCAAGTGTGTGTGCATTAAATGATTATTAAGCATTATGAAATCAACATTATTTCTAAGCAAATTTCTAATGACCTAAAATATATGTTGGCCTGACTCTCTAATGTCCCCAGTGGAGTCGCCAAACTGTCATAACGTCTAAGTCCGTGAACCTAACCGCTAGACTTTAAAATCAAGGAGTCGCCACCAACCATCCAAACCTAAGGTGTGATTGGTCACCTATTCTTGTCTAAAGATAAGGCTTGGTCTACGTTCAAAGAATCTAGGGTTCGGGAGTACGGTTACGTGCGGGGAAGGATTAGCACCCCTACAACGCCCATCCTAAAATGGTACCAACTATTCTAGGTCATTCTAAATTTATCTTAATTTGAGTTAATTTCAATATGCTTAATATATTGAAAATTTACTTACAATCCTTCCATCAATCTGGTTCAGACAATAAGTAAATCCCCTCACCTCAGGAGTATTCAAGTAGTACCAATTGACTTGCTCGAAGAGCTCCGTCGTCAGATCATTTAAATACATTATGACAACCCTAATATTGACTCTATACCCAATAAATCCTTCTAAATTTAATTTAAATTAATTTCGATATGCTTAAAACATTGAAAATTTACTTAAAATCCTTCCATCAATCTGGTTCAGACAATAAGTAAATTCCCTCACCTCAGGAGTATTCAAGTAGTACCGATTGACTTGCTTGAAGAGGCTCCGTCGTCGGAACATATTATGAAAATCCTAATTTTGGCTATATGCCCAATGCTTTACTAATTTTCTATTTTTTATTGTCTTAATCGTATTTACTATTTTATATTTTAATTCAAATTATTTCCATATCCTGTTTCTATTTTTATTTTAATTGTCTTTATTATTATATTTTATTTATTTCTATTTTAGAAAATAAACACATATTATTGTATTGAGAATTTACTCTAAACCTTCCATCAATCTGGTTCAGTCTAGAGCAAACTCCTCACTTAGAAATTTCCAAGGAGTACCATTCGACTTTCTTGGAATTTCATCATCGGATAATTTGCATTCATCTTCTTAATACAACTTTATTATTTCCTTATTCAATTTTTATTCTATTTTATTCTTATTTGCATTTTGTCTTTAATTTAATTTATTATTTTTATTTATCTAATATCATACTAAGCATACAAATCATAAAATATATCATACAAACATCATTCAAATTAAACTAACAAATCATGTCAACACACTAATTATTTATTCAATATCAAATATTATCAAAATAATTAAATCATGCAAAGTAAGTCAAATTATATTATACAAGCCATGCAAATCAATCCGCAATTAACTAATTCATATTAAACCATTAAGTTGTTGTCAAATTAATTAACTAATATAAATTATTTTTAAACACAAATCAAATTATCATGCCAATTATTGAAATCAACTTTTATCCATATTACAATTAAAATGATTACATCAAATTAGATATTAGTATCAAATTGTTAGTATGTTAAATTATTAAAACATCATGCAAACACTTACTGATTTAAGATATTATACAAATTATTAATTAATTAGTTAGCTTTATTTGTACAAAACATACCTGCACGTGTTTCCCTTTTATTAAAGTCCCAATCAAATTTCTTCTCCCTGGTTCCAATAGCCTCCACGCAATTGCTCCTTCCCTGACAAAGTTCTTTCCTCCTTTAACGGCAACAATTGACAATCACAAGCAAGTGAACTACGGCAGCAAGGGACAGCTGGTATTTGATTATGTATTTCTTATTCTTCTTCTTTCTGTGGCGTAATATCCACGTTTCAAGAGGCTTGTAGCTTAGCCCCACGTGATGATGGTGATATTGGTGCAGAGGTGATGAAGCAGTGGCACACAATGATAATGAAGCAAGGGGCTGTGTTTCGGTTTATATAGGACACAGCAGAGCTGAGCGAGCACATGATGATGGTGATATTGGTGCAGTCGTGGTGTTAGGCAACAACCAGGTGAACGATGGAGAGGCAACCCATGGAGAAGATGAATGCAATGAAGTGGCAGTGTAGTAGTGGCCTTGGTGAGACAGTAACTCAGGGGGGCAAATGGCAGCAAGCAAAAAAGTGATGAGGGAAAGCAAGGTAGCAGGAAAAGGTGATGATAGAGCCGATCCTCCTCAGGCACGGGTTCAAGAAGCCTTTTTTATAGACCAAGAGTTAGAGTTCTAATATATCTAGGTTACCTTACTAATTTCTATCTCTTATTTTTAATATTTTATTAATTTAATTCTTATGTTAATCCTAATCTAACTCTATCAAATTTAATATTAATCTAAATGATTATCCTAAAAAATCTAATTATCCTAATTATCCTATCCTAAAATTAATTTTCTTTTTATTTCTTATTTCATCATTTTTTCTTATTTTCATTTATTAATTCTTCCTAAATCCTATTTTATTTCTAATTTCCTAATTAATGTTAATTCTACATCTAAAAAAATCCTAATTTAATTCTAGCACAATTCTAAGATACTATGTCATCTAAATCACTTAATTATTTTTACAAGTTAAGACCCCGGACAGAATAGGGTGTCTACACTAATGAAAATAAAAATATTAAAATAATGTTGGACTAGAATTGGAATTAATGGAATTGTGAAGGGTATTTAGGTCCTTTTGCATTGGATATGGGTCAAACTTTATATTGTGTTAATAATTGACTTAATTTGACTAAAATAAAAATAATTTACTAAAAATAATAAACAAAATCTGAGATTGGAAATAAATATTAAAGTATTAAGTGGCAAACTTGAAAATATTTGGAAATTAAAAGGGAAATTAAAACTGTATTAAAATGGACAGAATTTTTAGAATAAAATAACATAAAAGTATACCACAAAAGTAGACTTATTGACTGAAATTCTCATCTTCTCCAGCAAAATTGCTCTGTTTCATTTCTTCCATTTTCATGCCAAGTTTCCTTGTTTCTACCTTGTAAAACCATGTTCTAGCTTCACTAAATCAAAAACCCCATTTGATGAAAGTTATTCTTCTCTTTATGGGCTATTGATAGATGGTAAGTTGGAGGGCTGAAACTAAAAATTGGGATGTGAATCTTGCTGCAGTCTCGGTTCTTTGGGTAAGGATGGAAGATGTTGCTTTCTTTTAAGTTTGATCATTGTTATGGTGTTGCTCTAAGTGTGAATCACAAGTTTATGGCCTTAATTTGTCATGAAACTAAATGTGACAAAGCTTGGGGGTTTCGGTCATGGAGGATCCAAGAGGGATCCAACGTGAAATTCTTTTATAAATGATGAGGAAATGGATGTTGTGAGTAGATATACTTGGCCATAACTTGAATTGAAGTAAAACCAAGATTTTGGCATTTTGGTAGTTTCGGCCAAAGCTTGGAACCATGGCTAATGGATGCATTTTGGTGCATGGATAGTATGAAATAATTGTATAATATGAGGAAAGAGAGAGTGTAGACTTAAAATAGAAAAAGGGATAATATGTGCATAACGGGACCTTATGTTTTGGAATGAAAAGAGCTTGGAAATTTTGGGGTTTTATATAAATTATGGTTGTAGAAATTATGAAGAGATAAATAAAGCTTATGGATGAAATTATAATGGAAAAATGATTAATTTAGAGTGAAGAGAAGTGACCGGCCAAGCTACATGTAGGAGCTTTCATGTTACTCCCTTAATTGAAACAATATAAGGTATTTATGTTAGAAAATTGGTAGGTGAAATTAGTTGGGATAATAAATATCCAATTATTAATAATTAAAATATAAATTAATGAACGAAATTAAGATAGGAAATAATTCATGAAGCCTATAGGTGAAGAAAGAATGGAAAAAATAACTTTTAGAGGGTGAAAGGAAGCATTCGGCCATGCTTCCATGTGTAGCCTCCATGGTGTTTTTCCTGTGGTGTTTTGCTGAAATATAAAGTATTAATGTTAAGGAAATTAAAGGTAAAATCGGTTGGAGAAATGGGCATTCGTTTAGCCTTAATTAATTTTATCAATTATTGGAATTTAGATGAGAATTTTAATTAAGGAAGAAGATATGGCTTTGGTTGAATTGAATACTAAATTTAGATGTATTTAATATTATTTTGCAGCTTTAAGCTCAAAGGAATAAGAATACAAGTGTGGTGCTATTGGATTTCTGCATTGCACAGTAATAAGGTAAGGAAACATATATGGAAGTCGGTAGGAAATACTATGCTTGCATGGGAATTGGTGGATTGAAAAATATATATGCACTATGAATGTTATGCAAGGGTTAGTATAGGCCTAACCGTCATTCCGTCAAATTTTCTACAAAATTATTAAATTTCTATTCCTCCGATAACTTTAGAATTTCCCATCTTAATTGGCTAATTTAAATTGTTTATATTTTATTTCTTATTTTATTTATTAAAGTATAATTTCAAGTGGCATATTTTCATGGATAAATAAAAATACTTTAGAAAATATTTATTTAATGTTATTGACCCTCATTTATAAAGAATATTGATTTTAAATATTATGGCCTGATTGAAGATAATTGCTATTTTACAGAAATTCTACTGTTAAATAATATGAATTATGGAAATTGTTTTGAGATTGTTGCTCCTTACTGACCATGCATTACTGATACCGAATTATATGATATTGACTGCGAGACACTAGGGCACATCCGTAGTCCCACAGTTGTCATATACCCAATGTACACTGTGGATAGTTCAGCAATGGACATTGTTACCGATAGGAACAGCTTAGGGATGGTATCCTGGCCTAATTTGGGTACGCTTAATTCCTATACTGAATTAATGAAATCGTTTATGCTTGAGTCTAAATGGTGTTGATCGTATCCACTGATTGATATGATTTACCGACCTATCGACTTATCGTTTTGATTTAATTATTTCATATTGGTTTACCGAATTATTGATTTAATTGTTTTGATTAAATTATTGAATTATTCAGATTCTTTAATATATGTTATTAAATGGAATTATTTCTATTATAATGTATTGAGCATAATTCCATATTTACATAAATGTGTAAAAGCTTAATTATAAATCTTTAGCATTCCCTATAGTCGAATGTGGGACTTGGGACACGACAAGTACTTCAAAGTACCTCTCATACCCCATCCGATAATCCCAATCGATTATAGAATTCTTTTCTACCGAACTAAGAATATTAGATGATTTATTAAATGTTTTATTGCATATAGTAGCATAGTACTACGCTTTTATATATGTTACCTTTCTGAGCATAAACTCACCCCTTAATTATCCAGACTATTTGCAGCTACCGTTTCCACTCATTGAAGAGGAGCATTATTTTGAGTCTCTACAGTATTCCTTCGAGTCACGCTTCGTGATACGCACGGACAAGAGAAAATGTAGATTGAAATTTGAAAGAACTGAAATGCAACAGGACAGAAGCAAAGATGATGAATGATACCTTCTGAAACCTAGACCCGAAGCCTAAAGAGACTCGAACCCAAAGGTATTGGACCTTGACCCTACGAATAAGAATTCGAGAACATAAGGTATAGCAATGGTGGATGGTGAAAAAAAGAGGCGTCACAAGGAAGAAGACCTTGATAAGCCTAGTTGAGAGGGAACCTAAGAGAAAGGCACACTTAAATTCTAAAATTCAAAACTGATCTCCCAATCAATAGCGTTTACAAGGTATTTATAATAATACCTAGCACTTAAGCCCATAAACAAGTGGGCTGAAATTAACACCAAACAGAAAATAAGACTAAACCCAAATTCATGCCTAAACCTAGTTAAATAAAATAAATAGTTCAAGACACAATAAGACTCAAATATGGGCTATTCAAACACTTAACCCATCCTATCGTTAAGCTAAAATAAGACAGTAAACCATGCTCATGTCGTTTAGGCTTCCAAGCAAGTATAGATATTTTCGGACTCTTCATGGAAGCTTCCTTGACGCTTCAATGAGCTCAGAGCTTGTTGCATTAATGAGGCTAGGGCTTGTTGCGTCTTCTTGGCTCGAGCTCGGCTAATTGGACCTCCTTGGATGACCAATGGATCCTTAGCATCACGAACATCACGAGCAAGTGGATCTCCATCATTTCCCCTCTCCTCAGAAGGATTTGTCCTCAAATCGCATATACCTTCATCAAAAGAAAAGGGAGAAATATCAGAAACATTAAAAGTAGCAGATACACCATACTTACCAGGAAGATCCAATTGGTAGGCATTATCGTTGATCTTCTCAATGACTTGGAATGGTCCATCTCCTCGGGGATGCAACTTAGTTCGTCATTGAACAGGAAACCTCTCCTTTCTCATATGTACCAAACCCATTCACCAAGCTCAAAGACTACTTTCTTGCGATGCTTATTTGCTTGGGTGGTATACTGCTCAGTCTTCTTTTCAATAGCTTGACGTACTCTCATACGGAGTTGCTTCACAAACTTAGCCTTCTGTTCTCCATCCAAGTTACTCTGCTCAGCACTAGGTAATGGCAATAAATCCAAAGGAGTAAGAGGATTGAAGCCATAAACAACTTCAAATGGAGAGCAACTCGTAGAGGAGTAGACACTGCGGTTATATGCAAACTTCACATGTGGCAAGCAATCTTCCCAATTCTTCAAATTCTTCTGTATAATGGACCTCAATAATGTGGATAGGGTTCAGTTGGCTACCTCAATATGTACATCAGTCTGGGGGTGACAAGTGATGGAGAATAACAATTTATTCCCAACTTTCCCCATAACATCTTCCAAAAGTAACTAAGGAACTTGACATCTCGATCGGAAACACTAGTCCTCAGTACACCATGTAGACGTACTATCTCTTTGAAGAAAAGGTAAGCAACGTTGCTCACGTCATCCGTCTTGTGGCAAGCGATGAAATGAGCCATCTTAGAGAACCTGTCAACCACAACAAAAATAGAATCTCTACCGCGTTTTGTTCTAGACAAGCCCAAAACAAAATCCATAGAGATATCAGTCCACAGAGTAGTAGGAATGGGTAAAAGAGTATATAAACCATGATTATGAACTCTTGATTTAGCTTGCCTACATGAAATGCATCTATCACATAACCTCTCTACATCTCTCCTCATGTTAGGCCAAAAGAAATGTTCTTGCAAAGTATCTAGAGTTTTCCTAACTTCAAAACGACCCATTAACACTATGGGCTTCTCTAACTAACAACTCGCGCAACGAACTCCTAGGCATACATAATTTATTTTCTCTAAATAAGAACCCACCGTGCCAAAAGAACTTGCCAAAGCCAGATGTAGCACATGCCTCATAAACATTACCAAAATCAACATCATCAACATACTGTTCTTTGATATACTCAAATCCTAAAAGTTTGGCATCAAGAGTAGTGATAAGAGTATACCTACGAGATAACGCATCAGCTACGACGTTCTCTTTACCTTGTTTGTACTTGATCACATACGGGAACATCTCAATGAATTCTATCCACTTGGCATGACGCTTATGCAGCTTGCTCTATCCTTTCAAATGCTTCAAGGACTCGTGATCAGTGTGGATGACAAATTCTTTGGGCCACAAGTAATGTTGCCATGTCTCCAAGGCCCTCACTAACGCATATATCTCCTTGTCATATATGGGATAGTTAAGTGCTGCTCCACTTAACTCTCACTAAAGAAAGCAATTGGGCATTTTTCCTGCATAAGCACAGCTCCAATACCTACACCTGAGGCATCGCACTTAATCTCAAAAGTTTTAGTAAAGTCAGGCAGAGATAACAAAGGAGCAGAACAAAGTTTATCCTTAAGCAAATTAAAAGCATGCTCTTGTGCGAGACCCCAATGAAATGCAACATTCTTTTTGACCACTTCGATCAAAGGTGCAACTATAGTGCTAAAATCTCTAACGAATCGACGATAGAAACTAGCTAAACCATGGAAACTATGCACCTCAGAAACAGACTTAGGTACAGGCCAATCTTTAATTGCCTTTACCTTCTCATTATCAACAGAAATGCCATGTGAAGAAACTACATACCCAAGGAAAAATGCCATGTGAAGAAACTACATACCTAAGGAAAACAATCTTATCAGTGCAGAATGTACATTTCTTAAAATTGGCTTACAAACTTGCATTCCTAAAAACAATAAGAACATTCCTAAGATGCTCAACATGCTCATGTTGCCTCTTACTGTATATCAAAATATCATCAAAATAGACAACCACATACTTACCAATGAATTCATGTAAAACATGGTTCATTAAGCGCATGAATGTACTGGGTGCATTAGTCAAGCCAAAAGGCATACCTAACCACTTGTAGAGACCATGTTTAGTCTTGAATGCAACTTTCCATTCATCACCCTCTTTCATATGAATTTGGTGATATCCGCTCTTTAAATCAATTTTAGAAAACATCCATGCACCATGCAACTCATCAAGCATGTCATCTAGCCTTAGAATAGGGTAGCGGTACTTTACAGTGATTTTGTTGACGGCTTGGCAGTCAACTCACATCCTCCACGTCCCATCTTTTTTTGGCACAAGCAATACGGGCACGGTGCATGGACTCATACTCTCTCTCACATAACCTTTCCTCATGAGCTCCTCAACTTGCCTTTGAAGCTCCTTCATCTCCTCGGGATTACTTCTGTAGGCTGGACGGTTAGGAATGGCAGCTCCGAGGACAAGGTCAATCATGTGCTCGATCCCACGAATTGGTGGTAATCAACTTGGGATCTCTTCGGGGAATACATCCTCGAACTCCTGCAACAATGATACAACATCAGTAGGCAAAGTATCATGGAGTTCAGCATTAATGAAACAAGAATCTTTAAATAAGAGTAAAAGGATAGGAGACTTAGCAAGAAACACAGTCTTCACGTCTCGGAGTTTGGCATAACAGCTCACTATTTTGCTTTTCTTGTTTTCCTTCTTTTCTTTAGCTTGCTTCCTTTGCTTGTCATGTTGCTATTTTAGCCTTAATTGGTCCTCATAAATCTCCTTGGGGTTAAGGGGAGCAAGAGTGATCTTCTTGCCATCCATAGTAAAGGAGTAATGGTTAGTGTAACTATCGTGGATGACTCTCTGATCATACTGCCACGATCTACCCAGCAATAGGTGGCTAGCTTGCATAGGCACCACGTCACACAATACCTTATCATGATAACTTCCAATACGAAAAGGAACCAAGACTTGCTTCACCACGTTCACTTCACCACAGTCATTAATCCACTGCAACTTATATAGATGGTGATGGTTGGTAGTGGGCAACTTTAACTTATCAACAAGGTATGTGCTAGTAACATTAGTACAGCTCCCACCATTAATGATTACAGTGCATACCTTGTCACTAATATGGCATCTCGTATGGAAGATGTTCTCACACTATGCCTCATCTTCAAACTTCACATGGTTATTAAAAGCACGCCTGGCAACAAGTGCTTCACTATGAGCAGCATACTCAACAACTTCTTCTTCTTCAGCATCTTCTAACTCAGGCATCTCATCTTCAACACCGACTTCAGAACCTTAACTCTCAACATCTCCATTCCCATGCATGATCATCACTCTACGGTTGGGACACTGTGAGGTAACATGTCCACGACCTAAACATTTGAAACACTTAATGTCACTTGTCCTGCTCTGGGATGCTTGGGCAGGTTCAGTCTTAGGCTTTGGAGGGCCTTCAGGCTTGGGCTTAGTAAAGCTCTCTGACTTAGGCGTAGACACAGGCTTATCATCCCTATGAAAGGTGTTAGATTTCCAAACAGGAACTGAACTAGGAGTGAAATGGGATGTACCTTTCCTTTAGAGTTGCATTTCCACTTTGATGGCCACATGCAGCATCTCCTCTAAATCCATGTAATGCTGCAACTTTACTACATTGGCAATCTCATGGTTTAAGCCTTGGAGAAAGCGAGCCATAGTAGCTTCTGCATCCTCTTGGATATTGGCTCGGATCATGGTTATTTCCATCTCTTTGTAGTAATCCTCAACACTCTTTGAGCCTTGGGTAAGGCCTTGGAGTTTTTGGTATAGCTCTCTGTAGTAATGAGTAGGAACAAATCTCTTCCTCATGATGTGCTTCATCTCATCCCATGTAGACACTGGAGGATATTGTACTTTTATATATATTTTAGACTTATTGTACAATACTGTAACGGTCCAGTAACCCAGTAATACACATATTTTTACACAATTTTGAAGGTAGGGCTGTCTGCGATACTTCACTTTTCATATTCATTAAACTATTACATTTAAAAAGTAATTATCATTTACATCCCCTATCTTAATTTACCAGAAAGTAGTACTATAGATAAGTCTAAATACGAAAAATAAATGATCTGACCTTTCGTGATTAATTCAAGTTGTCACAATGTCTCTAAATACGCGGTCGAGATCCTCATATGTTAGATTCTCAGTCTTCGAAAATCTGTAATGTTAAAATTAAGGAGTGAGCAAACCACGGCTCAGTAAGAGAGTTATATGCAACTCTTGATATTCAACTACCTATATGCTGAAAAACTTTTTCACTTTCTTTAAATTTTCCTAAAAGTGTTCTAGGCTCACATGTAGGAAGGATACTATAGTCGGCAAGGGATCCGGATGGAGTAAGGCAAGTATTTTGAAATACCTTTTTTGTCTCGGAACTTAGAAGCAACTGTAAAGAGTACTTTATAAATTGTTCTATTTTAACACAATTTCCTTCTCTTTTCTCATAATTATAAAAATAGTATAAACCATTTTATTATATCCCTTCCGTACAATTTAACACATTTGATAGTATAGTAGTAAAACCGTAGTTTACTTCTCTTCTCTTCAATAAAGTTAAAAACACGTGACAGTACAGTGGTTTGTAAATATCCAAATCATTGGGTAAACAATTCTGCAATTATTTCTATCTTAGAAATAATTTTCATGTTATTCTTTTTGAGTAATCATTAATTTCTCTTTAGTTCAGTAACCATATCTTACAGTTCAGTAAAACAATAATATTCAGTACAGTACTATTCGGTAAAACAATATCTTGCATATCAGTAAAACAGTATCTTGATACGGTTCAGTCAGTAAACAGTAAACAGTATACGGTAGCTTTTAGTTTGGTAAACAGTAAATGATAGCTTTCAGTTCAGTAAAATAGTAATCAGTGGCTACCATTTCAGTAAACAGTTAACAGTAACAGTACAGTTCAATAAAACAGTGTTTTGGTGCGATTTTGCTCAGTAAATAGTAAACAGTAGTGTAGTTCAGTACAGTAAACAGTATAGTACAGTAAACAGGATTCAGTAAATCCTTTCAGTAAACAGTAATCAGTAAGTGAGACTAGGCATCACCCTACAATTAAATCATGCTATCTTCATCCACTAAGGGACACAGTATCAGTACTGAGATCTATGGCCATGATCTATAATATGTCCTCGGTGTACACTTGCTAGGTGACAATCCGGGACGCTGATGACTAGCTGGTCAATCAGCCACGTGACGGTAACAGTAATAGTACGATGCATGAAACTCGAGGCCTAAGTCTCAAAACAGTATAAAATCGTACCATAGCCTTTATGGATTTTAAACACAGTAATTTGAAATATTTCACATTTATCTATAAGGCTCACATGTATATATCGTCACCTTTATGAAATTTATAAAATAAATAACATCTTTCAAAAGATTTATAAATGTGTATATCACATTTTCCGTACGGTAAAAATAGTTTATAAAATAATTACACTGTGAAATAAATCTCATGACTGTTTATTTTTCACTGTAAAACATATACGCATGTTTTTTCGTGCTTTCTTTCCAAAACATGGCTTCAAAATTATCGGAATTCAATTTAAATATTTTCATAATTTATGGAAAAATAAAATATTTATTTTCCAAATTCAATAATCCTATCACCATGTTTTTCTCTATAAACACGTGTAGAGACCTTCTAGCTTCAAAATACTATTTTTCATCTTTAATTAACCTTTATGGAATTTCTATAAATAATTATTTTCACAATTAAAACCATAAAGGTTATTTATGAAATCAAGTGAATATTTGAAGAAATATTAATAAAATATTCACTTCGTGTCTTTTCATATTCCATTTCATCTCACATTCAATTCACATATCGGGAAGAATTTTGGTGATTCCATTATCACCAAATCTCGAAAACATGAATATTTTAAAAATAGAATTCAATATATTCATGTTTTATGAAAAATAATCAAATTTTCGATTTTCGTGGTTGAAAATCATTTTTCGTGAAATAAAATCATTTATTACGATTTTTCATAATTTTCTAAGATTTTTTGGCAGCATAACGATTGCCGATTGGCTAGCCTCCCTACACTGAAAAGATAGTTTATAATTCACATCCGATAAATCTCCACAATTTTCCAACCAACTAATTTCCACAATATTTCATAAAATAATGCATATTTAAAACGTGCATACTGAATATCCTTACAGGCTACACATGCCTCCCTTACCTTTTCCGAGTCGACGATTTCCTCTCAAAGGTCCCACCCGTAATCCATCTCTTTCGATCCCATCATCTCGTTCGTAGAGAATGATTTCTGGAATTAAAATTCTAAAATTTAGAATTTTTTCATAATTTTTAAATAAATTAATAATTATAAATTTCTCGTAAATTCCTATCGAGAATTTTCAAAAATTTTCTCTTTCCTTTTTCTTCTTCCTTTTCTTCTTCTTTTTCTCTTTTTCTTTTCTTTTTCTTTCTTCCTTTTTCTTTTTCTTTTCTTTTCTTTTCTTTTTCTTTTTTCTTTTCTCGATCTAAACTTTTCAGACCGGTTCAGACCAGTCCAACCCCCTCACCGTTGGTTCTCCTTCGGTGGCTGGTTCTTCGGCGGTTCGGTATCTCCACAGCTGGCTGACATCACGACGTAGCTACTGGTGGTCTCCGTTCAGCCCAGATCAATGGCGCGGCGACGGATTGGCCGAAATGGGTTCAGTCTTTCTCCTCTTCTTTCCTCCTTACACCACCGTCGTTCTCCTCACCGGTGGCCTCCTTCTTCTTCCCCTTACCTTCGCCGAGGTTAGGGTTGGGGTGGCGGTGTCTGGACCAGTCAGCATCGCCGTTTCCCTCTTCTCTTTTACTCTGATTTTTTTTCTCTCGATTTTCCTTTGGTTCACTTCGTTTCATCCCTTTTTCTGGCCATCACCGACAGCCATCTTCCTCTTCTCGGCTCACCGGTAGTCCTCTCATACCCTCCTCTCTCTTTTCTCCTCTCGCCGACGGCATCTGTTGCTGTCGGCTTCAGCTGAGAAGGGAATCGGGTTTCCCGATTCCCAGCTTTCTTTCTTTTTTTTTTGTATTATATTTTTATTATACTTACAAACTACATATTATACATATAATATTATTATTTTATATATATAGTATTGTACTATATATATTATATAAAGATATATATATTGTGTATTAACAAAATATATATCTAATATATATGTATATTTATATACTTTAAATTAAATAACATTTATATATATTTATATAAATGTAATAATAAAATATATATATACAAACTTTAATGTAAAACAATATTTACATTTCTTATATATATATATATATATATATATATATATATATATATATACACAAAATATTATATTCATATATATATGTACTTCATTACTAATGTATAATACTATATATATATATATATATATATATATATATCAATGTATATCGTATACTAATATATATAATATATACATATTTCCCATATATGTACATATGTATTTATATCTAAATACATTTATATAATATAATTATATAAATATATATTTATACACCTTTTTGTCTCTTATTTAATTTGGATTTCTCAATATCCAAATTTAAATTCCTCCCTTCATTATTTTCTATAATTCCAACCTTATTCTTATTTCTAATTTAAATTTCCTTCACATGAATTTCCTAATTCGTCACTTCTTCAATTCACGGAATTTTCACTAATATTCCGATATCATAATTATATTTATTTATTTCAACTTATCTATTTTCTTTAATATAAATTTTCAATATTAAACAGTGGAAATTTTGCGGTTATCACAAATACTTATTTTGTTATTAATCTCGATGTAAATTTGAAATAAATGAAATTTTATCGTGATAACCGACTTTTGTATTAATTATATGTAAATATTAATTTATGAATATATGTTTAAAGTTTTAGATTTTTATATTCGATTGAAATTTTTTAAGAGAGGTTAAATGTTACCGAAATGAATGACTCGAAAAATAGCCTAACCAACCGTAAATTAAGGAAAAAGTTAATTGGTATTTTACCGAAAACCAGACGTTACAAATGCCATGAATTGTTTTCAAGTGATTAAAGTGTTTATTCATAGTAATTTCAACCAATTACTCCATGTAGTCACTTCTAGGGGCCGAGGCACGACAGGTATTCTAAAATACCTCCCATACTCCATCCGGTTTCCTAGCCGACTATAATATACTTCCTGATTTGTACCTTAGTGCCCTATTAGGAACTAAATGTTTTAAGCATATAGAGTTCATAGTATCAGTCTTGCATACGATTCTCTTACTGAACACATTAGCTCACCCCTTATTTTTCCACTCTTTAGATAATCTACAGTGATCTACGGATATACCATTCCACAGATTTCGGCTGCGCCTTAACGCCTTGAGGCAGTAGTGAATGGATCCTAAAGGTATATTTATTTTCTTTTATATGTTCTGTCTTATTGTGTACAGTATTACAATTGTATAATTTATCTACAGGGGATGTAGAACATGTGAAAGATACTGTAAATAATATTTTGATATAAATATTTATGTCAGCTATCGATATAGTTTTATTCCAAAAGTGATTAACTGTTAAAAATGAGTGTGATAAAGGCATCGTAGACAGCTCAACCATCCTATTGTGTGTGTGAAAATAGATAATTAGTGTGTATTACAGATCGTGATAGGGACAGTCCAATCAGTAGAAAAGTTCTTAAGAGTGGGCAAGGCAGGGTCTTTAGCCAATCTAGATCTTTGTCAGTCAAGGCGAAATCCAATAAATGTAAGGTAAATCTTTAAAAGTTGTTGATTCAAATGGGGAATCAAAGTTTGGCATAAAGAATCCTCTAGTAAAATCTGTGTTAGCAAATTGATTAATATTACTTTATTATTTTGAGTTGAATCTTAGTTAGCAAATTGATGCTTGTTCAAATTAAATTCTAGATGCCTTCTTTTACCAGTAAAATCTTGCCTTGTTAGCTTTTATGCTTGGTTTTCTCAAATAAAAAAAGGAAAATCTATTTGTTTATATATATATATATATTATTACAGGTCCAAATTTTGAAGGACAATGCTGTGGTGTTGAAGTTGATATTGTAAATGTTCATTTTGGAGAGATTACACAATATGACTATGTTGCTAGATATCCCTTGTATGATATTACCTTAAATGGGCTAACCCAAGCTATTGAAAAGGTGCTCCCATTGTTGTTGCATTTCATAGTGAGATTTTTGGCATGGTTTATCCTAGTATAATGAGAGTCATGAGCCAAAATTGCAGATATAGGTCATGCACATATGGTATGTTTAATGTTTGTCATATGCCCTTTTTTTATCGCAATTTTTAGATGTAAACTTTTGATGAGGTTTCCATGTTTTTGGATTCTATAGGTTAACTGAATTTTGGAACAATTGAGATTGATTGGGATACATTTCTCATGAACTTAAAAATTCAAGGTCGTGATATAAATGGAGCTCTTGTGACTGGTGTAGACATTTCATTATCAAAATTGCGAGAATAGAATTCTACAATGAAAGCAGGATAAGGTCAGAGACACTACTCTCTGGAAGTGTTGTGAAAAATGTTAGGTATATTGTTTTCAGGGATAAGGCTAGTCTTTCTGATGCTTTAAAATCCAAAAATGAAGAAAATGAGGCTTATTTGTCAAAAATAAAGCTTATTTTCTTGTCATTTAATCTTGTCTATGCCTTTGGTACTATCATGATGCATCTTGATATGAATTGTTCTATGTATTCCAGCTAGTATTGCATCAAATCACAGAGAAAGATAACATCAAGGTAATTAATTGTCACGGTTCAAAATACTGTATAATTTATTAATTTGACATATATAAATCACACAAATAGGTTGGGCTCGTCTGCAGTGTCAATTCAACTCCAATTAAAAATTTATTTATATGCAATCCCAAGTTTCAAAAATTTATTTACATCAACAAAATATTCATAATTACACCCCAAGTCTAAGGTATGTAAAAGTAGTACTGTACCAAAAATCTGAACATATAAAATAACCAAGTATACCTCAACGAACTGAAGGAGTCGCCTAAGGAATACTAAAATCAGGTCCTCCTGAATTAGCAGACTCAAACTCATTGCAGATAATCTGAGAGAGAAAAATAAAGGGGTGAGCGAAACATGCTCAGTAAGAGACATTTATACGAAAGTTGATATAACATAACATATATGCATTTTTTTTATAAAACGAATAGTTGTAGGAAAACCATGAATTTAATTTATGAATAAAATTTGGCACGATCTATAAGGAAGGATACTATAGTGGGCTGAGTAACCGGGTAGAGTATGGAAGGTACTTTAGAGTACTTGTCATGTTCAGGTATCCAAATCCACTATAGGGATTTTATTTAATTGAATTAAATCACAAATTCAATATAAATTCAATATATTACAAAACATAATATAAAGCAATAGAAAATAAATAAACTCTTCGTAAACATTTTAAATCAGATTCATACCAATTTTTCAACATTTATATCAAATAATAATTCACAAGGTATATTGTTCAAATCATAAAGCATATCATACGAATAAATTAAATCCAGATATATAAATCAAACTGGGAGTGCCTGGATCTAAGTTAGCCAGGGATTTACCACCCCAGTATAAATTTAATGGAGACTAGGCTACACTCAATAGACACATGCACTATAATAAACGTATGGCCATAGTCAGGGGGCCACAGTGGAATCAATAGCCAAGTGTCCCCTGTGGGAGCTAGAAGACTGGGCTAAAGTCAACAGCAATTAGAACAGAATGAAAATGCATGTACCCGAAGGTAGCTAAGGGGCCAACAGTCTCTAAAACATTTAATAAATAATTTCCATAACAGTTTACGGAGAACAGGGTATGGAAACATATCATAAATATATTTATAAAATTAATTCCATTAAATCAATAACTTCAAACATATAAAATATCGTAAAACTTAAATCAATATTTAATCTTCCAAAAATTACTTATTTAAAATCCATGAAATATACAAACATATTCAAACATTTATAAATAGATGAAATACCACAAAACATTTTAATTATTGAACTTGTGATTTAATATTCATTAAACCGTTTTCAATTATTTATAATTTGGATCCTTAAATTTGATTTTATCAATATTTCCAAAAATTTCATATTAAAGCCAAAACTTCGTGGATTTCATAAATTAGAGGTTTTAGGTTAGTATAGAAAATTTTCGGTAGCATAACGGTTTGTAAAATCCTAACCCTTCCTGCATAAAATCTAGCTTTCAACCACAGTTCACAGTTCCAAAATGCAGTCCAAAATATTTATTCAAATTTCACAATTTGAAATTCACATTAAAGCATGCAGCACTATACCTCTACGCTTCATACAAACATCCCTTACCTTTTATTTTCTCAGTATGCGATCCCTCGGCACCGGTAGTATTTTCAAGCTTAGAGGCTGCAAATAATTATTTAAAATTGATAAATTCACTGTTTTATAATTAAAAGAATATTTAAAAATTTAAATGCTAATGAATTTTCAGTATAATTTACTAAATGCAGTTTAATTTCTACCGATGCAAAATTCTAACTTTTTTTACATAACTCCGATTTCGATTTTGATTGCGCCAAAATTCTCAAAATAACTCTACATTATTTTAAGATCTAATTTACGTTAAAATAGGCACAATTTCAATCTCCTCTTCATCAAGGCCAAAAGCTTCCTTCCTTTACAAAATTTATAATATTCAAATTTAATTACTTTATTAATTCTAAATTATTCCTACTAATTTTCTACATTAATTCTATATGAATTTCCTATGAAATAACATCAATTTCATGGTCTTCATGCCTTGGCCAAATGTAACAGTCCAAACATACAGTAAATCACGCATTTTACACAAATTTCAGTTGGGCTGTTTGCGATGCCTTTAACACTTTTACAGTAACAATGGAATACAGTAAACTCCAAATAATTTTATAAATTTAGAATATGAAATTTCACATTATTTCCTTACAATTTACATCCCCTATTCCTATTTTACCATTTAAGTAGTATTGTACAATACATCTGAATGTATAAAAGAAATACAAAATACCTACTGGATTGACACAATGCAGTCTGGGGTAACCCAAAACGCAGTTGATATCTGTAGAATGTATATCTCTTAATCACTTATACTGTCCTGTGGAGTGAAAAATAAAAGGGTGAGCAAAATGTGCTCAGTAAAGGAATCGTATGCAAGATTGATATAACGAAGTCTATATGCTAAAAAACGTTTATTATCCTAACAGTTCACTAGGCACAATAGTTGGAAAGATACTATAGTCAGCCAAATACCTTTATTGTATCGAAAACCCAGAGCGACTATAGGGAGTGGGTTATAAATTGTTGATATAAAATCATTTAATAACACTTTCATAAATAATTGGTAATAAAACCATTTAATTAAACACTTCAATAAACACTTGAAAACACTTACAGTAACAATAGTAGAAATAGTACAGTAACTAGTTTCATTAGACAGTAGTAGTATAAAAACAATTCAGTAACAGTACTATGGTAGTACAAAAAACAATGGAAATAAGCTTTAATACAGTAAACACTTTGGTAAAAGCAGTAACCAGTTCAATGTACAGTTTCACTTTAAGAATTATTTTAGGAAGCACATTCTGTTATGACAGTTTAGTAAACTGTAGCAATTTTCAGTAAACAATGACGGTTCAATTTCAATTCAGTAAACATCACAGTAAAGTGAGCAGTTTAGTAAACCTTAATAAGTTTAAGGTCAATAAAAATGTTTATTTCAAAATATTAATAGTTCAGTAAAATCCTCTTAGTAACAGTTCGGTAACAGTAATCTTTTCAGTAACAGTAAAATAGTTCAGTAATGGTACGATAGACAGTTTAGTAAATAGTATGGAAACAGTTCAGTACAGTAAACACTTGAAGTTCACAATACAGTAATAGTTCAATAACCATTTCATAATCAATAATAATTTACATAAAACATTTTAAATTCAGTAAACAGTAATAACTCGGTATCGTTCAGTAGATAGTAAACAGTAATTCACAGTTTAGTAAAACAGTTAACAGTAGGTGAAAACTAGGCATCACCCTCGGTATATTATGCTATAATCCCCGTAGGGAACAGTAACAGTAAATAGTAAGATCTATGGCCATAATCTATAAATGTCCTCGATCGTACACTGATCAAGTGTTAACCGAGATGCTGAAGACAGAATCACTGTCAACAGCTTCACACAATAACAGTACAGTAATACACGTGAGCAAGATATAGGGCCTAACAGTCTCAAAACAGTGTATAAACATTGATATCACCTTTATGGAAATCATTACACTTGGTAAAACCTTCAGTCAATCCATAAGGAAAATTTATAAAATAGTGAATATTATACTGAAAATAATTTAGGAAAATATTCACTATTCAACACTTGTAATAGTCCAAAACATTTTATTTACACTGAAAATACCTTTAAGGAAATTTAATAAATATCATTTAAATTAATAAAATTCCAAAAAAGGTATTTAATTTCATACTTAACAGTACAGTAAAAATAGTCAATAAAAAATTCATGCTTCAGTGATCAAATTTACAAACATTCTAATTTATCGTGAAATATTTCAAAGAACGTATTGGACATCTCACTTTAATAAAATTTAATTACATGAATATTTAAATAACATTTTTCGATAAAATTTCAATTTATGGAAAATATTGGAAATAAATTCCAAAACACAAAATTTCACTCATTCTATGCACATAATATATTTAATGATATTTTAGAAAATTTTGGAGCAAATTTCGGCAGCATGCTTAAACACACTGTATTTATACTAGCCGTAAACCACAGATTTTCATGATTTTCAAGGGCAATTCAATGCCAAATAATTTCATAAAATTTTACTCATCAAAATCATGCATTCGCTATATCCCTACAACTTACACACTCATCCCTTACCTGTTCAGTGTTAGCGACTTTCTCAATAACGTCGCGCGTAATCCACTTCTCTCGGGTTGCAAAGCATTTTACCAACAATATTAATTCATCGTCCTCTAAGTTTTGGCCAACTTGACCTTTTACTACCAATTTATTATCTTGCTATTTTATACTTATATTTCTATCGATGATTTTTATAAAAATTTTGGTAACATAACGATTATAATTGTCCTAACCCTCCTATATGAAAAATACAGTTTTATATTCCCAAGGCAAATGATTTTAAACCATTATAGCATTCAATTTATAAGCCTCATTTAAATCAACCCATAAACAGTTTGAAATTTATCTTCAAAACCTCAATCACATCATATTTACGATGTAAATTATCACATTACTATTCTCGATCCTCTACATCAATATCATCACCTATTTTCACCTATAACCTTATTCAATCATATCCTCAAAATTTCAAATTTAATATTTAAAACTTCGAATCAATCAAACTAATTCCATATGAATTTACGATTAATTTATACAAATATCTTACCTAGCGTTAACGCTGGCGATTTTACATATACTAAATTTGTGTAATCCTACGAATTCAACATATACGCTCAGTCAAACTTCAATCACTCTTGTGTAATCCTACGAATTCAACCTATATCCATACTTAGAATTTTACATATACTAAATTTCCTAAACATATAACTCAACAATTTAATAAAAATATACATATAATAAATTCCTTACCATTTCTATCTTCTCTGTTCTGTTGTTGTGTGTGTGTTTTTTTTTGTTTTGTTTCTCTTTTCTTTTTTTTTTTGGTTTGGTTGAACTGGTTTAGACTCGGTTCAGAACACTGCCTCTCTTTTTCTTTTTTCTTTTTTTTTTCTCTGGTGGTTGGTTCTCCTGGTCCGTCCTTGTTCCGGCGAGAGCTGCTCCCATCATCTCCGATCGAACTAGTGGCAGTAACGGCAGCATCCAGTGCTACTACGGGGAACGATTTTTTTCTGCTCTCTCTTTCTCTTTTTTTTTTCATCATCGGTACCCCTTGTTTTCATCAATCCACCCTCGTTGGATCTGTCTGTAGTTGCTCCAGCCGGCCACTAGCTTCCTTTTTTCTTTTCCTTCTTCTTTCTTTCTCTTTTCCTTTCTTTCCTTTCTTCCTTTCTTTTCTGCTCAGCCCCGACGCTTCTCTTCTGATTTGCTCGTCTTCATTCCTTCATCGTCGGCCAGCCTGCTTCTCCCCTCCTTCTCTCTATCTCTCTCTTCGTTTCACTTCGTTTTTCTTTTTTTTATTAAGTCTGCATAAAGCAGACTGAAGAAACGCGGCAAGCTTCAACGAAAAGCTTGCCGAGTTTTCCTTCCATTTTCATTTTTTTAAATTTATATATATATTATAAATATATATTTTCTATTAACATATATTTATAAATATATATTTACAATTTTATATATATAAACATATCCTTGGTATATACTGTATTTTATATACATATATATCATCTTTAAAACTGATGTGGACTAGGTTAATTATCACTGGGCTTTTCTATAAGTCAAGCTGAAGACAATTAGGCCGAATGATAACTTAAGCCCAAGAGAAAAGAGGACTCAGAAGGCCCATAAAAGATCTACTGAGTTATTATTTAAGTTGTGGGTCTTAAAGGTAATTATGCGCGAAATCACTCCTATAAATAGGTCACATGTATTATTTTTAACTCTAAGCTCTATTTGCCTACTGGAACCCTGTCTGACTTAAGCATCGGAGTGCGCGCGCAGGGGAAAACCCCTGCGCTCCCTGATGGTTTCCTATTTCGCAGATCCTTGGAGACAGACTAACGCGAAGAGCGAGGATCCGACGTCAGCAAACATTTATTGTTGTTTTTGGCAATAACAATTGGCGCCGTATGTGGGAAATTGAGCAAAAAGCCAAATATAAAAATCTGCGAAAGGGTGTGGAAAACCCGCGGGAGACTACTAGTTTCGCGAGAGATAAAAAGTCTGTCGCGCACAAATAAAAAAATATATAATAAAAATAAATAAATAATAAAATATATATACACACGACAGACTACTATCACAGGAAGGTTTCACGCGACAGAGCGATTCGCTCGCCCACATACATGCGACAGGCGCTCTGTCACAAGCTAGAAGGAGGCTCACGCGAAAAAGCAATTGGACGAGAGAGTGGCTAGCCTGTCGCACAAGTCTGTCGTCACAAGCCTGTCGCATAAAGCCTTACATAACCTGTCGCACAAAAGTCTGGCGAGACAAAAGTGGACTCTAGCCTGTCGCACAAAAAGCCTGGCGAAAACAACAGTGGAAGCAGCCTATCGCACAAAAGCCTGGCGAGACAAAGTGGAAGCTACCTGTCGCACAAAAGTTTGGCGAGAGAGGCATGGAGAGAGATTGCCTCTCGCATCTGACTAGTTTTGGCGAGGGAGGAATGGGCGACAGCATTGGGCGACAGAGTGTCTCTCGCGCACTACACCCTGGCTACAAGTTACGAGAAGAGAAGTCAACTTACACAAGGTCATTAAATGCTACTGACATTGGTAATGACATCATGACAAAGTGCAAAACAATAAGGAACAATTAATCTTCATCGACTCCGATGAAACAAAGAGAAATATTAAAAAAAATTTAAATTAATTGGAAATTGTTTGCTTGTTTCTTGCTGACACAAGGAATGACTCCGGACGTGGCTTCAATTCAACACTTGAAAAGAAAAGTGAAGAAATCCGGAGAATCCATGATTTTAGCACATCTCCTTTAATTAATGCCTTGGACTTTGTTATCTACCACAAATCAATCAGCGGGTCCACACAAAGAAAAGGTCCTTTAGCACATCGGAAAGTTGCACCGTGTCACCATTACCGATTCCTTGGTCCTTGGTCATTATCGGCCCATTTTATATCTTTGTTTTATTAGTTGAGCCTTGTTTTTAGTGACTTCCGAAAACTTGTATGTGTAAGTTTTTCTCTTCAACTTTAAATTTTATCAGTCTTTACATGTCAGAACTGGCAGCAAGCTACAATTTCCACGATCACGACACATGACTATTACTGTCAACTCTAATTTGGTCTCTTTTGTTTGTGGACTTCTCTGGAATGATGACAATGAGCCACTAAATGAAGATGATGATAATGATTTGGATGACGTAGACCAGGAAAAGGAGCTGAACACACAGCATCTGGTTTTAGCTCAATTTGACAAGGTGACTCGTACCAAGAGCTGATGGAAATGCACACTGAAGGATGGCATCATGCATATAAACAATGAGAACATTAACAAAAAAAAATACAATCAAGTAATAAGTGAAAATCAATGGTTGAAGTAGCAGCATCGACGCCACCTCCATCATCTACGGCTCCATTGGGATCTTCCGTCATACCGATAACGAACAAGCTACAGGACATTTTCGCTCAGCTTGGTAGCTAGATCACCAATTATTACCAGATTTTTAAGCCGGAATGGATTTTTGGCATCCTTCCTTCTTCGTGAGTTCGTATGAAATTGGTGACTAATTTCCTTCTGCCTTTGCTACCGACGGGGTATTCCCGTCTAAAGAATTTCAATTATTACCAGATTCTTAAGAAAATTGCTCCCACAAATATTTCACTGAGAAAATGCAAGAATATGAGTGCTGTGTTTGTGCTGCATTTCTTTGAGCTCACAGAATTGCTCGACGGCAACTTCATGAGTTTGTAGGCTAAGCTATTACACCGCCTTGCGCTACATGCTTGTCGCCACGCCTCAAGTCAGTAGCTTGTCATGCCATCTTCTGTTTTCTTAATTTCCCAAGCAACCAACGATATTGGATTTAATGATATATCTACAGTCACTTCTGGTATTTAAGTTTTAGTTGGATTCGAAACAGATAAACAACCTCCATACCTAAAAAAAAAACAGAAGCTTTCATGGGCACGTTAGTAGGACATTTAGTGCCGGGTTTGGCACTTACCCTTCTTGGCCTATGGCACACCATCAACAATATCAGAGACTATCGTCTCAAAGGCTCTGGGAAATTTGCATTAAGTTTTTGGTTTCACTCTTTCTGCTGAACAGGAGAATGGCTTCACCACTCACTGTGCTTCGACCATGTTCAGCCATATTATTAGTGATGCAAATAACGAGCAATGGTTGCTTGTTATTTGGTCAATATCTTTGATAATAATCTTCTCAAAAGTTAGATAAGCATGTCAGCGTGCAACGGAACTTTGCTTAAGGATTATTGCACAATAATAAATTTGTATTAAAAATAAATTAAAAGAAGTTCAGTTGAAATATAACATAATCTCATTGTATGTTATATAATGCCCTCCCTGCTCGAAATCCAGGACATTTCAGTGTAAGAGGAAAAATTTTACAATCTTAATTACGCCACGCTCCCTCCAGATTTCAGCCAAGTGGCCCATGACTGCTTCGTTATTATGCAATCTTAGACAACGAGGAATATGCTCAACTTCAGAGAGCCCGATATTCACCACATGAAGTCGACTCTGGACTTCCGTAGGAACTACTTCTTTGTTATGCACCAGGACGTTGGGAAGCTGCTTAACTACAAAATCGTAAGCAGAGGTAGTCCATGTTAAAAAAAAAAAACGAAGGGGCAGGTCAAGTCAAAACACTCGTAAAACATGGAAACTCTTTTTATCTTTGTCCAATAAGCAATAAGCACCAGCACCTTCATATTCCTGAATAATTTCTTAAATAAGAAAACCATCACATGTTGGTCAAATGGAAATCAAGTTTTAACTGCAAGTGAACTCCAATTACTATCTTCATGTAGAACTTAATGTTCTTACGTGTTGTTCATTGATATGGTTTAAGAAGCCTGTATTGCTTATAAACTTTGCTCCAAACCATGTATCTGCACCATGAGGAGGCGGAATGACTTCTACTCCATTCACTTAGGAACGGGAAAGAAGCTTGTGTAGTTCTTTCTCTAACCTCTCTGGTAACGGTTCAAACATACAAAAACATTTGATATATCATTCTGGTCTATTAACTTGAAATGAAAACAAAGGGACTAGCAAAGACTATTGCGTACACAGAGAAAATCGGTTCTTTACATCCTAAAAAATGCAACCGCAGGATTACGAATACTATGACCCACATGAAGGTTTCCAGAATCTTGACAGCTGTACCAACCAAATGCAGATGTTGAGGATCAGTATCTTTAAGCAGGGGTAGAAGAGTAGGGATAAACCCTGCTTCATGCATGGCCGAGCAAAACCTGGATGATGACAGCCAATGATATAGGTAGTGGACCAAAACCAAAAAAGGCAAAACATAAGATTCAGACTCATTGCAGCTGGCAGGAATCCGCTTAAATTCATATCCTTTCTGGCAAAAACAAGAGACGGTAAACGGGTGGGTTCGAGATGTCTTTGGTATGTATTCTGGTATTATGTATATAGAAGTATCGTTCGTGACTTAACAAAGGGCTTTTATCGGTTTCTGGGATCCTAACCCACACGAAATGACCATGTACTGGTTTTGACTCTGTACAGAAAACAAATTCATTTAGAAAAGGGATGAATTCAAGACATACAATATGAATAATGCAAACTTACTGTTACAGACTCCACAGAGTTAATAATTTCAATTTCATTATAATTATGATAATAATTCAGATTTATTCTTTCGAGGGCAATTCAGGTTCCAAAATGACTCATGTTTATGATATGCCATTTACGCCAAACACATTTGCTAGCATTATGAAGATACTCGATACATATGTCATGGCAGACTCAGGAATGCGCTGCACCCAGCCCTCCTGAAGTTGAAGCTCTACTCGAATACATCGTTGCCTTTAAGCTGTGCTTCGGTGGATTATTGCCCAGAAAACGTATTACCTCAAGGAAATCTAGTTTCTATGCTATTTGATTTATTTCTGCTTCAATTTGCTCGAGTTTTGCTCAATTTGTAGTTTTAAAGGCTCACGTTCTTCCATTAAAAGCTCTGACTTTGCACTAAGCTCTGCAATCTCATTATTTACCATTGCAATTATGGCTGGATCTATAGCAGGATATTCTTAATTCGTTGAAATTAAAGGTGACGCAGCGATAGCTGAAACTGGAAGCGGGGCACTCCTTGAAACAAGCATTACATGTCTTGCCTCAGGAAAAACGACCTCGGACAAGAAGGCATGGATGAAAGAAATGTTCAATCTACCGTGCATTTTGTTGGGCAGTGCAGTGTCTGGATTGCTTCTTAAATTCACTTAAAAATCAATCAAGGTCTAACACACAGTTGATTGAAAATCCGCGTCTGCCCCAGCGATTAATGCCATTGCCACCTCTATTCTAGGCAGTTCGAGTTAGAGACGATTAAATGCTATTTGGTCAGATTCATGGCTTTGTTGTTAGACCAATTGTCATAGGTTCCTTTCAAAAATTGATGTTGCAGAAAAGATTAAATATTACCTTTTGCATAAAACGCTGCAACAAAAGGGCTCCTGCCACAACAGGTCAATCCAACGTACGCAAGGTAGCAGTGCAAATACACGAGCACTGATCCCAAGTTGCATGCTAGCCCAATAGGTCAAAGGTAATGGTGAGCACATTTGACATGTTACGTCGCGGTAAAGCGGTTCGTCCTAGGCAACAGCTATGTGAGCAAGAAAAAGTCACACGGTAGGCATTCTAGACGAGAAAATGGCTCCTGTGTGCCCAGCTTTGCGCACACAAGGCGTGAAGCAATGCTGACAAATGCAGTGTCATGTGGCGAGCACAAGACCACTGCAATAGGCACTTTTGACGATTGAGTGGCATGTGGCGATTGCATGACCAACGCCACAGCCTAGCCTCCACAACAAGGCTCGCTCGGTAAAGCACGTGTCAAGGTACGAGAAACGATCTAGATGGGCAAGCAAGGAACAGGCCGAAAGGTCTGGCAGAGATGCGTGCACAATGCTAGATGAGCTCGCCCAGGAGAGGAAAAAATCGGATGAAGGGCTCGAAACCAGTGAAAGTAAATCCAGGGGAACTCTATTGGGCGATCCCTAACAGGATGAAAAGCACAACGCAAGAGAAAGAAAAAGCTGAGGCTACGACCAGTCACATATTTGAGTGCAAGGAATGGGCGACAGCAGTGTCCTCAATTCGGCGAGCACAAGCACGCACATGACAAATTTTGGCGACAAGGTTCTACATGGCAAACTCTTTCTACGAGAGGTGGCTCACGCGTGCGACAGCCAAAATGACGAGAAAGGGGGACTACTATTGAAGATCTCACAAAGATGCCACTCTTTTGAATGGTCAGTTGCACGCAAGATGTCATGTGATAAAACAATCTGTCGCTCGAAAGGTGTTTGCTACAGAGCAATTTGCACAACTACAGGCATGCGACACGACTTGAACATGGGCAACCTTATCTTCTTCGTTGTCAAATTGAACTTCAAAGCCAAGAAGTGCGACAGGCCTTGGACGTGACAAGGGCCCCCGCGCGCAACAAGCCTTAGGCGAGAGAGGAGCTCCCGAGTGACAGGCATCGTGCAAGACAAGAGCTCCCGAACGCGATAGGCCTTTGGCGAGAGAGGGCCCCCCGCGCAACAGGCCTTGAGCGAGACATGGTCCCCCGCGCAACAGGCCTTGAGCGAAACATGGTCTCCCGCACGCGACAGGTCTTGGATGAGATAGGGGCTCTCAGACACGACAAGCTCCCCACTTTGATAAAATGACAGCGAAGAAAATTAGGTAAACACAGCACCCATACGCGAGACGGGCACAAATAAGTCCCTAAGCGAAAAATGCGTGAGACGGGCATAAATAAGACCTTAAGCGTGAAGAAGACGCGAGACGGGCACAAATAAGTCCCTAAGCGAAAAATGCGCGAGACGGGCATAAATAAGACCTTAAGCGTGAAGAAGACGCGAGACAGGCACAAATAAGTCCCTAAGCGAAAAATGCATGAGACTGGCAAAAATAAGACCCTAAGCGAGACGAAGACGCGAGACGGGCACAAATAAGTCCCTAAGCGAAAAATGCGCGAGACGGGCAAAAATAAGACCCTAAGCGAGACGAAGACGCGAGACGGGCACAAATAAGTCCCTAAGCGAAAAATGCGCGAGATAGGCAAAAATAAGACCCTAAGCGAGACGAAGATGCGAGACGGGCACAAATAAGTCCCTAAGCGAAAAATGCGCTAGATAGGCAAAAATAAGTCCCTAAGCGAACAAATCAAAAGTCCCTAAGCACAGGAGGTGCTAGACGAACAAAACAAAAAGTCCCTATGCACAGGAGGTGCGAGACGGGCAAAAAAAAAGTCCCTAAGCACAAAAGGGTGTGAGACGAGCAAAAAATAAGTCTCTAAACGAGGTACGTTACAATCTTATCAGATTACATTTAACGTATTATGTTGGCATAAACGATATTATATTCTAACAAGTCCTTAAGCGGATAGTACGCAAGATAGGACCAATACTCTAGTAAAAGTTCTTCTTTGGACACAAAAAGTGGCAAAGAAAAACTTGAGGAGCACACAGTATGCAGGTTGTGAGGTATGATACGAGGCACGTTACAATTTTATCATTGAATATATGCTACAATTGATAAACAAAGTGCATTTAATGTATTATGCTGGCATTCTAGATATAAAAACGATGTTATAGTCTTATCATTTCTATAAAATCCCTAAGCGAAAATGCGCGAGATGGGCAATCCTCTAAAAGTCCCTAAGCGAAAATGCGAGAGATGGCAGTTTTCTAAACAATCCCTAAGCGAAAATGCGGGAGATAAGCATTTCTATAAAGTCCCTAAGCGAAAAATGCGCAAGATGGGCAAATTATGAACTCCTCAAGCAATAAAGTGTACGGATAAATGCGATACCCAAGTACGAATTCTTCTTTAGATGTAAGTGCTTCATAAGAAGAGCTGGGGAGCACTATAGATTAACTTCTATATTAAAAGGAGTATCGAAACTAATAAGCACCCATGCATGTGCATTTCGAGGTGCTATAATGTTAAGAGCTTGATCCTTAGGAAATTTAGTCTCTGGATTATCTAAATAATCTTCGTCCCAGCTTATGAGAACCTCGACCATCTCGAGTCGACAAAAAGGTTTCTAAGAGCTGGTAATATCAGATAAATCTTTACAAGTGCCTATCCTCAGAAAAGGTTCCAAATTCTCAGCATCTGGATCGAGCTTCAACTAATCAAGAGCATGTCGAGTACAAACCACATCTGATGAATCCAGATAAGAACATATGCATCCGCTTATGACACTTCTTGACGATGTGCCCTCATAGCCTTAACCTAGATTCGGTTTTCTTCCTCTTGGCTAATAGAAGGCACTTGACAAAAGAAATGATGATACGAAGTCGTTTCTGCTACAAATAATAATGAAGTTCAGTAGTTAAGCCCTCAAGAGAAGATGAAAAGACTCTTGTGATAATCCCAGGAAGAGGGCAGCAAAAGAATTTGAAAAGCCCATTCTTTATATACTCTTTCACAAGGTAAACCTTGTGAAAGAGTGGGGAGCAATTGATGTGGACTACGTCAATTATCACTGGGCTTTTCTATCAGTCAAGCTGAAGACAATTAGGCCGAATGATAACTTAAGCCCAAGAGAAAAGAGGACTCAGAAGGCCCATAAAAGATCTACTGAGTTATTATTTAAGCTGTGGATCTTAAAGGTAATTACGCGCGAAATCACTCCTATAAATAGGTCACATGTATTATTTTTAACTCTAAGCTCTATTTGCCTATTGGAACCCTGTCTGACTTAAGCATCGGAGTGCGCGCGCAGGGGAAAACCCCTGCGCTTCCTGATGGTTTCCTATTTCGCAATTCATTGGAGACAGACTAACACGAAGAGCGAGGATCCGACGTCAGCAAACATTTATTGTTGTTTTTGGCAACAACAAAAACATATATTTATCATTTTATTATTCATATATATATATATATATATATATATATATATACTTTAACTCAAAAAAAATATTTATTGTTTATATATATACGTATATATTTGTGTATATATATATAATGATATATATATATATGTATATTCATACACATATTTTTATTTCCTTAAATTTTGATTCCTTAATACCAAAATAAATTTCGTAATTATTAATTTTCAATTTATCAATAGATCAAATAACAGAATTCAAATATTTGATTTCATAACAAATTTATTTATTTATTCTTACTTTATCTATTAACCTCAGAAATTAAATTTACAGAATCGATAATTCCGAAATGGAAGAATTCTCGATTATCACACCGAAACCCTTCCTTAGTCAATAAGTTAATTTTTCTCAATTTGACTAATCTAAGCTTAAATTCAAACTTGTCATAATTTCTACTTCATTATCCTACAATAATTTCCATCAAAATTCACCATGTTCACACTTCATGAATGTTGACCGAAACCCTTGACCACTCAATTCCATAATTTAAGCATAACCCAAATAAAAAAAAAAGCATGGGAGTCATTAAATCACATGGTAATAAGTAAGAAACCATGGAAAAATTTCAACTTCCTTCAAAACTTACCTTGGTCGAATTCAATGGGAAAGCTTGGGGGCTGATTTTAACCACTTTAAACTATGATTTTGGTACTAAGAGAAAGAGCACTGAAAAATAGACTGGGTCCATTAAGAATTTTTTCAATTTTGGATGATTTTTCACTAGGTTTTTAAGGCTTTTTATTTCTTGGAAGCTTTGACTATGAAGGTTGGGTGGAAGGTTGAAGATGGCCAGCTGTCATGGTGTAGAATTCTGTGGAATTTTCTGATTTTAAAGGCCTCCCAAGAAAAATGACCAACATGCCCTTTTACTTATTAAAACTTTCTAATTTTGCCCCTAAACTTTGACTTTGTTGAAAATAGTCCACATAAACTCCAAAATATTTTATTTAATCATAATTCAACTCTGTTTAGCTTGCTCTAATGTTTGGTGAAGCTTTTATTGAAGTTCGGATACCGGTTTGGTGAAATTACCAAATTACCCCTAATAATAAAATCGCGTAAATTTCTATCTTCACATCTAGTTTCCACCATCCATCTAGATATTCTAAAACTATATTTTATGAAGAATTATTTGGTATAATACATAGGCCCTCATTCCTTTTAATTTAGCTGTTATTTTCGAAAATTTTGACTGCCTATAGATTAAACCGTCATTTTATAATTTGTTGCACATTTTTCAAAATATGCAAAAATAATTGAGATTAAGGATGAAACTTTTACCATAATATTTTCCAACTCCGAATATCGAATCCATGAAGTTTCACTTTCATCCGAACCTCAGGAATTAATGGTGCCACTTACTAACTAACCATAAAACCTAAAATAAAATTAATTATAAATATTTCTTACCCCTCAATTATTTAATTAGAATTAAACAATACTTGAAATTTGAGATCTCACATTAATTTATTTGGTTTATGATATTAAGAGAATCTTTTTGAAAAGTTTATGTACTAGTATCATTTTGTCATTTTTGTCATGCTGATTGCCATAAAGTGATAGGTTCTCTTCTTGCTTGATCTGAATTTGGCTGTTAATTCTTGGTAAGAAGATTCCTTGCGAGTTATCTGTTTTGATAGGACATGTGAATTTGATAACCTTGGTATTTTTTTATATGTAAGATATTATTGAGATTTCATTTAGTTGGAGTAGGGATTGGGATTTTTGAATAGTCTAACTCTCCAAATATAATAGAGCATAAAGTGTTATTGGCCTAAATTTAGCTGACATGTTAAAAGATGGCGTGGTAAAGTCTTTTTCCCAAAATTTTTCATTTCTTTATTTCAATCTTGTTTTGAATTTTATATCCATTAATTCAAGTTATTTATCATAAAATATTTTTTTATTGCTGGAGAACAAGATTACATTGAATTTTTTTTATTTTGTTTATTTATGAATTTTAATTGTTGTAATATATTATAAGATAAATGTATCGTAAATGACTTAATAATGAGTATATATTTAATTTATTAATGTTAATTTTCTTTTTTTAATTGCCTCCTTTTTATTCATGAAATTTTATTTTCAATGATAATATTGGTTATTAATTTTTTATATTTTAAAACAAAGTAAAAATGACAAAAATATAGTTTTATAATTATTTTTGACAATGACTATAATTGTTGTAAAAAAAATTAAAAATGATAAAAATTTAGTTTCATAATTATTTTTGGCAACGACCATAATCGTTGTACAAGAAATTAAAAACGACAAAATTATTGTTTCGAAATTCTCTTTTAGTAACGGGTGTAGTTGTTGTGAAAGAAATTAGAAATGATCAAATTATCATTTTGTAATTATTTTTAGCAACGATTATAGTTGTTGTAAAAAAATAGAAATGACAAAGTTGTGGTTTTGAAATTATTTTTGGTAATAACAAGTGCAGTTGTTATGAAAGAAATTAGAAACGACAAAATTGTTGTTTCGTAATTATTTTTGCAATGACTATAATCGTTATGAAAAAATTAGAAACGATAAAATTATGGTCTTGTAATTATTTTTTTTAGCAACGATTATATTCGTTATGAAAACAATTAGAAATGACAAAATCATGGTTTCGTAATTATTTTTAGCAACAATTATATGTGTTGTAAAACTAACTATTGCAATGACAAAAATTTGCTGGAAAAGAGATTTTGTAACCAAAATATTCTATTGCTAAACTTAAAAAAATGACATCAAATCGTTGCTAAAACACAATTTAATTAGTAACAAGAAAAAAGTCCTTGCAATAAATACATTTGCACAACGACATGAAAGTCGTTGCATGTACTTTTAACAATGGAATTTTTTTCAACGACCTTACAACTCCTAAAAGTCGTTGCGAAAAGATTTTAGCAACGATAAATTAGCATTTTGCAATGATTTTTTTTGTTGCAAAATGCCCATTTTCTAATAGTGTTGGTTTGGTTCTCATCGCATCTCCAATGGTGAGATACTGAATTGTGAACCACATCGATGATAAAGACAAAAAAGTGAACAAATAAAATTATATTTTTACCCCTAATTTTAATTAATTTATAAAAAATTATATATTTTTAATGATCATTTTATCTTTTTCAATCATATGAAACCAATGTCATTGTCCATCCAAACTAATATAATATAAATGGTTGCAAGATTGGGGAAGGTCAGAATTTGGAGATGCCGTTTGCAACATGCTAAGGGAGAGGGAGAAGTTTGAACAGATCCGGCATCATATATTTTCTCACCCACCATAAAATTGCTTCTAATACCAGGCAATTGGAAAGACAGAAAGGGGAAAAGAAAAGCTGTTTCCTCATCACACGTTTCCTAAAGAAACAGTATGGGTCCTCCTTCGTTCCTAATCCATACCTTATTGCATACAGCTGTGTCTTGTTGTGAATGAATAAATGATTCGAACCTGCCTCAAGGATCCTGCGGAAGCCTGAGCCACATAGCTGGCTAAGGATGTCAATTTCTTTGAGCCCAATAATGGGACTTTGGGGTTCAATCATCAACCATACCAAAGAGAGAATAATTGTCATCCTAGATTTTTAGGAAAATTGGAGAAAGAGTTATTGTTTTATTTCAAAACAGCAAGTACATAGTTTGGATCAATGACATACAAGACTGAAACAGGCAGAATACATTAATATATAGCTATGTTTTTTTCGTAGCCCCTGGCTTATTTGATCTGTGTACGAACAAAGGCTAGAGTGGGGATGGCATGGACCAAAAGCATGAACGGATTGAAAGGAAATGAAGAAGGCGGTTTCAGGCCTCAGAAACTCTGAACAAAATGATAACTTGGTACATTTAATTTAGTGTTTATTCAAACTGGACATTCATTTGAGTGGTGGTCACTAGAATCTTCCAAGCTTCTCTCATCAGTTTTATCAGGCTCCCCTGTTTGTTCATTCTCTTTCTTATCTTCTTTTGTATTACTAGTCTTAGCTTCAGGCTGAATATCTTCAGCTACAGGATAAATATCAGAGGGGCCGAGGACAACAATAGTTTTCATTTGTTCTGGTAGCTTCTTCTCCTCTACAGCCTTTTCAGTGTTCCTGTAAATTGCATACAGCAACATCTGGAGGATCCCCAGGATAAAACCTAGGACATTCGGGAGCTGTCAAATCAGAAAAAATCAATCAATGGCTCAAAGTGAAGTGAAAGACGAAAAAATGTGTTCCGAATAAGAGAAAAAAACAACTTACTGCTACACACAGGTCCTTAATAAATAGCCCGTAAGAAAACCACATTATTGCACTCAAAGTGAGGAAAAATGATAGGTTGAAAGGCATGAACTCAACACTCTTTGTCCGAATGACTCGTGACTGGGACAACATAAAAAAATAATGGTTAGGATTGAAGATTAATGTGCAAAATTAAATGGATCCTTATAGTCGACGGCCTAATTGGCATAAAACACTCACCACAATGTTTAAGGGTGCCGCAAAGACGGATACGGAGATGGCAACGCAAATCCAACCAAGAACCTGAACACGAATTGAACTTTTCACCACAAAGTGCGTGAGAATGAGAATTAAAGAGAACAGCCCCACGTTCATAGCTACAAAAAGTTTCATAGCAGACATCTGCAATTCCATAAATTAGAAAAATATATAAGAATAAATCATTAGAATAAGGCAATAATAATTAAACCTTGTGAACAATAATATATTTTGGTAAGTTAATTTGACCATATTAATAATTACCCTGCTGTTCTTCGATGCATAAGCTATGTACATAGATATGTATATAGTCTCTACGATACATCCAAATGAGTTGATGGTGATGAGAAGGAAAGCATCCTTTTTCATCAACGCGTAATACAGCCATAGCATGGAACTGAACAGTGCCACCTGGTAAGGCAGTGATTGGAAGCTCTCCGTTGATCTCTTTTTGTAAATTCGGTAGAAGGTTGGTCTGAAGTTTTTCGCAACAAAGCAGGAAAAAAAGAGGGTTATTATTCGTCATCTTGATAGATTTTCAAAACCAATGATTTTGAGTCATGTAAAAAGGATGAAATAGACAGATTCTTACACTGGAGCTAGATATACAAGGACTGAGATGATGTTACCTGTCATCAATTGCAAACAAACTCATTGGTTATTTATCGTTCCTAAAAAGCATGCTATGTATATTCATAAATTTTTCACTGTTCAACTAAAAACATCTTACAAAAATGCATTCACGCAGATACATCGGTATGGTTTTCAAAATTAATGAATTACGTCATATGATTGGGGAAGGTGGATCATCATTTAGGTGACAACACTAAATTTTTGAAAGCGAAATAACCAAATATTAATTAATATATCTTTAGGTAAAATTGGAGGTATTTCTAATGAGGACGAAACTAGTTAACTTTTTGAGTAATACATTTTCATTAGAAGTTACAATCACAATTAGGATATTACATTCTATGAAGGTAACTATGAAAATCACATTACTCAAACTAGATAAACTGGTAAATAACTATAACAAACTAAACAAACTAGTAAATAACTAGACTAACTCAAGTTCATACTTAATGAGACTCGAACTTAAGACCTCAAAGTTTCAGAGCCTCCTCTTTGCCATTAAACCAAGGTTTCATTGGCGAAACTAGTTAACTTGATTGGTTTAGTTTAGCTGTTGTTATTTTTTTGAAAAGAATTAAATCTAAAGTTTGAATTTATTCTTTCTTTGTATCTCTTTATGAAAAAAAAAAGTTAACTTGTTCAAGGCAAATACAGCAAACACAAATAGTATGTACTATTAATTTTGTAACTTAACCTATGACTGGAACCTCCTGAAATAAAGTAGAGGATGGAGGAATAAGGAAAATAACGAAGAACCTAAAACAGACCTATGGTGTAAATATTAACCAAATATCGGGAAAAAGGCTTAAATGAACTCTCAAAAGGAGAGAATGAAGGAAAAGAAAACAAGAAAAGGGGAATTAGAGTGCTGGAAATAAAACTGAAATGACTCCAAGAAAGGAAAGAAAGAACACTCTTGAAGCTTTTTATGACCAGCTTGATGATTATCCTCTCCAATCTTCAGTTTTATGTTTGAAAGGGAGTTATATAATGGAAGAGAAGAAAAATTAAATATAGTGTGTTAATAAGAGCATTTTGGTATTACCTAAGATGCCAAATGCAACTGCACAGGAATGGTGATCACCCATTATGGCCATATCTCTTTTTAACAAACAAAAACAAGTTTGAGGAGATGTTGAAAGAAGTGTCTGTATAAAATTTAAAAGCAGAAGCAGAGGAGGCCTGAAAGGGGAACCCTAGCTAGCCCTCTTTCTCACACGCTCTCGCTGGGAGACCCAAAGGCTTTGTATATATAAAGAAGAGGGTGGAAAGGGTGGTGAACGGTGATGCAAGCAGAGTGTGTATATGCGCATTAGACTCGTTTTTATTGCATGACAAATGGAGGCATTGGTAGGTAGCTTCGCACAAAATCATTTACCCTTAATTACCAAATTCTCCTTAGCCCACGTGCCTCTTTAGTCGCGTGTCCAGAGTTTCAACCTAATTGGCATAACTTATATTAAAATGATTTTAAAAAGTAGATATTTCATGTATTAATAAAATAATGACGTCTTATTATTTTTTAAAAATATTTAATAATTATCTTAAACTCATTCTCACCAAATCAATTTTAAATATATTAATTAATGTATTCAAGTGTCAACCCTCATTAAATTAATTTACTTATCTTTTTAACTCAGATCAATAAAAAAAATTAAAAACTCATATAATTAACAAAGATCAATTAATATCTAACAAAAAATTAATTTATATAATGTGAAATGAAACCGTTTCTGACGAAATATTTTTGGAAGTAGTTTCAAATGAGATATTATAACTTGGTTGATCCTCCAAAATATGAGTCCTCTCATAATCCACAAATTAATTTTTTTTTTGTTAGATGTTAATAGCTCTTTATTAATTATGTAAGCTTTTAATTTTTCTCATTAATCTAAGTTAAAAAAGTAAGTAAATTGATTTAATAAGGATTGATTATTGAGTCTGATTTGATTATGATGGGTATAAGATAATTATTAGATATTTTTAAAAAATTATATTAGTGCGTACAACATATATTTTTTAAGATCATCTTAATATAAGTTATTCTCTACAAATAATTGATTCAGTGAACATAAAATAGAAAAAAAATTAAACTTTACCAAATGAATGATGATATTTGTTTGTAAAACATATTTGTTTCTTAACACTATGAGCTTTTTTCCTAGTTTGATTGTACTAGCTAATACTGTCGTGTTGTGTTTAATTCAAAAGTAGTATAATTTGTTGAATCAGTCCTACTCAAACCAATAATCATCAATTTAAATAAGTTACTATATAATTTTGTTGATTATAATTTTAAAATTTATAATATATCATAAAAAAGTTGCTATTTATAAAAAATTCATAAAAAAGAGTTAAGACACCTGTATTTCACATTTGAGTTAGAATTAAATTAAATTTATTAAGTGAGGACGGGAGAAGCACACGCGCCAAGAACAGGGTGGCACGATATCAGCAAGAGTTTGTATTGTAGCAGAATTTACGTTACAGATAGACCGCAAAGGTGTCCGTCGAAAAGCCTGAATTCACGTGGAGTAACGAAAACACAACTCGACAGCCGTTTCTCTTTAGATGATACAACAAGTTAACTCTTTAAGTATAAACTCAAAAATCTATAGTCTAAACACACACAAAATGGAACACGATCATCCGCGTCAGCCCTAAAACCCCCTCTCAGAAACTTTCTGTTTGTTATTAAATTTGTTTTTGTTTGATTGCAATATGATGCTATGCTATGCTATGCATGGCAAAGGTTTCTTGTGGCAGACGAGAATCTGACTTTTTTCTCCTTCAGGTCTTTTTTGTAGTTACATGAGAAAGAGGTGGCGAACGGAAGAGGACAAAAAACTGTATGACCTGCAAACACATAATGATGTTTTTACTCTTCATTTTTGTGTATTGTATGGTTGGGATTTGTATGGGAATGCTAGGCCGATATCAGAGGCTTGCCAGATTCGTGGTTCGACGCAAACGGATATCAACAAGTTTTCTCTTCGACTGCTTCAAAATTTTCTTCTAAAAGCCACCCTTGTTCATTTTGGTGTAAAATTTGCACTTTACGATCGATGTATATCAAGCACCAAATCATTTGGGGTTTCCAATCTAATATATAAATTTTGTGGGATTTCCTCTTCCCACAACCGACCACGTCATTTCTTTTTTTTTTTTCACCTTTTGTCATTTTGCTCTTTTTCTCCCCTGTTTGCCATGTTCAGTTTTGTAAACATCTTTTCTCTTTTCCCGCATGACTTTCGTTCCATCTAATTCCCCTCCTCTGTCTCCACCTTCTTGTTTTATTCGGTACGTGATCAGACAGTCTTTACTCAATAAAATTTCCTATGATTAAAGAAAAAAAATCCTTTTTTTGGCCAATCTTAAACACCCAAGGCTTAATTCCGGCATATTTCTCTACAAATTTTTGTAGGCTCTTCCCAAAATTTAAACCCACTCAAGAATTTTTTTCTTCTCTCCAAGTTTTTCTCAAGTTATTTACATTCAACAGAAACCATTCCTTCTTTGATTTTTCGGATGATTTCATTTACACCCTTCATCTTCTTTCTTTCAAGGTATGCTCATTTTCATCTCTACCTCTTTTTCTTTTTTATTTGTTTGATGAGCTAAAATCAATAATTCATGGATTTTATTTATTTATTTATTTATTTTTAATTAGATATTTTCCTGTGGTGAGTATCGATTTGGAGTACCAATTTCAAGAAGGTGATTATCTCCCCTTTTTTTTTTGTTCATTGACTACAGCCATCGATGGTCGGCACGGCGACGGCGCAACACCGATGATAGGGGTACATATCTTTTTTTCCCCCCTGGTTATGACATTGTTTTTGCTTTACTTCTTTTCTTGAATAGGATTAGCTTCTTCGAATAAGCATCACCTGAAAAAGCTGAATCTATCATTTGATAGTTCGAATTATACTATCACTTTTTAGAAATTTTTCAAATTTTCCCTTTTTATTTGTATATGATCTACTGCTTTAACTGTTTTGACATTTTTCTCTATTGGTTAATTATTGGATGTACATCATTGAACCAAAACGCCTCATCTGGAAATAGTGTTAATTATTTGAACACTTCATTGTTGAAATAGTTTTTTTTTCATGGGAAATAGATTTTTTTTTAATTTTTAATTTTTCTAAATAAGCAAGCCTATTTTCATATTCCAAATATTGGCTAATGCAGGTGCTTCGAGTTTCAAATATTCAGAAAACAGATTAGTGATAATCCGGTTAATTGTTCATGCAAGAAGAGTATTTTTAATAGTAAAGGATGCAAATGAATCAAGATATTGCTTTAAAAAAATTAATTAAAATATAATCTTTGTGTGTGTTAAACACCTACTTAGTTTGCTATTTTAAGAAGTTAATAATCAATAATTATTGAGTTTACTGCTTCATGTTCTATTAGAAAATAGGCTTTTAGCAACCATAATTTACAACAATTAATAATATCGTTGCAAAATCTCATTATATTTGCAATGACTTCTTATAGTCGTTGCTTATTCTAATTTTTTAATATTTTATACAACGATATCTTTTGTTGTTGCGAATTTCTAACTAATTGACAACGATTAAAACAAGTCGTTACGATATCTTATTATATTTTGCAACGATTTTTATTATCGTTGCCTTATTAGTTTTTAAATATTTTATGTAATGACACAAAAAAGTCGTTTCGAAATTTTAACATATTTGCAACGACTTTTCATAATTATTGACAAATTGAATTTTTCTTAACATTTTATACGACGACATAAAAATTTGTTACAATATCTATATCGTTTTCATAAAATTTTAAATAGAGATATCATATATTTGTATAATATATAAATATATAATATATATAATATATAAACTTTGAGGTCTTAGATTCGAATCTCATCAAATGTGAAATCGGTTTAGTTTATTATGCTATTTGTTTAGTTTGTTATTGTAATTTATATTTATCAATGTTTCAAATTATCGGTTTATGAATTATAATTTGTTGATTATAATTGTGACTTTTGAATGAGAATATATTATTAAAAAAAACTATATTAGCTTACACCATGCCAAAACTATTTAGTTTTGACAGCTTAGCATATGAGAAAAGTAAAAACCCTATCTCCATTCTCCCGTCTTTTATCTCTTTCCATCTCACCTTCAGAAGCGCTGTAAGGTTTTTTTTTTCACTCATATTACTTTTTTTCTCCAACTCCGCTTATTTCTTTCCATTCTTTCTTTTCTCACTTTCGCGGCCACAGCTCTTTTTCTCTCACTCATTTTATTTTTTTTTTAGCCTTAGAAATTTCTGAAAAATTCTCAACCTGCGATGAAAGCTAGACGATGCCGCACCTCACTATCCTCACAACCCAGGTGACACCCTACTCTCTCATCTATCATCACTGTAATTTTAACAATTCCCTCTCTATTTTATGTTTAGGGTTTGTATTTTAAATTGCTTTGTTATGCTTTGTATTTTTAATTGCTTTGTTGTGCATCTAAATGTGGCTGTTGGCAGTACCAATTTGTAATGTTTGGATTCCTATTCAAAAAGATTTAAGGTTATTTGGAGTTAGTGGATTTCGATTGTGTCAATGATTTGTTAGCGGCATATGTTTATATGAGAATTTATCATAAGAATTGAAATTTATCAGTGCATGAGTTACTGAAAAATAGTTTTATAGTGTAATTTGAACTTTTCTCTGTAATTTGAAATGATAACTGATAAGTATTCTCTCAGCATGTTCCTACCACTAGGTTTTTTTTTTTGTATATGGGTTTAATTTTGATATAAATGATTTTTTTGTGTTTTTAATTTTTTATATAGATTTTTTATTTCAAAGGAATGAATTACGCAATTTCCCAGGATTAGGCATTAAGCTTGTATTCCATGCTGAATATTTTGAGTGACTTTGAGTAATTTTATATTGAATTTGGTTTTGTCAAGAGCTCCCATCTAGGTGGTTTGATCAAGGTACAAGTCAGTTGTATCAGGCAATGGTTTAAATGCCAATGTTGATAGCTGTTCAATTAGGCTACGGTTGATTTTGAATGAGAGGTTTCCTTGAGCTGTGCTGCTTGCAATGGCTAGGCTTCTTATAAGATTAAGAGGTATATCTGTTTCTACTAATAGGTTTGTGTTTATAGCTCTTTCCAAGTTTGAAACTTATAGTCTCTCAATTCTCATTTACTTGTATTAGTTCATGGATGCAAGTAGCAGCTTGATTCATAATTGATGAAGACTTCTCATAAAATATGTAGTGCTAGATAAGTAAGTAACTAACAAATATTATTTTTGTTTACATTTCAGGTTGCATTCTTGGCCATGAAAAGAATTGGGGGAAAGCTTCAATTTTTTCAGTCAAGCAAGCTTATATACCTATACAACATTTGCAATAAAGGTCACTCCTGTCAATGTAGATACCTATCTAACTATTAGACTTGAGTTCAGGAGTATGCTTAGTTGTTGTACGAGGTTATGTATTTCCAGCTTTTTCAGCTAGGTTTTGGTAATTTTTATGTAATAATTTGGAGCGAAACATGCTACAAGGACATCATTTGTACTATATAAGATTTACCATTAATGATATAAAATTCTTCGTTACGCTGTTTCGTTAATTCAAATGCTTGATTTCATTTGATTTCGCTTATTTTTTTTTATTTTCTAGTCTATTAATTTTTTTTACAACGATTATAGTTGTTGTCGTTTTGTATTTATTTGTAGCAACAACTATAGTCGTTGAAAATAAAATTAGAAACGACAAAATTATCGTTTTGTAATTATTTGTAGCAACGACTATAGTCTTTGAGAATAAAATTAGGAACGACAAATTATCGTTTCGTATTTATTTGTAGCAACGATTATAGTCATTGCAAAACTAACTATTGCAACAATAAAACATTGTTGCCAAAAGCAATTGCAACCAAATATATTTCGTTGCCAAAAAAGTATGAACAAAATATTAAGTTGTTGCTAAAATAAAAATTTAATTAGTAACGAGAAAAAATCGTCGCAATAATTATATTTATGCCACTAATTATATTTGATGAAAGTCGTTGCGTATACTTTTCGTAACGGAAGCTTACGCAACGACCCTGCAACGACTAAAAATCGTTGAAAAAAAGCTTTAGCAACGATAAATTTACATTTTACAACGATTTTAAACGTTGCAAAAGATCCATTTTCTAGTAGTGTATCGTTTGATAGTTCGAATTATACTATCACTTTTTAGAAATTTTTCAAATTTTCCATTTTTATTTGTATATAATCTACTGCTTTAACTGTTTTGACATTTTTCTCTATTGGTTAATTATTGGATGTACATCATTGAACCGAAACACCTCATCTGGAAATAGTGTTAATTATTTGAACACTTCATTGTTGAAATAGTTTTTTTTTCATGGGAAACAGATTTTCTTTTTTTTTTTAATTTTTAATTTTTCTAAATAAGCAAGCCTATTTTCATATTCCAAATATTGGCTAATGCAGGTGCTTCGAGTTTCAAATATTCAAAAAACAGATTAGTGACAATCCGGCTAATTGTTCATGCAAGAAGAGTATTTTTTAATAGTAAAGGATGCAAATGAATCAAGATATTGCTTTAAAAAAATTAATTAAAATATAATCATTGTGTGTGCTAAACACCTACTTAGTTTGCTATTTTAAGAAGTTAATAATCAATAATTATTGAGTTTACTGCTTCATGTTCTATTGGTATTACCTCACTTTAGCTATGAACTTTTTCTTGAATGTGAATGCAATCTTTAGCTCCTTATGTTAAACTTGAAGGTTTATTGTTGTGACTTTCAATGTTTATAATGCATGCAAACTTCAGTTAAACATAAACTACTTCTGCTTTTGAACGTGCATTTTTTCCACTTTAGATAACTTTGGAATTTCATTTATATTTACACATATACACCTTTTTAAGAAAAAAACACTTCCGCCACACTTACATGTCAACACTTTGGTCCATGAACCCGCAGCAACGCGTGGGCATTCAGTCTAGTTCCAATAATGCTAGCAGCTAGCAGCTTTCTCTAACTTTCCAGACCCAACACTTAGTTACTCCCTGTTCATTCTTCATACTGACAAAATGGAGATTTTCTTTAATTTTTTGTGGCCTTTTTATGACATCAATATTCTTTTTTTTGGAGGGAACTTGGCAGAGAAATGAATCACTTATCTGACATTCAACTTTTTTGAGTGCTTGATCTGATCTTTAAATCTTTGCCTCCATTAAAGTTCACTAAAAAAAGGCACAATTAACATATCGTTATCATTTGACTAATGATCATCTCATAATTTGTGGAACAAAGAGAGGTGGGTTTGAGAAATAGATTGGTGCATATTCACTGAATTTATCAATAATGACAGACGGCTTGCCTCTCCCTGCGTCTCAAGGAAAGGTTCATGGCAGCTGGATTTAGAAAATAAAAGAAAAAGAAAAAAATGTGGGGTTATAAATTGATCATATGCAAAACGACGGGTAGTTATCAAACGTACGTGGGGTTCTCTTTCACATTTATCATGATCTGATATGAGTTATTGCTTGATATCAGCTGAACAAAAAGGCCACGTCATATGCATTATTTATTGTTTTTTGATTTGGGGATGGACATATGTATCCCTTATAATTGAACAGGGAACTGTGTGAGAGGAAGGGATAGTTTGATCGAACCACTCTAGAAAAAAAAAATTTTTGTTCATAGGAAGTAAAGGAAAAAATGAGAAATCGAACTTTGGACCTAAACTCTCTTAAGAAATGATAACAACCAATAGACCAAAAATGGGTTCTTCACTCTAAAAAAACTTTTGGTCCTTGATGGCCTCAACTTGTGGCTCCTTGCCCTCGTTCACTAAGCTCAATCCATTTCAGCTCATCATTATTGGCAAGGAGATAGTGACATGCATATCATTATTGGCATTGCGGTGGGGTAATCCAGAGAGTGACGATTGAAGAGTAATTTTAGGAATCAGGGCTAGCTGCCCTGCCCCTTTTTCTTTTACTTGTTTTTCTATTTGCTCTTTGCCTAATTTAACAATATCTTACTAGCTAATTGTTATGACTCACTCACTATTATTGCTGCAGCTGCTGCATAAAGTTAGGATTAATAAATCAATTTAAGCACAACTAACTCTTAGGTGTAGATTGTGAAGTTATTGAAATTATTTCCATTCAACTCATTTCAATTGATTCTTCGTATTTATGATTTTTCTATCAAAGTCTTATATTAATTAATTTAATCATCCCTGCAAAGATCAGAATTCCTAACGCGCTTAGGGAACATGGGCGGAAAGCTTACAAATGCTTGCTGGGCCTTACATAATGCTTTTTCACTTTTTATCTTGTCTTCCTTTATCGTTGCTCTGCTAGCATAAAAGAATTGAAACATTTTATGCAAGGTACACATGAGCAATTAGTGCTTAATTATAAAACCAAAAAAATGGAGATTAGAATAATTTAATTAGACTATATAACTAATTTGACAGTAATTCTCCACATTTTGAACTCTGGAGTACTCCTCTGTCCACATTAATTAAATGCGTGTTTGACCCAAGTAAACATGAATTAATAGTTGAACTAATTCAAAAAGAAAGGAACGCATGAGAAGCACATGCTGGATCCATGATGAATACTGAATAACCCTTTTTTATTATTATTTTTAAGAATTTTTTTTTAACATTACATGCATGAATCCTCTAACCCTCAATCATCATTAGTATCAGCGTCAAATATTATGCTATATAAACTAGTGCTAAGGTAATTATATAATGAATTTATATATGATGCACTAATAGTATATAATCTCTATATATTATCAATGAATCAGAGATTAACACTTCATCAATAAATCTTTATGAGTAAATTTGAAAAAATTTATTTGTATTTATTTTTAAGAGCTTGGCATCTCTTTAGTTTGCATATTGATAAGATGTCAACCTTTAATACACTGACATTGTATAGAGATTATACATTGTTATTGCATCATATTTAAATTTATATATATAAGCTTTTCTTTTTGGAAGACTCAATTAGCTATAGAAAATTTAAAAAGTTATGATAATATATTTTATTGGCATAAAATAATATATAAAAATTCAGATTTTTGAACACATGTGACTTTCAAGTAGAGGTGTCAAACGAGCTGGGCGACCCATAGCACGACACGATTCGGCACGGTATGAGTTGTGCTTGGCACGACCCATACTTAAATGGGTGGGCTAGTCCAAGCACGATATACATTTGTGTGCCGTGCTGGGCTAGAGGTTTTTAGGCACATGGATTAGCACGGCACGGCCCATGAAGGGTCAGTGTTAGCACATAGCACGTGGGTTAGCACGGCACGGCACGCGAGCCCATGTGCCGTGCCATATTAGCCCATTTATATAAATAAAATTATATTTAACAAATCTAAGTATGAAATATTTCAATTATTGATATATAAATTTATAATATTTTCATTTTGAATATAAAATGTATAATATGTCACATATTTTGTACATAACTTTTTATTAAATACACTTCTAATAAGAACTCCTCAAAAAATAAATTATTAAATATTATTTTATTCACAGATTGATTAAATGTAGAAGTTGGAGCACTAGATAAACCATATTATATAAGTAAATAATCAAGTGAAGAGAATGAAAAATAAAATAATAATATTTTGTGTTTTGTAGTATTGTATTTGTGTATGTGTGTGTGTGTGTGTGTGTTTTTAAATATTAGGATTGTAAATTTCAAAGGAGAACATTAGTACAAAGGTAAATATCGTTCCTTTGTGACTTGGAAATTACGAGTTCAAGGCAAAATACTCTCTTTTAATGCAGAAAAAAGGTTGTATACAATGACTCTCCTTAAACTTTACAAAGTGGAAGTCTTTTGGTTGTGTACAATTAATGACCCTCCCTAGACCCCACAAAGTGGAACATTTTTTATCGTGTTGCTCTTTTTTCTAGGATTGTAAATTCCAATATCTTTATTTAATATGTATTATTATGCTTTCTTGTGGATATAGGCATTTTGTCAAAATGAATTATGTGTCTTTTTATTTTATTTTTATTTATCTTGCATGTTATTTAAATTAATAAATAAAACTTTAAGAATAATAAAAATGTAAAAATTTATTAATAGGTCATGCTTGGCACGATAAGGTACGAAAAATAATATTGGACTTGGCCCAACACGATCCATTAGTGCTATAGGCTTGGCCTAGCACGACCCATTAGTGCTATGGGCCATGTGCCGTACTGAGCCACGTCCTTAAATTTCATGAACCGTGTCAGCACGGCCCATTAAAAAATAATGTTGTACCAGCACGAATCCATTAACACATGTGCTAATAGTTAAATGAGCCGTACCAGTCTAGCACGACCCACTTGACATTACTTTCAAGTCATAATGATTATGGAAAGGAGCCTGTATCGTCAAAGTAAACGCGTTAAGAAACTGGAGAAACGAATGTAGTAAATGTAGGAAATTTTTCAACGTAAGAATTGCAACGAGATCAGTAATTGAAATGAACCATCACTTAAATCTTTTATTAATTAATTTATATTCCTTCATACATTAATTTTTTAATATGAGAAACTATGGGTAAAATCCAAACATCCATAACTTTCGGATCGTGTATTTCATTTTTAATGTTTTCACTTTTAAAACTCAATTTTTGCATCACAGGTGTTTTAAAAACAATTCTTTCATTCGGTCAATTTTTAACAGAGCATGTCACATAAATGCCCATGACATACATTTTAGCTCAAAAAGTGAAAAAGATTCATATATTTAATCAAGTGAACTTTCACATAGATATGCGCATGGCTTTCAAGGGAAAAAAAAGTTTTTCAACTATTTTAATGACGGTTGATCAAATGGAAAATTTTAAAATATTTTTAAAAGATCGTAACGTGAATTAAAATAAAATATTATATGAAATCCATAAATTCATGATGAAATTTACTCGGAAAACTATACATCAAAAGATATTTTGATTCATTAATTGCCGTGGGAGTTGTGTTTTCGTTTGTTTGCTCCAAAAGGTTTGGTTTTGTTGTGATTGTAAATGAAGTAGCATTTGCAACGCTCATTTTTCTGTGGCTTTAATTACGAAAAATGGAAGTGGCAATCAAGTATACTTTAAATGTTTGAAAATTCCAACTAAAAGACAAGGTTGAGAGGTTTTGTTGCACGCACATAGGGTCATTGAAGGAAGACTGATGTGAATTAAGAGGATGCTAAGTAAAGATAAAAGACAGGAGCAATGAAGAAGCAGTGTGAAATTATAGAGGAATTGAGGAGAGTTGAGAGGGTGTAGGGACAGGGGGAGTTGCACCTAGAATGTCTGGATGCACAAATCACTCGGTTACGTGCCAGCAGTGAGGTCCTCAGTGCACCCTTGATTTCTGCAAATGCCAAAATACAGTTTCCCTCCTCAACACATCATTCTCTCCTTGGTTTCAACTCGAAACTTTAGTCATTTACAAGCTACATTTATTCATGGCAGAATTAAGGAAACATTGTCTGAAGTGGAAGCATTTCGATTTCAATTTCACTCAATCTAGAATCTTCCGTACACAACTCTTGTATTTCTATCCTTCGTACCTTCCCTCCCATCAGCTTTTAACCCTTCTATTTAGTCAATTTATTTTCAATTTTTTTACCGGATTTCTTATTACAAATATAAATTACGATCTTTAGTGAGGTTTTAACTTAGTGATAATGATGAGATTTTGAAATTTTGATATTTCAAATTCAAGTCTATTATATGTGAGCTTGAGTAGTTTTTTTTTATTTGTCAGTTTAATTAGTTTGAATTAATTAATAATTTACGTAGTTCGAGTAGAGTGATCATAGAATCTAATATGTAGATTACAATTATAACTTGTTATAAAAATATACAACTCATATATGTATATGTATATGTATGTGTATGTGTATGTGTATGTGTATATGTATATGTATACGTATATAAATTACAATCATAATCAAATACTTGTAAGTATATGTTATAATACATATATGAATAAAAGAAATTAATACAAAATCTATCAAACAAAAATACTAGCATAAAGTTAGATTTAAATCTATATATATGTATATATAATGAAACTTAAACTTAAAATCTTAAATTTCAAACTACTTTTTCAGTAATTGAAACAATGTCTTATACTCTTATTCATATTTTAAATGCTTAAAATGTGTTTGGATGATAAATTTTAAAATATTCTAAAATGCATCAACTCAAAAATCTAATATTTATAAAGGTATTATTTGGATTAATAATTTTTAGAAAGAAATTTTGATTATTAGGATTTGATGACAAAAAAATAATTATAAAAGGAGAATAATGATATTGCGATGAAAAAGAACAACATAAAAAAAAATGCAATATGGGTGTTGCTAAATTTGTAAAAATGTATAAATGTTATTAGTAATATGAAAAAACATATATCGTATTTAAATAGAATGATATTTTTTTTCTTTTGAGTTTTTTATTTTTATGATGAGCTATATGCAATAAAATAAGGGAACACATAAAATAATTTTGAGATTTCTCTTAAATTTTGTAATGGTATGTACTCTAGATTTTGATTTCACATCCTGGGTTCGACACTGGGTAGGGCTTATTTTTCATTTCCATCTTTTTCAGTTCTTATTATCGCTGGGAATTGAAAAAATGCTCTTAGTTTTTGTTTTCATGTGAATTTTGTTTTCCAATACAAAAAAATCATTTTAAAATTTTGTGTGAGAACCGAGTATTTTGTACTGTATACATGTATACTTGTAATTATTAAATGATTTTGAATATATTTTGTAAAATTATAAGTAAATGGTAATATGGGCTCCACTTGAAATTTTGAGGCCGGATGTATATATGACTGAGGAAATAGTATATGAATGATGTAATAATGATATTATGGACATTTTGATGTTAAAATACCTTATTTGCATCATTTTGAGAAGTGTGACAAACAAATTGGAAAAATGACGGTTACATCCCGAGAGTATTTTCGTAAATTGTACCCAAACTAAAATGAATTGGGACAAAGTACAAATACCATGATATTCTACATGAAAATTAGTTTAAGACATCATCAATAGATTTATCTAATCGGCTGTTAAATCAGAAAATTTCGTTGGCGGTCCACGGGGGTCATTTCGTAATTTCTCACTATCCATGCATCGCGCGCTGACGAAACCACTTCTAATCATCAAAATAAATTAAATAAGAGTGTTTGGTGCTGGAATCCAAAATTTTAGAGCACGATTACACTGTTTTTTATGACTACGGAACCTTAAAGGCAAAATTATTCGAAATTTACATACCTAGGGGCATTTTGGTCATTTGGCCTACTTTTTAAAGCCTCTTTAAAACTCCATCAGCTGCTGGAAGTTACTATTCATCATCTTCCCAAGCCTCCCCCATGCCATTAGAGAGAAAAGAGAAGGAAGAAAAGAAAACCAACAAAAACACTATCAAACCTACCTTATTTCAACAAACATAAAACTACAAAAATATTCTATTTCCTCTCCTCTATCAAACCATACCTATAGATCATTGTATAAGCCACAAATCAAGGAGATAGGAATCATTCAAGTTTCGGTCAAGGTATGGATTTCTTCATGCATTGCCATTCCTTGAATTCTAATGGTGTAGGAATGTTCATCTAAGCTTGCTAAGCATGTCTATGCCATTGGTTTTGATTAAATTGAACAAAATGAGATTTTGCATTAAAGGGGTATTCGGCCAAGCATGGTTCCTAATGGATTCATTGTGTTTCATCCATAAAATGGATATCAAATTGATGATTAAGCATGGTAGAATAAGGTTTTAGCATTGTATTGTTGAAATTCTAAAGGAATTTCAACATGGTGATTTCGGCCATGGTAAGGGGTGCATTGTGCATGACTGGTTTTGATGATTTGAGGGTACATTTAGACTGTAAAAATTACAAGGAGTTTGTCGGTATGCTAGGATTTAAATCTGACTTAAAACGAAGAAGTTATGTTATACTACGGTAGAAATTATACTGCAAAAAATTTGTAGTGTCCAATATGGCTGCATTTTGACATAAATAATAGCTTAAAAATATGAATTAAATGAGCTAATATTTTTGGTGAAATTATTTGCACCATAGGAGTAACGATTTACAAGTGGTGCACTTGAAAGAGTCGGATACGTCAGACAGGTAAGGGATGCGTATGTGATCTGCAAGGATATCTCGAGTGCATAATTTTGATATGAATAATTTTATAAGAATATTTGTGAAATGAAAGGCATTAGAAACTGTGGAATTGTGGCTGTTTGTGGATTTTGAAACTGTGTTGAAATTGCAGGAAGGCTAGGGTATTAGTAGCCGTTATGCTGCTGAAATTTTTTAGAAAATTCCTTAAAAATGTCATGAAATATTTTAATGCATATTTGAATAATTTCCTAGCGTTGGAAATGATAAATTAAATATTTTTCATAAAACATGAATATACCAAAAATATTATTTAAATATTCATGTTATTGGATTTACTAAGTAAAGCTACTGAAAATTCCTACTACATGTTATACAGTATGTGAAGAGGTTTATAAAGTGAAAAGTGGAAAAGTGAATATTTTATAAATGATTTTCCATAAATATTCACTACATGATTTAATAAAACCTTTATGAACTAACTGATGATTTTATCTATTTTATAGATTTCCATAAAGGTAAAATGATGATAAGAATATTGTTTTGAGACTAATAGGCCCCTTTATCATGCTGATATGTGATATGTGACATGTGATATGTATTCAATCTTGGTTGACACCTAATCAGTGTACGACTGAGGACAATTATATACTATGGCCATAGATTTAACATGATGATTACTCTACCCTACGGGAATTATAGCATGGTATATCTCGGGTGATGCCTTAGTCTCCATCATTTTATGATATGAAAATGATGATTTTAAATGAATGATGAGATTTAAAGATATGCGATTGTTATATACTTTAAATGAAATGAATGATTTTCTAAATAGTTTAAGATATTACATTGAGTACGATACTGTTTATGACATCAGTGATATACGTGATCTCTGACATGTTTTCAAATGGAAATGAGATTCACTAATCTAATATTCATTTTATGATTTGAATTCGAATATTAGATTATGTGATTAAATGTTTTACATGATGAAAGTATTGACTTGAAATGAATATGAAATGTTTATGAAAAAGTGATTTATTCCAAAAATCAACACTTACTCCTTATAACCGCTTTTAGGTTTCGGGACAAGACAGGTATTTCAAAATACCTTCCTTAGTCTATTCGGATCCCTAACTTACTATAGTATCCTTCCTATTAGGGTCCCTAATGCATCTTTAGGAATTCAATGAATTTGTAGCATATAGATTTCGTGATATCAAGTATCGCATACAATTCCTTTACTGAGCCATGGTTTGCTCATTCCTTTATTTTTAACATCTACAAAATACTTCCAATGACTGCGTGATTATCATCCGAGGATTCCGACTATGCTTTGAGTACCCCAAGGCAGCGTAATACAGATCCTGGAGGTGTAACCATTTATTTTATATGTTCAAACTTATTTTACAGTACTACTGTATTGTATTATAAACAACGGATGTAAACGATAGATGAATTATGATATGTAAATAATTTTATCAAATGGGAAATTACAACTATAAATGTTTACTCTATAAAGGAAATGGGAAATAAAGGCATCGTAGATAGCCCAACCTTTGCAAAATATGTGGAAAAATGTAAAATACTGTATATACAAGATGTGACAGTATTTATTGGTATCAGAGCGAGGTTGGCCTGATGTCTGTCGGTGTCTTTATGATAAAGTGAAGTGTTTAACATTCTCTATAATACTGTATAGTCTGGATATATAAAAAAGTCACTAATCGAAAATCGATAAATTGTCTATGCTATGCAGAAATGAGTGGACGGCGGGTGACTTGCACGACTAGGGGTCGAGGTAGAGGTCGGGTGGAGTAGACTCCAAAGCCTCACACACCTGAGCCAGTACCGGAGCCCACACTAAGACCTGCTCACCCATCCAGCCTGAGAGCCCGAACACTCGGATGTCTCAGATGGAACGGATGTTGGCGGATTTCATCACCATGTATCACGTAGATAGAGTTGCTGATCGAGCAAAGAGAGAGTGAGCAGCTCCAGCAGTTCCACTAGTTGCACCCACTCCCGCACAGCCTCTTCCCGAGCCTCAACCTGTACCACAGCCAGTACAATAGGCACAGGCTATTCCACCACTGCCACCAGTACAGCCGCCTAGAGATGTAGAGTCTTATTGTGATGTGGCATTGGTGTGGCAGTTTACTAAGCTAAATCCACCTAAGTTTAAGGGAGATCGAGATCCACTAGTGGCAAAGCAGTGGGTGATTGCTATTGAGAAGTTATTCAGATACATGAGATGTTCTGATACAGAGAGAGTCGGACTAGCCATGTTCCAGATGACTGATGATGTGGAGCACTAGTGGAAGTCTGCACAGACAATACTATTTGCCCAGCATCTGGTGATCACTTGGGAGATATTTGTGGATGCCTTCTGCCGCCAATATATACCCGACACAGTTCAGAAGAAGCTACAATAGGAGTTTATGGAGCTGGTATAGGGTATGACAATGGATTAGTATGAGTTGAGGTTCACCACACTTAGCAGATTCGATCCACTGACACCGGTTGATGAGCGGCATAAGATTGATTGATTTAAGGCTGGGCTGAGAGCATCTATCAGATCTATGTTGGCTCCGTTTGACATCCGTACATATGATGAGGTGGTTAGACGTGGTCAGTTGTGCGAGTAGGATTTTGAGTAGTTTCATTCTAAGCTGGCATCAAAGGCTAAGTTTAACGGAAAAGGTAAGGCAAAGAAGGGTGTAGAGGATAAATCAGGTAAAGATTAGTCTAAGAGGGCTAGACTATCGTGCATTCAGATTTTGGAGTGGCGGTCTACTAGATTGGCTACTACAACCCTTACTACAGGTTGACCTCGACACCAAGGAGTACCGTGACTATGTGTACTCTGTGTGGTCGGTCGCATGGTACACAGCCTTGCTATTTGCTGACTAAAGCCTGTTTTAAATGTGGGTAGACGGGACATTTGATGAGGGATTGCCCAATGTTACAAGAGTCCACTACTTCCATTGTTCTAGCCCCTATCCCACCAGTACTGGCACTAGTAGCTCAGACTGAGACAAAGAGAGCTACACCCTAGCAGCCGCGATAGGTTACTGCAGCGGAGAAGGGTAAGAAGCCTGTGACTCAGGGACGGGTGTATACACTAGATCAGGAGACTGCTAATGCCTCTGCAGATGTTATTAAAGGTAAAATTTACATTTTTGATATACCTGTAATTTCATTATTCTACCTTAGCTCTACTCATTCGTTTATATCACCTACTTGTGCTAACAGAGTCCTAATAGAACTAGAGTCGTTAGGATATACTTTACAAATAAATACGCCTTTTAAAGAAGCACAGATGACTGATGTAGTGTGCAGAAATTGTAAAGTGACTGTAAGAGAGAAGAAAATGACAGCTGACCTGATTTTGTTAACTATGTATGATTTTGATGTAATATTAGGAATGGATTGGTTAGCTGTGAATTTTGTTAGCTTAGATTGCTATACTAAGTTTGTTATCTTCTCTTAACTAGAACGTTATATTGAAAACTCTTCGATAAATTATAATGAAATGATATGTTTACTAAATTGTTTGAATGTTATGTGTACACGTTTAAGGTTTCATAGCATATGTGGAGGATGTGGAAGAGAGACGTCCCAAGCTACATGAGATTCCTATGGTCAGGGAGTTTTTGGACGTATTCTCAGAGGATTTGCCAGGGTTATCACTGGATAGGGAGATTGAGTTCACCATTGACTTGCTACTCGGCATGGAGCCCATTTCTAAGCCCCCATATCGGATGGCATTTGACAGAGTTAGAAGAGCTTAAGAAACAGCTCCAGGAATTATTAGATAAGGATCCATCCCAGTGTGTCTTCATGGGGTGCACCGGTCTTATTCGTTTGGAAGAAGGATGACAGCCTTTGGTTATGTATGATTACCGAATGTTGAATAAGATGACCATCAAGAATAAGTATTTCCTACCTAGGATCGACGATTTATTTGATCAGCTCAGGGGTGTACAAGTGTTTTCTAAAATTGATCTCTGATCGGGCTATCATCAGCTTAAGATTCGAGAATCGGATGTTCCCAAGACAGCATTTTGGACTCAATTTGGACACTACGAGTTTCTGGTGATGTCGTTCGGGTTGACTAATGCCCCTGCAGCATTCATGGGCTTGATGAATGAGGTGTTTAAGCCCTATGTTTGTGATCGTGTTTATAGATGACATCTTGGTGTACTCTAAGCCTCCAGAAAAACACGAGTAGCATCTTCGGATAGTTCTATAAACCCTCAGAGATCGGAAGCTATATGCTAAGTTTAGTAAGTGTGACTTCTGGCTAGATCATATTACTTTTTTGGGACATGTAGTCTCGAAGGATGGAATGTTCGTTGATCCGTTTAAGATAGAGGCCATAGTACAATAGGAGAGGCTTAAGATGATGACTGAGATACATAGCTTCTTAGGTCTAGTCGGATATTATCGCCGGTTCATTGAGGGATTCTCTAGATTAGCTACTCCACTCACGCGACTCACACATAAGGATGTTAAGTTTGTGTGGTCAGATTCGTGTGAGCGTAGCTTCCAAGAGTTAAAGTGGAGACTTACAACAGCTCCAGTACTTGCCCTTCCTAGCGGATCTGGTGGATTCTCGGTGTATACAGATGCTTCCGCTCATAGACTAGGGTGTGTCTTGATGCAGAATGGTTAGGTGATTGCATATGGTTCTCGGTAGCTTAAGGAGCATGAGAAGAACTACCCAACCCACAATCTGATTTAGCCGCTATGGCGTTTGCACTGAAGATATTACGACACTACCTCTATGGTGAGACTTTCCAGATCTGTACAGACTATAAGAGTCTGAAGTATCTATTCTCGCAACGTGAGTTGAATATGAGACAGCGGAGATGGATGGAGCTATTGAAAGATTAAGATTACGAGATACGGTACCACCTGGGGAAAGCAAATGTGGTGGCAGATGCTTTGAGCTGAAAGCATATGGCGATGTTGGATTATGCCCTTAGAACCATTCATTAGATGATTGACTTTGGCATTTTTTATGTATCATGACATTTTATTTATCATAATTCATTATTATATTTGTCTTATAACTGCGTAATATAATCTTATATGATAATGTCCTTAGAATAGTAATAACACACTATTCTTAAAATATCCCTAGTCAAGTATTATTGTGAATAAGGATAACAATGATACGATAAGACTAGTATGTGGTTGACTGATGACCATTGTCATGGATATAAGATATCAAGTCATCACATAGGTACATGTTAGAGAACTATGTACTGGATCGACCCTTCATGAGAACGCTACATGGATTGTTATATGAGTGTCATAAGCGATTCTCATAGTGATGATGGTGTATGTGATCCTTTGACTTGAGATCATTAGAGATCCCAACATAGAGAATTGCATACTTTAATGCTGCTAGATGTCATTCGTAACAGGATGGACTATAAAGGTAGTAATTGGGTATGCCTTGATCTATGTAGAGGGATGTTGAGTGATCAAGATAGGATTTATCCCTCTTATATAACAAGAGTGATGTCTTGGGCCCTTTGATAGAGTGAGACTAAGAAATGCATGGCCGTGCTCGAATAAGTCAATATGAGATATTGATTTTATTTGTTTAATTAGTCTACTCAGGAATCAAGAAACGCTGATTAGACTATACAAGTGTGACACATTCCATGACTTGTGTCTAATCGAGACATCAAAGGATAAAGGGATTAGACTACACGGTAACATCTATCACGAGTAAGGTTATGTCGAGTCATTGACATTCTCGTTACATGGGTAGCAATGATGTGTTGCTAGATACCGCTCATTGCCTGTGACAATTTTGTCATTGCCATTGTTTTGAGAACCTATTGGGTCGCACACTTAGAACGGATCAATGAGGAGCTTAATTAATCCTATTCTGAATTGGATTAAGGATATATCTAATCCTATTCTGAATTGGATTAAGGATATATCTAATCCTATTCTAAGTAGGATTAGAGTTCTGTTTGGCAGTAAATTTTAGGGTAAAATTTACTGCCTATAAAAAGGAAGTTTTTCTAAAACAGGGCCGCACCTTTTTTTAAAACAGAAAACAAAAAAAAACATTCCTTTTAATCGAAGCTAGCAGTTCGGTTATAAGGAATCAAAACGCTCTTCAAGGCTTCTGATTATGAGACGTTCAAGAGTCGTGAGATCCGTTCGTGTGGATACCATAGAGGCAGGAACGAAAAGTTGCTGCTTGTGACTCGACCAACGACAGAAAATTCAGAGAAAACGTTAGGTAAAATCTCGAAACGATAATCAGGCAACTCTCCGAATCGATCTTGGTGGAGGCCGAATGATTTAAATTCCGCTGCGTGTTGTTTCGGTTTCCTTCAGGCGATGGTATCATATATGATGGTCAGGGAGCATGAGCTATTAGAGCAGTTCTTGAACCTCAGTATTGGTGTGATTTCTTCTGAGAGCTATGGATTTACAACTAGTCTCAGGATTGAGCCGGGCTTGATGGATCAGATCAGAGATGCTCATAGGACAGATACTTATTGTATAGAGGTTGCCAGTAAGGTATAGATGGGAGTACAGTTAGATTTCGAGATTGGCACCGATGGTATTCTAAGGTTCAGAGGTCGGATCTATGCTCTCGATAATCGCCAACTCAGAGATTTGATTTTGACAGAGGCCCACACCTCTAGGTACACTTTGCACCCAGGCAGTACTAAGATGTATTAGAATCTACGGAGGGTATATTGGTGGCCAAAGATGCAGAGAGACATCGCAGAGTTTGTAATTAGATGTCTCACATGCCAGTAGGTTAAGATCGAGCATAAGAAACCTGCAGGTTTATTAAAGCCTCTGCCGATTCCCATATGGAAATGGGAGCATGTTACAATGGACTTCATCATGGGTTTGCCAAGGGCTCGGAGGAATCATGATGGGATATGGGTGATTGTGGATAGATTGACAAAGTCTGCCTACTTCTTAGCCATCAGATCTACAAATCCTCTTAGTGTCCTTACCGATCAGTATGTATGGGAAATAGTGAGGCTACATGGCGTTCCAATGAGCATCACATCGGATAGGGATTTCGGGTTTACCTCCCACTTTTGGGAAAGTTTTCAAGAGGCTATGGGATCCCAGTTGAATTTTAGCACCGCCTTTCATCCATAGACTGATGAACAGTCCGAGCGAGTGATACAGATGCTCAAGGATATGTTGAGGGCGTGTGTGTTGGATTTTAAGGAATCTTGGGATGACCACTTGCCACTAGCTGAGTTTGCCTATAATAACAGCTATCAGACAAGTATCGACATGGCACCATACGAGGCATTATATGGTAGAAGGTTTAGATCACCGATCGCCTGAGAAGAAGTGGGAGATCGAAAGTTATTGGCTCCCAATTTGGTAGAGCAAGCTTTTAAAGATATACAGTTGATATGTGAGAGATTGAGGTCAGCACAGAGTCGGCAGAAAAGTTATACAAATACGAGACGCTGACCACTCGAGTCCTCACTAAGTGATTTTGTATTTTTGAAAGTTTCCCCATCTAAAGGCATAATGAGATTTGGTAAGAAGGGAAAGTTAAGTCCTCGATATATCGAACCATTCGAAATCTTATATCACATGGGAGACGTGGCATACAAATTGGCATTACTACCGAAGTTATCAACAGTGCATAATGTATTCCATGTCTTGATGCTCAGGAAATATCATCCAGATCCGTCCCACGTAATTCAATACGAGCCACTAGAGATTCGAGAGGATATGAGTTACGTGAAGAGACTTATTCGGATCTTGGATCGGAACGATAAGGTATTGCGATCTAAGATGATTCCATTAGTGAAAGTGCTCTGGCGGTACCATTCCAAGGAAGAGGTGACATGGGAGTTAGAGAGCTTGATGCGGGAGAAGTACCCAGAGCTATTCCAGTAAGTGGTCCAGATGAAATTCGGAGGACCTAATTTCCTAAAGGTGTGGAGGAGATGTGAGAAACGAGTATTTTGTACTGTACACATGTATATTTGTAATTACTAAATGATTTTGAATAAATTTTGTAAAATTATAAGTAAATGGTAATGTGGGCCCCACTTGGAATTTTGAGCTCGGATGTATATATGATTGAGGAAATAGTATATGAATGGTGTAATAATGATATTATGGACATTTTGATGTTAAAATACCTTATTTGCATCATTTTGAGAAGTGTGACAAACAAATTGGAAAATGACAGTTACATCCCGAGGGTATTTTCATAAATTATACCTAAACTAAAATTAATTGGGATGAAGTAAAAATACCATGATTTCTACATGAAAAGTAGTTTAAGACAGCATCAATAGATTTATCGAATTGGCCGTTAAATTAGAAAATTTTGCTGGCAGTCCATGGGGGTAATTTCATAATTTCTCTCTATCCGTCCATCGTGCATTAATGAAACCCCTTCTAATCATCAAGATACATTAAATAAGAGTGTTTGGTGCTAAAATCAAAAATTTTAGAGCATGATTACACTGTTTTTTACGACTACGGAACCTTAAGTGCAAACTTGTCCGAAATTTACATAACTAGGGTTTTTTGGTCATTTGGCCTACTTCTCAAAGCCTCTTTAAAACTCCATCAGCTGCTGGCAATTACTATTCTTCATCTCCCTAAGCCTCCCCCACGCCATTAGAGAGAAAACAGAAGGAAGAAAAGAAAACCAACAAAAACACTATCAAACCTACCTTATTTTAACAAACATATAACTACAAAAATATTCTATTTTCTCTCCTCTATCAAACCATACCTATAGATCATTGTATAAGCCACAAATTAAGGAGATAGGAAGCCTTCATGTTTCGATCAAGGTATAAATTTCTTCATGCATTGCCATTCCTTGAATTCTAATGGTGTAGGAATGTTCATCTAAGCTTGCTAAGCATGTCTATGCCATTGATTTTGATTAAATTAAACAAAATGAGATTTTGCCATTAAAGGGGTATTTGGCCAAGCATGGTTCCTTATGGATTCATTGTGTTTCATGCATAAAATGGATATCAAATTGATGATTAAGCATGGTAGAATAAGGTTTTATCATTGTATTGTTGAAACATGGTGATTTCGGCCATGGTAAGGGGTGCATTGTGCATGGCTGGTTTTGATGATTTAAGGGTGCATTTAGACTGTAGAAATTGCAAGGAGTCTACCAGTATGCTCGGATTTAAAATCTGGCTTAAAATAAAGAAGTTATGTTATACTGCCAATGGAAATTATGCTGTAAAAATATTTGCATTGTCCAATGTGGTTGCATTTAGACATAAATAATAACTTAAAAATAAGAATTAAATGAGCTAATATTTTTGGTGAAATTATTTGCAGCTCGGGAGTAATGATTTACGAGTGGTGCACTCGAAAGAGTCGGATACGTCAAACAGGTAAGGGATACATATGTGATCTGTAAGGATATCTCGAGTGCATAATTTTGATATGAATAATTTTATAAGAATATTTGTGAAATTAAAGGCATTGGAAACTGTGCAATTGTGGTTGTTTGTGGATTTTGGAACTGTGTTGAAATTGCAGGAAGGCTAAGGTATTAGTAGCCGTTATGCTGCTAAAATTTCTTAGAAAATGTCCTGAAATATTTTAGTGCATATTTGAATAATTTCCTAGCCTTGGAAATGATAAATAAAATATTTTTTGTAAAACATGAATATACCAAAAAATATTATTTAAATATTCATGTTACTAGATTTATTGAAGGTAAAGCTACTGAAAATTTCTATTACATGTTTTACAGTATGTGAAGATGTTTATAAAGTGAAAAGTAGAAAAGCGAATATTATATAAATGATTTTCCATAAATATTCACTACATGGTTTAATAAAACCTTTATGAACTGACTGATGATTTTATCCATTTTATAGATTTCCATAAAGGTAAAATGATGATAAGAATATTGTTTTGAGACTAATAGGGCCCTTTATCATGTTGATATATGATATGCGACAAGTGATATGTATTTAGTCCCGATTGACACTAGATCAGTGTACGACTGAGGACAATTATAGATTATGGCAATAGATCTGACATGATGATTATTTTACCCTACGGGGATTATAGCATGGTATATCTCGGGTGATGCCTTAGTCTCCATCATTTTATGATATGAAAATGATGATTTTAAATGAATGATGAGATTTAAAGATATGTGATTATTATATATTTTAAATGAAATGAATGATGATTTTCTAAATAGTTTTAAGGTACCACATTGAGTACGATACTGTTTACGACATCAGTGATAAACGTGATTTGTTACATGTTTTCAAACGGAAATGAGATTTACTAATCTAATATTCATTTTATGATTTAAATTCGAATATTAGATTATATGATTAAATGTTTTACATGATGAAAGTATTGACTTGAAATGAATATGAAATGTTATGAAAAAGTTATTTATTCCAAAAATCAGTACTTATTCCCTATAGTCACTTCTAGGTTCTGAGACAAGACAAGTATTTCAAAATATCTTTCTTACTCCATCCGGATCCTAGCCGACTATAGTATCCTTCATATTAGGGTCCCTAATGCACCTATAGGAATTAAATGAATTTATAGCATATAGATTTCGTGATATCAAGTATCGCATACAATTCCTTTATTGAGTCGTGGTTTGCTCACTCCTTTATTTTTAACATCTACAGAGTATTTTTAGTGACTGCATGATTATTATCTGAGGATTTCGGCTGTGCTTTGAGTACTCGAGGCAGCGTAATACAGATCATGGAGGTATAATCATTTATTTTATATGTTCAGACTTATTTTACAGTACTACTGTGTTGTATTATAAACAGGGGATTTAAACGATAGATGAATTATGATATGTAAATAGTCCCAAGCCTGAAATATAGTCCCAACTCTTTAAGGAGACTTTTGTGAGCACTTTGGGCATATATACTCATCTTCTATATTTAATATCAATTCAGGCTATTTTTGATTCAGTACTTAGATGGGATGTAATCTAATATAGAGAATAGCATCTAGACTTTAGTAAAGATGAATTATCGAATTGTTGATTATGCATGAGTATGGATATATGATTGAATAGCATGAACAAGTGACCAAGTAAGAAAATGTAAACCATAAGATGAAATGTTATGAATTGGAAATGGACTTGGGTCATAGAGAAAGTTTAGACTCATTAGAAGAAAGAATAATTGTGAACTTGGTCATAGTAATGCTAGAATATAATCAACTGTTATTATGGGAAGCATGAGCTGGATATTACTTGTGAATTTTATGCCGATAATTAACCTGGGTAAAGTGATAAAAATAAGCGAGGGAGTTAACGTCCCGAAATAAAATTCACTACATTGCACTTAGACAAAACAAGTATAGAAAAAGAAAAAATAGCCCTAAATTCTACGCATCCGTACAAATAAGAGGTACCGTCGTGACCTTTGGGTCGTGACAGAGATGAAGATGACCGAGGTGGTGTGCGCAAGCAACAGATGCAGCGGTGATGCAGGGGAGGAACAATGAGTCAACATACACTGCAGCTGGGAATCGAATAGCAGTGCAACGATGTTGATTGGACAGAAACGCAGCAAACGGATGAAGATGATGACCAAAACAGAGGTACGGTGCAGCAGTTGTTTGGCGATGGAGATAAAAGGATTCGAAGGTGTGTGTTGTGAAGGCAAGGTGAAGTGCTCTGTCAAGGTTGAGTGTTGATTATAAATTTGATTGTGTGTCCCCCTATAAATCATGAGCCTTAATCCCCTTTTATAGCTACAAATTTGTTAGAGTCCTCATACAACTATACTTATTCGAATAATTATCTCCTATTCTTATATTAATCCTAATCTAATTCTATCAAATTTAATATTAATTCAAATAATTATCCTAAAAAATCTAATTATCCTATACTAAAATTAATTTTATTTTATTTCCTTATCTTTTTTTTATTATTTCTAAATCCTATTTAATTTTAATTTCCTATTTAATGTTAATTCTAAATCTAAAAATTCTAATTTAACTCTAGTCTAATTCTAAATTGTTAAATTAAATTAAAATACAATGTCACCTAACCCAGTTAATTATTTTTACAAATTAAGAACCCGGACAAAATAAGGTGTCTACAAGTGGAGTTTGAGCAAACCCGTTATTTTATTCTCTCTTATCTTTCTTGTAATTTTCTTAATGTTTTTTTCTCATTATTTGTCTCCATACGATGACACTGTATGCCTCGGAACCTTTTTTTTTTAAATCTCTAGGCCTTAATTACATTAATTTCTAGAAGGTGTGAGATATTTAAACAGATTTATGAAGATCATTCTAGATTTAACTAAATGCCTTTTGTCCTTGGAAGGCCTTTCTTCTTTATTCTTTCTTTAGCAATTTTTTCTTCTTCATTTGATATTATTATCAAATTAGTTTGCGATCCCATATAATGCACAAATTAGTTTTATTTATTTAGGCATGTATGTATAAGTATCCATTTAATAATTTAGATAATTTAAATTTTAAAATGAATTAGATTTTAGATAAATATTTTAAATTTTAAAATGGATTAAATTTTAATTTTTTTTAAATGTATTGGATATGAAGATGTTTATAGGCTGGGACAAATCAAGTCGAGCCTAAATCATATATTAATTGTGAGACCTCGTATTTTGAAGCACTGTTTAATTTTATTTATATAATTAAGAATATTGAATATTCCATAATTGCTAATTTGTTAATTATATTTGTGAAGACCCTAGGAGTGCCCTTTTCCTTTGTTCCCCATGGCCTCACTCACTCCTATTGTCCACTTTGGGATTCTAGAGGTGGCCCCCGTCCGCAGACGTAGCACTTAGTCCCTCACGGCTTTGTCTCAAGGATCCTGAAGAACTCAGGATAAATCCCCTTGAGCGCGTCCGTAGTGATTCGAACACTTGACTTCCTTAAATGTCAAGTCACTACTAACCATTAGGCCCTAATGGTTAGTAGTGACTTGACATTTGAGGAAGTCAAGTGTTCGAGTCACTACGGACGCGCTCAAGGGGATTTATCCTGAGTTCTTCAGGACCCTTGGGACAAAGCCGTGCGGGACTAAGTGCCACGTCTGCGGACGGGGGCCACCTCTAGAATCCCAAAGCAGACAATAGGAGTGAGTGAGGCCATGGGGAACAGAGGAAAAGGGCACTCCCAAGTCTTCACAATATTTTAGGTATAAAGGCAAAATAGTAGGTGGGCCCCACTGACCCTTTTAAGGTTCTGATGGAGGTGGAACTTAGAAGATTCAATATTCAGGGCCAGAAATTATGATGGTAAAAATCCTAACCTTAAACCCAATTATTTATGCATGTTTTGAATAACATGCAACAATTTAAAAAATAACGGTTTAACCTAAAGGCCGTCAATTATATTTTAGGTATAAAGGCAAAATAATAGGTGGGCCCCACTGACCCTTTGAGGGTTCTGATGGAGGTGGAACTTGGAAGATTCAATATTCAGGGCCGAAAATTATGATGGTAAGAATCCTAACCTTAAACCCAATTATTTGTGCATGTTTTAAATAATGTGCAACAATTTGAAAAATAATAGTTTAATCTAAAGGCCGTCAGAATTTTTATGAATAACGGTCAAACTAAATGGACTTTTGAACCACTGTCTATACAAAATAATTCCTCATGAGATATAGTTTTAGAAATTGTAGACTGATGAAATAAATTGGGTGTAATAGATTTATAGTTAGGGGTATTTTGGTAATTTCATCCAAATAAGCATTCAAATCATAACAAAAGCTCCACCAACCATTAGAGCAAGTTAAATAGAGGTGATTTATGATTAAATGAAATATTTTGGAGATTAGATAAACTGTTTTCAACTAAGTCAAACTTTAAAGGTAAAATTGGAAAGTTTCATTAAGTACAAGGGTATTTTGGTAATTTTGCAAGAGATATTTAAAATGAAAATTTCTACACCTCTCTCCACACTTGGCCAGCCACCATCTTCAACCTTTCTCCCACCCACCGTAGCCATACCTTGAGTGAAAATAAAAGCTTCCAAAACTTAAGGAAAACTAAACTAAAACCGAAAATATTCCTTAACAAGCCCTATCTATTTTTCAGTGCTCTTTCTTTTGGTACCAATATCTTTTCCTAAAGTCGCCAAAATAAGACTCCAAGCTCTCTCATAGTATTCGACCAAGGTAAGTTGAAAAAGAACCTTATATGTTTTGATGGTTTTCTAATTAATTATCATGTGATTAAGTTGTTTCCGTGCTCCTTTTAGCTTGAATCATGTTGAAAACATGAAATTGGACACTTAAGGGTTTCGACCATGACTAGGGGAGCTTGAACATGATGCCATTTCATGCAAAAATCATGTAGAAAAGGTGTAGTAATTTGTAGAACAAGTTTAGAATAACTAAGGAAGCTTAATTTGGACGAATTCAATGTATGGCATAGAGGGGAAGTTTCAGCCAACATAAGGGGAGGCTAAATTTGTGCTCATTTCAATGAATTTAGGTTCTAAAATAATGTACAAATTATTTTGAGATTGTAGGCACAATCACAAATAATAAATTTATAAAATATTCTAAATTTAGATTTCAAAGTCTAAAATATTTTATTTACATATAAAATCAGTAATACCTCTCGCATAAATCACAAGACCAAAGAAAACCATCAAAGTCAAACTCGAAAACTGAATTATAAATTTCATGGTCCTATCTAATTATATGAGATTTAAGCTTATTAATTATTCCAAAATCCTTTCCCCAAAATCCATTCAAAACAACTGAAAGATCTATTTTTGCGATTCTAAGTTATGAGATACGTTTACGAAATTTTGACAGTATAACAATTAAGTTTTCCCTAACCTTCCTGCAATGAAAACACATTTTAAAATCCCGATGGCAACTTCACAAATCCAACCCAAATCAAACCCAAATCATTCCAAAATAATTCCATAAAATCATTTTCAATTCAATTATACAATCATAGCATCCGTATGACTTCCATACATATCTCTTACCTCTCGGTTTCTACCGAAAAGCTCAATAGCACCCGGATTACACCACTCACTTCCGAGTTGCAAAATATCACATAGATAAAACCAAATCATCACACTACTTCAAGCACAATATTTATCATTCTACAAGTTATGATATTGCCTACTACAGTTGCTAAATTGATCTATTTCGTACCGGTGCTAACACTGCAACTAGGTCAAAACTACTCCATTTTTTATTCTGATTTCACGGTAGTCTTCTATAAATTTATACATTCTCTTAGTACCCAAAACATATTGAAACAAGCATAATTCATGGCTGCCCTTCCCTTGGCCAAATGGTACAAGCATGAATTCATCACCTTTTTCAACAATTTAAGCTTAATTTTTTACTCTACACGTGTTGTTCATTCTTCCTACACCATTTCCATATGACAAAACACCATGAACATGTACATACCATCATGGCCAAAACCTTGGGCCTTTAATTCATGATTTTAATTCAAATTAAACTCAAACACTTAGCTAAACATGAAGAACACATAGTAATAAGCCTTAAAACCATGAAAAACCTCACTTTTTCTCACCTCTTAGTGATGTGATGACCAGGTCTAGTAGGTTGCCTCACACCCTAATTTTGGCCTCTTTTGGATGAGATTTTGGTACCAAATTGAAGAGTACTAAATTCTGCACAGGTTTGGTGAAGAACTTTTTCGATTTTGGAGTGATTTAAGGTGTGTTTCAAGGGTTTTCTCTCACTTAGTAAGCTTAGCTATGGTCAAATTGAGAAAAGATGAAGGGAGGTCGGTTTAGGGAGGATGGGAACCAAAAAATTCTAATAAAAATAATATTTTAATGGTAAATTTATCAAAATGCCCTTATACTTAATTATTTCGAACAATTTTGCCCTTAATCTTCTATAACGTTATTAACTAACCAATTTAACCTCCAAATATTTTTATTTTATCCTAAAATATGATTATTTAACATATTATAATCATTGAAAGTGGTTTTATTAAAGTTTGACTGACCATAAGGGTGAAATTACAAAAATACACCTATCGGGGCCAATTGCGTAGATTGTATTCTTCGCGTGTGATTTAGTCATCTAATGGCATGGCATAGAACTCTATCACACATGGATTATCATAATTCTATTGGTTGGTCAAAAGTCCACTCGGTTGGACCATTATTTACGAAAATTCATCCGACCTATGTACTTAATCGTCATTTTTAAAATTGTTGCACACTTTTCAAAAATGACCAAAATAGATGCTTTTGAGTTACAAAAACTTACCATCATATTACTTTGCTCCAAATATCAATATTGTGGAGTTTCATGTCCATCCGGACTGTGTAAGTCTCGATGGGGCCCACAGCCTAATATCAACACTGTACCTACAAAAGTCAAAATACCAAAATAGTTATGAGATATATCGCTTCAAGAACTTATAGTACAGTAGTAGGAAATGTGGATCTCATGTAGTATTAGTACAGTAGTTAGGCACTCTATTAGAAATGATACTATAATTGGTTAGATAATCAGGCTAAGTACAGAAGGATACTTTGAAGTACCTTACTTGTCTCAGTCTCTAGCTCCGACTACAAAGAGTTTACCATAGTTTGCTTAATAAAGAGTTCAGTGGTATAGTTTTCAATCAATCATTAATTAAGCAATTTAGTAAATAATTAACGGTCACTCGAGAAATAGTACAAAAATCAATTCAGTAATTGTTCAATAAAACAATTGGTAAATGGTACAGTATCCAATTTAGTAAACAGTTCAGTAAATCACTCTGTAATAGCACGGTAAATAGATTTCAGTGAATGATACAATAAATCAGTTCAATCGATCATATTCAGTGGACACTCAGTAAACGATACGATAAAATCATTCGATAACAGTCTTGTGAAGACCAAGCAACACCCAATAGAATCATGTAGTTTTAGTATCCCAAAAGACAATAATAGTAAGACATATGGCCCTAGTCAATAGTGGTCCACAATAGCACTGTCAAAATGGGCCGAACCCATTTATTTAAGACTTGGACCTTATTTTTGTAGCCCATTTAAGGAAGAGGGCCTTTTAGCTCAACCCATTTAGAGTTGGGCCTAAATGGATTTAGCCTGGGCTTAAATAGGCTGACACGTTTAATTTTTTAATTATATTGAAAATTTATTTTTACTTTAATTATTTACATATTTAAATCTTTAATCAAATTAAAATATATAAAATTAATTTTATTTACTATTACTAAATTACTTGTTTCTACATCTCTTGAATACAAAATACTACATGGGCTTTTTTTTAAAGTACATAGGCTTTCTTTTTCAATTCTCTTTATTTCTCAATTCTATTTTCTTTATTTATTAAATCTGCATACATATTACATGCACACGCTACTTTGCAAAATATTAAGGTTGTATTTATGAAATTTCGACAGTATAACGATATGATCAATCCTAACCCTCCTGCACTATAAACACAATTCAATAACCACAATCGTAGTTTGCCAATTTCACTCAATTCACAGTATTCAATCACATACGATCTCAATTTAGTCATTATAAATGCAACACAGTATCCCTACACCTTTTACATATATCTCTTACCACTCAAATTGCATTGTCCTGCTTGGTAGCACCAAAATTACACCTCTCACTTTCGAGCTACAAAACATCACACAATCACTATCAATTCACTACACTTTAGTTACAAAAAGTATTTAACTCTTTAAGACACCCTGAATTGCCTATTGCTGTCACGACTCGAAGGCTACGATGTTCACTTGAAACTCACACTTTTTCGTTCTTACAATTTACGAACTAAATTTTTCCTTTTTGTTTTACGGTTTGTATTCAGTGTCAGTATAGTCATTAGACCATTTCCATTCATTCTTGTGAGAATCCAAAATTTTCTTATTCTCCCTATACCTATTGAAGGCGCTAGATAAGAATATAAAGTGAAGTTACAGAAATTAATTCCCACATGCTACAGTGTTGATGGGGAAAATTGTCAATTGGGCCCCACCAAGTAATTTTTAACTCAGATGGATTCCAGAGTGGTAAATTATGAATCGTGGGCTTGAGATGCCTAAACAGTCAGAAGGTCATTTTTCGAAATTCTCTTTCCTAAGTATACCTTAGTTTAAGCGAAACAAATTTAAAAATGACGATCGTGTCCATAGGTTGAAAAGATTTCTCTAAATAACGGTCAAACCAAATTTACTTTGAACCTACAGACTATTATAGGAAAATCCTCGCGTAACCTCGCGTAAAGAAGTTTCACATAGATCCAGCCCGTGAATTGAAAATACGTGAAAACGCTAAAAACAATGCAAATGAAACAAAAATCATTCGTTTAGGAGTAGTTTAGTAATTTCACTACCCATATTTGGTCGAACCACCTTAGGAGTCAACTTTTGACTATGTTTGACTCAAATATAGGGAAAATAATAAAAATAAAATGCCAAAATCAGAAAAATAAAAATAATAAAATAAAACTAGGATAGGAATGGAAATATTGGAATAGTGCAAGGGTAAATTAATCTTTTCTCAAAGTGATTGGTCAACATTGGTCCACCTTTGACTTAATTGACCAAAATAAATAAAAATTAATAAAAATTAAAAATTAAAATCTGATTTGGATAGAAAAGTGCACTATGCAGTGGCATACCATGCAAATAGTTTAATTTTAAAGGGTATTTTGGACTTTTAAGACCAACTCTAATTTAATAAAAATTAAAATAAAATTTTGACCAATATATTGATGACACAACAGCCACTTTCTTTTATTTTTCTTTAGCTTACTTCACCGACTTACCCATTTTCTACTGCAGCACAGATATTCCTCTTCTTCCTCCACTGTTCTTCATATTTCAGCCATTGAATCACCTCCTTTTCATCACCAATTCACTTAGGTTTCTTCATAGGAATTATGCCTCACCTCCATGGTTCCCTAAGCATCTAAAAACTTTAGCCAAAAACCATCAAAACCAATCTCCCTTGCTGCTGGACAGTGATGATTCTACACAGGTAAAATTTCAGCTTTTATTTCATTCACTTTCTCCTCTTGTTTGTGGTTGAATTGGATGTATAGATGATGGATATGATTAGGATTTAGAATAAAAACATGAATAAAGCAGGGTAGGGTGTTCGGTCATGGTGTTTGAGGGGCTGAAATGTGGCTGTGTGTGGCGTGAATGGCAGAAATGAAATTTTGCTCTGTGTGTGTGTGTGGCGTGAATGACAGAAAATAAAGGCTGAACATGAAATAAAATGAAACCATGCTGCTATGTTCGGCCATGATCATTTTAAGGGGTGTAAGCATGGTGTTTGATGGCGTGATGCCAAAGAATGAATGCTAAACATAATATAAATATAACCATAAAACAAAATTAACAAAACATAAATTAGGAAAACATGGTACAGCCGGCAATAAGGAAAGGAGGGATGAGGAGGTTGATTTTAATAGCTAATGGTGGAAAAGATGAAATCAAGCTAAATTTTGCTGCTGGGTGATGATGTTGGCGTGAATTGGTGCATTAGGATAGTAAAATTGATATGAAAATGTAGTAAAGATTATTTATGGAATTAATATTTAAATTAAGAAGTGGTATAACTTAACTAAATTAGTGGTATAACTTAACTAAATTTTGGTTGGGTAACAAGAGGATAGTTGGCCATGAAAGATATTGCAAAATGATGACGCTGATTTTAATGATCAATAGTGGAAAACAAGGGCCGTTAGTGTAGTAATGCAAGGTGAATTCATAACCAGGTGAAATGATAAATGTAGTTAATTATTAAGGGGCCATTTGGCCATGACACAAAAGTGAAGATGATGGAATAATTTTAGTAATTGATGGTGATAAAATTAATGTAAGAAACACTTAAGGATTATTCATGTAATTATATTTGAAAATGGTGAGTCTAGGATCTCAAGGGGCATTTGGCCATGGGTTGTGTTAATGGGATTTTGGTGCTTTTGATATAGGGTTAATAGGAAATGATAACATGGAAGGTAAGAAATATAATCATGATCATAAATTTATGGAATAAGAAGTTTAGGATTTTGAGATATTATTCGGCCAAGAGGGATGAATGGTGATGGGAGTATAATGCTAATGCTTAAATATGAAAGAATAAATATAAAGACTAAATAATTATTATTGGTGGAGTTAGAATTGAAAGATAATGAGTGTAGAAGAATTTGGTCAAATTAAAAGGAAATGAAAATGACCAAATTTCAATGTAATGAGGTGTAGGATTGAAGTAAGAAGTAAATGGAAATTATTAAGGAAGTGAAAATAAGAAAAGAATGAGCAACAATTCGACCAATGGGAATTCATAAGAATTCCATCATGTTTTTCCTAAGTGTAAAAGATTAAATAGGAATTTAGAGAAAATAAAAGAGGATTATAAACTGGAGCAATAAATCTTAATAGCTTTAATGAATATTTTTGTAGCTCGTAATTTGGAGAAGTAAGTGGCGCGATGGTGCAATTAGAATGATTACCTTACATTGTGATTGAGGTAAGGAATAGTATATGGCAGTAGTGTAGGAAATACTGTGCTTGCATGTAGAAAGAATCGGTTGATTTAAAATTATAAATTGTGATTTTATGAAAGGGGTTAGGATAGAAATTAATTGAAGTATTATTAAAAAATTTAGAAAATTCACCCTTAATTATTCACACGTTCAATTTCTTAAACAAATAATAGAAAATATATTTTATAAATTAAAATATATTTTGAGCTATATGATTTACATATGAGTGATTTTAATTAATTATTTTACACCAAATATTCTTACATGAAATAAAAAGTATTTTTATATAATTTTAATATTTGAATATTTGAAATAGTGATAAAACGTTTTATGAGATTTATTTACAGTAAATAAAAATGTTTATTCATTTACATGATTTATGAACTGATTAAAATAGTATACATGAAAATGATTTTATTTTGATTTTATGATATATATGCAAATGTTTTATGAGCGTGTTTGCTCCTTAAGAATTCATGCATACAGATTGATGATTAGGGCTGGGAGACCGTAGCTAAGTCCCCAGTACCTTCCCCTCTTGATCACAGTTGTCATTGACAAGTGTACACTGTAGATCTTTGACAATGGCCATTGTTACAGGTAGGAACGGCTTAGGGCTGGATGCTTGGCCCCATGTAGGTACGCCTAATTCTATACAGGTCCCTATAGGGATATAGTTCGTGCATGAGTTTCTTGGATGTTGACTCCTGTAGTGATTTAAACAGTATATGAAATGATTAATTTACAAACAGATGATAGATTGATTTCGAATTACAAAGTATACAAAATGATTGGTTTACCAATAGACAACAGATTGATTTAAATGATTTGAAAAGTGAAAAAGTATATGAACAGTATATGTTTCAAATGAATTTTCAATATATGTTTACATGACACCATATGCATTATTTTATTTACAAATTTTAAAAATTGTGATTTTACTGCATATTATGGCATAGTACCACTCTTTTATATACTTTTCCTTACTGAGCGTAAACTCACCCCTTATTTTTCCACCCAGACTATTTGTAGTAGTTTCTGCTCATCATAGAGGAGCATAGCTTTAGGGACAGACAGTATTCCTTCGGGACTTGCTTGCTGTCCACAGAAGGTATATTGTATTTTCATTATATATCTCAGATATATTGTACAATACTCTTATTTGTAAATATTCTTGGGGATGCAAACTAGTAGAACCCATACTGTGATAGAGAGTAGAAATTAGGAAACATGGCTATATATATAGAGTTAAATAACAAATATTTTGTGATTAATATATTAGTAATTTAATTTTTGTGGACTTATTTTATATCTCAATTAAATGAAATTTATATAAAATCACAGATATCATATATGAAAGAAAGAAAAATGACATCGGCAAACAGCCTAACCAATATTAGAAAAGGGAAAAGTTAATCGATATTCAACAATAAACCAAATGTTACAAAATTGGTATTAAAGCAAGGTTAGTCTGATGTTTGTCGACATCATTAGGTTAGAAATAGTTTACATCCCCAAGTACTGTACTTGTCTGAATATATATATGTGTGTGTAGAATAACTAATAAAGTTATGCTAAAATGGTGTAAATTTGTTGTGGTGTCGGCAGGATGAGTAAATATAGAAAGGGTACTGGTAGAGGATGAGGATGGGGTCGAGTAGAACTGCCCCCAGTGCAGCCTCCTCCTCCATCTCCACTAGGTAGCCTGAACACTCGGTTGTCGAGAATAGAGCAGAGCATTGAGATTATGGCCACTTTATTAACGCAGTTTATGGCAAATTTTCCAAACGTGGCCATAAATGCACCACGTACCACACCTACAGTGCCTCCCACTCCACCCATGAATACTACTTCCACACCTCCTGCTTCCCCAGTGTAGCCCCTACCAATACAAGCAGAACCTCCCCCACCAGTTCAGGCTCTAGATAGGCGGGATCCTAAAGCTTATTGTAGTGTTAGTCTGATAAAAGAGTTTAAGAAGTTAGATCCCCTAAGTTTAAGGGAGATAAAGATCCATTAGCCGCAGAGAATTGGGTGAAGGCGGTCATGAAATTATTTAAATACATGACATGTTCAAAGAGAGAGAAAGTGGGCTTGGTTGCATATTTGTTGGTGGACAATGCAGAACATTGGTGCCAGCCCACTCAAACTATCTTAGAGGCTCGACACCTAAAGATCATGTGGGATCTATTCCTAGATGCATTTATTAAACAGTATATCCCATGTACTGCTTAGAAAAAGCTGAAGATCGAGTTTCTTAATTTGACTCAGGGAAACATGACCGTCGATCAATATGAGTCTAAATTCGTTACCTTGAGCAGGTTTGATCTGGAGTTGTCACGGAGTGAGGAACATAAAGTATACAGATTTCTAAAGGGATTAAAGCCATCTATTAGATCCAAGCTCTACCCTTTGGACATTGTCACCTATGATGATGCAGTCTGTAAGGCTCAGTTGTGTGAGTAGGACTATGAATTTCACCATGCAGATTCTCAGTCTAAGGGTAAAGGGAAAGACAAGGTGAAACGGAGGATAGATGATGAAGTTTTGGAAGACAAGTCATTTAAAAAACTGAAGAAGGAGGAGATTATTCCAAGAGCTACAGGTCTAAAGATAGTGGATGATAAATCCCGATCCTCAGTGAGTAGTACCGTGGGTCCACGAGGGACATACAGAAACAGTGTGAACATTATGGGAGATTTCATGGTACCTAGCTGTGCCGATTGTTGACTAAAGCTTGCTGCAGTCTGTAAGGCTCAGTTGTGTGAGTAGGACTATGAATTTCACCATGCAGATTCTCAGTCTAAGGGTAAAGGGAAAGACAAGGTGAAACGGAGGATAGATGATGAAGTTTTGGAAGACAAGTCATTTAAAAAACTGAAGAAGGAGGAGATTATTCCAAGAGCTACAGGTCTAAAGATAGCAGATGATAAATCCCGATCCTCAGTGAGTAGTACCGTGGGTCCACGAGGGACATACAGAAATAGTGTGAACATTATGGGAGATTTCATGGTACCTAGCTGTGCCGATTGTTGACTAAAGCTTTCTTTAGATGCAATCAAAAAGGGCATTGGATGAGGGAATGCCCGAATGTGAGTCAGAAGGCACCAATAGAGTTAGAGAAGACCACGTAATAGACTCACCAGTCTACTCCACCACAGCGTAAGGCCACGACAGCTAAGAAGGGGAAGAAAGTTGTGACTCAGGGTCAGGTTTTCGCTATTGATTATGAGTTTGATGATACTACTCCTTCCAACATGATCAAAGGTAAGATTTATGCTTTTTGAATATGCTAGTTATTGCATTGTATTGCTTGGCTTAGACATAAATAAATGCGAATAAATTCCCTATAGCGGATTTAGATGCCAGAACACGATAGGTACTTCAAAGAACCTCCCATACTCTATCTTGTTATCTAACCCACTATAGTATCCTTCTTAACAGATCGTGCCTGAGTGATTTTGAATCCTTTTACTTGAATTACATATAGGATAAATTATGTCAATATTTATATGTGTTTGTTTACCATAATTTGTGATAACCGTAAATTTTTCCCTTTATTGGAAATTAGAAATATTGAAAATAAATATTGGAGAAATTAAATCAAAGGAAATAAATAAAATTTGGTGAGAATGGGATATGGGTGAAAATCCCGAAAAGTGAGGAAGTGAAAGAATTGGGAAATTCGTATAAAGAAAATTAAATTGGAAGTGAAGATAAAAATAATAGAGAGAGGAAAAGAATTAAATTAGATAAATTAAAATCCAAATCTAATTAAGAAAATAAGAGAATAAAATGAAATATATTTATATAATTACAAATTATATAAATGTATTTTATATAAATACATATGTATTTAAAAATACTATATAGTATATTTTAATATACGTTGATATATATAGAAATATATACTATTTCATGAATTTAAATAATACATATGTGTATAAACATAATATTTCATGTATATATAAATATATACATATATATATATATACATACATATATAGAAAATGTAAATGTTATTTTATATTAAAGTTTATAGGTATATATGTTGTATTATAACATTTATATAATTCTATATATACATGTCATTTATTTTAAAGTATATAAATATACATATGTATACTAAATATATGTTTTGTAATATACAAGATATATAATTTATATATAATATATAATGTATTACAATATATATGAGATAATATACGAATAATATGTATTATATATTATATGTATAAAATATAAATTATAGTGTATAATATATAGTATATAGTATACTAAAAAGAGAAAGCTAATAAAACTAAAAGAGGAAACAAAATAAAAGGGAAACAAAAGACCCGATTCTCGATTCTGGCTCCAGAAGAAGCCGTCCCGTCAGCGACCGCCGGAGAAGGAAAGGAGAAGGGGGAAGAGAAACGTCGACGCTGGCAAAGGAAGAGGAAGCCGACGCCAAAGCCAGCGAAGTGAAACGGAGAAAAATCGAAGGGAAAACAGAAGCAACAGCCGGAAGAGAAAAGGAAAATGGCGGACGGCGGTGCCAGCCGATCCAGGCACCGCCACTGCCACCGAAGCTTCACCGGAGGGAGAGGAAGCTGATGGAGGCCACCAGAGGTGCAATGGACGGCAGAGGAAGGCCGGCGAAGAGGAAGAAGAAACCGAGGCAAAACCGCCTCGATCCGCCGCGTGCCGCCGATCCAGGGCAAACGGAGGGCACCGGCAAGTTCGTCGTGCAGCCGGCCAACTGAGGGATGCCTGAACAGCCGGAGAACCGGCCACCGGCGAGGAACTGGCGAGGAAAGGAGCTGGACCGGTCTGAACCGGTCTGACCGGGAAAGGAAGAAGAAAAAAGAAAAGAAAAAGAAAAGAAAAAGGAAAAAGAAAAAGAAAAAGAAAAGAAAGAAAGAAAAGAAAAAGAGGAAAAAGGAAGAAAAAGGAAGAAAAAGAGGAAAAATGAGAATTTCGAGAATTCGAAAAATTCCCGGAAATTTGACAACCCTGGATTTTACAAAGTTCGATAAGAAATCTTCCTGAGATTTAATTTTTAGAAAAATTAAATAAATTATGAAAAATTCTAAAAAATTAGAATTTTATTTCCAAAAATTATTTTCAGCAATCGGGATAAGGAATCGGCAGAAATGGAGTGCGGGCGCGATCGATAAGATGAAGTCGCCGACCCGGAAAAAGGTAAGGGATGCATGTGCAGCATTGTAAGGATACTCAGTCTGCATATTTTAAATTGAAATATTTTATGCAAATATTTTATGAAAATTATTATGATGCATGATTTCTTGAAAATAATTTGGGAAAAGTACTAGCTGAAAGATTTAAAATTGTATTTTTCCGTGCAGGAGGTTAGTAAATCGGTAGTCATTATGCTGCCGAAAATTTTAGAAAAACTATATAAAATCATATTAAATGATTTTATTTCCGAATTTCGATAGTAAATCACGAAACATGAGGAAATTACTAAATTTCATAAAACATGAATATAATGAGATGGAATTTTAAAATATTCATGTATTCGAGAATGGTGACAACGAAATCACCAAAAATTCTCGAAATAGATAAATTACACGAAATACGAGATGAAAGATGAAGTGAAATATAGTGAATATTTTTATGAATATTTTTATAAATATTCACTAAAGGATTTTAACCCTTATGGTTTTAAATTATGGAATTTTATATTTATATAAATTCCATATAAGTTTATTTTATGATGAAAACTACGTTTTTGAGATTGGTTGGCATTCCTATCATGTGGATGCATGATATGTGATATGTTTAGTCCCGGTCGACACCTGATCCGCGACCCACAGAGGACAATATAGATTATGGTCATAGATTTGACCGGTTTATTTCTGTACCCTTCGAGGTTATAGTATGATAAGATTGATGTCTATCTTAGACTCCATAAATGAAAGGTGATGTGTTAGTAAAGGCCAAACCGAGCAAAGACTCGATGATTGTACTGTGTGAACCACCTCTAGAATCCTTCGGGAACTAAGTGCTACACGTGTTCTAATGTGTTAGTAAAGGCCAAACCGAGCAAAGACTCGATAATTGTACCGTGTGAGCCACCTCTAGAATCCTTCAAGAACTAAGTGCTACACGAGTTTCGATGTGTTAGTAAAGGCTAAACCGAGCAAAGACTCGAGTTCCGAACCGTGGGAGCCACCTCTGGAATCCTTCGGGAACTAAGTGCTACACGAGTTTTGATGTGTGAGTAAGAAATTTCTGTACCGTGGGAGCCACCTCTAGAATCCTTCGAGAACTAAGTGCTACACAAGTTTCGATGTGCGAGTAAGAAGTTTCTGTACCGTGTGAGCCACCTCTAGAAGACTCAAGGGACCTAAGTGCTACATAGATTCTTTGTGAACTATGGGGAGCCACCTTTAGAATCCTTTGAGCACTAAGTGCTACACGAGTTCTTCGATATGGCACTTAACTCCATTGCTAGTTAGAATGGAAGTCGTAACTGAATCAGTGAACTAGGGCTTACGCCTAGAGTGGTTAAGTAATCGGTTATATGGGAATTTTAATAGCTTATTTTGCTCTTTAACGGACGATACTAATTAAGGAAGTACATTAAAACATGAAATGAATTTTAAAGAAATAAAATGATGATTTAACTAATATTCTTTTCAAGAAATATACGAATATTAATTATTCTATTTAAATGCTTTATTTCGTAGAAGCATTATTTTGAAAAGAATATGAAAAAGGTTATGATAGTTTAAAAAGGAAAAGGATTTATTAATTCAAAACAAAAAGAAAAAATTCTCTCTACAGTTGCTTCTAGGTTCCGTAACAAGTATGGTATTCTAAAATACCTATCTTACACTATTCGGATCCCTAGCCGACTGTAGTATCCTTCCTACATGCGAGCCTAAAGCCAATAGGAAAAATGAAAAAGATTTTTTTAGCATATAGGAAGCTGAGTATCAAGTGAGGCATATAATTCTCTTACTGAGCCGTGGTTTTGCTCACCCCTTAATTTTCAACATTTCAGGTTTTGATGAATGTGAGTTCAGTGGATTGTGGATCCTGGCTGTACACGAAGGACAATGTGTCAGACCGACTGATTATTTGAGGTATGATCATTTATTCTCTGTATTTAGACACGTCAACAGTACTACTTATCTCATTAATTACGATAGGGGATGTGTATAATATAAACAATATTATGTAAAATTGTCTAACAGTCAGTACAACTGAAGTATCGCAGACAGCTCAACCGGTTAAGTTGTGTACAATAAGGCAAAAAAATATGGTCACGGGTCGTGACAGATTTAATGGTATCAGAGCAATGGTTGGCCTGATGTCTGTGGATACTTTTGGAAGGAAAAGAGTTAAACATCCCCAGTAGTACTATGTCGTCTGAATACATAGTGAAAATAAATGATTGTAAATGGAGTAAAATGATTTAAAGGGAGTGAGAAAGTATAAATTGAGAATGTTAAAGAAGAAAATAGGCTTAAAAATTACTAAATTATTGGTGATTCTTCTAGTCTAAATGAAAGCCTATTCGGTAAGGAACAGAAATGGACTCGGTGAGGGCCCCACCATTACTTTTCTGTCCGAACCGAACTGAGACCTAAAAGTGATGGTATAAAGTAGGGGAATGAAATATCATCATTAAGTAGACTTTAAGATCACTGATTGAGGGTAATTTGAAGAGAGAAAATTTTTTGCCAAAAATAACCAAAATACCCCTACCCCCAAAATTTTATCGGGAGTCAAAACAGATCACCAGAAGTTGGAATTGATCGATTTAACAGAGAAAATTAATGATATAAAGCTAAATTACAAGCAAAATAATCCCATTGTGGATTTTAGTAAACTTCTCTGTCGAAAATCGAAAGAGATCTAAATTGCTGTTATAAGTATCAGAAAGGATACTATCAACATATAGATGATTAGTTCATTGATTTAAATGTATATTGAGGAGATAGAAATAAATGTCGAAATGATGAAAATGCCCCTATATTGGGTGATGTTCGGAACAGTGTTAAAACCGAGCTGAATTGGAATCCATTGATAGTAATGGAATTATTAATGGCATAGAAGATGTCATATGAATCTAACGATCCTTATTACTGATTCCACTAACACTTAGATTATGGACGCGAAAGAAATTCGTGAGGGGCTAAGTGCCACATCTGTGTGATGGGGGCCACCTCTAGAATCCAGAGCGGACAATACGGATGAGTAAGGCACTGGGGTGGTAAATCCCTGGTTAACGGAGATCCAGGCACTCGCAGTCCTTACAATAAAACGAGTACGGATGAGTGAAGTGGCTCAGTAAATCCCTGAAAGAAACGGTAAATCCGGGGCTTCACAATAAAACGGTATGATGCGATCCAAAGAGTGTAATGGAATGTCATCAGATGATTGGCCCAGTTATTGACTGAAAGGGTCGAAAAATTAAGAGTGTATTGAATGGGATCGTCGAGTACTATGAAAAAATGAAATGATTTTAAGATCAATTGCATTGTGTTTTAAGAACTATGAATGATTTGCAAGAGACTTTAGAAATTTAATATCGTTATGCTATCAAATTTTCGTAAGAATATTGATTTTTGCGATTTCAGCTAAAAAGGTAAGAAACTTCTCAAGGATAGAACTTTCTTAAGGAATTCAGTCTTGAAAATATTAAGTTGCCTGATTTTAGCATAATCATGAATATTTAAATTAAATTTTATCTTATGGAAATTACCAAACTTTAGTGTTTTAGAAATATTTATAAAAAAGTTGTGAAATTTCAAATTTCTGAAATTCCTTGCATTTTAATTGGTTTCGGAACCTTTATGAGTTTTGAAAATGCTCTTTCGAACTAAGACTTATGAAACTCTGCATTAGCATGAATTATCTAAAGAATTCAGTTTTTATTGAAAGCTTATTAAATTTCATGATTTTAAAGTCTTGTGATTTTTCCGTCTTAAATTTGGTTTTACGAATTTATTATAAATCATGGCGCTAAAAATCTATATTTTTTCTTTATATATATGTTGTTGGAAATTACTAAGTTTTTAAATATTTGGAAAATAATTATGATTTTCTACGATGATTTGCTTTATGAACTTTTATCAATATCTGTATGATTTGACTTACGGATTTGAACTCCAAACTATGAAACTTTTGTTTTGAGACATTGGCTAACCATCATCCAGTGTCTGGCTGCAGCGTGACCTTCGGGGCCTGCAGTATCTAGCTATAGCGTGACCTTCAGTGCCTATAGTGTCTGGCTGTAGTGTGACCTTCGGGGCCTACAGTATTTGTATCTGATATGAATTTTGTGCACTATGATGCTGTATGATTTGATCTAGTTCGCAGCGGCCACAGATGACACCTGATCAGTGTTCACTGTAGACCACTTGGACTATGGCCACACGCCTATCTGTTATTATCCTTATAGGATATCTTTGCTGCTTGATGTATACCGAGTTACTGCCATGTCTCCACTTTCTGTTATTTCTGATTTCTGAATTATTTGATTTTCGAACTCTAAAATATGTGCTATAGAATGAAGTACTGTGTGGAGTACTATAAGCTAGAGAATAATTATAAGAACAGTGAAGTGATCAAAAGAAGATGACCGCGAACCTAAAATTCTTCAAGACCCTTGAGACAGAACTGTGATGGGCGACTCAATGATGGACGACCCGTAGTGGATCATGTGTTATGAGATACAGGCGAACTATGTCATCGCCGACTCACTAGTAAGGGTAAACCTGGTGCGAAAGAAATCACCTAGGGAATGCTCGCCAACGGCCGATACGAACAGGCAGGGCTCTTACAATTATCTCAATGGTAACACGAGAGTAAGGAACTAGGTACGTAAGGGTGCCAAGATTCAAGCCTTGTGGAGAATATACTCAAGGGAACTAAGCCTGAATTCAGTAAATGGAAATGGTTTTAAAGTGAATAACTGAATTGAAACGGGTAGCTACAAAGTGTGATGAGAACCATTGTACTTGATACAACTTACTAGAGTGAGATTCGTAACGCTGTAAAGTATGACTAGGTAATAAAATCAAGGTAGAGTATGTATCAAAATGATTTGAATATTGAATGTCTCTGCCTTGAGAATACACTGTGAAATGATGGGACACAAAGATGAAGGTCCAAAATGATAAGAGAAATGTGGTTAAAGAAACTACCGGATGAGAATCCCGATAAATTTCAGAGTAACATAGATTGAGAAATCAGGTTAATGTTGACTCGATCGTGGATATGAAATTTATTCTTAAGCTTGTATCGAAGAATATAGAAGAAATCCGACAAGCTCAAGAAAATAATTTTTGAAAAATATTATGGATGATAAAATTCACAAGTATCGATGTAAAGGATGGAAATACAAATGATATGATTTGAGGATGAATTAAATGATGTATTAAAATTTTTGTTATACAATAAAGTTCTTATGAAGAACAAATAAATATCATATGGAAGTGATGCCTTAAATATGATTTAATCGGAGATGTATAAGGAGCTTATAAAAGCAATCTTTGTAAAAGGCATCATTAGATGAAAAGTTGAAGAATGATGGTCACAAGATGATAAGAAATGTATGATTAAAGAAAATATCAGATTTGATTTCCGATAGAACTTCCAGAGTTATATAAATTAGAGGAATCGAGATAACATTGACTCGATTTTGAATATGATGTTAAATTCTAAGTTTATATTGGAGGATGTCGAAAGAATCCGAAAAGTTTAAGGAAATAACTCTGGAAATTGTGTAAAGAATGAAATTCACGTGTAAAAGTCTGGATGACGAAAATACAGATAATGAAAAACTGGGAATAATGAAATTATCTGTATAAGCGTAAATGAGAGAAATACAAATGATATTGAGTTGTAGATGAATTAAAGAGGATGTATTAATTTCCTATCATTGGTAAAGTTCTGGTGAAGAACAAGTATTCATCTACATGAAAACAGAAGCTTTATGGAGCTGATTAGGGATGTGTGAGGAGTTAATAAGACTAGCCTCAATATAAAGAGTCCTTAGATAAAAGAATGAAGATTGGTGTCCATAAGATGATGATTTGAACTCGGAGTGAATTTTACGAGTTTCGATTGAAGTTACAAGGGTAATGAGTTGCCTTGTAAAGTAGATAAGCCTAAAGAATGAGGCATCCTCACATGAGTAAATTGATGAAATACTAATAGAGTCTAAAGTATAAATGGAACATGAGCAGCATTGTGATATGATCCTTAAACTCTTAAAGACTGTGGAATTATGCTAAGATTTGCAACTAAAGATTTGGCTAGACAGTACCTCCTCTTGAGATATAAGATCTCGAGACGACAGGATGACAGTGAACCTATCTATGATATAAAGATATGATTGAGATACGAAAGTAATGAGTCTAGCTAAATACTATTGTCAGCCTATAAAAGAGTGATGAGACTAGCTGCTCTATAGATGAGATCTAATTAAAGAAATTAAAGTTGTCAGATGGCAAGTGTAAAGAAAAAGATGGTATGCAAGATTTTAAAAGATCTTAGCAGTATAGTACCATGCCAATTAAAAAAATATATATATGTATATATATATATGAAGAGATAAATAGTGGAAATATGAAAACGAAAATGAAAGTAGAATAAGGAAATAAATTGCATGATGAGAAGGGAATATCAATATAAAACAGTTCCCGAAGTTAAGACTGAGGGTGATTTGTGTTGGTTATCACATAATTGTGGCAAGATGTAAAAGCAAGCCAACTTTGATAAGTACAATTAATGATACTCAAAGGAGTAAGATAATTGATATGTTTACTGCTAGTATATAAATAAGAAATGTTTGTACATATAACCACCTCGAAACGATAGAGATGGTGGAATTGTATAGATAATGTGGTGCTTAAATGGATAATTCGAGGATTCAATCACAGAATCTAAATTATGAAAAGAGATTTAAAGACCATACTACATGAAGAGAATATGATAGTCTCATGAATTATGATCGTAAGAGATGATCTATAGTAAAATCGGCAAATGAGATGCAGCCTTGATGGAATAAGTGTGAAAATGAATATTGTGGACAATAAAAGTCCAAAAGATAAATGATGATATGGAAGTGATTAAAGACTGATGATCTAAATAGAATCACTTTCCATTATCAAACTTCTAGATTCTCTAGTGCCTTAGTCGCAGTATAAGTGTTAAACGATGTGAATGTGTATGTACAGTTCCAGTGAGCCTTACATGTGATAGGAGTCTCTGTGTTGCCATATGCTAATGAGAGATAGCAAAAGGCTTTGAGATCCCAAGTGTATTGATAGCACCGCTCCATACTGATATATATTTATATATATGAGCGTGAGATGTAACCGCTCCATGATATTGAGAGAGCGTGTGCATGAGATGTGAAAGCTACTGGGACACTTACATATAATTGATTGACACGAGTACATGATAGTACCAAATTATGTCGACTCGGCACTAAGTGAGAAGAATGGATGATGAACAGCATAGATTAGCTATAATATTAAAAATATTGTGTATGGACTCTTATATGAAAAGAGTAACAGTGAATAACTTCCAATTTGAGAAATGAACTTACGGGAGTATAGACATATATGATGAAAGATAGCATGTAGTGGTCTAAAGTATTGTTGATGTTGAAAGTGTGCTGGCAGTATTATTTGGAGGATGAACTAGAGGTCAGAAGTCGTATGTGTACGACATGTACCACCTTTGGACTTAAGTTAAATTCGGGGGACCGAATTTCTTAAGGTGGGGAGGATGTGATAACCGTAAATTTTTCCCTTTATTGGAAATTAGAAATATTGAAAATAAATATTGGAGAAATTAAATCAGAGGAAATAAATAAAATTTTGCGAGAATGGGATATGGGTGAAAATCCCGAGAAGTGAGGAAGTGAAAGAATTGGGAAATTCGTATAAAGGAAATTAAATTGGAAGTGAAGATAAAAATAATATAGAGAGGAAAAGAATTAAATTAGATAAATTAAAATCCAAATCTAATTAAGAAAATAAGAGAATAAAATGAAATATATTTATATAATTACAAATTATATAAATGTATTTTATATAAATACATATGTATTTAAAAATACTATATAATATATTTTAATATACGTTGGTATATATATAGAAATATATACTATTTCATGAATTTAAATAATACATATGTATATAAACATAATATTTCATGTATATATAAATAAATACATATATATACATACATATATAGAAAATGTAAATGTTATTTTATATTAAAGTTTATAGGTATATATGTTGTATTATAACATTTATATAATTCTATATATACATGTCATTTATTTTAAAGTATATAAATATACATATGTATACTAAATATATGTTTTGTAATATACAAGATATATAATTTATATATAATATATAATGTATTACAATATATATGAGATAATATATGAATAATATGTAGTATATATTATATGTATAAAATATAAATTATAGTGTATAATGTATAGTATATAGTATACTAAAAAAGGAAAGCTAATAAAACTAAAAGAGGAAACAAAATAAAAGGGAAACAAAAGACCAGAATCGGGTTTCTCGATTCTGGCTCCGGAAGAAGCCGCCCAGTTAGCGGTCGCCAGAGAAGGAAAGGAGAAGGGGGAAGAGAAACGTCGACGCCGACAAAGGAACAGGAAGCCGACGCCAACGCCGGCGAAGTGAAACGGAGAAAAATTGAAGGGAAAACAGAAGCAACAGCCGGAAGAGAAAAGGAAAATGGCGGACGGCGGTGCCGGCCGATCCAAGCACCGCCACTGCCACCGAAGCTTCACCGAAGGGAGAGGAAGCTGATGGAGGCCACCGGAGGTGCAATGGACGGCGGAGGAAGGCCGGCGAAGAGGAAGAAGAAACCGAGGCAAAACCGCCTCGATTCGCCGCCGTGCCGCCGATCCAGGGCAAACGGATGGCACCGGCAAGTTCGTCGTGTAGCCGGCCAACTGAGGGATGCCTGAACCACCGGAGAACCGACCGTCGGTGAGGAACCGACGAGGAAAGGAGCTGGACCGGTCTGAACCGATCTGACCGGGAAAGGAAGAAGAAAAAAGAAAAGAAAAAGAAAAGAAAAAGGAAAGAGAAAGAGAAAAAGAAAAAGAAAAAGAAAAGAAAGAAAGAAAAGAAAAAGAGGAAAAAGGAAGAAAAAGGAAGAAAAAGAGGAAAAAGGAGAATTTCTGGAATTCGAAAAATTCCCAGAAATTCAACAACCCGGGATTTTACAAAGTTCAGTAAGAAATCTTCCTAAGATTTAATTTTTAGAAAAATTAAATAAATTATGAAAAATTCTAAAAAATTAGAATTTTATTTCCAGAAATTATTTTCAGCAATCGGGATAAGGAATCGGGAGAAATGGAGTGCGGGTGCGATCGATAAGCGGAAGTCGCCGACCCGGAAAAAGGTAAGGGATGCATGTGCAGCACTGTAAGGATACTCAGTCTGCATATTTTAAATTGAAATATTTTATGCAAATATTTTATGAAAATTATTATGATGCATGATTTCTTGAAAATAATTTGGGAAAAGTACTGGCTGAAAGATTTAAAACTGTATTTTTCCGTGCAGGAGGTTAGTAAATCGGCAGTTGTTATGCTGCCGAAAATTTTAGAAAAACTTTATAAAATAATATTAAATGATTTTATTTCCGAATTTCGATAGTAAATCACGAAACATGAGGAAATTACTAAATTTCATAAAACATGAATATAATGGGATGGAATTTTAAAATATTCATGTATTCGAGAATGGTGACAACGAAATCACCAAAAATTTTCGAAATAGATAAATTACACGAAATACGAGATGAAAGATGAAGTGAAATATAGTGAATATTTTTATGAATATTTTTATAAATATTCACTAAAGGATTTTAACCCTTATGGTTTTAAATTATGGAATTTTATATTTATATAAATTCCATATAAGTTTATTTTATGATGAAAACTACGTTTTTGAGATTGGTTGGCATTCCTATCATGCGGATGCATGATATGTGATATGTTTAGTCCCGGTCGACACCTGATCCGCGACCTACAGAGGACAATATAGATTATGGTCATAGATTTGACCGGTTTATTTCTGTACCCTTCGAGGTTATAGTATGATAAGATTGATGTCTATCTTAGACTCCATAAATGAAAGGTGATGTGTTAGTAAAGGCCAAACCGAGCAAAGACTCGATGATTGTACCGTGTGAGCCACCTCTAGAATCCTTCGAGAACTAAGTGCTACACGTGTTCTAATGTGTTAGTAAAGGCCAAACCGAGCAAAGACTCGATGATTGTACCGTATGAGCCACCTCTAGAATCCTTCAGGAACTAAGTGCTACACGAGTTTTGATGTGTTAGTAAAGGCTAAACCGAGCAAAGACTCGAGTTCCGAACCGTGGGAGCCGCCTCTAGAATCCTTCGGGAACTAAGTGCTACACGAGTTTCGATGTGTGAGTAAGAAATTTCTGTACAGTGGGAGCCACCTCTAGAAGACTCAAGGGACCTAAGTGCTACATAGATTCTTTGTGAACTATGGGGAGCCACCTCTAGAATCCTTTGAGCACTAAGTGCTACACGAGTTCCTCGATATGACACTTAACTCAATTGCTAGTTAGAATGGAAGTCGTAACTGAATCAGTGAACTGGGGCTTACGCCTAAAGTGGTTAAGTAATCGGTTATATGGGAATAGATTTTAATAGCTTATTTTGCTCTTTAAAGGACGGTACTAATTAAGAGAGTACATTAAAACATGAAATGAATTTTAAAGAAATAAAATGATGATTTAACTAATATTGTTTTCATGGAATATACGAATATTAATTATTCTATTTAAATGCTTTATTTCGTAGAAGCATTATTTTGAAAAGAATATGAAAAAGGTTATGAAAGTTTAAAAAGGAAAAGGATTTATTAATTCAAAACAAAAAGAAAAAAATTCTCTCTATAGTTGCTTCTAAGTTCCGTAACAAGTATGGTATTCTAAAATACCTACGTTACTCTATTCGGATCCCTGGCCGACTGTAATATCCTTCCTACATGTGAGCCTAGAGCCCATAGGAAAAATGAAAAAGATTTTTTTAGCATATAGGAAGCTGAGTATCAAGTGAGGCATATAATTCTCTTACTAAGCCGTGGTTTTGCTCACCCCTTAATTTTCAACATTTCAGGTTTTGATGAATGTGAGTTCAGTGGATTGTGGATCTTGGCTGTACACGAAGGATAATGTGTCAGATCGACTGATTATTTGAGGTATGATCATTTATTCTCTGTATTTAGACACGTCAACAGTACTACTTATCTCATTAATTACGATAGGGGATGTGTATAATATAAACAATATTATGTAAAATTGTCTAACAGTCAGTACAACTGAAGTATCGCAGACAGCCCAACCGATTAAGTTGTGTACAATAAGGCAAAAAAATATGGTCACGGGTCGTGACATAATTATTAAGGAATTCCAAAACTGTGATAAATATACTGTTTAGTGAAAACGTAAATGATTGATATAGCATCCTGTAATTATAGGTTACTAGTAGAAGAAAGAAATTGATAATTGATACTGTTAGGTTAAAACTGTTAAAGCGGTAGTTTGATTTGGAGGACCAAATTTCTAAAGGTGGGGAGGATGTGAGAGCCCAAATTTTTCCTTTTCTCCCTATACCTATTGAAGGTGCTAGATAACAATATAAAGTGAAGTTACGGAAATTAATTTCCACATACTATGGTGTTAACGGGAAAAATTGTCAAGTGGGCCCCACAAGGTAATTTTTAACTCGAATGGATTCCAAAGTGGTAAATTATGAATTGTGGGCTCGAGATACCTAAACGGTCAGAAGGTCATTTTTTGAAATTCTCTTTCCTAAGTATACCTTAGTTTAAGCAAAACAAATTTAAAAATGACGATCGTATCTATACGCCGAAAAGATTTTTCTAAATAATAGTCAAACTAAATTAACTGCCAACCTACAGACTGTTATAGGAAAATCCTCGCGTAAAGAAGTTTCATGTGGATCCAGCCCATAAACTGAAAATACGTGAAAATACGAAACAAAAATCATTCGTTTAGGGGTAGTTTAGTAATTTCACTACCCATATTTAGTCAAACCACCTTAGGAGTCAATTTTTGACTATGTTTGACTCAAATATAGGGAAAATAATAAAAATAAAATGCCAAAATCAAAAAAATAAAAATAATAAAATAAAACTAGGATAGGAATGGAAATATTGGAATAGTGCAAGGGTAAACTGATCTTTTCTCAAAGTGGCTGGTCAACATTGATCAACCTTTGACTTAATTGACCAAAATAAATAAAATTTAATAAAAATTAAAAATGGATAATTATTACATACATTGATAGTGGAGTTTTTTTACTCCACAAGCAGCGTTAAGATCATGACATGTGTCTTATAAAAATATTAAAATAAATAAAACAGGACATGTGTCACGATCTTAACGCTGCTTGTGGAGTAAAAAAACCCCACTGTCAGTGTATGTAATAATTATCCATTAAAAATTAAAATCTGATCTGGACAAAAAAGTGCACTGTGCAGTGGTATACCATGTAAATAATTGAATTTTAAATGGTGTTTTGGACTTTTAGGGCCAAATCTGATTTAATAAAAATTAAAATAAAATTTGGACCAATAAATTGGTGACACAGCAGCCACTTCTATTTTTTTTCAGCTTACTCCACCGACTTACCCATTTTCTGCTGCAGCACCGATTTTCCTCTTCTTCCTCCATCGTTCTTCACCTTGCAGCCATTGAATCACCTCCTTTTCATCACCAATTCACTTAGGTTTCTTCACAGGAATTATTCCTCACCTCCATAGCTCCCTAACCATCTAAAAAGTTCAGCCAAAAACCATCAAAACCAATCTCCCCTGCTGCTGGACAGTAACGATTCTGCACAGGTAAAATTCCAGCTTTTATTTCATTCACTTTCTCCACTTGTTTGTGGTTGAATTGGATGTATAGATGATGGATATGATTAGGATTTAGAACAAAAACATGAATAAAGCAGGGTAGGGTGTTCGGTCATGGTGTTTGAGGGGCTGAAATGTTGCTGTGTGTGGCGTGAATGACAGAAAATAAAGGCTGAACATGAAATAAAATGAAACCATGCTGCTAAGTTTGGCCATGATAATTTCAAGGGCTGTAAGCATGGTGTTTGATGGTGTGAAGACAAAGAATGAAGGCTGAACATAATATAAATATAACCATAAAACAAAATTAACAAAAACATAAATTAGGATAACATGGTACAACCGACGATAAGGAAAGGAGGGATGGGGAGGTTGATTTTAATAGCTAATGGTGGAAAAGATAAAGAAATCAAGCTAAATTTTGTTGCTCGGTGATGATGTTGGCGTGAATTGGTGCAATAGGATAGTAAAACTGATATGAAAATGTAGTAAAGATTATTTATGGAATCAATATTTAAATTAAGAAGTGGTATAACTAAACTAAATTTTGGTTGGGTAACAAGAGGATAGTTGGCCATGAAAGATATTATAAAATGATGATGCTGATTTTAATGATCAATAGTGGAAAACAAGGGCTGCTAGTGTAGTAATGCAAGGTGAATTCATAACCAAGTGAAATGATAAATGTAGTTAATTATTTAGGGGCCATTTGGCCATGACACAAAAGTGAAGTTGATGGAATAATTTTAGTAATTGATGGTGATAAAATTAATGTAAGAAACACTTAAGGATTATTCATGTAATTAAATTTGAAAATGGTGAGTCTAGGATCTCAAGCGGCATTTGGCCATGGGTTGTGTTAATGGGATTTTGGTGATTTTGATATAGGGTTAATAGGAAATGATAACATGGAAGGTAAGAAATATAATCATGATCATAAATTTATGGAATAAGAAGTTTAGGATTTTGAGATATTATTCGGCCAAGAGGGATGAATGGTGATGGGTGTATAATGCTAATGCTTAAAATGAAAGAATAAATAAAAAGACTAAATAGATATTATGGGTGGAGTTAGACTTGAAAGATAATGAGTGCAGAAGAATTTGGTCAAATTAAAAGGAAATGAAAATGACCAAATTTCAATGTAATGAGGTGTAGGATTAAAGTAAGAAGTAAATGGAAATTATTAAGGAAATGAAAATAAGAAAGGAATGAGCAACAATTCAACCAATGGGAATTTCTGTAAGAATTCCATCCTGTTTTTCCTAAGTGTAAAAGATTAAATAGGAATTTAGAGAAAATAAAAGAGGATTTATAAATTGGAGCAATAAATCTTAATAGCTTTAATGATTATTTTTGTAGCTCGTAATTTGGAGAAGTAAGTGGCGCGGTGGTGCAATTAGATTGATTACCTTGCATTGTGATTAAGGTAAGGAATAGTATATGGAAGTAGTGTAGGAAATACTGTGCTTGCATGTAGAAAGAATCGGTTGATTTAAAATTATAAATTGTGATTTTATGAAAGGGGTTAGGATAGAAATTAATCGAAGTATTATCAAAAAATTTAGAAAATTCACCCTTAATTATTCACACATTCAATTTCTTAAATAAATAATAGAAAATTTATTTTATAAATTAAAATATGTTATGAGCTATATGATTTACATATGAGTGATTTTAATTATTTATTTCACATTAAATATTGTTACATGAAATAAATAGTATTTTTATATAATTTGAATACTTGAATATTTGAAATAGTGATAAAACATTTTATGAGATTTGTTTACAGTAAATAAAAATGTTTATTCATTTACATGATTTATGAACTGATTAAAATAGTATACATGAAAATGATTTTATTCTGATTTTATGATATATGAAAATGTTTTAGGAGAGTGTTAGCTCCTTGAGGATTCATGCATACAGATTGATGATTAGGGCTGGGAGACCGTAGCTAAGTCCCTAGTACCTTCCCCTCCCGATCACAGTTCTCACTAACGAGTGTACACTTTAGATCTTCGAAAATGGCCATTGTTACAGGTAGGAACAGCTTAAGGTTGGATGCCTGGCCCCACGTGGGTACGCCTAATCCTATACAGGTCCCTGTAGGGATATAGTTCGTGCATGAGTTTCTTTGATGTTGACTCCTATAGTGATTTAAATAGTATATAAAATGATTGATTTATAGACAGATGATAGATTGATTTCGAATTACATAATATACGAAATGATTGGTTTGCCGATAGACGATAGATTGATTTAATTGATTTAAAAAGTGAAAAAGTATATGAACAGTATATGTTTCAAATGAATTTTCAATATATGTTTACATGACACCATATGCATTATTTTATTTACAAATTTTAAAAATTGTGATTTTTACTGCATATAGTGGCATAATACCTCTCTTTTATATGCTTTTCTTTACTGAGCGTAAACTCACCCCTTATTTTTCCACCCAGACTATTTGTAGTAGTTTTTGCTCATCGTAGAGGAGCACAGCTTTTAGGACAAACTGTATTCCTTCGAGCTCGCATGCTGTCCACAAAAGGTATATTGTATTTTCATTATATATCTCAGACATTTTGTATAGTACTCTTTTTTGTAAATATTCCTGAGGATGTAAACTAGTAGAACCCGTACTGTGATAGAGAGTAGAAATTGGGAAACATGGCTATATATATATATATATATATATATAGTCAAATAACGAATATTTTGTGATTAATATATTAGTAATTTAATTTTTGTGGACTTATTTTACATCTCAATTAAATGAAATTTATATAAAATGACAGATATCATATATGAAAGAAAGAAAAATTACACCAGCAAACTGCCTAACCAAAATTAGAAAAGGAAGAAGTTAATCGGTATTCAACAGTAAACCGGGTGTTACAATTCTTTAATTCAATTAAGAGTTAAATTACTCTCTAAGATATGGATGGATCAATTATAGTCTATAACTTAGTATTTCCTAAAAACAGATTGAAAATATCCCCTTATATTTTGAGATTTTCCCAATTAACTACCTACAAATATCACAAAGCAACACATTTTCTACAATCTAGAATTGATGAACAAAAAGTTATATTCTCGCAAGTGCACGAATCAAGATAGTATAGTGTGCAAATACAAGAGTCGATCCCACAGAGATTTGCTAAATTTATTTAATTAAAATTTAACTACTTATGCCCTAAAAATTATGAAAGTCAAACAAAAGAAATTACCTAAGTATCTAATTAATTACTAAATTAACTAATTAAATTAATTAACCTAATAAAATCAAGAAATTAACCAATAGAGAAAAGCCTAGGAATTTGATTTTACCAATAGATTGCAATTTTATGTCTTAAATCCTCAAAATCTCAATTCAATTCTAAGGTTCATTTTTCCTAATATATGATTACTTTGTTTGATGGCAGCTAAAATCAAGTATTTTTAATCATTAAATTATCTATGATGTGTAGCATAATCAATGACTAAAAACCCATTAAGAATAGAAGAATATATAACATGAACCAAATAAATATTCTAGCTTGATGTATGCATCAAATATTTATTCAATCATTCAAGAGAGCTATACATGGCTTAGCATATGATGTGTACCCTTTCCATGTCTCAAACAATCAATTAATGTATATTAAAGGTGGCCAATCAATAACACAAATCCAAAGATTGAATTAATCACAATGAATAAAACTAGAATTAAGAATTAAGCAATTAAAATCATAAAGACATAAAATATGCAAGTAGGCTCAATCAAATTCCTAGTAAATAAATTAGTTCACGTTCATTGTAGCAAAATACATTATCAAATTAATAAAAATCATGCTCTAATTAAACAATAACCAATTCAAAAATTAGGATTCAATAATAAAGAATATAAAGCAAAAAGATGGCTGCCCATTATAACCAAGCTTTCAAGGAATTTTGGACAACTAGGCACGTGGCTTTCACAAAACAAATCTACTTGAAAAGCTTTTGTTCTAGTCTCCTTTCCAACTGCTTTTACATAGTCAGCGATTCTTCGTTCTGTCTTGCCTTGAGCAATTCACAGTTTTACTGTAGCTTCAATTCTGTCCTCAACACAAGCACACGTGTAGCAGCCAAATCCAAAACAGGTAACATTCCTGCTACCTCCTACTCTGGTTGAGCAAAAGCTTTTGGTCCCAGCTCCTTCAGCAGCTGCCAAACTCCTCTCTCTATTTCTTTTTTTCTTCGGTTGTTGTTGTCCCTTCCTCTCTATTTCTTTTCTTTGATTTTGATTCTCTAATTTGCTTCTCACTCTCTCTATATTTTTTGGCTCTTCAACCTACTTGTACTTATATAGAGACACAAAGCTTGCAAACCAAGTAAGAGATTTAATAAAACTTTCCTTCCAAGTAAACCTTATAATTGCCTCCTCTTCCCAATTAATGTTATATTTCCTTTCTTTTTTATTTTGCAAACAATATATCCTTAAAATTTTAATAAATTCAAATCATATTTTCCAAAATTAATTCCAAAGTCATTTTCTCTAAATTAAATCACAAGATACATTTAACAATTAATTTTACACAAGAATATAGCAATATATGTGGTAATAAATAATAAAATAATATAACAAATATATTTTTATCAAATACCCCCAAACCTATATTTTAGCTAGTCCTTGAGCAAAATTAAAAGAAAATGCATTTCTTTGTGACCTTTAAGAACAAAAGTGAACTCAAGGACAACCAAAATGTTTCACTTAAATTTATGTAAATTCAACTCCACTTGATTTCCACATATTGCCTCAAGTATACCTTACATCTATGATTAAAGTAATTGTTCAAAATACAACTCAATAATCTCATAATTCAAATGTTAATTAACTCAAATCATGATATCAGATGTGTGTGTGTGATTAGCCAAACTTAAATTCCTTGTCAATACTCAATTAAAATTATGCAACCCATGAATAAATGATGTGATCTCAACAAAAATTATATATATATATATATATATATATATGCACTCCATAGGCTTGCTCTTCTTACATCTCTCCACTAATGTAGACAATAAAATCAACTTAGATCAAAAAGGTCTTTATTAGCTTATAATGTTTGGCCAAGGTATTGGTTAACAAAGAAAGGGAAGGTAAAAAATCAAAACAAGAGAGCTAACAATACTTAGCACATACTAAAGTTCTCTCTCTTTCTTTTTTTTTTCTTCACTTCTTCCTTTTCTTTTTTGAACTCTACATATTTATCTCCACAACCCCTAAACCTATCTTTTTCATATATTTGTTTGTGGATGAGAATTTCCATGCCACATTTTACACTCCTTTTTTTTTCTTTTTTTACATCACAATGGAGTTAAGGCATGATCCACACAATTTTTTTTTGGAACCTCTTCCTTTACTAGCTTGAAAATATTTCTTGAATCACATCCCCTCAATGATAGATATGTGCATTAAAGCTCTCTTTAAGGGTACATTCATTGTTTTTCAGGATAATTTGGGTAAGGTAAATGAGGTTACAAGAAAATTTGAATGGTGGCAATTCATATGCTTTTGCATATGCCATTCTTTCAATACGGCTCAATGGGTTAACTAGTGAATAATTTGTAACATGGTAGGCTTGAAAGGCTCAAACGTTCCAAGGAATGCCTAAATCATCTCTAAGTCAATCAATTGCCTATGATTTCACCTCAAGTGTAAAAAAACAAGTTCTAGAGTATCATGCATGATCACTAATTTCACAAGTTCACATAATCATTCACTAAGTATCAGCAATTCATAAGAGTATGGCTTTATGTGCTCAATTGTTCATCAATCATGAAGTGAATAAAATTAATACCAAATTATTTAAGTACTTAAGTATGCATTTCTCACAATCACTTAACCATAGTAAAATTCTCTCATATTCATCATAGGCTAGTGAAAAAGAAAAAACATACATCTAAGTAAATTTTTTTTAAAATTTTTAAAATTTTTTTTAAATTTCACTTTTTTTAAAAAAAATAATAAACTAAACATACACAACTAAACCACACCTCCAAACCTAAATCAAACTTTGTCCTCAAAGTTGAAAAAAAAGATTAATAAAAGAGTAGAAATGTGCGCACTAAAACAATAAAATAAAAATAATGAAAAATTGTACCTAGTTGGGTTGCCTCCCAACAAGCGCTTTATTTAACGTCTAGGCAAGACAGAATGCTTGGTCTAAGGCTTCTCCAAATCAACAAAATCTACTATCTGGCCTTTTGGAGTGCCTTCCAAGTAAGGCTTCAATCTATACCCATTCACCTTGAAACTAGCTCCTATTCTCATGTTCTCAATCTCAACTGCACCATAAGGAAACACTTTCCTCACCAAAAATGGTCCACACCACCTTGACTACAACTTTCCTGGAAAGAGACGCAAACGTGAATCATAAAGTAAAACTTTCATACCTTGTTTGAACTCTTTTCGGAGAATAGATTTGTCGTGGTACAACTTTGTTCTCTCCTTGTAAATCTTTGCATTCTCATAAGCTTCATTTCGAATCTCATCCAACTCATTCAATTGGAGCTTCCTAGCTCCCCTAGCCAATTTGTCATCTGTTTTATCCTGCACAAAATTAGAGTCAACAATTGAGTCTAAAACATTAACTGAGAAGCAATCATTAGAATCCGTAGGTAATTTTAATGAATTAAAAATAGAAAATTCGACAGTCTCATCTAAGACTGTCATGGTTAGTTTCCCGTTTTGAACATCAAGTATTGTCTTTGCTATAGCCATGAATGGATGTCCAAGCAAAATGGATAGCTCATGCTCATTCTGTCTCTCCATGTCCAAAACTACAAAATCAACAGGAATGATTAGTTTATCAGTTTGAACTAAAATATCCACAACAATGCCTCTAGGATATCTAATTGAATGATCAGTAAGTTGTAGAGACATTGTGGTAGGTTTTAGCTCTCTTAAACCTAATTGCAAATAAGCAGAATAAGGCATTAAATTGATGCTTGCACCCCAATCCAACATTGCCTTTTCCTTATTTGAACCTCCCACAGTAATGTTGATGTTAAAGCTCTCAGGATCTTTTAATTTAGGTGGCAAATTACTTTGAAGCATAGCACTTACCATTTTTGAAACCATTACCTTTTCATGAGGCTCTTACTTACGCTTATGAGTATTCAATTCCTTTAAGAACTTTGCATAAGATGGCATGTTCCTGATCATATCAAACAAAGGTAAGTTCACATTAACTTTAGACAAAATATCATAAATTTCAAAAAATGACTTATCCAATTTGCTCTTCTCGAGTCGGCTTGGAAATGGAATAGGAGGATGTTAGCTTTAAATTGACAAGTATTTTGAAAATGACAAAACTCAAGCAAGATTAGAAATGATTTTTATACAAGTAAATTTGCTTTGAATGAACTCAATGATTGAAACTATTTTAACAAAGTCTTGGATTGAGATTCCAATTAAGAAAGTCAGTAAATACTCTTAGAAAAAAGTTAGAAGATTTTGAACTGACTTAAAATCACAAAAGCTATAAACCTTGCAGCAAGTTAAGTGCAGGAGGGCCTACTGGACAAAAGGGATCGATCCCTACTGTAGCAGGATCGATCCCAAATTGGTAGAATGCCATTGAACCATCCAGGAGAAAGTTGAATAGCATTCTGGAGAAAAGGGATCGATCCCTACTGTAGCAGGATCGATCCCTGTGCACGAGACCTGACAGTAACGGCTAGTTTTTGAGGGTTTCAACGGGAAGATTTGCATTAAATGCTTCACCAACTGTTCTATCCGTTTGGTGGGTTATAAATAGAGGCATTTATGAAGTTTGAAGGGAGAACAAGCATTCCAAAGTATTCAAGCTTCAAGAGAGAAACTGAAATCTGAAAATCTTATTGTAACTCCATTTTGTGAGATTGTTTTCTGTATTCTTCACCCATTCACTGAAAAATCAGATATTCAAAGGGGTGAGCTATCCTTGTAAGGTCTGATATTGTAGAGTGTGGGAATACTACAAGGGTAGAGGATTAGAAGGAGATTTCTAAAGTCTCAAGAGAAAATTGTAAGAGGTCTTGCCACACCTTCAAGTGGTTTGTAAGCATTCTCAAGGAAGAGGTGAATCAAAACCTTGACAAGGAGTTCAAGGAGAGAGGACGTAGGCAAGAGATTGGCCGAACCTCTATAAAACTTGTGTTTGTTTCTCTTTCCCTTACTCTTATTTACAGCATTTATTTCATTATTGTTTATTTAACTTTGATTTTGCATTAAGAGTTAGGAAAATTAGAAATAACTAGAAAAATCGATTCACCCCCCCTCTCGGTAGAGTCAACAATTGGTATCAGAGCTTGGGCTCGAAAGTGACTTAGATTAACATCTATCGAGTATAAACGATCACTAATGGCTCAAACTAGTTTGTCTACACCCTTGGTAGGAGAGGGACACTCTACGGTTAGACCTCCACTCTTTAATGGTGAAAACTATGCTTATTGGAAGACTAGAATGATGCTATTTATCCAAGCTAATGATTATGAAGTATGGAGAGTTATTGTTAAAGGTCCTTTTATCCCTATTAAGAAAGTAGCTGGGACGGATGTGCCTAAGAAAAAGATGAATGGGATACTAATGATATTAGGATGGCACAACTTAATGCTAAAGCAATGCACACACTCTTTTGTGCATTAGGACCAAATGAGTATAATCGAGTGTCACAATGTGAGAATGCTAATCAAGTTTGGGATAAACTAGCTATCACATATGAGGGAACCACACAAGTCAAAGAAACCAAAGTAGGCATGCTCACACAAGACTATGAATTATTTAGAATGAAGAATGATGAGTCAATTAGTGACATGTTTACTAGGTTTACGGACATAATAAATGGTCTTAAAGCTTTAGGGAAGACGTACTCTAATGTAGAAATGGTGAAAAAGATTCTCAATAGCTTACCCAAATCATGGGAAGCTAAAGTCACTGCTATTGAGGAATCCAAGGACCCTCATACTCTCTCATTAGATGAACTTATGGGATCCTTGCTCACTTATGAGATGAAAATTAAGAGAAATCAAGATCCCACAAAGAAAGTTGGAGTAGCACTAAAATCCACCACAAGTGAAGAATCAAAAGATGATCGTGATGTAAGTGGTGATGAAGAAGATTTAGAAATGGCCATGTTCGCCAAGAGGTTTAACAAATTCATGAAGATGAGAGCTAGTGGAAACTCTAGGAGACCCCCTAGGAGAGAGTTAAATAGAGGTGAAACTAGTAGGAAAGATAAGGACCAAATTATATGTTATGAATGCAAAAAACCTGGCCATATTAAATTTGATTGTCCCTTGTATAGGAAGCAAAATGAAAAGAAACAAAAGAAGAAAGCAATGATGGCTACTTAGAGTGACAATGACTTCTCCGATGAAGAGAATGTGGAAGATGAAGTAGCTAACCTTTGCTTCATGGCTTTTGAAGATGAGAAGGTAACTTCTAACTTGCTAGACACTCATGAATATACTTTTGATGAATTACAAGATGCATTTGATGAATTGGCCAATGAATTTGAATGCATGAACTTGAAATATAAGAAAATGATCTCTAAATTGAAAAAGGAAAATGAAATGCTTGTGAATGTTAAGTTAGAATGTGAGAAGAAATTAGAAAATGCTAATCTAGAAATTGAAGAATTAAATAAGAAGAACACTAATTTGCATAACTCTTTTTCTAGATTTTATATGGGTCAACAAAAACTTGATCAAATGCTAGAAACTCAAAGAGCATTCTTTGTTAGAGAAGGGTTAGGCTATAATGCATCTAACAAAGAGACTCATCTCAAAAACTTCCTAGTTAAAGATAGAAAATTTGCTTTGTGCTCATTATGTAACAAACTAGGACATTCTTCACAAGCATGCACCTCTAGGAAGACCATAATTAGAGGAAAAATGGCTATTAAGATTTGGGTGCCTAAACATGTTTTGAATTCAAATGATGAGTCGTTAAAGTTGAAATGGATCCCTAAAGGATAAAAAATTATTGATACTAACTCTCAAGGACCCAAGAAAATTTGGGTACCTAAGATGAAAGTTTGATGTGTTTGTAAGAGGAAGAGTATTGCTACAAGGCTAAGTCCAAGGAACATTGGTACCTTGATAGTGGATGCTCTAGACACATGATGGGAGACAAGAGCCAATTCAAGTACTTAAAGCATAAAAGTGGTGGAGAGGTCACGTTTGGAGACAACTCCAAAGGACAAATTGAAGGAATTGGCTCCATTGGTAACTTTTCCTCAACCATTGAAAATGTTTTGTATGTTAGAGGCTTGAAACATAACTTGCTAAGTATTAGTCAATTGTGTGATAAGGGATTTAAAGTTATGTTTGATGATTTGTGTTGCAATGTTGTTAATGCCAAATCTAATCAAATTGTGTTTATTGGACATAGACAAGGAAATATTTATATTGTGAATTTAAATGAACTTAATAGCAAAAATGTATGCTTTATGGCTACTAGAGAAGATGAACCTTGGTTATGGCATAGAAGACTAGGCCATGCTAGTATGCATGTTTTGTCTAAGTTAGCCAAAAGAGACTTAGTAGTAGGATTGCCTAAGCTTCAATTTGAAAATGACAAAGTTTGTGAGGCATGTGTAAGAGGAAAACACAAAAGAATTTCATTTAAACCTAAGAAGTGTGTCACTACCTCTAGATCACTTCAACTTCTTCACTTAGATCTTTTTGGACCAACTAGGACAACTAGTTTAGGAGGTAAACACTATGGATTTGTGATAGTTGATGATTACACTAGGTTTACTTGGGTGTTCTTTTTAAATGTTAAAAATGAGGCCTTAGAAAAATTCACTGTTTTCTCAAAACTTGTTCAAAATGAAAAGGGTTACTCCATTTCAAGTATTAGAAGTGATCATGGAAAAGAATTTGAAAATCTTGGTTTTGATATGTTTTGCAATGAAAACGGTATTAGCCATAATTTTTCAGCTCCTAGAACTCCTCAACAAAATGGGGTAGTTGAAAGGAGAAATAGAACCTTAGAAGAAATGGCTAGAACCATGCTTTGTGAAAATAACTTACCTAAATATTTTTGGGCTAAAGCAGTAAACACCTCTTGCTATGTTATAAATAGAGCTATGGTAAGGCCTATTTTAAAGAAAACTCCTTATGAGCTTTATAAAGGAAAAAGGCCTAACATAAGTTATTTTCACCCATTTGGATGTAAATGTTTTGTTTTAAACAATGGTAAAGATAACCTAGGAAAATTTGATGCTAAAAGTGACGAAGGTATTTTTCTTGGTTATTCTTTAAATTCTAAGGCTTATAGAGTTTTCAATAAAAGAACACTTGTTGTAGAAGAGTCAATACATGTAATCTTTGATGAATCAAATATTTCTAGTAGAACCAATCTTGATGATGAAGTAGAGATTTTTGATGAACCTATAGTTGACCCATCTCAAGATAAGGATGTTAGGGAACAATTAGAAGATCTTACTATTAACAAGAATAAGGAGTCCATGGAACAAGAAATAATTGAGAAGGAATCTAAGTGCCCTAGAGAACTTGGATATGTGAAAGATAATGATATTGTTGGAGATCCAACAATTGGAGTTAGGACTAGGGCAACCTATAGAAACATATGTCAACATATAGCCTTTGTGTCACAATTTGAGCCAAAGAAAGTGGATGAGGCCTTGAATGATGAAAATTGGATTATGGCCATGCAAGAAGAATTAAATCAATTCGAGAGAAGCAAAGTGTGGACATTAGTAGAAATACCTAAAGATTATCCCATCATTGGAACCAAATGGATATTTAAGAATAAGATGGATGAAAATAGCATTATTATTAGAAACAAGGCTAGGTTAGTGGCTCAAGGTTATAGACAAGAAGAAGGAATAGACTATGATGAAACCTATGCTCCGGTAGCTAGATTAGAAGCCATTAGGATACTACTTGCTTTTGCATGCTATAAGGATTTTAAGTTATATCAAATGGATGTGAAAAGTGCTTTCTTAAATGGTTATATAAATGAAGAAGTTTATGTTGAGCAACCTCCCGGTTTTGAAAATCCAAAATTTCCTAACCATGTTTTCAAACTTTCAAAAGCCTTATATGGATTAAAACAAGCTCCTAGAGCTTGGTATGAAAGACTTTCAAAGTTTTTAATCAAAAAAGGTTTTACAAGAGGAAAGGTAGACACAACCTTGTTTATTCAATCTAAGGGTCATGACTTATTAGTAGTTCAAATTTATGTAGATGATATCATTTTTGGATCTACAAATGAGTCATTGTGCAAAAATTTCTCTAAACTAATGCAAGGTGAATTTGAAATTAGTATGATGGGAGAATTAACCTTCTTTCTAGGACTTCAAGTTAAATAATGCAAAGAAGGTATTTTCATAAATCAAGCTAAGTACACTAAAGACTTGCTCAAAAGATTTGGAATGGATGAGTCTAAACCTTATTCTACACCTATGAGCACAAATATTAAGCTTGATAAGGATGAAGGAGGAAAATGTGTAGACACTAAATTATATATGTCTATGATTGGCTCATTGCTATATTTAACTGCTAGTAGACCCGATATAATGTTTAGTGTATGCTTATGTGCAAGATTTCAGTCATCCCCTAGAGAATCACACCTACAAGAAGTCAAAAGAATTCTTAGATACCTCAAAGACACTTCTTCTTTAGGACTTTGGTATCCTAAAGATTCTACTCTTGATCTACATGCTTATTCCGATGCGGATTTTGGTGGATGCAAAGTGGATAGGAAAAGCACATCGGAAACATGCCAATTCTTAAGAAGTAGGCTTATTTCATGGTTTTCTAAGAAACAAAATAGCATAGCTCAATCCACAACCGAGGCTAAATATATAGCTTTTGGCAGTTGCTGTGCTCAAGTGTTATGGATTAAGCAACAAATGAGAGACTATGGAATAGAAATGAACCAAGTTCCCATTAGGTGTGACAACAGTAGTGCCATCAATCTTACAAAAAATCCTATCCAACACTCTAGAACCAAGCACATTGAGATTAGACATCATTTTATACGAGATCATGTGCAAAAAAGGAGACATAATTCTAGAGTATGTGGACACCTTGCACCAATTAGCTGATATCTTCACAAAACCCTTGGACAAGGAGAGATTTTGCACTCTTAGAGGTGAATTAGGCATAATGAATGCTCCTTGAAGTGATTTGATGTTGCATGAATGTCTTAAGTTGGTTTGATATGGTTGCAAGAAAGAAATTTGGAGAATATCATTTCCACTTGCAATTCATAACCTCAACTTGCCATGTTACTGTTCATGATCTTAGACTTTGAGGTTGAATTGTTGAATTATGTGTGCTTTGATTATGTTAAATTCTCTTCACTAGCCAAAAACCTACTTCTGATGTTTAAGACACCTTCAAAGTCATGTTCAGAGTTGTTCTGCATATTCTTGGCATTTTTCTGTAACTTTTCTGCAGTATTCTACATTTTTCTGCAGTTTTCAAACTTCTTTCCGGCATCTCAAGTAAAACACAATCAGATTTTGATTTTAAGATGGTCAAAATGCATAAGTTCCATTGTTTTCAAATCATTTTTATGCATCATGCATGCGGCAAGTGGCTGAGGAGACAATCCTTCACCAATAGGATTGATTTCCCAGTCTGTTGGCCAAAATTCTGGGTGATGGGAGCAATCTGCCTAAAAGGGATCGATCCCTCTACAGTAGGGATCGATCCCCTCGTGACAGAATGGACTTCCCGCTTCTTTTAAACCGTCGGGCCCTCCTTCCTTTCAAGCTATTTACTTTCTTCTTCACCTCTCCACGCCGTTCCTCATTTCCTCTCATCCAAACCTACTAGCTTTCACTCATTTCTACACCAAATCACTCCATTCTTTCACCAATCTTTCTCATTTTCTTCACTTTTTCATTTCCCCTCCTCATTTCCTGACAAAATCTCTTCCTTTCTTCTTTTTTTTTTTTACTTCCACACCATGGTTACTATTCACCCAACATTTCAATTGTAAGTTTTTCTAACATTTTTCATTAACTTTTTCTTGCATTTCTAGTTTCTTTTATCATGTCTTGCCTACACATGTGCATATCTTGCATCAATTTCTTCTCCATCTAGGTCTTCAACTCCTTTGGCACTTGTATTTTTCTCAAGTTTATACTTAGACTATCTGTCATTTTTCATCCGAATTTCCTTGTTATAATTGTTCAATGCATCTTGGGTTGTGGCTCTCTGCTGTTGGTTAGATCACATCTCTCCCACACACTCATCCATAGTTCCTCAAACTTGTGCACACCACCTATTTGATAAAAGTCCTCAGCGAAATTTCCTATCTTTTTCCTTCTCCATATGGCTCCTAAGATTAAGCACACTGCTCAAAAACGCAAAACCCGTGCTTTCTCTTCCTCATCCTCCATACCAACCACCTGTAACCGCTGCTTTCGCCATGCTAATGAGAAAACCAAATTTCTAGCCGAATTTGCCAATATGCCCATTAAGCATTGGCGTCCTATTGATTTCGACTTCCTCGAGTCAATTCAGTTTCCTTACCTCGCCAAGTTCAATGAATGGGGTTGGACCCAATTCCTCAAAATCAATACTCCGGTCCCAGCGAACATCATTCGAGCCTTCTTTTCCAACGCCGACATCATCTATGCTCCAAATAATGACTGTAAGGTTGTCGGGATTAAGTCTTATGTCATGGGCAAGCATATTGAGCTGACCACGCAATCCCTCTCCCTTGCCTTTAGACTTCTTGAGGGCGGTAATATCTATGAACATATTAATGTCCCCTTAGCGTTTCCCGTTACCGATAATCGTGCAAGTGACCTTCCTGTCTTCGTACGCCTCCTCCATATCATCATCTCATGGAATCTCCACCCTCTTGGCATCCGATATTCTCACCTTCGCAAACTTGATCGTTTTTGGCTTCATCATATTCATGAACCTAACGACGACCCACTAGACCTCCTACACTTTATCCTTCATGATTGGGTGAAGATTGTTCGTGGCAAGGTCCACACCATTGTCTTCCCTCAGCCTCTCACCTACAACTTAATCTCTGAAGGCGTTGACTGTTCATGTGAGGTTGGCATACTTCCGGATGCCAACACCACAATCAATCTCACCACCTTCCATAACTTGGGATGGTATCTTCATCCAGCAGGTGACACCTTCGAATGGGTCAAGGGTTATGGTCAGCCTGCATCTCCCGAACATGCTCCGGCACCAGACAGCGAAAAAGGAGTGGATGCAGCCGATGCACCTGCAGCAGCCACATCTTCTGCACCTCCCAGCTCCTCGTCAGCCTCTCTTGACCAGATCAGGCATATGCTTCAGAACTTTCAACATGACGTAGGTCAGCGCCTTGATCACATCGAGGCCAACCAAGCTGCCTTATTCGATGAAATTCAGGATGTCCGCATGCAACACGAGGACTTTGTTGAGCAATATCACAAGACCTTCCCAAGGCGTTGATCCTCCTCGTTGCGGCATTTGTCATGCTTTCTAGTTGTTTTATGTTAATACTATGTCAATGACTATGTTAATGACTTTGCTAGTTCTGCTTTCTAGTTGTTTTCTGTCAATGACTATGTCATGTTCTGATATTAATTGTGCTTTAATGACATTGGGTTACTTTTTGTTTCTCTCTATCTCCTTGCCAATACTATTGCTTATTTTGCTTTAAATTGGTGTACCCTTATTGCTTTAAATTGCCTTCTACCACTAACCATTTCTCCGTGCTATTTATTCCTTTACTATGACAAAAAGGGGGAGAATTAATGTGGTAAACTTATATTAAATTAAGGGGGAGCAAATATTGAGGGGGAGTAATGTTTTTCAACAAAAAGTTAAATTGAGGGGGAGCAAATATTTAGGGGGAGTAATGTTTTTCAAATAATCAAGTAACCTCAATTTTCAAAATACATGAGCAAATTTACCTTAAGTTTTGTCATATCAAAAAGGGGGAGATTGTTAGCTTTAAATTGACAAGTATTTTGAAAATGACAAAACTCAAGCAAGATTAGAAATGATTTTTATACAAGTAAATTTGCTTTGAATGAACTCAATGATTGAAACTATTTTAACAAAGTCTTGGATTGAGATTCCAATTGAGAAAGTCAGTAAATACTCTTAGAAAAGTGTTAGAAGATTTTGAACTGACTTAAAATCACAAAAGCTATAAACCTTGCAGCAAGTTAAGTGCAGGAGGGCCTACTGGACAAAAGGGATTGATCCCTACTGTAGTAGGATCGATCCCAAATTGGCAGAATGCCATTGAACCATCCAGGAGAAAGTTGAATAGCATTCTAGAGAAAAGGGATCGATCCCTACTGTAGCAGGATCGATCCCTTTGCACGAGACCTGACAGTAACGGCTAGTTTTTGAGGGTTTCAACAGGAAGATTTGCATTAAATGCTTCACCAACTGTTCTATCCATTTGGCGGGTTATAAATAGAGGCATTTATGAAGTTTGAAGGGAGAACACGCATTCCAAAGTATTCAAGCTTCAAGAGAGAAACTAAAATCTGAAAATCTTATTGTAACTCCAATTTGTGAGATTGTTTTCTGTATTCTTCACCCATTCACTGAAAAATCAGATATTCAAAGGGGTGAGCTATCCTTGTAAGGTCTGATATTGTAGAGTGTGGGAATACTACAAGGGTAGAGGATTAGAAGGAGATTTCTAAAGTCTCAAGAGAAAATTGTAAGAGGTCTTGCCACACCTTCAAGTGGTTTGTAAGCATTCTCAACGAAGAGGTGAATCAAAACCTTGACAAGGAGTTCAATGAGAGAGGACGTAGGCAAGAGATTGGCCGAACCTCTATAAAACTTGTGTTTGCCTCTCTTTCCCTTACTCTTATTTACTGCATTTATTTCATTATTGTTTATTTGACTTTGATTGTGCATTAAGAGTTAGGAAAATTAGAAATAACTAGAAAAACCGATTCACCCCCCCCTCTCGGTAGAGTCAACAGAGGAACATAGGGGTGTTGAGCCTTGTGTAACTTAAGAGTTTCACAAGATGGATTGGACTCCTCACTTTGACTTGGTTCCTTAATATCCTTCTTTTTTGCCACCACTTGGACTTTTATCTTGTTACTTCTCCTTGGCAAGCTCATCACCTACAGGTAAGGTTAAATTTTCATCAGAATCATTATTCATTTTATTATCAAATATCTTATCATTTCTCAGAATAGTAATAGATTTGGCTTGCTTAGGCTGGCTTGGAAATTTTCCAAGAACATGGCCTTGCAATGCCTCAGTAATTTGTCCAACTTGGACCTCTAATTTTCGCTGAGAAGCCTCTAGTTGTTAGAATCGCTGTTCATTACTCTGTTGATTACTTTGGCAAACTTCTATAAAGTTTTGCAAAGTATCTTCTAAAGATGGCTTCCGCAGTTGGAAAAAAGAGCTTGCTTGATTCTAGTTCTGATTGTTACTCCATGAAAAATTAGGATGACTTCTCCATCCCGGGTTATAAGTATTTGAAAACGGATCATTCCTCACCCGTGGGATATGAGAGTTCATCATATTGGCTTGCTCAACAAAATCTGGGAATTTTTCACTAGAAGGGCATTTGCTTGGTTAATTCCAAAACCTGCATTGCCAACTCAATGTTAGTGTTAATCTCATAAAGACCTCTAGATTTACCTCTAACACTCTTTTGTTGCAAGTTAGCTCCAAGCATCTCGTAAAGCTCGTATGTCTCTTATGCAGTCTTTTCTCCCATGGCACCTCCAGCAGCATTATCAACCACAGCTTAACAACTTTGAGTTAGTCCATCATAAAAAAATTGATTTTGCAATTCTAATGGGTACCGATGATGTGGACATTGAATCAAAAGCAATTTAAAATGTTCCCAAGCTTCATGGAATGCGTCACCATCTGCTTGTGTGAATGTTGCAATCTTACCCCTCAATTCAGTGGTTTTGGCATGTGAGTAGAAATTACCTATGAACTTATTGTACACTGCATCCCATGTGGTAAGTGAGGCTGGTGTTATAGACATGAACCACGTCTTTGCCACATCCTTCAAGGTGTGGGGAAAACATCTCATTCGCAATTGGTTCTCAGTTAATCCTTGCAAAGGAAAAGTTTGAACAATTGTATAAAAATCATGAATGAATGTTAAGGGATCTTCCATAGCAGCACCATGAAAAGAAGGAAGCATATTAAAATGAATATTCTTAAGCTCATAATTTCTGGCTGCATCATTGAGAACAATGCATGATGGTGATGTTCCAACAGTAGGACGTGCAAACTCCTTCACAAGACGATTAGCAACTCGATTTTGAACTTGATTTTCAACTTGATTCCCAACTTGTAACTCCATGTTGGTTTTAACTAGTTCCTCTTCTCGTGCCTTTGCTTTCCTATCGATTCTGTCAATTTGATCGTTGATGGGCACTATCTCTTGACCAAGTGATCGTCGACCTTGTATCCACTACCTAAAGAAAGAGAGAAAAAAGAAAAAAAATTAAATAAATTTAGTAAGCTAAAAAAAGAATAAAAGAAAAATACACGTAGTTAAATAAAATTGAATAAACTTAAGACAAATCATCAGCAACAACGTCAAAAACTTGATAAACAAAAAGTTACATTCTCGCAAGTTGACAAATCAAGATAATATAGCCTGCAAATACAAGAGTCGATCCCACAGAGATTTGCTAAATTTATTCAATTAAAATTTAACTACTTATGCCCTAAAAATAATCAAGTATTTTTAATCATTAAATTATCTATGATGTGTAGCATAATCAATGACTAAAAACCCATTAAGAATAGAAGAATTTATAACATGAACCAAATAAATACTCTAGCTCGATGTATGCATCAAATATTTATTCAATCATTCAAGAGAGCTATACATGGCTTAGCATATGATGTGTACCCTTACCACGTCTCAAACAATCAATTAATTTATATTAAAGGTGGCTAATCAATAACACAAATCAAAAGATTGAATTAATCACAATGAATGAAACTAGAATTAAGAATTAAGCAATTAAAATCATAAAGACATAAAATATGCAAGTAGGCTCAATCAAATTCCTAGTAAATAAATTAGTTCATGTTCATTGTAGCAAACTACATTATCAAATTAATAAAAATCATGCTCTAATTAAACAATAACCAATTCAAAAATTAGGATTCAATAATAAAGAATATAAAGCAAAAAGATGGCTGCCCATTATAACCAAGCTTTCGTGGAATTTTGGACAACAACTAGGCACGTGGCTTTCACACAACAAATCTCCTTGAAAAGCTTTTGTTATAATCTCCTTTCCAACCGCTTTTACACAGTCAGCGATTCTTGGTTTTGTCTTGCCTTAAGCAATTCACAGTTTTACAGTAGCTTTAATTCTGTCCTCAACACAAGCACACGTGTAGCAGCCAAATCCAAAACAGGTAACGTTCCTGCTACCTTTTACTCTGTTTGAACTAAAGCTTTCGATCCCAACTCCTTCGGTGGCTGCCAAACTCCTCTCTCTATTTCTTTTTTTCTTCAGTTGTTGCTGTCCCTTCCTCTCTGTTTCTTTTCCTTGCTTTTGATTCTCTAATTTGCTTCTCACTCTCTCTATATTTTTTGGCTCTTCAACCTGCCTGCACTTATATAGAGACACAAAACTTGCAAACCAAGTAAGAGATTTAATAAAACTTTCCTTTCAAGTAAACCTTATAATTGCCCGCTCTTCCCAATTAATGTTATATTTCCTTTCCTTTTTATTTTGCAAACAATATATCCTTAAAATTTTAATAAATTCAAATCATATCTTCCAAAATTAATTCCAAAGTCACTTTCTCTAAATTAAATCATAAGATACATTTAACAATTAATTTTACATAAGAATATAGCAATAAATGTGATAATAAATAATAAAATAATATAACAAATATATTATTATCAAGAATATATTTGCCAAATAAGTATTATCTCAGCAGTTCTAATATCCACAACTAATCACCACATACACATCATATAATATCAAAATATTATACCAGCTACTCATTATCTTAGTTTACATCCCATCCTATAGTATTGTACAAAAATTGCCTGAAAATAAAAGCATATAGGAGAGAAGTATTACAATACCAAATATTCAACAATGTGGTCTTTGAAAGTCGTACACTATTAAATTTTCAGAATTGTCCAATGTGTACTTTGAATCAATTTGAAAAAATAGTTCTTGTTTAATGAGTGAGGGCTCCATAAGCTACTAATATAATAATAGTGTTAGGATTATATCGTGTCACACCCCGGAAACGTGGAAGTTTTGGGCTAACTTTTTCATTTTTATAGATGATATCTTAATTTCTTACTTAGGTTGCATTCCTGCCAGTGTAGGTTACTTACTTTTTTTTTCGAAATTTTGACAGCATAACAGCCGTAACTATCCTAACCTCCTGCATGAAAACGCAGTTTATATTTCCAGCCAGTACATCATCACAATTTTCCAACCACAGAATCATCACAATATTTTTATAAAATATTTCATTATATCATATTGACCTATCCCTCAGAATAACATTTATATTCATACGATATTGACTACATCCCAAAAATATTGTTTATATACAAATATCTGTGCTATACCATATGTCTGGTATCAAAATAAGAGTATACCTTACGTGTGTACAAAAAGTAACCTGAGGAGAGACGTATCCCTCAGTCTACGTCATATGCGTAACAGGCTAAGAGATGATCACTGCAGATAATCTGATAGGATAGAGGGGGTGAGCTTTTTGAAAAGCCCTGTAAGAAATGCATTTAAAATAGTCATAGCATCGATATATGTAGAAAACAAATGCCATAATAATGCTTTCATACTTTAAATCATTGTATGAATTCTTTAATATATATATCTAAAATTCATACTTGTTCAAACATGCATCATACTGTAGAAACTTAACATCATAATTAATAAAACTTATCATACAGTTCTTGGAGACTAGCGAGATCATATAGCCAATATGCGGGTCATGACACTTCATCCTCTGAAGAGGGAACGGAATACCTATAGCCATCGTATGGGCTGTAGACCTGATCAGGGTTGTACAGCAAACATGCACCACAAAGGACCAACATACCCACAATGGATGGAAACATGCACAATGTGGGCGAGAACATGCACGATGTGGGCTAAACATATGCCACAAGGGATGGAAACATGTACAATGTGGCAAGCATGACGGGCAATAACATAAACTATAGGAAGGCCTTAGTCTTAAATCTTACTTACTTTTGTAACTTCTTAAAACATACATTTGGTACAAAATAGTAAGGACCGGGAGTGCCTGGGTCATGTTAGCCAGGGATTTACCCCCCAATCACAGTTTCGGAAAACATACTTATTTACTGTCATACTTAAAATATTATAGAAAAATATGCATAGAAGTTATAAAGTTCGTTTAGTTAATTATCAAAAGACTATGGAAATAAATTTCAGAACAAAATTCATGCTTCAAACATTTCTCTATAAATTGAGATGAGAGTAAGGGACACCATCACAACTTTAAATTATATCCCTTACCTCAGTACACTGTAGAGCAATGCCTTAAGTTGCACCAATATGCTTCCTATCTCACCGAATTATAAAATGCAAAGTAACAGTTTTACTGTAATTAATTTTCAGTATAACTTATGAAAAATTTCCTTTGCTTATCTAGCTCCTATTTATCTCATCATTACTTATAATATTAACATTTCCTATGATTTTCTCATAAGTAAATATTTTATTTGCTTTTCCTTTTCTATTTTGGCCTTTTATGCTTTTCTCCTTATTGTTTCTTGTCCAATCCGTGAGCCTCTTTTCTTTCTATTTTCTGCTCATGTTGGTTTAATATTGGTTGGATGTTTTATTCCCTTACATTGCATATATACAAGTATATGTATATATATATGTGTGTGTGTGTATATATATATATATATATATATTACTTCATGACTATTTTATTTTGTCAAGTCAACTCAACCTTACTTTCTTTCATTTTTCTTTTCTTTTTTTTGCCGGTACATAGGTCCAGCCGAGACCTATATGTATTTTCTGTTTGCAGCCCACTTTGGTTTCAGCCTATACCATTCTATATTGGAATTACATTTCTTATATTTTTAGCTGCCACAATTTTAGTTTTTCACATACATAAAGTCAGTCAAGGCTAGCCTCTTCTTCTCTATTTTATTTCCTATTTCGACTGCCTTCACCAGCCATGGTCTTCTTTTCCACATACAATCCCATTTCTTCAGTCTATTTTAGCTTCTACTTTATCTTTATAATACTACCCTATATAATAAAATTTTAGGCTGTTAAATTTATACTATTTTCACACCTAAAGGTCAGCAAACAAGTCAGTCAAACTACCCAATTTTCCTCATTTTTGGCTGTACAACCAGCCAATTTATTTTCTTTCTTTCCTCTATCATCTTTGACCATATGAAACCCTAGTTTATTTATTTTTCTTCTTTTATCTTAGCTCACTTAACCCTACCTACACCAAAGTCCACGTTTTTATTCCTTTTACATATTTCATGGCTGTTTCGGTTATCAAGTTTTAGCTTGTTTTTCCCTTTTCTACATGAATCCTCATCATCAACATCATTTCTTCTTCTTTGAACCCTCACGGCCAAACCTCTAGACTTCATTTATATATGTTCTTATTTCAAAATCATGCTATAAACAACTTATTTTATTTCACCATAGTCATGATTAAAGAACTAAAAAGATTAAAAGCTGATGTTGGAAATTACCTGTACATGGGAGAATCTGTCCACGTTGATTCAGTCTCTGTTTGGAGGTTTTTGGCTAAAGTTTCTTGTGGTTTTAGATGTTCTTGAGTCAAGGTTTAACTTTCCTAAAGAAACTTGTTTTATTTACTGAAGAACACAGAGGTTCTGCTAGGGAGGGGAAGGGCTACTCGACATACCAAACAGAAGAGAAGTTTTCGGTGTTAAGGGTTGAAGATAAGAATCACGATGGGAAGAAAAAAAAGCAAAAGAAATATATTGGCTGGACTTTAGCAGCCTTCATTAATTACATATTTCTTTACTTGTTTTTTTTATTTTATCTTTTCTTTCCTTCTGTTTTTTTTTCTACTCATTGTCCAACCGAGACTCCACCTAGATAGCCAATGAATTCTTCTATCTCTTCTTTGCTTTTTCTTTTCTTGTCTGTTTTAATTGTTCTTCGGTGCAGCAAAGAAAATAAACAAAGTCAGTGCTATAGTTTCTGCCAACCTAGGAAAAACATGAAGACGACTTTCTCTTGTCTTCCTTTATAATTTATTTTGTCTCTTCATGCCGCCACCACTTTTCTGATTTATCCAAATCAGAATTTTTCAATATCCATTTAATTATTTATTCCATCTTTTATGTAATATTTTCCATACTTATATTTTTCTTCTAGAATTAAAATTTTCTATGTGAGAGGCACTATTCTTATATATTTAATTCCTCAAAATATTATCAATAATTTCTTTTTCGATAATTAATTCATATAAATGCACATCTACAGTATAAAATAACGAGTTCTCACATATCGTCTCTAATACAAATGCATGAATCTTACAAGTATATACTCCAGTATCATTTAGAAACCAATATCCTTCACGTATGGATTCGATCATGCCCTAATGACACTAAATATGCTTATATCACTGTATGTTATGTATCAGTGCAAAATATATTATCATGACGAGTTTCAATATGTAACGTATAAAAATTCTATTGTATAAACGATTGCCATATCAAAACATGTCACATGTAATAATTAACCATGTGTGAAACATATTCAGTCTCAAAATCATATTACATGTACTTTAAAACGTATTAAAAACAAGTACAGTCTCAAATCATATCATGTGTGGTATGAAACCAAGTGTAAATCATATTCAGTTTTAGTCATATCACACATACTATAAACACATACCATGTCTAGAGTTTCATATAAAGTAAACCATACTCTAGACAGCATTTAACATTTAGTGAAAGACTAGGCGTGGATCCCTATTCTGTATCATATCATCTCTAAACCATTGTAGCTATCAATGGGAAAGTTTCCCTCAGGGGGGCATCTATCTATGATCATAGATCATCCCAGTCCCACTGATTAGTTAGAAGCTGAGGAATGTGTCCATGACTATTGTCAGACAGCCTGGAATGGTCTCATCAAGCAACATGTACATATGATATATAAACGAGGTTCCATGCCACACAGCTAAAACCACTTGATATATATACTCTCTGCCATGAAAGCATATGACACGCAGGCATTCCATAGGGTACCTATCGTCTCTAAATCAAAATCTTTTGCTATAACATTTCAACTCATTTAGACAGCCCATATAGTAAACATTTATCAATGCATTATTTCCCAAATCAATGTGTAATTAAATTGGGTTCTCAATATGTACATATTATGAATGATGCCAAAACAAGTGTTAAACATCAAGGTTTGTGGCTGTCTAGTCATTTCAAACATTTACTTTTACTTAAAAGATTTCAATGCATCTCTTTTAAAACAATGCTCTTTTAAAACAACATGAGATCATATGCTATGCATGAATGAATTCCTAAGTATACCAAGATATAGCTCAATAATTATTCAATCCAATATTGTGCATATTAGACAATTAGACTAAGGTATACCGGTAGTAGCCACAATTTCTCATTCACACACGATCATGACACAGATGTCATCTACCATTCGTTATGCAATTACACAAGTCTATCAAGCCCCCAATGGCATCAATAAAATCCATGATACATTTGTATAGATGTACATTCAGATATATTCTAATAACTTATATAGGTTACTAAGATTACACTCCATCAAAGTTCACAAGTTAGCACAAGCGTTCATTCTCTCTTTCATTGTTTCGTGCATCAGATAATCAATTCCTAACATTCTCTTAGCAGATACAAAGTTACTATAGCACAATCAAACGTTAATTCGAATTTGTTCTATCGACAAAGATATTCCATAATATAGCATTTATCAAGTACCAAAGTTCCCTCAATCTCATTTTATCTTACTTCTTTTCTCAAATTTAGCCTTATGGTGTACTAAGGTCATATTATCATATCACAAGATAGATCATTATTCACACTTTCGATTCTCTAACTTCGAGATCATAACACATCAAAATCACAATAAAACTATATATTTACTCAAGCATATATCCATAAGATATTACAATTACAATATTATTAACAAGATCACATTACTTAGCAAACTGTCAATCACAGTCCATTCTTTCACATTTCACATATCATTTAATTATTCCACATCAATTTAAATAGATATTAATTCGACTCGCTACAATCTGACAATATTCCCATAACCTTTAATCTCATTTCATTCACACTACACGTTATCTAGAGCAACATTATCAAATCAACCAAGGTCCACTATTACTATATTATTTCCAGATCATCTCAGTCACAATATATATAGTCAAACTTCACCAATTTTCCGAGAGTAACACAACATTATCAAATCATCTCAATCACAGAATATATAATCGAGATTCACAAATTTTCGTAAGGACACATCATTATTTTCAATCATTTCAATCGCAATATATGTAATTAATATTCAAAAACACCATGATACTACTTTCCATGTCTAGTAAAGTTTCCGAACCATTCTAACAATTCCCATACCACTCAACACTTAGTTCCTCATTTATTTCGATATCTAGTCACATATCAATCCTATTCCTGTGATACTCCATTCATATTTAATCTCGTATTTCAATACAATTCAACAATTATCAATTACGCAAGTAATACTTTCACAAAATATCAATAACCATTGATCTATACCCCGATATCAACTCATTAATATTCTAACAATATCATAACATCATTTTCATGACATTTAACAATTTTCCATCATCAACAATCATAACTCTAAACTATACAATATAATACTACTACTATCTTATAAAAGTATCTTACTAATTCGCCTCAAGCTTAGTAATTAAGCCACATCCAAGCCTTGGCCAATTACTCAATTCGCCATTTTACGACTTTTCTACAATTTAAACATATATGTCTATTTCAATAATCATGTATGAATAACAATCAAGTTCCAATTAAATTAAAGCTGCATAATTTCATACCCATTTTACACTAAAATTTAGTAAAATTACCCAAGCTTTCTCTCCTCTTTGATTCCTATCTAACCCCCGTTTCAGCACCCATCAAGTTTTCAGTATGGCTGTTATCAACCTTTAACAACTCCGTCTCAGTCTACTGTTTGGTGCCAAAACCACTCCCGCATCAGTACCCAAAGACCCTCACCAACAGCCCTAATAGGCCCTTCAAAATCTCACCCAATCAACCCCTAAAATAGCACCTAAAACCATCCCTTTTTTCCCTTGCTTCAGGCTGTTTTAGCCCTCTTAGATCAACCTTGTTTAGTTCTCCCAATAATCAACCAAATGCCCTTCTTTCCAAAGCTGTTTCAGGCTCAAAATTACCCTGTTCAGGTTGTTTCCCAGCCCTAAAAACACCATGTTCTGCCTTCATTTTTCAACCCATATCTCCTTTGTTTCTCATTGTCTAGCACCCTTGTTTAAAGCCTTTGGTCAGTACCCAAGAAGCTATCGATTTAACCCTATAACAGTCACTAAAGCTCAACCTCAACTCTTCTCTTTTTACGCCTCTACATAGCCCCTTTAACACTTCGCTTAGCAACCATTTTGGCTCCAAACAACAGCCCATATTCAGCCAATCTCAGCCTTTAAAAGCCATGAGAATTCTGCCTATAAATAGCCCATGTCGCACCTCTTCTTCTCTGTTTACAAGCAGCCCCAAACAGCACTGAACACTAGCCTTTTTAGTCTCCTGTTTCGGCCCCTGCTCAGTCTACTTCAATTCCCTGTTCTAATTTCTGTCTAGAACTTAAGACTCACCCAAATCGCCCTTATTTCAGACATATTCCAACCCTTTTTCAATCCTAAAAATCCTCCACACTGCCCCTATTTTGAACCATCACCCAATACCCCTTTAAAGAGCCACATTCTAACTCCTTAAACCACCTCTATCCACCTCTCAAAACCCCTACCGAGAGCCGGTATCACAACCCTGCTTTAGCTATGTTTTTGGCACAAAAGCCCCCTGTTTTCTCCTCTGTTGTCGCCTGATTCAACCACCATTTCAGCCTTGAGAAAACGCCACTTCAGCCTTCTATTTCTTTTCTTTTCTTTTCTTTTATTCACTATATCTCAGTTTTTTTACTCCATCGACTACTGTTGCCTTATTTCCTTCCAATTCTTTCTTTCTTATTTCTTTACTCTGTATCATAGTTCCCTCTCTTTTATTTTTTTTTGTATAGTTTCCATTGAGCAAATTGGTTTGGTGGGTAAATTTACAGTATGATATATGTATTTATTTATTTTCCTTTTATTTGACACATATATTTATATATATTTATTTATCAGATATATAATTGTTTCTTATATTTAAACCCTTAACATTTAATTAAATTCTTAAAATTTAACCATATTTAATAATGAAATTGCCCACGTAGGGCATTAAATATTTTAATCCTAATCTCAATTCCACAACCTTATCTCCATCATATTTACTTCTCAAAGTCGTGAATTCTCATGCTTAATTATTGTTAGCTTTAAATTGCCATATATATATATATATATTTTGAAATGACAAAAACTTAAGTAAGCTTTAATGTTTTAATTCATATTGTAAATTTGCCTTATTACACATGATTTTCTCAATCCATTTTCAAGTGAACATATCAAATATTAAGACCATGATTTAATTACATATTCTTATTGGTCTTAATACTTTATAAATGTCTTGAATATTTTAGAAAATTACTTGATGAATATTTGGACTATGTTTTCATTTGAGAAAGTCAAGAAAAACTCCTACAAAATATTGGGTTGAATTAGGATCAAACACTATATCATTTTTAACCCAAAAGTGCAGGAAAAATGCCCTCTGGAAGCATGGGATCGATCCCCTAAGGAAAGGGATCGATCCCTTTATGGCAGAATGCCCCAGAGGCCTAGAATGAAGCATGAGATCGGTCCCTTTTGCAAAAGGATCGATCCCTTTACACCAAAAAGTCCCCAACGGCTAGTTTCTGTTTTGGCTCCAACCAACGTCCACAAACCATCCAAGGGACTATAAATAGAGGCTTAGAAGCTAAAGGAAGCAAGAGGAACTACTCAGCAACTCCATAACACATATTCCTCAAATCCTCAAGCCTTAAACAACAAATCAAGAGCTCCAAAGTCTTCATCTTCTATCATTCACTTATCTCTTGTATTGTTTAGCACAAATATTGTATAGGCTTTTCTTTGTGCCTAATTTTTGTAATCACTTGCCTGCCTAGAAGCCCTTATTTGATTACATCTCTTGTAAACACAAACAATCCTTGTAAAAGGGGAGGTTTCTCTTTAGCCTAGAAAAAGAGGGAGAAGAGGTTTCTCTTGACCTAGAAAAAGAGAGAGGTTTCTCTTGAGCTTAGAAAAAGAGAGAGGTTTCTCTTGAGCCTTGAAAAGAGGGAGTGTAACACAAATTCAAGTTAGTGAATTTGGGGGAAATCCTTGGAAGCGTCTCAAGGTAGAGGACGTAGGCAAGGTTGCCGAACCTCTATAAATCGCTTGCGTACATTTCTCTTTCCCTACTTTCTTTACTTATTTGTAATTATATTTGTGTTTATTGTATTGAATTTATATTGTATAATTGCCTAGCTTAGAGAACTTAGAAAACACTCAAATAGGTTAGAGAATTTAGAAGAATCGAAAAACGGGCATAAGGTTAGCTAAGAACCGATTCAGCCCCCCTCTCGGTATAGTCTTTAAGAGCCAACAATTGGTATCAGAGCTTGGGCTCAAGATTGATTTAGACTAACCTCTATCGAGCAAAACGATCTTAAATGGCTCACTTGAATGTATGCACACCCCTAGGAGAAGAGGAACACTTATTAGTTAGACCTCTACTCTTCAATGGTGAGAATTACTCCTATTGGAAAATTAGGATGATGTTCTTTGTGCAATCCAATGACTATGAAGTGTGGAGAGTAATTGTTAATGGCCCTAGAATCCCAATAAAGAAAGTATGATGGAGATCCACTTGCTCGTGATGTTCATGATGCTAAAGATCCATTGGTCATCCAAGAAGGTCCAATTACCCGAGCTCGAGCTAAGAAGATGCAACAAGCCTTGGCCTCATTAATGCAACAAGCTCTGGCATCATTGAAGTGTCAAGGAAGCTTCCATGAAGAGTCCCAAGACATCTATACTTACTTGGAAGCCCAAACGACATGAGCATGGTTTACTGTCTCATTTTAGCTTAACAATAAGATGGGCTAAGTGTTTGGATAGCCCACGTTTGAGTCTTACTGTGTTTTGGACTATTTATTTTATGTAATTAGGTTTAGGCATGAATTTGGGTTTAGTCTTATTTTCTATTGGTGTTAATTCCAGCCCACTTGTTTATGGGCTTAAGTGCTAGGTATTATTATAAATACCTTGTAAACGCTATTGATGAATAGATCAGTTAATTGAATTTTCAGAAATTGAGTGTGCCTTTCTCTTGGGTTCCCTCTCAACTAGGCTTATCAAGGTCTTCTTCCTTGTGGCGCCTCCTTCTTCACCATCCACCATTGCTATACCTTAGGTTCTCGAATTCTTATTCGTAGGGTCAAGGTCCAATACCTTTGGGTTCGAGTCTCTTTAGGCTTTGGATCTAGGTTTCAGAAGTTGTCATTCATCAACTTTGCTTCTATCTTCTTGCGTGTCAGCTCCTTCAAATTCCAAGCTACGTTTTGTCTTGTCCGTGCGCATCAAAGTAGATGGAAAAGATGTCCCTAAGAGTGAAGATGAGTGGGACACCAATGACATGAGATTGGCACAATTGAATGCCAAGGCTATGCACACCCTCTTTTGTGCTTTAGGTCCCAATGATTATAATAGAGTATCCGTATGTGACAATGCTAAACAAATACGGGATAAACTAGCCATCACACATGAAGGGACAAATCAAGTTAGAGAGACCAAAGTAGGAATGCTCACACATGATTATGAGCTATTTAGGATGAAAGAAAATGAGTCCATTAGCGAAATGTTCATTAGGTTTAATGATATAATTAATGGACTTAAGGCTCTAGGCAAGACTTACTCTAATGTTGAAATGGTAAAGAAAATTTTGAATAGCTTGCCTAAGTCATGGGAGGCAAAGGTAACCGCAATAGAAGAGTCTAAGGATCCAAATACCTTGTCTCTAGATGAGCTTATGGGCTCCCTACTTACATATGAAATGAAACTGAAAAGAAATGAAGTGCCTTCAAAGAAAGTAAGGGTAGCACTTAAGTCTTCCACTTATGAGGTCCTTGAAGATGATAGTGATGAGAGTGGAAATGAGGAAGAGAAGGAAATGGCAATGTTTGCCAAAAGATTCAATAGGTTCATGAGAATGGAAGAAAAAGAAAATAATAGGAGACATCAAAGAGGGGAGTCAAGTAGAAGAGAAAATGACCTTTTAGTGTGTTATGAGTGTAATGAACTGGGTCATACTAAGTTAGATTGCCCCTTACTTAGGAAAGAAAAGGATAGGAAACCTAGGAAGAAAGCATTTGTGGCCGCATGGAGCGATAGTGATAGCTCTGATGAGGAAAACATAGATAATGAGGTAGCCTACTCATGCTTTATGGCTATTAGTGCCGATGAGGCTAGCTCTAGTTCTAGTGAAAATAATGATTTTACATTTGATGAGTTACAAAATGCTTTTAATGAATTAGCAAATGAATTTCAATGCATGAATTCTAAATATAAGAAAATCATTGCTAATTTGAAAATAGAAAAGGAAACCTTGACCAATGTTAAGCTAGAATTAAAGAAGAAACTAGAAGAAGCCAACTTAGAAATAAATGAGTTAAATAAAAAGAATACAAATTTGCATAACTCATTTACTAGGTTCTATATGGGTCAACAAAAATTAGATCATATGCTTGAGACCCAAAGAGCTTTCTTTGACAAAGATGGGTTAGGATATAATGCAATACAAAAAGAAACTCATCTAAAGAATTTCCTAGTGAGCAAACATACTATGCATGATTTATCTCTTACATGCTCACTATGCAATAGAATAGGACACTCTTCACAAGCATGCACATATAGAAAAACCACATTTAGAGGAAGAGTACTTTTCTTAGTCGACAAATTTATGGACTAAATTTTTCTTTTTCATTTTAATGTTTGTATTCAGTGTCAGTGTAGTTACTACTCTAATTTCACTGGTCCTCTATACAATGCTTTATCACATCTCTAAGTTAGATCTCGACTCACTGAACAACATACGTACTGTGTATTAATTAAAGTATGTACATGTAAACAAGAGATTTACAAGGAATGTACACCTCAAAAGTAGCGAAGTGGATTCGCAGGATGATGGTCAGTACCAAACCTGTAAACCGTATCCAGAGGCCCACTCAGAAGCCCTCATGGCAGAGTTTAACTCAATTATCTAAAAAGAGATGAAATTAAGTAGGGTGAGCAAAACCACGGCTCAGTAAGATACTAATATAAATGCAGGAATAGAATTATATTGTCTTAACCGCAATGCTTAAAACCTGCAAGTTTGCAATTACAGTTCACCTTTTTCATCGATAACATCTCATTATCTCATTTCTTGTCATCTGTCGATCACTAATACTTCTAAATAAATCATCATAATCACTTTCAATCTTTTTATCCTTATACCACGATGCATCACACAACAATGCATCGTGTATCATGTTTAATTGAGATATCCTATCAAGTCATCGCACAACAATATGTCGTGTCCAATTTGAATATCATATACTATTAGTCCATATTCTCATCAATCTCATAGTACATCATGTCCAATTGAGATATCGTATCAATCACTTTTCGTTTCATAATCGTACTTCTATATTCTATCATCTTATATCACTTTCCATATGGACGATCATGATCACGATGGTACGAAGTCATAATTCTCTTCGTGTATATTCTATGTTCATGTATCGTATCATATCATATCATAACATCATGTAGATGGAATATCATTAACACCGAGTCATGATACTCCTCGTATAATTTTCATGTTTTGTACAATATAAGGTCATGACATATCTTATGTAAAAAGCTTACTATTATGTCATGATTTAGTAGGTAGCTTATGTAACTTCACTGTATGAACCGCTATCATTTCAAATCATATCATATATACTTTAGAACATGCTCAACTCATAAATTTTCAATTCATTTCATATTTACTTTTAAGACATGATAGGAGCATGTACAATTGCAAATCATATATTCGTTTTTAGAGCATGTCTAAAATATGTGCGGTTTTAAAACATTTTTCATATACTGTAAGTCATATCAGGTCTAGAGTTCATATCAAATCAAACTATACTCTAGACCGCATATCATGTCAAGTTCAACACAAAATCATATATGAATCATATAAGTGTCGAAATCATATCACATGTACTTTTAAAACATGTATAGTTTCAAAATATATTTCATTTCAAAATGTCTCATGTACTGTATAAATCATGTCAAGTCTAGAGTTCATATCAATAAAATCATACTCTAAACTTCATATCATATCGGTTTGAGACTAGGCTAGATCCCTAATGCTCTATCAATAAAGGCTTAAATCACTGTAGCTAGCAGTGAAAATCATATCATCATCCCCTGGAAACCAACTAGGGCGCTATCTATGGCCATAAACCTCATCTCTCTTAACCCCACTGATCAGGCGTGACTGAGACCTGTCCATGACTATTGTCGAACAAGCATCTCTGCCTAATGAGTAATCTCCAATTAGGCTATTTTCACTATGCTTTATTGAGTTTTAATTCTTTTAGGGTGCCTACAGTCTCAAAAAACATTCAAATCTTTAACTTTCCATGTCAAATCATGTAAAGCATATGGTAAAATTCTTTAAGAGGCTTCATATATAAAAATATGTATATACCATATACTTTCTTTTTAAAACTAATCTATACTTTATAGCATTCATATGAATGTTATTATAACATCTGAAGTTGTAGCAAGTTATGCTTAAGAGCGATGCTATAAAACCATTTCAATATGCAACTTCAATAATATTTTCAAATGCCGATATAAGCAATATTTTCATCTAATACAGTGAAGTAATTCATTTAAATTTATCACTATCAATCATTCGATTTCAAGACTTTTTTTCTGTCAAATCAGTAAATCAGTATTCAAATTACTTAGTAATCAAATCACTTGGTATTCAAAACCATTCGGTGTTCAATATCCTTTCTCAATAGCTACCGACTAGAACAATCATTTATACGTTTAACCATCAATACTAGGACCACATCATTAGTATGAATCCTCTTAGTATCTATAAATATTTAAATATCATGTTTCTATATAACCATCAAGATACTGAAATCATGCAAATACCAATATCATCATTCGATATCTATTCCAGAGTCGACATCGAAGATAAATAAAACTGCAAGATCAATAGTCATCTATCAATTCTATTTATGGTTTATCATGTTGGCACTCGATCATAGTTCTGACTTGAGGTTCAATTTCATTCACCATCACAAAATCAGATCACAATCCTCAAATCAATTTTCATATGGCCTGTATAATTCAATATCGAACTTATGCAATTGTTGATCTTATTATTGAAGGCCTATTCCAAGGTTATAAGCGTAACCATATATTCACATGTCTATCACTCATTTGTTTGAATCTATAAATGATCAGATTGTGTCGTAATTCAACCTCAATTTCAATAAGATTATGTATGCATAAGTCATACATTCGTTAGGACTCAATATCATAACTATCCATTGTATACCACAGCATTAATACTAAGACCCATACCACTAGTGTAAATCCACTTATTACCTCTCGTACATCCGATAATACGATGTAATACAATAAAACCATCTCATCGTTGACCTCTCGATTTGTCTATGTTATCACGTTCGGAACTACTTCAAAATCAAGAGATCGAATTCAATAAATTTTGGAATCATCACTCCATTGATAATTTCACAATTCAATTGCTCGACCATCAAAATTTCAACCTTGATATTCTCTTCCGAGCTATATCATATAATCATCATTAATTTTATCAATGATTTGACTAATCGATATTCAACCTCAATTTCAACTAGATAACCAATTCGTGATATTAAGATAAATCCATTTATCGATTCTATAAGGCTTACACCATATAACTCATCACATTATCATGCTCAACCATTTACCTTCTCAACTATTCCAAATATCAAGTTTTCTGGCAACATGGTAAAGCCTTTCCAAAACTTATCTTTCGATAATTCTTTCCAAAATTCTATTTTCACGAGAAAACTTAATATTTTTCATCAAACATTTTCATATAAATTTCGGCAACATAACGGCTTAATTTTATCAAAACCTCCTGCAAGGAAATATAATTTATAACCACACAGCCGTTGATTCTCACCATTTAATTATCTCTTACTAAGACCCCTACCACCAATCGTAGGTCCTCTTAGCATTTAAAAATCATTTCAATAATCACTATCATCATGATCAAAATTCCAAAACATACAATATAACACTACCACTACTTTATAGAAGTATCTTACCAATTTGCCTCAAGCTTAGCGTGTTCCCAATTTCTAAGCCTAGCCGAACACCACCATTCGTCTTATTTTCCGTTTTGCAACAATTTCAAAAATTGACACATATTTTCATTTAGAAAATAATCCAACAATTTCTAATAAATTTCATAGAAATATAGCAAAATCTTTTAATTTTCCTTACCCATTTCTTTTTCTTTCCTTTTTCCTCTTCTTCCTTTCCCTTCTTTCTCTTTTTCTTTTCTTTTCCTGTTCTCTTTTCTTTTTGTTCCTCCTTTCTTTCTTTTTCTTTCTCCTTTCTTTTCTTCTTTCTCTTTTCTTTTTCTTTCTCCTTTCCTTCTTTTTCTTTTCTCCTTTCTTCTTCTTCTTTTTTTTTTCCTAGTTTGAACCGGTTCGGACCGGTTTAGACCGGTTCTGTTGGTTCGACCGGTTCAGCCACCGACGGCCACCCATTCCAGCGGTTCAGCCACTCCCTAGCATCTCGGGGTTGCCACGAAGTCAGATCTAGCCTCCTTTTCACCCCATCGCGCGGCGACGGTGCTGGATCTGGAAGCTTCACGTTCGGCTCCTTCTCCTCCTTTTTTCTCCCTCTTTTCTCCTCCTCCTTCACCGTCGGTCGTTCCTCTCACCTTGGTCTCCCTTCGGCGGTGATGCTGGTGGCGGTGGTGGTGCCCGATCAGCCGGCACCGCCTCTTCCCTTTTTCCTTTTTCATTTTCCTTCAATTTTCCTTTTCTCCCGTTTCGGCTTCGCTCGTTTCTTCTCCTTTCCCCGTCGTCGGCATCGACTTCCTCTTTCTCTCTTCTTACCGGCGACCTCTCCCCTACTTCCTCTCGCCGACGGTGGCAGTGGTTGTTGCCATCGGTTCTCGACTGGGAAGGGGTAGGGGTTCCCGATTCCCTTCTACTTCTGTTTCCTTTTTTTTAAATAATATAATTATATTTGGTTATATAATTATACTAATACAATATATATTATATTTACAATATATATATATATATATATACTTTTTTATTTCATAAATTTTGGATTTCTTATCATCCAAATAAATATACTCATTTTCATCTCTTTAATATTTGGATCTCTTAATATCCGAAAATCATTCAAAATAATTTCCTCAACTTCATCAGATTCAAGAATTTCAATAATTTTCCCATCTCGTTAAAAAATTTATTTATTTACTTTCGCTTATTTATTTGCATAAAAATTTAATTCCTGAGTAATTTAATACCAAAAAATAGAAAAATTCTCGGCTATCACAGATTTATCGAAAAAAATTCAATTTTTGAACCAAAATTGACCAAAATCTTATACTGATAACCAACCGAATTAAGTTCAGTGACCAATCAACTAACCAAATTAATTTCGGTCGGTCGGTCAGTTAATGGAAAGTTTTCCAAATTTTAAACACCCCTAGCAAACCTTGAAAGAGCCGGGATCAAGTGAGAGAAAGAATAAAGATAATATCTTTAGTTGAATTATGAAACCAAAAAGTTAAATGTCCAAACAAAAACTAAACCGATTACAACACTAACCCAAAATGATCACACAACACATGAAACGTACTAATGCCTCTTGTGAAATACAAACAATCATTGTGACCGAGATTGGCAAAAATTTTCAATAAGGAAACAAAATTAGAAAAAAAATTGAAGAAAAAAAGGGGCAAAGAGAGGTGTGCATATTTTACATGATCTCATTGCCTTAAACCTTAGGTATGATTATTTTCACCTTGAGGCATTTTGTTGGACTCTATGTGCCTTATCATGGACACTTGGTTTTATTATCTCTCCATCATCATCCTCATCTCTGTCTGGAAAGTATTTTTTTTAATTTCTCTTTGAAATTTTGGTTTAGAATAGATTTTAGATAATTTTTTCAAAGAGGAAAACAATAAAATAGGATAAAATAAAAAATTTAAATTAGATTTTAGATAATTTTTTAAAGTAAAAAAGGGATAAAATAAAAGATAATATAAAATTTAAACTAGTTATGTGTAACTACTACTATTATGTTTTACTAGCACTATTAATGCTATAGATACACTGCCTATTGAGGGAGACAGGAAAAAATTGATTCTTTACTGTTTTAGTTCCATGAAACTATAAGCTATTGAGGGTTAGTATATTGCTTACGTGTAATTTAAGTAGAGTAGCATCTATGTAAACAAAAATAGACAGTAAGCATGATCTGCAATATATATATATATATATTTATATATATATATATATATTTATATATATATATATTTATATATATATATATAGAAAGAGAGAGAAAGTTTATATATGATGCACTGATAGTGTGTATAGCCTTTATACAATATCAATGCATCAGAGATTAACATCTTATCAATATGCAAACTAAAAAGATGTCAAATCCTTAAAAATAAACACAAATATTTTTTTTCAATTTGCTAATAAGGACTTATTAATGATTTGTAAATCTCCTATGTATTAACAATATATAAAAACTATACACTGTTAGTACATTATATATATATATATATATATATATATATATATATATATATATATATGAGTTTAACTTAGAGATTGGTTGAGATTGAAATCTAGAGAATTAACGGGTTTTATTTTGGGATGAAAATGGGTAGGTTATTTGCTAATTTTGAAGTACTTAAACTTGAACCCGTTTAACTACCTCAATATTTTGATTGTTACTATCCGAATGCTACCCATATAATATAAGAAATATCCTTTAATTATCTGAATATGCTAAATACCTGTTTATTAAGGCTCTGTTTGATAATGCATTGAAAAATTTCAATCCATTGAAAATTGAAATTTTTAACACATTTATTTTTTCAGTGCATTTGATAAAATATTTAAAAACCCACTAAACCGAACCTTTTTCAAAAAAAAAAAGTATTAAATAAGATAAGTAGCTTAGGACCTACTTATCAGTTAAGGTAGAAAAAATTAATTTAAAAAACAAAAAATTAGATTATATTATCCAAAAAAGCTACTTCATTTTCTATAATTTTATTAAATTATTTTTTCATTCTAGTTATCCAAAAATTAAAATCAATCCAAAAAATATGATTCAACTGTAAACTTCAATAGTTAACTTAATTCTTGTAATCCCCAAGTTAAAACCTTTATATAACAAAAAAAAATATGAATCTACAAATCGAATTTAAACTTTTTTTTTTTTGCAAACTCTAATTCCTAAATTAGATTTGCCTTCTTCAAATTCTCAAATTCCATCTCCAAAATTTTCAACCCAAGTTAACTATCAAAATGAAAATTGAATCGAAGAAACAAAATCAGCAAAAAGAGAATAAACAAGCCACGAAAAAAAATAAGAATGGAAGAGAAAGAAAGTGGAAAAGAGGATTGGAGACAGGATTTGATATTTCTTTGTGTATATTTGTTTAGAACAATGTTTTAAAATTGTGATTTTTTTTAAAACAAGTTGGTAATAAAAATGGGGATGGTTCAGATTATTTTTATGATCAATTTAAAAAAAATAAAATAATTATTTAATCATTAAATTTAATTATTTTTATTTTCTTTGTATATTTCTTTTAAATACTTTTTTAAGTTTATGATATTTTTATATTTAATATGATGCAAAAGTAAAAATACAAAATAAAAAAATAGTATTTAACATTTGCTACTATCAAACAATATGTTTATATTCAACATTTAATTTTTAGTAAAATACCAAAAAAATTTTGTAATTTAAATTCAATACTTTTTAAATCAATAACTAAATGGATAATTATTACATACACTGACAGTGAAGTTTTTTTACTCCACAAACAGCGTTAAGATCATGACACATGTCCTGTTTTATTTATTTTAATATTTTTATAAGACACATATCATGATCTTAACGCTGCTTGTGGAGTAAAAAAACTCCACTGTCAGTGTATGTAATAATTATTCTAACTAAATATTCCTTACTTAATTTTTCAGTTTACCAAATAAAAACCTAAGTCAAAGCTTGACTTAATTTGAAATTTAAATTTAAAACTAATTTTAATGCATAGTACTAAAAAAATTAAATTAATAAATTTAAATTAACTCATAAAAATAAATTAATTTTAAAACCATAATTGAAATACTTATTGAATTAATTTAATTAAATATTATTAATAATAAAATTTTATAAATAAATATTTATATAATAATATTTTAAAAATATTATTTATAATCAAATTCCCGTAATATATCTTAAAATCATTATTTAAATCCTATTCCAATTTGTTAAAATTATTATTTCAACTCAATTCAAGTTCAATTATTAGATATTTTTAATTCTATTTAATCAAATAATATAATGCAAGGTAATCGTTTATCATCCACGGGTCAACGTTCGGGCACGGAAACAAAAAAAAAATTGAATTACGTATAACGTATATCAGCCCTTTTAATAAACCTTTTTTTTTTTTTTTTGCAGGAGCTTTCTCATTCAACAATCAACATTTTCTAATAAATTTCTCCTCTTTTATTTTCTTTTCTTCCAATAACTAAAAAATGGAAGAAAAATATGAAACGCTGGAAATTCTCCAAAATTCACCAAATTCTGGAGTTTTTAACATAATTTTAAATCGCCCATCTGTGCGCAACGCGCTTTCACCCGACTTCTTCACCGAATTTCCAAAAGCCCTTAATGCGCTCGACCAAAACCCCAACGTCACTGTCATCTTACTATCCGGATCCGGAGAGCACTTTTGTGCAGGCATCGACCTCAACGGCCTCAAATTCATATCCGGTAATTATTCTGGAGACCGCGGCCGCTCCGGGGAGCGACTACGGAGACTGATCAAGTTCATGCAAGATGCAATCACGGCCATCGAGCGATGCCGGAAGCCCGTAATTGCTGCGATACACGGCGCATGTATCGGCATGGGGATCGACATCGTGACGGCCTGTGATATAAGGTATTGCACGAAGGATGCGTTTTTCTCTGTGAAAGAAGTCGATTTGGGTATCACCGCCGATCTAGGAACGCTCCAGAGGCTGCCCGGGATTGTAGGGTTTGGGAACGCTATGGAGCTGGCGTTGACGGGTCGCAAGTTCTCGGGTCAGGAGGCGAAGGAGCTGGGTTTGGTTTCTCGGGTTTTCGAGTCAAGGGAAAAATTAAATGAAGGCGTCCTTATCATTGCTGAGGGTAAGTTTGTCTTTTTCTTATCCTCTTAATTTAATTTTACGAAATGGTGAAAGGAAAATTCTAAATGAAACCTGCTTTCTTCTTTAATATTTTACTGTTCAATGCAAAGGAAATAGTTACAAAAAGAAAAAAGTTGGGTGTATTTAGAATCTTTCGTGCTACAATTGTCTTTGTGGTTTTAAGGTGGAATGAACTTGTAAGAAAGTGAAATTGGTTTGGTAGGAATTGCTGGGAAGTCTCCACTTGTTGTGGCAGGGACGAAAGCTGTGCTGCTAAGAAGCAGGGAATTGAGTTTGGAACAAGGATTAGATTATGTTGCAACATGGAACTCTTCTATGCTTCTGTCTGACGATCTAGCGGAGGCAATCTCTGCCCATATCCAGAAAAGGAAACCTGTTTTTGCTAAGCTTTGATGTTGTTGTTCTTTGGGTAATTGTATGAAAAAATTCCTTAGAATAACAATAAGAGTCGGTGTATTTTTAGCTTAGCAATCAGGCAAAATTTCAAGTCAATGTAATAATTCTTGTTGTTCGAATTTTAGTTTTTTTTATTTCGTAATAATTCTTCTTGTTCGAATTTTAGTATTTCTGTTTGTTTAATAAAAAGGTTTAATACATAAATATATCTTCTACATTTGCTACAAAATAAAATTAAGTATTCAAAGTTAAATTGCATAAAAATTAGTCCTAAATATTTTAAAATAATAAAATTTTAAGGACATTTTTATTAACTCTTTCTAATTTCGTTAAGTTTCATTAGTGTGCAATAGTAACGAAAATCAAAGAATTTAACAAAAATATCTTTAATTTTATTATTTTGAAACGTTTAAGATTAATTTTCATGCAATTGAACGTTAAATATTTAATTTTATTTTATGATAAATATAAAAGATATATTTAAATATTAAGCCAAATAAAACCAAGGACAAGTATTTTTTTTCTTTTATAAGCAATGGCCCAATGCCTCCTGATTTCAACTCCGAGGCTTTTGGACTCAAGACAGCAACCAGCTTACTTAGATCCAGACCATAATATATCAGATTTTGGCACAGGAGTTTGCTTTGCCTCCGCTGGTACTGGCTATGACAAGGCCATGCAACCTCCGAAGAGCTAGTACGCGACTCTGCTCCAGATGTGGTAGAATCTCTATGTACTTTTTATATGGATATCCTCACAACAGATATTTGTTCAAATTTAGACACCATCAAAAAATGGATGATGGATCAAATTGTAGCTATCTTTCTCTGTAATTTTTTCATCAGAACAGAAAAAAAGGAACAAACGTAAGGAAAAAAACTATCTCAAAGGTAAGTACACAAAACTCGCATTCTAAGTGTATAATAACTAATATGAATAAATAGTTATTATATTCCAATAAACCTTAGTTATTGGTATATTCTACACATGATGATGATGGCACACATTCACAAAAAGGTTGAGATCACCAACGGAAAACATAAAGGAAGCGAAGCTAAGATAGAGAAAACTAGTTTGTTAATCAAACACAAAGTATTCTCTGCTCTCTCATACAAAATGGTACATATCTATAGAAATGTGTAAATTCATCTGTAAGTAAGTGTTCAGGAAACAATTTGTAAGTGGAATAACAATATTACACTGAATAACATTTTGAAGAAATCAAGTTAATTTAATCTATACCCTATTCTTTGCTTTTGGATCAAATCACTTTGAAGCATTTTCCTACCCCCTAATCTGTTATTAGTCTTCGTTGCCTTGAATAGCATAGATACCTCCTTTTGAATGATTTTTCAACATTTCCCCTCTCTCCTCTTTTCTTTTCCAATATCTGCAAAATGATAAACCAATAACCAAAAGAAATGAATATTTTCAGTCACTTGGTTTTAGCAAAAAGGAATACATTGGAAAGAGTATATTTCTGGCATGAACAATTGGAAGTCAGCAAATGCAATAACATAAAACAATTCTCACCAATTCTTGTAGAAGGCTAGGTCATAAGAGATACATAAAAATGCAAAGAAGGGAAAACTCATTTAAAAGTTTCTTATACAATCATGGGAGATATCTAAAAACCAATTTTCTCCTATGCTGGATCAACTGGCTGATATTATAAGAACATAAGATTATTACATCTATTAGAACTCTTAGAAGTACTAAGAACATTCTGCAAATTGCACGTGAAAAAATATTGAAAATATATCACAATATGATACATTCATACTTACAAAGGGACGATCACGCCAAGACTCTGGCAATGCTCTCTTTTGCAAAGTAATGATTAGGTAAAATATGAGAAAATAACAGACCCTTTACAACCAAGAAAGCTTTTACAGTGTGAAATGTATTGGCCTAAACATATTTCAATAAAGGAACCATAATTCCCCATGCTAAGTTTGCAATGAAGTCCAAATAATCATCCATTTAGTAATACTCATTCTCCAAACACATGAACAAAGCACCAACATTAGCTAGAAATTCTTAAGGAGTATCGTGCCATTTTGTGATTACACAATTTTCTTAAAGGCCAGCATTTGTAAATACAGGACAACTTGCCTGGCAATGTTGTAAGCAACATCACTTTCTTCAAACTAAAAAAAAAAAAAACAAATCAAATCAAAAATTGCAATAAAAGGGGTTACCTTGCCGGTGTGACCTTGCAAGGTCCTGCAACAAACCAGATCTGTTGCGCCAAAAATAACTGGACTCCTCCCTTGCGCCTTGCACATCCAGCGACTACTCATAATTTACCAAAAACAGATCTCAGAAACAAACTTTCAAAATTCCCAAAAACAAAATCAGTAGAAAGAAAAATAAAAGATTGAAAATTGTTACCATCAGTATCGAGCAACTGCTGGCTTCTCTCCTTCAATCGCTATCATAGATTGTTTAGTGTCTCCGTCGGCGCCGCGTTTCTCTCTTATAGCTCCGCCAATGAGATTTTTTTTTTTAATTTCTGCTAAAAACTTCTACCTTGAAAAAAGAACCATGTTTATTATATTTTTAATATTATTTCCTGTGAGCTTATGAAATCAAGGCCTACCCATCCATTGATTCATAATTAAAAGGGAAATAAACCCAGAAAAGGAAGGATTTTTTTGATAGGTGATGATCGTAAGATTCTGAATGAGAGTAAGTAAAAGAGAGAGACCTATGATTGGATTGGTAAGATTGGCTTTGATTGAGTTTGACCGACACCGCTGGGCCAACCTGTCTCACGTGGATCTCTGTTGAGATTAGATATGCTCAAGAATCAGATTATACGTACGAACTTCATGATCAGTTTAAAATTTGATCGAATTTGAACAAAAATATTTGATAAAATAACAAAATTTGAGTAAAAATTTTAGGTTTGTTTAAAAATCGGGTCGAGCCTCAGGCTTAACTTTTCAAAGTTCGGGCTCGACCCGATCTGATCCGAATTTATATTTTTTTTATTTTTTTATTTTTCTTTTTTAATATTAATTAAATATATATATATATTTACTAAGTATAATATAATTATATGTATATAAAACATTATTGATTAATAAATATGATTATAAATATTTAATATGAAAATTAATATATAAATTTTGATAAATTAAATTAAATTTTGAAGGGTATAAAATAATAAATAAATAAATAAAACATAAAAAAATTATTTTCGAATTGGGCTCGGCTCGAATTTGGACTTGTAGTATAAAAATGAAAACGAGCTTGAACAAAAAGTCAGACCCGAATTTTCGGGCCAAGACGAGCTTGGACATACATAAAACTTATCATTACCTATTATAAGCCCGATCCAAGCTCGGCTCGGCTCATGATCAGGTTTAGTTGGGACCTCTCGACCCACCTTTTCTTTTTCCTTCTTACCTTTTACCCACTATTGGTTAAATTCAAATTTTCTGTTTCTTGTCCTAGCCCCTATTTCAACGAAAACAATGAAGTCAAAACAGAAAACAAAGCAGAGTTGAAACAAATGTGTAAAAGCTTGGATAAGTAAAACACTAAAACGTAATCCAACACTGCGGTATAAGTGCAAGTACTTGACATGATCATATGTTTAAAGAAGAAGATACATTTCAAATGGAGAATATAAAAACCATTATACTGGATCTTCAACTATAAATAGTAATCATTGTATATTAAATTTAATTTTTCTTTTCAAAGTCAAATATATTCCATTGATATAAAGTATCATAATGTAGATCAAAGCTAATGAAGTCTGCAGCTAATCAGAGAACCTGCCAATTACAACTTAGTCAAGAACAATCTAGCATTGAGAAGATGTCTAAAGCAAGGACAAACCTAGAGAACCTCATCCACTAAGGAATATCCACAAACATCTTATAGCTATGGTAGCAAACAACTAACAGTAACTATCAGGTAAAAGTTTAGCCTCAATTAACAATCAACTTGTATCATTAATGAAGCAAGTTATAAACATTACTTACCAGGTAGGAGCATCCTGTGTTCTCTTGAAAACTAAGTGCTAATTCTGTAGAGTATTCTGAGTCTCTCCATGATATGATTGTATCTGAAGATAAATGCAAACACCATTTAATTAAACTAATATTTTCACAAACAGCAAACATCCAGTTGAAATCATCAATTAGCAAAGGCAGAAGAATACCTTCTTTCTTTCTATAAATGTCATCATGGCTAATGCGTAGCAAAAGCAATGTCTCATTGTCTTCATAAAAAACAAACAGAGCCAACTCTTTTGATCTCTAATTTATAACATACGAATTCATTTAAAAGAAAGAACACATTTTCATCTACATAATTTATATTCAAAGCTAAATCTAGTATAGCTGACTGAAAACAAACAAAATCGAATCAGATTAAAGATTTGAATAGACCTCCAAATAATCAACAGTTATATGCCTGGTTCCTTGATCATCCCATTTACCATCCTTGTTAGTATCACTACGCAGAGCCTAATAGGCCCATCCTACTAAGCTTAGTAACGAATAGCCCAGAGCCATGCTCATGTAATCTTAAAGAAATGGGCCATTACGTTCTGTAACCTAAGAGCATTTGTAACCGCCCACTTTATTACACGATGGGACATAACCGCCCATAACTGCCCATAACACCCATTTAATTACATAATAGGGCGTTATCGACCACAACATTTGTTACATCTATGATCGCCTATATAAGGTACAAAGACAAGAGGAGCAAGGTAAGAAGACATACACTCATCTTCTTCAACCTTGATATTCTTCTTTGAGTACTTTATTGACTTAAGCATCAGAGAAAGTCCCATTGGAAACAACCCCAGTGGTCTTTATTTTACAGGTTGATCCAAGAAGGAACAAGTTGATCAAACATCAACAAGCCCAATGACCTTTTTGGAATCAACATTTTGGCACCGTTTGTGGGATACTGAAGAAGAAGCCATGTCGAATTCTGAAACAACTAATCCCGAAAATATTCAAGTTTCACAGCCACCATTACAGTCAACCATGACAATACCAATGACTACCTTAACCTTACCTACAGATGTTTCACCACTTCAACCAACTCGCTTGTTTCTGATAACCGGAAATACAACCAATAATACCCAAATCCTTTCACCTATATCGAGGCAGTGATTACCACCACACAAAACACCACTTTACCTCCAGTTGCAATCTCGTTTCCCCAATTTACGGCTGGAACATCTCACCTTCCACCTTCATTTCAAGTGATAACCATCGACCAATATAACCAGCTGCTCGCTTAAAATCAAGCCCTGAACGCCAAGTTAGAGAATTATGCTAAACTCATAAAAACCTTGACTGCCCAACTCCAGGCGATTAGTCAGAATGATCGCCAACAGTTACAAGAGACTGCTGGTCATCCACAAATACCTAACTCGCCACAACCAAACATAAATCTACACCATCAGCATGATCCCATTATGAAACACAGTGTTCTGGGAGAAGGGAAAGAGAAGAAAGAAGTGTTAATTCCCCAGTAATACCCACCAAAAAGACCAAAGTAGCCCTAAATCGTTCGGATTAGTCTATTCACAAGAGGCTTGATGCCATGTGCGAAGAGTTGAAGGAGCTGAAGAAGGGAAAATAGGAGATTGTCCACTGTGTCAGGCGAACTGACAGTCCCATCACCAAAAAAATTCAAGAAGAAGTGGTGCCTCATAACTTCAAAGTCCCTAAAGAAAAATATGATGGCACGAGCGACCCCCAAGATCATATATTATGCTTTGAAGGCGACTTTAGACCTATATAAGACCACCGATGCAGTAAAATGTAAGACTTTCCCAACCACACTTAAAGGATCAGCTAGATCTTTACTATAAGAAACAAAGAAGAACTTCGGCAAGTCTTATGTCAGTTGTTCAGCGCCCCAAAGAGAAGCTAATGAGAAGCTAAGGGATTACATTCGAAGGTTCACTGTTGCCTATGCTGATGTCAAAGATCCTAATGACAGCTTTGCAGTTTAGGCTTTCAGAGCAAGAATGCTCAACGACCATGTTCATTATTCATTATATGATGAGCAGTTGGTAGCCATACATGAGGTATTGCAGAGAGCTAATACATTGGTTAAAGCAGAAGAGATCAGGGAGTGGAGCCTAGAAAGAACCCATGTAAAACCAAAAAAGAGGAATGATCATGTGAAATTTTGGTGAGCAGGAAGGGATAGAATGAGCAATAAATCAGAGGTTAGAACAAAATTGCCCTAGAGAAGGTTCCAGTCTTATACTACTTTAACAACAAGTAGAGAAGCAATCCTGAATGTGATTGCAAATGAACCCTATGTCATGAGACCACAACCTAGGCAACCAAATTCAAATGCAGACAAATCCAAGTATTGTGCCTTTCACCAGGACCATGGGCACACTACTAAGGATTGTTAGAAGTTGAAAGATGAAATAGAATTCTTAATTAGGAAAGGACATTTGAGAACTTATGTCAATGACAAGGGGAACAATTAGCGGGATGAAGACAAGGCAACTGGAAAATGCCAAATTATAAGGGTAATCAGCACAATAGTCAGAACAGAGGAGGATTGGGAGACCTCCGGAAACAAAAGAAAAGCCCATATGAGGAGTGTCATGTCTATTGATGTGTTGCCAAAGAAGCCTAGATCCGAATGCAGTTGGCAAATTAATTTTTCAGAGGAGAATGTGGACATCTTACTTGATAATGGCAATGACCCAATTGTGATCTCGGTTGTGATTGGAAATTACCAAGTAGAAAGAATCCTCATAGATGATGGAAGTGCTGTAGAGATATTATCCTGGAGTGCCTTTCTGAAGATGGGACTAGATGAGAACTAGTTGAAGCCAGCAAGGCCAATCTATGAGTTTGCTAACTGTTGCGCTCTAAGACCTATACAACAAGTGCACGGGTCGCGACAAGTAATACAGAGTGAGTAAAGTATCATTCCCACGGGGATTAGTTAGAATTGTTCTAGCCAAGTACTAAAATTGATCATCCTAAGTTTATTCAAACAATTAAAAATTATCTTAATTAAATTAATAAGTAAGATAAGTAAAATAAAACAAAATAAATAAAAAAATAAATATAAAAATGCAAGTTAAATGAAATTAAAGCAAAGGAAAATTAAAATGCAACTAATTTTTAAGGAACATGAAATTTAAAAGAAAAAAATCAATTTAAAATGCAAGAAAATAAATATCTAATTAAACTAAAGAATTACTAAAAAAAAAATTACTATAACTAAATACTTAATTAAACGTAAATTATCAGAAGGTAATAAAACTGAATTAATATGCTACTCTATATCATAATATATTTAACCTATTATACCAAACTAGTCTGAAACCAAAACAGTAAAATATAAAAGGTAATTGTAAACTCAACAATGTAAAAGACAAAAAAAAATGCAAGCGGCCAACACTTCACACCTGCCACGCCTTCAACTCTGCACATGCGTCATCCAAAGAGTGAAAATGGTCCATGCACCTTCAGTGGACAGCTGCACTGCAAGCTTTAGGTCACGCTTACTCCTGCTTCACGTGTCCAGCCAGCAAATGCCAGCTCCTCTCTGCCTCAAGCATAGTGACCATTAGCGGAGCACTACTCATGCTCTGTTTCGACGCTTCACTAGCCAAGGCAGTACTGAACTAGCAATTGTTCCAAGCCTCTGCATCAGTCTAGTACTGGTTTTGCTTCAGTAATGTCGCACAATGGGGGAGAGACAACCCGAGCTGCACCTCCAACAGATTAAGAAAAATACAACAGAGCAGAACCAAAAGAAGAAATAGAAGCAAGAGACGCTCAGAAAAATCAAAATTGATTTAGAGAATGCTACGAGAAAAAAAAGGAAGAGGTAGAAACATGAAGCATAACCAGCGAAACTAAAACAGTAATGTATAAGCAAGAAAAGAACCAGTAAAACAGATTAACTAGGCGCAGAACAGAGTTTGATGTAGAAATAAGAAAATATGGATGTTGAAAAAGAAATAAACAATGCAGATAAAAAGGTTTAAACTAAAGTATGAACTTTAAATAGAAATTGCAAAGAAACTAAATATAGAACTTAACAAAAAAAATATAAAATGAAGAGTATTGAAAGAAAGAACTACAAGCTAGAATTGCATTAAATCCAAATTCATAAAGAAATCTTAGCTCTTTTAAAATTAAACTAAAAAAAAACTAATAAACTTGAACACTTAAAAGAAACACAGTAATATAAGGAGAAGCTACTGTGCTCAGCTATCCACGCCTAAACTAGAGAAACAGTAAAGAAAAATATTGCGGGAAAGGTTGAAGGAGACCATCTCCTGTCACGAGCTATCTCCCTCTACGCTTCATTATGCGGCAGCTCTAGCTTTTTTATTCACTAGGGTTCTTCAAGGGCTTTGGCCATTTGTCTCATGGGCTGGACTCTCATTTTCTTTTGTGCTTGTTGAAATCAACTTCAATGAATATGTTATGGGCTTGCATGAAGAAAGGTCAAGGTTTGTGGGTTGGGCTTGAAATGTTTTAGGCTTATGAGTTTCAGTATTTAAGATGGGCTTAAATAATGTTTGAGTTTTATGTGAGAATGAGATATGTTTAACTGGGTTATGATGGGATAATGGTTAAAGGTTTTTTTTTAAAGAGTTTGGAAAATTGGTTTAGGTAAGGTTTATGGTTTAAAAAAAATAGTGTAGGGGTAAGGTGGTAGGAATTGAGTTTAAGGTTTGGGTAAGTTTAGGGGTTTAAGGATAAGGTTAAGTTGAGGGTTCAAACACCAAATCCAACTATTTTTCCTTGACTTTCTTGTCATTTTCTTGATTTCCTCATCATTCTCGAATTTCCTACACATGAAAACAATTTAGTTAAATTGGGAAAAAATTACATTAAAATTCTAAATTTTAATTAATTTTTTGTGCAATAAAATACTTTAAAATGTGTATATTTTAGAGACTTATCACAAACCAACCGATAAAAGTCAAAGGGTAATTAGTCTACCAATGACTTAGGGGCAGGGAGAACATACCTTGAATTTTATGGCCAACTTCCTTGTGGTAGACCAGCCATCAGCATATAATGCAATTTTTGGGCGACCTATAATGAAGCAAACTAGCATGGTTACAACTGTCTATTGCTTAACCATCAAATTTCTAACCCGGACAGGAATAGAATATGTGAAAGTTAATCAGGCCATGACAAGAAGATGTCATCTTCGCTGTATTCAGTTAACCACCGAAGAAGAGCCGTCCACTTCTAGGGATATTCTTGCAATACAGCAGCAAAACCATGAGCCATTGCCGCTTGAAGGACTTGATCTTAGGGGAGAGGAGGAACAGTACCAGCCTCTAGAAGAATCTAATGAACTAATTATCGGTGGTGAACAAGACAGGACAATTCGAGTTGGAAATAGGTTATCCGAAGGGCAGAAGGAATAATTGAAATCGTTGCTTCAGAAAAATGTCAACATATTCACTTGGTCAGCACACCAGTTGAAATGCCAAGTATATATCCTTCTGTTATTTGTCACAGCCTAAATTTAGATCCTACAGTAAAACCAGTCAAACAAAAAAAAAGCAAGTCCTCAACTTACAAGATCGAAGCTGCACAAGAAGAAACATAGAAATTGCTAAAGGTGGGCTACATTAGAAAGGTTAATTACCCTGACTGGTTGTCCAATGTGGTTATGGTGAAGAAGGCCAACGGAAAATGTAGAATGTGTATAGACTTCATTGATTTAAACAAGGCATGCCCAAAAGACAGTTTTTCGCTGCCTGCAATTGATAGATTGGTAGATGCCTCTGCATGGTATAAGGTGTTGAGCTTTATGGACACATTCTCAGGATATAACCAGATAATGATGAACCCGGACGATCAGGAGAAAAGGGCGTTCATAACTGAGGATGGTATCTATTGCTACAAGGTAATGCCCTTTGGGCTAAAAAATGCAGAAGCAACATATCAGAGGCTGGTAAATAAAGTGTTCACCGATCAGATTGGGAAATCAATGGAGGTCTATGTTGATGACATGTTGGGAAAGAGTTCAAGTTTGAAGCAGCATATCGGGGATTTGGAGAAAGCATTTTCCATGTTAAGAAGATATACAATGAAGTTGAATCCCACAAAATGCATATTTGCTGTTGAAGCTAGGAAATTCCTTGGATTTATGGTCTCTGAAAGAGGGATAGAAGCGAATTCGAAGAAGATTCAGGCAATACTAGACATGAAACCCCCGAGCTCACCAAAGGAGGTTCAAACTCTTAACAGAAGAGTAAATGCATTGGGCAGGTTTGTCTCAAGATCCATTGAAAATTGTTTACCTTTCTTTAAAGTTCTTAGAAGTGCAGCCAGATTCAGATGGGGTGAAGATTGTCAGAAGGCTTTTGAGGAGTTAAAGAAATATCTAAGCTCGCCACCTCTCCTCACCAGTCCTAACCTCGAGGAAGATCTCTTCTTATATGTGAATGCATCCAAGGAAACTGTTGTAGCTATATTGGTTAAGGAGAAAGAAGGAACCTAATTACCTATATTCTATGTTAGAAGAACCTTGAAAGGGGGCAAACCAAACTATAGCCATGTAGAAAAAATAATCTACGTGGTTATAATTGCTAATTGGAAACTAAGGCCCTATTTTTAAAGTCATCATGTTGTTGTATTGACCAATCATCCTTTGAGGGAAGTTTTGTAGAAATTGAGCACATCTAGAAGAATGGTGAAGTGGAGTATTAAGTTGAGTGAATTCAGCATAGAATACCAGCCCCGAAAGACAATCAAAGCTCAAGCCTTAGCAGACTTCGTGGTAGAATGCACATTCACCTGCTAGTACAGAGACTAATGGCGAGAAAACAAGCAAGGATGATTTGGCAAGCCAACAATGGGAGTTGTATGTTGACGGTTCATCAAGCAGAGAAGGTGCCGAAGCTGGGATAATTCTTATGGGACCAAATAAAGAAGAATTCCAATACTGTATCCAATTCGGATTTCCTATTACCAACAATGCTGCGGAATATTAAGCACTGTTAGCAAGAATGGAGCTCACCAAAAAGATTAAGGTATCCCATTTACTAATATTTACAGACTCACAACTAGTTGCAAAATAGGTTCTTGGATAGTATGACGTGAAAGATGCTACTCTACAACAATACCATACATTGGTCATCGAACTCTAGGGATAGTTTGAAACTGTGCAGTTGTTACAAATACCTAGAAATGAGAATTCTAGAGCTGACAGGTTGTCTAGAATAGTAGCAGGAGAAAATCCTAAAACAGATGGGATGATAATAGAATATTGACATGCTCTCAAATTACCAAATTCCCAGCAAGTTCTTGAGATTTCTAGTGATGATTGGCGATCACCAATTCTACACTATCTGGAGAATGGTCCAATTAATATGAGCATGGAAAAAGAAGCAAAAATCCGGAAAAGGGCTTTTAGATTTATTATAATCGATGGCGAGCTATACAAGAAGTCCTTTCTTTACCATACTTGAAATGCTTGGGCCCAGGGGAGGCAAAATACGCTCTTAGAGAAATTCATAAGGGTATATGTGGACAACACCTCGGAGGCAGGGCCCTAGCACATAAAGCACTAAGACATGGAGTTTACTGGCCAACATTAAAGAAAGACACTGTTGACATTGTAAGGAGATGTGATGCATGCTAAAGGTATGCTCAACTAAATAGGCACCCGCCCAAGAATTTAAATACAATAATCGTACCTTGGCCGTTCATCCAATGGGGATTGGGTATATTAGGTCCTATCCCGATCGCCAAGACCAGAAAGAGGTTTGTAATAGTTGCATGTGAATACTTCACCAAATGGATTGAAGCAAAAGCAGTGAATACCACAACCCAAGCAATGGTAGAAAAGTTCATCTGGCAGAACATCATTTGCAGGTTTGGTCTTCTTCAAACTCTGGTTATTGACAACGGTCCTCAGTTGGTTGGTAAAAATGTTTCAACCTTCTACAAAAATTTACATATCAAACTCTGTCCTAGATTTGTATCACATCCCCAAACTAATGGCCAAGTAGAGTCTGTCAACAAGAAAATCCTGACAGCTTTAAAGAAAAAATTAGATGACACAGCTAACGCTTGGGTAAAGGAATTACTAGGCATACTTTAGGCAATCCGAACCACAGCTCACTCATCTATAGGTGAATCTCCATTCTGCCTCGCCTTTGGAATAGAAGTAGTAATCTCAGTAGAAATTTCGGTCCATACACTTAGGACTTCTAATGCAATTACTAGAGAAAATGAAGCACAGCTTAAGGGAAACTTATATTTACTGGAAGAACTCAGGGAAGAAGCTAGAGTTAGAGTTACAGCCAAGCAATGGAGGGTCGCCCAATACTATAACAAAAGAGTTGACAACAGGACTTACAAAGCAAATGACTTGGTCGTACGAAACTGTAAGGCGAGCAAACTTGCAGGTGAAAGGAAAAAACTCTCTCCCAATTGGGAAGGTCCATATCGAATTCTAAAGGTACTTGGAAAGGGGCATACAAACTTACCCATCTTGATGGTAGTGAGTTCCCAAGAAATTGGAATGCACAACATTAAAGAAATATTATGTTTAAGTCCCTAGACCGGGATTCTCAAGTGTAACCCCATGAATGGGCGATCATTCATCTAGTATCAAAATGCTTAAGTCCCCAGTTCGGGAAATACTATTGTAACCCCATGTTTGGGCGATCAGTGGAAATCATTTGATCTTATTTGCCTAAGTCCTATGTTCGGGATCTAACATTATACTTAATGTTTTGGCGATCAATGACATAATATTTGTTTCTATATTATTTGCTCAAGTCCCCAGTTCGGGATTTGTTAATAAAACCCACCAATTAGGTAATTAGTATGAAAGTCATTAGATTATATAACCTACTTATTTCTTAAACTAGATATTCAGGCAATCCACTAAATACTTCTAGTACTTGAATAACTACATCACTTGAAAGGTTGTTAGCAGGCGAATGCAGTATCAGTGAAGACAGACAGGTCAGAAAATATAATCATTGATAGGAAAATCAAAGTTTAATTACGAATATAAGTATCTTTACAAATAAATCCTCAAAAATACATAATTTAGGAGCCGGGCTCAGCATTACTTTCTTATCATCGATCACCATTGGCTGGTTAACAGCAACACCCTCGTCAGTAGCTGCTTGTAGAGTGGATGTACCCTCAGTATCTGTAGTGAGTTCGGGCTCCTCCTCTGGAGGGTTCTCGCCAATTGTCGGGTTAGGAGCATCTTCATCAACGGTAGGGGCAAAGGCATCTTCATCTTCGTCAACTTCTTTAAGTAAGTCGAAATTGATGCCGTCCAAGTCAAGATGTGGATATCTCTGCTTTATAATATATAAACTAGATCGCCGGTAGATCATGCCATAGTAATCAACATGACTCGCCAAGCTCTTCGGTGCCCTTTCCATTATTTCAACCACAACATGCTCAATGTAGACACCCTATTTTGTCCGAGGTCTTAATTTGTATAAATAATTAATTGGGTTGAGTGACATTTGTATTTTAACAATTTAGAATTAGGCTAGAATTAAATTAGAATTTTTAGATTTAGAATTAACATTAATTAGGAAATTAAAATTAAAATAGGATTTAGGAATAAAAAAAAGAAAAGAGAGAGAAAAGATAAAAGAAATAAAAATAAAATTAATTTTAGGATTAGATAATTAGGATAATTAGATTTTTTTAGGATAATTGTATGGATTAATATTAAATTTGGTAGAGTTAGATTAGGATTAACATAAGAATTAAATAGATAAAATATTAAAAATATGAGATAATTATTAGAATAAGTATAGTTGTATTAGGACTCTAACTAATTTATGGCTATAAAAAGGATTAAAGCTCAGGATTTAAGGGGAGAAAAAATTCACAATCAAGCACTCAACTCGAGCACCAACCCGAGCACTTCTAACTGCTTGACTGACGATCCCTATCTCCCTCACCATCACTCTCGCTGTCGTATCATCATCTTTGCCCTGCCCCTGCATCGTTTCTCTCCTCTGCATCAGTCTCACACTAAAATCCCAGTCCTATGATGCTTGCATCTTCAACACAAAGCTACAGTTGTTTTTTACACCTCCCTACTTGCCGATTGCTTTGCTCGACGTCCTCAACGCCACATCTGCCCAATCATACCGTCCAGCTCACACCCTATCAGACTGCACCGCCTAACCATTCATTGCTGCCCATTTGCTTGGTATTGTCTACGCTGCAGCTATAGTTGAAATAGAGGAACGAATCTTTAAAGGTTAAAGAAAAGAAAGAAGTAGACGTTAGCTTCAGGTTTGTTTTCATCTTGTTTCATTAATTAATTGATAGATTAATATAATAATATAACTTGATAATTAATTATTACTTATATGATAACTTGGTATATAGATTTTACAATTCCTTACTTAATAATTTAATTGATTGGATAATTCAATAATTTAATAATTAGGTTTATGTTGTATATTATAATTAGATTTTTGTTTAATTAGGATTAACCAATTTGAGGAGCAAGATGGTATGATATGACTTAACTTTGTTTAAATTAAATTTGTATGATTAATGACTTGGTAATTATGTATATAATTTGTATATTTGTGACTTGTTTGCATGATGATATGATATTTAGTTTGCATGTATATTTAGAATTTAATTAAATGATTTGTTTGTTTGGGGTAATTTATGCAGTGGAATTTATGAAATTTATTTAGAAAACTAATCTTTTAAGAAAATGTTAGAGGAGTCTTTAGGTTTTAGAAAGTTAATAATAAATAAATAAATAAATAAAATATAAAAATTAGATAAGAGTAATTAAATTATGAAGATGAATACAAATTATCTGATGATGAAATTTCAAGAAAGTCAAATGGTACTCCTTGAAAATTTCTAGGTGATGTGTTTGCTCTAGACTGAACCAGATTGATGGAAGGTTTAGAGTAAATTTTCAATACAATAATATGCGTTCATTTTCTAAAATAGAAATAAATAAAATATAATAATAAAGACAATTAAAATAAAATAGAAAATTGGGTATAGAGCTAATATTAGGATTTTCATAATGTATTTAAATGATCCGACGACGGAGCCTCTTCGAGTAAGTCAATCGGTACTACTTGAATACTCCTGAGGTGAGGAGATTTACTTATTGTTCGAACCAGATTGATGGAAGGATTTTAAGTAAATTTTCAATATTTTAAGCATATCGAAATTAATTTAAATTAAAGTAAATTTAAAATGACCTATTAGGTATAGAGTCAATATTAGGATTTTCATAATGTATTTAAATGATCCGACGACGAAGCCTCTTCGAGCAAGTCAATCGGTACTAGTTGAATACTCCTGAGGTGAGGGAATTACTTATTGTCTAAACCAGATTGATGGAAGGATTTTAAGTAAATTTTCAATATATTAAGCATATCAAAATGAACTCAAATTAAGATAAATTTAGAATGACCTAGAATAGTTGGTACCATTTTAGGATGGGCGTTGTAGGGGTGCTAATCCTTCCCCACACGTAACCGTACTCCCGAACCCTAGATTCTTTGAACGTAGACCAAGCCTTATCTTTAGACAAGAATAGGTGACCAATCACACCTTAGATTTGAATGGTTGGTGGCGACTCCTTGAATTTTAAAGTCTAGCGGGTTAGGTTCACGGACCTAGACGTTACGACAGTTTGGCGACTCCACTGGGGACATTAGAGAGTTAGGCCAACATATATTTTAGGTCATTAGAAATTTGCTTAGAAATAATGTTGATTTCATAATGCTTAATAATCATTTAATACACACACACTTCACATGCATACATGCATAAGCCCTCAACCCGGGCTCTATCCTTGTTAGGAGGGAGAAAAGTACCTATGCCTTCGTGAGGTGATAACCTCCGCATGGGCTGGCGAAAAACTCCCACTCAAATTGAACCTTTCCGCTTGTAGCCTATAATGGGTGAGGATTAGGTGCCTTACTAGTCTAGTGTGGATGACAGTGAGGAGCAATTTGGGAACCTTTAGAACTTTAAATGATCTAGGCCCCGCATACAGGGCAACCTAAGGAGCCTAAACTTTAGATAGAGCCCTACAAAACCCTTGAAGTATTAGACTCGAATCCAAAATAGGACACAAAAAAAAAACTCATGTAAACAAAAAAATAAATAAAAACATCAAAAATAAAAATGAAAATAATGACTAACATTTTTCTTGCATGTTTTATGAGTCAGTCTCATAACAATTATTGGCAGACTTGAAATCCACATCCATGGATAAATCTAAAAGGGAAGAGTTGAAAGAAGCGGCTGATAATGTCAAGGCTAAGTCTGAAGCAACCCAACAGGGAAACGGTGACTGCCTGCCAGTTGATTATGTTTCTAACCTTCCTGAAAAGGTCCACTTGGAACTTAAGCAAAATGATCTAGCTAATTTGGTCAACATATGGAAAGGATGGAAAGAAGAGAGGAGAATAGCATTCCAAGAAAAGTATGGGGATTTGGCCTTACTACTCTCTGTACCTATAGACACTGATATGATAAGGGCCATGGTGCAATTTTGGGATCCATCTTACCAATGCTTCGTCTTTAATGAAGTGGATTTGGTGCCGACAATTGAAGAATATGAGATGTTGCTTCATCGCAAATTGGAGAACACTAACAAGATCTATTGGAGGAATAAAACAAGCCTTCGCAAGAAATGGGCCTCAATGACAAATATGGAAGTCCAAAGAATTGACCAACTCATCCTAATTAAAGGGGAGAGTTCATGCTTTTCTTGGGAGTCTTTGCGAGCTTGCCTTCATGAGGGAATGGATGATCAACAATGCATGAGTATACTAGCTTTAGCAATTTATGGCTTGGTGGTCTTTCCCAAAATCTTAGGGCATATTGAGATTACAGTGGTGGACTTTGTTGAACAAGTGGGGCATCAAGTTAATGCTGCCCCGACTATTCTAGCAGAAACTATCAGATCTTTGAACTATTGTAGGAAGAAAGGGCAAGGGCATTTCTTTGGGTGTGCTCAATTGTTGACTATATGGATGAAGAGTCATTTCAAATGTGAAGAATCAAAATTTGGATCAGCCTTATTAAAAACTAGTGTTCCTATTAAAAGGTTCTGTGACAGTGAATGGCCAAAAACGAAGACGAAGACGAAGAGAGCTTTGATTGCGTTTTTGCTTAAATTGGTGAGTCGTGATGTGGTTTGGGTGGCACCATGGATGAAACGAAAGACAATGTGGTACCAATGTGGGGATCAACCGTGGGTCACTTTGTTAGGAATTTGGGGCACCGTTAGTTATGCACCCTTAATGGTGCGAAGGCAATTGGGATATGAACAATTTGTCCCCATGACGCATGGCCTAAATCAGCGAGAATATGACTACACTGAGGCAGGCGCTTTTAGCAAAATTGGTGAAGATATCAAAGCTTGGAAGATGATGAAAAGAATAGAAAAAGGGAGATTTATAGATAAAGTCACTCCTGAGTATTCCGTTTGGCATGCTAGACGAGGAAAAGATCTTAAGGTTCCCCTTGAAGAAACTGATGAAGCCCTTGAAAAACCTATACTTTGAGACCCTATGATAGATTTGGAGATGGCCAAAAGGAAGTTGGAAGAAGAAAAAAGGGAGTTGGAACAAGAATACAAGAGGTTCAAGTATGAAACTGATGTGAAGATAGGAAAAAGAGACCATGCATATTCAAAGGTCCATCAAGAGAAGAACAAGTTGTTGGACGAGATTAGTTACTTGAAGAAAAAGCTCGCGACGTCTGAGAATAGTCGTCTGATGGAAGAAAACAAACAACTAAAGGAAAAAACTCAGAAGAACCAGGAAGACATTGCACAACTTAAGGGGAAAGCACAAAAGAAGGAAAATGAGCTTGATGAAGCTCAAAAAGAGATAATACGATGGAAGATTCGACTACAAGGAGTTCTCAACCAAGCCCAAAAAGATCAACAAAAGATGGCTCAAAATATGCAAACCTTATTAGAAGAATGGAAAATCTTCAAGAAGGACTCATAACTCCTATGGACAATGTTTCATCAAATCAATGGAGTAGCTCATAGGGCCCAACAAATCGAAGATGAAATAAGGGAGATGAAGCTTGGAGTTAACCCAATAACTGAGCATGGAGAAAGAATGCTACAATTGTTGGAGGAGAAAGAATGCTACAATTGTTGGAAGAGATAGAAGGCCATTATAGTGTTGTTAGAAGACTCATGTGGCACCATTAAATTTTTTCATGGATGTCTTAGGATTTTGGTTTTGCTAAATAATTGTTATGAGACAAGTTATTTTTTCATCTTATGAATTTAGGTTGTAAAATTCCATCTATTAATAAAATACATCTTTGAATTCTTTTAAGTCTTTGCACATTTTTCTTGAAAATAATTTCAACTTAATTGTGGCATTCAAAAGGTGTCAAAATTGAATCTACTAGACGGTCCACCCTCCACAAATACCATACAAGGTATCAAGCTCGTACAATGGAAGAAGATCAAAATAACAGGATAGAGAAGTTGGAAAAGGAAAATGCAGAGATAAAGGGGCAATTGAGCGAGATTACTCAGTTGCTAAGAGCCATTATTAAAGGAAAGGAGAAGATGGGTAATCAAGAGGAGTCTATCCAAGAGGCTCAACAAAGCATGCGAGACAACCCCATTTTTGTTCATGAAGGAGGTACTGTCAAAGCTCCAACGACTCGACAGATACAAGTTCAAAACCCAGTAGAGGTGCCAAATTTAGATGATCCCACAGAGCTAGAAAAGTTAAAGCATAAGGAAGAACATAGTGGTACTAAAGCCCAGCTGAGCTTGATAGAGGAAAGATTAAGTGCCGTGGAAGGAGTTGACTATTTTTGACCTATTGATGTTGAAAAGTTGTGTTTAGTATCGGGTGTTGTCCTTCCATCAAAATTCACGGTGCCCGAATTTGAAAAATTCAATGGAACCTCGTGCCCAAAAGATCACCTCACGATGTACTGTAGAAAGATGGCGGCGTATGCATAGGACGACAAGCTATTAATTCATGTTTTTCAAGATAGCTTGACTGGGTCAGCTGCTAAGTGGTACAACCAGTTGGAAAGGAGCAAAGTTTCCTCTTGGTATGAGTTGGCAAGAGCTTTTATAGCTCAATACAAACATGTGTCTGATGTAGCTCCTGACCGCTTATATCTCCCATGTATGGAAAAGAAGAAGGACAAGAGCTTCAAAGAATATGCCCAACGGTGGAGAGATGTGGCGTCACAAGTTCAACCTCCTTTAACTAAAAAGGAAGTCACCATGTTCTTTTTGAATACTCTCAAGGCACCCTACTATGAACGTATGCTTAGTAGTGTAACTAAGAACTTTGCAGACATGGTGCTAACTGGTGAAGCCATTGAGAATGCCATCAAGAGTGGTAAGATCGAAGCACCAGTGAACGACAGTAGAAAAGGGGGATTCTTGAAGAAAAAGGAAGGAGATGCACAAGTTGTTTCAAACAATTCGCGTCACCCTTATACCCCTCACCCACCTTCAGTAAACTACACTTATTATCAATCTTACCCACAAACTCATCCCCAAAACACCTATCAACCTGTTTTCCATCGACAAACTCCTACAATCTCAACAAACCTCACTTTCCCACCTAATGACGAAAGGTACACTCGACTTAGCCGAAATATTGCCATAAACCCTATACCCATGACATACGCCAAGCTATTCCCAAAGTTGGTAGAAGGTCATCTCATTGCCCCTATTTATATAGAACCCTTGAAACCTCCTACCCAAAGTGGTACGACCCCAATGCGAAATGTGCCTATCATAACGGCAATATTGGTCATTCTATTGAGAATTGCATGGGTTTGAAGGTGAAAGTCCAATCACTTGTCAAAGCTGGACTTTTAAGTTTTGGGAAAAAAGGTGAGCCAGATGTTAATGCAAACCCATTGCCCGATCATGCTGGGACAACGGTAAATGCGGTTGAGGACCAAAGGAGAGGCATAATCAAGAGGACTGTGGTCGAAGTAAAAACTCCATTGGAAAAGGTGTTTGAGGTTCTGGTGGAGACTGACTTATTACAACTAGTGGTGTTTGTCGCAAGCTCTTATAAGAGACAATATGATAGAAAAATGACTTGCAAATACCATTGTGGAGCAATAGGGCACTCTATTCAGTCTTACGAGGATTTTAGAAGGAAGTTGCAAGAACTAATTGATCAATCTTGCGTGGAATTCTATGAAGAAGTTCAAGATGAAGGAGTTCATGCCACTGATAAAGAGTTTGTTTTGAAACCATTGAAAGTGCTTTATGAAGAGAAACCTACGCCATCAGTTCAAGGGCTTACGGTGGTGATAAAGGTGCCAACTCCATTCCCATACAAGAGTGACAAAGTCGTACCTTGGAGGTATGGGCATGATGCAATAATCAAGGATGGGGCAAATGTAGAACTAATGTTGGATGATCCTGATTCTGCCAATATAGCTGGAGTTGGGGGAATGACACGTAGTGGACGTTGCTATACCACTGAGATTGTACAACAAGCAAGAAAAGGAAAGGCCAAAATGGGAGAAGAAGAAGTAGCACCGGCCTTAGTTTTTGAGGAGAATTGACAAAGGCCTATAACAGATGAAGATGCTTGTGAATTCTTAAGACTCATTAAGCATAGCAAGTATAGTGTCGTAGAACAATTGAACAAGATGCAAGCTCGAATTTCATTATTGTCTCTGCTTTTGAACTCGGAACCCCACAGGAGGGCGTTATTGAAGGTGTTGAATCAAGCTTATGTGGCACACGATGTATCTGTAGAGAAGATAGACCACCTAGTTGGCAACTTGGTGATAGATAACTTTATATCCTTTAGTGACGATGAACTTCCAGCTAAAGGAAGAGGGAGTACTAAAGCTCTCCATATAAGTGCAAAATGCAGAGGCATCACAATTGGTAGGGTGTTGATTGATAATGGCTCATCTATGAATATCATGCCGATGATCATTTTGACAAGGATGCCGATAGATGAATCTCACATGAAGCCAAGTAATATGGTGGTGAAGGCATTTGATGGAGCTCGTAGAGAAGTTATGGGAGATATAGAGCTTCCAATGCAGATTGGTCCATGTACTTTTAATATACAATTCCAGGCGATGGACATTACACCATCTTATAGTTGCCTTTTGGGAAGGCAATGGATTCATATGGCAGGAGCGGTTCCTTCCTCTCTTCACCAAAAGCTAAAATTTGTGTTGGATAGCCAAATAATTATTATCTCAGCAGAAGAAGACATGATGGTAGCTCAAACTTTCGCTACACCTTATGTGGACATTGGAGATGAAGCTGTGGAATGCTCATATAGATCCTTTGAGGTGGCAAATGCTCTATATGTGGGTGAAGGGTCAAGTCTGTATACTCCTCGCTTGTCAAATACCATTGGTATGGTCGTGAAGCAAACATTATGGAAAGGATGGCGCCCTGGTTTTGCGTTGGGCAGAAACCTGCAAGGAATGTTGGAGCCACTAGAGATAATCGAAAACAAGGACAGATTTGGGTTAGGGTACAGACTGACAAGGATGGAAAAAATAAGATGATGATTGAAAAGAAAGAGAAGAGAATTGCTCATTTGCATGGCCGTGATTTTGAGTCTAAGAGATTAATCATACCACACTTATATGATTCGTTTCACTCAGCAGGGTATATTCATCCAGATTCAATGATGGTGACTGAAAATGGATTGTTGAAGGTTTTCGCAAATTTGTTTGTTTCCATGGTTGATGAAGAAGGAAGTGGAGAGTTTGGCGTTGATCGGTTCGTGTACCCTTCAGATGCAGAGCTAGGAAATTAGACGGTTTATGAGATGCCAGTTGTCTATGCCACCCAAGAGTAATGGATTTTCTTTATTTTCTTATTTTCATTTGTTCTAGGTTTTCTTAGGATCATTCAATTTCTTAAATAATGTAGGAGTGCTTATGCCTAAGAGCACTGAGAGTTTCTTTCATGTATTGGGCCAACTTTCATTCATTTTCATTTCAATAAAAAGATTACTAAAATGCATTTTCTTCAATACCTCAAGTGCAAATCTCATTTCTTTCCAAGACACAATTACCCACATTCTTCATTTTACCAATTTTCAAGGATCCAGACAATGAAAATGATGATAACAATGACAATAATTCAGAATTTAATTTTGAGAATTTTGTTCAATTAATGAATCTGATCATGAAGAGAACCTTGAGGATTATATCGTGCCTTTTGAGTTATTAAGATTGGTGCATCAGAAAAAAAACCATTGAACCTTATCAAGAAGAAACACAAATAATAAGTTTGGGAGATGATGAGAATAAAAAGGAGGTTAAGATTGGAATGTCCTTACCATCCAATGAAAGGGAAGAATTAAAGGAGCTACTTCATGAATATGTAGATGTGTTCGCTTGGTCCTATCAAGATATGCCTGGACTCGATACTAGAATTGTGGAGCACAAGTTGCCATTAAAGCCTGAATGTAAGCCTGTACAGCAGAAGTTAAGGCGCATGAAGCCTGATATGCTATTGAAGATTAGAGATGAAGTTAAGAAGCAATTTAATGCTAGTTTCTTAGAGGTGGCCAGGTACCCTGAATGGGTAGCCAATATAGTTCCAGTTCCGAAGAAAGGGGGGAAAGTGCGAATGTGTGTGGACTATAGAGACTTGAACAAAGCTATTTCTAAGGATAATTTTCCTTTACCACACATTGATACATTTGTGGACAATACTGCTAAATACTCCACATTTTCATTCATGGATGTATTTTCGGGCTATAATCAAATAAAAATGGCTCGTGAAGACATGGAGAAAACCACATTTGTGACAATGTGGGGGACCTTTTGTTACAAAGTTATGCCTTTTAGGCTGAAGAATGCTGGAGCTACATACCAAAGAGCAATGGTGACTCTCTTCCATGACAGGATGCATAAAGAGATAGACGTCTATGTGGACGATATGATTGCAAAATCGCGTAAAGGGGAGAATCATGTCACTAGTCTCAGAAAACTATTTGATAGATTGAGGAAGTATCAATTGAAGCTGAATCCGGCTAAGTGTACATTCGGGGTTAAATCTGGAAAACTATTAGGCTTTATGATCAGTGAAAAAGGGATAGAAGTGGATCCAGATAAGATACAAGCTATTCAAGACTTGACCCCTCCACACACCCAAAAAGAAGTGAGAGGATTTTTGGGTAGATTAAACTATATCTCTCGTTTCATTTCTCAACTCACCCTCAAATGTGATCCAATATTCAAGTTGCTGCGTAAGAGAGATCTCGGGGAATGGAATGAAGAATGCTAGGAAGCCTTCAACAAAATCAAAGAATATTTGTCGAACCCTCCTGTGTTGGTACCACCAATAACTGGAAGACCTTTGATTTTGTATTTAATAGTCTACGAGAAGTCAATGGGATGTGTGTTGGGGCAAAGAGATGAATCTAGGAAGAAAGAACATGCAATTTACTATCTGAGCAAAAAATTCACAGATTATGAGTCCAAATATACCGAGTTAGAAAAAGTGTGTTGCGCGTTGGCTTGGACGGCTCATAGACTCAGACAGTACATGTTGTATCATACCACATGGTTGATCACAAAATTGGATCCTCTCAGGTACATCTTTGAAAAGCCTGTATTGTCTGGAAGGATCGCAAGATGGCAAGTAATGCTATCCGAATATGATATCACATATGTGGCCCAAAAAGCCATCAAAGGGAGTGCAATTGCAGAATTTATTGCTGATCGCAATACAAATGGTTATGAACCAATGAAACTGGAGTTCCCAGATGAAGATTTGATGTTTGTAGAAGAAAAATGTGAGAAAAGACCATGGAAGATGTGTTTTGATGGGGCATCGAACGCTCTGGGGCACGGGGTAGGAGTGATTCTTATATCTCCTGAAGGTAGTTATTATCCAATTACTGCCAAATTGGATTTTAATTGCACCAACAATGTAGCTGAGTATGAGGCATGTGTCATGGGTTTGTAGGCAGCCGTAGAAAGAAAAGTCAAGATACTTGAGGTGTATGGTGATTCAGCCCTGGTAATTTATCAATTAAAAGGAGAATGGGAAACCAGAGATCCAAAATTAATCCAGTACCGAAAGTATATTGCTGAGTTTATTGATTATTTTGAAAATATCCAGTTCAAACATTTGCCACGAGAAGAAAATCAGATAGCTGATGCTTTAACCACCCTAGCAGCAATGTTCAAGTTGGATGCAAATGCAGAGATCCAACCAATTAGGATGAAAGTGAAGAGTTCCCCAACACACTACTTGAGTGTTGAAGAGGAAGTAGATGGGAAGCCTTGGTATCATGATATTCTGCAATACATAAAAAATCAGCAGTATCCTGAGCATGCTACTGAAAATGACAAAAGAACTATACGAAGATTGGCTATGGGATTCTTCTTAGATGGAGAAATTTTGTACAAGAGAAGTCGAGATCAAGTACTGTCAAGGTGCGTGAATTCAACTGAAGCTACTAAAATTCTTGAAGAAGTGCATGATGGAGTTTATGGAGCTCATGCTAATGGTCACATGATGGCCCGACAAATCATGAGAGCAGGTTACTACTGGCTGACTATGGAGCGAGATTGTATTAACTATGCTCGAAAATGCCACAAGTGCCAGATTTATGCTGATAAAATTCATGTACCTCCAAATGCTCTAAATGGGTTAGCACCTCCATGGCCTTTTTCAATGTGGGGCATGGATGTAATCGGACCAATTACTCCAAAGGCTTCGAATGGGCATAGGTTCATTTTTGTGATGATTGATTACTTTACCAAATGGGTTGAAGCTGCTTCTTATGCAACTGTAACACGAGCAGTGGTTTGCAAGTTTATCAAGAGGGAGATAATTTGTCGATACGGGCTTCTACAAAGAATTATCTCTGATAATGCTCGAAACTTGAACAAGATGATGGAAGATGTGTGTACCCAGTTCAAGATCAAGCATCATAATTCAACGCCATATCGTCCAAAGATGAATGGGGCAATAGAAGCAGCAAATAAAAACATCAAGAGGATAGTGGAAATAATGGTTGAGACATATAGAGATTGGCATGAGAAGTTGCCATTTGCCTTACATGCTTATAGAACATCTGTTTGTACTTCTACTGGGACAACACCATTTTCACTAGTGTATGGGATGGAAACTATACTGCCTGTTGAAGTTGAAATTCCATCCTTAAGGGTCCTGATGGAAACAAAGTTAGAAGAGGCTGATTGGGTGAGCGATCGTTACGAGCAACTCGACTTCAATGAGGAAAAGTGAGTGGCAGCATTGTGTCATGGCCAATTGTATCAAAGGAGAATGATGAAAGCGCATGATAAGAAGGTTCGACCAAGAAAATTCAGAGAAGGAGAATTAGTCCTGAAGAAGATTTTCCCAAATCAACCAGACAATAGGGGAAAATGGGCTCCAAATTGGGAAGGTCCTTATGTTGTGAAAAGGGCATTCTCTGGTGGGGCATTACTTTTGGCAGATATGGATGGAGATGATTTACCAAAACCAATAAATTCAGATGCTGTGAAGAAGTATTATGCCTAAAAAAAAGAAAAAAGAAAAAAAAAGGAAAGAAAGAAAAAAAGGGAAAAAAGAAAAAAAAGGAGAGAAAGAGAAAAAGAAAAAAAAAAGAAAAAAGAGATAAAGAAAAAGGAGGATTCAAATTGAAAACCCAAAAGGGCAGTTTGAGTTAATCGGGGTTGATTTCGAACTGAAAACCCATAAAGGGCGGTTTGAATCAAGGAGGCATATCTAAGTTGAAAACTTGAAAAGGCGACTTAGGTATGAGGAGAAAAGGCATTGAAGGGTCATGATACAGAAGCACTAATATGATTTGATAGAACTTTACATGGTCAGATAACTTGAAGAGAATGAGATTTTTGGATGAGAATTTTGTATTAATTGATCAAAGTTATTTGAATTTTTGTTATCTGCCCAAAGCCTGTTTGAATAGTCCTACAATTCTTGTTTTTATTTCAATCTTGCTTTGCCTTCACACTTGGCTACCTTTTGTAATATTTTCAGATATTGAATAATATCATTCCTTTCATTTTCACCTATTATGTCTTTACCTTGAGGGATTGAGAAATTGTATTGCATTGATTTTGAAATTGGAATGATAATGAATGTTTGCTTGGCAAAATATGTGAAAGACTCCTAAATTATTTAGGAAAATGAAAGAAAAGGAAACTTGTGAATGAATGGAAATTGGAAATCAAGAAAAACCAATGAATAAGAAAGAATGAATGATGAGGTCTCAGTAAAGATTTTAATGAGCAAATGAATGACCAGAAAGAGTGAATGAAGGTGAAAGAAGAAACAAGAGATAAGATAAGATATAGAGGGCATGAAGACAAGAGATTCATTGGGAAAGAAACATAGAAGAAGGAAAATGAGGAAAGAAATAGGAAATATAAGGATAGGATGACAAATAAAAAGAGAAGAATGCATGAGATGGACTGATAAAGAAAAACCTTGTTATTACCACAGTTAAAGTTGAAATGCTTTTCAAAGAAAACATTGCACGAATAGAAAAGATTGTGTGAGTAATATTGCATGAATGGCATTGGATGATAGAAAAAACTGCATAGATAGGATAGAATGCATGCACAGTTGCACACATGATGCATTGCATGAGAAAAAGAAAAAAAATTACAGATAAGGTTCCTTGAGTACAATCTATAAGACCTTCGGGCATGATTCCTTCAAATATTTTGGACAATATTTTTAAAGTTTGACTGCCTACCTATTTAGGAGGAGCTTTTGGACAAGATTTTAAAGTTTGACTGCCTGCCTGTTTAGGAGGAGCTTTTTAGACAAGATTTTTAAAGTTTGACTGCCTGCCTGTTTAGGAGGAGCTTTTAGACAAGATTTTTAAAGTTTGACTGCCTACCTGTTTAGGAGGAGCTTTTGGACAAGATTTTAAAGTTTGACTGGCTGCCTGTTTAGGAGGAGCTTTTAGACAAGATTTTTAAAGTTTGACTGCCTGCTTGTTTAGGAGGAGCTTTTTGAACAAGATTTTAAAGTTTGACTGCCTGCCTGTTTAGGAGGAGCTTTTAAACAAGATTTTTATAGTTTGACTGCCTACCTGTTTAGAAGGAGCTTTTGGACAAGATTTTAAAGTTTGACTGCCTTCCTGTTTAGGGGGAGCCTTTTGGACAAGATTTTTAAAGTTTGATTGCCTTTCTGTTTAGAGGGAGCTTTTTGAAAAAATTAAAAAAAAATTAAAAAAAAGAGAAGTCAGACAAAATAGGTGTCTATGTCTTTGTGCAATTACTATTTCACAGCAAATGCACAAAGAGGGGCAGCTGTAGACACCCTATTTTGTCTGGGGTCTTAATTTGTATAAATAATTAATTGGGTTGGGTGACATTTGTATTTTAACAATTTAGAATTAGGCTAGAATTAAATTAGAATTTTTAGATTTAGAATTAACATTAATTAGAAAATTAAAATTAAAATAGGATTTAGGAATAAAAAAAAAGAAAAGAGAGAGAAAAGATAAAAAGAAATAAAAATAAAATTAATTTTAGGATTAGATAATTAGGATAATTAGATTTTTTTAGGATAATTGTATGGATTAATATTAAATTTGGTAGAGTTAGATTAGGATTAACATAAGAATTAAATAGATAAAATATTAAAAATATGAGATAATTATTAGAATAAGTATAGTTGTATTAGGACTCTAACTAATTTATGGCTATAAAAAGGATTAAAGCTCAGGATTTAAGGGGAGAAAAAATTCACAATCAAGCACTCAACCCGAGCACTTCTAACTGCCTGACTGACGATCCCTGTCGTATCATCATCACTCTCGCTGTCGTATCATCATCTTTGCCCCGCCCTTGCATCGCTTCTCTCCTCTGCATCAGTCTCGCACTAAGATCCCAGTCCTATGATGCTTGCATCTTCAACACAAAGCTACAGTTGTTTTTTACACCTCCCTACTTGCCGATTGCTTTGCTCGACGTCCTCAACGCCACATCTGCCCAGTCATACCGTCCAGCTCACACCCTATCAGACTGCACCGCCTAGCCATTCATTGCTGCCCATTTGCTTGGTATTGTCTACGCTGCAGCTATAGCCGAAATAGAGAAAGGAATCTTTAAAGGTTAAAGAAAATAAAGAGGTAGACGTTAGCTTCACGTTGTTTTCATCTTGTTTCATTAATTAATTGATAGATTAATATAATAATATAACTTGATAATTAATTATTACTTATATGATAACTTGGTATATAGATTTTACAATTCCTTGCTTAATAATTTAATTGATTGGATAATTCAATAATTTAATAATTAGGTTTATGTTGTATATTATAATTAGATTTTTGTTTAATTAGGATTAACCAATTTGAGGAGTAGGATGGTATGATATGACTTAACTTTGTTTAAATTAAATTTGTATGATTAATGACTTGGTAATTATGTATATAATTTGTATATTTGTGACTTGTTTGCATGATGATATGATATTTAGTTTGCATGTATATTTAGAATTTAATTAAATAATTTGTTTGTTTGGGGTAATTTATGCAGTAGAATTTATGAAATTTATTTAGAAAACTAATCTTTTAAGAAAATGTTAGAGGAGTCTTTAGGTTTTAGAAAGTCAATAATAAATAAATAAATAAAATATAAAAATTAGATAAGAGTAATTAAATTATGAAGATGAATACAAATTATCTGATGATGAAATTTCAAGAAAGTCAAATGGTACTCCTTGAAAATTTCTAGGTGATGAGTTTGCTCTAGACTGAACCAGATTGATGGAAGGTTTAGAGTAAATTTTCAATACAATAATATGCGTTCATTTTCTAAAATAGAAATAAATAAAATATAATAATAAAGACAATTAAAATAAAATAGAAAATTGGGTATAGAGCTAATATTAGGATTTTCATAATGTATTTAAATGATCCGACGACGGAGCCTCTTCGAGTAAGTCAATCGGTACTACTTGAATACTCCTGAGGTGAGGAGATTTACTTATTGTCTAAACCAGATTAATGGAAGGATTTTAAGTAAATTTTCAATATTTTAAGCATATCGAAATTAATTTAAATTAAAGTAAATTTAGAATGACCTATTAGGTATAGAGTCAATATTAGGATTTTCATAATGTATTTAAATGATCCGACGACGGAGCCTCTTCGAGCAAGTCAATCGATACTACTTGAATACTCCTGAGGTGAGGGAATTACTTATTGTCTGAACCAGATTGATGGAAGGATTTTAAGTAAATTTTCAATATATTAAGCATATCGAAATGAACTCAAATTAAGATAAATTTAGAATGACCTAGAATAGTTGGTACCATTTTAGGATGGGCGTTGTAGGGGTGCTAATCCTTCCCCACACGTAACCGTACTCCCGAACCCTAGATTCTTTGAACGTAGACCAAGCCTTATCTTTAGACAAGAATAGGTGACCAATCACACCCTAGGCTTGAATGGTTGGTGGCGACTTCTTGAATTTTAAAGTCTAGCGGGTTAGGTTCACGGACCTAGATGTTACGACACTCAATATGCTGACTCTGCCCCGCCAGTTGACCTTCAAGCTCTACCACCTTCCTTTCCAAGGCTGTTCACTTAGACTGCTCGGTGGCAACTTGAGTTTGCACCTCTGATCGGAGCGCAGAAAGAACCCTCTTATGCTCCTCGCCCAACGACAAGAGTTGAACTCTAGTTGCATTCCTTTCCTTTAAGGCTTAGTTCCTCTCTACCTCAACCTTCTTCTAATTCTCTTCTGTGGCTGCCCTAGCTCTAACCACTTTGTCTTTTTCCTGGTTTGCCACATCCACGGCGTTCCTTGTAGCTTGCCCGTAGTAGGCGAAATAGTCGGAAAGAGAGTGACATGAGTCAAAAGCTAAAAGCATAAAAGGGTGTAAATTTAGAAAATTTTCTTAGACAAAATCATGTGGGAGAAAAGAAAACAGTATCTCACTCGAGCAGTAGAAACTTGGGTACTTTCCAAGTTTTCCACAATCCCATGACCTAGAAAATATTGGCGATCGCGTGCAGGAACAAATGCCCTAGTGAAATCCAATAAGTTATTGGTGATGATGCTGTTGGAAGAAGAACTGGGCATGGGAAAGTTCCTGATCTACTCTATGTCAACCCCTCATCTAAAAGGAGGTATGTTCAGACCTTCACCATCGCTTTCAAGAGGTTGATCTACTTGATATCTGGAGGGTCGAGGCTCATCCTGACTTTGAGGGCGAACAACATCTCTCTTTCAATGAACTTGCTCCACCCATGGAGAGTCTTGAGACTCTGAAGATTGCTGCTTGGGTGAGGTGGTTACTGGAACTAGAGGAGAAAAAGTTGGAGGAACAGAACTTAGGCGAATGTGTTGAGCAGTTGATGATGGCGATCTCGTACTGACTTCTGCACGACCTTGACCCCTGTTGCCCTTATGGAAGGCACTTATGTTTGGGGGAGTGACGAACCCCTTCCTGAGGTTGCTTCCCTAAGGCGAGCTAGATTTATCCTTTGCATCCTTCTGCCTAGAAGAATAGGTATGTTGGTATACAAACTAATTAGCACAGTATCTTCTAATTAAATCTATTCAGCTCATTAGTACCTAACGGCTCGTGATCCAAATCACGAGAGCTTTCTTCGCCCATCTCAAGTTATGCCCTTTAAGACCTAGCTTGCCTATTTTTTGCAGCTAGGATCACTAGACTTGGAGCATGAACCTTAGCGAGCTCTGGCCAATACATCTCTAGTGGCCTCCTATCTTTAACCATCGAATAATTTATTGTGATCCCTTGTAACTTAATTTTTTTGTGTTTGTTCTGCTCTAGTTAACTCAAAAGAATAATTCCTTGAGGCGTTCGCCACTCGCCATTCAAGATTGACTCCAAAATTTCTTCTTCTTAAACATACAAAACGATCTTTCCATCCCTTAAGATTAGAAGGTAAACCTACAACTATCTGATGACCGGCTCTTGCCTGGAAATGATAAAAATTGGAGTTTGGCGATGTCCTAATCGTATAAAATGATCTGAATAGGTGACGGGTAAGGTTAATATTATTATCCCTACAGGCTATATAAAATGCCACTAGAACACTTCAGGCGATTGAGGTCAACTGAGAAGGGGTGGTATCATATTCATTAAGAACATTTGCGAAAAAAGGTTTTAAGCGAAACCTTAAGCCATTTTCTAAGGAAGCACAATGGAAATGTGCCTCCATAAATCCATCTATTGTACCTACGATGCTAATCTTATTGCCTCTGGCCGGAATCCTAATGGCGGTGTCTTGAAAAGAATAGTGAGGCTTGATTTTGGTAAGCCTCACGTCAATCAGGTCGTTATCGGCCAACCATCGGCCACCAATCTTAACTAAAGACAGATTCTTTGCAGACATTTTCGAAAAATAAAAACGAATAGGTGAAAAAGAATAGAGACTTACTGAAGCTTGAAATGGCAGAAAGAATGGCTGAGAAACACAAACGAAAAACTTGCAAGAACTTCATACCACTGGAGCAAATATAGTGAAAAAGAACCCAGAAGATCGGTTTATATAGAGGAAAAGAAAGAATACTAAGAGGCGTAGCCAATTGGCGAACCAATAACCATTACACACGTGGACGTACGAACTTAACTGACATTGCAATTAGGGCTTAACACGAAGATGTACGGCAGTCTAAGGCCACATTCCACTAAGTAGGTGACACGTGGAAAGTTCACGTCATACAATCAGAAACACAATCAAGTCTGGGTGCAGCTCAAGATACAAATCAAAGAACAATTGCAATTTTAAAATTCGAAATTCTTGCCCATCTTTAATGTGTTCTAGGTGAGCGATAAAACTTGTAAAGAAAAGACGAGCACAATATTTTATGGCGACTACAATACTATATGGCAACCACTAATCACTTTGTAATTAGTGCTCGCCAGGAGAGCATTATGTTAGTATCACTACGCAGAGCCCAATAAGCCCATCTCACCAAGCTTAATAATGAATAGCCCACAAGCCATGCTCATGTAATCTTATAAATTTGGGCTGTTACGTTCTGTAACGTAAGAGCATTTGTAACTGCCCACTTTATTACACGATGGGACATAACCCCCCATAATGACCATTAAATTACATGATAAGGCGTTACCGACATAGCATCTGTTATATCCATGATCGCCTATATAAGGTACGAAGGCAGGAGAAACAAGGTATGAAAACATACACTCATCTTCTTCAACCTTGATATTCTTCTCTAAATACTTTACTGACTTAAGCATCGGAGAAAGTCCCATTGGGAACAACCCTAGTGATCCTTATTTTACAGGTTGATCCAAGGAGGAACAAGTTGATCCAACATCAACAAGCCTAGTGACCTTTTTGGCATCAATAATCCTCATTCAAATGATAGACATTTACTAATGGGAAGTGAATTACCTGAAGCAAAAACCAGGAGTTTGTTAAAGATGAAAAGAATGTATATCTTACCGATCATGAAGATTCTCAGGTATTCAAATTCTAGGCTTAAGATGCAGTTGGAGTTGGAAGTGGAATTGGAGAAGAAGACCGAAGAGAGTATGATTTGATGAAAAAGATTTATGGGTTGAACTAGCCAGATTCGATTGATTCATTATAATGAATCTTTTCAAGTCTATTTGGAGACCAAGAGAAGAAACTAATTACCATGAATAACATCACCAAATTGAAACAGTTTTAGTTATTTTTTTTACCTATGAAATCGAAGGAAATAAAGTTACACGAACAATGATCGGCAGGAAGTACGCACGAAGAATATAGAGAAAGACTTAAAAAAGAAATTGGGAAGAAAAGCGAGGCCTGAAGAGTGAAAGGAATGGAAAGGAAGTTTTGGAAGAAAGAAAGGGCAGAAGTGGCAAACGTGTTGGTTGAAGTAGGATTGGTCCAGATTATTTTTAGGTTTGCGTTATTTTAGGTTTAAGATATTTTGGTTTGAGTTTTTTGTGTTCAAAATTTTTCGAATTCAAGTTTTTTCAGATTCAAATATTTTCGATTTTTGGTTTTTTCAATTTCAGGTATTTTCGGGTTCGATCCAATTCTAATTTGGCAGTTTAGCGAGCTTAGTCAAATTATTTTGAAATTTTATAAGTTATAAAAATTTATAATTTTGAATGTAATAATTAATTAAATTTTTATATAATTAAATAAAAATACAATAGAATTGTTAAAGTAAAGTTAAAATTTAATAAAAATTCATATAAATATAAATTTTTACCTTTTCATGTTTTTATTACTTGAAAAAGATTATTTATTTTTTTAATTTCCTGCAATATTCACATTTGTTATAAAATATAATTATATATTAATAATTGTATAAAAATTTATTTTTAAGTGAGCCAAAAATATATATAGTAAAACTAAAAGAAAGTAAAAATCCAAAAAGTATTAGCTATACAAATAAATAACTATCAAATTATAAATAAATTACACTAAATAATTAAACATTTCAAGGATTATTATCCTATTAACTGTCAGTGGAATTTTTTAATTCATAAGCGAGGTTAGGATGATGACACGTATCCCTCAAATATATTAAAAAATAAAAATAAAAATAAAAAAAATATAATACGTGTCATCATTCTAATTTTGCTTGTGAAGTTAAAAAACTCCATCGGCGGTTGATATGATAATAATCCTTTATATAAATGGCTTTATACTCTTAACAATAACTTATTGCATTATTGGATTTTTTATATCAAAGTTAAGCCTTTGGGAAATCAAAAAAAAAGTTGAGCCTTTGGAACTTGAACACTCTTAGTTCAATAATTTTTTTTACTTTATTTTATTAGCTTTTTTAATAATTATATTATAGTTTTAATAAAATTTCAAATTTTTAAGAATTTTTTTACATTTATTTTATTTTTTAAATATCGACATAATTAATAATTAAATTAAATCTAACTATATAACTCGTTAACTAATTGTTCAATTATAATATGGAATAAAACTATAGTATACATTCAAAAAAATACTTTAATAATTGGTCAACTAATTACCTTAATTTTATATTTATTTTGTTTTTGGCTTATAAAAAATCATAATATTAACATTATTACATTAAATGTAATCATACTTGTACACACTAATTAATCAAATATCTTATTAAAAATTTAGAACATTGAATTAAAAAAGTTATATACACCAATTGACATTATATTAATAAATAATATCATTTTATATAATTATATCATACACAGTTATACACCAATTGAGTACTAATTTTTTTATGTTCACATTAACATATTTATATTAGATATATATTAATTGATCGAATGTCTAATTAAAATGTTAAATAATACTAAATTAATTTATATAATGCTAATTATTTAAATATAATTAATTATAATATTAGTAAAGTATAAAAACAAATTTTATTAAAATTACTGCTTACACAATAATATTACTATAGTATATTATTAAATTACACTTTAATTTATGTGTTTATATATGATGCACTGACGGTGTATAGTTTTTATACACTGTCAATGCATCAAAGGTTGACACCTCATCAATTAGCAAATTAAAAAATATGTCAAGTCCTTAAAAGTAAATATAAATAATTTTTTTTAATTTGCGCAAATGGGCTTATTGATAAGGTGTCAACCTCTGGTGTATAAAAACTATATACTGTCAGTGCATCATATATAAATCCTTAATTTATTATTAGAAATATTATTTCTCATCATATATAAATCCTTAATTTATTATTAGAAATATTATTTCTCATCATATATAAATCCTTAACTTATTATTAGAAATATTATTTCTATCTACACTTTAGTTTTATATTTAATAGATAATAAATAAATTATTTTTTAAATAATTAATTCTATCAAAATAATACTATGCATTAAAAGATTACATCATTTATTCTTAAAAGATTATTATAATATAATATATAAATAATTGTTATAAGATACCAAATTGGAATCTTATTAATATAAAAAATAATTAATTACCAATAACTTGATTTATTTATTTATTTTATTAAAATTGCTGCTTACACAATAATACTACTATAGTATATTTTTAAATTACACTTTACTATTAGAAATAATTATTTTTGTCCATACTTTAATTTTAAAATTAAAAAAGTGTATCAATTATTTATTTATTTTTAAATAATAATTATATAATTATAATTCAAGTATTTTCGAATTATAAATTCAATTTTTTACGGGTTTCGAATCGGATCGTTCTGGATTTTGAATCATATCGGATTTGAATTGTGTCGAGTTCGGGTTGTGTCGGGTTTGGACCTTTTTGGGTTCGAGTTTTTTTTTGTTTTAGGCCTTTGACTTTTTTGATCAATTCGAATTGATCTGGATTTGGTTTTGGGTGGATTTAGACAAATTTTCAAGCTCAAGTCAGCTTTTACCACCTCTAAGAAAGGAGAAAAGATAATTCTCGATTTGAGAGAGAGAAAGAAAGGAGAATAAAAAATTGGAGAGGAGAAAGCTTTCATGCTGAGATGCCATGTATAACCCATGCAGCACCAGGCATATGCATGCTTACCACATCACCACTAAAGTAACAGTTGACATGCAATTAACTCAGAGAAGTAAAGATGTCAAATGGGCCGCGCTGGGTTGGCACTGTCCATTTAAATATTAGCCCATGTGTTAATGGGTCGTGCTGACATAGTACTATTTTTTAATGGGCCGTGCTGGCACAGTCCTTGAAAATTAAGGGCATGGCTCAGCATAACACATGACCTATAGCCCTAATGGGTCGTCCTGGGCTAGGCATGACACTATTTTTCATGCCATGTTGTGTTAAGCCCAGCCTATCAATAATTTTTTAGATTTTTTATTATTTTAAAAATTTTTATTTATTAATTTAAATAATATCCGAGATAAGTAAAAATAAAATAAAATAAACACATAATTTACGTGGGTTTGACAAAATGCTTACATCCACGGGGAAATATAAATAATCTACTAAATAAAGATATAAAAATTTACAATCCTAATATTAAAAAAAACACACACACGTACGCACAAAGACCATAAGACATGAACATTATTATTCTATTTTTTATTCTCTTCATTTGATGATTCAATTAAATAATTTGATTTATCTTGTGCTCAAGCTTCTCCATCTAACTAATCTTTAAGTAAAATGCTTATTTTGATAGTATCTGCTCTCATTTTGGTTCTTCTTTCATCAATAACTCCATTGCCTGCACTAAAACATGATTCTGATGCAACTGTAGACATGGGTGGAGTTAGTAAATCACATGCCATGGCAGAAAATATTGGCCATGTGCTTTGATTATTTTTTCACCAGACCAAAATGTTAGCTTTAAATTGACATATGTATTTTGAAATGACAAAAACTTAAGTAATATTAAGTGTTTGCTTTAAATTGACATATGTATTTTGAAATGACAAAAACTTAAGTAATATTAAGTGTTTGACTTTATAATGTAAATTTGGTTTACCAATCATATGATTTTCTCAAACCACTTTAAGTCTACATATCAAAGTTTAAGACCCTGATTTAATTGCATATTCTTATTGGTCTTAACATTTTACAAAATGATTTTGGATATCTTTATTAAGTAATTTTTTCAAGAACATATTGAACACAACTTTAGAAAATTATTTAACAAGTATTTTACACTAAGTCTTTAGTTGAGAAAGTTAAGAAAAACTCCCACAAAATTCTAAAATGTTATGGGATGAATTAAAATCAAAGTCCACACATTTCTAACCCAAATTAGCCCAGAAAAGTACAGGAAAAGCATGAGGGATCGATCCCCCATGTTGAGAGATCAATCCCCGAATGGCAGAATGCTCCCAGGAAGCAAAATCAAGCAAAAAGGAAGCATGGGATTGATCCCCTAGGGGAAGGGATTAATCCCTTCATGACAGAATGCCTTGGAAGCTTGCAAAGAAGCACAGGATCGATCCCTTAGGTCAAAGGATCAATCCTTTACCTCGAAAATGCACTCCAACGGCTAGTTTTTGTGAGATACAACGGTTACATTCAGTTTTGGCTCCTACCAACATTTAGAAACCATCCAAGGGACTATAAATAAAGGCTTTTAAGCTCAAGGAAGTAAGAGGAACAGCTGAGCAACATTTTTCTTCATCTTCTCCATCTTCCTCAAGCCTATCAAACTCACAAGCGCTACAAAGTCTTCATATTCTATCATACTCATCATCTTTGTATAGCATAGCACAAATATTGTATAGGATTTCCCTTGTGCTTAACCATTATAATCACTTGCCTAACTAGAGGCCTTTCTTTGATTACATTCCTTGTAAACTCATTCACACCTTGTAAAGGGAAAGTTTCTCTTAAGCCTTAGAAAACGAGGGAGATTTCTCTTTAGCCTTAGAAAAAGAGGGAGGTTACTCTTGAGCCTACAAAAAGAGGGATTGTAATAAAAATTCAAGTTAGTGGATTTGGGAAAAATCCTTGGGAGCGTCTCAAGGTAGAGGATGTAGGCAAGATTGGCGAACCTCTATAAATCGATTGTGTACATCTCTCTTTCCCTACTCTCTCTACTTATTTGCATTTATATTGTGATTGTTGAATTGAATTTATATTGCATACTTGAGTAGCCTAGAGCACTTAGAAAACTTCAACATAAGCTAGAGAATTTAAAAGAATCGAAAAACGAACCTAAGAGTACCACAAAACCAATTCACCCCCCTCTCGGTTTAGCCTATAGAGCCAACACAAAAGATCAAACATCTCCACCTCATCAGGAGTAAGTGTTGAGTGATATAATTCAAATATATCATAGTTAGATTTATTAAATATATAATTTTATTTTTACAAATTACCAATAAAATATAAAAAATATAATTTCATCATAAATAAAAAATAACATAAATAAATTTAAAGAACCAATAAATTGAGTCCAAAGTGTCATTTATAATAATTATAGGCCAATATGGCACCACACATGGGCTTGTGTGTCGTGCTAGCCCACGTGCCACGTGCTAGCACTGGCCCTTAATGGGTCGTGCCGTGCCGATTCACGTGCCTTAAAACTTGTAGCCCAGCCCGACATAGCACATGTGTATATGTCGTGCTTAGCCCAGCTCACTTATTTAGCTACGTATTGTGCCAAGCATGGCCCATATTGTGTCGAATTGTATCGTGCCATAGGCCGTCTAGCCCATTTAACACCTCTAAAGAGAAGGCAATAAAGCATTGGTTTAGTAGCAAAAAAGAGTCCTGAAATTTTAAGATTTCAAGTTCAAAACTTATCAAATGTGAACATGAATTAGTCTAATTATTATTACTTAGTTTAATTTATTATAATTATTTATTAGTTTACATAATTTGAGTAATATAATTTTCATAGTTAGTTGTTTATAAAATGTAATATGCTGATTTTCATAGTTAACTGTACATAAAATGTAATATGATGATTGTCATTGTAATTATGAAAATCAGCATATTACATTTTATATACAACTAACTCAAATAGAACAAATTGACCTTAATTACTTTTGAAATCAACTTAAATCTCTTGTATTACATGTTAATCAATTAGACACAAATTAGAGTTCAATTGAACTCCAATTGACGTCTTCAATTTTAATATATAATATTAGACACAAATTAGAGTTCAATTGAACTCCAATTGATTTCTTCAATTTTAATATATAAACTAGATTGATTGCCTGCGCGATGCTGCGGGTTTCAAAAGCAATAAATCTGAAGATTAAAAAAAACATAATTCAGAAATTCTTTAAATGTCAGATCTGTGGCAAGACAAATGCAAAACATATAACTTAAGTATAATAAAGTCAAAATTGAAGCCACATGCATTTGTTGCAAAGATAACATTTTTAATTTACTATATGTACAAAAAAAAAATATTTTTTGCCTTTGAACAACACTGCATATAATCATCGAGATTATTTTCCTAGAAAGATCAATGGCTGTGATTACATGTTCTAAGTTATTTCTAAACAAAAATACAGTCTGCAACTTTTATGGCAATATCTGTCCCTGCCCCCATACCGTTACCAATATTTGTAGCCGCTAAAATAGGAGAATCATTGATCCCATGCATCTTTTTGAAATAAAAGAACTGAGCTTTGCCTTGACATCTGGGATACCAATCTGTTAAAAAAACAACTAATGTAACAAGTGCTGAATTTTTTTTAACATTTTACAGTCTGCACACCCTCTCATATTATGATCTTTAATAAAATACCAAGAAGAGCACAACAAATATGACACTATTATTTCTTATACATAATATGGAAAAAATGAATCCAATATATTAGTGACTGAGTTCAGATAAGCAGTACTTCAGCAAGAATCCTAATAACATATTAATGATCGAATTCAGGTAAGCATTATTTCAATAGGAAGCCAATACAAATAAATTGATGCAAACAATAAAATCAACAATTTGAACAAATTTTTAAGACAGATTACAGAACAAAGGAAACCCAACCAGGTACAACTAATTATTGATATAAATTATATTTTAAGTTGTTATAGTTATAGATAAAAAATTGATAGAAAATTTCAATCAGTGATGGTTCTATTAAAATGACCAAGCAATAACCATAACTCATTGAATGCTAATTGTTTGAGCAGAATGAAGAAAACAATAGTTATTGAAAGATTAAGGGCCCATGGCTGACCTGTTTTCCAACAAGCTAGCAGATTTCAATAAGCATGTGAACTCAAACAGAAAACTGCGAAAATAGTTACATACACCCATCCATACACTTATTTTAATATTGATGGATGCATTTGTTCATTTGTTTCATATAAAGAAAAGGGACAGATGCATGGAAAAAATATAAATAAATTTAATAAAAAATGAAAAATTACCTCAGAAGAATTCAGTGGTTCCTCCCAAGCTTTAAACACTGATTTAACACTTCCTGGACTAGCCTCATTTAAAGCAGCAACCTAAACAATAACTTAAAATTTCAAGAAATAAAAGCAATATGTCAATTCATTACTGTTAAAAACTTAGCTCGTCAAGAAACTAAGCTAGTAAAAGTTAAGTTTTCCATCATCACCATTTCCATGCATGACTTCAAATCCATTTTGGACAACAAAAGTTGAAACTAAATGCAGTAGCAATTTCATGAGTACACTAAATGCAACAATCATGAATAGAATGCAAACTCTGGACTAACCCAAATTATCAGTCAGATGTTTATTTAACATGAATTGTAGAAATCAATTCCATAACAAGATTGGCAGTAAACATAACAAGCTAAAAATGTAACCTCTCCTAGAAACATTGCAAAAAGATCCTCTTCACCATCTTCTAGATCCCCCAACTCCACTTCTTACACAACATTTTGACCAAAAAATTCATACTGGGATGCATCAAAAAGCGCATTATCTGTGTAACCATTAACTAATTAGCAATCAAAGAATTCCAAAGAAGCCAATCAATCAACATAATATAGCTTAAAAAACCATGCAATCGCAAGAACCTAAAGAAAAAACAAAAATCTTTAAAACCAACCCTAGAATTGAAGAATTAAATCTTCACTTTTGAAAGTAGTATCTGGTATCCCATCACTGATATGCTGTTAGAATATTTTCAAAATAAGTGGATGAATTATTGATCAAATATAAAGTTTAATCAATGGAATTAAGAAACTAAAGTTCCGGGTTAAGAAAATCGAAGTAAACTCAATTAATTGAAGCTTGGAAAGGCAGTCAACTGCCCATGTGCAGAAAAGATTCTGTAAAAAATTTACACTAAGGCAGTTGGATGCCTTGGCAAGGCAGTCGAATGCCTTGGGGGCCAGTCAACTGCCCATATAAGGCAACGAACTACCCATAACACAGTCAAGCTTTTGTATAAAATTAATGTTAGAGCAGTCGGCTGCCTTACCTGAATTGTTTACTATTTTAAAAATACACTAGGGCATTTGACTGCCATTTTCGGGCATCCGACTGCCCAGTATAAAAAGTGTATACAACGGCTAGTTTCTTGCTTGAAGAGTTACAAACTCATCCAAAAGATGTTATTCAACTTCTGAATGGTTAAGCAACATTTTTGTTTCCAAAAGTTGTGATCTTATTAAACAATTGTGTTTGATGAATTAAGCAACACAATTGAAAAATCATATCACTTGATTAAAGGTCACATCACTTGGAATTAATCTCTATAAATAGAGATGTCAAGTTCATACTTGGGAGAAATCAAAAATATACCAGAACAATTCTGATATTCTTTTTTCCTTTTCACTCTCAAAATAAAGATAAATCTCTTAGGCATTATTTGCAGCAGAAGATAGTGACTAAGACAAGATACTTTTGTACTTGTCAATGGTATTTATTGGTTTAATTTCACTAGTGCAAAGTGATTTTAAACAAGGGCTTCTTTGTATCATAGGGATATTCGATAAACCCCTATTGCATATCGTAATTGGTAGGGGCGAAATAATCCTAAGGAAAGTAGCATTATATCAGCACACTTAGAAGCCATTTCTGCATTTGTTCGTGATTACCAAGGAGATCAAAGTTCAAGGTGATTCAAGGCTCTTAAGGTCATCTTCATATCCACCAAGGAGGTTCAACACCAAAACAAAATCATTCGTTCAACAATCTTAGGATTATTTATGGCTGTAATGAAGATGGATTCCTTGAGAGAGATGGCTACCAACTTTTAGAAATTGGAAAGATTTGATGGAGGGAATTTTCTAAGGTGGCAACAAAAGATGCGGATTCTACACATCACACTCAACAAGGGCTTCTTTGTATCATAGGGATATTCGATAAACCCCTGTTGTATAATGTAATTGGTGGGGGCGAAATAATCCTAAGGAAAGTGGCATTATAGCAGCATGCCTAGAAGCCATTTTTGCATTTGTTCGTGATTACCAAGGAGATCAAAGTTCAAGGTGATTCAAGGCACTCAAGAACACTCAAGGTCATCTTCATATCCACTAGGGAGGTTCAACACCAAAACAAAATCATTTGTTCAACAATCTTAGGATTATTTATGGAGTAATGAAGATGGATTCCTTGAGAGAGATGGCGACCAACTTTCAGAAATTAGAAAGATTTGATAGAGGGAATTTTCTAAGATGGCAACAAAAGATGCAGATTCTCCTTACCACACTCAACATTACATATGTCCTTACTACTCCAAAGCCAAAAGAGAAAGAAAATGAATCAAGTGAGGAAGTTCATCAAAGACAGAAATGGGAAAATGATGACTACACCTGTAGGGGTTGCATTTTGAACGGTATGTCTAATTCCCTATTTGATACATATATCACAATTACTACATAAAAAAATTGTGGGATAAGTTAGATGCAAGGTACATGGTAGAAGATGCAACTAGCAAAAAGTTTCTAGTGGCAAGTTGGAGTTCTTTCAAAATGAATGAATCTAAATCTTTCATGGAACAATTTGCTGAGATTGAAATCATCCTAAATAAGTTCAAGCAATATAATATGTCTATGGATGAATCAATCATTGTATCTTCTATCATTGATAAACTCCCATCAACATGGAAAGATATCAAGAGGACCTTGAAACATAAAAAGGAAAATATATCTCTTGAGTACCTTGCAAGTTATCTTCGGATAGAGGAATAATATCGCAAGGAGAATGAAAAAGAAAAGGAGACTAACATCTCCAAGGTCCATGTGGTGGAGGATGTTCAACCCAGCAAGAAATCCACAAAAAAAAAGGAGCATTCCATCAAAGGTAAGAAATTCAAAAAGAAGAAAGGTGCGTGTTTCCATTGTGAAAAACAAGGGCACTTTAAGAAGGACTGCTACATCTTCAAAAAGAAGAAAGGTGCATCCATAGCAACCAAGGAAAACTTTGTTACTGTAATTTCTGAGATCAATGTCCTTGAAGACAAGGAAGCATGGTGGATTGATTCCGGCGCTACAAAGCACGTGTGCACAAACAAAGAACTTTCCAAGAGGAAGAGGAAGGCAATGTGCTCTACATAGGGAATTCTTCAACAACTGAAATCAAAGGCAAAAGGACAATAAATTTAAATTTTACTTCTGGAAAGATATTAACTTTAACTAATGTTTATTATGTTTCAGAAGTTAGGAAAAATCTTGTGTCTGTAAGTTTGCTCAACAAATTTGGTTTCAAGTTAGTGTTTGAAGGAGATAAATTTATATTATCCAAGGGTGGAATCTTTGTTGGGAAGGGTTATGCCAATGAAGGCATGTTTAAACTTAATGTATCTTCCATCAATAATAAGATGAATAATTCTATTTAAATGGTTGACTCTTTTGATTTATGGCATAGTCGATTAGGTCATATACATTATGATAGAATGATTAACATGTCTAAATCAAACTTGATTCCTTTCACAAAAACAAGTGATAGAAAATGTAGAACTTGCATGCTTACAAAGATAACAAGGAAATCATTTCCTAAGGTGGAAAGAAGTTCTAAATTGCTTGAATTAGTACATACTGATGTAGGTGATTTGCATAGAACCCCATCTATAGGAGGAAAGAAATACTATATTACTTTTATTGATGATTTCTCTAGGTTTTGCTATGTTTATTTGATGCATTCTAAGGATGAAGCATTAGAAAAGTTCAAAACTTGTTAGAATGAAGTAGAATTGCATTGTAATACTAGAATTAAAACCTTAAGAACTGATAGGGGAAGAGAATATTTTGATCCATCATATTTTGAATTTGTTGGAATTGTACATGAACTAACCCCACCATACAGTCCTCAATCTAATGGTGTGGCTGAAAGGAAAAATAGATCACTAACTGAAATGGTGAATTCCATGATGTCCTATTCCAGTTTAGGATAAGGTTTTTGGGGTGAGGCAATTTTGACTGCATGTCACATTTAAAATAGAATTTCAAGCAAAAGGAACAGAGTAACCCCATATGAATTATGGAAGAAAAGGAAACCCAACTTAAGTTATCTTAAGTTATCTTAAGGTATGGGATTGTAGAGCAATAGTAAAAGTTCCTAAACCTAAAAGAAAGAAATTAGGTGAAAGGGGAGTTGAGTGCATCTTTATTGGTTATGCACAAAGTAGTAAGGCTTATAGGTTTTTGGTTATTGAACCAAATGATTCAATTTCGATTAATACAGTTATTGAATCGAAAGATGCCTTATTTGATGAAGGTAGATTTAATTCAGTTCTTCATGCTAAAGACTTTGCTTAAAATAGTTCAAGAGAACTTGAGAATGATTCTTCCAAATTTCAAGAAGAAGAAACCCTTGTACCTAGAATAAGTAAAAGAGCGAGAAAAGCTAAAACTTATGGATCGGATTTTCACATGTTTCTTGTTGAAGGAACAAGAGAAAATATAGATAATCATATTGAATATTGCTTGGTGGCATGAGTATAAAGGGTATTTATAGGCGAGGATTATTTGTGCGATTTGGTGGCATGAGGAATATGTGGCTGAATAGTAGTTAAGGAAGAGCTGACCTGTATCACAGATCAACACAAGGGTTTTAGGTAATCCTCCCTCCAAAACCTTCATGTGTGCTTGGTCTCAAGATCTATCCTTGGTCCTGAGGTAAACAATGACAACAAGTGAGGTTTACGCGTCAAACATTGACCTAAGCGGCTTCAACGATGCCATTGCTACCATGGTCACGCGTCCTTTGTTTTTACTGTGTGGGTCCCATCTGATGAAATCAGAATACCCAGGTGAAAGACTAAAATGCCAAAATGGAAATGCTCCCTACATCATTCTATCCCCTCATCAGTTAGTTTTGAAGCTAGATTTGGGATTATTTCTGTTGTTGGTGCTAAGCTAATCTCGGAGTTAGGCTTAGATTGCTTCTTTCGTCTGTGCCAAGCCAGATATTGGAGCTCGATTTAGGTTATCTCTTTTATCCGTCCCGAGCTTGATCTTGGAGTTCAGTTCAGGTTTTTAAAAGAGGGGTTTGGAAAGTTAAAGTTTTAGAGAAGTGGTTGGTGAGCATTTAAGTCTGTTTCCCACGATTTGCGATCTCTAATGTGGCTTCATCGGGACCGTTGAGGAGGATGGTCTGTTGATTCTTCTGACTTCATCCAAGGGTGGATTTCATTTCGTAGATGATAAGTAGGCATTTGAATAGGCCCCAGGTAGTTGCTTGGGCTTTCCAAGTGACTCTTAGCCTTCAGTGGTTCGTCTATATAAAGGAGGGTGACCGAGTCTTTGTCCTTCATTCATCTTCTAGTATTTGAAGTTCATTTTTTGGTTCCAGCTTTGCTCTTTTCTCTATCGAGTTGTTCCTATGTACCTGAGCTTTTAGATAAGTCCTCTTTCCCATGGCTTCCCCTTAAGTAGAGATAGTTTCTCCCCTAGTAAGGATAGCTTTCGTAGCCTCCGTGAGCTCTTGGTTAGGTTAAGTTTGAATAATGGGGATGAATTGGCCAAACTGGCTGAGGAGTCTAAAGACTTAGCGTTTGTGGCCTTGGCTAGCCTAGGTCTCATTAGAACCTATGCCCAAAGGGCTACGGTGGTTCCAACCAATGTCAGCTAAAGAGAAAAGGGTTTAAGCAAAAGTATTTGTGCAGCTAGGGTTCATGTTCAAGACCTTGATTAAGTTCAAATTAAGATGGCTTCATCTCGTAAGGCTTATTTGGGAGTGATGAGGGCCTTGAAGTGGAGAGCCCATCTTGAGGTATGCCCTAACATGTTTATTAGGAAGGATTTTGTCGAGCTCCATGATGGTCAGTATATCTCTCCTGATTTCCAAATAGATTCCACTCGTCACACTGATAGAGTTACGTAAGACCGAGGTAAAACTTGAATGTGGGTCTATCGAGAAGCTATCCTTTCGGGTTTGAGGTTTCCTTTTCATCCTTTAGTTGTCGAACTCTTAAACTTTTATGGTTTAGCTCCTTCTCAGCTCCTTCGTAATAGTTGGCATCATATTGTTGGGTTTGTGGTTCTTTGAGAAGGTTTATGATTCCCTCTTTCCATCACATTATTTAAGTCCTTCTTTTCGATAAAGGTCACCCTGTAGATAAGAGTTGGTATTACGTAATAGCTTGGCCTCATAAGAAATTGTTCAACAATATTCCTTCTTTGAATAAGATTTGGAAAGTTCATTTTTTTTAGGTTGATCAATCCTGGGGGATGGGAAGTTAGTAATAATTGAGGTCAAATGAGAGAGGGTACGACAAGGTAAGTGAAATAGTTGGTGTGGAACGTAAAGCTTACCAAAAAATCAATAAGTTGAGAGATTATGGGAGGGTCTTTCTGGATGCTAAGCTCCTAACTTCTCCTGAGGTTTTGAATCAGCTTGGGTCCCAAGGAAGACCTAGTAATTTGCAAGGTTTCTTCATTTGTTCGCCTTCTCCAAAGAGGACTTGTGAAGTGGAGTAGGTTCCTAATACAAATGAGATGAGGGCCAAGGTCTCAGGTAATGTACAGTTGTCAATAGAGCTAGCTCCTATCAATAGTGCTTTCGAGAACTCCTCAATTGTTCGAAAGATAGCCAAGTCCATGCTCCCGCTGTAGGTTGTATGTTTTCTTATTATTTGACTTAATCTTTGGGTTGTTTTATTTCCACGTGACTAACACAATGTGTGATTATTTCAGATGAGGAGAAAGTTAATTCCCCTTGCTCATTCAACATTAATGCAAGCTTGCACCATGCTTGGCTTGCTTTAGCTTATGCCACGAAAGCCAAGGAACAGGATAAAAAGCTTTATAAAGAATATAGCTCCTATCGCGAGAAAAGTCATTTGTTAAAGAAGAAGTTAGAGCAATCCGAGGCTAAAGAGTGCGAGATTGAGCTCTTTGTGGCCAAGTTAAAATCTAAGGTGGAGAAATTAAAAGAGCAATTGGCCCGTCCGAGGAGAAAAGGGAGGAGGCTTGTCGTGTAGCAGTGCAAGAGGCAATTGCTAATTTTCAAGACACTCCGAAATTTGCTGCCATTACTAAACAAGCCAATGCCGAGGGGATGAGAGGGGTGTTTGACTTGGCCCTCCAAGAGGTTGGTCATGTGTATCTCAACCTAGACTTGTCCATGATATCCTTGGAGAATCTCAAAATGGTTCAGTATGAGTCCGAGGTGGGTGATGCTGGTGTTGCTGTTGATGCTGAGGTCAACATTGAGACCACTATCGTTACTCAGGGCGAGGCTGATGATGGTAGTTTTCGAGGTTATGGATGATTCTACCATTTAATTTATTGTTTTTGTCTTTTATTAGTTTTTTGTTAGTCTATTCGTGCTATAACTTTATGACTTTCAATGAATATGTTTTTTCATTTGCTGAGCTTTGAAAGTATTTTTTGGATTATTGAATTTTTTGGATCATTTATAGGCTAAACTGCATTATCAATAGCTTCTATTGAAGGAGGAGTTTACATTACAAAGATTCAAACAAAAGTTGATCTCGACTTATTTAACTGTAAACAAAAGTGGCTATAGATGGCCTTACAACTGACAGTTTTGATTCTGCCAAGCTAAAGAACTTCCTTGCTTCCTTTTCTCTATTGATAATTTTTTCTAAGTTATTAACATTCCATGTCCTGGGAATCTGTTTCCCATCCAAGTCTTGCAGCCAGTACGTTCCCGTTCTGATGACCTCTTTTACTATGTATGGGCCTTCCCAATTTGGGCTCAATTTCCCTCTTGTTCTATCCTTGCCTGCGGCCTCGACTTTTCTCATCACCAAGTCTCCCTTCTTGATTGTTTTTCTTTTGACTTTTTTATTGAAGTATCCAAATATTCTCTGCTAGTATGCTGCATTGTGGTCAAGGCCCAGTCTCTCTACTCCTCGATCAAATCGAGGTTATTTCTCAATGCTTCCTCATTTCCCACTAAGGCATTGAGATCTACCGTCAGGCTTGGTATGCCTATCTCAATGGGGACTACGGCTTCGGTTCCAAAGGCCAGGTTAAAGGGAGTTTCCCTTGTTGGGACCTTTGTTGTCGTTTTTAGTGCCTATAGGTGTGAGAGCCTGAATTTCCTCTATTCTCCATATACCTATTGGAAGTGCCAAACTAGAATATTAAGTAAAGTTACGAAAATTAATTTTCATATATGGTGCAATTACCGAGAAAATCATCAAGTGGACCCCACAGGGCAATCTATAATTTGGATGCTCTCTGAAATGGCAAAATATTAAAATTGGGCTTGAAATACTTAAAGGTTAAGAAGACTATTTTCCGGAAGTCCTTAAGATGAGTATACCTCAGTCCAAGTGCAACAAATTCGAAAATGACAATCGTGTCCATACATGGAAAGAATTTTTCTAAATAATAGTCAAACTAAATTGACTTTGAACTCACAGTCTATTATAGGATAATCCTCGCATAAAGAAGTTTCATGTGTATCCAGCACATGGACTGAATTACGCGAAAATGTTAAAAATAAAGCGAACAAAACTGGAAACCTTCGTATAGGGGTAGTTTGGTAATTTTAGTACCCATACTCGGTCAAACCCCTTTGAGAGTCAATAATTGACCATGTTTGACCTAAATACATGAGAAATAATAAAAAAATATTAAATCTGAATTTAAAATTATTTAATTAATGATAGGATATAATTGAAAATAATGAGATTGTACAAGGGCATTATGGTCATTTAACATGGGGGCTAGTCAAATTAGTCACTGTTTGATCAGAATCGACTAAAATAAATAAAATATAAAAATAAAAATAAAAAATTTGAAATGAAATTAATAAGATATTTGTTATGGTAGAGTTGTAATTACTTGAATTTTTAAGGGGCAAACTTGTCATTTTATACATGGGCTAAATATTTTACGTTAAAATAACCTTCAAATAAAAAAAACTCCAGAAATTTTCATCTCCATTTCAGCTGGCTAGAAACTGCAATTCATCACCTTCATTTTGCTTTAGGTTTCCTTAAGTTCTCCCTAGTGAAACACCTCCCTACACTCACCTAATCAACAAGGTTCCTTCATAAGAGTTGTTCCCCATCTCAAGAGCTATCTAGCCATCCAAATAGCTCAGCCAAAACTGAAAAAATCAAGCTATTTTGCTGCTACTGCCAGAATCGCTTATTGTACAGGTAAAGGGAGTAATTAGTTTCATGCAATTTTATCTAGTGTTTATGCTGGTATTGGATGAGTAGATGATGTTTGTGACCATGGTTTGAAACAAAATTTAATGTAGAACTTCCTAGGGTTTCAACCATGAGGATTTCCTAAAGAGAAAATATTGTTCTCATGCTCAAAGTATTGTAAACTTGCAAGAAACAAAGTGTAGAATGTGTATATGTGCTAAGATTGCTATTCTGCTGCACTATCCTGATTCTAGGTTAATGTTTAAATATTTAGTTTGGGAGTTTTACAGTAAGATAAACTCAGTAAAACTTATGATAGATAGCCTTATGAGTTAGGAGGAATTCAATTTTGGAATCACCTAATTTGGATTTCTGTAGCTCAAGATATGTGCAAATGAATGCAAGGCACTCTGCCCAAAATACGTGAACCAAACAGCTAACTTTGAAAAATTGTAGAAAATAGAACAGATTGAATTTAGATGTAAGTCATATATTTTCGGAAAGGTAAATGAGTTAGAAATAGCATGGTTTTGGGTTTGTATAATTTGGACAACCCGATACTGAGATATGAATAGATTTGTGCATAGAGGTCAATAGACTGTCCGCCAGAATGCACCTAAAAATAGAGTGACTTTGAGTAATTATTAAAAATGATTCAGAAATAATAAAATTGTGAAATTTATCATTCTGAATATGGAATTGAAGTACTATTCATATGGTTCTAGATTCATAATTTTTGGACATCCCTATTATGAGTAATATAATTTTTGATGTGCAAAGTTCAGAAAACCATCCTGCCAAATGGATAGAATTAGGTTGAACTTTGAAAATTTTTTGAAATTAATACAAACTGAATTAGAAAATGGGATTTACACCTTTGAATGGGGAATTAAGTTAGGTTACATATACAATTTATGGTGTATTAATTTGAAACTAATATTTTCGATTATAAGCATAAAGGCATTGATAGGTCAGAAATTCTTGCAAAGAATAATGCTACTCATATTGTGAGATGGGGTGAAGAGAAAGATTTCAAAGTGTAGAATATTCTTTATAATTGAAGAATTAAATTTTAACTGTAATTCGATATGATTTTACAGCATTGAGTTCGGGAGATTAAAAAGGTGTAAGCTACACTGTAAATGACACTACATTGCGTAGAAATAGAGGTAAGGAACATGTATAAGAGTTGCATAGGAAACGTTTTATTTACATGGTACATATTTTGGAACCAAATTATAACTGTTTCACACTAATTCTCCTAAACAAGAAAATAGAAATTTATTTTACCTTCATAAAAGTCTTAATACTGTTTTAATTGTATGAAAAATATTTTTATTATTATTATATTGCAGGAAATACTTTGTATGAATTAATTTAAATGAAATGATTTACATGAATTGCATTACATGAAATGATTTACATGATTGAGTTACATGAAATGATTTACATGATTGAGTTACATGAAATAATTTACATGATATGAATTACATGAAATGTTTAAATTGTATAAAATGAAAATTTATGATTATTTTACATGAAATGATTTATTATCAAGATTTTGGACTGACTGAAGATAAATGCTATTTAAAATGCTTTTACTAACGAATTATATGATTTATGAAAATGTTTTGAGACGATTGTTCCTTAGTGATCATGCATACTATTATATGACTGCGAGACCCTGATCAAGTCCGCAGGTTTATTGTTATATGACTGCGAGACTTTAACCAAGTTCGCAGGTTTACTGTTATATGACTACGAGACTTGATCAGTCTGTAGGTTTATGAATGTGGGAATTATGGTCAAACCCACAAGTTTTCACAGTGAGCACTTGACTAGCACAAATTGTGACCGACTGACAATGCCCATTCATTACGATTACCGTACCGAACTGTGCATAATTCTATTGGATGTGACTATGTCCATTATACTATACTGTTTTACTGAACTAAATTGTTTACTAATATTGAATTGTTTATTAATACTAAATGGTTTACTGATATTGAATTGTTTACCGATACTGAATTGTTTACCGATACTGAACTGTTTACTACACTGTTTATTGATATTGAATTGTTTACCATTACTGAACTGTTTACTGTAGTGTATTTCAATTAATTGTTTATAAACTGTTTATATACTGAAATATTTCATGAGATGATTTTTATAGCATTATTTGAATAAATTGTTTATATGCTGATATTAACTTTGAAATTGCATTGCATAAATTACCACATGTTTCATATTTATTTTATCATCAACTGCTTACTCCCTATAGTCGCATCTAGGGACCGAACATGACAAGTACTTCAAAGTACCTCCCATACACGACCCGTTACCTAACTGACTATAGTATCCTTCCTATATGGTTTCCCCTAGTGAGCTATTAGGAAATAGATGTTTTTATGCATTTTAATATTTACGTTTGATACGCCTTTTATAATATGTAAATAAAATTATTTTTATTTAATTGCATATAGTACACACTTTTATATATATATATTTCTTACTGGGCTTTTCCCTAAGCTTACCCCCTCACTTACCATCCCAGATAGCTATCCAGTATATGTGGCAACAACAAGTTAGTGATGAAGATCGTAGAAGTTTTATAATATCTAGTAAACAGGTATATGTTAAATTTCATAGTTATGTTCAAACAAGTGTATGCACAGCAGATGTACTTATTGTGGGATGTAAACAGTGAAATGTTAAATTAAAGGAATGTACATGAATTAGTGGAATGTAATTATATTGAACTGATATAAATAGAATTATAACTATTATATTATAGTTTTATTATATTTCTTAATTATTATTTATGGTTTAATAAATTTAATGGTATAAAGGTGTGATAACCGCGAATTTCGACACTTGGTAAATAAAATAATTAAATATATGAATTTGGAGTATTTGGATTTTTGTTTGAGCTTGAGAATTGTATTAAGTTAGAAGAAAGATAAATTGGAACAATTTATAGAGTTAAGGTTATGGAAATTCATTTTAAGATTAAGAAAGGACATATTTTGCTGAAGTTAAGAAAGGACATATTTTGCTGAAGTAAAAGATTTATCTAGTGAATTAAAGTATTTTAGCAACATACATGGGACTAAGCCACTTAGTTTATTTTTAAAGTAAGTGAGTTTTAGTTAGTACAAAGGAATCAAGGAGATGATTTTGAGTATAAATGATAAATACATAACAGGAGATATAAGTCAAATTTATGAACATAATGTAGTTATACGTAAATTAAATAAGGAAATCTATATAACAAATAATAATAATAATAAGTATGTATATAAACCAAAAAAATAAATCATGTATATTTATGTACTAGGAAAAATAAAAGAAATGTATATATTTAATATGATATTTAAAGATATGCAATATATATTAAATAGATATTAATATAATATATATATAAATAATTAAAAATATTAAGTGAGTGGAGTTTGGTGGGAAAAATCCCGCCAAACTCACCCAAACCCGCAGGTCTACCTAAGGCAGATGTCCCATGCCTCTCTCTCTATTTGATAAAAAATAAAAATAAAAAAAAAGAAGAAGAAGAGGAGAAGCAGTGAACGAGAGAGAGAGAGAGAGAGAGAGAGAGAGAGAGAAAGCCGAGAGAGGAGCAAGCTAAAGGAAAGGAAGGAAATAGGAAAGAGGAAGAGAGTGCAGCCGTGAGGAGAGGAAACTATCAAAGAAAGAATCAAGGCTAGAACCAGCCTTGAACGGTGTCGTTAGTGCTGAACCAAGTGCCCAAAACAAGGTAGAAACAGGCTGAAGCAGATGGGCTGAAATAGGAGCATTTTAGGCTAGAAATGTAGGTGTCTTTGAGGCCAAGTCGAAGGTTGAAAAACTAAACTAGTAAGAAGAAGCTAGTTGGGGTGCTCGGGAGCTGTTGTTGTTGTCAAAGCTTGGTGTTTAAGGCTGAAATTTTGTAATTTTTCTTGAGGGCTTTGATAGGGCGGAACCAGCCAAATTAAGGGTTGGAAAAGTAGAGAGGAAGTGTTTGAAACGAGACTAAAATGGGGGATCTATTAGGGGCAATTTGGTGTTGGTTTTGGGATAGTTACGAAAGGCTGAACTTGGCTAATTAAGGGCTGATTTAGGGTTCATAATAGGCTGAAATCATAGTCTTCTAGCAAAGGAAGAACAGGGTAGAAACAATGGCTTTTGTAGATGGCTTGGGCTATAAAAGATTGATTGAAAACAGGGCTGTCCTAGCCTAAACAGGGGAGAGGCGAAACATAGGATTCTTTGGGTGAGAGGCAAGACGGAGATAGGGAAGATTGTTGGCTTTTGGAGGCTATTTGGGGCTATTGTAGGCTATTGGAGTAGAAGTTTTTCAAGCTTGAGTAAGATTGAAAACAAAGGAGGAACAGGAAGGTGAGTGCTACCTAAAGCAAGGTTGCCAAGGCCAAGAACAAAGCAGAGGAAGGCTGCTTTAGCTAAAAAAAATAAAGAAAAAAATAAAAATTGGAGGATTTGGCTAATGTTGTAGTGTAGGAAATTGGTAAGAAATGTCGTCTTATATTTATACAAATATTTAGAATATTATTGGATTAATAATAAGTCGTTTGATGTTGTTTGAACATGTAGCGCAAAACAAAGGCGACAAACACGGAGTTTGGCTAAGCTCGGTGTACGTGTGCTAAGCTTGGGAGTACGTCAAACATTTATATAACGTAGAAGTAGAATCATATTGTATAACTAGTTTTAATTTTATGATGATAATAATGAACTGAGTTCACGACCTAGTGAATGTATATGGAATGGTCTGAGCATAAGATGATGATGAATTGAGCAGAAAGATTGAGTAACGATAGAGTTGTGATCATGTGAGTATAGATAGGTACTTCAACTAAGCCTTGAGTAATTGCATTGATATTTGGATTATTTGATGTTATGGTGAAAGTTGTTAAAGAAATGGTTAAATACTATTGAGATACTAAAAGGACCCATATTGGTGTTGGGGGTCTTAGTATCGATACTTGCATGTGAATATGATTGAGATTATATAAATATCTTGTGAAATATAATTATATAAAAATGTTAGAGGATGATATAGATTTAAAGGCCACGTGATTGAGGTACTGGGGATAGTTATATATACGTTGTCATGCTGTCGGATTTTAGTTGGATCTTAGTATCAATATTGAAATGTAATAGTAATTAAAACATTTTGACAATATTGTGAAATGAAATTGAATATATACTTGGAGACCTTGAGGATTTTTGATTAGGAGAATTAAGATTAATGAATGTGGAATGTATAGGTTAATTATAATGATATATTTAATAGGATTTACGACCCTTATATGATCTTATCACTTAATGAGGGCAAGATAGCTATGTTGTACTTGCGACAATGTGATACAAGCATTAAGTTTTGAATAGAATTTAGATAGCTATGAGATAGCTGCATTTGGCGTAATGCTCGACGCTTATGATACCTGGAGTTTAACCCGTGTTTTAGTGCAATTATGGGCGGGTACGTCTAGTACAAATGAGGGTACTTGAAAATAACATATTGGGTTAAAATATGTAAATATATATATATATATATATATATATCTAGCTTAAAGCCTTAAAAGAGATAGCTGGGTTTTAATGTATAGGTTTTAGAACCTTTGGAGAGAAAAGAACCCCAAGCTCATTGAAATAGTTTTGAAATAAAAGGGTACATAGCATAATGCATGTACATAAATGAATTTGAAAAGAAAGCATGATATGATCACCGTACTCCAGTACATGAGAGCTTCTTTTGAATAGGCAAGTAAATGCTGGGAAAGATAGCAGGTACCCTACCCTAAGTACTTTGCCTATAAGGTCTTAGTACTTGTATGTGGATATACATACATATATAATTATTAAAGCTTACATGACAATAGTCATGATCACAATACAATTCCTATCTGCTCGATGAGGATTGTGAAAGAAGCCTATGGCTATAGATAGAGCCCTACAGGAGACCTAGCACATAATTAAGCCCTGTAGGAGACCTAGTGTAACATCGGAGCCCTATAGGAGACCTTGTATGTTATTGAGCCCTACAAGAGACCTTGTTTATTGTGGAGCCCTGCACGAGACCTTGTATGTTATTGAGCCTTGCAGGAGACCTTGTATATTGAGCCCTGCAAGAGACCTGGTATATTGTTGAGCCCTGCAAGAGACCTAGTCCATTGACAAACAAAAATATATTTGATATACTGATGATTGTAGAACGCTATATCTTGTCTCTTATCAAATATTAAGTGTATCTAGACATGACACGGTTTTATGTGACATGAGAATTTCACACGGTCTTATAATGCATGTGAATATGACATGGTTTTTATATGACACATGAACATGATTTGAGAATTGTATATGTTTATGGTCGCAATAGTGAATGTGACATGTTTTGAAATTGTTCAAGTCATGAACATGTTTTCTTCAAAGCATGTGTGAAATGATTTAGATACTGCTTAAGCTTTATAAACGTTGGTATGCCATGCATGATATGCTTTGGTATTCTAAGTGCTTGTACAGTTGAATTGTATGCGTTTTCACACTGAACCATGGCACGACCTTACATTTTGCAAGAATGTGTCACATGCCGAAATACAAGTGAATAGAAATTGGAATAGGTTTAAACTACTGAGATGGAATGTCCAGGAACGGATAGGTACTGAAATTTGTATCTACAGATTTCATACTTTTGCATTAGAACGGTATAATTCTAATCTGCAGTTATATAAATGACTTACTGAGCCCTCATTCATTAAACTTTGTTTAATTTTTTTCAGATTGAGCACGGAGTTGGGAGAGTATTTCGGGACTATCTGAATAGTTCCAAGCTTGAAATATAATCCCAACTCTTCAAGGAAACTATTTTGAGCACTTTGGTTATACACTATTCTTTTGTACTTAATATCAATTTCAGGCTGTTTTTGATTCAGTACTATAGATGAGATGTAACCTAAAGTAGTGAATAGTATCTAAACTGCTTGAATGACAACGTATGGAGCTGTTGATGCTTGCATAAGTATAAATATATAATATGATGGCATGAACAAGCGATTAAGCAAGAAGATATGAAATTATATGGATGAAATGTAATAATTGGAAATAGACTGATGTTGTGGAGAAATTTAGACTTATTAAGTGGAAGAACTATGGTGAATCTAGAGAAAATAATGCAAGACTATAAATCAACTGCTATTGTGGGAATTATTATCTGTACATCAAATGTGAGTTTTGTGCAGGTATTAATCTGGGCAAAATGATAAAAATAAGGAAGGGAGTTAACATCTCTAAATAAATTTCACTGTACTGCACTTAGACAAAATAAGTATAGAAAAGCGAAAAATTAGCCCTAATTTCTATGCATTCGTAGATGAAAGAGGTATTGTCTCGACTTTCGGGTCGTGACAGATTTAGGATCACCATACTCTAGTACATGAGAGTTTCTTTTGAATAGGCATGTAAATGTTGGGAAAGATGACAGGTACCCTACCTTAGGTACTTTGCCTATAAGGTTTTAGTACTTGTATATGTGGATATACATACATAGATAATTATTAAAGCTTACATGACAATAGTCATGATCAAAATCCAATTCCCATATGCTCGATGAGGATTGTAAAAGAAGCCTATGGCCATAGATAGAGCCCTGCGGGAGACCAAGCACATAATTGAGCCTCGTAGGAGACCTAGTGTAAAATCGGAGCCCTATAGGAGACCTTGTATGTTATTGAGCCCTACAAGAGACCTTGTTTATTGTTGAGCCCTGCAGGAGACCTAGTATGTTATTGAGCCTTGCAGGTGTTACATCCTAAGTACATAGTGTTTTACTCTTTTTACACATTTTCACAACATATGGATAGGTTGGGATGTCTGCGATATCTTATTTTCCACGTTTTATTCACTGAAACACAATATCCGTAACTCCATATAGTTAACGGAAATAAATATTTACAAATTGTATGTATAATCAATACTTACATCCCTTTATTTAATAACATATCGTAGTACTGTAAATAAAAAGTCTGAACATATAAAATAAATTAATTATACCTCTGAGATCTATATGTGCTGCCTCGGGGTGCTAAATTTACAGCCTCGTATCCTCGGATAATATACCTCAAATGGTCACTGCAAAATATCTGGGGAGATAAAATATTGGAGTAAGCAAAACCACGGCTCAGTAAGAGATTTGTATGTAAATTTTGATACCTCGAAGACTACATGCAATAAAACCTTTAATTTCCTATTTATAAACTGGCACTCTACAAAGGAGTGATACTATAGTCGGCCGTGAGATCCAGATGGAGCATGGAAGGTATTCATTTCCCATATAACCATATCTTTTCATATCACATATCATTTCATATTTCATAAAAGTGGAGACTAAGGCATCACCTAAAATATCATGCTAGCGAGAAAGTACCCCGTAGGGCAGTAATAATCATGTTAGATCTATGGCCATAGTCTATATTGTCCCCGATGGATCACTAATCCGGTGTCAATCGGGACTATCACATATCACATGTCACATGTCACATGTCACATATCACATATCGGCATGATATGGGGCTTATTAGTCTCAAAACAGTATATGTGAAATTTCATTACCTTTATATAATTCATTAAAATCAATAGCATTTTTCAAAAGATCCATAAAGGTCTAAATCACATTTTCGTGTACGGTGAAAACAGTTTATAAGATAATCACACTGTAAAAATGAAATTTCATAACTGTTTCTTTTTCATCGTAAAACATATACGCACGTGTTTCCATATTTTTTTCCAAAACATGAATTTCAAAGTTATTGGAAATCAATTCCAATATTGTCATGATTTATGAAAAAATAAAATATTTTATTCTCCAAATTCAACAATTCCGCCAGCATATTTTCCACTATAAACACATGTAGAAATATTCTAGTCTTTAAATAATATTTCACAGTAATTAAACCTTTATGGAAATTGTTTTATGTAATAATATTTTATTTATTCCATAAAGGAAATCATAATTAAAATAGTGAATATCATACTGATAATAATTATAAAATATTCACTATTCACCTTTTCATTTCACTAATCATACATTTCACTATAAAACATATATGATGAATTTTCCGTAATTACACCTTCCCAAAATTGGTGTCAGGAACATTTAATAAATATTTTTTGGTATAGTAACCCTTTATGAAAAATATTTATTTTATCTCTTTCGAGGCTAGGAAAATATCAATAATGCACCAAAATAATTTCTAATATTTTTTGAAATATTTTGAATACTTTTCAGCAGCATAATGGCTGCCCAGGTCCTAACCTCCTTGTATGTACAACCACAGTGTACCAGCCAAAAAACACAGTCTTTCATGCTATCTCGAAGAGAAACTATATTTCATAATTCATATAAAAATTCATAGCATTTGAATAATGCATCCGGGTATCCTACAAATCTACACACGCATCTCTTACCTGTGTATCGAGATCGTACTGTCTCTTGCTCCACATGAATGTCTAACTTCCGACTGCAATATAATTTCAACAAATCATTAGTTTAATTATCCTTTACTTTGAAGCTATGATTTACATCAACATGTAGATGTAAGTATGTTCTTATAGCTAAAATGACTATTTTTCATACCATTATTTCTTCCTTTTTCCCACTATGGCTGAATGGCCTTTAGATGATTAAAATTTATTGATTCAATTCTTAGTCAATGTATTAAATATATGAGCTGCCATCTTTCTTGTATTTTTCTCACCATTTAATAATTAAATACAATATTTCCTTCCTTTATCTCCTCCACAATCGGCAGCCACATATACATTGATTAAAATTATATTTTAACTATATTGTATGGCCACATTTTCTTCATTCTCAACTTTTACTTTTGACTATTTGTACAATTTTAGCTCTTATTCTTCCTCATTCACGTCACTTTGGCCATTATTGTTGACCATTTGCTTCCCAGTCATTTTCTCATAAATTTGGTCTTTCTTTCCATGCTAAAGTCAGCTCCTCTTATTGACTTTCATGCTATCTCCATTAAATTAGTCGATTATAATTTATCAGCCTACAATTTCGATTCGGTTTTTGGCTTGTATTTCTTATTCTGTTCAGTCCTTTTTGTTCTATTTTCACACTATCACAACCCCACGTTGAAGCCTTTTTGGACCTTCATGACTTACCATTCATTAAAACCATTTCACACTAGGTAATTTCTATTTTTTGTTTCAGTTTCAGCCAACATTTGTTTTATTTTTCTGTTCGATTCAGCCATCTTTTCGTGCTTTCACTTCTTCAAGATTCCACATTTTTGTCTCTTTGAAACCTTTATGGCTAACCTTAGTATTATGGCTTCATGAATATATGTTACTATTCATTTATTTTCATGTTAAAGCTCTCTTTACTGCCCTTCACGCCACATATGTCCACAGCAGAAATTTTTCTGCTTCTTTTATTCACACCACACACGTACACAATAAGAAATTCTTTGTTCAGCCACTAACACCATCTTATACTTCCCAACTGGTATGGCTAACTGTCAACATAGTCCCTTATTTAGACATAATGTTCTTTTCCACGTTTACTATTAATTTCCATGTCAGCCACACCATACAACAACTACACATACAGCCAACGTTTCAGCTTTGCTTCATCTATTCCCGTCACACATGCAGCCAATGTTTCTGCTTTATTTCCTCAAGATTCTATTGCCTAAACAACTATATAAATAACATTCCAACTAGTTTTTTTTTCAAAATAACAATCATCAATAGTTTCAACTCGTTCAATTTAACCATATACAAGCTAAGAAGACAGAAAACTAAGGTTGATCGTTACCTTCGCAGATGCGTTACTGACTGAAGCAGAACAGGTTTGTTTGCTGGCTTCTTGCACGATTTGGCTGGGGTTTGGTGATGTTTAGAAAGCCTTTTTAAATAGGGAATAACTTTTATAAAAGGCTTAACCAATTAAGTGAAGTGAAGAGGGGTTTTTAGCATGGAAAAACCGAAAGAAAACCTGGATAACTGGAGGAATCGAGAAAAGAAACTAAAACAGAGTGCAGCTTCATGAGGCGGTGCAATTCTCAGCTGGAAATTAATTGAAGCTGGCTTGTTGGCTTTATCTAATTGGCCATAATTTCATTTTAATTAATTAAAATCTGATTCCATTTATTTAAAGTCCACATTACCCTCCAAAGTCATCTTATTTACTTCTTTTTGCCACTGCACGGTCCATATTCTGTCCAGCCCATTTTAAATTTATTTTAAATTTAATTTATTTATTTCTTAAGCCAAATAAATCACAAATTTGATCAACTTTGATCAACCTTTGAGGGAAATCAACTTTGCCCTTGTACAACCTCGAAATTCTTAATTCTATCACACTTGTCTTTTGACATTTAAAAAATATCAAAAATTAATTAATTTATTTGTTTATTAAAATTTATCATTCCGTACATGTATAGTACAAAATAACGAGTTCTCACATTCTCTCCACCTTAAGAAATTCGATCATCCGAATTTTATTCGAACCACTCACTAGAACAATTCTAGATACTTTTCCCTCATTAAGCTTTTCAATTTCCATGTAGCCTCTTCTTCAATTTGGTATGGCTAGAGTACTTTAACTAGAAGAATCATCTTGGATCATAGTCTTTTATCTTTCCAAACCATACACGATCCAAGCTCTCTAATGGTCCGATGTATCGGGGACTCAGTTTTCCTTTCTTGTCCAATTTCATTATGTCTTTAGATGAGGAAAATTTCAAAATATACATAATCATTGGGTGAGAACTCAAGTGGTCGGCGTCTCGTATCCATGTAACTCTTTTGCCGACTCGGTGTTGTACGGAGTCTCTCATATATCAACTGTACATCCCGCGAGGCTCGCCATACCAATTTGAGAGCTAATAACTTCCGATTTCCCACTTCTTCCCATGTAATTGGAGATCTACATCATCTATCGTATAACACCTCATATAATGCCATGCCGATGTAAGTCTGGTAATTGTTATTATATGTAAACTCAGCTAACGGCAAATGATCGTCCCAGGAGCCTTTAAAATCCAACGCATACGCCCGTAACATATCCTTGAGCATCTGTATCACTCGCTCGGACTACCCATCAGTCTGCGGATAATAGGCAATGCTAAAGTTCAATTGGGATCCTATGGTCTCCTAACATCTCTCCCAGAAATGGGATGTAAACTGAGAATCCCTATCCAAGATAATGCTCACTGGAACTTCGTGTAGCCTCACTAGTTCCCGTACATATAGATCGGTAAGGCATTGAGAGCATTGGTAGATCTGATAGCTAGGAAGTGGGCGGACTTTGTCAATCTATCAACTATTATCCAAATTGCATCATGCTGTCTCTGGATCCTTGGTAACCCATGATGAAGTCCATCGTGGTGTGCTCCTATTTCCAAATAGTAATTGGTAGAGGCTGTCATAATCTTGCAGGTTTTTGATGCTCGATTTTCACCTGCTGACCCATGAGACATCTCGCTACAAACTCTGCGATGTCTTTCTCTTCATCTTAGGCCATCAATAAATCCTCCGTAGATTTTGGTACATTTTAATATTGCCAGGATGCAGATTGTACCTGGAGGTGTGGGCTTCAATCAAAATCACGTCTCCGAGCTGCTTATTATCGAGAACACAAATTCTACCTCAAAACCTCATAATCCCATCGATGCCGACCTCATGATCTGATTGTACGCCCACCTGTACCTGACTAGCAACCGATACGGTAATCATTTGTCCTCTGAGCTTCCATGATTTGACTTATCAGGTCAGGCTCGATTCTGAAGCTAGCAGTAAATCCATAACTCTCAGAGGATACCACACTAATGCTGAGGTTCGAGAAGTGGTCTAGTAGTTCATGTTCCCTGATCATCATATAGGACATCATCGCTATATATTTTCAGCTCAGAGCGTCTGTTCACTCTAAATTCACATCTTTCCACACATGACATACACAATCACTTTTATTATTACTCATTGTAAAACTTTACAATATCAATAACTTGCGATTCTTTAAAAAGAGTATTTACATGTATTATATACTCTAATTGCTCTGACTCTACGGAAGCCTTTTAATGAAGTCCGCGGATGCATCAGCAGTCTCCTGATCCAATGCGTACACACCGTTCTTAAGTCATGAGCTTCTTACCCTTCTCCGTTGCTGTAGCCCGTCTAGGCTGAAAGGGTGTCGCTCTATTCGATTCTGTCGAAGCTGTTGGTGTCAGAGTCAATAACGGAAGTATTAGGACTGGGGTGGTAGATGCAACGATCTCTCGAAGCATGGGTAGTCTCTCACCAAATGTCTTGCCCACCCATATCTAAAACAAGCCCTGGTCGACATATGGCATGATCGGGTACCATGTGATCGTCCACACCGATCTCATCTGGCCGTGGTACCTCTCGACGCAAAAGCAGGACCAGTAGTAGTGGGGGCTGCAGCAGTCGATCTCGTGGATCGCCCTTCTGATCTCTGAATTCCAAAAGATCTAGCTCTCTTATGCTGCTCTCTACCATATCTATCATCCGTGCCCCTCTTCACTTTACCGTTACCCTTACCGGCAAACTCTGTATGATACCGCTCGAAATCTTGCTTATAGAGCTGAGCACGTCGGATCACCTCATCATATGTCCATATATCGAAAGAAGTCAACTTAGATCGAACAGATGGTCTCAACCTAGCCTTACACCTGTCAATCTTATGCCGCTCTCAATCTTAGTTAGTGGGTCAAATCTACTAAGTGTAGTAAATCGAGACTCATACTAGTCCTTTGACATGTTCTCCTGAATCAAATCCATAAACTCCTATTGAAGCTTCTTCTTTGTAGTATCAGGGATATACTAATGGCATAAAGCCTCAATAAAACTATCCCATGTAATCATTGGATGTTGGGCAAAGAGTACCGTCTGCACAGACTTCACCAGTGTTCCGCGTCATCACTCATTTGGACATCACTAGTCCGGCTCACTCCGTGTCAGAACATCTCATATACTTAAACAGTTTCTTCATAGCTATAATCCACTGCTCCGCTACCAATGAATCTCTCATCCCTTAAACCTCGTTAAATTTAACTTAGTGAACTGTCGTACTAAGGTCATATCACAGTAAGATTCAACATCACGTGGTGGCTATGTTGGTGGCAGTGGAACGAGTTGAGTTTGTGGTACTGACTGTACTAGAGGTGGTGGAGGTGGTGTAACAGGTGGGATCATTGGAGCTGCAGGTGGAGCGACTGGAGCTGCATTCTCTCTCTCTGTCCAATGACAGCTCTATCAGTATGATATATGGCGATAAAATCAGCCAACATGCGCTCCATCCTGGACATCCGGGTATTTGGACTCTCGGGCTATAGGGGTGAGCCGGTCCTGGGACGGGATTCAGTCTAGGCTCTGATATCTGAGGCCCGGGAATCTGCTCCGCCCTACCTTGGCCTCAACCCCTATATATGCATGAGTCACCTGTCACCCATTCATATCTGCACCACAACCAGTCACGACCCGAAGGCCAATGATGTCCACTTAACATATACTTATCGCTTTTGGAAAACTACTCCTATTTACAGTTTGTATTCGGTGTTAGTGTAGTAACAAATTCCAATTTTGCCTTAATAATATTATTTCTCTAGCTATATCATACTTCTCAAAGTGATTTTAAATCATTTTAGCCTTATTTTCACTACTCCAAAAGAAACGGGTCGAAAACATCCCCATTGTATTTTATCAATTTCCCCAGGTAAAATTTTCTTGCATTAAAACACATTTTAAATCGCACGACATAGCCAGCTATTGTTTCTCCACAGTTCATACAATCAAGCATCTCAAGCTACTCAAGAGTTTAACCATTAATAAGTTCACATCTATCACTTTATATATCATTAAAAATATACATTGGAACCCAGATCGGACTCGATAATCACCTAGACTCACATAATCATCTAGTGCGATCCAAAGCTACATCCCATATACTTTCCTAGTACTGTGAAATTAAAGTACATATGACTATCAAAATGATATACGAGTAGTATACCTTAAAATTCAAAAGCTAGGCCCGGAGAACACAAATGAGTACCACTACTAGGTACGATTTCCTGGGAGCCTATACGAAGCTTGGGTCGGCTACCAACTCGTATGATCTGCAGATGTTAAATTAAGGGGTGAGCAATCCACGGCTCAGCAAGTAGTTTAAATAAGTACATACTAGGCTCATATCGTAAAACACGATCATACATGCCTGAGTTTTATAAAATAGCATGTATGAATTATATCAAGGTTTACTATCAATCCGTATGTACACAGATTTCATAAGCTTATTCATGCTTTCATTCCATTATTAAATTAACAAGGTATCATTCTTTTTATCAGTATGGTTAAGTGTGAAAGAGGACAAACATTCAAATAGCACATGTTTGTATGGTATATATAAGCATAATTCAATGATCATACACATTCTCCGTCTTATGTATAAGATCTATTCCATCTACTGACATTTGTCACATTCACGAATCACAATCATTTGTTTATTGTCACAATAACCTATGATTCCTCATATCTCATCAAAACACGTGTAGCACTTAGCTCTCAAAGGATTCTAGAGGTGGCTCCCACAGTTTCCGAAGATTCTATGTAGCACTTAGGTCCCTTGAGTTCTCTAGAGGTGGCTCACACAGTACAAAGATCGAGTCTTTACTTGGGCTGGCCTTTATGACATATACTTTCCACTATTCATCGAAACTCGTGTAGCACTTAGTTCTCAAAGGATTCTAGAGGTGGCTCCTTATAATTTCCGAAGAATCTATGTAGCACTTAGGTCCCTTGAGTTTTCTAGAGGTGGCTCACACGGTACAAAGATCGAGTCTTTACTCGGGTTGGCCTTTATGCAATATACTTTCCACTATTCATCGAAACTCGTCTAGCACTTAGTTCTCAAAGGATTCTAGAGGTGGCTCCCCATAGTTTCCGAAGAATCTATGTAGCACTTAGGTCCCTTGAGTTTTCCAGAGGTGGCTCACATGGCACAAAGATCGAGTCTTTACTCGGGTTGACCTTTTTCCTAGCTTTCGACAAACACGACTAGGTACTAATTTAGGTCCAAGAACTCAATATTGGGAGCTATACATACCGCACACAAATCACATATGCATTGTCAAAGTATCACATGTCACAGCCTGTGACCTTATTTTTCACCTTATTCTATACATCTTATATGGTTGGGCTGTCTGCGATACTTTACTTTTCTTTTACATATTAACAATTTCATATTAAATTATAATATGAAATACATCCCCTATCTTACTTTATAAGAAAATAGTACTGTGAAAATGTCTAAATACGAAAAATAAATGATCGTACCTCATGTTATAAGTCGAGCTGTCGCATCGTCCCCAAATACACAGCCGAAGTCCTTTAGATGTCAAACTCTTAGTCCTCGAAAACCTTAAATGTTAATATTAAGGGGTGAGCAAACCACGGCTCAGTAAAGGAATTATATGCATACTTGATATTCAGCTTCCTATATGCTGAAAATCTTGTTCATTTTTCCTATATGCTCTAGGTTCGCATGTAGGAAGGATACTACAGTCGGCTAGGGATCCAGATGGAGTAAGGTAGGTATTTTGAAATACTTATCTTGTCCAGGAACCTAGAAGCAACTGTAGAGAGTACTTTTCTTTTCGTTTGGAATTTAAATCCTTTTTTCCTTTTTATTCCATATCATTTTTATATTCTTTTCAAAATAATGTTTTTATGAAATAAAGCATTTAAATAAAATAACTTGTATTCATATATTCTTTGAAAAGAATATAGTTAAATCATCATCCTTTTCATTCAAAACTCATTTCATATTTTACTGTACAACCATAATTAGTACAGTACTTTAAATAGCAAAATCAGCTATTAAATTCTTTTCGTATAACATATATATCATTTAAATCTAATATTCAATTTAAAAATTAAAATAAGAATATTAGATTTATTTTCTTCTTCTTTCCTTTTTGGAAAACATATCACATATTCATGTCACATATAGTCTAATATTCAATTAAAATCATAGTAAAAATATTAGACTTATAAACTCTTTTTCCTTTTGAAAACATATTACATGTTCATATCACATGTCATATGAAAAATCATCTCGTAGTACTAAAATCAGTACCGAAATAAGCATTATGTAAAATGCTGTAAATCACTTTCATTTAACTTATCACATATCATGTAAAATGTTTACATTTAACATTTAACATATCATATAAAACATTTCTCATATATGGAGACTTAGGCATGCACGCCCAGCCCGTCCACTGGATCGTTACTCATATCATGCTATAGACCCCGAAGGGTATAAATAATCATGTCAGATCTATGGCCATAGTCTATAATTGTCCTCGGCGGATCACTGATTAGGTGTCGGCCGTGATTACATATCACATATCACATATCACATATCACATGTCACATATCACATGTCAGCATGATAGGATGCCAACTAGTTTCAAAACCGTATTTTTCATCATCTAAAAACCTTTATGGAATTTATAAAAATAATAATTTCATAATTAAAACCATAAAGGTTATATAATAAATCAAGTGAATATTTAAGAAAATATTTATAAAATATTCACTTTATCCCTTTTTCATCTTTCATTTCCTATTACGTATAATTCATATATCGAGAGAATATTTAGAAAACTTTCATAAAATATTCTCTTTACCATTTTTCATTTTCCACTTCATATCACATATAATTCATATATCGGGAGAATTTTCGGTGATCTCACTATCACCAATTTCGAAAACATGAATATTTTAAAATGAATTTCGTTACATTCATGTTTTATGAAAAATAATCATTTTCTCTATTTTCGTGGTTGGAAATCGTTTCTTGTGAAATAAAATCATTTATTATGATTTTATAAATTTTCTAGAAAATTTTGATAACTTTCGATAATCTTTCGGAAGTATAACGGCTGCCGATTGGCTAGCCTCCTTCACGGAAAATATAGTTTATAATTTCAACCAGCACTTCACCACAATTTTCCAACCAATCAATTTTCATAATAATTTTCATAAATTATTTCCATAAAATATTTCGAAATTAAAACATGCAGATTGAATATCCTTACAGTGCTGCACATGCCTCCTTACCTGTTTCCGAATCGACGATCGCCTCGTTTGTCGCGCCCGTGTTCACCTCGTCCGATTTTATCGTCTCGGTTATCAAGGGAATTTTTTGGAATTTAACTTCTAAAATTTAGAATTTTCTATAATTATTTAATAAATAAATTATTTAAATAATTTAACATTTTTAGGGATTTCTTATCGATTTTCGTAATTCCTGGGTTTCCGAATTCTCGGGATTTCTCGTAATTTATGAAATTCTTCTTTTTTCCTCTTTTTCTTCCTTTTTCTCTTTTCTTTTTCTTTCTTTCTTTTTCTTTTCTTTCTTTTTCTTTTCTTTTTCTTTTTCCTTTTTCTTTTCTTTTCTTTTCTTTTTTCCTCTTCCTTTTTCGGTCAGATCGATTCAGCCTTCTTCCTTGCCGGTTCCTTCTCGGCGGCCGGTTCTCCGGCGGTTCAGGTGCCCCTCATCTAGCCGACGGCACAGCGAGTCTGCTGGTGGTCTCCGTTCGGCCTGGATCGACGACACGACGGCGGATCGAGTCGATTTTCCTTCGGTTTCTTCCACCTCTTCGCCGGCCCTCCTCCGCTGTTCACCGCTCCTTGGGTGGCCTCCATCCTCTTCCTCTCCCTCCGACGGTGCTTCGATGGCAGTGGCAGTGCCTAGATCAGCCGGCACTGCCGTTTGTCATTTTCCCTTTTCTTTTCAGTTTTCTCCGCTTTCCGTCGTTTCTGTTTTCCGTTTTTGCTTCACCGCTTCCTTCTTCCGTCGCCGGTCGCCTTCCTTCACATCGCCGGCTGCTTCACCTCCTTTTCTTCTTCCTCTCTTGGCCGGCCGACGGTGGCCGACCTCTGTTCCTTTTTCTTCTCGACAGAAACGGGTCCCGATTCCCGTTTCTGTTTTCTATTTCCTTTTTTTTAATTATCCTATATTATATTTATATATACCATATATAAACATAATATTTTAACATATATATTTTATACACAAAATACATATATATATATATAAATTTTTGATTTGAATTAATATATATTTCATTTATATATATATATGTATTTATAGATATATATTGTATTACAATATATATACGTATATATACAAGTTTTGATAGTAAATAATATTTACTTTTCTTATATATGTATATATTTATGTATATATTTATATATATATACATAAAATATCATATTTATATACATATGTATTATTTAAATATACTGAATAGTATATATACATATATATACTAATGTATATTAATATATACTATATAGTATTTCAATACATATGTATTTGTATAAAAATACATTTATATAATATATAATGGATTTATATATGATGCACTGACAGTGTATAGTTTCTATACACTGTCAATGCACAAGAGGTTGACACCTCATCAATAAGCTCTTACGAGCAAATTAAAAAAAATTTATTTATATTTACTTTTAAGGGCTTGGCATATTTTTTATTTTGCCAATTGATGAAGTGTTAACCTCTGATACATTAACAGTGTATAGAAACTATACACTGTCAGTGCATCATATACAAACTCATATATAATTATATAAATATATTTTATATTCTTTTCACCTTTTCTTATTTAATTTGGATTTCCATTTATCCAAATTAAATTCCTCAATTTTATCCAAATTAATTTTCTCCACTTCTTCACTTCATCAATTCGAGAATTTCAACGACATTCCCATCCCGTAAATAAATTTTATTTATTTACTTTAATTTATTTATTTCTCCTTATCTATTTTCTTAAATATTAATTTCCAATAATAGAAAATTTTCGGTTATCACATTCTCCCCACCTTAAGAAATTCGATCCTCTGAATTTAACTTAATTCATAAGGTGGTAGCATCTTGTATACTTATCATTCTTGACCTTTTGATCATCTTCGATATTATACTGCTAGTATACCTTTAAGATCATAATCGCCTTTTTATACCTCTATATATCATTTCTCATCATATACTTATACTCCCTTAAATTTCTTATCAATTGGGAGTTATCCATTTCCACTCCTTTTCATATCACATATGATTCATATTATTCATCATCCATCTTCCTTATTTGGTGCCAAGTCGATACATTTCGATAATTATCATTTACCGATTTAAATCAATAGTATGTAATCGTCCAGTAGCTTTCACATCTCGTGCATCTGCTGTCACAGCCCGTGACCCTATTTTGAACCTTTTTCTATACATCTTATTTGGTTGGGCTGTCTGCGAAACTTTACTTTTCTTTTACATATACACAATTTCATATTAAATTATAATATGAATTACATCCCCAATTTTTACTTCATAAGAAAGTAGTACTGTCGATAAGTCTAAATACAGAAATAAATGATCATACCTTATTAAATAAATCGACCTGTCGCATCGTCCTTAAATGCGCAATCGAAAATCCTTTAAGTGCTAAACTCTCAGTCTTCGAAAACCTAAATGTTAAAATTAAAGGGTGAGCAAACCACAGCTCAGTAAGGGAATTATATGCATACTTGATATTCAGCATCCTATATGCTGAAAATCTTTTTCATTTTTTCCTATGGGCTCTAGGCTCGCATGTAGGAAAGATACTACAGTCGGCTAGGGATCCGGATGGAGTAAGGTAGGTATTTTGAAATACCTATCTTGTTTCGGAACCTAGAAGCAACTGTAAAGAGTAATTTTTTCATTCTTGTTTTGAAATCCAAATCCTTTCCTTTTTATTTCGTAACCTTTTTATATTCTTTTCAAAATAATACTTTTATGAAATAATGCATTTAAATAAAATAACTAATATTCATATTTTCTTTTGAAAAGAATATTAGTTAAATCATCTTCCTTTTCATTTAAAACTCGTTTCATGTTTTACTGTACTCTCATAATTAGTACAGTACTTTAAATAGCAAAATAAGCTATTTAAACCTTTTTCGTATAACATAGAAATCATTTAAATCTAATATTCAATTTAAAATTTAAATAAGAATATTAGATTTACTTTCCTCCTTTTTACTTTTGAAAACATATTACATATTCATATTACATGTCATATGAAAATTATCTCATAGTACTAAAAACAGTACTGAAATAAGCATTATGTAAAATGCTGTAAATCACTTTCATTTAACTTATCACATATCATGTAAAACATTTTCACATATGGAGACTTAGGCACACACGCCCAGCCTGTCCACTGGGTCGTTACTCATATCATGCTATAGACCCCGAAGGCTATAAATAATCATGTCAGATCTATGGCCATAATATATAATTGTCCTCGGCGGATCACTGATCAGGTGTCGGCCGGGACTACATATCACATATCACATGTTACATATCACATATCACGTATTACATATCACATATCACGTATTACATATCACATGTCGGCATGATAGAGGGCCAACTAGTCTTAAAACCATGTTTTCATCATAAAATAACCTTTATAAAATTTATAAAATATATAATTTCATAATTTAAAATCATAAAGGTTATAAAACCAATTAGTGAATATTTAAGAAATAATTATGAAAATATTCATAAAAATATTCACTTTACATCTTTTCATTTTTTGTCTCGTATTATATGTATTTTACATATTAAGAGAATTTTTGGTGATTTCATTATCACCATTCTCGAAGAGGATTTTCGGTGATTTTCTTATCACCATTCTCAAAAACATGAATAATTTAAAATCATTTTCATTTTATTCATATTTTTATGAAAATATTCATTTTCTTCATTTTCGTGGATGAAAATCATTTCTCGTGACATAAATTTATTATGATTTTCAATAATTTTCAGGAATTTTTCAATAATTTTTCGATAGTACAACGGCTGTCGGTTGGCTAGCCTCCTGCACGAAAAATACAGTTTAAAATTTCCAGCCAGTACTTCATTCCAAATTCCAACCAATCATTCACCATGATAATTTCATAAAATATTTTTCATAAAATATTTCGAGGTTAAAACATGCAGACTGAATATCCCTACAGTGCGACACATGCATCCCTTACCTGTACGGTGTCATTTCGTTCAAACCGTACACTATGTGACCTTGAACCAATGATTAGGTCCTTATTTGTTTCCTTTCCCATTGCATGGATTTAGCTTCAAAGCTACAGAAAATAAGTCATACAAGTTCAATTCCAAAACATACATATACACTAAGCATTCTTAGAAATCCTACTCATTATGGTAGAATTATTCTTTATAAGAATTTCCGCCTACCAATGCCTTTCTATTCATAATGGAAAATATTGAATTCCAATTAATGCACCGTCAATTTTATATATAATCTGATTCAATTCCCTATCCAGAAGTATAAAGCCCATTTTTTAGTTCATTTCATATTGTTCCTCACAATTTCCCAAAGTTCAGCTCAATTCTGACCCATATGGCAGGATGGTTTCCTGATCTTTATACATTAAAAATTGTATTTCTGATTCTAGAGATATCTAAAAATTATGAATCCAAGATCATATGAATCATAATCCAATTCCCTATTCAGAATAGTGAGTTTTATGATTTTATCATTTCGGAATTAGTTTTAATAATTCCTCAAAGTTACCCTGTTTCCAGATGCATTCTGGCAGATTGTCTACTGACCTTTATGTACAAATTGGGCCATATCTCAAGATAGGTTTGTCCAAATTGTGCAAACTTAGAACCATATTATTCGAGACTCATTTAGCTTTCCAGAAACATAAAGTTTGCAGCCAAATTCAATCTGTGCTATCTTCTACAATTTTTCAAAGTTTCCATAAAGCATCACGCTTACTGCACTGAGTGCCCTGTGTTCAGCTGCCTATATCACGGGATATACAACTCCAAATTAGGTAATTCAAAGGCTGACTTTTTCCTAACTCACGAGGCTATCTGACATCAGTTTTTCAGAATTTATTTATTTCTAAAACCCCTAAATTGAATTTTTCAATTTGGCTTGGACATGACAGTTCTTCCAGCAGAATTATAATCTACACTTAGCACTTTGTTTCTTTTCTTTTATTCAATTCAGTCTTCATATTTATCATTTAATCACTTAGAAATTTTAGTAAACATCATTTATGTACAAAAAAGATCCATCACTATTGTTCCATCCATGTTTTGGCCGAATATACCCAATTCACGCCACTTCAAATTTTCTGCAACTTATTACTACTCAAATCAAGTTTCCAACAATTTAATTCATCATCTCTACTAATTTCTACCTAAACATGTTGAAATCACCAAAATTCTTCATTTTCTTTCAACAACCGAATTTGCCCTGTTTTATAACAGTTCAATCAAATGTAAGTTAAAAGTTTAATCCATATCAATCCATATCATCTATGCATAAAACCCACAATTACCATGGATAGAATCAAGTAAAACATCATCAACCCACCTTACCTCAATTAATCGAGCAACACAGCCTCTATACTAGTGCAAATTGTTTTATGTCAGCCCCTCCAATTCCAGCTATATGATGATCTTAAGGTGAGGGAGAGGTTTAGTGAAAAAAAATGGAATTATTAAATGAAGAGAAAATGGGATTATCATACTAAACCGTAAAGAATTCATGAAGAACCAGTAGAAAAATCGTGCAGCAAAGAAACGGGAAGGAAAGTCGGTTTTGGCTGAAGAATGGCTGAGTTTGGGTCTTCTTAATTTATTTTTCAACCAATAATAAACAGCCACATAGCTAAGAATCTCATTTCTTTCATCCTATCTTTCCTTGTAGTGGATTTACACGTGCAACACTTAACAGCAAAGAAAAGTGGCGTGAGACATGAATTTTTCTGCACATCTTCCACTTATCTTCCCTCTCTTTTATATACTCTAACCAATCACCTTTTATTATTTGTACAAATAAATCAATTTCCTTCTCAAAAATTCATTTCTTTTTAATTTTTTTTATTCTACTGGAATTGCATTTAAATTCCAAATTTCAGATTTATTCACTTATTTATTTCTATACCTCCACTTCATCATGTAATATTTATTTCACCTCTTATACACCATATTTCAAATCAAAACTCCAATAATTTCGAAATTCTACTGTAGAGATTCACATTTAATATTTATTTATTTTCGCTAAATAATTTATTTCCACTATCAAGGATTTATAAAAATATAGTGTATAGTATTATAAAATCGGGTCTCACATTTTCTCCCCACCTTATGAAATTTGGTCTTCCAAATTTTACCTGGACCTATCACTGAATTAGCTCTAGATATTTCTCACGTATAAGACTTTCTAATATTCAATGACCTATGTCGAATTACGTGAGATGTATCTGGATGTTATTTTCTCAACATCGAGAGGTGGAATACACTATACACTCTTGAAAATTCTAGAGGTCGTGCTAACTGGTATGCCACCTCTTCCACGTAACTTAATATCCTGAAAGGTCCATTGTATTGAGGACTCAGTTTTCCTTTCTTACCGAATCTCATCATACCTTTAGGGGGTGAGACCTTCATGATATATTATCACTCGTACATCTCAGGAATCTGCTCAACCATATAAGGAGCTAAGAACTTATGGTTTCCCACTTTTTCCCATGCTATTATGGATTTATATCGTCTGCTATATATAGTTTCGTAAGGTGTCATACCGATATTAACCTATTAGCCATTACTATAAGTAATCTCTGCCAGGGGTAGATGATCGTCCCAGGAGCCTCTAACATCAAATGCACACGCTCACACATATCCTCGAGCGTCTATATCGTACGCTCGAACTGTCCGTCAGTCTGTAGATAAAACGCGATGCTAAAGCTCAGTTGGGATCCCATGGCCTCCTAAAGTCTCTCTCAACAATGAGATGTGGAGCGGGACTCCCTTTCAGATGTGATGCTCACTAGAACACCAGGCAATCTCATTATCTCCCTGACATATAATTTGGCAAAGGCACTAATTGGATTAGTAGATTTCCATAGCCAAGGAATGAGCAGACTTAGTCAGTTTATCCACAATTATCCAAATAGTATCAGATCCTTTACGGGTTCTCCGAATTTCACTTAATTTAGGAAGTACCACCAATATAGGTATTTTTTCTTCCTTATATAATTTCTAACTTTCAGTTAATCCTATATTTAAGATGAGATTGCCAGTATAATTTTACAATTCGACTTTCCTTTAAATCCCACATTTCCTTTATCACAATCAATTTATACTCCTTGAAATTGTTTATCATATTTGGGAGTTAACAATTTTCACTTCTTTTCATACAGTAAATAATTCACACTATTTCCATCATTTCAAGGTGGTATATATATATATATATTCTTTTTCCATCTATATGACTGGTAGTAAAAATGTAAATCATTTCTTTACTCCTTGGAGTATAATTACTTTTCCTCTATCGAGTTTGGCTCGATCTTACATCTAACCATAATCATGTGATAACCACAAAAATCATTTTCAGTCTTAAATTCGGGAACTATTTTATATTCATATTCCCTCATCATCATATACTTATCCTCTTATTTCATATTCATCTTTCCGTTCTCATCATTTCAATCAGCTTTTTTCTGAGTGGTATCATACTCCACTGTTAACATCTTTTAACCTTTTACATACACTCTTTATACTTATTCATTCATCGACTTAAACTTATTTACTTATTAGTCACATCTGTAGAGCAGCTAACCCAATAACTCTTCCATAAACTGGCAATAGTATTTAGCTAGACCCAGTACCTTTCGTATCTCAATCATTATCTCTTCATCATAGACAGATCCACATCGCTCTGTCATTCAAGATCATATATCTTAGAAAGAGATACTGTCTAGCTAAATCTTTTAGTTGCCATACTTAACATAAAATTCACTGTCTTTGAGAGTCTGCGGGGTTATACCACTATGCTACTCAATTTCCATTTGTGTCTTAGACTATATCGTTATCTCATCATATTATTCATACATGGTTGCCTCATTCATTAGGCTCATATATTTCACAAGGTATTTCATTAACCTTCTAAACCTCAATAGGAACTCGTAAAAATTATATCGAGTTCTAATTATTATCATCTTATAACCATCTATTTCCAACTTTTCATCTACTGATGCCTTGTACAAAGATTGGTCTTATAAACTCCTTATATATCTCTGATTAATTTAAATAAGGCATCAATTCCATACAGATGAATATTCGTTCTTAATAAGAACTTTAATGTATAATAGGAATTTAATTCACCATTTAATTCATCCTCAAATCATATCATTTGTATTTCCATCCATTATCCTTATATAAGTGAATTTCATTATTCACAAATTTTTTTTTCAGAGTTATTTCTTAAGCTTTTGGACTCTTTCTATGTTCTCCGACATAAGCTTGGAATAGATTCTTATCCATAATCGAGTCAATATTAACCCGATCTCCCATATCTATATTGCTCTGGGAATTTATCGAGAATCATGTCCGATATTTTCTTTAATCACACGTCTCTTATCATTTTGGACATTTCATCTCTGTGTCCTATCATTTCCACTATATAACCTCAAGGCAGAGACGCTTAATAATCAAGTCATTTTAACATCTACTCCGCCTTAATTCACTTATTTCCTCATATTTCACAGTATATCGATCATCTTAATTAATATGCTGTATTAAGTGTAATCGTTAATTAACACCTTTCACAGCTAACCAATTTATTATTACTGTAATTTATTTTTACAATCATTTTCATTTAATAATTCAGGTTAGCTGTTGTCTTCCTCATCTCTTATCATCAATTACTGTTCTTATGCATATTCTCCATACATTACATCATCCCGTAGAACATATTTCAAAATATTCTGATTCTATAAATATCCAATTAATACTTCAAAAACTATATGAATGTATAGAACCAGAATTAATCGTACTGCTATGGATTTCATCCTCTATACTTATCTCTTTCTCATTCATCATCAGTAATCATTTTACTTTTCATCATATCAAATGATCCCGTAATAATATCTCATTAATACACTTTTAACTCCGACCCTTAAAAATCAATAACTGAGTCGCTCATCCTGTGACTTCCCTATAACCATTCGGGTCGCATCAGTAATATAATTGTAGGTGAGAGTTTATAATCGGAACCGTTATACACATATTATGTCCTTTATACCCTCAATAACTCCATTACTATCAATAGATTCAAAATCGACTTGGTTTATCACTATTCAAAACACAATCCCACATAAGGGCATTTTTGTCATTTCACATTTATTTCTTTCTCCAAAACATGCATTTAAACCAAGGATCTTATTATTTATGTGCTGATAGCACCCTTTTCTCATACCACTATCAGCAGCTTAAAATCTTTTTCGATTTTGACAGAGAAGTCTGTTAGGATCCATAATTGGATTATTTTGCATGAAATGCAGCTTTACATCATCAATTACTCTGTCAAATCAATCAATTCAAACTTCCATTGGTCTATTTTGACTGCCGATAAAATTTTGGAGGTAGGGGTATTTTGGTCATTTTTGGCAAAAAAATTTCTCTCCTTAAAATACCTTCAATCGGTGATCTTTGTCATAACGTCTAGGTCCGTGAACCTAACCGCTAGACTTTAAAATTCTAGGAGTCGCCACCAACCATTCAAACCTAAGGTGTGATTGGTCACCTACTCTTGTCTAAGGATAAGACATGGTCTACGTTCAAAGAATCTAGGGTTCAGGAGTACGGTTACGTGTGGGGAAGGATTAGCACCCCCACGACGCCCATTCTAAAATGGTACCACTTAGTTCTAAGTTTAGTCTAAATTTGCCTTTATGTTTGTATTAGTTTTGATAATTAAATATTGGGAAAGTTTCTAAGACTATTCCATCAATCTGGCTCAAATCTTAGAAACTCCCCTCAGCTCAAGATGTTCAAGAAGTACCAATCGACTTTCTTGAACTCCATCGTCGGATTGATTGAGTATATTATGGAATTCTTATCTTTAAATATTTTCTAATCTTATTCTTCTTACATTCTATTATTTTATATTTTGAAAATAAACATGACATATGGGTTATTGACAATTCTTCTTAAGTATCCCATCAATCTGGCTCAACCGAAGAAGAATCCTCTCACCTAGAAATTCCAAGGAGTACCAATTGACTTTCTTAGAATTTCATCATCGGCATATGTCATACTTACTTCTTTTATTATCATCTCATTGCCTTATTATGGTATTATTTTATATTTCTTTATTCTCGATTCGTTATTTTATTTTATTTCATTATATCTTTAAAGTGAACATGAATTATGTTTTCTTGAAAATTCTCCTCAAGTATTCCATCAATCTGGGTCAACTCAAGAAGAATCCTCTCACCTAGAAAATCCAAGGAGTACCAATTGACTTTCTTGGAGTTTCATCCTCGGCATAATCCATATTCATCTTTGATAACTAATTTTGTTATCTCCTTATTCAATCTTTATTCCATTTTATTCTTATTTGCATTTTTTCTAATTTAATTTATTTTATTATTTTATTTATCTAATATCTATCATACTAAACATACAAAATATAAAATATATCATACAAATTAAACTAAACAAATCATATCAATATACAAATTATTTATTCAATATGTATTAATCAAATATTATCAAAGTAATTAAATCATGCAACATTATTATTTTAATATACAAATTATTAATATGATATTAATTAACTATCAAACCCTCCTATTAAATTATTGACCAATTAATATAATAAAACAAAAACTTACCTGGGCAATAACCTCACCTCTTGTTGGCTTTTTTTCTTTTCCTTTATATTCCCTTTTCCACGTGTTCTCTTGCTATAGCTCTTCTTTAATATTTCCAAAGTGGCGTGCCTGAAACATTTTCACAAAGCTTTCCTATTTTCTTGCAACAATCATCAAGAGCCACACAAACGGAGGCTGTGCAAACATCCACGTGATGGGTCGGCAACCTGCAGTAGTTGTGCGGTGACTGGGCTCGCAACAGTGGTGCGAGAGGCAGGTAGAAAAATGAGCTGACAGAACAGCAGCGACGGTGATCGGGTTCAGTGCTTGATTTCCCCCAGAGTCCCCTTTTTATAATAAAAAATTTATTTGAGTTCTAATACAATTCTACCTATTCTATTAATTATCTCCTATTTTTAACATTTTATCTATTTCATATATTAATCCTAATCTAACTCTATCAAATTTAATATTAACCCAAATAATTATCCTAAAAAATCTAATTATCCTATCCTAAAAAATCTAATTATCCTATCCTAAAATTAATTTTATTTTTATTTCTTTTTATCTTTTCTCTTTTTTTTATTATTCCTAAATCTTATTTTAATTTTAATTTTTTAATTAATGTTAATTCTAAATCTAAAAGTTCTAATTTAATTCTAGCCTAATTCTAAATTGTTAAATTAAAATACAATGTCACTCAACCCAATTAATTATTTATACAAATCAAAACCCCGGACAAAATAGGGTGTCTACAGCTGCCCCTCTTTGTGCATTTGCTATGAAACAATAATTGCACAAAGACATAGACACCTATTTTGTCTGACTTTTCTTCTTTTTTAAATTTTTTTATTTTTTCAAAAAGCTCCCTCTAAACAGAAAGGCAGTCAAACTTTAAAATCTTGTCCGAAAAGCTCCTCCTAAACAGGCAGGCAGTCAAACTTTAAAAATCTTGTCCAAAAAGGCTCCTCCTAAACAGGCAAGCAGTCAAACTTTAAAATCTTGTCTAATAGCTCCTCCTAAACAGGCAGGCAGTCAAACTTTAAAAATCTTGTCCAAAAGCTCCTCCTAAACAGGCAGGTAGTCAAACTTTAAAATCTTGTCTTAAAAAGTTTTGATTTTTTTTTTGAAAATTTTAAGAAACTCCTCTAAATTTTTCTTGTCAAAATTTGGAATCTTAGGAAACCCCTCTAAAATTCCTTTTCTTATTCAATTTTGAAATTTTGGGAAACCCCTTCAAAACTTCTTTTCCTTTCTAATTTTGAAATTTTAGGAAACCCCCTCTAAAATTCTTATCTTATCAAAATTTGGAATTTTAGGAAACTCCTCTAAAACTCCTTTTCTTGTCCAAAATTTGAAATTTTGGGAAATTCCTCCAAAACTTCTCTTATCTAATTTTTGAAATTTTAGGAAACCCCTCTAAAATTCCTTTTCTTGTCAAATTTTATGGGAAACCCCTCCAAAACTTCTTTTCTTGTCTAATTTTGAAATTTTAGGAAACTCATCTAAAATTTCTTTTCTTGTCAAATTTTGAATTTTAGGAAACCCCTCTAAAATTTTCTTCTTGTCAAATTTTGAAATTTTGGGAAACTCCTCCAAAACTTTTTTTCTTGTCAAATTTTGAAATTTTAGGAAACCCCTCTAAAATTTCTTTTTCTTGTCCAAAATTTGAAATCTTGGGAAACTCCTCCAAAATTTCTTTTCTTGTCAAATTTTGAATTTTAGGAAACCCCTCTAAAATTTTCTTCTTGTCAAATTTTGAAATTTTGGGAAACTCCTCCAAAACTTTTTTTCTTGTCAAATTTTGAAATTTTAGGAAACCCCTCTAAAATTTTTTTTTCTTGTCCAAAATTTGAAATATTGGGAAACTCCTCCAAAATTTCTTTTCTTGTCAAATTTTGAATTTTAGGAAACCCCTCTAAAATTTTCTTCTTGTCAAATTTTGAAATTTTGGGAAACTCCAAAACTTTTTTTCTTGTCAAATTTTGAAATTTTAGGAAACCCCTCTAAAATTTCTTTTTCTTATCCAAAATTTGAAATCTTGGGAAACTTATCTTATCCATGCAATTGCAACCTGTTCTATCCATGCAATGTCATTCATGTAAGCTATCTTATTCAAGCAATATCATTCATGCAATCTAGTCTATCCATGCAATGTTATTGATGCAATCAATTCTATCCATGTAATGCAATCTGTTTTATCCATGCAATGTCATTCAAGCAATCTGTTTTATCTCTATGATGCAATCTACTCTATCCATGCAATGTTTTTTCGAAAAACATTTCAAGCTCAATTGTGGCAACAACAAGGTTATTCTTTATCAATCCATCTCATGCATTCTTCTCTTTCATCTGTCCTCTTGTCCTTCTATTTCTTATTTCTTTCCTCATTTTCCTTCTTTCGTTTTTCTTGCCCAATGAAACTCTTGTCTTCATGCCATCTTTATCTTATCTTCTCCCTTGATTCTTCTTTTTATTTTCCTCTCTTTCTGGTCATTCATTTGCTCATTAAAATCTTTACTGAGACCTCATCATTCATTCTTTCTTATTCATTGATTTTTCTTGATTTCCAATTTCCATTCATTCACAAGTTTCCTTTTCTTTCATTTTCCTAAATAATATAGGAGTCTTTCACATATTTTGCTAAGGAAACATTCAGTACCATTCTAATTTCAAGATCAATGCAACACAATTTCTCAATCCCTCAAGGTAAGGATATAGCAAAGAAATGATAAGTGAAATGAAGAGAGTGGTATTATTCAACATTTGGAAAGATTTAACAAGAAATTGTCAGGCTTAGAAGGAAAGTAGGCTTGAATGAAAAGTGAGAATTTTTAGGATTAGGTAATAGTATCCAAATAAAAACAATTCAAACAATTTTGATCAATGAATACAAAATTCCCTTCAAAGGTCCATTAATCTGATTATGTTGAGTTCATCAAAACATCCTCTTTGCCCCAATATCATTGACATCCAGCTTTTTTGTTATCTAAGTCGCCTTTTCAGGTTTTCAACTTAGATGCACTCCATTGATCCAAACCGCCCTTTTTGGGTTTTCGATCTGAATTCTCCTTTCATCTCTTTTTTTTCTTTTCCTTTTCCTTTTTTTTTCTTTTTTTTTTTCGTGAAATTTCTTTTGTTTGTTCTTGATTCTAATACATGCCCCAACAGCAGATATTTCTTCACCCAATTTAATGCTCTCATGGATTCAAGACAATTTTTGGAATCCCATTACTTCTATCTAGGCTAGATCTCTTTGTTTATCTTGATCTGCTTCTTCTAATTCCATCCAAAGGATCATCATCTCATAGTCTAAGTATGCCTTTATTCAACACATGATTCTTCAATGGGAGTACTCATATTTGATCAAAATGGACTTTTAAGGCACGTAACATAGGCTCAAGTGAGGGTTTATGAAAGAAAGGATAAAATAGGCCCAAAATAAGTGTTTCATGGTTTATCAAACCAAGAATCATTTTTCATGAATCATTTAGGCCTTTTGCCCCATTTGCTTTTTCTCTCCTTTTTTTCATTTTAATGTGACTAGGGTTTTCACTTTCTTGATTCAAACCCTCTTTCCTTCTTCATTCTTTTTTCTTTTGTTCTTTTTTTTCCACAAAATGTTTTTTTTTTCACTTTGCCCCACTAATCCTTCATTTTCCATTCTCTTTGCCCCCCAGTGTAGAGGATGATTCTTGGTGGGTTATATTAAAAAGAATATAATAGGCTCAAAAGGGGTAATCAATGGATAATTTTACTCACACTTGAAAGGTAGTGAAAGAAGGCCATTTCTCATCTCATTACAAGTACTCTCATTAAAGGTCATCTATTGAACAAAGACAAACTCATTAGAATTTCATGTAGAGATTCACCTTTACTCGTAACATTCTATAGGTGAAGATTTTAGACAAATATCTTCTATTCTCTTCTTACTTGAACAATCTTGGCAAATTGGAAACCCATTCAACCAACCAAAGCAACTCTTTCAAAACTGAATTTTATACTCATTGCCATCATCATTATCATGTTCATTATTTGGATACTTTTAAGCTTGGTAACAATGTAGAGAATATGGGTATTGGTGTTTGGCATTAAAGAACAAGATTGGAATGAGGAATTAAGAAATATGCATCACACTAATCCTTTATTGAAAATGAAAACAAATGAAAACTGGCCCAATACATAAAAGAATTCTTAATGCCTTTTGGGCTTAGGCACTCCTATATTACCTAAGAAATTGAAATGTCCTAAGATGAATGAAATTAGAAACAAAGAAACAACCATAATCTTCAAGTTAGTGAATCAATCAATATCATCCACTTTCTTCCATAGCATTAACCGCTACCCTTTGTGTGATCTGCAGAGGATTATCCTTCATATTTGGGTTATTCTTTGCCCCAAAACTCAAAATTCCAGTGTTGACAAGTGCTTGGACTTTCCTCTTCAAGCCCATACAATTCTCAATAGAGTGACCAACATTGTCATTATGATAAGCACACTTTACGTTCGGATCATACCACTTTGGGTAGGGAGGCTTCAAGGGCTCTACGTAAACAGGGGCAATAAGGTGACCCCTTACCAACTGTGGGAACAACTCTGTGTATGTCATTGGTATAGGGTCTATTGTGACATTTTGGCTAAGTCGGGTGTTCCTTTGGTCATTATGTGGGAAAGTGGGGTTTGTTAAGGCTGTAGGAGTTTGTCGAGGGAAAACAGGTTGATATGTGTTTTGGGGATGAGTTTGTGGGTAAGATGGGGAATAGGCGTAATTCACTGAAGGTGGGTAAGGGGTATAGGAGCGACGTGAGTTATTGGAGACAGCTTGTGCATCTTCTTCCTTCTTCTTTGAAAACCCATTCTCTTGCTATCATTCATAGACGCTTCAATCTTATCACTCTTGAGGGCATTTTCAATAGCTTCACCTGTTAACACCATGTCTGATACAATTTTGATACCTTAAGTGCCACAATTAAGTTGAAATTATATTTCATGTGGTGATATGTTTATGCACAAAAAATGAATGCAGATGGAATGCACTTAGGTCTACTAATCTCTCTTCACAATCAAAAGTATGTTCATGCTCATGATAAGACAAGTGCAAAGTTATGTGAATGAGCTATTATGCGATGCAAAATCAAACACAACTATGTATGACTTAATGATATAAACAAACTCTTTTTTTTGTTTTTTTATTTTAAAAATGAAAAAAAAACTAGATTTTTTTATTTTTTTTTTGTAAAAACAATGTAAAAAAGAGGAAGTAAAACTTATTCCTTCATGTGTCCTATCTTAGGTTTGCGTCTACACTCCAATCTAATATGGTTTCACCCTAAGGCTAAGCCTTATGTTTCATTACATGCTGGGTTTGGATAATTCAAGGTCTAAAGGTTCCCAAATTGTTCCTCACTATCATCCACACAGGACTAGTAAGGCACCCAATCCTCACCCATTATAGATTACAAACGGAAAGGTTCAATCTGAGTGGGAGTATTTCGCTAGCCTATGTGGAGATTATCACCTCACGAAAGCGTAGTTACTTTACTCCCTCCCAAAAAAGGAAGAGCCTGGGTTGAGGGCTTATGCAAATGCAAGCGTTGTGTGTGTTGAAGGAATGAATTAACATTTTATTATACATTTTCCAAATACTTCTCGGCAAACTTAGACTAATCTTCAAATTAATCTTTGGCCTGACTCTCTAAAGTCCCCAGTGGAGTCGCCAAACTGTCATAACGTCTAGGTCCGTGAACCTAACCGCTAGACTTTAAAATTCTAGGAGTCGCCTCCAACCATTCAAACCTAAGGTGTGATTGGTCACCTACTCTTGTCTAAGGATAAGACATGGTCTACGTTCAAAGAATCTAGGGTTTGGGAGTACGGTTACGTGTGGGGAAGGATTAGCACCCCCACGACGCCCATTCTAAAATGGTACCACTTAGTTCTAAGTTTAGTCTAAATTTGCCTTTATGTTTGTATTAGTTTTGATAATTAAATATTGGGAAAGTTTCTAAGACTATTCCATCAATCTGGCTCAAATCTTAGAAACTCCCCTCACCTCAAGATGTTTAAGAAGTACCAATCGACTTTCTTGAACTCCATCGTCGGATTGATTGAGTATATTATGGAATTCTTATCTTTAAATATTTTCTAATCTTATTCTTCTTACATTCTATTATTTTATATTTTGAAAATAAACATGACATATGGGTTATTGACAATTCTTCTTAAGTATCCCATCAATCTGGCTCAACCGAAGAATCCTCTCACCTAGAAATTCCAAGGAGTACCAATTGACTTTCTTAGAATTTCATCATCAGCATATGTCATACTTACTTCTTTTATTATCATCCCATTACCTTATTATGGTATTATTTTATATTTCTTTATTCTCAATTCGTTATTTTATTTTATTTCATTATATCTTTAAAGTGAACATGAATTATGTTTTCTTGAAAATTCTCCTCAAGTATTCCATCAATCTGGCTCAACTCAAGAAGAATCCTCTCACCTAGAAAATCCAAGGAGTACCAATTGACTTTCTTGGAGTTTCATCCTCGGCATAATCCATATTAATCTTTGATAACTAATTTTGTTATCTCCTTATTCAATCTTTATTTCATTTATTCTTATTTGCATTTTTTCTAATTTAATTTATTTTATTATTTTATTTATCTAATATCTATCATACTAAACATACAAAATATAAAATATATCATACAAATTAAACTAAACAAATCATATCAATATACAAATTATTTATTCAATATGTATTAATCAAATATTATCAAAGTAATTAAATCATGCAACATTAGTATTTTAATATACAAATTATTAATCCGATATTAATTAACTATCAAACCCTCCTATTAAATTATTGACCAATTAATATAATAAAACAAAAACTTACTTGGGCAATAACCTCACCTCTTGTTGGCTTTTTTTCTTTTCCTTTATATTCCCTTTTCCACGTGTTCTCTTGCCATAGCTCTTCTTTAATATTTCCAAAGTGGCGTGCCTGAAATATTTTCACAAAGCTTTCCTATTTTCTTGCAACAATCATCAAGAGCAACACAAATGGAGGCTATGCAAACATCCACGTGATGGGTCGGCAACCTGCAGTAGTTGTGCGGTGACTGGGCTCGCAACAGTGGTGCGAGAGGCAGGTAGAAAAATAAGCTGACAGAACAGCAGCGACGGTGATCGGGTTCAGTGCTTGATTTCCCCCAGAGTCCCCTTTTTATAATAAAAAATTTATTTGAGTTCTAATACAACTCTACCTATTCTATTAATTATCTCCTATTTTTAACATTTTATCTATTTCTTATATTAATCCTAATCTAACTCTATCAAATTTAATATTAACCCAAATAATTATCCTAAAAAATCTAATTATCCTATCCTAAAAAATCTAATTATCCTATCCTAAAATTAATTTTATTTTTATTTCTTTTTATCTTTTCTCTTTTTTTTATTATTCCTAAATCTTATTTTAATTTTAATTTTTTAATTAATGTTAATTCTAAATCTAAAAATTCTAATTTAATTCTAGCCTAATTCTAAATTGTTAAATTAAAATACAATGTCACTCAACCCAATTAATTATTTATACAAATCAAAACCCCGGACAAAATAGGGTGTCTACAATCTTAAGGTCTATTTAATGATGATATTTCATTCCCCTCCTTTATAACATCACTTTAAGGTCTCAATTCGATCCAGACAGAAAAGTACTGGTGGGGCCCTCACCGAGTCCATTTCCGTTCTTACCGAACCGACCTTCTTTTAGACTATAAGATCACCATTTCAGTTAGTTTCTAGAGCCATTTTCCCTCTTTGACATCCTTAGTTCACAATGCTCACTCCCTTTTAAAACATTTAATTCCTTTACAATTCTTTATTTCCTTTATGTATTTAGACTACACAGTACTACAGAGGATGTTAACATTTTTAGACACATTTCCTTTCCAAAGTATCGACAGACATCAGGCCAACCCTGCTCTGATACCATTAAATCTGTCACAGCCGGTGACCCTATTTTTAACCTTTTTCTATACATCTTATTTGATTGGGCTGTCTGCGATACTTTACTTTTCTTTTACATATACACAATTTCATATTAAATTATAATATGAATTACATCCCCGATTTTTACTTCATAAGAAAGTAGTACTGTCGATAAGTCTAAATACAGAAATAAATGATCATACCTTATTAAATAAATCGACCTATCGCATCGTCCCTAAATGCGCAATCGAAAATCCTTTAAGTGCTAAACTCTCAGTCTTCGAAAACCTGAAATGTTAAAATTAAAGGGTGAGCAAACCATGGCTCAGTAAGGGAATTATATGCATACTTGATATTCAGGTTCCTATATGCTGAAAATCTTTTTCATTTTTCCTATGGGCTCTAGGTTCGCATGAAGGAAAGATACTACAGTCGGCTAGGGATCCGGATGGAGTAAGGTAGGTATTTTGAAATACCTATCTTGTTCAAGAACCTAGAAGCAACTGTAGAGAGTAATTTTTTCATTCTTGTTTTGAAATCGAAATCCTTTCCCTTCTATTTCGTAACCTTTTTATATTCTTTTCAAAATAATACTTTTATGAAATAATGCATTTAAATAAAATAACTAATATTCATATTTTCTTTTGAAAAGAATATTAGTTAAATCATCTTCCTTTTCATTTAAAACTCGTTTCATGTTTTACTGTACTCTCATAATTAGTACAGTACTTTAAATAGCAAAATAAGCTATTTAAATCTTTTTCGTATAACATAGAAATCATTTAAATCTAATATTCAATTTAAAATTAAAATAAGAATATTAGATTTACTTTCCTCCTTTTTACTTTTGAAAGCATATTACATATTCATATTACATGTCATATGAAAATTATCTCATAGTACTAAAAACAGTACTGAAATAAGCATTATGTAAAATGCTGCAAATCACTTTCATTTAACTTATCACATATCATGTAAAACATTTTCACATATGGAGACTTAGGCACACACGCCCAGCCTGTCCACTGGGTCGTTACTCATATCATGCTATAGACCCCGAAGGGTATAAATAATCATGTCAGATCTATGGCCATAGTCTATAATTGTCCTCGGCGGATCATTGATCAGGTGTCGGCCGGGACTACATATCACATATCACATGTTACATATCACATATCACGTATTACATATCATATGTCGGCATGATAGAGGGCCAACTAGTCTCAAAGCCATGTTTTCATCATAAAATAACCTTTATGAAATTTATAAAATATATAATTTCATAATTTAAAATCATAAAGGTTATAAAACCAATTAGTGAATATTTAAGAAATAATTATGAAAATATTCATAAAAATATTCACTTTACTTCTTTTCATTTTTTGTCTCGTATTACATGTATTTTACATATTAAGAGAATTTTCGGTGATTTTATTATCACCATTCTCGAAGAGGATTTTCGGTGATTTCCTTATCACCATTCTCGAAAACATGAATAATTTAAAATCATTTTCATTTTATTCATGTTTTTATGAAAATGTTCATTTTCTCGATTTTCGTGGATGAAAATCATTTTCGTGACATAAAATCATTTATTATGATTTTCAGTAATTTTCAAGAATTTTTCGATAATTTTTCGACAGTATAATGGCTGCTGGTTGGCTAGCCTCCTGCACGAAAAATACAGTTTAAAATTTCAGCCAGTACTTCATTCCAAATTCCAACCAATCATTCACCATGATAATTTCATAAAATATTTTTCATAAAATATTTCGAAGTTAAAACATGCAGACTGAATATCCCTACAGTGCGGCACATGCATCCCTTACCTGTACGGTGTTATTTCGTTCAAACCGTACACTATGTGACCTTGAACCAATGATTAGGTCCTTATTCGTTTCCTTTCCCATTTCATGGATTTAGCTTCAAAGCTGCAGAAAATAAGTCATACAAGTTCAATTCCAAAACATACATATACACTAAGGATTTTTAGAAATCCTACTCATTATGGTAGAATTATTCTTTATAAGAATTTCCGCCTATCAATGTCTTTCTATTCATAATGGAAAATATTGAATTCCAATTAATGCACCGTTAATTTTATATATAATCTGATTCAATTCCCTATCCAGAAGTATAAAACCCATTTTTTAGTTCATTTCATATTGTTCCTCACAATTTTCCAAAGTTCAGCTCAATTCTGACCCATATGGCATGATGGTTTCCTAATCTTTGTACATTAAAAATTGTATTTCTGATTCTAGAGATATCTAAAAATTATGAATCCAAGATCATATGAATCATAATCCAATTCCCTATTCAGAATAGTGAGTTTTATGATTTTATCATTTCGGAATTAGTTTTAATAATTCCTCAAAATTACCCTGTTTCCAGATGCATTCTGGCAGATTGTCTACTGACCTTTATGTACAAATTGGCCATATCTCAAGATAGGTTTGTCCAAATTGTGCAAACTCAGAACCATATTATTCAAAACTCATTTATATTTCCAGAAACATAAAGCTTGCAGCCAAATTCAATCTGTGTTATCTTCTACAATTTTTCAAAGTTTTCATAGAGCATCACGTGCTACTGCACTGAGTGCCTTGTGTTCAGCTGCCTATATCTCAGGATATACAACTCCAAATTAGGTAATTCAAAGACTGACTTTTTCCTAACTCACGAGGCTATCTGACATAGGTTTTCCAGAATTTATTTATTTCTAAAACCCCCAAATTGAATTTTTCAATTTGGCTTGGACATGACAGTTCTTCCAGCAGAATTATAATCTACACTTAGCAGTTTGTTTCTTTTCTTTTATTCAATTCAGTCTTCATATTTATCATTTAATCACTTAGAAATTTTAGTAAACATCATTTATGTACAAAACAGATCCATCACTATTGTTCCATCCATGTTTTAGCCGAATATACCCAATTCACGCCACTTCAAATTTTCTGCAACTTATTACTACTCAAATCAAGTTTCCAACAATTTAATTCATCATCTCTACTAATTTCTACCTAAACAGGTTGAAATCACCAAAATTCTTCATTTTCTTTCAACAACCGAATTTGCCCTGTTTTATAACAGTTCAATCAAATGTAAGTTCAGAGTTTAATCCATATCAATTGATATCATCTATGCATAAAACCCACAATTACCATGGATAGAATCAAGTAAAACATCATCAACCCACCTTACCTCAATTAATCGAGCAACACAGCCTCTATACTAGTGCAAATTGTTTCATGTCAGCCCCTCCAATTCCAGCTATATGATGATCTTAAGGTGAGGGAGAGGTTTAGTGAAAAAAAAAGGAATAATTAAATGAAGAGAAAATGGGATTAGCATACTAAACCGTAAAGAATTCATGGAGAACCAGTAGAAAAATCGTGCAGCAAAGAAACGGGAAGGAAAGTCGGTTTTGGCTGAAGAATGGCTGAGTTTGGGTCTTCTTAATTTATTTTTCAACCAATAATAAACAGCCACATAGCTAAGAATTCCATTTCTTTCATCCTATCTTTCCTTGTAGTGGATTTACACGTGCAACACTTAACAGCCAAGAAAAGTGGCGTGAGACTGAATTTTTCTGCACATCTTCCGCTTATCTTCCCTCTCTTTTATATACTCTAACCAGTAACCTTTTATCACTTGTAAAAATAAATCAATTTCCTTCTCAAAAATTCATTTCTTTTGAATTTTTTTATTCTATTGGAATTGCATTTAAATTCCAAATTTCAGATTTATTCATTTATTTATTTCTATACCTCCTCTTCATCATGTAATTTTTATTTCACCTCTTATACACCATATTTCAAATCATAACTCCAATAATTTCGAAATTCTACTGTAGAGATTCACATTTAATATTTATTTATTTTCGCTAAATAATTTATTTCCACTATCAAGGATTTATAAAAATATAGTGTATAGTATTATAAAATCGGGTCTCACATCTGCTCACTCAACATATCATTGAGCGTTTCCGTATTACGCTCAAACATTTTAACATCATGTATACTGTCTATAAATTTGGGATCTCAGAGCCTTTTGCTATTTCCCATAACATATAGCTACTCAGAGATTCCCATCACATATAGAGCTCACTGGAACTTCACATACATTCTCATCATTTTATAATCATATTTCGACTATGGCACTATAGAATCTAAGAGTTTGATATTGGAGAAGTGATTTGCATTTAGACAATCAGTCTTTAATCACTTCTATATTATCATATCTCTTTTAGATTCTTTATTATTATATCCAATACTCTTTTCATATTTATTTCATCCAATTGCTGCAGTTCATTTGCAGACTTTACTATTACTCATCATTTTCTCTCTATATCTCTTTTCATGTAACCTCATCATTACAGCTCTTATTCTTATGTTATACTCTATATCGCTTAGGTTTTTAAAATATACCTGAGAACATACTCTTTTGATAATTTAGATTCCATAATAACATAATCAAATTATCATTTAATCTTTTCATTATTTAACTTCATCCTTGAATCTATAATTATCATTTTAATTACCTCATTATCCATATAAATCCACTCTTTTCATCATTTCGAGGTGGTAGTATATATATTTATCATTTTTCCATTTACATAAGTGGCAGTAAATCATATAATTCATTTACTCCTTTGAGTATCATTAAATTTCATTTATCAAAATTGGCTCGATCTTCCATCTAGCCATAATCATGTGATAACCACAAGGAAATCATTTTCAATCTTAAAATTGGGAACCGCTCCATATTCGTGGTCCCTCATCATCCTGTACTTATCCTCTTCTTACATTTACATCTTTTCATTTTCATCATTTCAGTCACTTTTCTTCAGTGGTAAAATATTCCACTATTAAACTCTTTTAACCTTTTGTATATCATCTTTACATTTATTCGTCCACCGACTTTAACTTCTTTACTCATTAGTCACGTCAGTAGCGCAACTAACCCATAAACTCTCTTATAAACTGACAATAGTATCTAGCTAGACTCAGTACATTTCGTATCTTAATCATTATCTCTTCATCATAGACAGATCCATATCGCTCTGTCATTCGAGATCATATAACTTTGATAGAGATACTGTCTAGCCACATCTCTTATTTGCCATACTCAACATATAATTCATTGTCTTTGAGAGTCTGCAGGGTCATACCACCATGCTGCTTATTTTCCATTGATATCTTAGACTATATCAATATCTCATCACTTATCCTTATATGGATGCCTCATTTATTAGGCTTATACACCTCGTAAGGAATTTCATTAACCTTGTAAACCTCAATAGGAAATCGTGATAATTTTATCGAGTTCAAATCATTATCATCTTATGAGCATCAATTTTCAACTTTTCATCTAGTGATGCCTTGTACAGAGATTAGTCTTATAAACTCCTTATACATCTCTGATTAAATCAAATAAGACATCACTTCTATATGGATGATTATTTGTTTTTCATAAGAACTTTATTTCATAATTGGAATTTAATACTCCATTTATGTTTCATCCTCAATTCACCTCATCATCTGTATTTCCATCCTTTACATCAATACATGTGAATTTCATTACCCACAATATTTTCCAAAAATTATTTTCTTAAGCTTTCCATATTCCTCTTTATATGTTTCCGATATAAGCTTAGAATTAGATTTCATATTTACGATCGAGTCAATGTTAACTCGATCTCTCCAATCTATACTACTTTGAAATCTTATCGGGAATCTCATCCGATGCTTTCTTTAACCACACCTCTCTTATCATTTTGGACATTCATCTTTGTGTCCTATCATTTCACTGTATGTCCTCAAGGCAAAGACATTTAATATTTAAATCATTTTAACATCTACTCCGCCCTGATTCACTTATTTACTCATATTTCACAGTATATCAATCATCTTAATTAGCATATGTATCCAGTATAATTATTTGATTAACACCTTTCACAGCTAACCGATTTATTATTAAAATTAATTTTAAATCATTTACGTTTAATAATCCATGTTAGCTGTTATCTTCCTTGTCTCTTATCATCATTTACTGTCCTTATGCATATTCTCCATTTTTATATCACTCCATACAATACATTATTCTGTAAAACATATTCCAAAATCTTCCGGTTCTATAAATATTCATTAAATACTTCAGAAACTAGAATAACAGTATAGAACCAAAATTAACCGTACTGCTATGGATTACATCCTCTGTACTGATCTCTTTCTTATTCATCATCTGTAATCATATTACTTTTCATCATATCCCATGATCTCGTAATCATATCCTATTAATACACTTTTTAATTCAGACCCTCAAAAATCAATAATAGAGTCGCTCATCCTACGACTTCCCTACAACCATTCGGGTCACATCAGCACTCCAAGTGTAGTGAAATTTATAATCGGGATCGTTATACCTATATTATGTCCTTTATGCCATCAATAACTCCCTTTCTATCATGGAATTCAAGATCGACTTGGTTTTATCATTATTCAAACCATAATCCCACAAGGGGCATTTTCATCATTTTCACATTTATTTCTTTCTCTTCAATTAATTTAAACAATTGATCTTATTATCTATGTGCTGATAGTATCTTTTCTCATACTAATATCAGCTATTTAAGATCTTGTTTAATATCGACAAAGAAGTTCACTAGGATCCATAATTGGATTATTTTGCTTGAAATGCAGCTTTACATCATCAATTACTCTGTCAAATCAATCAATTCCAACTTATGCTAGTGTATTTTGACTCCAGGTAAAATTTTAGAGCTAGGGGTATTTTGGTCATTTTTGGTCAAAAATATTCTCTCTCCTCCAAATACCTTCAATCGGTGATCTTAAGGTCTATTTAATGATGATATTTCATTCCCCTCCTTTATATCATCACTTTCAGGTCTCAATTCGATCCGGACAGAAAAGTACTGGTGGGGCCATCACTGAGTCCATTTCTGTTCCTTACGAACCGACCTTCATTTAGATTATAAGATCAGCATTTCAGTTAACATTCCTGAGCCGTTTTCCCTTTTTGACATCCTTAGTTCATAATTCTCACCCCCTTCTAAATATTTAACTCAATTTACAATCATTAATTTCCTTTATGTATTTAGACTACACAGTACTACAAGGGATGTTAACCTTTTTTTTTGACACATTTTCTTTCCAAAAGTATTGACAGACATCAGGCCAACCGTGTTCTGATACCATTAAATCTGTCACATCCCGTGACCCTATTTTTCACCTTATTCTATACATCTTATATGGTTGGGCTGTCTGCGATACTTTACTTTTCTTTTACAAATTAACAATTTCATATTAAATTATAATATGAAATACATCCCCTATCTTACTTTATAAGAAAAAAGTATTGTGAAAATGTCTAAATACGGAAAATAAATGATCGTACCTCATGTTATAAGTCGAGCTGTCGCATCGTCCCCAAATGCACAGTCGATGTCCTTTAGATGTCAGACTCGTAGTCCTCGAAAACCTGAAATGTTAATATTAAGGGGTGAGCAAACCACGGCTCAATAAGGGAATTATATGCATACTTGATATTCAGCTTCCTATATGCTGAATTTTTCATTTTTCCTATGGGCTCCAGGCTCGCATGTAGGAAGGATACTACAGTCGGCTAGGGATCCGGATGGAGTAAGGTAGGTATTTTGAAATACCTATCTTGTCCCAGAACCTAGAAGCAACTGTAGAGAGTAATTTTCTTTTTGTTTGGAATTTAAATCATTTTTTCTTTTTTATTCCATATCGTTTTTATATTCTTTTCAAAATAATGCTTTTATGAAATAAAGCATTAAAATAAAATAACTTGTATTCATATATTCTTTGAAAAGAATATAGTTAAATCATCATCCTTTTCATTCAAAAGTCATTTCATATTTTACTGTACAACCATAATTAGTACAGTACTTTAAATAGCAAAATCAGCTATTAAATTCTTTTCGTATAACATATATATCATTTAAATCTAATATTCAATTTAAAAATTAAAATAAGAATATTAGATTTATTTTCCTCCTCTTTCCTTTTTGGAAAACATATCACATATTCATGTCACATATAGTCTAATATTCAATTAAAATCATAGTAAGAATATTAGACTTATAAACTCTTTTTCCTTTTGAAAACATATTACATGTTCATATCACATGTCATATGAAAAATCATCTCGTAGTACTAAAATCAGTACCGAAATAAGCATTATGTAAAATGCTGTAAATCACTTTCATTTGACTTATCACATATCATGTAAAACGTTTAAATTTAACATATAACATATCATATAAAACATTTCTCATATATGGAGACTTAGGCACGCACGCCCAGTCCGTCCACTGGGTCATTACTCATATCATGCTATAGACGCCGAAGGGTATAAATAATCATGTCAGATCTATGGCCATAGTCTATAATTTTCCTCGGTGGATCATTGATCAGGTGTCGGCCATGACTACATATCACATATCACATATTACATGTCACATATCACATATCAGCATGATAGGATGCCAACTAGTCTCAAAACCGTATTTTTCATCATCTGAAAACCTTTATGGAATTTATAAAAAAAAATAATTTCATAATTAAAACCATATAGGTTATATAATAAATCAAGTGAATATTTAAGAAAATATTTATAAAATATTCACTTTATCCATTTTTCATCTTTCATTTCATATTACGTATAATTCATATATCGAGAGAATATTTAGAAAACTTTCATAAAATATTCTCTTTATCTATTTTTCATTTTCCACTTCATATCACATATAATTCATATATCGGGAGAATTTTCGGTGATCTCACTATCACCGATTTCGAAAACATGAATATTTTAAAATGAATTTCGTTACATTCATGTTTTATGAAAAATAATCATTTTCTCTATTTTCGTGGTTGGAAATCGTTTCTTGTGAAATGAAATCATTTATTATGATTTTATAAATTTTCTAAAAATTTTCGATAACTTTCGATAATTTTTCGGCAGTATAACGGCTATCGATTGGCTAGCCTCATGCACGGAAAATACAGTTAATAATTTCAACCGGCACTTCACCACAATTTTCCAACCAATCAATTTTCATAATAATTTTCATAAATTATTTCCATAAAATATTTCAAAATTAAAACATGCAGATTGAATATCCTTACAGTGCTGCACATGCATCCCTTACCTGTTTCCGGATTGATAACCGCTTTGTTTGTCGCGCCCGTGTTCACCTCGTTCGATTTTATCGTCTCGATTATCGAGGGAATTTTCTGGAATTTAAATTCTAAAATTTAGAATTTTCTATACTTATTTAAATAAATAAATTATTTAAATAATTTAACATTTTTCGGGATTTGTTACCGATTTTCGTAATTCTCGGGTTTTCAAATTCTCGAGATTTCTCGTAATTTCTGAAATTCTTCTTTTTTCCTCTTTTTCTTCCTTTTTCTCTTTTCTTTTTCTTTCTTTCTTTTTCTTTTCTTTCTCTTTCTTTTCTTTTTCTTTTTCCTTTTTCTTTTCTTTTTCTTTTCTTTTTTCCTCTTCCTTTTCCGGTCAGACCGGTTCAACCTTCTTCCTTGCCGGTTCCTTGTCGACTGCCGGTTCTCCGGCGGTTCAGGTGCCCTTCATCTGGCCGACGGCACGGCGAGTCTGCTAGTGGTCTCCGTTCGGCCTAGATCGACAGCACGACGATGGATCGAGTCGATTTTCCTTCGGTTTCTTCCACCTCTTCGCCGGCCCTCCTCTGCCGTTCACCGCGCCTTGGGTGGCCTCTATCCTCTTCCTCTCCCTTCGGCGGTGCTTCGATGGCAGTGGCGGTGCCTGGATCGGTCGGCACCGCCGTTTGTCATTTTCCCTTTTTTTTTCAGTTGATGGAGATCCACTTGCTCGTGATGTTCGTGATGCTAAGGATCCATTGGTCATCCAAAGAGGTCCAATTACCCGAGCTCGAGCTAAGAAGATGCAACAATCCTTGGCCTCATTAATGCAACAAGCTCTGGCATCATTGCAGTGTCAAGGAAGCTTCCATGAAGAGTCCCAAGACATCTATACTTACTTGGAAGCCCAAACGACATGAGCATGGTTTACTATCTTATTTTAGCTTAACAATAAGATGGGCTAAGTGTTTGGATAGCCCACGATTGACTCTTGTTGTGTTTTGGACTATTTATTTTATGTAACTAGGTTTAGGCATGAATTTGGGTTTAGTCTTATTTTCTATTGGTGTTAATTCCAGCCCACTTGTTTATGGGCTTAAGTGCTAGGTATTATTATAAATACCTTGTAAACGCTATTGATGAATAGATCAGTTAAGTGAATTTTCAGATATTGAGTGTGCCTTTCTCTTGGGTTCCCTCTCTACTAGGCTTATCAAGGTCTTCTTCCTTGTGGCGCCTCCTTCTTCACCATCCACCATTGCTATACCTTAGGTTCTCGAATTCTTATTCGTAGGGTCAAGGTCCAATACCTTTGGGTTCGAGTCTCTTTAGGCTTCGGGTCTAGGTTTTCAGAAGTTGTCATTCATCAACTTTGCTTCTGTCTTCTTGCGTGTCAGCTCCTTCAAATTCCAAGCTACGTTTCCTCTTGTCCGTACGCATCAGTTGGTAATCAGAGCTTAAGTTTCGATTTTCTGGCAATGCAACAACAGTTCCAACGGATGGACGTGAAATTCAATGACATTCATGATAAGTTGAACCAACATGACGCTCGGTTTGCAAAGATCCAGCAAGGTGATACTTCTCGTCTAAAGAGTAAGGTTGTTGCCAATGACGAGTATGATGGTAATGTTGGGTATGATTCGAACGAAGAGTCTGGGATCGATAGACATCATAGAAGGTACCATGGGTATAGAGATCGAGTTGATAGAGCCTGTGATAGAGGCAAGGAGAAGATGGATGGAAACCTTGGCAGTATAAAATTGAAGATTCCTCCTTTCCAAGGCAAGAATGATCCTGAGGCATATTTGGAGTGGGAAAGGAAGATTGAAATGGTGTTTGACTGCCACCACTACTCTGAGGAAAAGAAGGTCAAACTTGCAGCAATTGAGTTCACAGAGTATGCTATGGTTTGGTGGGATCAGTTAGTCACTAGTAGAAGAAGATATGGTGATCCTCCAGTGTCTACATGGGATGAGATGAAGTGCATAATGCGGACGATTTGTTCCTACTCATTACTACAGAGAGTTATACTAGAAGCTCCAAGGTCTTACCCAGGGTTCAAAGAGTGTTGAGGATTACTACAAAGAGATGGAAATGACCATGATTCGAGCCAATATCCAGGAGGATGCAGAGGCTACTATGGCTCGTTTTCTCCAAGGCTTAAACCGTGAGGTTGCCAATGTAGTAGAGTTGCAGCATTACATGGATTTAGAGGAGATGCTGCATGTGGCCATCAAAGTGGAAAGGCAACTCAAAAGGAAAGGTACATCTCGTTTTACTTCTAGTTCAGTTCTTGTTTGGAAATCTAACACCTTTCATAGGGATGATAAGCCTGTGTCTACGCCTAAGTCAGAGAGCTTTGCTAAGCCCAAGACTGAGGGCCCTCCAAAGCCCAAGACTGAACCTGCCCAAGCATCCCAAAGCAGGACACGTGACATTAAGTGTTTCAAGTATTTAGGTCGTGGACATATTGCCTCACAGTGTCCCAACCGTAGAGTGATGATCATGCATGGGAATGGAGATGTTGAGAGTGAAGGTTCTGAAATCGGTGTAGAAGATGAGATGCTTGCGTTAGAAAATGTTGATGAAGAAGAAGTTGTTGAGTATGCTGCTCATGGTGAAGCACTTGTTGCTAGGCGTGCTCTTACTACTCATGTGAAGTTTGAGGATGAGGCACAGCGCGAGAACATCTTCCATACGAGATGCCATATTCGTGACAAGGTATGTACTGTAATCATTGATGGTGGGAGTTGTACTAATGTTGCTAGCACATACCTTGTTGATAAGTTAAAGTTGCCCACTACCAAGCATCACCACCCATATAAGTTGTAGTGGATTAATGACTGTGGTGAAGTCAACATGGTGAAGCAAGTCTTGGTTCCTTTTCGTATTGGAAGGTATCACGATGAGGTGTTGTGTGACGTGGTGCCCATGCAAGCTAGCCACATGTTGCTGGGCAGACCGTGGCAGTATGATCGGAGAGTCATCCACGACGGTTACACTAACCGTTACTCCTTTACTATGGATGGCAAGAAGATCGCTCTTGCTCCCCTTAGCCCCAAGGAGATTTATGAGGACCAATTAAGGCTAAAGGAGCAACATGATGAGCAAAGGAAGCAAGCTAAAGAACATAAAGAAATGAAGGAAAACAAGGAAAGCAAAATAGTGAGCTGCTATGCCAAACCCCGAGATGTGAAGACTGCATTTCTTGCTAAGTCTCCTATCCTTTTACTCTTATTTAAAGATTCTTATTTTATTGATGCTGAACTCCATGATACTTTGCCTACTGATGTTGTCTCATTGTTGCAGGAGTTCGAGGATGTATTCCCTGAGGAGATCCCAAGTGGATTACCACCGATTCGTAGGATCGAGCACATGATTGACCTTGTCCCCGGAGCTACCATTCCTAACCGTCCAGCCTACAGAAGTAATCCCGAGGAGACGAAGGAGCTTCAAAGGCAAGTTGAGGAGCTCATGAGGAAAGGTTATGTGAGAGAGAGCATGAGTCCATGCGCCGTGCCCGTACTGCTTGTGCCAAAAAAAGATGGGACATGGAGGATGTGCATTGACTGCCGAGCCGTCAACAAAATCACTGTAAAGTACCGCTATCCTATTACTAGGCTAGATGATATGCTTGATGAATTGCATGGTGCATGCATGTTTTCTAAAATCGATTTAAAGAGCGGATATCACCAAATTCGTATGAAAGAAGGTGATGAATGGAAAACCGCATTTAAGACTAAACATGGTCTCTACGAGTGGTTAGTTATGCCTTTTGGCTTGACTAATACACCCAGTACATTCATGAAATTAATGAACCATGTTTTACGTGATTTCATTGGTAAGTATGTGGTTGTCTATTTTGATGACATTTTGATCTACAGTAAGAGTCTGCATGAGCATGTTGAGCATCTTAAGAACGTTCTTACTGTTTTGAGGAATGCAAGTTTGTATGCCAATTTTAAGAAATGTACATTCTGCACTGATAAGATTGTTTTTCTTGGGTATGTCGTTTCTTCACATGGCATTTCTGTTGATATTGAGAAGGTAAAGGCAATTAAAGATTGGCCTGTACCTAAGTCTGTTTCTGAGATGCGTAGCTTCCATGGTTTAGCTAGTTTCTATCGTCGATTCGTTAGAGATTTTAGCACTTTAGCTGCACCTTTGATTGAAGTGGTCAAAAAGAATGTTGCATTTCATTGGGGTCCTGCACAAGAGCATGCTTTTAATTTGCTTAAGGATAAACTTTGTTCTGCTCCTTTGTTATCTCTGCCTGACTTTCCTAAAACTTTTGAGATTGAGTACGATGCCTCAGGTGTAGGTATTGGAGTTGTGCTTATGCAGGAAAAACGCCCAATTGCTTTCTTTAGTGAGAAGTTAAGTGGAGCAGCACTTAACTATCCCACATATGACAAGGAGATGTACGCGTTAGTGAGGGCCTTGGAGACATGGCAACATTACTTGTGGCCCAAAGAATTTGTCATCCACACTGATCATGAGTCATTGAAGCATTTGAAAGGACAGAGTAAGCTGCATAAGCGTCATGTCAAGTGGATAGAGTTCATTGAGATATTCCCGTACGTGATCAAGTACAAACAAGGTAAAGAGAACGTCGTAGCTGATGCGTTATCTCGTAGGTAAACTCTTATCACTACTCTTGATGCTAAACTTTTAGGATTTGAGTATATCAAAGAACAGTATGCTGATGATGTTGATTTTGGTAATGTTTATGGTGCATGTGCTACATCTGGTTTTGGCAAGTTCTTTAGGCACGATGGGTTCTTATTTAGAGAAAATAAATTATGTGTGCCTAGGAGTTCATTGCGCGAGCTGTTAGTTAGAGAAGCCCATAGTGGAGGATTAATGGGTCACTTTGGAGTTAGGAAAACTCTAGATGTTTTGCAAGAACATTTCTTTTGGCCTAACATGAGGAGAGATGTAGAGAGGTTATGTGCTAGATGCATTTCATGTAGGCAAGTTAAATCTAGAGTTCATAATCATGGTTTATATACTCCTTTACCCATTCCTACTACTCCGTGGACTGATATCTCTATGGATTTTGTTTTGGGCTTGCCTCGAACAAAACGCGGTAAAGATTCTGTTTTTGTTGTGGTTGACAGGTTCTCTAAGATGGCTCATTTCATCGCCTGCCACAAGACGGATGACGCGAGCAATGTTGCTGACCTTTTCTTCAAAGAGATAGTACGTCTACATGGTGTACCGAGGACTATTGTTTCCGATCGTGATGTCAAGTTCCTTAGCTACTTTTGGAAGACGTTATGGGGAAAGTTGGGAATGAAATTATTATTCTCCACCACTTGTCACCCCCAGACTGATGGACAGACTGAGGTATATGCGATTTGAGGACAAATCCTTTTGAGGAGAGGGGGAATGATGGAGATCCACTTGCTCGTGATGTTCGTGATGCTAAGGATCCATTGGTCATCCAAGGAGGTCCAATTACCCGAGCTCGAGCTAAGAAGATGCAACAAGCCTTGGCTTCATTAATGCAACAAGCTCTGGCATCATTGCAGTGTCAAGGAAGAAGAGTCCCAAGACATCTATACTTACTTGGAAGCCCAAATGACATGAGCATGGTTTACTGTCTTATTTTAGCTTAACAATAAGATGGGTTAAGTGTTTGGATAGCCCACGATTTTGTCTTGTTGTGTTTTGGACTATTTATTTTATGTAACTAGGTTTAGGCATGAATTTGGGTTTAGTCTTATTTTCTATTGGTGTTAATTCCAGCCCACTTGTTTATGGGCTTAAGTGCTAGGTATTATTATAAATACCTTGTAAACGCTATTGATGAATAGATCAGTTAAGTGAATTTTCAGATATTGAGTGTGCCTTTCTCTTGGGTTCCCTCTCTACTAGGCTTATCAAGGTCTTCTTCCTTGTGGCGCCTCCTCCTTCACCATCCACTATTGCTATACCTTAGGTTTTCGAATTCTTATTCGTAGGGTCAAGGTCCAATACCTTTGTGTTCGAGTCTTTTTAGGCTTCGGGTCTAGGTTTTCAGAAGTTGTCATTCATCAACTTTGCTTCTGTCTTCTTACGTGTCAGCTCCTTCAAATTCCAAGCTACGTTTCCTCTTGTCCGTACGCATCACCAGTTTTCTCCGCTTTCCGTCGTTTCTGTTTTCCGTTTTTGCTTCACCGCTTCCTTCTTCCGTCGCCGGTGGCCTTCCTTTACGTCGCCGGCGGCTTTGCCTCCTTTTCTTCTTCCTCTCTTGGCCGGCCGACGGTGGCCGGCCTTTGTTCCTTTTTCTTCTTGAAAAAAACGGGTCCCGATTCTCGTTTCTGTTTTCTATTTCCTTTTTTTTTAATTATCCTATATTATATTTATATATACCATATATAAAAATAATATTTTAACATATATATATTTTATACACAAAATACATATATATAAATTTTTAATTTGAATTAATATATATATATTTCATTTATATATATATGTATTTATAGATATATATTGTATTACAATATATATACGTATATATACAAGTTTTGATAGTAAATAATATTTACTTTTCTTATATATGTATATATTTATATATATATATATACATAAAATATCATATTTATATACATATGTATTATTTAAATGTACTAAATAGTATATATACATATATATACTAATGTATATTAATATATACTATATAGTATTTCAATACATATGTATTTGTGTAAAAATACATTTATATAATATATAATTATATAAATATATTTTATATTTTTTTTTCCTTTTCTTATTTAATTTGGATTTCCATTTATCCAAATTAAATTTCCTCAATTTTATCCAAATTAATTTTCTCCACTTCTTCACTTCATCAATTCGGGAATTTCAACGATATTCCCATCCCGTAAATAAATTTTATTTATTTACTTTAATTTATTTATTTCCTCTTATCTATTTTCTTAAATATTAATTTCCAATAATAGAAAATTTGCGGTTATCACATCACAATATGCTATCATGCTCCCTCGGTGCGATTTAATTAATTCATATGCATTCCTAAAAATGCAAGCACCAAAAAGTATACAATTTAAACATTCAACAACCGCGAACAAACTGTAACACATAACATGCAAATCACATGCAAGATTCCTTTCTAAACAACTATTATTCCCGATCACATTATGTCCAATTTGTATTTTACCATACTTACTCTTATAGTCTTACCCATAGTATTCCACCAACTTGAGGTAAATTTAGATTAGTATTTTAATAAGTAATTATTCATCTCTTACGAGATGATACTAGCAAGGCTTATTCAACCCACTTACCTTATTGTCCTAGTGAGTATCTTCCCCGATCTTCTGAATTGGAAATTTGAATCCTTTCACTACTCCGATCCACTACACAAAATCCGTTAACTTCAATAACTATACGTTATTGTGCTTAATCGCTTATTTTAAAATGTTTATCTAGTAACCGTAGTTAACACTAGTTCACTTTTGTATTACCGCTAAATCCTTCATCCTCATGCATTTGATGTGTATATATATACATATATTTTCTTGTATATACATGTTTGCGATATAATGTAAATACATATATATCTTACATCAAAAAACCAAAGTATAGTTTTCTCACCTTGATGAGCCTTGTTAGTCGGGTCTCGTACTACCGACCTTCCTTAAGATTCCGAGTCCAACCCTACACCAAGAGTTCGTCCGCCATTATTATTTTTAACAAAGAATCCCATTGTTGTTTATATATTTAGTCGTATATGTATATATATATATATATATATATATATTTATTACTTATCCTTACATAAAATCTATTCATCATTTAAATTTACATAGAAATAAAATCTTTCTCATGCTACTAATTCCTATCACCATTTACTATTTGTATTTGTTTCATTAATGCTTTATTGATTTAGTAATTGCTACATATTCCCTTCATTATATACATAATTGTATAATTATATAAGTATAACTATACTTCAAGCAAAATATATAATTACACTTGTGCTGATATATCAACTAATCCATTTATTTTCTTAGCATATAAATTATTCTTTGGTACATTTGTTTGAATATCCCACAATTGATATTTATTTATTATTTTCATCTCCATCTTTCATATTTCATCCAAATATTCATATGTCATGTATATATAATGATCATAACTCAATGTTTAGAGGGCCTTACCCTCTTGAAAAATCAGTCCAAGCTTCCTCATGTGGTTACTGATTCAGCCATTGTTCACCTTCTATTCACCACTGCTCAAGGACGGTTCTAGCCTCCCAACAGCCCCTTGGTTCTGTCGGATTGCACTGAATGGCCTGTTGCTGTAGCCTTCTTGCCCAGCCGAGCCTTCCCCTTCGTTGCCCTATTCCAGCACCGAGAGAAAAAGTCAAGGGTTCCTTGGTTGTTGCTATATATCAGATCCACGTAGAAGGGTGAACAATAGCCTCCAATTCAGCCTCTAAAACCTCAATCAGTCGAAGATGCAGCCCCTAAACCTTATCTTATCACCTCTGTTTCAACCTCTTGCAATGTCAGCCATTAAGTAACACTTACAATCCACTGTATAACTCATTTCTATTCCTTTTTCTCAGCCCTTAAAGCCACGAGCATCTAACCTCAACCAGCACCAAAAAAGGTATTGTCTCCCTCGCTTCTTCCTTTTCCTTCAGCGCTACCAACATCCCGAACACCTGACGCAACTTCCTCTTCTACTCAACATCGTTCAGGGCCTCTACTGTTTCGTCGTTCTTAACTTCAGTAGCTTCTCTCCTTCTTCTCACTGAATGGCAGGAATTCTTTGCTCATTCTCTTTTCCGGCTACTCTTTCTTTTCTTCTCTGCTTCAGCTCATTTCCTTTCTTTCTTTCTCGGTTCCACCCGAGCCTCCTCTTTCTCGTCGGCTTTAGTTCTTCTTCCTACTAAGGTTCGTTTAGCAAATAAGGGAAATGAGGTAAGGAGGCTGCATTCGGTGAAGGGAAAAAGGGGCTCTCGTGTGAGGCAAAGAGGCATAATGTGGAGCTGCTAGGTTTCGGTGAAATGGGTGAGTTTTGAGAGCAACCGTAGCAGACTTAGGTAATGAAAGAGAAGGAGTCGGCTGAAGAGGAAGATAGAAATAAAAAAATTTCAACAAATCTAAAAGTGGGAAAGGTTGTCTAACGGGATTGGATGTTTTGATGGAAGATTTCCATCAACTGAAAAATTATATTTTTGTTTATTTCCTTTTTATATTGTTAATATTATTATATGGTTTATTTCTTTATTCATGTGTTTTCTTTATTATTGTTAATATCTTGTATATGTGTATTACATATTTTGTTTTATTTTATTATTATTATTATTTTTTTAAGATAACATTCTTTTATATCATATATATATTCCATACATACATATATATATATTTATTCCTTTGTTTATTTTATTTTAACTATTTTAATATTCAAGTATACTACATTTCTTTTAGTATACTTGTGTCCTTATTTCATTTAAAATAAATGCACTTCTATATTATGGAATACCAGCACTTATTTGTTCTTATAAAATTTTTGAACTCATATAAGATTTCTAAATTATCTCAAGGATCATTTGTTGTCAAATTTACCAAACTTGCCAATTTCCTTTTCATTACTTGAGATAATACTAAATACAAGGTGCATCATAGTACCAAGCTTTTATGTGTCTCTTATTTATTCACTAACATGGTACAAAATTTGTAGTTTTTAAACAACCACTATTTCTCGAATTTTGAACAGTGACCATTTATATATCCAGACTCTTCAGTACTACAAGGATGTAATCACTTTACTTTTCCACTTTACTTTATCACTAAGATATCAACAGACATCAGGCCAACCTCGCTTTGATACCATTAAAGCAGGAGACCTTGTATATTGAGCCCTACAGGAGACCTTGTATGTTATTGAGCCTTGCAAGAGACCTTGTATATTGAGCCCAGCAACAAACCTAGTATATTGTTGAGCCCTGCAGGAGACCTAGTCCATTGACAGACAAAAATATATTTGATATACTGATGATTGTAGAACGCTATATCTTATCAAATATTAAGTGTATCTAGACATGACACGATTTTATGTGACATGAGAATCTCACACAGTCTTATAATGCATGTGAATATGAGATGATTTTTATATGACACATGAACATGATTTGAGAATTGTATATGTTTATGGTCGTGATAGTGAATGTGACATGTTTTGAAATTGTACAAGTCGTGAACATGTTTTCTTTAAAGTACGTGTGAAATGATTTAGATACTGCTTAAGCTTTATAAACATTGGTATACCATGCATGATATGCTTTGGTATTCTAAGTGCTTGTACAGTTGAATTGTATGCGTTTTCACACCGAACCATGGCATGACCTTACATTTTGCAAGAATGTGTCACATGCCGAAATACAAGTGAATAGAAATTGGAATAGGTTTAAACTACTGAGATGGAATGTCCAGGAATGGATAGGTACTGGAAATTTGTATCTACAGATTTCATACATTTGCATTAGAACGGTATAATTCTAATATGCACTTATATAAATGACTTTTGAGCCCTCGTTCATTAAACGTTGTTTAATTTTTTTCAGATTGAGCACGGAGTTGGGGGAGTATTTCGAGGCTATCCGAATAGTTCCAAGCTTGAAATCTAATCCCAACTCTTCAAGGAGACTATTTTGAGCACTTTGGGTATACACTATTCTTTTGTACTTAATATCAATTTTAGGTTGTTTTTTATTCAATACTATAGATGGGATGTAACCTAAAGTAGTGAATAGTATCTAAACTACTTGAATGATAACTTATGGAGCTGTTGATACTTGCACAAGTATAAATATATAATATGATGGCATGAATAAGCGATTAAGCAAGAAGATATGAAATTATATGGATGAAATGTAATAATTGGAAATAGACTGATGTCGTGGAGAAATTTAGACTTATTAAGCGAAAGAAATTTGGTGAATCTAGAGAAAATAATGCAAGACTATAAATCAACTGCTATTGTGGGAATTATTATTTGTACATCAATTATGAGTTTTGTGCAGGTATTAATCTGGGCAAAATGATAAAAATAAGGAAGGGTGTTAATGTCCCTAAATGAATTTCACTGTACTGCACTTAGACAAAATAAGTATAGAAAAGTGAAAAAGTAGCCCTAATTTCTATGCATCCGTACATGAACGAGGTATTGTCTCGACTGTCGGGTTGTGATAGATTTAGTGGTATCAGAGTGAAGATTGTCTAGTGCATGTCAGTGTAGATAAGCTAGAATGGTTTACATCCCATAGTATTGTCAATTGCCTGATTGTATAGTGCTCAATAAGTGCAAAAAAAAAAACTGTTTTAATGTATTTGTTTGTGCCATTGAATATAGAAAGAGATATGAGGAGAGGACGAGGACGTGGACGATCCCCACGTGCGAGGGAAGCTCAATTGCCTCCATTGTTGCCACCTCCACAACCTCCAAGCCTGAACACCCGGTTTGCACGCTTGGAGCAAACAATGGCTGGGCTAGTTACCTTGATAGAACGATAACATGCCGGAAGTCAAGATCAACAACAAACACCACCAATACAAGAACAGACACAAGCCACTCCACCATGTAATCAACAGCCACCAACTCCACAATCATAGGCTGCACCACCATCGCCTCTGCCTACACAGACAGTAGCACCCTCATCGCTAGCTACTAATATGAAACAAAATGTTGAATAGTTTAAGCAATTCTAGAAGATGAATCCTCTAGCATTTACGAGGGTGAAGGACACTGAAGCAACTAAGACGTGGCTTATGAAGATAGAAAAGGACTTTGAGATCATGGGATGTAGCTTAGAGGATAAGGTTACTCTAGCTGCCTATATGTTTGAAGGTGAGGCCGAGCATTAGTGGATATCGGCCAAGATTGTTTTAAAGAGTAAGAACCCCACAATCACATGGGAAGCGTTTCTTGAGGCCTTCAATGAACAATATTTCCCTGAGAGTGCACGACAGAAGAAACAAGAGGAGTTTCTCATGTTGACATAGGGATCCATGATCGTAGATTAGTATGTGTCCCGTTTCACCACTTTATGCCGCTATGAGCCTTACATTGTGAAGGATGAGCCAAGAAAGGCCAAAAGGTTTATTGATGGACTGAAGCCCTCGATCAGGGGCAGACTTATAGCCCTTCGCATTGTGTCCTACGCAGAGGCCATCCAAAGGGCCCAATTAGTAGGACAAGATCTGGAAAAGACCCATGCCCAATATGATAATAAGGGTAAGGCTAAGGACAAGGGAGTGGACACCGAGAGACCCAATCAAAATAGGGCCCAAAACAAGAGGCCGAAGTTTGTGGTACCTCAACCTTAAGATACTATACCTCATACCAAGCCTGGCTCCCGACCTTGTCAGAGTTGTGGTAGATTCCAAGGAGCTGGTCCGTGTCACCGGGCTACTGGGGCTTGTTTTAATTGTGGACAGATTCGACATATGATTAAAGATTATTCGACACTTAAGGCTCCTTGAAATCAGTTGGAGAATTAAGGAAATCAAAGAAATGCCATAAGAAAAGGGAAAAAATCAATAGCTTAAAGTTAAGTGTCTACTTTAGATTAAGAGCCTGCCGGTGCAATTGTTTCAACCATCAAGGGTAAGCTCTTGGTTAATAATTTTAAAGCTTTGTACTAAATGATTTTGATTCCACGCATTCGCTTATAACATTCTATTACTAGGAAGATAAATTAGAGCTTGAACTTGTAAGGCATCTATTTCATGTGAGCACTTCCCTAAAGTTAGTTTTAGAGGAGGCGCTAAGTGTAGAATGTGAAGGCAAGAGATAAGAACCCTCGTAACCTCCTCTTTCATAGAGTTGAAATTGAATACGACAATATAGAATGCGAATCATGAATGAATTTATGGAGGCTCCTTGGACAAGGCCAATTGATGTGAAAGATAAGATTTTATGAGATGAGACATTCAAGATCTTGTTATTATAACTAAACCTAGCTTGGTAAAATAAATCCTAACCTGTAAAAAAAGAAAAATGTTGACAAGTGTGATGGAATGAAGTACATCCTAATTGCAAATGGATCAAATAATTGAGCTTGAAGGTTTAAATGAAGTGGATATAATCCTTTGAATGGGTGGTAACACGTGGATTAGAAATGGAAACTTAGTAGACTATGGAGCATATGGATATAGAGAATGTGATAAATAAGAGCATCTTCATATATTTGCGATAACATTAATCAATTTGGAGGACCAAATTTTTAAGGTGAGGAGGATGTGATAACTGCGAATTCTAACACTTGGTAAGTAAAATAATTAAATATATGAATTTGGAGTATTTGGATTTTTATTTGAGCTTGAGGATTGTATTAAGTTAGAAGAAAGATAAATTGGAGCAATTTATAGAGTTAAGGTTATGGAAATTTATTTTAAGATTAAGAAAGGACATATTTTGCTGAAATAAAAGATTTATCTAGTGAATTAAAGTATTTTAGCAACATACAGTGGACTAAGCCACTTAGTTTATTTTTAAAGTGAGTTTTAGTTAGTATAAAGGAATCAAGGAGATGATTTTGAGTATAAATGTAAATACATAACGGGAGATATAAATCAAATTTATGTACATAATGCAGTTATATGTAAATTAAATAAGGAAATCTATATAACAAATAATAATAATAAGTATGTATATAAACCAAAAACATAAATCATGTATATTTATAAACTAGGAAAAATAAAAGAAATGTATGTATTTAATATGATATTTAAAGATATGCAATCTATATATATATATTAAATAGATATTAATATAATATATATAAAAATAATTAAAATATTAAGTGAGTGGAGTTTGGTAGGAAAAATCCCACCAAACTCACCCAAACCCGCAGGTCTGCCTAAGGCAGACGTCCCATGCCTCTTTCTCTCTTTGATAAAAAATAAAAATAAAAATAAAAAAAAAGAAGAAGAAGAAGAGGAGAAGCAGTGAACGAGAGAGAGAGAGAGAAAGTTGAGATAGGAGCAAGCTAAAGGAAAGAAAGGAAATAGGAAAGAGGAAGAAAGTGCAGCCACGAGGAGAGGAAACTATCGAAGGAAGAATCAAGGCTAGACCAAGAGCCAAAAATAAGGTAGAAACGGGCTGAAGCAGATGGGCTGAAGCAGGATCATTTTACGGTAGAAATATAGGTGTCTTTAAGGCCAAGTCGATGGCTGAAAAACTGAACTAGTAAGAGGAAGCCAGTTGGGGTGCTCGGGAGCTGTTGTTGATGTCGAAGCTTGGTGTTTAAGGCTAAAATTTTGTTATTTTTCTTAAGGGCTTTGATGATGCAGAATCAGCCAAATTAAGGGCTAGAAAAGTAGAGAAGAAGTGGTTGAAACGAGATTGAAATAAGGGATCTATCAGGGCAGTTCGGTGTTGGTTTTAGGATAGTTATGAAGGGCTGAACTTGGCTAATTAAGGGCTGATTTGGGGTTCATAATAGGCTAAAATCATGGTCTTCTAGTAAGGGAAGAATCGGGTAGAAACAATGGCTTTTGGATATGGCTTAGGCTACTAAAGATTGATTGAAAACAGGACTATCCTAGCCTAAACAGGGGAGAGGCGAAACATAGGATTCTTTGGGTGAGAGGCAACACGGAGATAGGGAAGATTATTGGCTTTTGGAGGCTATTTGGGGCTATTGTAGGCTATTGGAGTAGAGGTGTTTCAAGCTTGAGTAAGATTGAAAACAAAGAAAGAACAGGAAGGTGAGTGCTCCCTAAAACAAGGCTGCCAAGGCTAAGAACGAAGGAGAGGAAGGCTGCTTTAGCTGGAAAAAAAACAAAGAAAAAAATAAAAATTGGAGCATTTGGCTAGTGTTGTAGTGTAGGAAATTGGTAAGAAATGTCATCTTATATTTATACAAATATTTAGAATATTATTGGATTAATAATAAGTCATTTGATGTTGTTTGAACATGTAGTGCAAAACAAAGGCGACAAACACAGAGTTTGGCTAAGCTCAGTGTATGCGCGCTAAGCCTGGGAGTAGCTAAGACATTTATATAACATAGAAGTAGAATCATACTGTATAACTAATTGTAATTGTATGATGATAATAATGAATTGAGTTCATGACCTAGTGAATGTATATGGAATGGTCTGAGCATAAGATGATGATAAATTGAAGGGAAAGACTGAGTAACTATAGAGTTGTGATCATTTGAGTATAGATAGGTACTTCAAATAGGCCTTGAGTAATTGCATTGATATTTGGATTATTTGATGTTATGGTGAAAGTTGTTAAAGAAATGGTTAAATACTATTGAGATGCTAAGAGGACCTATATTGGTGTCGGGGGTCTTAGTATCGATACATACATATGAATATGATTGAGATGATATAAATATCCTGTGAAATATAATTATATAAAAATGTTGGAGGATGATACAGGTTTAAAGGCCATGTGATTGAAGTACAGGGGACAGTTATATTTACGTTGTTATGCTGTCGGATTTTAGTTGGATCTTAGTATCAATATTGAAATGTAATAGTAATTAAAACAGTTTAACAATATTGTGAAATGAAATTGAATTGTGGATATATACTTAGAGACCTTGAGGATTTTTTATCAGGAGAATTAAGATTAATGATTGTGGAATGTATAGGTTAATTATAATGATTTATTTAATACGATTTACAACCCTTATATGATCTTACCGCTTAATGAGGGCATGATAGCTATGTTGTACTTGCGACAACAAAATACAAGCATTGAGTTTTGAACAGAATCTGGATAGCTATGAGATAGCTGCATTTGGCGTAATGCTCAACACTTACGATACCTTGAGTTTAACCCGTGTTTTAGTGCCATTATGGGCGGGTACGCATAGTATAGATGAGGGCACTTGAAAATAACATATTGGGTTAAAATATGTAAATATATATATTTATATATCAATCTTAAAGCCTTAAAAGAGATAGATGGGTTTCAATGTATAGGTTTTAGAACCTTTGGAGAGAAAAGAACCCCAAGCTCATTGAAATAGTTTTGAAATAAAAAGGTACATAGCATAATGCATCTACATAAATGAATTTGAAAAGAAAGCATGATATGATCACCGTACTCCAGTACATGAGAGTTTCTTTTGAATAGGTAAGTAAATGTTGGGAAAGATGGCAAGTACCCCACCCTAGGTACTTTGCCTATAAGGTTTTAGTACTTGTATGTGGATATACATACATAGATAATTATTAAAGCTCACATGACAATAGTCATGATCAGAATCCAATTCCCATCTGCTCGATGAGGATTGTGAAAGAAGCCTATGGCCATAGATAGAGCCTTACGGGAGTCCTAGCACATAATTGAGCCCCGTAGGAGACTTAGTGTAAAATCGGAGCCTTGTAGGAGACCTTGTATATTGAGCCCTGCAGGAGATCTGGTATATTGTTAAGCCCTGCAGGAGACCTAGTCCTTTGACAAACAAAAATATTTTTGATATAGTGATGATTATAGAATGCTATATCTAGTCTCTTATCAAATATTAAGCGTATCTAGACATGACACAGTTTTATGTGACATGAGAATCTCACACGGTCTTATAATGCATGTGAATATGAGATGGTTTTTATATGACATATGAACATGATTTGAAAATTGTATAAGTTTATGGTCGCGATAGTGAATGTGACATGTTTTGAAATTGTACAAGTCGTGAACATGTTTTCTTTAAAGTACGTATGAAATGATTTAGATACTACTTAAGCTTTATAAACATTGGTATGCCATGCATGATATGCTTTGGTATTCTAAGTGCTCGTATAGTTGAATTGTATGCGTTTTCACACCAAACCATGGCATGACCTTACATTTTGCAAGAATGTGTCACGTGCCGAAATACAAGTGAATAGAAATTGGAATAGGTTTAAAGTACTGAGATGGAATGTCCAGGAATGGATAGGTACTGGAAATTTGTATCTACAGATTTCATACATTTGCATTAGAACGGTATAATTCTAATCTGCACTTATATAAATGACTTTTAAGCCCTCGCTCATTAAATGTTGTTTAATTTTTTTCAGATTGAGCACGGAGTTGGAGGAGTATTTCGAGGCTATCCGAATAGTTCCAAGCTTGAAATATAATCCCAACTCTTCAAGGAGACTATTTTGAGCACTTTGGGTATACACTATTCGTTTGTAGTTAATATCAATTTCAGGCTGTTTTTGATTCAGTACTATAGATGGGATGTAACCTAAAGTAGTAAATAGTATCTAAACTACTTAAATGATAACTTATGGAGCTATTGATACTTGCACAAGTATAAATATATAATATGATGGCATGAACAAGCGATTAAGCAAGAAGATATGAAATTATATAGATGAAATGTAATAATTGGAAATAAACTGATGTTGTGGAGAAATCTAGACTTATTAAGTGGAAGAAATATGGTGAATCTAGAGAAAATAATGCAAGACTATAAATCAACTGCTATTGTGGAAATTATTATCGGTATATCAATTGTGAGTTTTGTGCAGGTATTAATCTGGCAAAATGATAAAAATAAGGGAGGGAGTTAATGTCCCTAAATAAATTTTACTGTACTACACTTAGACAATATAAGTATAGAAAATCGAAAAAATAGCCCTAATTTCTACGCATCCGTACATGAAAGAGGTATTGTCTCGACTTTTGGGTCGTGTCAAAAGGTTTACTGGTAATGAGAATAATAGAATCAAACTTACATCGACACCGAATGCAAACCAACTAATACCAAGTGATTAAATTAGAAAGATAGAAGTGAAAAGGAAAAAGTTAATTTGAAATTTTCTAATTTCGGATGTTACAAAAGTGGTATCAGAGTACGGTTTGCCTAGGATGTGTTGGTGTAAGTAGATTAAAATTGATTTACATCACACACTGGTGTGTAATGTCTGAATATAAATTATGAAGGATGGTTAGGAAATGAAATGAAATATTGATCAGTAGAGGACTATTGATCATTGATGGAAAGAATAAGAGTGACAATTATGGATGTTATAGAAAGGTGTCATGAAAATGAGTACAGAAGGATTTAGAATGATTAACGGAGTTAGGTTTAGTTAGCATGATCGGCAGTGATTAATTGTTTTTGTTTAATTGGAGATAATAGAATGATCTACTAGAAATGAATAATATGAATAGAAATGAGAATTGCTAGTGAAAGATACAGAAGTTATATGGAAGTATGGGTACAAACGAATGAGATAGGTATTGAACAATCGAAAAATTGATTGAAGTATGTATTATTTTGAGGGTAACAGAATGATTATACAGGATATGATTGATGTGGAAATTGATATGAATTAACAAAGACAAGGGGATTGATAATAAATGGTGTACACATGAATGAGAATGAATGAAATGACTGACTGCTAAGAGTAAGTATGAGAAATCAATAGGTCTCAAGGTACTGAATCACTGAAGTACGTGTATTGAATTTGGAGGACCAAATTCCTTAAAGGTGGGGAGGATGTGAGAGCCCAAATTTCCTTTATTCTCCTTATACCTATTAGAAGTGCCGAACTAGAATATGAAGTAAAGTTACAGAAATTAATTTTCATATATGGTGCAGTTACCAAGAAAATCGTCAAGTAGGCCCCCAAGGCAATCTATAATCTGGATGCTCTCCGAAGTGGCAAAATATTAAAATTGGGCATGAAATACTTAATGGTCAAGAAGACTATTTTCCAGAAGTCCTTAAGATGAGTATACCTTAGTTTAAGTGCAATAAATTCGAAAATAATGATCGTGTCCATATCCCGGAAGAATTTTTCTAAATAACAGTCAAACTAAATTGACTTTGAACTCACAGATTGTTATAAGATAATCCTTGCATAAAGAAGTTTCATGTGGATCTAGCCTGTGAACTGAATTACGAGATAATGTTAAAAATAACGCGAAGAAAATCAAAAACCTTCGTATAGGGGTAGTTTGGTAATTTCACTACCCATACTCGGTCAAACCCCTTTGATGTAACACTTGGTTTACTATTAAATACCGATTAACTTTTTCGCGTAATTCAGTTGACGGGCTAGATCCATGTGAAACTTCTTTACGCAAAGATTTTCCTCGACAGTCTTGGGTCCAAAGTCAATTGGTTTGACCATTATTTAGGAAAATTCTTCCGAGTATGGACATAATCGTCATTTTTGAATTTATTACACGTAAAATGAGGTATGCTTGGGAAAAAGAATTTCGAAAAGGGGCCATCTTGGGCTTTAGGTATTTCAGGCCCAAATTTCATATTTTGCCACTTCGGAGGTCATCCGAGTTACGGATTGTCTTGCGGGGCCCACTTGATAGTTTTTTCAATAGCTTCATAACATATGGAAATTAATTTCCATAACTTCACTTAATATTCTACTTCAACACCTTCAATAGGTAAAGGGAGAATAGAGAATTTTAGACTCTCACATTTGAGAGTCAATAATTGATCATATTTGACCTAAACACATGAGAAATAATAAAAATAAAATATTAAATCTGAATTTAAAATTATTTAATTAATGATAGGATATAAATGGAAATAATAAGATTGTATAAGAGTATTATGGTCATTTAACATGGGAACTAGTCAAATTGGTCAATGTTTGACCAGAATTGACTAAAATAAATAAAATATAAAAAAGAAAAATTAAAAATTTGGAATGAAAATTAATAAGATATTTGTTATGGCATAGTTGTAATTACTTGAATTTTTAAGAGGCAAACTTGTCATTTTATGGATAGGCTGAAATTTTATATTAAAATAACCTTAAAATCAGAAAACTCTAGAGATTTTCATCTCCATTTCAGTCGGCCAGCAACTACAACTCATCACCTTCATTTTGCTTTAAGTTTCCTTAAGTTCTCCTTTGTGAAACACCCTTCTACACTCACCTAATCAACAAGGTTCCTTCATAAGAATTGTTCCCTATCTCAAGAGCTATCTAGCCATCCAAATAGCTCAACCAAAATTGAACAAAATCAATCTATTTTGCTACTACCAGAATTGGTTATTGTACAGGTAAAAGGCGTAATTAGTTTCATGCAATTTTATCTAGTGTTTATGTTTGTATTGGTTGAGTAGATGATGTTTGTGACCATGGTTGGAAACAAAATTTAAAGTAAAACTTCCTAGGGTTTCAGCCATGAGGGTTTCCTAAAGAGAAAATATTGTTCTCATGCTCAAAGTATTGTAAAGTTGCAAGAAACAAAGTGTAGAATGTGTATATGTGCTAAGATTGCAATTCTGTTACACTGTCTTGATTTTGGGTTGATGTTTAAATATTCAGTTTGGGAGTTTTACAATGAGATAAATTTTGTAAAAATTCTGATAGATAGCCTTATGAGTTAGGAGAAATACAGTTTTGGAATCACGTAATTTGGATTTCTATAGCTCAAGATATGTGCAATGAAAGCAGAGCACTCTGCCCAAAAAATGTGAACCAAATGGAAAACTTTGAAAAATTGTAAAAAATAAACCAGATTGAATTTGGATGCAAGTCATATATTTCTGGAAAGTAAATGAGTTAGGAATGACATGGTTTTGGGTTTGTACAATTTGGACAACCTTGTACTAAGATATGAATTTATTTGTGTATAGAGGTCAGTAGACTGTCTGCAAGAATGCACATGAAAATAGAGTAATTTTGAGAAATTATTAAAAACAATTCAAAAATGATAAAATTGTGGAATTTACCATTCTAAATAAGGAATTGAATTAGGATTCATATGGTTCTAGATTCATAATTTTTGGACTTCCCTATAATGATTAATGTAATTTTAATGTGTAAAGGTCAGAAAACCATCTTGCGAAATGGATAGAATTAGGCTGAACTTTGAAAAATCTTGAAACTAATAAAGAATGAATTAGAAAATGGGCCTTGCACCACTGAATGAGAAATTAAGTTAGGTTACATAAAACAATTTACAGTGTATTAGTTTGAAACCAATATTTTCGGTTATGAGCAGAAAGGTGTTGATAAGTCAGAAATTCTTGTAAAGAATAATGCTACTCATATGGTGAGATAGGGTGAAGAGAAAGATTTCAAACTGTATAATATTCTTTATAATTGAAGAATTAAATTTTAATTGTAATTCGGTATGATTTTGCAGCATTGAGTTCGAGAGATTAAAAAGGTATACACTGTACTGTAAACGATACTACATTGCATGGAAATAGAGATAAGGAACATATATAAGAGTTGCATAGGAAACGTTTTATTTACATGGTAAATATTTTGAAACCAAATTATAACTGTTTCGCATCCAATTCTTCTAAACAAGAAAATAGAAATTTATTGTACCTTCATAAAAGTCTAAATTAAACTGTTTCGCACCCAATTCTTCTAAACAAGAAAATAGAAATTTATTGTACCTTCATAAAAGTCTAAATATGATTTTAATTGCATGAAAAACTTTTTTATTATTATTATATTACATGAAATAATTTATATGAATTGATTTACATGAAATGAATTACGTGAAATGAATTACGTGAAATGCATTACATGAAATGATTTACATGGATTGAGTTACATGAAATGATTTACATGAAATGTTTAAATTGTATAAAATGAATTTTATTATTATTTTACATGAAATGATTTATTACCAAGATTTTGGATTGACTGAAGATAAATGCTATTTAAAATGCTTTTACTGATGAATTATATGATATATGAAAGTGTTTTGAGACGTTCGTTCCTTAGTGATCATGCATACTGTTATATGACTACGAGACCTTGATCAAGTCCGCAGGTTTATTGTTATATGACTACGAGACTTTAACCAAGTCCGCATGTTTACTATTATATGACTGCAAGACTTGATCAGTCCATAGGTTTATAACTATGGGAATTATGGTCAAACCCACAAGTTTCTATAGTGGGCACCTAACCAGTGCGAACTGTGACAGATCAACAATGGCTATTCGTTATCGATTACTGTACTTAAACATCCATGAATCTATTGGATGTGACTGTCCCCATTGTACTGTACTGTTTTACCGAGCTAAATTGTTTACTAATATTGAATTGTTTATTAATACTAAATGGTTTACTGATATTAAACTATTTACCGATACTGAACTGTTTACTATACTGTTTACTGAACTGTTTATTAATATTGAACTGTTTACCAATACTGAACTGTTTACTGTAGTGTATTTCAATCAACTGTTTATAAACTGTTTATATACTGAAATATTTCATTAGATGATTTTTATAGCATTATTTAAATAAATTGTTTATATACTGGCATTGATTTTGAAATTGCATTGCATAAATTACCACATATTTCATATTTATTTCATCATCAACTGCTTACTCCCTATAGTCGCATCTAGGGACTCGAACACGACAGGTACTTCAAAATACCACCTATACTCGACCCGGTTACTTAGCCGACTATAGTATCCTTCCTATATGGTTTCCCTAGTAAGCTATTAGGAAATATATATATATATATTTATGCATTTTAATATTTATGTTTCATATGCCTTTTTGTAATTAGTAAATAAATTTTTTTTTATTTAATTGCATATAGTACACACTTTTATATATGTTTCTTGCTGGGCTTTTTCCAAAGCTCACCCCTCACTTACCATCCCAGATAGCTATCCAGTTTACGTGGCAACAGCAGGTTAGTGATGAAGATCGTAGAAGTTTTATAATATCGAGTAGACAGGTATATATTAAATTTAATATTTATGTTCAGACAAGTGTATGCACAATAGATGTACTTATTGTGGGATGTAAACTGTGAAATGTTAAATTAAAAAAATGTACATAAATTAGTGGAATGTAATTATATTGAATTGATATAAATAGAATTATAAATATTATTTTATAGTTTTATTATGATTTCTTAATTATTATTTATGGTTTAATAAATTTAATGGTATAAAGGTTTACTGGTAATGAGAATAATAGAATCGAGCTTACATCGACACCGAATGCAAACCAACTGATACTGAGTGATTGAATTAGAAAGATAGAAGTGAAAAGGAAAAAGTTAGTTCTGAATTTTCTAATTCTGGACGTTACGATAGGACCCCGAGTAATTCTTCCACCCATCTTCCTTTTGCCTCGTTGAGTTTCTTTTTTAACGCTTCGAAGATTAAGTGATTAGCGGCTTCAGCTTGGCCCTTCACCTGTGGGTGGGCAACCGAGGTGAATCGCATATTTATACCTAGATTTTCACACCAACTTTTGAATCTAGAGTTGTCAATCTACTTTCATTGTCTGTTATGATTGCTTTTAAGAGTCCATATCTACATACCACATTTTTCCAGCAAAAGTTCTCAACCTGTTTTTCTATGGTGGTTGCCAAGGCCTCATATACGATCCACTTGGTAAAGTAGTTGATGATGATGAGGGAGAACCTTTACTATCCTACGGCCATTGGGAATAGTCCCAATACGTTTATTCCCCGTTGCATGAAAGGCTATAGGCTAATGACTGAGGTAAGGTCAGTGAATGGGATGTGTTGGATGGGGGCATACTTTTGGCATTTATCACACCTTTTCACTAGCTCGACGGTGTCCTTAACCATTGTGGGCCAATAATACTCTTGCCTCAATATTTTATACGAGAGAGCTCTAGACTAGAGGTGGTTGCCACAGATCCCTTCATGGACCTCTCTTAGTGCATACTTGGCCTCCAAGGGGTTCAAACACTTCAGATATGGCATACTAAGCGATCTTCTGTACAACATGTTGTTGATGATAGTATACATTAGTGCTTTTCTCCTCAAGGCCCTTGCTGCATTTTTATCTTCTAGTAGCTCTTCAGTGGTCAAGTACTTAATGAGAGGACTCATCCATGACTCGATGATGGAGGCCCATCAAGCTCACAAATCCCAAGTCATGTTTGTGATGATCATGATCCTTTGAGCATCTATGGAGGTCTAATGACAAGAGCTAAAATGAAAAGAATGCAACAAGCCTTGGCTGCTTTTATTAATATTGCTAGAGAGAAAGCCCAACAAAGCTTGAGCATGGAGGATGACAAAGTCTTTTACAACATGATCTAAGCCCAAGTTCAACCTTCTAGAATATTTACAAGTACTGGGCAGAAATGCAATTGTGCCAGATGCATAAATTGGGCTAGTGCAATTGGGCCAACTGCTACACTTATTTTATTTAGTTATGTCTTATTAGGTTGAACATTATCTTAATTTAATTTAAGCCCAATTCCATTTTATTTAGTAGGTATTGTAGGATTTTTATTACTTATTCTGCAAGTTAGGAAAGTAAGATTCGTATTACTTATTCTGTAAGTTAGGAAAGTAAGATTCCTATTACTTGTTTTGAAGTTTACCCTATGCCTATAAATAGCTATGCAACCCTTTGGGTAGAACACAATTGATTTAGGTTATAAAATTGAGAGACTTCTTCTCTTTGGTTCTCTTGAGAATTTTTGAACTTATCAAGGTCTTTCTTGTGGCATTCTTCTACCTTCGACCAATTCATACCATAGATTCATGCTTTTCTAAGCAACGGGTCTTGGTCCAATACCATAGGTTCTTGTGTTTCTACACAACGGGTCTTAGTTTCACCTCTAATTCCTTGTTTTACTTTGCTACGTTTTTAACTTGTTCTTATTTATCTTTGAGTGTTCTTTATGTTCTTCATTGAACCTCATCTTCTTTCGATGACGCTCATATCATTTGGCATCAAAGCTTAGTTTTAATTCGTGGGAGTCTCGTTTTGTTACGTTCTTGTGTTTCTTTCTCTTTATCTTCTTATCTTGGACAAACCTTGACCTAAGCCACTACTAATATTGTTTATCCCTCAAACCTATTGTCTTCATTAAAATAACCTACCTTTACTTAGCCACCAAGTAAACCCTTTCTTGTTCTCAAAGCAACTAAACCCCAAAAGTTTTCTTGCTCACCAAGAAACCTTCAAAAGCCTTACTTTTACATAAAGACTACCTTGTTTCACAAGCCACCATTCCTTCTTGTTTCTTACCATACAAGCTATTACCAAAACCAACTTGTTTTCTCAAAAGTTTCCTTATTCTCCAACCTCTTCTTGTCATTTAGACTTTTTGTTTTTCTTAATTGTTTGTTTACTTTAGTAAAAAAAAAGAAAAGAAAATCAATTGAAGAGGTGAATCGTTTTATCGTATGTAGCAAGTGTAACATCAAAGACAATCTGTAGAGGTGTGCTTCATCAAATCTTAAGGTAGTCATTCTCTCTTGAGCTTTGAGATTTTTTTTGCCTAAATCTAAAAATTTCTATTTACCTTTCTACCCTTACTACATAAAATTACCTTTTGACCTTACCACCTGAAAGGACAAAACTACCCCACTTTTGGTTGAACCTTACCCTAACCAAACACCCCAAAACACCCATATTCCTTCAAGGTTTAGATTCATTGGAGTCTTTTTAAGTCTTATTGAGTCTTCATTGTTTTGTTTTCCTTTGATTAAAATCTTGTGCTAATCTTGTTTAGTGTTAGTTGATAGTTGAATTCCATAAGCTGATTTTTGATTGAGTCTTGAGTTCAATATAGAACCTATAGAGAAAAGTTGTGTGAGGGAAAAATGCAAGAGTGTGTGAATAACATTAGTAGAGAAAAGCCATATTAAAATTGTATGAAACACTAGTGTGAGTGTTACATTCTTGTGTGTATTGAGTGTAAACACGTGAGGTCATACTTGTGAGGTCCTTTTCTTTTACTAACATTTCTTGTAGGTTACAATCATGTCTTTTAATTGTGAAAAGCCTAATTTGAGTAAGATCGAGTTCATGCTCCAAGCCATGCAACAACAATTTTCAAGAATATAATTGAGATTTAATAATATTCAAGATAAATTGGAGAAATATGAAGCTGCCCTAGCTAAGGTAAAGCAAGGTGATACTTCTCATGTGAATGGCAATGTTGTGAATGATGACTTTGATGATAAAGTTGATGATTGGTTTGATGATGATGAGTTTAGTATGAATAGAAGTGTTAAAGGTAATCGTAGTAATAAAGGAGGTTGTGGAGATAGGTATAAAGAAGATAAGTATCATGATAGAATAGATGGAAATGTGGGAAGTATCAAATTGAAGATTTCTTCCTTTCAAGGTAAGAATGATCCTGAGGCTTACCTAGAATGGGAAAAGAAAGTGGCGATGGTCTTTGATTGCCATAATTATTTCGAAGAAAAAAAATGTGAAGCCTGTTGCTGTAGAGTTCATGGATTATGCAATCATTTAGTGGGACGAACTCGTGCTTGGTAGACGTAGGAATAGAGAGCCACCTATAGCTACATGGGATAAAATGAACATGTTATGAGAAAAAGGTTTGTTCCTAATCATTACTATAAAGAGCTTTATCAAAGGTTACAAGGTCTTACTCAAGGTTCTAAGAGTGTTGAGAATTATCATAAAAAAATGGAAATTATCATGATCAGAGCTAATGTTGAAGAAGATAGTGAAGCTACTATGGCTCGATTCTTACAAGGATTGAATCGTGAGATTGCTAATGTAGTGAAGTTACATCACTATGTGGAGTTTGATGATATGTTGCATATGGCTATAAAGGTTGAAAGGCAATTCAAGAGGAAAGGTTCTTCATCTCGTTTTGTGTAAGGTTCTAGTTCGTCTTCTTCTTGGAAACTGAACACCTTACAAAGGGATGATAGGACTACATTCAGGCCTAAGATCGAATCCTCATTCAAGCCTAAACCTGAGGCATCCAAGCCTAAGGGTGAGAGTGTCCGAAAGCCCAAACCTGAAGCTGTCCAAGCATCCCAAGGTAAGAGTAGAGACATAAAGTGTTTTAGATGTTTGGGAAGAGGACACATTGCATCACAATATCCAAACAAACGAGTCATGATTATGTGAGATGATGGTGACATTGTAAGTGAAGATTCTGATGTTGATGATGAGATGCCACCATTGGAGGACATTGATGAGCATGATGACTATGTTGAGTTTGTTGCTCATGATGAAGCACTTGTAGCTCGTTGTGCATTAAGAGCTCAAGTTAAGGATGAAGATGAAGTGCAACGAGAAAATATTTTTTATACTAGATGCATCGTCAATAGTAAGGTGTGAGACCCGATTTTAGAACACTGTACACCATATTTGTATATGATTGATAGTGGAAATAAATGTTTTAGTGGAATTAAATATATATTGAATATGAATTTTCACTTTGAATTATGGAATTGTTGGAACTATAATTAATAATATGGTGTATATGAATTGAAATGAAAATTAAAAGATAAATTGGAAGTATAAAATAAAGGAAGGAAATGAAATCAGAAAATTTAGAATGGAAGTGAGGTTGTTATAGTATAATATACAATAAATTATTTCTTTAAGAGAGGGGACATGTGTTGAACCTATGGCAATTGTCATTAGAGGGGACATATAAAAAGAGGAAGAAAACAAGCCAAAAACGTGCAGCAAATTTGACTGCACGTTATATTCATGTTGGAATGTAGGATTCGGCTAAATGCAAGCTGGAAAAGTGAATTTTTTGTGCTATAAAAATGAATAAATAATAGTAGATAAAGAAGATAGTTTTAATAGGATATATGGCTGATTGTTTCTGAGGTATATAGCTATCAAAAGAGGCAAAAAAAAGTCAAAAAGTGCAGCCAAAGTTGTGGACGGTATGCCATTCTTCATTGCTGCCATGGTACCGATTTTCAGCTTGAAAAGTTGGCTGAAAGTCTAGCATATTTTATACAATAAAATTGCAATATAAATAATATAAAAAGGAAGAAGATTTAACAAATTAACATGAGGTTAAATGTTATTGGATGAAGTCTACAAAAAGAAGAGTAAAGAAGTAAAAAACTTACGGCTAAAGAAAGGGGACAAGAAGTTATTTTTCTTGCTGCCGTAGAATGATCAGGATCATTTAAAGAAGAGAATATATATATATATATATATATATATATATATATATATCAGCTATCATTTTTATAGTATAAAAAATAGTAGAAATAATGCTTAAAGAAAATAAGCATTTAAATTCTACTATGTATGTAAATTTCATTGGCTGAAGTAAAACAAAAAGAAGTAGAAGACAAGTCAAAACCAATCAGCCCATGTACTCCACGCCATTCTTTTTGCTGCAAGTTTCTTCACCATTTAATGCATTTTAAGACTTGAAATGATGAAAGAAAATGGATAGGAAGCTAAGTGGCAAAGTGTTATTGGATACCTTGAATAAAAGAAGACCAAATGGAAGCAAAACTTAGCAATTTTACAATCTTCTCACCGATTTTCTGCTATTCTACGAGAGGCAGAATTTGTGCTTCAGTTTGGTTCTGTTTTAGCTCTCGTTCTTCCAAGGAAAAATTAGCATGATCATGTACCTTTGATAGCTAACTCCTTAATCTTCACCATCAATCTTTCCTCCCTTATTTAAATAGCCAAGAAACAAGAGAAGTGAGGCTGACTTGAAGTAGAACATAATCTGTTTTGGGAAGTGAATTTCGGTCAAGGTGAGTTCTTACAAGTCTATGGTTTTCTTGATATTACATGATGAATTTCTAGAATTCTTAGCATGAGAAACATGGTTATAGTATTGTTTTTAGTTAAATCCTATTAGATCATGGCATTAAAACAAATTGAGATCTTGATATAGATTGAGAACAAGCAAGAATTCATGCTAGAAATTATATGAGGATGATGAGAAATGACTAAGGGAATATAACCAATTTGAAGAAGAAGCTTGGATTTATGAAAAGGGTTGAAAATCCAAATTGGCTGTTGAAGGGAGATTCAGTTGAGACATAAGTAAATAGAAAACTTTGTGGTTAATGCATGAAATGGTAAGGGATGCTCACATGGACAATAAAGAACCAATTAGAAACAACAATTTGAAGAAAAAAAAAGACAAAATCATGGAATTAGCCAAGAAGAGGGTTTTTGCCATGACATATTGAATAAGGAAATTGTGCTGAATTTTTGGCTTAATAGTAGAAAATAAATATAGAAATTTAAAGGAGAAGATTGGTGAAATTAAAACCAAAAAAAGGAACTAAATTGAAGAAGTGGAGCTTTAGCACTAGTATAAATTATACTGATTGTGCATATATTATGACATTAGTGGCTGCATTTTATGAAAGTTAGTAGCTTAAAATTATGAGGAAAAATATTAATAATTTTCGATAAAAATTATTTTGCAGCCGAGAGTTATGAGTTTCGGTAAACATAAACGGGAAGCTCAGCTTCGTAAGACAGGTAAGGGGAGAGTGTGTGAGTTGTAGTGATATAATGAATTGCATGTTTTCTTGAGCTAAATTTTATGAGAATATTGGATGCATGATTTGGTTTGAAAACATGCAAAATTGTGGTTGATAAGCAGGAATAATATACTGTGAATTGTGTGCAGGAGGTTAGAAATCCGCAGCCGTTCTGCTGTTGAAAAATTTCCAAAAATATTTTAAATATTATAAAATATTTTAGAAGCATGAAATGATTTAAATGGGAAATTTTGAATATAATTTCCACCAATTTTCTATAAATTGGGAATTATGAGAAAGTTATAAAATTAAATATTCATGTTTTATATTTTTATTAAAGTGGGAAATTAATTATGTTTTATATGATATTAAATATTCAAATTGAATATTTATTTGTTTTCTCACTTAATACATGAATATTTACCAACTGAATTACGGTATGTGGAAATGAGAAGTAAATACCTTTTTGGAAATAATTACTTAAATAAATGATTTGATTCATGGGATTTTCTTAAGGGTATTTTTATAGGAAAAGAAATGATTTTATACCTTTATGGAACTAAATACTGATCTTATTTATTTTATAAATTCCATAAAGGTGATGATATATGAAAATGCGAGAGCCTTATGGATAAACATGGAATATTTCAAATTATTTTGAATAAGATCCATAAAGGCTATGGTATGGTTTTTTTTATACTGTTTTGAGACTTAGGCCTCAAGATTCATGATTACTACTGTAACTGTTACTGTCACGTGACTGATTGACTCAACAGCCATTAGCGGTCCCGGATGTCACCTAGTAAGTGTACACCGAGGACTCCCTATAGATCATGGCCATAGATCTCACTGTATACTGTTACTGTGTCCCTTAGTGGACGATGATAGCATGATATGATGTAAGGTGATGTCTAGTCTCAACTTATTGATTATTGTTTACTGAAGGGATTTACTGAATCTTGTTTTATTGTACTGCATTGTGAATTATTGTTTACTGAACTGAACCGTACCAAAATACTGTTTTACTGAACTGTACTGCACTGGGAAATACTGTTTACTGAACTGGTAGCTACTGATTACTGTTTACTGAACTGAAAGCTACTGACTACTATTTACTGAATTGAAAGCTACTGACTACTATTTACTGAACTGAAAGCTACTGATTACTGTTTACTGAATGAAAGCTACTGATTACTGTTTACTGAACTAGTAGCTACTGATTACGATTTACTAAACTGAAACCTACTGATTATAATTTACTGAACTGAATTGTACGGAATACTGTTTACTGAACTGAAAGGAAATTTACTTTTATCGAGAAAGAATACTTTGAAAATTAAATCTAATATAAAAATAATTACTGAACTGGTTATCCAACGATTTTGAATATTTACAAACTACTATACTGAAAGTGACTGATTACTGTTTCTACAGTTTTATATCTATAGTTCACTGTATTGTTTGATCACTGAAACTGTCATGTGTTTTGAACTGTTACTGAAGTGGTGGAAATAAAATGATTTATTCCATTTAGATTTATGGAAAAATAAATATTTTCCAGCATATAGATTTCATTGTATCAAGCAGTATACGACTCCTTTATTGAGCACGTGGTTTGCTCACCCCTTACTCTTAAATTTTTCAGATTAATTACGAGGATTATTTGATGGTTTCCTCGGATAAATATAGCTGCGAGTAGCCCACTTGGACAAAGAGCATTGAAAATTTAAAGGTACAGTCACTTCTCTTATATATTTCGACACTTGTATACAGTACTACATTTTTATAAAATAGAAACAGAGGATGTAAAGTGTATAGAATATTGTAAAAATTTTTATATTCCAAATTATTGAATAAATGTTTACCATTTATTATTGTTAATGATCAAGCGTTAAAGACATTACAGACAGCCTAACCGGTAAGAATGTGTAAAATATGATTAAATACAGTGTAATACTGTACACTCAGACTGTTACATAAGGTATGCTCTTTGATTATTGATGGTGGTAGTTGCACTAATGTTGCTAGCACTTACTTGGTTAACAAATTGAGTTTGCCCACTACGAAACATCCCAAACCATACAAACTTCAATAGCTCAATAATTGTGGAGAAGTAAATGTGACAAAGCAAGTATTGGTGCTATTTTCCATTGGAAGGTAAAATGATAAAGTGTTATGTGATGTTGTGCCTATGCATGCTGGCTATTTGCTTTTGGGAAGACCATGGCAATTTGATAGACGTATCATACATGATGGATTCACAAATCGTTATTCATTGACTATGGATGGTAAGAAATTCACACTTGCACCCTTGAGTCCTAAGGAGATTTTTAAGGACCAGTTGAAGTGGAAAGAGCAAAATGAATCACAACAAAGGTCAAAGTATCTAGATAAAGGCAAAGATATTGCAAAGAAAGAAAGAAAGGATGTGAGCTACTATGCGAAGGAAAGTGATGTCAAAGCTGCTTTTCTAGCTAAGTACCCAATCCTTTTGTTTTTATATAAAGAATCTTATTTTAGTTCTCATGATCTTAAAGCTTCTTTGCCTACTAATGTTATGTCTCTTTTGAAGGAATTTAAAGATATATTCCCCGAGGAGATTCCAAATAGCTTGCCTCCTATTAGGGGAATTGGGCATCAAATAGACCGTGTTCCTAGAGTTGCCATTTCCAACCGACCTACCTATAGAAGTAATCTCGAGAAGACAAAAGAGCTTCAAAGGCAAGTTGAAGAGCTCATGAAGAAAGGCTATGTCAGAGAGAGCATGAGGCCATGATGCCATTCCTATGTTACTTGTTCCTAAGAAGGATGGGATGTGGAGATGTGTCTTTATTGTCGTGTCATCAACAAAATCACTGTAAAGTATCACTATCACATTCCTAGATTAGATGATATGCTTGATGAGTTACATGGTTCTTGCATCTTTTCCAAATTTGATTTGAAAAGTGGTTATCATCAAATTCGCATGAGAGAAGGTGATGAATGAAAAACTGCATTTGAGACTAAGCATGGTTTGTATGAATGGTTAGTTATACCTTTTGGATTAACTAATGCACCTAGCACTTTCATGAGATTAATGAACCATGTCTTGCATGCTTTCAGGAAAATTTGTAGTTGTTTATTTTGATGATATCTTGATCTATAGTAGATGTTTGCATGAACACATTTAACATTTGAAGAATGTGCTTAATGTCTTGAGAAAAGAAAAGTTATATGCTAACCTTAAGAAATGTTCTTTTTACACTGATAAGATTATATTTCTTAGATATGTTATTTCTTGGGTATAGCAGTAGATGATGAAAAGGTTAAGGCAATTAAAGATTGGCCTATACATAAAATATCTGTGAGGTCCGTAGTTTTCATGGATAAGTTAGTTTCTACCATAGGTTTGTTAGAGACTTTAGCATTATGGCTGCACCTTTAACTGAAGTTGTTAAAAAGAATGTTGGATTTAAATGGAGTCCTGAGCAAGATCATGCTTTTAACTTGCTTAAAGAGAAGCTTTATTCTACACCTTTATTATCCTTACCTAACTTTACTAAAACTTTTAGATTGAGTGTGATGCTTCAAGTATAGGTATTGGAGCTATTTTAATGCAGGAGAAGCACCCCATTGCTTTCTTCAGTGAGGAGTTAAGTGGAGTTACCCTTAACTATCCCAGTACGATAAAGAGATGTATGCATTAGTGAGGGCCTTGGAAACATGGCAACATTAGTTATAGCCCAAGGAATTCATCATCCACACTGATCATGAGTCCTTGAAGCACTTGAAGGGACAAAGCAAGTTGAACAAGTGTCTTGCCAAGTGGATGGAGCTCATTGAGACATTCCCATACGTGATCAAATATAAACAAGGTAAAGAAAATGTCGTGGCCGATGCATTGTCTCAAAGGTATACTCTAATCACAACTCTTAATGCAAAACTAGTTGGATTTAAGTGTATTAAAGACTTGTATGCTACTTATAAGGATTTTGAAAATGTGTTCAATGCATGTGAGAAAACTTGTTTTCGAAAGTTTTATAAGCATGATGGATTCTTATTTCGAGAAAATAGATTATGTGTGCCTAGGAGTTCTTTGAGAGAATTGCTTGTTAGAAAAGCCCATAGTGGTGGATTAATAGGACATTTTGGAATAAAGAAAACTTTAAACATATTGCATGATCACTTCTTTTGGCCTAACATGAAAAGAGATGTTGAAAAGTTGTGTGAAAGATGTGTCAATTGTAAACAAGCTAAGTTTAGAGTTATGAATCATGGTCTTTATACTCCATTGCCTATTCCTACTACTCCTTGGACTGACATTTTTATGGACTTTGTTTTGGGTTTACCAAGAACAAAGAGAGGTAGAGATTCTATTTTCATTGTTGTTGACAATTTCTCTAAGATGGCTCACTTTATTACTTGTCATAAGATTGATGATGCAAGCAACATTGCTGATTTATTCTTCAAAGAAATTGTTTGTCTACATGGTGTTCCAAGGACCATTGTTTTTGACCGTGATGTGAAGTTCCTTAGCTACTTTTGGAAAACATTGTGGGGAAAGTTGGGAACAAAGTTGTTGTTTTCAACTACTTGTCATCCACAAACTGATGGTCAAACTGAAGTAGTCAATTGTACTTTATCTACTTTGTTTATGTCCATTATTCAAAAGAACTTAAAGAATTGGGAAGATTGTTTGCCTCATGTGGAGTTTGCTTACAATCGAAGTGTGCATTCTACTACTAGTTATTGTCCATTTGAAGTTGTCTATGGTTTTAATCCACTCACTTCGTTGGATCTTTTACCACTACCTATTGAGGAGAGAGCTAGTTTGGATGGGGAAAAGAAAGCTGATTTTGTTAAGCAACTGCATGAGAAGGGATGCCAAAACATTGAGAAGAGAACTGAGCAATATGCTACTCAAGCCAACAAGCATCACAAGAAAGTTGTCTTTGAATCTGCTGATTAGGTTTGGGTACATATGCGTAAAGAGAGATTTCCTACCCAACGTCATTCCAAGTTGCAATCTTGAGGAGATCGACCATTCCAAGTGATTGAGAAGATCAATGACAATGCTTATAAGTTGGATCCTCTAGGTGACTATAATGTTAGTGCAACATTTAATGTTTTTGATCTTTCTCCCTTTTATATTGATGTAGGTGATTTTGATTTGAGGACAAATCCTTTCGAAGAGAGGGGGAGGGAATGATGGAGGCCCATCAAGCTCATAAATCCCACGTCATGTTCGTGATGATCGTGATCCTCTAAGAATCCATAGAGGTCCAATAACGAGAGCTAAAATGAAAGGAATGCAACAAGCCTTGGCGGGTTTTATTAATATTGCTAGAGAGAAAGCCAAACAAAGCTTGAGCATGGAGGATGACAAAGTCTTCTCTAACATGATCCAAGCCCAAGTTCAACCTTCTTGAAGATTTACAATTACTAGGTAGAAATGCAACTGAGCCGGATGCATAAATTGGGCCTAGTGCAATTGGGCCAAATGCTACACTTATTTTATTTAGTTATGTCTTATTAGGCTAAACATTATCTTAATTTAATTTAAGCCTAATTCCTTTTTATTTAGTAGGTATTGTAGGATTTTTATTACTTGTTTTGCAAGTTACGAAAGTAGGATTCCTATTACTTGTACTGTAAGTTTGCCCTATGCCTATAAATAGTTATGTAATCCTTTGGGTAGAACACAATTGATTTGAGTTATAAAATTGATAGACTTCGTCTCTTTGGTTTTCTTGAGAACTTTTGAACTTATCGAGGTCTTCCTTGTGGCGTTCTTCTACCATCCACCAATTCATATCATAGGTTCTTGCTTTTCTAAGTAACGGGTCTTGGTCCAATAACGTAGGTTCTTGTGTTTCTCCACAACGGATCTTGGTTTTACCTTTAATCATTTGTTTTACTTTGCTGTGTTTTTAACTTGTTCTTGTTCATCTTTGAGTGTTCTTTATGTTCTTTATTGAACCTCATCTTCGTTTGGTGAGGTTCATATCACTTGATCTCTTCCTCAATCTAGTCAATCTCCTTCTCCTTTTCTATACTCCTCTGTTCTACCTCCTCCGCAAGAGCCTCAAATGCCAGATCCCAACTAGACCCTGTTGCCAATTTTGATAGCGAGTCAGCCATGATGTTTTTTATCCTCGAAATCCTTTTGATGTTGTACTCCTTAAAATTTTGTAAGAGTAGTTTCACCTTCTCCAGGTACTTCGCCATGGTTTGGCCTTTAGCTTCAAATTCTCCATTGATCTGGTTTACTACCAACTGGGAATTGCTAAAACACTAATAGCTTTTCCACCTTCATCTCTCTTGCTAACTTTAGCCCTGTGATGAGTGCTTTATACTTGACTTCATTGTTGGAGGCTTTGAATTTGAATCTTAAGGCATAATTGAATTTTGTATTTTCTGGGCTGATGAGAAGGAGTCTTGCATTACTTCTTTCGCTATTTGCTGAGCCATTGACATAGAGCTTCCACACTTTTTCTTCCATCAACTTTTCTTCTTATAGCTCTTCCTCGATATCTTTACATGGGGTTATACATTCAACCAAAAAATCAGCTATCACTTGTGATTTGAGAGTCGCCTTTAGCTTGATATGCAAATCAAATTTGCTAAACTCCACGACCCATTTGATTAATCTTTCAGACAATTTGGGTTTTTGAAGGACTTGCCTGAGGGGTTGATCGGTCAGAATGACAGTGGAATGCGATTGGAAGTAGGGCCTCAACTTCCTTACTGATGTGACCAAAGCATAGGCCAACTTTTTGATTCTTTGTTAATTTAGCTCAGCTCCCTATAATGCTTTATTAGTGAAGTATACTGGTCTTTACACCCCGTCCTCTTCTCTTATCAAAACTGATCTAATTACATGGTCTGTCACTACTAAGTATGTTCTCCAGCTCGAGGCTTTGATAAGATTGGTGGAGAGGCGAGGAAAACCTTGAGTCCCTCAAAAGCTTTCTAACATTGCTCGGTTCACTTAAAGTCATGGACATTTTTCAAGATTTTGGAAAAGGGAAGACACTTGTCAGTCGACCTTGACATAAATCTATTAAGGGTTGCTACTCTCCATGTGAGTCTTTGCACTTCCTTAATTGAGGTCAGCACTTTGATTTCTATTATGGCATGAACTATTTTGGGGTTAGCTTTGATCCCTCTCTAATTAACCATGAATCCTAGAAATTTTCTCGAGGTAACTCCAAAGGCACATTTCGCTGGGTTAAGCCTCATATTGTGTCTCCTCAAACCTCAAATGCTTCTTTCAGGTCTTTCAAGTGTGTTTTCAATGTTGGACTCCTGACTATTATGTTGTCGACATATATCTCCATACTTTTTCCAATCCAAGCTTTGAAGATCTTGTTCACCAGTCTTTAGTACGTAGCTCCAGTGTTCTTTTGGTCGAATGGCATAACTTTGTAACAATATAAACCCTTTTTGGTTAGAATGATGTCTTCTCTTCGTCCTCTTCCATCATCCTGATCTGATTATAGCTAGAGTAAGCATCCATGAAGCTAAGCAATCCATGTTCCGTGCTGCTAGCTACGAACCTTTCAATGCTTGACAGAGGACAACTATCTTTTGGATAGGCTTTGTTGAGGTTGGTAAAGTCCACGCACATCATTTTCCATTTTGCTTCTTCACCTTTACTACATTGGCCAACCATTCTGGATAATAACATTCCTTGATAAAACCTACATCCAAGAGCTTGGATACTTCCTCATCGATTGCCTCTTGCCTTTCTAGCACAAAACACTTTTTTTTATGGTGTACTAGATTAGCTTCTGAGTCCACACTCAAATGGTGGACCATATCCTTGGGGTCCACCTTAGGATGTCCTCTGGCTTCCATGCGAATAAGTCGACATACTTTCTTATCAGTTGTACAAGCTCATCCTTTTCTTCTATCTTAGAGCTAATCCACATAAACTTACAAAGATCCATCATATCAAAAGGGATGTTGATGAGCTTATCCACCGACTCAAGTCAGCTCGCGTCAAACTCGGGCTTTTGATTAGGAACTTCAATAGTGAACGTTTCGTGGCATTTTCTCGTTACCTTTAACACTATCATATAACACCTTCAAGTCGCGGATTGGTTTCCTCGAACTTCTCTAATCCAGTGGGGAGTAGGGAACTTTATCTTTAAGTATGGGGTGGACACAACCACCCTATTGTCATCTAGCTAGGTCTTCCCAATATTGTATTGTAGGTAGAAGGGATTTTGACTACTATGAAATCCACCATAGCTGTGATGGTCCTTAGTTTCATGCCTAAAGTCACCAGGAGGGTAATGGTCCCCAACACTGGAATCTATTCATTTCCAAACCCTGCCAAAGTTGCCATGTATGGTTTGAGCCTTTCCTCCATGATCCCAATGCTTCTCATTGCCTAATAGTATAACACATCACTAGCACTTCCATTATCAAAGTAGATCCTCTTTACCACATAATTGTAAATAACGACACTAACCACTATAGCATCATTGTGGGGGAATTTAATGCCCTTTAGATCTTCTATTAAGAAGGACACGGGCTCATCCTTCCAAGACTTTGGTTTCTTGGCCAAAAATCCCATGGTCATCATAGCTGCTCGATCTACCTTCTTTTTAGCCGAGCTCGGGGCACCAGTTGTGATGACATTGATTACCCTTGTCATAGGTTGCTTGTTCACCTCCTCATTTCTTCTTTCTATAGGTCTGTCGACTCCAGTATTTCTATTGTTGTCGGTTTGAGGAGTTGCATAGCTATCTCTAGGTCGGCCATGGTATGTAAAAGGATTTCTTAATGGATATCCCCTTCTCCCCAGTTACTTTATTAGGTTATGTTGTACAAATCTACGTAGGTGACCTTTCCTCACAAAGTCTTCTATTTCATTCATCAAGTTGGTGCACTCTTTTGTTGAGTGACCATGGTCACGATGAAATGCGCACCTTACATTTGGGGGTTTGGTTTCATTGGCTTTGGCCATTTTAATTGTGGGTTTCTCTCAATTTGCTTCAAGATTTTCTCCCTTCTACTATTTAAGGGAGTGTAGTGGTTATATCTTTTTTTCGAACTTCTCCTTGCCTAGTGACTACTCATCTTGTTGAATCTCTTCCCCCTTTGGTATCTCTCAATCTCTCTTCCCCTTTTCTTGTAGCTTCTATGCTTATCGTTGTCTTCCTCCTTTTCTAGCCTAATGGCCATAGTTTCTTCGGCGTTAATATATTTCTCAGCTCTATGTAATAGCTCTGGCAAAATTTTGTGGGGTTCTAATGAGAGAGAGTTTGAAATGGAACTCATCATCCGTAGGCCATTCATTAATCCAACTACTGTCACAGACTGATCCAAGTTTTTGACTTGGAGAGGTTCGACATTAAATCTCATAACATATTCTCTTAATGACTTCTCAAGTCTTTACTTCACGGCCATCAAGCTAAGAGTGGTCTTTCTGGCTTGTCGACTGCTAATGAAGTGAGTGAGGAATTAGTGTCCAAGCTCTTTAAATGAGCTAATTGACCAAGGTGTGAGGCTAGAGTACCAAGCCCGAGCTACCCCTTTAAGAGTAGCCAAGAACGCTTTACAGAACAAGGGGTTGTCGACTCCCTATATAGACATGTTAGCATGAAAAAGTTCTAGATGATTAAAAAGATCAGTGGTACCGTCGTATGGTTCAACGATGGGCATCTTAAAGCTTGACGACGGTTGAGCCTCGTCGTAAATATCGAAAGAGATTAATATCAAAGACTCGATATCTGTGAGGCCAATTTTGCCTAAGATGGTCGATCCTACCCTTAGGCAATATCCAGTAGACGGGCGGGTCATTGTCGACGGGGATGACTTTCAGACCTACCCCGGTGTTAACGATAATAATAGCATCGAAGAGCCTGGGGTAGCTTCTCGCCTAGCTTGGAGTACCATCCTTCCTCGTGACGAGAAGGAACTCTTCAAGAACCCCCCAAAGGCTGAAAACAACGCTGATTACCTCATAATGAAGGTGAGAGCACTGCCTTTCTTCGATAATGATACGCTCTTGTTAACTTCTTTTGTCAAGTTTTTGAATTATTTTCTTTTTGTTTTGTCAGGCAGCTCAACAGACGGTGGCCGTTAATGCGCGGCATAGGACTCTTAGGGAGCAGGCTGAGAAAGATTTGTGTGAGCTTCGAGAGAAGTACATGGAGCTTCAAAATGAGGTTAACCAACTTCGTCCCTATCCCAGCAGAGTAGAAGAGTTAAGGAAGCAGAACGCGGACCTCGATCAAAAGCTGAAAGAATAACAAGCTAAGGTTGTATCTCTTCAAGGGTACAAGGAGGCTTACAATAAAGCAGTAAACGATTTTGAGGCCATGAGAGCACGACATGATGAGGCCATCGGCGAGCTATAAAATGTACTAGATCGGTAATGGGAGGTCCAAGCCGAAGTCGTTCGTGAATACCGCCTGTCCCAACACTGATTTGAAAAGAAACAAGACTTTATGGTGGGATTAGTCAAGTATGGCTTCTACTTAGCTCGTGCTTGGTTAGAGAAACAGAGGCCTAATGAGACCTTCCCCAAGCTACTTTTTACCGAAAAGGCCCAGTATTATGATGTTCCTCCCTGGACTAAGTATAAGCCTGACTCACAAGGCTCGGAGGATTATTTAGAGGAAGGGGCCGTGGACGACCTAGATAACCTTGAGGGTTCGTGGCCCCCTCGACAGCCACATAGTTAGCCCTAGTCCACTGAGGTGCGTGACCAGCTTAGGCCTATTGAGGTGCACGATCATCTCGAACTTGTTGAGGCACGTGACCAACCCGAGCCTATCGAGGCATTGTAAGGGTTAGATGGCGACGAGCTCCAATTCTCTGATTGTACTGCCATCGATCATGTGCCAAACTCTTTGGCTATTGATGTCGTAGAGCCTTCGAGCGATGCTCCCTCTTCTAAAATGGCTCCTCTGGCTCCCCAAGATCCTGGTACTGACCCAACAGCTTCTCCACCGGTCGACTCAATCATCTCGATAGACTAGCTAGGATCTTTTCTATTTTTGCTTTGTTTTTCATTCCGATTGTAACTAGTACAAATGATGCATAGTTGTAAACGATTCATTTACTTTTAATGAAAGGTATAATTCCCTTTTATGTTCTACTTCTTTATGTATGCTATGTTGTATCATCATATTCATTTAAATTTCAGCATGTTATAGTCATAACCATGTGAGTATGTCAAAGTGCTGCAACACAAAAGTATTTTATCAATAAGGTAATTACGCGCTTTCACAACGTACCTTTTATCTTTCATATGGTATCGCTCCCCAAGTTTTTCTTTGAGACAATGTTACTTTTCTTGTCTAAACAAGAACTTTTTGCTTGAGCGTTGTGCCTATCTCGTGCTTTTTCCACTTAAGGACTTGTACATTTGGGTTGCCCGTTTCGCACGCTTTTCGCTCAGGGACTTATGTTTGCCCGTCTCGCACCCTTTTGTGCTTAGGGACTTATTTTTTGCCCGTCTCACACCCTTTTGCGCTTAGGGACTTATGTTTGCCCGTCTCGCACCGTTTTGTGCTTAAGGACTTATGTTTGCCCGTCTCGCACCCTTTTGTGCTTAGGGACTTATGTTTGCCCAGCTTTTGTCTCAGTCATTTCTATTCCTGTAACACATATACCAACTAATATGTCGCATTAGAAAATGTAGAATATGAATAACTGGCCTTTATTCGAAAATCAAATGATAACAAAGCAATGATAATTACGAAATATTAGAATAGATGAAGAATTAAGAATAACAATCAATAAAAGAGAAAAGTACAATGCTTTTATTGCCAGTACAACTTAAGGTGATTGGCATACCAAGTCTTCGAGATCCTTTTTCCTTGTAAAGTTTCCAAAATGCATGTGTTCGGCCCAATCACCCTTTTAATTCTATAGGGCCCTTCCCAATTGGCCCAGAGTTTACCATCTTCTCTATGAGCATTTGTGATGGCTGACTTTCTAAGTACTAAGTCTCCTTCTTGTAATTCTCTGCTCTTAACTCGAGCATTATAATAAGCGGCTATCCACTGTTGGTAGGCGGCCAACTTTATCTTCTTCGTGTCCTTTAATTCATCTATCAAATCAAGGTTTTCTCTAAGCCCATGAGAGTTAATTTCTTGATCATAAGGGATCAGCCTAGGTGATCTAGCTTCGATTTCAACCGGGATGAGGGCCTCAGTTTCGTACACCAAGTTGAATGGTGTTTCTCCCGTCTACACTTTGCTTGTCGTTCTGTATGCCCATAGGACACTCAAGAGTTCGTCTACCCATGCTCCCTTTGCCTTGTCCAGTTTGGTTTTCAAAGCATGCAGTATAGTTCGGTTACTGACTTCGGCCTGCCCATTGGCTTGAGGGTAAGATACAAAAGATATTCTTAGCTAGATGTTCAGGCCTCTACAAAATTCTCGAAATGCATCACAATCGAACAGCTTTCCATGATCGGCATTCAATACTCGGGGGATCCCGAAATGGCAGATGACTTCCTTCCATATCATTGCCTCCACTTTCTTTTCAAAAACTGTAGCCAAAGGCTTCACGTCTATCCACTTTGTGAAGTAGTCTGTGGCTACCATTAAATATTTCCTTTGGTCTGTGCCCAAAGGAAAAGGTCCCAAGATGTCTAGTCCCCATTACGCGAATAGCATTGGTTGAAGGGTGCTCTGAAGGGTTGAGACTGGTGCAGTAACTATAGGAGTGAACTTCTGGCATTTTTTTGCATCTTTGCACCTTCTTAGTGGCATTTCTTTTCAGTGTAAGCCAATAAAACCCGCATGTAATATTTTCGTTGCTAAGGCTCGAGCTCCTAAGTGTTCACCACATATCCCCTCGTGAACTTCAGCCAAGGTGTACTCAGCTTGTTGAGGCCCTAAGCATTTTAACAAGGGCATAGTGAATCCACACCTGTAGAGCTCTCCATTTACTATCGTAAATTTGGCACTTTGCAATTTAAGTCTTCGGGCTTCATTTCTGTCAGTAGGGAGTTTGCCTCCCAAAATGTAGTCTTTGATCGAGCTTCTCCAATCACTTCTGATCTCAACATTGCAGACTTCTTCTTCTTCGATACTCGGCTTGGCTAGGGATTCTATCTTCACCATACCACCTTTAATTCCCCTAGAGGAGGCCAACTTTGAAAGAGCATCTGTGTGACTGTTCTCAAACTGGTTTATATGGGTCAACCGAAAATTCTTGAACGATTGTGCCAATGATTGAACCTTCTGTAAGTAAGGGACTAGAGCTGGTTCTCGCACTTCATACTCACCCGAGAACTGATTTACCACCAACTGTGAATCGCTGTGAGCCATTAAGTTGCTAACTTCTAACTTCTCGGCAAGTTTCATTCTGGCTATCAAGGCTTCATACTCAGCTACGTTATTCGAGCTTGGAAAATCAAAGCGTAGGGAATATTCATAAGTTTCCCCTTCAAGCAAAGTTAGCACAATTCCAGCTCCACTACCATCCATACTGCGAGCCCCATCTACAAATAACTTCCACTAAACTAATTCTATTTCTTCTTCTTGGGCCTCCCGACAGGTGCATTCTACAATAAAATCAGCCAATGCTTGCCCCTTTATCGCTTGACGGGGCTAGAAGTTTATGTCGTATTCACTCAACTCAATTGCCCATTTGGTCAGATGTCCGAAGTGTTCTAGTTTTTGCAGTATTTCTCTCAAAGGCTGATTTGTTAAGGTAGTCACCGAGTGGGCCTAGAAGTACGATCGTAACTATTGAGTTGCCATCACTAATGATAAAACTATCTTCTCTACTAGGGGGTACCCTGTCTCGACATCTAGTAAGACTTTGCTCACGTAGTAGATTGGACAGTCCTTGTCTCCTTCCTTCCTCAATAGGACTGCACTCAGAGCCTTCTCTCCTATGCCGAGATACATAAGGAGTTGGTCTCTAGGTTGTGGTTGAGACAATAGTGGCAACTCTTTCAGGTAGTCTTTTAATTTCTCAAAGGCATCATTACCTCTTCTATCCATTTGAAATTCTTTCCAGCCTTTATTGCCTTAAAGAACAGCAAGCTCCTTTCAGTTGATTTGGACAAAAAGCAATTCAAAGCTATTATCCTTCTTGTTAGCCTTTGAACTTCTCTAACATTATTGGGTGGCTTCATGTCCAAAATGGCTTGAACTTTCTCGAGATTAGCTTCTATTCCCCGATTAGTGATCATGAGCCCTAGGAATTTTCCCGATCTCACTACAAATGAGCATTTGTTGGGATTCAACTTCATCTTATACTGCCGCAATACCTCAAATACCTTCGACATTTTCTCGGCATGCGACTCTTCTTTTCGGCTTTTGATGATCATGTCATCCACATACGCTTCCATGGTGTTTCCCAACAAGTCTTTGAACACCTTATTCACCATGCGCTGATATGTTACCCTCGTATTTTTCAGATCGAAAGGCATTACCCGATAGCAATATGTTTCGCTATCGGTAATGAATGAGGTCTTCTCCTCATCATCTGGATGCATCATGATTTGGTGGTACCCCGAAAAAGCATCTAAGAAGCTGAGTAATTTGTATCAACAAGTTTCGTCTACCAACTTATCAATCCGAGGTAGTGGATATGAATCCCTAGGGCAGGCTTTGTTCAAGTCCGTTAAGTCCACACACATGCTCCATTTTCCATTGGCTTTCTTCACCATCACAACGTTAGCTAAACATTCGAGGTAATTAACTTCTCTGATAAACCTTGCTTGCAGCAACTTCGAGATCTCCTCGTTTATGACCTGCAACTTTTTTGGAGCAAAATTTCTCTTCTTTTGCTTGATTGGTTTTGCTCCTGAAACTATATTCAACCGATGACAAGCAACTTCGGGGTTAATCTCAGGCATATCGGTCGGGGTCCACGTAAATACATCAGCATTTTCCTTCAAGCACCGGATTATTTCCTCCCTCGTTTTCTCTAGGAGTTAACGTCCTACATGCACCACCTTTTCTTCATCTTCATCCTCTAATCGAACTACCTCCATTTCCTCGTCAGGCTTTGGCTTAGATGGTTCTTCGATTGTAGGGGTTTCTTTTCTTTGAATTCCTTGCACGTAGTTGACGTGATATAACACGTCCTAGCTCTTCTTTGGTCTCCCCTCACTTGGCCAACAGCGTGAGGAGTCGGGAACTTCATTAACAGATAGCAAAGGTGTACTACTGTCGCTCGAGTATCATATTATAAGCCACCGATGTTGACTTTACCACCATGAATAGTACTTGACGGATAACACTCTTCGGGTTCTCCCCCAATATGATAGGTAGTTGAACTGCCCCTAATACTTTGTCCTTTTCTCCAGAGAAACCATATAAAGGTATAGGCACCGACTTCAGCCTATCTTCTGCGATATTCATTTTCTCAAAGCAGTTCCAGTAAATTAGGTTCACTAAGCTTCCATTGTCAACTAGGATTCGACTGACTGGATGCTTTGCTACAACCGCTGAGATCACCATCGGATCATCATGAGGAACAGTAACATCTCCCCTGTCGGCAGGTGTGAAGGTAATGGGCTCCTCTTCCTGCCTCTCCTCCATCACCGAATTGACCTAATAGGCTTGCCGAGCATAGGAATTTTAAGACGAGGAGGATGCACCAGCTAACGATTCTCCTCCAGATATCACATTAATAGCTGGCCTTGTGGGCTCATTATCTTCCTCCCGATTCCTTCTGTCCACCCTGCTGTTATCATTTCTCTTGGTGTCTTCATTTCTTCTCACATTCCCCCTGTTCCCATCTCTCCTATCCCTAGGGTAATTCCCCCTGTTATACGCATAATAGTAGCTTCTATTACTCCTCCACACAAATCTGTTTATCTTTCCTTCCCGCGCCAACTTCTCTAGCTGATTAATTAACTTCCTACACTTCTCTGTCGAATGCCCATGCACCGACTGGTAATCACAGTATGAGTCTAAGTCACGGCCCAAGTTCCCTGACGCCTTTTTCGGAAGCCGCATGAGACCTGACCCCTCAATAGCTGCCAATACTGAAGTCCGAGATTCAGTGAGTGGGGTGTAAGTGGCGTATTTTAGTATAGGGGCTTTGTCAGATTTTCTCGGTTGACTAGACGGCGCCTCAATGACTTCTCTTCCTCGCTTCCTTACATCCCTCTGCTCCCCAGTTGATACCATTTTCATCACTTTTTCTTAAGTGATATACTTATTTTCTTGAGAAAGTAGGTCTGAGATTGTGGTTGGCTGGTTTAGTGACAGGGATTGCCGCAATTTCTCAGACCTTGTTCCCTGTAACGTGGCTGCTACGGCTATACCAACTTGCAAATCTCATACCTCCGGAGTGGCATTTCTAAACCGATCCACATAACTCTTTAACGACTCCTTAACTCCTTGTTTAAGGGTGAGCAAATAAGTTGGTTCCTTCTTTCTCTGGCTATTCACTGCAAATGCCTTAAGGAATTCACTTCGCAGCTGGTCAAAAGAGATAATAGACCCCTCGGGCAAATTATTAAACCACTTCATCGCATGCTCGGTCAAAGTGAGCGAAAAGGCTTTGCACATTATCTCATCCTCTTATCCATGTAGCAACATCAAGGCCTCTTAGTTTTGCATATGGTCGTAAGGGTCTATCTTCCCTGTGTACGCGGTCATTTGCGGCATTTTAAACTTTGGGCGCAGTGGTTTTTGCATGATGGCTGCGCTGATTGGTACTCTTCTCCTCTGGCTCTCTTCTGCGGACACCAACTTCTTCTCTTCTAATACCTGTTCTATCATTTTCTTAATGTCCATATGGGGGAACGAGTTGATTTCTATCCCTTTCAACATGGGACGAATCAGGCAGGTCTTCAACCACTATTTCCTTACCTTTCCTTAGAGGTGCATCTACTCGTGTCGTTTGTGTGCACCAAGTAGGGTCAAACTCTGACCTGGCTCCCCAAGTGTTTTGGTCATCACCACCATTCTTTCCAGCACCTCTGACACCATGTTCTAAGTTAGTACTAGCAAAATTCGATACAATACAGTGATGGGCGGAAGACCTTGCCGCAGCCTCTACACCCTTCCGTCCGGTACTCTGTCGCCTTACCCTGTCGCCTAACACCTGTGGTGGGCCCAAGCTCTGTCGCCGCATCATACTGACGAGGAGAACATGCGACAGGGTTCCCACACCCAAACCCTACCGTATCCTGCTGATTATGACCATCTCCCACATCGGGCACTTTTTTGCTGTAGAAAGAGGTCTATCGCCACATGATTAGTCTGCCACCTAGCCGCCTGCTGCGGCACTCCGTCTCTTGTATATCCTACGAGGTTTTGTACGGCTGGCAGCAGATTCAACTGTGGAATAATTTCCTTAAATAAGTCCACCATGGTTTGAGTGCCTAAGTCGTCTCTTGGCTCTGTCACCTCAAAGTTTCAAACTCTGCCATGGTTATAGTCATTCTCTCCTCTTCCCTATTCTCCTGGGTTCTTTGGCGAATCGGTTGTTCAGGAGAACTCATAGAGTTCTCATCACTTCTCATCACTTCTAGCTCTCACATTGGTCGATCTTGTTCTCACCATCTTAAAAGTTTTGATTGGCTTTTAATACGTTTCCCACAGTCGGCCCCAATTGTTGTTGCTCAAAATAACAATAAATGCTTGCTGACGTCAATATCTCTCTTTTCTCTCCACGTGTCTCTAGAAAGCTTCTATAAAAACAAGAAAAGTCAGAGGAACGCAGGGGGTGGTTCCCTACGTAGGCACTCCAATGCTTAAGTCAGCCAAAGATTCTTCAGTATTGGGAAACGTAAAAGCCAGTAGTCAAAAATTAGGGACTAAAATAATACATGCAGCCTATTTATAGGCAAATATCGTAGAGTAATTACCTAGAGGGTGATTCCGTCTTTTGAAGAGTTTGTATCCGAATACAACACAAACATCACCAATTTCGGACGGAGGCATATATCTGTCGCTCGGCGGGAGACTGTAGAATTGATGCTACACATAAGAGTGGGAGAAGTCTGTCGCCATACGCGAGAGAATAAACACGTGCCACGTGTCCAGCGTGACAAGCTTCGGGCGATAGACATTTGGACCTCTGTCATAGCGACAGAGGCCCTGCCGCAGGTCGAGAAGGTTTTATGCTTCCTTGGGCTATCTCTCGCCAAACACCATGTGGTCCAATAAACTTCCGTCACATGGCGGGCTCTCTGGTGTTTAGGCTTTAGCCCATTGTAAATGGACTTTGCCATATCAAGAAGCAATTATGTTCTGATTTGCTTGTAAAAGGAAATGAAAAGCATCTGGATCTTTGGGCCTTCATTCGTTGAGAAAGTAAGGAGAGTATAGAAAGATGGTTTCACGGTAAATGTCTTTTTTTTTCTTTAAATTTTTTCTATTTTATTATTTGTTTTAAAAAAACAAGATTAAAATATTGAATGAGTCTAGGAAATTATTATCCATGCATTGAAACAGTGTAGTGAAGCTCGGAAGATTCACAAGTTGTGTGGCTATTTTAATAAAATAGTTGACAGCCTGGACAAGAGGGCAATAGACTGAATTAAGGGAGCTAAACAAAGTCAAAACAGAGAGGAATTGTAAGATTTTGTGATGATGCTTTAGGCCATTTGGAATGCTGGGAACATGGAGGTAATGTAGAAGAAGAAAGAATCAATCCCTGGTATCATGGAAAAAGCAACATCTTTTCTTAAAGATTTTGAACCAACAAAAAAGGTAATTGAAAGGTAAAAGCTTGAACAGAGACAAACAAGAGAGAAAGCTCCGAACAGCCCATATATGAAAGTAAATTTTGATGTTGCTCTTGATAGACAACAAGAACTGGGTGGTATAAGAGTAGTAGTTCGGGACAACAAAGGAGAAGTCCTTGGAGTAGCTGCAATATCGGTTAACGCAGTCAGGGAGGCTACTGTGACTGAGGCTCTAGCAGCTTTCAGAGCATTGGAATCTGGCTATTGGATGGGAAACAGGAAGATCATTTTAGAAGGCGATGCGCTGATCAGTATCAAGTCGTTAACAAGTGAAGATTAAGATTGGTCCGTTATAGGGCCAGTAATCGTTGAGGCAAAGAGGTTAATACAGTGTTTTGAGGACTGTAGAGTCTCTCATATTGGAAGAGGAGGGAAAGAGGCAGCCCACATTTTAGCCAAGTCTGGTTTAGATAATCTTGAGGATAAATTTTAGATTGAGGAACACCTTGATTTCCTTAATCTAGTTGTTCAAAAGGATACTATGTCTTTGAATGATTATTAATAAAAGTTCAACTCTTCTTAAAAAAAAGAAAAAGATTGAAGAAGCATATTCCCTGCTATCCATCCCAAAGATTATATTTGTATATATCAACTGAAACTAGAATAAGTAAAATATACTAACGAACAACCAAAAATAGAACAAAAGAAATCAATTTAAAAAACTAGTAGCAATAACGGTAAAATGACCGTGATTTTCTCCTCCTATCTTCTATCAACGGAATATTCCTGCTAAAGTCTCTGGTGCTATTATGGGTTTTCGAGTGGCCTCTCACTCCAAGAATGTTAAGAGATGAAGAAAGAAGAAGAAAATCAGAGGAAAGAACAAAATGGAAATTCTTGGCAATTCAGGAATGTCCTTTCCCGCCCATTTTTGCAATTTTTATATCAATCCATCAAAAAGCTATACAGCTGTTCAAAATACAACTAACAAGCTAACTATTTTAGATCAAAAGCCATACAGTTGTACACAATACAACTAACTAGCTAACTACATCAGCTATATCCCATGTGCACTTCTTCCATGGATCATTCCATTGCATTTCCAGATGTTTCTCCTTTTTCAGACAACTGCATTATATAATCCTGTTGCCACCTTGGTCGTCTGAGTTGTCTTTGAGACCTCCTGCGTGGTTCCTCATTGATTTGAGACTCCCTATCAGTCCTCCACCCCATCAAGACAGACCTTGCCCTCAAGGTCAAATTGAGGAAAAGCTTCGCAACTCAGAAAAAGGAACCCAAGTAGCATCCTCTGGTTGGAGACCTTCCCATTACACCAACAACTGTAGGATTAGGTTGCCCTTTAGTAGAATATAGCATTGTTGTAAGATGGCTAGGGGCTGTACCACTAGATGTCCTTAATAAAAAGAAATTGGAAGAGTAGCAGGGTGAAAGGACAGATCCTCATGAAATGGTTTTAATAGAAAGACATGAAAGACTGAATGTAGCCATGCAGTAGGTGGAAGCTTCAAACGATAGGCAACAGAACCGAGGCGTTGAAGGACACGAAAGGGTCCATAATACCTCTTGTTTAACTTGGAATATGGCTGCTGAGATAGTGAGGTCTGGCGATACGGTTGAAGTCGAAGTAAGACAAGATCGCCTTCCTTAAATTCAAGCTCTCGTCTGTTACAATCAGCCATTTGTTTCATTCGATTGTGGGTTGCTAGCAAGTTATGATGTAACTGTTGTAATAGCTGAGTTCGTTGAGTCAAGGTTGTTTCAACTGCCTCCAATGGAGAAGTAGTAGAGACTGAAGTAAGTAGTGAAGGTGGTGGTCTGCCATAGACAATATGAAATAGAGTAAACCCTGAAGCAGTATGCAAAGAAGTGTTTAAGGAATACTCAGCCCAATGAAGATAAGATGTCCAACTTGAAGGAGAATCCATAACAAAGCATCTTAAGTACTGTTCCAGGCCTCTATTAGTCACCTTAGTCTGGCCATCTGACTGTGGCTGGTAAGAACTATTGAAATGCAACTTTGTGCCACTCAAACGGAATAGCTCCTTCCAAAAAGAGCTTACGAAAATGGGATCACGATCAGTTACCACTGTCTTAGGAAACCCATGTAATTTGACAATGTTAGTAGCAAACACATGAGTAATGGAAGTGGCTGTAAACTCGGCACTTAAAGCACAAAAATGAGCATATTTAGAAAAACGATCAACAAAAACTAAAATGACTGATTTTCCTTTGGATGGTGGAAGACCAACTATGAAATCCATTGAAATATCTTCCCAAATAGCAGTAGGAACTTAGAGGGGTTGTAGTAAACCCGCAGGTCCTTTGGTTTCATATTTAGCATGTTAGCAAGTAGGACAAGATTGTATGAATCTTTTAGTATCAACTAGCATCCTTGGCCAATAGAACTGAGAGACCAAATGAGCTACTGTTCTCTTGAAACCACCATGGCCAACAATCGGTGTTGAATGGAATTCACGCATGAAAGATACTTTGTGCGCTGAATCCTTACTCAACACGATTCTATTATGAAGAAAAATTAAGCCACCTCAGAACTTGAAGAAGGAGAACTTTGCTGGATTATTGGAGATGTTAGTTGCTAATGTCTTCAAATCATTCAACTGAGCTGTTTCTTGTCGTAACCCATCTATCAAAGAACAAACAGGGGTCGATAAAGCCAAAAAAGAGTTGTCATGCAAAGAAATATGTTGTTTATCGACACAAACAAGGCTAGAAGATGAGTCTATCTCGGTGGAATCATCCATACAATCTGGTCATGATAGCGCATCAGCAACCCGATTACTAGCACCTGGGTTGTATTGTATATCGAAATCAAATCCAAGCAACTTGATGAGGAATCGCTATTGCTCTGGAGTCTGAATCACTTGTTGCATGAGGCCTTTAATACTCTTCTGATCAGTGCGAATAAGGAATTTTGAACCTAGCAAATACTGGTGCCATTTTACTACTGCTTCAGTTATGGTAAATAGTTCCCGAACATAGGTTGAGGCGAGCTACATCCTTGGGCTTAATTTTTTACTAAAGAAGGCTAATGGATGTGAAGCTTGTAAAAGAACTGCACCTATTGCCACTCCTGAAGCATCTGTCTCAATAATGAATGGTTTAGAAAAATCAAGAAGTTGGAGAACTAGTGCCGATGTCAGAGCTATCTTCAAATTAGCAAAAGCTTAAGAAGCTCGTAGAGTCCATTCAAAGGCATCTTTTTATAGCAAGTTGGTGAGTGGAGCTACAAGAGTTGCATATTGTCAAATGAAACGACGATAGTATCCAGACAATCCCAAGAATGCTCTGAGTTGTTTAACATTCTTAGGAATAGGCCACTGTTGAATAGCACCAATCTTCATGGGGTCAGGAGCTACGCCATCCTTTGAGACGATATGGCCTAAGTATTCAATTTGTGATTGAGCAAAGGCACATTTGGACATCTTAGCAAAGAATCTGTTAGAACACAAGCAGTGTAATACCAAACGTAGATGCTGTAAGTGATCCGAGAAGGTTTTACTGTAGACTAGAATGTCATCAAAAAACACCAAAGAGAATTGTCGAAGAAAAGGTTTCAATATCTGGTTCATTGCTTCTTGAAAGGTAGCTGGGGCATTGGACAATCCGAAAGGCATGACTACAAACTCGAAGTGACCATCATGTGTTTGGAAAGCTGTTTTACAAATGTCTTCCTCAGCCATTTGGATTTGGTGATAACCAGCCCGAAGATCTAGTTTTGAGTAGAAGGCAGCTCCATGTAGCTCATCTAGTAATTCATCTACTGTAGGAATAGGGAAACGATTTAGCACTGTGAGTTGGTTTAAAGCTCGGTAGTCAATGCAAAAACGCCATGTGCCATCCTTTTTCTTAACCAAAAGAACAGGTGAAGAGAAAGGACTTCAGCTGGGTCTGATCACATCGGTTTGTAACATTTCTTTGACTAGTTTCTCTATTTTAGTTTTTTGGAAATGAGGGTATCTATAGGGCCTGACATTCACAGGTTTTTCTCCTGGTGGTAAATGGATATGGTGGTCAATGTCTCGTTTAGGAGGAAGAGAGTTTGGAAAATCAAAAACATCTTTATACTCCTTTAATAGATGTTGTATTTCGACTAGGTGACTGGGTGGTGCAACATTGATATCCATATGTTTCGGGGATACAGTAAGCAATTGAAAACAAGAGTGGATTGAGTTTGAAGTTACCATTTTCTTGAACTGATGAAAGTGAATAGGGGTCGGGCTAGGCGCAGACAGACCTTGTAACTTCATGGGTTTGTCATCCAATTTGAACTCCATAATAAGAGTTTTGTAGTTGGTGACGATATTTCCAAGAAGCTCCAACCATTGTACTCCAACAACGACGTCCGTACCTTGAATTGGAAGCACATAGCAGTCAATGTAAAACTGATATCCCTATATTGCAATTAGAATCTGAGGGCAGCGTCCTGAACATGTTAAGGATTCACCATTACCAACCATTACTCGAAAATGTTTAGAAGATAATACTGGCAGTTGTAGTTGCTGCACCAATCGATCTTGGAGAAAGTTATGAGTCGATCCGCCGTTTATCAAAATTTGAAGCATAGTACTACTAATACAGCCTTGTAACCGTAATGCTCTAGGAGAATGTTGACCAGCCAATGCATGGCAGCTGATTTCTGGAATAATTTCTTTTTCAGTCACTGTGGAATCCTCTAAAACCCCCATGTTCAACAGGTTTGTATCAATAGGAAACTCAGTCGAGTTTGGTTCCATTAACAGCACGTGCTACTTACCTTTACAAATGTGATTTCTGTGGAATTTCTCTTCGCAATTATAACAATGACCTTTCTCTCGTCGTTCCATCATTTGGGCAGGTGTTAATCTCTTGATTGGTAAAGAAGGTTTGGTTGTAGGTTGTAGCTGCAAAAGTGGTTGTGGTGGTGTAGGGAGAAGGTCGGGTAAGGGTTTGTAAGAATGATAACGACGAGGATGCTGGGATTCGATTAATTTGTCTTCCGTTAATTTGGCCAAACTTGCTGCTTGCATTAAAGAATTTGGTTGAAAGGCACGCACCTCTCGTAGAATATCTAGCTTTAAACCCGATTCAAAATAGTTTGTAGAAAAGATTCAGAAACTCCAGTTACCTGATTTGACAAGGCTTCAAACCGATGCAAATAGTCATCCACCGTTGTTATCTGAGTTAGCTTTGAAAGTTCTCCTTGTAGATCTCGGTACTGAGAAGGCCCAAACCTGCGTAACAACTCTTCTGTAAATTCTTTCCATGAAGTCAAGGGGTGATTCTTTTCCAGCCATCGAAACCAAGCTAATCTAGGGCCATCCATATAGAAAGAAGAAATTGAAAGTCGTTGAGCATCAGTAGCTTTGTGGAAATGGAAGTATTGGTTAGCCTTGTAAATCCAATCTTGAGGTTCAGTCCCATCAAATTGTGAAAGAGTCAATTTAATAGCTTTAATAAGTGAAGAAGTGGATTGTGGAGAATTAGAAGATATATCAGAATGATCTTGCCTGGGTGTAGAGTTTTTCGGTTGGAGTGGCGATTTGTTGTGAGCATTTTGTTCGAATCTACCTTCAAGATTTGTTAACTTCATACTGATCTCCTTCATTAAACTAGCAAAACTCAGTAGTTGTTCTTCATGAGCGTTCAGTCATGCCATGCAATCTTCTGCCATCCTAGTTAAAGCTCGAGTACCTTCAACCATGTTGTGTTCTCTCAACGAAAGCACCAATTTGTTATGGCTCTTCGAGTGGCCTCTCACTCCAAGAATGTTAAGAGATGAAGAAAGAAGAAGAAAAACAGAGGAAAGAACAGAATGGAAATTCTTGGCAATTCAGGAATGTCCTTTCTCGCCCATTTTTGCAATTTTTATATCAATCCATCAAAAAGCTATACAGTTGCTCAATATACAACTAACCAGCTAACTATTTTAGATCAAAAGCCATATAGCTGCACACAATACAACTAACTAGCTAACTACATCAGCTATATCCCACGCGCACTTCTTGCATGGATCATTCCATTGCATTTCCAGATGATTCTCCTTTTTCAGCCAACTGCATTATATAATCCTATTGCCACCTTGGTCATCTGAGTTGTCTTCAAGACCTCCTGCGTGGTTCCTCATTGATTTGAGACTCCCTATCAAGTGCATTCCCAAAAGACAAATAGCGGAATATTCTTAATTGAAAAGAAAAGAGATGAACATGTTAGAACTTAAAACTATTACATTTTTCTTGTTTCGGCGACCGCTTTAAATACCCCTCATCCTGGTGTCATCTTTTAAAACAGCTCCAGTCTCCCTTTCTACCCTTGTGTCACCATATTCTTTAATTACAAATCTTGACCAATTTAGTCAAAAATAATTATGAAAAGACATGGCTCTCAAAGCTGTTCGTGTATCTGATGTGCCTAATCTTGATCAACTCTTAGAGAATGCCTCATTAGCACTCTATTTAACTCGTTTCTGAGCGGGTAAAGTTGTTGAATTTTCAATCTCCGACCAACCCTTTAAGTTCCAAAATCTTGTTTTAATGAGTTGTAGATACAGGTGCTAATGATGATGACATATGCGCATACAAATTTCTGATGGTGGGTCACAGAGGGAACAGAATGAACATGTTGCAATCACCTGATCCCAGAATGAAATCCATCAAAGAGAATTCTATTCTCTCTTTCAATGAAGCCGCTAAGTTTCCCATCAATTTCGTTGAATTTGATGTTCAGGTGAGACCACAGTCTCTCTGCCTTTTCTCCTTCCAATTAACCAAACAGAGCATAACTTTAAGTAAACGTTTCTCACAAATTCGCCCATGGTTTCCTGCAAATATGTTTTTTATTATTGTTTTATTCGTTAAGTTGGCGGTGCATTTAAATCCCGCCGAGAGAAAAGAAACTTTGATATGGTTATATATATAAAGCCGAGTGACTCATTGAATTAATTATAAATCTGCGGTTAAAGCTTCGAAGGGCACTGATCGTTTTACTTTGCTTTCTTTGAATTGGCATTCTTGATTTTTTAAACTATTGGATGAACGAAGGACCTTTAAACGGAACTTGTAAACAAATAAAAACCTATTTGTTGTAGGTGACAAAATATGACCATCCAGTCATTTACCATGACAATATTATCCTCCATAAAGACAAGGTTAGCTATTTCCAACTTTGCTCTAATTTTTTACGTACTTTTCCCATGATTTCTGTCTAGGATTGTACAAATACTAATGTTTGCTGCCCGTACTGATTATTACTGGTATGTCTTTTGGGTGTCAATTTTAGGGTATAATATTTGAGAACAAAGTTACAGGACTCACTTTAGATGAATTTCTTTCCTATGGGCCCCAAAAAGAGCCTGGAAATGTAATAACCATTGTTTTGTCACCTTTTATCTTTCTCTTTTGGGAGGCTTGTATGTTATAGAATGAACATTTCATTCCTCTTGCAATCAAGAGGGAAAATCGCTTTTTAGGAAAACAAAAGATGGAAGGATCTTCAAGTGGAAGGTTGAAAAAGAGGCTCCTCCGTGTACTCTAGAAGAGGTTTTTGGGAATGTTGATCAGTCCTTGGGCTTTAATATTGAGTTGAAGTTTGACGATCAGAGTGTTTATGAGGAAGAGGAACTCTCTCGTATTCTTAAGGCTATCTTGAAGGTAATGCTTGTTTCAGCCTTCAGTTGTTGGGGATTTCCATTATGGTTTTCACTTATCAGTTTAGGGATAACTAATAAATTTTAGTTTCTAAACTTCATAGACAAGGTGGTGTTTGAGAATGCAAAGGAAAGACCAGTCATGTTCTCAAGCTTTCAACCTGATGCCGCCTAGTTGATTAGAAAACTGCAGAGCACATACCCTGTAAGATAAGGCTACTTTCTTTTCACTAGTACTTGCCATTATATTTTACATTTGAATCTGGTCTTCCTTGATGATAGAAATTATTGCAATGAATGAATGAGCTATGTTGTGTACTATTATGAGTAGACTTTATATGGGTACATCAAAACATTGTTATTAAGTTTTCGTTTTGTTAATACTGAAATGTTATGTACAATTCTTCTGGAAGCTGTTGGCCTTTTTGTGCACAGGTATATTTCCTCACTAATAGAGGATGTGAAACTTACACCGACTCAAGAAGGAATCCCTTGGATGAGGCTATCAAGCTCTGCCTGGCCTGTGGCTTGCAGGTGATTGTATCAGAAGTCAAAGCTATCTTCAGAAATCTTGGAGCGGTTGCAAGAATCAAAGATTCCAAGCTTTCCCTTATAACCTATGGTCAATTGAAGTAAGTTATACACTAATCAATTCTTCTTGTCTTCTAAGCTATGGAATTGCATTTCCATCTGGTTAATCATATGTAAATTTTTTTTGGCAGTAACGTGCTCGAAGTTGTGTACATGCAACATTTAATGGGCGTGGAGGGGCCAACAACCTCTTGGCCTGGTGGCTAAAGATGAGTTGTGGCATATTGTAAGTCTTGGGTTCGAATCCAAGTACCCCCATCCCCAGTTATTTAATATTTCCCTTGTAATAAAAAAAATAGGCGTGGAGGGAGTTATTGTTGACTTGGTCAAGGAGATTAGTAAGCCAGTATCAGATTTAACCCAACCAAAGAAGGGAGAAGATCAAAGCTTATTTCAAGAGGAAAGGAAGATGCAAGTGAAAGCAAAGCCTCAATTTTCAAAGGATGAGCTCTCCTTTCTATTAAAGCTAATTCCAGAGTTGCTTCAGCATTGATCTAAATAACTGATATCCAGAGTTCTAGTTTGATAGATCTCCAAATACGAAATTTCTTTCTATTAAGAATTTTAAACTTTTTTTGTCAAAACCCTTCAATATCCGAAGGTCACTTTGGGCTCTGACTAATCTAGAGTTGAATTACTGTCGAACCTCAAATCAAGAACTCTCCCAACACTGTTTTCTCCGTTCACAAAGCTCGAATTGAATTCTGAACTTTCTTCCTACCCTTAAGTTGAATATTTGATGTAAATAGTGAATATTGTGCCTTGTTTTCTGTTGTAATTGAAGTCTTTGTCTTAGTTTTGAAGATGTTGATCAACCGGTCATAACAATGGTAACAAAAATCATTAGCGTTGCCTTGAGTCTTTTGCTTTTATCCAGGAGAATGAAATTTACGAATCTTCTTCCACATTTCCAACCAAGTGCCACATATGACTACCAAAATATCAAAGCAGTGAACTTGGAAAACATGGAGTTCATAATTGAAACAATAAGACATTACAAGGAAAGTAGTGAACTTGAAAAACATTGAGGTTGCAAGTGAAACACCAAGACATGATTGATTTTATCATAGTTATTAAATCGAGATATGTATTGTGAATCAAAAGTTTATTTTTAAGTATCAAGTATCGAATATCGTATCATAATGCATGATACAGTAAATATTTTTAAAATTAATTATAAATAATACATACACATGTAAAATAAATAAAAAAATATTATACACATTAATAGGATTAAGTAAATCTATGATAAAAATATAAAGTATGATTGTTTACAAACTCTTAACATATTCATTAATAGTATAAATTTTTAAATAATATTCTTATATATTCTTTATTTTTAATTTTCTAACTAAAAGTTCACTTTTTTTTCAATATTTCAAGATTAAATTACATATAGAATACGTTTTTAAGTGTTTTTTGGTTAAAAATTATTAAAATTGCATTTTTAACTATTTGGGACAGATTAGATTTTTATTGAGTCTGGCCCAATTTCACTATAAAGTGTATTGAAGTGCATCGTTGTGTCGTAAGATATATATCGATTCGCTTGTGTATCGATAGATATGTATTGATTCATGATAAAATCGATTCTTTGTATCGATATGTATTAAGTTTATTGTGAATCGAATCGTATCGTACAATATGTATCGCGTATTGTATGATTTTGATAATTATGGATTTTTGTTATAACTAAAATTTGACGCCCCGCTACCTCGGGTTGAATTATTTTTTTATTAATTTTTTAGTAGTTATAATTATTTTAATATAAAAATTTGTAATTCAATTCAAACTTTTATAGAAAATAATAAAATTTAAAAAATCGATTTAATATATGATAGATTACAATTACTTTTTATTGTTAGTATTTTGTACTATGATATGATCATTATATTTTTTATTAATTATTTGATAAAATGGTATTGAATTAGTTTAACCCTAGTATATATGAGTTCATTTTAATATTTTAAAAATTGTAGTACAAAGATAAGACATTTTTAACTTTCAACTAAGTGCATTTTATATTTGCATTATGTAGCTATTAAAGGATTTGAATAATAAACATGAACAAATAATGAGAAATAATTGGAAAAAATCAAAAAAGGAAAACAAAAAGCACAAAAAAGGATAGAAAAAAGTGTGTGTATACACACAAAGATAGTAGAAACTTCTATGTTAATCTCTTTTAAATTAATACTTTCTAAATTAATAAAAAAATAGTTCTGAATCGGGTCAAAATAGAAAAATAACAAACCTTTCTAGCTTAATAATTAATAATTTTATGTTAAAACCTAGTGTAAAATTTTGGTTTGATAAAATAAAAAAATATATTACATAATATTTAAGAATTAGAAAATTAATTCAAGATATTAATTTGTAAAATGTTACCATTTTTGAATTTTTTTATTTCAAGAACTAGAAAATTACTAAATATATATTATGTAAAATATATTTGCAAATAGATTTTTCAAGGAATTTGTCAACTAAAATAAGATTTTAAGAAAATTAAATGTTATATAAAGTTATTGGATAAGTTTAGAGAATGTGAAAATTAAATAGACACATTTTTTACGACAAAATATTAAAGTTAAACCATAAATTAGGAACCCTTTTAAATTAATATTTAATGATAATATTTAATGATAGGTTTGAAACTACTCCCTCTGTCCCTCAAAAATTGTCACATGTTGACAAATTGCAAAGTTTTAGGACGTCAAAAAGTAAATCCCATGTCAGTATTATTTTTTCCAAATTGACCAAAATATCCTTATGAAAATGGTGGGCGTTAAACTTACTTTTGATGGTGAAATACTGATGCAATGAATAAGGAGAATGCTGATGATTTTCATGCCAAATCGCTACACTGAACCGCCAATCATCACTGCTCCCAGCCACCTCGAAGTTCCTTGCTCTGCCTTCCTTTTATTACCATCATCACTTATGCACGCTGCCTGGCACCATCATCACTGCAACCCTTGCAGCAGCCATGTTTGCCATCTTTCCTTATTGCTTTGCACTGTCTGCTGCTATACTACTGGCCACTAAGTTCAGCCTGATATTGCTAGTCGCACACAATCCTTGCTTTGCATTAAGCTTACATACACTATAGCTAACTACACTACTTCTTGCTATTGCATTAAAGCCCTGTTCTGATGTACCATGACAAAAGACAACATCATCACCACCCATCAGAACCAAGCCCAACATCAAAAAGCAATTTAGCATACCAACAAAATCCATAAAAAGGACAAAAATTTGACATGGCTATTGAAAAACCAGAGGCATTAATAGGCGGGAAAATAGGTAAATTTGAGAATTCATCAAAGAGTTGGCGGGGATGAGTCATTACTCGAAAATGCACAGTAGTACTCCTTTAAAATACAGTAAGGATTTCAGTAGGAGTATCAATCTGTTCCTTTTTTTCTTGCTCTGTTTTTGCATACTCCTATCAATAATGAGGAAATCCTTTACCTCTATGGAATCTATAGATACCCCCACTACCATAGAATCTGTAAGGATAACTACAAATTAACAACCAAGAAAAAAACACTTATCTAAAAAGCAAAGGCAAGCTTTATTCGAAACTTTGTTAAAACAAAGTATCAATGGAAAGCTAAAAAAAGGCACCATAAGTAAAGCTGCAAGCATGTTTTCAGTCTCGACTAGGACTGTGATTAGGCTATGAAATAAAGCAAAATAATTTGTCGAAGATGATGTTTTCTTCAATGTTAGCAGTAAGTATCAACAAAAGGCTTCTACAAAAAAAGGATTTCCTTTGATCTTGATATTATATTAGAAATTCAACTTCGTAGACGGACAAATATTCGATCAATGGCTAAAGCTTTAAATATATCAAAGTCTACTCTTCATTGTCGGATCAAGGGAGGTGTCATCAGGCCACATACTAATGCTATAAAGCCTTATCTAACTAATGCAAACAAAAGAGCAAGACTGGAGTTCTGCTTATCGATGATTCTGCTAGGTACTAGCACTACAAACCCTCTGTTTAGTGACATGTTTAATGTAGTGCATAATGATGAAAAATGGTTTTACTTGTCAAAAACATCATAGAGATATTATTTTCATCCAAAAGAGGTTGAACCTTTTCGTTCTTGTAAAAGCAAGCGATTCATCACCAAAGTGATGTTTTTAGCTGCTGTTGCTAGACCACGTTTTAATGATCATGGCAATTGTGAGTTCTCTAGGAAAATAGGAATTTTCCCATTTGTCAACAAGGAACCAGCTAGGCGTAATAGCAAAAATAGACTTGCTGGAACCTTAGAAACAAAACCAATTTTATCAGTAACTAAAGATGTCACAAGATCGTGTTTAATTAACAAAGTGCTACCAGCAATTAGAGCTAAATGGCCACTTTATAGTGATAGAAGAATTTTCATTCAACGGGATAATGCAAAGCCACATATCGACATTGATGATGAAAATTTCTTCAAGCTTCAAGGGTAGATGGATTTGATTTTCACCTATTTTTCCAGCCTCCAAATAGTTCGGATTTGAATGTATTGAATCTTGGATTTTTAGAGCAATACAATCTTTACAATATCAAGAAGCTCCTACAACAATTGATGAGTTACTCTCTGCTGTAAAAAAATCTTTTAATGAGTTATCACCGGAGAGTTTGAATAATATGTTTTTAACATTACAATCTTGCATGGTTGAAATTATAAAGGTTAATGGAGGAAACAATTATAGACTGCCCCATATGAGTAAGCAAAGGTTGGAAAGAGATGGAACGCTTCCAACCCAACTTCACTGTGACTAGGAAATTGTGCAACAAGCTTTGTTGCACATTCAACTTGAAAGCTGAAGAATGTAGAAGACATCATGGCTTTGTGAAACATCTTTTTTTTGGCAAGTTAATGTCTTTAGAGGATAACAGTAGTATCTTAGCATGTTTTGTAGCCATGATATTACTTTTGTATAGCTTTACTATAGTTTTTGTAAAGACTGTGTAATGAAAGAGTCTTAATTATACATAGATCTTTTGCAAAAGTTGCCTCCATGGTCTTGTTAAAGAAGTTACTTTCTTTAATCTAATTCAATTTTGTTACTACAAAATTGTTCAATTTTGTTTATGAATGTTTTAGAATTTTCTAACCCCACATGATTATATAAAAGCTTAAGTGAATGAAAAAAAAGCAGCATAAAAGAGTAGGCGAGATGGCAAGCATAGGCAAGCTTGAGTTGGCGAGCAATAAAAGAGTAGGCGAGATGGCGAGCACAGGCGAGTTTAAGTTGGCGAGCATAGGCGAGCTTGAGTTGGCGAGCAACAAAAGAGTAGGCGAGATGGCGAGCCAATTGTAATGATCTGCCTAATAACCCATCTACTTCTTGGCTTCCCACGTGACATGTATCTTATCGATTGTGGCACTTGATCATTCTTCGCATTTGATCAAGTGCCATAATTGGTGATGCTTCCTTCATTTTATAACAAAAGGCTTCCTGGCTAGCTACTTCTTCACTCCTATCAATGCTTGTGAGCTTTTGCTTTTAGTTCGATCAGGTAGCAGGTTTTGAACGATCCTCCTAGAAATGCATTTTTGAAATTTTATGCAGCCTTGTTCAATTTGTGGATCTAATCTGGGCTCTTTCTATGTAGTCGAAATCCTTTAGTTTTTTGGTATTGTGCTTATCCCTTGAGATTGAATTGTGAGGAAGTGTCAAAATGAACAGTGGCAGGTGGCACTTTCTTATGGAGGCAGAGCATAGTGTTCGATGTCACAAGATCAGTCAATGTGTTCTTTTGTTTTGAAGACATCTAACTAAAATCAATTTTTATTGTTTGTTATCAATGAAATTGTAGAAAAAAAATCGTTACTCAGTTAAGTATAGAGGAAACATAGGGGGTGAACAAAGCTTCTAATCTGTTCTTAGTGTTTAGCTAATACAGGGTGGTTTTGATAAAGCTACGTACTTTTTGTATGCTGGAATAATGTTTGGGTTCTCTTTGATTTATTTTACTGGTGTTTTGGATTATGTTGGGCTATCAATTAAGGTTTGTAGTGGGTTGGTCATTGTGTATCATTCCTAATCGCGTTGGCATGGTTGGTGCCTACCTTCTATTTGATGTTTGGTTTCTGTGAGTTTCTGTTTCATGTTCTGAACTGGTTGGGTCAGGATTAATGGATGGTGGCGTTTTGTTTAATTGGGTTATCTCAGCATTGGGGTGAAAAATACTTTTTTCAGTATTGCAATTGTTTTGATGTTTTAAGGTGGCATGGTGGTTGGGGTTTTCTGGATTGAATGCTATGATCTGGGTTCTGTTTTGTTGTGTTCTTGTTGTGTGCCTCGTTAGCTTCAAGTGCTTCTCTTGGGATTAGTAGCTGCAACGTTTTTTATTAGACTCAGCACGTTTTATTGTTGTATTCAAAGTATTTGCAGTTTTATTGCTTTGTGTTTTAGTTTGGATGATGATTCGGGGTTGGCACAAGCACTTCTACATTTGCTACCACCAAATTCTGGGAAATCCTTCGGTAATAAATGCTGAAAATTATTGAAGATGAAAGGAATCATGCACTGCGTTGTCTTCATTGCAGCGTTGGGTTTCTAGTGGCTTGGCTCTCGGGTTCAAGCAAATATCTTGCTATCCTTCATCAGTGTGCCCATTTAGTGTTTGTATTTTTGCTTGTGAGTATCTGGCAGCTGTTTGTATCTTTGTTGGCCATGCTTCTGGTCTCTTTGTGAAAGCCTAACATTTCGAATGGGGTTTGGGTCTCTCGCTTGGTTTCTTTTTGGCTCTGTCAACTTTTGCTCACCAAGTTCTTGTTCTTTTACCTGAGAGGATGGTGCGTTTTGGCGTGTTTGAAGTCTGTTGCTTCTTCAGATGGTGTCTGTTTGCCCTGTTCTGTTTTGTTTCACACCTGTCCTGTGTTGTCATATGTTCGTTGCTTTTTTTTTTCGATTGTCCCTACTTTTGCTTCAGTTTCGGGCTTGTATTCTGTTGATTGCCAGACTTGCCTCGTGGGATCTCTATTGTTCCCTTGTGCTTGTCTCAGATTTAATAAATGAAATCTCCTACCTTTCAATATAAAGGAGACTTTATACTGTAGCAGCTATCATGCATTTTGAAGGAAAATGTATACTGCAGTAGTTTGCAGTAGTATCATTACTCAAATTGTTTGATTGCAGTAGATAAAGGAAAATGTATTGTAAAAAGGAAATGTATTTTTAAAATGTGATGTAAGAAGTATGATGTACTTTTGATGTAAAGGGTAAAAGAGGAAATGTAATATTACAATTTGTTTTTTTTTCCAATGTGACATTTTTAATGGGACAATTTTTTGGTCAAAAGTGACAAATTTATTGGGATGGAGGGAGTATTAATTTAGAGGAGTTCTACGGCATAAAAGATTAATAATATAAATATATATATATATATATTAACTCTAATTTATAAATACCTCAAAAAAGTTGTGATCTCGTAAAACATATAATAAAACGAAAATCTTACATAAAAATAGAAATTTAAAATTTAAAATTATTCGTAATAAAAAATAAAATCTTACTCATAAGTTAAAACAATAATAATGAAAAAAAATGGTAAAAATAAATTTTGTAAAACAATACAAACTCCAAAAAGATAACACATATTTAGGTTAATAGATTTTTTAATAGTAATTTAATAGAACAATTTTTTTGTACCGTCAACTTCTTAATTTTGGATCAAAATTTCTATTTCTCAAACTAATGTACTAAAGTTGAATTATGGTAAAATCTTGAGGACATCAGTGGAGTTTACCCTATATTATTTTATATATAATATTGTGTTTCAATTTCTTGTAAAACATATTAATAATTACATGCTGTAAATATAAACTAATAGTTTATATATAATTTATATTCATTCATTTATTGATTATTTATATTTATTATTAATTCATATTTCTAAATTCTTAAAAATTCTATTCAATAAATTAAAAAAAATTTAAATAAATAAGTACAAAATAATTTTTTATTTATGGAAGTAATAAACTGTCATGACCCGAAGGCCGCGACATACATTTAACAATCACATTTATACTACTTCCCAAATTTATGAACTAATTTTTTATTTTCAATTTATGGTTTGTATTCGGTGACAATGTCACCGCTAAACAATTTTCACCTTTCTCAATTTGATTTGGTTTATCGGTACTATTTAAGTGACTAACTCCTAAAGTAAATCAACTTACTATCTCGATATTTTAATTCAAGATTTACCTATCAAAAGAAAAAGATCCAAAACCTCCCCTTATGCATAATCAATTTTTTCCAGCTAATTAACTTGCAAAATATACATCTATTTCGAACAACACAACTCAATTTCACAATCCACAGGTTACATCACCATACATTATACACAATCCCAGAACCATCAATTAACATATTCACATTCCATAAAGTTTATCGTTATCATACTACAAACATATCTCTGATCACACTTGATAATCTTACTTGTCTATAATAATCTAAAGTGATTCTAAGTTACATCTCAATATATTTCCAATAAATATGTACTGTGCATTGCATAATATCTATACATGACTACCAACCTCATGTACAAAATTTCATATATCTCAAAAGTGACAAAAACAACACTTAAAGGACTTAAGCAAGTACCACTACTAGGTATAGTCCCCGAGGACCCACACAAACTCCAAGCGTGAACTTTAGCTCGTATGATCTGTGATGATGTTAGAAAGAAGTGAGCAAACCACGGCTCAGTAGGATATTCATACAAGTGCAAAAGTAGAATCATACTGTCCTAAATGCAACGCACGAAACCTGTAAATATAAATCCTTATAACATATTCCGATCATAGACATTGTACTTAATCTCGATGTCATGACTTAGAGAATCTAGGTGTGCCAGGATTTTGGGGTGCAAATGGAAAAGAAAAATACCTCATTATTTTCGTTCCCAGCACTTGTTGATAGAACGTCAAATAATGTACTTATTACCCATCCATATCAATCCACAATAACAATCATTTAACCCAATATCCATCATGTAACCCGATATAAATATAATACCGCACATGCATGATGTTTTCAAAGCTTTTATGTAGTTTCAAATCGTATAGCTTTCGGTATAAAATCACATGTAAGAGAGTACTGTTCAAATCATGTCATGTACAGTATACAATCATGTATAAAAGCATGTATAGTGTAAAATCATTTCATATGGGCAGTTCGAAATATGCACAATCTCATGCATGTTGCGTATACTATAACAGTGTTCAAATTTGGATTCAAATGTACATGGTCATTCAAAAGTTTCAAAACAATACTCGGACTATTGTCTTGAGTTCGAAATCAATGGTTTAAAACAATACTTGGATTATTGTCTTGAGTTCGAAATCAAAGTTTTAAAACAATACTCGGACTATTGTCTCGAGTTCAAAATCAATGGTTCAAAACAATACTCGGACTATTGTCTCGAGTTCAAAATCAAAGGTTCAAAACCATACTCGGACTACTGTGTCAAGTTCAAAATGTGATATTCATATATCCACCATCTGTACATTTACTAGATATTATATAATTATCTATATGACCTGTTCCTTCCAAGAATAAAGAGATAACGAATGGTAGGCCCCATAGGACTTCTAGTGTTCCGGAGCAGTTGAGACTTGGAGGACATGGAATTTGGAGCTAAGTATGGATGAGGCAAGAAATTTAGCCCTAAAATAGTTTGTTTGTGCATTTTTTAGAAGCTTGGAAACAAATTAGAAAATTACGATTAAGTCCATAGGTCAATAGAATATGGAAAAACCGGTATTTCGGATCGTGAAAGTAAAAGTGGTCAGTCGAGCATGTCACCATGGATTTTATTATGGGTTTGCCGAGGACCTAAAAGAATCATGATGCGATCTGGGTTATTGTAGACGACTGACAAAATCAGCCCACTTTTTGGCTATTAAATCCACAGATTCATTGAGTGCCTTAGCTTACTTGTATGTTAGGGAGATTGTCAGGTTGCATGGAGTTTCAGTGAGCATTACATCAAATAGAGATTCCCGATTTACCTCTCATTTTTGGGAGCATTTCCAAGATGCTATGGGATCTCGACTGAACTTCAGCACAGCCTATCATCTACAGACTGATGGTCAGTCAAGCGCACTATTCAAACGCTCAAGGATATGTTAAGAGCATGTGCACTTGATTTTAAAGACTCTTGGGATGATCATCTACCACTGGCATAATTCGCTTACAATAATAGTTATCATTCCAGCATCGGCATGGCATCGTATAAGGCCCTTTATGGTAGAAGATGTCGTTCTCCTATTGCTTGGGAGGAAGTGGGTGACAGGAAAATATTAGCTCCTAATCTTGTTGAGCAAGGTTCCGAGGATATCAAGATTATCTGTGATAGATTAAAAACTGCTTAGAGTCGGCAAAAGAGTTATGCGAGTGTCAGATGCCGACCGTTGGAATTCTCTGTGGGAGATTTAGTCTTTCTGAAAGTTTCACCATCAAAAGGTATAATGAGATTCGAGAAAAGAGGGAAATTGAGTCCTCGTTACATCAGGCTGTTCCAGATCTTAGACCAAGTGGGAGACATGGCTTATCAGTTGGCATTACCACTAAAGTTGTCCGGTGTCCATAACGTCTTCCATGTATCCATGCTGTGGAGATACCATCCAAATCCATCGCATGTCATCTAGTATGAACCAGTGGAGATAAGAGAAGACATGAGTTATGTGGAGAAATCAATATGGATTTTGGATCAAAAAGACAAGGTGTTACTGTCTAAGAGGATACCTCTAGTAAAGGTTTTCTGGCAGTATAATTCAACAGAAAAAGCTACTTGGGAGTTTGAGAGCCTAATGAAGGAAAAGTATCCAGAATTGTCGAGTGATAGGTCTGATCAAATTTGGAGGACTGAATTTCCTAAGGTGGGAGAAAATGTGATATTCATATATCTACCATCCGTACATTTACTAGATATTATATAATTATCTAAATGACTTGTTCCTCGCAAGAATAAAAAGATAACGAATGGTGGGCCCTGTAGGACTTCCGGTGTTCCGGAGCAGTTGAGACATGGAGGACATGGAATTTGGAGCTAAATATGGATGAGGTAAGAAATTTAGCCCTAAAATAGTTTGTTTATGCATTTTTGAGAAGCTTGCAAATAAATTAGAAAATTATGATTAAGCTCATAAGTCAATAGAATTTTCGTAAATAATGGACAAACCAAGTTGACTTTGGATCCACTATTAGTGATAGAAAATTTCTCATAAAATAAGGTTTTAGGCCATGTGGACTGATGGAATTAAATCGGCATAAAAATAGAAATTTATTCGATTTTACGATTATGGGTATTTTAGTAATTTCACCCAAATGGTCAGTCGAACTTCAACAAAAGCTCAATAAAAAGTTAGAGCAAGTTAAATAGATATTTTTCATGATGAAATAAAATATTTTGAAGATTATACTGATAGTTGAAATTGAAGTTGAACCGAAAAAGGTGAAATCGGAAATTTACTTAAACATAAGGGCAAAATAGTAATTTGTGCCATTAAAATCATTTTTAGCTGAAATTTCCAGCTTTTTCCAGCCCGATTTCGGCAGCAACTAGCAGCTCCTCTTCTTCCTCCATTGCTAAACATTCCAAGAGAGAGAAAGCTTGAAAAACATTATTAAAACCTCATCAAAATAAAAAACACTCTTCACCAAAATTGTTCTCCTCATCATCTTCTATCATCCTACACCAAAATCATAACTTAAATCAGCCAAAATTAGGGGATAAGAATTCTCGAAGCATTCAGCCAAGAGGGAGTAGGTAAAGAAATGTTGAATTTTCATGAATTTCTTGATTTCTACTAGTTGTTTATCCTATTTAAGTGATTATTCAAGCTTGAATCAACTTGGAACTAGGAAGGGAACCTCCCAAAGGGTTTCGGTTAAGAATAATTGTGCATGAAGATGTTTCAATTTGATGAGAAATTTATTTAGAATTAATATTAAAGGGGAATTTAAGTTTAAAATGGAAGAAAACAATTTGTTTGGAATTTTGGAGGAATTCGGCCAAGGGAGGGAAGGTAGACTTATGGCTGATTTTGATGCATTTAGGGTCTTAAAATACTGTACAAATTATTAGGAGACTATTGGCGAAAGTGGAATTAGGGTTGTGTGTGAAACCCAAAATTTTCATATTATTATTTAATTGAAAACTAGAAGGAATTTCAATGTATGATTTTATGTTTGGAAGATTGAATTGAAAGGTTTGGAGTGAAAAAGTTCATGAAATTCTAAGTTAGAACTAAACCAAGAAAGTTAAACAAATAACCGAATAAATCTCGTAAATCCGTAAAAAAAAATTATTATTCCGAGCACATGGTAAGTCAATATAGGGTGTGATTAACTTAGAGAATTAAATTTGGGTGGAAACTTTGAGGTTAAGACATTTAAATAAAATTTAGAAAAAAATCGAAAACTGTAACGGTTTGGCCCCGGGAATGACTAAATCGCGTAAAACAAGCCCAACCGGAAATTTTACCCAAACGAGAGGGTGCCAAATTTCATAGAAATACACTAGACACATAGTAGAACACTTGAGAAGTGCTAACTCACACAAATGGGTAGAAAAATAATTTTTATGGATTTATTGGTCCAGGTCAGCTAGCAGCTAGATTTTCTGCTTACTGCTAGGCTTTGGTTTTGAGTCAAATTATAGGGGCTACAAGTACAATGTGAGCCTTAAATTTTAACCCAAGAAAGTAGACTTAATTCAGTCTCCAGAATGGTACTATAGCCTCTGTAAATCGACGGGACCAGAAGGAAATCCCCCTCTCAATCTGCCATAAGCGTCCTCATCTGCTTCATCTTGTGGGATTTTTTCGGCCACCTTCCAAGCTGAATTAGAGTTCGGCCAAGAAGGATCGATTGTTCGTCCAAAGGTCCTCTACAAAAAAAGAAATAATTCAGCCAAAACAAAGGTCATTTGGTTAGTGAGACGTTAGTGAGAAGAAATCTGGACAAACTGCCTTGTTTTGCAAGGTGAGAGAAAGTGATTTCCTTACTTTTTTTCATAGTTTTTTATGTTTATTTATGGTGTTTCTAAGTTGTATACATGTTGATCTACAGCTGAGGCTGATTGTTGGTGGATGAATCTTTGGTCAAAGTTGGTCAACATTAAGGTAAAATTGTTGGAAGATGATGAAGTTGAGATATGATTGATGTATGTTGAATTTGCATGATTTTGACTAAAGTAGAATTTTGAAATGGATTTTCTAGGGTTAGACTATATTTTGGGCAGCCTAGGTTTTATATGAAAATGGTGAAGTTTGCTTGGTATTGTATGGTGTTAGTTTAATACCGAAAAGTTCGGTTTAAGATCCAGTTTAATCGAAAACGACGAAATGGCGGAATTCGACAATTTAACAAGTCTTGAAGTATTATGTAAAGTGTTAAAAGAACATGTAAAACATTATTTTGGCGAGTTTAAGTCTAGGAATATAAATATATTGAAATGGTACGTTTCTTGGTAAAATCAAACAAGTAGGAAAGTTAGTGAATAAGGCCAACTCTAATGATATTTATAGTTACTTAAGATATATTAAGGTATGTTAAGATAAGTATGAGTATGTATTGATGGTTTTGAAATTGTTTTGGGCAGCGAGTGATATAGGCATGCAAACCGAGATACTCCCAAGACTTAAGGACAATTGTTGCCCTAAGGTCCGATAGGTAAGGGATGTAATTTAAAGTTGTGATGGTGTCCCTTACTTTTGTATTAATTTATAAAGGAATGTTTGAAGCAAGAATTATGTTTTGAAGTTAATTTCCAAAGTTTTCGAAAACTAGCTAGACGTACCAATCAATTTCTTAAAGAAGAGTTTATCGCTTTAAAACTGAAGTTCATGTTTTATGTTAACTAAGGATGCCTAAGAAAACGAACCTTATGATTTCTATGCATGATTTTCCAATAATGTTTTAAATATGAAAGTAAATAAGTATGTTTTCCGAAACTGCAATTAGGGTGGTAAATCGCTGGCTAACATGACCCAGGCACTCCTAGTCCTTACCATTTTTCATACCAAATTTATGATTAATAAGTTGTAAAAGTAAGTAAGTAAGTAAGTTTTGAGATTAAGGCCCTCCTGTAGTTTATGTCACTGCCTATCATGATCGCCACATTGTGCATGTTCCCGTCCCTTGTGGCGTATGTTTAGCCCACGTCATGCATGTTCTGGCCCACATTGTGCATGCTTCCATCCCTTGTGGGTATGCTGGTCCTTTGAGGTGCATGTTCGTTGTACGGCCCTGATCAGGTCTACGGCCCCCTACTATGGCCATAGGTACTCAATTCCCTCTTCGAAGGATGATTCGTCATGACCCGTATATTGGCTATATGGTCCCACCTAGTCTCTATAAACTCTATAATAAGCTTTATGAATTATGATATCAAGTTTTTAAAGTGTGATTATCTTTGAAAGAAGTATGAATTTAAAGATATGTATTAAAGAATTCGTATGATGATCTAAAGTATGAAATGCATTCTTATGGCATTTTGTTTTTCTGCATATGTGATATTGTGACTGCTTGAAATGCATTTCTTACTGGGCTTTACAAAAGCTCAGCCTCCTCTATCTTTCCAAATTATTTGCAGTGATCATCCCCTTGCCTGTTGCATACACGACGTAGGCTGAGGGACACATCTCTGCTCAGGCTACTTTTTGTACACACGTAAGGTATACTCTTATTTTTTATACCAGACATCCTATAAGCTTAGATATTTATATATAAATGATACTTTTGGGATGTAGTCGATGTTGTATGAATGTAAACATTATTCTGAGGAATATGTCAATATGATGTGATGGATATTTATGGAAATTGCGATATTATGAATGTTGTATAAGTTTTGTGGAATCTTATGGTTACGGTTAAAAAAGCATAAATAAAATCAACTGCTATGGGTTTATAAATATGTATTTTGAAATAAACTGTATTGGAAAATATAAACTGTGTTTTTAAACAAGGGTTAGGACAGTTATAACTGTTATGCTGACGAAATTTCTGTAAAAAGAATGTAAGTAACCTACACTGGCAGAAATGCAACCTATGTAAGAAATTAATATTACAAAATGAAAAAGTTAGCCCAAGACTTATACGTTTTTGGGGTGTGACAGACTTTTTTGGTATCAGAACAAGGGTTGTCTAGTACTGTCAATGTCGGTAGTCAAAATTAGATTACATCTCAAGTATCTGTGCTTGTCTGGTTATAAATTGAGTATATCTGTTAAAGGTTGATTACAACCCATGATTTATGTGCAGGTATTTGATCACACACCATGAGCGGGAGACGAGGTCGCCCTCGGAGGCAGGCTCCACCACCTCCACCACTTGCTCCCCAGCCAGAAGCCCAAATACTAGAATAAACAGGCTCAAACAAAGTATGAAAGAGGGGTTTGACAACATCACTGCTATGTTTGCTCAATATTTTGGGGCAAATACCTCAGCTACAGGTGCCACAGTGCCCACACCTACTTCATCGCCTCCTTCTCCATAGGCTCCTCTGGCACCCTCAGCTCCTCAGCCTCCAATCCCACAACCTAGAGATGACAGATATGCAGGCATATTACGAGACTTTCTTAAGATGAATCCCCCAGAATTTAAGGAGATTAGGGATCCAGTTCAGGCCGAGGAGTGGTTATTAGAGTTAGAGATAGCTTTTGATTACTTGGGATACACAAATGCCGAGAAAGTCAGTATGGGTACTTATATGTTGAAGGATCAGGCAGGACACTGGTGGAGAGCCACTAAGAGACAACTGACTATTCGACACCTAGTGATTAGTTGGGATACCTTTCTGTCAACCTTCAGAACCCAATATGTTCCCTGTACTGCCTAGAAAAAGATGCAGACAAAATTTTGAATTTAGTAGAAGGTAGTATGTCGGTTGATGAGTATGAGAACCAATTTACGACTATGATGAGATATGACCCCGAGACAGTCAGAGATCAAAAGCACCGTACCGAGAGGTTTTTGTCTAGATTAAGACCAGCCATCCGAGATAGATTATTAGGGTTTTGTATTACTGAGTTTGAGGATGCTCTTGGATGAGCTCAGGATATAGAGAGGGGTCTAGATATTACACAGGCACAGTATGGGTCTAGAAGTAAGAGTAAGGGTAAAGGCAAGAGGACAGAGAGTTCTCGATCAGAGCAAAAGTGAAGTTCTCCTATGAAACTGAGGACTAATGAGTCTCGAGCGAGGGTTGATAAGCCCAAGACTCCTATTGATATAATAGAGATCACTAGAGGCTCCCAGAGGGTCATTAAATGGTGTAGAGATTGTGGTAGGACACATGGTGGGCCATGCTACTGGATCACTAGCAATTGTTTTAAGTTTGGTGAAAAGGGTCATTTGATTAAGGATTGCCCACAAATGTAAGATAAGACCCCACAGCTTGTTACCCAAGGGCATGTTTTTGCGTTAGACAGGGAGATTGCCGATACCTCCTTTGAGACAATTAGAGGTAATCTTCTTATCTGTAATCATGAGGTGCATGTTTATTTGATCCAGGGTTCACGCATTCATTTATATCACCACAGTTTGCACGTAATTTGCATTTAGAACCTGAGCCTCTAAGTAACTTATTGCATATTAGCACACCTATGTATGAATCTCAAATGACAGATATGGTGTGTAAGAATTGTGAAATTAAGGTAGGAGACAGGGTAATGTTAGCAGATCTAGTTTTGTTAAACATGTATAGCTTCGATGAAATTTTAGTCATGGATTGCCTAGCCACAAATCGTGCAAGTCTAGACTGGTACACTAAGATTGTAACCTTCTCTTTACTAGACAAATTTGAGGTATGTTTTGCCATTAAGGAATAAAATATATGATGTTATGTTCGGTGAAGTTGTATAATGTTTATATGTTTGAAATTACAAATGAATTTTTTTGTGTAAAGGTTTTATTGCCTTTATCTCTGATACGAGTCGGGAATCTCCTCGTATATCATATATACCAGTGGTTTTCGAGTTTCCCAACATGTTTTCGGATGAGTTACCAGGATTACCACCAGAGAGAGAGCTAGAGTTCACTATTGATTTAGTGCCAGATACCCAGCCTATCTCTAAACCTCCCTATCGAATGGCACTAGTTGAATTGGAAGAATTAAAGAAACAGCTGCAAGAGTTGCATGATAAGGGTTTTATTAGACCAAGTGTGTCTCCGTGGGGTGCTCCGGTACTGTTTGTGAGAAAGAAAGATGGTAGTCTCCAATTATATATCGACTACAGGTTATTGAATAAGGCTATAATTAAGAATAAGTATCCCTTACCAAGAATAGCTTATTTGTTTGATCCGTTGAGAGGGGCTTCAGTGTTTTCTAAGATTGATTTGAGATCATGCTATCATCAGTTGATTTGATGATTAGGAAGGAAGATGTACCAAAGATGGCCTTTAGAACTCGATATGGCCCTTTCGAGTTTTTGGTGATGCCTTTCAGTTTGACCAATGCCCTTGCCGCATTCATGAATTTGATGAATGATGTGTTTCGGAAGTATCAGGATAAATTTGTGATTGTCTTTATAGATGATATTCTAATCTATTCTAAGTCACGAGAGGAGCATGAGTAGCATCTAAGGATTGTGCTCCAGACTCTCCGAGATAAGCAGCTTTATGAGAAGTTCAGTAAGTGTGAATTTTGGTTAGATCGGATAGCTTTCCTTGGTCATGTAGTATCTAAGGACGAGGTGTTAGTTGATTCATCTAAGGTTGAGGCAGTACTCCAGCAGGAGAAACCAAAGACATTGACTAAGATTCGGAGTTTCCTGGGATTAGTAAGGTACTACCGAAGGTTTGTTGAAGGTTTTTCTCAGATTGTAGCTCCGTTGACTAAGCTTACACATAAAGGGGTTCCGTTTGAATGGTCAGATTGACTACAGCACCGATCCTGACCATTCTAAGTGGATACGGAGGCTTTGCTATATACAGTGATGCTTCCAATCAGGGTCTAGGTTGTGTGCTGATGCAAAATGGTAGAGTAGTCGCGTATGGTTCACGCCAGCTTAAAGACCATGAGCGTAACTATCCTACACATGATTTAGAGTTAGCCGCAGTGGTTTTTGCTCTAAAGATATGGCGGTATTATTTGTATGGTGAGAAGTTTTAGATCTTCACTGACCATCAGAAGGAGCTTAATGTGAGGCAGAGACGTTGGGTAGAGCTTCTTAAGGATTATGACTGTGAAATTTTGTACCACCCAGCAAGGCGAACGTAGTTGCATATGCTTTAAGCAGGAAGAGTGTGGTTTCTGTTATGATGGTCAGAGAATGGGAATTGCTTGAGCAGTTCACCAAGCTCGGTGTTAGTGTTGAGACAGTAGATGTCGGGTTTATGGCTAGCCTTCAGATTGAACCAAGTATTCTAGATCAGATTAGATCAGGGCAGAGAAATGATCATGGATTATTGGACATGGTTAGCCAAGCAAAGCAAGGCTTGCAGTCAAATTTTACGATCAGTAATGATGGGTTCTTGAGGTTTAAGGGCCGTATATGTGTTCTGAGCGATAATACCCTGAGACAGAGGATTTTAAGAGAGTCCCATTGTTCTCGTACACTATGCACCCAGGCAGCACTAAGATGTACCATGACTTGTGTAAGGTGTATTGGTGGGTTGGTATGAAACGAGACGTGCTAGAGTTTGTGGCCAAATGTTTGATCTATCAGCAAATTAAGGTTGAGCACTAGAAGCCAGCAAAACTACTTAAGTCTTTACCGGTGCCTACATGGAAATGGAAGCACATTACGATGGATTTTATTATGGGCTTACCGAGGACTCGGAGAGGTCATGACACAATCTAGGTTATTGTTGATAGATTGACTAAGAGTGCCCACTTCCTTGACATTAAGAGCACAGATTCACTGAATACATTGGTAGACTTGTATGTCAAAGAGATTGCTTGGTTTCATGGGGCTCCCGTGAGCATCACTTCTGATAGAGATTCTAGGTTCACCTCTCGATTTTGGACTCATTTTCAGGAAGCCATGGGATCTTAATTAAATTTTGAGCACCGCCTACCATCCTCAAATAGACAGTCAGTCTGAGTGGACTATTCAGAGCTTAAAGGACATGTTAAGGGCATGTGCATAAGCATTAAGGGTTCATGGGATGACCACTTGCCCTCACAGAGTTTTCCTATAATAATAGTTATCATACCAACATCGAGATGGCACCATACGAGGCTCTATATGGTAGGAGATGTAGGTCCCCAGTGGCTTGGGAAGAGGTTGATGACCATAAGATTTTAGCCCCTGATCTTGTTGAAGAGGCAGCTAAGGGTGTTCGGATTATTTGTGATAGACTCAGGGCTGTCCAAAGCAGACAGAAGAGTTACGCCGATGTGCGTAGATGACCACTTGAGTTTCAGGTTAGGGACTCTGTGTTTGTGAAAGTATCTCCGAGCAAGGGTATCATACGCTTCGAAATGAAAGGAAAGCTGAGTCCTTGTTTCATTGGTCCATTTGAGAAATTGGAGAGAGTTGGGGATGTTGCTTACCGGTTAGTTTTGCCACCACAGCTTTCTAGGATACATAACATCTTCCACGTCTCCATGTTGAGGAAGTATCATCCAGATCCCTCCCATGTTATCGAATACGAACCATTGGATATTCAGGAAGATATGTGTTATGTTGAGCAGCCAATTCGGATCCTTGATAGAAAGGAAAAGGTACTTCGATCTAAAACTGTTCCATTGGCTAAGATTCTCTGGCGGCACCACACGACAAAGGAAGCTACGTGAGAGCTAGAGAGCTTGACGAGAGAAAAGTATCCGCACTTGTTTAATAGACCAGCCTAAATTTGAAGGACTAAATTCCTAAAAGGTGGGGAGAATGTGAAACCTAAAATTTTCATATTATTATTTAATTGAAAACTAGAAGGAATTTCAATGTATGATTTGATGTTTGGAAGATTGAATTGAAAGGTTTGGAGTGAAATAGTTCATGAAATTCTAAGTTAGAACTAAACCGAGAAAGTTAAACAAGTAATCGAATAAATCTCGTAAATCTGTAAAAAAAATTATTATTCCGACCCCATGGTAAGTCAATATAGGGTGTGATTAACTTAAAGAATTAAATTTTGGTGGAAAATTTGAGGTTAAGATATTTAAATAAAATTTAGAAGAAAACAGAAAACTGTAACGGTTTGGCCCCGGGAATGACTAAATCACGTAAAATGAGCCTAACCGGAAATTTTTCACAAACACGAGCTTGCCAAATTTCATGGAAATACAGTAGACACATAGTAGAATACTTGAGAAGTGGCTAACTCACAAAAATGGGCTGGAAAATAATTGTTGTTGATTTATTGGTCCAGGTCAGCTAGCAGCCGAATTTTTTATTTATTGCTAGGCTTTGGTTTTGGGTCAAATTAAAGGGGCTACGAGTGGATTGTGGGCCTGAAATTTTAACCCAAGAAAGTAGACTTAATTCAATCTCCAGAATTGTATTATATCCTCCGTAAGTCGACGGGACCAGAAAGAAATCCCCCTCTCAATCTGCAGTAAGGGTCCTCATCTACTTCATCTTGTGAGATTTTTTCGGCCACCTTCCAAGCTGAATTAGAGTTCAGCCAAGAAGGTTCGATTGTTCCTCCATAAGTCCCGTACATAAAGAAATAATTCAGCTAAAACAAAGGTCATTTGGTTAGTGAAAAGTTAGTGAGAAAAAATTTAGACAGAACTGCCCTGTTTTGCAAGGTGAGAGAAAGTGATTACCTTTCTTCTTTGATAGTTTTTTATGCTTATTTATGGTGTTTTTAAGTTGTATGCATGTTGATCTAAAGTTGAGGGTGATTGTTGATGCATGAATCTTTGGTCAAAGTTGGTCAACATTAAGGTAAAATTGTTGGAAGAGGATGAAGTTGAGATATGATTGATGTATATTGAATTTGCATGATTTTGGCTAAAGTAGAATTTTGAAATGGATTTTCTAGGGTTAGACTATATTTTGGACAGCCTAGGTTCTATATGAAAATGGTGAAGTTTGCTTGGTGGATGATTGTATGGTGTTAGTTTAATACCAAAAAGTTCGGCTTAAGATTCAATTTAATCGAAAATGACGAAATGGTGGAATTTGGCAATTTAACAAGTCTTGAAATATTATGTAAAGTGTTAAAAGAACATGTAAAACATTATTCTGGTGAGTTTAAGTCTAAGGAATATAAATATATCGAATGGCATGTTTCTCAGTAAAACCGAACAAGTAGGAAAGTTAGTGAATAAGGCTAACTCTAATGATATTTATGGTTACTTAAGATATATTAAGGTATGTTAAGATAAGTATGAGTATGTATTGATAGTTTTGAAATTGTTTTGGGCAGCGAGTGGTATAGGCACGCAAACTGAGACACGCCCAAGACTTGAGGACAGTTGCTGTCCTAAGGTCCGATAGGTAAGGGATGTAATTTAAAGTTGTGATGGAGTCCCTTACTTTCGTATTAATTTATAAAGGACTGTTTGAAGCATGAATTATGTTTCGAAGTTAATTTCCAAAGTTTTCGAAAACTAGCTAAACTTACTAATCGATTTATGAAAGAAGAGTTTATCACTTTAAAACCGAAGTTCGTGTTTTATGTTAACTAAGGATGCCTAAGAAAACAAACCTTATGATTTCTATGCATTATTTTCTAATAATGTTTTAAATATGAAAGTAAATAAGTATGTTTTCCAAAACTATAATTGGGTGGTAAATCTCTGGCTAACATGACCCAGGCACTCCTACTGCTTACCATTCTTCTTACCAAATTTATGATTAATATTTTGTAAAAGTAAGTAAGTAAGTAAGTTTTGAAACTAAAGCCCTCCTGTAGTTTATATCATTGCCTGCCATGATCACCACATTGTGCATGTTCCCGTCCCTTGTGGCATATGTTTAGCCCACGTCTTGCATGTTCTCGCCCACATTGTGTATGCTTCCGTCCCTTGTGGGTATGTTGGTCCTTCGTGGTGCATGTTTGTTGTACAACCCTGATCAGGTCTATGGCCCCCTACTGTGACCATAGGTACTCAATTCTCTCTTCGGAGGATGATTTGTCATGACTCGCATACTGGCTATATGGTCTCACCTAGTCTCTATGAACTCTATAATAAGCTTTATGAATTCTGATATCGAGTTTTTAAAGTGTGATTATGTTTGAAAGAAGTATGAATTTAAAGATATGTATTAAAGATTTCGTATGATGATTTAAAGTAAGAAATGCATTGTTATAGCATCTTGTTTTTCTGCATATGTGATACTGTGACTGCTTTAAATGCATTTCTTACTGGGCTTTACAAAAGCTCACCCCTTCTATCGTTCCAGATTATTTGTAGTGATCATCCCCTTGCCTGCTGCGTACACGACGTAGGCTAAGGGACACATCTCTCCTTAGGCTACTTTTTTTATACACATAAGGTATACTTTTATTTTTGATACCAGACATCCTGTACAGCACAAATATTTGTATATAAATGATACTTTTAGGATGTAATTGATATTGTATGAACGTAAACGTTATTCTGAGGAATAGGTCAATATGATGTGATGGATATTTACGGAAATTGGGATATTATGAATGTTGTATAAGTTTTGTGGAATCTTATGGTTACAGTTAAAAAAGCATAAATAAAATCAACTGCTTTGGGTTTATAAATATGTATTCTGAAATGAACTGTATTGGGAAATATAAACTGTGTTTTCATGCAAGGGATTAGGACAGTTACAGCTATTATGCGGCCAGAATTTCTATAAAAAATGTAAGTAACCTATACTGGCAGGAATGCAACCTAAGTAAGAAATTAATATTACAAAATGAAAAAGTTAGACCAAGACTTCCACGTTTTTAGGTTGTGACATTGTGCAGGCGAAGTAATAATGTTAGCACCGTTGTAAAAGAGACTGAAACGGAAGTGATTATAGGCGATGTGATAGTTATGGAAAGTTAATAATCTATTTTAAATTGAAATTAGGTGATTGGACAATGATAAATTATTTTATATATGGTGTTTTGCAGCTCAAAAGTCTAATAAGGAAACTGGTGCTGATGATCAAAACAACAGTGCATTAAGAGGCAAGGGATGAGTGTACAAGATGTAGGGATACTATGTTGCATGTTTTGATAAAATATGCATATTTTGAAATCAAAATATTGGAATTGGTGTTGAAATGGGAACTGTTATTGGTTTTATATACTATGTTTGCACTACAAGAAGGTTAGGTTGAACACAGTTGTTATATTGTCGAAAATTCTAAGAATTGTATATAAATATCTTTTAATATTCGTAAGTGTTGAAAATGAAAGAATTATTAAGTTAAATTCTCAAATTTATGAAAATTCATATTGTCGTAACGTGTCAAGTCCTAGAACCTAACCCACTAGACTTAAATTCAAGAGTCGCCACCAACCATTCAAACCTAATGTGTAATTGGTCATCTATTCAAACTGAGGACAAGGTTTAGTCTACGTTCAAATATTCTTAAACTTGAGACTACGGTTACATATGGGGAAGGATTAGCACCCCCACAATACCCATCCTAAAATGGTATCAACTAATTTTGTGATATCTTAAAGAATTCTTAACTAAATAGTCTTTAATCTTATTAAATTCAAATATTTAAATATTGGATAATTTCTAAAAAACTCTCCATCATACTGGCGAAATTCCTCAAATTTCATCTTCACCTCAAGAGTATCCAAGAAATCTCATTCATCTTTCTCGGAGAGGCTTCGTTGTCAGATTTGTTAATTTCTTATGACATATCCTAATTTTATTTCCTATCTTTTATTCCTAACTTATATTTTTTATATTTATTTTATCTTATCTTTATTTCTTATTTAATTTTCCTTTATTTATTTTTTATTTCCTAAGTTTTATTTTTATTTTTATTTTATTTTAATATTTTTATTTTAGAAAATAATTGTCGATTATTTTTATTGAAAATTTTCTTTAAATCTTCCATCATGCTTGCCAAATTTAAAGAAAACGTCTCATCTAAGAATTTTAAAATGTCAATCATTCGTGACACTTTATAATTCCATCATCGGGATAATCTCCACTTATTCTCAACTAATTATTATTATACTTTTAATTTTTTTTATAAATCATTATTCCCTTAATTTCTTGTTATTAATATTTACTCTATATTATTATTAAATAGATTGATTTTTAATATATATTTATATTTTTGGAAATAAATATCGATTATTAACATTGAACACTTACCTTAAATCTTTCATCATGCTAGCAAAATTCAAGGTAAATATTCTCACCTAGGAATTTCGAAAATGACAGCCATTCATGACACTTGAAATTTCATCACGGAATAATCTCACTTATCTTTATATTTTATTATTTATATATTTCTTCTAATTTCTCTTCTATCTATCTTTATTTTATAATTTTTATCTAATTTCTATTTATCATTATTTATTTCTCTTTATTAATTTTTTTCGACTTTCTATAACCTCAAAGCTCTCCTAATATTTTCTTAAAGGGTTAGTTTTCTAAATAAATTTCCTAAACTCTATTACTTAAATAACCTTAAACATACAAATTATTTAATTAAATCCTAAATATACATGCAAACTAAGTAACATATCATATTAATCATCATGCAAACAAATCACAAATATACAAATTATATACATAATTAACATTTTATACGTCAAATTACTAGTTTAATTATCATGCAAATTTGTATTAATTAAATAACATCCAAGTAATCATTAAATTAAATTAGCACAAATCATTATCAAATTAACATGCAAATTTTCATCAAAATCAATTTTTATTTATATTATACATTATCTTATAAAATTAAAAATTGTTAATTAAGTTAGATATTATTATCAAATTACTTATATTCCAAATTATTAAATTATCTATTATCATGCAATCAGTAACTATACAAGTACCAATTTTATTATTAATTATCTAATCATATTATTTACTAATAAAAAATACAAACCTGGACTTGATTTGCCTTCTCCTTTGTTAGTTTAACAAATGATGAGGATCAGATCAAGGGAACGGCACAACTACACAACAAAGACGCACAAGGAAGAGACGCCAGGTAGTAGGGATAGGGCGGCTGGGCTTGCAGATAGCAGTGTAAATGAGGACAGCAAATGTAGCAACAATAATTCGATTCTGTTTCCTTGGCAGTAGCAGGTAGTGTGCGGTGGTGCAAGCTGGCGCTATGCAGGAAAGGTGGGCTGGCAGAACAGCCGCGTGATGATCAGGCTGCGATGCAGGTAGCTGGGCGCAATGGCAAACAAAGTAGCAGCAAGCTTGGTGTAGGTGCGGCAATGGCAGGACAAGCAGAGGTGATGAAGATGATGGCTCAGTAAAGTGATGGCAGAACAGGGGCTCGGTTTGAAGATGAAAATAGGGCGGTCGGTGATGAAGAAGACGAGTGGAGCGATAGCAAAGGTAGGGGTGCGGCGAAGCTATAGTAGTGAGAAAATGATGGTGTTGAATTGAGTTGCCGTGATGGGCTAGGGTATGAGCAAGGCTAGTTGCGGTATGATGATGAGGATGGCAAGGCGGTGAAGAGGAGACCAGTGAAGCTTGGTGGTCTGTATGATATGTTACATCGCCAAGCTGTCATAACGTGTCAAGTTTAGAACCTAACCCGCTAGACTTAAATATATATAATATAAATATATATTAATAATCAATGCATTTAATACCGAAATAGTTTTAAGTCTTGAATTTAAGTCTAGCGGATTAGGTTTTAGGACTTAACACGTTACGACACGTATTTTTATTAAATACTGAAAAACAATATTTAAATATTCATGTTATCAATTGGGAGTTATCCATTTCCACTCCTTTTCATATCCCATATGATTCATCATCTGTTTTCTTAATTAGTGCCAAGTCAATATAGTTTGATAACTATCATTTACACGTTTTAAATCAATAGTATGTAATTGTCCCAGTAGCTTTCACATCCCATGCATCCGCTCTCTCAACATATCTTCGAGCGTTTCCATTCTACGCTCAGATATTTACATCAGTACGGAGCGATGCTTTCAATAAATTTGAAATCTCAAAGCCTTTTGCTATCTCCCATAAACATATAGCTACTCAGAGATTCCTATCACATATAGAGCTCACTGGAACTTCACATACATTCTCATCATTTTATAGTCATATTTCGACTATGGCACTAAAGAATTTAAGAGTTTGATAATGGAGAAGTGATTTCATTAGAATATCAGTCTATAATCACTTCCATATTATCATATCTCTTTTAGATTCTTCATTATTATCTCCAATACTCTTTTCATATTTATTTCATCAATTGCTGCAGTTCATTTACAGACTTTACTATTTACCCTCTTTTACCATAATAGAATCAGGAGACAATCATTTTCTCTCCATATCATCTTTTCATATGATATGATCATTCGATGATTTAAATCCTCAAATTATCCATTTAATCACCACATTATCCATATAATTCCACCATTTCCATCATTTCGAGGTGGTATATATATCCTTTTTGTTCCATTTACATAACTGGCAGTAAAATGTAAATCACTTCTTTACTTCTTTGAGTATAATTACTTTTCCTCTATCGAGTTTGGCTCGATCTTACATTTAACCATAATCATGTGATAACCACAAAATCACTTTTAGTTTTAAAATTGGGAACTACTTCCTATTCGTGTTCCCTCTTCCTCATGTACTTTCCTCTTATGACATATTCATCCTTTCCTTTATCATCATTTCCGTCACTTTTCTTTAGTGATAACATATTCCACTATTACCTCTTTTAACATCTTGTATGCCATTATTATATTTACTCATCCACTTTAATTTCTTTAATTAGCAGTCACATCTATAGAGCAGCTAACCCAGAACTCTTCTATAGACTGGTAATAATATTTAGCTAGACTCATTTCTTTCATATCTCAATCATTATCTCTATATCATCGACAGGTTCACTGTCATCTGTCATTTCGAGATTATCTATCTCAGAAAGAGACACTGTCTAGCCACATCTCTTAGTTGCCAATCTTAACTTATAAATTACAGTCTTTAAGAGTTTAAGGGTTATACCATAATGCTGCTCATTTTCCATTTGTACTTTAGACTCTATCAGTATTTCATCAATTTACTCATGTATGGATGCCTCATTCTTTAGGCTTATATACCTCACAAGGTAAATCATTAACCTCGTAACCTCAATAGGAACTCGTAAAAATTATATCGAGGTTCTAATATTATCATCTTATGACCATCAATTTCCAACTTTTCATCTAGCGATGCCTTATGCAGAGATTGATCTTATAGACTCCTTATACATCTCCGATTAAATCAAATAAGGCATCAATTCCATATAGATGATTATTTGTTATTAATAATAACTTATAAATTAATAGGAATTTAATACACCATTTAATTCATCCTCAAATCATATCATCTGTATTTCTATCAATTATCTTTATATAAGTGAATTTCATTATTCACTAATTTTTTTCAGAATTATTTCTTAAGCTGCTTTTCGGATTCCTTTACGTTCTCCGATATAAGCTTAGAAATAACTTTCATATTCACAATCGAGTTAATATTAACCCGATCTTTCCCATCTATATTACTCTGAAAATTTATCGGGAATCTCATCTGATGTTTTCTTTAACCACACATCTCTTATCATTTTGGACATTCATCCTCATGTCCTATCATTTAGACTGTATATTCTCAAGGCAGAGACATTTACTATTCGATTCATTTCGACTCATACTCTACCTTGATTTCATTGTTTACTCATACTTTACAGCCTTACAAATCTCATTCCAGTAAGCTGTAGTAAGTACAACAGTTATCAACACATGTTACATCTAACCAATTTATTACCACTGTAATTTACTTTGGAATCAAGTTCATTTAATAAATTCAGGTTTAACTCCCTTGAGCATATTATCCACAAGGTTTGAACACTGGTACCCGTACGTACCTAGTTCCTTACACTCGTATTACCACTGAGCTAATTGTAAGAGTCCCACCCGTTCGAATCGGCCGTCGGCGAGCATCCCTTAGGCGATCCTTTCGCCCCAGGTTTACCCTTACAAGTGAGTCGGCGATAACATAGTTCACCTGCATCTCACACATATGATCCATTACGGGTCGCCCATCATTAGGTCGCCCGTCTCATTTCTGTCTCAAGGGTCCTGAAAAACTTGGGTTAGCTGTCATCTTCTTTTATCACTTTACTATTCTTGTGCATATTCTCCAATTCACAATACTCCATACAGTACATCAATTTGCAAGGCATATCTCATAATGCTCCGATTCTATAATTAATTATTCATTTAATACCTCAAAAACAGTATATATGTATAGAACCTCAATCAATCGTACTGCTATGGATTTCATTACCTGTACTATTCACTTTCTCAATCAGTTTCTGTATTCATTTCACTTTCATAATATCCAATGATCCCGTAAAAATATCCAATTCAGTACCTCATAATTCAGGCCCTTATCATCAATAACCGGGTTGATCATCTTATGACATTCCACTATACACTCTTATTGGATCGCATCATATAAGGCCCCGGCCCATCCGCTGTCCGCCTCTACACATGTGTACTAACCTCTTTGAGAATGCCCAGCCCTTTCACTGGGTCACCCCTCGAGGTTTCGTCATGAGGCCTAGCCCATTCACTAGGTCATTCGCAATTCGCGTCCATAATCAAAGTGTAAGTGGAATCAGTAATAGGGATCGGTATATTCTTATGACATCCTCTATGCCATTAATAATTCCATTATCATCAAGGAATTTGAAATCATTTGGTTTCACACTATTCAGCACATCGCCCAACATAAGGGCATTTTCGTCATTTTGAAATTTATTTCTTTCTCCTCAGTATACCTTTAAACCAAAGGCCTTATCCTCCATATGCTAATAGTATCCTTTTCGATACTTATACCAGGAATTTAGGTCTTATTCGATTTCGACAGAGAAGTTCATTAAAATCCACAATTGGATTATTTTGCTTGTAATTCAGCTTTACATCATCAATTTTTCTGTCAGATGAATCAATTCCAACTTCTTTTGGTCTATTTTAACTCCCGGTAAAATTTTGGAGGCAGGGGTATTTTGGTCATTTTTGGTCAAAAATTTTCTCTCTCCTCCAAATACCTTCAATCGATGATCTTAAGGTCTATTTAATGATGATATTTTATTTCTCTCCTTTATATCATCACTTTCAGATCTTAGTTCGATCCGGACAGAAAAGTACTGGTGGGGCCCTCACCGAGTCTATTTCTGTTCCTTACCGAACCGACCTTCATTTAGGTTATAAGATCACCAATTTTTTTAGGTAACATTCCTGAGCCATTTTCCTTTTTGGCATTCCTTATTTCATAATTCTCACCCCTTCTAAACACTTAACTCAATTTGCAATCATTTATTTTCTCTATGTATTTAGACTACACAGTACTACAGAGGATATTAACCTTTTCAACACATTTTCTTTCCAAAAATATCAACAGACATCAGGCCAACCGTGCTCTGATACCATTAAATCTGTCACAGCCCGTGACCCTATTTTTCATCTTATTCTTTACATCTTATATGGTTGGGCTGTCTGCGATACTTTACTTTTCTTTTACATATACACAATTTCATATTAAATTATAATATGAATTACATCCCCTATCTTAATTCATAAGGAAGTAGTACTGTAGATAAGTCTAAATACAGAAAATAAATGATCGTACCTTATGTAATAAATCAAGCTGTCGCATCGTCCCCAAATGCGCACCCGAAATCCCTTAGGTGTCAGACTCTTAGTCTTCAAAAACCTAAAATGTTAAAATTAAGGGGTGAGCAAACCACGACTCAGTAAGGGAATTATATGCATACTTGATATTCAGCTTCCTATATGCTGAAAATCCTTTTCATTTTTCCTATGGGCTCTAGGCTTGCATGTAGGAAAGATACTACAGTCGGCTAGGGATCCAGATGGAGTAAGGTAGGTATTTTGAAATACCGATCTTGTCCCGGAGCCTAGAAGCAACTGTAGAGAGTAATAAATTTCTTTTCGTTTGAAATTTACATCCTTTTACCTTTTCATTTCATATCATTTTCATATTCTCTTCAAAATAATGCTTTTATAAAATAAAGCATTTAAATAAAGTAAGTAATATTCATATATCCTTTGAAAAGAATATTAGTTAAATTCTCATCATTCTCATTTAAATCTCATTTCATGTTTTACTGTACAACCATAATTAGTACAGTACTTTAAATAGCAAAATCCGCTATTAAATCCTTTTCATATAACATATATATCATTTAAATCTAATATTCAATTTAAAAGCTAAAATAAGAATATTAGATTTATTTTCCTCCTCTTTCCTTTTTGGAAAATATATCACATATGCATGTCACATATAGTCTAATATTCAATTGAAAATCATAGTAAGAATATTAGACTTATAACCTCTTTTCCTTTTGAAAACATATTACATATTCGTATCACATATCATATGAAATCATCTCGTAGTACTAAATTCAGTACTGAAATAAGCATTTTGTAAAATGCTGTAAATCTCTTTCATTTAACTTGTCACATATCATGTAAAACATTTACATTTCACATATCACATATCATATAAAACATTTTCATATATGGAGACTGAGGCACGCCCAGCCCGTCCACTGGGTCGTTACTCGTATCATGCTATAGACCCCGAAGGGTATAAAATCATCATGACAGATCTATGGCCATAGTCTATAATTGTCCTCGGCGGATCACTGATCAGCACATATCACATATTACATGTCACATATCACATATCAGCATGATAGGATGCCAACTAGTCTCAAAACCATATTTTTCATCATCAGAAAACCTTTATGGAATTTATAAAAATATATATTTTCATCATTTAAAACCATAAAGGTTATAAAACCATTTAGTGAATATTTAAGAATTATATAAAAATATTCACTTTATTTCCTTTCATTTTCCATCTCGTATTACGTGTAACTTACATATCAAGAGAATTTTCGGTGATTTCATTATCACCATTCTCGAAGAGATTTTTCGGTGATTTCATTATCACCATTCTCGAAAACATGAATATTTTAAAATCACTCTCATTTTATTCATGTTTTTATGGAAAATACTCATTTTCTCGATTTTTGTGATTGAAAATCATTTCTCGTGAAATAAAATCATTTATTATGATTTTATAAAATTATCTAAAAATATTCGATAATTTTTCGGCAGTATAACGCATGTCGATTGGCTAGCCTCCTGCACGAAAAATACAGTTTATAATTTCAACCGGTACTTCACCACAATTTTCCAACCAATCACTCATCGCAATATTTTTATAAATATTTTCATAAAATATTTCATAATTAAAATCATGCAGATTGAATATCCTTACAATGCTGCACATGCATCCCTTACCTGTTTCGAGTCGGCGACCGCCTTGTTCGTCGCGCCCTTGTTCACCTCGCCCGATTCCATCGGCTCAGTCATCGAGGGAATTTTCTGGAATTAAAATTCTAAAATTTAGAATTTTTCCAAAATTATTTAAATAAATAAATTATTTAAATAATTTATCACCTTTCGGGATTTCTTACTAATTCCCGTAATTCCCGGGTTTCCAAATTCTCTGGATTTCTCGTAATTTCCGAAATTCCCATCTTTTTTCCTCTCTTTTTCTTCCTTTTTTCTCTTTTCTTTCCTTTCTCTTTCTTTTTCTTTTCCTTTTTTTTCCTTTTTCTTTTCTTTTTCTTTTCTTTTTTCCTCTTCCTTTCCCGTCAAACCGATCTGCCTCCTTCCTCGCCGGTTCCTCGCCGGCGGCCGGTTCTCCGGCGGTTCAGCTGCTCCTCAGCTGGCCGACGACACGGCGAAGCTACCAGTGCCTTCTGTTTGCCCTGGATCGGCGGCACAACGGCGGATCAAGTCGATTTTCCTTCGGTGTCTTCCGCCTCTTCGCCGGCCCTCCTCCGCCGTTCTCCGCCCCAACGGTGGCCTCCATCCTCTTCCTCTCCCTCCGGCGATGCTTTGGTGGCAGTGGCGGTGGCCAATTCCGCTGGCACCGTCAGATCCTCTTTCTCTTTTCCTCTCGACTTTTCGCAGGAATTTCCTTCTGTTTCTTTCCGTTTTCCTTCCTCAGGCAGCCGTCATTTGCTTCTCCTCTCGCCGGCAACTCCACTCTCTCCTCCTCTTTTCCCTCGCTCGCCCGGCGGTGGCAGCTGTTGCTACCGCCGGTCTCTGCATTTGGCTTCGACAGAAACGGAATCCCATTTCCCGTTTCTGTTTCAATTTTATTTATTTATTTTTTATACATATTATACTATATATATTATACTATATATAATTTTATATATAGTATAGTACTATATATATGTATTATATACAAAAATATGTATATATATTATACATCACAAATATATATATCTAATATATATATATATATATATATTAAGTATACATATATACTTTAAAATAGAATAACATTTATATATATTTACATAATGAAATAATACAATATATATTGTATGTACAATATATATATATATTTTCTTCCTCTTTTCTTATTTAATTTGGATTTCCATTTATCCAAATTAATTTCCTCCATATAATTTATCAATTCCTTAACTTCATTATTTACGGAATTTCCAACAATATTCCATCTTGTAAATAATTCCTTTATTTACTTTAAATTATCAAATAAGTAATATAAAAATTCAGAAATTTGCGGTTATCACATGAACTGCACTGACAGTCACTGTTTATTGAAAAAGGATATCATGAAAATTATTTCTAATATAGAAATAATTACTGAACTGTTTATTCAACGATTTTGGATATTTACAAACTACTGTACTGAAAGTGACTGATTTCTGTTTCTACAGTTTTATATCTACAGTTCATTGTACTGTTTGATCACTGAACTGTCACGTGTTTTGAACTATTACTGAAGTGGTGGAAATTAAATGATTTATTCCATTTAGATTTATGGAAAAATAAATATTTTCCAGCATATAGATTTCAATGTATCAAACAGCATACGATTCCTTTACTGAACACGTGATTCGCTCACCCCTTTATCTTTCAACTTCCCAGATTAATTGCAAGGTTATTTTAAGGCATTCCTCAGATAAATAGAGTTGCGAGTAAGCACACTGGGGCAAAGCTCGTTGAATTTTAAAGGTACCGTCACTTCTTCTATATATTCAGACACATGTATAATGTACTACTTTATGATAAAATAGAAATAGGGGATGTAAAGTGTAAGGAATATTGTAAACTTTCATATTCCGCAATTATTAAATAAAAGAAATGTTTATCGTTTATTACTGTGACGGTTAAAGTGTTAATGGCATCAAAGACAGCCCAACCGTAAACTATGTATAAATATGTTATTTATTGCATTATGGACTGTTACAGATTTAATGGTATCCAAGCAAGGTTGGCCTGATGTCTGTTGAAGCCTTTAGAACAGAAAGTGTTGAAAAATGTTAACATCCCTTGTACTACATACAGTCTGAATGTATAAAGAAGTCAAGTGACCGTAAATTGGGTTAAATGTTTAAAATGTTTTGAAAGTTTACGAATCAAGGGTTACCAAAAGGGATTGTAATCCGAGAATTTTACATGAAATAGGTGATCTTATGGTCTTATTGGAGGTCTGTTCGGTAAGGTATACAGAGGAACTCGGTGAGGGCCCCACCAGGACTTCTCTGTTCGAATCGAACTAAGACCCTGCAATGATGATATTGGAGTGAAATGGGATATCATCAGTGCATAGATCTTAAGATCGCCTGTTTAAAAGGTATCTTGAAGAGAGAGAAACAAACTAGGAAATGACAAATATGCCTCTATATTGAAATAATTCTTCTGAATTATAGATGACTTAATTGATTTGGAGCTGATTGATGGTGATAAAGTAATTGATGGTGTAAAGAATGTATTACAGGTATAATGGTCCCTGCTATTAGCCCCACCTATACTCTGACGAGTAATGCGACCGGAGTGTATATTGTGGGAGGTCGCAAGATAGTCGACCCTATTATGGATTTTTGGGGGCTTGAACTAAACATGAAAATATGGGGCATTCAGTTAGGGATTAATGGATATTATGAAAAGTGATACCCTTACTGAGTGTTACCAAAAAGGTGAATTGTGCATTAATGATTCAATATCAGTGTTATTAATTCTGGTTTTGTATATTCCTTTTGTTTCTTATGAGTATAAATCAAATATCTATGAACTAGAATATTTTGAAATATGCTTTATAGAATGGCATATTATGAAGTGAAAACATATATAAGTGAATCGATGTGAAATTATGTAAAAGATTTGAAAGTTATATGTATGTGTTTTGAGGATACATAGTGGAATTGCCAAATGTAGATACGAAACATCCAAGGTAATTTACTGTGAGAGCCGTAAATTTTCTAAACCAATTATGTACTCAACAGGCAATGCAAGTGAATATAATGTAACAATGTAATTCTGAGAATTTCAAATGTAAGATTTTGACTATAATTACAAGAATCGACATCTTCGAGAATAACATGACACGTACATGAATATCGTATGTATATAATGTACGTTAAATAAATACGAAAGGAGTTGTACCTATATACATAAAGGATCGATCGCATACGCCATGAAATAAGTTAAATGCATACAATGTGCATGTATGCGACGAACATACGTATATATATATATATGCATATATATGCAACTAATTGTAAATGAAAACAAATATAAATATATATAAACCTCAAAGATCAAGTGAAGTGCAAAATAAATTGAGGTAAATATAAATGAAAATGAATAAATATGGGTATATATATGTAGTTACATTTATACAAAAAATATATATGTATATAAGTGTATATATAAATAATAGAAATATAATAAATAAATAAATAGGAATAATAAACAAATTGATAAAATATATATATAATATATATATACCCGGGTTAGTGGGAAACACCCACTAACCTGTCAATATCAAAGGGAGACAATTCTGTCTCCCTATCACATTGTTTCAGTCTTTGTTTATTCGTTTTTTTTAAAAACTCAAAAGAAAAAACCCAACTCTGTTACTTCCTTCCCTGTTTCTTCTGTGCATTTTCTAAGCTTTCCTTACTTTCCCATCGTGCCTTCCTTTCACCTTCCTCATGTCGCACATTGTTAGGCTAAGCGGAATAGACCACGAAGAAGTTGCTGGCAGGTACAAGGGCATCGAGTGGAGACTGGCGATGCAGCAGAAAGTGGTGGCTGGAAATGCTTGCCGTAACCGAGCTTGATCTGAGAAAAAGAGAAGACAGCAATGGTATGGGTGAAGGTTGAGTAAGGTAGGGTGTAGTGACGCCATTTGAATACAAGAAACAAAGATAGGAAACTGATTTAAAAGAGGGGCTGTGCGTGGCATTACAGATCAAGTGATAGGGCAATTAACGAAGGCCGTGCTGGGTGGTGTCATGAGCTGAAACTGAAAGGTGTAGGCTGTGATTTTTGAAAGCTAGGTTAGAGCTTTCAGAGGGCTGAACAGAGAAGGAGCAATTGTTAGGGAAAAAGGAAGGCATTGTTGGCTAGATTTGGGTGTTGAATCAGAACACTGAAAGGAGACCTTGTAGTGGCAAAGTTGGGTATTTCCAGCCCCAAACAAGGGACTCTCAAGGGCCAGAATAGGCGACATTTTGGTGGTGGTTGCAGCCAGTGTACAAGGACTGTTCATGGAGTGTTGAAGGCTGCTGGAGATGGTGTTCATGCAAGCCGGTTAGTCGAAACAAGGTAAAGAAACGAGAAAAGAAAAGAAAAAAGAGAGAAAAAAAAGAAAAGGAAAAGAAAAAGAAAGGAAAAAAGAAATTTATATATAATACTTATATATATATATAAAGATGTAGAAAGTTGAGAGAATTAGATTTAAGAATTTTATTATATTAGTGTTAAATATATATATATATATATACATATATATTACTTACTTGAAAACAAGGTAAGAAGCAAAGAAAAGAAAAGAAATGAAAAGAAAGGAAAAAGAATTTGAATGAAAGGAAATAAAATATATATGTGGACATATAACGCATATATATAGAGAGAGAGAGAGAGAGGTAGGAAGATGGAGTAATACGATTTGAGAATTTGAACTACATTAGTGTTAAGTGTGTGTGTATATATATATATATATATATATATATATATATATGAATATATATATATGCATTATGTTGGAATTTAAATTTTTACACGTATATAGAAATGGGCTAGGCATGATTAAGTTGGATTTTTGTGAATGTGTAGCACGACGGGAGGACAATAGACACGGTCTAGCTAACCACGGGACAAGCTCAAGCTAGGCTCGCATTAGGTAAGATGTTTATATAACATAGAAGTAGGATTATCCTGTCTAGGTCAAAGTTCAACGATGAAATGTATTGAGTATCTAGAGATTTGGATTTAACAAAATGAAATGCAAGTACAATGTTAAGCACGATAAAGTACCGTAGTGGTGCGATATTAACAGGAAATGAATCGATATGGTATAGACCTATAGACATCATGAGATGGAATGATAAGCATTCATGCCATTCATGAGCACTCCATTATACTATTTTCATTTCATCTACTTGAATTTTATTACCATTAAGCATGCCTTCTTACTACGCATGAAACCCGAAAATGATTTATTCTTATCATGCTCACAAGAATGTTTGGATGCTTAATGGTTTTGAAAAGAATGAATTTATAGTTTCCACATATGTACGTATATATGTAAATGATCCTAAAGAAAAGTATTACGTACATTGAACTATTTTCATAAGAAAGGTTAAATGTTTTATGAGACTATCGGCACCCTAAGGAAATTAAATTCAATAAAGCATAGTGGAAGCCGCCTAATTGGAGATTACTCATTAGGCATAGATGCTTGTCCGACACTAGTCATGGACAGGGCTCAGTCTCACCTGATCAGTGGGGCTAAAAGACATGAGGTCTATGGCCATAGATAGCGCCCTAGTTGGTTTCCAGGGGACGATGATATGATTTTTCACTGTTAGCTACAGTGATCTAAGTCTTTATTGATAGTGAAATAGGGATCTAGCCTAGTCTCAAATGATATGAAATGAAGTTTAGAGTATGGTTTTAAAACAAAAATGAACTCTAAACTCGATATAGCTTTATGGCATATGAAATGTATTTGATATTGCACATGACACGATTTATGCTTCAAAAGTACATGTGACATGAAATGAAAAGTTTTGCATATTTTCAAGCATGTCTTAAAAGTAAAACTAAGATGTATTGATATTTCGTATGTCTTGAAATATGTTTAAAAAATATGTGTCATATGTACTAAAACTGCAATCACTTCATACATAGTTACATGTTGAAAGTCATAATATGAATTCATGGCTTAGACATCTCATGACATGTTGAGATATTGTTGCATTGAGTTTAAGAACATAACAGGCATACATGATGAATAAGAGAGTGATTTAATAGTGGATTCTCATTACATGACATCATGCAATTGCATTAGAACAGTATAATTCTAACTCTGCACTTATATAAATGACTTATTGAGCCTTGCTCATTAAACGCTATTTAAATTTTTCAGATTGAGCACGGAGTTGGGGGAGTATTTCGAAGCTTTCCGAATAGTCCCAAGCTTGAAATATAGTCCCAACTCTCCAAGGAGACTTTTGTGAGCACTTTGGGTATATATACTCTTCTTTTGTATTTAATATCAATTTAGGCTATTTTTGATTCAGTACTTAGATGGGATGTAATCTAAAATAGGGAATAGCATCTAGACTATAGTAAAGATGATTTATAGAATTATTAATCCTTGCATGAGTATGGATACATAATTGAATGTCATGAACAAATGACCAAGCAAGAAGATGTGAACTATATGGATGGAATGTTATAAATTGGAAATGAACTTAAGTTATGAAGAAAAATTAGACTGAGTAAAAGAAAGAAAGAATTATGGTGAACTTGGTCATAGTAATGCTAGAATGTAATCAATTGTCATTGTGGGAATCATGAGCTGGATATTACTTGTGAGTTTTATCCAGGTATTTAACCTGGGTAAAGTGATAAAAATAGGCGAGGAGTTAACGTCTCGAAACGAAATTCACTGTATTGCACTTAGACAAAACAAGTATAGAAAATTAAAACAAAAATTAGCCCTAAATTCTACGCATCCATACAAATAAGAGGTATTGTTTGCGACCTTCGGGTCGTGACATTTAACAGATGAATTTTCATATAAATTTTCGGAGTAATGTGGATTCGAGAGATTATTAACTCAATTCACAATATGGAATCTCTTTATAAGCTCTTACTAGATAACATAAAAGAGTCTGAAGAGCTTAAGAAATTGCTCCAGAGATTAATGAATAAAGAACCCATCTATATTAGAGTAACTAGTGAAAACACAGATGATATGGTGCGGAAGAATAAGCATAGCTTATGATTGTATACTAAATTTCGAGTATTCAACAGTATTATTATTGAGAATGACTATGCACTTGTTCAAGATTGATATTTTACTTGATCTACTCAATGATGTATGTAGAGTTTCAAAATCAATCTTTGAATAAGATGCTATCGGATAAAAAGCTTACAGATCGATGTTCATAAGATGATATTTAGAACTCAATATAACTTCTATGAGTTTCTTATGGTACTTAAAGGATTTATGAAATATCCAGTGAATTCAATCACATACGAATAAATTATAATGGTATGTAATTATGATGTGTGAATATATTTCCATTCATTTGAAGGAAATAAGTAGTATCTTGAATAATTCCACCAACTTTTGGAAATTGAAAACTCTATTGTTATGTTTAGTAAATATGAGTTTTAACTGAACTATACTCATCCAAAAACATAAGGTCTCGAGTAATAAAGAGAACCTTGAATTGTTTGAAAAGAGGTTATTGCTAATGAAGTGAGATTTATATATAGTGACTGGGATATGAAATCTAAAGGGTTACCCGAAAAATAAATGATATGTAAAGGAGTTTGTGGAATCGACTATTTCATTGATATGATACATACATATATGTGAGAAAATCAAATCGAAGTGGATGAATATGTGTGAGTATAGTATTCAAAAAATGTTAAAAGGTTTTAACAGAAGAGTACTATATCATATGGAAAAGTAACTGAAATGATAAATGTGAAAGAATGGAAATGTAATGAGAAGATAAGTCATATGATGACAAGGGGACATGAATTGAGGTAGTTCCCAAATCTAAGATTGCATGTAATTTCCTCCGACTATTATATGATTATGGCTAGATATAAATTGCATAAGTAGTGTGGAGGCAGAATTGATATTTTGATAAATTCAAATATAGAAATTGATTTTGAAAAGATTACATCCTAAGGTACATCCTACAATTAAGTGATATTACATGGACTATAAGAATAAGGGATGTAACAGTAATATTATATGAAAAGAGATGTCGGGGAAAATTAGTACCTAATGTCTCATTCACTGTAATTGATGGTTAATATTAAAGTCTACAAGTGAAGTGCTGCCTTAGCTAAACTGTGAAATGATTATTGTAGGATAGTAAAGAATTCGAAAGAACCATGATGTTATAGAAGTGACTATAAATTGATTGACCAAATTGATTCACTTCTACATCATCAAGTTTCTTGATGTCTTGAGTGCCCTAGTCGATATATATCTGTGAAACGGTGAGAATGTATGTGAACTTCCAAGGAGCGAGTCCATGTGATAGGGATCCCTAATTTGCCACATGCTTTTAAAAAGAATAGCAAAAGGCTTTGGGATTCCAAATTTATTGCCAGCACCGCTTCTTATAGAGGTAAATATCCAAGCGCACTGTGTGGACGCTCAATGATATATTGAGAGTGAGTGCATTGGATTTAAAAAACTACTGGGATAATTACATACGATTGATTAAAATTGTCTAAATGATAGTCACCAAATTATTATCGACTTGGCACCAAATGAGATAATAAGTGATAAATAGTATGAATTAATTACTGTATGAAAAGAAATGAAAATTAGTAACTCCCAAAATTGATAAATAATTTCAGGAAGTATAAATTGATTGTGAATTAAAGAAAATTCGAATTGTAAAAGTATATTGGTAGTCTCATCTTAAGGACACGATTAACTGAAAGTTAGAAGTATATAAGAAAGGAAAATACATATATTGGTTGTAATTCCTAAATTAAGTGAATTTCGAAGGACCCGTAAAGGATCTGATGCTATCCCGTAAAGGATCTGATGCTATCTAGATAATTGTGGATAGATAGACTAAGTCTGCTCATTCCTTGGTGTTAGATTTAAATTGACAAGTATTTTGAAATGACAAAATTCAAGTAAGCTTAAAAATGATTTTTCTCTAAGTAAATTTGCTTTGAATGAACTCAATGATAGAAAATATTTTGAACAAGTTTTGGAGTGTGATTTCAACTGAAAAAGTCAGTAAATACTCTTAAGAAAAGTGCTAGAAGTTTTTGAACTGACTTAGAATCACAAAAAACCATAAACTATCTCAAATTGCAGTTAAAGACGTGCAGGAAGGCATTCTGGTTAAAAGGGATCGATCCCATTTTGGCAGTAAGTTGGACAAGCACCCTGGAACAAGTTGAAATGCTTTCTGGATAAAAAGGATCGATCCCTTTGGTAAAGGGATCGATCCCTTTGCATGGGCCCTGACACCAACGGCTAGTTTTTGAGGGTTTTAACGGGAAGAAATGCATTAAATGCTTCACCAACTGTTCCATTCGTTTGGTGGATTATAAATAAAGGCATTTATGAAGTTTGGAGGTAGAACAAGCATTCTAAAGTATTCAAGCTTCAAGAGAGAAAACTAAATCTGAAAATCTTCATTGTAACTCCATTTTGTGAGATTTCTTTGTGTTCTTCACCCATTCACTGAAAATTCTCTTATTCAAAGGGGTGAGCTATCCTAGTAAGGACTGATATTGTAGAGTGTGGGTAGTAATACAAGGGTAGAGGCTTAGAAGGAGATTTCTAAAGTCTCAAGAGAAATTGTAAGAGGTCTTGCCACATCTTCAAGTGGTTTGTAAGCATTCTCAAGGAAGAGCTGAATCAAAACCTCGACAAGCGGTTCAAGGAGAGAGGACGTAGGCAAGAGATTGGCCGAACCTCTATAAACTTGTGTTTGCTTCTCTTTCCTTTACACTTTTTACTGCACTTATTTCATTGTCATTTATTTAGTTTTAATTGTGCATTAAGAGCTAAGAAAATTAGAAATAAGTAAAAAATCGATTCACCCCCTCTTAGTAGAGCCAACAATTGGTATCAGAACGTGGGCTCGAGATTAAGTTAGATTAACCTCTATCGAGTAAAACGATCACTAATGGCTCAAACTAGTTTGTCTAAACCTTTGGTAGGAGAGGGACACTCTACGGTTAGACCTCTACTCTTTAATGGTGAAAACTATGCCTATTGGAAGACTAGAATGATGCTATTTATTCAAGCTAATGATTATGAAGTATGGAGAATTATTGTTAAAGGTCCCCTTATCCCTATTAAGAAAGTAGATGGGTCAGATGTGCCTAAGAAAGAAGATGAGTGGGATACTAATGATATTAGAATGGCACAACTTAATGCTAAAGCAATGCACACACTATTTTGTGCATTAGGACCAAATGAATATAATCGAGTTTCACAATGTGAAAATGCTAAACAAATTTGGGATAAACTAGCTATCACACATGAGGGAACCACACAAGTCAAAGAAACAAAAGTAGGCATGCTCACTCAAGACTATGAACTATTTAGAATGAAGAATGATGAGTCAATTAGTGACATGTTTACTAGGTTTACAGACATAATAAATGGTCTTAAAGCTTTAGGGAAGACATACTCTAATGTAGAGATGGTCAAAAAGGTTCTCAATAGCTTACCTAAATCATGGGAAGCTAAAGTCATTGCTATTAAGGAATCCAAGGACCTTCATATACTCTCATTAGATGAACTTATGGGATCCTTACTCACTTATGAGATGAAAATTAAGAGAAACCAAGATCCCCCAAGGAAAGTTGGAGTAGCACTAAAATCCACCACAATTGAGGAATCAAAAGATGATCATGATGTAAGTGGTGATGAAGAGGACTTAGAAATGGCCATGTTTGCCAAGAGATTCAATAAATTCATGAGGATGAGAGCTAGTGGAAATTCTAGGAGACCTCCTAGGAGAGAGTTAAATAGAGGAGAAACTAGTAGGAAAGAAAAAGACCAAATTATTTATTATGAATGCAAAAAACCTGGTCATATTAAGTTTGATTGTCCTTTGTATAGAAAGCAAAATGAGAAGAAACAAAAGAAGAAGGCAATGGTGGCTACTTAGAGTGATAATGATTGCTCCGATGAAGAGAATGTCGAAGATGAAGTAGCCAACCTTTGTTTCATGGCTTTTGAAAATGAGAAGGTAACTTCTAACTTGTTAGATACTAATGAATACACTTTTGATGAATTGCAGATGCATTTGATGAGTTAGCCAATGAATTTGAATGCATGAATTTGAAATATAAGAAATGATCTCTAAGTTGAAAAAGGAGAATGAAATGCTTCTGAATGTTAAATTATAATGTGAAACGAAATTAGAGAATGCAAATCTAGAAATAGAAGAATTAAATAGAAAGAACATTAATTTGCAAAACTCCTTTTCTAGATTTTACATGGGTCAACAAAAACTTGATCAAATGCTAGAGACTCAAAGAGCATTCTTTGATAGAGAAGGGTTAGGCTATAATGCATCTAACAAAGAGACTCATCTTAAAAATTTCCTAGTTAAAGATAGAAAATTTGTTTTGTGCACATTATGTAATAAACTAGGACATCTTTCACAAGCATGCACCTCTAGGAAGACCATGATTAGAGGAAAAATGGCTGTCAAGATTTGGGTGCCTAAACATGTTTTAAATTCAAGTGATGAGTCCTTAAAGATGAAATGGATCCCTAAAGGATCAAAAATTATTAGTACTAACTCTCAAGGACCCAAGAAAATTTAGGTACCTAACATAAAAGCTTGATGTGTTTGTAGGAGGAAGAGTATTGCTACAAGGCTAAGTCCAAGGAGCATTGGTACCTTGATAGTGGATGCTCAAGACACATGACGGGTGACAAGAGCCAATTCAAGTTCCTAAAGCATAAAAGTGGTGGAGAAGTCACATTTGGAGACAACTCCAAAGGATAAATTGAAGGAATTGGCTCCATTGGTAACTCTTCCTCAACTATTGAAAATGTTTTGTATGTTAGAGGCTTAAAACATAATTTACTTATTATTAGTCAATTGTCAATTGTGTGATAAGGGATTTAAAGTTATGTTTGATGATTTGTGTTGCAATGTTGTTTATGCCTAAACTAATCAAATTGTGTTTATTGGACATAGACAAGGAAATATTTATATTATGGATTTAAATGAACTTAATAGCAAAAATGTATGCTTTATGGCCACTAGAGAAGATGAACCTTGGTTATGGCATAGAAGACTAGGCCATGCAAGCATGCATGTTTTGTCTAAATTAGCCAAAAGAGACCTAGTAATAGGATTACCTAAGCTTCAATTTGAAAATGATAAAGTTTGTGAAGCATGTGTAAGAGGAAAACACAAAAGAAATTCATTTAAATCTAAGAAATGTGTCACTACCTCTAGATCACTTCAACTTCTTCACTTAGATCTCTTTGGACCAACTAGGACAACTAGTTTAGGAGGTAAACACTATGGATTTGTGATAGTTGATGATTACACTAGGTTCACTTGGGTGTTCTTTTTAAGTATGAAAAATGAAGCCTTAGAAAAATTCATTGCTTTCTCAAAACTTGTTCAAAATGAAAAAGGTTACTCTATTTCTAGTATTAGGACTGACCGTGGAAAAGAATTTGAAAATATGGGTTTTGATACATTTTGCAATGAGAATGGCATTAGCCATAATTTTTCAGCTCCTAGAACTCCTCAACAAAATGGGGTAGTTGAAAGGAGAAATAGAACGTTGAAAGGAGAAATAGAACATTAAAAGAAATGGCTAGAACCATGCTTTGTGAAAATAACTTACCTAAATATTTTTGGGCTGAAGCAATAAACACTTCTTGCTATGTCATAAATAGAGCTATGGTAAGACCTATCTTAAAGAAAACTCCCTATGAGCTTTATAAAGGAAAAAGACCTAACATAAGTTATTTTCACCCATTTGGATGTAAATGTTTTGTTTTGAACAATGGTTAAGATAACCTAGCAAAATTTGATGCTAAAAGTGATGAAGGTATTTTTCTTGGCTATTCTCTAAATTCTAAGGCCTATAGAATTTTCAATAAAAGAACACTTGTAGTAGAAGAGTCAATACATGTAATCTTTGATGAATCAAATATCACTAGTAAAACCAATCTTGATGATGAAGTAGAGATCTTTGATGAACCTATAGTTGATCCATCTCAGGATAAGGATGTTAGAGTACAATTAGAAGATCTTACTATTAACAAAAATGAGGAGTCCATGGAACAAAAAAAAAGTGAGAAGGAATCTATGTGATAACCGCAAATTTTCTATTTTTGAAAATTAATATTAAAGAAAATAGGTAAGAAGAAATAAATAAATTAAAGTAAATAAATAAAATTTATTTACGAGAGGGAATATCGTTAAAATTTCCGAAATTGATGAAGTGAAGAAGTAGAGAAAATTAAATTGGATAAAATTGAGGAAATTTAATTTGGATAATGGAAATCCAAATTAAATAGGAAATAAAAAGGAGAAATAAATGGATATTAAGAAAATCCAAATTAAATGAAATAAAATGCATATATTATATATTTATATGATTAGATTATACAAATATATTTTAATATGTTTTTATATAAATACATATGTATATATGAAATATAGTATATATTATAAAATGATATATATACTATTTTATGTTAAATAAATACATATGTATGTTATTATAATACATTTTTGTATATAAATATATATAATATATATATATATATAGTATTTGATTTTAAATGTATAGATATATATATATATGGTATTATATGAAATATATATCATAAAATAATTATATAAAATTATATAAATATAATTATATATATTATTTATAAAAAAAAAGAGAAAAAGGGGAATCGGGATATACCCGATTCCCATGTTATTTTCTTCTCTGTTAAAACAGAGGAGAAAACGTAAACAAAACAGAGGAAGCCGGCCACCGTCGGTCGGCCGACCGAGGGAGAAAGGAGAGGAACGCGACGTCGCCGGCGAGAGGAGAAGCGAACGACGGCGACCCGAGGCGGAAGAAGAAAGAAAACAGAAACGGAAATGAAGGAAAAACCGGCGGAAGCCGGAAAAGAAAAAGAAAATGGAAACCGGCGGTACCGGCGGAATTGGTTGCCGCCACTACCACCGAAGCTTCGTCGGAGGAAGACGAAGATGTGGGAGGCCACGGTTGAGGCGGAGAACAACAGAGGAAGGCCGGCAAAGAGCGGAAGAAACCGAAGCTAAATCGAGTCGATTCGCCGCCGTGCCGCCGATCCAGAGCAAACGGAGGCCACCGGTAGTTTCGTTGTGCCGTCGGCCAGCTGTGGAGCCCTTGACCGCCGGAGAACCGGCCGCCGGCGAGGAACCGGCGAGGAAAGGAGCTAACCGGTCTGACGGGAAGGAAAAAGAAAAAGAAAAGAAAAAGGAAAAAGAAAAGAAAGAGAAAGAAAAGAAAAGAGAAAAAGGAAGAAAGAAAAGAGGAAAAAGAAGAAAGAGGGAGAAAAAGGAGAATTTTGGAAATTACGAGAAATCTCGAGAATTCGGAAACCCAGGAATTACGGGAAACGGTAAGAAATCCCGGAAAGTGATAAATTATTTAAATAATTTATTTATTTAAATAATTATGAAAAAATTCTGAAATTTAGAAATTAATTTCCAGAAAATTTCCTCGATGACCGAGATGATGGAATCGGGCGAGGTGAACACGGGCGCGACGAACGAGGCGATCGCCGACCCGGAAAAAGGTAAGGGATGCATGTGCAGCACTGTAGAGATATTCAGTCTGCATGTTTTAATTTCGAAATATTTTATGGAAGTATTTTATGAAATTATTATGATGAATGATTGGTTGGAAATTTGGAATGAAGTACTAGCTGGATTTTAAACTGTATTTTTCGTGCAAGAGGCTAGCCAATCGGCAGCCGTTATATTGCCGAAAAATTATCGAAAATTACCGAAAATTTCTAGAAAATTTTATAAAATTATAATAAATGATTTTATTTCACGAGAAATGATTTTCGACCACGAAAATCGAGAAAATGAGTATTTTCCATAAAAACATGGATAAAATGAGAGTGATTTTAAAATATTCATGTTTTCGAAAATGGTGATAATGAAATCACCGAAAAATCTCTTCGAGAATGGTGATAATGAAATCACCGACAATTCTCTTGATATGTAAGTTACACGTAATACGAGATGGAAAATGAAAGGAAATAAAGTGAATATTTATATATATATTTTTAAATATTCACTAAATGGTTTTATAACCTTTATGGTTTTAAATGATGAAATTATATATTTTTATAAATTCCATAAAGGTTTTCTGATGATGAAAAATATGGTTTTGAGACTAGATGGCATCCTATCATGCTGATATGTGATATGTAATATGTGACATGTAATATGTGATATGTGATATGTAGTCCCGGCCGACACTTGATCAGTGATCCGCCGAGGACAATTATAGACTATGGCCATAGATCTGACATGATTATTTATACCCTTCGGGGTCTATAGCATGATATGAGTGACGACCCAGTGGACGGGCTGGGCGTGTGTGCCTAAGTCTCCATATATGAAAATGTTTTATATGATATGTGATATGTGAAATGTAAATGTTTTACATGATATGTGAAATGTTAATGAAAGAGATTTACAGCATTTTACAGAATGCTTATTTCAGTACTGATTTTAGTACTACGAGATGATTTTATATGATATGTGATATGAATATGTAATATGTTTTCAAAAGGAAAAAGAGGTTATAAGTCTAATATTCTTACTATGATTTTAAATTGAATATTAGACTATATGTGACATGAATATGTAATATGTTTTCCAAAAAGGAAAAAAAGAGGAAAATAAATCTAATATTCTTATTTTAATTTGTAAATTGAATATTAGATTTAAATGATATATATGATATACGAAAAGGATTTAATAGCGGATTTTGCTATTTAAAGTACTGTACTAATTATGGTTGTACAGTAAAATATGAATTGAGTTTTAAATGAGAATGATGAGAATTTAACTAATATTCTTTTCAAGAAAATATGAATATTAGTTATTTTATTTAAATGCTTTATTTCATAAAAGCATTATTTTGAAAAAGAATATGAAAATGTTACGGAATAAAAAGGAAAGGATTTGAATTTCAAAACAAGAAAGAATATTATTCTCTACAGTTGCTTCTAGGTTCCGGGACAAGCTAGGTATTTCAAAATACCTATCTTACTCCATCTGGATCCCTAGCCGACTGTAGTATCTTTCCTACATGTGTGCCTAGAGCCCATAGGAAAAATGAAAAAGTTTTTCAGCATATAGATAGCTGAGTATCAAGTGAGGCATATAATTCCCTTACTGAGCCGTGGTTTGCTCACCCCTTAATTTTAACATTTCAGGTTTTCGAAGATAGAGATTCTAACACTTAAAGGATTTCGGCTGTGCATTTGGGGACGATGCGACAGCTCGACTTATGAAATGAGGTATGATCATTTATTTTCTGTATTTAGACATATTCACAGTACTACTTTCTTATGAAATAAGATAGGGGATGTAATTCATGTTATCATTTAATATGAAATTGTCTATATGAAAAAGGAAAAGTAAAGTATCGCAGACAGCCCAACCATATAAGATGTATAGAATAAAGTGAAAAATAGGGTCACGGGCTGTGACAGATTTAATGGTATCAGAGCACGGTTGGCCTGATGTCTGTCGATACTTTGGAAAAGGAAATGTGTTGAAAAGGTTAACATCCCCTGTAGTACTGTGTAGTCTAAATACATAAAGGAAATAAATGATTATAAATTGAGTTAAGTGTTTAGAAGGGAGTGAGCATTATGAACTAAGAATGCTAAAAGGGGAAAACGGCTCAGGAATGTTACCTGAAATGGTGATCTTATGATCTAAATGAAGGTCGGTTCGGTAAGGAACAGAAATGGACTCGTGAGGGCCCCACCAGTACTTTTCTGTCCGGATCGAATTGAGACCTGAAAGTGATGATATAAAGAAGGGGAATGAAGTATCATCACTAAATAGACATTAAGATCATCGATTAAAGGTATTTTGAGGAGAGAGAAAATTTTTGGCCAAAAATGACCAAAATACCCCTACCCTCAAAATTTTGCCGGGGGTCAAAATAGACCAACGGAAGTTGGAATTGACCGATTTGACAGAGAGATTGATGATGTAAAGCTGCATTTCATGCAAAATAATTCAATTATGTATCCTAATGGACTTCTCTGTCGAAATTGAATAAGATCTTAAAATGCTGATATTGATACGAGAAAGGGGTACTATCAGCAAATTGATAATAAGATTACTGATTTAAATGTAAAATGAGGAGAAAAATGTGAAATGAAGAAAATGCCCCTGTGTGGGATTATGGTTTGAATAGTGATAAAATCAAGTCGATTTTGAATATATTGATAGTAATGGAGTTATTGATGATATGAGGACACAATATGAGTATAACGATCCCGATTATAAATTTCACTACACTTAGTGTGCTGGTACGACCCAAATGGTTATAGGGAAGTCGCAGGATGAGCGACTTAGTATTGATTTTATGGGTCTAAATTAAAAGTGTATTAAAGGGATATCATTACGGGATTGTTGAATATGATGAAAAGTAATATGATTACTGGAGATGACTGAGAAAGAGATCAGTATGGAGGATGAAATCCATAACAGTATAGTTAATTCTGGTTCTATACACTTATACTATTTTTTAGGTATTAAATGAATATTTATTTATAGAACTGGAGCATTTGGAGACATGCATTGCAAATTAATGTACTGTATGGAGTACTGTAAATTGGAGAATATTTATAAGAACAGTAAAGTGATAAAAAGAAGAAGATGACAGCTAACCTAAGTTTTTCAGGACCCTTGAGATAAAATAAGACGGGCGACCCAATGATGGGCGACCCGCAGTGGACAATATGATGTGAAATGTGGGCGAATTATGTGTAAGGGTAAACCTGGGGCGAAAGGATCGCCTAGGGGATGTTCGTCGACGGCCGATTCGAACGGGCGGGACTCTTACAATTATTTTAATGGTAATACGAGTGTAAGGAACTAGGTACGTAAGGGTGCCAAGGTTCGACCCTCGTGGATAACATGCTCAAGGGAAGTAAACCTGAATTTATTAAATGAAATTGATTTTAAAGTAAATTGCAGTGACAATAAATCGGTTAGCTGTGAAAGGTGTTAATTAAATAATTGCACTTAATATAGCATTGTAAATTAAGAGGATTGATATGCTGCGGAGTACGAGAAATAAGCAAATCAAGGCGGAGTAGATGTTAAAATGATTTAAATATTAAATATCTCTGCCTTAAGGTTATACAGTGAAATGATGGGACATAGAGGTGAATGTCCAAAATGATGAGAGATGAATGATTAAAGAAAGCATAGGATGAGATTCCTGATGAATTTTCAGATTTATATAGATTGGAAAAATCGAGCTAACATTGACTCGATTGTGAATATGAAAGTTATTCCAAGCTTATATCGGAGAACATAGAAGAATCGAAAAAGCTTAAGAAAATAATTTTGGAAAAAAATTAGTGAATAATGAAATCCACTTGTATACAGTTAAATGATGGAAATACAGATGATGTGATTGAGGATGAATTAAATGGTGAATTTAATTCCTATTATGAAATAAAGTTCTTATGAAGAACAAATAATCTTTTTATGAAATTAATGCCTTAAACTGAGTTAATTAGAGATATATAAGTAGCTTATCAGAGCAATCTATGTAAAGGCATCGCTAGATGGAAAGTTGGAAATTGGTGATCATAAGATGATAATGATTTGAACTCGATAAAATTATCACGAGTTCTAATGAGGTTTACAAGGTTAATGAAATACCTTGTGAGATATATAAGCCTAATGAATGAGGCACCCATACAAGGATAATGTGATGAGATAGTGATACAGTCTAAGACACATATGGAAAATGAGCAGCATAATGATATAATCCCGTAGACTCTTAAAGACAGTGAATTATATGTTAAGAAGGGCAAATAGAAGATTTAGCTAGACGGTATCTCTTTCTAAGATATATGATCTCTAATGACAGAGATCTCTAATGACAGAATAACAGTGGATCTGTCTATGAAAAAGAGATAATGATTGAGATACGAAATGTACGAGGTCTAGCTATATACTATTGCCAGTCTATAGGAGAGTTTATTGGGTTAGCTACTCTAAAGATGTGACTTAAAATTTAATAAGTTTAAGTCAGTGAATGAATAAGTATGAAGATAATATGTAAAAGGTTAAAAGATTTTATTAGTGGAATATTTTACCACTGATGAAAAGTGATCGAAATGATGATGAAGGAAAAACAAGAATATGTAATAAGAGGATAAGTACATGATGGTTAGGGAACACGAATATGAAGTAGCTCCCAATTTTAAAACTAAAAGTGATTTTTGTGGTTATCACATGATTATGGTTAGATGTAAGATTTAAGCCAAACTCGATAGAGGAAAAGTAATCATACTCAAAGGAGTAAAGAAGTGATGTACATTTTTACTGCCAGTGATATAAATGGAAAAAGGATATATATGGATCTATATGAATAATGAGAAGATCAAATTATGATTTGATTATGTCGTTATGGAATCTGAATTATCAAAAGAGTATAATTTCAAGTATATTCTAAGATTAAAGTGATAATGAATATACCATAAGAATAAAAGAGGTAATAAGAATATTACATGGAAAGACGATATGGAGAGGAAATGATGATCTCCTGATGAAATTATGGTAAAAGATGGTGAATGGTAAAGTCTGCAAATGAACTGCAGCAATTAAATGAAATAAATATGAAATTAATATTGTGGATAATGAAGAATCTAAAAGAGATATGATAATCTGAAAGTGATTATGGATTGATAGTCTAATGAAATCACTTTTCCATTATCAAACTCTTAGATTCTTTAGTGCCATAGTCGAAATATGATTATAAAATGATGAGAATGTATGTGAAGTTCCAATGAGCTCTATATGTGATGGGAATCTTTGAGTAGCTATATGTGATGGGAAATAGCAAAAGGCTCTGAGATTCCAAACCTATTGATAGCACCGCTCCGTACATGATATAGATGTTTGAGCGTAATACGGAAACGCTCGATAATATGTTGAGAGAGCGGATGCATGAGATGTGAAAGCTACTGGGACAATTACATACCATGGAATAAAATCGGTAAATGATAATTATCGAAATGTATCGACTTGGCACTAAATAAGAAAGATGAATGATGAGCAGTATGAATCATATGTGATATGAAAAGAAGTGGAAATGGATAACTCCCAACTGATAAGAAATTTAAGGGAGTATAGATATATGATGAGAAATGATATATAGTGGTATAAAAGCGATTATGATGTTAAAAGTATACTGGCAGTATAATTTGAAAGATGATGTAAAGGACAAGAACTCTAAGTATACAGTATGCTACCACCTTTTTATTTACGTTAAATTCGGAGGACCGAATTTCTTAAGGTGGGGAGAATGTGATAACCGCAAATTTTCTATTTTTGAAAATTAATATTAAAGAAAATAGGTAAGAAAAAATAAATAAATTAAAGTAAATAAATAAAATTTATTTACGAGAGGGAATATCGTTAAAATTTTCGAAATTGATGAAGTGAAGAAGTAGAGAAAATTAAATTGGATAAAATTGAGGAAATTTAATTTGGATAATGGAAATCCAAATTAAATAGGAAATAAAAAGGAGAAATAAATGGATATTAAGAAAATCCAAATTAAATGAAATAAAATGCATATATTATATATTTATATGATTAGATTATATAAATATATTTTGATATGTTTTTATATAAATACATATGTATATATGAAATATAGTATATATTATAAAATGATATATATACTATTTTATGTTAAATAAATACATATGTATGTTATTATAATACATTTTTGTATATAAATATATATAATATATATATATATATATAGTATTTGATTTTAAATGTATAGATATATATATGGTATTATATGAAATATATATCATAAAATAATTATATAAAATTATATAAATATAATTATATATATTATTTATAAAAAAAAAGAGAAAAAGGGGAATCGGGATATACCCGATTCCCATGTTATTTTCTTCTCTGTTAAAACAGAGGAGAAAACGTAAACAAAACAGAGGAAGCCGGCCACCGTCGGTCGGTCGACCGAGGGAGAAAGGAGAGGAACGCGACGTCGTCGGCGAGAGGAGAAGCGAACGACGGCGACCCGAGGCGGAAGAAGAAAGAAAACAGAAACGGAAACGAAGGAAAAACCGGCGGAAGCCGGAAAAGAAAAAGAAAATGGAAACCGGCGGTACCGGCGGAATTGGTTGCCGCCACTACCACCGAAGCTTCGTCGGAGGAAGAGGAAGATGTGGGGGGCCACGGTTGAGGCGGAGAACGACGGAGGAAGGCCGGCGAAGAGCGGAAGAAACCGAAGCTAAATCGAGTCGATTCGCCGCCGTGCCGCCGATCCAGAGCAAACGGAGGCCACCGGTAGTTTCGTTGTGCCGTCGGCCAGCTGTGGAGCCCTTGAACCGCCGGAGAACCGGCCGTCGGCGAGGAACCGGCGAGGAAGGGAACTAACCGGTCTGACGGGAAGGAAAAAGAAAAAGAAAAGAAAAAGGAAAAAGAAAAAGAAAAAGAAAAAGAAAAGAAAGAGAAAGAAAAGAAAAGAGAAAAAGGAAGAAAGAAAAGAGGAAAAAGAAGAAAGAGGGAGAAAAAGGAGAATTTTGGAAATTACGAGAAATCTCGAGAATTCGGAAACCCGGGAATTACGGGAAACGGTAAGAAATCCCGGAAAGTGATAAATTATTTAAATAATTTATTTATTTAAATAATTATGAAAAAATTCTGAAATTTAGAAATTAATTTCCAGAAAATTTCCTCGATGACCGAGATGATGGAATCGGGCGAGGTGAACACGGGCGCGACGAACGAGGCGATCGCCGACCCGGAAAAAGGTAAGGGATGCATGTGCAGCACTGTAGAGATATTCAGTCTGCATGTTTTAATTTCGAAATATTTTATGGAATTATTTTATGAAATTATTATGATGAATGATTGGTTGGAAATTTGGAATGAAGTACTAGCTGGATTTTAAACTGTATTTTTCGTGCAGGAGGCTAGCCAATCGGCAGCCGTTATATTGCCGAAAAATTATCGAAAATTACCGAAAATTTCTAGAAAATTTTATAAAATTATAATAAATGATTTTATTTCACGAGAAATGATTTTCGACCACGAAAATCGAGAAAATGAGTATTTTCCATAAAAATATGGATAAAATGAGAGTGATTTTAAAATATTCATGTTTTCGAAAATGGTGATAATGAAATCACCGAAAAATCTCTTCGAGAATGGTGATAATGAAATCACCGACAATTCTCTTGATATGTAAGTTACACGTAATACGAGATGGAAAATGAAAGGAAATAAAGTGAATATTTATATATATATATTTTTAAATATTCACTAAATGGTTTTATAACCTTTATGGTTTTAAATGATGAAATTATATATTTTTATAAATTCCATAAAGGTTTTTTGATGATGAAAAATATGGTTTTGAGACTAGATGGCATCCTATCATGCTGATATGTGATATGTAATATGTGACATGTAATATGTGATATGTGATATGTGATATGTAGTCCCGGCCGACACTTGATCAGTGATCCGCCGAGGACAATTATAGACTATGGCCATAGATCTGACATGATTATTTATACCCTTCGGGGTCTATAGCATGATATGAGTGACGACCCAGTGGACGGGCTGGGCGTGTGTGCCTAAGTTTCCATATATGAAAATGTTTTATCTGATATGTGATATGTGAAATGTAAATGTTTTACATGATATGTGAAATGTTAATGAAAGAGATTTATAGCATTTTACAGAATGCTTATTTCAGTACTGATTTTAGTACTACGAGATGATTTCATATGATATGTGATATGAATATGTAATATGTTTTCAAAAGGAAAAAGAGGTTATAAGTCTAATATTCTTACTATGATTTTAAATTGAATATTAGACTATATGTGACATGAATATGTAATATGTTTTCCAAAAAGGAAAAAAAGAGGAAAATAAATCTAATATTCTTATTTTAATTTGTAAATTGAATATTAGATTTAAATGATATATATGATATACGAAAAGGATTTAATAGCGGATTTTGCTATTTAAAGTAGTGTACTAATTATGGTTGTACAGTAAAATATGAATTGAGTTTTAAATGAGAATGATGAGAATTTAACTAATATTCTTTTCAAGAAAATATGAATATTAGTTATTTTATTTAAATGCTTTATTTCATAAAAGCATTATTTTGAAAAAGAATATGAAAATGTTACGGAATAAAAAGGAAAGGATTTGAATTTCAAAACAAGAAAGAATATTATTCTCTACAGTTGCTTCTAGGTTCCGGGATAAGCTAGGTATTTCAAAATACCTATCTTACTCCATCTGGATCCCTAGCCGACTGTAGTATCTTTCCTACATGTGTGCCTAGAGCCCATAGGAAAAATGAAAAAGTTTTTCAGCATATAGATAGCTGAGTATCAAGTGAGGCATATAATTCCCTTACTGAGCCGTGGTTTGCTCACCCCTTAATTTTAACATTTCAGGTTTTCGAAGATAGAGATTCTAACACTTAAAGGATTTCGGCTGTGCATTTGGGGACGATGCGACAGCTCGACTTATGAAATGAGGTATGATCATTTATTTTCTGTATTTAGACATATTCACAGTACTACTTTCTTATGAAATAAGATAGGGGATGTAATTCATGTTATCATTTAATATGAAATTGTCTATATGAAAAAGGAAAAGTAAAGTATCGCAGACAGCCCAACCATATAAGATGTATAGAATAAGGTGAAAAATAGGGTCACGGGCTGTGACAATCTAGGTGTCCTAGAGAACTTGGATATGTGAAAGATAATGATATTGTTGGAGATCCAACCATTGGAGTTAGGACTAGGTCAACCTATAGAAACATATGTCAACATGTAGCCTTTGTGTCACAATTTGAGCCAAAGAAAGTGGATGAGGCCTTGAATGATGAAAATTGGATTATGGCCATGCAAGAAGAATTAAATCAATTTGAGAGAAGCAAAGTGTGGACATTAGTAGAAAGACCTAAAGATTATCCCATCATTGGAACCAAATGGATATTCAAGAATAAGATGGATGAAAATAGCATTATTGTTAGAAACAAGGCTAGGTTAATGGCTCAAGGTTATAGACAAGAAGAAGGAATAGACTATGATGAAACTTATGCTCCGGTAGCTAGATTAGAAGCCATTAGGATGCTACTTGCTTTTGCATGCTACAAAGATTTTAAGTTATATCAAATGGATGTGAAAAGTGCTTTCTTAAATGGTTATATAAATGAAGAGGTTTATGTTGAGCAACCTCCCAGTTTTGAAAATCCAAAATTTCCTAACCATGTTTTCAAACTTTCAAAAGCCTTATATGGATTAAAACAAGCTCCTAGAGCTTGGTATGAAAGACTTTCAAAGTTTTTAATCGAAAAAGGTTTTACAAGAGGAAAGGTAGACACAACCTTGTTTATTCAATCTAAGGGTCATGACTTATTAGTAGTTCAAATTTATGTAGATGATATCATTTTTGGATCTACAAATGAGTTATTGTGCAAAAATTTCTCTAAACTAATGCAAGGTGAATTTGAAATGAGTATGATGGGAGAATTAACCTTCTTTCTAGGACTTCAAGTTAAACAATGTAAAGAAGGTATTTTCATAAATCAAGCTAAGTACACTAAAGATTTGCTTAAAAGATTTGGAATGGATGAATCTAAACCTTTCTCTACACCTATGAGCACAAATATTAAGCTTGATAAGGATGAAGGAGGAAAATGTGTAGACACTAAACTATATAGGTCTATGATTGGCTTATTGCTATATTTAACTGCTAGTAAACCTGATATAATGTTTAGTGTATGCTTGTGTGGTAGATTTCAGTCATCCCCTAGAGAATCACACCTACAAGCAGTAAAAAAAATCCTTAGATACCTAAAAGACACATCTTCCTTAGGACTTTGGTATCCTCAGGATTCTACACTTGATCTCCATGCCTATTCCGATGCAGATTTTGGTGGATGCAAAGTGGATAGGAAAAGCACATCGGGAACATGTCAATTCTTAGGAAGTAGGCTTATTTCTTGGTTCTGTAAGAAACAAAATAATGTAGCTCAATCCACAACCAAGGTTGAATATATAGCTTCCGGAAGTTGTTGTGCTCAAGTTCTGTGGATTAAACAACAAATGAGAGACTATGGAATAGAAATGAATAAAGTTTCCATTAAGTGTGACAACACTAGTGCCATCAATCTTACAAAAAATCCCATCCAACACTCTAGAACCAAGCACATTGAGATTAGACATCATTTTATACGAGATCATGTGCAAAAAAGGGACATAATTCTATAGTATGTAGACACATTGCACCAATTAGCTGATATCTTCACAAAGCCTTTGGGCAAGGAGAGATTTTGCACTTTTAGAGGTGAATTAGGCATTATGAATGCTCGTTGAATTGATTTGATGTTGAATGAATGACTTAAGTTGGTTTGATATGATTGCAAGAAAGAAATTTGGAGCATATCATTTCCACTTGCAATTCATGACCTTAATTTACCATGTTACTGTTCATGTTCTTAACTTTTTGAAATAGAACTGTTAATTTGTGTGTGTTTTGATCATGTTAAACTTCCTTCATTAGCCAAAACCCATTTCTAATGGTTAAGACACTATCACAATCATGGTCACTTATTGTTCAAAACTGCTCTACATCATTTCTGGATACTTATGCATTTTTCTGCAATTTTCCTGCAGTTTTCAAGACATGTCTCATGCATCCTAAGTGGCCAAACCAGATTTTTATTTTAAATAATGAAAATGCACAAGTTCTTTAAGTTTCAAATCATTTTTCTGCATCACAACTGAGGCAATGGACTAAGGGGTCAATTCTTATGAAAATTGGATTGATTTCTGGGTCATTTAGGCCTAAAAATCTAGGTTTTTGCTATGAGGGATCGATCCGTTTCATCATCGGATCGATCCGTTTCATCATCGGATCGATCCGATAGCATTAGGATGGGCAGGAGTACACACTGCCAAAAACGGATCGATCCCATCCTTAAAGGGATCGATCCCTTCTAGCAAACTTTCACGCGTGCCCTTGTTAAAAAGTCGGGATTTCTCTCTTAGCCACTATTCCTCTTCCCCATCGTCAGCAAGCCTTCCCCCTTCTCTATTCCTCTTCACAAAATCTTCAAGATCTACTCCGTTTCTTCATCAAATCGCTTCTTTTCTTCACCATTCTTCATCTTTTCTCCATCTCTTTCACTTTTCATCGTCTTTTCACACCCAATCCTCAAGAATCTCGATTTCCTCTCTTCCTTCTTGTGTTTGTCACTATTCATGCCCTACATCTAATTGTAAGTATTTTTTACTCATTTTCATCAATTTTACTTGCATTTCACGTTTATTTCCTCATATCTTGTTAACCTATTTCAAGCTTATGCATCAATTTTTCAGTTTATCATATTTTTCAGTTCTCATAAACTTATATTTTTATCTAACTTCTAGTGTTTATAACTTAGCATCTTTTGAATATTTCCGCATCATTTCTTCATCAAACTTCTTACTTGCATATCGATCTGTGGTATTGTGTTGTTGGCTAGGTTTCCATTTCTCCATATACTGATCCATAGTTCCCCAAACTTGTGCCCATCACCTGTTCGACAAAACTCCTCTTAGAACTTTCCCTTATCATCCTTCCTTCACATGGCTCCCAAAGTCAAACATGCTATCTCTCGAAAAAGATCTCATCCCTCCTCTTCCTCCGCCTCCATTCCAACCGCCTTTAATCGCTGCTTTAGGAATGCAGAAGAGAAAAACCGTTACCATGCCCTCTTTGCCCATATGCTCGTCAAGCACTGCCACCCAATTGACTTCGGTATTTTGGAATCGATTAACTTTCCCTACTTGGCCAAATTTGACGCCTTCCATTGGACATACTTTCTCAAATCAACACTCCGGTTTGTTTGAACATCATTCGAGCTTTCTTCTCAAATGCCAAAGTTATATATTCGCCTAATGACCCATGTAAGGCGGTGCGAATTCAATCGTTTGTTATGGGTCGGGATGTTGAAATCACCAAATATTCTCTCTCCCGTGCCTTTCGAATTCTGGAGCATGGTCTTGTACACGAAAATGTCAACGTCCCATTAGAATTCAATATCGTCAATGACCGTGCGGGTGACCTTCCCATCTTTGTTCGCCTTTTCCACATCATCATCTCTTAGAATCTTCGCCCACTTGGCACCAAATATTCCCAACTCCGGAGACTTGATCGTTTTTGGCTTCATCACATTCACTCACCTGATGGCGATTGACCGAATCTTCTTCATTTCATTCTCCACGATTAGATAAAGATTGTTCTTGGCAAAGTTCAGACAATTGTCTTCCCACAACCACTTGCTTTCTACCTACTCGACCACGGCATCGACTGTTCGTGTGAGCCTGGCGTCCTTCCAGAGGCAGGCAACACCATCAACCTTGCTACTTTGCATAATCTTGGCTGGTACTCTCGTCAGCAAGGTGATACCATAGTTTGGGAAAAGGCCCATGGCGCTCCAGCATCTCCCAGACATGACCCGGACGAAGGCGGCGATGAAGGCGACGACGAAGAGGCAGCTCCTGCCGCAGCCACATCTTCAGCCCCATCCGCCTCGACCTCAGTCTCTCTTGACCAGATCATGCTATCACTTCAAAACCTACAGGCCACCGTTACTCAACGCTTTGATCATGTCGACGCTCGCCTTGACACCACGGACGCTACACAAGCTATCTTATTTGATGAAGTCCAAGACATCCGCATGCAGCATGAGGACTTCGTGGATCAGTATCATAAGACATTTCCCAGGCGTTGATTTTGTTCCTTTCGTGTAGGGTGTGCATCTACCTTGTTATGCTTAGATGTTTGAACCTCTGTGCTTTGTTTGTTGAACTTCGCTGTCGGATTTTGTCTTTGTCTGTGTAAACTGTGTTAGATGTTTGAACCTCTGTGATATGGCATGTTATGTATTTCTGGTTATTTTCTCATTTTGCCATGGTTTGTCTGTGTTCTTCAATATCTCTCATTGACCTATTGCTTTAAATTGACTAACCAATTCTCTATGTTTCTTATTCTTGTTGAGGGGGAGTATATCATTTTTTTTTGCTATGACAAAAAGGGGGAGAATTAATGTGATAAATTAATCTTGGTACTTAAAGGGGAAGCTAATTTTGAGGGGGAGCAAATATTAAGGGGGAGCAAATATTAATGGGGAGCATTATTTTCAAAAATTTGAGCAATCTCATTTCCTAAGCAAATTTACTTTAAGTTTTGTCATATCAAAAAGGGGGAGATTGTTAGCTTTAAATTGACAAGTATTTTGAAATGACAAAATTCAAGTAAGCTTAAAAATGATTTTTCTCTAAGTAAATTTGCTTTGAATGAACTCAAAGATAGAAAATATTTTAAACAAGTTTTGGAGTGTGATTTCAACTGAAAAAGTCAGTAAATACTCTTAAGAAAAGTGCTAGAAGTTTTTGAACTGACTTAGAATCACAAAAAACCATAAACTATTTCAAATTGCAGTTAAAGACGTGCAGGAAGGCATTCTGGTTAAAAGGGATCGATCCCTACTGTAGAGGGATCGATCCCATTTTTGCAGTAAGTTGGACAAGCACCCTAGAACAAGTTGAAATGCTCTCTGGATAAAAAGGATCGATCCCTTTGGTAAAGGGATCGATCCCTTTGCACGGGCCCTGACACCAACGGCTAGTTTTTGAGGGTTTCAACGGGAAGAAATGCATTAAATGCTTCACCAACTATTCCATTCGTTTGGTGGATTATAAATAGAGGCATTTATGAAGTTTGGAGGTAGAACAAGCATTCTAAAGTATTCAAGCTTCTAGAGAGAAAACTAAATCTGACAATCTTCATTGTAACTCCATTTTGTGAGATTTCTTTGTGTTCTTCACCCATTCACTGAAAATTCTCTTATTCAAAAGGGCGAGCTATCCTTGTAAGGACTGATATTGTAGAGTGTGGGTAGTAATACAAGGGTAGAGGCTTAGAAGGAGATTTCTAAAGTCTCAAAAGAAATTGTAAGAGGTCTTGCCACACCTTCAAGTGGTTTGTAAGCATTCTCAAGGAAGAGCTGAATCAAAACCTTGACAAGCGGTTCAAGGAGAAAGGACGCAGGCAAGAGATTGGTCGAACCTCTATAAACTAGTGTTTGCTTCTCTTTCCTTTACTCTTTTTACTGCACTTATTTCATTGTCATTTATTTAGTTTTAATTGTGCATTAAGAGTTAAGAAAATTAGAAATAAGTAGAAAAACCGATTCACCCCCCCTCTCGGTAGAGCCAACACTTGGCTATGAAATTTACTGATCCAATTAGGGCCTTAGCCGATTAATATGTCAGGGAGATAGTGAGATTACATGGTGTTTTAGTGAGCATCACATTTGACAAGGAGTCCCGCTTCACATCTGATTTTTTAGAGAGATTATAGGAAGCCATGGGATCCCAACTGAGTTTTAGCACCGCACTTCATCCAGAGACTGACGGATAGTCTGAGCATACGATACTGACTCTCGAAGATATGTTGTGAGCGTGTGCACTTGATTTTAGAGGCTCCTAGGATGATCATCGACCCTGGCAGAGTTTGCTTATAATAATAGCTAAAAAACGAGTATCGACAAGGCACCTTACGAAGCTATATATGGCAGACGATATAAATCCATGATAGCATGGGGAAAAGTGGGAGACCATAAGTTATTAACTCCCGACTTGGTCGAGTAGGTTTCCCGAGATATACGGGTGATTATATATGTTTAAAGGTCTCACCCTCTGAAAGCATAATAAGATTCGGTAAGAAAGGGAGGTTGTGTCCCTGATACATTGGACCTTTCGAGATCTTAGATCGCGTGGGAGAGGTGGCATACTAGTTAGCACTACCTCCAGGGTTGTCAAGAGTGCATAATGTATTCCACATCTCGATGTTGAGGAAATAACATCCAGATCCATCTCACGTAATTCGACATGAGCCATTGAAGATTAAAGAGGACATGAGTTACGTTGAGAGGCCGATACGGATCTTGAATAGAAAAAATAAAACGCTACGATCTAAGACTATCTAGTTGGTTAAGGTGTTTTGGCAGTATCACAATGAGGTGGAGGCTACTTAGGAGTTAGAGAACCTTATGTGTGAAAAGTATCTAGAACTTTTTCAATGATAGGTCTAGATGAAATTTGGAGGACCAAATTTCTTAAGGAGGGGAGAAAATGTGAGACCCGGTTTTATAACACTGTACACCATAATTTTTGTAAATCCTTGATAGTGAAAATAAATTATTAAGTGAAATTAAATAAATAATTAATTTGGATTTGGATTTTGAATTTATTGGAATTTATGAATTATAATATGGTGTATATGAGGTAAAATAAATATTAAAGGATGAAATTAAGGTATAGAAATAAACAATGAAGAAAATCTGAAAATTTGGGAATTAAATACAATTTCAATGCTATGAAATATAAATGAAATGATTTCTAAGAGAAGGAAATAAATTAATTGGACAAGTGATGAATTGCCATTGGTTGGAACACACAAAATAAAGGGGAATTAAATAAAAAAAAGGAGCAGAAATAAGCCTATATACGCCACCCCTTGTTGCCGTTGGGCTGCCTGGCTAAATCCATCTAAAGTAAACTTAGTTGAAAATTTTATAGTATAAAATCCAATATAAATAATACTGAAAGGAAGAGAAGTTCAATATTTAACATGGAAATTTGCTATTGGTTGAAGCCTACAAATAGAGAGAAAATGAGTGAAGAAGGTATGACCATAAACATAATAAAAAAATAATACAAGTATGGTCAATGTACAGGAGCTACCAATTATAGAGGAAATGGAAGGAATAAAAATTTTATTTTATTTCTTAATGGTGGAAAAATGCAAATAAAATGGCAGCTTATATATTTAATACATTGACTAAGAAATTGAAACAATGAATTTAATTAGATAAAGGCCATTCGGCTATAGAGGAAAAAGGAAGAAAGAATGGCATGAAAAGTAGCCATTTTAGCTATGAGAATTACTTACATTTACATTTTGATGTAAATCATAGCTTAAAATTAAAGGATAATTAAGCTAATGATTTGATGAAATTACACTGCAGTCGGAAGTTCGACGTTTGTGTGGTACACGAGATAGTACAATCTCGATAAATAGGTAAGGGAGAAGTGTGTGAGTTGTAGTGAGATAATGAATTGCTTGTTTTCTTCAGCTAAATTTTATGAGAATATTGGAAGCATGATTTGGTTTGAAAACATGCAAAATTGTGGTTGATAAGCTGGTTTATATACTGTGAATTGTGTGCAGGAGATTAGGAATCCGCAGCCGTTATGCTGTCGAAAAATTTCCAAAAGTATTCTCAAATATTATAAAATATTTTAGATGCATGAACTGATTTAAATGAGAAATTTTGAATATAATTTCCACCAATTTTCCATAAATTGGAAATTAATTGGAAATTATGAGAAAGTTATAAAATTAAATATTTATGTTTTATATTTTCATTAAAGTGAAAAATTAATTATGTTTTATATGATATTCAATATTCAAAATGAATATTTATTGTGTTCTCACTTAATACATGAATATTTGCCAACTTATTTACGGTATGTGGAAATAAGAAATAAATACCTTTTTGGAAATAATTACTTAACTAAATGATTTAATTCATGGGATTTCCTTAAAAGTATTTTTATAAGAAAATAAATGATTTTATACCTTTATGGGATTAATTATTGAAATTATTTATTTTTTAAATTACATAAAGGTGATGAAATCGTGAATAAATGGCTGAGATGATTTTGACAAAAATGTGAAAAAGATGGAAATTCATGAAAAGAGGAAATATATGAAATTAGGGGTGAGCAATCGGCCTAATCAGTCGGTTTCGGTTCACAAAAAAATAAAACCGAAAAAACCGACCTCCTAGGCACAAAACCGAAACCGAACCGAAAGAAACTTACCAACCGAACCGAACCAAACCGAATTGATTCGGTCGGTTCAATTTTGCAATGTTAAAACCGAATTTAAAGCTTTGGTAAATAAATATATAAAAGTATATAATATAAACTTGTTTTGTAAATATCTCCTACAAGATTCACAACATGTTACCCAAATAAATGCATAAAACTTCACAAAACAAAGATAAATAACCAATATTATTCATAAATTTACTAACTTAAAAACATAAAATAAAATAAATAAATATAAACAACCAACACATTACAGTTTACACAATTGTGAGAACATTTACTTTTGTTTTCATTTTCTGAATTTCAAAAATTGTGCATCCAATACATATTTATTGCTTGGTTTAGTTTCTTACTGTTTAATTCTTAAACATGCTCACGTTTTAAATTGCCTAGTAGGCATAAAACTGGCTCTGCATTTATTTTCTCCCAGAAATTAGCTTTGCTTCTTGAAAACCTATAACTAATCTGGTTTTGCATAATGACTTGATCCAATTGTTTGCCTTGTCAAGGCAACTGTATATACCCCATCAGAAAGTTTGTGCTCCTTTACGCTTTGGTTTATATCAAATACGTTTAAACTTGGTAGATGTTTTTAAAGCTTTCTTATGCTTGTACAGAAAATGAAAACAAAAGTAAATGTTCTCATAATTTTTGAAATTCAGGATCAAACCAACACATTACACAATACAAATAGTCCAAATACACAACTAAATACACAGTTTCACAATCACAACATTATCCATAATGGTCCAAATTACACAAAGAAATAAAGACATAAAAGAACAAATATAAACAACCAACACATTACACAATACAAATAATCCAAATACACAACCAAATACACAAAGTTTCACAATCACAACATTATCCATAGTGGTCCAAATTACACAATGAAATAAAGACATAAAAATCTACAATAATTGTTCATAATGGTCCAAATTAGCACAACCATCTTAAAGAAAATAACCAACAATAAATCCAAATAGTCCAAACCAAATAAAAAGAGACAAAGTTTTACAAGAAAACAAAGCCAAATAGACCATAGTCTTCGTAGTAGAGCTCTCTTACTCCAATCCCATAACTTTGGTGCATATTTTTCATTAGTCATTTCCCTAAGGCCTTAACACATTAAAGAGAGTAACATTATTAGTCACAATTCACAAAAGAATAAATTAATATCATATACTCCAAAATGCAAATGTTTATAATAATAGAATTACCTCAAATGATCCATCTATCATCCATGCACCTTTGCTTGCATTAATCTAATACGGGATTCAATGCAATTTTTGACAAATCTAAAATATATAAACAAAAATAATAAAAGTAAGCTTCATATAAAGAACTAAAAGAAATAAAAAAATAATACTATAGAAAATGAAGTATTATTACCTATATCGATTTTGTCAAGCTCTACTAAGTCATCCTCCAAAAAGTGATCATAAAGAGAAGATCCTCGTAGCCAATCTTGAGCACAGATAAGGGCTTGCATAATCTTAGGAGTTAAAGAACTCCTATTGTATCAAGCACACGACCACTGGTACTAAAAGCAGATTCAGAAAAAACTGTGGATATAGGAATGGCAAAAACATCACAAGCAATGTTAGAAAGGATAGGAAACCTATGACTATTGAGTTTCCACCAAGACAAAACATCAAAGTCGTCATCATCATCATCTTCAGGATCCTCACTCAAATATTTAGCCAATTCTGACTTATGCTCTTCTTTGCAATGCTCAATCCTAAACCTCTTATACTCAGACTTAACACTTAGCTTCTTTTTTTGCATACCAATCCCATCGGTGGCTTATGTAATTTGGCTCACTTGACTACTTTCACCAACAACATCAGATTGAGGTCGTAACATCATTTTATCCTCATTGAACAATTCATCTAATGCTTGTTCTACTTTCTTAATCATCAATAAGCTTCTTCAGTAGAATACATTTTCATAAAACAGTACTCCACAAAAGCAAGTTTTTGGAAGGATCAAGAACAGAAGCAACATAGATCAACATATTCATTTTCTCTATAGTTCCCCAATATTTATCATATTTATCGTTCATTCTCCTTGCCATTGCATTCAACTCAACATCATAACTTATTTGCCAATCTTTCAAAGTAGAATAGACATCACAAATATTATCAAGAAAGGTATTAGAAGTGACATACAAAGAACTTGAAACTTTAACAGTGAGATTATAAAATTGTTGCAAGAAGAGGCAAAACCTCCTAACATTTACCCAATCATGTTGTCCAGGAAGACCATCTCCCGACAAAAGCTCACTTCTATAATTAGAATCACTATCATCATATGCATCAAAGGCCCTTTCAAACTCTTGGGCTGCATCTAACATCAAGTAGGTGGAATTCCATCTAACACTGACATCTAGACACAATAAACTCTTGCTTTGAATGTGTTCACTGGCAACACACTCTTTGAATTTACTTAACCTAGCAGGTGATTGTCTTACATATCTTATTGCCCCTCTAACACGATCAATTGATTCATTCATTTCCTTCAATCCATCACTAACAATAAGATTAACAATATGTGCAATGCATCTCAAATGAAGATATTTTCCACCTAGAATGCTAGTTTTTGAATTGTTAAATTTTTTCTTCAAGTATGAAATTGCAACATCATTGGAACTAGCATTATCAACTGTAACTGTGAAAACCTTATCAATCCCCCAATCATGCAAACATTTATCAATCGCTTTACCAATAGCCTCACCTTTGTGACTAGAAATAAGACAAAAATTTAAAATCTTTTTGTTCAATTTCCAATCATTGTCTATAAAGTGAGCTGTGAGACACAAATAATTAATTCTTTGTAATGAGGTCCATGTGTCAATGGTAAGAGATATTCTAGTACAAGATGATTTCAAGAATTGCTTTAGCTCAACCTTTTTATCAACATAAATTTGAAAGCAATCCCTAGCAACAGTCCATCGTGATGGCATGCGAAATCTAGGACATGCAAGTGACATGCAATGTTTAAATCCTTTCCCTTCCACAAACATAAAAGGCAATTCATCTAAAATGATCATCTCAGCTACACCTTTCCTAATGACATCTTGGTTAAATTTCCATGTGCCTATTCCTCCCGTTGACAACACTATTTCTATTTGAGTATCATTATCAGTATTAACAGCACGAGGAAACTTATCGCAAGAACTCATATGACCCTTTAATGCAGAGGTGCCATTTCTTTTACTATCAGCATAATAATCTATATCACAATAATTACATCTAGCCTTATTTTCACTTTCCTCATTCACAAATTTAGTGAAGTGTTCCCATACCTCAGACCGTGGCCTATTTGCTCTCTTCTTCTTCATCATAGATTTAGAAGTTGAAGCTGCACTTCTTATTGTTTCATCCTGTGAAGAGGGTTGAGAGGGTTGCTGATTTGGTTGAGTAGTATCTGGGATAGAACCCAAATTCTCAGGCACAAAATCGGCATCCATTTCATTAGACATCCTACAAAAAAAAACAGAAAAACAAAAACCAAATTAGTATATAAGGAACAGATTTCAATTCATTATGCAGATCTAATAACAACTTGAGACTCTGAATTCAAACTTTAATCATTTAAGTCAATTCTGTTTACAATATTAATAATATTAATAATATCCAAAAAAACTAGTATTAAACAAATTTGAAGCATCCAATCTATTCTAGATCAGTAAGTTATAAAATCTTCATAGCAATGTTATTTTTTTTTACCAAACAAAAGTGATTTTGGTATTAAAGTGATTTTGAAAGAAACAAATATAAATTTTATTTTTTTTATAAATATAAGTTCATTATCATATTTTCAATGTACTATTGGTTGTATTTGTTGTGCATGGACTAATGGTCTTTTTATGAATAATGATTACTTAATCACACTGTATAAACAAAACAAAAAACAGTCATGCCACATTTATGAACAATAAGGTGTACAATGAATTCAGAAGAAAGAACAGGAGATAACAGATAGCAGATATTGCCACATTTAGGGAATTTTAGGAAAATTCTAGGCCTGCCTGGAATTAACTTTGATCTAATAATGTAAAAAAGAAAAGCCATGCATTTTCTGGGTGATCTTCATTAATCCAGGCCACTCTAGAATCGACCTTTTCCAACGTGGCCCTGTTAGCACTGCTTCATATTATGACAGTGTATTATAAAAAATGAAAAATGAAATTGTGTATTATAATAAATGAAAATTGAAATTTAATAGTTGACTGGATTGTTCTTTTTTTTGGTCCAAAGACTTGATTGCTCTTTTTACATTGAAATTTTAGCTTTGCAAGGTACGGAGAAAGTAATTTTAAAAAATATATTAAAAGGAATTTGGAGGAATGCGATGTGCTCTGATTGTTATGTTTTAACTTCAGATTTTTTTTTTAGTTCATTATGTTTAACTTCAGATTTAATGATCAACACAAATTGGAAATTACCTCATTAAATTAATAAGTGATTCAAGAGTAAGCCTAGCTAAAGAAACATAAGAAAGTATAATTATAATTAATTATTATTTATAAAACTTAAAACTATATCATTTAACTCAACTTATTAAATTGCTAAATAACTATATTTAATGACTAAATCTCAATTCAAATATATTTTTTAAACTTAAGACCTCAAAATCTAAAATCTCTTTTTTTTTACTGCTAAAAAAATCCATATTACCATATATTTTTCTTTTCTTATTAATGAAATCAATATTACCATCTATTTTCTATTCTTATTAAACTGCATCCCGTACATTCAACATGAAAGAATATCCTAAATCATGTGGAATTATTTTGGAATATAGTTATTTAAGGAAGAAAGAAAGCCAGAATTGAGCTCATTAAAGAACTTAGTTTATACAGTAGAAGCGCTCAGCAAAGATAGAAAGGGAACATTGGAAAGAAATGCAGATAACAGGAGAAAAACTACTAGAGCAAATTGTCGGTTGGACCAAATATATAATCAACTAAATTTATAGTAGTAGATCAGACCCTCACCACCACATTGAAAGCAAGATATTACAGAATCATCTTCAAAGCTAAGGTTCTATATTACAAAGAGTTTGTAAATTATACCTGTGAAGTGTGAAGTGTGAAGTGTGGATTATAGTTGGATCTGTTGACTGTTGTTGAAACACAAAGAGTATGACTGTATGAGGGTGAGATGAGCTTTCCGTTTGAGATTGGGGGCTAAGGGTTTTTTTTATCGATCGATGATGAAGGAAGGGAAGAGGCTTTTGACTTTTCATTTAAGATTAGGGCTAGGGATTTTTTTTATTAATCGACGGTGAAAGCTGATGAAGGGAAGGGGCTTTTCATTTGAGATTGGGGGCGAGGGCTAAGGGTTTTTTTCTATCAGGAGGGAGTGAATGAAAGTCAGAAACAAAAAGTGAAGTGAGAGTGATGACTGACTGTGACTAAGGGAGTGAGGGCTGGGTCGCCTCGCCTGGGCTTAGGTCAGTTAAGTGGCTTAATCGGTTTTTCGGTTGGTTCGGTTTCAGATTTATATAAACCAAAAACCGACCGATTTAACCAATATAACCGAATTGTAAAACCGAATAAACCGAAACCCGAATAAACCGAACCGAACAAACCGAAAACCAAACAGTTAGGTCAGTTTTTTCGGTTACAAAATATTTTGCTCACCCCTATATGAAATTGTGATGCCTTATGGATAAACATGGAATATTTCAAATTATTTTGAATAAGATCCATAAAGGCTGTGATACAATTTTTATACTGTTTTGAGACTTAGGCCCTGATTTCATGCTTACTGATTACTGTTACTGTCACGTGGCCAATTGACCCGTCAGTCATTAGCGATCCTGGAGTCACCTGACAAGTGTACACCAAGGACCACCTATAGATTATGACCATAGATCTTACAGTATATTATTATTGTGTCCCTGCGGTGATGATTACTGTGTCCCTTAGGGGATGAGGATAGCATGATATGATTTAGGGTGATGCCTAGTCTCAACCTACTGAAATACTGTTTACTGAACTGGATTTTACTAATTACTGTCTACTGAACTGTACGATACTAAGAATTACTGTTCACTGAACTATACGAAACTAAGAAATACTGTTTACTGAACTATATCGTACTGAGAAATACTGTTTACTGAACTGTATCGTACTGATTACTGTTTACTGAATTGCACTGACAGTCACTGTTTATTGAAAAAGAATATTGTGAAAATTATTTCTAATATAGAAATAATTACTGAACTGTTTATCCAATGATTTTGGATATTTACAAACTACTATACTGAAAGTGACTGATTTCTGTTTCTACAATTTTATATCTACCGTTCACTGTACAGTTTGATCACTAAAACTGTCACGTGTTTTGAACTGTTACTGAAGTGGTGGAAATTAAATGATTTATTCCATTTAGATTTATGAAAAAATAAGTATTTTTCAGCATATAGATTTCATTGTATCAAGCAGCATATGACTCCTTTACTGAGCACGTGGTTCACTCACCCTCTTATCTTTCAACTTCCCAGATTAATTGCAAGGTTATTTTGAGGCTTTCCTCGGATAAATAGAGCTATGAGTAAGCACACTGGGGTAAAGCGTGTTGAATTTTAAAGGTACCGTCACTTCTCTTATATATTCAGACACATGTATACTGTACTACTTTATGATAAAATAGAAACAGGGGATGTAAAGTGTAAGGAATAATGTAAAATTTCATATTCCGTAATTATTAAATAAAGAAATGTTTACCGTTTATTACTGTGATGGTTAAAGTGTTAACGGCATCACAGACAGCCCAACCGTAAACTGTGTATAAATATGTTATTTACTGCACTATGGACTGTTACACTATGCAACCCCTATACATGTTCCTTACCTTTATTTTCGTGCAGTATAAAAATCTGGTAGTGCCATTTACACCTCTTTATCATTCAATTCCCTATCACTGCATAATAATTACAAATGATGTTTAAATTCCATACTATGACTTTAATTGTGACACCCGGGGGATGCACCTGCAAGTCACCGACCCAGGCCACCGCCCCGAGTGGGTCACTCATCCGTATTGTTTACTTTGGGGTGCACTTTTTGGGCCAGTGCCCCTCACGACTTTGTTCGAGTGTACCTCGTAAGGGACCACCCATATTTGCAATATGGAAATAGGGCTGCACCATATGTACCACCACACAGTAGGTTAAATAATTTCCAAGTCCCCAAACCTACATACCAAGAGAGGCCACCACCCCAAACACAACACCAAAGTAGAATAATGTCTCTTGAAGAAATAGTAAAGAACCTTGCTGCCTCCACTTTACAAAATCAACAGGAGAATAATCAAAGAATTGCACATCTTGAGCACAAAATAAGTCAAATGGCTATTGCCATAAGCAAACTTGAAGCCCAATGGTCAAACAAGTTGCCTTCTCAACCTATGGTGAATCCAAGGGAGAATATGAGTGCCATCTTTTTGAGAAGTGGGAAGGAAATTGGATCCAAAGAGAATGCATATGAAGAGGATGACATTAAGGCTCCACCACATAAAAATGTTGTCAATATCCCCCCTTTTTATAGAGATTTTGACAAGGTAAGTGGAAAATGTCTCTTTTAATGTTGATACTTACCTTCCTCCTTTTCCTAGTAGGTTAGAAAAACCAAAGAAAGAAGAGCATGTTGACAATATGACAGAAGCAAAAGGAGAAGTTGACAACAATGCTTCAAAGTCTAAGGTAAATGATAAAAGAATTTCATTTAATACTAGCACTTACCCTCCTCCTTTTCTTGCTAGGCTTGCAGAAACAAAGAAAGAAGAAGAAGACAAAAAGATCTTGGAGACCTTTAGGAAAGTGGAGGTGAACATTCCTGTTCTTGATGCTATCAAGCAAGTGCCCAGGTACGCAAAATTTTTAAAAGAATTATGCACTAACAAGAAGAAATTAAAAGGTGATGAAAAAGTAAGCGTGGAGGAGAATGTATTTGCAATCATTTAAAAGAAACTTCCCCCTAAGTGTGGAGATCCTGGCATGTTTAGTATTCCATGTAAGATAGGCAACAGCATAATTGATAAGTCCATGATAGATTTAGGAGCTTCTATAAATGTCATGCCTTTGTCAATTTATAAATCTTTAAATCTTCGACCTTTGAAAGAGACTGGTGTTATTATACAATTGGTTGACAGAACTAATGCCTATCCTGAAGGGATATTAGAGGATGTTCTTGTACAGGTTGATAAATTAGTCTTCCCAGCAGACTTCTATGTTCTTGATATGGATGATGACCATTCTTGGTTTCCAACAACACTTTTGCTAGGAAGACCATTCTTGAAGACATCCAAAGCCAAAATAGATGTGGACAAGGAAACACTTACCATGGAGTTTAATGATAACATAGTGGAGTTCAACATCTTTGGAGAAGTAAACATAAGTCAGAACCAAAAGAAATCAAAGAAAAGGTTTGCATTAGGGATTGGATGACGGAAGGTGGAGAAGTTGAGCTGACGACATTAAACAAAAGCGCTACTTGGGAGGCAACCCAAGAATGTAAAAACGAGGGAGTATTTCTTTCCTTTATTTGTATTACCATTTAATTTTTGAGTCTTTATTGTTCTTCTTTGCATGCTAGACTTACTTTGAGGACAAAGTAAGATTTAAGTGTGGAGGGAATATTGGTTTATGAGTCTATAGAGTTTTTTTTTTTAAGAAGCGAAAATTAAAAAAAAAGGGTGAAATTTATAAGAGTTTTAAAAGATCATGATATATTTTCTTTCTTTTAAGGATTGATTCTAAACTAAAACAAGGTTTTATAAGAAAGTTGAAAGTGTTTTGATTGTTATTATTGTTGAAGTGAATATTTTCTAGAGAATTTATGTGAGTTCATGATTAAATATGATTGTTCATATGATATTAATAATGTGATTAGTTCATTGAAGTCGGTATAAGCAAAGGATAAATAGAGCTTGTTTTAACTAACGACTCAGTAAGGAAAGATGGTGTAACAGAGCTTGTTGTTATGCTACAGTTGATTGTTTAATTGATAATAATATTTTGTAATCAATGATCAACATCAAAACCCAAGAATGATTATCTTCCTCGTAACTGAAGCTTTTTGCTATTTTTTTTAATATTTGATAATCATTGCTTTCTCTATTTTGACATAGCTTACAAAACCCAAAAATTTTCTAAAGCCCTAAATTTTCTTCTTCTCTCCCTAAACCTTAAAATTAGATTTTTAATTTAATAATTGACTTAAGTAATTCAGTCTCTGTTGGTTCGACCCTTGCTCCGCTATCTGCATAGTAGAGTTAAGAAGTTTTATTTTTGGTGACTAACGACACTCATCAAATTTTGGCGCCGTTGCTGGGGATTGAATTTTTGTTTAAGTTAATTATTTTAATTTAAAGTATGATTTTTTTTCTTTTTCTTTTTAGGGATTGCATGTCTAACGAGGACTCTAGTCACAAATTGCAAAAGATTAAGGACTGCATACAAGAAACCTGAAGCATAATGCTACAAACACCACATCGACAACCACCACCAACCACCACTAATGATCCACCTCTCATTGAGCCCACATTCAACCCTACTTGAGTTCTCTAGTGATTCAAAAGAGGAAGCTATGGCTCAAAATGTGAACAGGACTCTAAAGGAGTTAGCGGCTCTCACTATAGGCCAACAGCCCCTTTGCATTACTTACCCTACTTTAGATGTTGCTTTTGAATTAAAGTCTGGTTTGATACATCTCTTACCAACTTTTCATGGTCTTGCAGGTGAAGAACCACACAAACATCTAGAGAATTCCATGTGGTTTGCTCAACCATGAAGCCTGCTGGTTAGTGAAGAGCAAATCAAGCTGAAGCCATTTCCATTCTCTCTGGCAGATGCAGCCAACGATTGGCTTTACTACTTACTGTTGCCTCTACAGAGAGGGGGTGAATCGGTTTTTCTACTAATTTTTGGTTTTTCTAAAAGCTTAATGCACAAATAAAATAAAAAAAGCAATAATGAAATAAATACAGTAAATAAGGAAGGGAAAGAGAAGCAAACACAGATTTTATAGAGTTTCGGCCAATCTCTTGCCTACGTCCTCTCTCCTTAATCCTCTTGTCAAGGGATTGATTCCAATCTTCTTTGTAAATGCCTACAAATCACTTCAAGGTGTGGTGAGACCTCTTACAATTTCTCTTGAAGGCTTAGAAATAACCTTCTAAGTCTACCCCCTTGTAATGCTACCCTCACTCTTACAAGAACAACCTTACAAGGCTAGTACACCCCTTTGAATATTAGAAATTTAAGTGAGTGGGTGATGAGCAAGGTGAAATATCACAAATGGAATTACAAAGAATGAATTTTTTAGCTTGGATTTCTTTCTTGAAGCTTTGAGAGTTTCTGAGTGCTTGTTCTGCCTCCAAACTTCATAAATGCCTCTATTTATAGTCCACCAACTGCTTGGGATGGTTGTTGAAGCATTTAATGCAAAACTTCCCATTGAAACCCTCAAAAACTAGCCTTTGGGCATTGTTTTCGTGAAAGGGGATCGATCCTTTACCATAGGGGATCGATCCCAAATTTCCAGAATGCTGATTTTTGAGATAGATTGATGGCTTTTTGTGATTTTAAGTCAGTTCAAGATATTCTAACACTTTTATGAAAGTATTCTCTGACTTTTTCAATTGAAATCACAGTCCAAAATTATGTTTAAAATATTTTCCATTATTGAATGCATTTTGAGCAAATTTACACTTAAAAGCATTTACTTGAGTTTTGTCATTTCAAAACATTTGTCAATTTAAAGCTAACAATCTCCCCCTTTTTGATATGACAAAACTTAAGGTAAATTTGCTTATATGTTTGAAAAATGAGGTTGCTTATATTTTTGAAAAATGTTACTCCCCCTCAAGGTTTGCTCCTCCTCAAGTTAAGCATGAAAAACTATAATTGCTCCCCTTCAATGTGAGTATGAAAAGCTATAAAAATTTAGCACATTAATTCTCCCATTTTTTTTCATAGCAAAAACTATAGCAAATACTATAGACATACTCCCCCTTAAAAGGAAAAATAGAAACCATGGAGAAATGGTCATAGACATAAGTCAATTTAACGCAACAAAGGCAGAAGCATAAACCATTCCAATAGCATAAACAAAAACATAAAGCAAGCCAATGTCATAAACATAATTATAAAGATAAAGGTCTACAAACAGAACACACCAGTCCATACAACTAAGAAAAGTCTAAGACACCACAAACACAACTAGCTAGTGCATACAACTATGAAATACCACAACAATCTAATAAGCGTAAAGACCGAAATCAGAAAATCATAACAAGCTAAAAGACTCTAGTCAACGCCGCCTAGGAAACGTCAAGTGGTGCTGCTCAACAAAGTCCTTGGGCTGCATGCGAATATCTTGGACTTCATCAAATAAGGCAGCATGTGTCTTCTCTATATTGTCGAGATGAACATCTAGCTGATCAAAATGCTGAGTAACAGTTTGCTGTAAATTCTGAAGCAATAGCATGATCGTCATGAGAAGCCGAAGTGGATCTCGATGGTACGGAAGAAGAAGGTTTGACAGGGTCTTCCTCTTTGATATCATGCGCGGGAGATGCAGGCTGACCATGACTCTTCTCCCATACTATAGTATCACCTTGCTGAAGAGAATACCACCCAAGGTTATTATGGTAGCAAGATTGATGGTGGTACTTGGTTCCGGAAGGACACCAGCCTCACATGAGCAGTCGATGCCTCTATCGAGGAGGAAAAATGCAAGCAGCTGAGGGAATACAATCGTTCTGACCGTATCACGAACAACTTTCACCCAATCTTGAAGAATAAAATGAAGAAGGTCCGGTCTAGTGCCATCGGGTGAGTGAATTTTGTAAAGCCAAAAGCAATCAAGTCTCCGGAGCTGAGAGTATTTGGTGCTGAGAGGTCAAAGATTCCAGGAGATTATAATGTGGAGAAGTCGTGCGAAGACGAGAAGATCACCCTCACGGTCAGCAACTATGTTAAACTCTAATGGAACTTCCATAGTCTCAAAGCGAAGGCCGTTTTGGGGAATGTGAAAGACAAGTGAGAGGGATTGCTCGGTGACTTCAACAGCCTTACCCATGACAAACGATCGAATCCCTGCTACCTTGCATGTATCGTTGGGATCCTTGATTAGTTCGGCATTGGAGAAGAATGCTCAAACGATGTTGCAAGGGACCGGAGTGTTGATTTTTAGAAAATGAGTCCAATGGAAGGCATCAAACTTGGCCAAATAAGGAAAGTTAATCGATTTTAAGAATCCGAAATCAATTGGACGGCAATGCTTAATGCGCATGTTGGCAAATTTTGTATGAAAACAGCTTTTCTCTTTCGCATTACGAAAGTAGCGATTGAAGGCTATTGGAATGGAAGAAGGATGAGTTCTTTTCCTTGAAACAGAGGGGCCATTTTGAGGAAACAGAGTTCTCTAAGGACTTTTGTCGAACAGGTGATGGGCACAAGTTTGGTTAAGTGTGGATGAGTGTATGGGGGAATGGAAGGTTAACCAACAACGTATACCCACATACTACAAAGCAAGCTACAATATTGATAAAGGACTAGTGATGAAATATACAAGGAATCAAAAGTTATGAGAGCTAGAACTTAGATAAAAGTGTGGGTTTTGTTGATACTTGAAAATGAGATAACAAGAGAAATTATGCAATAAAATGTAAATGGGCCTACAAAATATGATGAAATAAATGTGAAATGCAAGAAAATCGATGGAAATTAGTGAAGAAACACTTACAATTAAAATGTTGGGTGTGAATAGTGATGAACACAAGGGAGAAGAGAGGAAATAAAAAACGATGAGGTTTTGGTGTGAAAGGATGATGAGAAGTGAAAGAGATGGAGAAAAGATGAAGAATGGCGAAGAAATGAAGTAATTTGGTGGAGAAATGAGTTAAATCTTGAAGTTTTGGTGTAAGGAAATGGTGGAAGAAGGGTTTCTATGAAGAGGAAGGTGACTAGTGTTGAGAAAAGGGGGAAGGCCGATACTTTTAAAGAACCCGATTTGGGCTTTGGCCTGAGGTGATCAATCCCCTCTAGCAAGGGGTCGATCCCTTCTAAGCCGAGAGCGCCCCCAAACAATTCAAGAGCTATAGGATCAATCCCATGGTGATGGGGATCGATCCCTCATAGTAGAAACCTATAATTTTGGCTTGAATGACCTGGGAATCAATCCTATTTTTGGAAGAATTGACCCCTCAATCAATTGCCTTAGTTTTGATGCAGAAAAATGATTTGAAAACAGAAGAATTTGTGCACTTTCACAGTTTTTAATCAAAATCAAGTTTGGACAACTTGGAAAACATGATATGTGACTTGAAAAAGGCCAAAAACATGCAAAAAATCATTGAAAACATGCCGAAAAAAATTGAAAACCATTTTGGAATGATTGTGAGAATGTCTTAAACATGAGAAGTGAGTTTTAGCTAATGAGGTTGAATGATAAGGAATTAATATGATCAAACACACATATTTCAACAATTCATCCTAAGAACTAGTAAAAATATGGCAAGTTAAGGCCATGAACAGCAAGGGATCAATACATACTCTAAATTTCTGACTTGCATTCATCACAACCAACTTAAACCATTCATTCAAAATCAATTTATTTCAAGAAGCATTCATAAGACCTAGTTCACCTCTAAGTGTGCAAAATTGCTCCTTGTCCAAGGGTTTTGAGAAGATATCAGCTAATTGGTGCAAGGTATCTATATATATTCTAGAACTATATCACCTTTTTGCACATGATCTCTAATAAAATGATATCTTATTTCAATGTGCTTAGTTCTAGAGTGTTTTATGAGATTTTTGGTAAGGTTGATGGCACTAGTATTATCACATTTGATAGGAACTTGATTCATTTCTATTTCATAGTCACTCATTTGTTGTTTAATCCATAATACTTGAGCACAACAACTTTCGGAAGCAATATATTCAGCTACTGTTGTGGATTGAGCTACACTATTTTGTTTCTTAGAGAACCATGAAATGAGCCTATTTCCTAAAAACTGACAAGTTCCGGATGTGCTTTTCCTATCAACTTTACAACCACCAAAATCTGCATCAGAGTAAGCATGGAGAGTAAAAGTAGAATCTTTTGAATACCAAAGTCCTAAGGAAAAAGTGTCTTTAAGGTATCTAAGGATTCTTTTTACAGCTTGTAAGTGTGATTCTCTAGGAGATGACTGAAATCTAGCACACAAGCATACACTAAACATTCTATCTGGTCTACTAGCAGTAAGATATAGCAATGAACCAATCATAGACCTCTATAGTTTAGTGTCTACACATTTTCCTCCTTCATCCTTATCAAGCTTAATGTTTGTGCTCGTTGGGATAGAATAAGGTTTAGACTCATCCATTCCAAATCTTTTGAGCAAGTCTTTAGTGTATTTAGCTTGATTTATAAAAATACCTTCTTTGCATTGTTTAACTTGAAGTCCTAGGAAGAAAGTTAGCTCTCCCATCATGCTCATTTCAAATTCACATTGCATTAATTTTGAGAAATCTTTACACAATGACTCATTTGTAGATCCAGAAATGATATCATCCATATAAATTTGAACTACTAATAGGTCACTACCCTTGGATTGAATAAATAAGGTTGTATCTACTTTGCCTCTTGCAAAACCTTTTTCAATAAAAAACTTTGAAAGTCTTTCATACCAAGCTCTAAGAGCTTGTTTTAATCCATATAAAGCTTTTGATAGTTTGAAAACATGGTTAGGAAACTTCGGATTTTCAAAACCAAGAGGTTGCTCAACATAAATCTCTTCATTTATGTAACCATTTAAAAAGGCACTTTTAACATCCATTTGATATAGTTTAAAATCTTTGTAGCATGCAAAGGCAAGTAGCATTCTAATGGCTTCTAATCTAGCTACCAGAGCATATGTTTCATTATAGTCTATCCCTTCTTCTTGCCTATATCCTTGTGCCACTAATCTAGCTTTGTTTCTAACTATTATGCTATTCTCATCCATTTTATTCTTGAATACCTATTTAGTTCCAATAATTGGATGATCTTTAGGTCTTTCCACTAGTGTCCACACTTTGCTTCTTTCAAATTGGTTTAATTCTTCTTGCATAGCCATAATCCAATTTTCATCTTTCAAGGCCTCATGCACATTCTTTGGTTCAAATTGTGACACAAAAGCTACATGTTGACATATGTTTCTATAGGTTGATCCAGTTCTAACACCAATATTGGATCTCCAACAATATCATTATCCTTCACATAACCAAGTTCTCTAGGACATCTTGATTCTTTCTCAATTATTTCTTATTTCAATGACTCCTCATTCTTATTTATATCAAGATCTTCTAATTATTCCCTAACATCTTTGTCTTGAGATGGATCAACTATGGGTTTATCAAATATCTCTACTTCATCATCAAGATTAGTTCTACTAGAGGTATTTGATTCATCAAAAATCACATGAATTGATTCTTCTACAACAAGTGTTCTTTTACTGAAAACTCTATATGCGTTAGAATTTGAAGAATAACCAAGAAAAATGCCTTCATCACTTTTTGCATCAAATTTTCCTAAGTTATCTTTTCCATTGTTCAAAACAAAATATTTGCATCCAAATGAATGAAAATAGCTTATGTTAGGCCTTTTTCCTTTATAAAGCTCATAGGGAGTTTTTTTTTAAAATAGACCTAACCATAGCTCTATTTATAACATAACATGCAGTGTTTATAACTTCAGCCCAAAAATATTTTGGTAAATTATTTCATAAAGCGTGGTTCTAGCCATTTCTTCTAAGGTTCTATTTCTCCTTTCAACTACCCATTTTGTTGAGGAGTTCTAGGAGCTGAAAAGTTATGGCTAATACCATTTTCATTACAATATGTAAGGACTCGCCAAGTAGCACATTGCTCCCATAGGACTCAAGAGGTGGCTCACTCGACAACCTTACGTCTCATGAGGTGGCATTCGCCCAACACTCATTTCACTTAACGTATTGTCCGCTTTGGCGGTTTCCCACCTCACGGCTTTATCCCAAGGGGCCTTGTGACGTCCCCGTCACTTCATCTTATCAATTATCTTTTTCCTTCTTTATTTAGATTTAGTTCATCCAGTGTCATTCTTCCTTTATTCTTAAGCTAATTATCTGATAGCCCATAAAATTTTATTATTTTTCCATAAACATAAAAATGATATTTATAAATACCATTCCATTTCCACAAGATCTCATACATCATCTTATCTTACATCCCCAGACATCCTATATATATAATTGCTACTTGTACTGTACCGTAGGTGAATTACAATTTACTATAGACATGAACATATAAGTATACCTTCTATGCTAACTAGGAAGCGTATCGAGAAGGTACACTGCACCCTTTCAAAATCAAGCTCCTTTAATCGGAGTGAGGCTTACTTCAGGTAATCTGTAGGAAAAATGGTCATAAAAGGGTGAGTTTACGCTCAGTAAGAAAAATATGTAAAAAAGCGTGCTATGCCTCTATATGCACTTTTCCTACTTGGCTCTATAATGTCATGTAAAGCATTATAAAGCATGCATCATAAACATCTTTCATGCATTGTTTGCAAGCATGCATATTTATTTCAAATGGCATGGCAAATATACTTTGTATGCTTCTTAAAACAGCATACGTGTAAAATGTGCATCATACTTCATAACATACTTTAAGGCATAAGTCATATACTTAAAACATGCATCATACTTCTTTACTTCAAAACATACATCATATATCCTTTGAAATAAGATGGAGACTATGTACAATTCTTTAAGCAATTGTATCGTCATATAAATCCTTTATACCCATTTATATGACTCTAATCATGCATTAGTACAGTAGTGCACTCCGTATAGGTCAGGGATTCTCTCCTGCCCTTAGTAATCCACAGTGAACACTAGTCGGGTGTCATATGTGGGATTGAGGACCTGACTAGGGTTCCTCGCTCAACATACATATTACTGAGGACTTGATCAGAGTCATTCAACCATCAGAAATGCATAATCATCGCACAGTCCATAGTCTCAAAACATTTGTTGTATACCTTTTTCAGAAAACACTTTGGTGTTTAAATCAAATAAGCTTTGAAAGCTCTTTTCATACATGGCAGTCGACTGGCCTCATAGGGCAGTCGGCTGTTGCTTCATAACTTCTTTTATCGAAATTGATTTCATTTAAAATTTCGATATTTTCATCTTTGAAAATACATGGGGCAGTCGACTGGTCCATATAGCAGTCGACTGGTTTTCAAACAGAATGCTTTTTGGCAGTTAGCAGTCGACTGGTCCATATAGCAGTCGACTGGTTTGAAACAGAATGCATTTTTGGCATATAGCAGTCGACTGGTCCATATAGCAGTCGACTGGTTTGAAACAGAATGCATCTTTGGCAAATAGCAGTCGACTGTCCCATATAGCAGTTGACTGGTTTGAAACAGAATGCATTTTTGGCAAATAGCAGTCGACTGGCTTACATAGCAGTCGAGTGGTTTGAGTCGGTTTTCGAGAAAACGGCGTTTTGATTGTCTCTAGGCAGTCGACTTCCCTTTATGGCAGTCGGCTGCCCCTAGCCTAATTGGTACTAAGAGACAAGTCCGAAAATGTCATTTTTCCTGCATGAAATCAGTTGGTGTTTCTTTCCAAACCACAATTAAATATCATAAAACATACGGACATAGCCGCCTTACGTCCGTTATATAAATTTCTTACCTTGATTCCTTCGGAAACTTGAAATCACTTGACGCGTAACCCTAGCTTTCACTCCTTCAAATCTGAAATCATCATACCAAATCAAACCTTAAATTAAACAACATACACATATCATATCAACTCCATACAACTCCATATCATGAACGAAATTGCAAGAATCATCTTCTTCTCTTACCTTCACTAGAGATCAAAATCTCAAATGTTGAGATCTCCTCCAATACTTGGAACCAATCCACCAAACTTCGAATATCACTTAGTCTAGTGACAAGGATCGATTTTCGTCTAATGAACTTAATGAATTGCTGGAGAATTAAGGCAGCTTATCAAGGTAACTTATGTTGGAAACTTAAGGAAAATGGAGGAAGAACGTGAGGGAGAGCTGGCGTAGGGGTGATGACTGATGGGCTGGTGAGTCATGCAATTTCATTAATTGCTCCTTTATCCTATCATCATCTCAGCCATGCTTTCCCTTGACCCTTTGACCCATTAATCCTCTTCTTCCCTTATCATATCAGCCACATCTCATTGCACCAATTAAAATCTGATATTAATTTTATCATCATCAAATTATGAAATCTGATAATTGTTTCATCTTCATCCAATTAAATTACTTCATCTTAACCCTTAACCTTTGACCATCCCTATTTGACCATTCATTTAATTGGTCTCCTTTCTTCCATATAACACTTGCCTTTACTTACACTTAATTTCTGATATTTAATTGTACAAAATCTTACATTTATTTTATCATACTATAAGCATTCTCATAATATCAAAATTTACTTCTTTGACTATTTGAAATTCAACTTTCTTATTTCTTCCATACTTCATACCTCATGCATACATCATTCATACATCCATTACACATCAACTTCATATTCATTTAATCATATTAGATTGAAATACTTTACAAACATAGAGGGATTACATGAAAATTGAGGATTTCACATCCTCCCCACCTTAGAAAATTTGGTCCTCCAAATTCGAATCAGGTCATGTCTCAAATTGTTCCGGATACTCTTCTTTCATCAGGCTATTTAGCTTCATATAGTCTTTTCCATAATGTGGTATTGTCAATAATCTTTAACTAATGGAATCATCATAGACTTCTATACCTTATCTTTTCCGTCCAAAATCCCAAATGGCTTTTTCACATGACTTATGTCTTTCTGAACTTCTAAGGTTTCATCTTTTATGACATAAGATGAATTCTGGATTATACTTTTGAAGCATTGACATATGTAAACATTACGTATCCTCAATAGCTCTGGAGGTAATATCAATTTATTGGTGATATCTCCAATTTGATCTAAGACTTCAATTGGATCGATATAACGAGGACTCAACTTACCTCGTCGACCAAATCTTATAATTCCTTTGGATGGAGAACTTTCAATTTACCGAGTCTCCAACCAAAACATCAATTAGTCTTTGTCAAGCATTTGTATAACCTTTTTGTCTATTCTGAGCTATCTTAAGTCTTTAACCACTCACTTAACCTCTTCAGATGCTTGCTCGACTAAATCAAAAGCTAATAACTTTCACTCGCCTACTTCTTCCCACCAATTTGGAGATTGACACTTTCTATTCTTATAACATTTCATACAGTGTCATCCGGATAGTTATATAATAGCTATTATCATAAGGAAACTCAGTCAATGGCAGATGGTCATCCCATGAGCATTTAAAATACATAGCACCAGCTCTTTTCATATCCTCGAGCATCTAAATCATGTGCTCGGACTACTCGTCAGTCTGTGGATGAAAAGCTGTGCAAAATTTTCAACTGAGATCCCATGGTTCCTTGCTAATCTCCTTAAAGTGCGAAGTGAACCTGAAATCTCTACCATATAAAATTGCTCATTGGAACTCCACTTAGTGTAATGACATTCTTTCACATACATTTCTGCCAAAGCGCTAAGTGCGTCCATAGACTTCTTAGGTAGGAAGTGAGCTGACTTAGCATATCCGTTCATCAAGTTTGGCTCAATCGTTATTCTAGCCATCATTCCAAATTTACCTTGAAGACACAACATTTAGCTTAAGGCTTGTAAATTGCTTAAGTACATCATACTTTCTTATCATAATATAAACCATTATTCTCTCATGCTTCTGACTCATAGCATTTGCCACCCCAGTGGCTTTCCCTAGGTGATCTAATTTCATCTTCACAATCCTTTAAAAACTCGAGTCATCTCTTCTATCTTACTTAGAATTATAGCTATAATTTATGCACAATGGCTATCCATAATTTCTTACTTTTGCTCTCTAAATACCCATATACTGATCACATTTTAAACTATTAGCATAGTTCTTTTAACTTGTATCCAAAATGTTCTCTTCCCATAGCATCAAACATGCCAAATGAATGAATGTCCTCATTTCCCTATGGTACTCTAGGGATCAACCAGGAAGGATACTATAGTCGGCTAGGGATTCGGATGGAGTAAGGAAGGTACTTTAAAATACCTGTCTTGTTCCGAAACCTATAAGCAACTATAGAGAATAATTACCGTCGTTGAGACAATCCGTCTCTCATTTTAATTCATATTCTTTTCAGAGTAATGCTTTCATAGAATAAAACATTTAAGTAAAATCAACTAATAAAAGTCAATCATCATTCTCATTTAAACTCCTTTCACATATCTCTATATATCCTAAAACTTTATACCAAAGAGTACTTCAGAATTCCAACTATCATTTCTCATCAATTATTGTATTTCATTAAGTTCGGGACTTTTCTTTGCTATCTCAACATCGTAAGCAAAAATCCTTCATATAACCATACATACCTTCTATTAACTTCATTTACAATGAGTCAGATAATACCACATACTTTTGCATTACACATCTTCAACATTTACATCATAATTAATAGGTGTCTTTCCCTTCTCTTCAATAGTGGCTTTACACTGTGGTTGAGGGGTCTCCTCAAATTCCTCGGGTGTCCTCAAGTCTCTCTTGGAAAATTCCCTAATCATATGTCCCTGTTCACCATATCTAAAACATGCACCACTTACCAGCCAGCATGGCTGTGATCTGTGGAACTTTCTGCAATGTTCACACCTTTGTCTTGTACTCTTAGGTGAGCTAACGGTACTACTAACTGAATGTCGGGATCTCTCATCATTAATCTTGATCCCAGTAGCTCTAGGATTCCCTGTACCATAATCATCATAATACTCCCAACTCAATATATATTTCCATATAACCATTTAATTAAAACAATCATCATTTTCTTATAATTTACTTGCTTACCTATCGAAGCTCTGTCATATGGCTTACTTCTTCCAGATGGATATCTGTCACGGGAGGCTTTCCCTTTTGACTTCTGCCTCATCGGTCCTTTGCCCTTACTTTGGGCTCGGAAATCATCATAATGAAACTCATAGTCCTGCTCACACAACTGAGCCTTACGGACTGTCTCATTATAAGTAGTGATACCCATAGTATACAACTTGGATTTGATAGGAGACTTTAGTCCTTCTATAAATCTGTATATCTTATATCCTTCACTCCTGATGGTCTCTCGGTCGAATCCGCTTAGAGAAATAAACTTCGACTCATATTGATTAACGAACATTGTCCCTTGAGTCAATTTCAAAAATTCAATCTTCAACCTAGTCTAATCGGTGCATGGGATGTACTGCTCAGTAAAGGCCTTTAAAAATCTATCCCACGTAGCCTCAACATGTTGAGCCTCCAAAATGGCCCGAGTGGACTGCCACTAATACTCTGCATTGTCCACTAACAGATACGCAGCCAAACCCACCTTTTCCTTTTCGGAACATAGCATATACTCGAAGGATCTAGTGACCGCCTTCACCCAATTCACTACGGTCAACGTGTCCTTATCCCCTTAAACTTAGGCGGATCCAGCTTCTTATATTCCTTAATTAAGGTCATACTGCAATAAGCTGTGAGATCCCGTCTTTCAATAACTGGGACTGGTGGGGGTAACTCTGTCTGTACTGGTGATGGCTGTACTATAGGAATAGCGAATGGTACACTTGTGATCACATTTGGAAAGTTTGCCATAAACTGCGTAAACATAGTGGTCATATTCTCCACATGCTTCTCCATCTTTGCTAACCTAGTGTTCGGGCTATGCGGTAGAGATGGTTGAGGAGACGGAACTGGGGGCTCTTCAGTGCGACCCCGTCCCCCTCCTCTACTTGTACCTCTTCTTCGTGAGCTCAAACTGTAAATATAGTCATCATTGAGCTCTTTAGTATAACCATAAACAGTTATACTATGCATTTGTATTTAGACAAGTACAGTACAATTGGGGATATACTCTACTTCTAACTCATCGACACTGGCAAACATCAATCTAATTGCTCTGATACCACTCTGTGACGTTCCCGTCACTTCATCTTATCAATTATCTTTTTCCTTCTTTATTTAGATTTAGTTCATCCAATGTCATTCTTCCTTTATTCTTAAGCTAATTATCTGATAGCCCATAAAATTTTATTATTTTTCCATAAACATAAAAATGATATTTATAAATACCATTCCATTTCCACAAGATCTCATACATCATCTTATCTTACATCCCCAGACATCTGATATAAATAATTGCTACTTGTACTGTACCGTAGATGAATTACAATTTACTATATACATGAACATATAAGTATACTTTCTATGTTAACTGGGAAGCGTATCGAGAAGGTACACTGCACCCTTTCAAAATCAAGCTCCTCTAATCGGAGCGAGGCTTACTTCAGGTAATCTATAGGAAAAATGGTCGTAAGAGGGTGAGTTTACGCTCAGTAAGAAAAATATGTAAAAGAGCGTGCTATGCCTCTATATGCACTTTTCCTACTTGGCTCTATAATGTCATGTAAAGCATTATAAAGCATGCATCATAAACATCTTTCATGCATTGTTTGCAAGCATGCATATTTATTTCAAATGGCATGGCAAATATACTTTGTATGCTTCTTAAAACAGCATACGTGTAAAATGTGCATCATATTTTTGAAACATACATCGTACTTCTTTCTTCAAAGCATCATACTTCATAACATACTTTAAGGCATAAGTCATATACTTAAAACATGCATCATACTTCTTTACTTCAAAACATACATCATATATCCTTTGAAATAAGATGGAGACTATGTACAATTCTTTAAGCGATTGTATCATCATATAAATCCTTTATACCCATTTATATGACTCTAATCATGCATTAGTACAGTAGTGCACTCCGTACAGGTCAGCGATTCTCTCCTGCCTTTAGTAATCCACAGTGAACACTAGTCGGGTGTCACATGTGGGATTGAGGACCTGACTAGGGTTCCTCACTCAACATACATATTACTGAGGACTTGATCAGAGTCACTCAGCCATCAGAAATGCATAATCATCACGCAGTCCATAGTCTCAAAATATTTATTCTATACCTTTTTCAGAAAACACTTTGGTGTTTAAATCAAATAAGCTTTGAAAGCTCTTTTCATACATGGCAATTGACTGGCCTCATAGGGCAGTCAGCTGCTGCTTCATAACTTCTTTTATCGAAATTAATTTCATTTAAAATTCCGATATTTTCATCTTTGAAAATACATAGGGCAGTCGACTGGTCCATATAGCAGTCGACTGGTTTTCAAACAGAATGCTTTTTGGCAGTTAGCAGTCGACTGGTCCATATAGCAGTCGACTGGTTTGAAACAGAATGCATTTTTGGCATATAGCAGTCGACTGGTCCATATAACAGTCAACTGGTTTGAAACAGAATGCATCTTTGGCAAATAGCAGTCGACTGTCGCATATAGCAGTCGACTGGTTTGAAACAGAATGCATTTTTGGCAAATAGCAGTCGACTGGCTTACATAGCAGTCGATTGGTTTGAGTCGGTTTTCGAGAAAACGGCGTTTTAATTGTCTCTAGGCAGTCGACTTCCCTTTATGGCAGTCGGCTGCCCCTAGCCTAATTGGTACTAGGAGACAAGTTCGAAAATGTCATTTGTTTTGCATGAAATCAGCTGGTGTTTCTTTCCAAACCACAATTAAACATCATAAAACATGCGAACATAGCCGCCTTACATCCGTTACATAAATTTCTTACCTTGATTCCTTCGGAAATGCGAAATCACTTGGCGCGTAACCCTAGCTTTCACTCCTTCAAATCTGAAATCATCATACCAAATCAAACCTTAAATTAAACAACATACACATATCATATCAACTCCATACAACTCCATATCATGAACGAAATTGCAAGAATCATCTTCTTCTCTTACCTTCACTAGAGATCAAAATCTCAAATGTTGAGATCTCCTCCAATACTTGGAACCAATCCACCAAACTTTGGATATCACTTAGTCTAGTGACAAAGATCGATTTTCGTCTAATGAACTTAATGAATTGCTGGAGAATTAAGGCAGCTTATCAAGGTAACTTATGTTGGAAACTTAAGGAAAATGGAGGAAGAACGTGAGGGAGAGCTGGAAGAGAGCTGGCGTAGGGGTGATGACTGATGGGCTAGTGAGTCATGCAATTTCATTAATTGCTCCTTTATCCTATCATCATCTCAGCCATGCTTTCCTTTGACCCTTTGACCCTTTAATTCTCTTCTTCCCTTATCATATCAGCCACATCTCATTACACCAATTAAAATCTTATATTAATTTTATCATCATCAAATTATGAAATCTGATAATTGTTTTACCTTCATCCAATTAAATTACTTCATCTTAACCCTTAACCTTTGACCATTCACTTAATTGGTCTCCTTTCTTCCATATAACACTTGCCTTTACTTACACTTAATTTCTGATATTTAATGTACAAAATCTTACATTTATTTTATCATACTATAAGCATTCTCATAATATCAAAATTTACTTCTTTGATTATTTGACATTCTACTTTCTTATTTCTTCCATACTTCATACCTCATGCATACATCATTCATACATCCATTACACATCAACTTCATATTCATTTAATCATATTAGATTGAAATACTTTACAAACATAGAGGGATTACATGAAAATTGAGGATTTCACAGGCCTAAAGAACTCAGGATAATTCCCTCGGGAGTGTTTTCACTGAGGTTCGATCCCAAGACCCGTAAGTACCTGTCTCTTACACTCTATTTTTTTTTAATTTCAATTCCAATTTTTTATGGCATTACATTCTTGGTGTTGTTGTCATCCACCAAGGCTGAAATCCTCTCTGATTTGCCTTTATTTCTCGATGAAGATTTACGGCTTAGACTTACATACTTTTACATGCTCATTGTTACTTCATGGCTCAATAAAGATATAGCTTGATCTCCCCTGTTGCTTTATCATCTATGTCAGCTTCACCCCTCTATTATCATCTATGTGGTCTTCTTTTGCAATGTGTTGTTTTCTAGGTCACCATGGATGTCCTGCTACTGCCTCAACTTCAACAGGATGAAGTTGATCAAAAAATAAAAGTTCGCTTAATCCAGATTTGGGACGCTATGCTTTCTGGCGATGAGGCTAAATTTCTTATAATGAGTGTAAGAGATAGGTACTTATGGGTCCTGGGATCGAACCTCAGTGAAAACGTGCCCGAGGGAATTATCTTGAGTTCTTCAAGCCCCTTGGGATAAAGCCGTGAGGTGGGTGACCACCAAAGCAGACAATACGTTAACTAAAATGAGTGTTGGGCGATTGCCACCTCATGAGATGTAAGGTCGTCGAGTGAGCCACCTCTTGAGTCCTACGGGAGCAAAGTGCTACTTGGCGGGTCCTTACATTAGCATCGTCTCCCTTTAACAGTGTCGGTTTCTAGTCTCCATTACTATCCCTCTTGGTTTCTAATCGTCATCACTCTATTGCCATCTCGATTAGTTTCCATCTTCAAACCTAGTTATATATTTAGTGTTCAGTTGGTTTCTCCATCTGTTTTTCATTACTGGCACGATAGGTGAAGCGGTGATTTTGAGTGGAGGAATGTGCGACCATAGCCACCCGAGGTGTGAGATCCCTAATTTTTCTATTCTTCTCATACCTATTTAATGTGTTGAGCTAGAATATTAAGTTAAGTTATAACAACTAATTCTCACATATGTTGTAGGTGTCAGAAAAATTGCTAAGTGGGCCCCACAGCACGAACTGTAATCTGGATGGATTTTGAAGTGGCAAAATGTGAATCGTGGGCTCGAAATACCTAACTGGTAAGAAGACCACTTCTTGAAATTCTTTTAATTATCCACACCTAGGTTTACATGCAACAAATTCAAAAATGACGATTTTGTCCATAGGTCGGAAGAATTTATCTGAATAATGGTCAAACTAAATTGACTTTAGACCCACAGTTTGTCCTAGAAAAATTCTCGTGTAAAGAAGTTTCACTTGTATCCAGCCCGTGAACTGAATTACATGAAAATGCTAAAAAAACAACGCAAATGAAACCAAAAGCCTTCGTTTAGGGGTAGTTTTGTAATTTCACTACCCATAACCGATCAAACCACCTTGGGAGTCAACTTTTGACCATGTTTAACCTGAATATATGGAAAATAATAAAAATAAAATATAAAATCTGAAATTATAAATATTAAAATAATGTTAGGACAAAATTGTAAATAATGACATTATGGAAGGGTATTTAGGTCTTTTCTCAAGTAGCTACTGGTCAAACCCCAATCTTAGTCAATGTTTGACTTTATTTGACCTGAATAATATAATTTAATGAAAAAAATTAAAATCTAGAATTAGAAATAATAAAATAATGTAGTGGCAGATTGGTAAATATTAAAATTTTAAAGGGCAATTTAGTTTTTTCTCACATGGGCTGATATTTAATAATAAAAAAACACCAAAAATCATAATTATCTAAAGTTGTCTTCCACCTCCCATAGCCGGTGTAACATCCAAAATTAGAAAATTCTGAACTAAATTTTTTCCTTTTCACTTCTTTCTCATTCAATTATTCAATATCAATTGGTTTGCGTTCAGTGTCGATGTAAGTTCAATTTACAATTTCCATTTCAATTAAATTGTTATACTATTAAATTAATTGATCTATAAATAATAAATTAAAAATCAGAATAAAATCTATAACATAATATCTATAAATAATCTATTAGTAACAATTCCATGTAATTTACATCCCACTAATTCATGTACATTACTTTAAATCTACATTACACTATTTACATCTCATCATAAATACATTTGCTGTGCAATTATTAGTCTGAATATAAAAAAATATAAAATTAACTAATACCTATCTATTCAATAATATAAACTTCTAATGATCTTCTCTCATTAACCAGGAAGCAGTTGGTGGCATGTACACTGAATGACTATATTGGGGATGTTGGTGAGTAAAAGGGGTGAGCTTTGGGGAAAGCTTAGTAAGAAACATATATAAAAGCGCATATTATATGCAGTTAAATAAAATAATTTATTTCACTAATTATGAAAAGGAATATTAAATATAAATATTAAAATGCATGAAAATATTTATTTCCTAACAGTACACTAGGGGACAATATAGGAAGGATACTATAGTTGACTAGGTAACTGGATAGAGTATGGGAGGTACTTTGAAGTATCTGTCGTGTTGCGGTCCCTAGAGGCAACTATAGGGAGTAAATAATTGTCGATGGAACAATTATGCAGTACAAAACATTAATAATTTCAGGTAATTTCCAATCAATGACAATATATAAAACAATTTTATTTTATAAAAATTCCATGATACAATGTCAGTATGTAATTTTAGTAAACAATATAATAACAATTTCAAAATTATGAGATAATGCAATAATTTCAATAATTTCATTCAGTGCAGTAAAGTGATTCGTTTAAAATCATTAAAATAGGATAAATGCACTTATATTGGGAAAACATATACTGTAAACTTGTATAACTTCTTTAGTCACTTTTCAATCAAATCATATACTATCTTTGTAAATCAAATCATTCAATCAATCAATCATCTGTAAAATATCACATATCAGTAGAAAATAATCTCCCAGAGGTTCATGCATGCACTATATCCCATAAAAGACCTGTATAGGAAGGCCAGGGATTCAGAATTCCTTAGCCAATCCTACGAAACACTGTAACATATTGTCAAGGCCCAACCTGTTTATCTGCCGTCGGCTGGCATCCCCTAGGCATTTTCTCCTCAGGTTTGCCTTGACCTGTGAGGTAGGCGGTCGCCCACTCACTCAACGTATTGTCTACTTTGGGCGATCACCACCCTCACGGATTTGTCCCAAGGTGCTTGGAGTACCTCCCAGGACATTTAACACCTTGAGCGCATTCCGCATGTTTTGATCCCTTAACCACTTGGGAATGTTGAAACACGCTAAGCATTTTAGGACAAGTGGTTAGTGTGTTTCAACATTCCCAAGTGGTTAAGGGATCGAAACACATGGGACGCGCTCAAGGTGTTAAATGTCCTGGGAGGTACTCCAAGCACCTTGGAACAAAGCCGTGAGGGTGGCAACCGCCCAAAGTGGACAATATGTTGAGTGAGTGGGTGACTACCTATCTCACAAGTCAAGGCAAACCTGGGGCGAGAGCATGTAAGGGATGCCAACTGACGGCAGATAAACAGGCTGGGCTTTGACACGTACGGCCATCGTCAATCATTCACAGCTCACACTGGTCAGGTGCTCACTGCGTAAACTTGTGGGTTTGACCATAATTCCCGCAGTCATATCATGTAAAGGGGAAGGTCTGAGACGTCTCCCAGCCTAATCATCACTGTCTCGTATGCACGATCATCAGGGAGACATTAATTTCATGAAATCACTTCATATAAATCAATTCAAGTAAAACATTTCATGAAATTCATTTCATATAAATCATTTCATATAATTCAAATCATGTAAATTTTTTCTTGTAATTCATTTCATGTGATCATTTCTTATAAATCAATTCGTATAAATCATCTCATGTAATGCAATTCATGTAAATCATTTTATATGATACAATTCATGTAAATCATCGCATGTAATGTAGTTCATGTAAGTCATTCCATGTAATGTAATTCATGTAAATCACTTCATGTAGTGTAATAATAATAATAATAATAATAATAATAATAATAATAATAATAATAATAATAATATATTTCTTGCAATTAAAATCATATTTAGACTTGTATGAGAGTAAAATAAATTTCTATTTTCTTGTTTTGGAAGAACCGAGTGTGAATTAGTTATAATTTGATTTCGAGAATTTACGATAAAATTAAAACATTTCCTATGCAACTTACATATACGTTCTTTACCTCTATTTTCGTGCAGTATAAAATCTAATAATGCCATTATGCCTCTTTATCCTTCAATTCCTTAGCACTGCACAGAAATTCCAAATTATATTTAAAATTTCATATATATAACTTCAATAAATATTTCTATAATTTCCTATTTTCCATTTTATAAATCTCAATAATTTATTTAATTTCCTACTAAATGCTCTAACATGCCTACACTTAGATTAAAATCTTTTCCCAATTCTAATTTCTACCAATAATAATATTAATTCATATTTCAATTCTAGTAATTATTTTATTAATTCTTATTTTCTAGTTTATCGTTTTCATGGTAATTCATTTTATTCCTTATTAAATACCATAATTTAGCTATAATTAAATTTACTTATTCTTCTAATTTTAATTTCTTTAGAATTCTATTATCTTTAATTATTTATTATTTCCCAATTCAAATTTTTATAAATAATCCTTGTTTACTATCAATATTAATTCTATCATTTACATATATCAAATTACTTCCATGTTATTTATTCTCACTATTAATTTGTTATATCCAATATTAAATACCAATACATGACCATAATTAAGTTTGTATTCTTTTCTAAATTTAATTCCAACAATTTATTTATTTTATTTTCTATCAAATACTACAATATATTTATTCTTGAATTACCAATCTTTCCTAAATCTAATTCTTTTATTACAAATCTTATTAAATTGGATTGATCTTTATAATTATTCTTTTAATCATCAACTATAAATCCACCTAGTAATTATCCTATATTTTACCTTGGCAAAAATTCGTTCTTTTCTCAATTCTTAATTCATGACCAATTTTCTACTCATTCTTTATGCATTAAAATCTTGCTATTATTTGAATACTATCTCTTTAGCTATTAGTTTAAGGAATTTAACATGATCACTTCATAATTCATCAATGGCCAAAGTTTCATTCATACCAAATCTTATTCCTTTCCCCGATTTTAGTTTTATAATTAATCTGAATTCATTGTTATATTAATTTTTATTATTACCATTTATTGTAAAGTTACATTAACATCATTTATATTTATTTATTATTTATTTATTTTCTTTCTTTCTTTTCTGTTTTTCCTTTCTGTTTTCCTTTCTACTGCCGATAGCATCCATTTTTTCTTCCATGGCTAGCAGCCTCACCTAACCTTTTCTTCCATGATTTTTCGTGCTTCCACCAATTCTCATTTCATAAACCTATTGTACTCACTTAGTAATTTCATCAAACACATCAAGTTCATTCACTTTAGTCACTATTATTCAACCCATAGCATGACCAGTTGTACCCATTTCTCACGCCATCTTACTGTTTTGAAAAAATCATCACCATCGTCCAGCCACTCCTTGGCCGATTGATTCCATCTTCATGCCACTTCCCATAGTTTGCAAAATCATCACTATAATCAGGTTTAGCTCATCAATTTCTAATAATCTCTACCCTAACAAACATTAAAATCACAACAATTCCCTCAATGTTTCTCCATAACCGAATACATTATGACTATCCACAATCAATTTTTGTTCAATCCAAAGTTAGAATTATGTGTCACTAACTCCATACAAGTCATAAACATCAAGTAGAATTATTTTTTTTGGCCAAAAAAGAATATTATTTCATTCATGACAAACGAATATACAACATCAAATCTTGTCAACACCAGTAAAGAAACTGAACTATAACTAGAGATAACAACAATTATCTTAATATAGATCAGATATATACAAGAGCTATGGTGGAGCTGGTAAGCCATCCTTATCCAAAATGAAGACTAAAGAAGATAGGGGCATATTAACCCAATTTGCTGGACACATCTCCTTCTTTGCCTGTTTAGCAATCCAATCAGCTGCTTTATTTGCTTCCCTATTTATCCAGGACCACTTGAAGTCTTGAAATCTCCTACTCCTTCTTTGTATGTCTCTAATGATAGGGTATATCTTTCAGTTGAATTTGTTGGATTATGCCCTTAGAACCATTCATTAGATGATTGACTTGGCATTTTATGTATCATGACATTTTATTATAGCTCATTATTATATTTGTCTTATAACTGCGTAATGTAATCTTATATGATAATGTCCTTAGAATAGTAATAACACACTATTCTTAAAATATCCCTAGTCAAGTATTATTGTAAACAAAGATAACAATGTACGATAAGACTAGTATGTGGTTGACTGATGACTATTATCATGGATATAGGATATCAAGTCATCACATAGGTACATGTTAGAGAACTATGTACTGGATCGACTCTCCATGAGAACGCTACATGGATTGTTATATGAGTGTCATAAGCGATTCTCATAATGATGATGGTGTATGTGATCCTTTGACTTGAGATCATCAGAGATCCCAACATAGAGAATTGCATACTTTAATGCTGCTAGATATCATTCGTAACAGGATGGACTATAAAGGTAGTAATTGGGTATGCCTTGATCTATGTAGAGGGATGTTGAGTGATCAAGATAGGATTTATCCCTCTTATATAACAAGAGTGATGTCTTGGGCCTTTTGATAGAGTGAGAATAAGAAATGCATGGCCGTGCTTGAATAAGTCAATATGAGATATTGATTTTATTTGTTTAATTAGTCTACTCAGGAATCAAGAAACGCTGATTAGACTATACAAGTGTGACACATTCCATGACTTGTGTCTAATCAAGACATCAAAGGATAAAGGGATTAGACTACACGGTAACATCTATCACGAGTAATGTTATGTCGAGTCATTGACATTCTCGTTACATGGGCAGCAATGATGTGTTGCTAGATACCGCTCATTGCCTATGACAATTTTGTCATTGCCATTGTTTTGAGAACCTATTGGGTCACACACTTAGAACGGATCAATGAGGAGCTTAATTAATCCTATTCTGAATTGGATTAAGGATATATCTAATCCTATTCTGAATTGGATTAAGGATATAGCTAATCCTATTCTAAGTAGGATTAGAGTTCTGTTTGGCAGTAAATTTTAGTGTAAAATTTACTGCCTATAAAAGGATGTTTTTCTAAAACAGAGCTGTATAATTAAAAACAGAAAAAAAAAAGGTATTCTTTTAATCGAAGCTAGCAATTCGATTATAAGGAATCAAAAACGCTCTTTAAGGCTTCTGATCGTGAGACGTTCAAGAGTCGTGAGATCCGCTCATGTGGATACCATAGAGGCAGGAACGAAAAGTTGTTGCTTGTGACTCGACCAATGACAGAAATCAGAGAAAACGTTAGGTAAAATCTCGAAACCCTAATCAGGCAACTCTCCGAATCGATCCTGGTGGAGGCCGAATGATTTAAATTCCACTGCGTGTTTGTTTCGGTTTCCTTTCAGAATTTTCCTGTGTCCCCCTTTAACTCCTTATATACAATCTCTGAATCTGTTTCAACCACAACTCTCTGCCAATTATTATTCTTTGCAACATCTAAACCAACCTTCACAGGTAAGGTTTCAGCTTCAATAGCAGAACTCGCATTCGCCTTTATAGCCATTCCTGCAGCAATTGTACCGGCATTATTTCGTGCCACCACACCAATCCCAGCCTTCAACTGCCAATCATAAGCACCATCCACATTTACTTTAATCCAACCAGGATCAGGTTTACGCCACTTTCCCCCTTTCTTCATGTTCCTCTTATTATTCCCCACTGATGCTACTCTGCAATTTACATCCAATAAAGCAGATCTAATTTTCTTTAGACAAACTATTGGGCATATCTTCTCTTTTCTGAACATATATGAACATCTACTCTTCCAAATATTCCAATAGGTTATGGCAACTTTACTGCATATCATCTGTTCCTCATGTTTACTATTACTCCCTAACTCCATAATTCCTTCTATCCATTGTACAAAACTAGTCATACAATCCCTGTTCATTCTATATCCCAAATCAATTCCAAACCATACCGCTCTTGTCCAATTGCATAAGCACAGAACATGCTCTATTGACTCTTCCTCCTCATTACATATAACACACACAGGATTTCCACTTATCTTTCTTTTTTGCATATTAACACCAGTGGCTATGTTATTACTACAAGCTCTCCACAAAAAACATTTCACTTTTGATGGAATAGGTAGCTGCCATATCTTTTTCCAGAAATTCCCCCTAACGACATGTGAAGTTGAGGCCTTCATACTGGAGCCACCCTGCATATCACTCTTCAGAATGTGATAACCAGATTTAACATTATATATACCATCAGAAGAAGCAGACCAAACTATTCTGTCATCCTCTCCACTATTACAAATTGGAATACTCCTAATCACATTAAGAACCTCCTCTGGTAAAATACCTTGCAAAGATTCCAATTTCCATGATCCATTACTTACATTAATGAATTCTACCACTTTCTGAGCATGAACGCATCCACTGCCCAGAAAATTTTGTAGCATCCCCTTACAACACCATCTATCTTTCCAAAAGTCCACCTCTTCACCATTCATGATTTGCCAAACTACATACTGCTTTAAGAAGTCCCTTCCTTCCAATATACTTGCCCAAGCCCAGGAAGATCTAGCTCTTTTCTTTGCATTCCAAATATCATCTCTCGGAAAATACCTTCCTTTCAAGACTTTAACCCACATGGCCTCAGGATTCCTCACCATCATCCATACTTGCTTAGCTAATAAAGCAATATTAAACACATTTAAATCCTTGAATCCCATTCCACCAACGTGTTTACTTGTTGTTAAATTCATCCAACTTGCCCAATGGACTTTCCTCTCATCCTTCTTCTGTCCCCACCAGAAACTAGCCAATGCAGCATTTATCTCATCACATATTTTCTTTGGTACCTTAAAACACTGCATTGTATAAGTGGGAATGGCACAGGCTATAGCTTTAATCAATACTTCCCTACCACCCTGCGATAGTAAGCTTCTTTTCCACTGTTGCAGCTTACTTTTAATTCTATCTCTAATATAGGCCATAGTAGTTCTCTTAGTCTTGCCCCAAAATAAAGGTATCCCAAGATATGTTCCACAATTAGCAGCCTCCTGAATCTTCAACAATTCTGCAAATCTTCTCCTATCCTGCTCAGGAACATTAAAGCTGAACACAATACTAGATTTATCATAATTGATCAGTTGGCCTGATTCTCGACAGTATTTTTCAAACAAAGCAAAGATATTAGCACAAGAAGTCTCATTAATAGAAAACTACAGTAAAGAGTCATCAGCAAACAAGAGATGGGATATACTTGGACTTTCTTTCCCTATTTTGATTCCTGACAAAAGTTTGGACTCAATGGCAGAATTAACCATTCTAGAAAAAACATCTACAACAAACAAAAATAGGTAAGGAGATAGAGGATCCCCTTGCCTTAGACCTCTACATGGAAATATAGAGCTGGATCGCTTACCATTAACAAATATGTTGTAGGAGACAGAAGAAATGCACTCCTTGATCCATCCAATCCATTTAGAACCGAAGCCAAGTTTTTCCAGAACTGCCACCAAAAACCCCCAATCTACCCTATCATACGCCTTATTCATATCAAGTTTCAGTGCAATTTCATACCTCTTCCCCTTCTTCTTCAATTTTAAATGATGAAAAACTTCATTTGCAATCAAAATATTATCCTGAATTTGTCTTCCTCCCACAAAGGCACTTTGATTCTGGGTGATTAGGCTTTCCATAAAAGGCTTAAGCCTATTAGTCATAACCTTGGATATGATTTTATAAACAAAGTTACAACAACTAATAGGCCTGAACTGCGATACCTCTTCTGGCTTCTTAACTTTAGGAATTAGGATCACACTAGTTCTGTTTAACTCCTTCAATAATTTGCTGGTCTGAAAAAAACTCCTCACCGCTTCCACTACACAATTTCCAACTGTTTCCCAATACTTTTGGTAAAAGACTCCACAATATCCATCAGGTCCAGGGGCTTTTTGCCCACCAAGCTCAAACACAGCTCTTTTTACCTCCTCCACCTCTACCTCCACCTCCTTTTCAAGTTCTTCATTCATTCCATTTGTAACAATAGTTGGTACAGTCACCAAACATTCTGCCCAATTCGTACATCCTCCTGAAGTAAAAAGTCTACCATAGAAATTATAAAATTCCCCTAGGATCTCATCCTCATTTTCCAACCACTGTCCATTCTCATCCTTTATTCTTACTATTCTATTCTTCCTCCTCCTTTGCATAGTACTCTGGTGAAAAAATTTAGTATTTTTATCCCTACATTCAAGCCACTTGATCCTAGCTCTCTGACTCTAATATTTTTCCTCCCTCTGCCATATGACATTTAAGCTCTTAATCAACCTATCAACTTCAATACAACTCTGAAAAGAGCAATCTCCATTTCGTAACTTAGCCAATTTATTCATGGTTTCCTCAATTGCCTTTCTATTATTTGAAAAAGTAGCTTTACTCCATTCAATGAGAAGTTTTCTACATTTCTTCAACTTCTGTACCAATCTAAAACATCTCAACCCATCAAAATTGTGCCTCCATCCTTCCTCAATTACCTTCCCACACTCCTCATTTTCAGTCCAAAAAATTTCAAACTTAAATTGTTTAGGGCCTTTTTTATCCACCATCTCAGAATTTACCAAAATAGGAGTGATCAGATCAAACAATTGGTAAATTGATCACTTAAGTACTTGGATGATTCTCAAGCTAATCAAGGTTCACCAATGCTCTATCAATTCTCTCTTTTATCACCCCTTCCTCCCTTCTACTAATCCATGTAAATCTCTGCCCTTTGAAATGAGCATCAATAAGTCCACATTTTTCTATCATAGCTCTAAATCCCATAATTTTCCTTTCTGCCCTTATCCTACCCCCTTCCTTCTCATAATGATGTAAGATATCATTAAAATCCCCAATACACATCCATGATCCATGTACACTACTAGACTTCTCAATTATACTCCTCCAAACCCCTTGCCTCTCACTAAAGTCTGTAGGCCCATAAACACCAAACACTCTATAACTTTGTCCATTCCCAGAATCACTAACTATCATATCTATTAAATTTTTACTCTTCTCCAACACTCTAACATCAATCTCCTCACACCACCAAATTGCCAACCCCCCACTCAACCCTTCCGGATCAACATAGCAGCCTTTATCAAACTGCAATCTTTTCCGCCGAAACTCCATCTTATCCTCCTTATTTTTTGTTTCCATTAGGAAAATAAGATGTGGGTCATATGTTCTCCTAATCTCCTCTAGAGATTCCACTGTCAAAAGAGACCCAATCCCTTGACAGTTCCAAGATAAAAACTTCATGTTCCCTTGGTGGCTTTTAAAGGACAGCCACCAAGTCCTTCAGAATTGTTACTTAGTCCCACAGAATGCATAAAATTCTCCACATCTTCACCCAAATTTATCTGGATAGGGACATCCCATAAAGCATCATTAAAGGCTTGTAAATTGTCTTCCCTCTCGTATCTTCGTGAATTTCTTCTTTTAAGTACAATCCTTTTCCTGATTCTTTGTTTAGCCCCAGTCCCACACCTCAACCTTCCTCCTTCATTTGCTGTCTCACCTTTCTGTCCATACACATAACCAAATTATCCCCCATTTTCATCTTCTTAACACACCTATCTTCTGTACTCCCCTCTAATTCACTAACATTCCTTTTCAGATTTAATCTCTTAATTTTATTTGCCAGAACCTCCTCATTACTTATAATCTGTATTTCGTTCCCCAATACCACCTCATTCTCCATTCTATCTTCCGGTGGAAGTTCTATAATATATTCTACCCTTTCCTTACTTACCCGATTGTTTCTCTCTACTTTTTGACTTCCAACTTGCACTCCATTTGCCATTACGTCAGTTTGTAACGCAAGAACCCTAGAGTCAAGACTTTGTTTAGATAACCAACCTTTTTCCACTCCACTTTCCTCATTTCTTAACTCTGTTTTCCCTTTTCCAGAACAAACTTCCCTAGATTCAACACTACTGTCTTCCTTAGACATGCAATTATTAGTTGATTCACCAACAAGACTACTTTGACCTCGGTCAACTAAAGTGCCACTGTCATGCCCTCTTTTCTAAATACTTTCTCGCCCAAAACTATAACCACCTTATTTACAATTTCTTTCCCACCCAAAACTGTAACAACCTCATTTGCAGTTTCTTTCCCGCCCAAAACTGTAACTGCTTCCTTCACCTCCTCAAGTTCCTTTCCACTCTTCCCCACGTGCCCAATTTCCGTCTCACATCCATGCGCCACCGCCTTTCCACCATAATCAACTAATTCCTCCTTTCTGCCATTCTGATTACTATTATCAACAACCATTAAACTGTAAAATCCAAATTTTATTATACTGTATACCGTATGTGTACATTATTGATAGTGGAAATAAATTCTTTTAGTGAAATTAAAGATATAATCGAATGTGATTTTCCACTTTTTATTTTATGTTATAATGTACATATGGTGTATAAAGAATAGATGGGATTTAATTATTTAATTAAGGTATGAAAACATTTAATGAAGAGTAATGACTATAGGACAAAATGAAGACAAGAATATGAAGATAGCCAATCAACGTTGGCTGGAAGAGAAATGGCGTGGAGAAGGGAAGAAAAGAAAAGAGAAAAGTCAAGGAAAGGGGCGGCAGAGGACTTCTCGCCAATTTCTTCTCCTGACAAGGGGAATAAGCAATAAATGGCAAGTGAAATTAGTAAAAAAGGAAGGAAGAAACGGACTGCAATGGGAAGTTTACCACCGTTCCTTTTGTCACCAATTTCTCTGGGTTTTAATTGCATGAAAGACGTGCAATGATAACAGATAAGAGGATAAGGAAACAGGTGGTTGGTTATAACAGGTTTTATTGGGCTATATAAGAAGGGACATGTGAGAAGAAGAACCAACGTAGCAATTTCATCTTCTCCAGAAAACTCCTCGCCAGTTCACTTCCACTGCAAGATCACATGCAGTCCTTCCGTTTCATTCATATATAAGCCATAAAAAAAACTTCATTTTAAGTTAGCCAAACCTTTCCTCACCGTTGAAGAGCTAAGGAACAAGCAAAACAAAGCTAAGTGAGGCAGAAAAGCACTCTGCTCCAAGAATTGCAACTCAGTTGAGGTGAGCTTCCGTATTACTATGGTTATCTTGATAAATGATGGTATATTTCTATGTTTATAACGTAATAAATATAGATATAGCTTAGTTTTGGTTAAACTTTTGCAAGAATATATAAGAAATTAGATGAAAATGATTAAGAAAAACAATAGGCGAGCAAAGAGTATTCGCCCAAAGGGCGTGGTGAGTACGATGCATACATGACAGGGCGAGAACATGTTCGCCAATAGTTATAGGATAATCTGGAATGCGGAAGTAAGGGCGAGGACCAATGATCGCCAATGAGGTGAGTAGGTAATAGAGAACTCGCCAAAGTGTTGTTCAACAGGGCGAGGTGGCCAAGCGTTATCCAATTCACGAGCGAGGCCATTTATGAATGAAAAGCCACGAATGGCGAATTAAATTGATAAGCATGGCGAGTTGAGCTCCTATGTTGGGCGAACTCCCAAGAATGAGCCACTAATGGATGGCGAGCTAAGTAGGCGAATGGTGAACTGTTATCTTGCCAAAGTGGTTGAAAATGATTTTAGAAGAATTGTTAGAAAAGAAAATATTAATGAAATTAATATTTTACTTTGCAGCCGGAAAGTGAAATTGCTATCGGCGAGTAGGAAGCAAGGCGAAGCAAGACTTCGTGAGATCAGGTAAGGAAGTAGTATGTGATGAAAATGCATGTCCTGTGGAGTAAAAGTGTTAAGAAAATATTAGAAATTGTTTTGTTTTTCTGACATGCATTGGTTGATAAAATGTTTTGACCCTGGCGAGCTACAAAGTCGCCATATGTTGTTTTGTTGAACGAGCTACTTAGGGCGGGCGAGTAGCTTTGTTCTAAGTTGAAATTCGTGCTAGCCAAGTGGCGAGCTCTCCTTTATGAGAACCTGGGCGAGTGTCTTTGTTTTAAAATTTGAGAGAACTTTTATGTTGTATGGGCGGGCGACCCTTTCCTGAAATTAAAGGCGGGCGAGCTATCAATTGATGAGCCAAACTTTGTCTGGAAAAGCTAAGTGGCGGGCGATTACTAATTCGCCGCCTTGGCGAATTGACCAATGGGCGAACTGATTTATGAGTATTTTCTGAACGCAAATTAAATAAATAAATAAATAAACTTTGAATTAATATTTTTGAAAAATAGAAAATGTGAAACTTTTTGGGCGAGTTGACCCTCGGGCGAGTTGACCATTGGGAAAGTTGACCATTGGGCGAGTTGGCCAATGGGCCAGCTGACCCTAGGCGAACTAGCCATGGGCGAACCAGCTCCAAAACGTGCTTTTCTCTCACAGAAACTGTTGAAATTGAGGGTTGTTTTACTAGTTGTAAAACCTTTTGGAAACCAAATCATTTTATGGAAATGATACATATGATAACTTGATTTTGAGACATTAGGCCATGAGTTCATGCATTATCATTCATATACTTTGCGTGACCCATCTAGGGCGATGGCTCGGGTCAAATAGACCAACGAGTGCACCCTAGGGCGTCACAGGGCTGATGGACCTGCCAAGTCTTCAGCGGTCTCGAGGTCACTTGGCAAGTGGACCCGAGGACCACCTACAGATTATAGCCATACATCTATATGAGATAGCCGTGAGGGGCGATGGCCTACGGGTGCACCCCAAAAGTGGATGACATATATTCTTTGCATGATTTAAATTGTTGCCTAGTCTCAATTAAATGATTTCTGAAAGGATCTGTTAAATCTTATTTAATGTTAACTATATTTATTATTTCCTAATGAGTTTGATCGTTAGGATAATTAAGGGGTTTTGAGAATATAGTTTTATATTTGAAAAACAGTATACACTTTCCTTACTGAGCACGTTGTCGCTCACTCCTTAATTTTTTCACTCCACAGATAACTGATTTGGCTAAGAGACTTACCTTCCTGAGATTATATATTGAATGTATGTTATATTCTTTTATATATTCAGCAAAGTTGTACAGTACTATGTTAAATAGGAAAGGAATGTATATACATCTCAAGGAAGAGACTTTATAAATTCATATTTACATAATAATGTAGTAAAAGTTGTTAAGCATCACAGACAGCCCAACCGGTAATTAAGTGTAAGTTATGAGTATGTATCATGATAGACAGTAGCTTTTTGGAATGTTACAAATTTAATGGTATCAGAGCAGGGTTGGTCGGATGTCTAGCGATGCTTAAAGTAAATGGTGAAATAGTATACATTCCCTATAGTACTGTACAATCTGAATATATAATGATAAGTGATAAATGATTTCTGTGGTACAGATATGAGTGGAAGGAGGAGGATGCGCTCAGTGAGAGGCATAGGTCGAGGTAAGGCGGCACAGACTCTGGAACCGCAGACACCGGAACCTGCCCCAAGACCTCTACATCCTATACAGCTAGAGAGCATTGATAATCGTGTAACTCAGGTGGAGAGGTTAATAGCAGATTTTATGGCTATGTATCAGGCGGATAGAGCCGCTGATAGGGCAGAGAGGGAGAGAGCTACAGCTCCCGCAGCCCCAGTAAAGGCACCAGCACCGCCACAGCCGGCACCAGTTGTGCCTAAGCCTGAGCCTATTCCACCACCAGCACCTCAGCCACCGATAGCTCCACCGCAGCCACTGATTCAGCCGCCTCGAAATGCGGAGTCTTATTGTAATGTGGCATTGGTGAAATCATTTAAGAAATTGGATCCACCGAAGGTCAAAGGTACTAGGGATCCATTGGTGGCAGAGCAGTGGGTTATAGAGATTGATAGACTACTCGAGATTATGAAATGTTCGGAGATAGAGAAAGTAGGCTTAGCGGTGTTCCAGTTGGCAGATGATGCAAGACATTGGTGGAAGGCCACCCAAACGGTATTATTTGCTCAGCATCAGGATCTGTCCTGGGATATGTTTGTGGAAGCTTTTAGAAGGCAGTATATTCCATACACTGCTCAAGAAAAGTTACAGCAGGAATTCATGGGTTTAGTACAGGGTAGTATGTCAGTGGATGAGTATGAGGCCAAATTTACTACCTTGAGCTGTTTTGATCCACAGGCTAGTGAGAACACCCGGTATAAGATTTCGAGGTTTAGAGCTGGTTTAAGGCCATCCATCAGAGTAAAGCTAGCCCCATTTGTTATACAGACTTATGATGAGATAGTTCAACGGGCTCAACTGTGTGAGAGAGATTATGAGCAGTTCCAGCTCGATTTCAGTGGTAAAACTAAAGGTAAAGCAAAGGGAAAGGCTAAGAGGTTTATGGAGGACAGACAAGGTAGAGAGCAGTCTAAGAAGACCAGATCTTCGGGCATACAGATTTCAGAGGGCAGATTTGATAGACCAGCAGTTTCTACTCCTGCTAGTGGCCCCACTACCACTCAGAGAAGTGTTACGCCCTTATGTAGACATTGTGGAAGGTCGCATGGATCGCGCCCTTGTCCTGTAATGTCTGGGGTATGTTTTAGATGTGGACAGACGGGGCACTTTATCAAGAATTGCCCGATGCTCAGAGAGTCAACTGCTTCTACTATACCTCCTGCAGCACCTTAGATAGCGGCCTCGGCAGCTCGACGTGAGCCAGAGAAAGCGACACCCTCACAGCCTAGGCGGGCGACAGCCGCAGAGAAGGGTAAAAAGGTTGTGACTCAGGGTCGGGTATACGCGTTGGATCAGGAGACTGCCGACGCCTCTATCGATGTGATTAAAGGTAAAATTTATCTTTTTGATATTCCCATAATTGCCTTAATTGACCCGGGTTCTACTCATTCATTATTATCGCCTGCATATGCTAACAGGACCCCAGTAGAGCCGGAGTTGTTAGAGTATACCTTGCGAGTGAAAACTCCTTTTAATGATTTCCAGATGACGGATATTATATATAGGAATTGTAAGTTGACTATAGGAGAGAAGGTTGTGACAGCTAACCTAATTTTGTTGGATATATATGATTTTGATATCATTTTAGGTATGGATTGGTTAGCTGCAAACCATGTTAGTTTGGATTGTAATACTAAGTTTATTACCTTCTCTCATCCTGAAAAGTACATTGTAAAGTTATTGTAAATTAATAAAAAGTATATATATACTTATGAAATGATATGTGTACTGAAATTGTGGTTGTGTATGAATGTGTATGAAGGATATATTGCTAGTGTGAAGGATGTAGAGAGGAAGCATCCAAAGATCTAAGAGATTCCTGTAGTTAAGGACTTCTCGGATGTATTTTAAGAGGATTTACCAGGGTTACCACCAGATCGAGAGACGGAGTTTATGATCGAGTTGGTACCCGGTACAGAGCCGATTTTTAGACCCCCATATCGGATGGCACTGACAGAGTTAGATGAGCTCAAGAAGCAGTTCCAAGAGTTATTAGATAAGGGATTTATCCGTCCCAGTGTGTCACCGTGGGGAGCTCCAGTATTATTTGTTGGGAAAAAGGATGGTAGCCTCCGGTTATGTATAGATTATCGGATGTTGAATCGGGCTACCGTTAAGAATAAGTATCCACTACCTCGGATCGATGATTTGTTTTATCAGCTTAGGGATGCACAAGTGTTTTCCAAGATAGACCTCCGATCAGGCTATCGCCAGTTGAAAATTAAGGAGTCGGATGTGCATAAGACAGCCTTTCGGACTCGCTATGGCCATTATGAGTTTCTAGTGATGCCTTTTTGGTTGACAAATGCCCCTGCAGCATTTATGAGTTTGATGAACGAGGTATTCCATCCATTTTTGGATAAGTTTGTCATAGTATTTATAGATGACATTCTGATTTATTCTAAGACTCCAGAGGAGCACGAGCAGCATTTGCAGATTGTTCTACAGACCCTCAGAGAGCAAAAATTGTATGCTAAGCTTAGTAAATGCGAATTCTGGCTTGACCATATAATATTTCTCGGGCATGTAGTGTTGAGGGACGGGGTATCAGTTGATCCGTCCAAGATAGAGGCCATTGTACAGTGGGAGAGGCCTAACACAGTTACCGAGATACGGAGTTTCCTGGGTCTTGCCGGGTACTATCGCAGATTTGTGGAGGGATTTTCTAAACAAATACTTGTATCTAATTCTACTTGTAAAAAAAATCTACTAAACAATGACAGTCTTCTATTTTCCTGCAAAAAAAAACAAAACAAACCTACAAAGTAAAACAAAGAAAGAGACTCTGTGAAATCCTATAACAGTAAACCAAGAATCAAAGGAATGATTCTAAGGATCTAGACGCAAAATATTTAAAACAAAAAACAAGAAAAAAAGGTTCAAGAAAACCTAGGTGCTTCACTTGGTGAAAGAGAAAACTCATGAGAGAGAGAGAGAGAGAGAGTTCCCACAGAGGAGAAAGATTTTTTTTCCAAGTAGAATTAGATACAAGTATTTCTTTTCTCACCTCCTTCATTCAACTGAGCAAGGCAGTCCATACTCAGCTCTCACATCCCCAACTCTGTTATGAATTTCCTGGTTTTAAGGTGTTTTTAAGGTGCGAAACAGATTTGGGTGAAGATTGTTCAAGGGTTGGGTGAAGGAAGGTGGTGGATTAGCTAGGAAAATATAAAAAAACGGAAGAAATGAAGGAACGAAGTTGCTGCAGCAGAACAAGTCAGTTCTTCACTAAAGAACAGGCCAGAAATTTCTGGTTGAGTCAAATTTTTAAAGATATTTTTAACCCATTAGTAAAATGACTAATTTATCCCTCTAAAAATCCATTATTTGCAATTATACCATGAGATATTTTATTATTTTTAATTTCCAAATTTTTAAATTTTATTTTAATTAATTTTAATTTATTTAGGTCAATTTGATCAATTTTGACAAACTTGACCAGCCCCCATGTTAAATGACCTTAATACCCTTATATAATTCCATTATTTTCATATATGTCCCACTTATTATTTTAATATTTTTAAATCAGCTTTAATATTTTATTTTTATTATTTCTCATATATTTAGGTTAAACATGATCAATTATTGACTTTCAAGGTGGTTTGACCAAGTATGGGTAGTGAAATTACCAAACTATACATATACAAGTGCTTTTAGTTTCGTTCGCGTTGTTTTCAACGTTTTCGCGTAATTCAGTCTATGAGCTGGATCCATGTGAAACTTCTTTACGCGAGGATCATCCTATGACAATTTGTGGGTTCGAAGTCAATTTGGTTTGACCGTTATTCAGAAAGATTCTTTTGGGGTATGGACACGATCATTATTTTCGGATTTATTACGCTTAAATTGAGGTCTGCTTATCTTAAGGAATTCATAAATACGGTCTTTTTGACTTTTAGGTATTTCAATCCCAAATTTAATATTTTACTATTTCAGAACACATCCGTATTACAGATTGTCCTGTGGGCCCACTTGACAATCTTTCCCTGATAATTCCATAACGTAGGGAAATTAGCTTTCGAAATTCTACTTAATATTCTAATTCAACACCTTCCATAGGTATAGGGAAAATAGAGAAATTTGGACTCACACAGTCGGCCACCATTGCTGCAATTTTTTCTAAGTTTTTCCTCTCTTCTACTTTGAGAAACCTTACTCTACACTCACCAACGCATCAAGGTTTCTTCACAAAAGTTGTTCCTCATCACTAGAGCTACCTAAACATATAATTTGCTGAACCAAATTCCAGCAATTAGAGGGTGTTTTGTTGCTGGCAGATTCAATCCTGAGGTAAGCCATGGGTGTTGATGTTTTCCTTTAATTCCAGCCATGCCTTTAGGATGTTTAATGCATGAGAAACATGTTTATGGCCTTGGTTTGAATCAAACTAAGTGTAAAGATGCAAGAGGGTTTCAGCCATGATGAGTTATGATGGAACCATAGTGATTTTGCTACATGATAAGTAGAGAATGGTAGTATATGATGTGTTGATTATAGCCATAAACCTAACTTAACAAAATCATGGGTTTGGCATCAAGAGTGCTATTCGGTAGACCTGACAATTTTAGACACGACACAAAAACGATACGAATGTAAGACACCATTGTTGGATTATGCCCTTAGAACCATTCATTAGATGATTGACTTTGGCATTTTTTATGTATCATGACATTTTATTTATCATAGTTCATTATTATATTTGTCTTATAACTGCGTAATATAATCTTATATGATAATGTCCTTAGAATAGTAATAACAAACTATTCTTAAAATATCCCTAGTCAAGTATTATTGTGAATAAGGATAACAATGATACGATAAGACTAGTATGTGGTTGACTGATGACCATTGTCATGGATATAAGATATCAAGTCATCACATAGGTACATGTTAGAGAACTATGTACTGGATCGACCCTCCATGAGAACGCTACATGGATTGTTATATGAATGTCATAAGCGATTCTCATAGTGATGATGGTGTATGTGATCCTTTGACTTGAGATCATCAGAGATCCCAACATAGAGAATTGCATACTTTAATGCTGCTAGATGTCATTCGTAACAGGATGGACTATAAAGGTAGTAATTGGGTATGCCTTGATCTATGTAGAGGGATGTTGAGTGATCAAGATTGGATTTATCCCTCTTATATAACAAGAGTGATGTCTTGGGCCCTTTGATAGAGTGAGACTAAGAAATGCATGGCCGTGCTCGAATAAGTCAATATGAGATATTGATTTTATTTGTTTAATTAGTCTACTCAGGAATCAAGAAACGCTGATTAGACTATACAAGTGTGACACATTCCATGACTTGTGTCTAATCGAGACATCAAAGGATAAAGGGATTAGACTACACGGTAACATCTATCACGAGTAAGGTTATGTCGAGTCATTGACATTCTCGTTACATGGGTAGCAATGATGTGTTGCTAAATACCGCTCATTGCCTGTGACAATTTTGTCATTGCCATTGTTTTGAGAACCTATTGGGTCGCACACTTAGAACGGATCAATGAGGAGCTTAATTAATCCTATTCTGAATTGGATTAAGGATATATCTAATCCTATTCTGAATTGGATTAAGGATATATCTAATCCTATTCTAAGTAGGATTAGAGTTCTGTTTGGCAGTAAATTTTAGGGTAAAATTTACTGCCTATAAAAAGGAAGTTTTTCTAAAACAGAGCCGCACTTTTTAAAAACAGAGAAAAAAAAAACATTCTTTTAATCGAAGCTAGCAGTTCGGTTAAAAGAATCAAAACGCTCCTTAAGGCATATGATCGTGAGACGTTCAAGAGTCGTAAGATCCGTTCGTGTGGATACCATAGAGGCAGGAACGAAAAGTTGCTGCTTGTGATTCGACCAAAGACAGAAAAAGCAGAGAAAAACGTTAGGTAAAATCTCGAAACCCTAATCAGGCAACCCTCCGAATCGATTCTGGTGGAGGCCGAATGTTTTATTTCCGCTGCGTGTTTGTTTCGGTTTCCTTCAACCAGATGACACGAATTAAAATTAAGTAAAAATTGTATATCAATATTGTAAAAGCTAAAAATAAGCTAAAAATAAGATTTTATGTTTTCTGTGTCAACACGAAATTTTCGTGTCTTACACGACATGAAAACGAATTAGAAACACAAATTGCCAGGTCTACTATTCGGCCATGGTGAGGGTTTATGGGAGATGATGAAATCTTGATGAGCATTAAGTGTAGGATGAATGTAGATGTTGAATGAAGATTAATTACGAAGCTAGAATTGAAAAATGGCAAATATAGTGCATAAGGGAGCATTCAGCCAACTGCAAATTGTAGGGTTCCATGTTGATTTCCATTGGTCATAAGTTAAGGAATAATGTATAATAGCTAGAAAGATTAATGATGATTTCGGTTTGAAGAAAATAATATCGATTGGTGGTGATAACTTTGGTAACTGGTAGTAATGATTGGGGATATTGAGTTAAATGAAGAATATGAAGGAGTAGAATAATTTCTATAAGCTGAAATGCTGAATTTTAATCATTTAATATTATTTTGCAGCATTAAATTCATAGGAGTGAGCCGCAAAAGTGGTGTAAATGGATTGGTACACTGTGTTATAGCCTAAGGTAAGGAAAGTATATGGAAGTTGTGTAGGAGAATACTATGCTTGCATGTGGGAATTGTTGTTTTGAGGAACATAAAATTGTGGTTTTATGCAAGGGGTTAAGATAGAATCAAAACTGTTATGCTGTTGAAATTTTAGAAACTCAACCTTAGTCGTTTACCCTTCCCATTTTCCTTAATAAGAAAAAGAAACTTGATTTTAGTCTATATTTTAAAATATGGTTTTGCTTGCATAAGGAAATGTTTCAAATTATTTTATATTATTGACATATGGTATAATTAGTTTTTTATATGCAATTAAATTATTTGCATATTTAATCTCTGCACTAAAAATTTTTATTGAATTTTCACTATTGAGTATAACATTTATTCTTTCATATAATAGTGGATTGACTGAAGATAGTCTATATGAAAATGATTTCTATCATGATTTCTGTTTATATGAAAATGATTTTGAGATTGTTAGCTCCTTGATGATCATGCATACAGATGATATGATGAATAGGGTTGGGAGACCCTAGCTAAGTCCCTAGTACCACATTTGTCACCAGATCAGTGAACACTGTGCACCTTTCGATAATGGCCATTATACTAGATAGGAAGGGCTTAGGAATGGATACCTGGCCCTGTGTGGGTACGCCTGATTCCTATACCAAATCCCTGAAGGGATACTAGATTCATGCATGTATCACTTGGATGTTGACCTTCTCTGATGATATGTGATATTTATCAAATGACTGGTTTAAATCAAATGATTGATTTGAATTATGAAAGAAGTATTTAACCAGATTGAAAAGCATGAAAGAAATGAATGAGTTTTAAATATATGTTTACCATGGTAAACGTTACATTGATTTTTATTTTAATGATTTTTAAATCTATGATTTTAATTGCATATAATGGCACAGTACCACTCTTTCATATGCTTATTCTTATTGAACGTAAACTCACCTCCTCCTTTCTTTTCAGACTATTTGTAGTGACTTTCGATCAATTAACAGCATGGGTTTTGGTTGTACAATATTCGTTAAGGACATCCTACCAGTCTACTAAAGGTATATTGTACTTTATTGTATATTTCAGACATATTGTTGTACAGTACTTAATGTATTGTAGTAGACTAAGGGGATGTAAATTAATAGGAATAACACTATAGTAATAATCGGATCTTGGGACTCATATCTGCACCTATGTATGAATGGAAATGCATGTTAAATTATTAGATGCATTAATACTATTATTGGCATTTATTTTATAGTTGTAAGAAATAGATTAAGATAAAAATGTGCATAAGATGAGAAGGAAAGAAAATGGCATAGATAAACAGCCTAACTATTATAAGAGAATGAAAAAGTCAATTGTAATTGAAAGTAAACTGGACGTTACATGAGGTTGTTTGTGTCTTGTGGCCATGGCTGCGTCTGTAATGGTCATGCGCGACAGCAATAATCTCGCGCACAAGGCTATTTGCTTGAGACTTGTTTGCACAGGACCCCTGGTCTTGCGCGAGACAAGGGCTACCATGTCGCTAGTAGAGGAGACGACTCCACCCAGTTTCTCCAATAGTCTCAAATGACTACCATGTCGCGCGAGACCCCCTCCCTAAGCCAAAAAGACCCTGACTTGAATCGAGATGGAATAGAGGTTGAATAAAAAATGAAGGAGTTTTTGGTGTTGAAGGCATGAGTTTTCTTTCGTTGAAGGCTTGCCTTTCTGGCGGGAGGAAAAATTGGATTTGAGATTAAATTTTATGAGGTTAAAATTATAAATATATGGGATAGATTTAATTATTTTTTTGTAGTGTAAAGAGTAGCAAAGGTAGTATAAATAGAATTTCTCCCGCTATAAAATCAATATCCGTTTAAAACCCTACTGCTTTTTAGCTTACACGCACTCCTTCCTGTTGCCGGATTCGCATGCGCTTTCTCATTCGTCTTATTTCCTCATCTGTTTCCTCTGGTCACAATTTCTCTCCCACTTCACCTCACTCCTCTTACACGCCCTCTCAAGCAAAGTCCAACTGTCAAACTTAACCGACTTTTTCAATTGGCAAATGCCACCGATGGCCGCAGCAGAGGAATCGCTCCGCAAAGCTCTTGCCGAAAAGCAATCGGCTATGGAAGCGCAGGGCAACGCGGTGAGAGCTCTGAAAGCCGCCAAGGCCTCGAAATCTGAAACCGACGCTGCAATCGAAGCCTTGAACAGCTTGAAGCTTGAGACATCGTCGATCGAGAAGCAGCTTCAGGCTGCTGTTAGTGGTAACAATGGTGATGGCGCTCTTAGCAGGGAAGCCTTCCGTCAAGCCGCTGTGAATACTTTAGAACGGCGTTTGTTTTACATCCCGTCTTTCAAGATTTATCGGGGTGTTGCTGGGCTTTATGACTATGGACCGCCTGGTTGTGCCGTTAAATCAAACGTTCTTGCTTTCTGGCGTCAGGTATGGTTTGCCTATTGGTCTTACAATTATAGAGATGTTTTTTTTTTTGACAGCAATTGTGAACAACTAGGACAAATGTGGATGTTTATTGACTAGATGATGTAAATTAAACTTGATTATAATCGGAGCTGTTTCAGTTTCAATTATTTCAAAGCGAATTGAAGCCATTTTGATGGTACATAATTTCATGACAATTATATATTAAACTCAAAACATTTCCAATTTAGCTTGTTTGAATTGCTTTTTTTCAGCACTTTGTCCTTGAGGAGAACATGTTGGAGGTTGACTGTCCCTGTGTGACACCGGAGGTTGTCCTAAAGGCATCTGGTCATGTGGATAAATTTACTGACCTTATGGTTAAGGATGAAAAAACTGGGACCTGCTATCGGGCTGACCACTTGCTCAAGGACTTCTGCAATGAGAAGCTTCAAAAAGACCTCGGCATCGGTGCAGAGAAGGCTGCTGAGCTTAAAAATGTACTTGATACATTGGATGATCTGTCAGCTGAGGAGCTTGGTGTAAAGATCAAAGAGTATGGTGTTACTGCGCCAGACACTAAGAATCCTCTCTCTGATCCTTATCCATTCAACTTAATGTTCCAAACATCAATTGGTCCATCTGGTTTGAGCCCTGGGTAAGTTTTATTAATTTAGTGTGTTGTTGGTGAAATTTGAGGGTTCAAATGTCAAAACATGTATTTTCTTATTTTGCTGGTACTACAGTTTCCTGACTTCATGATTTTTTTTTGCTGCAATTGTTAAACATAAATGTAGCATTATATCTTAAGAATCATGTGTCATTTGGTCTTCTGCAGGTATATGCGACCTGAAACAGCACAAGGAATATTTGTAAATTTTAAAGACTTGTACTATTACAATGGGAACAAGCTCCCTTTTGCTGCAGCTCAAATTGGTCAGGCTTTCCGAAATGAGGTCTTAGAATCTCTGTGAATCTGAAAATGATGTCAATTTATGCCTTTGTTTGATTTTTTTCCGTCTTTCAGAAATTGCTGCAAATGTGCAGCTCGGTTTTTCTAACTAAAGTTGTGTGGCTTATCGCTTTCTTTGCTGTTAAGATGGCTGTCCTCATTAATGCTCATTTAATCATGTTATATTGGGGAGAGATAAAATCTGATGATACAATTTCTTTATGTACAGATATCCCCTCGCCAAGGGCTTTTGAGGGTTCGAGAATTTACTCTAGCAGAGATTGAGCACTTTGTTGATCCTGAAGACAAATCTCATCCAAAATTTTCTGAAGTTGTGGACTTGGATTTCCTGATGTTCCCAAGAGAAGAGCAAATGTCTGGCCAATCTGCAAAGAATATATGTCTTGGTGATGCTGTTTCAAAGGTTGGACCAAGCTTGACCTTTTCACTTTTGCTGTTTGCATCTCTCTTCCTACCCTTTTGTGATGGTGCTGTGCCTCATTGCTACTTAGGGAATTGTCAACAATGAAACCCTTGGCTACTTTATTGGCAGAGTTTATCTCTTCCTAACTTGCCTTGGTATAGACAAAGACCGTTTACGGTTCAGGCAGCATCTTGCAAATGAAATGGCCCATTATGCTGCAGACTGTTGGGATGCTGAGATCGAGTGTTCGTATGGTTGGATTGAATGTGTTGGTATTGCAGATAGGTCTGCTTATGACTTGCATGCTCACTCGGTAAGATCTTGGTCTACGTCTTCATGTTATCTTTCTCTTCTTTGTTAAGGTGATTTGTCTAAAAAACCTTAATAGCATAATTATGAGGGAAAGCTTGTCAGCTTAGTTGTATTTAGGAGTTTCAGATTAAGTGATTTTACTATGAGGAACAACAAGAGGTTATGACTGATTTCATCAAAACAAATCTGGTGCTTATCTATCATACTGTTGTGACTTCTTAACGTTTACGAGTAATTTTTTTTGGGTTAAAACGTTTAAGTAATTTGATACCCAGCCTTGCTCTCAAAAGCTAGATGAAACAGGATAAGAAAGGTTAATGCTATACTTTCCCTTCTACCCAATTATTGTATGCTAAATAGTGATTATCTTGTTTATGTCAGGAGAAAAGTGGTGTTCCACTTGTGGCCGCTGAGAAATTTTCAGAACCTAGAGAAGTGGAGGTAACTTTTTCTAATTACCTCTATCATTTTCATGTATCTAGAGAACTGCTAGAAGTCTTAAATAAATTGACTCATTCATATATTCAGAAACTGGTTGTAGCTCCTGTGAAGAAAGAACTGGGTTTGGCATTCAAGGGAAACCAAAAGAATGTCGTTGGAGCTTTGGAGGTAAATAATAAAATAAATTTTTGGCTATTTAATATTTTATGCCATGTGCTGGCTGCCCATATCACTTTAATGCAGGAATTTATTTTTTTCCCAGGCAATGAATGAAAAAGAAGCTCTGGAAATGAAGGCTGCTTTGGAATCTAAAGGGGAGGTGGAATTTTATGTCTGCACTCTTGGTAAATATGTGCCCATTAAAAAGAGCATGGTCTCAATTTCAAAGGAGAAGAAGAAAGAACACCAGAGAGTTTTTACGCCATCTGTGATTGAACCATCCTTTGGAATTGGGCGGATAATTTATTGCCTTTTTGAGCACTCTTTCTACACGAGGCCAAGTAAAGCTGGTGATGAGCAGTTGAATGTTTTCCATTTTCCTCCTCTTGTGGCACCTATTAAATGTACCGTATTTCCGTTGGTCCAAAATCAACAGTACGAGGATATCGCCAAAGTTATTTCCAAGTCATTGATGGCTGCCGGAATCTCACATAAGATAGACATCACAGGTATGTGACTAAGATGAATGATACGTCTTTAATCTTACTTTCATGGTATGCATGAACAGAATTTTAAGCTCTCAATTCATTTCTATTCATTTATTAAGCCCTCTATTTCGCTTGTTCAGAAAATTTTTCCTGGCGGATGAAAGTTCAGCTTAAAAAGTTTCAGGGCTTAAACTTGAAAATTAAGTCCCCATTGACATATTTGACTTCAACTTATGTGTAGAGCCAGCTATTTCCATCCTTTCTGTTATTTATGAACTTTAACTCATTCCTTTTTCCCTTATGATATTAACAGGTACCTCAATAGGGAAAAGGTATGCAAGAACAGATGAACTTGGTGTACCGTTTGCCATAACTGTTGATTCAACAAAAGATGTCACAATCCGGGAGAGAGACAGCAAGCTTCAAGTCCGTGTTCTTGTGGAAGAAGCAGCCTCTGTTGTTAAGTCTGTGACTGATGGACAGAAAACATGGGAGGATGTGTGGGCAACTTTTCCCCATCACACTTCCGGGTCAACGGATGATTGAGTCTTCAGAAATTCCAGCAGAGTTGTTGACATAACAACGCCAACCAATTTGGTCTTACAGTTTTTATGATGATTTGGAGGGTGACTACAGTTTTGAAATTTTTGAATTTATATTTTGTACCCAAGAATCTGTTCATGTTTCTGAAATACTGCTACTTGCTTTTACATATCAGGTACAATATATATATATATATATATATATATATATATATATATATATATATATTCATCAACTTAATATTTGCATATTCATCTTCTACTTACTGTGTTAGTGTCTTGTAGGATTTTCTATCTTGGCCGGAATGTTTCTTGTTAGATTTGGACACGAGAGAACTAAATTGTGAAACTGGATGGAAAGCTATATACTAAGAACTAGTAAAGCTATCTACGGATGGGATTTGGGAATGAGTAACAACCGCTTGGAATGTTAGAAGTTAAAAGTAGTTGTTTCCATTAGAATTGATTAAATTCTTTTATCTAGAATTCACAATCTCAAGACTTTCACGTATGTTCATATTATAGTTGAAGTTAAATTTTACAAACAAGTATAAGAGGTTGATACATATTTTTCATAAAGTTATCGTTGTCATATCGTTAGCATTATCAGAGCTTTAATCTTAACGTTAGGGTTGGTTACATAAATTAATATACGAATTCTTGCTAAGTTGTTGGCATGAATTTTCTTTCACTCATTTTTGTTTATGGTAATGTGTTCTTTCAACTTTTGTTTCATCATATTTTTTTGGATGATTTTTTTCAAGTCTTTTTTTGTCTTCCCTTAATGTTAACCTCTTTTTTTTTTTTTTACATTATCCATAGTTTCTACTTTTCTAACTGGAGTGTCCACAAGTTTACATCATATGTGTTCAAACTAGAGATGGCAAATGGGTGAGTCGGATTGGGTTTGGGTTGGGTCATTTTGAATCGGATCATTTCGGGTTCGGATAAGGTCGGGCTTGGTTCAAGGAAAAATCGGATCATTTCAGGTTCGGATAAGGTCCAGTTTTGTTCAAGGAAAAATCGAATCATTTCGAGTTCGGATAAGGTCGGGTTTGGATCAATTTGAATTCGGATCAATTTGGGTTCAGATTAGATCGGATTTGAGTCGTTGACTTTTTTAGTCAATTCAGATCGGTCATATTTAGATTTGGGTCGATTGGATAGATTTATTGGGTTAAGCCTTGATCATTTAGATATGATTTATCTGGTATGAAAAATCAACTGAAACCATATTTCTAAGAATTACAAAACTCATGAAAATAAAATTTTCTTCTTACATGACCTATAATACAATTGGAATTGAAATAATCAAAATATTTAATAATCTGTATAATAGTTTTCTTTATAATATATTTACCAATATTCATAAATTAATTACATTTTTTCATTTTATTTTTATTATCTATAATAATTGATAACTTTATGAATCAAAGTGATTTAATAATTCATACTAAATATCATAAAACAGTACTATATATCCTTTTAAATTATCTTGATTTTTTATAGAATAATTAGAAACATTAAGTGTAGGTGATATAACTTTTGTACTCTATTATAGATTAGCCATTAAATAATTATACATTAGGTTCAAATGAATATAATATAAAAGTGAATATTTAAGTTTAGCTAGATTAAAAAAAATATATAACACTCATATTATTGAAAAATAATATATTTTTACTATATTAAAATACTTTGATAATTAATTTTAACATTTAAATATTTATTGATAATATTAAATTTAAGTTTGAATCTTTTCAGGTTTGGTTTTATTTGGATTCGGATCAATTTGGATTCAGGTTAATTTGGGTTCGGATCAATTCGGGTTTAGATTAGGTCAGGTTTGGGTTAATCTAAATTCGGATGAATTTGGGTTCGGATCAATTCGGGTTCGGATTAGATCGAGTTTAGATCAATGTGAATTCGGATAAATTTGGATTCGGATCAATTCAAATTCAGATCGGATTGGACTTAAGTTGTTGACTTTTTTAGTCAAATCGAATCGGTCGGGTTTGGATTTGGGTTAATTGGGTGAATTTTTCGGGTTTGGTCAACTTTTGTCAACTCTAGTTCAAACCAATGTAAACGACTTTCATCTATCTTGTTTTTTTATAAGTGCAACTTCAACCTTCTTGCAATGCCATCATTTCTCATATCTTCGTATATCTACCGCAACATTCGCATTTTTGATATACTCATCTTCTATATATGTAGTCTTTTAACTATCCAACATTTACTACCAAAAAACAATATTGGTCTAACAACTATTGTGTAAAACTTGTCTATCAATCATATAAGAATTTATTTATCGCACAACACACTTGCAGCGCTCTACACCTGCTCCAGTCACCTTAGATCTTATGCGTCACATCACCATCATTCTCTCCATCATTTATACGATCGATCCCAAATAGCTTAAATGATCATGCTTTGGCATCACCACCCTCCCTAGCATCACTATACTTCGATCTTTCTCTTTGTTTGAATTGAATTTACATTCTATTTATTCATTCTTCACTATGCTTAGTTTAAACCCTATATTGATTCTAGTGTTTATCTCCACAATTCTAAACTTCGCAATGACCTCACTATAGTCTCAGCACACAAGACAATATCATTTATAGACTTCAGACATCTTGAATGGATATTTCAACTTTTCTATTACTATAACAAATAAAAAAAATTGACTTAACACCGACCCTTAATTAGTCTCACTATGTTAGGAAATTCACTCATTTGCCCTCCACATGTTCTCACGTATCCTTGCACCTCCATACATGTTGTAGATACCTAATTTTGTCTAGGTTTGATAAATTCGAAAATTTAAAAATCAAATCCTACACAGTGAAATTGAATTAAATTTAATTTAGGCATATTTTTTTAATTCAAAATCTAATCAAATTCGAGTGAATTTGGGTCATATAGACTTTGTTGGGCTTAAAAACTTTGAGTTCAATTTAAATCGAGATATGTTTTATGGGCTTGAAGGCCCAAATTTTTTTTAATTTTATTTTCTAATTTTGTTTTTGTTTTTTTAATTTAATTAATATTAATTTATAAAAAAAGAAAAAAATAGAAAAAAAATAAAAATGGAAATTTTTGGTGCCATGTGGCTATTCCAGAGTGGCTATTCCCAGGCTATCACTTAGCGACCTGTAGTTGCCTATATCCATAACAGCCACCTTGGTGGCTAGATCCAGTAGCTAAAAATCCTCTATACAGAAGCAAAGATAGCTAGATTAAGGGAAGGCTCTAAATTGTTTTAAATACCTGAAGCTATAGTACAAACCGAGGGGCTCACGACGACTCTGCAAAGAGAACCCTCCAGAAGTGTAAGGACAACATTTTCTCACATTTTTCTAAATGAATCTATAAGTAAAATGGTTATAGAAATGGAAAGGCGAAGGTGGACAGACAAAAGTGGTCAAATAAAGGAAGGTTAGAAAGATTAGATGTGGGGCCCACAAGATCCATGGAGACCCAAAATGACATCGAAAGGGAAAAATATTGATATTTGGAGTTCAATATACTTAGGATATTAATTTCATTTTGATTGGAATCCGAATTGAGGTACCAACGAATTAAAACCAACAAATTGGAAAATAACGATTGTGTCCATAAACGGAAATGTGAAACTGAAATAAAGTCAAACGTAGTGGAGTTTTGACCATTAACTGGATACCGTTTGACCCTCCTCTGGGAAAATTTAACCCCAAATTAATATGAGAATCGAAATCCCAAGAAGTAGATAAAAATGAAGTAAATATACTCAATGGCTTTCGGTTGAAGCCAAAATTACTCTGAGAAATTCCCAAGTGCCGCACAGCCCTAAAGGATGCTAGGAAATTGAATTTTCAAGATGAAAAGTCAATAAAAATAAATAAATTAATTTATTGGAATACTTGATAATTTTAAATTGAAATGGTATCGCATATCGAAACATTGAGAATTTAATAAAAATTAATAGAAAATCATAAAGATAATTATTAATTTTTTTCAAGATAATTTTAAGTCATGAGAAGTATGGGGATTGGGGTGTTTGGAGAAAGAATGAAAAATGAAAATTTGAAAGTGATAATGTGTAGTTAAAACAGACATAATTTAGTAAATATGAGTGTCAATAAGGGGTAAAATGGTCATTTAATCATCCCAATAAGATTTTTTTGTTAATATAATAAATAAATCATATGTTAAATTCATTAAAAAGGCTGAAACTTGCTGCTTTTCTCTTCTATCTCACCCGACAGCCCCAACCTGCCCAATCGTAGGCGTTACTGTGCCAGCCACCATGAGAGCCAGAAAACACCATCTAAATGACCTCATCTCCCTTGGGTCAAGAAGGACTGATTGTAGACCTATCTTCCCTCTATAACATATCTGAATTTCAACTTAAATGGAATTCATTTGGTTAGTGAAAACCCTGCTAAAAATTTTGCTGTCAACTGCCCTATTTTAGGCGTTAGTGAGAAAGAGAGAGTGCAAGTCATAAACGACTAGGAAAACATCCTTCTTTCCGTCCGTCCAAGAAGGATCAATTAAAGATTAGGTTGTTCCCTAGAACATATCTAAATTTTAGCCCCAAAACAACTGAAGAGCTGCTGCAAATAGCCAGCTTTTCCTGAACTAAGGACAGGGGAAAAACAGGGCAGGTTCGGTTTGGAAGAAAGGAGAGGAAAGAGCACCACCAAAATGACCTCAGCTCACTTTGCTCAAGAAGGACCGATTGTAGCTTAGGTTGTCCTCTAAAACATAGCAAAAATTCAGCCTGGAAGGAGTTTGTTTGCCTGGTTAAAAGTGTGCTGGAAATTCTGACTGCATAATGTAACATTGAGCAGAAAATTTCAGTTTTGTTTGTGGTTGATATCTTCGATAATTATGATTTTTCTAAGCATGAAAATGATGTTAAAATGCTGTAAAAATGTCCCTATGGCAGTGTTTAGGATTTAGCCAGATGGGTTTTGGTGGAAAACTTTGTATAAATTAACTTAAAGATGAGGTATGTAGTGGTAGAAATGATTTTTAAGCTTAAGATTGATCATGGTTTTTAAAGAAATTAAGAAGAAAATTTTAATGGGGGTTTGGCCAGCAATAAATTTATGGGTTTAGTGTGTTTAAATTTATTTAAGTGTTATGAAGAGTGATTATAAGAATGAAGGATAATATCGGGATAGTTAAAACCAAAAGAAACTGGCTCGGATGTAAAAAAAGTGCATTTAGCTAGAGGAAGGACAATGAGGAATTAAGACTTAAATACTAATTTAGTGATAGCAAATAAGTTAGAAAATAATATTGAAAGTATTGGTATAGATGAAATTGGAGGAGAACCTAAAAGATGGTGAAATAACTATTTCGGCCTTAACGAAGAAGTGGTGAAAAAGTACCTCATTTGAGTAGTTTTAGGTTAGAATAATATTCTTTGAAGTGCAATGAGATAGAATTAATATTGAATGATATTGTTTGAACAATGGTTGTAGCTAAGGAATCCGTTGGAGCAAATTTTGTCAAGGAAAGGATGATCGCAAGTGAGCTGCAATTGAGGGATTATCGAGTAAAAATAGCGAGGAGTAAGGTAAGAGTCATATATAAAAGATGTAGAAGGATATCATGTTGCATTGACTAGGTTGGTTTATTGAAAATGAAACTGAAACTGAAGTTTAATGATTTCATGTTTTAAAAGTAAGATAGATATAAATAGAGTGTATGAAGGAAATGCAAATTATTTGGTTTTTGAACTGCTTATGGTTTTAATGAAAGAACAAATGTTTTAATATGATTGAGGTTTTGAAAGATTGATATTGGATAATGATGTCACACCCAGAAACGTAAAATTTCGATCTAACTTTTTAGTTTTCGATAGGATTATTCTCAGTAAAAACAATCATTACCATTTGATTTGCATTCAGTGTCAATATAAGTTCACTCTATAAGTTTCATTCATTATCAGTCTAAATGCCATTAAACCACCCAGAAACGTGAAATTTGGATCTAACTTTTTATTTTTCAATACGATTATTCTCAGTAAAAACAATCATTACCATTTGGTGTGCATTCAGTGTCAATATAAGTTCACTCTATAACTTTCATTCATTATCAGTCTACATGCCATTAAACCATTTAGCAATAAATATAAAATATGTCATCAAAGTATAAACCAAAACATCACAATGTATAATTTTATAAATATCAACTTAATTGAAGTACATCATACTAATTCTTTTGACACTCTTTGACTCAACAATATACGATTTACATCCCAAACTATGGGTACATTAGCTCTGCACATACTGTCTGAATACAAAAGTATATCATTGTCACATCCCGTAATATATAGTAATTACCATATTTTACACACACAACAGTAATCGGTTGGGCCATCTATGATGTCTTTATCACTATTCACTTTCACTTATAACAGTAAACACATTGAAATAAAATTTACATTTATTTAATTCAATATTTACATAATTGTATTATTTCTTTACATCCCCTGTACATTATTATACAACTGTAGTACTGTATATAACAACATCTGAACATATAAAAGAAAATGAATATACCTCCAAAATCTAATCGAGCTGCCTCGGTGAACGAAATCGTAGCCAAAATCAGTAGAACGGTATATGTATGATCACTGCAAGTAATCTGTGAAGTGAAAAAATAAGGGGTGAGCTAATGTGCTCAGTAAGAGAATTGTATGTAAAGACTAATACTATGAAATCTATATGCTAAAAGTATTTAATTTCCTATTAGTTCACTAAGGTACTAATTGGGAAGGATACCATAGTCGACTAGGAAACCGGATGGAGTATGTTAGGTATTTCAAAATACCTTTCGTGTCTCGACTCCTAGAAGTGACTATTGGGAGTAATAAATTGAATTTGATATTAAAACCATATGAAATGATATTAAAATCATATAGCAAAACATTTTGTTGGCTCTACCAAGAGGGAGGGTGAATCGGTTTAACTACTAAATTCGAGTTTTTATGGACATAGCTACCAAATAAAACAATTTATGCAACAATATAACAAATGCAGTAAATAAAGATACGGGAGAAGAAGCAAACACAATATTTATTAAGGTTCGGTCAATCTCTTGCCTACGTCATCTCTCCTTGATCCTATTGTCAAGGGATTGATTCCACTCTTCTTTGTGAATCAGTACAAGCCACTTTAAGGTGTGGAGAGACCTCTTACACTTCCTTTTGTAGGCTTAGGAATAACCTCTTAATATATCCCCTTGCAAAGCTACCCACAATCTTACAAGATAACCTCACAAGGCTTACACACCCCTTTGAATCATAGAGATTAATATGAGTGGGTTGTGTGCAAGGTATAATTTCACAAATCAAGTACAAAGAATGGTTTGTGAGCTTTGAATTCTTTCTTGAGGCTTAGAGAAGTTGCTGAATGCTTGTTCTGCCTTTAATCTTCATAAATGCCTGTATTTATTCTCTACCAAGAGTTGAGAACGGTTGTTGGAGCATTTAATGCAGTTTTTCCTGTTGAAACCCTTAAAAACTAGTCGTTGGGCACTATTCTCATGATAGGGGATTGATCCTTAGCCATAAGGGATCGATCCTAAAATTCCAGAATCGCTTTGAACACATTTTTCCAATTAGGGATCGATCCCGTCCTTGGAGGGATTGATCCCTTCCTTGTTTCTGGCCCTTGGAAGCTATTTGTCAGCTGGGGATCGATCCCTCATCATAGGGGATCGATCCCTTATGTCTTTCCTGCACTTTTGTGAGTTGTTTTGGGATAGGAATGATGTGATTTGTGATTTCAATTCATTTCAAAAATGCACTTTTAATTTTATAAGAATATTTCTCGACTTTCTCAATTGAAAACTTAGTCCAAAACCTTGTTATGTGATTTTCTATCATTGTGTTCGTCTTAAGCAAATTTACAATATAGAGTAAGACATTTAGCATTACTTAAGTTTTAGTCATTTCAAAATACTTGTCAATTTAAAGGTAACACATTTTAATAAATAAATGAATATTTCTTTTTCCATAATAATAATCCATTCAATGTCAGTAAACACAGTACAGTAAATAGTAAAATATACAATAGGTTAACACTTCGATATAATTAAGCAGTTTAGTACCAGCAATGTCACATCCCGTGACCACATTTTTCACATTTTTCTATACATTTTATACAGTTGGGCTATCTGTGATACTTTACTTTTCATATTCATTTAACTATTAACTATAAAATTAGTAATATCAATTACATCCCCTATCTTAATTCTTAAGAAAGTAGTACTGAAAGTAAGTTTAAATACAGAAAATAAATGATCATACCTCATATTTTAAATCAAGCTGTCGCAATGTCTCCAAATGCGCAGCTCAAAATCCTCAGATGTCAGATCTCACAGTCACCGAAAATCTGAAATGTTAAAATTAGGGAGTAGCAAACCACGACTCAGTAAGAGAGTTATATGTAACACTTTATATTTAGCTACCTATATGCTGAAAATAAAATTTTCACTTTCTTTAAATCTTCCTAGAGGCTCTAGGCTTACATGAAGGAAGGATACTATAGTCGAATAGGGATCCGGATGGAGTAAGGCAGGTATTTTGAAATACCTGTCTTGTCCCAGAACCTAGAAGCAACTGTAGAGAGTACTATATTCCTTGTTCTCAAAACGATATAATTTTCGTTTTCACAGAGTAAACCACTTATTTCTTTTTACTTTCGTATAATTTAAAACACATGACAGTTCAGTAATAAAACAATGGTTTCCTTCAGTACAGTTAAAACACATGACAGTACAGTAGCAAAACTGTAGTTTACTTCTTTTTCATTAGTACCGTAATCGTATCTTATAGTTTAGTAAAATAGTAATATTCAATACAGTACCATTCGGTAAAACAGTATCTTGCAAATCAGAAAAATAGTATCTTGATATGGTTCAGTCAGTAAACAGTAAACAGTAGTCACCAATTCAGTAAACAGTATACGGTAGCTTTCAATTTAGTATCATGGAAACCAGGCAACACCCTAAATATATCATGCTATAATATCATCCCAAATAGGGGAAGCACATGAGATCTATGGTCATGGTCTATGGGGTCCACAATATGCACTGATTAGGTGTCCACTGGGACGCTGATAATAGGATTAGTATCTATTAGCACTAATACGTGACGCGTGAGCATGATATGGGGTCTAACAGTCTCAAAATAGTAAACACGTGATATAAACCCCATTTATGAAATCAATTTCACTGAAGATAAGTTCAATCAATCCATAAATATTCATAAGAAAAATATTTTCATCTTATGAATAACAATTTATAAAATATTCATATTGGGGTAATCATTCCCAAAAATGTTCTAAATATTATAGAACAGTATAAATCACATTTTCCATACGGTGAAAACAGTTTATAAAATAATCACTGTAAAATATAAAAGGTCATAACTGTGCTTTTTCACTGTAAAACATATACGCATGCTTTTCCGTGCTTTCTATCGAAAACATGATTTTCAAAGTTATCGGAATTCAAATCAATTATTTTTATGATTTATGAAAAATTAAAATATTTATTTTCCAAATCAACACTCCCGTCCCGTGTTTTCTCTGTAAACACATACGGAGATCTTCTAGTCTCAAAATACTGTTTTCCACCTTTAATTACCTTTATCGAATTTTCTATAAACACTTATTTTCACAATTGAACCCATAAAGGTTATTTATAAAATCAACTGAATATTTGGAGAAATATTATTAAAATATTCACTTTGGTTCTTTTCATTTTTTTCACCTCATTTCACGTGAAATATCACCTATCGGGAGAAATTTCGGTGATTTTGTTTTTTCACCATTCTCAAAAACATGAATATTTTAAAATTAAACATCAGTATATTCATGTTTTCTGAAAACTAATCGATTTCTCGATTTTCGTGTTGGAAATTTTTTCTCATGATGAAAAATCATTTATTATGATTTTTGGTAATTTTTCCAATAATTTTCGGAGTATAATGGCTGCCGATTGGCTAGCCTCCTGCACGAAAAATATAGTTTAAATCTCAATCGGTAAATCACAACAATTTTCTAACCAATCATTATCAATAGCATTTATAAAGATTAAATGCATAATTTAAAACATGTGTGCCAAATATCCTTACAGGCTGCACATGTTTCCCTTACCTTTCTCGGGTTGACGACTGCCTCTCAAAGGTCTAGCCCGTGTTCACCTCTCCCCATCCATCGTCTCGGTCATCGAGGGACATTTTCTGGAATTCAAATTCTACATTTTAGAATTTTTCATAATTTACTAAATAAATCACTCGAAACTAATTTCCAGAATTCTTACCGAATTTTCTTAATTTCTGAGTTTTTAAGTTTCCCGGGATTTCCCGTAATTTTCAAATTCTCGAGAATTTTTTGAATTCCCAAAAATTCCTTTTCTCTCTCTTTCTTCTTTTTCTTTTTCTTTTTCTTTTCTTTTTTCTTTTCTTTTTCATTTTCCTTTTTCCTTTCTTGGCCAGACCGGTTACCTCCCCCTCATCGCCTGTTCTCCAACGGTTCGATGATTCCACAGCTGGCCGAGGTGGCGGCGAAGCTGGATCTGACCTCCGTTCAGCCCAGATCGGCGGCAGATCTACTTGGTTTAGGCTCGGTTTCTTCTCCGTTCTTCCTCCTCCGCCGTTCTCCGCCTCACGGTGGCCTCCTACCCTTTCCTCTTCCTCCTCCGGTGGTCGGTCGCAGTGGCGGTGGCCGAATCGGCCGGCACCGCCACTTCCTATTTCTCTTTTCTCTTTCGGCTTCGCCGAGTTTCGCCTCTGTTTCTGTTTTTGTTTCTTCTTTCTTCCGTCGCCGGCACTTCTCTTCCCCTCCTCGGATCACCAACCAGCGACGGCCCTCATCCTTTTCTTCTCTTTCTCGCCGCCGACAGTGGTCAGTCTGCTCACGAGGGAATCGGGATCCTTCCCGATTCTTTCCTCTGTTTTCCTTTTTATTTTGTTTATATTTAATATAATTATACACATATAATTATATTTATAAACTCTATATTATACACATAATATATTATACATATAATATTATTATTTTATATATATAGTATTGTACTATATATGAATTATATATATAAAGATATATATATTGTGTATTACAAAATATATATATCTAGTATATATATATGTATATTTATATACTTTAAAAATAAATAACTTTTATATATATTATACCACAATATATATTGTATTTATAATATATAATTATGCAACTTTTAATGTAAAATAATATTTACATTCTCATATATGTATATATTTACATATACATAAAATATACATATATACTATTTAAATTTATGAAATAGTATATATTCATATATATACTAATGTATAATAATATATACTATATATCATTTAAGTACATATGTATTTGTATAAAAATACATTTACATAATATATAATTATATAATTATATATCATTTTCATTTCTTATTTTCTTATTTAATTTGGATTTCCATTTATCCAAATTAAATTTCCTTTCCTGATTATTTTCCGAATTTCCAAATATTCTTATTTCCACTTACATTTTCCTTCACTCAAATTTTCCCAATTTATCACTTCCTCAATTTACGGAATATTCACTAATATTCCTATCTCATAATTATATTTATTTATTTCCACTTATCTATTTTCTTTAATATTAATTTCCACTATTAAATAGTAGAAATTTTGCGGTTATCACATTCTCCCCGCCTTAAGATATTCGGTCCTCCGAATTTAACTTAAATCAGAAGGTGGTAAATTCCGTATACTTACAACTTTTGTCCTTTAGATCAACTTTTACATAATACTGCCAGTATACTTTTAACATCATAATTACTTTTAGACCACTACATGTGGTCTTTAATCATATATCTATACTCCCGTAAGTTCATTTCTCAAATCGGGAGTTATTCATTTCATTCCTCTTTTCACCTAAAAGTCCATTCACACCATTGTTCATATCACAGCTGATCTAATCTGTTCGTCATCTATTTCTCTCACTTAGTGCCATGTTGATAAAATTTGGTACTATCATGTACAAATGTCAATCAGTTGTATGTAATTGTCCCAGCAGCTTTCACATCTCGTGTACTTGCTCTCTCAATATATCCTCAAGCGTTCACGAATTACGCTCGAGCATTTTCATCAATACGAAGCGGTGCTATCAGTGCACTTAGGATCTCAATGCCTTTTGCTGTTTTCTATTAGTATATGGCAACTCAGAGACTCCCATCACATGTAATGCTGACTGGAACTGTACATATACATTTACACCGTTTCACACTCATTCTTCGACTAAGGCACTAAAGAATCTAGGAGTCCGATAGTGGAATAGTGATTCCATTTGGTTAATCAGTTTTTAATCACTTCCACATCATAATATTTCCTTTGGACTCTTTATTGTCCATAATATTCATTTTCTCGTTTATTTCAACAAGGCTGCATCTTACTTGTAGACTTTACTATTGATCATCTCTTATAGAAATAACTCATGAGACCATCATCTTCTCTTCATGTAGTATGGTCATTACATCTCTTTTCATAATTTGGATTCTACCATTGAATCCTCCAATTATCCATTTAATCACCACATTATCTAAACAGTTCCACTATTTCTATCATTTCAAGGTGGTTATGTGTATATCATTTTTGTTCCATTACATAACTGGAAGTAACATGGTAAATCATGTATTTACTCCTTTGAGTATCATTTATTTTCACCTGTCAGTTTGGCTTGATCTTTCATCTAACTACAATCATGTGATAACCAAATGAAATCGCCTTTAGTCTTAATTTCGGGAACTACTTTAGGTTCCCTACTGTAACAGTCCACATTACAGTAAATTAACATATTTTATACACAATGTACGTTTGGGCTGTCTGTGATGCCTTTAACATGTGATCAGTAACAGTAATAAATGACAAACATTTATTTATTAGTAAATTCAGAATATGAAATTTAACAATATTCCTTATACTTTACATCCTCTGTTTCTATTTTACAATTATGTAGTACTGTATACAAGTGTCTGAATATATAAGAGGAGTGATTGTACCTTTAAATTTCCATGCTCTTTGTCCTAGTAGGCTACTCGCAGCTATATTTAACTGAGGAAGCCGTCAACAAATCCCCGTAATTAATCTGGAAGATTTGAAAGTAAGGGGTGAGCAAACCACTTGCTCAGTAAAGGAGCCGTATGCTGCTTGATATAATGAAATCTATATGCAAGAAAATATTTATTTTTCCATAAATCTAAATGAAATAAATCATTTAATTTCCACCACTTCAGTAACAGTTTAAAACACTTGATAGTACAGTGGTAAAACAGTAGTTATGGTAAACAGTCTTTTCAGTACAGTGGCTTATAAATATCCAAATCACTGGATAACAGTTAACTAATTATTTCTATTTTAGAAATAATTTTCAAAGTATTCTTTCTCGATAACAGTAAATTTTCTTTCAGTTCAGTAAATAGTATTTCGTATAATTCAGTTCAGTAAACAGTAATCAGTAGATTTCAGTTCAGTAAACCGAAACCAGTAGCTACTAGTTCAGTAAACAGTAATCAGTAGCTACTAGTTCAGTAAACAGTAATTAGTACCTTTCAGTTCAGTAAACAGTAATCAGTAGCTTTCAGTTCAGTAAACAGAAATCAGTAGCTACCAGTTCAGTAAACAGAATTTCGGTATGGTTCAGTTCAGTAAACAGTAACTCATAGTGCAGTAGAGTAAAACAGGATTTGGTAAATCCCTTTAGTAAACAGTAATCAGTAAGTTGGGACTAGGCATCACCCTACAATTAAATCATGCTATCATCGTCCACTAAGGGACACAGTAATCATCCCTGAAGGGACACAGTAACAGTACATAGTGAGATCTATGGCCATGATCTATAGGGTGTCCTCGGTGCACACTTGCCAGGTGACATCCGGGACGCTGATGACTGACGGGTCAATTAGTCACGTGACAGTAATAGTAATAGTATGATGCATGAAACTCGGGGCCTAAGTCTCAAAATAGTATAAAAATTGTACCATAGCCTTTATGGATCTTATTCAAAGTAATTTGAAATATTTCATGTTTATCCATAAGGCTCTCATATTTTGCATATATCATCACCTTTATGGAATTTTAAAATAAATAAAATCATCACTTAATTCCATAAAGGTATAAAATCATTCATTTTCTCATAAGAATACCTTTAAGGAAATTAAATGAATTAAATCATTTATTTAAAGAATTATTTTCCAAAAAGGTATTTTATTCCACATTTTCACATACAGTAATTGCATCAGTAAATATTCATGTATCAAGTGAGAAAATAAATAAATATTCAATTTGAATATTTAATATCATATAAAATAAATCAATTTCTCACTTTAATAAAATATAAAACATGAATATTTAATTTTTCATAACTTTCTCATAATTTTCAATTTATGGAAAATTGGTGGAAATTATATTTAAAATTTCCCATTTAAATTAGTTCATGCTTCTCAAATATTTTGGAATATTTTAGAATATTTTTGGAAAATTTCCGACAGCACAACAGCTACGGATTCCTAACCTCCTACACACAGTCACAGTATATAAACCAGCTTTTCAACCACAGCTTTTGCATGTTTTCAAAACCAAATCATGCATCCAATATTCTGATAAAATTTAGCTCAAGAAAACATGCAATTCATTATATCACTACAACTCACACACTCCCTCCTTACCTATACGGTGTTATTTCAATTAAACTGTACACTTTGTGACCTTGAACCAATGATTAAGTCCTTATTCGTTTCCTTTCCCATTTCTTGGATTTAGCTTCGGAGCTGTAGAAGATAAGTCATACAGTTCAATTCCGAAACATACATATGCACTAAGCATTCTTAGAAACCCTACTAATTATGGTAGAATTATTCTTTATAAGAATTTTCGACCTATCAATGCCTTTCTATTCATAACGGAAAATATTGAATTCCAATTAATGCACCGTCAATTCTATATATAATCTAACTTAATTCCCTATCCAGAAGTATAAAGCTCATTTTCTAGTTCATTTCATATTGTTCCTCACAATTTTCCAAAGCTCAGCCCAATTCTGACCCATATGGCAGGATGGTTTTCTGACCTTTGTGCATTAAAAATTATATTTCTGATTATAGGGATATCAAAACATTATGAATCCAAGACCATATGAATCATAATCCAATTCCCTATTCATAATAGTGAGTTTCACAATTTTATCATTTCGGAATTACTTTTAATAATTCCTCAAAATTACCCTGTTTCCAGATGCATTCTGGTAGATTGTCTACTGACCTATGTGTACAACTTGGACCATATCTCAAGATAGGTTTGTCCAAATTGTGCAAACTCAGAACCATATTATTCTAGACACATTTAACTTTCCATAAACATAAAGCTTGCAGCCAAATTCAATCTGTGCTACTTTCTACAATTTTCCAAAGTTTCCACAGAGCATCTCGCCTACTGCACTGAGTGCCCTGTGTTCAGCTGCCTATATCTCAGGATACACAACTCCAAATCAGGTAATTCTAAAACTGAATTTTTCCTAACTCCAGAGGCTATCTGTTATAATTTGTCCAGAATTTATTTCTTTCTAAAACCCTCAAACTGAATTTTTTTAATTTGGCTCGGACAGGACAGTTCTTCCAGCAGAATTGTAATCTACACTTAGCACTTTGTTTCTTTTCTCTCCTCAACTTGTGCCAATTCCATGATCTAATAAAGCTTAACTAAATTAATGCTAGGATCATGCTTCTCATGCTAAGAATTATAGAAATTCATCATGTAATATCAAGAAAACCATAGACTTGTAAAAACTCACCTTGACCGAAATTCACTCCTAAAACAGAATATTTTTCTGTCTCACGTTCAGTCCCTCTTCTTGGCTTTCTTGGCTATTCAATTGATGGAGGAAAGGTTGATGGTGAAGGCTTAGATGATTAAGTATCATGTGTGTATAATTTTTTCTGCTTTTCCTCTGATGAACGGAAGCCAAACAGAACCCAAAATGCAACATAAAACTGATGGCTCGTGGATAGCAGAGGAATCGGTGGGAGAAGAAGATTTTGCTGAAGTTTTATTTTCAATCTAATCTTCTTTTATTCATGCTAGCCTATCATGCTTTGCCACTTAGCCTCCTATCCATTTTCCTTCATCACTTCAAGTCTTAAAGTGCATTAAATGGTGAAGACATTTGCAGCAAGAAGAATGGCGTGGGACACATTGGTTATTGCTATCCGTTTTTGACCAAGTTCCACGTCCCTTTGTAATTTTTTTATCCAATGAAATTTATACACATGTTATTTCTAACTTCCCATGCTTTTATACTACTCATATTACAGATTTTATACTACAAAATCATGGTTGAATTCCTTTAATTCCAATCTGAAAATCGGAACCAAGGCTGCAGCAATAGTTGACGTGCAGTCCCCCCTTTACTTGGTTGCACGTTTCTTGTTCCATTTTTTTTCCAGCCAATTAAATTAGCCTCATGTTCATCTTTAATTTTCTGCCCTTTTTATTGTATTTTATACAATCAATTGCATCTTATTTTTCCTTTAAAATTTTTCCAGCCATTCAACAAAATGGCTAGCAAAAGTGGCGCACTGCAGTCCATTTTGGCTGCACTTTCCTTGATTTATTTTGCCAGCTTTAATGTATATTTCAACCAATAAAAATTCAACTATTTATTCAATTAATAATTCACATACACAGTAATAAATTTTCCCTTCTCTTATAACTCATGTATTTGTATCATATCCCATGAGAATCACACTTCCATTTTAACTTTCAGATTTCTTTTCTTTCTTCCTTCTATACTCTAAATTCATCATTCAATATTGGTCTCATCTCAATACACCATATGATAATTTATGTATCCCATAATTCCAAATTGAGAGTGGAAATTTACATTCAATCCTTTGAGAGTGGAAATTTACATTCAATCCTTACTTAAATTCCACTAAATAATTAAATTCCACTATCAATTATTTACAACGTATAGTATACAACGTAATAAAATTGGGTCTCACATTTTCCCTCCACCTTAAGAAATTTGGTCCTCCAAATTTCATCCGGACCTGTCACTGAAAGAGCTCTGGATACTTCTCACATAATCCATGATCTAGAAAGGTCCAGTGTATTGAGGACTTAGCTTTCCTCTCTTACCAAATCTCATTATATCTTTAGGGGGTGAGACCTTCAAAATATATTATCACCCTTACATCTCGGGAACCTGCTCAACCACATAGGGAGCTAATAACTTACAGTCTCCTACTTTTTCCCATGCTATTGTGGATCTATATCGTCTGCTATATATAGTTTCGTAAGGTGCCGTACCGATATTCATCTATTAGCCATTACCATAAGTAATCTTTGTTAGGGGTAGATGATCGACCCAGGAGCCTCTAACATCAAATGCACACGCTCACACATATCCTCGAGCGTCTATATCGTATGCTCGGATTGTCCATCAGTCTGTAGATAAAACGCGGTACTAAAGCTCAGTTGGGATCCCATAGCTTCCTGAAGTCTCTCTCAACAAAGATATTGCGGAGCGGGACTCCCTGTCAGATGTGATGCTCACTAGAACACCAAGTAATCTTATTATCTCCCTGACATATAATTCGACTAAGGCACTAATTGGATCAGTAGATTCCATAGCCAAGGAATGAGCAGACTTGTCAGTTTATCCACAATTATCCAGATAGCATTAGATCCTTTACGGGTTCTCCGAATTTCACTTAATTTAGGAAGTACCACCAATATAGGTATTTTTCTTCCTTATATAATTTCTACTTTTCAGTTAATCCTGTATTTAAGATGAGATTGCCAGTATACTTTTACAATCTGACTTTCCTTTAAATCCCACATTTCCTTTATCACAATCAATTTATACTCCCTGAAATTGTTTATCATCTTTGGGAGTTAACAATTTTCATTTCTTTTCATACAGTAAATAATTCACACTATTTATCACTGATTATCTCATTTGGTGCCAAGTCGACAATAATTTGGTGACTATTATTTAAACAATTTTAATCAATCATATGTAATTGTCCCAGTAGCTTTTTAAATCCAGTGCACTCGCTCTTAATATATCATTGAGCGTCTACACAATGCGCTCAGATATTTACATCTATAAGAAGCGGTGCTAACAGTAAATTTGGAATCCAGACGCCTTTTGCTATTTTCTACAAGCATATGGCCAATCAGAGATGTCCAATCATATGTACTTGCTCACTGGAACTTCACATACATTCTCACCGTTTCATAGATATATATCGACTAGGCACTCAAGAGATCAGGAAACTTGATGATGTAGAAGTGAATCAATTTGATCGATCAATCTACAGTCACTTCTATCACATCATGGTTCTTTCGGATTTTTTTTGTCCCACAACAATCATTTCACAGTTTAGGTAAGACTGCACTTCACTTGCAGACTTTAATATTAAGCATCAATTACAATGAATGATACATTAGGTAATAATTTTCCCTGACATCTCATTTCATAGTTAGTTATCATTACATCTCTCATTCTCATGGTACATATAATATCACTTAATTTTAGAATGTACCTAAGGATGTAATCTTTTCAAAATTAACTTCTGTAATGGAAATTTATCAAATTACCAATTCTATCTCCACATTATTTATGCCATTTCACATTTCCAATATATACATCCATTTACATGATTGTCAGTAATTCGTTTATTTACTGCTCTGAGTATAACTCATTTCATCTGTCAATCTGGCTCGATTTTTAAATTTAGCTGTGACACTATGATAGTCAAAGGAATCACATTCAATCTTGATTTGGGAACTACCTCATAACTCATGTTCCCTTATCATCATATGATTTATCTTCTTAATGCATTTTCATCCTTTCACACTTATCATTTCAGTTGCTTTTCCAATTAGTATAGTACTCTATTGTTAAAATCTTTTAACATTTTTGAATACTATACTCACACATATTCATCCACTTCCATTTGATTTTCTCATATGTATGTATCATATTAGTGAAGCAGCCAATTCCACAAACTTCTCAACCAATCATTTATTTTATTCGGTTTCCATAAGTTGTGAAATAAATCAAGGATTCTGCTTATATTCTTTAAACAAATATACATATTCATATCTTGTGGTTTCATGCCATTATAAATTATCCGTATGTGATTTCATTAATTCTACATACGTCACATGATATTTCATAAATCTTTTAATTACCACAAAGGACCCGTAGGAGTTATACCGAGTTCTGAACATCATCTCATGAACACTTGTCTGTAAGCTTTTTATCTGAGAACATCTTGTTCAAAGATTGGTCTTAGAACTCCATATATATATATATATATATATATATATATCACGGAATGGATCAAATAAAACATCAATCCTGAAAAATTAAATATCCATTTTCAGTAATAACACTATTAAATACTCGAAATTTAGTACACAATCATAAACTATGCTTATTCTTGCGAACCATATCATTTGTGTTTTCACCGTTGCACTAGCACAAATAGGTTCTTTATTCATTAATCTTTGGAGTAATTCCTTAAGCTCTTCAAACTCTTTTATGTTTTCTAGTAAGAGCTTATAATTAGATTCCATGTTGTGAATCGAGTCAATAATCTCTCGAATCCACATTACTCTGAAGATTTATTTGAACTTCGTCCAGTAACTTCTAAATCATAACCTCATATCATCTTGGAGGTTTCATTATTTACATCATGCAAATCCACTATATATTCCCAAAACACATGCGTATAACTTTCAAATCATTTCACATATATATGTTTTCACTTCATACTATATCATTCTGTAAAGCATATTCTAAAATATTCTGGTTCTATAATTATCTAATTTTATTTCCTTAAGAAACAGAAGGAATATATAGAGCCAAAATTAGTAACATTGATATTGAATCATCAATACACAATTCACCCTTTTTAATCACACTCAGTAAGTGTATCACTTTTCATAATATCCAATAATCTCTAACCAATATACCCCATATTTTCATGTTTAATTCCAACCCTAACATCCATAATAGGGCTAACTATCTCGCGACCTCCCACAATATCCACTTCGGGTCGCATTATACATCACAATATAAGTGGGGCTCACAGTCGGGATCATTAAACATGTAATATGTCCTTTACACCATCAATTTCCCCATCACAATCAATCAGTTTCAATTCAATTTAGTCATCTATGATTTGGGGGATTATTTCAATATAAGGGCATATTCGTCATTTCCCCTTAATTTCTTTCTCTTCGAGATACATTCAACAGGTGATCTTAGGATCTATTAACTGATGATATCTCATTCCACTTCTATATCATCATGGGAAGATCTTAGTTTGATCCAGACAGAAAGGTCATGGTGGGGCCCTCACCGAGTTCCTCTTTATACCTTACCGAACAGACCTCCAATAAAACCATAAGATCACCTATTCCATGCAAAATTCTCCGGTTATAATCCCTTTTTAATAACCCCTGATTCATAAATTTTCACACCATTTAAAACATTTAACCCAATTTACAGTCACTTATTTTCTTTGTACATTCAGACTATACAGTACTACAGGGGATGTTAACCTTTTCAACACTTTCTGTCCTAAAAACATCAACAGACATCAGGCCAACTTTGCTCTGATACCATTAAAACTGTAACAGTCCACATTACAGTAAATTAACATATTTTATACACAATGTACGGTTGGGCTGTCTGTGATGCCTTTAACATGTGATCAGTAACAGTAATAAATGACAAACATTTATTTATTAGTAAATTCAGAATATGAAATTTAACAATATTCCTTATATTTTACATCCCCTGTTTCTATTTTACAATTATGTAGTACTGTATACAAGTGTCTGAATATATAAGAGGAGTGACTGTACCTTTAAATTTCCATGCTCTTTGTCCCAGTAGGCTACTCGCAGCTATATTTAACTGAGGAAGCCATCAACAAATCCTCGTAATTAATCTAGAAGATTTGAAAGTAAGGGGTGGGCAAACCACTTGCTCAGTAAATGAGCCGTATGCTGCTTGATATAATGAAATCTATATGCTGGAAAATATTTATTTTTCCATAAATCTAAATGAAATAAATCATTTAATTTCCACCACTTCAGTAACAGTTTAAAACACTTGATAGTACAGTGGTAAAATAGTAGTTATGGTAAACAGTCTTTTCAGTACAGTGGCTTATAAATATCCAAATCACTGGATAACAGTTAACTAATTATTTCTATTTTAGAAATAATTTTCAAAGTATTCTTTCTCGATAACAGTAAATTTCCTTTCAGTTCAGTAAATAGTATTTCGTATAATACAGTTCAGTAAACAGTAATCAGTAGATTTCAGTTCAGTAAACCGAAATCAGTAACTACTAGTTCAGTAAACAGTAATCAGTAGCTACTACTTCAGTAAACAGTAATCAGTAGCTACTACTTCAGTAAACAGTAATTAGTACCTTTCAGTTCAGTAAACAGTAATCAGTAGCTTTCAGTTCAGTAAACAGAAATCAGTAGCTACCAGTTCAGTAAACAGTATTTCGGTATGGTTCAGTTCAGTAAACAGTAACTCATAGTGCAATAGAGTAAAACAGGATTCGGTAAATCTCTTTAGTAAACAGTAATCAGTAAGTTGGGACTAGGCATCACCCTACAATTAAATCATGCTATCATCGTCCACTAAGGGACACAGTAATCATCCCCGAAGGGAAACAGTAACATTATATAGTGAGATATATGGCCATGAACTATAGGGTGTCCTCGGTGTACACTTGCCAGGTGACATTCGGGACGTTGATGACTGACGGGTCAATCAGCCACGTGACAGTAATAGTAATAGTATGATGCATGAAACTCGGGGCCTAAGTCTCAAAACAGTATAAAAACTGTACCATAGCCTTTATGGATCTTATTCAAAGTAATTTGAAATATTTCATGTTTATCCATAAGGCTCTCATATTTTCATATATCATCACCTTTATGAAATTTTAAAATAAATAAAATCATCACTTAATTCCATAAAGGTATAAAATCATTCATTTTCTCATAAAAATACCTTTAAGGAAATTAAATGAATTAAATCATTTATTTAAAGAATTATTTTCCAAAAAGGTATTTTATTCCCCATTTTTACATACAGTAATTCCATCAGTAAATATTCATGTATCAAGTGAGAAAATAAATAAATATTCAATTTGAATATTTAATATCATATAAAATAAATCAATTTCTCACTTTAATAAAATATAAAACATGAATATTTAATTTTTCATAACTTTCTCATAATTTTCAATTTATGGAAAATTGGTGGAAATTATATTTAAAATTTCCCATTTAAATCAGTTCATGCTTCTAAAATATTTTGGAATATTTTAGAATATTTTTGGAAAATTTCCGACAGCATAACAGCTACGGATTCCTAACCTCCTGCACACAGTCACAGTATATAAACCAGCTTTTCAACCACTGCTTTTGCATGTTTTCAAAACCAAATCATGCATCCAATATTCTCATAAAATTTAGCTCAAGAAAACATGCAATTCATTATATCACTATAACTCACACACTCCCCCCTTACCTATACGGTGTTATTTCAATTAAACTGTACACTTTGTGACCTTGAACCAATGATTAAGTCCTTATTCGTTTCCTTTCCCATTTCTTGGATTTAGCTTCGGAGCTGCAGAAGATAAGTCATACAAGTTCAATTCCGAAACATACATATGCACTAAGCATTCTTAGAAATCCTACTCATTATGGTAGAATTATTCTTTATAAGAATTTTCGACCTATCAACGCCTTTCTATTCATAACGGAAAATATTGAATTTCAATTAATGCACCGTCAATTTTATATATAATCTGACTTAATTCCCTATCTAGAAGTATAAAGCCCATTTTCTAGTTCATTTCATATTGTTCCTCACAATTTTCCAAAACTCAGCCCAATTCTGACCCATATGGCAGGATGGTTTTCTGACCTTTGTGCATTAAAAATTATATTTCTGATTATAGGGATATCAAAACATTATGAATCCAAGACCATATGAATCATAATCCAATTCCCTATTCATAATAGTGAGTTTCACAATTTTATCATTTCGGAATTACTTTTAATAATTCCTCAAAATTACCCTGTTTCCAGATGCATTCTGGTAGATTGTCTACTGACCTCTGTGTACAACTTGGACCATATCTCAAGATAGGTTTGTCCAAATTGTGCAAACTCAGAACCATATTATTCTAGACACATTTACCTTTCCATAAACATAAAGCTTGCAGCCAAATTCAATCTGTGCTACTTTCTACAATTTTCCAAAGTTTCCACAGAGCATCTCGCCTACTGCACTGAGTGCCCTATGTTCAGCTGCCTATATCTCAGGCTACACAACTCCAAATCAGGTAATTCTAAAACGGAATTTTTCCTAACTCCTGAGGCTATCTGTTATAATTTTTTCAGAATTTATTTCTTTCTAAAACCCCCAAACTGAATTTTTTAATTTGGCTCGGACAGGACAGTTCTTCCAGCAGAATTGTAATCTACACTTAGCACTTTGTTTCTTTTCTTTCCTCAACTTTTGCCAATTCCATGATCTAATAAAGCTTAACTAAATTAATGCTAGGATCATGCTTCTCATGCTAAGAATTATAGAAATTCATCATGTAATATCAAGAAAACCATAGACTTGTAAAAACTCACCTTGACCGAAATTCACTCCTAAAACAGAATATTTTTCTGTCTCACGTTCAGTCCTTCTTCTTGGCTTTCTTGGCTATTCAATTGATGGAGGAAAGGTTGATGCTGAAGGCTTAGATGATTAAGTATCATGTGTGTATAATTTTTGCTGCTTTTCCTCTGATGAACGGAAGCCAAACAGAACCCAAAATGCAACATAAAACTGATGGCTCGTGGATAGCAGAGGAATCGGTGGGAGAAGAAGATTTTTCTGAAGTTTTATTTTCAATCTAATCTTCTTTTATTCATGCTAGCCTATCATGCTTTGCCACTTAGCCTCCTACCCATTTTCCTTCATCACTTCAAGTCTTAAAATGCATTAAATGGTGAAGACATTTGCAGCAAGAAGAATGGCGTGGGACACATTGGTTATTGCTATCCGTTTTTTACCAAGTTCCACGTCCCTTTGTAATTTTTTTATCCAATGAAATTTATACACATGTTATTTCTAACTTCCCATGCTTTTATACTACTCACATTACAGATTTTAAACTGCAAAATCATGATTGAATTCCTTTAATTCCAATCTGAAAATCGGTACCAAGGCTGCAGCAATAGTTGACGTGCATCCCCCTTTACTTGGCTGCACGTTTCTTGTTCCATTTTTGTTCCAGCCAATTAAATTAGCCTCATGTTCATCTTTAATTTTCGTCCCTTTTTATTGTATTTTATACAATCAATTGTATCTTATTTTTCCTTTAAAATTTTTCCAGCCATTCAACAAAATGGCTAGCAAAAGTGGCGCACTGCAGTCCATTTTGGCTGCACTTTCCTTGATTTATTTTGCCAGCTTTAATGTATATTTCAACCAATAAAAATTCAGCTATATATTCAATTAATAATTCACATACACAATAATAAATTTTCCCTTCTCTTATAACTCATGTATTTGTATCATATCCCATGAGAATCACACTTCCATTTTAACTTTCAGATTTCTTTTCTTTCTTCCTTCTATACTCTAAATTCATCATTCAATATTGGTCTCATCTCAATACACCATATGATAATTTATGTATCCCATAATTCCAAATTGAGAGTGGAAATTTACATTCAATCCTTACTTAAATTCCACTAAATAATTAAATTCCACTATCAATTATTTACAACGTATAGTGTACAACGTAATAAAATCGAGTCTCACACCTACTCATCATGTTACTTTCTTATTTCATTTTCGTTTTCATATTTTCATCAATTTAGTCGGTTTTCTCAAGTGGTATGGTATTCTATAGTAAAATCTCTTAACATTTTGCATACCATCTTTTCTTCTCACTTATCTATTTACCGACTTTTATTTCTGTAATTATGTCTCACTAGTAGAGCAGCTAGTTCCATCACTCTTCTATAGATTGGCAGTAGTATCTAGCTAGACTTATTAATCTCATATCTCAATCATTCTCTTTATTATAGACAGATCCATTGTCATTCTGTCATTTCGAGATTTCTTATCTCTCAAAAGAGACACTGTCTAGCCAAAGCTCTTATTTGTCAATCTTAACACAAGTCCACAATCTTTAAGAGTTTGAAGGGTCATACCACCATGCTGCTCATATTCCATTTGTATCTTTAACTATTTCGATACCTCATCACTTTATTTTTGTATGGATGCCTCATTCATTAGGCTTATATACCTCTATAGGAACTCATAAGTATTTTATTGAGTTCTAGTCATTATTTCATCGACCTTAGTCTTCAACTTTTCTCTAATGGTGCTTTATACTGAGGCTAGTCTTATGGACTCCTCCTGTATCTCTGATTAGATCAATAATGAAGGAAACCGAAACAAACACGCAGTGAAATTTAAATCATTCGGCCTCCACCAGGATCGATTCGGAGGGTTGCCTGATTAGGGTTTCGAGATTTTACCTAACGTTTTCTCCGACTTTCTGTCGTTGGTCAAGTCACAAGCAACAACTTTTCGTTCCTGCCTCTATGGTATCCACACGAACGGATCTCACGACTCTTAAACGTCTCACGATCAGAAGCCTTAAAGAGCGTTTTTTGATTCCTTATAATCGAATTGCTAGCTTCGATTAAAAGAATACTTTTTTTTTCTGTTTTTAATTATTATACGGCTCTGTTTTAGAAAAACATCCTTTTATAGGCAGTAAATTTTACCCTAAAATTTACTGCCAAACAGAACTCTAATCCTACTTAGAATAGGATTAGCTATATCCTTAATCCAATTCAGAATAGGATTAGATATATCCTTAATCCAATTCAGAATAGGATTAATTAAGCTCCTCATTGATCCGTTCTAAGTGTGCGACCCAATAGGTTCTCAAAACAATGGCAATGACAAAATTGTCATAGGCAATGAGCGGTATCTAGTAACACATCATTGCTACCCATATAACGAGAATGTCAATGACTCGACATAACATTACTCGTGATAGATGTTACCGTGTAGTCTAATCCCTTTATCCTTTGATGTCTTGATTAGACACAAGTCATGAAATGTGTCACACTTGTATAGTTTAATCAGCGTTTTTTGATTCCTGAGTAGACTAATTAAACAAATAAAATCAATATCTCATATTGACTTATTCGAGCACGGCCATGCATTTCTTAGTCTCCCTCTATCAAAGGGCCCAAGACATCACTCTTGTTATATAAGAGGGATAAATCCTATCTTGATCACTCAACATCCCTCTACATAGATCAAGGCATACCCAATTACTACCTTTATAGTCCATCCTGTTACGAATGACATCTAGCAGCATTAAAGTATGCAATTCTCTATGTTGGGATCTCTGACGATCTCAAGTCAAAGGATCACATACACCATCATCACTATGAGAATCGCTTATGACACTCATCTAACAATCCATGTAGCATTCTCATGGAGGGTCGATCCAGTACATAGTTCAATAACATGTACCTATGTGATGACTTGATATCCTATATCCATGACAATGGTCATCAGTCAACCACATACTAGTCTTATCGTATCATTGTTATCCTTGTTCACAATAATACTTGACTAGGGATATTTTAAGAATAGTGTGTTATTACTATTCTAAGGACATTATCATATAAGATTACATTACGCAGTTATAAGACAAATATAATAATGAACTATAATAACTAAAATGTCATGATACATAAAAATGCCAAAGTCAATCATCTAATGAATGGTTCGAAGGGCATAATCCAACAAATAAAGCATCCATTTTCATGTAGATGATCACTTGTTCTTCACAAGAACTTTATTAAATAATTAGAATTTAATATACCATTTTAATCCATCTACATATCACAGTCATCTGTGCTTCTCTCATTTGCACTTATACAGATACTTTATTAACCTCAAATCACACTATCTGTATTTCCATCAAACACACCTATACAAGTGAATTTCATTATTCACACATTTTCCAAAGTAGTTGTAAAGCTTTTCAGATTCTTTCTATATTTTTTGATATAAGCTTAGAAATTAGATTTCATATATCCAATCGAGTCAATGTTAGCTCGATTTCTCTAATCTATATAACTCTGAAAAATTTATCAAGAATCACATCCGATACTTTCTTTAGTCACACATCTCTTATTATTTCGGACATTTCATCTCATGTCCTATCATTTTCACTATATATCCTCAAGGTAGAAACATTTAATATTCAAATCATTTTGAAATATTATCCACCTTGATTTCATTATTTACTCATGTTTCATAGCATATTACTCAAAGTGATTAGTAATGCTGTAACAAGTGTAACCATTTAATTAACCGTACTGATATGGATTTCATTATTTGTACTATTCACTTTCTCAGTCATTTTCTGTATTCATTTCACTTTCATAATATTAAACGATCCCGTAATAAACATCCAATTTACTACACTCTTAATTCAGGCCCTTACAGTCAATAACCAGGCCAATCATTTTATAGCATTCCACTATACACTTATGGGATCGCATCATGTAAGGCCTCGGTCTGTCCACCGTCCACCTTTACACATCTGTACTGTCTTCTTTAGCGAGCACACTAGCCCCCTCAAGGATCTATCGTGAGGCCCAGCCCATTCACTAGGTCACTCACAATTCTCGTCCATACGCTAAGTGTCAGTGAAATTAGTAATAAGGATCGCTATATTTATATCACATCCTCTATGCCATGAATAACTCCATTACCATCAATGGATTCAAGATCAACTTGGTTTCATCACTATTCAGAACATAACCCAATATAGGGGCGTTTTCATCATTTCAACATTTATTTCTTTCTCCTCAGTATACATTTAAACCAATGATCTTAATATCTATGTGCTGATAGTACCACTTCTCGTACTAATATCAGCAATTTGAGATCTTATTCGATTTCGATAGAGAAGTCCACTAGGATCCATAATTGGATTATTTTGCATGTAATACAGCTTTACATCATCAATTTCTCTGTCAAATCAATCAATTCCAACTTATGTTGGTCTACTCTGACTCCCAGTAAAATTTTAGAGGCAGGGGTATTTTAGTCATTTTTGGCCAAAAATTTTCTCTCTTCAAAATATCTTCAATCGGTGATCTTAAGATCTATTTAATGATGATATTTCATTCCCTCCTTTATATAATCACTTTCAGGTCTCAATTCGATCCGGACAGAAAGTACTGGTGGGGCCCTCACCGAGTTCATTTCTAATCCTTACCGAATAGGCCTTCATTTAAATTATAAGATCACCAATTTTTCTAGTAATTTTTGAGCCTATTATCCTATTTAACATTCTCAATTTATAATTTCTCACTCCTTTCAATTCATTTTACTCAATTTACAATCATTTATTTCCTCTATGTATTTAGACTACACAGTACTATTAGGGATGTTTAACAATTTTAACACATTTTCTCTTCAAAAGTATCCACAGACGTCAGGCCAACCATGCTCTGATACCATTAAATCTGTCAAATCCCGTGATCACATTTTTCACATTTTTTATACATTTTAAACGGTTGGACTGTCTGTGATACTTTACTTTTCATATTCATTTAACTATTAACTATAAAATTAGTAATATCAATTACATCCCCTATCTTAATTCTTAAGAAAGTAGTACTGAAAGTAAGTCTAAATACAGAAAATAAATGATCATACCTCATATTTTAAATCAAGTTGTCACAATGTCTCCAAATTCGCAGCTTGAAATCCTCAGATGTCAAATCTCACAGTCACAGAAAATCTGAAATGTTAAAATTAGGGAGTGAGCAAACCACGACTCAGTAAGAGAGTTATATGCAACACTTAATATTCAGCTACCTATATGCTGAAAATAAAATTTTCACTTTCTTTAAATCTTCCTAGAGGCTCTAGGCTCACATGTAGGAAGGATACTACAGTCGGCTAGGGATCCGGATGGAGTAAGGTAGGTATTTTGAAATACCTATCTTGTCCCGAAACCTAGAAGCAACTGTAGAGAGTATTATATTCCTTGTTCTCAAAACGATATAATTTTCATTTTCATAGAGTAAACCACTTATTTCTTTCACTTCCGTATAATTTAAAACACGTGACAATTGAGTAATAAAACAGTGGTTTCCTTCAGTACAGTTAAAACACATGAAAGTACTGTAGCAAAACTGTAGTTTACTTTCTTTCTCATCAGTACAGTAACCGTATCTTACAGTTCAGTAAAACAGTAATATTCAATACAGTACCATTCGGTAAAACAGTATCCTGCAAATCAGTAAAACAGTATCTTGATACGGTTCAGTTAGTAAACAGTATACGGTAGCTTTCAGTTTAGTATCATGGAGACCAAGCAACACCCTAAATATATCATGCTAAAATATCATCCCAAATAGGGGAAACACATGAGATCTATGGCCATAGTCTATGGGGTCCACAGTGTGCACTGATCAAGTGTCCACTGGGACGCTGATAATAGGATCAGTATCTATCAGCACTAACACGTGACACGTGAGCATGATATGAGGCCTAACAGTCTCAAAATAGTAAACACGTGATATAAACCCCATTTATGAAATCAATTTCACTGAATATAAGTTCAATCAATCCATAAATATTCATAAGGAAAATATTTTCATCTTATGAATAACAATTTATAAAATATTCATACTGGGGCAATCATTCTCGAAAATGTTCTAAATATTATAGAACAATATAAATAACATTTTCCATACGGTGAAAATAGTTTATAAAATAATCACTGTAAAATATAAAAGGTCATAATTGTCCTTTTTCACCGTAAAACATATACGCACGCTTTTCCGTGCTTTCTATCGAAAACATGATTTTCAAAGTTATTGGGATTCAAATCAATTATTTTTATGATTTATGAAAAATTAAAATATTTATTTTCCAAATCAACACTCTCGTCCCGTATTTTCTCTGTAAATACATGCAGAGACCTTGTAGTCTCAAAATACTGTTTTCCACCTTTAATTACCTTTATGAAATTTTCTATAAGCATTTATTTTCACAATTGAACCCATAAAAGTTATTTATAAAATCAAGTGAATATTTGGAGAAATATTATTAAAATATTCACTTTGGTCCTTTTCATTTTTTAACCTCATTTCACGTGTAATATCACTTATCGGGATAAATTTCGGTGATTTCGTTTTTTCACCATTCTAAAAAACATGAATATTTTAAAATTAAACATCAGTATATTCATGTTTTCTAAAAACTAATCGATTTCTCGATTTTCGTGTTGGAAATCATTTCTCGTGATGAAAAATCATTTATTATGATTTTTGGTAATTTTTCCAATAATTTTCGACAGTATAACAGCTGCTAATTGGCTAGCCTCCTGCACGAAAAATACAGTTTAAATCTCAACCGGTAAATCACCACAATTTCTAACCAATCATTATCAATAGCATTTATAAAAATTAAATGCATAATTTAAAACATGTGTGCCAAATATCCTTACAGGCTGCACATGTCTCCCTTACCTTTCTCGGGTTGGCGACTGCCTCTTAAAGGTCGCGCCCGTGTTCACCTCTCCCGATCCATCGTTTCGGTCATCGAGGGACATTTTTTGGAATTCAAATTCTATATTTTAGAATTTTTCATAATTTATTAAAATAAATCACTCGAAACTAATTTCCGGGATTCTTACCAAATTTTCGTAATTTCTGAGTTTTCAAGTTTTCTGGGATTTCCCGTAATTTTCGAATTCTAGAAAATTTTTCGAATTCCCAGAATTCCTTTTCTCTCTCTTTCTTCTTTTTCTTTTCTTTTCTTTTTCTTTTCCTCTTTCTTTTCTTTTTCTTTTTCCTTTCCTGGCCAGATCAGTTACCTCCCCTCATTGCCGGTTCTTCTCCGGCGGCCGGTTCTCCGGCAGTTCGGTGGCTCCACTCTGGCCGAGGTAGCGACGAAGCTGGATCTGGCCTCCGTTCAGCCCAGATCGGCGGCGCGGCGGCGGATCTACTCGGTTTAGGCTCGGTTTCTTCTCCTCCTCCATTCTTCCTCCTTTACCGTTCTCCGCCTCACCGGTGGCCTCCTACCCTTTCCTCTTCCTCCTGGCCAGCACCACCACTTCCTATTTTTCTTTTCTCTTTCGGCTTCGCCGGGTTTTGCCTCTGTTTCCGTTTCTATTTCTTCTTTCTTCCGTTCCCGGCAGTTCTCCTCCCCTCCTCGGATCATCGGCCAGTGACAGCCCTCATCCCTTTCTTCTCTTTCTCACGACCGCCGACAGTGGTCGGTCGGCTCACGAGGGAATCGAGATCCTTCCTGATTCTTTCCTCTGTTTTCCTTTTTATTTATTATATTTATAAACTCTATATTATACACATGATATATTATACATATAATATTATTATTTTATATAGTATTGTACTATATATGAATTATATATATAAAGATATATATTGTGTATTACAAAATATATATATCTAGTATATATATGTATATTTATATAAATTAAAAATAAATAACTTTTATATATATATATATTTACATATATATATATTATACCACAATATATATTGTATTTACAATATATAATTATGTGACCTTTAATGTAAAATAATATTTACATTCTCAAATATGTATATATTTACATGTACATAAAATATACATATGTACTAATTAAATTTATGAAATAGTATATATTCATATATATACCAATGTATAATAATATATACTATATATCATTTAAGTACATATGTATTTGTATAAAAATACATTTACATAATATATAATTATATAATTATATATCATTTTCATTTCTCATTTTCTTATTTAATTTGGATTTCCATTTATCCAAATTAAATTTCCTTTTCTCATTATTTTTCGAATTTCCAAATATTCTTATTTTCACTTACATTTTCCTTCACTCGAATTTTCCCAATTTATCACTTCCTCAATTCACGAAATATTCACTAATATTCCTATCTCAAAATTATATTTATTTATTTCCACTTATCTATTTTCTTTAATATTAATTTCCACTATTAAACAGTAGAAATTTTGCAGTTATCACAAGCAAGCAATTCAGTAAAACAATATAGTAAACAGTAACAGTGTAGTGGAGACCAGGCAACACCTAAATATACCATGCTATAATAAGATCCCAAAAAGGGAATAACAATAAACACGTGAGACATATGGCCATAGACTATAAGGTCCACAGTGTACACTTGCCAGGTGCCACTAGTGGAGGCTGAAGACTTGAAAGGTCTATCAGCACAATAACAGTAATAGTACATGTGACACGTGAGCATGATATGTGGCCTAACAATCTCAAAACAGTAGATGTACAATAGTAACGTCATTTATGAAATCACTTTCACTGAAATTATCTTTAGTTAGTCCATAAATAAATATATGAAAATTATATTCAGTTTATGAATTAAAAATTCATAAAATATTCATGCTTCAGTATTATTTTCTGAAAATGTTCTATTCATCTGTAGAACAGTAATAAACATATGATGGTACCTTCACGTGATTAAAATTCGTTAACATGAATATTTAAATATATTTTTTGATAAATAATAAAATAATGCAATTTAAATAAATTTCATGGAAATCACTTGGAATCCTATTTAAATTCTATCATTTAAAAATACTAGAAGTTATTTCTTAAAATATTCTATAAATTTCGGCAAAATAACGGCTATTTTCTAACCTAGCCTTCCTACACGAAAAACATAGTTTACAAACCAGCTAGTATCCACAAGTTCACCAAATTCAATGCAATTAATTTCCAAATCACTTCATAAAATTTATTTGAGGGTAATCATGCATTCACAGTATCCCTACAGCTCACACACTAATCTCTCACCTGTCTAATTCCTCCGACTTATTCGATAGCACCACACGTAATTTAATTCTCTCAGGCTGCAAAACATTACACCTATATTATTAATTCATCTCATCTTAATTTATAAGATATTTTTCTTCACTAAATGCAGCCATATTGTCTACAGTAAATATTGAACCAGTCTAAATTACACCGGTAGTAAAACATAACTTCACCTACACAACTCCGATTTTAATTTCGACTTCGCCAACAGTCTCCTTATAATTTCTATAGTATTATGGCACCCTAAATTCATCAAATGTAGCACAAAAATACCTCCCCATAGCCATGGCCGAATGCACCTCTTAGCAAACCTTACGAAATTTCAACAAATTTTCATTTCTATCATGCTTATTATTGTTCATTCATTCATCTAACACCATCATCATGCATCAAGCTACTTGGAACCATGAAGTTCCATTAACGTCCAAATAGATAGGGTAGGGATTGGACGGGATTTAAGCAAAACTAATGCTAGATTCATATTTAGTAGGCTTAAATTAACCATTTTCTAACATTTAAATTCAAAGAAATCAAAAGCATAATGAAACATCACCTAGGCTGAAACTTCCTTGCTCCCTTTCTACTTGATTTTTGACTTTTAAACCAAGCTATGGGTACGGATAGATAGGGCTTGAAGAGAAGAACAATTTTGTAGAAATGATTTTAATGAGATAAGGTTGTTTTAGTGGTGATTTTATGGGATTTTTATTTTTGTAAGCTTTTGGTTATGGTGGCAACATGAGGGAGGTTGACGATGATGAAGTGTGACCGGCCAAGGCTGTGTAGAAAGTTTTAGAAGCTGTCCCAAATAGTAAAATGACCATTTTGCCCTTGGTTATGAGATTTTTGGATGAAAATGCCCTTAAACTTCTATAACTTTTCTAACTATGCAATTGAACTCCAAAAATTCATATTTTATCATTAAATATTGTTATTAAACATATTTTGATGAATAAAGGTGGTTGGGTTTGGGTTTGGGTTTGACCTACCGCAAAGGCGAACTTACGAAAAAATCCCTATTGGGTAAATCACATAAATTTATGATTTTATCACCGTTTCAATCTATCTATTGATATAGCCTAGAACTTATTTTCATGTGGAATATAATGCTTAAATCACTAGATCAAGATTCCATTTAGTTTGGCCACAATTTACAAAAATGCCACCGGACTATGTCCTTAATCGTCAATTTCTAATTTGTTGACACACTTCTTAAAAATGATCTAAATAAGGGATTAGTTCTGGATTTTTACCATAAGCTTATTGGACTCCCCGAATAATATCTGTTCGGCCTCATGTCCATTCCAGAAACTAGCTGTAAACCCATTTCTCTTAGAGGAAATCACATTCAAACTAAGGTTCGAGAACTGCTCTAATAAGTCATACTCCTGTACCATCATATAAGATACCATCTCGATATGCTTTCGACTCAAAGTATCTACCACCACATTTGCTTTCCCCAGATGGTCGAGAATCTTGCAATCATAGACCTTCAATAGCATCATTCATCTCCGCCATCTCATATTCAACTCCCGCTGCGAGAACAAGTATTTCAAAAGAAAGAGAGTAGATCGGTGATGAGAGGACGAGGGTCGGTTGGCAACAGGAGGAAAAGATAGAGAGAGGAGGAGTGGCAGGGTGTCGCAACCGGCCAGGAAGAGGAGAAGAGAAGGGAAGAAAAGGAAAAAGAAAAGAGAAAGAAAGAAAAAGGAAGGGAAAGGGGGACCGCTGGCGACTGGCCGAATCAAAGGAGACAAATCCGGCGAGGGTGGATCCGATCGAAACATGGGGTACTAACGACCAAAAAAAAAAAAGAAAGCAAAAAATCGTACCCTGCTGCATCACCAGAGTCAGCCAATCAACGCTGCCATTGCTGTTGTTGTTTTGATCAGAGATGATGGGAGCAACTCTGGCCGAAATAGGGACGGACTAGGAGAAGTGGCCACCAGCAAAAAAAAAAAGAAAAGGGAAGAAATTGTAAATCGGCAAGGAGCTGAACCGAGTCTGAACCAATTCAGCTCAAAACAAAAAAAAAACAAAAACAGAATAGAAAAGAAAGAAATGGTAAGAAATTTATTATACGTTTATTTTTATTAAATTGTTGAGTTTATATGTTAAGAAATTTATTATATGTAAAATTTTAGTTATGGATATAGGTTGAATTTGTAGAGATTACACAAGAGTGATTGAAGTTTGACTGAGCTTGGGAGAAATTAAATCGCCAGCGTTAACGCTAGGTAAGATATCTATATAAAATAGTCATAGATTTATATTGTGTTAGCTTGACTAGTCTGAGGTTTAAAGATTAAAACTTTAAAGTTTTGAAGATGTTAAAAGTTATGAATAAGTGATAATGTTCATGTAAAGAATTGAGAATGCTAATGTAATGATTTACATGGTAGATATAGTGTGATATTAATAATTAGACTTATATTGTATAAGTTTTTGTTGAATGGTGATACTGCGGAATGTTGTTGGAGGAAGAGATAATTCCTTGATGTGATTGAGATTTTAAAGATAGATTTCAAACTGTTTATGGGTGACTTGATTAAGGTTTTGGAACGATTTGTGAAGTATTTCTGATTTGATTTGAATAAGGTTTATGAATTGGATACTATAATGGTTTAAAATCAACCGTCTTGAGAATATAAAATTGTGTCTTTCATGCAGGAGGGTTAGGACAATTATAGTCATTATGTTGTCGAAATTTTTATAAAATCATAGATAGGAAAAGTACAATTTAATTGTTTTGAAAATTTAGTAGAAAATAAAATAAAATAATTATTGGAATTAATAAAGTAAAAAAATAAGAAATTAAGAGAAATTAATTGAAAGTTATTGTATGGAATTAAATTTGAAAAAGGATACAAATTTAATGGTGGTCATGTGATAGTATTTAATAGAAGATAAAATAAATTAATTGTGGAATTAATAAAATGGAAGTAATTATGACATAAACAAATGGAAGAATTAATACAAATAATGAATAAAGATTATTTGTCAAAATTAAAATTGGAAAATAATAATAATAAGTATAATGCAAGAATGAATAATTAACCATAATAAGAATTGATTTAGAAAAGGATACTACATAAATATTTATTGGGTAATTGGTGAATGTAAAATTAGGAAAAGAATTCAATTTAGTTGTAGCTATATTTTAGTATTTAATAAGAAATAAAATAAATTACCATGAAAAGTGATCTAATAGAAAATAAGGATTAATAACATCATTACTAAAATTGAAATATGAATTATTTGTGGAAATTAGAATTGGGGAAAAAATTTCAATATAAGTGTAGTTGAGGCATTTAGTAGGAAATTAAATAAATAAATCATTAAGATTGATAAAATGGAAGATAGGGATTTATAGAATATTTATTTTAGTTATATATGGGATTTCAAATATAAATTGGAATTATTGGTAATATGGGATTTAAAGAAAGAATGGGATTTAATTGAAATTATGTTTTTGGTATTTGGTAAGAAATAAATTAAGGTAAATTAATTGTTGAAATTATAGAAATAAAAGATCAAAAAAAATTCATTAAAGTCATAATATGGAATCTTAAACATCATTTGGAATTATTGTGCAGTGTTAGGGAATTGAAAGATAAAGAGGCGTAAATGACGCTACTGGATTTTTATACTGCACGAAAATAGAGGTAAGAAACATGTATAGGGGTTGCATAGGAAATGTTTTATGTGCATCGTAAATTTTTCGGAAACCAAATTGTAACTGTTTCGTACCCAATCTTCCTCCACAAGAAAATAGAAATTTATTTTACATTCATACACAAGTCAAAATATGATTTTATTTGCATGAATTATATTTTTATTATTATAATTATTTTACATGACTTGATTTACGTGAAATGATTTATATAAATTGAGTTATATGACATGATTTACATGAAATGATTTATATGAAATAATTTACATGAATTGATTTACATGAGATGAATTACATGCAATGTTTAAATTGCATAAAGTGAAATTTATTATTATTATTTTATATGAAATGGTTTTATTATTTATGTTTAAATATGATATTTTAAATATTAAAGCTTTACATTTATAGTTTAATGAATTTTACTACTAGCAAATAAATAAATATTGTTTTACAAGATTATGGACTGACTGAAGATAATTGTGATTTGAAATGATTTTTAATGTTATTTGCTACTTGAAATGATTTCTACTGCAAATTGCTATTTGAAATGATTTTTACTATTAATGTCACATCCTTTATATACAGTATTTATATATTTTATCACATGTTTCATATAGGTTGGGTTGTCTGCGATGTCTTTCTTTCCCATTTTCATTTCACAGCAACCATTTGTAACTATAATTTATCATTTGATAACAATATTCATGTATCGTAATTCAAATATCCTTTACATCCCCTATTTATAATACAAAACAGCAGTATTGTAAAATAAGTCTGAACATATAAAATAAAGGCTTAATATCTAAATAGACCCTCAACCTTAAGCATAAAATGAAATTAAACCCTCAACGTTTTATTGCGTAAAAATCAGTCCATAAACTTTTATTTCATTGTAAATAAACCCTCAACCTTTTTCAATTATGCAATTAAGTCTAAATCTGTTAAATGACACTAACTTCTGTTAGTATTGCAGACGTGGCATGTCACGTGGCAACCAACTAAGCTATCTACATTAGATTTCACGTTAGAAGTCCAAACGGCAGTTAGTATCATTTAACATATTTGGACTTAATTGCATAATTTTAAAATGTTGAGGGTTTTATTTACGATGAAATAAAAGTTTATGGACTGATTTCTACGCAAAAAACGTTGAGGGCTTAATTCCATTTTATGCTAAAGGTTGAGGGTCTATTTGGCTATTAAGCCTAAAATAAATTATTATACTTCCTGGATTCAAGCTAGCTGCTGCAGGGTACCCAAATGCACAGCCAAAATCCTCGGATGATAACACGCAGTCACTGAAAATACTCTGTAGATATTAAAAATAAAGGAATGAGCAAACCACGGCTCAGTAAAGGAATTGTATGTAATGCTTCATATCACGATATCTATATGCTATAAAATTCTTTTATTCCTATAGGTGTACAAGGGACCCTAATAGGAAGGGTACTATAGTTGGCTAGGGATTTGGATAAAGAAAGGTATTTTGAAATACCTATCTTGTCTCGAAACCCAGAAGCGACTATAGGGAGTAATCATCATTTTTGAAAATAAACCACTTTTCTATCACTTGTCATATTCATTCAATTCCATCCTTTTAACATATAAAACATTTAGTCACAAAAATCTAATATTCAAATTTAAATCATAAAAAGAATATTAGATTTATAAATCTCCAATTCCTTTTTAAAAAACATATCACATGTCACATATATCACTGTAATCTCATAAATAGTGTTGTACTCAATTTAGTACTATAAACTGTTTAGAAAAATCTTCATTCATTTCCTTTGAAACACATAACATGTTTTCATGTCATCAACATATCATTTGAAATCATCACTTTTCACATATCATGAAAATAGTGGAGACTAAGGCATCACCCGAATTATATCATGTTATAAGCCCTGTAGGGTAGAATAATCATCATGTCAAATCTATGGCCATAGTCTATAGTCGTCCTTGGTCGTACACTGATCAGATGTCAACTGGGACTAAATACATATCACACGTCACATATCACATATCACGTATCACATATCACGTATCAGCATGATAAAGGGGCCTATCAGTCTCAAAACAGTGTCTCATCATCATATTACCCTTATGGAAATCAATAAAATAGATAAAATCATCAGTCAGTCCATAAAGGTTTGATAAAATCATATAGTGAATATTTTTCAGAAATCATTTATAAAATATTCACTCTTCCACTTTTTACTTTTCAAATCATTTCACATATTATAAAACATGTAGGGAGAATTTTCGGTAATCTCACTTTCATCATTTTCAATTACATGAATATTTTAAAAATATTTTTCGATATATTCATGTTTTATGAAAAAATAATAAATTCTTCATTTTTAAGGCTAGGAAATTATCCCAATATGCATTAAAATATTTCATGATATTTTTAGAAAATTTTCTAAGAATTTTCAGCAACATAACAGCTGCTATTTCACTAGCCTTCCTGCAACTTAATACAGTTCCAATTTCCACAAACAGCCACAATTCCACATTTTCCAAAACAGATCATTTCACAAATATTCTTATAAAATCATGCATATCAAAATAATGCACTCAAGATATCCCTACAGACTGGATACGCATCCCTTACCTGTTTGTCGTAGTCGACTTATCCGAGTGCACCAATCGTAATTCGTTACTCCCGAGCTGCAAATAATTTTACCAAAAATATTAGCTCATTGGACTCTTATTTTTAAGCTATTAATCATGTCTCAATGCAGCCACATTGGATACTGCAAATATTTTTGCAGTATAAATTCTATCGGTAGTATAACATCACTTCTTTATTTTGCTTTGGATTTTAAATCCGAGCATACTGGCAGACTCCTTGTACTTCCTATAGTCTAAATCTACCCTTGAATCAACAAAATCAGCCATGAATCATTCAACCCTTGCCTTGGCCAAAATTCCCATGTTGAATTTCCTTTGGAAATTCAACAATCTAATGCTTAACCCTTGTTCTACTATGCTTAATCTTCCATTTGGCATCCATTTTAAGCATGAAACCACATGAATCAATGAGAAACCATGCTTGGCCGAATGGTCTTTCAATGACAAAATTTGATTTTGGCCAATTTAATCAAAACCAATGGTAGAAATAAGCTTAGCAAGCTTAAATGAATATTTTTGCATCATTAAAATTCAAAAAAAATAAAATGTATAGTAATACACTTACCTTGGCTGAAACTTTGGGGTCTCTTTTCTCCTTGTATAGTGGCTTATACAAAGTGCTATGGGCATGGTTTGATAGAGGAAAGAGAGATGAACAATTTTGTAGTTATGTGTTTAAGGAGAAAATGAAGATTTAGTAGTGTTTAGTTTAATTTCTTTTCTTTTCTTCTTCAAGTGGCATGGGAGGCTCTTTGGGAAGATGATGAATAGTTTCCTTCAGCTGTTGATGGAATTATAAAGAAAATTCTGGAAGTGGGCAAAATGACCAAAATGACCCTAATTATGAAAAATTTGTACAATTTTGCCCTTTTGGTTCCGCTAGCGTAAAAACCATGTAATCGTGCTCCAAATTTTTGGATTCCACTACCAAATAATCATATTTAATGTATTTTGATGATTGGAAGTGGTTTCGTTGACGAGCGGTGCACGGATAGTGAGAAATTACGATTTTACCCTCGCGACCCGCCAACGAATTTTTTTGATTTAATGACCTATTTGATAAATCCGTTGACACCATGTTAAAGTATTTTTCATGTAGAATATCATGGTATTTTTACTTCGTCCCAATTTATTTTGGTTTGGGTGGAATTTATGAAATACCCTTGGGACATATCCGTCATTTCCTAATTTGTTTGCCATACTTCACAAAATGATGCAAACAAGGTATTTTGGTCTCAAAATTCCCATAATATCATTATTACATCAGCCGTACACTATTTCCTCAATCATATGCATCTAGGCACGAAAATCTAAGTGGGGCCCACATCACTATTTTCTTGAAATTTACAAATATATTCAAAATAAATCAAAATTACATATAAATACACATGTATAGTACAAAATAATCGATTCTCACACTTAATTGCTATTTGAAATGATATCTATTGTTGAATTATATGATTTATGAAAATGTTTTAAGACTGTTACTCCCTGAGGATCATGCACTTATCGTATCATATCATATTGGCTACGAGACCCTAGTCAAGTCCGTAGCACTCACAGTAAGGCACCTAACTAGTGAGCATTGTGGTTTATTAAACAATGGCCATTGTTTATTGTATTGTTAAACAGGAATTAAATAGGAATAGCTTAAGGATGGATACCTGGGCCATATGCGGGTACGCTATTTCCTATATTGATTTTCGACATGTGACTCTTGGATGATGACTGTCTGCACTGAATTGATTGTAAATGATTTGAATATTGATTTACTGATTTGACAAAAAGAAATAATGTTTAAATTCGAATGATTGACAGTGTTAATTTTATATGAATTGTTCTATTGAACCAAATAAGAATATGAAAAGTAGTGTTTACATATTGTTTTGAAATGTTATTGTTTTATTTACTGAGATTTTACTGAAACTGTTTTATAGCATTATTTAAATAAATTGTTTATATATTCATATCGATTTGAAGTTGCATTGCATAAATTATCACATGTTTCATACTGATTTCATCGTCAACTGTTTACTCTCTATAGTCATAACTAGGGATCGGAACACGACAGGTACTTCAAAGTACCTCTCATGCTCCATCTGGTTACCTAACCGACTATAGTATCCTTCCTATATTGTCCCCTTGTAAACTGTTAGGGAATAATTGCTTGTATGCATTTTAATATTTATATTAAATATGCCTTTTTCATAATTAGTAAAATAAATTATTTTTATTTAACTGTATATAGTACGTACTTTTATATATGTTTCTTACTGGGCTTTCCCCAAAGCTCGCCACCTTTAATCATCATCCCAGATAGTTATACAGTGTACATGGCAACAACTGTTACAAAATAAAGGAGGAGATTACTGGAAGTTTTAGACAACCAAGTGAACAGGTATATGTAAAATTTTATATTTATAGTTAGACTATTGTATGCACAGCAGATGTATTTATAATGGGATGTAAATAGTGTAATATTAAGTTAAAGCATGTATATAAATTAGTGGGATGTAATTACATTGAACTACTATAAATAAAATTATAAATGTTAAGTTATAAATTTTATTTTGATTTCTTATTTATTATTTATGGAATTAATTAATTTAATGGTATAACGATTTAATAGTAATGGAGATTGTAAATTGAACTTGCACCAACACCGAACGCAAACCGATTAATACCGAATAATTGAATGAGAAAGATAGTAACAAAAATGAAAAAGTTAGTTCAGAATTTTATAATTCCGGACGTTACAAGTATTCAAATCATTCAATAATCAAATCATTTACATATAGTTAAGTGGAGATAGTCATATCCAATATAATCATGTACAATCTCATATCCTTGAAGGGACCTCGTATCCTCGTAGGGACGATCACATATCTCATAACAATGGTCACTGTCATCAGTCACAGTTCACACTAGTCAGTGCTCACTGTGGAAACCTATGGGTTTGACCATAATTCCCACATTCATTACAATAAGCAATAAACCTGCGGACTGATTAGGTCTCACAGTTATATAACAGTATGCATGATCACCAAAGTACGACTATCTCAAAACATTTTCATAAATCATCTCATTTAACAGTAGAAATAATTTCAAATAGTAATTATCTTCAGTCAATCCATAATCATGTAAAGAAGTACTTATTACATTTAATGGGAAATTATGAAAAATTACAGCAATTTAAACATTTCGTGTAAATCATTACGTATAAATCAATTGATGCAATAATTTCATGTAATTTAGTTCTTGTAAACCATTATGCAATTCAATTCATGTAAATCATTTCATGTAAAATAATAATAATAATAATAATAATAATAATAATAATAATAATAATAATAATTATTATTATTATTATTATTATTATTATTATTATTATTATTATTATTATTATTATATATTTCATGCAATTAAAATCATATTTAGACTTGTATAAATTTAAAATAAATTTCTATTTTCTTGCTTAGAAAAATTGGGTAAGGGATGGTTACAATGTGGTTTCCGAAGATTTGTGAGTATAAGTAAAACATTTACTATGCAACTTTCATACATGTTACTTACCCCTATTTCCATGCTGTATAAAATCCGATAGCCCCGTTTATGCCTTTTATCTCTTAATTTCTTAGCACTGCATAATAATTTCAAATTATATTTAAAAACCCATATTTTAATTCTAATAAATATTCTAATAATTCTTGCCTTCTATTTTGTCACTTTCCATGGTAAATTAAATTTATTTTATTTTCTATTAATTATCACAATTGTATTTATAGTTAACTATAATTAAATTTCATTCTTTTCTCCAAGTCCAATTACATCAATGTCATATATTTTCTATTATATTTTGTTAAGTTCAATAATTAATTTATTTTATTTTCTATTAAATACAAAAATATAATTTCAATTAAATCCCATTCTTTCTTTAATTTTCATGTCACCAATAATTTCAATTTCTATTTAAAATCTCATATATATAACTATAATGAATAATTCTATAATTTCCTATTTTCTATTTTTGTAAATCTCAATAATTTATTTATTTAATTTCCCACTAGATATCAAAATATAATTACAATTAAATTGAAACCTTTTTCCAATTCTAATTTCATCCATAATTTATATTTTAAATTCTAATAATTAATTTATTAATCTTTGTTTTCCATTTTATTAATTTCATGGTAGTTTATTTTATTGCTGATTAAATACCAAAATTTAGCTATAATTAAATTGAATTCTTTTCCTAATTTAATTCCATATTATCACTTTTGATTTTTTTTTAATTTCTTATCTTCAATTTTATTAGTTCCCACAATTGAGTTATTTTATTTCATATTAATAATCATAATGTACTACAATTAAATTACATTCTCTTCTTCTAATTTATCCCACTAATATTATATGATTTTATTATGATCACATTATTATTATTAAATTTCACATTACTATTATTAAATTTCACTTAAATTTCACCTATAATTCATATTTTCCATTTTAGTTTATTACAATCATTGTAACGTCCGGAATTATAAAATTCCGAACCGAATTTTTTTCTTTTCACTTCTAACTTTCTTATTCGATCATTTAGTATCAGAGGGTTTGCATTCTGTGTCGAAGCAAATTCAATCTATAATTTCCGTTTCAATTAAATTTGTATACCATTAAATTAATTAAGTTATAAAGAATAAATATAAGAAATCAGAATAAAATCTATAACACAATATCTATGTAAGAATCACTATTTTATAAATCATTATTAAATTAATTAAGTTATAAAGAATAAATATAAGAAATCAGAATAAAATCTATAACACAATATCTATGTAAGAATCACTATTTTATAAATCATTATTAAATTAATTCAATATATTTTTAAGTCATAAGGAGTATGGAAAATGATTTAAGGCTTTGTTTGGAGAAAGAATGAATTAAAGAAATTTTAGAAAAAGTAAGCGATATTTATTACAACAGCTTAAGTGATAAGCATTATGAATATTTTAATATATTATTTATTTCATCTCTCAAGTGGCCGGCCAACCACTTTGTATACCAAGAAAAGAGGAAAAAAATAAAATAAATAACAAAGTCAAAGAAAGTAAGATATTTTAGGTTGCAAAGCTTATGCAATAAGCTTCAAGCCTTCTTTTATTGTTTCTTTTATTTCCTTTCCCTCATTAAGTGACCGGCAGAACCCTTTTTAACCCGGCAGAACCACGTGAGAGCTTGGAAGAAAAGAGAAAGCCATGATATCCAAGCAGCAACCAGATTTTGTTGCCATTTTTTGTCCTACTTCTAGTTAAGTTTAGCCTTTCCTCCTTTCATGAAAGTTGTTCCAAATTCTCTCCTCTATAACATATCTGAGTTTTAGCTCAAACGGAATTCATTTGGCTGGTGAAAAGTTTGTTGGAAGCCATATTTGTCAAGCTGCCCTATTTTGATGAGATTGAGAGAATCATTTTTGTGGGGCAAAAAAAACAAGGAAAATGACCTTTTCTTGAAAAGTCCAAGAAGGACCAATTGAATCCCTACCTCTTCTCTACCACATATCCGAAAGTCAACTCAAACAGACTAAGTTTGATAGGTGAAATCTGTTCTGGAAATTTCTGCTGCACAAGGTAAGTAGTGCTGGAATTTTCTGTTCTTTCTAAACTGGATATAGGTTGCATTTTTTATTTTTCTAAGCCTATTTCTACTGTTATAATGGTGTAAAATTGACCCTAAAGAAGTGTTTTAAGTATTGGCCAAATGGGTTTCCACAAGGAAAGTGTAAGGAGACAAGGGTGCTTTTGTTATTGATTGTGTAATTCATGTTATTGAACATGAGTTAAATGTAATGGAAGTTTTAAAGTGAAATTTGGACTTGTATATAAAAAGATAAACATTAGGCCTAAGGAAGGACAATGTAGTAAATTCACCTTTAAGGTGAAATGACATTGGTAAATGAGAAGTAGATGAGTACTAATGTGAATGGTGCAGTTGGAACGATAAAAAAGAACGTATAGTGACTTTTGTCACAATACAGCTAAAGTGCAGCTAAGAAAGAGTAACAAGTAGTTAGTGTTAAATGGATATGTGTAAGTGTAAGGTGGTAAATGACATTGTCTATATATGCTTGTAGTGTTAACGACGCAGTTTTGTAGTGTACAATATGCGGATTGCCAAGCTTGAACGAATGAGCTTAATCTTTGCTTTAGGTAAGTTTACTATGCAAGCTACAAGCAGTAGCTTGCGGGGTAAGTGCCCTACATAAGCTACAAGTAATGATTTATAGAATAAATGAAAGGTTTATGGAGTTGGATGTGAATTTTGAGATGTGTTGCTATTAGGAATATAAATTGTTTTTCCTTGCAGGTTGGGTAATGACATATCCTAACCCTGTCTTATTGTAGAAATTTTGAAAAATTGTTAAAAGTTGGATGTAGGTCTCTATGTCTGGATCATGCCACTGCATCTTTATGTATAATTGGTTTTATGAGAGTTAAGCTTACACGAAGTTTATACGAAACGTATGAAAGCTGTTACATCTTATTTACATCATGTTTTGAAGTATGTGAATGATATGACTTTATGGCATATTCATTTGAGTTTTTGGATTGGGCATACATTGTTTGTACATCCTATTGATATGAGACATCAAAACATGAGATGATTTCTAGTTTACATACTTTTACGACATCCTATTGTACTATGAGACTAATAAAGCACTATGGAACATGCCTGAGTAGTTGATACTCTTATATGGGCAATACGAGGCTTGTCCAACATTGTCGTTAACAGGTTCCAATTCTAGCTGATCACTATCACTAGGATTGGAGATGACGAGGATCTATGGCTATTGGTAACACCCTAGTTCCAGCGTAACGAGCATTGCTAGTTGATAGTTGCAGTAGGCTAAGACTTTATTAGTTGAATTATTGGGTTTGCCTAACGAGAAATGTTTTATGAACATGGCATATGTGATTACATGATATGTGATTGAACTTTACGAAGCATTGTTTTTATGATAACTAAATGGTTTGATAAAATCGACTTTGCATCGTTTTATGTGCATGACATCAGTTTACCATAAAGGCATTGTGATATTGAGTTACATGAGATATGAAGTTTAAATGAGTTATTGATATGTGATTTTCTACGAAACACGTGCTGCATGCTATATCCTGTTTGTTACTATCTCTGCACTTGTGTAATGGCTTACTGAGCTTTCCCCAAAGCTCACCCCTTCATTCTCCTCCACAGGTTAAGATGAGATAGCAACATTTGATAAAAGTTGTACCTCGTTTTAACGTTTCAAGCTAAACATCAGACCTCAGTTCATAACTCGATATATAAGTTTACTATTCATATGTACTTGGAATTTGATGATTTTGTACAGTAATGTAGTGTGAGATGTGATAAGTATGAATATGTGATTACTTTCAAAAAATTGGGTTAAAACGGGATGTAAACAAGTGTTTGTTGAATGTTGATGTGAATAGTGTCAAGTATATAATAATTTTTGGTTGAGAAATTTTTTAATGACCTTCAGGTTATCCGAAAATTATGAAACTTTCCCGAATATTCTATTGGATTGTATGAGAGTGCGATAGGCCATTTTGGGCCAAAGATATCAGGAAATGAATAGTATTTTGCTTTGTTGTTTGGATTGTGTTGCAAGAGGTTTTCCATAGTGAAGCAGAAATGCTACTGAAATTTAGTCTTAAGTGATTTTAAGTTATGAAATGAACTGGGACATAAGGAAATCAACCTTGAATCATGATCAGGTGAATAGTAAACTAAAATTGAAAGAGTAAGACTACTCACTACACAATCGTAGTTAAAGTAAAAGAAAAAAGTTAACCCTAAAATCCATTCTTCCGCTATTTTGTTATTAAAAATATCTCTTTTTTTTGGGGCATGATAGATTGGTATTAGAGCAGGGTTTGTCTAGTTGAGTCAGTCTATAAAAACGTCCTAAAGAGTGTTTACATCCCATGTCACATCTCACATACTGTACATGTCCGATTATGAATTAAAAAAGTAGTAATGGATACTATTCTAATGCATGCGTGTGTTATTGTAATAGTGATGTGACGTGGTAGAGGTAGACCGCCACGAGAGAGATTAGAGATCTAGGCCACCTGAGACACCTCCACCCACTCTTCCTTGACCACCACATCATCCAAATAGTTCTGATACACAGAGACGTCTGGCACAATTAGAGCATAATGTACTGATATGGCTGTTAGTTTACGCGATCTAACAGCTCTGATGACTCAACAGTTTAGAAGTATTAGTACACCACCACCATTAGCTAGACCATAGTCCATCAGGCATCTAGTTCCCAAGATCCACTAGTACCTCCACAACAGCCACCTCCATCTCAGACAGTTCTTATTTCACAGTCACAACCTGTGGCAGTTTCAATGTTTATACCTAGTACTGACAGGCTTAAGCAATTTCAGAAATGAATTTGCCTGCGTTCAATGGGTTTCAAGATCCAGAGGAGGCTGAGGTATGGCTACTTGAGATAAACAAGGTCTTCAAGTGATAGGATGATATTTTGGGAATTTTATATGTGCTAATATATTTGCTTTATTGATGTTTTATGCCTAAAAGAGCTTACTAATGTTTATTTTATGTTTTAGGTATTAAATATCAAAGTTGGAATAAAAAAAAGCTAAAAAGAGCAAAGTGCAGTATTTTCTGTCCAGCTTGAAAGATTGACATTTTTGACCAATTTAACGACCTGATCTCAAGAAGTGGCCTTCATGAAAGTTGTAGAGGACTTCTCAAGGTTTCCAGAATGCACAAGATCGCAAAAATCGGAGTTCATTTGGTGGGTCAAACGTCTGGACAAAATCAGTACGAAATTCTGGGCAGAAAAACGAGATTGAGAAGAAATTCCAACAAAGCAAGTTCAAGACCAGATTTTGTTGAGAGAAGATAATTTCTTAATTTTATTTTGTCTTAGATCTGTAATTAATTAATAAAAATAGGCCTTAGGAATTTTACTTAGAAAATAATTGTAAAAAGATGATGAGATAAAGGTAAGAGTTTGACTAGTCAAATTACTTGTTTCTCAAGTAAACTCTTATCTGAATTCCACATTGCTTAGGAAAGTCTTTTAAACTCTTCCTTAGGCCTATATAAAGAGCACAAGGCTCTCATAAACAGCATCCCTCTTATCCCTTTACATCCCTTTACATCCCCTTTACATCCCTCTCCTCCCTCTTCTCTTTTAGTCTTGTAGGATTTTCTTAAGGGTTTTTAATAAAATTTTATTTTTTTCTTTATTTTTAATTAGTTGCTGATTTCTTTATTATTTTTAATTCTGATTTTGTTTTCTTTATTTAAATTAAAATTATTTGTGTGTTCTTGCTTGCTAGTTTATAATCTTGATTATTAATTCTGATTTTATATTATTAAAGATTGCTTCTTTGATTGTTTCTTGCATGATATTTGTAATCTTTATAATATTAAACTTGAATTTTATGATCTTGAATATGACTAGTGAGTAGTTTTCTTATTCAGTTATGAGGTAAATTGATTATTCTTGGGAAAAGCATGTTGTGAGATTCTTGAACCTATTATATAATTGTTGATTAAGTATCCAAGATTCTCTGAGCACATTATAATGATTGTTTGTTTGATTAGATAGGGTGCACACTATTTAGTTAAATTAAATAATCTACCGCCAGATTAAAAACATAAGTCCGTAATTGCTTGTGGAGTTAATCACTAGGGATGGAGGAGAATTAAGGTTTAGATTAAATGAACCGAGCTTATGTGTTTGTTATCTAATGTCAACCCATATCTTTCTTGTTGTTAATGCTGCTACAACTTATATCTAGAGAGCTTGTTCTAGGTAGGTTAAGTAGTTAGAGATTAGTTAAAGAGCTTGTTTTAACTAACGACTCAGTAAGGAAAGATGGTGTAACAGAGCTTGTTGTTATGCTACGGTTGACTATTTAATTGACAGTGATATTTTGTAATCAATGATCAACATCAAAATCCAAGAATGATTAATTGCCTCGTAACTGAAGCTTTTTGCTATTTGTTTTTTTTATATTTAATAATTCTTGTTTTCTTTATTTTGGAATAGTTTACAAAACCCCCAAACTTCTTCTTTCCCTAAACCCTAAGATTAGATTTTTAATTTAATAATTAACTTAAAAAAATTCAGTCTCTGTAGGTTCGACCCTTACTCCGCTATCTACATAGAGAGTTAGGAAATTTTATTTTTGGTGACTGACGACACTCATCATCAAGCACATGACTTGTGGACCTGAGGAGAGAGTTGGTATAGCCACGTATATGTTCAAGGGTGAGGCAGAGCATTGGTAGAGATCAGTGAAAAGGACATTGAGGGGACAGGACGCGTTTATCTCTTGGGATAAGTTTTTGGCTACTTTTCACCTACAGTATTTTTCGGAGAGTATGAAACAGATGAAGTAGTTAGAGTTTCTGAACTTAACCCAATGGAGTATGACAGTGGGACAGTACAAGTCCTGATTTACTATTTTAAGCCGCTATGATCCACTGATGGCTAAGGATGAGGAAAGAAAAGCTATTAAGTTTCTCGATGGTTTGAGACCAGCTATCAGGGGTTGTGAGGACCCCAATTTTCTTATATTCAATATAAGCTACGGAGTGCAGGAATTCAAAAAGAGAAATTTATTTTTAAATATTTAATAAAGGGTCTGTTCGATACGGTTCAAGGAGGTACTTGGTGAGGGCCCCACAGGACTTTCTCTATCCAGATCGAAGTGAGACCTTAGAATGATGATATTAGAGGACGAAATTATTGTAATTTTCAGTACAAAATAAGTGTATCATAAATATATTACGTGAGTAGAAATAACTCTTAAGTTAAGTTGAACAAGAATATGATTTATTTTAACTACATTTTAGTAATATGTAATAAGAAATAAAAAAAATTAATTATAGGAATTAATATAATAGAAGATAGGAAATTAAAAAGAAATTACTAAGATTATAGTATAGAAATTGGAATATAATTTGGGAAAGAATATAAGCTAATGGTAATTATGTTCTAAACAATTAAAAAGAAATAAAGTAAGTTAACTATTGAAATTAACAAATATATATAATAAAAATATAAATTTAAATAAAATAATCACAAATGTGTGTGTGTATATATATATATATATATATATATATTATATTTATGTATGTAAAATATATATATACACACACATATATGAGCAATAAATATTATTTTGAGCAATAAACATATATATATTAATAAATAACAAAATGGATAAATATATGTTTTAAGGATTATATATAATATATAAATTATATATATAAACATGTTTTTTTAATATAAAATAATTATATTGTAAAATATAAATTTAAATATATAGAAATATATATGTATATATGTATAGTATATGTTAAGAATATATATTTATATATACAAAAGAGTTAATATAAGTGTGTACATATATATGTATATATAGTTATTAATAGAAAATATATTCATGATATGTTGATATCAAAAGAATAAAAAATAAATAATTAAATAAAAAAAAGGGGGGAAATCGCGTGCTGCTGCGGACCCGATTTAAACAAAGAAAAAGTAAAGAAAAAAAGAAAAGAAAAAGGAGAAAAAGAAAAGAGGAGGGGAATTGACTAGTGGACCATATGGTTAATTTTTGTTGGATGAATGTTAATAAAAGAAGCCATCTCAGCCCCTTCACCGACTTTCCTTCTCTGTTTTTTTTTGGCTGCACTGACTCTCCCTTGTCCAGTCTCGTTGCAACTGCAGTAGTTTCTTCCTTCTTCTCTTCTTCACGTTACACCCTTCCTTCCTTGTGGGACATCATGTAATCTTTATCAAATTCTCTTAGTGATTTAAAAAGAAGTTATTTCTCACCATAAAGACTGTTTAAATCCAAAAATTAGTGGCTGGAAAACCTTGAAAACAAAGGCGATTTTTTGGGGGCTGTATGGTTCGGTTGCTTCAGGTAAGGTGATGGGCTGCTGTTTTCTAAATACTAGTTATAATATTTACTTGTTTTAAACTTGGATGAGGTAACTAGGGGCCGGGATTTAATTAAATCTGAGTATAGAAGTGTAGAGCAGAATCGTTCATGGAGAGAAAATGAAAAAATATTGTCGATTTTAAATAGTTGGGATAGGAATTAGTGGGAAATTGATGGAAGAAATTGTTTGGAACGTGAATTGAATCATGGCTGCAGTGATGAATTTTGCTAACCTGAAATGGCGTCAACAGAGGTGATGATCGGTTGGGTTTTGGCTGAACGAAAATGATGATATTTGATGACTTTAGATTGTTTGATGAAAAGCCTAGATGAAATATAAGATGTCCATAATTTAGGCTGAGGAAAAACAATGAGAAAGAGGCAAGATGAAGCGGCCGGCAAATGAAAAGAAAATGTGCAGTTGCCAACGATGAAAAGGAAACCAAGAAAGAAAAGAAACCAAAACAGAAGAGAAAAGAAAATGGAAAAGAAAAGGAAAGAAAAGAAAGAAAAAAAATAAAATGTTAATGTAATTTTAATAAATAGCAATTGTAAAAATTTAGGTAATAATAAATTGGGATTAGTTGTAAAACAAGATTTGGAAAAAGATTAAGGTTGGGAAATATATATATATATATATATATATATATATATATATATATATATATATATAGACACACACACACACACATATGTATTTGGCTAAGACTTTTAGTGAGAATATTTAGATAATTTTGATATTAAATGATAGTAGGAATGTTATATAAATTGAATAAAGATAAATTGGAGAATTGGATTAGAAATAAGACAAATGTAATGTAAGGGAAAGAATAAATGTTAGAGTGAAATTTAATATATGTTAATCATGGAATTAAAATAAATAATGCATAAAGTTTAATTGTGAAATTGGAATTGAAAAATATAAGTAAAATTCATGTTGGTCAAGTGTTAATATAAGGTTCCATGCACAATTTGCTGATTTGAAATAATGAATTTGGATTAATAAAATTATAGGTGAAACTGAATTTGGAAGAGAATGAAAGTTAATAGCCATTATATTACACTGATTGGTAAGAAAATAAAATAAATAGATTTTGGGAATTAATAAAATGAAAGTAATTGTGATATAAGTAAATAATGAAATTAATATTAGTAATGAATAAAGATTGATTGTAAATAAAATTGAATTGGTAAAAAGATTGTAAATTTAAATATAACCATATTGTAGTAATTAATAAGAAATGAAATAAATAGATTATAGAAATTAATAAAATGGAAATAACTTTAATATAAGCAAATGGCAAAATTGATATTAATAGTGAACAAAGAATATTTGTAGAATTGAATTGGGAAATAATAACTATAATATAAGAAGGAAATATTTGATTTTAATAAATAATTAAGATAAGAGAATTTAATGAAATTAAAATTAGGAGAATAAGTCACTATAATTATAGTTGAATTTTGGTATTTAATAAGAAATAAAATAATTTACTTAGAAAAATGATAAATAGATAATAAGGATTTATAGAATGATTATTAAAGTTGAAATAGCAAGAAATTATAGAAATATTCATTTGAGTTATCTATGAGATTTTAAATAGAATTTAAGAAAGAGTGAGAATCAATAGAAAATAGATAATGAGATTTAATTGCAAACATATTTGGCATTTAATAGAAAATAGAATTAATAAAAGAATTAGTAGATTGGAAATTTGAAATTATTAGTGGAATTATAATTAAGAAAAGATTTCAATTTAAGTATAGCTAGGAAATTAAATAATTGAATTATTGAAATTTATAAATGGGAAAATTGGAAAATTATAGAATATTTATTATAATTATACAAGGGATTTTAAATATAAGTTGAAATTATTGGTAACATGGAAATTAAAGAAAGAATAGGATAAAACTGACATTATATTTTGGTATTTGATAGAAAATAAAATAAATTAATTTTCGAGAATGATAAATAAAAAATAGAGAACTACGGAATATTTATTAAAGTCACTATATAGGATTCTGAATATAATTCAAAATTATTGTGCAGTGTCAAGCTCGGGAACTAAAAGAAACGTAAAGAGTGTTATCGGACTTTGGACATTGCACGGAAATAGAGGTAAGAGACATATTATGACGATTGCAATTTTGATACATGTAGAGAGTAATTTAAATTATCATTGAAGCTTTTTGGGTTTTATCAATTCTTAAGGATGATGAAATCAAAGATTTCACATGAGGACTTATAGTTTGAGCATGGAAATAATTTAATAGGTGTACTTGGTTAATTTAATTATTGAGTATTAAAGTACAAAATTCTAGTATAAAGAATTTAAAAGTTTAATTATTAAATAAAAATTGGAAAAATAAATAATATAAGTATAGATATAATAATAGACCAAAGAAATGTACATGTATATATAAATAGCTAGAAAATAAATATATATAAAGTATATATATATATATAAAAGAAGTCTGCTTCAGAGAGCAGACCACACGGTCTGCTTCAGTAGACTGATGTCCGCAAAATATATATAATAAATATAATAATAAATAATAAAATAGTAAAAAAAATAAATAATAAAATTTGCTTCAGCAGACCCGCGTCTACTGAAGCAAAAGCTTTAGTTGCTTCAGCAGACCCGCGTTTGCTGAAGAACAAAAAAAAAAGAAAGAAAGAATGAGGGAGAGCAGATCGAAGGAGCCGATCGGGGGAGAGGCTGGAGACGTCGCTGGCCAAGAAGAGGAAAAGGCTGACCGGCGACTGTGAGAAAAAGGAAAGGAGAAACAGTAGATCGAAAAAGGAAAGAAAAAGGAAGAAGAAAAAACGAAAAAAAAACCTGCATCGCTGCCTTGCCACTGTCACTGCCGCCGTCGATCTGGAGAGGAAGTGAAGGGAACAAGCACGCCACGCACTCAGCGGCTGTTGGAGAGACTGAATCGGCAGTGGTGAAAGGAGCATTATGCTGAACTGACCAGAACCGATTTGAACCGGTCTGAACCGGGCTGAACCGGTCTGAACCGGGCTGAACCGGTTCAACTAGAAAAAAAAAAGAAGAAGAAGAAGAAGGGAAAAGGAATATGGGAAAATTGTGATGTTTGGAATAAGATTTTAGTGAAAACAATGGTAAGGAAGGAATAATATAATTAGCCTTGAATTTTATAAAGATTATTGATAGGATGATATTTTGTGAATTTTATATGTGCTAATATATTTACTTTACTTATGTTTTATGCCTAAAAGAGCTTACTAATGTTTATTTTATGTTTTAGATATTAAATATCAAAGTTGTAATTAAAAGAAGCTAAAAAGAGCAAAGTGCAGATTTTTCTATCCAGTTTGAAAGATTGACGTTTTTAACCAATTTAACAACTTGATCTCAACAAGTGGCCTATCTCAACAAGTGGCCTTCATGGAAGTTGTAAAGGACTTCTCAAGGTTTTCAGAATGTACAAGATCGCAAAAATCGGAGTTCATTTGATGGGTCAAACGTCTGGACAAAATCAGTACGAAATTCTGGGCAAAAAAACGAGATCGAGAAGAAATTCCAACAAAGCAAGTTCAAGGCCAGATTTTGTTGAGACAAGATAATTTCTTAATTTTATTATGTCTTAGATCTGTAATTAATTAATAAGAATAGGTCTTAGGAATTTTACTTAGAAAATAATTGTAAAAGATGATGAGATAAAGATAAGAGTTTAACTAATCAAATTACTTGTTTCCCAAATAAACTCTTATCTGAATCCCACATTGCTTAGGAAAGTCTTTTCAACTCTTCCTTAGGCCTATATAAAGAGCAGAAGGCTCTCATAAATAGCATCCCTCACATCCCTCATATCTCTCTTCCCCCTCTTCTCTCTTGTTTAGTTTTAAAGTAGATTTAATAAAAATTTTATTTTTATTATTTTGTTGATTTCTTTATTATTTTTAATTCTGATTTTGTTTTCTTTATTTAAACTAATATTGTTTGTGTGTTCTTGCTTGCTAGTTTATAATCTTGATTAGTAATTCTGATTTTATATTATTAAAGATTGCTTCTTTGATTGATTCTTGTATGATATTTGTAATCTTTATAATATATAACTTGTAGTTTATATTCTTGAATATGAATAGTGAGTAGATTTCTTGTTCAGTTATGAGGTAAATTAATTGTTGTTGTAAAAAGCATGTTGTGAGATTCTTGAACCTATTATATAATTATTGATTAAATATCCAAGATTCTCTGAGTACATTATAATGATTGTTTGTTTGATTAGATAGGGTGCACACTATTTAGTTAAATTAAATAATCTACTGCCAGATTAAAAATATAAGTCCATAATTGCTTGTGGAGTTAATCACTAGGGATGAAGGAGAATTAAGGTTTAGATTAAATGAACCGAGCTTATGTGTTTGTTATCTAATGTCAACCCATATCTTTCTTGTTGTTAATGCTGCTACAACTTATATCTAGAGAGCTTGTTCTAGGTAGGTTAAGTAGTTAGAGATTAGTTAAAGAGCTTGTTTTAACTAACGACTCAGTAAGGAAAGATGGTGTAACAGAGCTTGTTGTTATGCTACGGTTGACTGTTTAATTGACAGTAATATTTTGTAATCAATGATCAACATCAAAATCTAAGAATGATTGATTGCCTCATAACTGAAGCTTTTTTTGCTAATTTTTTTATATTAAATAATCCTTGTTTTTTTATTCTATTTTAGACATAGCTTACAAAACCTCCAGAATTTATTCTTCTTTCCCCAAATCCTAAAATTAGATTTTTAATTTAATAATTAACTTAAATAATTCAATCTTTGTGGGTTCGACCCCTGCTCCACTATCTACATAGTAAAGTTAGGAAATTTTATTTTTGGTGACTCACGACACCCATTAAATTTTGGCGTCGTTGCCAGGGACTGAAATTTGTTTAGGTTAATTATTTTATTTTAAAGTCTAAATTTTTTTCTTTTCATTTCCTTTTTCAGGGATTGCTTGTTTAACAAGGATTCTAGTCACAAACTTCAAAATATTAGGGACTACATACAAGCAACCCAAAGCACGGTGCTACAAACACCACAACATCCACCATCACTACTACCCAAGACGAGAAGTAAGAGGACTCCATGGAGCAAGCTTATGAACCATACTATAATTATGACCCATACTATAATTATGAACCACACTACGATACCTACAATCAAGCATGGTGGGATCATTCTAATTTTAGTTATGGGAATCAATATGAGGTTTACAATGCGCCATTCCAAGATACATATCAAGCTCCACCTCAAGACTCAGGTATGCCTCCACCTCAAGAATCAGGTATGTCTCTTGAAGATATTGTTAAGACTCTTGAAATTAAAACTTTACAATTTTCACAAGAGGCTGATGTTTATATTAAGAATATTGAGCACCATGTAAGTCAAATAATGAATTCTTTAAGTAACATTGAAGCTATGACCTCTCAACCTGTGGAGAATCTAAGAGATAATGTTACTAACATCACCTTGAAAAGTGAAAGGGAAATTGAATCCAAGGAAAGTGCACATGAAGATGTCGATGACTTTATAGAAAGGGAGGATGAAACCGATTTCAATATTAAAGGAGGAGTCGTCGACATGCACAATACAAAGGGGGAAAGAATTTCGACAACTTTATAAAGTACTATAAGGATGTTGAAATTAACGAATCCAAAGCTAAGGTAAGTGATAAACAAATTCCTTTTAGTGCTTTTACTTACCATCCTCCTTTTTCTGGTAGGTTTGCAAGAGCTACAAATGAAGAGTAAGACAAGGAAACATTGAAGACATTTAGGAAAATGGAAGTTAATATTCCTCTCCTTGATGAAATTAATGATCAAGGCCTTGCAATGCCAAGTTTTTAAGGGAACTATGCACTTCCAAGAGGAAATTAAAAGGTGATGAAAAGCAAGTTCTTAAAGATGAGCTAGAAATAGCCACAAGTAAAAATCTTGAGAATGAGGAACTCGAGAAACTGATAAAAATGTTGAGGTTTGGGATTGGATGATGGAAGGTGACAATGTCGAGCTAACGACATTAAACAAAAGCACTACTTGGGAGGCAACCCAAAGATGTAAAAAGAGGGAGTATTTCTTTCCTTTACTTGTATTACCATTTAATTTTTAAATTTTTATTGTTCTTCTTTGCATGCTAGACTTACTTTGAGGACAAAGTAAGATTTAAGTATGTGTGTGTGTAGGGGGGAGTATTGGTTTATGAGTCTATAGAGTTTTTTTTAGGAAGTGGAAATTTTTTTTTGAAAAAAAGGGTCAAATTTTTAAAAGTTTTAAAGATCATGATATGTTTCCTTTCTTTTAAAGATTGATTCTAACTAAAACATAGTTTTATAAAAGAGTTGAGACTATTTTGATTGTTATTATTGTTGAAGTGAGTACTTTCTAAAGAATTTATGTGAGTTCATGATTAAATATGATTGTTCATATGATATTGATAATGTGATTATTTCATTGAAGTTGGTAAAAGCAAAGGATAAATAGACAAGAACAAAAGAAAAAATTTAAAAAAAAACATAAACATAAAAAAAAAGAGAAAAAGAAGAAAAAATAGAGGTTGAAAGCTTTAAATTCTACTCCAATATTTAGAGTTGCTTAATCTTATTGATTAAATTCTTAAAGTGATTCAAAATATGAGTATGCAAAGCACTCTAAAAGAGAGCTTACTTGTTGAGTAACTGGGTGTTGGTATCACTAATATTAACATTCGCGTATAAAGGCAAGTAAGTACTTAGGGAAACCATTGTTGAGACCTCAAAAGAAAAAAAAAGAAAAAGAAAAAAAAAGATTATTGATCTATTAACTTTGTTTGTAGTAATGTAAAGTGGATAATTGCAAATTTGATATTATATGTTTCAGTTGTGTTGATTGTGAATTTTGCATGAATTTATTTAGAAGTATGCATGAATATGAGAAGTAATGATTAGAATATGATTGACTTGATTTTTGACTCTTGCTGAAGTTATGAGTTAAGAATTGAAAGATTTGAAAATATGTCCATGATCTTAATCTTGTTTTGATTCTTAAATTTTAAATTTTTGAGTCTTATTTTGAATTTTTAGGATTGAGTCTCAAGTAAAAGATTTTGTGGGTATATCTTCTGAAAGCCCTTACAAGACACAACTCGTCCACTAGGGGTGACCTAGGGGTTTAAAGGCTTATTGCATAAGTTAAATGCAATCGTGATTCCTACGAAAGTGAGTTAGGATTTAAGATTTGGATTTTAAGATTTAGTTCTTTAGGAAGTTACTTTAGGTTTTGCTAGAGGACTAGCAAAAGCTAAGTGTGGGGGAATTTGATAGGATGATATTTTGTGAATTTTATATGTGCTAATATATTTACTTTACTAATGTTTTATGCCTAAAAGAGCTTACTAATGTTTATTTTATGTTTTAGGTATTAAATATCAAAGTTGGAATAAAAGGAGTTAAAAAGAGCAAAGTGCAAATTTTTCTATCCAGCTTGAAAGATTGACGTTTTTGACCAATTTAACGACCTGATCTCAACAAGTGGCCTTCATGGAAGTTGTAGAAGACTTCTCAAGGTTTCTGGAGTGTACAAGATCGCAAAAATCGAAGTTCATTTGATGGGTCAAACATCTGGACAAAATCAGTACGAAAATCTGGGCAGAAAAACGAGATTGAGAAGAAATTCTAACAAAGCAAGTTCAAGGCCAGATTTTGTTGAGACAAGATAATTTCTTAATTTTATTATGTCTTAGGTCTGTAATTAATTAATAAGAATAGGTCTTAGGAATTTTACTTAGAAAACAATTTTAAAAGATGATGAGATAAAGATAAGAGTTTGATTAGTCAAATTACTTGTTTCCCAAGTAAACTCTTATCTGAATCCCACATTGCTTAGGAAAGTCTTTTAAACTCTTCCTTAGGCCTATATAAAGAGCATAAGGCTCTCATAAACAGCATCCCTCACATCCCTTAGATCTCTCTTCCCCCTCTTCTCTCTTGTTTAGTTTTAGAGTAGATTTAATAAAAATTTTATTTTTATTATTTTGTCGATTTCTTTATTATTTTTAATTCTAATTTTGTTTTCTATATTTAAACTAATATTGTTTGTGTGTTCTTGCTTGCTAGTTTATAATCTTGATTAGTAATTCTGATTTTATATTATTAAAGATTACTTATTTGATTGTTTCTTGCATGATATTTGTAATCTTTATAATATATAATTTGGAGTTTATATTCTTGAATATGAATAGTGAGTAGATTTCTTGTTCAGTTATGAGGTAAATTAATTGTTGTTGGAAAAAACATGTTGTGAGATTCTTGAACCTATTATATAATTATTGATTAAATATCCAAGATTCTCTGAGCACATTATAATGATTGTTTGTTTGATTACATAGGGTGCACAGTATTTAGTTAAATTAAATAATCTACCGCCAGATTAAAAACATAAGTCTGTAATTGCTTGTGTAGTTAATCACTAGAGATGGAGGAGAATTAAGGTTTAGATTAAATGAACCGAGCTTTTGTGTTTGTTATTTAATGTCAACCCATATCTTTCTTATTGGTAATGCTGCTAAAACTTATATCTAGAGAGCTTGTTCTAGGTAGGTTAAGTAGTTAGAGATTAGTTAAAGAGCTTATTTTAACTAACGACTCAGTAAGGAAAGATGGTGTACCAGAGCTTGTTGTTATGCTACGGTTGACTGTTTAATTGACAGTAATATTTTGTAATCAATGATCAACATCAAAATCCAAGAATGATTGATTGCCTCGTAACTGAAGCTTTTTTTGCTAATTGTTTTTTTTTATATTAAATAATCCTTGTTTTTTATTCTATTTTAGACATAGCTTACAAAACCCTCAGAATTTCTTTTCTTTCCCCAAATCCTAAAATTAGATTTTTAATTTAATAATTAACTTAAATAATTCAGTCTCTGTGGGTTCGACCCTTGCTCTGCTATCTACATAGTAGAGTTAGGAAATTTTATTTTTGGTGACTCACGACACTCGTCAATTATATAGAGTTTAAGTTTAATTATACTAAGTGATTTTTTTTGCAATATTTGATTGTGTAGCAACGCTCTAATGTGATTGGTCGAGGAGTTGGCTAAGATTGCACATAAACACTAAGCTTGGAGTTGGTAAGTTACTTAAATAAGGTAGAAGTTAGAATTATATAGTTATTGGTATGAGTTAATTGAGATATTGTAAATTGCAATTGGAAATTTCTGTGATGTTACGGAACACTATTGAAGCATTATTTTGACATTGCTAGAATATCCTTAGAAGCTTGATATAACATCATTGAAATATTATTGAAACTTGGTGTGATATTGATTTGAATGTTGTTAGTGTTATTGTTGGGAAATTTTTTTGAATAGTGCAAAGTGCTATTGGAAATGGTTGGAAATTTGAAAATTTGAGACGGATACTAACTATATAAGATACTTTTATAAGATGGTTTTAGTATCATATCGTATAGATGGTTATGATAATTGCTTGATGATGAAAATTTTAATGTGCAACATACATAGTGGAGTAGTAAATTGAGCATTTTTATATGTTGAGATACTATGTGGAAGTATTGTCAAGAAATTTTGAAAACAATTTGGTTGGTTTTATAATGGTTTGATGATGAAAAAAATGGTGTAGTGTGTTTAATATTGTTTATATGTTGAAAAGTTGTTTGGGATATTTTTAGAGAAATTGGAAAGTGAATCGAGATTTTATTTTCATTGTTATATTGGGATATATATGCCTATATAAATATGCATATATACAAGTAAGTGTGAGTTGGAAACCGTGATGATTGATTTTATGTAATAACACGAAGGTGTGAAATGTGTTGTGAGATGATGGGTAATTATTAAAAAATAAATTTTGGTACCCAGTGGAAGTGAAATTGGTAAATTGGATGCAAAATTTCGAATTATGGGTTGGCTAGGCTAATTAACCGCGTGAATGTAATATTATTGTCCTAGATAAAAATATCTAGCACGAATGGAGTGCGTTTGAAGGTCATAGGAATATTATCGGATAATTATTGGGAAATTCACAAAGAGAGATTAAATTATTAAGTAAAATGAGAATGTGGTCCTTGGGGAATTTATCTCCAAGGTAATGTAACTTTGACAAGAGTGATATGATTTATATGTTTTATGGAAACTATGAGGATGTATACTCGGATATAGATATGCAAAGATAAGGTGATCTTAACAGATTATAACCTTAAAAATAGAATCGTACGTTTGGGAGTACCTTGTGAACCTTAATAATCACGTTTGTGATTCGATTGAATAGTGTGATACGAAATGTTGGATTATTAGTAGATGTTAACTCGGGTAAGATGTTAAGCATGAGAATTATTAAATAAAAGTAATTTAGTGAAAAAGTAAATGTTGAAATGGATAGTTGGTATAACTATGCTATGAGAAAATATTATGCAATATTATGTATTTAATAATGTGGCTACGAGTTGATGTTGGAATATCGAATTGATATTGGTAGAATGTTGAAAATTTATAATAGCATGTTGTTGACAGAGTACTATGGAATATGTTGAAAAGTGATTTGCTTATGAATGAATATTGATTTTAAGGTTTAAGAGATTACGGAATAATGTTAGAATGCTCTTGATACCTTAATGGTCTTGAGGAAATTGAAATGAAGATATTCACTGCAAATGTTGATGGAATACGTATATGTGAAATCCCCTAATTTCATGTAATTTTCTAATACTCGTGAAGAATTCCAGCTGAAATAATTAAATAAATGTAAAGTTTTGATGTATAAATGATGTATGGGACATATAAAGGAATAATGAAATTGATAGTCAAATTAGTCAAAGAATTTATTTTGATATCAGGAAAATAATTAGAGTATGAGAAAAGAATTAATATCAGAAAATTAAGTGTAATTAAATCCAAGTGTTATATGGAAGAAAAGAGACCAATTAAATGAATGGTCAAATAATGATGGTCAAAGAGTTAAAGAGCCAAAAGGTTAAGGGCTAAGAGGAAATGATTTAATTGGATGACAAAATAGATATCAGAATTTTTAGATAGTTAAATGAGATGTGGCTGATATGAATGGAAGAAAAAGGAATTAAATGGTCAAAGAAGGGTCAAAAGCATAGTCAAAAAGGAAGCATGGCTGAGATGAGATGATTATGGGATAAAGATGGCATTAAATGAGATGGCATGAGTCACCATCTTTAGCCATCACCAATCGGCAGTAACACTCCCAGCCCTCTCTCTCTCGTTACCTCTCCTTCATTCCAGAATTTCTTAAGTTTCCTTCATAGTTGTCTTGACAAACCATCATCTCCTTTCATCAAATCGCTAAGCTTATTTAACTAAAAATGCTCCTCATCACTAGCTTAAGCTATATCTGAAGTTTGGTGGATTGAATCCAAGGAAGTGAAGAGATCTGAAATTCTGAAATTTTGATGAATAACAAAGGTAAGGATAGAAGTTGATTTTCTCAATTCTATCTATGGTTTGGAGTTAAGTTGAGTTGGTAGAGTATAGTTATAAAGGCTTCTTAAAGGTTTGATTTATTATGAATTATGCAGCTTTGAGGAAGTAAAAGGCAAGAATTGGTGCAACCAAAGGATTTGCATATTCGAAGTGAATCGAGGTAAGGAATATATGTAACGGACATAGGGTGACTATGTCCGCATGTCTTAAATGTTTTGGGATGAAACAAAAGCTGGTGTAAATGCAAGAAATGTAAAATTCACGGTTTTTACCCAATTACAATTTGGCTCGGGGCAGCCGACTGCCTTAAATAGTAACTGACTGCTCAGGGACAGTCGTGACGTAACTTTTTCCGAAACCGACTTAAAGCAGCCGACTGCCCTATATAGCAGTCGACTGTCATTTTTCCAGAAGCTTTCTGTTTGCAAACCAGTCGACCGCCAAAGAGCCAGTTGACTGCATTTTCTCGAAAAAGTTTCTGTTTGCGGACCAGTTGACTGCCATAAGTATATTTGGAATTTTTAAATATTTTAAATGAAAAAAAGAAAATAAATTTATAAAATTTATTTATGCTATAGCAGTCGACTGCCCTAAAATAGCAGTCAACTGCCCCCTTTGAAAATAATAATTTTATATTTATTTATATAAATGTATTTGAATTATCATTAAAGTATATAAGAAGGTTTATTGAAAGGCAATGGTTTTCTAAGAAGTAGTTTTGCTATTTAATGTTTTGAGACTATGAACCACTTAATGATCATGCACTATTGAAATGGATTGAAGGGACTCTGATCAAGTTCCTAAGATTATGTGTTATATGTATTTGGGCTGAGGAACCATAAGTCAAGCCTCGGTCGCCACAGATGTCACCTGACTAGTGTTCACTGTGGTCTATAGACAATGGCCATGTGTCTTTTATGTGTTTTGGCTTAGGGGAGGATCCCTGGCCCATGCGTGGGTACGCCACTTTATATGTGCATCCCTTACGGGATTTATTTGGTGCATGATTTTATTAGGTGTCAAATGTCTCCATAAGTATTTGAAGATTATTTGTGTATTCAATTTCAAGTGAATTGATACATATGAAAGTATTTGAAGTATATGAATATATTTGAGTTATTTGAATATTTGCAAGTGATTTCATAAGAAAGTATGTGAGAGTATTTGAAGTTATTTGAAATTGAAGTTAATTGTATTTGTAAATGTGATTTCAAGTGAATTAGAGGAAATTGAAAGTATTTGACTTATTTGATATTATGTGTCTACGATATTTGAAGAAATTACATGATACATGTTTTATAATGATTTTACATGACATTATAGAGCCAAGCAGGAAAACTGTATATAGTGGCATAGTACGTTCTTTTACATTTATTTCTTACTGAGCGTAAACTCACCCCTTTACAATATTTTTCATACAGATTACCTGAAGTGAATTCCACTCCAAATAGAGGAGCTTGCTTTTGAGACCTTATAGTGTACCTTCGAGATACGCTTCCCAATAACTATTGAAGGTATACTTATGTATTATGTGCTTCAGACTATTGTACAGTACAACATTACATTAATGTATATTAGGAAGTTTGGGGATATAGGATATGTAAGTTATGTGAGATCCTGATGTATGTGACGCAGTGTATTTACATATAAGAAAATTTTGTTCATGCAAATTTGATATCGTGCTATAAGTAATAAAGCATGAAGTATAAGAAGAAAGAAAGGATGACATTGATAAACGAGTCTAGTTAAATGGCATGTGAAGTAAGAAGTTAGTTGATATTTGGGTAGTGACAAGGATGTCACAGATTGGTATCAGAGCAGTTTAGACTGATGTTTGTCGATGTCATTAGGCTAGAAATAGTAGATATCCCCAATGTACTGTACTTGTCTGAGCTCATATGCATAGTATAACTAGTTGAAGTTATGCTAAATAGCTCAATTTTTTGATTTTATCAACAGAATGAGCTGAGGTAGAAGGGGTATTGGTAAAGGAAAAGGAAGGGGTCATGTAGAACTGCCCCTAACACAGTCTTCTTCTCCATCTTCACCACATAGCCCGAACACTAGGCTAGCAAAAATGGAGAAGCATATGGAGAATATGGTCATTATGTTCACGCAATTTATGGCGAACTTCCCGAACATGGCTACTAGTGCACCAGTGGATACCCTAATTGAAGGAAACCGAAACAAACATGCAGCAGAATTTAAATCATTCGGCCTCCACCAGGATCGATTCAGAGAGTTGCCTGATTAGGGTTTCGAGATTTACCTAATGTTTTCTCTGATTTTCTGTCGTTGGTCGAGTCACAAGCAACAACTTTTCGTTCCTGCCTCTATGGTATCCACACGAACGGATCTCACGACTCTTGAATGTCTCACGATCAGAAGCCTTAAAGAGCGTTTTTGATTCCTTATAACCGAATTGCTAGCTTCGATTAAAAGAATATTTTGTTTTCTATTTTTTTTTGTGCGGCTCTATTTTAGAAAACACAAAACATCCTTTTATAGGCAGTAAATTTTACCCTAAAATTTACTGTCAAACAGAACTCTAATCCTACTTAGAATAGGATTAGTTATATCTTTAATCCAATTCAGAATAGGATTAGTTATATCCTTAATCCAATTCAGAATAGGATTAATTAAGCTCCTCATTAATCCGTTCTAAGTGTGCGACCCAATAGGTTCTCAAAACAATGGCAATGACAAAATTGTCACAGGCAATGAGCGGTATCTAGCAACACATCATTGCTACCCATGTAACGAGAATGTCAATGACTCGACATAACCTTACTTGTGATAGATGTTACCGTATAGTCTAATCCCTTTATCCTTTGATGTCTTGATTAGACACAAGTCATGGAATGTGTCACACTTGTATAGTCTAATCAGAGTTTCTTGATTCCTGAGTAGACTAATTAAACAAATAAAATCAATATCTCATATTGACTTATTCGAGCACAGCCATGCATTTTTAGTCTCACTCTATCAAAGGGCCCAAGACATCTCTCTTGTTATATAAGAGGGATAAATCCTATCTTGATCACTCAACATCCCTCTACATAGATCAAGGCATACCCAATTACTACCTTTATAGTCCATCCTGTTACGAATGACATCTAGCAGCATTAAAGTATGCAATTCTCTATGTTGGGATCTCTGATGATCTCAAGTCAAAGGATCACATACACCATCATCACTATGAGAATTGCTTATGACACTCATATAACAATCCATGTAGCGTTCTCATGGAGGGTCGATCCAGTACATAGTTCTCTAACATGTACCTATGTGATGACTTGATATCCTATATCCATGACAATTGTCATTAGTCAACCACATACTAGTCTTATCGTATCATTGTTATCCTTGTTCACAATAATACTTGACTAGGGATATTTTAAGAATAGTGTGTTATTACTATTCTAAGGACATTATCATATAAGATTACATTACGCAGTTACAAGACAAATATAATAATGAACTATAAATAAAATGTCATGATACATAAAAAAATGCCAAAGTCAATCATCTAATGAATGGTTCTAAGGGCATAATCCAACAATCTCCCACTTGCACTAAGACCATTCACTCATGCATCTAATACCTAGTGACCTAGTGTGACGATCATGTCTCTGCTGCGTCAAAGGCTTCGTCTGTGGGTCGACGATGTTATCGTCGGTTGGTACTTTGCATATCCTCACATCTCCTCTCTTGATAATATCTCGAATGAGATGGAAGCGCCGTAGTATATGTTTGGATCGTTGGTGAGATCTAGGTTCCTTAGCTTGTGCGATGGCTCCATTGTTGTCACAATAGAGCTCAATTGGATCTATAATGCTAGGAACAACTTCAAGCTCAGTAATGAACTTCCTGATCCAAACAACCTCCTTAGCAGCTTCAGAGGCAGCTATATACTCAGCCTCTGTTGTAGAATCGGCCACTGTCGCCCGCTTTGAACTCTTCCAGCTCACAGCACCTCCATTAAGGCAAAACACATAACCAGACTGCGATCTATAGTCATCTTTATCAGTTTGGAAGCTAGCATCAGTGTAACCTGTTACAATGAGCTCTTCCTCACCTCCATATATCAAGAATGTATCCTTAGTCTTTCTCAAGTACTTAAGAATATTCTTGACAGTGATCCAGTGACGTTCACCAGGATCAACTTGATATTTACTCGTCATGCTCAAGGCATACAAGACATCGGCACGTGTGCATAACATGGCATACATAATGGATCCAATAGCAGATGCATATGGAACTTTACTCATATGTTCTCTCTCTTCTTGTGTTTTAGGACACTGTTCTTTTGAGAGAGTAATGCCATGTGTCATAGGCAAGAATCCTTTCTTGGAATCCTGCATGCTAAACCTCTTTAGCACTTTATCTATGTATGCACTTTGACTCAGGCAAATTAATTTCCTTGATCTATCTCTATAGATCTTTATACCCAGTACATAGGTAGCTTCGCCCAAGTCCTTCATTGAAAAGCAATTCCCTAACCAAGTCTTTACAGACTAAAGGGTAGGGATGTCATTCCCAATGAGTAGTATGTCATCTATATACAACACCAGGAAGACAATAGTGCTCCCACTGACCTTCTTGTAGACACAAGGTTCATCTTTGTTCTTGATGAAACCAAACTCTTTGATTGCATCATCAAAACGAAGATTCCAACTTCGAGAAGCTTGCTTTAGTCCATAAATAGAACGTTGCAGCTTACAAACCTTTCCAGCATTTTTTGGATCAACAAAACCCTCAGGTTGTGTCATGTACACATCCTCGAGTAGCTTTCCATTAAGAAAAGCAGTCTTGACGTCCATTTGCCAGATTTCATAATCATGGTATGCAGCTATCGCAAGCAAGATCCTAATGGATTTGATCATCGTGACTGGTGAAAAAGTTTCATCATAGTCAATACCATGAATTTGTTTAAAACCTTTAGCAACCAATCGCCCTTTATAGGTATGAACATTTCCTTCCATGTCGGTTTTCTTCTTAAAAACCCATTTACACCCTATAGGTTTTACCCTTTCGGGTAAGTCAACCAAGGTCCAAACTTGGTTGGCATACATGGATTCCATCTCAGATCTCATGGCTTCAAGCCATTTCTCAGAGTCTGGCCCTGTAATAGCCTCTTGATAGGTAATAGGCTCATCTTGGTCCATAAGCAATACATCACCGTTCTGAGTCATTAGAAATCCATATCTTTGTGGCTCACGATGTGTTCTAACTGATCTACGCAAGGCTTGTGTCTCTTGAGCAGGCGGTTGCTCCACAACAGCTTGTGGTTCTGGTTCCACAACAACTTGTGGTGCTTGCTCAGGCTCCATCTCAACATCGGGTGCGCTATCTTGTAGCTCTTGAATTTCTTCAAGTTCTACTTTTCTCCCACTTGTTCTTCTAGAAATGAATTCTCTTTCTAGAAAGACACCTGTTCGAGCTACAAACACTTTGCGCTCAGCGGGATTGTAAAAATAATATCCTTTAGTTAGTTTAGGATATCCCACAAAATAGCACTTATCAAATTTAGGTGCAAGTTTGTTAGAGACTTGACGTCTTACATAAGCCTCACAACCCCAAATCTTCATAAAAGACATACTGGGACGTTTACCTGTCCATATCTCATATGGTATCTTTGGAACCGATTTAGATGGAACACGGTTCAGTGTAAAAGCAGCTGTTTCTAATGCATGTCCCCAAAAGGATTCTGGAAGATCTGTATGACTCATCATTGATCGAACCATATCTAATAAAGTTCGGTTTCTCCTTTCAGATACACCATTCCATTGTGGTGTACCTGGAGAGTGAGTTGTGAGACAATCCCACACTCTTTAAGATAGTCATAAAATTCTTGGCTTAAGTATTCACCACCTCGATCTGATCGAAGTGCCTTAATGCTCTTGCCAAGTTGGTTTTGTACTTCATTCTTGAATTCTTTGAACTTTTCAAAAGATTCTGACTTGTGTCTCATAAGATACACATAGCCATATCTACTGAAATCATCAGTAAATGTAATAAAGTACATAAACCCACCTCTGGCCTGTGTGTTTAAAGGTCCATATACATTTGTATGTACTAAGCCCAATAAATCACTTGCCCTTTCACTATGTCCTTTGAAAGGGGCTTTAGTCATCTTACCCATCAAACAAGATTCACATGTCTCATACGATTCAAAATCAAATGAGTCCAAAATTCCATCTTTATGGAGTTTGGAAATGCGATTCTCATTTATGTGTCCCAAGCGACAATGCCAAAGATATGTTGGATTTTGATCATTAGATTTAATCCTTTTAGCATTTATGTTATAAATAGGCATATCACGATTTAGAATGTAAAGACCATTAATTAGTTGTGCACTACCATAAAAGATATCATTTAAATAAATGGAGCAACAATTGTCCTTTATTATAAATGAAAAACCCTTCTTGTCCAAACAAGAAATAGAAATAATGTTTTTAGTGATGGAAGGCACATAATAACAATCATCTAATTCTAAAACAAGCCCTGTGGGCAATGTCAAAATATAAGTTCCTACAGCTAATGCAGCAACCCTTGCTCCATTTCCCACTCGCAGGTCGACCTCGCCCTTAGTGAACGATCTACTCCTTTTGAGTTCCTGCACATTTACACAAATGTTAGAACCACATCCAGTATCTAATACCCATGATGAAGAAGTAGATAGATTAACTTCTATAACATAAATACCTGAAGTGGAAGTCTCACTGCCTCTCTTCTTCTTTAGCTCTTCCAGGTATTTGTTACAGTTCCTTTTTCCAATGTCCGGTCTCACCGCAATGGAAGCATTTCCCTTCTTTGGCAACCCCACCTTTAGGCTTCAGTGCAGTATCATTGGGCTTGAACTTGCCATTGGCTTTATTACCTTTTTTCTTGCCCTTTGCATTAGCCCTGCCCTTAGCTTTCTTAACTATTAAGACATCTTTGGGCATGGCCTTTTTCATGTTGGATTCAGCTGTTTTCAACATGCTAAGTAACTGTGGCAGAGTCTTGTCAATTTCATTCATGTTGTAATTAACAACAAACTGACTGTAGCTGTCTGGCAACGATTGCAAAATCACATCAGTGGCCAACTCTTGGCCCAAAAGAAATCCCAATCTTTCAAGGTTTTCAATGTACCCAATCATCTTGAGCACATGAGTACCAATGGGAGTCCCCTCTGCCATTCTACAGTGAAACAATGCCTTAGAGACATTGTACCTTTCTTGCCTAGCTTCCTCTTCATAGAGTTGCTTGATATGCTCGATCATATCGAATGCATCCATTTCCTCATGTTGCTTTTGAAGCTCAGGATTCATGGAGGCAAGCATAAGGCAACTAACATCCAATGCATCATCTTGATGCTTCTTATAAGCATCTCTTTCTGCCTTTGGATCATTAGCGGGTGGTTTTTCAGGTAAGGGAATCTCAAGGACATACAACTTCTTTTCTTGCTTGAGGACTATCCTCAGGTTCCTGTACCAATCCAGGAAGTTTGTCCCATTCAACTTGTCCTTCTCAAGGACAGATCGCAGTGAAAGTGTGTTATTTGTGTTTGATGCCATGGTAATCTACAACAGAAATATGCAAAATATAAGTATCATGAATGCATTCATTTAATTAAATATTTATTAAATGATGTTCCCACTATTTTTATCGAATCAACAACCCTCACTATTAATTCGGAAAAATTATCACATAATTTCTCTAGTGGGCCAAGATCCATATTTCACCTTATCTAGAGTTAGCTTTGGCTAATCGCCCAAGATTTGGCTATTTAGGTAGGCAACACTTACCAATTACATCTCATGTAACTCTTGGATAGTTGGGTGAACAACACTTGTTCTAATTCATCTCATGAATGGAAGCCCAACTTTATGCCTCTAAATTCCCAATCCTATTGAGGAAATCTAGTTAAGTCAACCCAATTTATAGCCTTTGGATATCACTATTATCCCATCGCGTCTTATTAAGATAGATATGATATTTTGCTTTGGCAAACATAACAAAATCGATTCTAGCCTTGACGAGTGCTATTCATTGGTAGGCATCTATTATTGACTTAATTTAATTTGAGGGATTTTTCTTAGTTTATTGAATAAGATCTCACCAATTTTACTTTTTTAAAATTATCATATGATTTTCATATCACAAACGTACAAAATAAACCTTGCATCTCATGTAATTAAGCAATAAAATAAACGTGATATAGTTATAGCCCAAACTAAATGGATTTCCCAAGCCAATAAGAAACCCTAAGGGTTAACCTAAGGGTAATAGCATCTTTTCCAAGTGCCTCTTTGGTCATCCTTTGATGGTTGTCAGCTCCATTAGTGTTGATCACCATCAACTCATACTTAGCTAAATTCTAACCCTATACTACGTTACAATTACATAGTTTAAGAGAAACCTCGAGTTACATTCGAGGGGAGTAAGATGAGAAAAGAATGTACAACTAGAATTTCAAGAACAAGGCACGACACGCAGGTTGTATTTATTAAAATTTACAACCACCAAAATAAAATCATATTGGGCTAGGGCTATAACTATGCACCATGCTCAAACAACAACCACCGTGTTATACAAACAAGTGTAATGCAATTTCAACTTTTAGTTTTATTAATGAGGCACATTTGAAAAGAATTATGACCCTGACGCGGGGTTCCCAGGGGCGGCAGTATTGACATTGCCAACGCCCCTTATCCGGAAGTGTCCTAATCTTATCAGGATGTTCCAGCCAGTATCTCATACTGATTATAATTTTAATCGCATCTTTATCTAAAAGTATTTCAATCTTATCAGGATCTTTATACACTTTCGACATTATTCTGTTTCTTCCATAATGTTTATGCAGAACAGAAACCGCCATTAATAATTCGCATCACAGATTATATCTCACATATAAGTTGAATCGAAATTGATATATATATCATATATATAATTTCAACAATTCGATTTCTAGCCTCTGAATATATCATATACATTCTAATCCGTATTAATCTCATTAAACCGACTGCATGTAATCATAAACAGAAAGTAACCAGAGATCATGCTCTTATCAAAACAAATCAGGGACTCCGAATCTGGCTCTGATGCCAGTGAAGGAAATCGAAACAAACACGCAGCAAAATTTAAATCATTCGGCCTCCACCAAGATCGATTCGGAGAGTTGCTTGATTAGGGTTTCAAGATTTACCTAACATTTTCTTTGATTTTCTGTCGTTGGTCGAGTCACAAGCAACAACTTTTTGTTCCTGCTTCTATGGTATCCACACAAACGGATCTCACGACTCTTGAACGTCTCACGATCAGAAGCCTTAAAGAGCGTTTTTGATTCCTTATAACCGAATTGTTAGCTTCGATTAAAAGAATATTTTATTTTTTGTTTTTTTGTGCGGCTCTATTTTAGAAAACACAAAACATCCTTTTATAGGCAGTAAATTTTACCCTAAAATTTACTGTCAAACAGAATTCTAATCCTGCTTAGAATAGGATTAGTTATATCCTTAATCCAATTCAGAATAGGATTAGTTATATCCTTAATCCAATTCAAAATAGGATTAATTAAGCTCCTCATTGATCCGTTCTAAGTGTACGACCCAATAGGTTCTCAAAATAATGGCAATAACAAAATTGTCACAGGCAATGAGCGGTATCTAGCACCACATCATTGCTACCCATGTAACGAGAATGTCAATGACTCGACATAACCTTACTCGTGATAGATGTTACCATGTAGTCTAATCCCTTTATTCTTTGATGTCTTGATTAGACACAAGTCATGGAATGTGTCACACTTGTATAGTCTAATTAACGTTTCTTGATTCCTAAGTAGACTAATTAAACAAATAAAATCAATATCTCATATTGACTTATTCAAGCACGGCCATGCATTTTTAGTTTCACTCTATCAAAGAGCCCAAGACATCACTCTTGTTATATAAGAGGGATAAATCCTATCTTGATCACTCAACATCCCTCTACATAGATCAAGGCATACCCAATTATTACCTTTATAGTCCATCCCATTACGAATGACATCTAGCAGCATTAAAGTATGCAATTCTCTATGTTGGGATCTCTGATGATCTCAAGTCAAAGGATCACATACACCATCATCACTATGAGAATTGCTTATGACACTCATATAACAATCCATGTAGCGTTCTCATGAAGGGTCGATCCAGTACATAGTTCTCTAATATGTACCTATGTGATGACTTGATATCCTATATCCATGACAATGGTCATCAGTCAACCACATACTAGTCTTATCGTATCATTGTTTTCCTTGTTCACAATAATACTTGACTAGGGATATTTTAAGAATAGTGAGTTATTACTATTCTAAGGACATTATCATATAAGATTACATTACGCAGTTATAAGACAAATATAATAATGAACTATAAATAAAATGTCATGATACATAAAAAATGCCAAAGTCAATCATCTAATGAATGGTTCTAAGGGCATAATCCAACACTAATAGTATAGCCCCCACCAGTACAGACAGAGTTACCCCCACGTCCCAACTATTGAAAGGCGGGATCTCACGACTTATTATAGCATGACCTTAATTAAGGAATTCAAGAAGTAGATCAGCCTAAGTTTAAGGGGGATAAGGACACGTTGGCCGCATGGAACTGGGTGAAGGCGATCATTAGATCCTTCGAGTATATGTCATGCTCTAAAAAGGAAAAGGTGGGTTTGGCTGCTTACTTGTTAGTGGATGATGCAGAGTATTGGTGGCAGTCCACTCGGGCTATTTTGGAGGCTCAACATGTTGAGGTCATGTGGGATAGATTGTTAGAGGCCTTCACTGATCAGTACATCCCACACGCCGATCAAACTAGGTTGAAGACTGAGCTTCTGAACTTGACTCAGGAGATAATGTCAATTAATCAATATGAGTCGAAGTTCATTTCTTTAAGCGGATTCGACTTAGAGACCCTCAGGAGTGAAGGACATAAGATTTACAGATTTATAGAGGGACTGAAGTCTCCTATTAGATCTAAGTTGCATACTATGGATATCACTACTTATAATGAGACAGTCCGTAAGGCTCAGTTGTGGGAACAGGATTATGAGCTTCATCATGATGATTTCGGAACCAAAGGTAAAGGCAAAGCACCGATGAAACGAAAATCAGAGGGGAAAACCTCTAGTGATAGATATCCATCTAAGAGAGGCAGGCCATATGAAAGAGCCTTAATAGGTAAGCAAGTAAAGTATAAGAAAATGATGGTTATTTTAATTAAATGGTTATATGGAAATATATTAAATTGGGAGTATTATGATGATTATGGTACAAGGACTCCGAGAGTTACGGGATCAAGATAAATGATGAAAGATCTCGACATCTAGATGGTAGTACCGCTAGTTCACCTAAAAGTACAAGACAAAGGTGTGAGTGTTGCGGGAAATTTCATGGGTTACAAGCATGCCGCAAGATTACTAGGGCTTGTTATTGGTGTGGTAAACATGGACATATGATTAAGAATTGTCCTAAGATGAATCAAAGGGTGCCCGAGGAATCGGAAGAGACTACCCAATCCCAGTGTAAGGCCATAGCTGAAGAGAAGGGAAAGACACTTGTTAACTATGATGTAAATGTTGAAGATGTATAATGTAAAGGTATATTGCATTATTTGACTTATTGTAAATTAAGTTAATAGAAAGTAAGTATGATTTTGTGAAGGATTTTAACTTATGTCGTGGACGTAGAAAAGAGAAGTCCTGAACTTAATGAAATACAATAATTGACAAGAAACGATAGTTGGAATTCTGAAGTACTTACTGATATGAAGTTTTATGATGTATATAGTGATATGTGAAAGGATTTTAAATGAGAATGATGATTGACTTTTATTAGTCGATTTTACTTAAATATTTTATTCTATGAAAGCATTACTCTGAAAAGAATATGAATTAATATGAAAGATAAGTTGTCTCAACAACAGTATTTATTCCCTATAGTCGCTTCTAGGTTTCGGAACAAGACAGGTATTTTAAAGTACCTTCCTTACTCCATCTGAATCCCTAGCCGACTATAGTATCCTTCCTGGTTGATCCCTAGAGTACCATAGGGAAATGAGGATGTTCGTTCATTTGGCATATTTGACGTTAAAAAAAAAAATTTATAGATAGCCATTGTGAATAAATTACGGCTATAATTCTGATTTAGATAGAAGAGAAGTTTCGTTTGGAAATTGTTAGTGGTGAATATCGCTTATTATGGCATGAGATACAAGTTCAATTATCATATGAAAACTTAAAGGCATTATTTGTATGGTAAGAAATTTCAGATTTGTACAGACCATAATTGTCTGAAGTACTAATTCTCTTAAAGAGAATTGAATATGAGACAGAAGGAATAGTTCAAGTTTCTAAAGGATTATGAAGGTGAGATTTTATATCATCTAGGGAAAGCCATTGCAGTGGCACATGCTTTAAACCGAAAGCATGAAAGGAATAATGGTTTATATGATGATAAAGAGTATGAATTACTTGAGTAAATCACAAGCCTTAAGCTAAATGTTTTGCCTTCAAGGTAAATTGGGAATGATGACTAGTATAATGATTAAGCCAGAATTGATGAATGGATTTACGAAGTCAGCTCACTTCCTAACTATGAAGTCTACGGACACACTTAGTGCTTTGGCAGAATTGTATGTAAAAGAAGTTGTTAAACTACCTGGAGTTCCAGTGAGCATTTCATTTGACAGAAATTCCAAGTTTACTTCTCATTTTGAGAACATTCCAAGAAGCCATGGGATCTCAACTAAACTTTAGCATAGCTTTTCATCCACAGACTGATGGTCAGTCTGAGCGCATTTTTCAGACACTCGAGGATATGTTGAGAGCTTGTGTCATGGATTTTAAAGGCTCATGAGACGGCCATCTGCCATTGCCTGAGTTTACTTGTGATAATAGCTATCATGCAAGTATCGAGATGACACTATATGAATTGTTCTATGATAAAAAGTGTCAATCTCCGATTGGGTGGGAAGAAGTGGACAAGCACGAATTATTAGCTCCAAATTTAGTCGAGCAAGTCTCTGAGGATGTTAAACTAATTTGTCAAAGATTTGAGACAGCTCAAAATTGACAAAAGAGTTATATAAATGTTCAACGGAGACCACTTGAATTTTTGGTTGGGGATTCAGTGTTTGTGAAAATTTCCCCATCCAAAGGAATTATGAGATTCGGCCAAAGAAGTAAGCTTAATCCTTATTACATTGGATCATTTAAGGTCTTGGACCAAGTGAGAGATGTTACCTATAGGTTGGCATTACCTCTAGAGCTATTAGGAGTACACAATGTTTTTAATGTATCTATGCTTTGAAAGTATAATCTAGATCCATCTCATGTCATTGAATATGAACCATTAGAGATTTGGGAAGGTATAAGCTATGTGGAGAAGCTGGTTCAGATTTTGGACAGGAAAAGATAAGGTATAGAAGTCTATGATGATTCCATTAGTTAAAGATTATTGACAATACCACATCATGGAATCAGATACATGAAGCTAAATAGCCTGATGAAAGAAGAGTACCCAGAATTGTTTAATACATAACTTGATTTGAATTTGGAGGACCAAATTCTCTAAGGTGGGGAGAATGTGAAATCCCCTAATTTCATGTAATTTTCTAATACTCGTGAAGAATTCCAGCTGAAATAATTAAATAAATGTAAAGTTTTGATGTATAAATGATGTATGGGACATATAAAGGAATAATGAAATTGATAGTCAAATTAGTCAAAGAATTTATTTTGATATCAGGAAAATAATTAGAGTATGAGAAAAGAATTAATATCAGAAAATTAAGTGTAATTAAATCCAAGTGTTATATGGAAGAAAAGAGACCAATTAAATGAATGGTCAAATAATGATGGTCAAAGAGTTAAAGAGCCAAAAGGTTAAGGGCTAAGAGGAAATGATTTAATTGGATGATAAAATAGATATCAGAATTTTTAGGTAGTTAAATGAGATGTGGCTAATATGAATGGAAGAAAAAGGAATTAAATGGTCAAAGAAGGGCCAAAAGCATAGTCAAAAAGGAAGCATGGCTGAGATGAGATGATTATGGGATAAGGATGGCATTAAATGAGATGGCATGAGTCACCATCTTTAGCCATCACCAATCGGCAGTAACACTCCCAGCCCTTTCTCTCTCTCGTTGCCTCTCCTTCATTCCAGAATTTCTTAAGTTTCCTTCATAGTTGCCTTGACAAACCATCATCTCCTTTCATCAAATCGCTAAGCTTATTTAACTAAAAATGCTCCTCATCACTAGCTTAAGCTATATCTGAAGTTTGGTGGATTGAATCCAAGGAAGTGAAGAGATCTGAAATTCTGAAATTTTGATGAATAACAAAGGTAAGGATAGAAGTTGATTTTCTCAATTCTATCTATAGTTTGGAGTTAAGTTGAGTTGGTAGAGTATAGTTATAAAGGCTTCTTAAAGGTTTGATTTATTATGAATTATGCAGCTTTGAGGAAGTAAAAGGCAAGAATTGGTGCAACCAAGGGATTTGCATATTCGAAGTGAATCGAGGTAAGGAATATATGTAACAGACGTAGGGTGACTATGTCCGCATGTCTTAAATGTTTTGGGAAACAAAAGCTGGTGTAAATGCAGGAAATGTAAAATTCACGGTTTTCACCTAGTTACGATTTGGCTCGGGGCAGCTGACTGCCTTAAATAGCAGCTGACTGCTCAGAAACAGTCGTGACGTAACTTTTTCCGAAACCGACTTAAAGCAGCTGATTGCCCTATATAGCAGTCGACTACTATTTTTCCAGAAGCTTTTTGTTTGCAAACCAGTCTACCGCCAAAGAGCCAGTTGACTGCATTGTCTCGAAAAAGTTTCTGTTTGCGGACCAGTCGACTGCCATAAGTATATTTGGAATTTTTAAATATTTTAAATGGAAAAAAGTAAATAAATTTATAAAATTTATTTATGCTATAGCAGTCGACTGCCCTAAAATAGCAATCAACTGCCCCCTTTGAAAATAATAATTTTATATTTATTTATATAAATGTATTTGAATTATCATTAAAGTATATAAGAAGGTTTATTGAAAGGCAATGGTTTTCTAAGAAGTAGTTTTGCTATCTAATGTTTTGAGACTATGAACCACTTAACGATCATGCACTATTGATATGGATTGAAGGGACTCTGATCAAGTTCCTAAGATTATGTGTTATATGTATTTGGGCTGAGGAACCATAAGTCAAGCCTCGGTCGCCACAGATGTCACCTGAATAGTGTTCACTGTGGTCTATAGACAATGGCCATGTGTCTTTTATGTGTTTTGGCTTAGGGGAGGATCCCTAGCCCATGCGTGGGTACGCCACTTTATATGTGCATCCCTTACGGAATTTATTTGGTGCATGATTTTATTGGGTGTCAAATGTCTCCATAAGTATTTGAAGATTATTTGTGTATTCAATTTCAAGTGAATTGATACATATGAAAGTATTTAAAATATATGAATATATTTGAGTTATTTGAATATTTGCAAGTGATTTCATAAGAAAGTATGTGAGAGTATTTGAAGTTATTTGAAATTGAAGTTAATTGTATTTGTAAATGTGATTTCAAGTGAATTAGAGGAAATTGAAAGTATTTGACTTATTTGATATTATGTGTCTACGATATTTGAAGAAATTACATGATACATGTTTTATAATGATTTTACATGACATTATAGAGCCAAGCAGGAAAACTGCATATAATGGCATAGTACGTTCTTTTACATTTATTTCTTACTGAGCGTAAACTCACCCCTTTACAATATTTTTCATACAGATTACCTGAAGTGAATTCCGCTCCAAATAGAGGAGCTTGCTTTTGAGACCTTATAGTGTACCTTCGAGATACGCTTCCCAATAACTATTGAAGGTATACTTATGTATTATGTGCTTCAGACTATTGTACAGTACAACATTACATTAATGTATATTAGGAAGTTTGGGGATATAGGATATGTAAGTTATGTGAGATCCTGATGTATGTGACGCATGTGTATTTACATATAAGAAAATTTTGTTCATGCAAACTTGATATCGTGCTATAAGTAATAAAGCATGAAGTATAAGAAGAAAGAAAGGATGACATTGATAAACGAGTCTAGTTAAATGGCATGTGAAGTAAGAAGTTAGTTGATATTTGGGTAGTGACAAGGATGTCACAGTATACATGTATTTAAGATTTACGAATTGTACCTATACCATAATTATATGTGATTGGCCGATGATTGATGAATTATGCTTAGTTATTTATGGTCATGGGTAATTGGAAATTGAGGCCATTGTAAGCACACCTTAACGTATAAGTATGAGCGTGCACGGTACTGGACTTTGTAAACAGTGAGATATTCCTTGGTACCCTTAGGCTCATGCGTGCATAACATGTGATTTTGATCTCTAAACTATGTGTGATTTTAAAAGTGAAAGTATTGGTTTTAAAAGAGACGCATTTAATTTTTTAAGAAGATATGAATATTTGAAATGAATAGACATCCTCAAATCTTGATGTTTAACACTCGTTTGACATCATTCATGACATGTACAAATTGAGCATACGATTTAGTTACATATTGATTTGAGAAATATTGCATAAGTAAATGTTTACTGCGTAGGCTGTCTAAATGGGTTTGAAATGTTATAGCAAAAGATTTTGATTTAGAGACGACAGGTACCCTATGGAATGCCTGCGTGGCATATGCCTTCGTGGCATGGAGTATATATACATCGAGTGGTTCTGCCTGTGTGGCATGAAAACCCCGTTTATGTATACATGATATGTACATGTTGCCTGATGGACTATCCCAGGCTATCCGACAATAGTCGTGGACATATTCTTCAGTTTCCAACTAATCAGTGGGACTGGGATGATCTATGATCATAGATAGTGACCCCTCGAGGGAAACTATCCCATTGATAGCTCTAATGGTTTAGAGATGATATGATAACAAAATAGGGATTCATGCCTAGTCTCTCACTAAATGTTAAACGATGTCTAGAGTATGGTTTATTTTATATAAAACTTTAGACGTGACATGTTTTTACAGTATATGTGAAATGATTGAAACTGAATGATTTAAACATGGTTTCTATTACGCATTATATGATTTGAGACTTTACATGTTTTAAACCATGTTTAAAAGAATATGTGAAATGCTTTTGAGATTTTACAAGCTTTATATGGGGTTATATACATGTGACATGATTTGAAATAGCAAATGTTTTATATAGCAGACTTTTCATATGCTTATCTATTGAATCCTGCATGATTGTACATACCATATTGATGTACGATATCCAATGATATGGGGATATTTAGTGTAGTTAGGGCATGATCGAATCCATACTCAAAGGTTATTGATTCCTAAATGATACTGGGGTATATACTTGCAAGATTCATGCATTTGCATTAGAGATGATATAATCTTAACTCTATTATTATATTAGTAACTTACTGAGTCGTGGATTTGCTCACTCTCTTAATTTCACATCTTTTCAGACTATTGGAGTTAAACTCCGTCATGAGAGCTTTTGAGTGGGCTTTAGGAGACGGTATCTAAGCTTGGTACTGGCCCTTGTCCTCCAAACCTACTTTGTTGCTTTTGAGGTATACATTCTTCATAAGTTACTTGTTTACATGTAAGACTTTAATTGATGAACAGTATGTATTTGGTTCAATGGGTCGGGATGTAACTTAGGACCGTGTTAAATTATTATATAGGTTCATATAATCATCGAATGCTATCTAGGATGTGATTATGTTCGGTTGACCATATGTTTTGTGGAATATGTAAATGAAATTGAGATGATCTTGAGATTGTGTAGTACATGAGGATATGAATTGTGGATTGTGGATTTCTTGTAGGTAATTAATTGGGGAAAGTGATAAAATATAAAGGGGAGGTTTTCGACTCGTTTCTTTGCTAGTTTAATAATTAAGTGAAATGACTATAGTTCACTTAGATAGTTGAGTAAATATGCTCATAAATAAATATTTAAGTTATCAAGGCTAAAGTATAGAGAAAGGATCAGTGAAATTAGTTTAGTGATTACACTAACATCGAATACAAACCTTAAATCGAAAAGGAAAAATTTAGTTTGTAAATTTAGATAAATGGAATAAGTGTTAAGTAAGTATAAGTTACGGCCTCCGGGTCGTGACATATATAGAAGTTACGTAGGAATGAATTACATGGTTTCATTACATGAATGATTTATATGGATTGATTTTTTACGAGAAATGGTTTACATGAATTGAATTATATAAAATGATCAAAACGAATTGCATCACGTGAAAGGATTTACATAAATTGATTTACAAGAAATGAGTTACATGAATTGTTCTACATGAAATGTTCTACATGTTTTGGAATTACATGAAACGATTTACATGAATTGATTTATATGAAATGATATATGAGTATATGAAGTGATTTTTACAAGATTGATGTCTCCCTGATGATCATGCATACAAGATATTGATGATTAGGCTGGGAGACGTCCCAAACCTTCCCTTTTACATGATATGACTGTGGGAATTACAGTCAAACCCCACAGGTTTACGCAATAAGCACCTGACTAGTGCGAACTGTGAGTGATTGACAGTGGCCATTGTTACGAGATCCCTACGAGGATACGAAATCCCCTCAGGGATACGAGATTGTGCATGAATCTCTAGGAGATTATTTTTTATCGATATGTGATATTTGATAGGTGATTGATTTATTGAATGATTTGATTGAAAAATGATGAAAGAAACAATACGAGTTTTACAGTATATGTTTTCTCGATACAAATGCATTTATCATATTTTAATGATTTTACGAGAAATGTTTTATAGCATTAATTGAAATACAAAATGCATTTATTTCCTTTTAATGATTTTAAAAGAATTGCTATACTGCATTAAACACGAAATTCTCATGACTTTGAAAAAAGTTCCATAGTATTTTATTAAAAGATAATACTGTTACATTAAACAAGTTTATTTTGTTTAACTGCATATAGTGTAACTTTTATATATGTTTATTACTGGGCTTTTCCCAAAGCTTACCCCCCCCCTCTTACCATTCTAGAGAGCTCATAGAGTGCATGACAACCCATGCGTCAGGTTAGTTGAAGAAAACTTCTAAAAGTATTAAGTATCAAGTAACCAAGTATTTTAGAATTGTATATTTATATTTAGATTAGTAAATGCACATCAAATATATTTATAATGAGATGTCAATAATGTATTCTTGAGTTATATGATGTATATGAATTGTGGGATGTAAATTTCATATGAATAGTAAATAATAGAAATTATAAATATATTATTATAGAATTTTGTCTGAATTTATTACTGATTAATTATAGATTAAATAATTTTGATAGCATGAAGGTTTAACCGAAATGGAAATTGTACAGTCAACTTACACTGACATCGAACGCAAACCAAATGATACCGAATAAATGAATGAGAAAGAAGTAAAAAGGAAAACTTTAGTATGGAGTTTTCTAATTTCGAACATTACAGGGGTCGATTGTCAGTCTTACAGATTGTGACCTACTATGAGGTCTACAGAGAGCTTTGATGGTTGAGCAAGACTTTAATAAGGCACAAGCACAGTATGAGACCCGGGGTATGGGTAAAGGATAGGGCAAGAGGTAGATTCAGGGTAAGGCACCATTCGATCAGTCTAAGTGTAAGAAGAAAGATAAGAGGCAGAAGACAGATGAGTCTCAAGAGAAGGCTAATAAGCCTAAGGGTGATCAGAAGTGTCCTAACTGTGGCAGGAATCATGGCACTAAACCATGTCGCTACGAGACTAGTGTTTGCTTTAAGTGTAGGAAGAAAGGGCACTTTATCAGAGATTGCCCAGAGTGGAAGACTTCTGAGACTAAGACTGAGACACCAGTGGTAGAGAAAGCTAAGACACCGATAGATAAAGGTAAGAGATAGGTAGCTCAAGGCAGAGTGTTCGTCCAAGATCAAGAGACAGCTAATGCTTCAGACTCAGTGGTTAAGGGTAAGCTTCTAATATCTGATTATGAAGCTTTATGTTTGATAGACCTAGGCTCTACGCATTCATTCATTTTCCCTTTATTTGTTAACAGACTGAATGTAGAGCTAGAACCTTTGGGATGCATGTTACATATTAGCACACCACTAAAAGAATCCCAGATGACTGAGTCAGTTGTAAGAAAGTGTAAAGTCAAAGTGGGAGATAAAGAACTAGAGGCAAATTTAGTTATGCTTAATATGTATAACATAGATGTAATTTTGGGTATGGATTGGTTAGCAACCAACCATGCCAATGTAAATTGTAAGGATAAAAGTGTAGTCTTTAATCTCCCAGAACGAGTTGTATTAAAGCTTGATAAGTGAAATGAAATGAGAAATTTTTTTAGTATATGAAGTCTAATATCAAATATTGTTATTTTGAATGTAAGTTATCTAGCCTTTGTGGAAGATACTGACAAGGAACATCCAGAGTTATCAGAGATCCCCGTAGTTAGGGAGTTTCCTGATGTATTTCCAGATGACTTACCAGGATTACTATCTGAGCGAGAGACTGAGTTTGCCATCGACCTATTACCTGGCACTCAGCCTATCTAAAAGCCCCCTTACAGAATGGCAATAGTGGAATTAGAGGAGTTGAAGAAACAATTGCAAGATCTCTTCGACAAGGATTTTATTAGACCAAGTGCTGTGGGGCGCTCCGGTGTTATTTGTCCATAAGAAAGACGGAAGTCTCCAGTTGTGTATTGACTATAGATTACTGAACTGAGCTATAGTGAAGAACAAATTGTGAGGACCCTAATTTTCTTACATTCAATTTAAGCTACAGAGTGTAGGAATTTGAAAGAAAAAATTTATTGTTAAAAATATTTAATGAAGGGTCTATTCAATAAGGTTCAAGGACGTACTCGATGAGGGCCCCACTAGGACTTTCTCTATTCAGATCAAAGTGAGACCCTAGAATGTTGATATTTGATATGAAATATGAATATAGCACGAATCTGCATTTCAAAATTACCTCGTTTGAGTGTATTTTGAAAAGTGAGAAACAAATTCGAAAATGACGATCGTATCCATACCCCAAATGAACTTTTCTGAATAACGGTCAAACTAAATTGACTTTGAGCCCACAAACTATTATAGGATGATCCTCGCGTAAAGAGGTTTCACATGGATCCTGCTCGTGAATAGAATTACGCGAAAGTGCTAAAAACAACGCGAACGAAATTGAAAATATTCGTTACGGGTAGTTTGGTAATTTCACTACCCATAATAAATCAAACCACTTTGTGAGTCAATAATTGACCATGTTTAATTAAAATATATAAAAAATAATAAAAATAAAATATTAAATTTGAATTTTAAATTATTAAATTATTGATAGGATATAAATAAAAATAATGAAAATATACAAGGGTAAAATGGTCATTTAACATGAGGAGCTGGTCAAATGGTCAATGTTTGACCAAAATTGACTTAAATAAATTGAATCTAAATAAAACAAAAAATTAAAATCTGAAATTTGGAAGTAATAAAATAAGTTAATGGCATAAGTGTGAATAATTAATTTTTAAAAAGGCAATTTAGTCTTCTTGTCATATCATATTTTTTAAGGGAATAAAATAATGGGAAATTCTAAATACAACCATTAAAACACTAAACATAACCAATTTACTAAGCACAACCTTTCTTTTTTTTATTTCTTTTAAACACAACATATTTACTTCTTTTATTCCTAAAATACCCCAAAAAACAACCTACCTACAGCAGCAACTCGTTCAGTTTCTTCCTCCCTCCTGTTTTTACTCTCATTTCCATCAATTTCTTCCAGTAATCATCATCAAATCTATATTTTTTCATCGATTTATAAGGTAAAATCTTCTTTATTATTGATTTTATTTGTGAATTTGTTGTTTTTGATGTAAATGTAGAAGATAATTGATTGGGGCATCGGTTACGCTGAATCACGAGCCTCACGGCAGTGAAAAGCCGTGAGGTCTCAATGCCTCACAGCAAACCGCTTCTGTAAGGCTTACGAGCCCCACGGCAGCAGGCTTCCGTGAGTTCAATTTTAATTTTACTTTTTTTATTATTAAATTTTAATTTATTTTATGAAATTTTATTATTATTGTTTAATTTAAATTTTAATTTATTATTATTAAATTTTATTATTATTAATAAATTTAAATTTTAAATTTTAATTTATCATTATGAAAATCTATTGTTATTATTTTAATTTTAATTTGTAATTTTTTATTATTAAATTTTATTATTATTAATAAATTCTAATTTTAAATTTTATTTTATTTTTATGAAAATGTATTATTATTGTTTAATTTTAATTTTTAATTTATTATTATTAAATTTTATTATTATTATTAAATTTTAATTTTAAATTTTAATTTATTATTATGAAAATGTATTATTATTGTTTAATTTTAATTTTAAATTTTAATTTATTATTATGAAATTTTATTATTATTGTTTAATTTTAATTATGTCATTAAATTTTTAATAAGATTAGTTTTTATTATATATTTTTTAATAAAATTAGTTTTTATAGATGACACGTACACAAGGAGCCGAGTCATTGCGTGGTCGTAGTCATAGTCGTCCCCCCTTGAGTCCATCCACATGGCGGTGGCGGTGGCGATGGCGATCGACAGCATCTGAGAGGAGGCAACGTGTTAGGCCACGCGTTGCATCCGTAGCAGCAGGTGACCAGGCCATGCAGCTAGAGATCGCACCTGCTGCTCTTGCTGAGGCAGCTACCGAGCAGATGCAGCAGGTGCCTGTATCTGATGAGGCAACTGCTACCCAGGAAACACAACATGCCTGTGCTTCTAGCGAGGCAACAACTGTCGAGGAGAGGTAGCAGGCCACTGCTTCCCAGGATACACAGTAGGCCAATACTTCTGGTTAGGGAGTTGGTAGTGGTGGTCTAGTTGATGCGTTCGTTTTGCGTAGCTTTGGATCTCATGTTGTTGCAGCTATTTGGGAAGGAAAGGTATATTTTGAAAGTTATTACATATTTATTGCTAAGAAAATTATACTTAATTATATACTAATTATTTATTTGTTTTAATACAAGAACAAGGAGAGATTAAAGTCATTAATCATGGTCCGAAAGTTGGTATATGGCCGTTGGATCCGAGTCGGTCATGCATCTGATCGATCATCCAGCAGTCAGGGTTGGCTCTGTTGTTGGACTGCAGATATTTGACATGCAACAAGACCATCATTTCTACATTTACTGAGAGATGGCAGCCAGAGACCAACACGTTTCACATGCCGTTCGGAGAGATGACTATCACTCTAGATTATGTGTCTACATTACTTGGCATTCCTGTGTTGTTCGGATTATATCAGTTGCTATTGTCTCCATTGATGAGGCAAACCGGATGCTGGTGCGTTTGCTTGGAGTTGACGCCTCTTGAGGACCACAGGTTAGGTTGCAGTGGTTACAAGATACATTTTTTGGTGTGACCGACTCTGATGATGAGGAGCATGTAGAGTACACGGCTCACGCATTTTTGTTATCTTTACTTGGTTGCACTCTTTTTGTTGATAAGAGTTCAACCAAAGTACCGGTCGCGTATTTATCATTTTTGGAGGATCTGACGGTCGTTGGGAGATTTGCATGGGGTGCAGTTTGTCTTGCGTATATGTATAGACAGTTGGGTATTGCCAGCAAGTCTGACTGTCATTTGATAGCTAGCTACATGACATTATTGCAGGTATTTCAAAATTTATTTAATAAATTTCATATTGTTTTGTTTAATATATAATAAATTATGATTTTATTATAAATATTGCTTTTATTTAATGTAGGCATGGATTTACGAGCATTTTCTCTCATTAGATCCAGTACAGGATTTGTCATATAGACAGGAGTTGCCACGGGCTCATAAATGGAAGCCACTCAGCTGCACTTTGCAGCTTCGGATACTGAGGGAGCGACTTGATGACCTCAGCTATGATCAGGTCTGCTGGGATCCTTTCTCAGATGACAGAGCCCATCATCCTTTGCCTCATATTACTTACTATTTCGGATGTCTTAAGTTTGAGCAGATTGTAGAGCCTTATCATCCGGATAGATTTCTTCGACAGTGGGGTTATATACAGACGATTCTACATCCACCTCTCACCCTATATCACGAGGAGCGAGGGTCGAAGCAAGTGAACTACAATGTATGATATCCCTTTCAGTAGGAATACTGGGATATGTGGGACTGCCATTTGCTCACCGATGAGAGGAAGGGAAGATGATGTAGGATCCCTAGACAGTGTACAGCAGATTATACGACTTGGAATGTCACGATTTCTCATCGGCATGTGCAAAATCTTAGATATAGATCGAGACCTCAACAGAGGCCGATTAATTACCAGGTACACCATTCATTTCTTATGTTATATCAATACTGTGTTTTTATATTTGTTTAATCTATTTACGTTATTATTATTTTATAGCACATAGTGGAAATCGTACGGGATCAGCTTGAGACTGTGGTGGCTAGTGGTTATGATCAGTTTGTTGATGCATGGAGACGGATCATTTACACTCTTTACAGTGTGATACAGCATTTGCCTTCAGCTTTACCTTGAGCTCCACGTCTTGATCCACCACCAGCACCAGTTCCTCCACCATTAGTCCTAAGATCATCTCGACCTCCACCATCGGTCTCAGGATCATCTCGACCTCCACCAGCAGCTTCATCTTCAGCAGGTCCTTCCTCAGCAGTCCCTGCTCAGCATCTCCTGGTGCGCTTACCTCTACCAGCACCGGCACCTCCTGCATCACCAGCGGCCACACCTCCTACAGTTAGGGATGGCAATGGGTAACCCGGTGCTACCCGGCTCGTTTAACTAGGATTAGGGTAGTGTATAATCGGGTTCGGGTAGTGAAATTACTATCCGTCATGGGTTAGGGTAGGGTTCGGGTAGTTACCTTAGGGTACCTGCTACCCGAACCCGATTATAAATAATAATTAATTAATACAATACTTATATTTTTTATATATCAATTATTTATTATTAATGTTTTATTTAATTAAATTAAATCATTATATATTATAATTATGATTTTCAACTTTAATTTATTTTTATGAGTTAAATTAAATTTATTAATATAATGTTTTAATTAAGTTATTCTAAAATTAATTTTAATTTTAAATTTAAAAATCAAACTTTGACTTAATAAACGGGTAGTTAAACGGGTTCGGGGAGTTAAACGGGTATTTATATTTTATAGGGTTAGGGTTCGGGTAGCATAAATAAAAATAATCGGATAGTTAATCGGGTTAGGGTATTATTAAAGTTAATTGGGTTCGGGTATCCCAAATCTAGCGGGTACCCGACCCGTTTACATCCCTACCTACAGTATCTCCTGCAGCACCAACAGCAACACCTCCTGCAGCATCTCCTGCAGCACCACTAGCAGCACCTTTTGCAGCACCTCTTGTAGCACCACCACCACTAGCAGATTTTATTATGTTAGACAGAAGAGGAGACGGAGAGAGTAGACTTTTTATATATTTACATTTATTTTTTAAATCAAATATTAATTTATTAATTCATTATTAATTTATCATCATTACGTTATTAATTTATTAATTTATTATTAATACGTATATAAATATTAATTTATTATCATTACGTTATTTATCGTCGATTTTTTTGTTTTATTTATATATATATAAAACAAATAACATGTTTACATAATTAAATTGTAGATGATTAAATAAATAAAATACTTATAAATAAAAAAGATAATATTTAATATACAAAATAAATCAAAACAAATAAATATATTGTAATATTAACTTCCGGGAGCCCTTAGGATCTCCCGAAAGGGGACTTTCGGGAGTTCCTAAGGACTCCCGGAAGCGTACTTCCAGGAGTTCCTAAGATCTCTCGGAAGTCCATTTCCGAGAGTTGCTAAGGGCTACCGGAAGTGGACTTCCGAGAGCTCCTAAGGGCTCCCGAAAGTTTGTTTCCGGGAGATTAAAAGCTCTCCCGGAAATGAATTTCCTGGATCACGAAGAAATTCTCAAGAATTCACTTCCGAGAGTTTCGTAAACCCAATTTCGTGGTTGTGATAAGGGTAAAATAATCATTTTATTTAAAAATAAAAAAATTAAAAAGCACAGGTTGCATTTAGTGAAATATCGGCTGCATTTAGAAGCTCCCTAAAATAATATTAAAAATGAGAAATTAAAACAGAAAAGAGCTTCTTCTCCATTCATTTGCACCGACTTCCCCTGCTGCTTCCATCCCCTTCCGTTTCTCACGTTTCCTTACATTTTCTTCAACCGAAATCATCAATTTCCTCCACAAAAACACTAAGCCTCCTCTATATAATCTATCGCTTACCCTAAGAGCTCTCTAAACTCAGTTTTTGAGGGGCTGAATTGGAGGATTGCCGACTGGTTTAAGGGGCTTACAGTTCGGGTTTCATGGGAGGTAAGGAAATAAATAGTTTTAATCAATTCTACTTATCAATTATGATTGTATGTGGTTAATAGAACTTAGTTATAGCTTTAAATTGAACAAAATTTGATCGTAGACAGCCTTCTGATATTTAGTCAGCAGAGGAAAATCTTGATGTTATATTGAATTTAATGTATGATGCGTTGAAATTAGAAGTAAATGATGAGATGGGTTAGCTATAGTGACAAATTGCAAAATAAGGGAAGTGACAGGAGACAAAATGTGGGCTGAACAATGTTGCTAAATTTTGCAAACAGAAAATGGCGATGGTGCTGTTCAGCCATGATAGGGGCTGAACGATGGTGATGGTGTTTTATGACTTTAAGATGCTTGAAAAAAATCCCAAGTGAAATAGAATATGTCTATAAACTAAGTTGGGAAAGAATAAGTGAAAAACAATGAAGAAGAATACTTGGTGAGTGGCCGTCCATGGCTGTTGGGAATGGAAGATGGTGCAATTTTAAACGTAAAATAGATATATAGTAAAATAGATATATAGTAAATATATTAAGAGAGTAGAATATAATTCCTAAATTAATTAAGAAAGAAATGAATGAAAGATAAGGAAAATGAGTCTTAGGGAGCTCTCAGCCAAGGTTAAAGAATGATGAATTTGATACAATTTTAATATATGAAAATGTAAAAGAAATATAAAGGATGAGTAGAAGAATTTAGGAAGATAAAATTGAAAAGGATAAATGGGGTATATGAAGAAGTATTTGGGGTTAGGTTACAAAATGTGATTATCATGTGAATTTTTATGGTGGAAAAGCAAAGGATAAAATAAATTTATTAATGAAAATATTTGAGAAATAAAATTTGGAAGGGATTCTATTAAGTATAATTGTACTATGGTAATTGGAAGAAAAGAAAATAAATGAAAAATAGTGAAAATAAGAACATAAGCAAATTTGATCAAACTCAAAAGATGAACTTCCAGGGAAAATTTCATGATTAATGGGAAAACAAAATGAATTAAATGTAAATAAAATTATTGTTGAAATTGGAAAAGAATATAATGTATTGTAATTATACTTTAGTATTTAATAAGAAATAAAAATAAATTAATTATTGAAATTACAAAATGAATTGAATTTATGGGAAATTTATTATAGCTAAAATAGGAATTAAGATAAATTAATTATTGAAAGTAATAAAGGGAATACGAATTTGTAGAAAATTTATTGTAGCTAAAATACACCATTTTAAAAATAATTTGGAAAATGATAAATGAAATTCAAGAATGGTAAATTGACGATAATGAAAATTACATGATATTGGTGGACCTAAATTGTAAGAAATAAATGAAAAATAGTATAGATAAAGCTATTGGAGGGTGAAATTAAAGTTAGGAAAAGAAACCAATTTAATTATATGTGAGGATCTCAATTTTCTTATATTCGATATAAGCTACAAAATATAAGAGTTTCAAAGTAAATATTAATTGTTAAAACATTTAAATGAAGGGTTTGTTCGATAAGATTCAAGGAGGTACTCAATGAGAGCCCCACCAGAACTTTTTCTTTCTAGATCGAAGTGAGATCCTAGAATGATGATATTAGATGATGAAATTAGTGTAATTTTAAGTACAAAATAAGTATATCATAGATATATTACGTGAATAGAAATAACTCCTAGTTAAGTGGAGAAGAAAAAAACTAATAATAATAAAAATATTGATGTAATTACTAATATTTGTTAATTATGGAAATAAAGTAAATAATGAATGAATATGGATTGTGAAATTAAAATTGAAAAAGAATATGATTTATTGTAATTATATTTTAGTAATATGTAATAAGAAATAAAATAAATTAATTATAAGAATTAATAAAATAAAAGTTAGGAAATTAAAAAAATTATTAAGATTATAGTATAAAAATTGAAATACAAATTGGAAAAGAATATAATCTAATAGTAATTATATTTTAAACAATTAATAAAAAATAAAGTAAGTTAATTATTGAAATTAACAAAATATATATAATAAAAATATAAATTAAAATCTAAAAAACAAAATGGCAGCAAGCTTCTCGTGGAAGGAGAGAAAAGACAGGGAAATTAAATTATAGACCACATGGCAAATTTCTACTGGATGGTATGTAAATTAAAGGAGACAAATTAGGCTGAAAATCAGCCATTTTCAACAGCTAAGAAACCGACTTTCCCCTCTGATTTTTTGCTCGTCTCTGCTCGGAAAAATTCCTAAGTCCCTCACGTTTTCACCCATTTTTCTTAGCAAATTCACTCTTTTCCTCTACCGAACCATCAAGAAAACTTTGCCCTTCATTTTAAGAGCTGATTATGGCTGGAACGGCATGGACAAAATCCAAAAATGGAGGGGCTGACGTGAAGAAAATAAAATGGGTTTTGGGCTGTGATGCTCGGTTGAACAAGGTAAGGTGGTTGGGTGATGTTTTGCTTCATCCTAATCATGATATCTACTTGTTTATGCATGGATAACATGATTTAAACCTTGGATTGAATTAAATGATGGTGTAGATGTACAGAACAATTTCGGTTATGAAGTGGTAATTGAGGAAATTTTAGTAATTCTAATTTGTTTTGGATAGAATTTAGTAGAAATAAATGAATGAAACTTGGTTGGAGCTTGGTTTGGACGAGGATTTTGCTGAACAGGGGCAGTGGCGTGAATGATGGGATTTTTCTGTTAAAGCACGGCTGAACGATGGTGAGGGAAACTAGATGAATTGAACATGTTTGATATAATTTCTAAGTGCGTAAATGATAACCATAAAGATGGAATTGAATAAAGAGAGAAAACTATGAAGATAAATCTATATGGGCTGCCGGCCAGGGAAGGAAAATGGGAACCTGTCGACAGAGGAAGGGAAAACCAGGAAAAGAAAATAGAAAAGAAAACAAAAAAGAAAAGAAAGAATGAAAACATAAGGGTAGGGCAGTGGAGGCTCGTGGTTTGGATGGAAAATGAAGCATGTTGAAAAATCGGCCATAAAGGGGGAGGAGTAGAAGTTGAAGTAATTTTTAATATATTAATTGGAGGATTAAAATAAATAATGAAAAATGATGGACTATAAAAGTAAGAGTTGAAAAGAATAATAACTAAAATTTAATAAGGATTATTTGATTAAGGCATAATGTATAGGAATTCCATATGGAATTTCATAAATAATAGCTAAGAATGATTTATAAAAGCTAATAAGGTTCTTAGCGAAATTGAATTGGCAAAAGATTGTCAATTTAAATGTACCCATATGGTAACAATTAATAAGAAATTAAAGAAATTAATTGTTAAAAATTAGTAAAGTAGAGAATAATGAGTTTGGAATTAATAAAATTGTTAGTGAAATTAGAATTGAAAAAAAGATCACAATTTAAATGTAGTTAGTTGATATGGTATGGGTAGGAAATTAAATAAATAAATTATAAAAATTACTAACATGTATAAGAACTATTAACTTAGAAAATATGAATTAAAAGAAAATTTGTTAAAGGGAAAAAATATAATTTAATTGTAAGCATGTCCTAGTATTTACTAGAAAATAAAATAAACTAATTATTGAAATTAACAAAATGGATAATAGAAAATATTTGACATAGATGAAATTGGATTTAAAAGAAGAATGTGGATTAAATCTTAATTATGTTTTGGCAATTGATAGAAAATAGGTTAAGTTAAATTAATAATTGAAATAAATAAAATAGAAGCAATTGAGATATAAGTAAATGGTAATTAATATTAATAATGAATAAAGATTTATTGTAAAATTTAAATTGAGAAATAATAAATATAATACAAGAATTAAATACTTGACTAAAATAGATAATAAAAGACTATAGAATTTTAATGAAATTAAAATTTAGAAAAAAGAATGAGATTTAGTTAATTGAAGAATTTGGTCAAGGCATGATATAGGGACTAGGGTAATTATTAGAAGATGAGTGTTCATAATCAAAGATTGAAAGAATAATTGTAAAGGTTAATAAGATAATTAATGAAAATAGACTTGGGGAAGATTTATAATTTAAGAGTATATATATTGTAACTTATGAAAGAAATCTAATAAAGTAATTGTTGAGATTGATTAGAGTAACATAAGAAATTGTAGAAGATTCATTATAGCTAAAATACAAAATCTTAAGTATAATTTAGAAAACAATAAGTGAAATTTAAAGAATGTTAAATTGGCTATAATAAGAATTACATAATATGGGTGGAATGAAATTGAGGAAAAGAATATAATTTAATTGTAGACATTATTTATAAAAATAATGGTCTGGAATTAAATTAGAAAGGAATACAAGTTAAATTATGGTCATTTATTAATAGAATATTTATTAAATTAGAAAATGGGAACTTAAGGAATATTCATTTTAGTTATATATGGGATTTTAATATAAATTAAAATTGTTGATGACATGAGAATTAAAGAAAGAATGAAATTTAAATTGAAATTATATTTTGGTAATTGATAGGAAATAAAATAGATTAATTATTGGAAATTTTAAATTAGAAGATAGAAAATTAATAACATAATTGTTATAATGGGAATATGGAATTTAAAAGATATATTTGGAATTTTTATGCAGTGTTAAGTTCAGGAAATAAACAAACGTAGAGAGGTCAGTGGATTTTTATAATGCACAAAAATAGAGGTAAGAGACATATATAGAAGTTGCATAGGAATGAATTACATGATTTCATTGCATGAATGATTTACATGGATTGATTTTACAAGAAATGGTTTATATGAATTGAATTATATGAAATGATTTACATGAATTGCATTACATAAAAGGATTTACATAAATTGATTACAAGAAATGAGTTACATGAATTATTCTACATGAAATGCTTTACATGATTTGGAATTACATGAAACGTTTTACATGAATTGAATTGCATGAAACGATTTACATGAATTGATTTAAATGAAATGATATATGAGTATATGAAGTGATTTTATGAGATTAATGTCTCCTTGATGATCGTGCATACGAGACAGTGATGATTAGGCTGGGAGATGTTCTAGACCTTCTCTTTACATGATATGACTGAGGGAGTTATGGTCAAACCCCACAGGTTTACACTGTGAGTACTTGACTAGTGCGAACTGTGAGTGATTGACAGTGGCCATTGTTACGAGGTCCCTTCGGGAATATGAGATTATGCATGATTCTCTAGGAGATTGTTTTCTATCGATATGTGATATTTGACAGGTGATTGATTTGTCGAATGATTTGATTTATGAGAATAATATATGATTTAACTAAAAAGTGACAAAAGAAGTGATATGAGTCTTACAGTAATATGTTTTCTCGATACAAATGCATTTATCATATTTTAATGATTTTACGAGAAATGTTTTATAGCATTTATTGAAATACAAAATGCATTTATTGCATTTTAATGATGTTTTTAAGAATTGCTATACTGCATCATATAAGAAATTCTCATGATTTTGAAAAAGGTCAACAATATTTTATTAAAAGATAATACTGTTTTATTAAATAAGTTTATTTTGTTTAAATACATATAGTTTAATTTTTATATATGTTTCTTACTGAGCTTTCCCTAAAACTCACTCCTTTTATTCACCATCCTAGATAGATCATAGAGCGCGTGACAACCACTGTGTCAGATTAGTTGAAGAAAACTTCTAGGAGTATGAAGTATCAAGTAACTAGGTATTTTAGAATTCTATATTTATATTTATATTCAGATTAGTAAATGCACAACAGATATTTTTATAATGAGATGTTAATAATGTATTGTTGAGTTATATGATGTATATGAATTATGGGATGTAAAATTCATATGAATAGTAATAGATAGAAATTATAAATATATTGTTATAGAATTTATTCTGAATTTATTACTGCCTAATTATAGATTAAATAATTTAATAGTATAAAGGTTTAACCGAGATGGAAATTGTACAGTCAACTTACACCGACACCAAACGAAACCAAATGATACCGATTAATTAAATGAAAAAGATAGAAATAAAAAGGAAAAATTTAGTTCAGAATTTTATAATTCTGGACGTTACATTATAACTATATTTAGGTATTTAATAAGGAATAAAATAAATTTACCATGAAATGTGATAAAATAGAAAATAAAGATTAATAGAATAATTATTGGAGATGAAATATGAATTCTTAGTGGAAATTAGAACTGAGAAAAGATTCCAAGTTAAGTGTAGTGTAGTAATATTAAGGCATTTAGTAGGAAATTAAATAAAAAAAAAGCCTTTAATTGATATTATATTTGATAATCAGTATAAAATAAATTAATTATTGAAAATTTTAAATTTGAAGATAGAAATTAATAGAACAATTGTTAAAATTAAAATATGGAATTTTAAAAATATTTGGAATTATTGTGCAGTGCTAGGAAATTGATGCATAAAGAGACATAAATGGCGCTATCGGATTTTATACTGAACGGAGATAGAGTTAAGAAACCTGTATAAGAGTTGCTAGGAAACGTTTTATTTGCATTTGTAAATTATCGGAAAAACCAAATCGTAACCATTTCCCATCCAATTCTTTTAAACAAGAAAATATGATTATTTTTCGTGCATACAAGCCTAAATATAGTTTTAAATTGCATAAAATATATTATTAAAATTAATATTATTTTATATGAAAGGAACTACATGAGCTGATTTATATGAATTAAATTACATGAAATGATTTACATGAATTAATTTACATGAAATAATTTACATGCATTTATTTACATGAAATGAGTTACATGAAATGATTTACATGAGATTATTTATATGAAATGTTTTAATTGCATAACATGAAATTTTATTAATATTTTACATTATTTTTGACTGATTGAAGATAATTGCTAATTAAACGTTTTCTACTGTTGAATTATATGATTTATAAAATTGATTTTCATTTTGATTTATGAGTATATAGAAATGATTTTATGAGAATGATAGCTCCTTGATGATCATGCATACGAGATTGATATGATTAGGACTATGAGACCTTCGTGAAGTCCCTAGTACCTTCTCCAGTACTACGATGCCACTGACGAGTGTACACTGTGTACTTATTAACAATGGCCATTGTTGCAAGGTAGGAACGGCTTAGGGATGGATCCCGGCCCCTTGTGGGTATGCCCAATTCTTATACGAGGTCCCTAAAGGGATACGAGATTTGTGCATGAATCTCTTGGAGATTTATTTTCTATATTGATATGTGATATGATATCGATGATTGATTAAATGAATTGATTTACAAGAAAAGTATATGGTTTGATTGAAAAGTTATGAGAGAAATGAACGAGTTTTAAAGAATATGATTTCATGATACAAGCACAGTTATCTTCTCTTAATGGTTTTAAATGAATGATTTTACTGTATTAGATGAAAATACAGATAAAAATATTATCGTACTATTTACTGAAATTTTTACTGAAATTTTTTAATAGAAATGTTTAGATAGATTGTTTTATATACTGATATTGATTTGAAATTGCATTCCATAGTTATTAAATGTTTTATATTGATTAATGATTTCATCATCAATTGCTTACTCCCTACAGTCGCATCTAGGGACTAAAGCACAACAGGTACTTTAAAGTACCTCCCATACTCCACCTGGTTACCTAGCCGACTATAGTATCCTTCCTATTATGTCCTCTAGTGAGCATTTAGGAAATAAGTGTTTTTATTGCATTTTAACATTTACATTTAATGTGCCTATTTCGTAATTAGTTTAAATAAATTATTTTTATTAAACTACATATAGTATACACTTATTTATGTTTCTTACTAGGCTTTCCCCAAAGCTCACCCCCTTACTCACCATCCCAGATAGCCCATTAAAGTACGTGCCAACCGCTACGATAGATTAGTTAAAGAAAATTCTCAAAGGTTCAAAGTATTCAGTGACCAAGTATATGTAAAATTTTAATATTTATATTCAGACTAGTGTATGCATAGCAGCTGTAAATAGATGTTGGGATGTAAATAGTGTAGTGACTAATTAAAGTAAGTATGTAAATTTTGTAGGATGTAATTATATGGAACTGATATAAATAGGATTGTAAATATTATGTTATAGATTTTATTTTGAATTTATATTTATTATCTATGGATTAATATATATAATGGTATAAAGATATAATTCAAATGAAAATTGTATATTGAATTTACATCGACACCGAACGCAAACCTACTGACACTGAATAATTGAATAAGAAAGATAGTATCGAAAAGGAAAAAGTTAGTTCAGAATTTTATAATTCTGGACATTACACAAATATCCTTTACCATGGATAGATGACCTATTTGATCAGTTGCGAGGTGCACAGGTCTTTTCTAAAATCGATCTACGATCTAGGTATCATCAGTTGAGAATTAGAGGGGAAGATGTGCCCAAAACAACATTCAGGACCCGATATGAACAATACGAGTTCCTAGTTATGCCATTTGGGTTAAGCAATGCAACTGCAACATTCATGAGCCTTATGAACGAGTATTTGGATTAGTTTATGATTATGTTCATTGATGATATCCTAGTATATTGTAAATCCTGAGAATAGCATGAGGAACATTTAAGAATAGTTCTCCAGACTCTCCGAGATAGACAGCTCTATGCCAAGTTTAGTAAATGTGAGTTTTGGTTAGAACATATTTCTTTTCAGGGTCACATTGTGACTAAGGATGGGATATCTGTAGATCCGTCCAAAGTCAAGGCTATGTTGAGATGGGAAAGGCCGAGGACAGTTACATAGATTTGCAATTTTTTGGGATTGGCCGGGTGTTATCATAGATTTTTTAAAGGCTTTTCAAAGATAGCTGCACCACTGACACGTCTCACACGTAAGAATGCCAAATTTGAGTGGACAGACGAGTGTGAGAGCAGTTTCGAGTAGCTAAAGCAAAAGTTGGCATCGGCATCGCTTTTGACCATATCGAGCAACTTTGGGGGTTTTGTAGTGTACAATGATGCTTCTGTCCAGGGTTTGGGCTGTGTGTTGATGTAGCATGGCAAGGTAGTGGCCTATGGATCTAGGTAGCTAAAGGACCATGGGAAGAACTACCCCACCCATGATCTCGAGCTAGCTGTATTGGTGTTTGCACTTATGGCGCTATTACCTATATAGTGAAAATTTTCAGATCTTCACTAACCATAAGAGCCTCAAGTATTTGTTTTCACAAAAAGAACTGAACATGAGATAGCGCAGATGGTTAGAGCTTAAAGACTATGACTGCGAGATCTTGTATCATCCGAGAAAGGAGAACGTAGTCGCCGATGCTTTGAGCAAAAAGAGTATTAGTCTAGTTACATGATGGTATAAGAGTACAATTTGCTGGAGAAGTTCTCTAAGATGAGTCTAAGAGTAGAACCTTCAGTAGATTGTCTGATAGCTAGCTTTAAGATTGAACCAAATATTATAGAATTGATCCGACAAGCACAAAGATAAGATCCAGAATTGGTGGAGCTAGCTAGTCAGACTTAGCAAGGGCTTCGACCCGAGCATAAGGTCAGTGAGGATGGGATATTGAGATATAGAGGTCGAATATGAGTACCCAAAGATGATACCCTACAGAGACAGATTTTAAATGAGGCTCACAGTTCTAGTTACACGATGCACCCAGGCAGTACTAAGATGTACCAAAACCTAAAGGGCGTCTACTGGTGGGCCAGGATAAAGAGAGATATTGCAGATTATGTGTCAAAATGTCTCACTTTCAGTAGATTAAGGTTAAGTATTAAAGACCTGTGGGGTCGCTCAGACCTTTATCAATACCGATATGGAAATGGGAGCATATTACTATGGATTTTGTTATGGGACTCCCTAGGACACGAATGGGTCAATATGGGTTATAGTTGACAAATTGACCAAGTCTGCTCACTTTTTACCTATGAAGCCACAGATTCTCTGAGTTCTTTAGTGAAGCTATATGTATAAGAGGTAGTTAGGTTACATGGAGTTCTAGCAAGCATTGTATCAGATAGGAATTCAAGGTTTACTTCCTGCTTTTGGGAACAGTTTCAGGAAGCCATGGGATCCAAATTGTAGTTTAGCACAGCTTTTCAGCTTCAGACAGATGGTCAGTCAGAGCGGACTATACAGACCTTAGAGGATATGTTGAGAGCATGTATTATTGACTTTTTCAGGCTCTTGGGACGAACACCTACCTTTAGCAAAGTTTGGTTATAATAACAGCTTCCACTCAAGTATTAGCATGGCTCCATATGAGGCATTGTATGGTCGAAGATGTAGATCTTGTTGGATTATGCCCTTAGAACCATTCATTAGATGATTGACTTTGGCATTTTTTATGTATCATGACATTTTATTTATCATAGTTCATTATTATATTTGTCTTATAACTGCGTAATATAATCTTATATGATAATGTCCTTAGAATAGTAATAACACACTATTCTTAAAATATCCCTAGTCAAGTATTATTGTGAATAAGGATAACAATGATACGATAAGACTAGTATGTGGTTGACTGATGACCATTGTCATGGATATAAGATATCAAGTCATCACATAGGTACATGTTAGAGAACTATGTACTGGATCGACCCTCCATGAGAATGCTACATGGATTGTTATATGAGTGTCATAAGCGATTCTCATAGTGATTATGGTGTATGTGATCCTTTGACTTGAGATCATCAAAGATCCCAACATAGAGAATTGCATACTTTAATGCTGCTAGATGTCATTCGTAACAGGATGGACTATAAAGGTGGTAATTGGGTATGCCTTGATCTATGTAGAGGGATGTTGAGTGATCAAGATAGGATTTATCCCTCTTATATAACAAGAGTGATGTCTTGGGCCCTTTGATAGAGTGAGACTAAGAAATGCATGGCCGTGCTCGAATAAGTCAATATGAGATATTGATTTTATTTGTTTAATTAGTCTACTCAGGAATCAAGAAACGCTGATTAGACTATACAAGTGTGACACATTCCATGACTTATGTCTAATCGAGACATCAAAGGATAAAGGGATTATACTACACGGTAACATCTATCACGAGTAAGGTTATGTCGAGTCATTGACATTCTCGTTACATGGGTAGCAATGATGTGTTGCTAGATACCGCTCATTGCCTGTGACAATTTTGTCATTGCCATTGTTTTGAGAACCTATTGGGTCGCACACTTAGAACGGATCAATGAGGAGCTTAATTAATCCTATTCTGAATTGGATTAAGGATATATCTAATTCTATTCTGAATTGGATTAAGGATATATCTAATCCTATTCTAAGTAGGATTAGAGTTCTGTTTGGCAGTAAATTTTAGGGTAAAATTTACTGCCTATAAAAAGGAAGTTTTTCTAAAACAGAGCCGCACCTTTTAAAAACAGAAAACAAAAAAAAAACATTCCTTTTAATCGAAGCTAGCAGTTCGGTTATAAGGAATCAAAACGCTCTTCAAGGCTTCTGATCGTGAGACGTTCAAGAGTCGTGAGATCCGTTCGTGTGGATACCATAGAGGCAGGAACGAAAAGTTGCTGCTTGTGACTCGACCAACGACAGAAAATTCAGAGAAAACGTTAGGTAAAATCTCGAAACCCTAATCAGGCAACTCTCCGAATCGATCTTGGTGGAGGCCGAATGATTTAAATTTCGCTGCGTGTTGTTTCGATTTCCTTCACTGGTATCCGAGCCAGATTCGGAGTCCCTGATTAGTTTTGATAAAAGCATGATCTCTGGTTACTTTCTGTTTATGATTACATGCAATCGTTTTAATGAGATTAATATGGATTAGAATGTATATGATATATTCAGAGGCTACAAATCGAATTGTTGAAATTATATATATGATATATATCAATTTCAATTCAACTTATATGTGAGATATAATCTGTGATGCGAATTATTAATGGCGTTTCTGTTCTGCATAAACGTTATGGATAATCTGTGATGCGAATTATTAATGGCGGTTTCTGTTCTGCATAAAGTTATGGAAGAAACAGAATAATGTTGAAACACTTTTAGATAAGAGTTCTAATGCGACTAAAATTATAGTCAGTATGAGATACTGGCTGGAACATCCTGATAAGATTAGGACACTTCCGGATAAGGGGCGTTGGCAATGTCAATACTGTTGACCTTTTTTTTTTTTCGGGAGCTCCGCCCTTGGGAACCTCGCAGTCAGGGTCATAATTCTTTTCAAATATGCCTTGTTAATAAAACTAAAATTTGAAATTGCATTACACTTGTTTGTATAACACGGTGGTTGTTGTTTGAGCATGGTGCATAGTTATAGCCCTAGCCCAATATGATTGTATTTTGGTGGTTGTAAATTTTAATAAATACGACCTGCGTGTCGTGCCTTGTTCTTGAAATTCTTGTTGTACATTCTTTTCTCATCTTACTCCCCTCGAATGTAACTCGAGGTTTCTCTTAAACTATGTAATTGGAGCCGACAACCATGCAAAGGATGACCAAAGAGGCACTTGGAGAAGATGCTATTACCCTTAGGTTAACCCTTAGGGTTTCTCATTGGCTTGGGAAATCCATTTAGTTTGGGCTATAACTATGTCACGTTTATTTTATTGCTTAATTGCATGAGATGTATGGTTTATTTTGTACGTTTATGATATGAAAATCATATGATAATTTTTGAAAAGTAAAATTGGTGAGATCTTATTCAATAAACTAACAAAATCCCTCAAATTAAATTAAGTCAATAATAGATGCCTACCAATGGATAGCACTCGTCAAGACTAGAATCGATTTTGTTATGTTTGCCAAAGCAAAATATCATATCTATCTTAGTAAGACGCGATGGGATAATAGTGATATCCAAAGGCTATAAATTGGGTTGACTTAACTAGATTTCCTCAATAGGATTGGGAATCTAGGGGCATAAAGTTGGGCTTCCATTCATGAGATGAATTAGAACAAGTGTTGTTCACCCAACTATCCAAGAGTTACATGAGATGTAATTGGTAAGTGTTGCCTACCTAAATAGCCAAATCTTGGGCGATTAGCCAAAGCTAACTCTAGATAAGGTGAAATATGGATCTTGGCCCACTAGAGAAATTATGTCATAATTTTTCCGAATTAATAGTGAGGGTTGTTGATTCGATAAAAATAGTGGGAGCATCATTTAATAAATATTTAATTAAATGAATGCATTCATGATACTTATATTTTGCATATTTTTGTTGTAGATTACCATGGCATCAAACACAAATAACACACTTTCACTGCGATCTGTCCTTGAGAAGGACAAGTTAAATGGGACAAACTTCCTGGATTGGTACAGGAACCTGAGGATAGTCCTCAAGCAAGAAAAGAAGTTGTATGTCCTTGAGATTCCCTTACCTGAGGAACCGCCCTCTAATTCTCCAAGGGTAGAAAGAGATGCTTATAAGAAGCACCAAGATGATGCATTGGATGTTAGTTGCCTTATGCTTGCCTCCATGAATCCTGAGCTTCAAAAGCAACATGAGGAAATGGATGCGTTCGATATGATCGAGCATCTCAAGCAACTCTATCAAGAGGAAGCTAGGCAAGAAAGGTACAATGTCTCTAAGGCATTGTTTCAGTGTAGGATGGCAGAGGGGACTCCCGTCGGTACTCATGTGCTCAAGATGATTGGGTATATTGAAAACCTTGAAAGATTGGAATTTCCTTTGGGCCAAGAGTTGGCCACTGATGTGATTATGCAATCGTTGCCAGACAGCTACAGTCAGTTTGTTGTTAATTACAACATGAATGAAATTGACAAGACTCTGCCACAGTTACTTAGCATGTTGAAAACAGCTGAATCCAACATGAAAAAGGCCAAGCCCAAAGATGTCTTAATAGTTAAGAAAGCTAAGGGCAGGGCTAATGCAAAGGGCAAGAAAAAGGGTAATAAAACCAATGGCAAGTTCAAGCCTAATGATACTGCACTGAAGCCTAAAGGTGGGGTTGCCAAAGAAGGGAAATGCTTCCATTGCGGTGAGACCGGACATTGGAAGAGGAATTGCAACAAATACTTGGAAGAGCTAAAGAAGAAGAAAGGAAGTGAGACTTCCACTTCAGGTATTTATGTTATAGAAGTTAATCTATCTACTTCTTCATCATGGGTATTAGATACTGGATGTGGTTCTCACATTTGTGTAAATGTGCAGGAACTCAAAAGGAGTAGATCGTTGACTAAGGGCGAGGTCGACCTGCGAGTGGGAAATGGAGCAAGGGTTGCTGCATTAGCTGTAGGAACTTATATTTTGACATTGCCCACAGGGCTTGTTTTAGAATTAGATGATTGTTATTATGTGCCTTCCATCACTAAAAATATTATTTCTATTTCTTGTTTGGACAAGAAGGGTTTTTCATTTATAATAAAAGACAACTGTTGTTCCATTTATTTAAATGATATCTTTTATGGTAGTGCACAACTAATTAATGGTCTTTATATTCTAAATCTTGATATGCCTATTTATAACATAAATGCTAAAAGGATTAAATCTAATGATCAAAATCCAACATATCTCTGGCATTGTCGTTTGGGACACATAAATGAGAATCGCATTTCCAAACTCCATAAAGATGGAATTTTGGACTCATTTGATTTTGAATCGTATGAGACATGTGAATCTTGTTTGATGGGTAAGATGACTAAAGCCCCTTTCAAAGGACATAGTGAAAGGGCAAGTGATTTATTGGGCTTAGTACATACAGATGTATGTGGACCTTTAAACACACAGGCCAGAGGTGGGTTTATGTACTTTATTACATTTACTGATGATTTCAGTAGATATGGCTATGTGTATCTTATGAGACACAAGTCAGAATCTTTTGAAAAGTTCAAAGAATTCAAGAATGAAGTACAAAACCAACTTGGCAAGAGCATTAAGGCACTTCGATCAGATCGAGGTGGTGAATACTTAAGCCAAGAATTTTATGACTATCTTAAAGAGTGTGGGATTGTCTCACAACTCACTCCTCCAGGTACACCACAATGGAATGGTGTATCTGAAAGGAGAAATCGAACTTTATTAGATATGGTTCGATCAATGATGAGTCATACAGATCTTCCAGAATCCTTTTGGGGACATGCATTAGAAACAGCTGCTTTTACACTGAACCGTGTTCCATCTAAATCGGTTCCAAAGACACCATATGAGATATGGACTGGTAAACGTCCCAGTATGTCTTTTATGAAGATTTGGGGTTGTGAGGTTTATGTGAGACGTCAAGTCTCTAGCAAACTTGCACCTAAATCTGATAAGTGCTATTTTGTGGGATATCCTAAATTAACTAAAGGATATTATTTTTACAATCCCACTGAGCGTAAAGTGTTTGTAGCTCGAACAGGTGTCTTTCTAGAAAGAGAATTCATTTCTAGAAGAACTAGTGGGAGAAAAGTAGAATTTGAAGAAATTCAAGAGCTACAAGATAGCGCACCCGATGTTGAGATGGAGCCTGAGCAAGCACCACAAGTTGTTGTGGAACCAGAACCACAAGCTGTTGTGGAGCAACCGCCTGCTCAAGAGACACAAGCCTTGCGTAGATCAGTTAGAATACATCATGAGCCACAGAGATATGGATTTCTAATGACTCAGAACGGTGATGTATTGCTCATGGACCAAGATGAGCCTACTACCTATCAAAAGGATATTACAGGGCCAGACTCTGAGAAATGGCTTGAAGCCATGAGATCTGAGATGGAATCCATGTATGCCAACCAAGTTTGGACCTTGGTTGACTTACCCGAAAGGGTAAAACCTATAGGGTGTAAATGGGTTTTTAAGAAGAAAACCGACATGGAAGGAAATGTTCATACCTATAAAGGGCGATTGGTTGCTAAAGGTTTTAAACAAATTCATGGTATTGACTATGATGAAACTTTTTCACCAGTCGCAATGATCAAATCCATTAGGATCTTGCTTGCGATAGCTGCATACCATGATTATGAAATCTGGCAAATGGACGTCAAGACCGCTTTTCTTAATGGAAAGCTACTCGAGGATGTGTACATGACACAACCTGAGGGTTTTGTTGATCCAAAAAATGCTGGAAAGGTTTGTAAGCTGCAACGTTCTATTTATGGACTAAAGCAAGCTTCTCGAAGTTGGAATCTTCGTTTTGATGATGCAATCAAAGAGTTTGGTTTCATCAAGAACGAAGATGAACCTTGTGTCTCCAAGAAGGTCAGTGGGAGCACTATTGTCTTCCTGGTGTTGTATGTAGATGACATACTACTCATTGGGAATGACATCCCTACCCTTCAGTCTGTAAAGACTTGGTTAGGGAATTGCTTTTCAATGAAGGACTTGGGCGAAGCTACCTATGTACTGGGTATAAGGATCTATAGAGATAGATCAAGGAAATTAATTGGCCTAAGTCAAAGTGCATACATAGATAAAGTGCTAAAGAGGTTTAGCATGCAGGATTCCAAGAAAGGATTCTTGCCTATGACACATGGCATTACTCTCTCAAAAGAACAGTGTCCTACAACACAAGAAGAGAGAGAACATATGAGTAAAGTTCCATATGCATCTGCTATTGGATCCATTATGTATGCCATGTTATGCACACGTCCCGATGTCTCGTATGCTTTGAGCATGACGAGTAGATATCAAGTTGATCCTGGTGAACGTCACTGGATCACTGTCAAGAATATTCTTAAGTACTTGAGAAAGACTAAGGATACATTCTTGATATATGGAGGTGAGGAAGAGCTCATTGTAACAGGTTACACTGATGCTAGCTTCCAAACTGATAAAGATGACTATAGATCGCAGTCTGGTTATGTGTTTTGCCTTAATGGTGGCGCTGTGAGCTGGAAGAGTTCAAAGCAGGCGACAGTGGCCGATTCTACAACAGAGGCTGAGTATATAGCTGCCTCTGAAGCTGCTAAGGAGGCTGTTTGGATCAGGAAGTTCATTACTGAGCTTGAAGTTGTTCCTAGCATTGTAGATCCGATTGAGCTCTATTGTGACAACAATGGAGCCATCGCACAAGCTAAGGAACCTAGATCTCACCAACGATCCAAACATATACTACGGCGCTTCCATCTCATTCGAGATATCATCGAGAGAGGAGATGTGAGGATATGCAAAGTACCAACTGACGATAACATCGCCGACCCACTGACGAAGCCTTTGACGCAGCAGAGACATGATCGTCACACTAGGTCACTAGGTATTAGATACATGAGTGAATGGTCTTAGTGCAAGTGGGAGATTGTTGGATTATGCCCTTAGAACCATTCATTAGATGATTGACTTTGGCATTTTTTATGTATCATGACATTTTATTTATCATAGTTCATTATTATTTTTGTCTTATAACTGCGTAATATAATCTTATATGATAATGTCCTTAGAATAGTAATAACACACTATTCTTAAAATATCCCTAGTCAAGTATTATTGTGAATAAGGATAACAATGATACGATAAGACTAGTATGTGGTTGACTGATGACCATTGTCATGGATATAAGATATCAAGTCATCACATAGGTACATGTTAGAGAACTATGTACTGGATCGACCCTCCATGAGAACGCTACATGGATTGTTATATGAGTGTCATAAGCGATTCTCATAGTGATGATGGTGTATGTGATCCTTTGACTTGAGATCATCAAAGATCCCAACATAGAGAATTGCATACTTTAATGCTGCTAGATGTCATTCGTAACAGGATGGACTATAAAGGTGGTAATTGGGTATGCCTTGATCTATGTAGAGGGATGTTGAGTGATCAAGATAGGATTTATCCCTCTTATATAACAAGAGTGATGTCTTGGGCCCTTTGATAGAGTGAGACTAAGAAATGCATGGCCGTGCTCGAATAAGTCAATATGAGATATTGATTTTATTTGTTTAATTAGTCTACTCAGGAATCAAGAAACGCTGATTAGACTATACAAGTGTGACACATTCCATGACTTGTGTCTAATCGAGACATCAAAGGATAAAGGGATTAGACTACACGGTAACATCTATCACGAGTAAGGTTATGTCGAGTCATTGACATTCTCGTTACATGGGTAGCAATGATGTGTTGCTAGATACCGCTCATTGCCTGTGACAATTTTGTCATTGCCATTGTTTTGAGAACCTATTGGGTCGCACACTTAGAACGGATCAATGAGGAGCTTAATTAATCCTATTCTGAATTGGATTAAGGATATATCTAATCCTATTCTGAATTGGATTAAGGATATATCTAATCCTATTCTAAGTAGGATTAGAGTTCTGTTTGGCAGTAAATTTTAGGGTAAAATTTACTGCATATAAAAAGGAAGTTTTTCTAAAACAGAGCCGCACCTTTTAAAAACAGAAAACAAAAAAAAAACATTCCTTTTAATCGAAGCTAGCAGTTCGGTTATAAGGAATCAAAACGCTCTTCAAGGCTTCTGATCGTGAGACGTTCAAGAGTCATGAGATCCGTTCGTGTGGATACCATAGAGGCAGGAACGAAAAGTTGCTGCTTGTGACTCGACCAACGACAGAAAATTCAGAGAAAACGTTAGGTAAAATCTCGAAACCCTAATCAGGCAACTCTCCGAATCGATCTTGGTGGAGGCCGAATGATTTAAATTTCGCTGCGTGTTGTTTCGGTTTCCTTCAGATCTCCTATTGCATGGGAAGAAGTAGGTGAGCGGAAGATTTTTGCTCCCAAACTAGTAAAGAAAGCATCTGAAACGGTCAGAATCATATGTGATAGATTGAGGACTACACAAAGCCATCAGACTAGCTATGCTGACATTCGAAGACGTCGCTTAGAATTCCAAGTTGGTGATAAGATATTTTTGAAAGTCTCTCTATCCAAGGGTATCATGAGATTCAGAAGAAAAGGAAAATTGAGTCCTCGATTCATCAGTCCATTCGAGATTCTAGAGAGAGTGGGTGATGTAGCATATCGTTTGGCCTTACTACCAAAGTTGGCCAGTGTGCACAACGTCTTCCACGTATCGATGCTGAGGAAATATTAGCTGGATCCCTCCCGTATCATACAATATGAACTACTTGAGTTACGGGAGGATATGAGTTATATTGAGAAACCAATTCAAATATTGGACTGTAAGGAAAAGACTCTCAAATCCAAGTCTATTCCTTTGGTTAAGGTTCTCTGGTAACATCACACTTCAAAAAAAGCTACTTGGGAGCTAGAGAGCCTGATGCGAGATAAGTACCCTCAGCTATTCAATCAGACTGAGTCGAATTCGGAGGACCAAATTCCTTAAGGTGGGGAGTAATGTAAGAATTACTATTTTATAAATCATTATTAAATTAATTCAATATATTTTTAAGTCATGAGGAATATGAAAAATGATTTAAGGCTTTGTTTAGAAAAAGAATGAATTATGGAAATTTTGAAAAAAGTAAGCAATATTTATTACAAGAGCTTAAGTGATACGCATTATGAATATTTTAATATATTATTTATTTCATCTCTCAAGTGGCCAGCTAAACACTTTGTAGACCAAGAAAAGAGAAAAAAAAAATAAAATAAAGAACAAAGTTAAAGAAAGTAAGATATTTTAGGTTGCAAAGTTTATGGAATAAGCTTCAAGCCTTATTTTATTATTTCTTTTATTTCCTTTCCCTCATTAAGTGACCGGTAGCCACATTTTAACCCAGCAAAAGCCAATAAAATAAAAGAAGAAACGTGAGAGCTTGGAAGAAAAGAGAAAGCCGTGAGTTACCTAAGCAACAACCAGATTTTGTTGCCACTTTTGGTCCTACTTCCAGTCCATTTTAGTCTTTCCTCCATTCATGAAAGTTGTTCCAAATTCTCTCTTCTATAACATATCCAAGTTTCAGCTTAAACAAAATTCATTTGGCTGGTGAAACGTTTGCTAGAAGCCATATCTATCAAGCTACCCTGTTTTGACGAAATTGAGAGAATCACTTTCTGGGGCAGAAACAACCAGGAAAATGACCTTTTATTGAAATAGCCAAGAAGGACCAATTGAAGCCCTTCCTCGTATCTACCACATATCCAAAAACCAGCTCAAATGGACCAAGTTTGATAGGGGAAATCTATTCTGGAAATTTTTGCTGCACAAGGTAAGTAGTGCTGGAATTTTCTGTTCTTTCTAAACTGGATATAGGTTGCATTTCTAATATTTCTAAGGCTATTTCTAGTGTTATAATGGTGTAAAAATGACCCTAAAGAAGTGTTTTGAGTCTTGGCCAAATGGGTTTCCACAAGGAAAGTGTAAGGAGACAAGGGTGCTTTTGTTATTGATAGTGTAATTCATGTTAATGAACATGTGTTAAATGTAATGGAGGATTTAAAGTGAAATTTGGACTTATATATAGAAAGATAAACATTAGGCCTAAGGAAGGGAAATGTAGTAAATTCACCTTTAAGGTGAAATGACACTTGTAAATGAGAAGTAGATGAGTACTAATGTGAATGGTGTAGTTGAAACGATCAAAAAGATTATATAGTGACTTTTGTCACAATACAGCTAAGGTGCAACTAAGAAAGAGTAACAAGTAGTTACTGTTAAATGGCAATGTGTAACTGTAAGGTGATAAATGACATTGTCTATATATGCTTGTAGTGTTAACAACGTAGTTTGGTGGTGTACAGTACGCGGATTGCCAAGCTTGAACGAACAAGCTTAATCTTTGCTTTCGGTAAGTTTACTATGCAAGCTACGAGTAGTAGCTTACGGGGTAAGTGCCCTACCACTACAAAAAAAAGGGACCTTCAGCGACGGAATTTTCCATCGCTAAAAGTCTGATTCCGTCACTGAAGTATTTTAGCAATGGATTAGCGACGGAAAATTTCGGTTGAAAAAATCAATGTTGCTGATGCTCATTCCGTCGCTGAAAGTACATTCCATCACTAATTAGCGACGCAATTTATACTTATCAACAACGGATTTTTTGTTATCAGCGACGAAAAATTCTATCGCTAAAATGAAAATCCTATCATTAATAATCTGTCGGTAAAAAGTATCAGCGACGAAAAATTCCGTCGCTAACTCCGTCACTAATTTTATTTTTATTTTTTAATTTTATTAAAACATTCCATCGCTAATTCCATTACTAATGATAGAAATTTTCCGTCGCTAATGGTATTAGCAACAGAAAATTCCATCGCTAATGCTATTATTTCCGTCGCTAATTACCTTGAATTCCGTCGCTATTGATATTTTTTTCATCCTCAACTTTTATTTATGCATTTTGCTACCAAAATGTTAAATTCCAAAATTCTTTCCAAAAGTTTTCCAAAATATATCTAAATTTTTGCTTAAAACCCTAAATTCATGACTATAGCAACATTTAAAAGACCTTAATACATAAACATAAAATATCGATAAGATTCATACATAATCATAAAACATGGTTAAAATTCATAAAATCCATAATATCTCTCAACAACCATGAAATTCTTAAAACATAAAAAGAACAAAGTACTGAATATTTCTTACATTAAAACAGAGATTCATAAAGAATGCCCATCTCCGAGGTTCGGTGAGCGTCTATCATTGGGATTTGAAAGGCCTCCTTTTGCTACTCTTCCATGCATGAGTCATCTCAGCCATCCATTGGTGCATTTGCAATAAATATTTGAGAACTTCATTAAGTTTCTCTTCTATCATATCGATTCGCTCATCATGGCTTACTGTTGATTGAGAAACCGAGAATATTGGACTTACTGAAGAGGCCGATGACTCAAGTATATCTCTGTTTTGTGAACTACTTCCAAGACCGTTCACATGTGTGCAGGTAGTTTCCATTCCTCCAATGCAGTAACACCAAGCAACAAGATCAAAGTGTGGTTGATTGCTAATATCCGCACCATACTTCTCAACCAATGAAGCATTGTATTTTTCCTATAATAAAAAAATTATTATATATATATATATATATACTTAAGAAGTAATTAAATAATAATTGACATACACAAAAAGAAATAATTTTAAATTTACGTACACTAACAACTTTAGACTTATTGTCCACGTATTCACCTTGGCCAGCATTTTTTTTTTTGTGAGTTCAATCAAAAACCTCCTTATATGTAGGTGTTCGATTATATTGATCCCTCTTCAAGTAAAACATTTAAAAAATTGAAGTTAGCTGTAAACAATATATATTTTAACTAGAATATCATATATATGATTTAAAAAGTTACATACCAGTCTATGTGCATGCATAGGAAAAGAACAATAAATTTATATATTTAAAAGCAACAATAAGTTTTCATAATTAATAATATTATAACTAAATTAAATTTACATAAATAAATTTATATATTTAAAAGCTAACAAAAATAAATATAAACATTTAAATACAAATTTCGTAATAATATTCTTATATATACAAATAAATATATACTATTAAATGTGTGTGTTTATATATATATATATATATATATATATATAAATATATATATCAACAACATTAAAAGCATTAGTAACTAATTAAACAAATAAACAACAACAAAGTATATATATACACAAATAAATAAATACAAATATATGCAAAAAAAATAAATATATATAGACAACTAACTTTGACATACACAAATAAATATATACAAATAAATAAATATATACACACAACAAATTAAAAATATATACAAATAACTATATATATACACATATACAAAGAAATAATAATATATAAACAAATAAATAACAAACTAACAATATATAAAAAGAGAGTATATATAAAAATAAAACAAACTAACAATATAAACAAATAAATATATATTTTTAAATGTAAAAATCATAAATAAATATATAATACCAATGTGCAGATGGATGGCGGTGAGGGGCGACGGGCATTGGGGCGGCAACGGTGGAGACTGGTGGGGGGGGCAACTGGCGGTTTTGGGGGAGGGGGGGGGGCAAGACACTTTTTCTTTTTTTTTTAAGATAGGAGGAGGGGCGACTGGCAGCGACTGGACAGGGGAGAGAGAGGCGACGACTGGAAAAAATGAAGAGGGGGACTAAAAAAGGAAGACACTGGCGGGAAAGGGAAAAAAAGGAGGGATGTTGAGATTTTCGAGGAATTAAGGACGGCAAAATTTCGTTGCTAACTAGATTTGACACACCTTTTGAGGTTTTTAGCGACGAAATTTTTTCGTTGCTAATTTCATCGCCAAAGATAATTAGCGACGGAATTAGCAAAGGAAATATTTCGTCATTAATTTTCGAAAATTTTTATAATGAAAATAAAAAAATAACTGCAAAGATTTTGGTGACGGAATATTTCTATCGCTAATTCTGTCGCTAATTTTTGAAAATTTTTATAATGAAAATAAAAAATAACGCAAATATTTTTGCAACGGAATTTTTCCGTCGCTAATTTTAGAAAATTTCCATAATTAAAATAAAAAAATAACAGCAAAGATTTTGCAACGAAATTTTTTCCGTCGCTAAGTCTTATGACTGGTTTGGGATTTAATAACAGAAAATTTTGTCGCTAATGCCGTCGCTAATTTTTTGGGGTATTGTACAGTAACTCCCTCCATAATTAGTGATGGAATTAACAACGGAAAATATTCCGTTGCTATTTACCGACAGAATTCCGTTGCTAATGTAATCTTTCAGCGACAGAAAAATTCCGTAGCTAAATTTCCATCGCTGAAAGTCCCTTTTCTTGTAGTGTACATAAGCTACAAGTAATGATTCATAGAATAAATGAAAGGTTTATGAAGTAAATGAATTCATTTAGTTGTGAATTTTGAGATGTGTTGCTATTGGGGCAATGGCCTCGTAACTACCAATGGATACATGCTCTTCTGTTCAATTCTGCTCCGATGCTATTAGACCCTAGCCTAGTCTTCAACTCCAACAGTTGTAACTTGGCTAGTCTACACTGTGGTTCCCTTGACTATGGTCATATGTCTACTATATAGCATGAGTCTATTAAGTGAAGCCCGGTCTCCACTATGTTGTTTTACTGAGATGATAAATCCCTGGCTAACATAGCTCCAAGCACTCCCAGACTTTATTAGTTTTTGATTTCAGTATCCATGTTAAATATGCTTTATGATATGTAACCCCTACGTTATTTATATAAAAGTGATTTATATTATTTACAGAATGTTTTAGAACTAATTTTCTGAATGCTTTATGAAATTGCATAATGGAAACTATTAGAAATGTTTTATATTGCCATGTCTCCACCGCTTTCAATTTATTTGAATTTTTATGATTTCTGAAACTTTTATATCTAAATTTTGAATTCTAAAATGATTATGTTTTCCCTAGATTATTAAATGATTACTAAACCTTTGATACTTGAAATTTAAAATCTAAAAATGTTTTGGTACTAATGGTATAAACGTCAATAAAACATTTGAAATCGGCATGGTTTTGTTTGACTTAAGATATTTGCATTGTATGGTTTGAAATGAAGTTTTTGGAAAGTTACACTAATATGACTTTGATTTTGAAATACATGAATTTCATCTCTGATATATTTTGTAATTTGATCCGTGAGATGTTAGGAAAAGAGTTATTATGCTATTTACTGACTAATTGCAAGTTTGTTTCTAACTTGTCATCGAATTGTTTTACAAAATAGTTATAGAATCGTTTATTATTTGAACTGTTTACCAAGTCTGATGGAGATCCACTTGCTCGTGATGTTCGTAATGCTAAGGATCCATTGGTCATCCAAGGAGGTCTAATTACCCGAGCTCGAGCTAAGAAGATGCAACAAGCCCTGGCCTCATTAATGCCACAAGCTCTGGCATCATTGAAGTGTCAAGGAAGCTTCCATGAAGAGTCCCAAGACATCTATACTTGCCTGGAAGCCCAAACGACATGAGCGTGGTTTACTGTCTTATTTTAGCTTAACAATAAGATGGGCTAAGTGTTTGGATAGCCCACGTTTGAGTCTTGTTGTATTTTGGACTATTTATTTTATGTAACTAGGTTTAGGCATGAATTTGGGTTTAGTCTTATTTTCTGTTGGTGTTAATTCCAGCCCACTTGTTTATGGGCTTAAGTGCTAGGTATTATTATAAATACCTTGTAAACGCTATTGATGGACAGATCAGTAAAAATTGAAAGTTCAGAATTTGAGTGTGCCTTTCTTTGGGTTCCCTCTCTACTAGGCTTATCAAGGTCTTCTTCCTTATGGCACCTCCTTTTTCACCATCCACCATTTCTATACCTTAGGTTCTTGAATTCTTAATCATAGAGTCAAGGTCCAATACCTTTGGGTTCGAGTCTCTTTAGGCTTCGGGTCTAGGTTTCAGAAGTTTGTCCTATTGCGTTTTAGCTCCTTCAAATTCCAAGCTACGTTTCTCTTGTCCATGCGCATCAGTTGGTATTCAGAGCTCAAGTTCCGATTTTCTGGTTTGTTTGTGCGTCACTCACTTTTCGATTTTTTGGTTTTTTGGTTTCAATTTTTTTTTCTCTTTTGTTCGTTCCACTTTCTGGTTTGTTTGTGTGTTCCCAGCCGCCACTTATTTCATAACCCTAAACCTTAGCCGCCACTTATTTCATAACTCTAAAGCTTGGCCGCCACTTATTTCATAACCCTAAACCCTAGCCGCCACTTATTTCATAACCCTAAACCCTAGCCGCTACTTATTTCATAACCCTAAAAAAACCCTAGCCGCCACTTGTTTCATAACCCTAAACCCTAGCCGTCACTTATTTCTTAACCCTAAAACCCTAGCCGTCACTTATCTTATTACACAAAAACCCTAGCCGCCACTTAATTCAACGCTAGTCGCACCCCTTCTCTTTTCAAGGAAGCCGCAAACCTCAGATTAAAAAAATAAAAAAAAGGAGAAAAAAAAAGAATTCGCAGGAAAAAAGGAGAAAAAAAATCGCAGGAAAAAAAGAAGAATTCGAAAAAAAAATGTTGCGGTACTGTTCAAACCGAAAAATTTGGTTGAGTTAGGAAGCGTGCGAGTACTCGTTTTAAAGAAAACGATGAAATAAAACGACCCCGTAATTCACGGGCCCCACCCTATCTCGGCCAAATTCCATTGTTTTCCTATAGTTTTAGGCCATTTTTTATTTTTTTTGTCATTCTATTGATTTTTTTTATTTTTTTCTTATTTTTTTATTCTGTCTTTCTTTCTTTGAGTCACCCTAGCCCTAGCCACACCTTTCTGTGAAATAAAAAGAAAAAAAGAATTCAAAAAAAAATTTCTTGGTGACAATACTTGGTGAATTAGTTGATTTTACGAGGTTGAATCTTTGACTGAGTCTCTAGTGCGATTGTGAACCTATAGAGTTAAGGTAGAGTAAGGGAAAAAGGCATGAGTGTGTGAGAAACATTAGTAGAGAAAAGCCAAATTCCTTGAGTGAAACACGAGTGTAAACACGTGAGGATATCTTTGTTGGAAATGTCTTCTGAAGGTGATAAGTCCGACTTTAAAAAGATTGAATTCATGCTTCAGGCATTGCAACAACAGTTCCAATGGATGGACGTGAAATTCAATGACATTCATGATAAGTTGAACCAACATGAAGTTCAGTGTGCAAAGATCCAGCAAGGTGATACTTCTCGTCTAAAAAGTAAGGTTGTTGCCAATGACGAGTATGATGATAATGTTGGGTATGATTCGAACGAAGAGTCTAGGATAGATAGACATCATAGAAGGTACCATGGGTATAGAGATCGAGTTGATAGAGCTCGTGATAGAGGCAAAGAGAAGATGGATGGAAACCTTGGCAGTATAAAATTGAAGATTCCTCCTTTCCAAGGCAAGAATGATCCTGAGGCATATTTGGAGTGGGAAAGGAAGATTGAAATGGTGTTTGACTGCCACCACTACTCCGAGGAAAAGAAGGTCAAACTTGCAGCAATTGAGTTCACAGAGTATGCTATGGTTTGGTGGGATCAGTTAGTCACTAGTAGAAGAAGATATGGTGATTCTCCAGTGTCTACATGGGATGAGATGAAGCGCATCATGAGGAAGAGATTTGTTCCTACTCATTACTATAGAGAGTTATACCAGAAGCTCCAAGGTCTTGCCCAGGGCTCAAAGAGTGTTGAGGATTACTACAAAGAGATGGAAATAACCATGATCCAAGCCAATATCCAGGAGGATGCAGTAGGTATTGTGGAGATAGCTATTAAATGCTCTAAAATGATTTATTAGAATACGTTTTGGTTGGAAAGAGATAGAATGATTGCTTCTTATATGATTGATCCGGAAACAGGTAATGATTGAAAGATGCAAAAGGATGGTTAATGAACGGTATAAACATTGGGAGATTGTCACATCTCGTGACTATATTATTTCATGTTTTTACACATATTTTATATGGTTGGGCTGTCTGTGATGCCTTTTGTCACATCTCGGAAACTTGGAAGTTTTTTTTTTATACATTTAATCTTAATTTCTTACTTGGATTGCATTCCTGCCAGTATCTCATCACATTTTTTTTCAACCACAGAAACATCATAATATTTTCATAAAATATTTCATTCATATTATATGGACCTATTCCTCAGAATAACGTTTACATTCATACGATATCGATTACATCCCAAAAGTATTATTTATTTACAAATATCTGTGCTATACAGGATGTTTGGTATCAAAATATGAGTATACCTTACGTGAGTACAAAAACTAGCCGGAGGAGAGACGTATCCCTCAGCCTACATCATATGCGCAACAGGCAAAGAGATGATCACTGCAAATAATCTGGTAGAGTAGGGGGTGAGTTTTTTGGAAAGCCCCGTAAGAAATGCATTTAAAATAGTCATAGCATCTATATATATGCAGAAAACAATTGCCATAATAATGCATTTCATACTTTCAAACATTGTATGAATTCTTTAATACATATATATATATATATATATCAAAATTCATACTTGATCAAACATGCATCTTACTCTAAAAATTTAATATCAAAATTAATAAAACATTTCATACAGTTCTTGGAGACTAGGCAGAATCATATAGCCAGTATGCGGGTCATGACACTTACTTCTTCCTCCGAAGAGGGAACGGAATACCTATGGTCATGGTATGGGCTGTAGACCTGATCAAAGTCGTACAGCGAACATGCACCACGAAGGACCAACATACCCACAAAGGATGAAAACATACACAATGTGGGCAAGAACTTTGCACAACGTGGGCTAAACATATGCCACAAGGGATGGAAACATGCACAATGTGGCATGCATGACAGGCAATAACATAAACTATAGAAAGGCCTTAGTCTCAAATCTTACTTATTTTTGTAACTTCTTAAATCATACATTTGGTATAAAATAGTAAGGACCGGGCGTGCCAGGGTCTAAGTTAGCCTGGGGTTTGCCACTCCGATACCTTTTCGAAAAACATATTTATTTACTGTTTTACTTAAAACATTATGGAAAAATATGCATAGAAATTATAAGATTCATTTAGCTAATTATAAAAAATTTATGAAAATTAAATTCGAAACAAAATTCATGCTTCAAACATTTCTTTAAAATTTCCGATGAAAGTAAGGGACACCATTACAACTTTAAATTACATCCCTTACCTCAGTACACTGTAGAGCAACGCCTTATGTTGCACCCTTATACTTCTTATCTCTCCGAATTATAAACTGCCAAGTCAAAATTTGATATAATTAATTTTCGGTATTAAATTTCCTCCTTGTCTAATTCTTAGTTAAATTCTCATTACTTAGAATAATATAATTTCTTAAAATTTCACATTGTGGTCGAATGGTCTTGAATAACTTAGGTGTTTTCTCCACTTAATATATATATATATATATATATATATATATATATCGCTTATTCTTCATGTAGGTCAACTTAACCTCTATTTGTTCTTTTCTTTTCTTCTATTTTTCTGCTACTTATTATCCAAACAGAGAGCTCCCTTTTCTTTTCATTTTCCTGATCTGCAGTTCACGTTGGCTTCCTCTTTGTCTCTATATTATGGCTATACCTAGTACATCCTTGGCTGCCAAGATCTTCTACCATTCACACACAAAAGTCAGCCATGCTAGCTTTTTTTTCTTCTCTCATTTATTCCTTATTCCGATTGTCTTCACCAGCCACAAATTTTTTTTCCAGATACGGCTGTACAACAGCCCAGATTTCTTTCCATCGAGCCACCTTTGTTGACTACATTAAAACATTTCTTTTCTCCTTCATGGTTCACGTAAGCCTTACCTAGTTTTCACTCAAAACCCTCCTTAACCGATCATGCTACTCAGTTTATTTTCTTCTATTCAGTCACGTTTTTTGACCATTCTTTGTTTCTATTCCTCTTCTACGCCAGTCATCTCCTCAAACCTTCCTCTTCTTCTTTCTAAACTTTCACAACCAGTTCTAGGGTTTCATATACATTATTTTTATTTTGTAACTAAACATATAAACAACTTATATCTGATTATTACCAGCAAACTTAAAGAACAATAAATAAAACAAATTGAGGTTGAACATTACCTGTACAGAACAGAAATTCAACTACATTATTCAGCTTCTGTTGAGGTTTTTGGTTGGTTTCTTTGAGGTTTTGGAAGCTTAATATCCAAAGTTTATTTTCCTTCCAAAAGCTTGATTTATTTACTAAAGGTTATGCTTGGTTCTGCTATGGAGGGGAAGTTACATGATTGTAAGAAACAGAACAACTTTCGGTGATGATGATGGTTGGAGATGAATTCACGATGGGAAGAGATATAAAGCACAAAATATATATATATATATATAAGTTAGACTTCTGCCGGTTCCATTAAAAGCCTTCTTTATTGTCTATATTTTTTTTTCTTCATGCAGCCCCACGTTTTTCTGAGTTTCCCATCTTTTCCTTGCTTTTGTTCCTTTCTTATCTTGTTATTGTTTTGGTCTTCGGTGCAGAAAGAAACTAACACAATCAATGTTATAGTTTCTGTCAACCAAAAGAAAACGTGGAGAAGACTTTCCTTTGTCTTCCTTTATTGTTTATTTTGTCCTTTCTTTTTCTCTTGTTTTTCTACTAGCCATTTGCTCAACCGAAACTTCATTTCCTTTCTTCTACTCTTTTATTTCTTCATGCCGTCCCCACCTTGATTTTCCAAATTAATGTTTTACAAGTTTATTTATCTTCTTTTTATTCCATTCCTTTTATGTAATATTTCCATACTTATATTTTTCATCTAGGATTTAAAATTTTCTATGTAAAAGACACTATTCTTTTATATTTAATTCCTCAAAATATTATTAATAACTTCTTTATTGATAATTAATTCATATAAATGTACAACTATAGTATAAGATAACGAGTTCTCACACCTTTACACCTGTTCATCTACAACAGTAAACAATTTAGACAATATTTATTATTTTCAATTAATATTCATAACTTTAAGAGTTAGTCTACATCCCCTGGAATTACATTTACAATCAGTAGTACTGTATAAACTGGTTTGAATATACAAATGTAAACATGATACCTTGGGAATCCATCATACGATATTTCGAGCTACTCAAAGCGCAGCTAGTCCATAGTTTGGTACTTCATCTATTCCTTACATTAAATCTGTGATGATGAAAGTAAAGGAGTGAGCAAACCATGGCTCAGTAAGAGAGTTGTATGCAAATTTTGATATCTCAAAGACTATATGCAGTAAAACTTTTTAGTTTACTACCTGTATGTTGGGCACATTTAAAACACGTGTAGTAGTAAAACACCCGTTCACATATTTCACCAATCAATGATAAAGCATCACAATAAACAGTACATTTCGATAGTTATCACCAAAACCAGTAATAACATGTGGAATAATAGTGGAGACCAAGCAACACCCTAATGATATCATGCTATAAGTCCCGTAGGGAATAATAGGGTACATAAGAGATCCCTGTAAGGATAATATAATAAACACATGAGATTTATGGCCATAGTCTATAGGTGTCCTCGGTCGTACACTGAGCGGGTGACAACAGGGACGCTGAAGACAGCTCAATGTCATTAGCATAACACATGAGAGGGTACACATGAACACATAAGCATGATATGGGGCCTATCAGTCTCAAAACAGTGTATAAGAAATCTCATCACCTTTATGGAATTAAGTAAAATCAATGATATCATTAAGAAAATCCATAAAGGTATAAATCACAGTATCTCGTACGGTGAAAACAGTTTATAAAATAATTACACTGTAGTAATAAAATCTCGTAACTGTTTCTTTTCACCGTAGAGCACATATACATGTGTTTCCATGCTTTCTTTCCAAAACTTTAAATTCAAGGTTACAAGAAATCATTTCCAGTATTTTCATACTTTTCGAAAAAATAAAAATATTTCTTTTCCAAAATTAATAGTAATTCAACCAAATACATTTCTCATTATAGAACACATGTAAAGACATTTTAGTCTCAAAACAATATTTACACGATAATAAAGCCTTTATGAAAATCATTACATGTGATAAAACTTCAGTCAGTCCATAAAGGAAAATCATAATAAAATAGTGAATATTATACTGAAATAATTTATAAAATATTCACTATTCACCATTTCACTTTACCCATCACATATTCCACTATAAAACACGTGGGAGGGATTTTCGATAATTTAACTTTTACCAAAATCGGTAACATGAATATTTAGTAATTGATTTTCGGTAAATTCCTCATTTATGGAAAATAATCAAGTCCTCACTTTGAAGGCTACGATAGAAATCAAGAATGTATTCAGACATTTTATGTCATTTTTAGAATTATTTTTAATAAATTTTGGCAGCATAACGACTGCCAGTGTCCTAGCTTCCCTACATTTTCAAATACAATTCAACCAGCCATATAACCACAATTCATAGCAATTCGAGGCAATTCACTTTCCAAATAATTTTATAAAATTCATAGCATGAAAAACATGCATTCGGATATCTCTACAAATCACACACACGTCCCTTACCTATGTCGCAAAACCGAACTTTCCGGTTACGCCTACCGTAATCCTTAATTCCCGGCTGCAAAATAATTTTATTAAAAATTATCAATATTTTTCCTCTTAATTTTAAGCTACTAACTTCCATAAAATGCAGCTACTAATGACACAGCACATGCACAACCAGTATAAATTACACTGGTGCTAAAACTGAACTTTCCCATTTTAGCTCCTTTTTCGATTTCGATTTCACCAACCTTCCTCTTTTGATTTCCACATTAATTTTCTACCATCAAACGATAAAATTTAGCATAATCTCATGCCCAATTAGCCATGGTTGAAATTCCCCTTTCATGGCAATTTCTTGATTTTCAATCTTTTTCTAAATCTAATGTTTCTATCTTTATTTATCCATCTTAAGCTTTCATTTCCTACCATTTTTATGCATCAAAATGCATGGATTCATCATCTACCATGGCTGAATGAAACCCATTTTTATGGCAAAATTTTATTGAGTTGAAATAAATCAAAACCAATGCCATATATGTAATCTACACCTTTAGTATACTAGAAATGTAACCTTGAAATGAATCAAAACTTCAAGATTTGCCATAAATATCACCTTGGTGAAACTTTCATGAGCTCCTATCTCCTTGTTTTCTTCCTCTTTTGATGAGATTTTAGTGTCTATAGAAAGAGGATATGACAAGGAACAATTTTGTTAAAAATAGGTTTCTTAAATTTCCTTGTATTTTTGGTGTTTTTTGAGCTTGAAGTTTTCTTTTTTTTTTCTCTTCTGTTGTGAATGGCTGGTAAGGATGAATGAATAGTGCCGTAACTTCAGCAAATTTCTACTGAATTTGGTCTTCTTTCAGCCAATGGGGAGCTACCACGTGTCAATCCCATAAAATTCCATTTCCATTTTCACCATTTACTCCTTTATCACACTATTATTATTATAATTATTATTTTCCAGCCAATAAATTTTATTTAAATTAAATTTCATTTATTTAAGTCAATTTCTGGTCATTATTAACTAATTTGACCAGTCTCCCTTCATTATTTAATATTTATTTTTATGCCTCCAAATAATTATTTAATATTTATTTCACCTTCTAAACACCATATTTTATTTATATCCTTAATAAAACAGTAGAATTCAAGGTGGGGCCCACATACTCGATTCACTTAATTTCACTAAATAAACTTTATTTTAGTAATTAAATAATTACAATTATCTTGTGTAGTGTAGTAGAATCAGGTTTTACAAAGATTAATATGAATGGGCAAAATGATTGATTGTCAAGACTTAACCTTGATTGAAAAGTGTTAGAGTATAGTAACGATATGTACTAAAATGTTCATTTTGCATAAAAAATTGATAATCGAATTGGAATGTGTGATTGAATTTTTGAATTATTTAACTGATGTAGATATTATATGGAAGTATTATCGAGATTGTTGTTGAATGATCGTAAATGGTTAATAGAGATATACTTTGTTTTGTAGATTATAGAATGATTATACATGATATGATTGATATGGAAACTGATAATGAACGATAGATGCAAGGGAATTGTTAATAAAAGAATTGATCGTTAAGAATAGACATTGATTGACATGTGTTAGAATAGTGAACCATCGAAGTACTTGTATTGAATTTGGAGGACCAAATTCCTTTTAAGGAAGAGAGAGTGTGAGGACCATATTTTCCTAAAGGACTCCATAAGTTAAAGGTTATAGGAATGGAAAGGTGAAGGAATATTGCTAAGAATTGCCTAATTTCAATTATGTAGAAGAATTGGAAGCAAGCCCCACAAAATCCATGGTGACTCAAAATGACTTCGAAAAGGCAAATTATTAATGTTTGGAGCTTTAATTGTCTACAATATAAATCTCATTTCAATTGGAGTCCAATTTGAGATACCTAAGAATTAAGGCCAACAAATTGAAAAATAACGATTTTGTTCATAGTTGGAAATTTGAAACTGAAATATAGTCAAAAGTGGGTTGACTTTTGACCATTGGTTGAATAAGTCTAAATATCTCATGGTAAAGTTTGGCTCAAAATTTATCCGAGAATCGAAATCTCAAGAAATGGTCGAAAACAAGACGAATAGATAGAATGGCTTTTGTTTAAAGCCAAATTTATTTCGAGAAATTTCTAAGTGCCATATAACCCTAAAGGTCACTGGGAAGTTAACTTTTCAAGATGAAAAGTCAATAAAAATAAATAAATTAATTTATTGGAATATTTGACAAATTAAATCGAAATGGTGTTGCTTAGAAACGATGTTTCGAGGAAACATCAGGAAATTATTGGAAATTAATAGAAACATTTAAAGATAATTATTAACTAAATAATTATTAAATTAGTGAGGAGTATGGGAAAATTTCTTAAAGCATTGTTTGGATAAAGAATGAAAAATGAAATTGGAAGAAAAGGAAGTGTAGTGCAACTAAACATAATTTAGTAAATATGAGTGTAAGGGGTAAAATGGTCATTTATCATCCCAAATCAGATATTTTGTTAAATTAACATTTAAATCACATGTTGAATTTCATTTAAGCCATTAAACAGCCAACCTTTCTTCCCTAAGCCACCCGAAACCCCATTTTCTACCCAACTGAAGCATTATTATGCAGCCACAATGGGAGCCAAAAAACACCATCCAAATGACCTCATCTCCCTTGGGTTAAGAAGGTTCAATTATAGCCATATCTTCCCTTATAACATATCCTAATTTCAACTTAAATGGAGTTCATTTGGTTAGTGAAAAACCTAATGAAAATTCTGCCTGTCAACTGCCCTGTTTTAGGTGTTAGTGAGGAAGAGAGAGTGCAAGGCAGAAACAACCACGAAAACATTCCCTTTTTAGTCCAATCAAGAAGGATTAATTACATCTTAGGTTGTCCCTTAGAACATATCCAAGTTTCAGCCTCAATACACCTGAATAGCTACTGCAAATAGCTAGTTTTTCCTAAACCGAAAATAGGGGAAAACAGGGCAGGTTCGGTTTGGAAGAAAGGAGAGGAAAAAACACCACCAAAATGACCTCAGCTCACTTTGCTCAAGAAGGACCGATTGTAGCTGAGATTGTCCTCCAAAACATATTAACAATGCAGCCCAAAAGGAGTTCTTTTGCCTAGTGAAAAGTGTACTAGAAGTTCTAGCTACAAAAGGTAACCTTGAGCAGAAAATTTTAGTTTTGTTTGTGGTTGATATATTTGATAATTCTGATTTTTCTAAGCATGAAAATGATGTTAAAATGTTGTAAAAATGTCCTAGGGTAGTGTCTAAGATTTAGCCAAATGGTTTTTGGTGAAAAACTTTGTATAAATTAACTTAAAGATCAGGTATGTAGTGGTAGAAATGATTTTTAAGCTTTGGGTTGATTATGGTTTTTGAAGAAATTTAGAAGAAATTTTTAAAGGGTTTCGACCAGAAAGAAATTTATGGGGTTAGTGTGTTTAAATTGATTTAAGTGCTATGAAAAGTGATTATAGGAGTGAAGGATATTATTGGGATAGTTAAAACCGAAATGATGGTGAAACGACAATTTCGGCCTTAATGGAAGAGTAGTGAAAAACTACCTCGTTTGAGTAGTTTAAGATTAGAACAATATTTTTTGATGTGTAATGAGGTATAATTGTTATTAAATGATGTTTGAACATTGGTTGTAGTTAAGAAATCCGTTGGAGCAAACTTCAATAAGGAAAGGATAATTGTGATTGAGCTGCAATCGAAGGATTGCTAAGCAAAATAGCGAGGACTGAGGTAAGGAATATATGTAAGTGACATAGGGATACTATGTTGCATGTGGATTGATAAAAAATGCTTTTTATGACATTGGACTTCATTGGTTGGCTGAAATTGTGAAACTAGAATTTGTGGATTATAAGTTGTGTTTTCGTGCATGAAGGTTAGGATAAAGTACAGCCTTAAAAGCTACCAAAATTTCTTTAAACGAGCCTAAACCTCTAAATCATCATTTGGCATCATTTTGGAAATTAGAAATGAAATAGAAAATATGGTTTGAGTTAAGAACTTTCGAGAAGGCCTTAAACTTTATGAACTGACTAAAGATATAAATTTCTGAATTGATTTCCGTTAACGATTCTGAATTGGTTTATGAAATGTATCAACTAAAGCTTTGAACAACTGACGGAAATGCAAGTTTTAGATTGACTAACTTTGTTTTTCTAAGCATTCTGATTGTCTGACTGAAGTTCATGTTTTGAGTGTCTGACTGAAGTTAACGTTTTGAGTGTTTGATTTACGTACATGTCTTGGATATTGTGAACTGACTAAAAGAGTTTTACTGACATTGTTTTACTGGAAATATCTATTTTCCAATCGAAGTTTATGATTTAGATATTTTGGATCTAATAGAATGTATTGAACAAAAGGTATTGATTTTTGAGCAAAAGATTTGAAATGAAACTTCATTCCCAAGAGTTTTATATCTTAAGTCCCAGGGGGCCAATCCCTGGCCAATCTAGGCACTCCGAGACACTAAAAATGAAATGTGCGTTTAAGTTACTACATTCAGTTTTGAAAATATAAAGTGTTGTTTTATTGTTTTTCATGGGAATCGAGTAAATGTTTTGAGACTGTGGCCCAAAGCTACCGGCGGGTACATGCTCTTTTGTTTCGTTCCGTTTCGATGCTGTTAGACCCTAGCCCAGTCTTCAGCTCCCACAATTGTCATCTGGCTAGTGTACACTGTGACTCCCTTGACTATAGCCATATGTCTACTATATAACATGAGTCTATTGGGTGAAGCCTAAAAATGAAATGTGCGTTTAAGTTACTACATTCAGTTTTGAAAATATAAAGTGTTGTTTTATTGTTTTTCATGGGAATCGAGTAAATGTTTTGAGACTGTGGCCCAAAGCTACCGGCGGGTACATGCTCTTTTGTTTCGTTCCGTTTCGATGCTGTTAGACCCTAGCCCAGTCTTCAGCTCCCACAATTGTCATCTGGCTAGTGTACACTGTGACTCCCTTGACTATAGCCATATGTCTACTATATAACATGAGTCTATTGGGTGAAGCCTAGTTTCCACTATTTTGTTTTACTGGGGTGGTAAATGTTGGATTATGCCCTTAGAACCATTCATTAGATGATTGACTTTGACATTTTTATGTATCATGACATTTTATTTATAGTTCATTATTATATTTGTCTTATAACTACGTAATGTAATCTTATATGATAATGTCCTTAGAATAGTAATAACACACTATTCTTAAAATATCCCTAGTCAAGTATTATTATGAACAAGGATAACAATGATACGATAAGACTAGTATGTGGTTGACTGATGACCATTGTCATGGATATAGGATATCAAGTCATCACATAGGTACATGTTAGAGAACTATGTACTGGATCGACCCTCCATGAGAACGCTACATGGATTGTTATATGAGTGTCATAAGCGATTCTCATAGTGATGATGGTGTATGTGATCCTTTGACTTGAGATCATCAGAGATCCCAACATAGAGAATTGCATACTTTAATGCTGCTAGATGTCATTCGTAACAGGATGGACTATAAAGGTAGTAATTTGGTATGCCTTGATCTATGTAGAGGGATGTTGAGTGATCAAGATAGGATTTATCCCTCTTATATAACAAGAGTGATGTCTTGGGCCCTTTGATAGAGTGAGACTAAGAAATGCATGGCCGTGCTCGAATAAGTCAATATGAGATATTGATTTTATTTGTTTAATTAGTCTACTCAGGAATCAAGAAACGCTGATTAGACTATAGAAGTGTGACACATTCCATGACTTGTGTCTAATCAAGACATCAAAGGATAAAGGGATTAGACTACACAGTAACATCTATCACGAGTAAGGTTATGTCGAGTCATTGACATTCTCGTTACATGGGTAGCAATGATGTGTTGCTAGATACCGCTCATTGCCTGTGACAATTTTATCATTGCCATTGTTTTGAGAACCTATTGGGTCGCACACTTAGAACGGATCAATGAGGAGCTTAATTAATCCTATTCTGAATTGGATTAAGGATATAACTAATCCTATTCTGAATTGGATTAGGGATATAACTAATCCTATTCTAAGTAGGATTAGAGTTCTGTTTGGCAGTAAATTTTAGGGTAAAATTTACTGCCTATAAAAGGATGTTTTCTGAAACATAGCCGTACAATAACAACAATTAGAAAACAGAAAAGTATTTTTTTAATCGAAGCTAGCAGTTCGATTATAAATAATAAAAAAAAACGCTCCTTAAGGCTTCTGATCGTGAGACGTTCAAGAGTCGTGAGATCCGTTCGTGTGGATACCATAGAGGCAGGAACGAAAGGTTGTTGCTTGTGACTCGACCAACGACAGAAATCAAAGAAAACGTTAGGTAAAATCTCGAAACCCTAATCAGGCAACTCTTCGAATCGATCCTGGTGGAGGCCGAATGATTTAAATTCCGCTGCATGTTTGTTTCGGTTTCCTTCAGTAAATCCCTCGCTAACATATATCCAGGCACTTCCAGATTTTATTAGTTTTTGATTTCATTATACATGTTAAATATGCTTTACGATATGTAACCCCTACATTATTTGTCTGAAAGTGATTTATATTATTTACGGAGTGTTTTGGGACTAATTTTCTGAAAGTTTTATGAAATTGCATAATGGAAGCTATTAGAAAAGTTTTATATTGTTATGTCTCCACTGCTTTCGATTTATTTGAATTTATATGATTTCTGAAGCTTTTATATCTGAATTTTGAAATGACTATGTTTTCCCTGGATTTTTGAATGATTACTGAACTCTGATACCTAAAATTTAAAATCTGAAATGTTTTGGTACTGATAGTATGAACGTCAATTGAACATTTGAAATCTGCATGGTTTTTGTTTGACTTAAGATATTTGCATTGTATAGTTTGAAATGAAGTTTTTGGAAAGTTACACTAATATGACTTTGATTTTGAAATACATGAATTCCATCTCTGATATATTTTGTAATTTGATCTATAGCCAAGATGTTAGGAAAAGAGTTATTATGCTATTTACAGACTAACTTCAAATTTGTTGCTAACTTGTCATTGAACTGTTTTACAAAATGGTTACAGAAATGTTTATTATTTGAACTGTTTATCAAGCCAATTTACCAACTATTTATTGAAAGTTTACTGCAATTGATCTCTGAACTATTTCTGAATGGTTTTTGGTGTGATAGATTTTTGAACAATTTTCCAAACATGTAATTTCTAAACATGTCTTCTGAAAGGTTTTCTAAGTGTGTGATTTTCTAACCAAATTCCTGAACTATGTTATGAATATGTGATTTTTGAACAACTTTTTGAATATGTGATTTTTGAACAGCTTTCTGAATGTGCGATTTCCAAACAGTTTTCTGAGTATGATCTTTGATCGATTTAAGAAACCCTTTTCGGAGGATGTGTTTTCTGAACTATTCTTGAAGAGTGTTTTGAGTGAGTTACTAAACAATTTCCAAACCGTTTACAAGGTAAGATCTGAACGATTTTCTAAATCAATTACTGTGTTATTTCCTAAACAACTTTCTGAATAGTTTACCATATTAATGATATTTTGACGGAATTACTGAAAACCGTTTAACATGTGTTTATTCGACATGTAATCAAGTGTTTCCATATGAATTCCTTATAATCGGACTTAGGAACAGGACAAGTGAGGTGCTCTAGGGCATCTTTCCATATTCAACCTGGTACTCCTAACCGATTATAGTATCCTTTTCGTTAGGGTGCCCAACACTGTTTTAATACTGACTGTATATTTTTAAAATATGTTTTCGACGTATGCATGTAGGTATGCATATTATCAGTTCTTATATATATATATATATATTTGTTACTGAGAATAAGCTCACCCCCATCTACCTTACAGATTTATTTGCGATAATAGTTGATCGTTAAGGGAAAGTTATGATAGAATGTCTACGAAGTTTCGATATTGTACCTTGCAGGTATGGTATTTAGACATTTATAGTACACTACTTTAGTGTGTAAAAGGATGTAAACAATAAACTAAAGAAGTTTGAATGTCAATCATAGTTTTGTTATTAAGCATTCATATAGAAAAACAAATGTGTACTGTAATTAAGTGTAATGGGACCTATTTAAATGATTGAATATTGAATTAGCTAAATAACTTTAGCATAAAGTTAGAGTGATGACACTGAGCACAGCTTAACCAATCGTGTTAAAAAAAAAGTCAGTTCCGATTTTTATGAATCGGAGCGTGGCAGGCTGTCCACGTGATTGATAAGTTTTGAAGCCCAACTCACGAGTCCCACAACCCAATCCAATTCCCACTCTTTTCTCTTTCATTTTTTTTTTTTTCATGAAAATGAAATTTATACATATACAAAAGTGACGTGAAACTCCAACAACCTGAGTTGATTCTAAAATCAATGCAACAAGGAACTCTGGTCGGCATATATTTATAAATATGTTTTTTTGGTCATCCCTTATTGTAAACTTTCCTTGTTGTTTCCAGTTATGGCATACCAAATACCTCGATTGTGGACGATATTAGACTGTTAATCAAGGTATAATCTATCCCGTTCGGAGCCTGTCTGGCATCCACTTGGCAATCACATAAAGTTCCATGACGCACTCTTTAACCTCTCAGGTTTATGATATCACATCCTTGTGTACTGTGACAACCCACCTTCTGTAAGTAATTATTATTTTTATTATTTTTGTTTATGACATTTGCCGGTATAAATCAAGTCATGGATGATTTATAATATGTATTTTCGGCTTAGATTTATGGTTTAATTCTCAGGAGTGAGTCAACAATGAAAGAGGACATGCTCCTTTGCATACAAGACACGTGTATTTTTATAACAGTGAAGTAGCTTCTCCCCGCTAAGAATTATTAGGAATTATTTGAAAAGTGTAATATTAATGGGACGTTGAAGGTTATTTCTGTTTCTGTATATTATTGAAGTCAACACTGGCAGGGTAGGTGGACAATAGTGGGAGAATCTTATTGTTCACCTTTAGTATCTGTTGAGCAACAAAATTTCAAATGTGAGAATATTTTCTATTGGATAGAAGTTAGAAGAGGGTCTACATTTCTTTATGTACAAGAAATACTTATTAAGTCATGATCTGATTGATTATGAACTTCTTTTACGGTGTGTGTTTAATTAAGAGCTTAGTCTTTGCAATATTTTCCAAGAAACCATATGCTTGACAACTAAAAAGTCATACCATCGATTATTAGCTCCGCCATTGGAGCTGAAGAATCTCTATAACTTTAACCTAGTCTCCCTACTTACACCAACTAGCCTTGTAAATTCAATTTTTAGCTAACCCTGTTTTCCTATAACCTTATACTACTTTTTTTACACAAATATTCTCATCCGTTTTAAATTAATTCTGTTCGGATCGAGAATGGTAAACAATAAAACCCTTATAACAGTAAAGATTTCAAAATTTGAATTATATCAGATGTTTAAAAAAGAAACTCGTTTCTATTTTTTTCAATCACTTTTTGGTTGTTTGTTATATTTTTTTTGTGAGCATTGAGGGCGCGATAGTAGTCATAAATGCTGAAAATATCATGCCCAGAATGTCTGTTTATTGGTACAGAGTTTGCTTATTTTTTAGTTACATACTAGAATGGAGTGTATAGGAAGATAAGAACTTGGTGCCGGCACAGAATATTTTAGAGATTCGATCCATTGTGAAATGGTGGGTGTCAAAGGAATTGGGTTCTTTTCAACTGATTACATCTTTACCGCAACAGGAAGGGAGAAAGGGTGCAAATGCTGATTTGCAAAGATGTTTCGCTTATTCTTGTGCTCCCCCATAAGCGTTCTGCTTTTGCCAAAGTTCATACATTTGAGATATGTCACCATTAGCCTCTTTGTTTCCTTCTTTCCTCCCTCTGTCCACTTTCTTCTCTTAAAAATAATTTCTCTTTTCCTAAAGAACTTGCTTTTCTTGTTCATCAGCAAAGCAACGTTGAACTTGAACCGTAGAACATTTCTGAAATGCCGAAAAGAAGGTAATATCACTAACTTCCGAATTTTGGAGATTCAATACAAGAGGCACCATGTGTTTAAAGATTGTTTGCTCTTCATGTAATAGTTAATGCCGAATTCTATCTTCTTTTTTTCTTCGTGATGATATCTCTTTCTTCTGCGTGATAATCAAATACAGACGAAAAAGACTTAAATTACCAAACATTAGATTGCTTTTTTTTCTTTAAGAGGTTTTTCTGATTGGCTAATCAGAAGCCCAACGACTGGTACACGCACGAAAAGAAAAGTGTGAACTGTGTTTTTAAGGTTTTCTTCTGAAATAAGGAAAACTATTGCAACTACTGCTTTCTTCGTGGTCATCTGTGTCATTATTGGAAACTTCTGTGATCCCACTGGAGCCAGAGGACGAGGCAGAAGGGGCTAGATTTAAGTCGGTCCTGTCTTTGGTCAGGAAATCATAGAAGACGGGCCTGGTTGTCCTTAGTTTACGAACTCCGTTTTCGTTGCAAGATTGCATGTTGTCGTCATCGCTTTTGGTAGTACTGATTCTTTTCTTCAAAAATATGCGGCACAGCACCCAATTTTCCATTGGCATCACATGGCTCTGCAGAAGTTTCAACACAAATCATTAATTTACTAGACAAACATTAGGATAATTAAAGCAACAATATTACGCTATTATTATTATACTATCGAGTTTATAAATAAAAAAAAAGTGGGAAAAGATGCTTGAATTCTCGATAAATATAAAAGAACAAAACAGAAATGACTAATGAGCAAGACCAAAACTTGACCTGAGTGTTGTTCTTTAGGGAGGCACTGCAGACTGCTGTTTCAGCGCTAACTAGGCGATATTCATGCATGATCCAATCGGTCCTCGATCCCTGTGGTGGCTTTCCTCTATAAAAAACCAGAGTTTTCTTCATACCCACAAGTTGGTTGCTCCTAGAAGTTACAATTTGTTTGTCAATTCCAGTTGCTTTCCAATAGCCTGAAATTGCGGCTCTGTTGGATCTATTCCCATTGGGATACTTGGCTTCTCTAGTGCTGAAAAAGTACCTCTCTTGCTCCAAATCACCTGATAATACACACAACAAAGACCCAATGTATTAGGCCATCTAATTTTCTCCTAAATTTTGTCCCAAAGGCTTAGAAATGTTAAAAGCTCAAAGAGCTGTAACATTTAGATCTATGACAGCACGCTACTTCCACAATTGATACAAGAAGTTAGCTCTGGCTGTAGAACAAAGTAATTTGATTGTAAATGACAATCTACTTCTGCTTTTTTTAATGCCAGATTAAAGAAAACAAATTTTATGGCTGAGCTCTCGAAGTTGTGCTCATGTTTGAAGTAACCAACCTGGCAATTCCCAAGGATCAGCTTTGCAAACATCAACTTCAGGAATGATAGAGGCAGGCAACGGCCAAGCTAGCACCTTTCGTCTCAAGTACTGAACCACTAACTCTTCATCTGTAGGATGGAACCGGAATCCGGGAGGCAATCTGAGGACACCATTCTTTACAAGATTAAGCTTCTCCATCTTCAAGAGGCACCCAACTAAAAAAAAAGGAGCAGCTGAAAACCAGGAAGCCTTGAAACAGCTTAACAACAAACACTCGGCTAAAAAAAAAACCGAAAAAGAGGGAGTCTTCAAACACCCAATTGAGCCCACACTTCAAGCATCCCACTTTGCCTTCTTATACACCCTCAAAGTAATAGAGAATATCAACAGGGGAAACAAGATTTTGAAAAGAAAAGGAGAAAGAATTCAGGACAAAAAAGAGCTGAAAAAGTTGTAATTGTTATATCAGAGAGAGAGAGAGAGAGAGAGAGAGAGACAGAGAGGTGGTGGGCATTTGAGAGTGAAAGTGTGGGTTCTTTATAGTAATGGGGTGTTGAAGGGAAAAGGGGGCTTAAGAGGGGAATAGAATAAGGACGACCCATTTGGCGTAAACTAGACTCAAGCTCTACCCTACCATTTCTCCCATGTTCTTTTGCGCTATTTTAACAAAAGTTTTAACAAGTAAATAAGCTCTCTTCGAAAAGGTTTAAGTTTTTAATCTAAACGGAACCGAATGCGTCTAAACTCTAAGCCTTGTTCTGTTCGACTTTGACGCAATGTGTATGGGAATAACCGTAGCTGTTAAAGCTCCTCTCAACGCTTTTCCTTCATTCCACAGAATCGTAACATTTTTTTAATTAAAAAATACATTCATTATCTCCTTTCCTAGTTCCCCAGCCTAGGTTGTTGCATAATTACCGTACTACCCCTCCTTTGAGAAATTTGACGGACGGTGTCAGGGTGAATCGGGTGGGCCTTTTGGTAAATCTATGTAAATCCCAAGTTCTGACTTGCCCTCGCAAGGATTAGAAAAGTTGCAGCCTCGTAATGGTGATGTCACCTTATGTCATATGGTTACAGCTGGAGATCACTAAGGTCTTGAATGATGAGATTTGATTATTTGAAATAACGAAAGTACTACTCTGTGTCACAATTCACAAAATCAATTCGAAAATAATGAGATGAAAATAATAAAAAATATCTAAAAATTTGTTTTTAATAAAATAATTAAAAACTTTAAAATTTTACAAAATTAATTTTACCTTCGTAGTATTTTGTTTTACATACTCTTGTCAACTCGCACCAGAGGACACTAACATCTCAAACTAAGCCATGGCCGAATCGTTGTGGGATGCACCATGCAGCGCAGGTCCCGGGGGACAAAAAATTGTTAGCCGTTGGTTTCTGGATAGACTGATAGAGCAACACTTTCACGAAATGTCTTAAGTTCCGTTGGATTTAGATTGGCACTTTGTCCCTAACTTTGCTCGCTGATATTCTTCGCCTCGCCTCTGGTTCTTACTTATTACAATGCTGAAATTTCGTGGTGAATTGACAAATGAATTTGATTAAAAGGTCTCAGTACTCCGTGGTTTTGCTTGCTTTCACCATTACGGCATTCGCAAGCATCAGCTCATATGCCATGAAAAGTTACTTTTCCAAAAATATCAATAACTTGATTATGCTAAAACGATAAACATTTAGAAATTCATTTGTAAATGAATTTACTTTTTAAATGCCGAAGCTTAAGTGTTAAGTCAAATGTTAAGTTTTATTTTATATAACATCTGAAACGTTTAGTTTCTTATAAAAATAGATGGCAACTTAAGCTTAAACAGCAAGAATTGTAGAATTCAAATATATAAATATATGTGTGTGTTATAATGTTAATTTTTTATTAATTTTATATCATTTGCGAGTAGTTTAATTGTCTGAAAGTTCATTATTATCATATTATACTAAATGAAATTTGCTCCCATATCAAGCGGTGTTAAAACTCTTGAAGGAGAGTTTTGTCGTCTTTTGGGTCCTGTCCAGCTCGAATCCGGATTAGTCCTATACAAAAGATATGGGGATACCGGATGGTCTAGAAAAAAAAATTATATATTTGAAAATTTTCACAAAATGGATTTGATGAAGCAAATTGGAGGCTTCAATTATTTTATACGGCGTCAAAACACACGATTTATATAATAATTATTCGTAAGTTTATCAAATCTACGCCAACACGTTTACTTGTACAAATGGGAGAAATCCTCTCCAAACAAATATATCTTTCTCCTCTGAACAAAAATAATATATATATCTTTCTCCCATGCTATTATTTTTTTTTGATTGGACCCATGCTATTATTTTCCAACATAAAGAGCAGACTATTAGAGTAAAAAAACTGCCATTTTAGGGTGCACGCATTGAAATGCGTGCTTAACTAGATTATTTCGTAGAGATGATGAAGATGAAAATAAAAATGAAATAAAAATGAAAATGAAAAAGAAGAGATGCTTGTTATTCCTTAAGGTGGGGGGTCTTTGAAATTGAAAATACGTTGTAGATTCTTCACAAAAAAATAAGGATGATCCATTGATATCGGATTTTTTTTAAATTAAGATTTATACAATTAGAAATAACATTATATTTATTTTTTCTATTTATAATAATGTTATGTCAATAACATTTAATTGAATGGTTAAAGAATAGTTGTGTTATATTATAATACTTAAGTTTGATTTGTAACCAAAAAAAAAAGTTAAAGTTTGAATTCAAATCATTTTAATTTTAATTGTTAATTATAAAATAAATAATTTTTTTATATCATAAAGAGATATAAAGGAAAATAAAAAATCGACTATTAAACTTAATTTTTTTTTAAAAAAATAATTTCTAAATCAAATATTAATTATTAAAATAAATAATTTTTTTGAAGGTAAATCATCGTGTGGTTTTATTCATTCATGAATAGTTTAAGTGAGTAAGATGATGGCTAACAATAATAATTTTGGCTGAATTAGTAAAGGTTATTAGGTTTTAAGGGGTCGAAGTCATGGCCTCGTGGGGAGAGGGTGGGTGAGGGAATAAAGGTTAAGGGACCTACTTGCCTCCAAAACGACGGGCACCCACGTCGGATTCATGGTAACTGACAAAAGTGCCACCTTCAAGTGATGCCCCATTCAAGATTTTCTAAATCTTCTTGTCTCACTATTTTGGATCAGATGGAAATTTTGGGAGAAATCGTCTCAAGAATCTCTTATGCCCAAAAGACAAACATACCCTTACAAAGTTCTTTGCTGTTTGCTTCCCTCCGAAAATTTGCTACTCCCACTCAATTTTCCTTCCGCAGGAAAATTAAGTATACAATAACATGTACTTATTAAACTGCCCTTTTTGTACTCTACTAAGCACTAAATTAAACAAAATTATGCAATTATGAAAGTCATAATACAAAAATTTTGAATTGCTCAGAATTGTGCTATTGAGTGTAAAATAAGGTTTTTTCCGAAGTTATTAATAAAAAAAAAAGAATTGAAGAGTTTTATTCGAATGTTTTGATTTTTAATGAAAAAACGAAGTGATGATTCACAACAATTTATAAATTGTGCAGGTTTAATTTAATTCATGTCATAATAAACACAGAATGGTGTGGGTAATATTAGAAATTAGAATAAATATTAGAAGCCAAGCTGAGTAGTTTCATGTATGGATGGGCATCTAAGTCTTTGAGTTGCATCCACTAAATTGAGTATTATAATGTTTTACTTTAAAATATTCAAGAATATGGAATAGAAACGCTTCAAGCACTCAATCATAAAGTTTAAGATGCCTATGTCACAACTGTTCTCTCACCGTCCCAAGCGCACTCTTCTAAATTATTATAATATTAAAAGAACTTAAAAAGGCAATGGCAGCATTGAAGTAATGATAAAACAGTAGGGTTATTTTAGGCAAAAGAAAGACCGAAGTGGGGGTAACGTGGGACGGTTGAGATTTAGTTAAACCAGAGCCTCAAACTTTGACAAATGAAGAAACATGATTCCGTATGGAGAAGGTAAACTCCTTTTCCACAATTAATAAAATTGTGACGACTGAATTCGAAGTAAAATAAATTGAAAATAAAAATGATATTTTAATTTGATAGAAAAAAAAAAGAGAGATCCCCACAAGCAAATGCTCACAACCCACTTGTATAATTGTATGGGAAAGGAAAGCGGCTTTCGTAAAGCCAAATTGCGGCTGTGAATTTTGCTTGCCTTTTTTCTTCCTTTTCTTTCCTTTGCCTTTTTTTTTCCTTTCGGACAGTCAAAGGAGTTTGCGTGTGGGTGTTGAAGAGGATTTTAAGGAGTAAGACAGAAACGTCAAAGGCTGCAATTATTGCGTTTTGAGTAAAAAATGTTGCTCAGTGGAAATTGTCTTTGTGCTCTAAATAATATATAAATTCCCTTTTTTAATTCTCTCTGAAAATGTGCTTTTAGTTTGGCTTTGGCCCCTGTCTTCCTCTATTTTTTTTAATTACTTATTTTCTTTTATGAAATATTTAGTTTAACCTTTTCTGGATTAATTTCAAAAAAAACCTTTCTGGATTATATCTAAATCTAGCTTCTTCTCTGTTCACATCTCAAGAGGAAGAGAAAGAACATGGTAAAAAAAAAAGCTGTTTTTTTTATCTCACATGGTTTTTCTTTCTTTCATTCTTTTTTTAGAAAAAAATTACTTAAAAGCTATACTTGGAAGGAAGATTTTTTTGTTTTCTTTTTAATTCCAAATAATTGCCTACATTATGAACTTGAAGGCTCCAACCTATGCTAAATTACTTCTAAAAGGAGGAGAAAAACCGTGCAGAGCATCAAACCTTGCAATACAAGTGAAAAGCTAGCAAGGGAAAAAAAAAAATCTTATCACCATATTTTGACTAAATTATACTTTAATTTGAACGCCTTAGCTCTTCAAGCCAGAAAAAAAGAGAGTGATACACTCTAAGTTGCCTTTAAGCATACAATCAAATATTGAACAAAAACATCATTCCTAATGTCTTTGTGTAATTATTATGGTATGAAGTGACAAGAGTTTCAGGCAAAAGAAAAAAGATGTTAAAGGATTAGTGAGTAAAAAGCTTTTATGTCAATCATTTATGTATAATGCCCTTTCTTTTTCTTTAGGCATCATTTGCCATTGCCCTAAAAAAAAAAGAAAACGAAGTGGTGCTCTCATTAATCCTGACTCTAAAAAAAAAAACTGATTCCATGAATCGGAATCCCCTGAAGCTCCTTGAGTTCGAGATGTAAAGTACTTTTGTTAACTAAGAAAAAAAAAAGCAGCATTAAGATGAAGTCATTGGTCGATCTCATGATACAAGCAATCATGGACAGATACTATTACATAAACTCCTATAAATTAATGTTTGCAATACTTTACATAAATATATATCAATATTTATTTTCACAGATGTGATGCATGAAACAAGTAACTGATCAAGTTTTATTTTTTTTTTAAAAAAATATCAATTTCTAGAAACAAAAATGGGAGGAGAAAATTCAAAAGTCGCCATATATATATAGATATTTTTTTTGGTTACATGGATTTCAAAGTTGACTTAGGTATTGTTTAATGATGAAGATGCCTTTATACCATGGAGAATGTTTTTTTTTTTCAATATCAGCCCATTTTCTTGAGTTTGAAGCTAAAATTGTCAAATTAACCATGCTCTGAAGCAAGACATAAGAATATTATGAAATCATATTTCCAGAAGGGCCATATGTCGATTTGTGTAAGCATGTCATTGTTGAAAAGTATGTACATGAATTCTGCATCAACAAAATACAGGAAAGACAATGGCTTTTAGGAAGCTGTGAAACATGATTAAAGCGCGACTAGGACAACAAGTTGAGCGTCTTAACCTCTCCAATTTTACTACGTAAGCTTTGAATTAGACCCGTGACAGTAAGGTTTGTTATTTAGGGATCCATCCAAATTGGGTATCTGTCGGCTGCAACCCAGCAACTTGCAAGTTGCGAACCCGACTGAAAGGTGAAAATTTCTGGCCGTATGATCTTGGAATATAATTAGCGAATGTTGTCAATTTTTGAAATTTAACTTTCACTGAGTACAATAACCTTTTTTTTAGGTATATGTTCGTTGAGAAAAATCTGTCACTAATAATATTTGTTGTTGGATTTTGGTCGAGTCTCTTTGATCGTGAATGAAAATAAATTTATTCTTTCTTGAGTGCTTCAAACACCTTGGTCTTTGAATTTATTGTTAAACTTTAATAAAATATGAACAAATGCAAAAATAACTTCAAGGTGTGTTGCTAATGCCACTTTTCTTTAGTTTATTTCACCTCCATCAATTACGATTTGCAATAGAAGCTTGCCGAATAACTCTAGGATACAATGAAGTCACCGTTTGAAATTACATTGCACTTGTGAAATCAAACCATTAAATACTTTTTGACAAGTACAAAATTATCTTTTCTTAGCCATTATTTTCTGCAGTAAATAATGTCTAAGAGACTTGTTTCTACTTTGAGAATAAGAGGGAAGAGAGACAATATCACAATTTTGATATTGTGTTTTTCAAGTTTTTGAAGTATATCTTAAAATGACCTTTGATATCTCTATTTATAGAAATCCAATCAAAGAGTTGTGTTCTGAAAACTAAATATTATGATTTTTCAATTGTATTGTTTGATCCAACAAATACAATTATTTAATATAATAACTACTTTTGAAATCTAATGGTTATGAGTTTCAACTATTCACAAGTGAATGAACACCTCTTCAAAGAATATGCAACTTTCTAAAAAAGAAACTATTTATTGAATAATTATATCTAGTTTCTTATTCCATTGATTAAACATAATTTTAATCAATCATTCTTTCACTATTTTTAAATTTTCCAACAATCCCCCACCATTTTAAAAATAGAAAAAAATTTGATACTTAAGAAATCTTTACGCATAAATGAATGCATTAATCTTAATTTAGAACTTTTAGCTTAGTGAAAAAGTGTTGTTGAGTTAATCAGAATGGTATGATGGAACAAAGTCTTAAACCAATAGTTCTATAATGATTAGTCATATACTAATTCATACCTAAGGCTTCAAAAACTCGTTAATAGTCATTTAGCAAAAGCTCGACACTATTATTAGCTATGTGTCTTATATCTATTCATATGTCCTTAAGAGCCAAGCCCTTTGCTTCTGGAAACATCACTACTTCCACTCATATAGGTGAACTTCATAAAAAATGCAATTGTATAAGCATTTCAACACTATACATACATGTTATGTGTCCATTAAGGGTAATAACTCAACCCCCTTTTATCATACGGTTTCAAGCACTTGTATACTTTGGGATATATTTATTCATTTAAGTGCTTACATCCAAATTCAAATGATGTACTTGGACCCATTAAAACTCAAGACTTAATGAACAATTAAGCATTGAGTTGAGGTTTCATCATGTGTGACAAAAGTTAATGGGCTTGAGTCCCGTCCCTCTTGGAAATTCTAGACGTCATTTCCAGTATTATTTTCTTTTTTCAAAGGATTCTTGAAGCTTCCTTTTCAAATACTTTTCTTGACAAAATATATGGTATGCACCCTTTGTCAAATACATAGTTTGCTTTAACCAATGTGTCTAGATCTCAATAAATACTTGGCTTTTAGCCCTTGATGGTGTAGTTTCACTATCAAATGAATTTATATGGCAATAGCTTAGGCCTTAAATGAATTCATATTATAAATTTACTTGATTCTTTACTAGCCATATCTAATGCTGTCACATCCCAATTTCCACTTAATCCTTACGGAAGCCTAAATTTGCGGGCTAATTTTTTTTTATATCCCTTTACTTCGCACATTCGTTTGTAGGTGATTATATAGGTCACAATTCAATTTTAAGCGATCCTTGATCACTAAGGTCCCATTTCTGTTTCTCTTTAATTGATTCAATTATGATATTCGTCTTAAACCATCAAGCACTAGTGATTTATATATACTTTATTATTGCACATATCAACACGAACACCATCTTGAACAACCATCAAACCATTTCATCCTGATAGTAAAATAACATGGCCAACATCCCGGACTTTGTTTACACAACCAATCAAAATATAAGTAAATACATTGTACCATACTTAATCTGTGTCTATCTACTGTGCTGGAAGCCATATACCTGAAACTACACGTGGGTGTCATAACGTATTAAGCTTTAGAGAAAACCTAATAGCTAGACACAAAAATATGGAGTCTCCACCAACCATTCTAACCTAGGTGTGATTGGTCACCTATTCAAACTAAAGATAAGGCTTGGTCTACGTTAAAAGTTTTGAGTTCGGGAGTACGATTACGTGTGAGGAAGGATTAGCACCCTCACAATGCCCATCCTAAAATGGTACCAAATAAATCTAAGGTTATCCTAATTTTGCCTTTTTTACTTTAATTACGATAACTAAATATTGAAAAATCTTCTAAGTCTCCTCCATCAAGCTGGTTGGACAACCTAAAAGCTTTTCTCACCTCAGGAGTATTCAAGTAGGACCAATCGCCTTTCTTGAAGAGGCTCCATCGTCGGATTGTTTAAATATTTTTATGCAAACCCTATTTTGACTACTATCAAATTTCTATTTATTATTTTATCTTATTTTATTCTATTGTTATTGTTTTCTTATATAAATATTATTTCATATATTTTTTTATATCTTTAAATAAACAGGAATTATTTGATATTGAAGATTTTCTTAAAGACCTTCCATCAAGCTGGTAAGACCTTAAAGAAACTTTCTCACCTTAGGAATTTTTAAAGAAACTACTTAAGCGCAATTCCCTTTAAATTCCATCCTCGGAATAATTCACATTTATTAAAATATTTAATTTAGTTTAATTTCTATTTATTTTAATTCTTTGGAATAATTCACATTTATTAAAATATTTAATTTAATTTAATTTCTTTTTATTTTAATTCTTTTCTAATTCTAATTCTAATTTATTAATTTGATTTTTATTCTTTATTATAATGAACTTAATTTTAATTTTTTTATCTAATTTAATTTTTATTTTTTTATAATTTAATTTATTAAATCTTAGAAATGTCCTTTAAATCTTCCATCAAGCTAGCAAGACTTAAAAGAATCTTCCTCACCTCAAGACATCTAAAAGTACTACTCAAGCGCAGTCCCTTTAGAATTCCGTCGTTGGAATATTTGTCGTTTCATTATTTTATTCTATTTTATTTCTAAATATATTAATTTTTATGACTCTTAATTTGTAATTTGATTATTAATTCTTTTAATTGTAATTAATCTTAATTAATTCTTATTTCATTTTTTTAATAAATTTGAGTTTTAAATATCGGAAATGACTTTTTAAATCTTCCATCAAGTTGGTAAGACTTAAAAAGGACCTCCTCACCTCAAGATCTCCAAGAATATTACTCGATCGCAATCCCCTCGGAGTTCCATCGTCGGAATAACTCATTGTTTTTTATTTAAAATGTTTATTATTATATTCCTCTAAGGCATTGCAATTCTAAACTACATAATTAAATTTTGACGATATTTTAATCAAGCACTAAATTAAGCATATCATATAATTTTTTATTCAAAGTCTTGAAATAAATAAAAGTAAAAAATAAAATAGAATACAATAAAAAAAATAGCAATTGTGTTGGATCATGTTAATTAAATTAAATCAAACTAATTAAATTGAAACTTACACAATCAAGTCAATATAAAAAAACACATATATCAATTTATATACACAAACTACATTAATTAAATCTTATCAATACTTGTCAAATTATACTATCCATGCATCAAATTAAATCTGTTGACTCACCAAATTAATTACTTAAAATATTTTATTTCATAATTTTTGTAAATTAAATTACTGTATTAATTACAAATATACAAAAAAAATAATCAAAAGAAAAAAAATAAATAAAATAAAATAATAAATAAAATACAAAAAAGAAAATCGTCGGAAAATGGAAAAGGGAAACCTGCGAACGGGTCGGGTCGGATGCGGGTCAGCACGCAGATCTTGGCTGTTCCAAACGACGTCATTCCACACCTGGTATTTAAAACCTATTTCCGAAAATTTTGGACAGATTTCCAGTTTCCAGAAAAAAAAGTTCCAAATCCTCTCGGCCCAGGCGATTCCCGGTGACCGAAAACTTCAAACGGTCAGCAAAAAACTCAAAAATCCCAGATTTCGATGGACCCCTCCACCGTACACCACTAATCACCAGATCTACACCTATACATGCCCAAAAATCCTCGCCGACACTCCCACACACCAGATCTATAGATCCCGATTACTCAAACCCTCCAGAAATCCACAGATCTAACTCCTAAAAATCAGAAACCTACACTGTCTCAACTCGAAAACCCTCGACTATCCCCCCTCTGCTTGTTTTTTTTTTTGTTTTTGTGGTTGCGGTTATTTTTTTGGTTGTGGTCACTGCTGTCTTTTTTTTTCTCTCTGTGATTTTTTTGTGTAGCTGTCCTCCTCCCGATTGTGATTGATGTCCCCTTTTATTAATGTTAGATCTTAGTGTTTTGGAAGGTCAGAAATCGGATCTCAGATCCGATTGTGATATGGTCTTTAATGCTTGATTCTGTTTTTGGTCTTGATTTTCATGCAGATTCGAGATTTACGTGACTTGCCAATTCTTTCCTTTTGTGTTTCTGGCGGCTAGGTTGGATTTAGGGTTAGGGTTTCAGATTAGGGCTTGGGGCTCTGTTTAGGGTTTCATAAGGGTTTAAGGTTTCGGTGAGGGTTTGGGGTTTCAATGAGGGTTTCCTTTTTTTACCCTTTTTTGGTTTTTTTTGTTAAAATAATAAATGTACAAATAATGCAATAAGAAAAGAAAAGATAAGATAAGAAAAAAAAGATAAGAAAAAGATAAAATAAAATAAAATAAAATAAGATATAAATAAAAATAAAAATAATAACAAAAATGATAATAGTAATAGAAATAAAAAATAAATAAAAATAAAATAAAATAATAGAAAATAGTAATAATAATAAAAAATAAAAATAAAACACTAAGGAAAATTGAAAAATAAAATAAAACAAAATGAAATAAAAACAAAAGCAGACAAATAAATAAAAAACAAAATAAATAAAAAATAAAATTAACAAAATAAAACCAATTATTCAAACATGGGTTCAATCCCATTTCAGTTTTTAGAATACACGTCAAGTGACTCGAGATTCACAATTTCGTACTATTTAGTTCTGGACAAAAATTGATGTCTACAGTTTCCCCTCTTTGCACATTGCTGAGCATCAGGAATGGAGCAAAGACTTTAGACACCGATTTTGTCTTTTCCGTGAAAAATGCTCCTCCAAATAGCGAGATCCTTAAAATTTCAAATTTTCTTATCCTTGACGTGCTCTTTTGGTTAAGAAAACCTAAAACCCTCTTTTTTTTTTTTTAATCTTTCACCTAAAGTGCTCCTTCAACTAGGAAGGCTCTGAAACCTTTTTAGAAGTTTTCATCTCTAAAATACTCCTTCGACTAGGAAGGCCCTGAAACTTTAAAATTTCCCATCTAAAATGCTCCTTCGACTAGGAAGGCCCTGACACTTTAAATTTTCTCATCTCTTAAATGCTCCTTCAACTAGGAAGGCCCTGAAATTTTAAATTTCTCATCTCCAAAATGCTCCTTCGACTAGGAAGGCCCTGAAACTTTAAATGTTTTCATCTCTTAAATGCTCCTTCGACTAGGAAGGCCCTGAAACTTTAAAATTTCCCATCTAAAATGCTCCTTCGACTAGAAAGGCCTTGAAACTTTAAATTTCTCATCTACAAAATGCTCCTTCGACTAGGAAGGCCCTGAAACTTTAAAATTTCTCATCTCCAAAATGCTCCTTTGACTAGGAAGGCCCTGAAACTTAAAATTTTTCATCTCCAAAATGCTCCTTCGACTAGGAAGGCCCTGAAACTTTAAAATTTCTCATCTTTAAAAATGTCTTTCTTCTTGAAATGAATGAGATGCATGCTAAACATAATTTCATTATAATTGTGACAACAAAGGCTCAAAACCCTTTTTTTTATATATATCATCACCTTCAATCTTCATTCTTCCCTCCCTTTTTTTTGTTTCTAAGCAGCTGGTATATTCGACTTAGTTTACCAATCTTCTGATATTCCGCTATATTTCTGTCCCTTTTCTTTCCTTTTTTAAGTAATGCAATTATCTTTTTCTCTCATTTTTTTTATTTTTTTTTAAAAAATATTTTCCAATCATCTATTAATTACCATCTTAATAATATGACTAACATAATGCAAATTTCAATTTTCCCAATCAAGGTAAGAAGGTAAAAGGAAGTGGATACGAGATGAGTCTGGAAGAGAGGTTATTTTATTACAATCATCAAACAGATTTGAACAGAGGAATATTACAAGGATAATTGCATTAACGAGACAATCAAATTCTCAACAATCAACATTCTGACAATTTTGATCAAATTAATTCAAATTCCTCTCTTGAAAAGCCTGCTCCATCAATTTATCTAATCATGCAGAGCCCTTTGGACTAAATCTTTTCCCTCGACATCACAAATTCTTCGATGCTGATCTTTCCCCTACACTTAAGTTGCCTTTTCAGGTTTTCAACCTAAGTGTCTCCCGCATTAATTTAAACCGCCCTTTTCGGGTTTTCGATTTAAATCCTCCTTTTTCTTTTTTTTTTTTGCTTTTTTTGCCCTTTTTTTTCATATCTCTTCGCATCATTAACATAAACTGAACTCATCAAATGTCATCAATGACTCTTTTAATGCATCTCCACATACCTAACCGCCTTTTCAGGTTTTCAACTTAGGTATCCCCCGTTGACTTAAACCACCCTTTTTGGGTTTTCAATTTGAGTCCTCCATTTTTATTTTTTTTCTTTTTTTTAGGCATAATACCTCTTAACAGCATCAGAATTGATAAGGTTTGGCAACTCCTCACCATCCATATTTGTCAATATTAATGCCCCACCAGAGAAAGATCTTTTCACTACATATGGTCCCTCCCAATTCGATGCCCATTTTCCCCTACTATCTTGTTGATTTGGGAGGATTTTCTTCAAAACTAGATCCCCATCTCGGAACTTCCTAGGCCGAACCTTCTTATCATGTGCTCTCATCATTCTTCTTTGATATAACTGGCCATGGCATAACGCTACAAGCCTTTTCTCATCAATAAGATTCAATTGTTCATAGCGTTCCCGTACCCACTCTGCCTCTTCCAATTGTTGTCACGACCTGAATGTCAATGACATCCACTTAACACTTACTAGATTTGCTTACGAAAATTTCGAACCAAATTTTTCTTTTTCTACTTACGGTTTGTATTCGGTGTTAGTGTAGTATCTAAATTCCGATCCTATCTTACTCATATTATTTCTCGAGCTATGACACGTTTCTCAAAGAGGTTTTTCTTATGATTTTCGTCTTATTTTACTATTCCCAAAAGAAACAGATCGAAAACCTCCCCTTTGTATTTTATCAATTTCCCCAGGTATAATTCCCTGCACAAAACGCATTTCTAAATCACATAATACAACAGCTGGTGTTTCTCCACAATTTCATGCAATCACGTATTTCAAGATCTCGAGAGTTTAACCGTTACTAAGTTCGTATCTACCACATTTATACATAATTCAAAACATAATTTAAGACCTGGATCGGACTCGATAACCACCTAGACTCTCATAGTCATCTAATGCAATCCATAGTTACATCCCACATATTATCTTAGTACTGTGAAAGTTAACGTACACATAATTATCAAAATGATATACTATCAGTATACCTCAAAATACAAAATGCTAGCTCTGGAGAACGCAATGGGTACCACTACTAGGTACGATTTCCCAGGAGCCTACGCGAAGCCTGAGCCGGCTATCAACTCATATGATCTGCAGTTGTTAAATTAAGGGGTGAGCAATCCACGGCTCAGTAAGTAGTTTAAATAAAACATACTAGGCTCATATCGTAAAACACGATCATACATGCTTGAGTTATTGTAAATTAGCATGTATGGGTTATACTAAGGTTTATTACCCTTTTCGTAAGTGTACACACGTCATAACTTACTCATACTTACTTTTCATCCTTAGTTACACCAGTCATCGTTCTTATTAAAAATATAATTATGTGTGGAAGCACGAATATTCAAGTAGCACATGTTCAATGACATATATAGACATAACTCAAATAATCGAAAGAAACGAACATTCAAGTAGCACATGTTCAAATGGCATATATAGATATCATTCAATAATCACATACATCATGTGTCATATGCCTAAGATCTATGTCATCCTTCAACATTCATCGCCTTCATGAATCACAATCACTTACTTACTTATAATCGCAATACCCTACGATTTCTCATATTTCGTCGAAACTTGTGTAGCACTTAGTTCCCGAAGGATTTTAGGGGTGTGACGAACCAGCACAATCGGCCATGGCAACCTCTCTGGGCCCATCAGACAACGATTGCCTAGCTTCATCACTCATCCGTACTGTCCTCTATGGCCCAAAGTCCACTCGAGGTTTTAGAGATTATGACGAACCAGCACAATCGGCCATGGCAACCTCTCTGGGCCCATCAGACAACGATTGCCTAGCTTCATCACTCATCCGTACTGTCCTCTATGGCCCAAAGTCCACTCGAGGTTTTACTCGGTTAATGCCTTTAGCACATCGAAGCTCGTGTAGCACGTAGTTCCCGAAGGATCCTAGAGGTGACTCCCACGGTTCGGAATTCGAGTCTTTACTCTTGGTACATAAAACTAGGTGCTAATTGAGGTCTATGGACTCAACATCGAGACGATATGTGTATTTGGTACTCAACTCACGTATTCATACCCAAGCATAACAATATGTTAACATGTTCAATGATCATGAGAGTGCCATAACACATAACACATTACACAATACACGACAAAGATCACCTTTTAAATAAGGGCATTTCACAGGCACATTATGTTCGGTTTAAAACTCTTGCATAATTATTCTAATTATCTTACCCGTAATGCTCAACCAATATCCTATATAATTTAATTAATTATTTAATAAGGATTCCTTCATCTCTTACGAGACGATGCTAGTAAGATTTATTTAACCCACTTACCTCGGTGCTTGGTAGGTTACCTTTCCTCGATCCTCAACTCAAGCTAAACTCCTACACCGCTCCAAATTCACTCTTGGAACCTTTAAACCGAACCACTCTTGTTCTAGGTTTCTATTGGACCAAAAGGTAGAAGTTAATCAAGCTTCTTTACTGTTGTCCCGTATGTGCTGAGGGGAGGAGTTTTCCTGCACCAATTGGTCAGTTACTGTAGTTTTCTTGCCCAGCCAAGTTGACCCCCTTTCGTTGCTCTGTTCCCAAGCCGAGAGGAACAATGATGGTTCCTAAGCTGCCTCACGTTCCTTGCCCTAATTTTCCTGATGTTTTATAGCATCATCACAGCTCCATTTCACCACTTCGAAACTCAGTTTCCATGTCACTTCCAGCGTTTATCTTGGCTGGTAAATCCAACCCGAGACTCCCCTGTCCTCCAGTCTTAAATGCCACTTGAGAGTCTCTGTGATTGTCACCTTCTAGCAGTTAGGAAGCAACCAATTTCAATCTTCAATTCCCTACTTTGAGCCTCACAAACTCAACCTCAAACAACATCAAAATCCAACATTACTAACCTAAAAAAAATCTGACAGTAATGGCCTCTGAACAACATCCTTGCTATACCATTAAGTTCCTCATGGCATTGTCATAAAATCTCCTCCTTCAACCCACGGTTCCAGCAGTCATCACCGTACAAGCCCCATTTTTCTTCAGACCCAATTCATTCTTCTGTACATCAAGAATTTCCTCTCTTTTCCGTTTCTTTACTGCATAACTGCAGTTCTTCTTCCTTCACTGAAATGTTCCTTTGCAACGTCTTTTTCTCTTCTTTTCCTTTTCTTTCCGGCTACTTTTCTTTCTTCTCGGCTTCAGTTCATCTCCTTTCTTTCCTCTTCACCGAATGGTTTAAATCTCCAGCCCTCTGTCTCGTGTCGCACATCTCCCTTCCTCTCATCTCATTTCTTCTATTTTCAAGGCTTCTCTCAGAAGCTTGGGTTGGTGTATCCGGGTGAAGTTAGTGGGGTTTGATGGGAGAAAGTCCCATCAAACTCCACTAACACACACTAAATTATATTTTATTTATATTCTTATTATTATCTCAAATATTTATAATTCATATGAATTATAATTGTCTTTAAATAATAAATTTTATCTACATATACCAATCATATATTCATATGTATTCATTTATTTTATTATACTCTTTACATATAATGTGTATATGTACTTATATTTAAAAACCTTAATTATAATAAAACATATATATATATATACACATACTCATATTCATATAAGTATACGTATATTTATATATATTCATGTCTAATATGTATATATATATATATATATATACCTATATATATTTATATATCTTTTTGTATGGATATGTGTATACATATGAATTCTTCAATTTATTTTAATTATTCATTTCTCATACATACTACATTTCCTTTAATATACTTGTATACTTGTTTTATTAAAACAATCCTACCTATGTATTTGGTGGAATATATGCATCTCATTAGTTCATATTTAAATTCTTGAACTTAGTTATGAGATTTTCTAAATGACACAAAATTATAAGTTAATTGTTTTCTAATTCCACTAAAATGAGGTTTCATCCTCATTACTTGTCATAAGATTATTTCTTACAACATATATCATAATACTCAACTTACTCCATGTCTCTTATTTATTCACATCATGTGGTACAAAGTTTGTGGTTTTTACATCCTCCCCACCTTAGGAAATTTGGTCCCCCAAATTTTCTGTGTCTATCTGAAATAGGTGAGGGTATTTCTCTCTCATTAAGTTTTCTAACTCCCATGTGGCTTCCTCTGAAGAGTGGTGCTGCCAAAGCACTTTGACTAAAGGGATTGTCTTAGACCTCAATATCTTATCTTTCCTGTCTAAGATCCGAATTGGTCTCTCGACATAGCTTAAGTCCTCTCTAATCTCCAGTGGCTCATACTCGATCACATGAGATGGGTCCGGATGATATTTCCGTAGCATCGACACATGAAAGACGTTATGCACACCCGATAGCTCCGGGGGTAATGCTAGTCGATATGCTACGTCACCCACTCTCTCCAATATCTCAAACGGACCAATGTATCGAGGACTCAACTTCCCTTTCTTGCCAAATCTCATTATGCCTTTAGACGGAGAGATTCTCAAGAACACTTTATCACCCACTTGGAACTCTAAAGGCCTCCTTCGACAGTCGGCATAACTTTTCTGTCTACTTTGGGCTGTCCTCAGTCTATCACATATCAATCTCACATCTTCGGAAGCTTTCTCTACAATCTCCGGAGTGAATAACTTTCTTTCACCTACCTCTTCCCAGCCAATGGGAGACCTACACCTACGCCCATACAATGCCTCGTAAGGTGCCATCCCAATACTAGAGTGAAAGCTGTTGTTATATGCAAACTCCGCTAGTGCCAGATGATCATCCCATGAGCCTCGAAAATCCATAACACATGCCCTCAACATGTCCTCAAGTGTCTGAATAGTCCTCTCTGATTGCCCATCGGTTTGAGGATGGAAGGCTGTGCTAAAGCTTAGTTTAGTTCCCAAGGCATCTTGGAAGTGTTCCCAGAAACGGGAAGTAAACCGAGAATCCCTGTCCGAAACTATGCTCACTGGGACTCCATGTAACCTCACAATCTCCTTAACATACATATTTGCTAAGGCACTAAGCGAGTCAGTAGCCTTCATAGCTAGGAAATGAGCGGATTTTGTCAATCTGTCAACTATCACCCAGATCGCATCATGATTCCTACGAGTCCTCGGGAGCCCCATAATGAAGTCCATAGTCACATGCTCCCACTTCCATGTAGGTATGGGCAAAGGCTTTAGTAAGCCCGCTGGCCGCTGGTGTTCAATCTTAACCTTTTGGCACACTAGACACCTCGACACAAAGGTCGCTATATCTTTCTTCATACCAGCCCACCAAAACACCTTTCGTAAATTCTGATACATCTTCGTATTCCCTGGATGCATAGTGTATTTGGAGCTGTGTGCCTCTTCTAAAATTTGCCTCTTCAACATCTCATCATTCGGGACATAAATTCTACCCCTATATCTCAACAACCCATCATCTGAAACCCTAAACTCTGAGTCTTGTCCCGGTTGTATTCCACCAATGATCTCCACAAGTCTAGGATCCTCTTTCTGAGCTTGTCTAATTTGATCCATAATGTTAGGCTCTATCCTCAAGCTAGCCATCAAATACTCACCATCGGGCTCTAGGTTGATATTCAACTCTGAAAATTTCTCCAGCAAATCCCATTCCCGGACCATCATGTAACTAACAAAACCCACACTCTTCCTACTTAATGCATCCGCTACCCGGTTTGCTTTACCCGGATGATAGAGAATCTCGCAGTCATAGTCCTTCAATAGCTCCATCCATCTTCTCTGTCTCATATTCAACTCTTTCTGCGAGAATAGGTACTTTAAGCTCTTGTGGTCTGTATAAACCTGGAACCGCTCACCATACAAATAATGGCGCCATATCTTTAGCGCAAACACTACCGCTGCCAACTCCAGATCATGAGTAGGGTAGTTCCTCTCGTGGTCCTTCAACTGTCTTGAACCATATGCCACTACTCTACCATTCTGCATCAACACACACCCTAGACCCTGTAGAGAAGCATCACTATACACTGCAAATCCTCCGGATCCACTTGGAACCGTCAACACAGGAGCCGTAGTCAACCTTTGCTTGAGTTCTAGAAAGCTACGCTCACACGCATCATTCCATTCAAACTTGACATCCTTGCGTGTAAGTCGGGTTAGTGGAGCAGCAAGCTTGGAAAACCCCTCTACAAATCTCCTATAGTAACCTGCAAGCCCTAAAAAGCTGCGAATCTCGGTCACTGTTTTAGGCCTCTCCCAATTCATCACGGCCTCTATCTTAACTGGATCAACTGCTACACCATCCTTGGATACCACATGCCCCAGAAAACTGATTTGTTCCAACCAAAACTCACACTTGCTGAACTTCGCGTATAGCCCTTCCTTCCTAAGAGTTTGGAGTACTATGTGGAGGTGGTGCTCATGTTCTTCCCGGGATCGGGAATACACCAGTATGTCATCTATGAACACAATGACGAACTTATCCAAGTGAGGCTTGAATACTTCATTCATCAATGCCATGAATGCTGCAGGGGCATTCGTTAGGCCGAATGGCATAACTAGGAATTCGTAGTGGCCATATCGAGTTCTAAAGGCTGTCTTTGGCACATCTTCCCCTTTAATCCTCAATTGGTGGTACCCCGACCTCAAATCAATCTTCGAAAATATTTGGGCACCTTTCAATTGATCCAACAGATCATCAATCCTAGGCAGGGGATACTTATTCTTCACCGTTGCTTGATTCAACTGCCTATAATCGATACATAGCCTCAAACTGCCATCCTTCTTTTTCACAAACAACACTGGAGCTCCCCATGGCGACACACTCGGTCTTATGAACCCTTTGTCCAACAACTCTTGTAATTGCTTTTTCAACTCCTCTAACTCAACTAAGGCCATTCGATACGGGGGCTTGGATATGGGTTGAGTGCCTGGGAGTAGCTCTATAGCAAACTCCATCTCTCTTTCCGGAGGTAGCCCTGGTAGCTCATCCGGAAATACATCGGAGAAGTCCTTGACAACTGGGATGTCAGACAGTTCCGATTGGCTCTTTTCGGCATCCTCGACAAACGCGAGATAGCCTTCACAAACAAATCAATCTCATATTAGTGAGACACCAATAAAATCATAATTATTCTATTCATTATCTCCAAGACGTAGTACAAGCTTTTCAGGTAAGGAGAAAGTAACAACTTTGCTATAGCAGTCCACACTGGCATGGTGGTTGGTTAGCCAATCCATGCCTAGTATTACATCAAAGTCATACATGTCTAATAACACCAAATCTACCACTAGGTATTTATCTCCCACCTTTACTTTACACTTACGATACACATGTTCGGTCATTTGAAATTCTTTGAGCGGAGTAATCACATGTAATAGATGTCCTAAGGGCTCACACTCTATATGCAATTTACTAGCAAACATAGGTGAAATAAAGGAGTGTGTTGAGCCTGGATCAACAAGTACAAATGCTTCTAAATTACAAATAGTAAGCTTACCCTTAATGACCGAACCAGAAGCGTCGGCTGTTTCTTGGTCGAGAGCAAACACCCTTCCATGCTCCATGGGTTTCTTACCCTTATCTTGGGCCTTCTTCTGCTGGGCTATCGATGGTCTATCATCTCGTTTTTCTGTGGCCTTAGGATGGGGGCAATCTCTAATCAAGTGGCCTCTTTCACCACAATTAAAACAAGCTCCGGAAGATTTAAGACAAGGTCGATTCCTATGAATTCTGCCGCAAGCAGTACACGGCTGAGAAGTATCAATGGGTGTTGTAGTTACGGCTCGAGTAGTGGGTGTAGCTGTAGTAATAGGCCTAATAGCCTGTGGTCGAGGCGCAACAAACTTCTGCCTCTTACTAGGGCCCTGATATCTTCTTTGTTCTGGCCTCCTTCTATCAAATCTTTTATTAGGGGGCTGGTTCGGCTTGGGCTGTCTTCTAGCATCATATTCGGCCTGAGAAGCCTCAATTTCTTGTTCGACTGTCAATGCCTTCCTCACAACAGCCGCATACTCCGTAAGCTCAAAGGGCCTAACTCTACCCCTAATATTGGACCTCAAACCCGAAGTGAATTTCTCTGCCTTCTTCTCATCATTGTTGGCATAATCCGCATCATATTTGACTAAGGCAGTGAATCGGGTCTCATACTCCTCTACTTTCATAGACCCTTGCTTTAGTTCAAGAAACTGTGTCTTCTTCTTTCGTCTTGCCACTGCCGACACATAATAATCCATAAAGGTCTCAACAAACTTCTCCCATGTAATAATGGGATCTTTGGCCAATACCAAGGGCTCATTAGTCTTCCACCACTTCTGAGCCTCACCTCTCATCATATACACGGCTAAGGATACCTTCTCGGTGGAATTGCAGCCCATGTATTTAAAGAGGAACTCCATCTCCTCTATCCACTCTTCCGCCTTAGTGGGATCTTTTTCCCCCTTGAACTGTGGAGGATTCATCTTTTGAAATTGCTTCAAGAGAGACATATTCCGATCCACTGGACTCCCAACCCGAATAGTAGCTGGCTGCGGCACGGCTACTTGGGGTGTAACTGGAGGAGGAGCAATCTGTGGCTCTACGGGAGTCGGTGGAGGCGGTACCTGTGGTGGTGCAGGTGGAGGCACTACGGGAGCAGATGGAGGCACCAAAGGTGCTGAAGATGCATGTGGAGGTGGCGGAGCCTGAGGTACACTAGTTTGGTTTGCCACAAGTTGTTGTAGCAAGGCTGTCATAACCTCATAATTCTGCTCCATTCTAGCCATCCTCGCCTCCATGCTATCCGGTGGTGGTGGAGTCGGATGTGGAGGAGTCGGATGTGGAGGTGATGGAGGTGCAGAGGGTGAAGGAGTCGAGGGTGGTATTGCTGACCCCCGAGATGGCCTCCCGGGTCCACCTCTACGTCTCGTTCTCCTCATTCTACTCAAATTTCAAGTGCCTATACCAAGAGCAGATCAATCTCAGTATAAGTCAAATTTGGAAACTTTCACATAAATTTCACAGTACATGGGATGTAACGCTACAGACAATCTAACTACACTACCACGTACTAGACAAACCATGCTCTGATACCATTTAATCTGTCACGACCCGAATGTCAATGACATCCACTTAACACTTACTAGATTTGCTTACGAAAATTTCGAACCAAATTTTTCTTTTTCTACTTACGGTTTGTATTCGGTGTTAGTGTAGTATCTAAATTCCGATCCTATCTTACTCATATTATTTCTCGAGCTATGACACGTTTCTCAAAGAGGTTTTTCTTATGATTTTCGTCTTATTTTACTATTCCCAAAAGAAACAGATCGAAAACCTCCCCTTTGTATTTTATCAATTTCCCCAGGTATAATTCCCTGCACAAAACGCATTTCTAAATCACATAATACAACAGCTGGTGTTTCTCCACAATTTCATGCAATCACGTATTTCAAGATCTCGAGAGTTTAACCGTTACTAAGTTCGTATCTACCACATTTATACATAATTCAAAACATAATTTAAGACCTGGATCGGACTCGATAACCACCTAGACTCTCATAGTCATCTAATGCGATCCATAGTTACATCCCACATATTATCTTAGTACTGTGAAAGTTAACGTACACATAATTATCAAAATGATATACTATCAGTATACCTCAAAATACAAAATGCTAGCTCTGGAGAACGCAATGGGTACCACTACTAGGTACGATTTCCCAGGAGCCTACGCGAAGCCTGAGCCGGCTATCAACTCGTATGATCTGCAGTTGTTAAATTAAGGGGTGAGCAATCCACGGCTCAGTAAGTAGTTTAAATAAAACATACTAGGCTCATATCGTAAAACACGATCATACATGCTTGAGTTATTGTAAATTAGCATGTATGGGTTATACTAAGGTTTATTACCCTTTTCGTAAGTGTACACACGTCATAACTTACTCATACTTACTTTTCATCCTTAGTTACACCAGTCATCGTTCTTATTAAAAATATAATTATGTGTGGAAGCACGAATATTCAAGTAGCACATGTTCAATGACATATATAGACATAACTCAAATAATCGAAAGAAACGAACATTCAAGTAGCACATGTTCAAATGGCATATATAGATATCATTCAATAATCACATACATCATGTGTCATATGCCTAAGATCTATGTCATCCTTCAACATTCATCGCCTTCATGAATCACAATCACTTACTTACTTATAATCGCAATACCCTACGATTTCTCATATTTCGTCGAAACTTGTGTAGCACTTAGTTCCCGAAGGATTTTAGGGGTGTGACGAACCAGCACAATCGGCCATGGCAACCTCTCTGGGCCCATCAGACAACGATTGCCTAGCTTCATCACTCATCCGTACTGTCCTCTATGGCCCAAAGTCCACTCGAGGTTTTAGAGATTATGACGAACCAGCACAATCGGCCATGGCAACCTCTCTGGGCCCATCAGACAACGATTGCCTAGCTTCATCACTCATCCGTACTGTCCTCTATGGCCCAAAGTCCACTCGAGGTTTTACTCGGTTAATGCCTTTAGCACATCGAAGCTCGTGTAGCACGTAGTTCCCGAAGGATCCTAGAGGTGACTCCCACGGTTCGGAATTCGAGTCTTTACTCTTGGTACATAAAACTAGGTGCTAATTGAGGTCTATGGACTCAACATCGAGACGATATGTGTATTTGGTACTCAACTCACGTATTCATACCCAAGCATAACAATATGTTAACATGTTCAATGATCATGAGAGTGCCATAACACATAACACATTACACAATACACGACAAAGATCACCTTTTAAATAAGGGCATTTCACAGGCACATTATGTTCGGTTTAAAACTCTTGCATAATTATTCTAATTATCTTACCCGTAATGCTCAACCAATATCCTATATAATTTAATTAATTATTTAATAAGGATTCCTTCATCTCTTACGAGACGATGCTAGTAAGATTTATTTAACCCACTTACCTCGGTGCTTGGTAGGTTACCTTTCCTCGATCCTCAACTCAAGCTAAACTCCTACACCGCTCCAAATTCACTCTTGGAACCTTTAAACCGAACCACTCTTGTTCTAGGTTTCTATTGGACCAAAAGGTAGAAGTTAATCAAGCTTCTTTACTGTTGTCCCGTATGTGCTGAGGGGAGGAGTTTTCCTGCACCAATTGGTCAGTTACTGTAGTTTTCTTGCCCAGCCAAGTTGACCCCCTTTCGTTGCTCTGTTCCCAAGCCGAGAGGAACAATGATGGTTCCTAAGCTGCCTCACGTTCCTTGCCCTAATTTTCCTGATGTTTTATAGCATCATCACAGCTCCATTTCACCACTTCGAAACTCAGTTTCCATGTCACTTCCAGCGTTTATCTTGGCTGGTAAATCCAACCCGAGACTCCCCTGTCCTCCAGTCTTAAATGCCACTTGAGAGTCTCTGTGATTGTCACCTTCTAGCAGTTAGGAAGCAACCAATTTCAATCTTCAATTCCCTACTTTGAGCCTCACAAACTCAACCTCAAACAACATCAAAATCCCACATTACTAACCTAAAAAAAATCTGACAGTAATGGCCTCTGAACAACATCCTTGCTATACCATTAAGTTCCTCATGGCATTGTCATAAAATCTCCTCCTTCAACCCACGGTTCCAGCAGTCATCACCGTACAAGCCCCATTTTTCTTCAGACCCAATTCATTCTTCTGTACATCAAGAATTTCCTCTCTTTTCCGTTTCTTTACTGCATAACTGCAGTTCTTCTTCCTTCACTGAAATGTTCCTTTGCAACGTCTTTTTCTCTTCTTTTCCTTTTCTTTCCGGCTACTTTTCTTTCTTCTCGGCTTCAGTTCATCTCCTTTCTTTCCTCTTCACCGAATGGTTTAAATCTCCAGCCCTCTGTCTCGTGTCGCACATCTCCCTTCCTCTCATCTCATTTCTTCTATTTTCAAGGCTTCTCTCAGAAGCTTGGGTTGGTGTATCCGGGTGAAGTTAGTGGGGTTTGATGGGAGAAAGTCCCATCAAACTCCACTAACACACACTAAATTATATTTTATTTATATTCTTATTATTATCTCAAATATTTATAATTCATATGAATTATAATTGTCTTTAAATAATAAATTTTATCTACATATACCAATCATATATTCATATGTATTCATTTATTTTATTATACTCTTTACATATAATGTGTATATGTACTTATATTTAAAAACCTTAATTATAATAAAACATATATATATATATATATACACATACTCATATTCATATAAGTATACGTATATTTATATATATTCATGTCTAATATGTATATATATATATATATACCTATATATATTTATATATCTTTTTGTATGGATATGTGTATACATATGAATTCTTCAATTTATTTTAATTATTCATTTCTCATACATACTACATTTCCTTTAATATACTTGTATACTTGTTTTATTAAAACAATCCTACCTATGTATTTGGTGGAATATATGCATCTCATTAGTTCATATTTAAATTCTTGAACTTAGTTATGAGATTTTCTAAATGACACAAAATTATAAGTTAATTGTTTTCTAATTCCACTAAAATGAGGTTTCATCCTCATTACTTGTCATAAGATTATTTCTTACAACATATATCATAATACTCAACTTACTCCATGTCTCTTATTTATTCACATCATGTGGTACAAAGTTTGTGGTTTTTACAATTGTGTTTCCATTAAGACCCTTAATGATGGAATTTCTACTTCAATTGGTACCACGGCCTCCATCCCATACACTAGTGAAAATGGGGTTGCCCCAGTAGACGTGCGCATTAATGTTCTGTATGCATGCAAGGCGAAAGGCAACTTTTCATGCCAATCCTTATAAGTTTCTGTCATTTTTCCCACTATTCTCTTGACATTTTTGTTTGCAGCTTCTACTGCCTCATTCATCCGTGGACAATACGGCGCCGAATTGTGATGCTTGATTTTGAATTGTGCACAAACTTCTTCCATCATTGTGTTGTTCAAATTACGAGCGTTGTCTGAAATAATTCTTTCTGGAAGTCCATATCGGCATATGATATCTTTCTTTATGAATATGCACACTGCCGTTCGTGTCACACTAGCAAAAGATGCTGCTTCTACCCACTTGGTAAAATAATCAATCATCACAAAAGTAAACCGATGCCCGTTTGAAGCTTTCGGTGTAATGGGTCCAATCACATCCATTCTCCACAAAGAGAAAGGCCAAGGAGGGGCTAATACATGCAGAGCATTTGGTGCAGCATGAATCTTGTCCGCATAAATCTAACATTTATGGCATTTTCTAGCGTAGCTAATACAATCGTTTTCCATGGTTGACCAATAATAACCCGCTCTGATTATTTGTCTTGACATCATATAACCATTAGCATGTGCCCCATAAGATCCTTCATGTACCTCCTCAAATATCTGTTTAGCTTCTGCGATATTCACACATCTTAAAAGTACCTGGTCTCGACTTCTTTTGTACAAGACTTCCCTATCTAAAAAGAATCCCATCGCCATTCTCCTAATGATTCTTTTGTCATTCTCTGAGGCATGTTCTGGGTAATGCTGGTTTTTTATGTATTGTAAGATGTCATAGTACCAAGGCTTTCCATCGACTTCTTCTTCTAAACTTGCACAATGCGCCGGTGAACTCTTCAAATTCATCCTGATGGGTTGGATTTCAACATTACTGTCCAACTTGAACATTGCAGCCAAAGTGGCTAGAGCATCCGCCATCTGATTTTCTTCTCGAGGTAAATGCTCAAACCGAATACTTTTGAAATGATCAATTAAATCAACTATGTATTTTTGGTAGTGGACCAACTTCGAATCCCTAGTTTCCCATTCTCCTCGCAACTGGTAGATAACTAGAGCTGAATCTCCATACACCTTAAGCACATCGATTTTCTTTTCAATGGCGGCTTGCAAACCCATGACACATGCTTCATATTCAGCCACATTATTGGTATAATTGAAATCAAACCTTGCAGTAATCTGGTGATGCTCTCCTTCCGGGGATATCAGGACCACTCCTACTCCTCGTCCAAAGGCATTAGATGCTCCATCAAAGAACATTTTCCATGACTTTTGAGTTGGCTTCTCTTCTTCGACCTGAAACACAGCCATCAGATCCTCATCTGGAAATCGAATTTCATGGGCACATAATCACCGGCAATACGGTCTGCTAAGAAGTCAGTGATCACGCTCCCTTTAATAGCCTTTTGAATCACATAAACAATATCATATTCAGAAAGCATAACTTGCCACCTTGCAATCCTACCAGACAAAGATGGTTTCTCAAAGACATACTTCAAAGGATCAAGTTTAGCAACCAACCAAGTCGTGTGATATAACATGTACTGTTTGAGTCTTTGGGCTGTCCAAGCTAAGGTGCAACACATCTTTTCCAATTAAGAATACTTCGATTCATACTCAATGAATTTCTTACTTGGGGAGTAAATGGCTTGTTCTTTCTTGCCACTTTCATCTCGTTGCCCCAGTACACATCCCATTGAACCCTCACAAACCGTCAAGTACAAAATCAAAGGTCTACCAGGAATAGGAGGTACTAACACAGGCGGGTTTGATAAGTACTCCTTGACTTTATCGAAGGCCTTTTGACATTCTTCATTCCATTTCCCGGACTCATGTTTACGAAGAAGCTTGAAAATTGGATCACACTTTGAAGTAAGTTGAGAGATGAACCTGGATATGTAATTTAGCCTCCCTAGGAAACCTCTTACTTCTTTTGTGGTGCAAGGAAGGGACAAGTTCTGAATGGCACGCACTTTGTCCAGATTAACTTCTATTCCCCTTTCACTAACTACGAATCCCAATAATTTTTTAGATCTTGCCCCAAATGTACACTTGGTTGGGTTTAACTTCAATTGGTACTTCTCAACTTTTCAAAGAGCTTCTTAAGATTATCCACATGATCTTCTCCTTCACGAGACTTTACAATCATATCATCCATGTACACCTCAATCTCTTTATGCATCATGTCGTGGAAAAGACTAACCATAGCCCTTTGATATGTGGCTCCAACATTCTTCAATCCGAATGGCATGACTTTATAGCAAAATGTTCCCCACATTGTTATGAAAGTAGTCTTTTCCATATCTTCTCTAGCCATCTTGATTTGATTATAGCCGGAAAAGTCATCCATAAATGAAAATATGGAATGTCTCGCTGTATTGTCCACAAGGGTGTCAATGTGAGGAAGTGGAAAATTGTCCTTAGGGCTAGCTCTGTTCAAATCCCGATAATCTACACACATCCGCACCTTTCCATCCTTCTTAGGCACAGGGACAATATTAGCTACCCACTCCGGGTATTTGGCCACTTCAAGAAAACTTGCATCAAATTGCTTTTTAACTTCTTCTTTGATCTTCAACAACATTTCCGGCTTCATGCGTCTTAACTTTTATTGTACTGATTTGCATTCTGGTTTCAAAGGCAATCTATGTTCCCCAATATCAGTATCAAGGCCAGGCATATCTTGGTAAGACCAAGCAAACACATCTACATATTCACGAAGTAACTCCTCAAGGCCCTTTCTTTCGTCTGATGCTAGTGATGTTTCGATTTTGACTTCTTTCATATTTTCTTCATCCCTCAGATTAATTATTTCAACCACTTCCTGATGAGGTTCAATTGCTTTCTTATCCTCTTCCATCGATCTCAAAAAGTCATGGGGTAAAGGGTAGTCCGTAGAGACATCTTCATTATCAGATTCATCAAATTGAGCAGGGTTTTCAAAACCGATTTCTGAATTATTGACATTATTATCATCTTGTTTATCATTTTGATACCTGAAAATAGATGAAATGGGAAATTATGGGTATTTTCATGTTGGCATGCTAGAAACAGACAAAGAAAATTGATTGGGAAAATGGAAATGCATAATGCTAATCATTTATTGAAATGGAAAATAACAAAGTTGGCCCATACATAAAAATTTATTTGGGTGCTTTTGGGCTAAAGCACAAAAATCCAACTTGCATTATTCAAAACATAAAAGAAAAAAGGACAACTGCATCATTACTTTTCAAAGGAAATCTCTGGGAACTCCAAAATCGTCCAATTCTTCAATTCAGCTCCTGGAGGGATCAAGTACATGAACCGCTACACCCTCCTCTGATATCTTTTCATCTATCATGTGAATGGATAAATCAGAAAAATCCCCTTCAAGTTGCATTACAAGTTTTCCTCTTTCGTTGCCAGTCTGGTATCTACCAAAACAGAAGGTGTCATAAAGGTAAGGAATGACCAGCTTCCCAGATTCAAACTCATCTCCTTTCAACTGTGCTATTCGCCTCTCCTTCTTCTCTTCCATCTTCTTTGCTTTATCTTTCCAAGTTGGTTTGTATCCTAACCCGAACCTGTCCTTGCTTTCCAAAATTGTGATGGCTTTTCTAATCCCCTGGTGGTTTCTTCCTAATCCAACTCCTGGATACCAACCTTTGCCCATGGTTTGCTTCACCACCATCTCTGTAGCTGCTGACAGGTAAGGAGCATATAATTTCGAACCTTCTCTTATGTAGGTTGCATTAACAAATTCAAAAGCCCGATATGAACATTCCCATGCATTTTCTGTTGCCTCAACATATGGAGTGTTTGGAGATTGAGTGGCAAAGATGTCTTCTTCTCCAGAAACCGAGATTTGTTGATTCCCTATGAAAAACTTCACCTTTTGATGGAGAGTGGAAGGGACAGCTCCCGTCGTGTGAATCCAAGGTCTTTCTAACAAAAGAGTATATGAAGGCACAATATCCATGACTTGGAATTGTATATTGAAAGTGCATGGACCAATCTCCATAGGTATTTCTAAATCGTCCAACACTTCTCGACGGACTCCATCAAATGCCTTGATGATCATGTTACTTTTTCGCATATACGATGAATCCACTGGTAGCCTTAACAAAGTGCTCATAGGCATCACATTGAGAGCTAAGCCATTATCAATGAGGACCCTACCAATTGTGTGGCTCTTGCACCTAACTGTGATGTGAAGGGCCTTGGTGCTTCCCCTTCTTTCCATCTGAATCTCATCATCCCTGAAAGATATATAATTTGAGGCCACCAAATTACCGACTAGATTGTCCATTTTGTCCATTGATATATCAGGAGGTACATATGATTGATTCAACACCTTTAGTAAAGCATTTCTGTGAGACTCAGAATTTAGGAGAAGTGGTAGGAGTGAAACCTTTGCCGCTGTCTTGTTAAATTGCTCAACAATACTATATTCACTATGCTTAATCAAACTCAAAAACTCAATGACATCTTCTTTCGTAATAGGCTCTTGACATCTTGTCTCTTGAACCTCTATCGGGTTAGCTTTATCCCCTTTCACGATTCCTGTCTTTTCTCTTCTAGCCTTAGCTAACATTTCAGGACTATAGCAACGCCCACTTTGTGTCATCCCCCCAACTCCAGTGATATTCGTTATTTCGAGACTTTTAGGGGACACATGTTCTCTTTTCCATTCATTATTATATCATAGCCATATCTCCAAGGTACCACCTTGTTGTCTTTGTACGAAAATGGAATAGGAGCTTTGATTGTGATCCCACTAGCTTGGCTTGATTTTTTCTCAAGGTGGATTTTCAGAGGCTTTGACTTTAGGTCGTCATCAATCACACTAACCTCATTCCCCTTTCCTGTTCCTTCACAAAATTCAATTTGATATGAGTCCATTAACTCCTGCAATGAAAAGCTTCACAAGACTGAATTGAATGACCTACTGCACCATTGTGGTATTTACAAACCAGATTGGGGTCATACCAATCTAGATAGGCTCGAAAATCAAAACATCTGGTTGCAACATGTCTACCTTCACTAATACATCAAAGACCTGGCTTACTTCCGCAACAGCTCTTTTAATGTAATCCTTCTTTTCATTACTCAACATGTTCACTGTTGCTCCACCGTGGTCTAGTAAAGGATTCCCATCCACAACTTGTTCTGCTTTTGACTCCTCAAAACTCAACTGCTCGGCCTTTATCAAACCTTGCACTTTATACTTCAATCCCAAGCAATTTTTTATAGAGTGACCTACGTTGTCATTATGGTAAGCACATTTTGCGTTTGGATCATAACATTTGGGATACGAGGGTTTTAGAGGTTCAAGGTATACAGGGGCAATATGACAGTTTTGCACCAGTTTAGGATACAGCTCTGCATAGGTCATGGGGATTGGGGCGATTGGGAGTCTTTCTTGGTTGTAGCGTGGCCTTCCAGGGTTGTACATTAGGTTTGTAGGTTGAGTAAAGGGTTGGGTTGGTCTCAGGGTTTGTGGGCGAAAAATGGGCTGAGTATTTGTTGGTGGGTTTGGTTGATATGGGGAAGATGAAACATAATTGATAGCATGAGGATAAGAATGGTATTGGTTGTATGGGCGTTGGTGAGTATAGCCTCATGAAGAGATAGCTTGAACATCTCCTTCCTTTTTCTTAGGAAACCCTCCTTTCCTAACCTCTGCGCCTTCAATCTTGCCACTTTTAATAGCATTTTCTATTGCCTCTTCTGAAAGCACCATGTCAGAAAAGTTCTTACTGACATTTCCTATTATTTTCTCATAATAGGGAGCTTTGAGAGTGTTTAAAAATAACATTGTCAACTCCTTTTCTGTCAATGGAGGTTGAACTTCAACAACTGCATCTCTCCACCTCTGAGCATACTCTCTAAAAGTTTCATTTGTTTTCTTCTCCATGCTTTGGAGAAAAAGACGACCAGGAGCCATATCATTCACATGACGGTATTGGGCTAAGAATGCTTTAGCAAGGTCTTTATGATAGGATGATATTTTGTGAATTTTATATGTGCTAATATATTTGCTTTATTGATTTTTCATGCCTAAAAGAGCTTACTAATGTTTATTTTATGTTTTAGGTATTAAATATCAAAGTTGGAATAAAAAGAAGCTAAAAAGAGCAAAGTGCAATATTTTCTGTCCAACTTAGAAGATTGACATTTTTGACCAATTTAACGACCTGATCTCAAGAAGTAGCCTTCATATACGTTGTAGAGGACTTCTCATGGTTTCCAAAATGTCTAAGATCACAAAAATCGGAGTTCATTTGATGGGTCAAACGTCTAGACAAAATCAGTATGAAATTCTGGGCAGAAAAACGAGATTAAGAAGAAATTCCAACAAAGCAAGTTCAAGACCATATTTTGTTGAGAGAAGATAATTTCTTAATTTTATTTTGTCTTAGATCTGTAATTAATTAATAAAAATAGGTCTTAAGAATTTTACTTAGAAAATAATTGCAAAAAGATGATGAGATAAAGGTAAGAGTTTGACTAGTCAAATTACTTGTTTTCCAAGTAAACTCTTATCTGAATCCCACATTGCTTAAGAAAGTCTTTTAAACTCTTCCTTAGGCCTATATAAAGAGCACAAGGCTCTCATAAACAACATCCCTCTCCTCCCTCTTCTCTTTTAGTCTTGTAGGATTTTCTTTAGGGTTTTTAATAAAAATTTTATTTTTCTTTATTTTTAATTAGTTGCTGATTTCTTATTATTGTTTTATAAAATTATTTTCTTTTTATTTTTTAGATTTTGTGATTTCTTTTTTTTTTGCTAAAATCTTATTAGATCATAATCTTGATTATAGATTTCTTGTTTGATATTATTAAAGATTGATAGTTTAATTGTTTATTGCATGATAATTGTCTTCTTTATGATACCAAACTTGAATTTTATGATCTTGAATATGTCTAGTGAGTAGTTTTCTTATTCAGTTATGAGGTAAATTGATTATTCTTAGGAAAAGCAAGTTGTGAGATTCTTGAACCTATTATATAATTGTTGATTAAATATCCAAGATTCTCTGAGCACATTATAATGATTGTTTGTTTGATTAGATAAGGTGCACACTATTTAGTTAAATTAAATAATCTACCGCCAGATTAAAAACATAAGTCCGTAATTGCCTGTGGAGTTAATCACTAGGGATGGAAGAGAATTAAGGTTTAGATTAAATAAACCGAGCTTATGTGTTTGTTATCTAATGTCAACCAATATCTTTCTTGTTGTTAATGCTGCTACAACTTATGTCTAGAGAGCTTGTTCTAGGTAGGTTAAGTAGTTAGAGATTAGTTAAAAAGCTTGTTTTAACTAACGACTCAGTAAGGAAAGATGGTGTAACAGAGCTTGTTGTTATGCTACGGTTGACTATTTAATTGACAATAATATTTTGTAATAAATGATCAACATCAAAATTCAAGAATGATTGATTGCCTCGTAACTGAAGCTTTTTGCTATTTGTTTTTTTATATTTAATAATTCTTGTTTTCTTTATTTTAGAATAGTTTACAAAACCTCAAAATTTCTTGTCCTTTCCCTAAACCCTAAAATTAGATTTTTAATTTAGTAATTAACTTAAATAATTCAGTTTCTGTGGGTTCGACCCTTGCTCCACAATCTACATAGAAGAGTTAGGAAATTTTATTTTTGGTGACTGACGACACTCATCAAATTTTGGCGCCGTTGCCGGGGATTGAATTTTTGTTTAAGTTAATTATTTTAAATTAAAGTCTGATTTTTTTTCTTTTCCTTTTTCAGGGATTGCTTGTCTGACAAGGATTCAAGTCACAAACTTCAAGAGATTAGGGACTATATACAAGCAACCCAAAGCACAATGCCACAAGCACCACAACATCCACCACCACTACCTCCCAAGACGAGAAGTGAGAGGACTCCATGGAGCAAGCTTATGAACCACACTATAATTATGACCCATACTATAATTATGAACCACACTACGATACCTACTATCAAGGATGGTGGGATCATTCTAATTTTAGTTATGGGAATCAATATGAGGTTTACAATATGCCATTCCAAGATACATATCAAGCTCCACCTCAAGACTCAGGTGTGCCTCCACCTCAAGAATCAGGTATGTCTCTTGAAGATATTGTTAAGACTCTTGAGATTAAAACTTTACAATTTTCACAAAAGGCTGATGTTTATATTAAGAATATTGATCATCATGTGAGTCAAATAATGAATTCCATAAGTAACATTGAAGCTATGACCTCTCAACCTGTGGAGAATCCCAGAGATAATGTTACTAACATCACCTTGAAAAGTGAAAGGGCAATTGAATCCAAGGAAAGTGCACATGAAGATGTCGAAACTTTATAGAAAGGGAGGATGAATCCAATGTCTATATTAAAGGTGGAGTTGTTGACATGCACAATGTAAAAGGGAGAGAGAATTTCGACAACTTTATAAAGCACTATAAGGATGTTGAAATCAAAGAACTCAAAGCTGAGGTAAGTGATAAACAAATTCCTTTTAATTCTTCTACTTACCCTCCTCCTTTTCCTGGTAGGTTTGCAAGAGCTACAAATGAAGAGCAAGACAAGGAGACATTGAAGACATTTAGGAAAATGGAAGTCAATATTCCTCTCCTTGATGAAATTAATGATCAAGTGCTTTACGATGCCAAGTTTTTAAGGGAACTATGCACTTCCAAGAGGAAATTAAAAGGTGATGAAAAACAAGTTCTTAAAGATGAGCTAGAAATAGCCATGAGCAAAACTCTTGAGAATGAGGAACTTAAGAAACCGATAAAAATGTTGAGGTCTGGGATTGGATGATGGAAAGTGGAGCAGTCGAGCTAACGACATTAAACAAAAGCGCTACTTGGGAGGCAACCCAAGGATGTAAAAAAAAAGGGAGTATTTCTTTCCTTTACTTGTATTACCATTTAATTTTTGAGTTTTTATTGTTCTTCTTTGCATGCTAGACTTACTTTGAGGACAAAGTAAGATTTAAGTGTGGGGGGGAATATTGGTTTATGAGTCTATAGAGTTTTTTTTTTAGGAAGTGGAAATTTAAAAAAAAAAAGGGGTCAAATTTTTAAGAGTTTTAAAAGATCATGATATGTTTTCTTTCTTTTAAGGATTGATTCTAAACTAAAACAAAGTTTTATAGGAAAGTTGAGAGTATTTTGATTGTTATTATTGTTGAAGTGAATACTTTCTAAAGAATTTATGTGAGTTCTTGATTAAATATGATTGCTCATATGATATTGATAATATGATTAGTTCATTGAAGTTGGTATAAGCAAAGGATAAATAGAAAATAACAAAAAAAAACATAAAAAGAGAAGAAAAATAGAGGTTGAAAGCTTTAAATTCTACTCCAATGTTTTGAGTTACTCGATCTTGTTGATTAAATTCTTGAAGTGACTTAAAATATGAGTATGCAAAGCACTCTAAAAGAGGGCTTACTTGTTGAGTAACTGGGTGTTGGTATCACCAATATTAACATTCACGTAAAAAGGCAAGTAAGTACTTAGGGAAACCATTATTGAAACCTCAAAAGAAAAAAAAAAGAAAAAAAGAAAAACAAAAAAAAGTTCTTGATCTATTGACTTTGTTTGTAGTAATGTAAATTGGATAATTGCAAACTTGATATTATATGTTTCAATTGTGTTGATTGTGAATTTTGCATGAATTTATTTAGAAGTATGCATGAATATGAGAAGTAATGATTAGAATATGATTGACTTGATAATTTGACTCTTGTTGAAGTTATGAGTTAAGAATTGAAAGATTTGAAAATATGTTCATGATCTTAATCTTGTTTTGAGTCTTAATTTTTAAATTTTTTCAGTCTTATTTTGAATTTTGAGGATTAAGTCTTAAGTAAAAGATTTTGTGGATATATCTTCTGAAAGCCCTCACGAGACACAACTCGTCCACTAGGGGTGACCTAGGGGTTTAAAGGCTTATTGCATATGCTAAATGCAATCGTGATTCCTACGAAAGTGAGTTAGGATTTAAGATTTGGATTTTAAGATTTAGTTCTTTAGGAAGTTACTTTAGGTTTTGCTAGAGGACTAGCAAAAGCTAAGTGTGGGGGAATTTAATAGGATGATATTTTGTGAATTTTATATGTGCTAATATATTTGCTTTATTGATGTTTCATGCCTAAAAGAGCATACTAATGTTTATTTTATGTTTTAGGTATTAAATATCAAAGTTGGAATAAAAAGAAGCTAAAAAGAGCAAAGTGCAGTATTTTCTGTCCAGCTTAGAAGATTGACATTTTTGACCAATTTAACGACCTGATCTCAAGAAGTGGCCTTCATAGAAGTTGTAGAGGATTTCTCAAGATTTCCAGAATGTCCAAGATCGCAAAAATTGGAGTTCATTTGTTGGATCAAACGTCTAGACAAAATCAGTATGAAATTCTGGGCAAAAACACGAGATTGAGAAGAAATTCCAACAAAGCAAGTTCAAGACCAGATTTTGTTGAGAGAAGATAATTTCTTAATTTTATTTTGTCTTAGATCTGTAATTAATTAATAAAAATAGGCCTTAATAATTTTACTTAGAAAATAATTGTAAAAAGATGATGAGATAAAGGTAAGAGTTTGACTAGTCAAATTACTTATTTTCCAAGTAAACTCTTATCTGAATCCCACATTGCTTAAGAAAGTCTTTTAAACTCTTCCTTAGGCCTATATAAAGAGTACAAGGCTCTCATAAACAACATCCCTCTCCTCCCTCTTCTCTTTTAGTCTTGTAGGATTTTCTTTAGGGTTTTTAATAAAAATTTTATTTTTTCTTTATTTTTAATTAGTTGCTGATTTCTTATTATTGTTTTATAAAATTATTTTCTTTTTATTTTTTTAGATTTTGTGATTTCTTTTTTTTGTTAAAATCTTATTAGATCATAATCTTGATTATAGATTTCTTGTTTGATATTATTAAAGATTGATAGTTTAATTGTTTATTGCATGATAATTGTCTTCTTTATGATATTAAACTTGAATTTTATGATCTTGAATATGTCTAGTGAGTAGTTTTCTTATTCAGTTATGAGGTAAATTGATTATTCTTGGGAAAAGCATGTTGTGAGATTCTTGAACCTATTATATAATTGTTGATTAAATATCCAAAATTCTCTGAGCACATTATAATGATTGTTTGTTTGATTAGATAGGGTGCACACTATTTAGTTAAATTAAATAATCTACCGCCAGATTAAAAACATAAGTCCGTAATTGCTTGTGGAGTTAATCACTAGGGATGGAGGAGAATTAAGGTTTAGATTAAATAAACCGAGCTTATGTGTTTGTTATCTAATGTCAACCTATATCTTTCTTGTTGTTAATGCTGCTACAACTTATATCTAGAGAGCTTGTTCTAGGTAGGTTAAGTAGTTAGAGATTAGTTAAAGAGCTTGTTTTAACTAACGACTCAGTAAGGATGGTGTAACAGAGCTTTTTGTTATGCTACGGTTGACTATTTAATTGACAATAATATTTTGTAATCAATGATCAACATCAAAATCCAAGAATGATTAATTGTCTCGTAACTGAAGCTTTTTGCTATTTGTTTTTTTTATATTTAATAATTCTTGTTTTCTTTATTTTAGAATAGTTTACAAAACCCCAAAATTTCTTCTACTTTCCCTAAACCCTAAAATTAGATTTTTAATTTAGTAATTAACTTAAATAATTTAGTTTCTGTGGGTACGACCCTTGCTCCACTATCTACATAGTAGAGTTAAGAAATTTTATTTTTGGTGACTGACGACACTCATCACTTTCCAAGAATGTATGCGGCTCCTATCCAATTGAACATACCATCTTGCAGCAGATCCTGTAAGGTTGTCTTGAAAACAGTGAATGAGCAACTTTTCATTACGAGCGTATCCTGCCATTTTTCTGCAAAACATCGTAACATGGATTATCGGCACTTAGTTCCGTCATATTTTTCGAAATCGGGAACCTTGAACTTTGTGGGCAACACCAAATCAGGAACTAGGCTCAACTCTTCTGCATCAACATTCCCAAAGGAGTCGTTTCCTTCGATGGCTTTCAACCTTTCTCCAACATGTCACATTTATGTTGTATCCCTACAGCCAGACTGTCAACTACTTTTCTCTTTAACTTCTCTTGTTCAACAGGATCATCCAAGTTTGGGACGAAAATAGGGTCAAAAGGACTAAACCCTATAGCAGGTTGACTTTGGCCCATAGTACGGCCTTGTCCTCTCATTGAAGGTGTTGCATGAGCATAAACCTTTGGAGACATTTGTGCTTGATGGGTGAACCCTAGAGGGTATGGTAGGTCATCACTAGGATATTCCTCCGCTGTTAGGTCCTGCACAACTCCTTTCCCCTTAGCCATACTCATCATCAACTCCATCATCTTGGTCATCTGCTCTCGAGTTTCCTCTTGAGCTTTGACAATCTCTTGTTGCACTTTTTCCATCCTGTCAATCCATGCTAATTGCTCATTCTCCATTACTCTAGTTCATGCACAAGTTTGGTATGAATGATTTGGAGGGGCTATTTTTGTACCTTTGTTGTCACAATTAGATAAAATTATTTTTATTAAATGCTCATGAAGGAAAAGCAAAAGTAAGAAAAATTTTCGTGAGAAATTTATTGCATAACAAAAATTATCTCATAACAAAAATTTATAAAAAACCAAAGCTTATAAAACTTGTCTCATAACAATTGTCGAACAAAGTTAAAGCCCATTACATCCATAAAGAACATCTAAGGCGTCCACCTAAGTCTCTTCAACAAACTGTAGTGACCTTGGATCTCGTCCAGTAGTAGTCGCAGATTCTCCCCATGCTCAGTAAGTGGGCTGACTCCGAGCTTCAAATCCCTTATTCTGTCTTCCATGTCTCTTGCTCTATGAGCCATGACATTAATCTGTTCAAACATGGAAACCAGAAGATGTGAATCACAAGCTCTCCTCAAAGTAGCATATTTCTCCTTTAGGTCATTCAACTCATTAACAACCTTTTGTAGGATCTGCAAGCATTCTTGGGATCGATTGAGGGCACCTTGCAAACTCATTTGCTCGCTTATGACCTTGCCTTCAAGTTCTTCACATTCGGCCCCCTTCTTCTGTATCTCAGCTTTGAGTTGTTCATTCTCTTCCCGCAAATGTTTATTTTCAGACCTTGAGAGCTTCTCCTTCAAGTATTTGATTTCATCCATCAACTTGTACTTCTCTTGATGGACCCTTGTATATGCTTGCTCCCATCTCCCCAACTTTTCTTCTGTTTCACATTTGAGTTTCTTAATTTCTCTCTCTATGTCTCTTTTTCTTCCTCTAATTTCCTCTTGGTAATCTCTAGGTCTATCATGGGATCTCGAGGTATGGGCTCTTCACTTTTCTCGAGACCTTCCTCGGGTGAAAGCCTAACATCCTTGCCTCGTCTCGCATGCCATACCGAGTATTTAGGAAGGTCCTTCTCTGGGAATATTCCTTTCTCAATCCTGAGAGTAGCCTTCCAAGCCTTGACATCGTCTTCTATTTTCTTTACAAACCCTTCTTCTGCATATGTATACTTGTGCTGACTGAGCCCTTGAGTCATTGGAATGAATTGCTCATATCCCAATTGTCTTCGTACCATAAGAGGTGCATAGGAGATAGTACCCCATATACCCAAAAGAGGAACCCATGGTTTATCACCACAAGCATATAGCATAGATCTTCGTGGCATCCAAGGTGCCCTCCAAACAACATCTTTCTTCTTGGTCTTGCGTAATAACGAAACCCATTCTCCTTTTGCCTTCGGTGCAAGCCAAGTTTTCTCACAAAATTCTTTTATCGGGACTGTATTGAGATAAGCTTCTCGAAACTTTTCTTCGTTACCTCCGAGGTGAATTTTCATCCAAATGTATAACAATGATGTACATCCGATGAAACGTCCTTCTCCCTTGTGACGATAGAAATTTAAAGACCTAAAAGTCTCTGACAAGATAACTGGGGCCACATTCACCTCATGATCAAGCTGCTCAAAAAAATCCACCATTGTAACCTCAATGTGTCCTAAGAATTGAGGGTACACAGCCATACCATACACAACTAATGCCATTATGCTCATGTGTTGTTCTTTCGTTAGCTGCTTCTGAAGACAACTTCGTAGAAAACTCCATGGCACATAGGTGGTCTCCCATTTCTGCCTCGTGTGATGATCAATTTCTGAAACACTATGGCCAGTCATGGAGGACAATTTCTTACGATATCCCGATTTCCTTTTCTTCCAATAGATTTGGCGGGATTTTCTAACTCACAACGGACCAAGAGTGAATACTCCTCTATGGTTGGCATCAAATCGGCCTCATTGAAGACAAAGCATCTGTAAGACGGGTCCCAACATTGCACCATGGCCCTTATCAAATCCAAGTCCACTTCCACTGATAATAGTAGCATCAAGTCCCCATATTTTTTCTGAAATTCTGTCTTCTTTTCTTCATCCCATGCCTTCCAAATTCCTAGCAACTCAGTGTAGTCATTTTGTCTCAGGTCCAAGTGAATCCTTTCAGGCAAAGTAGAAACAAAACCAATAGGTAAGCAATCACCATCCTCACGTTGAGCCTTTTCGGATCGTTCCTTCACTATGTGGGCTGGCTCTTCTGGTGATAATTTCTCCATGGATGCAAATGGATCTTAACCTGTATCAATTTGTTATGAGACAAAAAAAAAATGCAAGGAATGAGAATATGCATTATGTTTTTTTTTTGTTTTTCTCTTTGGTTTATTATTTTTGTATACATATTTTTTTTATATTTTTCTTGTATGAGATGATGGTCATTCTTTGTGTCCTAATATCGGTTTCAATTCTAAAGCTCTAGCTTACAAATGGGCATCATAAGTTCACTATATGCTTGGCTCAGATAGATGGATTACTAAGGGTTCCCAGACTGTTCCCCGCTATCGTCCACGTGGACTAGTAAGGCACCCCAATCCTCGCCCATTATAGGCTTCAAACGAAGAGGGTTCAACCTGAGTGGGAGTATTTCACTGGCCTATGTGGAGGTTACCACCTCACGAAGGCAAAGCTACTTTACTTCCTCTTAAAAAGGTAAGCCCGGGTCGAGGGCTAATGCATGCACATGTAAGTGGAGTGTGTGTATTTAAATGTCTTATGAAACTTAAAGTTTTTAGGCAAGATTTTGATAACCTTAAACTTCCTAATGACCTGACTCTCTAAAGTCCCCAGTGGAGTCGCCAAACTGTCATAACGTATTAAACTTTAAAGAAAACCTAATAGCTAGACTCAAAAATATGGAGTCGCCACCAACCATTCTAACCTAGGTGTGATTGGTCACCTATTTAAACTAAGGATAAGGCTTGGTCTACGTTAAAAGTTTTGAGTTCGGGAGGACGATTATGTGTGAGGAAGGATTAGCACCCTCACAACGCCCATCCTAAAATGGTACTAAATAAATCTAAGGTTATCTTAATTTTTCCTTTTTTACTTTAATTACGATAATTAAATATTGAAAAATCTTCTTAGTCTCCTTCATCAAGCTGGTTGGACAACCTAAAAGCTTTTCTCACCTCAGGAGTATTCAAGTAGGACCAATCGCCTTTCTTGAAGAGGCTCCATCGTCGGATTGCAATCGCCTTTCTTGAAGAGGCTCCATCGTCGGATTGTTTAAATATTTTTATGCAAACCCTATTTTGACTACTATCCAATTTCTATTTATTATTTTTTCTTATTTTATTCTACTATTATTGTTTTCTTATATAATTATTATTTCATATATTTTTTATATCTTTAAATAAACGTGAATTATTTGATATTGAAGATTTTCTTAAAGACCTTCCATCAAGCTGGTAAGACCTTAAAGAAACTTTCTCACCTTAGGAATTTTTAAAGAAACTACTCAAGCGCAATTCCCTTTAAATTCCATCTTCGGAATAATTCATATTTATTAAAATATTTAATTTAGTTTAATTTCTATTTATTTTAATTCTTTGAAATAATTCACATTTATTAAAATATTTAATTTAGTTTAATTTCTATTTATTTTAATTCTTTTCTAATTCTAATTCTAATTTATTAAGTTGATTTTTATTCTTTATTATAATGAACTTAATTTTAATTTTTTTATCTAATTTAATTTTTATTTTTTTATAATTTAATTTATTAAATCTTGGAAATGTCCTTTAAATCTTCCATCAAGCTGGCAAGACTTAAAAGAATCTTCCTCACCTCAAGATATCTAAAAGTATTACTCAGGCGCAGTCCCTTTAGAATTCCATCGTCGGAGTATTTGTCGTTTTATTATTTTATTCTATTTTATTTCTAAATATATTAATTTTTATGACTCTTAATTTCTAATTTGATTATTAATTCTTTTAATTGTAATTAATTTTAATTAATTCTTATTTCATTTTTTTTAATAAATTTGAGTTTTAAATATCGGAAATGATTTTTTAAATCTTCCATCAAGTTGGTAAGACTTAAAAAGGACCTCCTCACCTCAAGATCTCTGAGAATATTACTCGATCGCAATCCCCTGGGAGTTCCATCGTCGGAATAACTCATTGTTTTTTATTTAAAATGTTTATTATTATATTCCTCTAAGGCATTGCAATTCTAAACTACATAATTAAATTTTGACGATATTTTAATCAAGCACTAAATTAAGCATATCATATAATTTTTTATTCAAAGTCTTGAAATAAATAAAAGTAAAAAATAAAATAGAATACAATAAAAAAAATAGCAATTGTATTGGATCATGTTAATTAAATTAAATCATACTAATTAAATTGAAACTTACACAATCAAGTCAATTTAAAAAAACACATATATCAATTTATATACACAAACTGCATTAATTAAATCTTATCAATACTTGTCAAATTATACTATCCATACATCAAATTAAATCTGTTGACTCACCAAATTAATTACTTAAAATATTTTATTTCATAATTTTTGTAAATTAAATTACTGTATTAATTACAAATATACAAAAAAAATCATCAAAAGAAAATAAATAAATCAAATAATAAATAAAATAAAATAATAAATAAAATACAAAAAAGAAAATCGTCGGAAAATGGAAAAGGGAAACCTGCGAACGAGTCGGGTCGGATGCGGGTCGGCACGTGGGTCAGCACGCGGATCTTGGCTGTTGCAAACGATGTCGTTCCACGCCTGGTATTTAAAACCTATTTCTGAAATTTTTGGAAAGATTTCCACTTTCTAGAAAAAAAAGTTCCAAATCCTCTCGGCCCAGACGATTCTCGGTGACCGGAAACTTCAAACGGTCGGTAGAAAACTCAAAAATCCCAGATTCCGATGGATCCCTCCACCATATGCCACTAATCACCAGATCTACACCTATAGATGCCCAAAAATCCTCGCCGACACTCCCACACACCAGATCTATAGATCTCGATTACTCAAACCCTCCAGAAATCCACAGATCTAACTCCTAAAAATCAAAAACATACACTGCCTCAACTCGAAAAGCCTTGACTATCCCCCCTCTGCTTGTTTTTTTTGTTTTTGTGGTTGCAGTTATTTTTTGGTTGTGGTCACTATTGTTTTTTTTTCTCTGTGATTTTTTTGTGTAGCTGTCCTCTTCCCGATTGTGATTGATGTCCCCTTTTATTAATGTTAGATCTTAGTGTTTTGGAAGGTCAGAAATTAGATCTCAGATCCAATTGTGATATGGTCTTTAATGCTTGATTCTGTTTTTGGTCTTGATTTTCATGCAGATTCGAGATTTACGTGACTTGCCAATTCTTTCCTTTTGTGTTTCTGGCGGCTAGGTTGGATTTAGGGTTAGGGTTTCAGATTAGGGCTTGGGGCTCTGTTTGGGGTTTCGGTGAGGGTTTGGGGTTTCAGTGAGGGTTTGGGGTTTCAGTGAGGGTTTCCTTTTTTACCCTTTTTTTGGTTTTTTTGTTAAAAATAATAATTGTACAAAAAATACAATAAGAAAAGAAAAGAAAAGATAAGAAAAAGATAAAATAAAATAAAATAAGATATAAATAATGATAAAAATAATAACAAAAATGATAATAGTAATAGAAATAAAAAATAAAATAAAATAAGAATAAATAAAAATAAAAATAAAAATAAAATAAAATAATAGAAAATAATAATAATAATAATAATAAATAAAAATAAAACACTAAGGAAAATTGAAAAATAAAATAAAACAAAATAAAATAAAAACAAAAGCAAACAAATAAATAAAAAAACAAAATAAATAAAAATAAAATTAACAAAATAAAACCAATTATTCAAACATGGGTTCAATCCCTTTTCAGTTTTTAGAATACACGTCAAGTGACTCGCGATTCACAATTTCGTACTATTTAGTTCTGGACAAAGATTGGTGTCTACAGTGGGAATCACTCCCGAAGAGCTTCCTGAGTCAAAAGCGTCACGATAGTGATCATCAATCTGAAGGAGGGAGGGAAGAAGGGAGTGAGTCATAAACTCAGTAAGTAACTACAGAAGCAACTTAAAAATCATAACCTGCATCTCTCAGTTTTCAAACACCTAACTCATATACACCTGGCCAATCAATTCTGGTATGCTACAATATAAAATATGACTGCATTTTAAAACATACAAAATAGCGTCTCAAATCATATAATGCATAATATGAACCATGTTTAAATCATTTAGTTTCAATCATTTCACATATACTGTAAAAACATGTCACATCTAGAGTTTCATATAAAATAAACCATACTTTAGACAACGTTTAACATTTAGTGAGAGAATAGGCATGAATCCCTATTTTGGTATCATATCATCTCTAACTCATTGTAGCTATCAATGGGATAGTTTCCCTCGAGGGGCATCTATCTATGATCATAGATCATCCCAGTCCCACTGATCAACTGAAAATTGAGGAATGTGTCCACGACTATTGTCGGACAGCTTGGAATGGCCTCATTAGGCGACATGTACATATCATGTATACATAAACGGGGTTCCATGCCACACAGGCATTACCACTCGATGTATATAAACTTTATGCCACGTAGGCATATGCCACATAGGCATTTCCATAGGGTACCTGTCTCTAAATCAAAATCTTTTTTTTTCAATTTGCAAATCCTTTAAGACAAAGCCACACGATAAAGCATTCAAACAGCATCATTTTCTCGAAATCATAAGGCACAAGCCAATCATTAATTGTCAAAACATCATCATAAATCATACTGTCTAATTGATAAAATAGATCGTAGTACCAAGAGATAAGACATAGCATCATCAAGATACTTAAAGCTAACACAATAACGATCTACCATAGCAATCTCCCAAAAAGAGACGCTGCCTACGCATAGACCAATCAACCCTGGTTCATTGATTAGATGACACCGGGAACTGTCCAAACGTAATATACAAGACAAGCCAATCGTTCTCGAGAGCTAGTCATCGAGACACAATGCTTTAAGTAAATTAAGAATGCCTATACAATTCTCAAAGTACGGTGCCCTAAGGTCTCGATACCTCGGGTCTAAAACAGTATCCAATATGAATCTTATCAAATCAACCTTCCAAGACTTCGTATCAAAATCATAGTACATAAATATGCAGGTAACAATCAAGGGCTCACTAAGCTTTTAAAGCACTTTAAGTTATAAAACAAAATCGGTAAACCGTATCAAACCAAAAGCTTAGTTCAGTTTGGAAATTCAAAAGTGCCATCATATTAAAACAATAATACATGAAACCAAACATAGATTTGGTGAGCCTTTAGCATGCTTATAAAACATTTTCAGAAAACTAAATCAATTAGTCAAGGATAGGCTCAATGTGCAGCATTTTCAATACATGTCAAAACAAATCTCATTTGCAGCATTTCATTTTGTTTCAATACCAAATCAGAATTTAAAACATCATACAGTTCAGATGCAAGATAGTTGCTTAGGGTTACTTACAGTATTTCCTTAGCTATTAAATCCAATCCTCCCTAGCCTATCAAGTATCACTCAAGCAAATTTGTGCAAGCGAACCTTCAACCAAACTCTAGTCTTTAAAATAGTCCTCTACACAGTACCTGGTAAATCAAATCAATTCATTTCTTCCAATTATATACTAACATCAAGAGTTGCATAGTTCAATAAAAAGTGATACCAAGCAATGATTTCTGGACTATTCTAATACAAACTAGCATTATTCATCCCCTTTCGGTTCACTTGAACTTCTCATAATTTACTTAGTTCAATTCTGCATTTTCTATTTCTGACCTTATGTCATTGTGTTGGTCATAAGTGTAAATTTCAGAATCTGATTGCTAGGCCATAATTTTTATATTACTTCTAACTCAATTCCCTATTCAGAAGTGTAAGGCTCATTTTCTAATTCATTATGTGCTATTTCCAGCAATTTTCCAAAGTTTTACCATGTTCTAGCAGTTTTCAGGCACAGTGTTACACTGACCTACTTGCACAAAATACTTCATATTTAATTGTAGGCATATCCAATTGGTGCAAAATCAGAACCATCACAATCCTAACCTAATTACCTTTCTAGAAATGTAAGGTTTGCAACCTAATTGAATTTAGCATATTTTCTACAATTTTTCAAAGTCAGAACTATGATTCACGTTTCTGGACAGAGTATCCTGCACTTATTTGTACATATCTCAAGTTATAGAACTCCAAATCAAGAAATTCCAAAACTGAATTTCTCCTAACTTAAAAGGCTATTTACTAGAAGTTTTTCAGAATTTATCTCAAAGTAGAACCATTAAACTGATCGTTTAAACACAAGATCCATAATAGGATACTCAAACAGATTCTCACATTATCACCAATTCATTCATTATTCATCCCTACCCTATTTAGTCATGCACATCATCATTGATTAATTCTCATATTCCACATTCATACTCAATATTCAAGCAATACAAAGGTAGAGTCTTAGCCCACTTACTCAATTTCCAGCAGCAACTTTTAACCCAAACAGAAACTACCTCTAACCTCAAGATTTCTCAATCCAGCAGCTCTCCTTCGCAAATTTCCTTCACTTATCAGTTAGTTGCAAGGTTATCATTTAACTATAAATTTTAGTTTCCCTTCAGTAATTAAACTTTAGCAATGAAAAGTATTTCATCACTCACCAAAGCCTTCAAAATCGAGAGCCAAATTCCCTTCTCTCTTCGGTTTTCACTTCCCTTTCACTACACACATACAGGCACTGAAATTAAACCCTACATAAAAGTTAAATCCATGGAGATTGTACACGGAAGGATGAAGAGAGGTAACCTTCCTTACCGATTCCATGAAACCGAGAGCCAAATTCTTCATCCCCCCCTTCGGTTTCACTCCTAGCCAGCTTCAATCCCACATGCAGCACTGGTTTTAGCTTCCCCACATTATTTCCTTTTTGAATCCAATTGTTACATAGAAATTTCCCCTTGTATTTCCTCTTTGCCGTGGTTGCCATTGGAATTTTTTCTTCAAAATCGAAATGGATAGAGATGAGGGGAGGAAGAAATAATGGATAGTGTGTGAGAGGAAGGCAGATCAGTTAAAGAGCAAATGAAGTTACCCATTCTCCTCTTTCTTTAATTTCTAAAACTTAATCAAACTAAGAGAATAGAATGGGTCCTCTGGGTGCCGGCGGCAAAGGATAGAAGATGAAGAAATGAAATCTTTTGTTAGTGTGCTGTTTGCCACTGTTCTGGACAGGGGAGAAAGAATTGAAATGGTTCAATTCTGAGAAGAGTGCACGAGTTCTCTAAGGGATTTGGGTAGCTGTCAATTTCTTTTTTTCTCTTTCCTTCAATTTCGTTGCTGGAATAACAAGGCAGAAAGAGAGAATGTAAAATGGCCACAAAATCTGATGGAAAGCGGTAGGTTACGTTTCTAATGGGTTGTTAAATAGAAAATATTATTTTAAACCCCAACTTCAAAATTCTTTTTAATTCTGAATTAGTATTTTGCTTTTATTATGGATGGGACCCTTTTAATTTATCTCCATTCCATTTAAACCCTTCTTGATTATTTTTAAGTCAACAATAATCCAAATTTTCCTTATAAGCTTAATCCTTTGATAAACTCCCAATAATTTACTGTATCAATCTACAAGGGGTATAATGACATGCCATACATGAGTAGAAAGGTCTCTAAATTAGTTTTTCAACAAAATTTGAATCACCTAAATCGGAGTTCTCTATCAAAAGTTATGTCTGTTTCATTACCAGTTGCTCACAATCAGAATTTCCTGACTGTGACGTGAATCTAAAATGTCATTGCCGTTGATCCACATTGAAAAGCTTATCGAGTTAGTTTTTCATAAAAATTTGAATCGCCTTAATCGGAGTTTCCTACTAAGAGATATACTTGATTCTTTACTGAGGTGTCGACTGATAGGTTTCACTACACATGGTTCAACTTCGGAATTTTTCTGGTATTAATCCATAGGAAATTAAATTACGAGCTTTTTATGGCTAAAAGATCTTTAAGTCAGCTTTCATAAGAATTTTACGGTTTATTGTTTCGATACTCCGATCAAGAGATATGATCGAAACAAGGTAGATTGGTCATGAGCCAAAGGCTAAAATTTTTGGTTTATTGTAAAATTCTCAGATTAGGCCCAAATCATAACCACATGAAACAATTTGTCTTACCCGAAACCATTTATGATGAATTTAAGGTTCTTACATGGTTTCTGGATGAGTGTGCGGTCCCGTGGGACCCGCCAACTTGTCTATAAGAAAGCTTGTGTTCCTACACCAAAAATCCAAATGTGTCACAATTTGGCCTCTAAACACCTCAAGGCTCATTTCACACTATTTAACATGTAGAAGAAAATTGTGGTTATTACAAATGCTAATCGAAAAAATAGTAGAATGCATATCCAAAATACACCACCTCCACCAATAATGGTAACTAATCCATTTATGGATTCACTTTTAATGCCATGTTGGTAACCAAATTGTGTTGACCTATCCTTCTATCTTAAGACAATCCCAATGGAATTTATGTTGGGTTTCTTTGTATACCTATTGACCTTTACTAACCGCAAAAGTAACATCCCATTGTATGTCATAACATACATTACTTTTGCATTTTCCATTATGCAACTAACATATCTTTATCTCATAAAATGTTGCATTTGTTGCACAATTGTCGACCCTAAATTGTATCTACATGCAAGTGCACATGGTCTTTAAGTAATGCGGAGTTGAGTTCTGAAATATCATCTCACAGAGATTGTTAATTGCAAAGCCTAGCTAAGTACTAAATACTATTATCTTAAGTATATCCTAGCAAATTATGAGAGTTATTTAATGCGTGATCTACAAGGCTAATGAATAAAATAAAATGTAATAAAATAAAACAGGATAAATGAAATTAAAAAGCAAATAAGAAACACTAACAATGAGAATGTTGAAAATAAAATAACTGCAAAAGAAAAGAAAAAAAATGCAAATCAATAAACTAAAAGGGTGAAAATGTAATTTCATAAAATTATGGGTGTTGTAACATGCTAAGTTTAGAACGTAACTCACTAGACTTAAATTCAATAAGTTGCCACAAATTGTTCAAACTTAAGGTATGATTGGTTACCTATTCAAACTAAGGATAAGGCATCAATCAATGATCAATAATTCTAGGGTTCGGGAGTACGGTTACGTGTAGGGAAGGATTAATACATCCACAACGCCTATCCTAAAATGGTACCACTTAGCCTTAAGTTATCTTCTAAATTTGCATAGGTTAATCTTTAATTTCGATATGATTAATATTGAAAAATATTTCTAAGTATCCTCCATTAAGCAAGTGAGATAACTTAAAAAATCATTCTTAGCTCAAGAGTATTCAAGTAGTACTATGTGACTTGCTTGAAGAGGCTTGGTTGTTGGATGAATTTTAATATTTTATGAAAAATTCCTAACTTTGACTACTCTACCCAAATTATCCTATTTTATTTTTATCATTTATTGTTTTGTATTATTCTATTGACTCATATATTTATTTATTACTTATTTTTGTTATAAACAATGTATATAAATTGTTTTTATAAAAAATTCCTTTTAAAGCCTCCATTATGCTGGCCAGACCTTGAAAAAAATTTCTTACCTAAATATTTTCAAGGCATTATTTAAGCATAACCGTTCTTGGAATCTTATCATCGGAATAATTAATACTCATTCTTAATAACTATTATCATCTTATTTTATTATTTTGTTATTTTTCATTATTGTTTTTTTATTATTTTAATATTATAATTATTTATTTTTATTAGAAAATGAATACGAATTACTTGTTTCTTGAAAAAATTCTTAGTTCTTCTATTAATCTAGTCAGATCATGAAGAAAATCTCTTCACCTAGAGATTTCGAAAGCATTACTTAGGCGTAACCCTCATTGGAATCTCATCATTAGATAATTTATATCCATCTTTGTAATTTTACTAATATTAATTTTTAATATAAATTTACCTATAGATGATATTGTTCTTTTTTTATTTAATTTTCTAATTATCTAATTTCCATTTTTATTTTTATTTTTCCTATGACTAATCCTAATTCTACACCTAAAACAATATAACCACTAAGACATATTAAAATCATAAATAAAACAAATTATCATATACAAAGTCAAAATAATCAATTTACTAATAATTTATAAACTTTAAACATACCATTTTTATCAATTTAAATTTAACTACCTAATCCCAAAATAAATTATTAATCGACCTTGATCAATTTAATTTATCAAACACACAAGTCAATACCCAAGCAGATAACTAATAATCATTAAGAACTCACAGGTTGTGGACCAGATTACCTCACGAGTTAGTATAGCTACAGTTGTCAAATCTTTCCCTCTCTACTCCAATAAATTCGAACATGAAGTTGCTGAAGACAATGGTTGTAGGGCAGTGCAGTGAAGCCCGCAACAAGAAACGGTGAAGATGATGAGTAGCCGTAGAGGAAGGTAATGGTGGTCATGGCTATGCAAGGATGCAGGAGTAGTGATGGTTGGCTTTGTATTCCTCGCTTGAAGGTGCGGCAGATGACGGTAATGGCAGCCAAGGACCGGTGATGAAAGCTGGGACCGCGAAAGCTTAGAAGTGAAGGTCACCACGGCGGTGAAGGGCGAAAAACAGAGCGAGTTGATGCAAAAACAAGCTGAGGTTGATGATGATAATTGTCTAGGGATAGTACAGCAAGGCTGGTGCAAGGAAGATGACCATAGAGAGAGCCTCTTGTATGGTCTGCATTATTAACTTTAACAATTTAAATTTTAATGGGTTAGTAAATAGTAATAATTTATATAATTATGTTGGGAATATAATTTTTTTAGAGAATGTTAGCCACATTATATCGATGTATTGTGTTTGTAATTGTAGTGATAATTTTGTTTTATAATTTATAAATAAATTTTATAAGTTATAAATGATATTACGTGAGTATATATTTGTTAAAGAATTTATTATGAAAAGTGAACTAATAAATTTATATAATTGCAGGTCTTGTGGATTCATCATTCATGGGTTAGCAAAAAAGGTTAGACTCATTTTTTAAAAAGAAAGATGATGATAATTTAGAAAGCAATATACCATCAAAATCTCCAAGGCTTGAGCATCAAAGTCCTAATCAATCTCCTCCAAATTCTCCTATTGTTCGTGTTGAAGAAGTTAATATTCACTCCATTGAGCGTGATCCTGGATTACGTCGACCTATTTTGGAATATCCAATTAATCAACAGGATGAAATTCGACGAGCTTACTTGAGAGCAGGTCCATGTCAAAGTCATCTTTCTAGTTATCCATGTTCATTAGAAAAGCATCCTAGGCGTTTTCAATATTCTTGGTTTTCTCAATTCTTTTCTTGGCTTGAGTATTCTCCAACTAAAGATGTTGCATATTGTTTACCATGTTATCTTTTTAACATGAAATCCAATGGGCAACCTGGTTGGGATGTATTCACTATTAAAGGATTTAGAAATTGGAAAAAAGTCAATGCTGTGAAGGATTGTGCTTTTCTTAATCATATTGGAGATGATCCTTTATCACCGCATAATAATGCCATGAGATCTTGTGAGAATTTGATGAAACAATCTGGGCATATTGATAAAGTAATGCATGCACAAAGTTCACAACAAATTTTGAATAACAGGTTACGAGTCAAGACTTTTATAGATGCTGTTCGATGGCTTGTATTCCAAGCTTGTGCTTTTAGAGGTCATGATGAGACACCTAATTCAAAAAATCGGGGAAATTTTCTTGAGTTGATTGAACTTTTGGCTTCCTACAATGATGATGTTAAAAAAGTTGTATTAGAAAATGCTCCTAAATCAGCCAAGTATATTTCTCATTCAATCCAGAAAGAGATTTTGCATGTTCTTGCTAATAAAGTACGAAATAAGATTCGTGAAGATATTGGAGATTCAAAATTTTGCATAATTGTTGACAAGGCTCGAGATGAATCCAAAAGAGAACAAATGGCTCTTGTTTTGAGATTTGTTGACAAAGATGGCTTTATTAAGAAGCGTTTCTTTGATCTTGCTCATGTTAAAGATACATCTGCATTAACTCTTAAGAAAGAAATATGTGATATTCTCTCTCGTCATAGTCTTGATGTTCAGAATATTCATGGTCAAGGATACGATGGGGCAGGTAATATGGGAAGGGAATGGAAAGGATTGCAAGCATTATTCCTTAATGATTGTTCTTCTGCTTATTATGTGCATTGTTTAGCTCATCGGCTACAATTGACTCTTGTTGCTGCATCTAAAGAGGTACACTCTATTCATGAGTTTTTTAATAATTTGACTTTTATTAGCAATTCTGTTGATGCCTCCAGCAAACATCATGAAGAATTACAAGTTGCTCAAGCAGTTGAAATTGCACGCATGGTATCTGTTGATGAGCTTGAGACTAGAAAAGGTGCCAATCAGATTGGAACTTTGAAACGAGCTGTTGATACTCGTTGGGGTTCTTACTTTTATTCTATATACAGCCTTATAACGATGTTTGATACAACTTGTTTGGTGCTTGAAAATATTAAAAAAGAAGGATCCACTTATTCTCAATGAGGGGATGCTAGTGCTGCATTAAAGTTTATTCAATCATTTGACTTCATTTTTATTTTGCACTTGATGAAAGAGGTTATGGGTATTACCGATGTATTATGCCAAGCTTTGCAATAAAAATCTCAAGATATTTTGATTGTTATGCATTTGGTTTCAAGTACAAAGATGTTGATTCAGAATTTGAAAGAATCTGGTTGGAATAGTTTGCTTGAAAATGTGCTATCATTTTGTGAAAAGCATGATTTGAGTGTTCCTGATTTAAATGCTCCATATTTTGAAGGTCAATGTCGACAAAAACAAAATCAAATCACTATGGAGCCCCATTATCATTTTGACATATTCAATGAAGTCATTGATTTTCAATTGCAAGAGCTAAACAATAGGTTTAGTGATCAAGCAGTGGATCTTTTGACACTTAGTTCTGCTTTGGATCCAAAGGAAGAATATAAATCTTTCAATATTGATGATATTTCCACTCTATCAAAAAAATATTATCCTCTTGATTTTACTGAGCAAGAAAGATTGAATTTGAATTCCAGTTGAAACATTTTGAGTATGATGTGCACAATGATGTGAAACTACAAAATCTATCTTCTTTATCACAGTTGTGCCTTGTTCTAATAGAGACAGAAAAATCAAAAATATATTATCTTCTTGACAGATTGATTAGACTTGTTTTAACCCTTCTAGTGTCTACTGCAACTAGTGAGCGAGCATTTTCAGCTATGAAGATTGTCAAAACAAGACTAAGAAACAAGATGAAAGATGAATTTCTTGCAGACAATTTAGTTGTCAACATTGAAAGAGAGATTGCTGAGACATTTAGTTTATACTCAATTCTTGAAGATTTTGTTTCTTTAAAAGAACGTCGCTCACAATTTTAGATAAAATTATTTATTTGATGTATTTTCTTTCTTAATACTTTTCTGTATGATTATTAAAATTTATAATTTCTAGCATATATGTTTTATGTTATTAATACATAAAGATAGAACAACTATATTATATATATAGTTTTAAATTTTTAGTTGCCCCTCCAGAATCAAAGGTCAAGATCCGCTACTAAGAGGGGTGCCTTGGTGTGATCAACGGTAGAGGCGGTGTGCATGGCAAGGTGCTAGTGCGTGATGATGATGATGATAAATCGAGGCAGGCAGGAACAATTTGGCGGGCAGAGTGCAATGTGAAATAGCAAGTGTGGTGTCGACTTGGCAGCGTGATTTGGTTTGGAGATGTTAGCTACTATATAGGTTGGGGAGATTGCTTTTGGTAACAAAGGGTGACAATGATGGAGGTAGATTTAAGGGGAGTCGTGAAGGGCAAGTGATGGGGCAGCGCCTCGGTGGTGAAAATGATTGGTGAGGGTAAAAGGTGGCTTAGAGCAGGGAATGTAGGTTTGGCGGGCAAGATGATGAAGATGGTGGTGATGAGATAATGGCTGTTTAGGGGTGATAAGGTTAAGGGTATAATATGGTTGATGAGCCGACTAAGGGGGCAGTGAAACAGTGAGCAAAAGCCATAAAGGTGAGGGTGGTTTGGTGATGAAGAGAAGATATGGTCCTCCCTATAGTGCCGAGTGTCCTTCCTTTTATAGACACAAATTGTATCCATGTCCTAGTCTAATTAAAACTTCCTAGTTTTATCCAATATAAATATATATATATATATATATATTATCTTATGTTAATGATTATCATTGTTATCAAAATAGCGATATGCATCATACGATACGATTTGATTCACTATAAACTTGATACGTATCGATACAAAATATCAGTTTTTATCATGAATCAGTAGTGTATCTATTGATATACAAGCGAATCGATATGTATCGTATGATACACTCCGATACACTTTCTAATAAAATTGGACCAGACTAAATAAAAAATCTCATCTGACCTTATAGTTAAAAATGCAATTTTAATAGTTTTTAAACCTAAAAAACACTTTAAAACATATTTTCTATGTAATTTATTCTTCAAATATTGAAAAAAAAATTAAACTTTTAGTTAGTAAATTAATAATAAAAAATATATAAAAATATTATTTAAAGGCATGTACTATTAATGAGTATGTTAAGAGTTTGAAAACAATCATACTTCTTATTTTTATCATATACTTACTTAATCATATTAATACGCATAATATTTTTTAATTTTTTAATTATCTTACATGTGTATATATTATTTATAATTAATTTTAAAATTATTTACCATATCTTATGATACGATACGATATTCAATATTCGATTCTTAAAAATAAAATTTCGATTCATGATACATATCTCGATTTCATATCTATGATCATTATCAAATACAAACTAATACCAACTCTACTCTAACATTAACTCTAATAAAAAAATCAATTACCCTAATCTAATGATTAATCTAAATGGCTCATGACTTAATTAAATACATGTTTAATACTTAAATTCTAAGCTAATAATGTGTCATGACCCAAAGGCCGCAACAAGTCTCTTATCTTGTACGGATGTGCAGAAATTTGGCAATTTTTTTTTCACTTTTCTAAACTTATTTTGTCTAAGTGCAATGTAGTGAAATTTAACTAAGGACATTAACTACCTGCCCTATTTTGAGCTTTTTGCTAAAGGTTCCAGTTTAAGCACCTGTATAAGACTCATATGCTTTCAATAGTTTTGGGAATTCCCACAATAACAGTTCATTGATAGCCTTTATACTGTCGTCCACTAGTTCACAATATCTTAGTTATTTATTTACTTCATGATGATTTAATTATAAGCTCATTTCCTCCAACATAGTCAAATTCACATCATGAAGCATTAAAATAATCTATTAACCATTCATTGTCCTAGTTTACATTCCAACTTATAGTACTATACCAAAACAGCATGAAAGTAACATCACATACAAAAATAATATGTCTATACCCAAAATAATCAAATGGTGTGCTTCGAATAGTTGGAATTTGTGAAACCCAAAATTTTTATATTATTATTTAATTGAAAACTAGAAGGAATTTCGATTTATGGATTTGGTGTTTATGTAAGGCCCAAAAGAATCGAGGAGCTCAGATTAGGGCCACAAAGTTTGGGGCACGAAACCCGAAGTAAGATTTTGAATTAAAGTGTTTTTCAAGGATTTATATTAAAATAAGTATGATTTGATGTTTGGAAGATTTAATTGAAAGGGTTGGAGCGAAAAAGTTCATTAAATTCTAAGTTAGAACTAAACCGAGAAAGTTAACCAAGTAACCGAATAAATCTCATAAATCCGTAAAAAGAAAATTATTATTCTGACCCATGGTAAGTCAATATAGGGTATAATTAACTTAGAGAATTAAATTTGGGCGGAAAATTTGAGGTTAATACATTTAAATAAATTTTAGAAGAAAATCGAAAACTTTAGCAGTTTAGCGTCGAAAATGACTAAATCACTTAAAACGAGCTCAACCGGAAATTTTTCCCAAACAAGAGGGTGCCAAGTTTCATGATTATACACTAGACACATAGTTAAACACCTGAGAAGTGGCCAAATCACAAAAATGGGCCTGAAAATAATTTTTATAGATTTATTGGCGCAGGCCAGCTAGTAGCCAGATTTTCTGCTCACTGCTAGGCTTTGGTTTTGGGTCAAATTGAAGGGGCTAGGAGTGGATTTTGGGCTTGGAATTCTAACCTAAACAAGTAGACCCAATTCGGTCTCTAGAATGGTATTATAGGATCTGTAAGGCGAAGGAACCGGAAAGATATTTCCCTTTCAACCTGCCATAAGCGTCCTCACCTGCTTCATCTTGTGGGATTTTTTTGGCCACATTCAAGGCTGAATTAGAGTTTGGCCAAGAAGGATCGATTGTTCCTCCTATGTCTCCTACACATAAAAAAAATACTTTAGCCAAAACAAAGGTCATTTGGTTAGTGAATCTAGACAGAATTGCCCTGTTTTGCAAGGTGAGAGAAAGTGATTTCCTTACTTCTTTGATGTATTTTTAAGTTTTTTTATGGTGTTTCTAAGTTGTATACATGTTGATTTACAGCTGAGGGTGATTGTTGGTGTATTAAGTTTTGGTCTAAGTTAGTCAACATTAAGGTAAAATTGTTGGAAGAAGATGAAGTTGAGATATGATTGATGTATGTTGAATTTGCATGATTTTGGCTAAAGTAGAATTTTGAAATGGATTTTCTAGGGTTAGGCTATGTTTTCGACAGCCAAGGTTCTATATGAAAATGGTGAAGTTTGCTTGGTTGATGATTGTATGGTATTAGTTTAATATCGAAAAGTTCGGTTTAAGATTTGGTTTAATCGAAAACGATGAAATGGTGGAATTTGGCAATTTATCAAGTCTTGAAGTATTATGTAAAGTGTTAAAAGAGCATGTAAAACATTATTTTGGTGAGTTTAAGTCTAAGGAATATAAATATATCGAAATAGCACGTTTATCGGTAAAATCGAGTAAGAAGGAAAGTTAGTGAATAAGACCAACTCTAATGATGTTTATGGTTACTTAAGATATATTAAGGTATGTTAAGATAAGTACGAGTATGTATTGATTGTTTCGAAATTGATTTAGGCAGCAAGTGGTGTAGGCATGCAAACCGAGGCATGTTCGAGACTTGAGGATTGTTGCTGCCCCGAGATCCGATAGGTAAGGGATGTAATTTAAAGTTGTGATGGTGTCCCTTACTTTCATATTAATTTATACAAAAATGTTTGAAGCATGAATTACATCCTAAAGTTAATTTCCAAAGTTTTCGAAAACTAGCTGGACGTACCAACCGATTTTTGAAAGAAGAGTTTATCACTTTAAAACCGAAGTTCATGTTTTATGTTAACTAAGGATGCCTAAGAAAACGAACCTTATGATTTCTATGCATGAGTTTCCAATAATGTTTTAAGTATGAAATTAAATAAGTATGTTTTTCGAAACCACGATTGAGGTGGTAAATCCCTAGCTAACACGACCCAGGCACTCCCGATCCATACCGTTTTCGTACTGAATTTATGATTAAGAAGTTGTAAAAGTAAGTAAGTAAAATTTGAGACTAAGGCCCTCCTGTAGTTTATGTTATTGTTTGTCATTCTTTCCACATTGTGTATGTTCCTGTCCTTTGTAGCATATATTTAGCCCACGTCGTGCATGTTCTTGCCTACATTGTGCATGCTTTTGTCCCTTGTGGGTATGTTGGTCCTTCATGGTGCATATTCACTGTAAGACCTTGATCAAGTATACTGCCTCTTACCATGGCCATGGGTACTCAGTTACCTCTTTAGAGGATGATTAGTCATGACCCGCATACTTGCTATATGGTCCCGCCTAGTCTCCATGAACTCTATGATAAGCTTTATTATTTATGATGTTAAGTTTCTAAAGTATGATGTATGTTTGAAACAAGTATTAATTTTAAATATATATATTGAAGATTTCATATGATGATTTAAAGTATGAAATGCATTTTTATAGCATCTCGTTTTTCTGCATATATTGATACTGTGACTGCTTTAAATGCATTTCTTACTGGGCTTTACAAAAGCTCACCCCCTCTATCTTTCCAAATTATTTGCAGTGATCATCCCTTTACCTACTGCATACACGGCGTAGGCTGAGGGATGCGTCTCTCCTCAGGCTACTTTTTGTACACACATAATGTATACTCTTTTTTTGATACTAGACATCTTGTACAGCACAGATATTTGAATATAAACGATACTTTTGGGATGTAGTCGATATTGTATGTACGCAAACGTTATTTCAAGGTATAAATCAATGATGTGATGGGTATTGATGGAAATTAGAATGTTATGAATGTTGTATAAGTTTTGTGGGATCCTATGGTTACGGTTAAGAAAGCATAAATAAAATCAACTGCTGTAGGATTATAAATATGTACTTTGAAAAGAACTGTATTAGGAATTGTGGCTGGATTTGAGAAATATAAATTATGTTTTCATGCTGGGGGTTAGATAGTTACAACTATTATGCTGCCGAAATTTCTAAAAAAGAAAATGTAAGATTCCTACACTGGCAAGAATGCAACCTAAGTAAGAAATTAAGTTACAAAATGAAAAGGTTAGCCTAAGACTTCCACGTTTCCAAGGCGTGACAGTCTTTCTTGGTATCAAAGCAAGGGTTGTCTAGTATTGTAAGTGTCGATAGTTCAAATGAGATTACATCCCAAGTATCTGTGCTTGTTTGGTTATAAATTGAGTACATCTATTAAAGTTCTAATTAAAATCCATGGTTTATGTGCAGGTATTTGATCACACACCATGAGCGGGAGACGAGGTTGCCCTCAGAGGCAGGCTCAGTTACCTCCGTCACCTGCTCCTCGGCATGTTTGCTCAACATTTCGGGGCAAACACCTCAGCTATAGGTGCCACAGTGCCCACACCTACTTCACCACCTCCTCATCCACAAGCTCCTCCAGCACCTCCAGCACCTCCAGCTCCTCAGCCTCCAGTCCAACAGCCCAAAGATGATAGAGATGCAGGCAGATTACGGGACTTTCTTAAGATGAATCCCCCAGAGTTTAAGGGATTAAGGAGCCACTTAAGGCTGAGGAGTGGCTATTAGAGTTAGAGATAGCTTTTGATTACTTGGGGTACATAGATGCCAAGAAAGTCAATATGGGTACTTATATGTTGAAAGGTCAGGCAAGACATTGGTGGAGAGCCACTAAGAGATAGTTGACTACCCGACACCCAATGATTAGTTGGGATACCTTCTTGTCAATCTTCAAGTATGATAACCGCGAATTCCGACGCTTGGTAAGTAAAATAATTAAATATACGAATATGGAGTATTTGGATTTTTATTTGAGCTTGAGGATTGTATTAAGTTAGAAGAAAGATAAATTGGAACAATTTATAGAGTAAAGGTTATGGAAAATTTTAAATTAAGGACTTAAATGGTTTATTAAAATATTTTAATAAATTACATTGAAGCAATTTAATTAATTGGTGGATTAAACCTCTAAGAATCTAATTGTATTAAATATACAAGGATCTTTAAAGAAATAACCATTATAAAATATATATTTAAAAGAAATAATAAATTATGTTATATATTATAATTAATTAGATTATAATATAATATAAAAGTAAAATAAGATATTCTACTAAAAAATATTATATTATATATATTACTATAACAAGGATATAATATTATATACTGTAATATAATATAATATTATATTATATCATATAGAAGATATATATAATATTATATAATATTAAAGATATATATAAAATAAAAGAAAAGAAAGTTATAAAAAAATACTATGAAATCCCTAATTTCTTGTAAATTTTCTATATTTGTATAGTATTCCAAACTAGAATGATTAAATAAATATGAAATGTTAAGATATAAATGATATATGGGATATGAATGTAATAAGAGCAATTGATGGTCAAATGGTCAAGGGTCAAAGGATGAGGTGTGAAAGAGATAAATATGAATTTAATGAGATTTTGTCTTCATCTTCACCAAGAAGAAGCCGGCAGCCATTTCAGCTCTTCCTCTCGTTTTCTCTAAGTTTTCCATCATAATTACCTTGACAAACACCCCTCTCCTCTCAACGAATCGTTAAACCTATTTAATGAAAATTACTCATCATCGTTAGGTTTATCCATACTTGTAATTTGGAGGGCTGAATTAAAGGTTTTGAGGAGATCTAGTTACTGTCAATTTTTGTGACTAACAAAGGTAAGAGAAGAAGTTGATTTTGTTAAATTAATCCATGGTTTGGAGTTGTGTAGAGTTGGTATGAAGTGCCTATGGCCTTGAAGTGGAATGAAATCAATTTTAGAGGTTTATTAAAGTTTTGAGTCATTATGGTTTTGCAGCTTTGAAGAAGAAAAGGAGATCTTTGGTGCAACCAAACTACTGTAATTGGTGGTATTTGAGGTAAGGAATATGTGTAACAGACGTAGGATAGCTATGTCTATTTTGGTTGCATGATTTGGTTATAAATAAAGTTTTTTTTAAGTGCAGGAAGTTTCAAAATCTCGGTTTTCTCCTAGTTAAGATTTTGCTAGGGGCATCCGACTGCTTAGAGATAACCGTGACGTACTTGTTTTTGAAATTGACTGAAACCAGTCGATTGCCATGTATAGTAGTCGACTGCTAATTTCCAAAAAGTATTCTGTTTGCAAAACCAGTCGACTGCTAAGGAGCCAGTCGACTGTCTTGTTTTCAGAAGCATTCTGTTTGTAAAACAGGTCGACTACTAAGGAGCCAGTCAACTGCATTTTCTCGAAAAACATTTTGTTTGCGAACCAGTCAACTGCCCTATTGGTTTTCGAAATATGAAAAAATTGAATTTTAAAAAGAAAAGAAATTTAATAAATTGATATGTCATAACAGTTGACTGCCTTAAAGACCAGTCGACTGCCCTTTTTGAAACTAAGGTTTTGAAGCCTATTTTATGTGAGTATATTTGTGTTACCAAAAAGGTATATGACAAATGTTTTGGAGACTATGGACTCCTTTGGTGATCATGCATATTTTTTGTATTTGTATTTGGCTGAGGAACCTTAGTTCGGTCCTCAATACCACAGCTGTCACCCGACTAGTGTTCACTGTGGTCTATCGACTATGGCCATATGTCTCTTATATGTGTTTGGCTTAGGGGAGGATCCTTGGCCCATACGTAGGTACGCCACTTATTTGGCATCTCTTACAGGATTTATTTGGCATCCCTTACGGGATTTATTTGGTGCATGATTCTATTGGAAGGTTATCCGTCTCCCATCTATTTGAAGATTATTTGTATATGTGAATTAAAGTGATTTGAATTATTTGAAAGTATTTGACTCATTTGATCATATGTATTTGATTTATTTGATTATATGTTATATGGTATTTGACGAAAGTATATGGTATATGTTTTATAAGGATCTTACATGACATTATAGAGCCAAGCAGGAAACCTACATATAGTGGCATAGTATGATCTTTTACATATGTTTCTTACTGAGCGTAAACTCACTCCTTTACAATAATTTTTTTTATCCAGATTATTCGAAGTGATTTCCCGCTCTCGATAGAGGAGCTCATTTTGGATAGTAAAGTATTCAAGGCACGCTTCCCAATATTCCTTGAAGCTATAATTATTTGTTATGTACATCAGACAATGCTACAGTACATTGATGTATATTAGATCATTGAGGATGTAGGTTATGTAAATTGTTATGGGAACTATATGTATAATGACTTACATGTATATATGATAATTAGTTTTAATTGAAATTGAGATCACTATATTAAGTGATGAAAAATAAGTATAAGAAGGGCTAAGGATGACTCGACAAACAGCCTAACCACTTTATGGGAAGAAAAAGTTAGTTGATATTTGATTAAAAGATGAGGTCACGAGTCATGACAAATACTAACGTGCTTGTCACGTTGATTTAAAAGGTGAGTGGGCGTTGATTTAAAAGGTGAGTGGGAAACCCACTCACCAAAAGCCTACATTAGTAGGTACAAAAAAATTAAATTAAATAAATAAATATAATAATAATTGAAAAAAAAGTAAGACAAGCTTCCTATAGGTGAGTGGAGTGGGTTTTCACCCACTCACCACTAGTCCGTCGAAACAGATTGGTTATAAATAAATAAATAAATAAATTTAGAGGAAAAGAAAGGAAAGAAAGAAAGAAAGGGGAGAAGGAAAAGAAGAAGAAAGAGGAAGGAGGAGAAGAGAGGAAGAGAGAGCGTCGGAGAAAGGGAGCTAACACTGGATGACCGGCGAAAGCAAGGGAGGCTGGCGACTAACCAGGAGAGAGAAAAAAAGAAAAAAAAAGAGAAAGAAAAGGAAGAAGCTTGGTGAATTTTTGTGGGTTTTAACTTAAGAAAGAAAGAAATCACACCAAGGTGACTTGTGAGGCTTGACCAATCTCGTGATGGGCTTTGATTGCTAACCTTGAAGTAAATCGGTAAGTTGTTTATGTAAAGTGGAATTAGACTTATATTGTGATAGGTTGGTATAATTTATGATATTATGGTATTGGGTTGGAAAATTGTTGAGATCTGAAAATTATTAATTATAGTAATCTTGAAATGTGGTGAATAAATTGTGAAATTTTGCTAAAGGTTTTAATAGATGATGGAATGTGTTGAGATATGGATTAAAATGTTGTTAGGGTATCATGGAAATATATTGGAATGTTGTTGGATATATGAAGTGAAATTAAAGAATATTTTGAGAAGTTGTAGAATAGAGTTTAAATGCTTTCAAGACCTTGACGGACTTTTGAAAGTTTGAATGAAGATCGTAATGGCGATAGATGTGTAAAATATAATGTATGATATGATTAAAGTCTAGATTATGATTATGGAGATATTCTTGAATTGAGATGAAGTAGTTTTAATACATTGTGAGGCATCATTGAAAGATGACAAGTTTAATATTTGAAATGTTAAAATGCACCATGGTGAATTGTTGCTATTTGAATGTGAATCTTCTTGATATTAGATTTGTGATTTTTATGTCTTCTCGAATATCATTACCATATTGAAAGTAAGTTGATAAAACGAGGTTGGAATCTCAATGAAATATTGTTAGAACATTGTGGATTGATGATAGAATGTATTTGAAATAATATTTGATTGTAATATGGTAATTTTATATATATTAAGGTAATGGTGGCAATTGATTATTAGATATGTGTGACACGGGAATGAGAATATAGTGAAAATTTTCATTTGACTAGTGTTGTAGTGTAAGAAATCGGTAAGAAATGTCATCTTATTTTTATACAAATATTCAGAATATTATTGGATTAATAATAAGTCGTTTGATGTTGTTTAAACATGTAGCATGAAACAAAGGCAACAAACGCAGAGTTTGGCTAAGCTCGGTGTACGCGCGCTAAGCCTGGGTGTAGGTAAGACTTTTATATAACGTAGAAGTAGAATCATGCTATATAACTAATTGTAATTGTATGATGATAATAATGAACTGAGTTCATGACTTAGTGAATGTATATGGAATGGTCTGAGTGTAAGATGATGATGAATTGAAGAGAAAGACTGAGTAATGATAGAGTTGTGATCATGTGAGTATAGATAGGTCTTTCAAATAGGCCTTGAGTAATTGCATTGAGATTTGGATTATTTGATGTTATGGTGAAAGTTGTTAAAGAAATGGTTAAATACTATTGAGATACTAAGAGGACCTATATTGGTGTTGGGGTCTTAGTATCGATACTTACATGTGAATATGATTGAGATGATATAAATATCTTGTGAAATATAATTATATAAATATGTTGGAGGATGATGCAGGTTTAAAGGCCACGTGATTGTGGTACTGGGGATAGTTATATTTACATTGTTATGCAGCCAGATTTTAGTTGGATCTTAGTATCAATATTGAAATGTAATAGTAATTAAAACAGTTTGACAATATTTGTCAAATGATATTGAATTGTGGATCTATACTTGGAGACCTTGAGGATTTTTGATAAGGAAAATTAAGATTGATGATTGTGGAATGTATAGGTTAATTATAATGATATATCTAATAGGATTTATGACCTTTATATGATCCTACCGCTTAATAAGGGCATTATAGCTATGTAGTACTTGGGACAACGTGATACAAGTGTTGAGTTTTGAATAGAATTTGGATAGCTATGAGACAGTTGCTTTTGGCTTAATGCGTGACGCTTATGACACCTTGAGTTTAACTCGTGTTTTAGTGCCATTGTGGGTGGGTACACCTAGTACAAATGAGGGCACTTGAAAATAACACATTGGGTTAAAATATGTAAATATATATATTTACCTTAAAGCCTTAAAAGAGATAGGTGGGTTTCAATGTACAGGTTTTAGAACCCTTGGAGAGAAAAGAACCTCAAGCTCATTGAACTAGTTTTGAAATAAAAAGGTACATAGCATAATGCATGTACATAAATGATTTTACAAAAGAAGGCATGATATGATCATCGTACTTCAGCACATGTGAGTTTCTTTTGAATAGACAAATAAATGCTTTGAAAGATGGCAGATACCCTACCCTAGGTACTTTGCCTGTGAGGCTTATAGTACTTGTACGTGGATGTACATACATAGATAATTATTAAAGCCTACACGACAATAGTCATGATCACAATCCAATTCCCATATGCTCGATGAGGATCGTGAAAGAAGTCTTTGGCCATAGATAGAGCCTTACGGGAGACCAAGCACATATTTGAGCCCCATAGGAGACCTAGTGGAAAATTGGAGCCCTGTAGGAGACCTTGTATACCTACAAGAGACCTTGTTTATTGTTGAGCCCTGCAAGAGACCTTGTATGTTATTGAGCCTTGCAGGAGACCTTGTATATTGAGCCTTGCAAGGGACCTGGTATATTTTTAAGCCCCGCAGGAGAACTAGTCCATTGACAAACAAAATTTATTTGATATACTGATGACTGTATAACACTATACCTAATCTCTTATCAAATATTAAGTGTATCTAAACATGACACGGTTTTATGTGACAAGAGAATCTCACACGGTCTTATAATGCATGTGACTATGAGATGGTTTTTATATGACACATGAACATGATTTGAGAATTGTATATGTTCATGGTCACGATAGTGAATGTAACATGCTTTGAAATTTTACAAGTCATGAACATGTTTTCTTTAAAGTACATGTGAAATGATTTAGATATTGCTTAAGCTTTATAAACGTTGGTATGCCATGCATGATATGCTTTGGTATTCTAAGTGCTTGTACAGTTGAATTGTATGCGTTTTCACACCGAACCATGACATGGCCTTACATTTTGCAAGAATGCGTCACATGCCGAAATACAAATGAATAGAAATTGGAATAGGTTTAAACTACTGAGATGGAATGTCCAGGAATGGATAGGTGTTGGGAACTTGTATTTGTAGATTTCATACATTTGCATTAGAAAGGTATAATTCTAATTCTGCACTTATATAAATGACTTACTGAGCCCTCTCTCATTAAACGTTATTTAATTTTTTTTCAGATTGAGCACGGAGTTGGGGGAGTATTTCGGAGCTATCCGAATAGTTCCAAACTTGAAATATAATCCTAACTCTTCAAGGAGATTATTTTCAGCACTTTGGGTATACATTATTCTTTTGTACTTAATATCAATTTCAGGCTGCTTTTGATTCAGTACTATAGATGGGATGTAACCTAAAGTAGTGAATACTATCTAAACTGCTTGAATGATAACTTATGGAACTGTTGATGCTTACACGAGTATAAACATATAATACGATGGCATGAACAAGTAATTAAGCAAGAAGATATGAAATTATATGGATGAAATGTAATAATTGGAAATAGACTGATGTTGTGGAGAAATTTAGACTTATTAAGTGGAAGAAATATGGTGAATCTAGAGAAAATAATGCAAGACTATAAATCAACTACTATTGTGGGAATTATTATTTGTACATCAATTGTGAGTTTTGTGAAGGTATTAATCTGGGCAAAATGATAAAAATAAGGAATGGAGTTAACGTCCCTAAATAAATTTCACTGTACTGCACTTAGACAAAATAAGTATAGATAAGCAAAAAATTAGCCCTAATTTCTACGCATCCGTATATGAAAGAGGTATTGTCTCAGCTTTCGGGTCGTGACATCAAGACCCAGTATGTTCCCCATACTGCCCAGAAAAAGATGTAGACAAATTTTCTAAATTTAGTACAAGGCAGTATGTCAATTGATGAGTATGAGAACCAATTTACGACCCTTATGATATATGACTTCGAGACAGTTAGAGATCAGGAGTGCCGTACCGAGAGGTTTTTTTCTGGACTGAGACCAGCCATCCGAGATAAATTATTGGGGTTCCATATTACTGAGTTCGAGGATGCTCTTGGACGAGCTCAGGATATAGAGGGGTTTAGATATTACACAGGCACAGTATGGGTCCAGAAGTAAGAGTAAGGGTAAAGGCAAGAGGATAAAGAGTTCCCGATAAGAGCAAAAGCCGAGTTTGCCTAAGAGATTAAGGACTGATAAGTCTTGAGTGAGGGTTGATAAGCCTAAGACTCCAATTGATACAATAGAGATCACCAGATGCTCCTAGAGGGTTGTTAGACAGTGCAGAGATTGTGGTAGGACACATGGTGGGCCATGCCACTAGGTTGTTTTATGTGTGGTGAAAAGGGTCATTTGATCAAGGATTGCCCACAGATGCAGGATAAGACCCCAAAAACCTCAGAAGCCATCATGACAACAGCCAGAGACACGAGCTCCATAGAGACAGGCCCCACAAAAACGAGCTATTGCAATTGAGAAGAGTAAAAAGCCTGTTACCCAAGGGCGTGTTTTTGCGTTAGATAAGAAGACTGCCGACACCTCCTTTGAGACTGTCAGAGGTAATCTTCTTGTCTGTAATCATGAGGCGCATGTTTTATTTGACCCAAGGTCCACGTACTCATTTAGATCACCACAGTTTGCATGGAATTTTGCATTTAGAACTTGAGCCTCTAGGTCACATATTGCATATTAGCACACCTATGTATGAATCTCAAATGACAGATATGGTGTGTAAGAATTGTGAAATTAAGGTAGGAGACAGGGTAATGTTAGCAGATCTAGTTTTGTTAAACATGTATAGCTTTGATGTAATCTCAGGCATGGATTGGCTAGCCACAAATCATGCAAGTCTAGACTACAACACTAAGACTTAACCTTTTTTTTACCTGACAAATTTGAGGTATGTTTTGCCATTAAGGAATAAAATATACGATGTTATGTTCGGTGAAGTTGTATAATGTTTATGTGTTTGAAATTACAAATGAATTTATTTATGTAAAGGTTATATTGCTTTTGTCTCTAATACAAGTCGGGAACCTCTCTATATATCAGATATACCAATAGTTTGTGAGTTTCCTGACGTGTTTTCGGATGAGTTATCGGGATTACCACTACAGAGAGAGCTGGAGTTTACTATTGATTTAGTGCCAGATACCTAGCCTATCTCAAAATCTCCCTACCGGATGGCATTAGTTGAATTGGAAGAATTAAAGAAATAGTTGCAAGAGTTGCTTGGTAAGGGTTTTATTAGACCAATTGTGTCTCCATGGGGTGCTCCAGTACTGTTTGTGAGAAAGAAAGATGGTAGTCTCCAGTTATGTATCGACTACATGTTATTAAATAAGGATACAATAAAAAGCAAGTATCCCCTGCCAAGAATAGATGATTTGTCTGATCAGTTGAAAGGGGCTTCAGTGTTTTCTAAGATTGATTTGAGATTAGGCTATCATCAGTTGAGGATTATGAAGGAAGATGTACCGAAGATGGCCTTTAGAACCCGATATGGCCATTTTGAGTTTCTGGTGATGCCTTTCAGTTTGACCAATGCCCCTGCTGCATTCATGAATTTGATGAATGATGTGTTTTGAGAGTATCAGGATAAATTTGTGATTGTCTTTATTAATGATATTCTAATCTATTCTAAGCCCCGAGAGGAGCACGAGCAGCATTTTAGGATTGTGCTCCAGACTCTCCAAGATAAGCAGCTTTATGGGAAGTTCAGTAAGTGTAAATTTTGGTTAGATCGGATAGTTCTCCTTGGTCATGTAGTATCTAAGGATAGGGTGTCAATTGATCCGTCCAAGGTTGAGGTAGTACTTCAGTGGGAGAAACCAAAGATAGTGACTGAGATTCAAAGTTTCTTGGGATTGGCAAGGTACTGCGGGAGGGTTATTGAGGTTCAAGGACCGTATATGTGTTTCAAGAGATGATACCATGAGACAAAGGATTTTGAGAGAGTCCCATTGTTCTCGCTACACTATGCACCCAGGCAGCACTAAGATGTACCATGACCAGCGTAAGGTGTATTGATGGGTTGGTATGAAATGAGACGTGGCAGAGTTTGTGGCCAAATGTTTGATCTATCAGCAGATTAAGGTTGAGCACCAAAAACCAGTAGGACTACTTAGGTCTTTATCGGTGCCTACATGGAAATGGGAGCACATTACAATGGATTTCATTATGGGCTTACCGAGGACCCGAGAGGTCATGATGCAATTTGGGTTATTGTTGATAGATTGACTAAAAGTGCCCACTTCCTTGCCATTAAGAGCATAGATTCACTTAGTACATTGGCTGACTTGTATGTTAGAGAGATTGCTCAGCTACATGGGGCTCCCGTGAGCATCACTTGTGATAAAGATTCCAAGTTCACCTCCCGATTTTGGACTCATTTTCAGAAAGCCATTGGATCTCAATTACATTTGAGCACCACCTACCATCCTTAGATAGATGGTCAGTTTGAGAGTACTATCTAGACCTTAGAGGACATGTTGAGGGTGTGTGCATTAGACTTTAAGGGTTCATGGGACCACTTGCCCCTCGCAGAGTTTGCATATAATAGCATCGAGATGGCATCATACGAGGCTCTATATGGCAAGAGATATAGGTCCCTAATGGCTTGGTAAGAAGTGGGTGACCATAAGATTTTAGCGCCTGATCTTGTTGAAGAGGCAGCTAAGGGTGTTTGATTTATTTGTGATAGACTCAGGGCTACCTAAAGTAGACAGAAGAGTTACGTTGATGTGCGTAGACAGCAACTTGAGTTTTAGGTTGAGGACTCTGTGTTTGTGAAAGTATCTTCAAGCAAGGGTATCATGCGCTTCGGAAAGAAAGGAAAGCTGAGTCCTCATTTCATTGGTCCATTTGAGATATTGGAGAGAGTTGGGGATGTTGCTTATCAGTTAGCTTTGCCACCATAGCTTTATGGGATACATAACGTCTTCCACGTCTCCATGTTGAGGAAGTATCATCCGGATCCCTCCCATGTTATCAAGTATGAACCATTGGATATTCAGGAAGATATGAGCTATGTTGAGCAGCAAGTTCGAATCCTTAACAGAAAGGAAAGGATACTTCAGTCTAAAACTGTTCCACTGGTTAAGGTTCTCTGGCAGTACCATACGACAGAAGAAGCTACATAGGAGCTAGAGAGTCTCATGAGAGAAAAGTACCTGCACTTGTTTAATGGACTAGCTTGAATTTGAAGGACCAAATGCTTATAAGGTGGGGAGAATGTGAAACCCAAAATTTTCATATTATTAATTAATTAAAAGCTAGAAGGAATTTTAATGTATGGATTTGGTGTTTATATACGACCAGAAGAACCGAGGAGCTTAGATTAAGGGCATGAAGTTCAGGGCACGAAACCTGAAGTAAGATTTTGAATTAAAGTGTTTTTCGAGGATTTATATTAAAATAAGTATGATTTGATGTTTGGAAGATTGAATCGAAAGGGTTGGAGTGAAAAAGTTCATGAAATTCTAAGTTATAACTAAACCGAGAAAGTTAACCAAGTAACCGAATAAATCTCGCAAATTTGTAAAAAAACATTTATAATTCCAACCCCATGGTAAGTCAATATAGGGTGTAATTAACTTAGAGAATTAAATTTGGGTGGAAAATTTGAGGTTAAGACATTTAAATAAATTTTAGAAGAAAACTGAAAACTTTAGCAGTTTAGCGTTGAAAATGACTAAATCACGTAAAACGAGCCCAACTGAAAATTTTTCCCAAAAAAGAGGGTGGCAAATTTCATGAAAATACATTAGACACATAGTAGAACACTTGAAAAGTGGCCAAATCACAAAAATGGGCCGAAAAATAATTTTTATGGATTTATTGGAGCACGCCAACTAGCAGCCAGATTTTTTGCTCACTGCTAGGCTTTGGTTTTGGGTCAAATTGAAGGGGCTAGGAGTGGAGTTTAGGCCTGGAATTTTAACTCAATTCAGTCTCCAGAATGGTATTATAGGCCTCGTAAGTCGAAGGAACCAAAAGGATAGTCCCCTCTCAACCTGCCGTAAGCGTCCTCACCTGCTTCATCTCGTGGGATTTTTTCGACCACATTCTAGGCTGAATTAGAGTTCGGCCAAGAAGGACTGATTGTTCCTCCATAAGTCCCTTACACATAAAAAAATAATTCAACCAAAACAAAGGTCATTTGGTTAGTGAAACGTTAGTGAGAAGAAATCTAGACAGAACTGCCCTGTTTTGCAAGGTGAAAGAAAGTGATTTCCTTCCTTCTTTGATGGATTTTTAAGCTTGTTTATGGTGTTTCTAAGTTGTATACATGTTGATTTATAGCTGAGGGTGATTGTTGGTGGATGAATCTTTGGTCAAAGTTGGTCAACATTAAGGTAAAATTGTTGGAAGAAGATGAAGTTGAGATATGATTGATGTATGTTGAATTTGCATGATTTTTGCTAAAGTAGAATTTTGAAATGGATTTTCTAGGGTTAGGCTATTTTTTCGACGGCCAAGGTTCTATATGAAAATGGTGAAGTTTGCTTGGTTGATGATTGTATGGTGTTAGTTTAATACCGAAAAGTTCGGTTTAAGATTCGGTTTAATTGAAAACGATGAAATGGTGGAATTTGGAAATTTAACAAGTCTTAAAGTATTATGTAAAGTGTTAAAAGAACATGTAAAACATTATTTTGGTGAGTTTATGTCTAAGGAATATAAATAGATTGAAATGGCACGTTTATCGATAAAATTAAGCAAGTAGGAAAATTAGTGAATAAAGCCAACTCTAACGATGTTTATGGTTACTTAAGATATATTAAGGTATGTTAAGATAAGTATGAGTATGTATTGATGGTTTCAAAATTATTTTGGGTAGTGAGTGGTGTAGGCACGTAAATCGAGGCATGCCCGAGAAATGAGGACAGTTGCTGCCCTAAGATCTGATAGGTAAGGGATGTAATTTAAAGTGTTGATGGTGTCCCTTACTTTCATATTAATTTATACAGAAATGTTTGAAGCATGAATGACGTCCCCAAGTTAATTTCCAAAGTTTTTGAAAACTAGTTGGACGTATTAACCGATTTCTGAAAGAAGAGTTTATCGCTTTAAAGTTGAAGTTCATGCTTTATGTTAACTAAGGATGCTTAACAAAACGAACCTTATGATTTTTATGCATGATTTTCCAATAATATTTTAAGTATGAAAGTAAATAAGTATATTTTCCAAAACCGCAATTGGGTGGTAAATCCCTGGCTAACACGACCCAGGCACTCCCAGTCCTTACTGTTTTCGTACCAAATTTATTATTAAGAAGTTGTAAAAGTAAGTAGGTAAAATTTGGAACTAAGGCCCTCCTATAGTTTATTTTATTGCCTGTCTTGCTTGCCACATTGTGCATGCCCACATCATGCATGTTCTCGCCCACATCATGCATGCTTTTGTCCTTTGTGGCTATGTTGGTCCTTCATGGTGCATGTTCACTGTACGACCCTAATCAGGTCTATGGCCCCTTACCATAGCCATTGGTACTCAGTTCCCTCTTCAGAGGATGATTAGTCATGACCCGCATACCGGCTATATGGTCCTTCCTAGTCTCTATAAACTCTATGATAAGTTTTATTAATTATGATGTTAAGTTTCTAAAGTATGATGTATGTTTGAAACAAGTATGAATTTTAAAAATATGTATTAAAGATTTCATACGATGATTTAAAGTATGAAATGCATTCTTATGGCATCTCATTTTTTCTGCATATTTCGATACTGTGACTGCTTTAAATGTATTTCTTACAGGGCTTTACAAAAGCTCACCTCCCTTTATCTTTCCAGATTATTTGCAATGATCATTCCTTTACCTACTACGTACTTGACGTAGGTTGAGGAACATGTCTTTCCTTAGGCTACGTTTTGTACACACATAAGGTATACTATTATTTTGATACCAGACATCCTGTACAGCACAGATATTTGAATATAAACGATACTTTTGGGATGTAGTCGATATTGTATGTACGTAAACGTTATTCTGAGGTATAAATCAATGATGTGATGGGTATTTATGGAAATTGAAGTATTATGAATGTTGCATAAGTTTTGTGGAATCTTATGGTTACAGTTAAGAAATCATAAATAAAATCAACTACTGTAGGATTATAAATATATACTTTGAAATGAACTGTATTGGGAATTGTGTTGAGAAATATAAATTGTGTTTTTATGCAGAGGTTAGGATAGTTATAGTTGTTATGCTGCCGAAATTTCTAAAAAAGAGAACGTAAGATTCCTACACTGGCAGGAATGCAACCTAAGTAAGAAATTAAGTTACAAAATGAAAAGGTTAGCCTAAGACTTATACGTTTCCGGGGTGTGACAGAATGATATTCCAGGCTTTGGCAAATTTCAGATGAATCCGAAATATTTTCCCAACTCAATACTCAATTTTTAAAAAGATTAAACAACATTTAATGAGCGAGAACTTAGTAAGTCATTTATATAAGTGCAGAATTAGGCTTATAGAGTTCTAATGCAATGTATGAAACCTGTAAATATAAGTTCTCAGCACTTGTTCATTCTTGGACATTCCATCACAATAGTTCAAATGTATTCCTATATTGATACCCTTATATCTCACCGTGTCATGCATTAGTGCAAAATGTAATATCATGTCGTGCCTTAGTATGCATACACATGTAGGTTCAGCTGTACAAGCATTTACAATATCAAATCATGTAATGCATGGTATACAAACGTATATAAAGCTTATGCAATCTCGAAATCATATCACACATACTTTAAAATCATGTTCGAAGCTTATAGAGTCTTAAAGCATGTTAAATTTACTATCACAACCATGTACATATAGAATGCTCAAATCAAGTTCATGTGTAATGTAAGAACCATATCCTGTTCACGTACATTATAATATCGGACAAGCTTCTCATGTCATATAAAACGTGTCATGTTTAGATAACACTCAATATTTGGCACGGGACTAGGCATAGATTCTTGCAGTCATTAACATATCAATTATTATGTCTGTTAACTGTAAGGACTTGAGTGGCACTTTGCTCCCGTAGGAATCAAGAGGTGGCCCCTTCAGCGACCTTAACATTCGTTAAGGTCTCGCCCGTTTATCTGCCGTCAGCGAGCATCCCCTAGATGCCTTTTGCCCTAGGTTTGCCTTGACTGTGAGGTTGGCGATCACCCACACTCACTACGTATTGTCCACTTTGGCTGTCGCCCATCTAACGGCTTTGTCCCAAGGGGCCTGAAGAACTCAAGATATATTCCCTTTAGTGCGTTTTTTGAGGCTTGAACCCCGGTACCCTTAAGTACCCGAGCTTTACACTCATCATACCATTTAGACAGTCCAAATGGTATGATAAGTGTAAGGCTCGGGTACTTAAGGGTACCAAGGTTCGAGCCTCAGAAAAAGTGCTCAAGGAAATATATCCTGAGTTTTTTAGGCCCCTTGGGATAAAGCCGTGAGGTGGGCGACCGCCAAAGTGAACAATACGTAGTGAGTGTGGGCGACCGCCAACCTCACAGTCAAGGCAAACCTGGGGCGAGGGTGCCTAGGGGATGCTCACCGACGGTAGATAAATAGGCGAGGCCTTGACGAATGTTAAGGTCACCGAAGGGGGCCACCTCTTGATTCTTATGGGAGCAAAGTGCCACTCGGGTCCTTACATTAACAAACTAGGTCTTCTACAGGGCTTAACAACAAGCTAGGTCTCTTGCAGGGCTTAATAACATATCAATATAAGGTATATATGTTCAGTTTGTTAACGAACTAGGTCTTCTGCAAGCTCAATAACATATCAATACAATATATGTTCCATTTGTATACATACTAGATCTCTTGCAAGGCTCAATAACTTATCAATATAGTTTCTTTTCTGTATGTCACCGGACTAGGTTTCCTGTAAGGCTCAATAACACACTAGGTCTCTTGCAAGGCTCAGATTTTACAACAAGTCTCTTACAAGGCTCAAATATATGCTGTCTCTTGTAAGACTACCTATGGCCATAGACTTCTTTTTCGATTCTCACTGAGCAAAAGAAAACAGGATTATGATCATGACTATTGTCGGGTAAGCTTTAATAATCATATATATATATATATCTACGTATAAGTATTCTACTCATAGGCAGAGTATATAAGGTGGGGAGCCTGTTATCTCTAAAAGCATGCTTGCATATTCAAACATTCACATGTATTGAAAACACAAAGATCATATTGTGCTTTCCTTTTTAAAATCATTTATGCACATGTATTACGCCACGTACCCTTTCATTTAAAAACTATTTTAATAAGTTTTTAAATGAAAGGGTACGTGGCGTAATACATGTGCATAAATGATTTTAAAAAGGAAAGCATAATATGATCTTTGTGTTTTCAATACATGTGAATGTTTGAATATGCAAGCATGCTTTTAGAGATAACAGGCTCCCCACCTTATATACTCTGCCTATGAGTAGAATACTTATACGTAGATATATATATGATTATTAAAGCTTACCCGACAATAGTCATGATCATAATCCTGTTTTCTTTTGCTCAGTGAGAATCGAAAAAGAAGTCTATGGCCATAGGTAGTCCTACAGGAGACAGCATATATTTGGGCCTTGTAAGAGACTTGTTGTAAAATCTAAGCCTTGCAAGAGACCTAATGTGTTATTGAGCCTTACAGGAAACCTAGTCCGGTGACATACAGAAAAGAAACTATATTGATAAGTTATTGAGCCTTGCAAGAGATCTAGTATGTATACAAACGGAACATATATTGTATTGATATGTTATTGAGCTTGCAGAAGACCTAGTCCGTTAACAAACTGAACATATATACCTTATATTGAGATGTTATTAAGCCCTGCAAGAGACCTAGCTTGTTGTTCAGCCCTGCAGAAGACCTAGTCTGTTAATGTAAGGACCCGAGTGGCACTTTGCTCCCATAAGAATTAAGAGGTGGCCCCCTTCGGCGACCTTAACATTCGTCAAGGCCTCGCCTGTTTATCTACCGTCGGTGAGCATCCCCTAGGCACCCTCGCCCCAGGTTTGCCTTGACTGTGAGGTTGGCGGTCACCCACACTCACTACATATTGTTCACTTTGGCGGTCACCCACCTCACGGCTTTGTCCCAAGGGGCCTGAAGAACTCAGGATATATTTCCTTGAGCGCTTTTTCTGAGGCTCGAACCTTGGTACCCTTAAGTACCCGAGCCTTACACTCATCATACCATTTGGATTGTCTAAATGGTATGATGAGTGTAAGGCTCGGGTACTTAAGGGTACCAGGGTTCAAGCCTCAAAAAACGCACTAAAAGGAATATATCTTAAGTTCTTCAGGCCCTTGGGGACAAAACCGTTAGGTGGGCGACAGCCAAAGTGGACAATACGTAGTGAGTGTGGGTGATCGCCAACCTCACAGTCAATGCAAACCTGGGGCGAAGGCGTCTAGGGGATGCTCACCGACGGCAGATAAACGGGCGAGACCTTGACGAATGTTAAGGTTGCTGAAGGGGCCACCTCTTGATTCCTACGGGAGCAAAGTGCCAGTCGGGTCCTTACAGTTAACAAGCATAATAATTGATATATACACTTTTATTCCTTTATATATATATATATATATATATATTTCTTGTATTTAATTTATATACATATGTATTGGTACATATATATATTAATTGTTTTCGTAATCCTATTATGTCGCGCGTTTCTAAAAATCGAAACTAACTTTTTCCATTTTCACTCAGTCGATTTAGCTGTGCTCAGTTTCCTCACTTCAACAGTAAGCTAAAATTTACCTAACTAAATCAATATGTAACTATTCAGATTGATCCCAGTACAATTAGTTACAATGTGTATTTCTTTCATTTACGTTTCCATTTCAAACTTTATAAATATCCAATAGCAAAGAACTATAAATGACACTTAGATTCCTTGAATTTATTGTTTACATCCCTTTACACACTAAAGTACTGTACAATAAACGTCTGAATACATTAAAGTAAATGTGCAATTATATCTGCAAGGTACAATATTAAGATCTTATAGGAATCTGATTAGAACCTTCCCTTGACAATTAGCTATTACTGTAAATAATCTGTAAGGTACAAGGGGGTGAGCCTACGCCTAGTAAGAATTTTATATAAAGAACTGATACTACGCACACCTATATGCGTGTATTGAAAACATGTTCATAAACTTACAGTCAGAATTAAAACAGTGTTTGGGCACTCTATTGGAAAGGATACTATAATCGATTAAGAGTACCATGCTGAGTATAAAAGGAAGCTTTAGAGCACTTCACTTGTCTCGGTTCCTAAATCATACTATAGGGAATTTATGAAAACTTTACAAAGAAGGAATTCATGCGTATCAAATCAATGCCAAAACTTGTCAATCCTTCAATGGCAATACTATACGATAAACGATCATTGTCAAATCATTTATGATTTAATATCGGTAGAAAACAATAATATATATGTGTATACATTTATTAAGCACTCAGCAAATAGTTCAATGTAAGGTTTCTAAAATCAGTTCAATAAAACGTTCAGCAAATCACTTAGTAAACTGTTTAGTAAAATATGCAATAAATCATTTAGTAAATAATTCAATAAAGCATTCAGTAAATCATTTAGTAAATCGTTCTGTGAATCACTCCGTACACGATTTAGTAAACAGTACAATGGTCAGTTCAGTAAACCAAGAATAAATAGTTCAGTAGTTAGTTTGGTAAATCAATCTACAAACGATTCAGGAAATAGTACACAAATCAGTTCGATAAATCACTTAGTAAGCATTTCAGAAAACAATCAATGAACAGTTTAGTAAATAAATCGGTGAATAATCAGTAAACAATTCAGACAGTTAGTAAACATTTCACAATAAGCAATTCGGTAAAACAGTTCAGTATACAGTCAGTAAATGATTCAATAAGTAGTTTAGTAAAATAGGTAAGTAGAAAATAGTAAATGGTTTAATAGATAGTTCAAAAAATCAGTAGATGATTCAATAAACAATTGGTAATGATTCAACAAACAATTCAATGATCAGTTCAGTAAATAATCAGTAAACAATTCTGCAATCAATCAGTAATGGTTCAATAAATAGTTCAGTAATCACTTTAGTAAATAGTTCTATAAACAGTTCAACAATCGATCAGTAAACAGATCAATAGATATTCAGTAAATAGTCAATAAATGATCAGTAAATAGTTCAATAAACGATCAATATACAGTTCAGTAAGTAGTACTATAATAGTTTAGAAATCATTTCGGTAAACAGTTCGATAAATAGTTTCCATACAGTTTAATAAACAATTTATTAAACAGTACTGTGATAGTTCAATAAACTATTCAATAATCAGTTTAGTAAACAGTTCAGTAAACAGTCCAACAAGCAGTACTGTCACAGTTCAGTAGAGACCTGGCAATATCCTAATAGAATCACGCGGCTTTAGTATCCCAAGAAGAGAGTGAACAGTTACAATAAGACATATAGCCATAGTCATAGTGATGTCCATCCAGTATCACAAAGCCAGTGACAATCCTGAGGACCACTGAAGACTTGCTCAAGGTTAACAGCTAACAGTGCACCCCACACTACCACTAAGCAGGTGATATAAGGTGGTTGTAGACTTGCTCATGGTCTAACAGCAAACCGTACACTACAGTACAGCATGATACAGGTGCCAACAGTCTCAAACATTTCCTCGATTCCCATGCAAACAGTAAATCAATTGTTTATGCTTTTTAAATATAATACAATAATACAATAAAGATATAACTTTTGGGAACCAAGTTTCATTTTAAAATCATATTGTTCGAAAATAAGTATATTTCGTTCAATATGTTTAGTTAAATTCAAAACATTTGAATCCTCAATTTCAATCGAAAAATAGACACTTTCAATAAAACGGTGTCAGTCAATTCAAAACATTCAAAGCATTTACTCCAATCAGACACTCAAAACATTGACTTCAGTCAGACAATCAGAACTTTCAGAAAAATAGAGTCTGTCAATCTAAAACATTCACTTCAGTAAGTTGTTTAAAACTTTCAACAATGCATTTCATAAATCAGTTGGATGATACTTCGCATTTAACAAGTATTCAATCAAAACATATATTCAGTTAGTTTATAAGTTTATAAAATTAATGACAAAATTACTTATTCACAGTTTAGGGTTTTAAGGTCATTTTACAAAATTTCGATAGCATAATGGTATTACCTATCCTAACCCAATTTAAACACAATTTAAACACAATTTAAAAGCCACAATTCTAGTTTCTCAATCTCAAGACAGTCACAGTTTAATCAATCAGTTCAATCATTCTTTCAGATTATACAGTCCAGTCAATTAGTTCAAGTCACACAGTCCAATAAATCGATATATGCTAAGTTTCATTCAGTCATTTCTAATGCAGTCATAGTGTCCCTACGTTTTCTATATATATCCTTTACTAATTCCAATCACAGTGTAGTATATCAATCAACTCCAATAAGCAATGTAGTTAAGCAAGCATATATTTGCTTATCGTTTCCTTAACACCACTTACTTCAGAGCTGCAAAACAATATCAAAACGCAGTCAAATTTCAATATTGTTTTTACAAAGAATGTTATAGACTTTAAGATCTTTTATATTGTTTAATACAACAGCAAATTCGGTCTACTTCATACCAAATGCCAAATTGCAAGTACAATTAAAACACTTTCTTTTTCCGTTCTGACTTCACTAGCAGTCTTATATCAATTTATACGGTATTCTAAAGTCCAAGTTGCATTGAATTGAGCATGATTTCATCATGCCCTTCACTTGGCTGAATTACCTTTACATGTCTACACACTTTGTTTCAACAATTTAAGGCCGTATACGTGTTCTACTCATTCTCTAGATTGATTCTACTTCTTTTTTTACATTGAACAGTATCACATTCAAGCATGGGTACCCTTGGCCGTGTAAGAGCCCAAATTTCTCTATTCTCGCTCTACCTATTAAAGGTGATGAAGTAGAGTATTGAGTACAACTACAAAAACTAATTCCCTTATGTTATGAAATTATTGGGGAAAGATTGTCATGGGCCCACAGGACAATCTATAATACAGATGAGTTTCAAAGTGGCAAAATGTTAAATTTGGGGTTGAAATATCTAAAGGTTAAGAAGATTATTTTTTCAAATTCTTCAAGATGAGTATACCTTAATTTCAGTACAACAAATTTAAAAATGATGATCGTGTCCATACCCTGAAGAATTTTTTTGAATAATAGTCAAACCAAATTGACTTTGAACGCACAGACTGTCATAGGATAATACTCGCGTAAAGAAGTTTCATGTGGATCTAGCCCATGAACTAAATTACGTGAAAGTGTCAAAAACAACGCAAATGAAACTAAAAGTTTTCGTTAAGGGGTAATTTGGTAATTTCACTACCCATACCCTGTCAAACCACCTTGAGAGTCAATAATTGACCATGTTTGACCTAAATATATGAGAAATAATAAAAAATAAAGTATCAAATCTGAATTTTAAAATATTTAATTAATGATAGGATATACTTAGAAATAATGAGAACATACAATGGTATAATGGTCATTTTACATAGGGATTGGTCAAATTAGTGAATATTGACCAAAAATTGACTTAAATAAATAAAATTTAGTTAAAATAAAATTTAAAAATTTGAAGTGAAAAATTAATAAATATTGTTAATGGTAAAAGTGTGAATATTGGAAAATAAAAGAGGCAAAATAGTCTTAATGTATAGGGCTGATTTTTATAGATTTTTATACATTTAAATAATATAAAATAAGGCTGAAATAAGCCATTTTTATCCAGCAAAACCGACATTCCCTCCCGTTTTTTTGCTGCATCGTTTTTGCCCAAATTCCCCAAGATTTCCTCACGTTTTCCTCTCTTTTTGCCCACAAATTCACCAAGTTTCATCACCAAAACACCAAGTCTTCTCTATAAAATATGTCCCTCACATTAAGAACTCTTCAAAGTCAGAATTGTAGGGGCTGAACAGAAGGAATCGACGCTAGTTTTGGAGGCGAACAGTTAGGCTGATCTAGGTAAGGTGGTTGGGTGATGTTTTGCTTAGTCTTTGTTATGTATCTACTTGTTTTAAGCTGGGATGATGTGTTTAGGATCAAGAATTGAATTAAATTTGAGAATAGGAGAAGAAGACAGGTTCGACTATGGCAGAAAAATGAAGAAAATTTGGTGATTTTAATGTATTTTTGGTAGGAATTAGTAGTATAGGATGAAAGGAAACTTGGTTTGAATGATGGCTGCAGTGATGATTTGCAAAACTGCAAAGTGGCATGAACAGGGAGTGCTAAGAGGTCATGAATTGGTTGAATGATGATGATTTAATTTGATGAATTTGAAGTGTTTGATGTAAATCCTAATTGAATAGAAGAGGGTTATGAAATTGGAATTGATTAAAGAATGAAACTATAAGAATATGGTGAAGGAAGCTCACGGCTGTGGGGGGGAAAATGTAGTGGCATTGGGGATGATTTTATTACATGATGATTTTATAACTAATATGGTAATGAATAATGATTAAGTATAAAGCTAAATTATGGAAAAAAAATTGAAAGTATGAGAAAGCAACTGGCCATAGAAGGGAAAAGTACGTGTTAATGAAATTTTAATATATATTAGTTGGTGAATTAGAATAAATAATAATAAACGATTAATTGTGAAACTAGAATTGAAAAATAATAAGTAAAATTAATAATGAATATTAGGCTAAAACATAATACTTGAGGTTCTCATGAAAATCCTATAATTGATAGTTAATGAATCAAGTATATATATGTTAAAAAGAATAATAATGAAATTGAAATTAGGAAAAAGAATAGGTTTGAGTAAACGAACATATTTGGCCAAGCATATTCCATAGTATAAATTATGGAATTTTGATGGTTAATGGATAAGGGATCATATATAAATGTCAATAAGATAATTTATGAAATTAAAATTGGAAAAGAATAAATTTTTGGGCAAGAGATAAATTCGGTCAAGTCAATTTAACTATAGCTAAATTTTAGTAATTAATAAGAAATGAAATAATTTACCATGAAAAGTGATACAGTAGGAAATAAGGAATTAATAAAATACTTATTGGAATTTAGAATATTAAATTATTGGTGAAATTAGAATTAGGAAAAGATTTCAATTGAAGTGTAGTTATGTTAAGGTATTTAGTAGGAAATTAAATAAATAAAATTATTGAAATTGACAAAATAGAATATAGGAATTTATAGAATATTTATGATAGTTATATATGGGATTTTAATAGAAATTGAAATTATTGGTGACATGAAAAATTTAAGAAAGAATGGGATTCAATTGAAATTTATATCTTGGTATATGGTAGAAAATAAAATAAAATTAAGTATTGAGAATGAAAAATAGAAAATAGAAAATTATGGAATATTTATTAGAATTATAGTGTAGAATTTTAAATATAACTTAGTATTATTGTGCAATGTGAAGTACGAGAAATAAAGAGGCGTAATTGACACTATCGAATTTTTATAATGCATGAAAATAGAGGTAAGGAACATGTATAGGGTTGCATAGAAATTACTTTATTTACACTTGGTAATTTTGGAAAATCAATCTTAACTGTTTTGTCAACCAATTTTGCCGAATACAAGAAATAGAAATTATCTTAAATTCCTACAAGTCTAAATATTGCATTATGTGAAATGTATTACAGGAATTGATCTAAATGAAATGATTTACATGAATTAGTTCAAATGAAATAATATGCATTACATGAATTACATGAGATGATTTACATGAAGTGTTCAAATTGCATAAATTGTAATTTTTCATGATTATGATTAACTAAAGATAATTGCTGTAACGTCCGAAATTAAAAAATGTCAAACTAAATTTTTTCCTTTTCGCTTTTATTTTTCTTATTCCACTATTCGGTATCATTTGGTTAGCGTTCGGTTTCGATGTAAGTTCACTGTACGATTTTCATTGCAATTAAATCATTATACCATTTGATTAATTAATCCATAAATAATAAATAAGAAATTAAAGTAAAATCTACAATATAAAAATTGATTCTATTTATACAGTTCAAAGTAATTTACATCCCACCAATTATTTACATTCTTCAACTTAACACCTTATAAAAAATACATCTGTTGTGCATACACCAGTTTGAATATAAATATAAAAGTATACGTATACTTGGTCATTGAGCACTTTAAACTTCTAGAAATTTTCTTCAATTGTTCTATTAGAGCGGATGATACGTGCACCGGTGAGCTATCTGGGATGGTGAGAAGGGGGTGAGCTTTGGGGAAAGCCCAGTAAAAAAACATACATAAAAGTGCATACTATATGCAGTTAATTAAATAAATAATTTATTTTACTAATCATGAAAAAGGTATATTAAATACAAATATTAAAATGCAATAGAAATATTTATTTCCTAACGGCTCACTAGGGTACGTTATAGGAAGGATACTATAGTCGACTAGGAAATCGGGTAGAGTATGGGACGTACTTTGAAGTACCTGTCGTGTTCCGGTTCCTAGATGCGACTATAAGGAGTAAATAGTTGTCGATGAAATAATTATGCAGCACAAAACATTAATAATTTCATGTAGTTTTAAATCAATAACCATATATAAAACAATTTTATTTTAAACCATTCCATGATGCAATTCAAATATGCAATATGGTAACAATTTCAAAATCATGAGATAATGCAATAATTTCAAAAACTTCGTTTAGTGCAGTGATGCGATTCATTTAAAAATCCTTAAAATAGGATAAATGCACTTGCATCAGAAGAACACATACTGTAAAACTTGTATCACTTCCTTTGTCACTTTTCAAACAAATCATGTATTAGTCTCGTAAATCAAATCATTCACTATTCCCGTAAATTAAATCATTCAATAAATCAGTCATTTATCAAATATCACTTATCGATAGAAAATAATCTCCCAGAGATTCATGCACAGACCTCGTATCCCCATAGAAATCTCGTATCCCCATAGGGACCTCGTAACAATGATCACTGTCAATCACTCACAGTTCGCACTGGTCAAGTGCTCATTGCGTAAACCTGTGGGGTTTGACCGTAACTCCCATATTCATATCATGTAAAGGGAAGGTCAGGGACGTCTCCCAACCTAATCATCACTATCTCGTATGCACGATCATCAAAGAGATATCAATTTCACAAAATCACTTCATATAAATCAATTCAGATAAAACATTTCATGAAATTCTATTCATATAAATTATTTCATATAATTCAAATCACGTAAAGCATTTCATGTATTTCAATTCATGTAAATTACTTCATGTAATGCAATTCATGTGAGTCAATGCATGTAATTTAATTCATGTAAATCATATAATATAACTCACTTTATGTAAATCATTTAATGTAGTTCAATGCATGTAAATCGTTTCATTTAAATCAATTTATGTAGAACATTTCATAAAATGCAATATTTAAACTTATAGGAATTAAAGATAAATTTTATTTCTAGTGTTCGGGAAAATTGGGAAAGAGCAATTAAGACGAGATTTTCGAGAATTTTCAATTAACAGTAAAACATATCCTATGCAACTCCTATATATGTTTCTTACCTCTATTTCCATGCAATGAGAAATTTGATAGCCTCATTTACGCCTCTTTATTCCTCTATTCCTTAGCACTGCACAATAATTCCAAATTATATTTAAAATTCGATATTATAATTCTAATAAATATTATATAATTTTCTATTTCTATTTATCATCCCATATATAAGTATAATTAAACTAACTTGTCTCCTTAATTTTAATTTCATTAAAATTCTATTATCTTTAATTATTTATTATAGTCAAATATTTTCTTTTTGTAGTATATTTATTATTTCTCAATTAAATTTTACAAATAATCTTTGTTCACTATCAATATCAATTCTACCATTTGCTTATATCAAATTCCTTCCATTTTATTAACTTCCACAATCAATTTATTTTATCTCTTATTAATTTTCACAATATAATTACAATTAAAATATATTTCTTTTCTACTCCCAACCTCACCAATAATTCATATCTCAATTATAATAATTATTCTATGAATTATCACAATATAATTATAATTATATTGTAGTGTTTTCTCTAAATCTCATTTTCATCAATGCCATATGTTTTTGTTATATATTTTGTTAATTTCAATAGCTAATTTACTTTATTTCTTATTAATTGTTTAAAACATGATTACCATTTAATTAAATTCTTTCCCAAGTTATGTTCCAATTTCTATACTATGTTTTAATAATTTCTTTTAATTTCCTATCTTCTATTTATTAATTCCTCAAATTAATTTATTTTATTTCTTATTACATACCAAAATATAATTACAATAAATTGTATTCTTTTTCAATTTTAAATTCCACATTATGACTTTTAGTAAATTTTCTCTTAATTTCTTATCTTCTACTTGGTCAATATCTAATAGTTAATTTGTTTATTTCTTCTACCAAATGCTACAATATAGATACGATTAAATTACTCGTCTTTTCTAAATTTTTATTTACTAATAGTTCCAACTATATTTTAAAATTACATATAATAACTACAATAACTATTTTACTAACTTCTATTTTCTAGTTATTAATTCCTATGGTTATTTATTTTATTTTCCATTAAATACTAAAATATAACTTCAATTAAATTGGATCTTTTTTTCCAATTCAAACCCCACCAATAATCCTATTAATTTTAATTTATTTTCTTTTTAACTATTGATTCATAAAGTTTAACACAATATTCTTATTCTTATTCATAACCAATTTTTCTAGTACTCAAAATTTATTCCTTTCTTATATTTTATTTTATAGTTATTCTCTATTTATTATTAGTATTTATTCCACCACATACTTATACATTATAAGTGCTTCCATTTTATCAATTTCAATAATTAATTTTAACTTAATTATTACTTACCAATTGCTATAATGCAATTTTTACTTAATAAGAATCTCTTCAAAATTTAATTTCTCCAACCATGAAAATTTCCATGGTCCTAAGCATAAATCAAATACTCATTTATGCACTTAATTTATATTTCTTCAATTTAGCTTTACCACTAAAATTTATTTATTACCCATATAAATTTTTAATTCACCATTGATAGAATTTACTCCAACGTCACCCATCTTCTCCATTGCCGTGGGTCTCAACTTGCCATTTCCTCGTGATTTTCCTTCTTCAATCAATTTAAATTTTTATGAATCCCTTTCTACTCATTTAAGATTATTATCAAACACCTTTAATCCATCAAACACCATCACCATCGTCAGCCCCTGCTCCAACCAAATACACCCATATTCACGCCACTTTTGCTGTTTTCAACTCATCACTGCAACCATGATTCAAGCAAGTCTCCCTTCATCCTATACTACTAATCTCTACCCAAAAACCGTTAAAATTACAATAATTTCTCTTTTTTTTTCTGCCATAACCGAATCTACAGAAAAACCCGTATCTGTTTTCATTTCATTTTTAAAGCCATAAACATATTAAACTAAGCGGGCAAAATAAGACCCTAAGCATGACAAAGATGCTAAAAGGGCAAAGTAAGACCCTAAGCGGGCATAAATAAGACCCTAAGCATGATAAAGACGCTAAAAGGGCAAAATAAGACCCTAAGCATGATGAAGACGCTAAAAAGGCAAAAATAAGACCCTAAGCGGGCAAAATAAAACCCTAAGCATGACGAAGACGCTAAAAGGGCAAAATAAGACCCTAAGTATGACGAAGACGCTAAAAGGGCAAAATAAAACCCTAAGCGAGAAGAAGACGTGAAACGGGCAAAGTAAGACCCTAATCGGGCATAAATAAGACCCTAAAAGCGAGAAGAAGACGCGAAATGGGCAAAAATAAGACCCTAAGCAGGCAAAAATATGACCCTAAGCGAAAAGATACAAGACGACAGAACGTAAAATATATTACGAGGTATGTTACAATATATATGTGCTGCAATTGATTCAAAAAATATATATTTTGTGATTGGCTTATCAAATCTAACAAGTCCTTAAGCGGATAGTACGCAAGACAGGACCGATACTCCGGTAAAAATTCTTCTTTGGACACAAAAAGTCACAAAGAAAAACTTCGGGAGCACACAGTATGCAGGCTGTGGAGGTATGGTACGAGGTACATTACAAATTTATCATTGGATATGTGCTACAATTGATTGACAAAGTGCATTTAACGTTTTATATTGGCATTCCGGATATAAAAACGATGTTATAGTCTTATCAATTCTATAAAGTCCCTACGCGAAAAATACGCAAGATGGGCAACACATGGGCTTGAAGTAAAAAATGAGCAAGGTAAGCCATGAATCAAATAAAAATATCTAAGCCAAAAATGCACGAGATGAGCAACGCATGCACTTAAAGCAAAAAGTGTGTGATGTAAGTCATGCATGAAGTGCTTGTGCTTAAAGCAGTAATTAAGTGGCATAAGCCACATATGTAAAAGAACTTGAAGAAAAAAGTGCACAAGAAAAGTCTGATTATTACGTAAGACTAATACAAGGTAAATGTGTAGTTGCCTCTGTAGATGAGTTTAAAAATGTGTTGATCAGTTTGTAAAAGACCAAGCTCTTTCACAAAAAACTGGGGAGCACTCTAGATTAACTTCTGCCTCAAAAGGAGCATCGATACTAACAGGCACCCAAGCATGTACACCCTGAGGTGCTATAATTATCTAAATCATCTTCGTCCTAGCCTGTAAGAACCCCGACCATCTCAAGTCGATGAAAAGGCTCTTAAAGGCTGGTAAGAACATATAGATCTTTATAAATGCCTATCCTTAGAAAAGGTTCCAAGTCCTCAGCATCTGGATCAAGCTTCAAGCAATCAAGAGCAAGCCAAGCACAAATCGCATTTGATGAAACCTATGCATCCTCTTGTGTCATTTCTTGACGATGCGCCCCCATGGCCTTAACCCAGATTTGGTTTTCTTCCTCTTGGCTAATAGAAGGCTTTCGTGGCTCAGCAATCTTGTAATTTCTCCTTATAGCTCTTGGTGTCGGTCAGCTAAGACCTTGAATTTGAAAAGAAGGGTGGGATATTCCACTTGAGAAGCATTTAGCTCAGAGGAGAAAAACATATCCCGGTAGTGTCTCGAAAAAGGCACTTGACAAAAGAAATGATGACACGACGTCGTTTCTGTTACAAATAATAATGAAGTTCACCAGTTGAGCCCTTAAGTGAAGATGAAAAGACTCTTGTGATAATCCCAGAAAAAGGATAGCAAGAGAATTTGAAAAGCCCATTCTTTATATACTCTTTCACAGTGTAAACCCTGCAAAAGAGTGGGGAGCAATTGATGTGGGTCAGGTTAGAGATTAATGAGCTTTTTATAAGTCAAGCTGAAGACCATTGAGCCAAATGATAATCTAAGCCCAAGAGGAAAGAGGACTCAGAAGGCCCATAAATGGCCCATTGGGTTATTATTTAAGTTGTGGGGCTTAAAGGTAATTACACGCAAAATAACTTCTATAAATAGGTCACAGGTATCATTCTTAAACCTTAAGCTCTATTTGCCTACTGAAACCTACCAAAACCCTGTCTGACTTAAGCATCGAAGTACGCGCGCAAGGGAAAACCCCTGCGCCCTTTGACTTTTCCTATTTCGCAGATTTCTTGGAGACAGACTAACGCGAAGATCCAGGATCCGACGTCAGCAAACATTTATTGTTGTTTTGGGCAACAACATTATTCATACATTAAACATTACAAGAACCATGGCTGAACTTAAAGGAAGCATTGTTGCTCCATACCTTACTCCCATGACCGAACGATTTAGCCACCAAACCAGTCCTGCTGCATTAGTTTTTATTTTCAAAGCTTCAACCATAAGCAGCTCTTAAGATGAGGCACACGGGTTGTTGAGGATAATTGATGTCTTGGAGATGAAACATGAGGAATTTGTGGACAAATCGAGAGAAGAATGTGAAGAAACCTTAGGAATTTGTGGGCTGGAACGAAGTAGCAGTGAAACAGAGGAGTATGTCGGTTTTTGGAGACGAATTTGGCTGAGCATTTTTGTTTTATTTGTCTTATTTTATTTATATTTAGTCCAATAAACAATTGCCAAGTGGTTCAATAGTAAAATTTCCCTTAAATTTCCCATTATTTACACATATGCCACACATAATATCTCATCATTTTATAAATTCAGATTTTAAATTTTCTTTTAATTAAATTTTATTTATTTAAGTCGATTTTAATTAATATTGACTAATTTGACTATCCTCCATGTTAATTGACCATTATACCCTTGTATAATTTTATTATATCCATTTATATCCTATCTTTTATTTTAATATTTTAAAATTCAGATTTAATATTTTATTATTATTCTTTTCTATTTATTTAGGTCAAACATGGTCAATTGTTGACTCCCAAGGTGGTTTGACCCAATAGGGGTAGTGAAATTACCAATTTATCTCTATACAAGTTTTTCGGTTTCGTTCGCGTTATTTCTGGCACGTTCGCATAATTTGGTTTACGGGTTGGATCCACATGAAACTTCTTTATGCGAGGATTATCATATGACAGTTTGTAGATTCAAAGTAAATTTAGTGTGGCTGTTATTGAAGAAAGTTCGTATGAGATATAAACAGGATCGTCATTTTTGGATTTATTTCTCACTTTTCAAAATACATTCATACGAGATGATTTTGAGATACAGATTCTTGCTGTGTTTATATTTCATCTCCAATATCATCATTTCAGGGTCTCACTTCGATTTGGATAGAGAAAGTCCTGGTGGGGCCCTCACCGAGTACCTCTCCGAACCTTATCGAATTGACCCTTTATTTAAATATTTTTAAAATCAATATTTTCTTTTAAATTCCTACACTTTGTAACTATTACTGAACATGAGAAATTTGGGGTCCTCACAATTGCTATTTAAAATGATTTCTATTATTGAATTATATGATTTATGAAAATAATTTTGAGATTGGTAACTCTTCTAGTGATCATGTATACTTATGTTTATGTGCTTACGTGATTTACATGTATATGGCTGGGAGACCTTAGTCAAGTCCTCAGCACTATAGTTGTCACCTAACTAGTGTACAATGTAGACTTCTGATAATGGCCATTTGTCTCTTTTTATGTGTTTGGATTAGGGGAGGATTTTTGGCCCATGTGTTGGGTACGCCACTTTTATGTGCATCCCTTATGGGATATCTTTTATGCATGATCCTATTGGATGTGTCACGACCCGAAAGCCGCGACTTTCCTTTATACTCATACTTTTCTTAGTCTACAAATTTATGGACTAAATTTTTCTTTTTCATTTTAAGGTTTGTATTCGGTGTCAGTGTAGTTACTATACTATCTAGGTGGCTTATAGTCATTCCATTTAAATATTAAACAACACGGAAACGGTTCTTAGTTACATCCCGACTTGTTAAACAAAATATGTACTGTGCATCAATTAAAGTCATACATGTAAACAAGTATTTTATAAGTTCTATATACATCCGGAAACTAGTACCAAGTCCATACACCGTCTCCGATGCCCACTGAGCAGCTCACATGGCAGATGTTAACTTCAATAATCTGAAAGAGATGAAATTTAGTGGGGTGAGCAAAACCACGACTCAGTAAGATACTAATATAAATGCAAGAGTAGGATTATATTGTCTTAACCGCAAATGCTTAAAACTTGCAAGGATGCAATTACAGTTAATCCTTTCTTATCGATAACATATCATTATCTCATTTCTTGTCATCTGTCTATCACTTATACTTTTAAATAAATCATCATAATCACTTTTTCAATCTTCTCGATCTTACACTATAGTGCATCGCATCTGTCGTATCCAAATTGAATGTCATATACTACTAGTCTATATTTTCCTCTATCTCGGAGTACATCATGTCCAATTGAAGCATCATATCAATTCACCTTATGTTTCATAATCGTACTCTTGTAATCTATCACCTCATATCATTTTCCATATAGAGAAATCATGATCACAATAGTGTAAGTTCACAATTCTCTTCATATCAATCTTATGTTCATGTATCATATCACGTCTAGATGAAATATCGTTACCACTGTGTGCTATCATCACATGATTCAATATGTACCGTATAAAATTTGTGTTCTGTATAAAACATTCATTTCAAATCATGTTTCATGTAGTACATAATCATGTACGAAAGTCATGTAATTTAGAATCATTTGACATATGTTTTAAAACACATTTTAAAACATATGAAATCTCTATTCATATCATGTGTGGTATAAAACACATGTACATCATTTCATCTGTCATGTCAAATAAACATGGTTTAAAACATATAAAATCTTAAATCATATAATGCATAATATAAACCATGTTTCAATCATTCAATTTCAATCATTTCATGTATACTGTAAAACATATCATGTCTAGAGTTTAATATATAATAAATTGTACTCTAGACATTCTTTAACATTTAGTAAGAGACTAGGCATGAATCCCTATTCTATTATCATATCATCTCTAACCCATTGTAGCTATCAATGGGATAGTTTCCCTCGAAGGGTTCTCTATCTATGATCATAGATCGTCCCAGTCCCACTGATCAGCTGGAAACTGAGGAATGTGTCCACGACTATTGTCGGACAGCCTGGAATGATCTCATCAGGCAACATTTACATGTACATATCATATATGTATAAATGGGGTTCCATGCCACACAGGCAGAACCACACAATAAATACATACTCTGTGCCACAAAGGCATATGCCACTCAGGCATTCAATAGGGTACCTGTCGTCTTAAAAATCGAAATCTTTTGATATATCATTTTGAATTCATTTAGACAGCCCTCATAAAAAAAAACATTTAAAACCGAGTCTTTTCTCAAATCAATGCATAATTAAATCTCATGTTCAATATGTACATGTCATGAATAATGTCAAAATGATATTAAACATCAAGGTCTGTGGCTGTCTAATCATTTCAAATATTTACTTTCACTTAAAAGATTTCGATGCATCTCTTTTTAAAATATCACTTTTTCTTTTAAAACAACATGAGATCATATGTCATGCATGAATGATTTTCTAAATATATCCAAATATATCTCAATACTCATTCAATCTATTGTTGTGCATATTATGACATCAGACTAAGGTGTGTCTTTAGTAGCCTAAATTTCTTATTCAAACATGATCATGACACGAAAGTCATCCGTCATTCATTCTACAATTACACACGTCTTTCAAATCCCCAATGGCATCACTAAAATCCACAGTACATATGTTTGCACGTTTATTCAAATACATTTCAATAACATCCATAGACTATTAGGATCATTCTAGTATATTTTTCCATCAAAGATCACAAGCTACCTCAAGCTTTCATTCTCCCTTTCATTATTTTGCACATTAATTAAATCAATTCCCAACATTAGCTTTACACATACAAAGTTAACATGCCACAATCAACCACTGATTCGAATCCATTCTATTGACAAAGATATTCCATAATGTAGTATATATCAAGTACCAAATTCTCTAAATCTCATTTTATTGCTATATTTTTTTTTCTCAATTTCAGCCTTATGGTATATTAAGATTATATTGTCATATTGCCAGATAGGTTATTATCCACACTTACAATCCTCTAACTTCGAGGTCATAACACATCAAAATGTCCATAAGATTTCGCGATCTACTTTCTTATGATCATTATCTCAATCATACCACTAAGACGGTTCATTTGTTTGAATCTATCAATTCTATAATCATCACTTTTCAACTATGATCTTCTCTTCAAAGCAATATCATATAATCATCGTTACATCTATCAATACTCCAACTATCGAGATTGCACCTCAATTTCTGCTCGATAGTCAACTTGAAATATTACATAACTCGAATTATCGACTCTATAAGATTCACAACCAAATTCCTCATATTGTCGTGCTCATCCATTAACCTTCTCAACCATTTAAAAATCAATTTTTCCTATGATACAGTAAGATCCTTTCAAGCTTATCTTCGATAATTCTTTCAGGATTCCATCTAGATGAGAACTTAATATTTTTTTTTCCTTAAACATTTTTGTGGAAATTTTGACAGCATAACGGCTTAATTTCCTCTAAACCTCCTGCAAGGAAACACAATTTATACTGACAGCCGTTGATTCTCACCAATTTTTACCTCTTACTAAGACCCCCACCATCAATTGTGGGCCCTCTTAGCATTTTTAATATTAATTAAATCAATTCATCATATAAAAAAATCATAATTCCATTAAAATCATTCCATCAGAGCATTATATAAGATCATAAATCCCACATACAATATAATGCTACTAATGCTTTATAAAAGTATCTTACCTATTCGCCAAAGCTTAGCGCACTTTTCGATTTTCGAGCCTTGTCGAACTCCACCATTCGTCTCATTTCCGTTTTGCTATAATTTCAATATTAATGCACTACATCAATATAACCATAAATTATTCAATAACATCAACAATTTATTTTTCCTCAATTTTTCTTACCTTTTCTTCCTTCTTCTTCTTCCTTTTCCTTTTTCCTTTTTCTTTTCTTTTCTTCTTTTTCTTCCTTTTCCTTTTCCTTTTCCTTTTCCTTTTCCTTTTTCTTTTTCTTTTCTTTTTCTTCTTCTTTTTTTTTTCTTTCTCTCTTTTTTTTTTCTTTTTTTTTCCCTGAACCGGGTCGGGTCGGGTCAAACCGGGTCGGGTCGGGTCAAACCGGGTCGAGTCAAAGCTTGGCTTGGCCGGTTCAACTTTGGCTGACCGGTTCGGTCACCGGCGGCCACCCATTCCGGCGGTTCGGCCACTCCACAGCTTGCCGAGGTTGCCACGAAGCCGGATCTGGTCTCGGTTTGGCCCCATCACCGGCGACGGCACCGGATCTGGAAGCGACACTGGCGGCTCTTCTCTTCCTCTTTTCTCCTTCCTCCGCCGGTTTCCTCTTCGTCGGTGGCTCCTCTCACCTTCCCCTGGTCCCCGCCGGTCTCGTGGGGGGAGTGGCGGCGTCCGGATCGACCGGCACCGCCGATCTCCTCTTCCTTTCTTCCTTTCGGTTTTTCCGTTCCGTTTCGTTTCGCACCACTTTCCTTCTTTCCTTTTTCCGCTCGTCGCCGGCTAGCTTTTCTCTTCTTCCTCCTCTGTTCACCGGCGGCATCACTCTCTCCTTTCTCCTTCCTCTCGGCCGGCAATGGGGGCCGGCCATTTACTTGTCTTTCTCCTCTGTTTGTAACAGAGGAGAAAGAAGCTGGGAATCGGGTTATCCCGATTCCCGCTTCTTTAATTTTAGTTTTTAGTTTTTTTTTAATATTATATTTATAAATAAATATTTATAAATATAAATATTACCAATAATATATATTATAATTATACACATAATTATAATTATATATATCTATAAATATTTTTACTCCAAAATTTATATTCAGATATATATATATATATCTTGTATCAAATTCATATATATGTGTACATATATATATATATATTTATACTATACACATATTTTATATATGTATATCATATATACGTAATGTATAAAAAAATACATACGTATTCATTCTATGTTATAAAAATAAATTTCAACATATGATATGTACATATATTTATTTAAAAATATATTTATATAATAATCTTATATAAATATATAAAATTACATATCTTTATTTCTCATCAAATTTGGATTTCTTAATTTCCAAATTTATTTTCTCCAAATTTCATTCTTATTTAATTTGGATTTCGATTTGTCCAAATTAAAAATTTTTTTTTTGGATACTTTATATTTATTTAGAAAATTCTCGGTCTTCACATCCTCTCTACCTTAAGAAATTCGGTCCTCCGAATTCAACTTAAATTATTTGATGGTGTGTATGCTTATAGTTCCTGTCTTCTCAATCAATCTTTTAATTGATACAGTCCGCGTACCTCCATCATTAGAATCACCTTTTATACCATTACATATCATTTTTCCACCATATATTCATACTCCCTAAAATTTCTTATCATCTTGGGAGTTATCACTTTCATCTCTTTTCACATAATAGCTGTTTCACACCATTTATCATTCGTTTCTCTCATTTGGTGCCAAGTCGATATAATTTAGTAACTATCGTTTACCAATTTAATCAGTAGTATGTAATTGTCCCAGTAGCCTTTAATCTCGTGCATCCGCTCTCTCAACATATCTTCGAGCGTTTCCATATTACGCTCAAATATTCATATCAATACGGAGCAGTGCTTTCAGTAAATTTGGAAATCCCAAAGCCTGCTATTTCCCATAAGCATATGGCAACTCAGGGACTCTCATCACATGTATGCTCACTGGAACTTCACATACATTCTCTCCGTCTCATATTTATATTTCGACTAAGACATTAGAGAAATATAGAAGTCTGAAAATGGAAAAGTGATTCAATTTGATCAATCAGTCTATAATCACTTCCATAATATCATATTCCTTTTTGGGTTTCGTATTATCCCCCAACACTCATTGTCACATCAATAAATCAAAGCTGCACCTCATTGCAGACTTTACTGTTAATCACCTCTTGCCATAAATGGAACATTTATCAATCATCTTCTCTCTATAACTCTTTTCATATATTATTTTCTCTCTATATCTCTTTTCATGTAGTATTCTTATTACATCTCAATGTGATAACCAAAGTAAAATCATTTTCAGTCTTAAATTCGAAAACTGCTTCATATTCATGTTCCCTAATAACTCGAAATCATATTTTCAATTTCCAATAATCTTCATAATTAAAGTGGGATTGTACTTTCAATCGAGCCATATGTTTGGGTTTGATCGTTTTTCGTTGGCTATTTCTTTACTTCTTTCAATCCTTTTCGATTCACATATCGATCATATTCTATACGATCATTGCATTATCTTCCATATCACTGCCACAATCAATCATTCTCGATCATTCATATCCTATTCCTTTGAGGTGATACACAATTCTTTTATATCGTATCGATGCCGTTCATTAACGGTTTCCAGTCCGTTTCAATAGGCCATCGATTGGCAATTTTTTTTTGTCAAAGCCCAGCCTGTTTTAAATTGGCCGTCGACTGGTATCACCATACCAATAGCTGACAAATCTTAGTACAGATTGAAAATCAACAAGTTTACATGTAGACACTACATAGTACATGGGATGTAACACTATCACTTCTCAACTACACTGACACGTACTAGACAAACCGTGCTCTGATACCATTAAACCTGTTACGACCCGAAAGCCGCACTTTCCTTTATACTCATACTTTTCTTAGTCTACAAATTTATGGACTAAATTTTTCTTTTTCATTTTAAGGTTTGTATTCGGTGTCAGTGTAGTTACTATACTATCTAGGTGGCTTATAGTCATTCCATTTAAATATTAAACAACACGGAAACGGTTCTTAGTTACATCCCGACTTGTTAAACAAAATATGTACTGTGCATCAATTAAAGTCATACATGTAAACAAGTATTTTATAAGTTCTATATACATCCGGAAACTAGTACCAAGTCCATACACCGTCTCCGATGCCCACTGAGCAGCTCACATGGCAGATGTTAACTTCAATAATCTGAAAGAGATGAAATTTAGTGGGGTGAGCAAAACCACGGCTCAGTAAGATACTAATATAAATGCAAGAGTAGGATTATACTGTCTTAACCGCAAATGCTTAAAACTTGCAAGGATGCAATTACAGTTAATCCTTTCTCATCGATAACATATCATTATCTCATTTCTTGTCATCTGTCTATCACTTATACTTTTAAATAAATCATCATAATCACTTTTTCAATCTTCTCGATCTTACACTATAGTGCATCGCATCTGTCGTATCCAAATTGAATGTCATATACTACTAGTCTATATTTTCCTCTATCTCGGAGTACATCATGTCCAATTGAAGCATCATATCAATTCACCTTATGTTTCATAATCGTACTCTTGTAATCATCACCTCATATCATTTTCCATATAGAGAAATCATGATCACAATAGTGTAAGTTCACAATTCTCTTCATATCAATCTTATGTTCATGTATCATATCACGTCTAGATGAAATATCGTTACCACTGTGTGCTATCATCACATGATTCAATATGTACCGTATAAAATTTGTGTTCTGTATAAAACATTCATTTCAAATCATGTTTCATGTAGTACATAATCATGTACGAAAGTCATGTAATTTAGAATCATTTGACATATGTTTTAAAACACATTTTAAAACATATGAAATCTCTATTCATATCATGTGTGGTATAAAACACATGTACATCATTTCATCTGTCATGTCAAATAAACATGGTTTAAAACATATAAAATCTTAAATCATATAATGCATAATATAAACCATGTTTCAATCATTCAATTTCAATCATTTCATGTATACTGTAAAACATATCATGTCTAGAGTTTAATATATAATAAATTGTACTCTAGACATTCTTTAACATTTAGTAAGAGACTAGGCATGAATCCCTATTCTATTATCATATCATCTCTAACCCATTGTAGCTATCAATGGGATAGTTTCCCTCGAAGGGTTCTCTATCTATGATCATAGATCGTCCCAGTCCCACTGATCAGCTGGAAACTGAGGAATGTGTCCACGACTATTGTCGGACAGCCTGGAATGATCTCATCAGGCAACATTTACATGTACATATCATATATGTATAAATGGGGTTCCATGCCACACAGGCAGAACCACACAATAAATACATACTCTGTGCCACAAAGGCATATGCCACTCAGGCATTCAATAGGGTACCTGTCGTCTCAAAAATCGAAATCTTTTGATATATCATTTTGAATTCATTTAGACAGCCCTCATAAAAAAAACATTTAAAACCGAGTCTTTTCTCAAATCAATGCATAATTAAATCTCATGTTCAATATGTACATGTCATGAATAATGTCAAAATGATATTAAACATCAAGGTCTGTGGCTGTCTAATCATTTCAAATATTTACTTTCACTTAAAAGATTTCGATGCATCTCTTTTTAAAATATCACTTTTTCTTTTAAAACAACATGAGATCATATGTCATGCATGAATGATTTTCTAAATATATCCAAATATATCTCAATACTCATTCAATCTATTGTTGTGCATATTATGACATCAGACTAAGGTGTGTCTTTAGTAGCCTAAATTTCTTATTCAAACATGATCATGACACGAAAGTCATCCGTCATTCATTCTACAATTACACACGTCTTTCAAGTCCCCAATGGCATCACTAAAATCCACAGTACATATGTTTGCACGTTTATTCAAATACATTTCAATAACATCCATAGACTATTAGGATCATTCTAGTATATTTTTCCATCAAAGATCACAAGCTACCTCAAGCTTTCATTCTCCCTTTCATTATTTTGCACATTAATTAAATCAATTCCCAACATTAGCTTTACACATACAAAGTTAACATGCCACAATCAACCATTGATTCGAATCCATTCTATTGACAAAGATATTCCATAATGTAGTATATATCAAGTACCAAATTCTCTAAATCTCATTTTATTGCTATATTTTTTTTTCTCAATTTCAGCCTTATGGTATATTAAGATTATATTGTCATATTGCCAGATAGGTCATTATCCACACTTACAATCCTCTAACTTCGAGGTCATAACACATCAAAATGTCCATAAGATTTCGCGATCTACTTTCTTATGATCATTATCTCAATCATACAACTAAGACGGTCCATTTGTTTGAATCTATCAATTCTATAATCATCACTTTTCAACTATGATCTTCTCTTCAAAGCAATATCATATAATCATCGTTACATCTATCAATACTCCAACTATCGAGATTGCATCTCAATTTCTGCTCGATAGTCAACTTGAAATATTACATAACTCGAATATCGACTCTATAAGATTCACAACCAAATTCCTCATATTGTCGTGCTCACCCATTAACCTTCTCAACCATTTAAAAATCAATTTTCCTATGATACAGTAAGATCCTTTCAAGCTTATCTTCGATAATTCTTTCAGGATTCCATCTAGATGAGAACTTAATATTTTTTTTTCCTTAAACATTTTTGTGGAAATTTTGACAGCATAACGGCTTAATTTCCTCTAAACCTCCTGCAAGGAAACACAATTTATACTGACAGCCGTTGATTCTCACCAATTTTTACCTCTTACTAAGACCCCCACCATCAATTGTGGGCCCTCTTAGCATTTTTAACATTAATTAAATCAATTCATCATATAAAAAAATCATAATTCCATTAAAATCATTCCATCAGAGCATTATATAAGATCATAAATCCCACATACAATATAATGCTACTAATGCTTTATAAAAGTATCTTACCTATTCGCCAAAGCTTAGCGCACTTTTCGATTTTCGAGCCTTGTCGAACTCCACCATTCGTCTCATTTCCGTTTTGCTACAATTTCAATATTAATGCACTACATCAATATAACCATAAATTATTCAATAACATCAATAATTTATTTTTCCTCAATTTTTCTTACCTTTTCTTCCTTCTTCTTCTTCCTTTTCCTTTTTCCTTTTTCTTTTCTTTTCTTCTTTTTCTTCCTTTTCCTTTTCCTTTTCCTTTTCCTTTTTCTTTTTCTTTTCTTTTTCTTCTTCTTTTTTTTTTCTTTCTCTCTTTTTTTTTCTTTTTTTTTTCCCTGAACCGGGTCGGGTCGGGTCGGGTCAAACCGGGTCGGGTCAAAGCTTGGCTTGGCCGGTTCAACTTTGGCTGACCGGTTCGGTCACCGGCGGCCACCCATTCCGGCGGTTCGGCCACTCCACAGCTTGCCGAGGTTGCCACGAAGTCGGATCTGGTCTCGGTTTGGCCCCATCACCGGCGACGGCGCCGGATCTAGAAGCGACACTGGCGGCTCTTCTCTTCCTCTTTTCTCCTTCCTCCACCGGTTTCCTCTTCGTCGGTGGCTCCTCTCACCTTCCCCTGGTCCTCTCACCTTCCCCTGGTCCCCGCCGGTCTCGTGGGGGGAGTGGCGGCGTCCGGATCGACCGGCACCGCCGATCTCCTCTTCCTTTCTTCCTTTCGGTTTTTCCGTTTCGTTTCGCCCCACTTTCCTTCTTTCCTTTTTCCGCTCGTCGCCGGCTAGCTTTTCTCTTCTTCCTCCTCTGTTCACCGGCGGCATCACTCTCTCCTTTCTCCTTCCTCTCGGCCGGCAAGGGGGGCCGGCCAGTTACTTGTCTTTCTCCTCTGTTTGTAACAGAGGAGAAAGAAGCTGGGAATCGGGTTATCCCTATTCCCGCTTCTTTAATTTTAGTTTTTAGTTTTTTTTTTAATATTATATTTATAAATAAATATTTATAAATATAAATATTACCAATAATATATATTATAATTATACACATAATTATAATTATATATATCTATAAATATTTTTACTCCAAAATTTATATTCAAATATATATATATATATATCTTGTATCAAATTCATATATATATGTGTACATATATATATATATATATTTTTATACTATACACATATTTTATATATGTATATCATATATACGTAATGTATAAAAAATACATACGTATTCATTCTATGTTATAAAAATAAATTTCAACATATGATATGTACATATATTTATTTAAAAATATATTTATATAATAATCTTATATAAATATATAAAATTACATATCTTTATTTCTCATCAAATTTGGATTTCTTAATTTCCAAATTTATTTTCTCCAAATTTCATTCTTATTTAATTTGGATTTCGATTTGTCCAAATTAAAAAATTTTTTTTTTTGGATACTTTATATTTATTTAGAAAATTCTCGGTCTTCACAGGATGTGACTGTCTCCACATGAACTATATGTGAATGATTTGATTACTAAATGATTTCAATATTGAATGATTTGAATATTGATTTACTGATTTGACAGAAAGAAAGGAATGTTTAAAATCGAATGATTGACAGTGTTAATTTTAAATGATTTGTTTTATTGTATAAAATGAGAATATAGAAAGTATTGCTTATATTATGTTCTAAAATGCTATTATTTTATTTACTGAAATTTTATCAGAATCGTTTTACAACATTGTTTACATGCATTATTTATACATTAATAATGATTTGAAAATGCATCGCATAGCTTAATTAAATGAAATTTTTATTAATTAATGATTTTATCATCAATTGTATTCCTCCCTATAGTCGCATCTAAAGACCGAAATACAAAAGATACTTCAAAGTACCTCCCATACTTTACCCGGTTACCTAGCCGACTATAGTACCCATCCTATACTGTCCCTTAGTGAACTATTAGAAAAAAATGTTTTTATGTGTTTTAATATTATATTTCATAATTAGTAAAATAAGTTATTTTTTTTCAATTGCACATAGTACGTGCTTTTATATGTGTTTCTTACTGGGCTTTCCTAAAGCTCACCCCCTTACTCACCATCCAGATATAGTCCATCAGTGTATGTGTCGCTAGCTGCTTCCTGGTTAGTTAAAGAAGATCGTTAGAAGTTTATATTTTTTTAGTAGACAGGTATATATCAAATTTTATATTTATATTTAGACTAGTAAATGCACAGCAGATGTATTTATGATGAGATACAAATAATGTAATATTAATTTAAGGAAATGTACAAGAATTAGTGGGATGTAAATTATAGGGAGCTGTTATAAGTAGATTAATAGATATTGTGTTATGGATTTTATTTTGATTTCTTATTTATTACTTATAGATTAATTAATTTAATAGTATAACAGTTTAATTGAAATGGAAATTGTAGATTGAACTTACACTAACACTAAACGCAAACCGATTGATACCGAATAATTGAATAAGAAAGATAGAAGTAAAAAGGAAAAATTTTGGTTTGGAATTTTATAACTCTAGACGTTACAGGCCGAAACTTCAAGGGATTGATTCTCATGGTTTTAATTCAATTCAAGCTTAAATACATACTTAAACACCTTAAACACATAGCATAAAGCCATTAAAACACAAAAACTTAAGCTTTCTCTCACCTATTCTCTATGGCCAAAACTTGTAGGATTCCCATCACTATGAAAATTGCCACTCCAAGGCTTGATTTGGAGGTATGTGATAGAGCTTATTGAGTAGAACAACTTTCCTTGAGTGTGTTTTTTTGTTTAGGGCTTGTACATTAGGGTTTCTATCACTTTCTCTCTCTAAACCAAGCTTTCTCTCTCTTTCCTCCCATGGTGGCCAGCCATAAAAAAAGAAGATGATAATTTTTATAGCTAAAAAAAAAATCTTGAACAATAAATTACAAAAATGCCCTTAAGTTTTTCAAAAATTTCTATTTTGCCCTTTGTACTTTAATTTTTGTTTAAACAATCAGTTTAACCTCCAAAATATTTCATTCAACCATAAAATATATGTATTTAACATTTTCTAATCATTGGATAGGCCTTTGATAGGGTTTGATTGGTCAAAAAGGCAAAATTACCAAAATAACCCTAACCATCTAATCACGTGGTTTCTAATTTTTTCATGTGATTCAGTCTACGGGTTGAAATCACATGAGACTTCTTCACACGAAGATTCATCTATGATTGTCAGTTGGTCATAAATCAAATTAGATTGGCCGTTATTTATGATAGTTTCCCATGCCTATGGATGTAATTGTCATTTTTGAATTTGTTGCATGCTTTTCAAAACATGCTTAAACGAAGGAATTTTGAGATGTTGATTCTTGCAATCTCAGTATTTCACTTCAAATATCCTTACTCTAAGGTCTCATTTCGATCTAGATAGTAAATGTACTTGTGGGGCCCACATTGGGTACTTCCTCGATCCTAACCGAACAAATCCTTTATTTAGAATCTTAGCGATCATTTCCCGCTTTTCGGTTTTTACACTCTCTAACTTATGAAATATATCAGAGAATTGGGATTCTCACATATTATTCATTATCAATCGTACTTATCATATACACCAACTTAAATCCTCTATGCCCAACTTATTTTAAATTTTGATAACTTTAGTCTCCAATTTAATTTACCACTTCGTTAGTCATGAAATTGTAGTTATCACCTTACTTACTTGGTTCTCATAATTTCAATTTCGTCATGATCTTCACACTTAATCTTCACAATTATAAATTTCTCATGTTAAATTAGCAACTTCGCAATTCTCCCATAATCCAAGTTAAATCACAAGGCATTAAGGAATTTATTCTGCTCATCAAAGACCAAATTTTGCGGTTGTCACATCCTCCTCCAAATTGATCAAGGTCATGTAAAAAGGGCAAGGATACTTTCTTCCTTTTTCTTTTTTCCAGATTTTCCATATCTATACTATCCATAACTAGTAAACTTCAAAATCTAGTTTACGTCTTATCACTTATCTAACTATCAAACTTACTTTACACAAACCTCAAAACTTAATTATTTGATCAATTCATGAATCGAATACTTTTCTTTATTTCCCACATTGCAATACACATCCTCTTACCATTTAAAATTATCCCACTAAGCTAAGATTAATTGTCCTAAAAGGACAATCTTGGGTACCTTATCTCGCGATTTCCTAATTTTCACACCAATTGTGATGCCCAAAAAGTCTACAAATTTGATTTATGATTTGCTTTCTATAGCATGTCATATTCAATCCTGATGCTACTAATGGGGAGTTAGAAGGTTTTTATCGCCTATCTTCATTTTACATGTCTTATACATTAAGTATGTCACTTATAATTCCTTTAGGTCATGTTTGGTGCATAGGATGATAGATAAGATAGAATGATAATCATCCTATCTTATGTTTGGTGTACACATTAAGAGGAGGATTGGATTGCAAGAAAGATTAGTAATTTTTCGAGCATAAGATTATTTAATCTTTTTCAAAAGGTAATGATTATTTCTAATCCATAGGATTAGAAATAACTGCTCATATTTTATTTATTCCATCCTTAAAATTTATATTTAGAAATTAACTTAAACATTTAATAAAATAATAAGGATCTTTGTTTAATTAATTAATTAATCCAATTTTTTCCCTTCTTTTTCATTGTTTTCTTCTTTTTCATTGTTTTCTTGTTTTCGATTCAAGAAAAACTATAATTTTGATAAAATAATATTTTCTTGAACAGATTTTTTTAAATAAATTATTTTTTGGAAATAATTAAAATTTTAAATTCTCAAACCTTAAAATTATTATAAAATATATTTTTAACTAGTTATTTCTTACGTTTAAATTTTATTTTTTCATTCCTTATCTTTTTTCTTTTTTCCTATAAAAAAGTAAAAATAACTATTAACCATTAAATTAGAAATTATATAATTTATAACATTTGAATTATTAAATTTTACTCGTATTTTTTTGTTTTCTATACTTCTTTCTAATTGACCAAAAAAATGGAAGAAGATAAAGAAGCCATAAAAATAAAGAAAAATATTTAAAATTTGTCTTTTGAAAAAATTAATTTAATTAAAAAAACTTATTTCCTATAAAAATTCAATTATATAAAAATAGATATATTTAATTTACAATAAAAATATTTTAAATTTAAATCATATAAAAGAAATAAAAACAAAAAGGAAAGAAAAGAAAAAAAGTGAAAAATGAAGAGAATTTTTTTTATAAAAATTCATATTTAACAAATACATTTTTTTGAAACGTAATGTAAAATTTTTTAAGAGTATTTTTTTATTAAAAATCAACAAATAAATTTGACTATTAATTATAAAATTATAAATAATATTTAAATTTCTAATTTTTGTAATGTACAAAACTAGAAAATTCCGAACTAACTTTTTCTTTTTTATTACCATCTTTCTCATTCAATCACTCGGTAATAGTTGGTTTGCGTTCGGTGTCGGTGCAAGTACAATCTATAATTTTCATTTCATATCTATATCCCATTAAATCATTTAATCAATAACAAATAAATCAGAAATTGAAACATAAACTATAATATAAAATATGTAATTTTGTTACTGTCAATTCAATTTCAATACACCCCACAAATCACTACATTATTTACATCTCGATATTTGTTTATAGCTGCTATGCATACACTAGTATGAATATAAATATAAAATTCTACAAATATATAACGTAATATTTATTTTGCTGTTTAAAACAATTCAAGATAAATTACACCCTACTAATTCATTACATGAACATGTCACTATTTACATCCCATTATAAATACAACTGCTGTGCATTCACTAGTCTGAATATAAGTATAAATATAAAATTCTAAAGTACCTGGTTACTTGATACTTTATACTCCTAGAAGTTTTCTTCAACTAACCTGACGCAGTGGTTGTCACGCACTCTATGAACTATTTGGAATGGTGAGTAAAAGGAGTGAGCTTTAGGGAAAGCTCAGCAAGAAACATATATAAAAGCTGTACTATATGCAGTTAAATAAAAATAAACTTATTTCATCTGTATGAAAAACTTGTTATAAAACGAGCACAGTATGAGCATCCAGTAAATAATGCAGTAACATTTTAAAACCATGCAAAATTTTCACTTATGCAATAACTCAATTCACCTAAAATCATTAAGATATGATAATGCACATATGTCATGAAAACATATCCTTTTAAAAACTTGGATCACTTCTTTCGCAACTTTTTAGTTAAATCATATACTATTCTCGTAAATCAAATCATTCAGTAAATCAATCACCTGTCAAATATTACATATCGATAGAAAACAAACTCCCAGGGAATCATGCACGATCTCGTATCCCCGAAGGGACCTCGTATCCTCGTAGGGACTTCATAACAATAGCCACTGTCAATCACTCACAGTTCGCACTGGTTAGGAGCTCACTGCGTAAACTTGTGGGGTTTGACCATAACTCCCATAGTCATATCATGTAAAAGGAAGGTCTGGGATGTCTCCCAGCCTAATCATCACTGTCTCGTATGCACGATCATCAGGGAGACATTAATCTCATAAAATCACTTCGTATACTCGTATATCATTTCATATAATTCAATTCATTAACTCATTTCAAAAAATTTCAATTCATGTAAATCACTTCATGAAATTCAAATCATGTAACTTATTTCATATAAATCATTTCATGTAATTCAAATCATGTAAATCATTTCCTATAGTTCCAAATCATGTAAAACATTTCATGTAACTCATTTCTTGTAAATCAATTTATGTAAATCATTCATGTAATGAAATTCATGTAATTCATTCTTATACAACTTCCATATATGTCTCTTACCTCTACTTCTGTGTGATAATAAAACCCAATAATGCCACTTACGTCTCCTTAGTTCTCGTACCTCACACTGTACAATAACACTAAATTATATTTAAAATTCTATATTATAATTCTCATAATACTTTATAATTTGCTATTTCCTATTTAACATTCTCAACCACTAATTTACTTAAATTTCTAATAAATATACAAAAATAATTATACTTAAATTGCATTCTTTCTTTAATTTTCATGTTACCAATAATTTTTTTAATTTATATTTAAAATCTTATATATAACTATAATAAATATTCTATAATTTTCTATTTTAGTATCTTGCATGATAGATTTATTTTATTTCTTATCAAATGTCTAATATAACTATAGTTGAATTGGTTTATTTTCCAATTTTAATTTCATTAAAATTTATTATCTTTAATTATTTATCATAGTCAATTATTTCATTCTTGTATTATATTTATTATTCCCCAATTAAATTTTACAAATAATCTTTGTTCACTATCAATGTCAATTCTATTATTTGCTTATATCAAATTATTTCCATTTTTTATTAACTTCCATAATCAATTTATTTTATCTCTTATTAATTTGCACAATATAATTACAATTAAAATATATTTCTTTTCTAAATTTAATTTCACCACTAATCACATTAATTTCTACGAATATTCTTTTAATTATCCATTAAAATTCATCTAATCACCGCTTACGATATATATTGGTCAAATTTCTTATTTATCCCTTTTTTTTCTTTCCCAATTTTAGTTTTACAATTAACCTTAATTCATTACTATATTAATTTTATTATTTATCAAATTACATTAATCATTTTTCTTTTCTTTTCTTTTCTTTCTTTTCTTTCTTTCTTTTCTGTTTCCTTTTTTTTTTCTGGGGCCGGCAGCAGCAATCACGTTTCCTTTCATGGCCGGCGATTTCATCCTACCATGTTTTCATTCATTCAACATCCAATTCTAGTGTCATGTACACTTTTTACTCATTCAAGTTTTTCATCAAACATCTTAAATTCATCATTTTATCATCACCATCGTGCAACTCAAACTATAACCGGCAGTACCATCCACGCCACTGCCCTGTTTTTGAACTATCATCAATCCAATTTCATGATTTCACAAATCATCACAAATCACAAATTATCATCTAATTCAGTTTCCAACCAATCCCTTTCATCATTTATCATTAATTTCTACTCAAAATTCATTGAAATCACAACAATTCTATCATCTTCCATCCATGACCGATTCCCATAAATATACTGCACTTCAAAATATTTTTTTTCTTCAATCTAAAGCATACATCAGGTTTCCCATATGTTTCTCACACTTGTATTAATCATAACCCATGCTAGAAATTAGAAGAACATCATCACTTCTTAACTTACCAGCCAAACCACACAATCCAGAATTTCCAGCCCTTTTTCACGTCAGTTTTGCTCACAAAACTTAACCAGCTCCTAAGGTGAGAAATACTGGTTATTAAGGATGTGTGGTGAGTTGAGGGGTTGAAGAGAGGTTTCCATGGTGGAAAATGAGGGAGACGCGAGGAAGAAAATGGAAAAGAAAACACTGCTGTAGGGGACGTGGGTTTTCAGGCAGAAAATGGCAAAGTAAGTCGGTAATGAAGCTTTTGGCTGAGCTTTTGCTAATTTGGTCTTCTTTTATTATCCTATCAACCAATAAAAAAATACCACATGATCCACTTATTTAATTTCCTCTCTTTTCTCTCCTTCTCTTTTATTTTTCTGTCTGTTTCAATTGGGTCTGCAGCAGCAAGCTTCCACGAGCTTGCTGAGACTTTCCCTTATTTATTTATTTATGATATCAATATATCATGAATATACTTTTTATTAACAACGATATATATATAAATACACACTTATATTAACACTTATATATATATATATATATATATAACATATACTAAATATATACACATATATTTCTATATGTTTAAAATTTAAATTTTACAATATAATTATTTTATATTAAAAATATATTTAAATATAATTTATATAATATATATAATCCTTAAAACATATATTTATCCATTTGTTATTTATTACTATATATATTTATTGCGCAAAATAATATTTATTGCGCAAAATAATATTTATTGCTCATGTATGTATATATATATATATATATATATATATATATATATATATATATATATATATGTACATACATAAATATATAACAATATATTTATATATATACATATTTTATTATTATTTTATTTAAATTTTTAAGTTTTTTTTATATTTTTTATTTTTTTATACCCAAATTAAATTCTTACATATTAAATCTACAATTCGTCAATTAATCAGGTTCCATACTCCAAAATCTTCCAATCTCATCATTTTAGGGTTTCACTTCGATCTGGATAGAGAAATTCCTGATGGGACCCTCACCGAGTACCTCTTTGAACCTTATCGAAGACTCTTTATTTAAATATTTTAACAATTAATATATTCTTTGTAAACTCCTACACTCCGTGACTTATATCGAATATAAGAAAATTGGGGTCCTCACATGATGAGTAAGCAGGTGAGCTTTGAGGAAAGTCCAGTAAGAAACACATATAAAAGTGCGTACTAATGCTATTAAACAAAATAATTTGTTTTATTAAATATAAAAAGGCATATTAAATATAAATATTAAAATGCATTAAAAATATTTATTTCCTAATGGTACATTAGGGAACAGTATAGAAAGGATACTATAGTCAGCTAGGTAATCGGGTAGGGTAAGAGAGGCACTTTGAAGTACTTGTCATGTTCCGGTCCTAGATACAACTATAGGGAGTAAGCAATTGACGTTGAATCATTAATCAGTATAAAATATTTAATAACTTATGCAATGCAAATTCAAAGCATTAATCAGTATAAAACATTTAATAATTCATGTGATGCAATTCAAATCAATAATCCATATAAAAACATTTTATAGTTTATGCGATGCAATTTCAAATCATTAATCAGTATATTAGCCATTTACTTAGGTAATGCTACAAAAAAATTTCAATATGCAATTTCAGTAAACAGTATCGTAACAATTTCAAAATTCCAATATAAGTAATACTTTCATCTAATACAGTAAAACAATTCATTTAAAAACTACCACTATCAATCATTCGATTTAAACATTTCTTTCTTTTTGTCAAATCAGTAACTTAGTATTCAAATTATTCCATACTCAATTCATTCAGTATTCAAATCATTTAGTATTCAAATTATTTGGTATTCAAATCCTTCACATTTAGTTCATTAGAGACAGTCACATCCAATAGAATCATGCAGATAAATGTCGGTATCCTAGAAGGGACGATTAGTACTGGTATCCTCGTAGGGACGATCAGTAACGAATGGCCATCGTCGACAGTCACAGTTCGTACTGGTCAGGTGCTCACTGTGTAAACCTGAGTATGACCATAATAATCCCACAATCGGTAAACAATATAATGGTAACCTGCGAACTTGATCAGGGTCTCGCAGTCAGTAACAATATGCATGATCACTAGGGAACAACCGTCTTAAAACATTTTTATAAAACATATAATTCAATTGTAGAAATCATTTCAAATAACGATTAATAGTATAAATCATTTCAAATAGCGATTAATAGTAGAAATCATTTCAAATAGCAATTTACAGTATAAATCATTTCAAATAGCAATTATCTTTAGTCAGTCCAAAATCATATAAAAGAATAATTATTAAATTTGGTAGCCATAAAATTCAGTAAAAACTCAATGAAAACTTTAAATATACCAATAACTTATTGACACATAATTAATAAATCATTCATGTGAAAATAAATAAAATATCATTTATGCAATTTACTCAATTCATGTAAACCATTTCATATAATTTATGTCATGTAGTTCATTTCATGTAAATCATTCCATGTAAGTCAATTCATATAAATCACTTCATGTAATTCAATTCATATAAATCAATTCATGTAAGTTATCTCGTGTAAATCAATTCATGTAAATCATTTCATGTAATGCAATTCATGTAAATCATTTCATTTAAATCGATTCATGTAAATCTTCTCATGTAAGACAATATTTAGACTTGTAAGAATTTAAGATATATATCTATTTTCAATTATGAAAGTTTAAGCGAGTAAACAGGTAGGATTTGGTTTCCTAAAAATTTCTAAATGCAAGTAAAACATTTCATATGCAACTCTTATACATGTTCCTTACCTCTACTTCCACGCAGGATAAAAATCCGATAGCATCTCTACGTCTCTTTATTTCTCGAGTTAACACTGCACAATAATTCCAAATATATTTAAAATCCCATATTTTAATTCTAATAAATATTCTAGTAATTCTTACCTTCCATTTTGTCACTTCCTATAGTAAATTAAATTTATTTTATTTTCTATCAATTGTCAGAATTGTAATTATAATTAACTATAGTTAGATTTCATTCTTTTCTCCAAGTCTAATTTCATTAATGTTATATATATATATATATATATATATATATATATATTAAGTTCAATAATTAATTATTTTATTTCTATTAAATACTAAAACATAATTTCAATTAAATCTTATTCTTTCTCTAAATCCAATATCATGTAATTTTCATCATGGCAAATTTACCATTCTTTAAATTTCACTTATTATTTCCTATTAAGTAATAAAACAATTAAATTGTACTTTTCCTATCTATGATTTTATAAAAATTTCGACATCGTAATGACTGTAATTGTCCTAACCCTCCTGCATGAAAAACATAGTTTATATTCCCAAGCAGTTGATTTTACTTACAGCCAAAATCTTCCAATGTTAACTTCAACTAAACAAGAATATAATTTATCCATAATTATCCACACTTGAGAATTTCACCAAAATCATTTAACAATTCAGTAACATAACAAAATAAAATATAATATAATAAATCCCTTACCCTTTTTTCTCTGTTATGTTATTTTTTTATTATTTTTTTTCTCTTCTGCTGAACCTGTCAAAATCGATTCAGCCTAACCTTGTCGGTGGTGAGAGATGCGACGATGATGACAGTGCGCGATGCTAGTGTAGGTAGTGGCACCGACGGCGCTGGCAACTTCTTTCTTTCTCTCTACTTCTTTCTTCTTTTTTCTTTCTTTTTTTGCAGGTCCTCCTCAGCTCCCTTCTTGTTTCGATCAGATCCACCCTAATCGGATCTGTCTCTGCTGATCCGACTGGCCACCGACAGTTCCCCTTTCTCTTCCTTTTTCTTTCCCTTCTCTTTTCTTCTTCCTTTTCTTTTCTTCTCTTCTCCTCTTTATGGTAGGCTATGACGCCCTGCCTCTCTTCCTCTCTCAGTCTATTCCTCCAATTGTCGACTGACCCTCATCCCCTCATCACCGATCTACTCTCTTTCTTCTTTCTCTCGTTTTCTTCTTTTGTCTCTTTTTTTAGTAAGTCTGTATTTTATAGACATTCAAATGCGACAAGCTTCCTGTGGAAGCTTACCGTGTTTTTGCTTTGGCTATATACTCAATTCAGGATTTAACATTTTCAGGAATTCTCAATTACGGACATAAACTTTTATTTTGCTTAATTCAGGATAAAACGTTTTCAATTTTGCTCAATATAAGACTTTCACGGTACTGAGCCATACGCGCCGTATACTAGCATGAATAGGTTAAAAAAACAAATAAATGTATAAAATATTAAATGAAAGGCTTTTTTAAACGTAATTAAAAAAATAGAAGTAAAAATAATTGAAAACAAAAATAAAAGTAAAAAACGAGGGAAGAGGCTTTTTAATTAGGGTTTTTTTATCGGGTTAGGGTTTTCCATCGACAAATTGGGAACAATCAAATTCTTCCAAAATTTTCCAAAATATTTAGGAATATTTGTTCGTGAGCTTCGATAATAGTGATTGCGAGGTACTTTGTTGCAAAACGAAGCAATTTAAGGGGAGTTTTCATTTGGAAATCGTCCATTGGCCATAACAAGTCAGTTGTTCGAATTTGTTATTTTTTTTATTTTGGGGGTTATTGAAATGCTGGTCACTTGTTCGGTGTATGTTTGAGATGCACTGGTTTATTGAATTTTGTTATAAATTTAATGTTTTTATTGTTTAGGCTAACTAATTTCTTAATTTGGGTATAATGCACTAATTTGCTAATTTGGTGACTTTCGATTAATTATTTTTCTTTGGCAATGTAAAAGTGTAGGACAGATTTAGGGTTTGTGATATTGTGAATATTGGACTAAATTTAAATGTTGATCGATTAAGAATTCTTACTTAAAATATGTTTTTCATTTGGTGCAGAGATGAGTTTTGACCTGTGTACCATAAGGTTTCATTATGCAAGTAATTTATTGGTGAAGGTCCTAGTCTAAGATACATAAATGAGATAGTTGAAGACCTGACATTTGATCCGGATAAGGTTAGTTATTTTGAGTTGTTGAGTGTTTGTGAAGATGCTGGGTTTATTAACATTAGAAGGATTTATTATTTAATGCTCAGAAAAACACTACATGATGGACTTAGGTTAGTTTGGGATGATAAAACAACTCTTGATATGATAGGATATATGACTAGTCAAGGCATTATAGATGTCTATATAGAACATGGTGTAGATGAACCTGACGTAATTCTTCAGATATCAAGTAAACCATCAAATGAAGAACCTAATGAGGCAGATAATGTGCCTGTTGAGTATGTGAATGATGATTTAGGAGGGGTTGATAATGAGGCAAATAGGGCTCATAACGAGCCAAATAAGGTTGATAGTGAGGTAGACATAAATGCAGATAATGATGTCGATAGAGGTCCTTTATATTCTGTTCATAGTGAATATTTAAGTGGTAGTGAGGATGAAGAAGAGGTTGTGGGGAAGGGACTGAGGGAGAAGAGGCTGAGGGAGAAAAGGCCATAGGGGAAGAGGTTGAGGGAAGAGGGTTTAATGTTTAAGAGAGGAGGGGTTGTAAATGATGATGCTGTAAGAGGGGCTGAGGCTGAGGGAATAGGGTCTGTGAATGAAGAAGCTGGTGAAGGGGCTGAGGTAGAAGGATATCATAGTGAGTATTTTGACTCTGATGAATATGGTGAGGATGTTAGTGATGAGGAGGACATTGTGGATGATGCTAGTAGGAGGGGAAGTCAGTTTCCAGTCTATGATCCTAATAGCAGCATACTTTATATTGATTTAGGCATGTTGTTTGAAAATTCAAAATAGTTTAAGCATGCTGTGTCCTTATTGGCTATCCATAGTAATAGGGCCATTGTTTGGGCCAAAAACCATAAGGATTTTGTGAGGGGTAAGTGTGCTGCACCTAACTGTCCTTGGGTGATATATGCATCTTTTAATAAGAAGTTGCAATCATTTCAAGTGAAGACTTATAGGAATCCTCATGATTGCAACAAGGTGTATACAAATCCAAGGATAAGTCAGGCCATTTTGGCTGAACTGTATATTGACAAGTTTATGAGAAACCCCTTCATGAAGGATTCTGATGTACAGGAGGTAGTTAGGAGTGAATATGGAATAGGTGTGAAAATTAGCATAGTTAGGAGGGCTAAGAAGTATGTGGCAGAGAAGGTGATAAGTAATTATAAGGAGCAGTTTGCATATTTGTGGGATTATGCAAATGTAATTAGAGAGACTAATCGTGGTAGCACAGTGAAGATGCAAGTACATAGACAGAATCCAAACTCTTAACCTACATTTGAGAGATATTATATATGCTTTAATGCATTGAAAACTGGTTTAGAAAATGGTTGCAGACGTTTTCTAGGACTAGATGGTTGTTTTCTAAAAAGCTTGACAAAAGGGGAGTTATTATATGCTGTTGGTAGAGATGGGAACAACCAAATGTTTCTAGTTGCATGGGCACTTGTGGAAGTTAAATGTACATCTTCATGGAAATAGTTTATTGAACTTCTGAAGTCAGACATTAAACATCTTGGAAATGGAGTGGGCTAGACTATAATGACAGACCAACAAGAGGTAAATTTTTTAACCTGTTCTCTTTAGTTATTTATTTAATAAAATAAATGATGTTGATATTATTCTTTTTATGTAGAGCATTGACAGTGCAATTGATGAGCTGCTTCCAGATGCTGAGTACAGATTTTGTGCTAGGCATGTTTATGTCAATTGGGCTAGTAGGGGACATAGGGGTTTGGAAATGAAGAAATACTTCTGGAAGATTGCTAAGTCCACCACTGTGAAGTAGTATGAGGACAATTTGAATGAGTTAGATAGTAAGAAACCTGCAGTAGCTGAAGACATATTAAGAGTCCCACCTTAAAAATGGTGTAGAACCTTCTTCAACACAAACTCTAGAATTGTTTTGGTTGAGAATAATCTGTGTGAGGCTTTTAATGGGATATTGCTTGATGCAAGATGGAAACCAATCATATCTTTGCTTAAAGACATTAGAAGGAATATGATGGCAAGGGTTGTGAGAAAAAGGAAAGAGTGTAGTAAGTGGAGAGGCAACTTTGGTCCAAACATTTGGAAGGTGATTGAAAAGAATTTTGAAATTGCTTCTAACTGTTTTGTTCTATTTAATGGCGATGCTGATTATGAAGTTGAGTTGGGTCAGGATAGGTTTGTTGTAAATCTAGAACATAGGAGTTGTACATGTAGGAGGTTTCACTGTTTGGTATCCCATGTGCGCATGCCATATACGCAATTGGAGACTGTAGGGGAAATGTTGAGGAGTATGTCTCTAGTTGGTACTATAAAGAGATCTAAATGTTAGCATATGGTAATGCACTTCAGCCCATGCCTGGACTTAAAGAATGGCCCAAATCCACTATACAAGACCCAATCAATCTGCCTGAGTATAAGAAGATGCCAGGCAGGCCCAAATTAAGTAGAAGAAAAGACTCAAATGAGCCCAATAAACAGAAAAAGGCAGAAGGTAGTCTATCAAGGAAGGGCATGATTATGACATGCACTTTCTGTCATAAAGAAGGGCATAACAAAAGAGGTTGTTCTGTGAGGGGTTATGAGGTAAATGCATTGGTCACTTTTATGTTTCATTAGAATACCATAATAAATTTTTTTATGCAATTAAAGACTATAACCTAACCCTCTATCTCTTTTTGCAGCAGCAACAATCAGCTCAACAGATGTTTGGAGAGAACTTTGACCAAAGTGACTGTACTACAGTTAATGTGGAGTTATCTGATGATGTTGAGGTAGGTGCTGTTGAAAGGGAGAGAGGAAGGGGAAGAAAGAAACAAAGAGTGGCTGATGCTTCAGCTTCAGTCTCTGTCACAACCCATGACCACATTTTTCATGTATTTCTATACAACTTAGCTGGTTGGGCAGTCTGTGATACTTCACTTTTTCATTTACTATTAAACAATTTCGTATAACATTGTTAAGATGATATACATCCCCTATCTTAATTCACAAGAAAGTAGTACTGTAGATAAGTCTAAATACAAAAAATAAATTATCGTACCTCATGTAATAAATCAAGCTGTCGCATCGTCCGTTGAAATCCTTAGATACCAGACTCTCAGTCCTCAAAAATCTGAAATGTTAAAATTAAGGGGTGAGCAACCCACGGCTCAGTAAGAGAGTTATATGCAACACTTGATATTCAGCGATCTATATGCTGAAAAACTTTTTCGCTTTCTTTAAATCTTCCTAGAAGGGCTCCAGGCTCACATGTAGGAAGGATACTACAGTCGGCTAGGGATCCGAATGGAGTAAGGCAGGTATTTTGAAATACCTGTCTTGTCCCGGAACCTAGAAGCAACTGTAGAGAGTACTTTATAAATTGTTCTCAAAACGATTTAATATTCGTTTTCCACAGAGTAAACCATTTATTTCTCTCCACTTCAGTATCGTTTAAAACACGTGGCAGTTCAGTAATAAACAATGGTTTACTTCTCTTTTCTTCAGTACAGTTAAAAGCACGTGACAGTACAGCGGTTTATAAATATCCAATCATTAGATAAACACTTCTGCGATTATTTCTCTCTTAGAAATAATTTTCATGTTATTCTTTTAGAATAAACATTAATTTCTTTTTAGTTCAGTAATTGTATCTTACAGTTCAGTAAACCAGTAATATTCAGTAAAACAGTATCTCGATACGGTTCACTCAGTAAACAGTAAACAGTACCTACCAATTCAGTATGCAGTATACGGTAGCTTTTAGTTCATTAAACAGTAAATGGTAGCTTCAGTTCGGTAAAACAGTAAGCAGCGGCTACCATTTCAGTAAACAGTACAGTTCAATAATACAGTGTTTTGGTACGATTTTGCTCAGTAAACAGTAAATAGTACAGTAATTGAGTACAGTAAACAGGATTCAGAAAATCCTTTCAGTAAACAGTAATTAGTAAGTGAGACTAGGCATCACCCTACAATTAAATTATGCTATCTTCGTCCACTAAGGGACACAGTATTAGTACTGAGATCTATGACCATGATCTATAATATGTCCTCGGTGTACACTTGCTAGGTGACAATTCGGGACGCTGATGACTAGTTGGTCAATCAGCCACGTGACAGTAACAGAAAGGGTATGATGCATGAAACTCGGGGCCTAAGTTTCAAAACAGTATAAAACCATACCATAGCCTTCATGGATTTTAAACACAGTAATTTGAAATATTTCACATTTATCCATAAGGCTCACATGTATATATCATCACCTTTATGAAATTTATAAAATAAATAACATCTTTCAAATTATTTCATCAAGGCAAAAATCACATTTTTCATATGGTAAAAACAATTTATAAAATAATCACACTGTAAAATAAATCTCATGACTGTTTCTTTTTCACCGTAAAACATCTACGCAAGTTTTCCGTGCTTTCTTTCCAAAACATGGGTTTCAAAATTATCGGAATTCAATTCAAATATTTTCATAATTTATGGAAAAATAAAATATTTATTTTCCAAATTCAATAATCCCGTCACCACGTTTTTCTCTATAAACACGTGTAGAGACTTTCTAGTCTCAAAATACTATTTTTCATCTTTAATTAACCTTTATGGAATTTCTATAAATAATTATTTTCATAATTAAAACCATAAAGGTTATTTATGAAATCAAGTGAATATTTGAAGAAATATTAATAAAATATTCACTTCTTGTCTTTTCATTTTTCATCTCGTATTACGTGTAATCTTACACTTAGAGAGACTTTTCGGTGATTTTATTTCCACACTTCTCGAAAATATGAATATTTTAAAATTAAACTTCCGTATTTCATGTTTTATGAAAAATAATCGATTTCTCGATTTTCGTGGATGGAAATCGTTTCTCGTGAAATAAAATCATTTATTATAATTTTCGGTAATTTTTCGACAGTATAACGGCTGCAGATTGGCTAGCCTCCTGCACGAAAAAATACAGTTTATAATTTCAACCGGTAAATCACCACAATTTTCCAACCAATCATTATCAATAGCATTTATAAAATTAAATGCATATTTAAAACATGCATACTGAATATCCTAACAGGCTACACATGCCTCCCTTACCTGTCTCGGGTCGGTGACTGCCTTTTAAAGGTCGCGCTCGTAATCCACCTCTTCCGATTCCATCATCTTGTTCGCTGAGAATGATTTTTGGAATTAAAATTCTAAAATTTAGAATTTTTCATAATTTACTTAAATAAATAAATTAATAATTCTCTTAAATAATTTTCAGGATTTCTTACCGTTTCTCGAATTCCCGAAAATTCCTTTCTTCCTCTTTTTTCCTTTTGTTTCTTTCTTTCTTTCTTTCTTTCTTTTTCTCTTTTTCTTTTCCTTTTCTTTTCTTTCTCTCTTTTTCCTTTTCTTTTTCTTTTTCCTTTTTTTCTTTCTTGGCTGGACCGGTTCAGACCGGTCAGTCTCTCCTCACTGCTGGTTCTTCTCCGACGACCGGTTCTCCGGCGGTTCAACGGCTCCTCAGCTGGTCGATGCCACAGCGAACCTGTTGGTGGTCTCCGTTCTGCCTGGATCAGCGGCACGACAGCGGATCTACTCGGTTTAGGTTCGATTTCTTCCACCTCTTCGTTTTCCCTCCTCCGCCGTTCACCGCCTCTCCGGTGGCCTCCTACCTCTTCCCTCTTCCTCCGGCGAAGCTTCGGTGGCAGTGGCGGTGGCCGAAGCGACTGGCATTGCCACTGTCTCTTCCTCTTTTTCCCTTCGATTTTCCTTCGATTCTCCTCGTTTCTTCCTTTTTTTGGCCACCGCCGGCAGCCATCTTCCTCTTCTCGGCTCGCCAATGGTCCTCTCGTACCCTCCTCTCTCTTTTCTCCTCTCGCTCACGACATCTGTTGTCGTCGGTTCGGGTGGGAAGGAGTCGGGGTCCTCCTTCCCGATTCCTTCCTTCTATTTCTTTTCTTATTTTGTTTTATTTTTATTACATATAAATATATATACACACTATATATTATACATATAATATCATATATTATACATATATAATTGTACTATATATATTATATATAAAAATATATATATATTTGGTGTAGTAACAAAATTATATATATATCTCATAAATTTATATATATAATTTATATACTCTAAATTAAATAGCACTTATATATATATTTATATAAATGTTATAATATAATCTATATTGTATTTACAATATATATATATATATATTCATGTAAACTTTAATGTAAAATAATATTTACATTTTTCAAATATGTATATACTTATATATACATACGATGTTATATTTATATACATATGTATTATTTAATTTTGTAAAATAGTATATATATATATACCACTGTATACTAATATATACTATACATCACATTTAATACATATGTATTTGTATAAAAATACATTTATATAATATATAATTATATAAATATCTTTCATATTCTTTTTCTCATTTTCTTATTTAATTTGGATTTCCATTTATCTAAATTAAATTTCCTCCATTCTTCAATTTTCCATAATTTAAAATTTAAATTTCCTTCACTTAAATTTCCAATTTCATCGCTTGCTCAATTCTTGAAATTTTCACCAATATTCCGAATCTCATATTTAGATTTATTTATTTCCACAATATTTCCATATACTTTAAATTATATTTATTTATTTCCACTTATCTATTTTCTTTAATATTTAATTTCAAATATTAAATAATGGAGATTTTTGCAGTTATCACAACCTCAGCCCTAGCCCCAGCCACTACATCTGCCTTAGCATCTACCTCAGCTTCTGCCTGCATTGCTTTAGCATTTGCCTTAGCATCTGGGTTATCTTTTGCTACTGCATCTGCATCTATTTCTGGTAATGTTTCTGCATATGCACAAGTGCATCAAGTGCAAGGTAAAGATGTCGGCAGCTGTTTTGTAGATGTGGAAGGAAGACTTTATGGCATGACTGGTGGAGGAAGTGGAAGTCTACTATCTAAAAACAATCCAAGTAGAACCAGTGGGAGGAGCAGGGCCATTTCTACAAACAAGCCTGCACTGGGAAAATGCAAGGAAAGGAAAACAAAAGAAGTGAAGGATCTGATTTTAAATGTGAGTATAGTATGTTTTGGATTTTTATGTTCTGTTTTGATTTAAATGCTACCATATTTATATATATTTTTTATTAACAGCCTGGGTTGTCAAGTTAGAAGGCTATCTCCATTGGTGGTCAAAAATCCAAGGGTGAGGGCAAAAGCAAAAGCAAAGGGCAAGCTACTGAAGACATAAGTGCTACTCAAGAGAGTCAAAACGCAGGGAAAGGAAAACAAAAGAAGTGGAGGATCTGATTTTCTGTTTCTGATGAAAGGAAAACAGAATATGGATTAAGACAAATGTTAAAGAGCAACTGTTTTTCTTTAGTATAAATGATGTTTAATGTTATTTGCTCTTGAACTTCATGTTAACAAGCCTTATATTTTATGAAATAAAATTATGTATTATTCAAAAACTTTAAATTATTGTAAATTCAATTGCATTTCATGTTGACATAACAAATACATAACAAATCAGCCTACTCTGATTTACACATTCATATAACAAAATTGGCAAATAACATACACATTCATATAACATTAATCATCCTGTGTACATTGACAAAAGGGTAAAAAATAAACATATCATTAGATGAAACATTTCTTCATTAGCTGAAAATTTACATCCCTAAACCAAGCATACAAATTTTCTCTTCTCTTTTGCCATTCAAAATTGTCACATCCCGTGATCACATTTTTCACGTATTTCTATACAACTTACTCGGTTGGGCTGTCTGTGATACTTCACTTTTTCATTTACTAGTAAACAATTTCGTATAAAATTATAATATGAATTACATCCCCTATCTTAATTCTCAAGAAAGTAGTACTGAAAGTAAGTCTAAATACAGAAAATAAATGATCATACCTCATATTATAAATCAAGTTGTCGCAATGTTCTCAAATGCACAGCCGAAATGCTAGTATGTCAGATCTCTTAGTCCTCGAAAATCTGAAATGTTAATACTGGGGAGTGAGCAAACCACGGCTCAGTAAGAGAGTTATATGCAACACTTGATATTCAGCTACCTATATGCTGAAAATAATTTTTCACTTTATTTAAATCTTCCTAGAGGCTCTAGGCTCACATGTAGGAAGGATACTACAGTCGGTTAGGGATCCGGATGGAGTAAGGCAGGTATTTTGAAATACCTGGCTTGTCCCGGAACCTAGAAGCAACTGTAGAGAGTACTATATAAATTGTTCTCAAAATGATTTAATATTTGTTTTCCATAGAGTAAACCATTTATTTCTCTTCACTTCATTATGTTTTAAAACACGTAACAGCTCAGTAGTAAAACAGTGGTTTAGGATAAACCATTTTGTAATTATTTCTATTTTCGAAATAATTTTCAATGTTATTATTTTTGAATAAACATTCATTTCTCTTTAATTCAGTAACCGTATCTTACAGTTCAATAAAACAGTAATATTCAATAAAGTACCACTCGGTAAAACAGTATCTTGATACGGTTAAGTCAGTAAACAGTAGCTACCAATTCAGTAAACAGTATATGGTAGCTTTCAGTTCAATATCATGGAGACCAGGCAACACCCTAAATATATCATACTATAATAATATCATCCCTAATAGGGGAAACACATGAGATCTATGGCCATAGTCTATGGGGTCCTCAGTGTGCACTGATCAGGTATCCACTAGGACGCTGAAAATAGGATCATTATCTATCAGCACTAACACGTGACACGTGAGCATGATATGGGGCCTAACAGTCTCAAAACAGTAAACACGTGATATAAACCCCACTTATGAAATCAATTTCATTAAATATAAGTTCAATTAATCCACAAATATTCATAAGGAAAATACTTTTCACCTTATGAATCACAATTTATAAACTATTAATACTGGGGTCATCATTCCCGAAAAATGTTCTAATTATTATAGAACAGTATAAATCATATTTTCCATACAGTGAAAACAGTTTATAAAATAATCATTGTAAAATATAAAGGTCATAACTGTCCTTTTTCACCATAAAACATATACGCACGCTTTTCCGTGCTTTCTATCGAAAAGATGTTTTTCAAAGTTATTGGGATTCAAATCAGTTATATTTATGATTTATAGAAAAATTAAAATATTTATTTTCCAAATCTACACTCCCGTCCCATGTTTTCTCTGTAAACACATGCGGAGACCTTTTAGTCTCAAAACACTGTTTTCCACCTTAATTACCTTTATAGAATTTTCTATAAACACTTATTTTCACAATTGAACCTATAAAGGTTATTTATAAAATCAAGTGAATATTTGAAGAAGTATTAGTAAAATATTCACTTTGGTCCTTTTCATTTTTCACTTCGTTTCACGTGAAATATCACCTATCGAGATAAATTTAGGTGATTTTCTTTTTCACCATTTTCAAAAACATGAATATTTTAAAATTAATTATCAATATATTCATGTTTTATGAAAACTAATCGATTTCTTGATTTTTGTGTTGGAAATCATTTCTCGTAATGTGAAATCATTTCTCGTAATGTAAAATCATTTATTATGATTTTTAGTAATTTTCTAAGATTTTTCGGCAGTATAACGGCTGCCGATTGGCTAGCCTCCTGCACGAAAAATACAGTTTATATTTTCAACCGGTAAATCACCACAACTTTCCAACCAATCATTGTCAACAACATTTATAAAATTAAATGCATATTTAAAACATGCATACTGAATATCCTTACAGGTTACACATGCCTCCCTTACTTGTCTCGGTTCTGCGACTGCCTCTCGAAGGTCGCGCCTGTGTTCACCTCGCCCGATTCCATCGGCTCGGTTATCGAGGAAATTTTCTGGAAATTAAAATTCTAACATATGGAATTTTTTTCATAATTATTTAAATAAATAATTTATTTAGATAATTTAACACTTTCCAGGATTTCTTACCGATTCCCGTAATTCTCGGGATTTCCCGTAATTCTCGAATTCTCGGGAATTTTCCACATTCTCGGAATTCCTTTTCTTTTTCCTCTTTCTTCTTTTTCCTCTTTTCTTTCTTTTTCTCTTTTCTTTTATTTTTCTTTTTCCCTTTTTTTTCCTTTCTTTTCCTGGCCGGTTCAGGCTATTCATATCGCTCAGATCTCCTCCTTGGCCAATTCTCCTCTGGTGGCCGGTTCTCCAGCGGTTCGGACTTCCTTCAGTTGGCCGACGCCACGGCGAGTTTGGATCTGGCCTCCGTTCGGTCTGGATCAGCGGCAAGGCGGTGGATTTACTCGATTTTTGGCTCGGTTTCTCTCCTCCTCCGTCGGCCTTCCTCCGCCGTCTTTGGCCTCATCGGTGGCCTCCTTTTCCTTCCCCTCACCTTTGTCGAGGTTCAAGTGGCGGTGGCGGTGCCAAGACAAGCCGGCACCGCCGTTTCCTTCCTCCTTTCCCTTCGGCTTTCTCTGCCAGTTTCGCCTTTATTTCTTTCCTTTCTTCCGCCTCGGGCTGCGCCGGTCACCCTCCTTCTTCCTTTTCCGCTTGCCGATGACACCCCTTTCTCCCTTCTCTTTCCCCTCTGCCGGCCGACGAGGTCGGCTCGCCTGGGAAGAAGAATCGGGATTTTCCCGATTTCTCCTTTCCCTTTTTTGTTTTCTTTACTATTTTTAGTATATAATTACTATATTATATACTATAATTTATATTTTATACATATAATATAATGTATACTATATATTATATATTATACATATAATATATTCCACATATATTATACATATAATATTGGTATTTAATATATAGTATTGTACTATATATATTATATAAAGATATATATTATATATTAATAAAATACAAATATATTTAATATATATGTATATATATATATTTTATATAAATTAGCATTTATATATATCTTTGCATAATTGTAGAAAATACAATATATATTGTATTTACAATATATATATATTTATTCTAACTTTAATATAAATTAATATTTATATTTCTTTACCTGTGTGTATATATATATACAGAAAATATTATATTCATATACATATGTATTATTCAAATTTATACAATAGTATATATATTTATATATACCTCTGTATATTAATATATACTATATAGTATTTCAATACATATGTATTTATATAAAATTATATTTATATAATTTATAATTATATAAATATATTTCATATTTATTCCTCGTTTTTCTTATTTAATTTGGATTTCAATTTATCCAAATTAAATTTCCTTCTCTTCTATATTTTCCATAATTCCAATCTTATTTTTTCGATTTAAATTTTCCTTTACTCGGATTTCCACCATCCGTTCCTTTCTCAATTCTCGGGATTTTCACCAATATCCCATTCTCAAAATTTTATTTATTTATTTCCAATATTTATGTTCTCTAATATTTATTTCCAATAAATGAAAAATTTACGATTATCACATTCTCACCACCTTAAGAAATTCGGTCCTCTGAATTTAACTTAAGTCCAAAGGTGATATATGCCGTATACTTACGACTTCTGACCTCTAGGTCATCCTCCAAGTAATACTGCCAGTACACTTTCAACATCAAGAGTACTTTAGATCACTATATATCGTCTTTCATCATACCTCTATACTCCTGTAAGATTTCTTACCAATTGGGAGTTATCAATTTCATTTCTCTTTTACATAAAAGTCTATTCACACTATTTTTCATATCACCGCTAATCTATGCTGTTCATTATCACTTTTTCTCAATTGGTGCCAAGTCGTTATAGTTTGAAAATTATTAATTTCACATGTCAATAAGTTGTATGTAATTGTCCCAGCAGCTTCCACATCTCGTGCACTTGCTCTCTCAATATATCCTCAAGCGTCCACGTATTACGCTCGAGCATTTTCATCAGTACGGAGCGGTGCTATCAGTACACTTGGGATCTCAATGCCCTTTGCTATTTTCTATTAGTATATGGCTACTCAGAGACTCCCATCACATGTAATGCTGACTGGAACTGTACATATACATTTCCACTGTTTCACACTCACACTTCGACTAAGGCACTAGAGAATCTAGGAGTCCGATAGTGGAAAAGTGATTCCATTTAGACAATCAGTCTTTAATCACTTCCATATCGTCATATCTCTTTTGAATTCTTTATTGTCCACAATATCCATTTTTACATTTATTCCATCAAGGCTGCATCTTATTGTAGAGTCTACTGTTAATCATCTCTTGTTCTTATGGTATATTCAACATCACTTAAATTTTAGAATATACTTGAGAATGCAATCTTCTCATAATTTAAATTCCACAGTAGAATATTGAAATCCTCAATTTCATCACCACATTATCCATATAATTCCACCATTTCTATTACATTACTGGCAGTAAAAAGTTAAATCATTTATTTACTCCTTTGAGTATCATTTATTTCCACCTGTCAAGTTTGACTTGATTTTACATCTAGCCACGGTTATGTGATAACCAAATGAAATCACCTTTAGTCTGAATTTCGGGAACTACTTTAGGTTCCCTACTCATCATGTTACTTACTTTCTTATTTCATTTTCGTTTTCATATTTTCATCAATTTACTCGGTTTTCTCGAGTGGTATGGTATTCTACAGTAAAATCTCTTAACATTTTGCATACCATCTTTTCTTCTCACTTATCCATTTACCAACTTTTATTTCTCTAATTATATCTCATTAGTAGAGCAGCTAGTCCCATAACTCTTTTATATATTGGCAGTAGTATCTAGCTAGACTCAGTAATTCCGTATCTCAATCATTATCTCACTATCATAGACAGATTCACTGTCATTCTATCATCTCGAGTTCAGATATCCCAAAAAGAGATACTGTCTAGTCAAGTCTCTTATTCGCCACTCTTAACATAAGTCCACAGTTTCTGAGAGTTTAAAGGATTATATATCATAATGCTGCTCCTGTTCCATTTGTATCCTTAACTATTTCGATATCTCACTCCTTAGGTTTATATACCTCACAAGGAAATTCATTAACCTTGAAACCTCAATAGGAACTCGTAAAATTTCATCAAGTTCTAGTCATCATCTTATGGACATCAGTCTCTGACCTTTCTCTAATGACGCTTTATACTGAGGCTAGTCTTATGGACTCCTCCTGTATCTCTGATCAGGTCAATAAAGCGTCCATTTTCATGTAGATGATCACTTGTTCTTCACAAGAACTTTATTAAATAATTAGAATTTAATATGCCATTTCAATCCATCTACATATCACGGTCATCTGTGCTTTTCTCATTTGCACTTATACAGACACTTCATTAACCTCAAATCACACTATTTGTATTTCCATCAATCACACCTTTACAAGTGAATTTCATTATTCACACATTTTTCAGAGTAGTTGTAAAGCTTTCAGACTCTTTCTATATCCTTCGATATAAGCTCAGAATTAAATTTCATATAATCCCTCACGTTAGTGTTAGCTCGATTTCTCCAATCCATAAAACTCTGAAAAATTTATCGGGCATTACATCCGATACTTTCTTTAATCACTCACCTCTTATCATCTTGGACATTTCATCCTCATGTCCTATCATTTTCACTGTGTATCCTCAAAGTAGAGAAAGTTAATATTCAAATCATTTTTGAAATATTCTCTATCTTGATTTCATTATTTGTACTATTCACTTTCTCAGTCATTTTCTATAGTCATCTCACTTTTCATAATATCCAACGATCCCGTTATAAACATCCAATTCAATACACTCTTAATTCAGGCCCCTATAATCAATAATCGGGCCAGTCATTTTGCAACATTCCACTACACTCTTATTGGATCACATCATACAAGGCCTTGGCCCGTTCGCCGTTCGCCTTTACACATGTGTACTGTCCTCTTTGGCAAGCCCACTGGCCCCTTCGAGGTTTTGTCATGAGGCCTAGCCTATTCACTAGGTCACTCGCAATTCGCTTTCATAATCTAAGTGTAAGTGGAATCAGTAATAGGGATCGTTATATTCATATTACATCCTATATGCCATAAATGACTCCATCACCATCAATGAATTCAAGATCAACTTGGTTTTATCGCTATTAAGCACATCGCCCAACATAGGGGCATTTTCGTCATCTCAACATTTATTTATTTCTTCTCAGTATACATTGAAATCAATGATCTCATTATCCAGGTGCTGATATTATCCTTTCTCATACTTATATCAGCAATTTAGATCTTATTCAATTTCGACAAAGAAATCCACTAAAATCCATAATTGGATTATTTTGCTTGTAATGTAGCTTCATATCATTAATTTCTCTGTCAGATCAATCAATTTCAACATCTGTTGGTTTATTTTAACTCCTTGTAAAATTTTGGAGGTAGGGGTATTTTGGTCATTTTTGGCCAAAAATTTTCTCTCTTCAAATTACCTTCAATCAGTGATTTTAATGTCTATTTAATGATGATACTTCATTCCCCTCCTTTATACCATCATTTTCGAGTCTCAGTTCGATCCGGACCGAAAAGTACTGGCGGGGCCCTCTCCGAGTCCTTTCGGTTCCTTATCGAACAGGCCTTCATTGAGATCATAAGATCACCATTTTTTTTGTAATTTCTGAGCCTATTATTTGTCTTTAATATTCTCAATTTACACTTTCTCACTCCCTTCAAATCATTTTACTCAATTTGCAATAATTTATTTTCTCTATGTATTCAGACTACACAGTACTACCGGGATGTTTAACGTTTCTCAACATATTTCTTTCCAAAAGTATCAACAGACATCAGGACAACCCTGCTCTGATACCATTAAATCTGTCACATCCTGTGACCACATTTTTCACGTATTTCTATACAACTTACTCGATTGGGCTGTCTGTGATACTTCACTTTTTCATTTACTATTAAACAATTTCGTATAAAATTATAATATGAATTACATCCACTATCTTAATTATCAAGAAAGTAGTACTGAAAGTAAGTCTAAATACAGAAAATAAATTATCATACCTCATATTATAAATCAAGTTGTCGCAATGTCCTCAAATGCACAGCCGAAATGCTAGTATGTCAGATCTCTTAGTCCTCGAAAATCTGAAATGTTAATATTGGGGAGTGAGCAAACCACGGCTTAGTAAGAGAGTTATATGCAACACTTGATATTTAGCTACCTATATGCTGAAAATAATTTTTCACTTTCTTTAAATCTTCCTAGAGGCTCTAGGCTCACATGTAGGAAGGATACTATAGTCGGCTAGGGATCCGGATGGAGTAAGGCAGGTATTTTGAAATACCTGTCTTGTCCCGGAACCTAGAAGCAACTGTAGAGAGTACTATATAAATTGTTCTCAAAACGATTTAATATTCGTTTTCCATAGAGTAAACCATTTATTTGTCTTCACTTCATTATGTTTTAAAACATGTAACAGCTCAGTAGTAAAACAGTGGTTTAGGATAAATCATTTTGTAATTATTTCTATTTTCGAAATAATTTTCAATGTTATTTTTTTTGAATAAACATTCATTTCTGTTTAATTCAGTAACCGTATCTTACAGTTCAATAAAACAGTAATATTCAATACAGTACCACTCGGTAAAACAGTATCTTGATACGATTAAATCAGTAAACAGCAGCTACCAATTCAGTAAACAGTATACGGTAGCTTTCAGTTCAGTATCATGGAGACCAGGCAACACCCTAAATATATCATGCTATAATAATATCATCCCTAATAGGGGAAACACATGAGCTCTATGGCCATAGTCTATGGGGTCCTCAGTGTGCACTGATCAGGTGTCCACTGGGACGCTGATATTAGGATCAGTATCTATCAGCACTAACACGTGACACGTGAGCATGATAAGGGGCCTAACAGTCTCAAAACAGTAAACACGTGATATAAACCCCATTTATGAAATCAATTTCATTAAATATAAGTTCAATCAATCCACAAATATTCATAAGGAAAATATTTTCACCTTATGAATCACAATTTATAAACTATACATACTGGGGTCATCATTCTCGAAAATGTTCTAAACATTATAGAACAGTATAAATCACATTTTCCATACAGTGAAAACAGTTTATAAAATAATCACTGTAAAATATAAAAGGTCATAACTGTCCTTTTTCACCATAAAACATATACGCACGCTTTTCCGTGCTTTCTATCGAAAACATGTTTTTCAAAGTTATTGGGATTCAAATCAATTATATTTATGATTTATAGAAAAATTAAAATATTTATTTTCCAAATCTACACTCCTGTCCCATGTTTTCTCTGTAATCACATGCGGAGACCTTTTAATCTCAAAACACTGTTTTCCACCTTAATTACCTTTATAGAATTTTCTATAAACACTTATTTTCACAATTGAACCCATAAAGGTTATTTATAAAATCAAGTGAATATTTGAAGAAGTATTAGTAAAATTTCACTTTGGTCCTTTTCATTTTTCACTTCGTTTCACGTGAAATATCAACTATCGAGATAAATTTAGGTGATTTCCTTTTTCACCATTTTCAAAAACATGAATATTTTAAAATTAATTGTCAATATATTCATGTTTTATGAAAACTAATCGATTTCTCAATTTTTGTGTTGGAAATCATTTCTCGTAATGTAAAATCATTTATTATGATTTTCAGTAATTTTCTAAGATTTTCCGGCAGTATAACAGCTGCTGATTGGCTAGCCTCCTGCACAGAAAGTACAGTTTATATTTTCAACTGGTAAATCACCACAACTTTCCAACCAATCATTGCTAACAGCATTTATAAAATTAAATGCATATTTAAAACATGCATACTGAATATCCTTACAGGCTACATATGCCTCCCTTACCTGTCTTGGGTCGGCGACTGCCTCTCGAAGGTCGCGCCCATGTTCACCTCGCCCGATTCCATCGGCTCGGTTATCGTGGGAATTTTCTGGAAATTAAAGTTCTAACATTTAGAATTTTTTCATAATTATTTAAATAAATAATTTATTTAGATAATTTAAACACTTTTCGGGATTTCTTACCGATTCCCGTAATTCTCGGGATTTCCCGTAATTCTCGGGATTTCCCGTAATTCTCGAATTCTCGAGAATTTTCCAAATTCCCAGAATTCCTTTTCTTTTTCCTCTTTCTTCTTTTTCCTCTTTTCTTTCTTTTTCTCTTTTCTTTTATTTTTATTTTTCCCTTTTTTTTCCTTTCTTTTCCTGGCCGGTTCAGGCCATTTAGACCGGTCAGATCTCCTTCATGGCTGGTTCTCCTCCGGCGGCTGGTTCTCTGGTGGTTCGGACTTCCCTCAGTTGGCCGACGCCACGGCGAGTTTGGATCTGGCCTCTGTTGGGTCTGGATCGGCGGTAAGGCGGCGGATCTACTCGATTTTTAGCTCGGTTTCTCTCTTCCTCCGTCGACCTTCCTCTGCCGTGTTGGCCTCACCGGTTGCCTCCTTTTACTTCCCCTCACCTCCGTCGAGGTTCGAGTGGTGGTGGCGGTGCCAAGACAAACCGGCACCGCCGTTTCCTTCCTCTTTTCCCTTCGACTTTCTCCGCCGGTTTCGCCTCTGTTTCTTTCCTTTCTTCCGCCTCGGGCTGCGCCGGTCACCCTCCTTCTTCCTTTTTTGCTCGCCGACGACACCCCTTTCTCCCTTCTCTTTCCCCTCTGCCGGCTGACATGGTCGGCTCGCCTGGGAAGAAGAATCGGGATTTTCCCGATTTCTCCTTTCCCTTTTTTGTTTTCTTTACTATTTTTAGTATATAATTACTATATTATATACTATAATTTATATTTTATACATATAATATAATGTATACTATATATTATATATTATACATATAATATATTCCACATATATTATACATATAATATTGGTATTTAATATATAGTATTGTACTATATATATTATATATTAATAAAATACAAATATATTTAATATATATGTATATATATATTTTATATAAATTAGCATTTATATATATCTTTACATAATTGTAGAAAATACAATATATATTGTATTTACAATATATATATTTATTCTAACTTTAATATAAATTAATATTTATATTTCTTTACCTGTGTACATATATATTTATATATACTTCTGTATATTAATATATACTATATAGTATTTCAATACATATGTATTTATATAAAATTATATTTATTCCTCGTTTTTCTTATTTAATTTGGATTTCAATTTATTGAAATTAAATTTCCTTCTCTTCTATATTTTCCATAATTCCAATCTTATTTTTCCGATTTAAATTTTCCTTTACTCGGATTTCCACCATCCGTTCCTTTCTCAATTCTCTTGATTTTCACCAATATCCCATTCTCAAAATTTTATTTATTTATTTCCAATATTTATGTTCTCCAATATTTATTTCCAATAAATGGAAAATTTACGGTTATCACAAAAATAAACATAAACATGGCTAAAACAACACATACTAACAACATAATAAACATCACTTTCCATATATTGTAATCATCTTTTTCTTTGCATTTCAATCTTAAAATACTAAGCACCCTTTTTAGCTGAAAATTTTCTTCAATAAGTTCACCTTCAATGTAATCCACAACATTATTTTTTACTTCTGACAGTTGCTTCTTCAATTCTTTGACTTGATCATACAACATCTTTTCTCTCCTCCTTAACTCATTTATGATCTCCCTTGCTCTATCACAAAATTTGGGATCATGCCATAAATGAAAACCACAAACTGTATCCTACATTCAAAATGAAAAAAATGTTATTTTTTTATACAAAATATATATGTTGTTTTATTCTCTAATATATGAAACATAATATTCATCTAACATTCTAACTTTCTGACATCCTTCAAATTCATCTAGCAACTAACAATATGAAAATTGTAAACTACCGAGTACCGCGAGCATCCATAAAATCTTCTCCCTGGATTTGAGTTGGTCCATGAAGTCCACCTCAGTGCCTTCAACTTGCAATGACAGAAAATAGTTTCCCCCTCATAATTAAATTCAACAGGGTAACTACTTCTGATTAGCTTAAATGATCTAACATCAAAACACCCATCTCTGGATAAACTGCAAAAATAAATTAAATCAAAACTAAATAGATAATTTGATAAAAAAATTAAGTCAGTTGAATTATAAATCAACAACATCGAATCAAACCTTGAACTGGAAATGCTAGATGAACTCATTGTAGCACCAAAAACTAGAACCATAAAACCAAATCCCTAATATCTGTTATGGATTTCACCAAGAATGAACTCAGCTACCCAAGCTTCTTACAGATTTTAAGTGTTGAATTTTAAAAAGAAAATGATTTTCAGGGTTTGATGCTTGCTTCACCTATATAAATGTTTGCACAAACAAAAACAAGTGAAAGATTTTCGGTTGAAATCTAAAAAAAATTCAAGAACAGCTGAGCAAAGACTGGTTTTGGAGACTGGTTTTCGAGAGAGAAGAAATCTAAGAAAATTTTTTTAATTTTTCTGTTTAAGTATTATATTTTTTTTCACATAATGTAATTATTTTTTTAATTAGCAGAAACAATTTTTTATTCATAAAAAATATTAAATTTAACGTTGTTAGTATTTTAACGGCATGTGTGGCTCAGTCCCGTGGAAAAATCCTATATTGAGCAAAATCGAAAACGTTTTATCCTGAATTGAGCAAAATAAAAATTTATGTCCTTAATTGAGAATTTCCGAAAACGTTAGATCCTGAATTGAGTATTTAGCCTTTTGCTTTCTTTTCTTTTCTTTTTTTTTATTAATTAAGTATGCACATGCAGACTATGTCGACAAGCTTCCATTCTTTTCTTCTCTTTTTCTTTTTATTATTTATTTATTTCTTTTATTTATAAATATATAATATCAATATATTATGAATATACTTTCTATTAACAACTATATATATACTTATATTAACACTTTTATATGTATACTATATTCTTAACATATACTATATATATATTTCTATATATTTAAAATTTATACTTACAATATAATTATTTTAAATTAAAAACATATTCATATATATAATTTATATATTATATATAATCCTTAAAACATATTTTTATCCATTTTATTATTTATTAATATATATGTATATATACACTTTAGTTCAAAATAATATTTATTGTTTATATATATACTTATATATTTGTACATATATATAATGATATATATATACATACACATATTTTTTTGTAAAATCCTTAATACCCAAATTAAGTTCCTACATATTAAATCTACAGCTTGTCAATTAATCAGGTACCATACTCCAAAATATTCTCATCTTGTAATAAATTTATTTGTTTATTATTACCTTATCTATTAATTGGAATTCAATTTATAGAACCCTAATTCCAAAATGGGAGAATTCACGGTTATCACAATTTTTTATTTATATTTATAACAAAAAAATAAGTTTAAATTATGTAACTTTAAAAAGAGTGCTAAAAGTTTTATTTTATGCTACTTTTAATTTTACACATAGCAATTATGGTGAAAGATACAAAAAATCATCTAATCTTATTCTATATCCTTATATACACCAAACATAAGAGAGGATAATATAGTCTAATCTTATCCTATCCATAATCTTATATTATCCTATCCTATTATCATCTTATGTAGAAAACATGACCTCATGGAAGTGCACACCTCTAGTAGATGCCCCACGAGTTCAGGCTCTAAGTTTATCTTCCTAGCAACAAAAATGTTATGAGTGAATATGTAGAATCCACAATCATTTAGTACAAAACTTCAAAATAATTAACCAGAGGTGTACCCTTGATGGTTGAAGTGAATGCATTAACTAACTCTTATATATAAGTAGACACTCAACTCTGAGCTATTGATTTCTTCTCTTTTCTTGTGGCACTTCTCTGATTTCCCTAGTTCTCCAATTGATTGTGAGAAGCCTTAAGTGTCAGGCAATCTTTGATCATATGTCCCATCTATTCATAGTTAAAACAAGCCTCGGTAGAATGGTGACAGGGATCAACTCCATGGAATTTACCACAACTCTGACAAAATCGGGAGCCAGGTTTGGTAGGAGGCTTAGTACCCTGACGTTGAAGTGCTACAAACTTTGGCCTTCTGTTCTAGGCCTTATTTTAATCAAGTTTCTCGGTGTCCACTTCCTTGCCTTTAGCCTTACCCTTACTGTCATGCTGGGCTTGTATATTTTCCAAGTCTTGCTCTACAAATTGGGCCCTTTGGATGGCCTCTGCGTAGGACACAATGTGGAGAGTTATGAGTTTGCCCCTAATCGAAGGCTTCAACCCGTCAATAAACCTCTTGGCCTTTCTTGCCTTATCATTCACTATGTAAGGTTCATAGTAGACTAGGGTGGTAAAGTGGGATACATATTGATCTACAATCATGGACCCCTGTGTCAAGCTGAGAAACTTCTTTTGTTTCTTCTGTCGGGCACTCTTAGGGAAATCTTGTTTGTGGAATGCCTAAGCGATAGTCTTCAAAACAATTTTGGCCGACCTCCACCAATGTTCGACCACACCCTCGAACATGTAAGTAGCTAGGATCACCTTATCCTCTAAGCAGCAACCCATAATCTCAAATGCCTTCTTTATTTTCATGAGCCATGACTCAAGCACTTCAGTGTCCCTTATCCCCTTATATGCCAAAGGGTTCATTTTCTGAAACTGTTTGAATTGCTCCACATTTCATTTCATATCAACAGCTAGTGGTGGGGGTGCTAATATTTGTGTATGTGATGGCGGTGGTGGCGTTGCATGTAATTGTGGAGTCGATCTTACTGATTGAGTGGTGGTCGTGGGGGAGCGGCTTATGATTCGGTTTTGGCACTGGTGGCGCTTGCTGTTGGGTATAATCACAAGAGGGTTAGGGGAATGGAAGTTTAAGTTGAAGAAATCGTATGTGTTTTTTAATTAATGCCAACTCATATTTTCTACTTTCTAATGCTGCTAATAATTTTATCTAAAGATTGTATCCAAGGTGAATTAATTAGTTAGAGATTAATTGGAAATCGTATTCTTGATTAACGACTAAATAAGGATTGATGGTGTAACTCGTCGTACTTTGTGCACTACTATTAACTATTTAATTAACAATGATCTTTTGATGTTAATGATCAACAGGAAAGTCCAAAAATATTAGATACCTTGTAACAGAATGCTTGTGATATTTGTTTGAATTTTAAACTTTATAGTTTATTAGTATATTAGTTATGTGCTATTTTTTAGAAACCCTAAATTTAGTTGTAGCCCTAAAACCCAAAATTTTCTTCTTTCCCCAAAAATTAGATATTAATTTAACTAGGTAATTAATTTAATTTAAGTTTCTATAGGATTGACCTTGACTTTTGCTAGTTATATAGTAGTTGTTTGGGAATTTATTTTTAGTAACATAGACAGTACCACCAAAATGTCCACTTAACTATCACACTTTTTCCTTTCATTCTCTGCTATGCTAAAAGTTTTCTTATTAGCAGTAACGGTTTTAAGATCGAATTGTTTTACGAAATTTCAATAGTATAACGGTACCATCTGTCTAACCCTTCTATACTTAAAATACAGTTTAATAGCCACGTATCCAATTCTCAATGTCAAATCAATCACAATATTTATCACTCAGTTTGGTCATTCATTTTAATTTACATAGTTCAGTCAATCCAGCTCAATACAGTCTCGTTATTCAATTACTCAAAGTTTTAATTTAGACATTTTCAATGCAGTCATAGTATTCCTATTCCTTATATATATATATATTTCATACCACTAGTGATTACACAGTATAGTTCAATAGCACCAGTTACACTCCTCACTTTCGAACTACAAAATAGCATTCAAATACTGTCAAACTTCAGAACTTCAGTTATAAAGATTGTATAACTCTTAGAGATCTATTATATTTTCTAGTACAACAGCAAAACTAGTCTACGTCATACCAGAGCCTTTTACTACAAGTATCGTCAAAACACCTCCTTTTTCGGTTCTGACTTCACCAACAGTCTTATATCCACTAATATAATATTCTTTTCTTATTTTTCCATCAATTTGTGCATGGTAACCCTTACTTTTCCATTTGGCCGAATTCACCCTATTACTCTACACTCTTTATTTTAATCATCCAAAGCCATATTCATGCATATCTCATTCCCTACAACATTTCTACATCATCCATGCATCAAATTAAGCATTCATCAAGTGGTCAAAACCTTAGGGACCTTATTCAATCAGTTTGATCCATTTAAAAACTATATACATGCTAAACTAATAAGAACACATCACATACAATCAAGAGAAACAAAAACCGTGAGCGTTTCCCTCACCTCTCCTTGTGGCCGAAACTTTGAGCCCCTTTTTTCACCTAGTAACTGGTCACTCCTAAGGCTGATTTTGAGGCATGTTGTAGAGCTAAGAGAGATGAGTAACTTTGATTTAGGGTGTGTCTGATTTTGACGTGGTTTTACTAGGGTTTCACAGGCTTTCTCTCTCTAGCTTAAGCTTTAGAGTGAGATGATAATGGTAGATGAAGGTTGTGGACAGCAATGGTGAGGAAAAGTGTCACATCCCAACTTTCTAAATCTCTTACGGAAGCTTAAATTACAGGCTAAAAATTTTTTTTATCCTTTTACTTCGCTATTCATTTGTAGGTGACTATGTAGGCCACTCTTCAATTTCATATAACTCTTGGATCAATAAGATCACTATCAACATATTAATTTGGTTAGTAGCTAATCAGGCATATCTACCAACATACATAATGCCAACTCAAAAGTATACTGGCCATAATATTCCAATAATAACATAACCTAGCTTACATCCCAGACTAGTCATGTAAGTATATATATATACAATCAATAATTTTCAATACACTGTGCCATCATCCACATATGTCTATACAATCTTCTGGGAGCCATATACCTTAACTGTGTAGGGAAGACCACTCTCAAGAAGCTTCCCAAGCCAAAATGAACAGTAGTGATATCGATCACTTTGAAAGGGAGGGGAAAGAAGAGGGGAGTGAGTCGCAACTCAGTAAGTAACAACAATAAGCAACTAAATTATACCAAGCATCCCTCATTTATGAAAGCTAATTCAAATCACTTTCAAATACATCAAATCAATTATGCTGCGTTAAACTTAAAACACAGTATGGAAACTCAATAACAAATTGTAGTCAAATGTAGAGTTCCATCATTAGACTAGAAGTCTCAATATCAAACCATACATAAGGTATGCAGTGCAATCAATAAAACTAGTAATAGTACCAAGAGAGTTCACATAGTCTCAATCGATGCTACTTAGAGCTAACACTTTAACGATCCACGGTAGTTAACTGTAGCAAACTCCTATAAAGGGACGTTGCCTATGCATAGACCAATCAAACCTCGATTCATTACGCATATGACATCGGGACCTGTCCAAATGTAATATACGGGACAATCCGAACGTTTCCGAGACTAATGCTCGAGAAACAGTGCTCTAAGTCAATCAAGAGTGCCTACAAATTCTCAAGGTACGGTGCCCTAAGGTCTCAATACCTCGGGTCTAAAGCAGAAATCCAGTAGTCTTAAAACAAAATTCATTCTTCCCTGACCTCATAACAACCATCGTAGTTCATAAAGAGGTAATTCCACAAAACAAGGCTCAGAAGGCATTTAAAACATCAACTTGGTTACAACACAAAATATAAAATCATATTAAATTAGAATTTGATTTAACCCTTTAAAACATTTAAAATATTTCTTGATTGTATAATACGCGCAAACAATACATCACTTGCGAGCCCATCACTTGTTTACAAATCAGTTCTAATAAAGCAAAGCCAACAGTCAAGGGAAGACATCTCATATGCAGCATTTATTTTGTTTCACTTGCCAAATTCCAAGAATTTATAGCATTAAACAATTGGATGCAAGTAGTCGCTTAGGGTTACTTACCGTACTTCCTTAGCTTCTGAATCAGTTCTTCCTCGCCTAACAAGTCTTGGAGTGTCGATTGATTTCAGGTCAAACTTAGTCCTTAGGACAACCCTCTACATAATACATAGTAGATTGAATCAATCTCGATACTTCCAATTATAAGCTAACATTAAGCATTGTATAATTCAACAAGAAACGATACTTGGTAGTGCTTTCAGAATTATTCAAACATTACTAGCACTGTTTATTTTCTTTTCGTTCACTTGAACTACTTATAACCCACTTGGTCCATTTCTGCCCTTTAAGGTTTTGGACCTTATGGTATTGTGCTAGCCTTAAGTATAAATTTCAGAACCTAATTGTCAAACCGTAATTTTTATATTACTTCTAACTCAGATCCCTATTTAGACATATGAGGCTTATTTCCTAATTCATCTTATGCCATTTCCCATCATTTTCCAAACTTTGGTTCAAATCTGGCACATTAGGCAGGCTAGTTTCCTGACCTGTGTTCAGGAGAATATGTTTTTACTGACTATAGGGATATGAAATCTGTACAAACCCAATACCATGTCAATCATGACTCAATTATCTTTATGAAAATGTAAAGTTTGCAGTCATACTTGATCTGGTTTATTTGCTATGAAATTTTGAAGTGGACACTAGGAAATCTGTCTCCAGCAGTGAGTGTCCTGCATTCATTTATACATATCTTAAGCCACAAAGTTCCAAATATGGAAATTCCAAAACTCCATGAAAACTGACTCATTTCCCTATCCATAAGTGTAAGGTTTGTAATTTAACTCTTCCTATATCAACACCAGAATTTTTCCAAAGTTTCAGTATGTTCAGCAGTTTCCTGACAAAGTATAACACTGACCAAATTGCACAAATTATCTCATATCTGGTTATAGGAATATCCAACTGATGCAAACCAAGAACCATCACAATCCTAACTTAATTACCTTTCTAGAAATGTAGGGCTTGCAACCTAATTCAAATTAAGCTATTTGCCACAATTTTTCAAAGTCAGGATCATGATTCACATTTCTGGAAAGAACACCCTGCACTCATTTGCACATATCTCCAGTTACAGAAATCAGATTCAAGAAATTCCAAAACTAACTTTCTTTTAACTTAAGGGGATATTAGTCATAATTTTTCAAGAATTTTTCTCCATGTAGAACAATTAAACTGATCGTTTCAATTCCCACTCAGACAGAACACCAATTTCCATATTGAACATCAAGTCAAAATTTTAGTTAATCCTTTATCTAACAATAGCCATTTAATTTAGTTCATCACAATTTAATTTTCATACATAATAATCAAATATTATAAGGTTAGAACCTTACCCCTTAAATCGATACAAAACCAGAACTTGTTGAGCAATCCAAACCACTTCCTCACAGCTTCTTTACTGTTATGCCTAAACACATCAATGCCAAACCAGTAACCATATTACATTTTGTTTTCATAGCTTAATTCCAGCAAAATATATTGACTCAGCTCAATTCTTTACCTTTGCTATCTTGGCTGGAAGTCCCAAATCAATTTGTTTCAGTTGAGGGTTTCAATCCTTCACTTCCTCAGTCACTCATTGTGGACGAATCTTTCTCATTTCTTCTCTTCCACTTCCAATGCCCTAATCTGGTTGAACCAAAGCTTCCTTTGCATATATAGCTCATGATTTCCCTTGGCCAGCTTGTAACATTCAATGTGCTCCTTCATTTCGTTGCTACTTCGTTAACAATGGAGTCCCTCAATCAGTTTGTATCTTTGGGTGAGATGAATGAGTGTTTAAAGAGGGTTCTTAGCTTTGGCCAGATATGAGGGAGAAGGAAGAGGGTTCCTTTTAGCTAGGGTTGTCGACACTTCTAAGAGAAGTTTGGCTCTTCTTTGTCTCGGCTTGGGTGGGGAAAAACAGAAGGAAACGTAGCCCTATTATTTCCCAACCCTTGACTTATATTTTCCAGCCCTTTTTCCCTTGTATTACCAGCCTTTGATTTGTGTTACCAGCCTTTGACTTGTAACATCAGCCCTAATAACCCAATTTAATATTAATGGATTAATATATAAATAATTATTGTTTCCAGCAATTAATAATGTCTCTTAAACTGGTCTTTTTCTTTGAGACATAATTTGGACTATGTTTATATATCTCCCACTTCCTATTGTCTTTATAAATTTAATTTCCATATCTTATATATATACACATATATATATATTTAATTCCCTTTTAGTATATCTCAACTAATTAATTAATTTTCTACTTCATATCTTAGTACCTACATATTCACATATACATATCCACCGCTTCTTGACCAAGATGACTCGGACATTCTCAGCTTCCATAATCTGTCCAAATTCCAAAATAACCTCAAGTTAGTTAAAAGTTACCCTAGTATACTTACGATTGATATCACAATTAAGGGTTATCACAAAAAGGCTAGAAATTTCCATTAATCTTAATATTAAAATATCTTTGAAGGCTATTTTACCATAATACCCTTTCATGATTTCATAATTCCATCTATATCCTAAACTATTTAATAATTATGTAAATATTTAATTTAACTTCCAAAATATTTTATTTATACATAAAATATGTTTATTTAATATATTGTAGTAAAAGCTTTGACCTTTGATGAGGTTTGACCAGTCAAAATAGTGAAATTACCAAAATAGCCCTAAAAGCTCATTTGCGTTGTTTTTAACATTTTTGTATGATTCAATCTACGGTTGGAATTTGTTAGCTTTAAAATGACATATGTATTTTGAAATGACAAAAACTTAAGTAATATTAAGTGTTTGACTCTTTAATGTAAATTTGCTTTACCAATCATATGATTTTCTCAAACCACTTTAAGTCTACATATCAAAGTTTAAGACCATGATTTAATTGCATATTCTTATTGGTCGAAACATTTTACAAAATGATTTTTAATATCTTCATTAATTAATTTTCTCAAGAACATATTGAACACATCTTTAGAAAATTACTTAACAAGTTTTTACATTAAGTCTTTAGTTGAGAAAGTCAAGAAAAACTCCCACAAAATTCTAAAATATTCTGGGATGAATTAAAATCAAAGTCCACATCATTTCTAACCCAAATTAGCCCAGAAAAGTGTAGGAAAATCATGAGGGTTCGAACCCCCATGTTGAGGGATCAATCCACGAATGGCAGAATGCTCCCAGGAAGCAAAAAGGAAGCATAGGATCTATCCCCTAAGGGAAGGGATTTATCCCTTCATGGCAGAATGCCTTGGAAGCTTGCAAAGAAGCATAGGATCGATCCCCTAGGTCAAAACATCTCTTCCCTACCTTGAAAATGTACTCCAATGGCTAGTTTTTGTGAGATACAACAGCTACATTCAAATTTGGCTCCTACTAACATTTAGAAACCATCCAAGGGACTATAAATAAAGGCTTGAAAGCTCAAGGAAGCAAGAGGAACAACTGAGCAACATCTTTCTTCATCTTCTCCATCTTCCTCAAGCCTATCAAAATCATAAGTGCTACAAAGTCTTCATATTCTATCATACTCATCATCTTTGTATAGCATAGCATAAATATTAGATAGGATTTCTCTTGTGCTTAACAATTGTAATCACTTGCCTATCTAGAGGCCTTTCTTTGATTACATTCCTTGCAAACACAAACACACCTTGTAAAGGGGAGGTTTCTCTTTAGCCTTAGAAAAAGAGAGAGGTTTCTCTTTAGCCTTAGAAAAAGTGGGAAGTTTCTCTTGAGCCTGCAAAAAAGGGGATTATAATAAAAATTCAAGTTAGTGGATTTGGGGAAAATCCTTGGAAGCGTCTCAAGGTAGAAGACGTAGGCAAGGTTGTCAAACCTCTATAAATCGATTGTGTACATCTCTCTTTCCCTACTCTCTTTACTTATTTGCATTTATATTGTGATTGTTGAATTGAATTTATATTGCATACTTGAGTAGCCTAGAGCACTTAGAAAACTTCAACATAGGCTAGAGAATTTAGAAGAATCGAAAAACGAACCTAAGAGTACCCCAAAACCGATTCACCCCCTCTTGGTTTAGCCTATAGATCCAACAGTTGGTATCAAAGCTTGAGCTCTTGTGTTAGGATTAAATTCCTAAGAGTTAAACAATCCTTAGAATGGCTCAATTCACCTTAGAAAACTCTCGTTTGATGGCTCTTGATGATGATTTTAAGAGTAGCTCACAAACTTTAGAAGAATATTCATTTGATGAGCTTCAAGATGCATTTAGTGAGTTAAGTAATGAATATAAATAAATGCATGCAAGATATAAGAAAAAATTAAATATACTTAGACAAGAGAACGAAATTTTGGTAAATTCTAAGTTTGAGTTGGAGGAGAAAGTTAAAGAGCTTGGTTCAAGGAATGAAGAACTAAACAAGGTAAAATTAGAGCTAGAAAAGAAATTAGAAGACATTGTAGATAAAGTAGCAAATCCTAGTTTCTTGACTATTGAGGATGAAAAGGAGAAACCTAGCTCTAGTAAATGTAATGACCATTCTTATGATGATTTACAGAAGGCTTTTGATGAGCTAGCTAGTGAATTTGAATGCATGAACTCAAAATACAAGAAAATGATTACAAAATTAAAAATGGAAAATGATGAGTTATTGAATGCTAAGTTAGAATTTCAAAAGAAATTATAAGAAGCAAACTTAGAGATAAATGAGTTAAATGAAAAGAATACAAATTTGCTAACTCATTTTCTAGATTTTATATGGGTCAACAAAAATTGGATCACATGCTTGAGACCCAAAGAGCTTTTTTTGACAAAGATGGGCTAGGATATAATGCAATACATAAAGAAACTCATCTTAAGAATTTTCTAGTAAACAAAAATTCTATGCATAATACATCACTCACATGCTCACTTTGCAATAGAATAGGACACTCATCACAAGCATGCACTTATAGTAAAACCACATTTAGAGGAAGAGTAGTTAGAAAAATGTGGGTGCCAAAGCATGTTGTAAATAATGATGAATTGAGTTTGAAATGGATCCCTAAAGGATTTAAAATTTTGAACACTAACTCTCATGGACCCAAGAAAATTTAGGTACCAAAACATGCTTGAATTTGTTTGGTATAGGAGTGTTAAAGCATGTAGTTACAAAGAAACAATGGAGTTCAAATGCTCTACACACCTCCATGGAGTTTGCTTATGCCAATAAGAAAGAGGAAGAGCTTGAGAAATCCATCCTTAGCAAAGTCACAACAATTCCTTAAAGAATAGCTAAAGGTGGATTCAACAAATCATGGCAAAGCACTCTCAAGCCAAGGAGTATTGTAAGCTTGATTTCTTATTCCTTAAAATTTTTATTTGATTAAATTATTTGTGCCTTAATGAGAAATTTTGTTAATGATCTTTGATGCATTGTGAGTTGAATGCTTGAACAAAAGGCATGATAAATGATTTTTGATTATTTTGCGGGCAATTCTTAATAATTGGATAAAAAGCATGTAACATGATTTTGAAATGATATTGTGTGATTTGAGCAAGTATGAGATGTGTTGATAATATATTTATTTACTCAAAAATTGTCAAATATGTCATGTATGCAAAATGTCATGTCATAAGCATTAATGAGGAATTTGTATATTAGAAATCATGGCATGATGTTCACAAGTGTGGTGATTTGATGATATATGGAGTTAAATTCTATGTGAACATGTTTGTTTTGGCATATTTCTGTTTTCCAATGCCTTGGTTTTGACAAAATATGCATAACTCTTAAAATGACCTCTTTTAAGACCAAAAATGCTTTGCGGGCAATTCTTAATAATTGGATAAAAAGCATGTAACATGATTTTGAAATGATATTGTGTGATTTGAGCAAGTATGAGATGTGTTGATAATATATTTATTTACTCAAAAATTGTCAAATATGTCATGTATGCAAAATGCCATGTCATAAGCATTAATGAGGAATTTGTATATTAGAAATCATGGCATGATGTTCACAAGTGTGGTGATTTGATGATATATGGAGTTATATTCTATGTGAACATGTTTGTTTTGGCATATTTGTGTTTTCCAATGCCTTGGTTTTGACAAAATATGCATAACTCTTAAAATGACCTCTTTTAAGACCAAAAATGCATTTTATGGTGCAAATGCTTCCAAAATTGTAAAATCTATTGTTAAATGATTTTTCATCATACAAGTCCAAAATCATGTTACACAAATGTTTAAACTTTTACTTGGATTTAAAATACTTAAAAATGAAGTTTTGGCGCCTCAAAAAATGAATTTTCTGTCAAAATTCTGCAGAAATTGGATGAGGGATCGATCCTTTCACATGCAGGATCGATCCCCTTTGGCAAAATGCAGAAAATTGCATTCTGGAAATAAGGGATCGATCCCCCTCCTCTAGGGATCAATCCCTCCAAGGCCAAAAGCCTCCCTGCACATTTTAAATCGAAATTTGGGAGGATCTTTTGTTATTTTCACACTTTCTTTCGTCAAAGCTTAAAATTCATTGTTTTAAACTTCTTTTTTTTGATGATATTTACAATATGAAAAATCATTTTTCATAGGTATCGTGCCTCAACTTCAACAATTGGTATTATTTTCAACAATCAATATCATTTTCATTGAGCTCACAAGTGCAAAATCATTTTTCCTGTTAAAAACACTCATGATTTGCATAAATCTTGAAATATATTTTCAAAAAATGCTTAAACATAATTTTCAAGAATTATTTCAATGATTTGTGTATATATTTGAGAATTTGATGAACTTATGCATGGTTGATATTGTTCACTTCTTTTGTTCATTTTAGTCAAGCATACTTAGATGATTTTATCTTATAGCTTGACTCTCATATTTCCATTAGACATCATGATATATTTCTTAGTAGAATATGAATAATTAAAGGTCAATATATATGCTTGAATGATAAAATGATCAAAACTTGACCTTAAGGATTGAATTCAAATATGACATAGGTAAATATAATGTTTGAAATGCCTACCACATTACCTAGAGTCATAACTGTCCTTGGCCTACAATTTGTGATGATAAATGGATCTTAAATGTTCAAATGCATGAAAATTTGTCATCCACGCACTTAGATTGATCTTATGGCCAAATCTCTAAAGAACTTAGACTTTAATGACAACATCAACATTCAAGAATAAATGCAAACTTGAACAAATACACCTTGATTGATATCCATGCATTGAATCTTGATTGTTTTGATGTTGAACTTGCATGTTTGCTTAAGTTGAATCAATGATCATGTCTATAAGATTAAAATATTAGTTTTTCATGAAATTATACTTGACTTCACTCATAGATTGAAAATCTTAATTATAAAATACATTTTAGCTTGATAATATTAATTCACTTAGGCAAAGCCATTTTAGTTAAAATAACATATACCCTCTAAAACCTTAAATGATGATAATAATTAGGGATATGGCTATTAAAATGATTAAGATGAAAATTTTGAACTCTCTCTTCCTCATAATTGGTAAAAATCGTTTAATGAAAAATGAACATAGGATTCTTTGTGCTTATTACTATGGAAGAAAAATGTGTATAGTTGAACGATGTAAATTCTTGAATCTTCCATATGATTAAATTTGTGCATATGAATATGGATTAATACTTTATGATAGTATGCTAATGTCTAATTAATCCATATGCATTATTGATGGTGTGTGTGATTGTGTTCTTACATGTTTAACTTGATTATTCTCTTAAATGAATACATCACACATAACAATTAACATCATGCAAAATGGCTAAGTCAACCATTGGTAACAATTGGTATTGTGATAACCGCAAATTTTCTATTATTGGAAATTAATATTAAAGAAAATAGATAAAAGGAAACAAATAAATTAAAGTAAATAAATAAAATTTAATGATGAGATGGGAATATCGTTGAAATTTTCGAAATGAATGAAGAGAAGAAGTGGAGAAAATTAATTTAGATAAAATTGAGGAAATTTAATTTGGATAAATGGAAATCCAAATTAAATAAGAAATGAAAAGGAAAATTAAATTGGAATAAGAAATGAAGAAGGAAATTTAATTTGGATAAAAGGAAATTCAAATTAAATAAGAAAAATGAGAAAATAAATTGGATATTAGGAAATTCAAAATTAAATGAAATAAAAAAATGTGTATAAGACTATATTTATATAATTAGATTATATAAATATAGTTACATATGTTTTTATAAAAATACATATGCAAATATATGAAATATAGTATATATTATAAAATATATATACTATTTTATATTAAATAAACACATGTATATTTTTATATATACAATTATGTATATAAATTAACATATATGTATATATATGAAATATATATTAATTTTAATTAAAGTACATATATATATATTGTTAAAACAAATTATATATATTGTTAATAAAAGTAATATATATAATTATAAATATAATTATATATATTATATATGATAATAAAAAAAAAGAGAAAATAGAAACGGGAAATTGAATCCCGTTTCTGTCGAAAACGAAAGGGGGAGGCCGGCCACCGTTGGTCGGCCATCCAAAGGAAGAAGGAAAGGAGGCGAAGCTGCAGGCGACGTGAGGAAAGGAGGCGACGACGAGAGAAGGAAACAAAAACGGAAGCAGAAACGGAAAATTGAGGGAAAGAACCCGGCGAAGTCGGAAGAGAAGGAAAATGGTAGACGGCGATGCCGGCGGAATTGGCCACCGCCACTGCCACCGAAACACCGCCAGAGGGAGAGGAAGAGGATGGATGCCACCGGAGGCGCGGTGAACAGCGGAGGAAGGCCGGCAAAGAGGCGGAAGAAACCGTAGGAAAATCGACTCGATCCGCCGCCGTGCCGCCGATCCAGGCCGAACGAAGACCACCATCAGACTCGCTGTGCCGTCGGCCAACTAAGGAGCTAGTGAACCGTTGGAGAACCGGCCGCCGGCGAGGAATCAGCGAGGAGGGACACTGACCGGTCTGACGGGAAAGGAAAAGAAAAAGAAAAGAAAAGAAAAAAAGAAAAAGAAAAGAAAAGAAAGAAAGAAAAAGAAAAGAAAAAGAAAAAGAAAAAAGAGAGAGAAAAAGAAAAAGAGGAAAAGGAAGAAAAAAGAGAGAAAAAGGAATTTTCGAGAATTCAAAAAATTCTCGGGAACTCAGGAATCTAGAAATCTCGGGAATCAGTAAGAAATCCGAGAAATTATTAATGATAATTATTTAAATAATTTATTTATTTAAATAATTTGAGAAAATTCTAAATTTTAGAATTATAATTTCCAGAAATTATTCTCGACGATCGAGATGAGGAATCGGGCGAGGTGAACACGGGCGCGACCTTCGAGAGGCAGCCGCCCACCCAAAAAAGGTAAAGGATGCATGTGCAGCACTGTAGGGATATTCAGTCTGCATATTTTAATTTTGAATTATTTTATGAAAAATATTTTATGAAATATTTTGATGAATGACTGGTTGGAAATCTGGGATGAAGTACCGGTTGGAATTTATAAACTGTATTTTCCGTGCAGGAGGTTAGTCAATCGACAGTCGTTATGCTGCCAAAAATTTTAGAAAAATTTCATAAAATCATATTAAATGATTTTATTTTCAAAAATCGATATTTAAGCACGAAAAACGAGAAAATTATTATTTTAATAAAACATGAATTGTAACGACCCGTTACCACATTTTTCACCTTAATTTTACACCATTTATCCGGTTGGGCTGTCTGTGATACTTCACTTGCACTTAATGTTAAACATATTTAATATAATATTGTTAATATAATACACATCCCCTATCTTATTTACAAAAATGTAGTACTGTATACATGTCTAAATACAGAAAATAAATGATCGTACCTTATATAAACCAGTCGGTCTGTCACATTGTCCATTATGTGCAGCCATAATCCACAAATATTGGATCTCACCATCATCAAAACCTGAAATGTTAAAATTGGGGAGTGAGCAAACCACGGCTTAGTAAGAGAGTTATATGTCACACTTGATATTCAGCTATCTATATGTTGAAAATATTTTTCATTTTCTTTAAAATCTTCCTAGCTGGCTCTAGGCACACATGTAGGAAGGATACTACAGTCGGCTAGGGATCCAGATAAAGTAAGGCAGGTATTTTGAAATACCTGGCTTATTCCGGAACCTAGAAGCAACTGTAGAGATTACTATTTCCGTTGTTTTCAAAACAATATAATTTTCGTTTTCCACAAAGTAAACCACTTATTTCTTTTCACATCAATATACTTTAAAACATGTGACAGTTCAGTAATAAAAACAGTGGTTTACTTCTCTTCTCTTCGGTACAGTAAAACACGTGACAGTACAGTGAATTGTAAATATCCAATCATTGGATAGTTACTTCTTCGATTATTTCTTTCTTAGAAATAATTCTAATGTTATTCTTTTAGAATAAACATTTATTTCTCTTTCCGAATCAGTAACCGTATCGTACAGTTCAATAATAAAAACAGTGTATTCAGTAGAACAGTAAGTCGATACGGTTCACTTAGTAGATAGTAAACAGTAGCTACCAGTTCAGAAAACAGTATAAGGTAGCTTTCGATTCAGTAAACAGTAAATGGTAGCTTTCAGTTGAGTAAAACAGTAATCAATGGCTACCATTTTAGTAAACAGTATAGTTCAGTAAACAGTGTCTTGGTACGGTCTTTCATCAGTAAACAGTAAACAGTGAACAGTAAATAGTACAGTAAACAGGATTTCGTAAATCCTTTCAGTAAATAGTAAACAGTAAGTGAGACTAGGCATCACCCTGCAATTAAATCATGCTATCATCGTCCAATAATGGACCAGTAATCATTATCCCCGAAGGGACACAGTAACAGTATAACAGTGAGATCTATGGCCATGATCTATATGGTGTCCTCGGTGTACACTGGCCAGGTGACATCCGGGACGTTGATGACTGGCAGGTCTATCAGCCACGTGACGATAACAGTATAAGCGTGATGCATGAAACTCGGGGCCTAAGTCTCAAAATAGTATAAACCGTACCATTGCCTTTATGGATTTTAAATACAATAAATTGAAATATCTATAAGGCTCACATGTAAATATAATCACCTTTATGAAATTTATAAATTAAATAATGTTTTTTTAAATTATTTCATAAAGGTATAAATTATGTTTTCCATACAGTGAAAACAGTTTGCAAAATCATCACTGTAAAAATAGAAGGGCAAAACTGTCTTTTTCCACCGTAAAACACATATGCACGCTTTCCCGTGCTTTTTATCCAAAACATGGTTTTCAAAGAAATCGGGATTCAAATCAAATATTTTCATAATTTATGTAAAAATAAGTTATTTACTTTTCGAATTCAAAATCCCTTAACCATGTTTTTTTTCTAGAAACACGTGTAGAGACCTCTAGTCTCGAAATCATGGTTTCCCATCATTTCTTAACCTTTATGGAATTTTCATAATTATTTGTTTCCATAATTAAAACCATAAAGGTTTTATGTAAAATCAAGTAAATATTTAAGAATATTTATAAAAATATTCACATCAGTTTCTTTTTCATTTTTATCTCGTTTCACGTGAAATATCACCTACAGGGTGAATTTTCGGTGGTTTCCTTTTCTCCATTCTCGAAAACATGAATATTTTAAAATTAAATATCAGCATATTCATGTTTTATGAAATTTACTTAATTTCTCGATTTTCGTACCCGAAAATCGATTCACGTGAAATCAAATATTTTATTTTGGTTTTCGGTGATTTTCGGTAAATTTCAGTAATTTTTCTATAATTTTTCGGCAGTATAACGGCTGCCGATTTGGCTAGCCTCTTGCACAAAAAATATAGTTTATATTTTCAACCGGTGTTTCATCACAATTTCAACCGATAAATCATCACACCAAAAACCGATAATTATTAATAGCATTTATAAAATTAAATGCAATTTAAAAATATGGCCGAATATCCTTACAGGCGGCACATGTCTCCCTTACCTGTTTCGGGTCGGCGACTGCCTCTCGAAGGTCGCGCCCGTGTTCACCTCTCCCGATTCTATCGTCTCGGTAATCGAGGATGATTTTCTGGAAATTAAATTCAACAAATTAGAATTTTTCTATAATTATTTAAATAAATAAATTATTTAAATAATTTAACACTTTTCGAGATTTCTTACCAATTCCTGTAATTTTCGGGATTTCCCGTAATTTTCGAATTCTCGGGAATTCTCCAAATTCCCGGAATTCCTTTTCTCTTTCTCTTTCTTCTTTTTCTTCCTTCTTTCTTTTTCTCTTTTCTTTTCTTTTTCTTTTTCTTTTTCCTTTTTCTTTTCTTTTTCTTTTTCTTTTTCCTTTTCTTTCTTTTCCCGCCGGACCAGTCTACCTCCCTCACCGCCGGTTCTTCTCCGGTGGCAGGTTCTCCGGCGGTTCGGCGGCTCCACAGCTGGCCGGCACCACGGCGAAGCCGGATCTGGCCTCTGTTCGTCACGAATCGATGGCACGGCAGCGGATCTACTCGGTTTTGGTTCGGTTCCTTCTCCTTCTCCGTCGGCCTTCCTCCGCCGTCGTTGGCCTCACCGGTGGCCTCCATCCCTTTCCTCTTCTTCCGCCGGTGCTTCGGCTGTAGTGGCGGCGGCCAATTCTGCCGGCACCGCCAGATCTGGTTTTCGGTTTCTTCCTCGGTTTTCAGTTGTTTCGCGTCGATTCCTTCTCCGTTTCGCTTTGCCGGCGTTGCCGTCGGCTTCCTTTTCCTTTGTCGGCGACGACGCTTCTCCTTTCCTCTCTCTTTTCCCTCACCGGCGGCCGCTGACGGGGGCGGCTGTGCCTGGGGAGGCAGAATCGGGGTCTTCCCGATTCTGTTTCTTCTGTTTTATTTCTTTTTTTTAATTATATACACACACATATATATATTATATATACAAAATACATATAATAATATTATTATATATATTTTAGTACTATAGATATATTTTATTTATATATAAATTTGTATATATATTTCATGTATTAACAAAATACATATTTAGTATATACATATATGTTGAATTTAAATTACATAACATATATATATTTATATAAATGAAATAATACAATATATATTGTATGTACAATATACATATGTTTTCTTCTCATTTTCTTATTTAATTTGGATTTCCATTTATCCAATTAAATTTCGTTCTTTCATTATTTTCCATAATATCTCATCTTATTTTTCCGATTTATTTTTCCTTCACTCGGATTTCCACCATCCGTTTCCTTTCTCAATTCTCGGGATTTTCACCAATATCCCGTTCTCATAATTTTATTTATTTATTTATTTCCAATATTTATTTCCAATATTTATAATTTCCAATTAAATGAAAAATTTACGGTTATCACATGAATATAATAAGATTTAATTTTAAAATATTCATGTTTCTGAGAACGGTGATAATGAAATCACCGAAAATCCTCTTCGAGAATGGTGATAATGAAATCACCGAAAATTCTCTTAAAATGTAAATTACACGTAATACGAGACGAAAAATGAAAAGAAGTAAAGTGAATATTTTTATGAATATTTTCATAAATATTTCTTAAATATTCACTAATTTGTTTTATAACCTTTATGATTTTAAATTATGGAATTATATATTTTATAAATTTTATAAAGGTTATTTTATGATGAAAATGTGGTTTTGAGACTAGTTGGCTCCTCTATCATGCCGACATGTGATATGTAATACGTGATATGTGATATGTAACATGTGATATGTAGTCCCAGCCGACACCTGATCAGTGATCCGTCGAGGACAATTATAGACTATGGCCATAGGTCTGACATGATTATTTTATACCTTCGGGTATTATTGCATGATAGGACTCGGTGGTTGCCACTGTCTCCACATATGATATGTTTTAAAATGAAAATGTTTTACATGATATGTGAAATGTAAAGGTTTTATATGATATGTGATACGTGAAATGAAATGATTTACAGCATTTTTATAAAATGCTTATTTCAGTACTGTTTTTAGTACTACGAGATTATTTTCACATGATATGTAATATGAATATGTAATATGTTTTCAAAAGGAAAAAGGAGGAAAATAAATCTAATATTCTTATTTTAATTTTAAATTGAATATTAGATTTAAATGAGTTATATGTTATACGAAAAAGGTTTAATAGCTTATTTTGCTATTTTAAAGTACTGTACTAATTATGATTGTATAGTAAAACATGAAATGAGTTTTAAAGGAAAATGACGATGATTTAACTAATATTCTTTTCAAAGAAAATATGAATATTAGTTATTTTAATTAAATGCTTTATTTCATAAAAGCATTATTTTGAAAAGAATATGAAAAGGTTTATGGAATAAAAAAGAAAAGGATTTATTAATTCAAAACGAAATGGAAATTACTCTCTACAGTTGCTTTTAGGTTCCGGGACAAGTAATGTATTCTAAAATACCTACCTTACTCCATCCGGATCCCTAGCCGACTGTAGTATTCTTCCTACATGCGAGCCTAGAGCCCATAGGAAAAATGAAAAAGATTTTCAGCATATAGGAAGCTGAATATCAAGTATGCATATAATTCCTTTACTGAGCTGTGGTTTGCTCACCCTTTAATTTTAACATTTCAGGTTTTCGAAGACCGAGAGTCTAGCAGTAAAAGGATTTTCGACTGCTCATTCGGGGACGATGTGACAGGTCGATTTAATTAATATGGTATGATCATTTATTTTCTGTATTTAGACATATTCACAGTACTACTTTCTTATGAAGTAAAATAGGGGATGTAATTCGTATTATAATTTAATATGAAATTATTTATATGTAAAGGAAAAGTAAAGTATCGCAGACAGCCCAACCATATAAGATGTATAGAATAAGGTGAAAAATAGGGTCACGGGCTGTGACAGATTTAATAGTATCAGAGCACGGTTGGCCTGATGTCTGTCGATACTTTGGAAAGAAAATGTGTTGAAAAAGTTAACATCCCCTGTAGTATTGTGTAGTCTGAATACATAGAGAAAATAAATGATTACAAATTGAATTAAGTGTTTAGAAGGGAGTGAGCAATTATGAAATAAGGACTACTAAAAAGGGAAAACGGCTCAGGTATGTTACTTGAAAGTGACCTTATAGTCTAAATGAAGGTCGGTTCGGTAAGGAATAGAAATGGACTCGGTGAGGGCCCCACCAGTACTTTTCTGTCCGGATCGAACTGAGACCTGAAAGTGATGATAGAAAGGAGGGGAAATGAAGTATCATCACTAAATAGACATTAATATCACCGATTAAAGGTATTTTGAAGAGAGAAAATTTTTGGCCAAAAATGACCAAAATACCCCTGCCCTCAAAATTTTATAGAGAGTCAAAATAGACGAACAAAAGTTGGAATTGACTGATTTGATAGAGAAATTGATGGGGTAAGGATGCAGTTTTTGCAAAATAATCCAATTATGGATTTTATTAGAATTCTCTGTCGAAATCGAGAAAGATTTTAAACTGCTGATATTGGTATGAGAAAGGAGTACTATAAGCAAATAGATAATACGATCACTGATTTAAATGTATATTGAGGAGAAAGAAATAAATGTAGAAATGACGAAAATGCCCTTATGTGGGATTATGCTTTGAATAGTGATAAAACCATTTAGATTTTGAATATATTGATAGTAATGGAGTTATTGATGGTATAAGGACATAAAATGAGTATAATGATCCCTATTATAAATTTCACTACACTTAGTGTGCTGATACGACCCAAATGGTTATAGGGAAGTCGCAGGATGAGCGACTTAGTATTGTTTTTTTAGGGTCTGAATTAAAAAGTGTATTAACAGGATATGATTACGGGATCATGGGATATGATGAAAAGTAATATGATTACAGATGATGAATAAGAAAGAGATCAGTACAGAGGATGTAATCCATAGCAGACGGTTAATTCCGGTTCTATACTGTTATTCTAGTTTCTGAAGTATTTAATGGAGATTTATAGAACCGGAATATTTTGGAATATGTTTTATAGAATAATGTACTGTATGGAGTATATGAAATTGGAGTATATGCATAAGGACAGTAAGTGATGATAAGAGATGAGGAAGACAACAGCTAACCTGAATTATTAAATGAAAATGATTTTAAAATGAATTTCAATAATAAATCAGTTAGCTGTGAAAGTTGTTAATCAATGATTACACTCGATACAGCATACTAAATCAAGAAAATCGATATGCTGTGAAGTATGAGGAAATAAGTGAACCAAGGCGGAGTAGGTATAAAATGATTTAAATGTTAAATGTCTTTGCCTTGAGGTTATGCAGTGAAATGATGGGACATAGAGATGAAATGTCCAAAATGATAAGAGATGTGTGATTTAAGGAAGTATCGGATGAGATTCTCGATAAATTTTTAGAGTTATATAGATTGGAAAAATTGAGCTAACATTGACTCGATTGTGAATATGAAAGTTATTTCTAAGCTTATATCGGAGAACGTAAAGGAATTCGAAAAGTTTAAGAAAATAATTTTGGAAAATATTGTGGATAATGAATTTCACATGTATTGATGTAAAGGATGGAAATACAGATGATGTGATTGAGGATGAATTAAATGGTGAATTTAATTCCTATTATGAAATAAAGTTCTTATGAAGAACAAATAATCATTGTTATGAAATTGATGCCTTAAATTGATTTAATCGGAGATGTATAAGGAGTTCATAAGACAAATCTCTGTAAAAAGGCATCATCAGATGAAAAGTTGAAGACTAATGGACATAAGATGATAATGATTTGAACTTGATAAAATTATCACGAGTTCCTATTGAGGTTTACAAGGTTAATGAAATTCCTTACAAGATATATAAGCCTAATGAATGAGGCATCCATACATGGATAAAGTGATGAGATATTGATATGTCAAAGACATCAATGGAAAATGAGCAGCATAGTTATATGACCCTACGGACTCTTAAAGACTGTGATCTATATGTTAAGTATGGCAAATAAAAAATTTGGCTAGACAATATCTCTTTCTAAGATATATGATCTTGAATGACAGAGCGACGTGGATCTGTCTATGATAAAGAGATAATGATTGAGATACGAAATGTACTGAGTTTAGCTAAATACTATTGCCAGTTTATGGAGGAGTTATTAGGTTAGCTGCTCTACAGATGTGACCGATAAGTAAGGAAGTTGAGGTTAGTGAATAAGTAAGAGTAAATATAGTACTCAAAAAGGTTAAAAGAGTTTAATAGTGGAATACTTTACCCCAGATGAAAAATGAGCGAAATGATGATGAAAGAAAAGATGAATATGTAATAAGAGTATAAGTACATGATGAAGAGGGAATATGAATATGAAGCAGTTCTCAAATTTGAGACTGAAAGTGATTTTGTGGTTATCACATGATTATGGTTAAATGTAAGATCGAGCCAAACTCGATAAAGGAAAAGTAATGATACTCAAAGGAGTAAATGAATTATATGATTTACTGCCGGTCATATAAATGGAAAGAGATATATATACACATACGTTAAAATGGTAAAATTGTATGGATAACAAGGTGACAAAATTGATGATTTTATTAGTCACCTATGGAATATGAATTAAGAAAAGAGTATATTCTGAGGTATATTCTAAAACCTAAGTGATGTAGAGTATACCATAAGAATAAGAGATGTAATGATGAGACTACATGAAAAGATGATATGGAGAGAAAATGATTGTCTCCTGATTAAAATTATGGTAAAAGATGGTGAATGGTAAAGTCTGCAAATGAACTGCAGCAATTGGATGAAATAAATATGAAATGAATATTGTGGATAATGAAGAATCTAAAAGAGATATGATAATGTGAAAGTGATTATAGACTGATAGTCTAATGAAATCACTTCTCCATTATCAAACTCTTAGATTCTATAGTGCCATAGTCGAAATATGATTAAAAAGATGATAAGAATGTATGTGAAGTTCCAGTGAGCCCTATATGTGATGGGAAATTCTGAGTAGCTATATGTTATGGGAAATAGCAAAAGGCTCTGAAATTCCAAATCTATTGACAGCACCGCTTCATACATGATGTAAATATCTGAGCGTAGAATGGAAACGTTCGATGATATGTTGAGAAAGCGGATGCATGAGATGTGAAAGCTACTGGGACAATTACATACTATTGATTAAAATCGATAAATGAAAATTATCGAAATGTATCGACTTGGCACTAAATAAGAAAGATGGATGATGAACAATATGAATAATATGTGATATGAAAATGAGTGCAAAATGGAAAACTCCCAATTAATAAGAAATTTAAGGGAGTATGAGTATATGATGAAAGATGATATGTAGTGATATATGAGATGATTATGATGTTAAAAGTATACTAGCAGTATAATTTAAAAGATGATCTAAAGGTCAATAATGATAAATATACAAGACGATAAGTATATAGGATACTACCACCTTATGAATTAAGTTAAATTCGGAGGACCGAATTTCTTAAGGTGGGAAGAATGTGATAACCGCAAATTTTCTATTATTGGAAATTAATATTAAAGAAAATAGATAAAAGGAAACAAATAAATTAAAGTAAATAAATAAAATTTAATTACGAGATGGGAATATCGTTGAAATTCCCTAAATGAAAGAAGAGAAGAAGTGGAGAAAATTAATTTGGATAAAATTGAGGAAATTTAATTTGGATAAATGGAAATCCAAATTAAATAAGAAATGAAAAGGAAAATTAAATTGGAATAAGAAATGAAGAAGGAAATTTAATTTGGATAAAAGGAAATTCAAATTAAATAAGAAAAATGAGAAAATAAATTGGATATTAGGAAATTCAAAATTAAATGAAATAAAAAAATGTGTATAAGACTATATTTATATAATTAGATTATATAAATATAGTTACATATGTTTTTATAAAAATACATATGCAAATATATGAAATATAGTATATATTATAATATATATATATATACTATTTTATATTAAATAAACACATGTATATTTTTATATATACAATTATGTATATAAATTAACATATATGTATATATATATATATGAAATATATATTAATTTTAATTAAAGTACATATATATATTGTTAAAACAAATTATATATATTGTTGATAAAAGTAATATATATAATTATAAATATAATTATATATATTATATATGATAATAAAAAAAAAAGAGAAAACAGAAACGGGAAATTGAATCCCGTTTCTGTCGAAAACGAAAGGGGGAGGCCAACGGCCGTCCAAAGGAAGAAGGAAAGGAGGCGAAGCCGCAGGCGATGTGAGGAAAGGAGGCGGCGACGAGAGAAGGAAACAGAAATGGAAGCAGAAACGGAAAATCGAGGGAAAGAAACCAGCGAAGTCGGAAGAGAAGGAAAATGGCAGACGGCGGTGCCGGCGGAATTGGCCACCGCCATTGCCACCGAAGCACCGCCAGAGGGAGAGGAAGAGGATGGATGCCACCGGAGGCGCGGTGAACGGCGGAGAAAGGCCGGTGAAGAGGCGGAAGAAACCGTAGGAAAATCGACTCAATCGGCGGCCATGCCGCCGATCCAGGCCGAACGGAGACCACCATCAGACTCGCCATGCCATCGGCCAGCTGAGGAGCCAGTGAATCGTCGGAGAACCGGCTGCCGGCGAGGAACCGGCGAGGAGGGACACTGACCGGTCTGACGGGAAAGGAAAAGAAAAAGAAAAGAAAAGAAAAAAAGAAAAAGAAAAGAAAAGAAAAGAAAGAAAGAAAAAGGAAAGAAAAAGAAAAAGAAAAAAGAGAAAGAAAAAGAGGAAAAGGAAGAAGAAAGAGAGAAAAAGGAATTTTCAAGAATTCGAAAAATTCTCGGGAACTCGGTAATCTTGAAATCTCGGGAATCGGTAAGAAATCCGAAAAATTATTAATGATAATTATTTAAATAATTTATTTATTTAAATAATTTGAGAAAATTCTAAATTTTAGAATTATAATTTCCAGAAATTATTCTCGACGATCGAGATGAGGAATCGGGCGAGGTGAACACGGGCGCGACCTTCGAGAGGCAGTCGCCGACCCGAAAAAGGTAAGGGATGCATGTGCAGCACTGTAGGGATATTCAGTCTGCATATTTTAATTTTGAATTATTTTATGAAAAATAATTTATGAAATATTTTGATGAATGACTGGTGGGAAATCTGGGATGAAGTACCGGTTGGAATTTATAAACTGTATTTTCTGTGCAGGAGGTTAGTCAATCGACAATCGTTATGCTGCCGAAAATTTTAGAAAAATTTCATAAAATCATATTAAATGATTTTATTTTTGAAAATCGATATTTACGCACGAAAAACGAGAAAATTATTATTTTAATAAAACATGAATATAATAAGATTTAATTTTAAAATATTCATGTTTCTGAGAACGGTGATAATGAAATCACCGAAAATCCTCTTTGAGAATGGTGATAATGAAATCACCGAAAATTCTCTTAAAATGTAAATTACACATAATACGAGACGAAAACTGAAAAGAAGTAAAGTGAATATTTTCATAAATATTTCTTAAATATTCACTAATTTGTTTTATAACCTTTATGATTTTAAATTATGGAATTATATATTTTATAAATTTTATAAAGGTTATTTTATGATGAAAATGTGGTTTTGAGACTAGTTGGCTCCTCTATCATGCCGACATGTGATATGTAATACGTGATATGTAACATGTGATATGTAGTCCCGACCGACACCTGATCAGTGATCCGTCGAGGACAATTATAAACTATGGCCATAGGTCTGACATGATTATTTTATACCTTCGGGTATTATTGCATGATAGGACTCGGTGGTTGCCACTGTCTCCACATATGATATGTTTTAAAATGAAAATGTTTTACATGATATGTGATATGTGAAATGTGAAATGTAAAGGTTTTATATAATATGTGATACGTGAAATGAAATGATTTACAGCATTTTTATAAAATGCTTATTTCAGTACTGTTTTTAGTACTACGAGATGATTTTCACATGATATGTAATATGAATATGTAATATGTTTTCAAAAGGAAAAAGAAGGAAAATAAATCTAATATTCTTATTTTAATTTCAAATTGAATATTAGATTTAAATGAGTTATATGTTATACGAAAAATGTTTAATAGCTTATTTTGCTATTTTAAAGTACTGTACTAATTATGATTGTACAGTAAAACATGAAATGAGTTTTAAAGGAAAATGACGATGATTTAACTAATATTCTTTTCAAAGAAAATATGAATATTAGTTATTTTAATTAAATGCTTTATTTCATAAAAGCATTATTTTGAAAAGAATATGAAAAGGTTTATGGAATAAAAAAGAAAAGGATTTATTAATTCAAAACGAAATGGAAATTACTCTCTACAGTTGCTTCTAGGTTCCGGGACAAGTAATGTATTCTAAAATACCTACCTTACTCCATCCGGATCCCTAGCCGACTGTAGTATTCTTCCTACATGCGAGCCTAGAGCCCATAGGAAAAATGAAAAAGATTTTCAGCATATAGGAAGCTGAATATCAAGTATGCATATAATTCCTTTACTGAGCTGTGGTTTGCTCACCCTTTAATTTTAACATTTCAGGTTTTCGAAGACCGAGAGTCTAGCAGTAAAAAGATTTTCGACTGCTCATTCGGGGACGATGTGACAGGTCGATTTAATTAATAAGGTATGATCATTTATTTTCTGTATTTAGACATATTCACAGTACTACTTTCTTATGAAGTAAAATAGGGGATGTAATTCGTATTATAATTTAATATGAAATTATTTATATGTAAAGGAAAAGTAAAGTATCGCAGACAGCCCAACCATATAAGATGTATAGAATAAGGTGAAAAATAGGGTCACGGGCTGTGACAGGTATGAGCTTTAAATTCATCCTCTTTAGATTGAAATGAGCAAGTTATAGAATTTAGTAGAAAATTTATAAACAACTTACTTAATTGCTTACCAATTGGGAACTTCTTGCACAATTATTTATAAACAATTAGTATAAAATCTTCGCAATATCCTTTGCCTACACAAACATTTCATACTCTTTATGGACATTGACTTATTTATTTCTGTTATGAATCCCATCTACTAACATATTTCTTGGTGGATGGAGCATATTTATCTATTCTCACATAGCCATAATTTTAGGGGGAGCATAATTTTTGTTTTTCTTTTTGCTATGACAAAAAGGGGGAGAAATAACGGGGTTTGAAAACTTCTTTTGAAAACCATGCTTTATTTAAGGGGGAGTATTTCTTTAAAGAATTTTCAAAGCAAATTTACCTTAAGTTTTGTCATATCAAAAAGGGGGAGATTATTAGCTTTAAAATGTCATGTATTTTGAAATGACAAAAACTTTAAGTAATATTAAGTGTTTGACTCTATAATGTAAATTTGCTTTACCAATTATATGATTTTCTCAAACCACTTTAAGTCTACATATCAAAGTTTAAGACCATGATTTAATTGCATATTCTTATTGGTCTTAACATTTTACAAAATGATTTTGAATATCTTCATTAAGTAATTTTTACAAGAACATATTGAACACATCTTTAGAAAATTACTTAACAAGTTTTTACACTAAGTCTTTAGTTGAGAAACTCAAGAAAAACTCCCAAAAAATTCTAAAATGTTTTGGGATGAATTAAAATCAAAGTCCACATCATTTCTAACCCAAATTAGCCCAAAAAAGTGCAAGAAAAGCATGAGGGTTCGATCCCCTATGTTGAGGGATCAATCCACGAATGGCAGAATGCTCCCAGGAAGCAAAAAGGAAGCATGGGATCAATCCCTTCATGGCAGAATGCCTTGGAAGCTTGCAAAGAAGCATAGGATCGATCCCCTAGGTCAAAGGATCGATCCCCTACCTCGAAAATGCACTACAATCTACTTTTTGTGAGATACAACGACTACATTTAGTTTTGGCTCTTACCAACGTTTAGAAACCATCCAAGGGACTATAAATAAAGGCTTGGAAGATCAAGGAAGCAAGAGGAACAACTAAGCAACATCTTTCTTCATCTTCTCCATCTTCCTCAAGCCTATCAAAATCACAAGGGCTACAAAGTCTTCATATTCTATCATACTCATCATTTTTATATAGCATAGCACAAATATTGTATAGGATTTCTTTTGTGCTTAACTATTGTAATCACTTGCCTACCTAGATGCCTTTCTTTGATTACATTCCTTGTAAACGCAAACACAACTTGTAAAAGGGAGGTTTCTCTTTAACCTTAGAAAAAAAGGGAGGTTTCCTTTAAGCCTGCAAAAAGAGGGATTGTAATACAAATTCAAGTTAGTGGATTTGGGGAAAATCCTTTGGAGCGTCTCAAGGTAAAGGACGTAGGTAAGGTTGCCGAACCTCTATAAATCGATTGTGTACATCTCTCTTTCCATACTCTCTTTACTTATTTGCATTTATATTGTGATTGTTGAATTGAATTTATATTGCATACTTGAGTAGCCTAGAGCACTTAGAAAACTTCAACATAGGCTAGAGAATTTAGAAGAATCGAAAAACGAACCTAAGAGTACCATAAAACTGATTCACCCCCCTCTCGATTTAGCCTATAAAGCAAACAGAATTACACGAGACTTCTTCACACAAGGGTTCATCTATGACTGTCATTGATCAAAAGTCAAATTAAGTTGACTGTTATTCACAAAAGCTTTCCCGACCTATGGACACAATCGTTATTTTCAAATTTGTTGCATGCTTCCCAAGACATACACAAATAGATGAATTTTGAGATGTAGATTCTTACCATCTCAATATTTTGCTTTGAATATCGATTCTATCAAGTTTTGTCCCGATCTAGATAGTAAAAGTCTTAATGGGGCCCACAACCCAAATATCTTTTATACCTACAAAGCTTAAGGTATTTAGTAGCTATTAGTAAGCTCATCTTCCAAACTTCATTAACAGTAAATAGAGATGCAAAGAAAGTGTGAATCTCATAACCTCCCCACCTTAGGAAATTTGGTCCTTAAAATTTAACTAGGCCTATCAATCGAATAACTCTAGATACTTTTCCTTCATTATGTTCTCTAACTCCTAGGTTGCTTCTTCCGCTAAATGGTACTGCTAGAGAACCTTAACTAGTGGAATCATCTTAGATTGTAGCACTTTCTCCTTTCAATCCAAGGTCCAAATCGATTTCTCGACACAACTCATGTCCTCTCTAATCTCTAGATGCTTGTACAGAATCACATCGGATGGATTTGGATAATACTTTAGTAACATGGATACGTGGAAAACATCGTGTACCTCAAATAACTTTGGTAGTAAAGCTAACAGGTATGTCGTATCACCCACTCAATCTAAGATCTTAAAAAGCCCAATAAAGCGGGGACTCAATTTTCCCTTCTTCCCAAATCTCATGATGCTTTTGGATGGTGAAACTTTTAAGAACATAGAATCTTCCACTAAGAACTCCAAGTGTCGGTGTCTAGTACTTGCATAACTCTTCTATTGACGTTTAGTAGTCTTAAGCCTATCACAGATAATCCAAACATCCTTAGAGGCTTGCTCAACAATATCGGGAGCCAAAATCTTTCGATCACCCACTTCTTCCTACCTAATAGGAGAGCAACATCTCCTGCCATACAAAGCTTTATATGGTGCCATGCCGATACTAGAATGATAACTGCTATTATAAGCAAACTCTGCCAATAGTAAATGATCGTCCTAAGAGCCCTTAAAATCTAGTGCATACGCTCTCGACATATCTTTGAGCCTCTGAATCACACGCTCAAACATACTATCAGTCTGTGGATGGAAAGTTGTGCTAAAGTTTAGTCGAGATCCTATGGTGTCCTAAAAATGCTCCTAGAAATGAGAGGTGAATGAGAATCTCTATCAGAGGTAATGCTAACTGGAATTCCAAGCAGTCTGATAATTTCTCTAACATACAGATTGCCTGAGGTACTCAGAGAATCAGTGAACCTAATGGCAAGGAAGTGGTTCCTCTTGGTCTTCGGTAAACCTATGATAAAATCCATAGTGATATGCTTCCATTTTACATCAGTATAGGTAGAAGTTGAAGTAATGCTGCTAGTTTTTTATGATAACCTTGAATTCTCCCATTTTTGGAATTAGGTATCTATAAATTTAATTTCAAATGTTAATTGATAAATTAAAGTAAATAAATAAATTTATTTACGAGATTGGAATATTTTGAACTATGGTATTTGATCAATTAACAGGCTGGAGATTTAACATTTGAGAATTAATTTGGGTATTAAGGAATTCAAAATTTAAAGAAATAAAAATGTACATATATTTATATATCTGTATGTATATATATATATGTACATATATGAACAATAAATATTATTTTGAATTAGAGTATATATATAAATATATATTAATAAATAATGAAATGGATAAATATATGTTTTAAGGATTATATATAAAATATAAATTATATATAAATATGTTTTTAATATATATTAGTTATATTGTAAGTATAAATTTTAAATATATAAAAATATATATGTATATATATATATATATTGTATGTCAAGACTATATATAATTGTTAATAAAAGGTATATTTATATAGTATTAATAGGAATATGTATATAATATATTTGTATTAAATATAAATATATTTATAAATAATAATAAATGGATAAAAAAAAGAAAAGAAAGGGAATCGGGATAACCCGATCCCCTTTCCCTTCTCTTCTATATACCAATAGAGGAGAAGATGGATGGAGCCACCAATTGGAGAGAGAGGGAACCGATGCTGACGAGAGCAAAGAGAAGGAAGAGAGCAATCGGCAAGAGGAAGGTCCCATGACGGTGAAGGAAAAAGGAGAAGAAGCGATCGGGGAAAGAAAGAAAAAGAAAAGAGAAAGAAGAAGAAGGAAGAAGGAAGGGAAGTCGCCGGATGCCATCAACCCAGGTGGGCCAGATCGACGCCGATTGGGTGATTCCAGTGACGCAATGAGGAGAAGAAAGAGTCGGTAGTGGAAGAAGAGAAGAGAAAAAAAGGAAAAGAAAGAGAAAAGAAAAGAGGGAGTGGCCGATCGCCATTGCTGCCGTCGCTACCACAACCCTGGTTGGTGTCAGCGACAGCCGATCTGGCTGAAAACAAGGAGAGCCTACCACCAAAAAAAGAAGAAAAAAACAAAAAAAAAGGGAAGCTGAACCGGGTCGAACCGGTTCGACAAAAAAAAACAAAAACACAGAACAAAAGAAAAAAACAAAAAGAAAGAAAAAGACAAAACTAGAGGAATGGTAAGGGTTGTTACTTCATTTTATTTTAGTTTATTTTAATTTAATTAATAAGTTATTAAATTGGTTGTGGAAAAAATTCTAAGTGTGAAAATGGATTTGAGATTGTAGAGAATTGTCCAAGTGGTGAAATTCGGCTAAGCTCAGAAGTCGCTAAGCGTTAGGCGTCGGTAAGATAGGTAAAATTTTCCTATAAATTAGTAGTGAAATTATATTGTATGGGTTGAGTTATAATTTGTTGATATGGAGATAGTGATGAAATTATATCAGAACGTTAAGAGTACTCACAAGTGGTGGTAAGGGATTTAATGAAATTATCATCATGAGAATTGAATTATATGGAAAGTGTTTAGTATTGTGATTTGACCTTAATGTTAGCGTAAGGTACAAGGGGTTAGAATATTAATTTAACATTATTTAAAAGTTAATAAGGTATAATTAAAATATCAATGAAAGTTTATATTTAGAAACATATGAAGTGAGATTAAATAAATAGCATGATGCCTGGAAGATAGAATTGAAAAATACTAAGTGTAAAGTTGAGAGGAGTATTCGGGCAAAAGGGCGTGGGGTGTTACCATGCTCAGTTCAATGTTAAAGGAGGTTCTAGAAAATGTTGAAATGTTGATAAGGCTCTTAGTGTAATCAGACTTGGGAAAATGAAATGTTTTGATTGAAATTGCAGTTATAGATACTGATAGAAAATAGATTAGTTTTATTGTCATATTAGGAAATATTAAAGATCATTAAGGGTAGTTTTATTTTTCGTAACAGGAAGGAATACAAGCAATTAACTACGTTTAAATAATTTTCTACAACTTTGAAGTTAGACAAGTGGAATATGAGAGTAGGCAAATAAGGATTAGTTCGATGCTACCAATCGTACTGCCTAAAAGAAGTGATATTGTAGAGGTAAGGGAAGTATATAGAAGAATTAAGATAATATCATATCTGCATTTAAATCGTTTGATCGGTTTAATGATAAAGAAATTAAAGTTTCAATGATTTTGGTTATATTTTAAATGATTGGATAGTTTTATATTATATTGGAAATTGTAAGTTTTGAAATTTTTATGGTTTTGGAGGAAAGAATGATACTTGATGTGATTGAGGTGGTTAAAGATAAATATTAATTTGTTTACGGTTTCACTTGATGGAAGTTTTAGAATGATTTATAAATTGTTTATGAATTTGATTTGAATGAGGTTTATGAATTCTATAATGGTTTAAAATCAATTGCCTTGGAAATATAAAACTGTGTTTTTCATGCAAGAGGGTTAGGACAATTATAGCCATTATGCTGTCGAAATTTTTATAAAATCATAGATAGGAATTTAAAGAATATCCATAATAGTTATATATGGAATTTTGAAGGTGTTTTGGGATTAATGTGCAGTGTTAAATTTGGAAATAAAGAAACGTGAGGGGTGCTATGAACGTTGATACATTGCGTGAAATTGAGGTAAGGAACATGTACACGAGTTGTATAGGAAATGTTTAATCCTACCCGTTTACTTGTTTAAACTTTCCTAAATGAAAATAGAAATTTATCTTAAATTCTTACAAGTCTAAATATTGCCTTACATGAAAAGATTTGCATGAATCGATTTAAATAAAATGATTTACATGAATTGTATTACATGAATTGATTTACACGAAATGATTTACATGAATTGATTTACATGAATTGATTTATATGAATTGAATTACATGAAGTGATTTATATGAATTGATTTACATAGAATGATTTACATGGAATGATTTACATGAAATGAACTGCATGACATAAATTACATGAAACGGTTTACTTGAAATAAGTAAATTGCATAAATGATATATTTTTTTTACATAAATGATTTATTAATTATGTGCCAATGAGTTATTGGTATATTTAAAGTTTTCATTGAGTTTTTAATGAATTTTATGACTACTAGATTTAATAATTATTCTTTTATATGATTTTAGTCTGACTGAAGATAATTGCTATTTGAAATAATTTATACTGTAAATCGCTATTTGAAATGATTTCTACTAATCGCTATTTGAAATGGTTTCTACTGTTGAATGAAATGATTTATGAAAATGTTTTGAGATGGTCGTTCTTTAGTGATCATGCATATTGTTACCGATGTAAGACCTGGTCCAGTCCACAGGTTTATTTTTTTACTGACTATGGGATTATTATGGTCAAACCCATAGTTTCCACAATGAGAACTTGACTAGTGCGATTTGTGACTGTTCAATGATGGCCATTCGTTACTGATCATCCCTACAGGGACATTGATATTTATCATCCCTTTAGGGATACCGATACCGATCGTGCATGATTCTATTAGATATGACTGTCTCCACTGAATAGAATGTGAATGATTTGAATACCGAATGATTTGAATATTGAATGATTTGAGTACTGAATGATTTGAATACTGAGTTATTGATTTGATAGAAAGAAAGAAATGTTTAAATCGAATGATTGATAGTGATAGTTTTTAAACGAATTGCTTTAGCGTATTAGATGAAAATATTGCTTATATCGAAATTTTGAAAATGTTACTGTATTGTTTACTGAAATTACATATTGAAATTATTTATAACATTGCCTAAGTAAATGGCTTTATATACTAATTAATGATTTGAAATTTCATCGCATAAATTATAAAATGTTTTATATGGATTATGGATTTGAAATTGCATCACATGAATAATTAAATGTTTTATTTTGATTAATGAATTGAAATTTCATGGCATAAATTATTAAATGTTTTATATTGATTAATCATTTCATCATCAATTGCTTACTTCTTATAGTCACATCTGGAAATCGGAACACGACAGGTATTTCAAAGTACCTCCCATACTCTACCCGGTTACCTAGTCGACTATAGTATCTTTCCTATACCATTCCCTAGTGCACCGTTAGGAAATAAATATTTTTATATATTTGAATATTATATTTAATATGCTCTTTCATAACTCTTAAATTAAGCTATTTTTACCTAACTGCATATAGTATAGAGATTTAATCGTAATGGAAACTGTAAATTGAACTTACATCAATATCGAACGCAAACCAACTGATACCAAGTGATTGAATAAGAAAGATAGCACCGAAACGGAGAAAAAAGTTAGTTAAGAATTTATGACTATTTTTGCTGTCATACACTATCTAATGTTATTGTGGATGTAATTAACGTTGATTGTGTTAATTTGGATGTTTTTCTTGTCAAATTTTAAAAGGCAACAACATTGTGCATTTTGATTCATTGAATTTCTGTAGGCTGTTACCAAATGCACTCAAGATGTTCTTTAGTCATTTTTGACCAAATGTTATCCAACAGTAACATTGTATCATTTTGCACTTTCTATTAGAAATGAATGTTCATTGTATACTTTCTATTACAAGTGGATTGTAAACACTTAATTTTATCCTGATCAAGATGTTGATTATGCAAATAAGAATAAAGTTCTTATTAAACTTAAAGCTTTGATTTTAATGAATCTCTCAAATGGATTTAAAATTGAATTATCTCATTTTAATTTGAAGAATTTGAATCCGATTCGAATTGCAAATATCAAAATCACTCCAAAGCTCCAAAGTTCAATATGGGACCATTCTTTAATTGGTCTCCCTTTTTCATTTACTTTATTCAATCTTTATTTTTCAATGTATTTTTATTTTTAATTTATTTCTATTTTATTTATAATTATTTTAGTTTAATATAAAGAATAAATATATAATTAGAAAACCAATAGAAATACCAAAAAAAACATAAAAATAAAAATTCAAAAATAAAAAGATAAATAAAAATAAAAATTGAGTTTGTTTTTGTTTTTGTTTTGATTTTTTTAGGGTTTCAGAAATATAATCATCATCAACCCATGCTTAAAAAAATGTTAGTAATTAATAATTCAACAAAACAAATAAAAATATATATAAATAACGATATAGCAAGTAGGCCAACTTGCCCATTCCCATTAGTGCCACCGCCCCTGCCACTTGCACTGCTATCATCACCTATGCTGCTTGCCACCACCATCATCGAATCAAATTCAACCTCTAAGCACTATAAATGGCAGTGCTCAGAGTTCATAGGGGAGGAACCGGAGGAGAGGAGGAGAACCAACAGGGGGGAGGCAAGAAAGCTAACAACAGGGGAGGCAACCATTACCAGAATTCCCCTCTGCCAACCGAGGCGACCAATATTCTGAAATCAGATGCATAGTCGCTAAATTCCCCTCTGGTAACTAAGGGTATCAATGACCAGAACCTCCCACAGCCTCAACAGCAACCATAGCCACCCCTTGGTCAGACCCTAAAAGCCCCAAACCTCACCGATAGTTTCACCCAAGACACCATCATACCCTCTAACCCCAGTCGAGCATCATCACCATAAACCATTCGCCACCACTCGAGGCTCCCGAAACACAATCCATCACATCTCACCTAAACAGCCCCATCTCTTGGCCCCAATATCGTCATCGCACCTAAGCCTCCATACACAGACCTTAAACACAACCCTCTCTATTTCCCATTCTAACCGATAACACACAATAGCCACCGTCACCAAACAGAAACCTAATTCAACCCTCACCATCTCAGTACCAGTACTAGAGCAGAAACAAGCTGTCCACCATACATGGTTTCCACCTGAGAATCCAACTCATAAACCCAAAACTTATAAACCTGAAAACCCAAAACACAAAGGCAGCAACCAAACACAGAACCTCAACAGCAAAATCGAATAATAATAATAATAATAATAATAATAATAATAATAATAATAATAATAATAATAATAATAATAATAAGACACAGTGGAAAGAGAAGGTCATCTAAGTGGTGGAGAGGGGTAGATCGAGCTAGAGAAGCTGAAGGTTTCAGCTTCAAATCCATCGAAATAGAGACGCTTTTGAGGGAAACGGAGTTTAAAAACAAGAAGAGATTAAGACAAAGCTTTCGGTGTAATTTTGGAGTCAAAAAGCTGCTGGCGATGGTGGCGGCAGCCGACGGTGAAGGCGGCCAAAAATCTCCTGGAGAAAGGGAGAGAGAGGGTTTGAAAATTTTTTTTAAAGTAGGTAAAAAGTAGTTACAAAAAAAAGAAACAATAAATATAAGTAAAAGAGGAGGGTCCGTGTGCCGACCCGAATCCGACCTGGGTCCACGCATCTCTCCCCCTGTTTTTATTTTATTTATTTATTTTACTTATTCAGTTATTAATTTATTTGATTATTTATTTAATTTAATTATTTTTAACTTTATTTATTTATTCATTAATTAATTTATTTTATTTATCTAACTTAATTTTGTTATGTTATATTTGTATAATTATCTAAATTTAATATCAATAACTTTTTAAAGTTTCCTTAAATCTTTTAAAATTTGTCTAGAAAGGCGGACAATTAAAATTTTATTTTTGTCTAAAATTAATAATAAACTAAAGTATTTAAAGTATTAATTTGAAAATTAAAATTAATGAATATTTCAAGAGATTGTTCAAAAGGGTGAACAATTAAAATTTTATTTTGTCTAAAATAATAGATAATAAAAATTTTTAAATTAAATAAATAAGTTTATAAATAATTAAAGTTTTTTTCAAATAATAATTAAAGTTTTATAAAAAAATTGAAAACAAATTCTTAAATATTTTAAGAGATTGTCCAAAAAGGGGACAGTAAAAATTTCCAAAACGATGGACAGTTAAAAAATTTTAAAACTAGAATTATTTTCTAATAAAAAATCTAATACAAAATACACATTTATGATAATAACAATAGTAAGTCCGAAATGGCGGACAAATAAAAAAAATTTTAAATATATATATCATCGACGATGGAATTGCTTCGGAGAAATGAACGATTTTCTTCGAATACTCTTGAGGCATATTATTGTTTCATCAGAATGGTGAGGAAACATCAAGAAAAATATTTAATATTAGATAAAATATCAATGATTATGACCAATATTAAGATCACACAAGATTAAATGGTACTGTTCATCGGATGGGCGTTGTGGGGGTGCTAACTCTTTCCCACACGTAACCGTATTCCCGAATCCAATCTCTGCAATGTAAATCAATCTTTATCCTTGGAGTCAAATAGGTGACTAATCACACCTATATATATATATATATATAAAATATTGGTAGCGACTCCCTTCTCTTTCGAATAGTTAAGTCTAGCAATTAGGTCCCCGAGCCTAGACGTTACAACAGCTTGGCGACTCTACTGGGGACCTTGAGAGTCAGGCTATAAATTAATCTTGCGTTTTTTTAGGTCATGATATGGTGTTCTTAATCTAATATCTCCTTCTTATGATTTTTCTGTTCTATTGCAATTATATTATTTGTTTATTGTTTGCATTGTTATATTATGTTTTTATTGCTTTTGTTTTTACTATTATTATTGTTTTAATAAATGTGGGGCATATAGGATGGGGTAGTGTAATTATTGGTCCGCTTCTTTGTACACACTGCACGTACATTTGCATGCATCAGCTCTACACCCGAGCTTTGTCCTTTTTAGGAGGAAGTAAAGTACCTACGCTTTCGTGAGGTGTAAACTTTCTCAATGGCTAGGGAAATACTTCCACTCAGATTGAACCCTTTCCGTTGTAACCTATGACGGGAAAGGATCAGGGTGCCTTATTAGTCCAGAGTGGATGACAGTAAGGACCAATTTGGTAACCTTCTAGCCTCATGAAAGCTTAAACCCAACATAAAGTGAGCTGTAAGGTACCAACCTTAGGTAGAGTCATTCTTGCCTTTTTAAAAAAATACTTGAAGTTAGTGTTGGATTATGCCCTTAGAACCATTCATTAAATGATTGACTTTGGCATTTTTTATGTATCATGACATTTTATTTATCATAGTTCATTATTATATTTGTCTTATAACTGCGTAATATAATCTTATATGATAATGTCCTTAGAATAGTAATAACACACTATTCTTAAAATATCCCTAGTCAAGTATTATTGTGAATAAGGATAACAATGATACGATAAGACTAGTATGTGGTTGACTGATGACTATTGTCATGGATATAAGATATCAAGTCATCACATAGGTACATGTTAGAGAACTATGTACTGGATCGACCCTCCATGAGAATGCTACATGGATTGTTATATGAGTGTCATAAGCGATTCTCATAGTGATGATGGTGTATGTGATCCTTTGACTTGAGATCATCAGAGATCCCAACATAGAGAATTGCATACTTTAATGCTGCTAGATGTCATTCGTAACAGGATGGACTATAAAGGTAGTAATTGGGTATGCCTTGATCTATGTAGAGGGATGTTGAGTGATCAAGATAGGATTTATCCCTCTTATATAACAAGAGTGATGTCTTGGGCCCTTTGATAGAGTGAGACTAAGAAATGCATGGCCGTGCTTGAATAAGTCAATATGAGATATTGATTTTATTTGTTTAATTAGTCTACTCAGGAATCAAGAAACGCTGATTAGACTATACAAGTGTGACACATTCCATGACTTGTGTCTAATCGAGACATCAAAGGATAAAGGGATTAGACTACACGGTAACATCTATCACGAGTAAGGTTATGTCGAGTCATTGACATTCTCGTTACATGGGTAGCAATGATGTGTTGCTAGATACCGCTCATTGCCTGTGAAAATTTTGTCATTGCCATTGTTTTGAGAACCTATTGGGTCGCACACTTAGAACGGATCAATGAGGAGTTTAATTAATCCTATTCTGAATTGGATTAAGGATATATCTAATCCTATTCTGAATTGGATTAAGGATATATCTAATCCTATTCTAAGTAGGATTAGAGTTCTGTTTGGCAGTAAATTTTAGGGTAAAATTTACTGCCTATAAAAAGGAAGTTTTTCTAAAACAGAGCCGCACCTTTTAAAACAGAAAAAAAAACATTCCTTTTAATCGAAGCTAGCAGTTCAGTTATAAGGAATCAAAACGCTCTTCAAGGCTTCTGATCGTGAGATGTTCAAGAGTCGTGAGATCCGTTCGTGTGGATACCGTAGAGGCAGGAACGAAAAGTTGTTGCTTGTGACTCGACCAACGAAAGAAAAATCAGAGAAAAACGTTAGGTAAAATCTCGAAACCCTAATCAGGCAACTCTCTGAATCGATCCTAGTGGAGGTCGAATGATTTATTTCCGCTGCATGTTTGTTTCGGTTTCCTTCAGTTAGGACATAAGAGGGAACTTTCTTTTTGTTACAAAATAGATACCACATTAAAAAAATTTAAAAAACTTGAAATTAAAGAAAATTAAAAAAAAGGAAAAAATTGCTTTTTGATAGGAATATAAAAATAAAATTCCTTTTAAATATTTTTAAGAATTTCTAAGCTTTTATTAAATAAAAACAAAAATAATAAAGGTCATGGAAAAGGAAAATAGAATAAAGAAAATAAAAAATCATAAAAATAAATAATAATAGCAAAAAATAAAAGAAAGACAAAGAATCATTTAAAAGAAACATTTTAGCATAACCATCATTGCATCATTCATTATTGCATTAATATATTTGTGACAATGAAATGGAATTTCTTTGTTTTCAAAGTTCTGTCAAAATTATTGAAATGATCTAAAAAAAAGAAAACAAATTTTGTTTTTATGACATAGATAAGATAATAAATTAATTTTTCTCTTTCTTCAAAATTGGTGGTAATACAATCGTCAATTTTCAAATCAAGTCGTGTGTCACTTAAGTTAAAGCTATGGAGATGAACAAGAAAGCCGGGTAGAAAAATTAGAGAAAGGGCAAGAAGAAATGAAGGGGCAATTGACTGTGATGATGGACATGTTGATGAAAACAATTGAGGGGCAAGGACAAGTAAAGGAAATTGCCACTAAGGAAGGGTGTCAGTCACAAGGTGATCTCAAAGATCAGGAGAAGCACAAGACAAGTGCATCGAAAGTAAAAGGAAATTCAGAATCTCGGTATAAATTAGATCTACTTGAGGAAAGATTGTGAGTTGTTGAAATGACAAGTTTTTGTGCTTTATGGATGCAAGTGAACTCTGTTTGGTCCCAAGGGTAGTTATCCTACCAAAATTTATAATCCCAGAATTTGAGAAATATGATGGGACCAAATGTTCGATGACACATATTAAGATATACTGTCAAAAAATGGCTACATATGCCAACAATGACCAGTTGTTAATTCACATTTTCCAAGAAAGCCTAACTGGATCAGCTGCTAAATGGTATACTCAGCTAGACCAAACTCGTATTCGCTCTTGGAAAGATTTGGCTCTAGCATTTATCACCCAATATAGACATGTTGAAGATTTGGCTCCAGATCGCCTATCCTTACAAAACATGGAAAAGAAAATAGGTGAGAGCTTTAGGCAATATGCCCAAAGGTGGAGAGATGTAGCTACTCAAGTTCAGCCGCCCCTTTACAGAAAAGGAGATCACCATATTGTTTGTCAATACTTTCTCGACGCCATTCTATAAAAGGATGATTGGAAATGCCATTAAGAATTTCGCTGACATGGTGATTTTTGGAGAAGTAATTGAGAAAGCAATCAAGAGTGGTAAACTCGATGGAGATGATATAAGGGATGGCGATGCATTAAAGAAGAGGGAATAAGTGTTCAAGCTGTAAATAATGCGGGGCAACCAATGATAGCCTCTGCTCTATATCATTCTTATACAATGTATAAACCTTATTACCCCACTGTAAACAATTTCTCGAGACCTTACAACTACCAGCTAGAATTGCAACCAAGTTGGCAAACTCTTGCGCCTATGAAGCCCAATAACCGAAAAGAACCACGGAATAAACAAAAAAAAGACTGAGATTGATCCAATACCTACATCATACACTGAGTTGTTCCCTTGTCTCATTAAAAATAACCTTGTTACCCCAATCCAACTAAAGCCTTTGGAACCTCCATATCCAAAATAGTATGACCATGATGCTCGATGCGAGTATCGTAATGGAAATATGGGCCACTTAATAGAAAATTGTCCTTCTTTTATGTGAAAGGTGCAAAGTTGGATTAAAGCTGGCATGTTGTATTTTGGGATGGAATGGCAAAATTCGTAGCGAAACCAAACTATGGTGTGATGTCGAGAAAAACCTTTTTGGCAGGCTTATTCTGAATGACATAAAAGTTGTTTAAACTTGTTATGTAACCTTAAAAGGAGCTTTTGTGTATTGACTTTTCATGATCTTCTTTTATTTCAATAAGAGTAACTGATGCATTTCGTTAGCTTTAAATTGACATATGTATTTTGAAATGACAAAAAATTAAGTAAGCTTTAATGTTTCTCTCATATTGTAAATTTGCTTTATCATACATGATTTTCTCAAACCACTTTAAGTCTACATATCAAAGTTTAAGACCATGATTTAATTGTATATTCTTATTGGTCTTAACATTTTACAAAATGATTTTAAATATCTTCATTAAGTAATTTTCTAAAGAACATATTGAACACAACTTTAGAAAATTACTTAACAAGTTTTTACACTAAGTCTTTAGTTGAGAAAGTCAAGAAAAACTCCCACAAAATTCTAAAATGTTTTAGGATGAATTAAAATCAAAGTCCATATCATTTCTAACCCAAATTAGCCCAGAAAAGTGTAGGGAAAGCATGAGGGTTTGACCTTCCATGTTGAGGGATCAATCCACGAATGGCAGAATACTCCCAAGAAGCAAAAAGGAAGCATGGCATCGATCCCCTAGGGAAAGGGATTGATCCCCTATTGGCAGAATGCCTTTGAGGCGTGGAATGAAGTATGGGATCGATCCCCTAAGGCATAGGATCGATCCCTTAACATGTGAAAAGCCTCCAACGGCTAGTTTCTGTGAGATACAACTGTAACTTTCGTTTTTGGCTCCAACCAACATCAAGAATACATCCAAGGGACAATACATAAAGGCTTGGAAGCACAACAAAGAACAGAAAGCAGCCAAGACATATTATTCTTCAATTTCTTCATCTTCTCCAAGTATCTCAAAGAGTTCAAGAGCTAGAATTCAATATCTTCTATTACTCTAAACATCTTTGTACTTTATAGCACAAATACTTTAGAGTTTCCTTTCTAAAGCTAAATCTTTGTAATCACTTGCCTACCTAGAGGCCTTCTTTGATTACACTATTTGTAAACCCAGTCACACCTTGTAAAAAGGAGGTTTCTCTTTAGCCTTAGAAAAAGAGGGAGGTTTCTCTTTAGTCTTAGAAAAAAAGGGAGGTTACTCTTGTGCCTGCAAAAAGAGGAATTGTAATATAAATTTAAGTTAGTGAATTTGGGAAAATCTTTGTGAGCGTATCAAGGTAGAGGACGTAGGCAAGGTTGCTGAACCTCTATAAATCACTTGTGTACATTTCTCTTTCCCTTCTCTCTTTACTTACTTGCAAATATATTGTGTTTGTTGTATTGAATTTGGATTGCATGCTTGCATAGCCTAGAGAACTTAGAAAACATTAATATAGGCTAGTGAATTTAGAAGAATCAAAAAACGAACTTAAGGTTAGTTAGAAATTGATTCACCCCCTCTCGATATTGTTATAGAGCCAACAATTGGTATCAGAGGTTAGGCTCGAGATTGATTTAGATCTATCGAGTAAAACGATCATAAATAGCTGACTTGAATGTAGGCACACCCCTAGGAGAAGAGGGACACTCGTTAGTTAGACCTCCACTTTTCAATGGAGAAAATTATTCATATTGGAAAATTAGGATGATGTTGTTTATGCAATCAAATGACTATGAAGTGTGGAGAGTAATAGTTAGTGGTCCTAAAATTCCAATGAAGAAAGTAGATGGAAAGGATGTCCCTAAGAGTGAAGATGAGTGGGACACAAATGATATGAGATTGGCAGAATTGAATGCCAAGGCTATGCACACTCTCTTTTGTGCATTAGGTCTCAATGACTATAATAGAGTCTCCCTATGTGAGAATGCCAAGCAAATATGGGACAAATTAGCCATTACACATGAAGGGACAAATCAAGTTAAAGAAACTAAAGTAGGTATGCTCACACATGATTATGAGCTTTTTAGGATGAAAGAAGATGAGTCCATGAGTGATATGTTTACTAGGTTTAATGACATTATCAATAGACTTAAGGCTCTAGGCAAGACCTATTCCAATGTAAAAATGGTTAAGAAAATTTTGAATAGCTTGCCAAAATCTTGGAAGGCAAAGGTAACTGCAATAGAAGAATCTAAGGATCCTAACACCTTGTCTCTGGATGAGCTTATAGTCTCCCTACTCACATATGAAATGAAATTTAAAAAAAAATGAAGTGCCTTCAAAGAAAGTAGGAGTAGCTCTTAAATCATCCACTCATGAAATCATTGGAGATGATAGTGATGAGAGTGGAAATGAGGAAGAAAAGAAAATAACAATGTTTGCCAAAAGATTTCATAGATTTATGAGAATGAAGGAGAGAGAGAATGATAGGAGACATCAAAGAAAAGGGATAATAACAGGAGAGTCAAGTAGGAAAGAAAAAGACCTCTTAGTGTGCAATGAATGTAATGAACCGGGTCACACTAAGCTAGATTGCCCCTTACTTAGGAAAGAAAAGGATAGGAAACCTAAGAAGAAAGCATTTATGGCTGCATGGAGCGATAGTGATAGCTCCGATGAGGAAAACATAGATGATGAGGTAGCCTACTCATGCTTTATTGCTATTAGTGATGATGATGCTAGTTCTAGTTCTAGTGAAGATAATGATTATACCTTTGGTGAACTACAGAATGCCTTTAATGAACTAGCAAATGAGTTTTAATGCATGAATTCTAAATATAAAAAGATTATTGCTAAATTAAAAGTAGAAAATGAAATGCTGTTAAATGCCAAGCTTGATTTTAAATAGAAATTAGAAGAAGCAAATCTAGAAATTGATGAAGTAAATAAAAAGAACTTAAATTTGCATAATTCATTTTCTAGATTCTACATGGGTTAACAAAAGTAGATCATATGTTAAAGACCCAAAGAGCTTTCTTTAACAAAGATGAGTTAGGCTATAATGCAAAAGAAAGAGAAACTCATCTTAAGAATTTCTTAGTGAGCAAAAATTCTATGCATGATACATCTCTCATATGCTCACTGTGCAATAGGATAGGCCACACCTCTCAAGCATGCATATATAGAAAAACTACTTTTATAGGAAAAGTAGTTAGGAAGATATGGATTCCAAAGCATGCTATAAATAATGATGATTTGAGTTTGAAATGGATCCTTAAAGGATCAAAAATTGTTTGCACTAACTCTCATGGACCCAAGAAAATTTGGGTACCAAAACATGCTTAAATTTGTTTGTTGTAGGAGTGTTAGAGCATGGAGCTACAATGAAACAATAAAGTTCAATTGCTCTACACATCCATGAAGTTTGCTTGTGCCAATAAGAAAGAGAAAGAGATTAGAGATCCATCCTTGGTAAGGTCACAAAAATTCTTCAAAGGATAGCTCAAGGTGGTCTTAACAAATCAAGGCAAAGCATTCTCAAGTAAAGGAGTTTTGTAAGCTTCAATTCTATCTCTTCAAAACTCATATTTGCTAAAATTATTTGTATGATTTAATGAGGCATTTTATTAATGATCTTTGATGCATTTTAAGTTGAATGATAGAACAAAAGGCGTGATAAATAATTATTTTGTGCACAATTCTTAATGATTGAATGAAAAGCATGTTTGATTATTTTGAAATGATTATTAGATTTTTGTGATTTGAGCAAGCTTGCTATGTGTTGATAATATATTTTCTTACTCTAAAAATGTCAAATATGTCATGTATGCAAAATGCCATGTCATGAGCATTAATGAGAAATATGCATGTTAGAAATCATCGCATGATGTTCACAAGTTTTGTGATTTAATGATCTATGTGCTTAAAATCTATGTGAACATGTTTGTTTTGACATATTTGTATTTTCCAATGCCTTGGTTTTGACAAAATATGCATAACTCTTAAAATGACCTCTTTTGAGACCAAAAATGCATTTTATGGTGTAAATTCTTCTAAAATTGTAAAATCTATTGTTAAATGATTTTTCATCCATATTTTTCATTCATACAAGTCCAAAATCATGTTACACATATGTTTAAACTTTTACTTGGACTTAAAATACTCAAAAACGAAGTTTTGGCACCTCAAAAGTTAAATTTTCTGTCAAAATTCTGTAGAATGGATGAGGGATCGATCCCTTCACATGCAGGATCGATCCCCTTTGGCAAAAATGCAAAAAATGGCATTCTGGAAATAAGCGAACGATCCCCTTCCTCTAGGGATCGATCCCCCCAAGGCAAAATGGCTTCCCTGCACATTTTAAACCGAAATTTGGGAGGATCTTTTGTTATTTTCGCACCTTCTTTCATCTAAGCTTAAAATTCATTGTTTACAACTTCTTTTTGATGATCTTTACAATATGAAATATCATTTTTCATTGATATCATGCCTCAACTTCAACAATTTGCATTATTTTCAACAATTAATATCATTTTCTTGAACTTAAAAGCGCAAATTCATTTTAAAAACATTCATGAATTGCATAAATCTTGAAATAATCTTGAAATATACTTTCAATGAATGCTTAAATATTGTTTTAAGAATTATTTCAAGGATTTGTGTATATATTAGAGAATTTGATGAACTAGTGATTGATAAGCATATTAATTTCCTTAGTTCATCTTAGTCTTCATGATAAGCATACTTAGAGGACTTTATCTCATAGCTTGACTTACCTATTCCACACTAGGCTTCATGATAACTATACATCTAGTGAAATATGAATAATTAAAGGTCAAAATATATGCTTGAATGATAAAATTATCAAAACTTGACCTTAAGGATTGAATTCAAATATGACTTAGATAAATATAATGTTTGAGATGCCTAACACATTACCTAAAGTCATAACTGTCCTTGGCCTACACTTAGTGTTGATAAATGGATCTTAAATGTTCAAATGCATGAAAATTTATCAACCATGAACTTAAATTTTTCTTATGGCCAAATTTTTAAAGAACTTAGGATTTAATGACAACATCAACATTCAAAGATAAATGCAAACTTGAACAAATGCACTTTGATTGATATACATGCATTGAATCTTGATTGTTTTGATGTTGAACTTGCATGTTTACTTAAGATGAATAAATGATCATGTCTATGAGATGAGAATATTAGTTTACATGAAATTGTACTTGATCTCACTCATAGATTGAAAATCTTAATGATAAAAGATATTTTAGCTTGATAATATTGATTCACTTGAGTAAAGCCATTTTAGTTAAAATAGCATATACCCTCTAAAAACTTAAATGATGATAACAATTAGGGATATGGCTATTAAAATGATTAAGATGAAAATCTTGAACTCTTCCTTGCTCATAATTGGTTAAGATCTTGAATAGAAAATTGAGCATAGGATTCTTTAGTCTTATGGAAGAAAATGTGTGCAATTGAAAGACATGAACCTTTAAATCTTCCATATAATTAGAGTTGAGCTTATGAATATGGATTACTACCTTATAATAGTATGCTAATGTTTAATTAATCCATATCCATGTTTAGTGGTGTGTGTGATTGTATTCTCACATGTTTGACTTGATTATTCACTAAGCATACCACACATAACAATTAGCATTATGCAAAATGACTAAGTCAACCATTGGTAACAATTGGTATGAGCTTTAAATTGACAATTCTTCTCATGCTCTTTAGATTGAAATGACAAATAGGGAAGAATTAATATAAGACACTTTTGCATGAGACACTATTGTGCTAGAATTTGTGGTTAATTGATGTATGATTTAATTCTATGCACACTTTTTCTTGAAAATGATTTATGAGCTCATGCATATGATATATCATCTAATTTCAGCTCATAATCATGATGAATTGCCATGCACCTTAGTTGGACCTTAGAGAACAATTGATTATCTGGGTGCTTGATAGAGTTAAAATGAGCAAGTTGTAGAACTTAATAGATAAATTGTAAACAACTTGCTTCATTATCTACCAATTGGGAGCTTCTTGCAAATTATTTATGAACAATTGGTATAGGACCATAAGCAACGTCCTTTGCTTGCATCAACATTTAATATTTTTTATTGACATTGATTTATGTATTTGTGCTATTAGTGCTATATACTAACATGCTTCTTGTTAGATGGAGCATATTTCTTTGTTCTCACATTTCTTTAAGCCATAATTTTAGGGGGGAGAATTAATGGGGTTTGAAGCTTCTTTTGAAAACCGTGCTTATATCAATGGGGAGTTTTAAAAAATCATGCTTTATTTAATGGGGAGTATTTCTTCAAAGAATTTTCAAAGCAAATTTACCTCAAGTTTTGTCATATCAAAAAGGGGGAGATTGTTAGCTTTAAATTGACATATGTATTTTGAAATGACAAAAACTTAAGTTGTGACATCCTCGTCACTCCCAAATACCAACTAAATTTTTCTTCTTTCCCATAGTTTTGGTTAGGCTGTTCAACGGTGCATCCTTCTTTTTTAATATAGCTAACACTATATTGTTTACATGATGATATATTTCTCATACACATACAGGATCGCCTTACACATAAGTCTAAAACTTTAATATAAATTACGTACTAATCTCTTTAACAATTTACATCCCCAATGTGTCTAATATACATCACTGTACTATAGTCTGAATTACATAATCAAAATGTATCTACCTTCAAAGGATTGGAAGCTAGCCTTGAAGGAATATCGTATAGTCCAAATATATGCTCCTCTACCAAGAGCAGACTTCACTGCAAATAATCTGGATGAAAAATATTATAAAGGAATGAGTTTACGCTCAGTAAGAAATATACATAAAAGAGCGTACTATGCCACTATATGCAGTTTTCCTGCTTAGCTCTATAATGTCATGTAATATTCTTGTAAAAACATATAACATATAAGTTCGTCAAATACCATATAACACATGATAAAATCACATGAAGTCACTTGCACGTATTCAAATAACTCAAATACTTTCACATGTATATGTCAAATAACTTGAAATTACATATACAAATAGTCTTCAAATAGGGGGAGACCGTCAACATCCAATAGAATCATGCACCAAATAAAGTGGCGTACCCACGTATGGGCCAGGGATCCTCCCTTAAGCCAAACACATATAAAGGACTAATGGCCATTGTCAATATCCCACGGTGTGCACTAGTCAGGTGACACCCGTGGTACTGAGGGCTTGACTAGAGTCCCCCAGCCAAATACAAATAATCAAGTAATATGCATGATCACCAATGGAGTCGTTAATCTCAAAATATTGAGTAGTAAAACTCATTCTTGTAAAACCATGGATATTCATAACCCTCCTTATATACTTTAATGATAATCCAAATAAATTTATATAAATAAATTAAAAATTATTATTTTTTAAAGGGGGCAGTTGACTGCTCTTTTAGGGCAGTCGACTGCTATAGTATAAAAATATTCAATAAATTTTATTTTCTTTTTGCATTTAAAATATTTAATTTTCGGATGCAAGTAGGGCAGTTGACTGCTAAAATGGGGCAGTCGACTGGCCCGCAGACAGAATGTTTCTCAAAAAAATGCAGTCGACTGGCTCTTTAGCGGTCGACTGGTTTGCAAACAGAAAGTTTCTGGAAAAATGGCAGTCGACTGCTATATAGGGCAGTCGGCTGCTCTAAGTCGGTTTCGGAAAAAATTTACGTCACGACTGTCTCTGAGCAGTCGGCTGCTATTTAGGGCAGTCGGCTGCCCCGAGCCAAATCGTAACTGGGCGAAAACTGCGAATTTTACATTTCCTGCACTTACACCAGCTTTTGTTTCATCCCCAAACATTTAAAACATGCGGACATAGTCACCCTACGTCCGTTACATATATTCCTTACCTCAAATAGCCAAATAATACGAAATCCCTTGGTTGCACCGATTCTTTCCTTCACTTCTTCAAAACTGCATAATTCATATAAATTGAAACCTTTAACTTTCTTTCATTTCAACACCATAAGTATACTATACCAACATCCCATGACTCCAAATTATGGACGAAATCAAATGAATCAATTTCTTTTCTTACCTTTGTCAATAGCCAAATTTACAGGATTTCTGATCTCCTCAAATACTTTGTTTCAGCCTTCCATATTATAGGTATGAGCAGAGCTAGTGATAAAGAACGTTTTTCGTTTAAGGAGTTTGTTGATTCGTTGGAGGAATAAGGCAGTTCTACAAGGTGAATATGGAAGAAAACCTTAGAGAATTTCAGAGGAAAAGCTATGGCTGCCGGCCCTCTTTGCTGGAAAAGATGACAATTGCATTGAATGCATAATTAATGTGTATTTATCCCTTACTTCATGTCAGCCAACTTCCTTGACCCTTTGACAATTTGACCACCTTAATTTTTCTTCTTCTTTCCTTCTTCATGTCAGCCACACATATCATTTAATTATGAAAATATGATACTTATTCTTCTTTTATCATTCTCTAGTATTTTTCTGATGTCAACATTAAATACATTGACCATTTGACTATCCATTTCATTACTTCTTCTAGGTTCCTTACATCATTTGTACATTAATTCTCATATTCATTTAAATCATTTCTGCTTATAGTACTTTACAAATAAGAGAACTTTACATGAAATTGGGGATTTCACATTCTCCCCACCTTTGAGAATTTGGTTCTCCAAATTTAAATCGGGTTACTACTCAAATAGCTCCGGATACCTTTCCTTCATTAAGCTCTCTAGCTCCCATGTAGCTTCTTCCATGGTATGGTATTGCCAGAGAATTTTGACTAAGGGAATTGTCTTTGACCTTAGCACTTTCTCCTTCCTATCCAAAATCCGAACCGGCTTCTCCACATAACTCATGTCTTCCCGAATCTCTAAGGGCTCATATTCAATGACATGAGATGGATCCGGATTATACTTCCGAAGCATCGACACATGGAAAACATTATGTACTCCAGATAGCTCCGGAGGTAGTGCCAATCTATAAGCAACATCTCCGACTCGGTCTAAGACTTCAAATGGCCCTACGTAGCGAGGACTAAGCTTACCTCTTCGGCCAAACCTCATGATCCCTTTGGATGGAGAAACTTTCAAAAATACCGAATCCCCGACCAAAAACTCAAGTGGTCTCCGTCGAGTATCTGCATAACTCTTTTGTCGGCTCTGAGCTGTCTTAAGTCTTTGGCAAATTAACTAACATCCTCAGAGGCTTGCTCGACTAAGTTTGGGGCTAATAACTTACGCTCACCCACTTCTTCCCACCCAATCGGAGATCGACACCTTCTACCATATAGAGCTTCATATGGTGCCATCCCGATACTTGCATGGTAACTATTGTTGTATGCAAACTCAGCCAATGGCAGATGATCATCCCAGGAGCCTTTAAAGTCCAACGCACAAGCTCTCAACATATCTTCGAGCGTCTGAATGGTACGCTCGGACTGACCATCAGTCTGTGGATGAAAAGCCGTGCTAAAATTTAATTGAGATCCCATGGCCTCTTGGAAATGTTCCCAAAAATGAGAAGTGAACCTGGAATCTCTGTCAGATGTAATGCTCACTGGAACTCCATGTAGTCTGACAACTTCTTTCACATACAAATCTGCCAAAGCACTAAGTGCATCTGCAGACTTCATAGGCAGGAAGTGAGCTGATTTAGTTAACCGATCCACAATGACCCAAATACCATCATGATTCCTCCTCGTTCGAGGTAGTCCCATGACAAAATCCATCGTAATGTGCTCCCACTTCCACATCGGTATAGGTAGAGGATGTAGTAAACCTGCTGGTCTTTGGTGCTCTACCTTAACCTGCTGGCACGTGAGACACCTTGCTACAAACTCTGCTATGTCTCTTTTCATGCCAGTCCACCAATACACCTTGCGAAGATTATGATACATCTTCGTATTTCCCGGATGCAAAGTATACTTAGTGGAGTGTGCTTCAATCAAAATTAACTTCTTCAACTCCTTATCCTTAGGAACACATATACGATTTTTAAACCTCAAGAGTCCATTACTATCAATGCTAAATTCCGATAGCATACCTAATTGAATCTGATTCATGGCCTCCATACATTGATCATCTTCCTTTTGAGCAATCCGAATTCTACTCATCAACTCCGGCTCAATCATCAAACTAACTATCATTCCAAAGTGCTCATAAGGCACAACATTGAGACTAAGGCTTGCAAACTGCTCAAGTAGCTCATATTCTCTTACCATCATGTATGATACTATCCCCATATGTCTACTACTCAGAGCATCTGCCACCACATTGGCTTTTCCCGGGTGGTATAGGATCTCACAATCATAATCCTTCAGAAACTCGAGCCATCTCCTCTGTCTCATATTCAATTCCCTCTGAGAGAACAAGTACTTCAGACTTTTATGATCTGTAAAAATCTGAAATTTCTCACCATACAAGTAATGTCTCCAAATCTTTAGAGCAAACACCACTGCCGCTAACTCCAAATCATGAGTCCGGTAGTTCTTCTCATGGTCCTTTAATTGACGAGAACCATATGCAACTACCTTGCCATGTTGCATTAACACACAACCTAGACCTTGTGCAGAGGCATCACTATATACAGAAAATCCTCCAGAACCACTAGGAATGGTGAGAATAGGTGCAGTAGTTAACCTGCGCTTCAGCTCATGGAAACTGCGCTCGCAGGCATCATTCCATTCAAACTTCACCTCTTTGCGCGTTAAGCGCGTCAAGGGAGCAGCTAACCTCGAAAAACCCTCTACAAATCATCGATAATAGCCGGCTAGACCCAAGAAACTCCTAATCTCCGTCACTGTTTTCGGTCTCTCCCATTGTACCACAGCTTCAATCTTCGATGGATCGACCGAAACTCCATCTTTATTGATTATGTGACCCAAAAAGGATATTTGATCTAGCCAAAACTCACACTTACTTAGCTTGGCATATAATCCCCGATCCTTGAGGGTTTGTAGAACTATCCTCAAATGCTGCTCATGCTCTTCCCATGATCTCGAATACACCAATATGTCATCGATAAAAACAATGACAAACTGGTCTAAATACTGTTTGAACACATCATTCATCAAGTTCATAAAAGCCGCGGGTGCATTGGTTAAACCAAACGGCATCACTAGGAATTCATAGTGACCATACCGTGTCCTGAATGCAGTCTTAGGGATATCTTCACTTCGAATCTTCAATTGATGATATCCCGATCTCAAGTCTATCTTGGAGAAGACTTGTGCACCCCGAAGCTGATCAAAGAGATCGTCAATCCTAGGAAGAGGGTACTTGTTCTTGATTGTCACCTTATTTAACCATCGATAATCAATACAAAGCCTCAAGCTGTCGTCCTTCTTCCGGACAAATAGCACAGGAGCACCCCATGGGGATACACTTGGCCGTATAAACCCCTTATCTAGTAACTCCTGCAGCTGTTTCTTAAGTTCTTCCAATTCCACTAAGGCCATCCGATAGGGTGGTCTCGAAATGGGCTCAGTCCCTGGCACCAAATCGATAGTAAACTCGATTTCCCTATCCGGAGGAAGTCCTGGAAGATCGTCCGGAAACACACATGGAAACTCATTGGCTATTGGAATTTCATGAAGTTTGGGACGTTTCCTTTCTACGTCCACCACATATGCTATGAATCCTTCACATAACAAATATATTCTTTATTAATTTCATTTATGAATAAATAAATTTATAAACATACTTTTGTATTAAACATTTGCAAAATTTACAACATAGCTAACGGGAGAAGAGAAGATCACACTTTTAGCATAACAATCCAATATCACATGATTCTTAGCTAACCAATCCATTCCTAATATGACATCAAATCCATACATATTCAGTAGGATTAGATCAGCTATCGATTCTCTCTCTCCTACCCGTAGCTTACAACTACGATACACTATGTCTATCATCTGGGATTCTCTAAATGGTGTACTTATTTGTAACAAATGTCCTAAAGGCTCAGGTTCAACAGGTAATCTTGTAGCAATTATGGGAGAAACAAAGGAGTGTGTAGAGCCTGGATCAAATAAAGCAGTAACGCTTATATCAAAGAGGTAAATCTTACCCTTAATCACCTTGGACGAATCATCGGCAGACTCCTCGTCTATAGCAAATACTCGTCCTTGAGTCACAGCTTTCTTTCCCTTCTCAGCAGCTGTGGCCTTAGGCTGTGGTTGGGTGGTCCTTTCCGATTCTTCTGACACTCTTTTAGAAATCTTGGGACAATCTTTAATCATGTGTCCCTTCTCGCCACACCAAAAACAAGCCCCGCTCGCCATACGACACGGCTGTGACCCATGGAATCTCCCGCAATGCTCGCATTTCTGCGTCACACTCTTCGGCGAGTTCGCTGTACTGCCAGCTGAATATCGGGATCTTTCATCATTTATCTTAATCCCGGTAGATCTAGGAGTCCCTGTGCCATAATTATCATAAAACTTCAAAATTTAGTATATTTCCATATAACCATTAAACTAAGATACATTTCCTTCCCTTAAAATTTATTTTCTTACCTGCCGAAGCTCTTTCATATGGCCTACTTTTTCTAGATGGATATCTGTCACTAGAGGCTCTCTCATCTGACTTCCGCTTCATCGGTTCTTTGCCTTTACCCTTGGCTCGGAAATCAGCATGGTGAAGATTATAGTCCTGCTCACACAATTGAGCCTTACGGACTGCCTCATTATAAGTAGTGATATCCATAGGATATAACTTCGATCTAATAGGAGACCTTAATCCCTCTATGAATCGGTAGATCTTATGTCCTTCACTCCTTAGGACTTCAGGGTCAAATCTACTTAAAGAAATGAACTTCGACTCATATTGATTTACCGTCATAGTCCCCTGAGTCAAGCTCAAAAACTCAATCTTCAACCTAGTCTGTTCAGTGCGTGGGATGTACTGTTCATTAAAGGCCTCTAAAAATCTATCCCACGTAACCTCAGTGTGTTGAGTCTCCAAACTGGCCCGAGTAGATTGCCACCAATGCTCGGCATCGTCTACTAGCAAATAAGCTGCCAGACCCACTTTCTCTTTCTCAGAACAGGTCATGTACCCAAAAGATTTGGTGACTGCCTTCACCCAGTTCTCGGCGGTCAACGGATCTCTATCGCCTTTAAACTTAGGCGGATCCAGCTTCTTAAATTCTTTAATTAAGACCACACTGCAGTAGGCCTTAGGATCTCGCCTCTCATTAACTTGAGCTGGTGGGGGCAACTCAGGCTGTGCCAGTGGGGGCTGTACTGGAGGAATAGGAGGAGCATTCCCAGATGGAATAGGAGGTACTATAGGTGGTGCTGTTGATGCATTAGTGGCCACGTTTGGAAAATTAGACATGAACTGATTAAATAGAGTGGCCATAGTCTCAATACTTCGCTCCACTCTCGACAGTCGAGCATTTGGGCTACCCGATGGAGATGGAGGAGGAGACTGTGTTGGGGACGGTTCTACTTTACCCCGTCCTCGTCCTCGTCCTCTACCAGTACCCCTTCTACGAGTGCTCATTCTGCCAATATCACCACAAGGTCAAGCGTTTAGTACACTTTCAGCAATTCAACCACATATATGTATTCAGACAAGTACAGTACATGGGGATGTACACTATTTCTAGCCTAATGACACCGTTAAACGTCAGACTAACCTTGCTCTGATACCAATCTGTGACATCCTCGTCACTCCCAAATACCAACTAAATTTTTCTTCTTTCCCATAGTTTTGGTTAGGCTGTTCAACGGTGCATCCTTCTTTTTTAATATAGCTAACACTATATTGTTTACATGATGATATATTTCTCATACACATACAGGATCGCCTTACACATAAGTCTAAAACTTTAATATAAATTACGTACTAATCTCTTTAACAATTTACATCCCCAATGTGTCTAATATACATCACTGTACTATAGTCTGAATTACATAATCAAAATGTATCTACCTTCAAAGGATTAGAAGCTAGCCTTGAAGGAATATCGTATAGTCCAAATATATGCTCCTCTACCAAGAGCAGACTTCACTGCAAATAATCTGGATGAAAAATATTATAAAGGAATGAGTTTACGCTCAGTAAGAAATATACATAAAAGAGCGTACTATGCCACTATATGCAGTTTTCCTGCTTAGCTCTATAATGTCATGTAATATTCTTGTAAAAACATATAACATATAAGTTCGTCAAATACCATATAACACATGATAAAATCACATGAAGTCACTTGCACGTATTCAAATAACTCAAATACTTTCACATGTATATGTCAAATAACTTGAAATTACATATACAAATAGTCTTCAAATAGGGGGAGACCGTCAACATCCAATAGAATCATGCACCAAATAAAGTGGCGTACCCACGTATGGGCCAGGGATCCTCCCTTAAGCCAAACACATATAAAGGACTAATGGCCATTGTCAATATCCCACGGTGTGCACTAGTCAGGTGACACCCGTGGTACTGAGGGCTTGACTAGAGTCCCCCAGCCAAATACAAATAATCAAGTAATATGCATGATCACCAATGGAGTCGTTAATCTCAAAATATTGAGTAGTAAAACTCATTCTTGTAAAACCATGGATATTCATAACCCTCCTTATATACTTTAATGATAATCCAAATAAATTTATATAAATAAATTAAAAATTATTATTTTTTAAAGGGGGCAGTTGACTGCTCTTTTAGGGCAGTCGACTGCTATAGTATAAAAATATTCAATAAATTTTATTTTCTTTTTGCATTTAAAATATTTAATTTTCGGATGCAAGTAGGGCAGTTGACTGCTAAAATGGGGCAGTCGACTGGCCCGCAGACAGAATGTTTCTCAAAAAAATGCAGTCGACTGGCTCTTTAGCGGTCGACTGGTTTGCAAACAGAAAGTTTCTGGAAAAATGGCAGTCGACTGCTATATAGGGCAGTCGGCTGCTCTAAGTCGGTTTCGGAAAAAATTTACGTCACGACTGTCTCTGAGCAGTCGGCTGCTATTTAGGGCAGTCGGCTGCCTCGAGCCAAATCGTAACTGGGCGAAAACTGCGAATTTTACATTTCCTGCACTTACACCAGCTTTTGTTTCATCCCCAAACATTTAAAACATGCGGACATAGTCACCCTACGTCCGTTACATATATTCCTTACCTCAAATAGCCAAATAATACGAAATCCCTTGGTTGCACCGATTCTTTCCTTCACTTCTTCAAAACTGCATAATTCATATAAATTGAAACCTTTAACTTTCTTTCATTTCAACACCATAAGTATACTATACCAACATCCCATGACTCCAAATTATGGACGAAATCAAATGAATCAATTTCTTTTCTTACCTTTGTCAATAGCCAAATTTACAGGATTTCTGATCTCCTCAAATACTTTGTTTCAGCCTTCCATATTATAGGTATGAGCAGAGCTAGTGATAAAGAACGTTTTTCGTTTAAGGAGTTTGTTGATTCGTTGGAGGAATAAGGCAGTTCTACAAGGTGAATATGGAAGAAAACCTTAGAGAATTTCAGAGGAAAAGCTATGGCTGCCGGCCCTCTTTGCTGGAAAAGATGACAATTGCATTGAATGCATAATTAATGTGTATTTATCCCTTACTTCATGTCAGCCAACTTCCTTGACCCTTTGACAATTTGACCACCTTAATTTTTCTTCTTCTTTCCTTCTTCATGTCAGCCACACATATCATTTAATTATGAAAATATGATACTTATTCTTCTTTTATCATTCTCTAGTATTTTTCTGATGTCAACATTAAATACATTGACCATTTGACTATCCATTTCATTACTTCTTCTAGGTTCCTTACATCATTTGTACATTAATTCTCATATTCATTTAAATCATTTCTGCTTATAGTACTTTACAAATAAGAGAACTTTACATGAAATTGGGGATTTCACATAAGTAAGCTTTAATGTTTCTCTCATATTGTAAATTTGCTTTATCACACATGATTTTCTCAAACCACTTTAAGTCTACATATCAAAGTTTAAGACCATGATTTAATTGCATATTCTTATTGGTCTTAACATTTTATAAAATGATTTTGAATATCTTCATTAAGTAATTTTCTAAAGAACATATTGAACACAACTTTAGAAAACTACTTAACAAGTTTTTACACTAAGTCTTTAGTTGAGAAAGTCAAGAAAAACTCCCATAAAATTCTAAAATGTTTTGGGATAAATTAAAATCAAAGTCCACATCATTTCTAACCCAAATTAGCCCAGAAAAGTGTAGGAAAAGCATAAGGGTTTGATCTTCCATTTTGAGGGATCAATCCACGAATGGCAAAATACTCCTAGGAAGCAAAAAGGAAGCATGGGATCGATCCCCTAAGGAAAGGGATCGATCCCTTATTGGCAGAATGCCTTGGAGGCGTGGAATGAAGCATGGGATCGATCCCCTAAGGCATAGGATAAATCCCTTAACACGTGAAAAGCCTCCAACGACTAGTTTCTGTGAGATACAATGGTAACTTTCGTTTTTGGCTCCAACCAATATCAAGAATACATCCAAGGGACTATAAATAGAGGTTTGGAAGCACAACAAAGAAGAGAGAGTAGCCAAGACATATTATTCTTCAATTTCTTCATCTTCTCCAAGCATCTCAAAGAGTTCAAGAGCTAGAATTCAATATCTTCTATTACTCTAAACATCTTTGTACTTTATAGCATAAATACTTTAGAGTTTCCTTTCTAGAGCTAAATCTTTGTAATCACTTGCCTACCTAGAGGCCTTCTTTGATTACACTATTTGTAAACCCACTCACACCTTGTAAAGGGGAGGTTTCTCTTTAGCCTTAGAAAAGGAGGGAGGTTTCTCTTTAGCCTTAGAAAAAGAGGGAAGTTACTCTTATGCCTGCAAAAAGAGGGATTGTAATACAAATTCAAGTTAGTGAATTTGGGAAAATCCTTGGGAGTGTCTCAAGGTAGAGGACGTAGGCAAGGTTGCCGAACCTCTATAAATCACTTGTGTACATTTCTCTTTCCCTTCTCTCTTTATTTACTTGCAAATATATTGTGTTTGTTATATTGAATTTGAATTGCATGCTTGCATAGCCTAGAGAACTTAGAAAACATTAATATAGGGTAGTGAATTTAGAAGAACCGAAAAACAAACTTAAGGTTAGTTAGAAACCGATTGACCCCCCTCTCGATATTATTATAGAGCCAACACATTTTCATCACATTTTTTCTCTCTTTTGAAACCTTTTAACTTGTAAATTCTTCCATATTTTATTCATTTTTATCTCTAGATGACGAATATGATTGCCTTTCCATACCTAATCCATTCTAAACGATGAATATGATATCAATCATGATAATAATTTGGGATAAAACTTTGAAATCTATTGATGTTTTTGTCCTCAAATTTTATGAGAATGTTAAAGCAATTGGCAAAGTGCACACAATGACTTGCCAATTGGAATCAATCTTCAATTTAGTAATAGATATTTGTGTTGAACTTGATAAATGGTTCTTTAATAAGAGTTACCATGTTTGAAATGATCAATAGCCATTCTTTGTTTCCCGTCTCAAAAAGAAAGAAAAAATCATCCATTTGCTCGCCCCTTTGAGCCTAATATTTTTTGAAAAATCCTTGACCAAGGATCACCCTCACATTGGGGGCAAATTTGAAAGAAAAAGTGAAAAGGAAAAGAGAAACATTCAAATGCAAAGTAAAGGAAAATTCCTTTTATAGTTGAACTCTTTTGAAAAAATAATTGAAAAAAAAAAAGAAGAATAGGACATGAGACATGAATTGATTAATGATGGGCAAAATGCCAGAATACTTCATCTATGACAAATGATCTTACAGTTTATAACCCTTAAAACATATATTTTTGGCCTATTTCCTTTCATAGTCCCTCATCTTTGCCTTCCTTACGTGCTGTGAAAGTCCATTTTGATCGAAGGTGGAAACTTGAATTGAAGAATCATATATTAAGTAAGGTCATTGTTTGGGGGGGGGGGGGGGGTTGACAAGAGTTTTGCTCTTGAATAAAAATGGTTCAAAAAAAACAAAAAAGGAAGAGAAAGAAAAAAGAAATGAAAAATAAAAAGGGGCTCAAATTGAAAACCCAAAAGGGCGATTTGAGTTAGAATAAAATGGCCGATTAAGCCCAAATCTTGAAATATGGCTGTGTTATGTGGTAAACCAGCATCGTTTGAAGATCTCATGAATAATGGGCAAAGTGGTTTGATAAATTTTGGAAAAAATCTCAAATTAACGTATCTTGATTGATTGAATATTCATCATTTGGATATTGCTACCTTCCCTTCATCTTTCAAAATATCCCATTTTTCTTGGATAAATTTGTTTTTATTTTCTATAACTTTCAACCAATTCCCATACTCATAATAAATCCATGAAATGTGATGGAAATACACTTGTTATGAAATTGAAATGATGAGAAATAAATGAAAAACAACACTTGTAATAGCTCCATTAAAAAATGATGAAGGATGGAAGGGTTGAGATGTGTACTGTCGCCCTCAAGTTTTAAGGGGAAAATGCAAAAGCATGATTAGATGATGAAAGTGATAAAAAAAATAGAAAAGAGAAAGAATCACAATCATTGGATGGATAGACGGCTGTGATTTGAAAAGTCTTGGCCTTGCAAACCTTGTAACACAACCTTCGAATGGTTGTCTTATTTCTTTTTTTTTTTTTTTGACAATTGCATACATACATTTGTATCTACATTTTTAATAAGTTGTAAAATTATTTTCATGCAAACTTGTTTTCCCATCTCATCTTTCTATGCATAATAGACTTTATCAGTGCCAGAAATCAATGGGATAAAATTGCTACTCTTCAAAAAAAAATAATAAAGAAAATTATTGTAAAAATGTTTCCAGAAGTCAAGAAGAATTTAATGGAGTGCCAATTTAGGAAAAGGTTGAGTAACAAGGGATTACAAGAAAAACTTGAATGCTTCAGAGGTAGTTTTGAGCTTTGGTTTGTACATAATTTTGAAAACACTTTTGAAGACAAATTCTTAGTTGAGAATAATTAATTTTTTTTCTAGAATTGCATAAGCATGTTACTTAGGGTTGATTTGATTTGAGGATTCTTTCCATATTTTGAGATCGATTAATAACAAAAGTCCCATATAATCTTTTTATGATTAAAAGATAATATTTATGTTAACAATCTCAATAAAAATGGTGATTGCTATCAAGAATACAAATCTCAAACCCTTTCACTAATTATTCTTTGCCCCATACCACTCAAAAGCTTGAACCTCCAAGAAAATTAAATGTTGGACTTCTTGAACCTAATTTTTCTTTTACCATTGTGAGATTTAGGAGTTGTTTAATCTGGCCTATGAGCAATGAAATGATTTTTGAAAGTTTCAAGAAATCAATTCATAAAGTACTCTTTTAAAGATCTTGATCTTAGTAATTTAACACGTGTCAAGGCCATGTTAGAGACCAAACACACTACCACATGAATTTTTCATAGAACGTATGTTTCTTTAACCCATTTCTTCCAAAGAAATCGTTTGTCTACATCTTAGAGCAAAATGATTGAAAGAGCTGAGTTATAAACTAGTCTTTATTGATTGAAATCCTGTCCACCTTCTTTTAGCTGAAACTTACATGAAAATGAAGATTCCTACATATTGGGCCTATATCAAGCAAAACATTAAGGTAATGCATCTTGAGCTTGGGTTTGAAAAACAAAGAAAAAAATAAAAGAGAATGGAAAAATGATTGTGATATTATGCATGGGAGATATTCAAATGATTTTAAATACTAAAAGAAAGTTCTCATCCTAGGAATTGTTTTTTTTTTTGTGTAAGTGTCTTATCTGATATGATGAATGGCCATCTTTCATCCACCATTCTCAAAAAGAAAAATACCCATTTGCTGCCCCATTTGAGCCTATAAATTTCGTTCTAAATCAACCTCAATTAAGAATCACCCTCCACACTGGGGTGCAAAGTTCAAAGAAAACCCATTCACTAAAGAAGGAAAACTCGATCATAGAAAAGTCTCAGGGGTAAAATAAAGAAGAAAGAAACCCCTTTTGAGTTTGAATTCTTGTTGAAAAAGTGGTGAATAGGAAAATGAAAAAGAATATGGAAAAGAAAAATGAAAAAAAGAGAAAGAAAGAAATGAAAAAAAGATTGATGAAGAATGTGGCAAGATTCTAAAGTGCTTCACATGATGAAAATGATCCTTGGTCTGATAAACTTTGAAACACTTATTTTAGGCCTGGTTATCTGTTTTTCATAACCCTAAGTCTTGGCATACATTATGTGCTTTAAAAGCCCATTTTGATCAAATTATAGATGCTTGTATTGAAAAACTTTTTCTCTGGAAAACATTAATCATTTTGGTTTTGAATGAAATTTGGATTCTCAAATGCATGGTAGAATAATCAATGAAAAAAAAAGAGAAGAATTAAGCTCTAAGGTGAAAACCCCAAAAAGGGCAGTTTAGAGCAATAATGGGACTTTTTCAAAACAACTCAAAGTGTTTATGCATGATTGGCCAAGGTGACTAGAAGAATGATGGTCTCAAACAAGACCTTTTGAGAAACCCAAAGATCATCACCTTGAAGATTTGAACCTTTTGTTTCCTTACCAAATTTTGAACCTATCACAGCTAGTCTTGACATTTGTTAATTACCATATATCAATAAATTGACAGAGTGCTTAAATGAATTTTGCTCTAAAAGAAATCATTTCAAAAAGAAAATTTTCGAGGAAATTCCTTTCATTTGAGAGCTTAGATGAAAAGACATTAATTTTCTTTCCAAATTTGTTCTTGGAAACCAAACTTTCTCTGATATGTCAAACTATCTCTTGCATGTAAAAAAAAAACTCTTTGATTCACCCGTTTCATTCAAGATAGCAGTCACCAATTTTTAAAAGAATTAATCAAATGTCTTGTTTTAAACATGAAAAGATAACGGTGTAGGGCAAGTACTTGTAGTCATAAGTCTTTTTGAAAATTCTTGGAGCAAGATTTTAGGAATTAAAGTGGTGAAAAGTTCTTAGAGCAAGCTTTTGTTGTCATGAGTCTTTTTTTAAAATTAAATGTTGGGATAAGTTTCTATAATCATAATAATATGAGTCTTTTAGAATAAATAAAAAATGATGCAGAATATTTTTGATTTTCTTGGGGTAATTCTATTGAATGAAATGATTTTTTGATAAATTTGAAAAGAGTAATCTTGGTGGGGCAATGAGAAGATTGAATGAAGGATGACAAATTTAAAAAAAAAAGAATATGATAAAAGGGAAATATGATTTGGTAAAAATACTGTATGACATTCGCATTGTACTCATAACATTCATAACATGCATGGCATTAATGACATGTATGACATTACATTTTGACATGAAACCATTTTTGAACTATTTGTTAAGACATTGGAATAAAAACTTTTAAAGGATGAAGAAGAAAAGTGATGAGGAAAAAATAATGAAAAATGAGGAAAAATATGAAAAAAAAAACCAAAAGAGAAATGAATGGTGATAAAATGTGAGAAAGAAAAAAATAAGATGAAATTTTGAGTGATAAAAGAATGAGGAATAAGAATTTGAAGATATAAGGCAATGAGGTAATAAATAACATCAAACCAAAGCCTAGTTTGGCTGGCATATTAGATCAAAGTAAAGCCCAGTTTAGCTGGCACATTAGATGAGACAAGCCAGTTAGCTGGCACAAAGCAAAGCCCAATTTAGCTAGCAAATTAGATTAAAGTAAAGCCTAGTTTAGCTAGCACAAAAAAAGTCTAGTTTAGCTGGCACATTAGATGAGACAAGCCAATTTAGCTGGCACAAAGCAAAGCCCAGTATAGTTGGCACATTAGATTAAAGTAAAGCCCAGTTTAGCTAGCACAGAATAAAGTTTAGTTTAGCTGGCACATTAGATGAGAACAAGGCCCAGTTTAGCTAGTACATTAGATCAAAATAAAGCCTAGTTCAGCTGGCACATTGGATGAAAACAAAGCCCAGTTTAGTTGGCACATTAGATGAGAGCAAAGCCCAGTATAACTGGCACACTAGATAAGAATAAAGCCCAATGTAGCTGGCATTCAGATGAATTTTAAGCCCAGTGAAATTGGCATATTGTAAGATAAGATATATTTTGGGAAAAGAATTCATAAAGATGAGAGCTTTTAAAAGATGAGATGTTTTGGACTTAGGATGCGAATTCCCGAAATGAAAACTTTGAATGTGAATTCCCAAAGCAAATAAAAAATTTTTCAAAGTACTTCGAGCATTAATTTTAGAAAACATTTCAAGTCCTCCGGGCATCATTTTTCAAAAAATATAAAAAAATAATAAAAAATAATAAAAAAAAAAGAAAGGAGAAGAAAACTCATAAGTCCTTCGAGCATCAATTTCAAAAAATTTATAAAGTCAGTCAAGCATTAATTTAAAAAAAAAACAAAAAAAGCTTTCAAAGTCCATCGAGCACTATATATTGAGAAAAAGAAAGAGGAAAGGGAAATTTTTTGTAGTCCTTCGAGCATAAAATTTTCAAACCCTCAAGGCTCAAGTGCCAAATTTCTTTCTGGTCTATTAAGATATAATCTCGTCTCTGTTCCTTTGTAAGTTCATATTCTGTTTAATAGTGAACATCAGCTAAAAATCCAATCTAATCTATTAAGATGCAATTTCACTACTTACAAAGGGTGGTCATGGTTTCTTTGCAAGTTCAGATTTTGAACATCAGCTGAAAATCCAATCTGATCTATTGAGACAAAGAGATCCAATCTGGTCAATCAAAGCTTAGATGATGAACAAAGCCCAAGGATCACATTGAATGAATAAAAGAATGATCGAGGCAACAGTTGAGTACCAACTTTCTGAAAGCTCGTGAATGTACCTAAGAAGCAAAGTAGACAAGTCTCCACAAGTCATTAGTAGAAAAGAAAAAAAAACTGACTTAATCAAGCAAGACATGGCAATGCAGACCATACGGTACACATATCAAATCAGACCCTTGTTCCTTATATGACAAATGTAGGCATTAAATTACGATAAGGGTTCATTCACAGGAAGATGTATTCTCTAAAAAATATAATTCTAAAAAAGATTTAAGCCTCTATTGAGGGTGCACACTTTTCATTTTCAAAAAGCCTTTATTGAGGGGGCGCATTTTTACTTTTGAAACCTCTATTAAGGAGTGTTGTTTTCAAAAGCCTTTATTTAGGAGGCAAACTTTTCAAAAAGCCTCTATTGAGGGGGCGCGTTTTTACTTTTGAAACCTCTATTGAGGAGGGTTGTTTTCAAAAGCCGTTATTAAGAGGTGAATATGTTGATTTAAAAAAAAAAAACCTCTATTAAAGAGGGTTGATTTCAAAAGCCACTATTAAAGGGGCATGTTTTCTTTCAAAACACCTCTATTGAGGAGGGTTGTTTTCAAAAGCCTCTATTGAGGAGGCGTACATGTTAGTCTCAAAACCTCTATTGAGGAGGGTCATTTTCAAAAGCCTCTATTGAGGAGGTGCACATGTCAGTTTCAAAACCTCTATTGAGGAGGGTCGCTTACAAAAGCCTCTATTGAGGAGGCGCACATGTTAGTTTCAAAACCTCTATTGAGGAGGGTTGATTTCATAAGCCTTTATTGAGGAGGCGCACATGTCAATTTCAAAAACCTCCATTGAGGAGGGTTGATTTCAAAAGACTCTATTGAGGGGGTGCATTTTTCGTTTTCAAATTCGGTTTTTTTCGGTTTTCGGTTCGGGTCGGTCTCGATTTCAAATCGTATCGGGCTCGGGTTATGTCGGGCTCGGGTTGTGTCGGGTTCGAGTTTTTTCGATTTTGAGCTTTTTCGGTTTCGAGTTTTTTCGGTTCCGGGCTTTTTCGGTTACGAGCTTTTTCGGTTACAGGCCTTTGACTTTTTTGGTCAATTCGGGCTGGTACCGGTTCGATCTCGGGCGGATTCGGGCAGGTTTTCAGGCTCGGGCCCATTTTTGCCACCTCTATTGAGGAGGAGCACATGTTATTTTTTCCAAGTTTCAATGCCTCATAGATAAGGAGCACATGTTTCTTTTCCAAGTCCAATGCCTCTATTGAGGAAGAGCACAAGTTATTTTTCCAAGTTCCAATGCCTCTATTGAGAAAAGCATGAGTTATTTTTCCAAGGCGTTAAAGGAGGAGCATAGGTTATTTTTACAAGTCCCAATGCCTATATTGAGGAGGAGCACATGTTATTTTTTCCAAGTCTCAATGCCTCTACTGAGGAGTAGCAAGGGTTATTTTTCTAAGTCCAAATGCCTCTTTTGAGGAGGAGCACATGTTATTTCTCCAAGTCCTAATGCCTCTATTGAAGAGTAGCACATGTTATTTTTCCAAGTCCCAATGCCTCTATTCAAGAGAAGCACAGGTTATTTTTTGAAGTCTCAATGCCTCTATTGAGGAGGAGCACAGGTTATTTTTACAAGTCCAAAAGCCTTTATTGAGGAGGAGCACATGTTATTATTTCCAAGTTTCAATGCCTCTGTTGAGGAGGAGCGCAGGTTACTTTTCCAAGTCCCAATCCCAAGGCCTTTATTGAGGAGGAGCAAAGGTTCGTTTTTTTCAAGTCCCAATGCCTCTACTGAGGAGGAGCACAAGTTATTTTTTTAAGTCCTAATGCCTCTATTGAGGAGGAACATAGGTTATTTTTCTAAGTCGCAATGTCTTTATTGAGGAGGAGTGCATGTTATTTCTCCAAGTCCCAATGCCTCCATTGAAGATGAGCACATGTTATTTCTCCAAGTCCCAATGCCTCTATTGAGGAGGAGCTCAGGTTATTTTTCCATGTCCTAATGCCTCTATTGAAGAGGAGCACAGGTTATTTTTACAAGTCCTAATGCCTTTATTGAGGAGGAACACATGTTATTTTTCCAAGTCTCAATGCCTCTATTGAAGAGCAGCACAGGTTATTTTTCGAAGTCTCAATGCCTCTATCGAGGACGAGCACATGTTATTTCTCCAAGTCCTAATGCCTCTATTGAAGAGTCACAATGCCTCTATTAAAGAGGAGCACAGGTTATTTTTCCAAGTTCCAATGCCTCTATTGAGGAGGAACACATGTTATTTCTCCAAGTCCAAATGCCTCTATTGAGGAGGAGCACATGTTATTTCTCCAAGTCCCAATGCCTCTATTGAGGAAGAGCACAGGTTCTTTTTACAAGTCCAAATGCCTCTATTGAGGAGGCGTACATGTTATTTTTTCTAAGTTTCATTGCCTCTGTTGAGGAGGAGCATAGGTTACTTTTCCAAGTCCCAAAGTTTCTATTGAGGTGGAGCAAAGGTTATTTTATTTCAAGTCCCAATTCCTCTATTGAGGAGGAGCACAAGTTATTTTTCCAAGTCTCAATGCCTCTATTCAGGAGGAGCACAGGTTATTTTTCCAAGTTCCAATGCCTCTATTGAGGAGGAATACATGTTATTTCTCCAAGTCCCAATGCCTTTATTGAGGAGGAGCACATGTTATTTCTCCAAGTCCCAATGCCTCTATCGAAGAGGAGCATATGTTATTTCTCCAAGTCCCAATGCCTCTATTCAGGAAGAGCACAGGTTCTTTTTACAAGTCCAAATGCCTCTATTGAGGAGGCGTACATGTTATTTTTTCGAAGTTTCATTGTCTCTGTTGAGAAGGAGCATAGGTTACTTTTCCAAGTCCCAAAGTTTCTATTGAGGTTGAGCAAAGATTATTTTTTTTCAAGTCCCAATTCCGCTATTGAGGGGAGCAAAAGTCATTTTTTTAAGTCCCATTGCCTCTATTGAGGAGGAGCACATGTTATTTTTTTAAGTCCCAATGCCTCTATTGAGGAGGAGCACATGTTATTTTTCTTAGTCCCAATGCCTTTATTGAGGAAGAGCACATGTTATTTCTCTATGTCCCAATGCCTCTATTGAAAGGAGCACAGGTTATTTTTCCAAGTCCCAATGTCTCTATTGAAGAGGAACACAGGTTATTTTTACAAGTCTCAATGCCTCTATTGAGGAGGAGCACGTGTTATTTTTTCCAAGTTTCAATGCCTCAATTGAGGAGGAGCACAAGTTACTTGTCCAAGTCCCATTGCCTCTATTGAGGAGGAGCACATGTTATTGTTTTTCAAGTCCCAATGCCTCTATTAAGGAGGAGCACTTCTTATTTTTCCAAGTCTCAATACCTCTATTGAGGAGGAGCACAAGTTATATTTCCAAGTCCCAATGCCTCTATTGAGGAGGAGCACATATTATTTCTCCAAGTCCTAATGCCTTTATTGAGGAGGAGCACATGTTATTTTTCCAAGTCCCAATGCCTCTATTGAGGAGAAGCACATGTTATTTTTACAAGTTCCAATGCCTCTATTGAGGAGGAGTACATGTTATTTTTTCCAAGTTTCAATCCGTCTATTGAAAAGGTGCATAGGTTACTTTTCCAAGTCCTAAAGCCTCTATTGAGGAGGAGCACAGGTTACTTTTTTTAAAGTCCCAATGCCTCCATTGAGGAGGAGCACATGTTATTTTTCCAAGTCTCAATGCCTCTTATGAGAGGAGCACAAATCTTTTCTTTTTTAAATTTCAAAGCCTCTATTGAAGGGGCATATCTTTCCTTTTTTGGAACTTCTATTTAGGAGGGTTCTTTTCAAAAGCCCCTATTGAGGGGCGTACACTTTTCAGAAAGCCTATATTGAGGGGGCGCACTTTTCGTTTTCAAAGTCTCAATGCCTCTATTAAGGAGAAACACACGTTATTTTTTTTCTAAGTCCCAATGCCTCTATTTAGGAGGAGCACAAGTTACTTTTTTTAAGTCCCAATGCCTCATTGAGGAGGAGCACATGTTATTTAAAGTCTTAGTACCTTTGATGAGAGGAGAACAAATCATTTTTCAAAGTCCTAAAGCTTCTATTAAGGGGGCGCATTTTTCAAAACCTTTATTGAAGAGAATTGTTTTCAAAAAGTCTCTATTGTGGAGGTGCATTTTTCATTTTCAAAACCTTTGTTAAAAAGGATTGTTTCGAGAATGCTTTTATTGAGAAGGCGCCTTTTTCAAAACTCTTTCAAAAAAAAAAAACTAAAAATGGGAGAGCCATTTTTGAATGCACTTTGCAAATATTTAAAGCCGGACAAAATTGTTGTTTATGTCTTTGTCTTATTCCTGATTCTCAGCAATAGACAAAGAGAGGCACCTGTAGACACCTAATTTTGTCCAAGTCAAGATGTTGATTATGCAAATAAGAGTAGGGTTCTTATTGAACTTAAAGCTTTGATTTAATGAATCTCTCAAATGGATTTAAAATTGAATTATCTCATTTTGATTTGAATTTGAATACGATCCATATTGCAAATATCAAAATCACTCCAAAGCTCTAAAGTTCAATATGGGTCCGTTCTTCAATTGGTCTCCCTTTTTCATTTACTTTATTCAATCTTTATTTTTCAATGTATTTTTATTTTTTATTTTTTATTTTATTTATAATTATTTTAGTTTAATATAAAAAATAAATATATAATTAGAAAACAAACAGAAAAATCAAAAAAATAAAAAAACATAAAAATAAAAATTCAAAAAAAATAAATAAAAATTGAGTTTGTTTTTGTTTTGATTTTTTTAGGGTTTCAAAAATATAATCATCTTAAACACATGCTAAAAAAATGTTAGTAATTAATAATTCAACAAAACAAATAAAAATATATATAAATAACGACATAACAAGTAGTCCAAATTGCCAATTCCCATTAATGCCACTGCCCCTGCCACTTGCACTGCTATCATCACCTACGTTGCTTGTCACCACCATCATCCAATCAAATTCAAACTCTGAGCACTATAAATGGTAGTGCTCAGAGTTCACAGGGGAGGAACCGGAGGAGAGGAGGAAAACCAACATGGGGGACGCGAGAAAGCCAACAACAGGGGAGGCAACCATTACCAGAATTTCCTTCTACCAACCGAGGCGACCAGTGCTCTGAAATCAGCTGCATAGTCACTGAATTCCCCTCTGCTAACCAAAGGAATCAGTGACCAGAACCTCCCACAGCCTCAACTGCAACATAAGCCACCCGCTGGTCAGATCCTAAAAGCCCCAAACCCCACCGATAGTTTCACCCAGGCCACCATCATACCCTCTAACCCCAGCTGAGCATCATCACCAGAAACCATTCGCCACCACCCGAGCCGCTCGAGGCTTCCAAAACACAAACCACCACATCTCACCTAAACAGCCCCATCTCTCAGCCTCGATACCGTCATCACACTTAAGCCTCCACACACAGACCTTAAACACAACCCTCTCTATTTCCCATCTTAACCGAGAACACACAATAGCCACTGTCACCAAACAGAAACCCAATTCAACCCTCACCATCTCAGTACCAGGACTAGAGTGGAAAACAAGCCGTCCACCATACATGGTTTCCACCCGAGAATCCAACTCATAAACCCGAAAACCCAAAACACAAAGGCAACAACCAAACACAGAACCCCAGCAGCAAAATCGAATAATAATAATAATAATAAAGGGCTAAGGAGGAGGATAAGACATAGTGGAAAGAGAAGGTCATCTGAGCAACGGAGAAGGGCAGATTAGGCTAAACAAGCCAAGGGTTTCGGCTTTAGATCCACTGAAATAGAGACGCTTTTGAGGGAAACAGAGTTCGAAAATGAGAAGAAGAGATTAAGACAAAGCTTTTGGTGTAATTTTTGGAGTCAAAAAGCAGCCAGCGACGATCGAAAATATCCTGCCGAAAGGGAGAGAGAAGGTCTGAAATTGTTTTTTTAAAGCAAGTAAAAAATAGTTACAAAAAAAAAGAAACAATAAATATAAGTAAGAGGGGAGGGTCTGCGTGTCCCTTCCCTTGTTTTTATTTTATTTATTTATTTTTACTTATTCAGTTATTAATTTATTTGATTATTTATTTAATTATTTTTAACTTTATTTATTTATTCATTAATTTATTTATTTTATTTATCTAATTATGTTATATTTGTATAATTATCTAAATTTAATATCAATAACTTTTTAAAGTTTCCTATAAATCTTTTAAAATTTGTCCAGAAAGGCAAACAATTAAAATTTTATTTTTGTCTAAAATTAATAATAAACTAAAGTATTTAAAATATTAATTTGAAAATTAAAATTAATGAATATTTCAAGAGATTATTCAAAAGGGTGAACAATTTAAATTTTATTTTGTCTAAAATAATGGATAATAAAAATTTTTAAATTAAATAAATAAGTTTTTAAACAATTAAAGTTTTTTTTTCAAATAGTAATTAAAGTTTTTTAAAGAAATTGAAAACAAATTCTTAAATATTTTAAGAGATTATCCAAAAAACTGGACAGTAAAAATTTCATAAAAATTTGCAAATAAGTTTATAAATATTTTAAAACTTTTTATCCTAAATGGTGGAAAATCAAAATATTAATTTAAATTAATACTTGAAATTTAACTATCCAAAACGATGGACAGTTAAAAAATTTTAAAACTAGAATTATTTTCTAATAAAAAAATAATCTAACACAAAAATACACATTTATGATAATAACAATAGTAAGTCCGAAATGGTGGACAAATAAAAAAAAATTTAAATATATATACCGTTGATGATGAGATCGCTTCGGAGAAATGAAAGATTTTCTTCGAATACACTTGAGGCATATTAGTGTTTCATCAAAATGGTGAGGAAACATCAAGAAAAATATTTAATATTAGATAAAATATCAATAATTATGACCAATATTAAGATCACACAAGATTAAATGGTATCGTCCATCGGACGGACGTTGTGGGGGTGCTAACCCTTCCTTACGCGTAACCGTATTCCTGAATCTAATCTCTGAAATGTAAATCAGTCTTTATCCTTGGAGTAAAATAGGTTACCAATCACGCGCACACACACACACACACATAAAAGATTGGTGGCGACTCCTTTCCTTTTCAAATATTTAAGTCTAGCAATTAGGTCCCCGAGCCTAGACGTTACGAGATGGATAATCCTAAAGTTAATTTTCTACTCTTTTTCTTTTATGTTCAACTATGCATCTTAATAATAAACATAACAAAATGACAAGAATTTTAGGTCAATAGAACTTGCAATATGAGTGAGCCAGCAGAAACTTGCATTTTTACGTTCTTAAAGGTTAATTACAATATAACAAATGTACTATTTTGCATACACATTGCCAGACATCTACATAATTGATAGAACATACACTAAGAAAATGACCCATGAAACTAGCAAGATAATCTTATACAGACATGCGTCATTTTTACTCTTTGCCACCATTCTTTTGTATGCAGTCATCTTCTCTTTTTGATTTCTAACCTTATTGAGCAACATACTGATTTCATCAACCTTAACAGATTTCTTCAATTCTTCATTTTCAATCCTCAACTGCCTGTTTTCTATCAACAACATCTTGTTCTGACTTACTAATTCATCATTCACATTTTTTAAATGAACCTCTGGGATCTCATCACCATCATTCCTATCAACCCAATGGAAAAACCCACACCCACTGGTCTGTAACAATTAGTATAAACCCCCAAATTGTAACAAATTTTGATAAAATCTAATAAATTAGTATAACCCACTAGCTTTAACAAAATCTGAGATAGAATCTAAATGAGCCATAGCTCCTTGTAATTTGGGCAGCCATAGAACTTCTTTCTTTTGTTCTATGGTGTCGTCGAGATGCAGATTAGAGCCTTCAATCCACAATGGCAAACCAAATTCCTAGAATGAATTGTGGGTTTTGAGCTTCGGTTGCTTTTACTCTCTTCCATTTGTGGGTCTTCCGTTACTACTTCAGTTGAAGAAACAGTCCTTGAACCAGAGTATAAATGTAAGAAAAATTTCTTTTACTGGGTAAGGATTTCGAAATCTCTCTCAGAAATGGCTGGTAAGGATTTCGAAAGAGAATAGCAAAAAATCGGGGGAATCTAACACAAAACCAAAATTTCTTTTCTTTTTTGATTATTTTTTGTTATATTCGGTAATTAGATTTTGAAATAAGAAATATTATTTACTGACATGGCATATTTAATGAGAGCTAAGGTGGATTTATGGTCCAAATGGCAGAATTTGATTGGTCTGAAATGCCACGTCACCATTTTCTCAAACGGCATTAGAGTTTGGGGTTAGGTGTCTGACGGAAGAAAAGTTGAAGTACCAAAGTGATAACAAAAATTTATTAAGTACCAAAGTGATAAAAGTGGTATAGTTCAGGGGCTAATTTATACATTAACCCTTATAATAAAAGTGATATGTTTACTAAATTACTTAAGTGTTGTGTGAATGTGTTTAAGGTTTTATCGCTTATGTGGAGGACATAGAAAGGAAACGTCCCGTGCTACATGAGATTCTTGTGGTCAGGGACTTTCCGGACGTATTTCCACCGGATCGGGAGATCAAGTTCATCATCGACTTGGTACCCGGTACGGAGCCTATTTCTAAGCGCCCTGTGAGAGCAGTAATTTTTCTAAACCAAATATGTACTCAACGGGCAATGTAAGTGAATATAATGTAACGATGTAATTTTGAGATTTTCAAATGTAAGATTATGGCTATAATTGCAAAATCGAAATCTTAGGAAATAATATGACACGTACATGAATATTGTATATATATAATGTAGTTAAATATATACAAAAGGAGTTGTACTTATATACATAAATGATTGGTTACATACGCCATGAACCAAGTTAAATGCATACAATGTGCATGCATGCAACAAACGTACGTATGTATATAAATGAATATACAAATAAAAATATATGCAGATCTTTATAGATGAATACAAATATATATAAATATATATATATTTATATAAACCTAAAGGATCAAGTGAAGTGCAAAATAAATTAAGGTACATATAAATGAATATGTATAAATAAGGGTATTTATATGTAGTTATATTTATACCATAAATAAATAAACAAATAAATATAGTAAATACATTAACAAAAAAAAAGGATAGGTATATATATATATATATCCGGGTTAGTGGGAAACATCCGCCAACCCGTCAATATCATAGGGAGGCACCACATTTCTTTCTTTTTCTTTTATTCATTATTTTAAACTCAAGCACACAACTCTCTTTTACTTTCTTCCTCTCGTTCCCTCTGTGTTGTTCTCTAAACTTTCCTACCCTTCCATCATGTTTTCCTTTCATCTTCATCGTGTCACCATTTGTTGGGCAAAGTTGAATAGGACCACGAAGGAGCTGCTGGCATGTACAAGGGTGTCGAATTGAGGCTAGCGATGCAGCAAAAGCGACGACTGGAAATGCTTGCAGGAATTGAACTTGATTTGAGGAAAACGGGGAGATAGCAGTAGTGTTAGTGAAGATTGAGTAAAGTAGGGTGAAGTGACGCCATTGAGGTCAGGAAACAAGGACAGGAAACTGATTTCAAGGGGGCCTCGTGTGTGGCATTTTACTGCAAAATAAGGGGGTTTGGAACAGTAGACTTTGGGTAGAAAGGAAACAAGTAGAGGCATGAAGAATAAGCAACTTATCATGGCATTTAAAGACTAATTTGGAGATGAGATCAGACGACATTGGTGCTGTATTTTCAGGTTAGGGGTTGGCTAATTTAAGGGCTGAAACAAAGGAATCATTGGCTCTTATAAAAGGTTAATATAAGGGTTGAACTTGGGCAATTTACGGGGCTGTGTTGGGTGGTATCGTGAGCTGGAAATAGGGGCATGGGTAAATATTTTGGTGCTAGTTGAGACAGCCCGTGAAGATTCAATCTTGGCTGCACCTTTAGGCTAAGTTTAAGAAAGAGATCAAGGGAGGAAAAGGCTGAGTTGGCATGGCATAATAGTGGTTGAAACAGGGGGTTTATGAGCTAAAGTGTAAGAGCTTTAAGGGGCTGTTAAAGGCTGTTGAGTAGAGGATAGGAGGGTGTTTTAGGTGCCTAAAGTGGCGTTGGAACAGAGAAGAAAAGAGGTTGAAGAAGAACCACATGCATGCTTTAAAGGCAATCCGAGCATGGCATTTTGGAAGGTCAGTGAGCTACATGTTGCGTACTCGAAAGCAAGGTAAGAAACAAAAAAAAAAGAAAGGAAAAGAATTAAAAAGAAAAGAAATAGATATATATATATATATATGTATGTATAGTGCATATATATGTAGATGTAGGAGGATGAAAGAATTTGATTTAAGAAATTGTATTATATTAGTATTAAATATATATATATATATATTAAGTTGGAATTGAAATTTTTATAAATGTGTAGAAATTGGGCTAGACATTATTAAGTCAGATTTTATTGTGAATGTGTAGCACGACGAGAGGGCGACGGACACCGTTAGGTAAGACGTTTATATAACGTAGATGTAGGATTATCCTATATAGGTTGAAATTTAATGGTGAAATGATTTGAGTATCTAAGGACTCAATTTAACAAAATGAAATGCAGGTACAATGTTAAGCTTGATACAGTACCATAGTGATGCAGTGTTAAAAGGAAATGAATCGATATGGTATTGACTTATAGGCATCACTAGATGGAATGATAAAGCATTCATGCATTTCATGAACATGGCATTATACTGTTTTCATTTCCTTTTCTTAATTGTATCACCTTTATGCATGCCTTGTTTCTATACATGAAACTTGGAAGGATTCCTTCTTTTCATGCTTACATGAATATTTTGGATACTTAAATTGTTTTGAAAAGAATGAATTTATAGTTTAGGCATTGTACGTATACATGTAAATGATCTTAGAGAAATGTATTACGTACTTTAAGATATTTTCATAAGAAAAGTTAAATGTTTAAATGTTTTATGAGACTATAGGCACCCTAAGAGAGTTAAATTCAATAAAGCATAGTGGAAGCCACCTAATTGGAGATTACTCATTAGGCAGTGATGCTTGTCCGACAATAGTTGTGGATAGGGCTCAGTCACACCTGATCAGTGGGGCTGAGAGACATGAGGTCTATGGCTATAGATAATGCCCTAGTTGGTTTTCAGGGGACGATGATATGATTTTCATTGCTAGCTATAGTGATCTAAGTCTTTATTGATAGTGCATTAGGGATCTAGCCTTGTCTTAAAACGATATGAAATGCAGTTTAGAGTATGGTTTTAAAACGAAAATGAACTCTAAACTCGATATGGCTTTATGATATATGAAATGTATTTTGATATTGTACATGGCTTTAAATATGCTTCAAAAGTTACATGTGACATGAAATGAAAATTATGAATATTCTGAAGCATGTCTTAAAAGAAAAACCGAGATGTTTTGATATTCCGCATGTTTTGAACATGTTTTAAAAGAATATGTATTACATCTTTTAAGACTGCAAACATCTCATATATATTTACATGTTAAAAGACATGATATGATTTCAAGGTTTAGGCATCACATGACAAGCTGTAGTATTACTACATTGAGACTGAGAGCATAACATGTATATACTACACGATGAATATAGGCATGGTGTCATACATGATGGTCAAGGAGCACGAGTTGTTGGAACAGTTCTCGAGCCTCAGCCTGAATGTGATTTCCTCTGAGAGATATGGGTTTATGACTAGCTTTAAAATAGAGCTAGATTTGATGGATAGAATTAGAGATGCTCAGAGGACTGATGCCTATTGTATAGAGGTTGCTAGTCAGGTGCAGATGGGAGTACAGTCAGATTTTGGGATTGGCATCGATGGTATTCTGAGGTTCAAAGGCAGGATTTATATTCCTGATAATTAGAAGCTTAAGGATTTGATTTTGACAGAGGCCCAAACTCCAAGTACACTCTACACCCAGGTAGTACTAAGATGTACTAGAACTTACGAAGAGTGTATTGGTGGCCAAAGATGAAATGAGACATCGCAGAGTTTGTTGCTAGATGTCTGACATGCCAGCAGATAAAGATTGAGCACCAGAAGTCTGTAGGTCTATTACAGCCTCTACCGATTCTGACATGGAAATGGGAACATATCACAATGGACTTCATTATGGGATTACCAAAGACCCAAAGGAACCATGATGCCATATAAGTGCTTGTAGACAGGTTGATGAAGTCTGCCCACTTTCTTTCTATTAGATCTACTGATTCTCTTAGTGCCCTAGCCAATCTATATGTACGGGAGATAGTGAGATTGCATGGTATTCTAGTGAGCATCACTTCTGATAAGGATTCCTGGTTTACATCTCATTTTTGGGAGAGATTTCTAGAGGCTATGGGGCCTCGATTGAATTTCAGCACCGCTTTTCATTCTCAAACTGATGGACAGTCTAAGTGAGTGATTTAGACGCTCGATGATATGTTAAGAGCGTGAGCTCTGGATTTTAAGAGCTCTTGGGAGGACTACTTGCCATTAGCAGAATTTGCATATAATAACAGCTATCAGTTTAGTATCGACATGGCACCATATGAAGCGTTGTATGGCAGGCGATATAGGTCTCCGATTGCATGGGAAGAAGTGAGAGATCGAAAATTGTTAGCTCCTGATTTGGTAGAGCAAGGTTCTCAAGATGTGCAGCTTATCTGTGAGAGATTAAGAACAACTCAAAGTCAGTAGAAGAGTTATACAGACACGAGACGCTAACCATTGGAGTTTTTAGTGGGAGATTCGGTATTCTTTAAGTCTCACCATCCAAAGGCATGATGATATTTGGTAAGAAAGGAAAGGTGAGTCCTCGATACATCGGGCCCTTCGAGATCTTAGATCGCGTAGGAGACATGGCATATTGATTGGCACTACCATGAGAGTTATCTGGAGTGTATAATGTATTCCATGTCTCGATGCTCAGAAAGTATCATCTCGATCCATCTCACGTAATTCAGTATAAACCATTAGAGATTAAAGAAGACATGAGTTACGTGGAGAGACTTATCCAGATTCTGGATCGAAAGGATAAAGTATTGCGATATAAGACAATTCTATTAGTGAAAGTGCTCTGGCAGTACTACTCTGAAGAGGAGGCAACGTGGGAGTTAGAAAGCCTGATGCGAGATAAGTACCCAAAGTTGTTTAGTGATTAATTTGATTAAATTCGGAAGACCAAATTTTCTAAAGGTGGGGAGGATGTGAGAGCCACTTATACTATTATCGTACATGATGTTAGACATGTGATCACTATTCAATTTCCTATGTATTTTGTAGGTTATAAGTGAAATAGTGATATGGTCCCCACTGGCCTTACAGTGCCTGGATGGACGTGAGACTATCCAAACAATGTTCAGAGGGTACGATAAGCCTAGGTAAGAATTTCGAGCCTAAATTACCTTATTTATATTATTTTTAGGATACGTGCCAACAATTTAGAAAATGACGATTAAGGACATAGCCCATTGGTATTTTCGTAAATTGTGGTCAAACTAAAATGAATTTGGACCAAGTAAATATAGCATGATATTTTACATTTAAATAACTCCTAGCCTATTTCAATAGATAGATCGAATCGGTAGTTAAATAAAAAATTTACGCGATTTACCCGATAGGGGTAATTTCTTAATTTCACCTTCGTGATAGGTCAAACCATAACCAAACCACCTTTATTCATCAAAATATGTTTAATAATAATTTTTGTTGATGGAATCTTAATTTTTGGAGTGCAATTACATAGTTAGAAAAATTATGGAAGCCTAAGGGCATTTTTGTCAAAAAATTTCATAATCAAGGGCATTTTGGTAATTTTACCTTACTCTAGAACATTCTGTATTTCTCTCCACACAATATAGCTGGCCACTTCTCCTCTCTTCTTTAACCTCACGCCACTCTTCCATTAACAAAAAATGGCAAGCTTCGAAACCTAACTAAAAACACAAAATTTCAACAAAAATTTCTTCTACAACCCTATCTAAAATTTGATTCTCTACTTACCCATACCAATATTTCATTGTGAAGTGAACAAAATCAAGGCCTTTGACACTCCTCCATATTCAGTCAAGGTAAGAAATTATTATGCTTTTATTTTCTTTAAGCTTTAATGGTAGTTATTGATAAATTTACATGTGTTAAGTATGATTATGGTGTTAGATTGAATTAATTTGAACTAAATCATGCTCAAGCAATCCCAATGGTATTCGACCATACATGGAAATATGGGAATTCATGTAGTTTGATGCTTAAAAATGGTGCCAAATTGATGAATGAATAGGGCTAAGCATGAATGTAAGTTTAGATTGTCGAAAATACATGTTTTTGGCATGATGATGATTTTAGTCATGGCAAGGGGAGGTAGAATTATGGCTGCATTTGATGAATTTAGTATGCCATTAGATTGTAGAAATTATGAGGAGTCCATTAGTATAATCGGACTTAAAACGGAGAAGTTATGTTTTAGCACTGATAGAATTTATATTGGTTTAATATTTCCAGTGTATAATGTAGCTACAATTATTGAAAGAAAATAGTTTAAAAATTAAATTGAGGTTAATAAATATTGTTGGTGAAATGTTTTGCAGCCCATGACAAATAAATTACGAGTGGTGCTATCGAGAAAGTCAATAAAGTCATACAGGTAAGGGTAGGCCGTAGGGATATTATGAATGCATGGTTTCAATGAGATTAATTTTATGAGAATATTTTGGTACTCAATTACTTTAGAATTGTGTAAATTGTGGTTTTTGGCCAGATTGGAACAGTGTTTTACGTGCAGGGAGGCTATGTCACGACCCGAAGGCCACAACGATTCCCTTGATACTCATACTTTTTCTTAGTCTACAAATTTATGGACTAAATTTTTTTTTCCTTTTCATTTTACAATTTGTATTCGATGTCAATGTAGTCACTATCTAATTCTGTTCATTTCTTAATTCAGCTATGATTTAAATTTGCTCTTTAAGATAAGGAGAAATCAATTATTGCCCATAACTAATCCTCGCATACTTATCATATAACATTATAACATTAAAACATTATATCAATTACTCATTATTTTAGTTTACATCCCATCTTATAGTACCATACAGAAATTTGGCTGAAAATAAAAGCATATGCCCAAGAGTGCATACCTCAAAAGCAACCAAGTAGTTTCGGAGGACAGGGACAAGTATTGAGCCTGGATACCGTCTCCGAGTCCCACTCAAAAACCCTCCTGGTAAACTTTCAATCCAAGTAGTCTGAAAAGATAAGAAATTGAGGGGGTGAGCAAAACCACGGCTCAGTAAGTCATTTATATAATTGCAGAATTAGACTTATACTGTCCTAATGCGATGCATGAAACCTTTAAGGATTTTCACGCCATATTCACTCTATGATCGTTTATCAAAAGGCTCAGATCATGTCCTAAGGGTTTTTTGGTGTGTAAGAGCTTAAGGTATCAATAGGGGAGAGTTTCTTTATAGTACCACATTATACTCATCCCGATACTTATTTGATACATTAACCTTTAATCATAGTCGATCAACCATTTTCAATCTTTTGTCATTATTCCATAATATACCATATCATATCATATCAAGTCATTTCATGTGAAGTTTTGTTCAGACACTATTAGACCATATCACTTCTCATCAATAAGTACATTTTGTACTGATTAAGTCGTAATATTTTCAACTTAGAGAAATATAGTCACATATAGTATAAAAGTCATGATACCTCTTCCTATACATCTCATGTTCAATGTACAGCATAAGATCATAATATATTTCATGCAGAATGTATATCGTTCTATTCTAATTCCACATATCACTTATACAAGTTTTACTGTATAAAACGACTATCATCTCACATTTCATTACATTTAACATATAGTCGTATATGAATCATGTGTGATATTGAAATCATATCATGTGTACTTTTAGAACACGTTCAAATCATGTCAAATATCAAATCATCTCTGGTTTATTTTTAAGACATGATTGAAAGCATGCACATTTCCCTTTTCATATCATGTGTGATCAAAGCATGCATATTTCTCTTTTCACATTTGCGTGAAATCAAAACATGTACTTTTCATATCGTTTCAAATAAAACATGCACATTTCTCTTTTCATATTATGTCAAATCAAAACATGTCTTTTCATTTCGTTTCAATCAAAACGTGCACATTTTTCTTTTCATATCATATCAAATGAAAACATGTCTTTTCATTTCGTTTCAATCAAAACCTGCACATTTTTCTTTTCATATCATATCAAATAAAAACATGTCTTTTCATTTCGTTTCAATCAAAACGTGCACATACTTCTTTTCATATCATATTAAATGAAAACATGTCTTTTCATTTCATTTCAATCAAAACGTGCACATTTCTCTTTTTATATCATATCAAATGAAAACATGTCTTTTCATTTCGTTTCAATCAAAACGTGCACATTTTTCTTTTCATATCATATCAAATGAAAACATGTCTTTTCATTTCGTTTCAATCAAAACGTGCACATTTTTCTTTTCATATCATATCAAATGAAAACATGTCTTTTCATTTCGTTTCAATCAAATCGTGCACATTTTCCTTTTCATATCATATCAAATGAAAACATGTCTTTTCATTTCGTTTCAATCAAATCGTGCACATTTTCCTTTTCATATCATATCAAATGAAAACATGTCTTTTCATTTTGTTTCAATCAAAACGTGCACATTCTTCTTTTCATATCATATCAAATGAAAACATGTCTTTTCATTTCGTTTCAATCAAAAGGTGCACATTTTTCTTTTCATATCATATCAAATGAAAACATGTCTTTTCATTTCGTTTCAATCAAAACGTGCACATTCTTCTTTTCATATCATATCAAATGAAAACATTCTCTTTTTATATCATATAAATGAAAACATGTCTTTTCATTTCGTTTCAATCAAAACGTGCACATTTTTCTTTTCATATCATATCAAATGAAAACATATCTTTTCATTTTGTTTCAATCAAAACGTGCACATTTCTCTTTTCATATCATGTGTGATCGAATAAAATATCAAAACGCATTTCACATATTGTAAAATCATATCAGTTTAGAGTTCATATCAATCTAAAAGCATACTGTAAACTGCATATCATATTGGTTGAGACTAGGCTAGATCCCTATCACTCTATCAATAAAAACTTATATCACTGTAGCTAGCAGTGAAAATCATGTCATCGTCCCCTGGAAACCAACTAGGGCGCTATCTATGACCATAGACCTTATCTCTCTCAGCCCCACTGATCAGGCGTGACTGAGACCTGTCCACGACTATTGTCGGACAAACATCTCTACCTAATGAGCAAAGCTCCAATTAGGCGGTTTCCACTATGATTTATTGAATTTAATTCTTTTAGGGGCCTACAGTCTCATAAAACATTTAAATCTTTCACTTTTCTTGTAAAAATAGTGTCACATCCCGTGACCACAATTTTTCACGTATTTCTATACAACTTACTCAGTTGGGCTGTCTGTGATACTTCACTTTTTCATTTACTATTAAAAAATTTCGTATAAAATTATAATATAAATTACATCCCCTATCTTAATTCTCAAGAAAGTAGTACTGAAAGTAAGTCTAAATACAGAAAATAATGATCATACCTCATATTATAAATCAAGTTGTCGCAATGTTCTCAAATGTACAGCCGAAATGCTCGTATGTCAGATCTCTTAGTCCTCGAAAATCTGAAATGTTAATATTGGGGAGTGAGCAAACCATGGTTCAGTAAGAGAGTTATATGCAACACTTGATATTCAGCTACCTATATGCTGAAAATAATTTTTCACTTTCTTTAAATCTTTCTAGAGGCTCTAGGTTCACATGTAGGAAGGATACTAAAGTCGGCTAGGGATCCGGATGGAGTAAGGCAGGTATTTTGAAATACCTGTCTTGTCCCGGAACCTAGAAGCAACTGTAGAAAGTACTATATAAATTGTTCTCAAAACGATTTAATATTCGTTTTCCATAAAGTAAACCATTTATTTCTCTTCACTTCATTATGTTTTAAAACACGTAACAGCTCAGTAGTAAAACAGTGGTTTAGGATAAACCATTTTATAATTATTTCTATTTTCGAAATAATTTTCAATGTTATTCTTTTTGAATAAACATTCATTTCTCTTTAATTCAGTAATCGTATCTTACAGTTCAATAAAACAGTAATATTCAATACAGTACCACTCGGTAAAACAGTATCTTGATACGGTTCAGTCAGTAAACAGTAGCTACCAATTCAGTAAACAGTATACGGTAGCTTTCAGTTCAATATCATGGAGACCAGGCAACACCCTAAATATATCATGCTATAATAATATCATCCCTAATAAGGGAAACACATGAGATCTATGGCCATAGTCTACGGGGTCCTCAACGTGCACTGATCAGGTGTCCACTGGGACGCTGATAATAGGATCAGTATCTATCAGTACTAACACGTGACATGTGAGCATGATATGGGGCCTAACAGTCTCAAAATAGTAAACACGTGATAGAAACCCCATTCATGAAATCAATTTCATTGAATATAAATTCAATCACTCCATAAATATTCATAAGGAAAATATTTTCATCTTATGAATAACAATTTATAAAATATTCATACTGGGGTAATCATTCTCGAAAATGTTCAAAATATTATAAAACAGTATAAATCACATTTTCCATACGATGAAAACAGTTTATAAAATAATCACTGTAAAATATAAAAAGTCATAACTATCCTTTTCACCGTAAAACATATACGCATGCTTTTTTCATGCTTTCTATCGAAAACATGATTTTCAAAGTTATCGGGATTCAAATCAATTATTTTTATGATTTAGGAAAGATTAAAATATTTATTTTCCAAATCAACCCTCTCGTCCCGTGTTTTCTCTGTAGACACATGCAGAGACCTTTTTGTCTCAAAACATTGTTTTTCACTTTTAATTACCTTTATGGAATTTTCTATAAACACTTATTTTCACAATTGTACCCATAAAGGTTATTTATAAAATCAAGTGAATATTTGGATAAATATTATTAAAATATTCACTTTGGTCCTTTTCATTTTTCACCTCGTTTCACGTGAAATATCACTTATCGGGATAAAGTTAGATGATTTCCTTTTTCACCATTTTAAAAAACATGAATATTTTAAAATTAATTATAAGTATATTCATGTTTTATGAAAACTAATCGATTTCTCGATTTTTGTGTTGAAAATCGTTTCTCGTAATGTAAAATCATTTATTATGATTTTCAGTAATTTTCTATGATTTTTCGGCAGTATAACGGCTGCCGATTGGCTAGCCTCCTGCACAGAAAATACAGTTTATATTTTCAACCGGTAAATCACCACAACTTTCCAACCAATCATTGTCAACAGCATTTATAAAATTAAATGCATATTTAAAACATGCATACTGAATATCCTTACAGGCTACACATGCCTCCCTTACCTGTCTCGGGTCTGCGACTATCTCTCGAAGGTCGCGCCCGTGTTCACCTCGCTCGATTCCATCGGCTCGGTTATCGAGGGAATTTTCTGGAAATTAAAATTCTAACATTTAGAATTTTTCCATAATTATTTAAATAAATAATTTATTTAGATAATTTAACACTTTTCGAGATTTCTTACCGATTCCCGTAATTCTCGAGATTTTTCGCAATTCTCGAATTCTCGGGAATTTTCCAAATTCCCGAAATTCCTTTTCTTTTTCCTCTTTTCTTTCATTTTCTCTTTTCTTTTCTTTTTCTTTTTCCCTTTTTTTCTTCCTTTCTTTTCTTGGCCAGTTCAGGCCATTCAGATCGATCAGATCTCCTCCATGGCCGGTTCTCCTTCGCTGCCGGTTCTCCTGCGGTTCGGTGGCCCCTCAGCTGGCCGGCACCACGGCGAGTCTGGATCTGGCCTCCGTTCATTTCGAATCGACAACACGGTGGCAGATCGAGTCGGTTTTGGTTCGGACTCTCCCACCTCTTCGCCGACCCTCCTCCGCCGTTCTCCGCCTCTTCGGTGGCCTTCCACGTCTTCCTCTTCCTCCGGCAAAGCTTCGGTGGCAGTGGCGGCAGCCAATTCCGTCGGCACCGCTAGATCCATTTTCCTCTTTTCTTCTCGGCTTCCGCCGGAATTCCTCCCTTTTCTGTTTCTGTTTTCCTTCCGCCGCCGGTCGATTCCTTCTCCTCTTCCCTCGTCGGCGACACCCTCCATCATCTCTCTTTCTTTCTCACCGACGACGGTGGCCGGCTCGCCTGGGAAGAAGAATCGGGATTTTCCCGATTTCTCCTTTCCCTTTTGTTTTCTTTACTATTTTTAGTATATAATTACTATATTATATACTATAATTTATATTTTATACATATAATATAATGTATACTATATATTATATATTATACATATAATATATTCCACATATATTATACATATAATATTGGTATTTAATATATAATATTGTACTATATATATTATATAAAGATATATATATATATTATATATTAATAAAATACAAATATATTTAATATATTTATGTATATATATATTTTATATAAATTAGCATTTATATATATGTTTACATAATTGTAGAAAATACAATATATATTGTATTTACAATATATATTTATTCTAACTTTAATATTAATTAATATTTATATTTCTTTACCTGTGTATAAATATATACAGAAAATATTATATTCATATACATATGTATTATTCAAATTTATACAATAGTATATATATTTATATATACCTCTGTATATTAATATATACTATATAGTATTTCAATACATATGTATTTATATAAAATTATATTTATATAATTTATAATTATATAAATATATTTCATATTTATTCCTCTTTTTTCTTATTTAATTTGGATTTCAATTTATCCAAATTAAATTTCCTTCTCTTCTATATTTTCCATAATTCTAATCTTATTTTTCCGATTTAAATTTTCCTTTACTCGGATTTCCACCATCCGTTCCTTTCTCAATTCTCGGGATTTTCACTAATATCCCGTTCTCAAAATTTTATTTATTTATTTCCAATATTTATGTTCTCCAATATTTATTTCCAATAAATGAAAAATTTACGATTATCACAAATAGTGTAAAGTATGTAATACATTTTTCTTTAAGATCATTTACATATATATGAATACATACATTACACTATATGTTCAATCTTTTCAAAACAATTTAAGCATTCAAAACATTCATGTAAGTATTGTATAAATGAATGTTTTCAAATCGTGCATAAAATGAGGCATGTTTGAGAGCGATACAATTAAACAATGGAATTAAAACAGTATTAAAACGAGGCATGCTTATGAAATGTATTAAGGTAATATCCCTCGGTATAGTGCTAACTATAATGTCAATTATTCCTTATATCATCACCCTAAAACCTCTCGATTTAGCACATATACCTAACTCGTCATCACTTTTCATTTCATTTTAGATCTCTCGATTCAATCCATTCTTTTTCAGCTGGAGCACATCTACTAAATCATCCAAGATTTTCTATTGTTCAATAACACATAATATCATTTCATAGTGTTTGTAAACTAATCCACCCTTGCTTTCAATTTTAAACTAAGATTCGTCCATTAATGTCGGTCTTCTAAGTATTTCATGTATGTTCACATATTACTTTAGCGACTTTCATTATAACACTAAAATAATTCAATGTTAAGGAGTCCATTCGAGATCTATTCTGTAGATCATTTACTCACCATACCAATACCATTGAGTCATTTCCTTAATTTACTATATTACTATGGGTATATCATTCCTTATGTGTCGCTAAACCTCAAATCTTTTAATTTCCATCATTCCCATACAATTCAACTATATCTATACAATATAATTCTAATGCTGAATTATATAAATGTCTTACCTCATTGAGCTTGGTGTTTCATGTGTCGAGCTTCGTCGAACTCGAATCGTCTTACATCGTGCAACTTCCTTAAACTAATCACCTTGAGATTATCTATGCTAATGGTGGCCGCTCAATCGCCAACGGGGTCCCCGCTTTATAGCTTTCCTACAATTACCGCACCGTAACTTAGTCGAGAATTAATTAAATATATTCATAAAAGCTTCATGAATATATTACTAGGCTCATTTATTTACTTACTAATTTTCATATAAGGATTTAATAAATCCTTCTCTTGTTCTTCTTATTTATTCTTTTTGTTCTTTTCTTTATGGTTACATATATATATATAATTATGTATGTCATACCTGTGCTTATTCATTTGACATACCATACATATTCATGTATATATATATGTATTTCTTTCCTTCTCTCTTCTTTCTTCCATTTCTTTCTTTTCAATTCACATGTAGTTTACAAACCGAGAGAAATTTTTGGTGATCTCGATATCACTAATTTCCATAACATGAATATTTTTAATTAAAATTCAGTATATTCATGGTTTTATGAGAAGTACTAACTTTCTCATTTCAGTGGATGGAATTTACTTCTCGCGTAATAATTTTTCTAAAAATTATGTGGAATTACATAATTTTTTTCTAAAAATTTCGGCAGCATAACGATTGCCTTTGGACTAGCCTCCCTGCATAAAATAGACAATTTATAACCTTTTTACAACCAGTGAATCTCCGCAATTTCCAACCAATCGATTTTCCACAATATTTTCATAAAATTCATGCATAATTAAATCACACAAATCTAGATATTCTTACTTGTCTCGGGCTAGCGATTTCCTCATTACGTCGCGCCCATAATCACCTCTCCCGATTTCCCTCGCCTCGGCTTCCGAGCATATTTTTCTACACGCCCACATTCATATTAAACTTTAGAAATTTTATACAGTTATTAAATAAATTAATAATAAAAATGCTCATAATTCCTACTGCATTTTCTTTCTTTCTTCTTCTTTTTCTTCCTCTTCTTCTCTTTTCCTTTTTCTTTTTTTTTTCTTTTCTTTTCTTCTTCTTTTTTTTTCTCTGGTCTGAACCGATTCAGACCGGTTCAGATCAGTTCGGCCAGTTTGGCACCTTACCGGTCGGTTCTCCATCGGCTTGGCCACCTCGTAGCTTGTCGAGGTAGTGCTAACGTCAGATCTGACCTCCTTTTCCCGTACCGTCGGCGACGGCGCTGGATCTAGGATGGCGGGTTTCGACCTCTTCTCCTCTCTTTTCTCCCTCCTTTTTCCTTTCTCCCTTCTACCGACGGCTTCCTTCTCGTTCCCCTTTCCTTCGCCGACGTCGTGGTGGGTACGGCGGTGCCTGGATCGACCAACACCGCCATTCTCTTCTTTTCTTTCCTTTCTTTTCCTTATCGGTTCCGCTTCATTTTTCTCTTCCCTTTTTCTTTTCCTTTCTGCCGGCCGCCATCGCTTCCGCCTTCCCCTTCTTCGGCTCGCTGGCCTCCCCCTTTCTATCTCTCTCTCTCTCTCTCTCTCTCCGTCGCCGGGGTCAGCCACCCCTTTCTCCTCTATGTTTTTTTATTTCTTTTGACAGAAACGGTAATCCCGACTCCCGTTTCTGTCTTAAGTTTTTTTTTAATTCTTATTATTATTATATTTATAAATTTTATTTATAAATATAATATTCCTATCATATGTATATAGTATTTTCAATATATTATATAGAGATGTATATATAAATTGTACATTAAGATATATATTTACACATAATATATATACATTGTTATATGTACTTTAAATTAAAATACCATATACATTTAATATATATATATATATGTTGTACAACAATATGTATAATACTAATATATACATATTTATTTATGTAAAAACATATAAAAGTATATTTATATAATATTATTATATAATTATGTAAATATACGCCTTTTTATATCTTTAAATTCGGATTTCTCAATATCCAAAATTAAATTTCCAATTTCCAAATTCTCCATTTTACCACTTCATCGAATTTAAATTTCCAAATATTTCTATTTCTTATATACTTTCATTTATTTTCTTTAATTTATTTTATTTGTTTTAATATTAAAGCTATAGATTTAGCGGTTATCACATCCTTCCCACCTTAAGAAATTCGGTCCTCCGAATGTGACTCAAATTAACAGGTAGAACCATCATGTACTCTTATCTTTATTATCCTTACAACCATCCTTCTATGATACTGTTAGCATACCTTCAACATTAGAATCGTCTTTTCACACTATTTTATATCATCATTCATTTCATTTTTTTATATATTTATATTCCTTAAAACATTCCTATCACTTTGGGAGATGCCACTTTCATCTCTTTTCACACAATAGTCGTTTGACGCCATTTATATCCATTTCTCTCATTTGGTTCCAAGTCGATAAAATTTGGTAACTATCGTTTACCGATTTACTCAGTAGTATGTGATTTTCCTAGTAGCCCTCAATTCTCATGCACACGCTCTCCCAATATCACGGAGTGTTCACGTATTATGCTCGTATATTTACATCAGTACTAAGCGGTGTTGTCGGTAGCTTTGGAATCTCAAGGCCCTTTGTTGTTTTCCATAAGCATATGGCAAAATTAGAGACTTCTATAACCTGTAACGCTCACTGGAACTTCATATACTTTCTCATCATTTCATAGTCATTTTTCGATTGTGGCATAAGAGAATCTAAGAGTTTGATAATGGAAAAATAATTCCTTTTTAAACAATCAGTCTTAAATCACTTCCATATCATCACATCTCTTTTATGCTCTTTGTTACTCCATAATACCTATGTTCACATTTATTTCATTAAAGTTGTACCTCATTGCGGACCTTATTGTTAATAATCTCTTTTCCTACTGTATTATCACTACATCTCTTATTTTGATGGTAAACTCTATATCACCAAAGTTTTATAATATACCTGACTTTATACTCTTTCCATAATTTAAAGTACACAGGTGATAAATCAGTCATTACTTTCGTTATCGCCCTATTCATACGATTCCACGATTTTTGTCATTCCGAGGTGGGTATATAACTGTGACACTTTCCATTTACATTACAGGCAGAAATTATAAATCATTCATTTACTCCCTTGCGTATCATCCTCGTATTAGTTTTGAATTTCAACGCTTGATAAGTCCATCAATTTTTGATGTACCTCGTCAGATCACACCTTGTGCCCTTAATTCTTGAGCTTCTGAAATTGTCAAGCTGAGTCTGTATAAATGTCAAGACTTGATGATCTCGGATGTCTTATTTCATAAAATCTTAACTTTCACATCAGTTTGCTATTTTGTACGGCATGCTTTAAAAATTTAAATTTTTCCATTCCAAGCCCTCTTTTTGTAACATTCGTTCTTTTAGAATCCATTAGCGAGAATTCTGGAAGGTCTTGCAGGTTTTGAATCCACATTGTTCAAAACCATAATGTTTAATTCATTGAACTTTCAAATTTCACGCAATTCAAATGATGTGTCAAAAGTCGAATACCTTCGAAATCCATATAGTCTCCAATTCATAGATGTTTTATATCACATAGTTTTCCGAGGCCTATACATTTATCAAGCTATATAAGATCTTATACATCCTTCGAATCCATAAGGAGGCTAACCATTTGTTTTTCTCTTTTCGTTTCACACTTGAGGCTTTATAAGGTAACAATTGTCTAAGTTTAAGCATATCACTTAAACTCCAAGCCATAGCATAATCTCGTTTTTGGCCTATTATGCAAGGTCACTCTATAATTATTTTTATTAAATATTATTTCTATTAAATACAATTTCAAGCCGTATTCGTAAGTTGTGATAAGAACACTATATCAATCCCCACAACTCAATGCTCAATATAGGCTATTATGTCTATTCTCAACTTGTTGCAATTCAGAATACCTTATAAGTCATTGTGCCATTTATTGAGGCTAACAACCATCCACACCTTGGGGATCTTCTTAACTTTGTTATCATTTACTTTCTATATAAAACACATGCATTTAGAACAGTATTCTGCACTTACTGAGCACTTAACATTCAGGCATTTATAGTACTATGGGATGTAAACTATTATGACGTATCTACACTGACACGTACTAGACAAATATTGCTCTGATACCATTAAATCTGTCACGACCCAAAAGCCACAACGATTCCCTTGATACTCATACTTTTTCTTAGTCTACAAATTTATGGACTAAATTTTTGTTTTCATTTTCATTTTACAATTTGTATTCGATGTCAGGGTAGTCACTATCTAATTTCGTTCATTTCTTAATTCAGTTATGATTTAAATTTGCTCATTAAGATAAGGAGAAATCAATTATTGTCCATAACTAATCCTCGCATACTTATCATATAACATTATAACATTAAAACATTATATCGATTACTCATTATTTTAGTTTACATCCCATCCTATAGTACCATACAGAAATTTGCCTGAAAATAAAAGCGTATGCCCAAGAGTGCATACCTCAAAAGCAACCAACTAGTTTCGAAGGACAGGGACAAGTATCGAGCCTAAATACCGTCTCCGAGCCCCACTCAAAAACCCGCCTGGTGAAGTTTCAACCCAAGTAGTCTGAAAAGATATGAAATTGAGGGGGTGAGCAAAACCACGACTCAGTAAGTCATTTATATAATTGCAGAATTAGACTTATACTGTCTTAATGCGATGCATGAAACCTTTAAGGATTTTCACGTCATATTCACTCTATGATAGTTTATCAAAAGGGTCAGATCATGTCCTAAAGTTTTCTTGGTGTGTAAGAGCTTAAGGTATCAATAGGGGAGAGTTTCTTTGTAGTACCTCATTATACTCATCCCGATACTTATTTGATACATTAACCTTTAATCATAGTCGATCAACCATTTTCAATCTTTTGTCATTATTCCATAATATACCATATCATATCATATCATGTCATTTCAAGTGAAGTTTTGTTCAAACACTATTAGACCATATCACTTTTCATCAATAAGTACATTTTGTACTATATTAAGTCGTAATATTTTCAACCTAGAGAAATGTAGTCACATATAGTATAAAAGTCATGATACCTCTTCCTATACATCTCATGTTCAATGTACAGCACAAGATCATAATATATTTCATGCAAAATGTATATCGTTCTATTCTGATTCCACATATCACTTATGCAAGTTTTAATGTATAAAACGACTATCATCTCACATTTCATTACATTTAACATATAATCATATATGAATCATGTGTGATATTGAAATCATATCATGTGTACTCTTAGAACATGTTCAAATCATGTCAAATCTCAAATCATCTCTCGTTTATTTTTAAGAAATGATTGAAAGCATGCACATTTCCCTTTTCATATCATGTGTGATCAAAGCATGCATATTTCTCTTTTCACATTTGTGTGAAATCAAAACATGTACTTTTCATATTGTTTCAAATAAAACATGCACATTTCTCTTTTCATATCATGTTGAATCAAAACATGTCTTTTCATTTCGTTTCAATCAAAACGTGCACTTTTTTCTTTTCATATCAATCAAATGAAAACATGTCTTTTCATTTCGTTTCAATCAAAACGTGCACATTTCTCTTTTTATATCATATCAAATGAAAACATGTCTTTTCATTTCGTTTCAATCAAAACGTGCACATTTCTCTTTTTATATCATATCAAATGAAAACATGTCTTTTCATTTCGTTTCAATCAAAACGTGCACATTTCTCTTTTTATATCATATCAAATGAAAACATGTCTTTTCATTTCGTTTCAATCAAAACGTGCACATTTCTCTTTTTATATCATATCAAATGAAAACATGTCTTTTCATTTCGTTTCAATCAAAACGTGTACATTCTTCTTTTCATATCATATCAAATGAAAACATGTCTTTTCATTTCATTTCAATCAAAACGTGCACATTCTTCTTTTCATATCATATCAAATGAAAACATGTCTTTTCATTTCGTTTCAATCAAAACGTGCACATTCTTCTTTTCATATCATTTCCAATGAAAACATGTCTTTTCATTTCGTTTCAATCAAAACATGCATATTTCTCTTTTTATATCATATCAATTGAAAACATGTCTTTTCATTTCGTTTCAATCAAAACATGCACATTTTTCTTTTCATATCATATCAAATGAAAACATGTCTTTTCATTTTGTTTCAATCAAAACTTGCACATTTCTCTTTTCATATCATGTGTGATCAAATAAAATATCGAAACACATTTCACATATTGTAAAATCATATCAGTTTAGAGTTCATATCAATCTAAAAGCATGCTCTAAACTGCATATCATATTGGTTGAGACTAGGCTAAATCCCTATAATTATATAAATATATTTCATATTTATTCCTCTTTTTTCTTATTTCATTTGGATTTCAATTTATCCAAATTAAATTTCCTTCTCTTCTCTATTTTCCATAATTCCAATCTTATTTTTCCGATTTAAATTTTCCTTTACTCGGATTTCCACCATCCGTTCCTTTCTCAATTCTCGGGATTTTCACCAATATCCCGTTTTCAAAATTTTATTTATTTATTTCCAATATTTATGTTCTCCAATATTTATTTCCAATAAATGGGAAAATGTACGGTTATCACAAATAGTGTAAAGTATGTAATACATTTTTCTTTAAGATCATTTACATATATATGAATACATACATTACACTATATGTTCAATCTTTTCAAAACAATTTAAGCATTCAAAACATTCATGTAAGTATTTTATAAATGAATGTTTTCAAATTGTGCATAAAATGAGGCATATTTGAGAGCGATGCAATTAAACAATGGAATTAAAACAGTATTGAAACGAGGCATGCTTATGAAATGTATTAAGGTAATATCCCTCGGTATATTGCTAACTATAATGTCAATTCTTAGTATTTCATGTGTGTTCACATATTACTTTAGCGACTTCCATTATAACACTAAAATCATTCAATGTTAAGGAGTCCATTCGAGATCTATTCTGTAGATCATTTACTCACCATACCCATACCATTGAGTCATTTCCTCAATTTACTATATTACTATGGGTATATCATTCCTTATTTGTCGCTAAACCTCAAATCTTTTAATTTCCATCATTCCCATACAATTCAACTATATCTATACAATATAATTCTAACGCTGAATTATATAAATGTCTTTCCTCATTGAGCTTGGTGTTTCATGTGTCGAGCTTCGTCGAACTCGAATCGTCTTACATCGTGCAACTTCCTTAAACTAATCACCTTGAGATTATCTATGCTAATGGTGGCGGCTCAATCGCCAACAAGGTCCCCGCTTTATAGCTTTCCTACAATTACCGCACTGTAACTTAGTCGAGAATTAATTAAATATATTCATAAAAGCTTCATGAATATATTACTAGCTCATTTATTTACTTACTAATTTTCATATAAGGATTTAATAAATCCTTCTCTTGTTCTTCTTATTTATTCTTTTTGTTCTTTTCTTTATGGTTACATATATATAATTATATATGTCATACCTGTGCTTATTCATTTGACATACCATACATATTCATGTATATATATATATATATATATGTATTTCTTTCCTTCTCTCTTCTTTCTTCCATTTCTTTCTTTTCAATTCACATGTAGTTTACAAACCGGGAGAAATTTTTGGTGATCTCGATATCACTAATTTCCATAACAAGAATATTTTTAATTAAAATTCAGTATATTCATGTTTTTATGAAAAGTACTAACTTTCTCATTTCAATGGTTGGAATTTACTTCTCCCGCAATAAAATCATTTTTAAAAAAATGATTTTTACATAATCTTTTTCTAAAAATTTTGGCAGCATAACGACTGCCTTTGGACTAGCCTCCCTACATAAAATAGACAGTTTATAACCTTTTTACAGCTAGTGAATCTCCGCAATTTCCAACCAATCGATTTTCCACAATATTTTCATAAAATTCATGCCTAATTAAATCACACAAATCTAGATATTCTTACTTGTCCCGGGCTAGCGATTTCCTCATTACGTCGAGCCCGTAATCACCTCTCCCGATTTCCCTCGCCTCGGCTTCTGAGCATATTTTCTACATGCCCACATTCATATTAAACTTTAGAAATTTTATACAGTGATTAAATAAATTAATAATAAAAATGCTCATAATTCCTACCGCATTTTCTTTCTTTCTTCTTCTTTTTCTTCATCTTCTTCTCTTTTCCTTTTTCTTTTTTTTCTTTTCTTTTCTTCTTCTTCTTTTTTTTTCTCTGGTCTGAACCGGTTCGAACCGGTTCAGATCGGTTCGGCCGGTTCAGCACCTTACCGACCGGTTCTTCGTCGGCTTGGCCACCTCGTAGCTTGTCGAGGTAATGCTAACACCATTTCTAACATCCTTTTCCCCCACCGCCGGCGACGGCGCCAGATCTAGGATGGTGGGTTTCGGCCTCTTCTCCTCTCTTTTCTCCCTCCTTTTTCCTTTCTCCCTTCCACCGTCGGCTTCATTCTCGTTCCCCTTACCTTTGTCGATGTCGTGGTGGGTACAGCGGTGCCCAGATCGACCGGCACCACCGTTTTCTTCTTTTCTTTCCTTTCTTTTCCTTATCGGTTTCGCTTCGTTTTTCTCTTCCCTTTTTCTTTTCCTTTCTGCCGACCGCCATCGCTTCCACCTTCCCCTTCTTCGGCTCGCTGGCCTCCCCCTTTCTCTCTCTCTCTCTCTCTCTCTCTCTCTCTCTCTCCGTCGGTCGGGTCAGCCACCCCTTTCTCCTCTATGTTTTTTATTTCTTTTGACAGAAACGGGAATCCCGACTCCCGTTTCTGTCTTAAGTTTTTTTTTTAATTCTTATTATTATGATATTTATAAATTTTATATATAAATATAATATTCCTATCATATGTATATAGTATTTTCAATATATTATATAGAGATGTATATATAAATTGTACATTAAGATATATATTTACACATAATATATATATCTTGTTATATGTACTTTAAATTAAAATACCATATACATTTAATATATATTTTTTGTACAACAATATGTATAATACTAATATATACATATTTATTTATGTAAAAACATATAAAAGTATATTTATATAATATTATTATATAATTATGTAAATATGCCTTTTTATATCTTTAAATTTGGATTTCTCAATATCTGAAAATAAATTTCCAATTTCCAAATTCTCCATTTGATCACTTCATCAAATTTAAATTTCCAAATATTTCTATTTCTTATACACTTTCATTTATTTTCTTTAATTTATTTTATTTGTTTTAATATTAAAGCTATAGATTTAGCGGTTATCACAGGCTAGGTTAATAGTAACCGATATTTGCTGAAATTTCTTAGAAAATTTTCTAAAATATCATAAAATATTTTAAGTACATTATTGAGTGGTTTCCTAGCCTTGGAAAGTAATTATTTAGTATTTTTCATAAAATAGGAATTTACCGAGAATCAATGTTTAAATATTCATGAAATTGATTTTCACTGAAATGAAAGTATTAAGATGTTTATATAAGTGTTTTACAGTGAAATTGAATATTTATGAAAATTATTACGGAAGTGTGAATATTTTATAAACTGTTTTCACTGAACTGTTTACTGTGTTATATAATAACCTTTATGGACTGACTGAAAAATTTATCTATTTATATTAATTTCCATAAAAGTGATGATACTGTTTATATATTATTTTGAGACTGTTAGGCCCCGTATCATGCTCATGTGTTACTATTACTATTACTGTTACTGTGCTGTTGATACTAATCCTATCTTCGTGTCTTAGTTGTCACCTGATCAGTGCATACTGAGGACACCAATAGACTGTGGCCATATATCTCACATGTTACCGTTCCCTACGAGGATTATAGCATGATATATTTGGGTGTTGCCTAGTCTCCACCATTGTTACTATTTATTGTACTATTTTACTGAATTGCTACTGTTATCGAAGTGTTTATTGTTTCTTGAACTGCTTATCATACTGATTACCTCACTGTTACTGTCACTACTGTTTGCTAAACTTTATTGGAGTGTGCGACATATATTTAAAGTGGTTTGATAATTACTTATTAAAGTATTTTATATAAATGGTTTTACAAGCCATTTCATATTTTTTTATTTGTTGAAATTTTATTAAATGTTATTTCATATCAAAATCAACAGCTACTCCCTACAGTCACTTCTAGGTTTCGAAACACGACAGGTATTCTAAAATACCTCCCATACTCTCTATCCGGATCCCTAATCGATTATAGTATCCTTCCTTATCAACGGCAGTGCACTATTAGGGAAATAAATGCTTTTTAGGCATATAGATTTCATAATATCAGTTCTGCATAATTCTCTTACTGAGCACATTTCGGTCACCCCTTTATTTTCCTACCTTCACAGATTATTTACAATGACGATTGATATACCAATCTGAGGATTTCGACTGCGCTTTTGGTTACCCCGAGGCAGCTTAGTGTAGATCTTGGAGGTATATTTATTTTCTTTTATATGTTCAGACTAGTTTATACAATACTACTATGTTTAATTATAAATAGGGGATGTAAATATTAAAGAAATTACCATTATGTAAATATTTTTATTTTGTAAATTCAGTAGGTTTACCTTTATAAATTGTTACTGTTAAGTGCATGTGTGTAAATAAAGACATCGCAAACAGCCCAACCAACGTTAAAAGTGTGAAAATGTGTGAAATACTGTACATGCGAATTATGGAATTCTGTTTAATTAGAGATGATGGAGTGATTATAGTGGAGATGAATAGAAATGAGAATTACTAGTGGATGATACAGATGTTATATGGAAGTATAAGTATAAATGAATAAGATAGACATTGAAATGATAAGTCTCCAGGCACCAAATTGTTGGAGTACTTGTGTTGAATTTGGAGGACCAAATTTCTTAAAGGTAGGGAGGATGTGAGAACCCCAATTTTCTCATATTTGATATAAGCTACAGAGTATAGGAATTCAAAAAGAGGAATTTATTGTTAGATATTTAAATTAAGGGTGTGTTCGATAAGGTTCAGGGAGGTACTCGGTAAGAGCTCCACAAGACTTTCTCTGTCTAGATCGGAGTGAGACCCTAGAATGTTGATATTTGAGATGAAATATGAATATAGCAAGAATTTGTATCTCAAAATTACCTTGTTTGAGTGTATTTTGAAAAGCAAGAAACAAATTCGAAAATGACGATTGTATCCATACCCTGGATGAACTTTTCTTAATAACGGTCAAACCAAATTTACTTCGGACCCACATATTGTCATAGGATGATCCACGAGTAATGATCCTCGCGTAAAGAAGTTTCACATGGATCTAGCCCGTGAACTGAATTACACAAAAGTGTTAAAAACACCGTGAACAAAACCAAAAATATTTGTTAAAGGGTAGTTTGCTGATTTAACTATCTATACTTGGTCAAACCACCTTAGGAGTCAACTTCTGACTATGTTTGACTCAAACATATAGAAAATAATAAAAATAAAATGCAAAATCAGAAAAATAAAAGTAATAAAATAAACTAGGATATAAATGGAAATATTGAAATAGTGTAAGGGTAAATTAGTCATTTCTCAAGTGGTTGGTCAAAGCTAGTCAACCTTTGTTTTATATTGATCAAAATAAATAAAATTTAATAAAAATAACAATATAAAATTTGACCTAGAAGTTTAATGGCAGAAAATGTAAATATAAAATTATTAAAGGGGAATTTTTACTAGATAAACATGTGGCAAATTCTCATTAGATGAAATAATCATAAAGGAAACAAAATAAGACTAAAACTCAACATTTTCATCCTCATTGCTAGCAACTTCCCCTGCATCATTGACATTCTTCCTCACCTCACCTCTACTCAACATTTTCATCTCACCTCTACTCAACAAAATCACCAATTTTCACCACCAAACCACCAAGCCTCCTTTACATAATTTGTTCCATACCTCACAAACAGCTTAAAACCAGAAAATTTAGAGCCGAACTGATGACGTGGAAGCTGGTTGAGTGTTGCCCTGTTCCGTTTTATAGGGAAGGTGAGGAAAGAAATGTTTTTATTCAATCTTACTTAGTGTTTGTGATTGTATGAAGTGAGTAAAATATATTTATAGCTGTTGATTGAATTAAAACTCATTGTAGATAGCCTTGAGGTGTTCGGCCATGATTGTAAAAAATGGGTAATTGTGATTATTGGCTTTATAGGCTAAACCAAGAGGGGGGTGAATCAGTTCTTAGTTAACCTTTTGTTTGTTTTTCGATTCTTCTAAATTCTCTAGCCTATATTGAAGTTTTTTATGTTCTCTAGGCTACTCAAGTATGCAATATAAATTCAATTTAACAATCACAATATAAATGCAAATAAGTAAAGAGAGTGGGGAAAGAGAAATGTACACAATCAATTTATAGAGGTTCGGCAACCTTGCCTACGTCCTCTACCTTAAGACGTTTCCAAGGATTTTCCCAAATTCACTAACTTGAATTTGTATTACAATCCCTCTTTTTGCAGGCACAAGAGTAACCTCCCTCTTTTTCTAGGCTAAAGAGAAACCTCCCTTTTTTTCTAAAGCTAAAGAGAAACCTCCCTTTTACAAGGTATGATTGGGTTTACAATGGGTGTAATCAAAAAAGGCCTCTAAGTAGGCAAATGATTACAAAGATTTAGCTCTAGAAAGGAAACTCTAAAGTATTTGTGCTAGATAGTACAAAGATGTTGAAAGTAATAGAAAATATTGAATTCTAGCTCTTGAACTCCTTGAGATGCTTGGAGAATATGAAGAAAATGAAGAATGATATGTCTTGGCTATTCTCTTGCTTCTTTCTTGAGCTTCCAAGCCTTTATTTATAGTCCTTTGGATGTATTCTTGACATCGGTTGGAGCCAAAAACAAAAGTTACTGTTGTATCTCACAGAAACTAGCCGTTGAGGCTTTTCACGTATTAAAGGATTGATCCTTTAACATTGGGGATCAATCCCATGCTTCATTCCACGATTCCAAGGCATTCTACCAATAGGGGATCGATCCTTTACCTGAGGGGATTGATCCCTCATGTTTTTCCTGCACTATTCTGGGCCATTTTGGGTTAAAAATGATGTAGATTTTGATTTTAATTCATCCCAAGACATTTTAGAATTTTGTGGGAGTTTTTCTTGACTTTCTCAATTGAAAACATAGTCCAAAAACTCATTAAGTAATTTTCTAAGGTTGTGTTCAAATATATTCTTGAAAACATTACTTAATGAAAATATTCAAAACCATTTTATAAAATATTAAGACCAATAAGAATATATCATTAAATCATGATCTTAGACTTAAAATGGTTTGAGAAAATCATGTGTGATAAAGCAAATTTACAATATGAATCAAAACATAAAAGATCACTTAAGTTTTTCTCATTTCAAAATACATATGTCAATTTAAAGCTAACAATCTCTCTCTTTTTGATATGACAAAGCTTAAGGTAAAGTTGCTTTGAAAATTCTTTGATAAAATACTCCCCCTCAAATAAAGCATGTTTTTGTGAAGCTCCCGCTTAATATAAGTATGATTTTCAAAGCATGGTTTTCAAAAGAAGTTCCAAATCAAAACCCATTATTTCTCCACCTTTTTGTCATATCAAAAAGAAGGAAAAATTGTGCTCCCCCTAAAATTATGGCTTAATAAATGTGAGAATCAAGAAATATGCTCCATCCACCAAGAAATATGTTAGTACATGGGACTCATAGCACAAATAAATAAGTCAATGTCCATAAAGAGTATGAAATATTTGTGCATGTAAAGAACATGACTTATGATCCTATACCAATTGTTTATTAATAATTTTGCAAGAAGTTCCCAATTGGTAAATAATGAAGCAAGTTGTTTATAACTTGGCTATGAAGTCCTATAACTTGCTTATTTCAATTCTATCAAGCACCTAAGTATATCAATTGTTCTCGAAGGTCCAACTAAGGTGAATGGTAATACATCATGATTATGAGCTGAAATTAGATGACATGTCATATGCATGAGCTCATAAATCATTTTCAAGAAAGAGTGTGCATAGAATTAAATCATACATCAATTAACCACAAATTCTAGCATAATAACGTCTCATGCAAAAGTATCTTATATTAATTCTTCCCTATTTGTCAATTTAAAGCTCATATCAATTGTTACCAATGGTTGACTTAGCCATTTTGCATGATGTTAATTGTTATGTGTGGTGTGCTTAGTGAATAATCAAGTCCAACATGTAAGAATTCAATCACACACACCATCAATAGTGCATATGGATTAATTAGATATTAGCATACTATTATAAAGTATTAATGTGATAACTGCAAAATCACTTTTAGCTTTTAAAGTTGGGAACTATTTCATATTCATATTCCCTCATCATCATATACTTATCCTCTTATCACATATTCATCTTTTCCTTCATCATCATTTCGATCGCTTTTCGTCAGTGGTAAAATATTCCATTATTACCTCTTTTAACATTTTGAATACTATCTTTACTTTACACTTATTCGTCCTTCGACCTTAACTTCTTTACTTATTAGTCACATCTGTAGAGCAGTTAACCTAATAACTCTTTTATAGACTGGCAATAGTATTTAGCTAGACCTAATACCTTCCATATCTTGATCACTATCTCTTCATCATAGATAGATCCGCATCTCTCTGTCATTTGAGATCATATATCTTAGAAAGAGATACTGTCTAACCCACCTTCTATTTGCCAATCTTAACATATAATTCACAGTCTTTAAGAGTCTGCAGGGTCATATAACTATGCTGCTCATTTTCCATTGATGTCTTAGACTGTATGGTATATCATTACTTTATCCTCATATGGATGCCTCATTCATTAGGCTTATATACCTCACAAGGTATTTCATTAACCTTGTAAACCTCAATAGGAACTCGTAAAAATTATATCGAGTTCTAATTATTATCTTCTTATGACCATCAATTTCCAACTTTTCATCTGATGATGCCTTGTACAGAGACTGGTCGTATGAACTCCTCTTATATCTCTGATTAAATCAAATAAAGTGTCAATTTCATACCGATGAATATTCGTTCTTAATAAGAACTTTATTGTATAATAGGAATTTAATTCACCATTTAATTCATCCTCAAATCATATTATCTGTATTTCCATCATTTACAACTATACAAGTGGATTTCATTATCTATATACTTTTCAGAGTTGTTTTCTTAAGCTTTTCGGATTCTTCTATGTTCTTCGATATAAGCTTAAAATAGATTCTGTATCCATAATCGAGTCAATATTAATTCAATCTCTCAATCTATATTACTCTAAAAATTTATCGGGAATCATATCCGATACTTTCCTTAATCAGACATCTCTAATCATTTTGGACATTTCATCTCTGTGTCCTATTATTTCCACTGTATATCCTCAAGGCAGAGACATTTAATATTTAAATCATTTTAACATCTACTTTACCTTGATTCACTTATTTCCTCATACTTCACAGCATATTAATCATCTTAATGAATATACTATATCAAGTGTCATCATTTGATTAACGTCTTTCACAGCTAACCGATTTATTACTACTGTAATTTACTTTTACAATCATTTTCATTTAATAATTCAGGTTAGCTGTTGTCTTCCTCATCTCTTATCTTCACTTACTGTTCTTATGCATATTCTCCAATTTCATATACTCCATACAGTACATTATCCCGTAAAACATATTTCAAAATATTTCGATTTTATAATTATCTGTTTAATACCTCAAGGACAGTAGGGATGTATAAAACCAGAATTAATAGTACTGCTATGGATTTCATCCTCTATACTGATCTCCTTGTCAGTCATCTCCAGTAATCATATTACTTTGCATCGTATCCAACGATCCTGTAATCAACATCTCATTAATACACTTTTAAGTTAGACCCATAAAATCAATACTAAGTCGCTCATCCTGCGACTTCCCTATAACCATTTGGGTCGTATCAGCACACTATGTGTAGTGAAATTTATAATCGGGATCATTATACTCATTTTATGTCCTTATACCATCAATAACTCCATTACTATCAATATATTCAAAATCTAAATGGTTTTATCACTATTCAAAGCATAATCCCCCATAGGGGCATTTTTGTCATTTCACATTTATTTCTTTCTCCTCATTATACATTTAAATAAATGATCTTATTATCTATGTACTGATAGCACCCCTTTCTCATACCACTATCAGTATTTTAAAATCTTTTTCGATTTCGACAGAGAAATCCACTAGGATCCATAATTGAATTATTTTGCATAAAATGCAGCTTTACATCATCAATTTCCCTGTCAAATCAATCAATTTCAACTTCTGTTGGTCTATCTTGACTCCCGGTAAAATTTCGAAGGCAGGGGTATTTTGGTATTACATGTGATGGGAGTCTCTAAGATGCCATATACTTAATGAGAAATAGCAAAAGGCTTGAGATCCCAAGTGTATTGATAGCACCATACTGATATATATACATATGAGCGTGAGATGTAAACGCTCCATGATATTGAGAGAGCGTGTGCATGAGATGTGAAAGCTACTGGGACACTTACATATAATTGATTGACATGAGTACATAATAGTACCAAACTATGTCGACATGGCACTAAGTGAAAAAAATGGATGATGAACAGCATAGATCAGCTGTGATATGAAAAATACTGTGTGTTGACTCTTATATGAAAAGAGTGGAAATGAATAACTCTCGATTTGAGAAATGAACTTACGGGAGTATAGACATATATGATGAAAGACATGTAGTGGTCTAAAGTAATCTTGGATGCTAAAAGTGTACTGGCAGTATTACTTGGAGGATGACCTAGAGGTCAGAAGTCGTAAGTATACGGCATATACCACCTTTGGACTTAAGCTAAATTCGGAGGACCGAATTTCTTAAGGTGGGGAGAATGTGATAACCGCAAATTTTTCATTTATTGGAAATAAATATTGAAGAAAATAAATATTGGAGAAAATAAATATGGAAAATAAATAAATAAATAAATTATGAGAACGGGATATTGGTAAACATCCCGAGAATTGAGGAAGTGATAAATCAAGAAATACGAGTGAAGGAAAATAAAATTAGAATTTTGAAAAATAATGGAAAGAGGAGATTTAATTTGGATAAATGGAAATCCAAATTAAATAAGAAAAAGAGAAATATATTTATATAATTATAAATTATATAAATGTAATTTTATACAAATACATATGTATTGATATACTATATAGTATATATTAATATACCATGGTATATATAAGTGTATATACTATTTGATAAATTTAAATAATACATATGTATTAAATATAACAGAATATGTATATATAAGCATATACATATTTGAAAAGAAATGTAAAATTTTACATTTGAATTGTACATATATATATTGTAAATACAATATATCATATTATTACTATTATTGGTATTATTACATTTATATAAAAATATATAAATGTAATTTAAGTTAAAAAGTATGTAGATATATATATTAAATATATATGTTGATATATAATATATATATCTATAAAATATTATATAGTATGTACTACATAATATAATATTAATATTATATTTATAAAGTAAATTATAAATATAATATATAACAAAAAAATTAAATAAAAATAAAATTAAAAAGAAAAAAGGAGGGAAACAGAATCGAGAAGACTCCCGATTTTGTCTACCCCAATGGAGGCCGGCCGCCATCGGTCGACCCAGAGAGGAGGAGGGAGAGAGGAAGACGGCACCGGCAGAGAGAGGAGAGGACGCCGGTGACCGAAAGAAGAAAGAAACGGCGAAAACAGAAGCGGAAACAGGGGCGCAAGCCGGCGGAACCGGAAGAGAAAATGAAAACCAGATCTGGCGGTGCCGGCCAAACCAGCCGCCGCCACCACAGCCGAAGCACAGCCGGAAGAAGAGGAAAGGGATGAAGGCCACCGGTGAGGCCAACGATGGCGTAGGAGGGCCGACGGAGGAGGAGAAGTGACTGAAGGTAAACCGAGTAGATCCGCCGCCGTGACGCCGATCCAGGCCAAGCTGAGACCATCGGCAGCTTCGCCTCGACGCTGGCCAGCTGCTGAGCCCCTGAACCGCCGAAGAACCGGCCAGCGGAGGAGAACCGGCGGTGAGGAGGGTGGAGTCGGTCTGACTGGTCTGAACCGGCCAGGAAAGAAAAGGAAAAAGAAAAAGAAAAAGAAAAAGAAAAAGAAAAGAGAAAGAAAAGAAAAGAAAAAGAAAAGAAAAAAGGGAAAAAGGAAGAAAAAGGAGAGAGAAAAAGGGAATTTTCGGACTTCGAAAATTTCTAGAATTTCGGGAAAATTCGGAAACTCGAGAATTACGGGAATCGGTAAGAAATCCTGAAAAAGTGTTAAATTATTTAAATAATTTATTTATTAAATAAATTGAGAAAAATTCTAAAATTTAGAATTTAATTTCAAAAAATTCCCTCGATAACCGAGCCGATGAAATCGGGTGAGGTGAACATGGGCGCGACCTTCGAGAGGCAGTCACTGACACGGGAAAAGGTAAGGGAGACATGTGCAGCCTGTAAGGATATCGGCACACATGTTTTAAATTATGCATTTAAATTTTATAAATGCAATTAATAGTGATTGGTTGAAAATTGTGGTGATTTATCGGTTTGGAATTGTGGTGATTTACCGGTTGAGATTTAAACTATATTTTGTGCAGGAGGCTAGCCAATCGGCAGCCGTTATACTATCGAAAATTATTGGAAAAATTACTGAAAATCATAATAAATGATTTTTCATCACGAGAAACGATTTTCAACACGAAAATCGAGAAATTGATTAGTTTTCATAAAATATGAATATATTGATAATTAAGTTTAAAATATTCATGTTTTGAAAATGGTGAAAAAGGAAATCACCTAAATTTATCCCGATATGTGATATTTCACGTGAAACGAGGTGAAAAATGAAAAGGACCAAAGTGAATACTTTAACAACATTTCTCCAAATATTCACTTGATTTTATAAATAACCTTTATGGGTTCAATCGTGAAAATAAGTATTTATAGAAAATTCCATAAAGGTAAATAAAAAGTGAAAAACAGTATTTTGAGATTAAAAAGTCTCCGCATGTGTTTACAGAGAAAATATGGGACAAGAGTGTTGATTTGGAAAATAAATATTTTAATTTTTCATAAATCATAAAAATGATTGATTTCAATCCCGATAACTTTGAAAATCATGTTTTCGAGTGAAAGCACGGAAAAGCGTGCGTGTATGTTTTACGGTGAAAAAGGACAGTTATTACCTTTTATGTTTTACAGTGATTATTTTATAAATTGTTTTCACCGTATGGAAAATATGATTTATGATGTTTTATAATGTTTAAAATATTTTCGGGAATGATGACCCCAGTATGAATATTTATAAATGTTATTCATAAGATGAAAATATTTTCCTTATGAATATGTGTGGATTGATTAAACTTATATTTATGAAAGTGATTTCATAAATAGGGTCTATATCACGTGTTTACTGTTTTGAGACTGTTAGGCCCCATATCATGCTCACGTGTCACATGTTAGTGCTGATAGATACTGATCCTATTATCAGCGTCCCAGTGGACACCTGATCAGTGCACACTGAGGACCCCATAGACTATGGTCATAGATCTCATGTGTTTCCCCTATTTGGGATGATTTTATAGCATGATATATTTAGGGTGTTGCCTAGTCTCCATGATATTGTACTGATGATTGTACTTTTCACTAAACTTTTGCTGGTACTAAATTATTTACAGCTACTGAGCTTTTGATATATTACGTGTTAAACTAAATATTTTACGGTGTTTTACAAGTGTGGAAAAGAGTATTTGTAGAGGGAACATGAATTCCTTATTTATTTACTTAAGTGTTTATCACGTGAATATTTAATGTTTTACTGGGATTTAAATATCAAAAGAAAACAATTACTCTCTACAGTTGCTTCTAGGTTCCGGGACAAGCCAGGTATTCTAAAATACCTGCCTTACTCCATCCGGATCCCTAGCCGACTGTAGTATCCTTCCTACATATGAGCCTAGAGCCTTTAGGAAGATTTAAAGAAAGTGAAAAACTTATTTTCAGCATATAGGTAGCTGAATATCAAGTGTTGCATATAACTCTCTTACTGAGCCGTGGTTTGCTCACTCTCCATGATAGGATGATATTTTGTGAATTTTATATGTGCTAATATATTTGCTTTATTGATGTTTTATGCCTAAAAGAGCTTACTAATGTTTATTTTATGTTTTAGGTATTAAATATCAAAGTTGGAATAAAAAGGAGCTAAAAGGAGAAAAGTGCAGTATTTTCTGTCCAGCTTGAAAGATTGACGTTTTTGACCAATTTAACGACCTGATCTCAAGATGTGTCCTCCATGAAAGTTGTAGATGACTTCTCAAGCTTTCCAGAATGCACAAGATCGCAAAAATCGGAGTTCATTTGGTGGGTCAAACGTCTGGACAAAATCAGTACAAAATTCTGGGCAGAAAAACGAGATTGAGAAGAAATTCCAACAAAGCAAGTTCAAGACCAGATTTTGTTGAGAGAAGATAATTTCTTAATTTTATTTTGTCTTAGATCTGTAATTAATTAATAAAAATAGGCATTAGGAATTTTACTTAGAAAATAATTGTAAAAAGATGATGAGATAAAGGTAAGAGTTTGACTAGTCAAATTACTTGTTTCTCAAGTAAACTCTTATCTGAATCCCACATTGCTTAGGAAAGTCTTTTAAACTCTTCCTTAGGCCTATATAAAGAGCACAAGGCTCTCATAAACAGCATCCCTCTTATCCCTCAAATCCCTCTTATCCCTCTCTTCCCTCTTCTCTTTTAGTCTTGTAGGATTTTCTTTAGGGTTTTTAATAAAATTTTATTTTTTTTCTTTATTTTTAATTAGTTGCTGATTTCTTTATTATTTTTAATTCTGATTTTGTTTTCTTTATTTAAATTAAAATTATTTGTGTGTTCTTGCTTGCTAGTTTATAATCTTGATTATTAATTCTGATTTTATATTATTAAAGATTGCTTCTTTGATTGTTTCTTGCATGATATTTGTAATCTTTATAATATTAAACTTGAATTTTATGATCTTGAATATGACTAGTGAGTAGTTTTCTTATTCAGTTATGAGGTAAATTGATTATTCTTGGGAAAAGCATGTTGTGAGATTCTTGAACCTATTATATAATTGTTGACTAAGTATCCAAGATTCTCTGAGCACATTATAATGATTGTTTGTTTGATTAGATAGGGTGCACACTATTTAGTTAAACTAAATAATCTATCGCCAGATTAAAAACATAAGTCCGTAATTGCTTGTGGAGTTAATCACTAGGGATGGAGGAGAATTAAGGTTTAGATTAAATGAACCGAGCTTATGTGTTTGTTATCTAATGTCAACCCATATCTTTCTTGTTGTTAATGCTGCTACAACTTATATCTAGAGAGCTTGTTCTAGGTAGGTTAAGTAGTTAGAGATTAGTTAAAGAGCTTGTTTTAACTAACGACTCAGTAAGGAAAGATGGTGTAACAGAGCTTGTTGTTATGCTACGGTTGACTATTTAATTGACAGTGATATTTTGTAATCAATGATCAACATCAAAATCCAAGAATGATTGATTGCCTTGTAACTGAAGCTTTTTGCTATTTGTTTTTTTTATATTTAATAATTCTTGTTTTCTTTATTTTGGAATAGTTTACAAAACCCCCAAACTTCTTCTTTCCCTAAACCCTAAGATTAGATTTTTAATTTAATAATTAACTTAAAAAATTCAGTCTCTGTGGGTTCGACCCTTACTCCGCTATCTACATAGTAGAGTTAGGAAATTTTATTTTTGGTGACTGACGACACTCATCAAATTTTGGCGCCGTTGCCGGGGACTGAAATTTGTTTAGGTTAATTATTTTAATTTAAAGTCTAATTTTTTTTTCTTTTCTTTTTCTTTTGTTTTTCAGGGATTGCTTGTCTGACAAGGATTCTAGTCACAAACTTCCAAAGATTAGGGACTATATACAAGCAACCCAAAGTGCAGTGGCACAAGCACTACAACATCCACCACCACTACCTCCCAAGACGAGAAGTGAGAGGACTCCATGGAGCAAGCTTATGAACCATACTATGATCATGACCCATACTATAATTATGAACCACACTACGATACCTACTATCAAGGATGGTGGGATCATTCTAATTTTAGTTATGGGAATCAATATGAGGTTTACAATATGCCATTCCAAGATACATACCAAGCTCCACCTCAAGACTCAGGTATGCCTCCACCTCAAGAATCAAGTATGTCTCTTGAAGATATTGTTAAGACTCTTGAGATTAAAACTTTACAATTGTCACAAGAGGCTGATGTTTATATTAAGAATATTGATCACCATGTTAGTCAAATATTGCATTCTTTGAGTAACATTGAAGCTATGACCTCTCAACCTGTGGAGAATCCAAGAGATAATGTTACTAACATCACCTTGAAAAGTGAAAGGGAAATTGATTCCAAGGAAAGTGCACATGAAGATGTCGATGACTTTATAGAAAGGGAGGATGAAACCGATTTCAATATTAAAGGTGGAGTTGTTGACATGCACAATGTAAAAGGGAGAGAGAATTTCAACAACTTTATAAAGCACTATGAGGATGTTGAGATCAAGGAATTCAAAGCTGAGGTAAGTGATAAACAAATTCCTTTTAATTCTTCTACTTACCCTTCCCCTTTTCCTAGTAGGTTTGCAAGAGCTACAAACGAAGAGCAAGACAAGGAGACCTTGAAGACATTTAGGAAAATGGAAGTCAGTATTCCTCTCCTTGATGAAATTAATGATCAAGTGCCTTGTGATGCGATGTTTTTAAGGGAACTATGCACTTCCAAGAAGAAATTAAAAGGTGATGAAAAGCAGGTTCTTAAAGATGAGCTAGAAATAGCCACAAGTAAAAATCTTGAGAAAGAGGAACTGGAGAGACCGATAAAAAAGTTGAGGTATGGGATTGGATGATGGAAGGTGGAGCAGTCGAGCTAACGACATTAAACAAAAGCGCTACTTGGGAGGCAACCCAAGGATGTAAAACGAGGGAGTATTTCTTTCCTTACTTGTATTACCATTTAATTTTTGAGTTTTTTATTGTTCTTCTTTGCATGCTAGACTTACTTTGAGGACAAAGTAAGATTTAAGTGTGGGGGGGAATATTGGTTTATGAGTCTATAGAGTTTTTTTTTAGGAACTGGAAATTTTTTTTGAAAAAAAAAAGGGTCAAATTTTTTAGAGTTTTAAAGATCATGATATGTTTTCTTCCTTTTAAGGATTGATTCTAAACTGAAACAAAGTTTTATAAGAAAGTTGAGAGTATTTTGATTGTTATTATTGTTGAAGTGAATACTTTCTAAAGAATTTATGTGAGTTCATGATTAAATATGATTGCTCATATGATATTGATAATGTGATTATTTCATTGAAGTTGGTATAAGGATAAATAGACAAGAACATAAGAAAAAAAAAAGAAAAATAGAGGTTGAAAGCTTTAAATTCTACTCCAATGTTTTGAGTTGCTTGCTCTTATTGATTGAATTCTTAAAGTGACTTAAAATATGAGTATGCAAAGCACTCTAAAAGAGGGCCTACTTGTTGAGTAACCGGGTGTTGGTATCACCAATATTAACATTCGCGTAAAAAGGCAAGTAAGTACTTAGGGAAACAATTATTGAAACCTCAAAAGAAAAAAAAAAGAAAAAGAAGGAAGAGAAAATAGAAAAAAAAATTCTTGATCTATTGACTTTGTTTGTGGTAATGTAAAATGGATAATTGCAAAGTTGATGTTATATGTTTCAATTGTGTTGATTGTGAATTATGCATGAATTTATTTAGAAGTATGCAAGAATATGAGAAGTAATGATTAGAATATGATTGACTTGATTATTTGACTCTTGTTGAAGTTATGAGTTAAAGAATTGAAAGATTTGAAAATATGTTCATGATCTTAATCTTGTTTTGAGTCTTAATTTTTAATTTTTGAGTCTTATTTTGAATTTTTAGGATTGAGTCTTGAGTAAAAGATTTTGTGGGTATATCTTCTGAAAGCCCTCACGAGACACAACTCGTCCACTAGGGGTGACCTAGGGGTTTAAAGGCTTATTGCATAAGCTAAATGCAATCGTGATTCCTACGAAAGTGAGTTAGGATTTAAGATTTGGATTTTAGGATTTAGTTCTTTAGGAAGTTAGTTTAGGTTTTGCTAGAGGACTAGCAAAAGCTAAGTGTGGGGGAATTTGATAGGATGATATTTTGTGAATTTTATATGTGCTAATATATTTGCTTTATTGATGTTTTATGCCTAAAAGAGCTTACTAATGTTTATTTTATGTTTTAGGTATTAAATATCAAAGTTGGAATAAAAAGGAGCTAAAAGGAGAAAAGTGCAGTATTTTCTGTCCAGCTTGAAAGATTGACGTTTTTGACCAATTTAACGACCTGATCTCAAAATGTGTCCTTCATGAAAGTTTTAGATGACTTCTCAAGCTTTCCAGAATGCACAAGATCGCAAAAATCGGAGTTCATTTGGTGGGTCAAACGTCTGGACAAAATCAGTACAAAATTCTGGGCAGAAAAACGAGATTGAGAAGAAATTCCAACAAAGCAAGTTCAAGACCAGATTTTGTTGAGAGAAGATAATTTCTTAATTTTATTTTGTCTTAGATCTGCAATTAATTAATAAAAATAGGCCTTAGGAATTTTACTTAGAAAATAATTGTAAAAAGATGATGAGATAAAGGTAAGAGTTTGACTAGTCAAATTACTTGTTTCTCAAGTAAACTCTTATCTGAATCCCACATTGCTTAGGAAAGTCTTTTAAACTCTTCCTTAGGCCTATATAAAGAGCACAAGGCTCTCATAAACAGCATCCCTCTTATCCCTCAAATCCCTCTTATCCCTCTCTTCCCTCTTCTCTTTTAGTCTTGTAGGATTTTCTTTAGGGTTTTTAATAAAATTTTATTTTTTTTCTTTATTTTTAATTAGTTGCTGATTTCTTTATTATTTTTAATTCTGATTTTGTTTTCTTTATTTAAATTAAAATTATTTGTGTGTTCTTGCTTGCTAGTTTATAATCTTGATTATTAATTCTGATTTTATATTATTAAAGATTGCTTCTTTGATTGTTTCTTGCATGATATTTGTAATCTTTATAATATTAAACTTGAATTTTATGATCTTGAATATGACTAGTGAGTAGTTTTCTTATTCAGTTATGAGGTAAATTGATTATTCTTGGGAAAAGCATGTTGTGAGATTCTTGAACCTATTATATAATTGTTGACTAAGTATCCAAGATTCTCTGAGCACATTATAATGATTGTTTGTTTGATTAGATAGGGTGCACACTATTTAGTTAAACTAAATAATCTATCGCCAGATTAAAAACATAAGTCCGTAATTGCTTGTGGAGTTAATCACTAGGGATGGAGGAGAATTAAGGTTTAGATTAAATGAACCGAGCTTATGTGTTTGTTATCTAATGTCAACCCATATCTTTCTTGTTGTTAATGCTGCTACAACTTATATCTAGAGAGCTTGTTCTAGGTAGGTTAAGTAGTTAGAGATTAGTTAAAGAGCTTGTTTTAACTAACGACTCAGTAAGGAAAGATGGTGTAACAGAGCTTGTTGTTATGCTACGGTTGACTATTTAATTGACAGTGATATTTTGTAATCAATGATCAACATCAAAATCCAAGAATGATTGATTGCCTTGTAACTGAAGCTTTTTGCTATTTGTTTTTTTTATATTTAATAATTCTTGTTTTCTTTATTTTGGAATAGTTTACAAAACCCCCAAACTTCTTCTTTCCCTAAACCCTAAGATTAGATTTTTAATTTAATAATTAACTTAAAAAATTCAGTCTCTGTGGGTTCGACCCTTACTCCGCTATCTACATAGTAGAGTTAGGAAATTTTATTTTTGGTGACTGACGACACTCATCAAATTTTGGCGCCGTTGCCGGGGACTGAAATTTGTTTAGGTTAATTATTTTAATTTAAAGTCTAATTTTTTTTTCTTTTCTTTTTCTTTTGTTTTTCAGGGATTGCTTGTCTGACAAGGATTCTAGTCACAAACTTCCAAAGATTAGGGACTATATACAAGCAACCCAAAGTGCAGTGGCACAAGCACTACAACATCCACCACCACTACCTCCCAAGACGAGAAGTGAGAGGACTCCATGGAGCAAGCTTATGAACCATACTATGATCATGACCCATACTATAATTATGAACCACACTACGATACCTACTATCAAGGATGGTGGGATCATTCTAATTTTAGTTATGGGAATCAATATGAGGTTTACAATATGCCATTCCAAGATACATACCAAGCTCCACCTCAAGACTCAGGTATGCCTCCACCTCAAGAATCAAGTATGTCTCTTGAAGATATTGTTAAGACTCTTGAGATTAAAACTTTACAATTGTCACAAGAGGCTGATGTTTATATTAAGAATATTGATCACCATGTTAGTCAAATATTGCATTCTTTGAGTAACATTGAAGCTATGACCTCTCAACCTGTGGAGAATCCAAGAGATAATGTTACTAACATCACCTTGAAAAGTGAAAGGGAAATTGATTCCAAGGAAAGTGCACATGAAGATGTCGATGACTTTATAGAAAGGGAGGATGAAACCGATTTCAATATTAAAGGTGGAGTTGTTGACATGCACAATGTAAAAGGGAGAGAGAATTTCAACAACTTTATAAAGCACTATGAGGATGTTGAGATCAAGGAATTCAAAGCTGAGGTAAGTGATAAACAAATTCCTTTTAATTCTTCTACTTACCCTTCCCCTTTTCCTAGTAGGTTTGCAAGAGCTACAAACGAAGAGCAAGACAAGGAGACCTTGAAGACATTTAGGAAAATGGAAGTCAGTATTCCTCTCCTTGATGAAATTAATGATCAAGTGCCTTGTGATGCGATGTTTTTAAGGGAACTATGCACTTCCAAGAAGAAATTAAAAGGTGATGAAAAGCAGGTTCTTAAAGATGAGCTAGAAATAGCCACAAGTAAAAATCTTGAGAAAGAGGAACTGGAGAGACCGATAAAAAAGTTGAGGTATGGGATTGGATGATGGAAGGTGGAGCAGTCGAGCTAACGACATTAAACAAAAGCGCTACTTGGGAGGCAACCCAAGGATGTAAAACGAGGGAGTATTTCTTTCCTTACTTGTATTACCATTTAATTTTTGAGTTTTTTATTGTTCTTCTTTGCATGCTAGACTTACTTTGAGGACAAAGTAAGATTTAAGTGTGGGGGGGAATATTGGTTTATGAGTCTATAGAGTTTTTTTTTAGGAACTGGAAATTTTTTTTGAAAAAAAAAAGGGTCAAATTTTTTAGAGTTTTAAAGATCATGATATGTTTTCTTCCTTTTAAGGATTGATTCTAAACTGAAACAAAGTTTTATAAGAAAGTTGAGAGTATTTTGATTGTTATTATTGTTGAAGTGAATACTTTCTAAAGAATTTATGTGAGTTCATGATTAAATATGATTGCTCATATGATATTGATAATGTGATTATTTCATTGAAGTTGGTATAAGGATAAATAGACAAGAACATAAGAAAAAAAAAAGAAAAATAGAGGTTGAAAGCTTTAAATTCTACTCCAATGTTTTGAGTTGCTTGCTCTTATTGATTGAATTCTTAAAGTGACTTAAAATATGAGTATGCAAAGCACTCTAAAAGAGGGCCTACTTGTTGAGTAACCGGGTGTTGGTATCACCAATATTAACATTCGCGTAAAAAGGCAAGTAAGTACTTAGGGAAACAATTATTGAAACCTCAAAAGAAAAAAAAAGAAAAAGAAGGAAGAGAAAATAGAAAAAAAAATTCTTGATCTATTGACTTTGTTTGTGGTAATGTAAAATGGATAATTGCAAAGTTGATGTTATATGTTTCAATTGTGTTGATTGTGAATTATGCATGAATTTATTTAGAAGTATGCAAGAATATGAGAAGTAATGATTAGAATATGATTGACTTGATTATTTGACTCTTGTTGAAGTTATGAGTTAAAGAATTGAAAGATTTGAAAATATGTTCATGATCTTAATCTTGTTTTGAGTCTTAATTTTTAATTTTTGAGTCTTATTTTGAATTTTTAGGATTGAGTCTTGAGTAAAAGATTTTGTGGGTATATCTTCTGAAAGCCCTCACGAGACACAACTCGTCCACTAGGGGTGACCTAGGGGTTTAAAGGCTTATTGCATAAGCTAAATGCAATCGTGATTCCTACGAAAGTGAGTTAGGATTTAAGATTTGGATTTTAGGATTTAGTTCTTTAGGAAGTTAGTTTAGGTTTTGCTAGAGGACTAGCAAAAGCTAAGTGTGGGGGAATTTGATAGGATGATATTTTGTGAATTTTATATGTGCTAATATATTTGCTTTATTGATGTTTTATGCCTAAAAGAGCTTACTAATGTTTATTTTATGTTTTAGGTATTAAATATCAAAGTTGGAATAAAAAGGAGCTAAAAGGAGAAAAGTGCAGTATTTTCTGTCCAGCTTGAAAGATTGACGTTTTTGACCAATTTAACGACCTGATCTCAAAATGTGTCCTTCATGAAAGTTTTAGATGACTTCTCAAGCTTTCCAGAATGCACAAGATCGCAAAAATCGGAGTTCATTTGGTGGGTCAAACGTCTGGACAAAATCAGTACAAAATTCTGGGCAGAAAAACGAGATTGAGAAGAAATTCCAACAAAGCAAGTTCAAGACCAGATTTTGTTGAGAGAAGATAATTTCTTAATTTTATTTTGTCTTAGATCTGTAATTAATTAATAAAAATAGGCCTTAGGAATTTTACTTAGAAAATAATTGTAAAAAGATGATGAGATAAAGGTAAGAGTTTGACTAGTCAAATTACTTGTTTCTCAAGTAAACTCTTATCTGAATCCCACATTGCTTAGGAAAGTCTTTTAAACTCTTCCTTAGGCCTATATAAAGAGCACAAGGCTCTCATAAACAGCATCCCTCTTATCCCTCAAATCCCTCTTATCCCTCTCTTCCCTCTTCTCTTTTAGTCTTGTAGGATTTTCTTTAGGGTTTTTAATAAAATTTTATTTTTTTTCTTTATTTTTAATTAGTTGCTGATTTCTTTATTATTTTTAATTCTGATTTTGTTTTCTTTATTTAAATTAAAATTATTTGTGTGTTCTTGCTTGCTAGTTTATAATCTTGATTATTAATTCTGATTTTATATTATTAAAGATTGCTTCTTTGATTGTTTCTTGCATGATATTTGTAATCTTTATAATATTAAACTTGAATTTTATGATCTTGAATATGACTAGTGAGTAGTTTTCTTATTCAGTTATGAGGTAAATTGATTATTCTTGGGAAAAGCATGTTGTGAGATTCTTGAACCTATTATATAATTGTTGACTAAGTATCCAAGATTCTCTGAGCACATTATAATGATTGTTTGTTTGATTAGATAGGGTGCACACTATTTAGTTAAACTAAATAATCTATCGCCAGATTAAAAACATAAGTCCGTAATTGCTTGTGGAGTTAATCACTAGGGATGGAGGAGAATTAAGGTTTAGATTAAATGAACCGAGCTTATGTGTTTGTTATCTAATGTCAACCCATATCTTTCTTGTTGTTAATGCTGCTACAACTTATATCTAGAGAGCTTGTTCTAGGTAGGTTAAGTAGTTAGAGATTAGTTAAAGAGCTTGTTTTAACTAACGACTCAGTAAGGAAAGATGGTGTAACAGAGCTTGTTGTTATGCTACGGTTGACTATTTAATTGACAGTGATATTTTGTAATCAATGATCAACATCAAAATCCAAGAATGATTGATTGCCTTGTAACTAAAGCTTTTTGCTATTTGTTTTTTTATATTTAATAATTCTTGTTTTCTTTATTTTGGAATAGTTTACAAAACCCCCAAACTTCTTCTTTCCCTAAACCCTAAGATTAGATTTTTAATTTAATAATTAACTTAAAAAATTCAGTCTCTATGGGTTCGACCCTTACTCCGCTATCTACATAGTAGAGTTAGGAAATTTTATTTTTGGTGACTAACGACACTCATCACTCCAATTTTTAACATTTCAGATTTTCGGTGACTGTGAGATTCGACATCTGAGGTTTCTGAGCTGAACATTTGGAGACATTGCGACAGCTAGATTTATGATATGAGATATATGAGGTACGATAATTTATTTTCTGTATTTAGATATGAGTACAGTACTACTTACTTATAAAGTAAGATAGGGGATGTATATAATATTATTTATGTTATATGAAATTATGTAACTTTTAATGAAAAGTGAAGTATCACAGACAGCCCAACCAGATAAGTTGTGTATTTTACGTGAAAAAATGTGGTCACGAGATGTGACAGATTTAATGGTATCAGAGCAAGGTTGGCCTAATGTCTGTGGATACTTTTGAAGAGAAAATGTGTTAGAATTGTTAAACATCTCCGGTAGTACTGTGTAGTCTGAATACATAGAGAAAATAAATTATTGTGAATTGAGTAAAATAAATTAAAGGGAGTGAGAAAGTGTAAAGAGAAAATGGTATGCAAAAGGTAAAGAGATCATACTACAGAATGCCCTACCACTTGAGAAAACCGACTGAAATGATGAGAGTGAAAATACGAAAATGAAATAAGAAGATAAATTGCATGATGAGTAGGGAACATGAAGTAGTTCCCGAAATTGAGATTGAAAATAATCTCGTGATGGTTATCACAATTAATCCATATTCATATGCACAAATTTAATCATATGGAAGATTCAAGAATTTGCATCATTCAACCATACACATTTTCTTCCATAGTCATAAGCACAAAGAATCCTATGCTCATTTTTCATTTAACTATTTTTACCAATTATGAGCAACGAATAGTTCAAGATTGCCATATTAATAAAATTATAGTCATATCCCTAAGTGTTTTATCATTTAAGGGTATAAGGGGTATATACTATATATTGACCTTTAATTATTTATATTCCACTTAAAATATATCATGATGCCGAATGGGAATATATGAGTCAAGCTATGAGATAGAATCCTCTAAGCATGCTTGACTAAGATGAACAAAAGAAATTAATATGTTTATCAATCACTAGTTCATCAAATTTTCAAATATAAATATAAATATACACAAATCATTAAAATAATTCTTGAAATAATGTTTAAGCATTCATTGAAAGTAATTCAAGATTATTTCAAGATTTATGCATTTCATAAATGTCTTCAACAAGAAATATGAATTTGCACTTTTAAGTTCAAGAAAATGATATTAATTGTTGAACATAATACAAATTGTTGAAGTTGAGGCATGATATCAATGAAAAATGATTTTTCATATTAAAAGATCATAAAAAAGAAGTTAAAATACTGAATTTTAAGTTGAGAAGAAAGAAAATATCAAGAAAATGAAAAAATCCTTCTCAAATTCGGTTGAAATAGTGCAGGGAAGACATTTTGCCCTGGGAGGATCGATCCCTAATTTCCAGAATGCTAATTTTCTGCATTCTGGCCAAAGGGGATCGATCCTACATGTGAAGGGATCGATCTCTCATCCAATTTCTGCAGAATTTGACAGAAAATTCAACTTTTGAAGTGCCAAAACTTCGTTTTTGAGTATGTGACGTCCCCGTCACCATACATTTCCAATTCACTTTTTCCATTTCCACTTAACTTGATTCGATTTGCTTGTCAATGTCAATCATACTTTTCTTTCTTAAGCTTAATATCTAACAGCTCAATATGAATAATTCAATTTCAATAAAACAGACTAATGATACATGTATATATGTATCATCCGTTTCCACAGGATCTCATACATCGTCTTAACTTAAATCCCCGACATCTTATATACATTAATGTTAGTTGTACTGTACCATAATTGAATTACAATTTACATGGCATAATTACATAAGTATACCTTCTATACTACTTGGGAAGCGTCTTTCGAAGGTAAACTTTCAAGATCCACTCGTAGGCTCTTCTATCGAGAGCGAGAGATTACTTCAGATAGTCTGTATGAAAAATGTTCGTAAAAGGGTGAGTTTACGCTCAGTAAGAAAAATATGTAAAAGAGCGTGCTATGCCTCTATATGCATTTTTCCTACTTGGCTCTATAATGTCATGTAAAACATTATAAAGCATGCATCATAAACATCTTTCATGCAATGTTTGCAACCATGCATATTTATTTCAAATGACATGGACATCATACTTTGTATGCTTCTTTTAAAATATAGCATACATATAAAACATGCATCATCTTCTATCTTTAAAACATACTTTACATGCTTTTATAACATAGCATGTTTCGTATACTTCTTCAAAACATACTTCATGTACTTCTTTCAAATATCATTTACATACATACATACTTCCTTTAAAACATCTTATACTTCTTGAAATCATAAATCATATACTTCTTTTTAAAACTTCTTATACAAGTACACCAAGTACTTTCGATTTCTTTATTCTTTGAAATCGTATATACATATAGTTTTTGATAACATAAAAACTATTTGTGCTTTTATGGAGTTATGCACTGCATCATCATCATCATCATCATGTGGCGTACCCCGGAGGGCCAGGAATCCTCCCTTAGCCTAACATGAAATATAAACAGATTGGCCAACTGCGGGTGGCTACAGTTAACACTAGTCAGGTGTCCTTCTGTAGCGACTGAGGCCTGACTTATGGTTCCTCAGCCCATAACATACATTACATCATTTCAGGACTTGATCAGAGCCCCTACTATAAACGTGAAAGTGCATAATCTCAAAACATATGCCATATAGCTTCTTGCCATGACATTTCATACTTTCTGAAAATAGGTGTAAAAATCTCTTTTCAAAACAGGGCAGTCGACTGGCCTCATAGGGTAGTCGGCTGCTGCTTCATACTTTCATTTATCGAAATTATTTTCATTTAAAATTTTGATATTTTCATCTTCGAAAACATATAAGGGTAGTCGACTGGTCATATAGCAGTCGACTGGTTTTCAAACAGAATGCTTCTTAGCAAATAGCAGTCGACAGGTCCATATAGCAGTCGACTGTTTTTGAAATAGAATGCTTCTGGAAAATTAGCAGTCGACTGGTCTCATAGGCAGTCGACTGGTTTTGTAACAGAATGCATTTTGGAAAATAGCAGTTGACTGTCCCATATAGCAGTCGACTGGTTTGAAACAGAATGCTTACTGGGTAAATAGCAGTCGACTAGCTTACATAGCAGTCGACTGGTTTGCATCGGTTTTCGAAAAACGACGTTTTGGTTGTCTCTAGGCAGTCGACTTCCCTTTATGGCAGTCGGCTGCCCCTAGCCTAATTGGTACTAGGAGACAAGTCCGAAAATGCATCTTTTCCTGCATAAAATCAATTGATGCTTCTCTCCAAACCACATAAAAACATCATAAAACATGCGGACATAGCCGCCTTACGTCCGTTACATAATTTCCTTACCTTAATTCCTTCGGAAACGCGAAATCACTTGGAGCGTAACCCTAGCTTTTACTCCTTCAAATCTGAAATCATCATACCAAATCAAACCTTAAATTAAACAATATACACATATCATATCAACTCCATACAACTCCATATCTTGAACATAATTGAACAAATCATCTTCTTCTCTTACCTTTTGCTAGTGACCAAAATCTCAAATATTGAGATCTCCTCTAATACTTGGATTCAATCTACCAAATTTTAAATATAGCCTCGTCTAGTGACTATGATCGTTTTTCGTCTAATAAGCTTAATGATTTGGTTACTAAACAAGGGCGTTTGTCAAGGTGAATATGGGATGGAACCTATGGAAACTTGGAGAAATGGAGAGAACGAGAGGGAGAGAGTTGCAAAGAGTGGCTGACGTTGGTGATGGCTGATGAGGATGATTCATGCTAGTTGCATTAAATGCTTCCCTATCACTTAATCATCTCATCCAAATCTCAACCATGCTTCTTTTGACTCAAGACCATTTGACCCTCATTTAATTTCCTCCTTCTCATCACAGCCACTTATCCATTACACCAATTAAAATCTGATATACATTTTATCATCATCAGATTATGAAATCTGATATTTGTTTCATCTTCATCCAATTAAATTACTTCATCTTAACCCTTAACCTTTGACCATCCCTTTAATTGGTCTCCTTTCTTCCATATACACTTGTCTTTAATTACACTTAATTTTCTGATATTAATTCTTTTCTTATACCTCAATTATTCTTATAACATCAATTTAATTTCCTTGACTATTTGACTTTCCATTTCTTATTTCTTCCATACTTCATACATCATACATACATCATTCATACATCAATTACATATCAACTTTATATTCATTTAATCATATTAGATTGAAATACTTTACAAATATAGAGGAATACATGGAAATTGAGGATTTCACATCCTCCCCACCTTAGAAAATTTGGTCCTCCAAATTCAAATCAGGTTACGTCTTAAACAGTTCCGGATACTTCTCTTTCATCAAGCTATTTAGCCTCATGTATATGTTTCTATGATGTGGTATTGTCAATAATCTTTAACTAATGGGGTCATCATAGACTTCTATACCTTATCTTTTCCGTCCAAAATCCCAAATGGCTTTTTCACATGACTTATGTCTTTCTGAACTTCTAAGGTTTCATCTTTTATGACATAAGATGAATTCTGGATTATACTTTCGAAGTATTGACATATACAAACATTACGTATCCTCAATAACTCTGAAGGTAACATCAATTTATTGGTGATATCTCCAATTTGATCTAAGACTTCAATTGGATCGATATAACGAGGGCTCAACTTACCTCGTCGACCAATTCTTAAAATTCCTTTGGATAGAGAATTTTCAATTTACCGAGTCTCCAACAAGAACATCAATTAGTCTTTATCAAGCAATTGTATAACCTTTTTGTCTATTCTGAGCTATCTTAAATCTTTGACCACTCACTTAATCTCTTTAGATGCTTGCTCGACTAAATCCAAAGCTAATAACTTTCATTCGCCTGCTTTTTCCCACCAATTCGGAGATTGACACTTTTTATTCTTATAACATTTCATGCAGTGTCATCCGGATACTTATATAATAGCTATTATCATAAGTATACTCAGTCAATGGTAGATGGTCATCCCATGAGCATTTAAAATACATAGCACCAGTTCTTTACATATCCTCGAGCGTCTAAATCATGTGCTCGAACTACTCATCAGTCTGCGGACAAAAAACTGTGCAAAATTTTCAACTGAGATCCCATGGTTCCTTGCTAATCTCCTCAAAATGAGAAGTGAACCTGAAATCTCTACCATATGAAATGCTCATTGGAACTCCATGTAGTCTAACACTTCTTTCACCTACATTTTGCCAACTCACTAAGTGTATCTGCAGACTTCATGGGTAGGAAGTGGGCTGACTTAGCAGATCCGTTCATCAATTCTGGCTTAATCATTATACTAGCCATCATTCCAAATTTACTTTGAAGGCATAACGTTTAACTTAAGGCTTGTAAATTGCTTAAGTACATCATATTTTCTTATCATCATACAAACCATTATTACTTCATGCTTTCAGCTTAGAGCGTTTACCACCACAGTGGTTTTCCCTAGGTGATCTAATTTCACCTTCACAATCCTTTGAAAATTCGAGTCATCTTTTCCATCTTAATTAGAATTATAGCCATAATTTATTCACAATGGCTATCCATAATTTCTTACTTTTGCTCTCTAAATACCCATATATTGATCACATTTTAAACTATTAGCATAGTTCTTTTAATTCATATCCAAAATATTTTCTTCCCATAGCATCAAACATGGCAATGAATGAATGTCCTCATTTCCCTATGGTACTCTAGGGATCAACCAAGAAAGATACTATAGTCGGCTAGGGATCCGATGGAGTAAGGAAGGTACTTTGAAATACCTATCTTGTTCTGAAACCTAGAAGCGACTATAGGGAATAACTACCGTTGTTGAGACAATCCATCTCTCATATTAATTCATATTCTTTTCAGAGTAATGCTTTCATAAAATAAAACATTTAAGTAAAATCGACTAATAAAAGTCACTCATCATTCTTATTTAAACTCCTTTCACATATCACTATATATCATACAACTTTATACCAAAGAGTACTTCAGAATTCCAACTATCATTTCTCATCAATTATTGTATTTCATTAAGTTCGGGACTTTTCTTTACTATCTCAACATCGTAAGCAAAAATCCTTCATATAACCATACATACCTTCTATTAACTTCATTTACAATGAGTCAGATAATACCACATACTTTTACATTAGACATCTTCAACATTTACATCATAATTAATAGGTGTCTTTCCCTTTTATTCAGTAGTGGCTTTGTGTTGTGGTTGAGGGGTCTCCTCAGATTCCTCGGGTGTCCTTAAATCTCTCTTGAAACAATTCCTGATCATATGTCCCTGTTCACCACATCTAAAACATGCACCACTTGCCAACCGGCATGGCTGTGCTCTATGGAACTTTCTGCAATGTTCACACCTTTGTCTTGTACTCTTAGGTGAGCTAACGATACTACTAGCTGAATGTCGGGATCTCTCATCATTAATCTTAATCCCAGTAGCTCTCGGAGTCCCTATACCATAATCATCATAAAACTCCCAATTTAATATATATTTCCATATAACCATTTAATTAATACAATCATCATTTCTTATACTTTACTTGCTTACCTATCGAAGCTCTGTCATATGGCTTACTTCTCCCAAATGGATATCTGTCACGGGAGGCTTTCCCTTTTGACTTTCGCTTCATCGGTCCTTTGCCTTTACTTTGGGCTCGGAAATCATCATAGTGAAACTCATAGTCCTGCTCACATAACTAAGCCTTACAGACTGTCTCATTATAAGTAGTGATACCCATAGTATACAACTTGGATTTGATAGGAGACTTCAGTCCTTCTATAAATCTGTATATCTTATGTCCTTCACTCCTAATGGTCTATCTGTCGAATCCGCTTAGAGAAATAAACTTCGACTCATATTGATTAACTAACATTGTCCCTTGAGTCAATTTCAAAAATTCCATCTTCAACCTAGTCTGATTGGTGCGTGGGATGTACTGCTCAGTAAAGGCCTCTAAAAATCTATCCCACGTAACCTCAACATGTTGAGTCTCCAAAATGGCCCGAGTGGACTGCCACCAATACTCTGCATCATCCACTAACAGATACGCAGCCAAACCCACCTTTTCCTTTTCGGAACATAGCATATACTCGAAAGATCTAGTGATCGCCTTCACCCAATTCACTGTGGCCAACGTGTCCTTATCCCCCTTAAACTTAGGCGGATCTAGCTTCTTATATTCCTTAATTAAGGTCATACTGCAATAAGCTGTGAGATTCCTCCTTTCAATAACTGGGACTGGTGGGGGTAGCTCTGTCTGTACTGGTGGTGGTTGTACTATAAGAATAGCGAATGGTACACTTGTGACCACATTTGGAAAGTTCGCCATAAACTGCGTAAACATGGTGGTCATATTCTCCACATGCTTCTGCATCTTCGCTAACCTAATGTTCAGGTTATGCGGTGGAGATGGGAAAGGAGACTGTGTTGGGGACTGTTCTACATAACCCCTTCCTCTTCCTTTCTCAATACCACTTCTACCTGAGCTCATTCTGTCGATAAATCACAAAGTTGAGCTATTTAGTATAACTTCAAACAATTATACATCGTATATGTATTCAGACAAGTACAGTACAATTGGGGATATACTCTACTTCTAACTCATCGACACTGACAAATCTCAATCTAATTACTCTGATACCACTCTGTGACGTCCCCGTCACCATACATTTCCAATTCACTTTTTCCATTTCCACTTAACTTGATTAGATTTGCTTGTCAATGTCAATCATACTTTTCTTTCTTAAGCTTAATATCTAACAGCTCAATATGAATAATTCAATTTTAATAAAACAGACTAATGATACATGTATATATGTATCATCCGTTTCCACAGGATCTCATACATCGTTTTAACTTAAATCCCCGACATCTTATATACATTAATGTTAGTTGTACTGTACCATAACTGAATTACAATTTACTTTGCATAATTACATAAGTATACCTTCTATACTACTTGGGAAGCGTCTTTCGAAGGTAAACTTTCAAGATCCACTCGTAGGCTCTTCTATCGAGAGCGAGAGATTACTTCAGATAGTCTGTATGAAAAATGTTCGTAAAAGGACGAGTTTACGCTCAGTAAGAAAAATATGTAAAAGAGCATGCTATGCCTCTATATGCATTTTTCCTACTTGGCTCTATAATGTCATGTAAAACATTATAAAGTATGCATAATAAACATCTTTCATGCATTGTTTGCAACCATGCATATTTATTTCAAATGACATGGAAATCATACTTTGTATGTTTCTTTTAAAATATAGCATACATATAAAACATGCATCATCTTCTATCTTTAAAACATACTTTACATGTTTTTATAACATAGCATGTTTCGTATACTTCTTCAAAACATACTTCATGTACTTCTGTCAAATATCATTTACATACATACATACTCCCTTTAAAACGTCTTATACTTCTTGAAATCACAAATCATATACTTCTTTTTAAAACTTCTTATACAAGTACACCAAGTACTTTCGATTTCTTTATTCTTTGAAATCGTATATACATATAGTTTTTGATAACATAAAAATTATTTGTACTTTTATGGAGTTATGCACTGCGTCATCATCATCATCATCATCATCATCATGTGGCGTACCCCGTAGGGCCAGGAATCCTCCCTTAGCCTATCATGAAATATAAACAGATTGGCCAACTGCGGGTGGCTACAGTTAACACTAGTCAAGTGTCCTTCTGTAGCGACTGAGGCTTGACTTATGGTTCCTCAGCCCATAAATACATTATATCATTTCAGGACTTGATCAGAGCCCCTACTATAAACATGAAAGTGCATAATCTCAAAACATATGCCATATAGCTTCTTGCCATGACATTTCATACTTTCTGAAAATAGGTGTAAAAATCTCTTTTCAAAACAGGGTAGTCGACTGGCCTCATAGGGCAGTCGGCTGCTGCTTCATACTTTCATTTATCGAAATTATTTTCATTTAAAATTCTGATATTTTCATCTTTGAAAACATATAAGGGCAGTCGACTGGTCCATATAGCAGTCGACTGGTTTTCAAACAGAATGCTTCTTAGCAAATAGCAGTCGACTGGTCCATATAGCAGTCGACTGTTTTTGAAACAGAATGCTTCTGGAAAATTAGCAGTCGACTGGTCTCATAGGCAGTCGACTGGTTTTGTAACAGAATGCATTTTGAAAAATAGCAGTTGACTGTCCTATATAGCAGTCGACTGGTTTGAAACAAAATGCTTACTGGGTAAATAGCAGTCGATTGGTTTACATAGCTGTCGACTGGTTTGCATCGGTTTTCGAAAAACGACGTTTTGGTTGTCTCTAGGTAGTCAACTTCCCTTTATGGCAGTCGACTGTCCCTAGTCTAATTAGTACTAGGAGACAAGTCCGAAAATGCATCTTTTTCTGCATAAAATCAACTGATGCTTCTCTCCAAACCACATAAAAACATCATAAAACATGTGGACATAGCCGCCTTACGTCCGTTACATAATTTCCTTACCTTAATTCCTTCGAAAACGCGAAATCACTTAGAGCGTAACCCTAGCTTTTACTCCTTCAAATCTGAAATCATCATACCAAATCAAACCTTAAATTAAACAACATACACATATCATATCAACTCCATACAACTCCATATCATGAACATAATTGAACAAATCATCTTCTTCTCTTACCTTTTGCTAGTGACCAAAATCTCAAATGTTGAGATCTCCGATTCAATCTACCAAACTTCAGATATAGCCTCGTCTAGTGACTATGATCGTTTTTCGTCTGATAAGCTTAACGATTTGGTTACTAAACAAGGGTGTTTGTCAAGGTGAATATGGGATGGAACCTATGGAAACTTGGAGAAATGGAGAGAACGAGAGGGAGAGAGCTGGAAAGAGTGGCTGACGTTGGTGATGGCTGATGAGGATGATTCATGCTAGTTGGATTAAATGCTTCCCTATCACTTAATCATCTCATCCAAATCTCAGCCATGATTCTTTTGACTCAAGACCATTTGACCCTCATTTAATTTCCTCCTCATCACAGCCACTTATCCATTACACCAATTAAAATCTGATATACATTTGATCATCATCAGATTATGAAATCTGATATTTGTTTCATCTTCATCCAATTAAATTAATTCATCTTAACCCTTAACCTTTGACCATCCCTTTAATTGGTCTCCTTTCTTCCGTATACACTTGTCTTTAATTACACTTAATTTTCTGATATTAATTCTTTTCTTATACCTCAATTATTCTTATAACATCAATTTAATATCCTTGACTATTTGACTTTCTATTTCTTATTTCTTCCATACTTCATACTTCATACATCATACATACATCATTCATACCTCAATTACACATCAACTTCATATTCATTTAATCATATTAGATTGAAATACTTTACAAATATAGAGGAATACATGAAAATTGAGGATTTCATAGAGTATTTTAAGTCCAAGTAAAAGTTTAAACACTTGTGTAACATGATTTTGGTCGTGTATGAATGAAAAACCATTTAACAATAGATTTTTCAATTTTGGAACAATTTTCACCATAAAACACATTTTTGGTCTCAAAGGAGGTCATTTCAAGAGTTATGCATATTTTGTCAAAACCAAGGCATTGGAAAACACAAATATGCCAAAACAAACATGTTCACATAGATTTTAAACACATATATCATTAAATCATCCAACTTGTGAACATCATGCCATAATTTCTAACATGTATATTTCTAATTGATGCTCATGACATGGCATTTTGCATGAATGACATATTTGACATTTTTGGAGAAGAAAATATATTATCAACACATTGCAAACTTGCTCAAATTACAGAAATCCAATAATCATTTCAAAATCATCAAACATATTTTTCATTCAATCATTAAGAATTGTCCATAAAATAATCAAAAATTATTTATCATGCCTTTTGTGTAATCATTCAACTCACAATGCATCATGAATCATTAACAAAATGCCTCATTAAATCAAACAAACAATTTTAACACATGAGTTTTGAAAAGATATAATTTAAGCTTACAAAACTCCTTGCTTGAAAATGCTTTGCCTTGAATTGTTGAATCCACCTTGACCCATTCTTTGAAGAATTGTTATGACCTTGCCAAGAAAAAATTCCTAAGCTCTTCCTCTTTTTCATTGGCACAAGTAAACTCCATGAGGATGTGTTGAGCATTCAAACTCCATTGTTCCATTGTAATTCCATGCTCTAACACTCCTACACCAAGCAATTTCAAACATGCTTTGGTACCTAAATTTTCCTTGGTCCATGAGAGTTAGTGCAAACAATTTTTGATCCTTTAGGGATCCATTTTAAACTCAAATTATCATTATTTATAGCATGCTTTGGAATCCATATATTCCTAATTACTTTTCCTCTAAAAATAGTTTTTCTATATGTGCATGCTTGAGAGGTGTGACCTATCCTATTGCATAGTGAACATATGAGAGATGTATCATGCATGAATTTTTGCTCACTACAAAATTCTTAAGATTCTTTTTGTTTTGCATTATAGCCTAACCCATTTTTGTCAAAGAAAGCTCTTTGGGTCTCTAACATATGATCTAGCTTTTGTTGACCCATGTAGAATCTAGAAAATGAATTACGTAAATTTAAGTTCTTTTTATTTACTTCATCAATTTCTAGATTTGCTTCTTCTAATTTCTTTTCAAAATCAAGCTTGACATTTAACAGCATTTCATTTTCTATTTTTAATTTAGCAATAATCTTTTTATATTTAGAATTCATGCATTGAAACTCATTTGCTAGTTCATTAAAGGCATTTTGTAGTTCACCAGAAGTATAATCATTATCTTCATTAGAACTAGAACTAGCCTCATCATCAATAACAGCCATAAAGCATGAGTAGGCTACCTCATCATCTATGTTTTTCTCATCGGAGTTATCACTATCACTCCATGCAGCCACAAATGCTTTCTTCTTAGGTTTCCTATCCTTTTCTTTCCTAAGTAAAGGGCAATCTAGCTTAGTGTTATCCGGTTCATTACATTCATAGCACACTAAGAGGTCTTTTTCTTTCTTACTTGACTCTCCTCTTATTATCCCTCTTCTTTGATGTCTCCTATCATTCTCTCTCTCCTTCATTCTCATAAATCTATTAAATCTTTTGGCAAACATTGCCATTTCCTTTTCTTCCTCATTTCCACTCTAATCACTATCATCTCTAATGATTTCATGAGTGGATGATTTAAGAGCTACTCCTAATTTCTTTGAAGGCACTTCATTTCTTTTTAATTTCATTTCATATGTGAGTAGGGAGCCCATAAGCTCATCTAGAGACAAGGTGTTAGGATCCTTAGATTCTTCTATTGCGGTTACCTTTGCCTCCTATGATTTTGGCAAGCTATTCAAAATTTTCTTAATCATTTCTACATTGGAATAGGTCTTGCCTAAAGCCTGAATTCCATTGATAATGTCATTAAACCTAGTAAACATATCACTCATGGACTCATCTTCTTTCATCCTAAAAAGCTCATAATCATGTGTGAGCATACCTACTTTGGTTTCTTTAACTTGATTTGTCCCTTCATGTGTAATGGCTAATTTGTCCCATATTTGCTTGGCATTCTCACATAAGGAGACTCTATAATATTCATTGGGACCTAATGCACAAAAGAGAGTTTGCATAGCCTTGGCATTTAATTGTGCTAATGTGATACCAAAAATTTTCCATTTTTGGTATTAATTATCTGAAAATTTAATTTTAACGTAAAGAAATAAGCTAAAGTAAATTAATAAAGTTATTTACGAGGATTAGAATATGTTGAAATTCAGTAATTGATAAAGTGATTGGATTTGAGAAAGTGTATTGAGGAAATTATTTTGGATATTAAGAAATCCAAAATTAAAGAAATAAAAGGTGTATATTTATATAATTATATAATTATATTATATATATATTTTAAATGTTAAAGAAATAAAATGTATATAATTATACATGTATATAATTATATTATAAAAATGTATATATGTATACATATGAAATATAAAAGTTATTTTAAACTAAAGTGTATAGATATATATTTATTGTTAATACAAAAAATTATATATATAGATACCTAAATATTTTGGTACAAAATATGTATTTATATATATATATATATTGTAAATAATGTATTAATATATAATTATAATTATAATTGTATATAATTATAATTATAAAAAAAAGAGGGAATCGGGATGTTTAAACCGATTCCCTTTCTTTTGTTCTCCTTTGTGTAAAATAGAGGAGTATGAAAGAAAAGAGGAAGTCGGCCGAAGCCGGCGGTGAGGAAAAAGAGAGATGGGGGAAGAGACACCGTCGCCGGTGAAGAGGAAAAGAAGGATGTTGTCGGCGATGGAAAAAGAAAAGAGAAAGGAAAAAAACGAGAAGAAAATCAAGAGGAAAAGAGAAAAAGGACAGGTGCCAACCGATCCAGACACCGCCACTTCAACCCCGACACCGACGGAGGTAAGGGGAAGGAAAAAAGGTGGCCGATGGTGAAGGAGGAAGAGAAAGGAGGGAGAAAAGAGAAGAGAAAGAGGTCGAAAATCCACCATCCTGATCCGCCACCGTCGCTATCACCACTCGGGAAAAGGAGGCCTGATCAGCTTCGTGGCAACCTCGGCTAGCTGTGGAGTGGCTGAATCGCCGGAATGGGTGGCCATCGGTGGCTGAACTGGCCAGCAAAGACTGAACCGGCTGAACTGGTTTGACCTAAGCGAACCGGTCCGAACCGGTCCGAACCAGTCCGAACCGGTTCAGACCAGAAAAAAAAACAAAAGAAAAAGAAAAAAAAGGAAGAAAAGAAAAAGAAAAGGAAAAAGGAAAAAGAAGAAAAAGGAAGAAAGCAAAAGGGTAGGAAAAATTAGTAGAATTTATTATTATTATTTTATTTAATAATTTTATATGACTCTAAATGTTGAAATTGGACTTGTAGAAATTATACAAGAACGATTGGAGCATGAACGAAATTGGGAAAAGATTACATGTCACAGCCCGTGACCCTATTTTTCACCTTATTCTATACATCTTATATGGTTGGGCTGTCTGCGATATTTACTTTTCTTTTACATATTAACAATTTCATATTAAATTTTAATATGAGATACATCCCCTATCTTACTTCATAAGAAAGTAGTACCGTGAATATGCCTAAATACAGAAAATAAATGATCATACCTTGTTTATTAAATCGACCTGTCGCATCGTCCTCAAATGCACAGTCGAAAATCCTTTTATTGTTAAACTCACGGTCTTCGAAAACCTGAAATGTTAAAATTAAGGGGTGAGCAAACCACGGCTCAGTAAGGGAATTATATGCATACTTGATATTCAGCTATCCTATATGCTGAAAAACTTTTTCATTTTTCCTATGGGCTCTAGGCACACATGTAGGAAGGATACTACAGTCGGCTAGGGATCCGGATGGAGTAAGGTAGGTATTTCGAAATACCTATCTTGTCCCGGAACCTAGAAGCAACTGTAGAGAGTAATAAATTTCTTTTCGTTTGAAAGTTAAATCCTTTTCCTTTTCATTCCTTATCATTTTCATATTCTTTTCAAAATAATGCTTTTATAGAATAAAGCATTTAAATAAAATAACTAATATTCATATTTTCTTTGAAAAGAATATTAGTTAAATCATCATCATTTTCCTTTAAACTCATTTCATATTTTACTGTACAATCATAATTAGTACAGTATTTTAAAATAGCAAAATAAGCTATTAAACCTTTTTCGTATAACGTATAAATCATTTAAATCTAATATTCAATTTAAAATTTAAAATGAAATTATTAGATTTACTTTCCTCTTTTCCTTTTTGAAAACATATTACATATTCATATTACATGTCATACAAAAATCATCTCGTAGTACTAAAAAAAACAGTACTGAAATAAGCATTTTATAAAAATGCTATAAATCATTTCATTTCACGTATCACATATCATGTAAAACATTTACATTTCACTTATCACATATCATGTAAAACATTTTCTTTAAAACATATCATATGTGGAGACAGTGGCAACCACCGCGTCCTATCATGCAATAATACCCGAAGGTATAAAACAATCATGTCAGAGCCTATAATTGTCCTCGGCAGATCACTGATCAGGTGTCGGCCGGGACTACATATCACATGTTACATATCACATATCACGTATTACATATCACATGTCGGCATGATAGAGGAGCCAACTAGTCTCAAAACCATGTTTTCATCATAAAATAACCTTTATGAAATTTATAAAATATATAATTTCATAATTTAAAATCATAAAAGTTATAAAACAATTTAGTGAATATTTAAGAAATATTTATGAAAATATTCATAAAAATATTCACTTTACTTCTTTTCATTTTTCGTCTCGTATTACGTGTAATTTACATTTTAAGAGAATTTTCGGTGATTTCATTATCATCATTCTCGAAGAGGATTTTCGGTGATTTCATTATCACCGTTCTCAGAAACATGAATATTTTAAAATTAATTCTTATTATATTCATGTTTTATTAAAATAATAATTTTCTCATTTTCCGTGCTTAAATATCGATTTTTGAAAATAAAATCATTTAATATGATTTTATGAAATTTTTCTAAAATTTTCGGCAGCATAACGGCTGCCGATTGACTAACCTCCTGCACGGAAAATACAGTTTATAAATTCCAACCGGAACTTCATCCCAAATTTCCAACCATTCATTCATCAATAAATTTCATAAAATATTTTTCATAAAATAATTCAAAATTAAAACATGCAGACTGAATATCCTTACAATGTTGCACATGCATCCCTTACCTGTTCCGGGTCGGCGACTTCCTCTTACCGGTCGCGCTCGTACTCCGTCTCTTCTGATTCCATCGTCTCGATCGTCGAGAATAATTTCTGGAATTTAAATTCTAAATTTTAGAATTTTCTCAAATTATTTAAGTAAATAATTTATTTAAATAATTATCATTAATAATTTCTCGGATTTCTTACCGATTCCCGAGATTCTCGAGTTCCCAAGAATTTTTCGAACTCCCGAAAATTTTCCTTTTTCATCTTTTTCTTCCTTTTTCCTCTTTCTTTCTTCCTTTTTCTTTTTCTTTCTTTTTCTTTTCTTTTCTTTTTCTTTTTCTTTTTTTTTTTCAATTCTTATTTAATTTGGATTTCCATTTATCCAAATTAAATTCCTCAAATTCCTCAGTTCCTTAATTTCGAAAATTTCAACGATAGCCTATCTCGTAAATAAATTTTATTTATTTACTTTAATTTATTTATTTCCTCTTATCTATTTTCTTAAATATTAATTTCCAAAAATCGAAAATTTACGGTTATCACATTCTCCCCACCTTAAGAAATTCGGTCCTCCGAATTTAACTTAATTCATAAGGTGGTAACATCCTGTATACTTATCGTCTTGTATATTTATCATTCTTGACCTTTAGATCATCCTTTAAATTATACTGCCAGCATACCTTTAACATCATAATCACCTCACATATCATTACATATCATCTTTCATCATATATTTATACTCCCTTAACTTTCTTATCGATTGGGAGTTATCCATTTGCACTCCTTTTCATATCACATATTATTCATACTGTTTCATCATCCATCTTTCTTATTTGGTGCCAAGTCGATACATTTCGATAATTATCAATTACCGATTTTAAATCAATAGTATGTAATGGTCCAGTAGCTTTCACATCTCATGCATCCGCTCTCTCAACATATCATCGAGCGTTTCTATTCTACGCTCAGATATTTACATCATGTACGGAGCGGTGCTGTCTATAAATTTGGAATTTCAGAGCCTTTTGCTATTTCCCATAACATATAGCTACTCAGAGATTCCCATCACATATAGAGCTCATTGGAACTTCACATACATTCTCATCATCTTTTATAATTATATTTCGACTATGGCACTAAAGAATCTAAGAGTTTGATAATGGAAAAGTGATTTCATTAGACTGTCAGTCTATAATCACTTTCACATTATCATATCTCTTTTAGATTCTTCCTTATCCACAATTTTCATTTCATATTTATTTCATCCAATTGCTGCAGTTCATTTGCAGACTTTACCATTCACCATCTTTTACCATAATTTCATCAAGAGATAATCATTTTCCTCTCCATATCGTCTTTTCATGTAGTCTCATCATTACATCTCTTATTCTTATGGTATACTGTATATCACTTAGGTTTTAGAATATACCTGAGAATATACTCTTTTAATAATTAGATCCCACAGTAACAAAATCAAATTATCAATTAATCTTCTTATTATTTAACTTCATTCTCGAATCTATAATTATCAATTTAATCACCTCATTATCCATACAAATCCACTATTTCCATCATTTTGAGGTGGTATAATATCTCCTTTTTGTTCCATTTACATTACTGGCAGTAAAATGTAGATCATTTCTTTACTCCTTTAAGTATGATTACTTTTCCTATATTTAGTTTTGGCTCGATCTTACATCTAGCCATAATCATGTGATAACCACAAAATCGCTTTTAGTTTTAAATTCGGGAACTACCTCATATTTGCGTTCCCTTTTCATCATGTACTTTCCTCTTATGACATATTCATCTTTTCCTTCATCATCATTTCATTCACTTTTCTTTAGTGATAACATATTCCACTATTACCTCTTTTAATCGTTTATATACCGTCTTTACATTTATTCATCCCCTGGCTTTAACCTTTTACTTATTAATCACGTTAGTAGAGCAGCTAACCCAATAACTCTTCCATAGACTGGCAATAGTATTTAGCTAGACCCAGTTCATTATGTATCTCAATCATTATCTCTTCATCATTGACAGATCCACATCGCTCTGTCATTCGAGATCGTATATCTTAGAAAGAGATATTGTCTAGCTAAATCGTCTATTTGCCCTTCTTACATATAGTCTATTGTCTTTAAGAGTCTGCAGGGTTATACCACTATGTTGCTCATTTTCCATTTGTGCCTTAGGCTGTATGGTATACTGTCACTTTATCCTTATATAATTGTCTTATTCATTAGTCTTATGTGCCTCAGTAAGGTATTTCATTTACTTTGTAAACCTCTATAGAACTCATAAACATTATCTCGAGTTCTAATCATTATCATCTTACGACCATCAATTTTCAACTTTCCATCTAGTGGTGCCTTGTACAGAGATTGATCTTATAAGGTCCTTGTACATCTTCGATTAAATCAATTTAAGGCATCAATTTCATACAAATGATCATTTGTTCTTAATAAGAACTTTAGTGTATAATAGGAATTTAATTCCCCATTTATATTTCATCCTCAATTCACCTTATCCATATTGCCATCCTTTACATCGTTTACTTCATCCTCAATCATATCATTTGTATTTCCATCAATTCCTTTTATACAAGTGAATTTTATTATCCATAAATTTTCCAGATTTATTTCTTAAGCTTTTCGGATTCTTCTATATTCTCCAATATAAGCTTAAGAATAAATTTCATATTTAAAATCGAGTCAACGTTAGTTTGATTTCTCCAATCTATATAACTCTGAAAATTCATCAGGAATCTCCTCCGATGCTTTCTTTAATCATTCATCTCTCATCATTTTGGACATTCATCTTTGTGTCCTATCATTTCACTCAAGGCAAAGATATTTAATATTTAAATCATTTTAACATTTGCTCCGCCTTGATTTGCTTATTTCTCATACTCCACAGCATATCAATCCTTAAAACATAATTCAAAATATTCCGGTTCTATAATTATTTGTTTAATACTTCAAAGATAGTAGGGATGTATAGAACCAGAATTAACAGTACTGCTATGAATTTCATCCTCTATACTGATCTCTTCTCAGTCATCTCCAGTAATCATATTACTTTTCATCATATCCAATGATCTCGTAATGATATCCCATTAATACACTTTTAATTTAGACCCATAAAATCAATACTAAGTCGCTCATCCTGCGACTTCCCTATAACCATTCGGGTCATGTTGGTAACCTAAGTACAGTGAAATTTATAATCGGGATCGTTATACCCATATGGTGTCCTTATACCATCAATAACTCCATTACTATCAATATATTCAAAATTGACTTGATTTTATCACTATTCAAACCATAATCCCACATAGGGGCATTTTCATCATTTTCACATTTATTTCTTTCTCCTCAATTTACATTTAAATCAGTAATCTTATTATCTATTTGCTGATAGTACCCCTTTCTCATACCAATATCAGCAGTTTAAAATCTTTTTCGATTTTTGATAGAGAAATCCAATAGAATCCATAATTGGATTATTTCACATGTAATGAAACTTTACATCATCAATTTCTCTGTCAAATCGGTCAATTTCAACTTCTGGTGATCTACTTTAACTCCCGGTAAAATTTTGGGGTAGGGGTATTTTGGTCATTTTTGGCCAAAAATTTTCTCTCTCCTTAAAATACCTTTAATTGGTGATCTTAATGTCTATTTAGTGATGATACTTCATTCCCCTCCTTTTTATCATCACTTTCAGGTCTCAATTCGATCTGGACAGAAAAGTACTGGTGGGGCCCTCACCGAGTCCATTTCTGTTCCTTACCGAACCGACCTTCATTTAGATCATAAGATCACCCTTTCATGTAACATTCCTGAGCTGTTTTCCCTTTTTAGCATTCCTTATTTCATAATTGCTCACTCCCTTCTAAACATTTAATTCAATTTGCAATCATTTATTTTCTCTATGTATTTAGACTATACAGTACTACAGGGGATGTTAACCTTTTCAACACATTTTCTTTCCAAAGTATCAACAGACATCAGGCCAATCATGCTCTGATACCAATAAATCTGTCATAGCCCGTGACCCTATTTTTCACCTTATTCTATACATCTTATATGGTTGGGCTGTTTGCGATACTTTACTTTTCTTTTACATATTAACAATTTCATATTAAATTTTAATATGAGATACATCCCCTATCTTACTTCATAAGAAAGCAGTACCGTGAATATATCTAAATACAAAAAATAAATGATCATACCTTATTTATTAAATCGACCTGTCGGATCGTCCTCAAATGCGCAGTCGAAAATCCTTTTATTGTTAGACTCACGGTCTTCGAAAACCTGAAATGTTAAAATTAAGGGGTGAGCAAACCACGGCTCAGTAACAGAATTATATGCATACTTGATATTCAGCTATCCTATATGCTGAAAAACTTTTTCATTTTTCCTATAGGCTCTAGGCACACATGTAGGAAGGACACTACAGTCGACTAGGGATCCGGATGGAGTAAGGTAGGTATTTTGAAATACCTATCTTGTCCCAGAACCTAGAAGCAACTGTAGAGAGTAATAAATTTTTTTTCGTTTGAAAGTTAAATCCTTTTCCTTTTTATTCCTTATCATTTTCATATTCTTTTCAAAATAATGCTTTTATAGAATAAAGCATTTAAATAAAATAACTAATATTCATATTTTCTTTGAAAAAAATATTAGTTAAATCATCATCATTTTCCTTTAAACTCATTTCAAATTTTACTGTACAATCATAATTAGTACAGTATTTTAAAATAGCAAAATAAGCTATTAAACCTTTTTCGTATAACGTATAAATCATTTAAATCTAATATTCAATTTAAAATTTAAAATGAAAATATTAGATTTACTTTCCTCTTTTCCTTTTTGAAAACATATTACATATTCATATTACATGTCATACAAAAATCATCTCGTAGTACTAAAAAAAACAGTATTGAAATAAGCATTTTATAAAAATGCTATAAATCATTTCATTTCACGTATCACATATCATGTAAAACATTTACATTTCACTTATCACATATCATGTAAAACATTTTCATTTAGAACATATCATATGTGGAGACAGTGGCAACCACCACGTCCTATCATGCAATAATACCCGAAGGTATAAAATCATCATATCAAACCTATGGCCATAGTCTATAATTGTCCTCGGCGGATCACTGATCAGGTGTCGGTCGGGACTACATATCACATGTTACATATCACATATCACGTATTACATATCACATGTCGGCATGATAGAGGAGCCAACTAGTCTCAAAACCATGTTTTCATCATAAAATAACCTTTATGAAATTTATAAAATATATAATTTCATAATTTAAAATCATAAAGGTTATAAAATAATTTAGTGAATATTTAAGAAATATTTATGAAAATATTCATAAAAATATTCACTTTACTTCTTTTCATTTTTCGTCTCGTATTACGTGTAATTTATATTTTAAGAGAATTTTCGATGATTTCATTATCACCATTCTCAAAGAGGATTTTCCGTGATTTCATTATCACCGTTCTCAAAAACATGAATATTTTAAAATTAATTCTTATTATATTCATGTTTTATTAAAATAATAATTTTCTCGTTTTTCGTGCTTAAATATCGATTTTTGAAAATAAAATCATTTAATATGATTTTGTGAAATTTTTCTAAAATTTTCAGCAGCATAACGGCTGCCGATTGACTAACCTCCTGCACGGAAAATACAGTTTATAAATTCCAACCGGAACTTCATCCCAAATTTCCAACCAGTCATTCATCAAAATATTTCATAAAATATTTTTCATAAAATAATTCGAAATTAAAACATGCAGACTGAATATCCTTACAATGCTGCACATGCATCCTTTACCTGTTCCAGGTCGACGACTTCCTCTTACCGGTCGCGCCCGTACTCCATCTCTTCCGATTCCATCGTCTCGATTGTCGAGAATAATTTCTGGAATTTAAATTCTAAATTTTAGAATTTTCTCAAATTATTTAAATAAATAATTTATTTAAATAATTATCATTAATAATTTCTCGGATTTTTTACCAATTCCCGAGATTCTCGATTTCCCGAGAATTTTTCGAATTCGCGAAAATTTTCCTTTTTCATCTTTTTCTTCCTTTTTCCTCTTTCTTTCTTCCTTTTTCTTTTTCTTTCTTTTTCTTTTCTTTTTCTTTTTCTTTTTCTTTTTTTTTCAATTCTTATTTAATTTGGATTTCCATTTATCCAAATTAAATTCCTCAATTTCCTCACTTCCATAATTTCGAAAATTTCAACGATAGCCTATCTCGTAAATAAATTTTATTTATTTACTTTAATTTATTTATTTCCTCTTATCTATTTTCTTAAATATTAATTTCTAAAAATCGAAAATTTGCGGTTATAACATTACATCGTCAACTCCGACACTTGGTAAGATACTTTTATAAAGTAGTGGTAGTGTTATATTGTATGTTTTGGGAATTGTGCCCCTGATGATGAATGATCATTAAAATGATTTTTAAATGCTAAGAGGACATACAATTGGTGTTAGGGGTCTTAGTAATGATCATGATATTGAAATAAAAATGATTGTGAAATACCACTGTGTCTGTTTGGAATTGTTGCAGGAGGTTTTAGTTCCTGAAATGTTATGTTGCCGAAATTTATAGGAAAATGTTTGATGAAAAAGGTTAAGGTTTTCTCGTATAAATAGAATTTTGGAAAGAATTATCGAAAGATAAGTTTTGAAAGGACTTTATCGTATTGTCGGAAAACTTGATTTTTAGAATAGTTTGAGAAAGTAAATGATCAAGCATGATAACATGATGAGTTATATTGGGTAAGCCTTATAGAATCGATGAATTGATTTATCTAATTATCACGAATTGCTTATCAAGTTGAAATTGAGGTTGAAGTTCCGATAAAATCTAATCATTGATAGATTCAAATAAATGAGTGTCACACATGTGATTATATGGCTTCGATTATAACTTTGGAATAAGTCTTGAAAAATATTCTCTCACATGTGAGTGACTTGAAGAAATATGGAGGACATGATGAATGGTCCATCTTAGTAGTGAAATTGAGACGATGAGAATAAGAGAGTAGATTGTGATGCCTTGTGGACACTTGATAGAACACACGTCTACATAAAAGTATACTTGTACATGTTTATATTAATTAGATGTGAACTGGGATTCTTGCAATAATATGGATGGTCGTAAGGTGAATTAAATGATTGAAACATTATTAATAGTGGAAATTGGCCAAATCTCTTAAGTGGGTAAATTACTAACCTAAATTTGACTCGATAATACCTTTATAGATAATTCTAGTGTGGTATTATATTATACAGGCCATATGAAAATTGATTGAAAACTGTGATTTGAGTTGGTGATAGTGAATGAAATTGGGCATCAAGTCAAAATTATGAATGAGTGCCAATATGTTAGATCATAGATAGATTTGAGAAATGACTATTGATCTTATGGTTTCATATCCTCGATGTCAACTCTGGAATAGATTTTGAATGACGATATGGGTATTGTCTAATTCCAGTATTTTGATGGCTATAGAGAAATATGATATTTAAATATTCATAGATACTAGGAGGACTCATACTGATGGTGGTGGTCCTAGTATTGATGATGAAATGTACAAGTGATTGTTATAGTCGATAACTATTGAGAGAGAATATTGAATATCGAGGAACCACAGTGAATATCGAATTTACCTATTAGGTGTGATCCGATTGAAATCAAAAGGATGGAAATGAGGAATTTGGATTATAGTTAACACTATAATTAAATGATATATTTTATGAAAATGATAGTTCATTATTTGGAACTCATGATTGAATTTGCATCGCATTTAAGCATGCCTTGTTACAACTTAAGACATTATAATAATGTTTATATGAATACTATAAAGTATTGATTAGTTTTGAAAGGAAAGTATATGGTATATATATATATTTTTTATATATAAAACCTCTTCAAGAAAGATACCATATGCTTTACATGATCTTTGACAAGAAAAACTAAAGATTTAAATGTTTTATGAGACTATAGGCACCCTAAGAGAGTTAAACTCAATAAAGCATAGTGGAAACCGCCTAATTGGAGATTACTCATTAGGCAGAGATGCTTGTCCGACAATAGTCGTGGATAGGGTTTCAATCACATTTGATCAGTGGGGCTGAGAGAGATGAGGTCTATGGTCATAGATAGCGCCCTAGTTGGTTTCCAGGGGACGATGATATGATTTCACTGCTAGCTACAGTGACTTAAGTCTTTATTGATAGAGAGTATTAGGGATCTAGCCTAGTCTCAAACCGATATGATATGCAGTTTAGAGTATGCTTTTAAATTGATATGAACTCTAAACTGATATGATTTCACAGTATATGAAATGTGTTTCGATATTATACTTGATTACACATGATATGAAAAGAGAAATGAGCATGTTTTTATTTGACATGAAATAAAAAGAGAAATCTGCATTTTTGATTTGACATGATATAAAAAGAGAAATGTGCATGTTTTGATTTGGCATGATATGGAAAGAGAAATGTGCACGTTTTGATTTGAAATGATATGAAAAAACACGTTTTGATTTGACATGATATGAAAAGAGAAATGTGCACATTTTGATTTGAAATGATATGAAAAGACATGTTATAATTTATACATGATTATATATCGAATATGATATGATATGCAGTCTAGAGTATAGTTTTATTTGATATGAACTCTAGACTTGATATGACTTTACAGTATATGAAAAATGTGTTGAAACCGCACATGTTTTAAACATGCTCTAAAAGTGAATATATGATTTGCGAATTATACATACTCTGACCATGTCTTAAAAGTAAATATGAAATGAATTGAAAATTTACTTGTTTGAGCATGCTCTAAAAGTACATGTGACATGATTTGAAATGATAGCAGTTATACAGTAAAGTTACATAATTTGCATACTAAATCACGACATAACAATATGCTTTTACATGAGATATGTCATGACCTTACATTGTACACGAACATGAGAATTATATGAGGAGTGTCATGACTCGGCATTAACGATATTCTATCTATATAATGTCATGATATGATACGGTACATGAACATAAAATTTATACGAAGAGAATTAAGACCTTGTACCACCGTAATCATGGTTCTCCATATGGAAAGTGATATGAGTTGATATAATACAGGAGTATGATTACGAAATGTAAAGTGACTTGATATGATATCTCAATTGAACATAATATAATATGTAATTGATGTGAGTATGGATTAATAGTCTATGATATTCAAATTATACGAGATGTATTGTTGTACAATACATTGTAGTATAAGAACAAGAAGGTTGTAAGTGATTTAATAGATTTGTTTAGAGGTTTGAATAATGGATAGATGTCGGGAACGAAGATAATGAGGTACTTCGAATTTCCTTACATCAGTACTCCAAAACCCTCGCTCACTTACAGTCTTTAAGACATGATCTTGTTATAAATATGAGATGTTATCGATGGAAATGATGAACTACAATTGCAAATAGCAGGTTTGATGCATTGCAGTTAAGATAGTATAATTCTACTCCTGCATTTATATTAGTATCTTACTGAGTCGTGGTTTTGCTCACCCTACTTAATTTCATCTCTTTTCAGATTATTGAGTTAAACTTTGCCATGAGGGCTTTTGAGTGGGCCTTTGGATACGGTATCTAGGCTTGGTACTAGCCTTTTGAGGTATACGTTCTTTATAAAACGCTTGTTTAAAATGCTTGTTTATATGTAAGACTTTAATTGATGCACAGTACATATTTTGTTAAATAAGTCGGGATGTAACTTAGAACCATTTCCTCGCTAGTTTAATATTTAAGTGAAATGACTATAGTTCACCTAGATAGTATAGTAACTACACTGACACCGAATACAAACCGTAAAATGAAAAGAAAAAATTTAGTCCATAAATTTGTAGACTAGGAAAAGTATAAGTATCAAGTGAACGTAGCGGCCCTCGGGTGGTGACAACCAATCTCATATCATTTGTGTCTCATTCATCTTCACTCTTAGGGACATCCTTTCCATCTACTTTCTTCATTGGAATTTTGGGACCATTAACTATTACTCTCCACACTTCATAGTCATTTGATTGCACAAACAACATCATCCTAATTTTCCAATATGAATAATTTTCTCCATTGAAAAGTGGAGGTCTACCTAACGAGTGTCCCTTATCTCCTAAGGGAGTGCCTACATTCAAGTGAGCCATTTATGATCGTTTTACTCGATAGATGTTAATCTAAATCAATCTCAAGACCAAACTCTGATACCAATTATTAGCTCTATAGGCTAAACCGAGAGGGGGGTAAATCGGTTCTTAGCTAACCTTATATTCGTTTTTCGATTCTTCTAAATTCTCTAGCCTATATTAAAGCTTTCAATGTTCTCTAAGCTACTCAAGTATGCAATATAAATTCAATTTAACAATCACAATATAAATGCAAATAAGTAAAGAGAGTAGGGAAAGAGAAATATACACAATCGATTTATAGAGGTTCGGCAACCTTGCCTACGTCCTCTACCTTGAGATGCTCCCAAGAATTTTCCAAATTCACTAATTTGAATTTGTATTACAATCCCTCTTTTTGCAAGCACAAGAGTAACCTCCCTCTTTTTCTAGGCTAAAGAGAAACCTCCCTCTTTTTCTATGCTAAAGAGAAACCTCCCCTTTACAAGGTATGATTGGGTTTACAATGGGTGTAATCAAAGAAGGCCTCTAAATAGACAATTGATTACAAAGATTTAGCTCTAGAAAGGGGACTCTAAAGTATTTGTGCTGTATAGTACAAAGATGTTGAGAGTAATAGAAGATATTGAATTCTAGCTCTTAAACTCTTTGAGTTGCTTAGAGAAGATGAAGAAAATGAAGAATGATATGTCTTGGTTATTCTCTCGCTTCTTTCTTAAGCTTCCAAGCCTCTATTAATAGTCCCTTGGATGTATTCTTGACATCGGTTGGAGCCAAAAACAAAAGTTACCGTTGTATCTCACAGAAACTAGCCGTTGGAGGCTTTTCACGTGTTAAGGGATCGATCCGTTGACATAGGGGATTGATCCCATGCTTCATTCCACACTTCCAAGGCATTCTGCCAATAGGGGATCGATCCTTTACCTGAGGGGATTGATCCCTCATGTTTTTCCTGCACTATTTTGGGCCATTTTGGGTTAGAAATATTTAGACTTTGATTTTAATTCATCCCAAGACATTTTAGAATTTTGTGGGAGTTTTTGTTGATTTTCTTAATTGAAAACATAGTCTAAAAACTCATTAAGTAATTTTCTAAGGTTGTGTTCAAATATATTCTTGAAAACATTACTTAATGAAAATATTCAAAACCATTTTATAAAATATTAAGACCAATAAGAATATATCATTAAATCATGATCTTAGACTTAAAATGGTTTGAGAAAATCATGTGTGATAAAGCAAATTTACAATATGAATTAAAACATAAAAGATCACTTAAGTTTTTGTCATTTCAAAATACATATGTCAATTTAAAGCTAACAGTGATGAATGGAACCTCGTTGATCATGGAACCTACGGAATAGTATATGATGAGTGGAACCTAGTTGATCATGGTTGTAGTGAAGGTTTGCAACAAATATGGAAGTGGCATGATGTTGGATGTATATGGGTACTAACTGGCCATGTGAGGACTAAATGTAGGCGATGGAATCTTCTTGAATTAAAGGTGTTTGATAAAATTCCTAGATGAGTAGAAGAGGTTCATGAGGTTTGAGATGATTGAAGTGTGACGCCCCGGGCTGCACTTACTGGTCCACCGACCTGAGCCATCACCCCAGGCGGGTCACTCAATCGTATTGTCCGCTCTGGGGTGCACCACACAAGACACCGCCCCTCACGGATTTCTTTCACGTCCGAAGCGACTCGAACCTTTAACTTCATTAAAAGTCAAGTCACTCCTAACCAATTGTCCCCGCAGGCGGGTCACTCATCCGTATTGTCTGCTTTGGGGTGCACCCGCAGGCCACCTCCCCAAACGGATTTATCGGGGAATAACTCCCCAATTCGCGTCCCCAAGGGTTCGAACTCAGGACCCTTAGGTACCTAGTTCTTACACACCTGGTACCATTGAGACAACTTGTCTCAATGGTACCAGGTGTGTAAGAACTAGGTACCTAAGGGTCCTGAGTTCGAACCCTTGGGGACGCGAATTGGGGAGTTATTCCCCGATAAATCCGTTTGGGGAGGTGGCCTGCGGGTGCACCCCAAAGCAAACAATACGGATGAGTGACCCGCCTGGGGCGGTGGCTCGGGTCGGTGGACCAGTGGGTGCAACCCGAGGCGTCACAAAAAAAATGAATTACATGATTTTGAGAACTCTGTGAACTTTAGAAAGTCCTTTGGTCTTCAACCTCTACTAATAGAAAAGCTTTTAGTAGAGTTGATATTGAATATGACTGATTATAGAAAAATAAATCTTTGAGTATTACTGGAGACTTTTAAGGAATGTGAAGTAAGGTGGTAAATTGATTTGAAAGTTAGGATTTCATGAGACATATATTCAAGATCATCTTAAAATGGCATTGATCTTAGCTCAACTTGATGGTTTTGGATTTATAATTGATGTACGCTTGTAATGTGTAAACTAATGAGATAAATCTGATTTGTGGATTGATTGAATATTGAGATCTAATGTAAAATGAATTTGATTCATGGATAAGTGGGCAACATATGAATTGGACTATGAGTTCACCATATATGTATTAAATGGATAAGGGAAAAGCAACCTCACCTTTTCGAGGTGATCTTAATCAAATTTGGAGGACCAAATTCCTAAAGGTGGGGAGGATGTAACAACCACAATTTCTTCTATATGTGAAATAGTATTAAATGAGCCTTAGAGGGGTTTGGAGGCCAAATTGTGACACATTCGCACACTCATCCAAAAACCATGTCAGTACCTTAAATTCATCATAAATGGTTTCGGGTAAGATAATTTGTTTCATGTGGTTATGATTTGGGCTTAATCCGAGAATTTGACAATAAACCGAAAATTTCGGCCTTTCGCTTATGACCAATCTGCCTTAATTCGGTTATATCTGTTGATTGGAGTATCGAAACGATAAACCGTAAAATTTTTTATGAAAGTTAACTTAAGGTCTTTTATCCATAAAAAGCTCATAATTTAATTCCTTACGGATTAATACCAGAAAAATTCTGAAGTTGAACAATGTGCAGTCAAATATGTCAGTCGACACCTCTGTAAAGAATCGAGCATATCTCTTAGTAGGAAACTCCAATTAAGGCAATTCAAATTTTATTGAAAAGCTAACTTGATAAGCTTTCCGACAATATAAGGCTTGCTATCTAATTCAATGTGGATCAACAGTAATGAATTTATAGATTCACGTCACAGACTGAAAATTCTAACTGTGAGCAACTAGTAATGAAACGGGCATAACTTTTGATAGAGAACTCCGATTTAGGTGATTTAAATTTTGTTGAAAAGCTAATTTAGAGACCTTTTTGGTCATTTATGGCATGTCATTATACCCCTTGTAGATTGATACAGTAAATTACTGGAAGTTAGACTCGAAATTTGGTAAATTGGGAGTTTATCGAAGGATTAAGATTAAAATGAAAAGTTTAAGGAAAATTTGGATTATTGTTGACTTAAAATTAATCAAGAGGGGTTTAAATGGAATGGAGATAAATTAGAAAAGGGTCCATCCATGATAAAAGCAAAATACTAATTCAGAATTGAGAAGAATTTTGAAGTTGGGGTTTTAAATAGGATTTGTATTTAACAATCAAGTTGAAACCGTAACCACCTCTTCCATCTGATTTGTTTGTGGCCATTTTATATTTTATTCATCTTTATTATACCAGCAACTGAATAAAAAAAATAGACATTGAGAGCTACCCAAATCCCTAGGGAACCCGTGTACTCTTCTCATAAGAATTGAACCATTTCAATTCTTTCTACCTTATCCAGAACAGTGGCAAATAGCCCACTATCAAAAGATTTCATTTCTTCTTCTTCTGTCCCTTACAGCCGGCACCCAAAGGACCCATTCTATTCTCTTAGTTTGATTAATTTTTAGAAATTAAAGGAAGAGGAGAATCGGGAAATTCATTTGCTCTTTAACTGATCTGCCTTCCTCTCACACACTGTCCATTATTTCTTCCTCCCCTCATCTCTATCCATTTTGATTCTGAAGAAAAAATTCCAATGGCAGCCACGGTAAAGAGGAAATACAAGGGGAAATTTCTATGAAACAATATGATTCAAAAAGGAAATAATGTGGGGAAGCTAAAACCAGTGCTGCATGTGAGATTGAAGCTGGTTAAGAGTGAAACCAAAGGGGGGATGAAGAATTTGGCTCTCAGTTTCATGGAATCAGTAAGGAAGGTTACCTCTCTTCATCCTTCTTTGTACAATCTCCATGGATTTAACACTTATGTAGGGTTTAATTTCAGTGCCTGTATGTGTGTAGTGAAAGGGAATTGAAAACCGAAGAGAGGATAAGGGAATTTGGCTCTCGGTTATGAAGGCTTTGGTGAGTGATGAAATACTTTTCATTGCTAAAGTTTAATTACTGAAGGGAAACTAAAAATTATAGTAAAATGATAACCTTGCAACTAACTTATAAGTGAAGGAAATTTGTGAAGGAGAGCTACTGGACTGAGAAATCCTAAGGTTGGAGGCAGTTTCTGTTTGGGTTAAAAGTTGGTGCTGGAAATTGGGTAAGTGGCCTAAGACTCTACCTTTTTATTGCTTGAATATTGAGTATAAATGTGGAATATGAGAATTAATCTATGACAATGTGCAATGACTAAATAGGGTAGGGATGAATAATGAATGAATTGGTGATAATGTGAGAATCTGTTTGAGTATCCTATCCTGGATCTCATGTTCAAACGATCCGTTTAATGGTTCTACATTGAGATAAATTATGAAAAACTTATGGTAGATAGCCTTTTAAGTTAGGAGAAAGTCAGTTTTGGAATTTCTTGATTTAGAGTTCTATAACTTGAGATATGTACAAATGAGTGCAGGATACTTTGTCCAGACATATGAATCATGGTTCTGACTTTGAAAAATTGTAGAAAATAGCCTAAATTGGGTTAGGTTGCAAGCCTTACATTTCCAAAAAGGTAATTAAGTTATGATTATTATGGTTCTGGGTTTGCACCAATTGGATATGCCGATAATTAAATATGAAGTATTTTGTGCAAGTAGGTCAGTGTAACACTGTGCCTAAAAACTGGTAAAACATGGTGCAATTTTGGAAATTTGCTGATGTTGATCTAGAAAGAATCAAATTATGAACCTTACATTTCTGGATAGGGAAATGAGTTAGCTTTTATCCAGTTCTGGAATTTTTGGATTTGGAATTATGTAGCTTAAGATATGTATATACGAATGCAGGATACTCACTGCAGGGGATGAACAGCCTAGTGTCAACTTCAAAAATGCCTAGAAAATAGTCCAGATTGACTTTGATTGCAAACTTTACATTTCCAGAAAGGTAAATAAGTCAGGATTGATATGGTTTTGGGTTTGTAAATTGGAAATCCCTATGTTGAAATATGAGACAGTTTGTGCACTAAGGTCAGAACAGAGTTACTCCTTGGTGTCATTTCTTATTGAATTGTATAATTCTTAATCCTAGCATGTCATTGGGGGTAACGAGTAACCCGATCTGCCATGTGTTGTGTAGAGGGTAATGCTAAGGACTGAAGTTGACTAAAAGTTCACATAGCTCGTGTGGAACTTGATAGGCTAGCGAGGATTGAATCTGTAAGCTAAGGAAGTACTGTAAGTAACCCTAAGCAACTACCTTGCATCCAAATCATCATACGATGTTTTAAATTCTGATTTGGTATGGAAATGAAATGAAATGCTGCATATGAAATCGATTTTGACGCATATTGAAAATGCTGCATAATGGGCCTATCCTTGACTGATTGGTTTAGCTTTCTGAAAATGTTTTTTAAGCATGCTGTAGGCTCGCCAAATCTTTGTTTGGTTTTATGTATTATTGCTTTAAAATGATGACACTTTTGAGTTTCCAAATTGAACTAAGCTTTTGTTTTATAACTTAAAGTGCTTTAAAAGCTTAGCGGGCCCATGATTGTTAGCTGCATATTTATGCACTATGATTTTGATACGAAGTCTTGGAAGGCTGATCTGATAAGATTGATGTTGGATACTATTTTAAACCCGAAGTATTGAGACCTTAGGGCACCGTACCATGAGAATTGTGTAGGCGTTCTTAATTGACTTAGAGCACTGTGTCTCGATGACTAGCTCTCGAGAACGATTGGCTTGTCTCGTATATTACATTTGCACAAGTCCCGGTGTCATCTGATCAATGAATCGGGGTTGATTGGTCTATGCATAGGCAGCGTTCTTTTCTGGAAGATTGCTATGGTTAGCTACCGTAGATCGTTATTGTGTTAGCTCTAAGTATCTTGATGATGCTATGCCTTATCTCTTGGTACTACGATCTGTTTTATCGATTGGATAGTATGATTTATGATGATGTTTTGACGATTGATGATTGGCTTTTGCCTTATGATTTGAGAACATGTTTTACAATGCAGCATATCGGATCTGATTTATCAATGTTTGAAATGAGATTTAAATCTGTTTATGAGACTGCTATTCTTTATGTTTTAAAATGCGGTCATGTTTTATACTGCAACATATCGAAATTGATTTACCGGACGTGTATGATTTATGAGTTTTGAAAATTGAGAGATGCAGGTTATGATTTTTAGGTTGCTTTTGTAGTTACTTACTGAGTTTATGACTCACTCCCCTCTTCTTTCCCTCCCTTTCAGATTGTTGATCATTATCATAATGCTTTGACTTGAAAAGCTCCTCGGGAGTGATTCCCAAGTGCAGTTTCAGGTATATGGCTCCAGCACACTAAATAGACACAGATTGAATATGGCACAGTGTATTTTCTGTTTTAGTTGGTTGTCACGTCCCGATTTCCACTTAATCCTTTATAATATCTTACAGAAGCCTAAATTTGTGGGCTAAATTTTTTTTAATCCCTTTACTTCGCATATTCGTTTGTAGGTGACTGTATAGGTCACAATTCAGTTTTAAGCGATCCTTGATCACTAAGGTCCCATTTCTATTTCCCTTTAATTGATTCAATTATTATATTCGTCTTAAACCCTCAAGCACTAATGATTTATATATACTTTATTATTGCACATATCAACACGAACACCATCTTGAACAACCATCAAACCATTTCATCCTGATAGTAAAATAACATAGCCTACATCCCGGATTTTGTTTACACAACCAATCAAAATATAAGAAAATACACTGTGCCATATTCAATATGTGTTTATCTAGTGTGCTGAAAGCCATATACCTGAAACTGCACTTAGGAATCACTCCCGAGGAGCTTTTCGAGTCAAAGCATTATGATAATGATCATCAATCTAAAAGGGAGGGAAAGAGGAGGGGACTGAGTCATAAACTCAGTAAGTAACTACAGAAGCAACCTAAAAATCATAACTTGCATCTCTCAGTTTTCAAAACTCATAAATCATACACATCCAGTAAAACAATTTCGATATGCTGCAGTATAAAACATGATTGCATTTTAAAACATAAAGAATAGCAGTTTCATAAACAGATTTAAATCTCATTTCAAACATTGATAAATCAGATTCGATATGTTGCATTGTAAAACATGTTCTCAAATCATAAGGCAAAAGCAAATCATCAATCGTCAAAATATCAGCTTAAATCATACTATCCAATCAATAAAACAGATCGTAGTACCAAGAGATAAGGCATAGCATCATCAAGATACTTAAAGCTAACACAATAACGATCTACAGTAGCTAACCATAGAAATCTCCCAAAAAGGGATGCTGCCTATGTGAAATCCCCAATTTCCTGTAATTTTCCCATATTTGTAAAGTATTACAATTAGATATGATTAAATAAAAATGAGAATTTGAGGTATAAATGATGTATGAGACATATGAGGAATAAATGAGATTGAATGTTCAAATAGTCAAGGGATTAATGGTTGATATGATAAAGGGAAGAAGAGAATTAAATGGGTCAAAGGGGTCAATGGCTGATTTGTGAAAGAGATTAATATGCATTAAATGAAAGTGGCATAGTCATCATCTTCAGCTCCCATCATCAAAGTCGGCAGTAACCTTTAGCCATTCCTCTCGTTCCTCTCCAAAATCCTTCAAGTTTCCATTTTAGCTACCTTGACAAACCACCATTACTTGTCATCGATTCATTAAGCTCACTTAATGAAAAACGATCCTTGTCACTAGCTCAAGCTAAGCCTATAATATGAAAGGCTAAATCCAAGGAAGTAAGGAGATCAGAATTCATATTGTTTTGGTTATTACAAAGGTAAAGCTAGAAGTTGATTCTTTGAATTCTATCTATGGTTTGGAGTTGAGTTGAATTGGTAGAGTATGTTTATAAAGATTTCTTAAAGGTTTGATCCCTTATGATGTTTACAACCTTGAAGAGTTAGAAAGAAAAGAATTTGGTTCAACCAAGCTCGAGGATTATTGGCTATTGAGGTAAGGAATTTATGTAACAAACGTAGAGTAGCTATGTCCGCATGTTTTGATATATTTTAAAGGTCTTGGGATGAAGTACAAGTTGTTTTAAGGACAAAAAAATGTCAAATTCGAATTTTTACTCCTAGTTACCAAAATGCTAGGAGTAGCCGACTGCCTAGAGACAACAAAAGCGTAGATTTCCAAAAATTGAGATAAACCAATTGACTGCTATTTTTCCAGAAAACATTTTGTTTCGACCCAATCGACTGCTAAGGATGCCAGTCGACTGCTTTTCTCCAAAAATCATTCTATTTCAAAACCAACCGACTGCCCTATTTTCAAAAGCATTCTGTTTGTGAAAACAATCGACTGTCAATGAGCCAACTGACTGGCTTTTTCTCGAAAACATTCTGTTTCAAAACTAGTTGACTGCTATATGGGACCAGTCGACTACCGTATGTGTTTTTCGAAAAATAAAATATTTGAATTTTAAAAGAAAAGAAATTCAATAAAGCAAAATATGTGATAGCGGTCGACTGCCCTATATGACCAGTCGACAGCCCTCCTTTGAAAAAGAGATTTAAAAGCCTATCTCAAGAGAATAGACTTATATTTGTTAAAGTTATATGACAAAGGTTTTGGAGACCTTGGATTTCTTTGGCGATCATGCACATTACTTGTATTTGTACTTGGCTAAGGAACCTTAGTCCGGTCCTCAGTGCCATAGATGCCACCTAACTAGTGTTCACTATGGTCTATAGACGATGGCCTTATGTCTCTTATTTGTATTCGGCTTTGGGGAGGATCCCTGGCCCATGCGTGGGTACACCACTCATTTGATATCTCTCGAGATTATCCTTCACGGATATATTTGTGGTATCCCTTATGAGATCTCTCATGGATTATCCCTTGCGGGATACATTTGCTGTATCCTTATGAGAGTTATTTGGTGCATGATTCTATCGAAAATTAATTGTCTCCCACTTATTTGAAAGTATATGAAGTTACTTGTATTTGAAGTATTTGTATTTATACATGAGAATTTACGGGTATATGGTATTTGAAGAAATTACTTGACATATGCTTTATAATGATTTTACATGACATTATAGAGCCAAGCAGGAAAATTGCATATAGAGGCATAATACGCTCTTTTACATATGTTTCTTATTGAGCATAAACTCACTCCTTTACAACTATATTTCATACAGATTATTTGAAGTAGATTCCCGCTCCAGATAGAGGAGCTTCCTTTTTGGGATTTTCTAATGTACCTTCGAGACATGCTTCCCAATAATTGTTGAAGGTATACTCATGTATTATGTGGTCCAAACTATTGTACAGTACAATACCACAGTAATGTATATTAGTTGTTTTGAGGATATAGGATATGTAAGTTTTATGAGATCCTGATGTATGTGACGCACGTATATATATGAAGATTATATTCATGCGAAATTTGATATCGTGCTATAAGAAATAAAACATAAAGTATAAGAAGAAGAAAGGATGACGTTGACAAACTAGTCTAAGTAAATGTTATGTGAAAGGAAAAAGTTAATTGATATTTGTGAGTGACGAGGATGTCACAGATTGGTATCAGAGTAGTTTAGACTGATGTTTGTCATTGTCATTAAGCTAGAATTAGTATATATCCCCAATGTACTGTACTTATCTGAATACATATGAATAGTATAACTGTTTATAGTTATACTAAATCACTCAAATTCGTGATCTATTGACAGAATGAGCTCACGTGAAGGGGTACTAGTAGAGGACGAGGAAGGGGTCAAACAGAACCGCCCCCAACACAGTCTCCTCCTCCATCTTCGTCGCATAGCCCGAATACTAGGCTAGCGAAAATGAGAAGCACATGGAGAATATGGCCACGATGTTCACACAATTTATGGCGAACTTTCCAAATGTGGCCACTAGTGTACCAGCAGTTACCCCTACTGTTCCTCTTACTCCTACAGTACAGCCCCCACCATCACAGACAGAGTTATCCCCACCAGTCCCAGCTACTGGAAGGCGGGATTGTCACAGCCCGTGACCCAATTTTTCACCTTATTCTATACATCTTATATGGTTGGGCTGTTTGCGATACTTTACTTTTTCTTTTACATATAAACAATTTCATATCAAATTACAATATGAATTACATCCCCTATCTTAATTCATAAGGAAGTAGTACTGTAAATAAGTCTAAATACAGAAAATAAATGATCATACCTTATTAAATAAATCAAGCTGTCGCATCGTCCCCAAATGCGCAGCCGAAAATCCTTTAAGTGTCAGACTCTTAGTCTTCAAAAACCTGAAATGTTAAAATTAAGGGGTGAGCAAACCATGACTCAGTAAGGGAATTATATGCATACTTGATATTCAGCTTCCTATATGCTAAAAATCTTTTTCATTTTTCCTATGGGGCTCTAGGCTTACATGTAGGAAGGATACTACAGTTGGCTAGGGATCCAGATGGAGTAAGGTAGGTATTTTGAAATACCTATCTTGTCTCGGAACCTAGAAGCAACTGTAGAGAGTAGTAAATTTCTTTTTGTTTAAAATTTAAATCCTTTTCCTTTTTATTTCATATCATTTTCATATTCTTTTCAAAGACATGCTTTTATAAAATAAAGCATTTACATAAAAGTAACTAATATTCATATATTCTTTGAAAAGAATATTAGTTAAATCATTATCATTCTCATTTAAACTCTTTTCATATTTTACTGTACAATCATAATCAGTACAGTACTTTAAAATAGCAAAATAAGCTATTAAATCTTTTTCGTATAACATATAAATCATTTAAATATAATATTCAATTTAAAAATTAAAATAAGAATATTAGATTTAATTTCCTCCTTTTTCCTTTTGAAACCATATCACATATTCATATTACATATCATTTGAAAATCATCTCGTAGTACTAAAATCAGTATTGAAATAAGCATTTTATAAAAATGCTATAAATCATTTCATTTCACGTATCACATATCATGTAAAACATTTACATTTCACATATCACATATCATGTAAAACATTTTCATTTAAAACATATCATATATGGAGACTTAGGCACGCACGCCCAGCCCTTCCACTGGGTCGTTACTCGTATCATGCTATAGACCCCGAAGGGTATAAAATCATCATGTCAAATATATGGCCATAGTCTATAATTATCCTCAGCGGATCACTGATCAGGTGTCGGTCGAGACTACATATCACATATCACATATCACATATCAGCATGATAGGATGCCATCTAGTCTCAAAACCGAATTTTTCATCATCAGTAAACCTTTATGGAATTTATAAAAATATATAATTTCTTAATTTGAAACCATAAAGGTTAGAAAACCATTTAGTGAATATTTATAAAAATATATATAAAAATATGCACTTTATCTCTTTTCATTTTCCATCTCGTATTACATGTAATTTACATATTAAGAGAATTTTCGGTGATTTCATTATCACCATTCTCGAAAACATGAATATTTTAAAATCACTTTCATTTTATTCATGTTCTTGTGGAAAATATTCATTTTCTCGATTTTCGTGGTTGAAAATCATTTCTCGTGACATAAAATCATTTATTATGATTTTCGATAATTTTCAAAAAAATTTTCATAATTTTTCGGCAGTATAACGGCTGCTGATTGGCTAGCCTTTTGCACGGAAAATACAGTTTAAAATCCAGCCAGTACATCACCACAATTTCTCAGCCGATGAATCATCACAACCTTTTCATAAAATATTTTCATAAAATATTTCATAATTAAAATCATGCAGACTGAATATCCTTACAGTGCTGCACATGCATCCCTTACCTGTGTATCGAGATCGCGTTGTCTCGTACTTCACACGAACACCGAACTTCTGACTGCAATTTAATTCATCAAAATCATTAGCTTAATTATCATTTTCATTTAAGCTATGATTTATATCGAAGCCATAAATATAAGTATATTCTCATAATTAAAAATAACTATTCTTAATGCCATTTTTCTTCCTATTTCCTTTATGGTCGAATGGCCTTTATCTAATTAAAATTCATTGTTTTCATTTTTAGTCAATACACCACTTAAATGTGCTGCCATCTTCCTTGTAAATTTCCATCATTTAAGGAATAATATGTAATATTTTATTCCTTTTATTTTCTCCATTTTCAGCCTTTACTTTTGACTTTTACTATTGACTATTTAACACAAATTTTCAGCTGTATTTTCTTTCTCATTTCCACGCCAAAATAGCATCCTTTACTGACTTTTACACCAGCCCTCGTTATAATCGGTCAACATAAAAATCAGCTCTCCTTTGTTCATTTCTCATCAATTTAGCTTCTTTTCTTTCTTGTTTTCACATCACAACAGCCCACTATTTATGATTTTTATACTATCACCAATAAAATCAGTCAACGACTATTTGTCAACCTATACTTTTTCCCATTCGGTTTTCCAGCCAACTTTTATTTATTTTTCTGTTTCGGTTGTTCAGCCTTTTCTTTTCTGTTTCAGTTCCAGCTAGTTTCCATATTCAATTTTCATGCTTTTTAAACACCATGTTTATCTCTTATTTTGTCAAAGTCAACAGGCAACATGGTCCTATATCTATAACTATATATTTTTCCTTTTCCTATTTCACTCTCGTTTATATCAGCCACGCCACCTGCACCTTAGCTTTTGTTTTCTGTTTTAACATCATATAAGCACCACGTTAGGCTTCTTGAATATATATACTATCATTAATTTACTTTCATGTTGAAGCCCTCTTTACTGCCATTCACGCCACATACATATAGCAGAATTTCATTCCATCCTTCACGTTGCTAACCTACAGCCATATTTTCTTTCTTCCTCACCATTCACAACACACACACACCATAATAACAGATTATGTTCAGCCACGCTCAATTTTCTACATGTTTTTCATGCCAAGCCATGTGCATATGCATCCCCTACTTACAAGTCATCACCATAAATCAAAATTAATACATGAAACGCTGGCTGTAACTTGTTTTACCTTATTCACGCTACTGATCAGCAGTAGGGGAGTCCTCCTTGGGCGTTTTTTGGCTGAACTTTTGAAAGAAAAATGAAGTTAATGTGGTGAGGTGAAGATTATATAAAGAAGCTTGGCTGATTTCTTGATGAGAGTGTGGTATTTCAAAGCTGGAATAGAGGTTCGGAGGAGGAGAAAACAGAACCGAAATTGGATGCAGAAAAATGGTTGAGGCGGTGCACTCCTAGCTGGAGAAATAAATGATGCCAGCCTTGTTGTATTATTTTAATTGGTCATAATTTAACTTTAATTAATTAAATCTGATTCCATTTATTTAAAGTCCAAATACCCATTAAATTCACCTTAATTACTCATTGTGCCACTGCACAATAATTTTTCTGGTTCAGCCCATTTTTAGTTTTAATCTTTCCTTTATTTCTTAAGCCCATTTAGTCCAAATTTGCTCCACTTTGATCAATCCTTGAGAGAAGCTAACTTTACCCTTGTACAATATCGAAATTTTCAATTCTATTCCACCTTAATTTCGATATTTAGAAAATATCAAAATTTCATTTATTTATTTATTTAAAATATCTTTATTATTCTGTACATGTACAGTACAAAATAACGAGTTCTCACAGGGATCCCAAAGTTTATTGCAGCATTGCTTTAATCAAGGAGTTTAAGAAGCTGGATCCGCCTAAGTTTAAAGGGGATAATGACCCATTGGCCTCAGATAATTAGGTGAAAGTGGTCACTAAATCATTTGGATACATGACATGTACCGAGAAAGAAAAGGTGGGATTGGCTACATATTTGTTAGTAGATGAGGCAGAACCCTGGTGGCAGGCCACTCAGACAGTATTAGAGGCTCGACATTCAGAGGTAACATGGGATATATTTGTAGAAGCATTCAATGAACAATACGTCCCACGCACTGCTCAGAGAAGGTTGCAGGTAGAATTTTTGAACTTGACTCAGGGGAATATGACGGTTAGCCAATACGAGTCAAAGTTCACTACTTTGAGCAGATTTGATCCAAAAGTATTGAGGAGAGAAGAGCATAAGACCTATAGGTTTGTGGAGGGATTAAGACCTTTCATTAGGTCTAAGTTATATCCTATGGATATCACCATATACGGAGAGGCAGTCCGTAAGGCTCAACTGTGCGAGCAGGACTATGAATTTCATCAGGCTGACTTTCGAGCTAAGAGTAAAGGCAAAGAACCGATGAAACGAAAGTCGGACGAGAGAGCCTTGAGTGATAGATATCCATCTAGAAGAAGTAGGCCTTATGACAGAGCTTCGATAGGTAAGCAAATAAACTATAAGAAAATGATTTTTGTTTTAATTAAATGGTTATATGGAAATATCCTGAAATTGGGAGTTATGGTGATTTGGGTACAGGGACTCCTAGACCCACCGGGATCAAGATAAGTGATGAAAGATCCCGATATTCAGCAGGTAGTACCGCTAGCTTACCGAGGAGTACAATGCAAAGATGTGAGCAATGCGAAAAATTTCATGGGTCACAGCCTTGCCGGTTGGCAAGTAGGGCTTGTTATTGGTGCGGTAACAGGGACATAGGATTAAGGATTGTCCCAAGATAAAGCAAAGGGTGCCCGAGGAATCGAAGAAGGCCACCCATCCCCAGCGTAAGGCCACAGCTGCAGAGAAAGGAAAGACACCCGTGACTCAGGGTCGGGTATTTGCCATTGATAAGGAGTCCGCCGATGTTTCATCTAAGATGATTCAAGGTAAGATTTATCTTTATGATACATATGTCCTTGCATTATTTGATCCAGGCCCTACACACTCTTTTGTTTCTCCTATGGTTGCTATGAAGTTAGCTATTGAGCCTGAACCCTTAGGACAATTATTACAAATAAGTACTCCCTTTAGGGAATCACAAATGACAGATATAATGTATCGTGGTTGTAAGCTACGGGTAGGAGAGAGAGAATTGATAGCTGATCTAATCCTACTGAATATATATGGATTTGATGTTATTTTGGGTATGGATTGGTTAGCTAAGAATCATGTGATATTATATTGTCATGCTAAGAGTGTGATCTTCTCTTCTCTCCTTAGCTATGTTGTAAATTTTGCAGATGTTTAATGCAAAAGCATATTTGCTTGTTTGGATTAATTGAGATTAAATTGATAGAATATATTTGTTATGTGAAGGATTGTTAGCTTATGTGGTGGACGTAGAAAAGAAACGTCCTGAACCCCATGAGATTTCAATAGTCAAGGATTTTCTCGAAGAGTTTCCGGACGTCTTCCAGGAGTTCCTCCGGATAAGAAAGTAGACTTTACGATCGATTTGGTGCCAGAAACTAAGCCCATTTCGAGATCACCCTATCGGATGGCTCTAATGGAATTAGAAGAACTAAAGAAGCAACTTCAGGAGTTACTAGATAAGGGGTTCATACAACCCAGCGTATCCCCGTGGGGTGCTCCTGTGCTATTTTTCCAGAAGAAGGATGGCAGCATGAGACTGTGCATCGATTACTGATGGTTGAATAAGGTGACCATCAAGAACAAGTATCCTCTTCCCAAGATTGACGGTCTTTTTCATCAGCTTAAGGGTGCACAAGTCTTTTCCAAGATAGACTTGAGGCTGGGATATCATCAATTGAAGATCCGGAGTGAAGATATCCCTAAGACTGCATTCAGGACACGGTATGGCCATTATGAATTTTTGATGATGTCGTTTGATTTAACCAATGCACCCACAGCTTTTATGAACTTGATGAATGATGTGTTCAAACAATATTTGGACCAGTTTGTCATTGTCTTTATCGATGAAGTATTGGTGTATTCAAGATCTCGGGAAGAGCATGAGCAGCACTTACAGATAGTTCTGCAAACCCTCAGAGATCGGGGATTGTATGCCAAGCTAAATAAGTGTGATTTCTAGCTAGATCAAATCTCCTTTTTGGGTCATATAATCAGTAAAGATGGAGTTTCGGTTGATCCATCGAAGATTCAAGCAGTGGTTCAATGGGAGAGGCCAAAAACAGTTACGTAGATTAAGAGTTTCTTGGGTCTAGCTGGCTACTATCGAAGATTTGTGGAGGGTTTGTCAAGTTTAGATGCTCCATTAACGCGCTTGACGCGCAAAGAGGTGAAGTTTGAATGGACTGATGCCTGCGAGTGTAGCTTTCAAGAGTTGAAGCTTAGGCTGACGACTGCACCTATCCTCACCATTCCTAGTTGTTCTGGAGGATTTTTGGTGTATAGTGATGCCTCAGGACAAGGTTTGGGATGTGTACTAATGCAGCATTGTAAGGTGGTTGCATACGGTTCTCGACAATTAAAGAACCATGAGAAGAACTACCCAACTCATGATTTGGAGTTAGCTGCAATGGTATTTGCTCTAAAGATTTGGAGGCTTTACTCATATGGTGAGAAATTTCAGATTTTTACGGATCATAAAAGTCTGAAGTACTTGTTCTCTCAAAAAGAATTGAATATGAGGCAAAGGAGATGGCTCGAGCTTCTAAAGGATTATGATTGTGAAATCCTATACCACCCGAGAACAGCCAATGTGGTGGCGGACGCTTTGAGCCGGAAGCATGTGGGGATAGTGGCTTACATGATGGTCCGAGAGTATAAGTTGCTTGAACAGTATGCAAGCCTCAGTTTAAAGGTTACACCTCATGAGCAAAATGGAATGATAGCCAGTTTGATGATTGAGCCAAAATTAATGAATAGAATTCGGCTTGCTCAAAGGGAAGATAATCAGTGCATTGAGGCTATAGATTGGATACAGTCAAGTATGCTCTCGGAGTTTGATATTGGTAGTAATGGAATTTGGAGGTTTAATAACCGTATATGTGTTCCTAATGATAAAGAGTTGAAGAAATTGATTTTGACAGAAGCACATTTCACTGAGTATACTTTGCATCCGAGAAATATGAAGATGTATCATAATCTTTGCAAGGTGTATTGGTGGACTGGCATGAAAAGAGACATAGTAGAATTTGTGGTGAAGTGTCTCACGTGTCAGCAGGTTAAGGTAGAACACCGAAGATTGGCAGGTTTACTACATCCTCTGCCTATACCTATATGGAAGTGGGAACACATTACAATGGATTTTGTTATGGGATTGCCCAGGACCAAGAGGAATCATGATGGTATTTGGGTAATCATGGACAGACTGACTAAGTCTGCACACTTCCTACTTATGAAGTCTACAGATACGCTTAGTGCTTTGACAGATTTGTATGTGAGAGAAGTTGTCAGACTACACGGTGTTCCAATAAGAATTACATCTGATAGAGATTCCAGGTTTACTTCTCGTTTTTGGGAACATTTCCAAGAGGCCATGGGATCTCAGTAGAACTTTAACACAGCTTTTCGTCTGTAGACTGATGGTCAGTCCAAGCGCACCATTCAGACTCTTAAGGATATGTTGAGAGCTTGTGCCTTGGACTTTAAAAGCTCCTGGGATGATCATCTGCCATTGGCTGAGTTTGCCTACAACAATAGTTATCATGCAAGTATCGGGATGGCACCCTATGAAGCTTTATATCGTACAAGGTGTTGATCTCTGATTGGGTGGGAAGAAGTGGGCGAATGTAAGTTGTTGGCTCCAAATCTGGTCGAGCAAGCCTCTAAAGATGTTAGGTTGATTTGTCAAAGGCTTAAGATAGCTCAAAGTCGACAAAAGAGTTATGCGGATGCTCGACGAAGACCACTTGAGTTTTTGGTTGGGGACCTTGTGTTTTTGAAAGTTTCTCCATCCAAAGGGATTATGAGATTTGGCCAAAGAGGTCAACTTAGTCCTCGCTACATAAGGCCATTTGAGGTCTTAGATCGTATGATAACCGTAAATTTTCCATTTATTGGAAATAAGGAATATTGGAAATTGGTGAAATAAATAAATAGAATTGAGAAAGGAACGGATGGTGGAAATTCGAGTGAAGAAAAGTTAAATCGGAAATTCGGAAAATAAGGAAAGGAGAAAATTAATTTGGATAAATGGAAATCCAAATTAAATAAGAAAATGAGAAAAGAAAATAGGAAATATGTTTATATAATTATATATTATATAAATGTTATGTAATTTAAAGTGAACAAATATATATATATATACATATATATACTACATATGTATTTTGTTAATACATAATATATATAGTACTATACTATATATAATAATAATAATATTATATGTATTATATATATAATATAAATATCATATATGTTATATTATAAGTATAATATATATTATATAGTATAGATTATATGTATATAATTAAATTAAAAAATAAAATAAAAAAAAGAAGAAGAGAAGGAATCGGGACAGAGCCCGATCCCTTCCCAAAACAGAAGGGACTGACAGCAGCAACCAGTGCCGCCGCTGGAGAGAGGAGGCCAGGGAGAGTTAAAGAACGCCACCGGCCAGAAGAAGGGAGAGGTCGCTGGCGTCGAAAAGAAAGAAACAGAGGTGAAAACCCGGCAGAAGCCGAGAAGGAGAAGAGAAGAGAAAGTGCCGGTGCTAGCCAAATCGGTCGCTGCCACTGCAACCGAAGCTTCACCGGAGGAAGAGGAAGACGTGGGAAGCCACCGGTGAGGCAGGGAATGGCGGAGGAAGGCCGACAGAGGAGGAGAAGAATTCAAGGCAAAACCGAGTAGATCCGCCGCCGTGCCGTCGATCCAGACTGAGCTGAGGCCACTGACAAGTTCGTCTCAACGCCGGCCAGATGAGGAGCCGCCGAACTGTCGAAGAACCGGCCATCGGGGAGGAACCGACGAGGAGGGACACTGATCGGTCTGACAGAAAAGGAAAAGAAAAAAAAGAAAAGAAAAAGAAAAAGAAAAAGAAAAAGAAAAAAAGAAAAGAAAGAAAAAGGAAAGAAAAGAAAGAAGGAAGAAAAAGAAGAAAGACAAAAGAAAAGGAATTTCGAGAATTTGGAAAATTCTCGAGAATTCGGAAAATTCTCGAGAATTCGGAAAATTCTCGAGAATTCGAAAATTACGGGAAATCCTGAGAATTACGGGAATTGGTAAGAAATCCCAAAAAGTATTAAATTATTTAAATAATTTATTTATTTAAATAATTATGGAAAAATTCTAAATTTTAGAATTTAATTTCCAGAAAATTCCCTCAGTAACCGAGCCGATGGAATCGGGCGAGGTGAACACGAGCGCGACCTTCGAGAGGCAGTCGCCGACCCGAGATAGGTAAGGGAGACATGTACGGCCTATAAGGATATTTGGCCATGTTTTAAATTATGCATTTATTTTATAAATGCAATTTATAATGATTAGTTTTGAAAATTGTGGTCATTTATCGGTTTCAAATTGTGGTGAAATACCAGCTGAGAAATATAAACTGTATTTTTCATGCAGGAGGCTAGCCAAATCGGCAGTCGTTATACTGCCGAAAATTATCGAAAAATTACTGAAATTTACCGAAAATAACCGAAAACCAAAATAAAAGATTTGATTTCACGTGAATCGATTTTCAAATGCGAAAATCGAGAAATTAAATAAATTTCATAGATATTGAATTTTAAAATATTCATATTTTCGAGAATGGTGAAAAAGAAATCACCGAAAATTCACCTGGTAGGTGATATTTCACGTTAAACGAGATGAAAATGAAAAAGAGATTGAAGTGAATATTTTTATAAATATTCTTAAATATTCACTTGATTTCATATAAAACCTTTATGGTTTTAATTATGGAAACAAATAATTATGAAAATTCCATAAAGGTTAAGAAATGATGGAAAACCATGTTTTGGATAAAAAACACGGGAAAGCGTGCATATGTGTTTTACGGTGGAAAAGGACAGTTTTGCCCTTCTATTTTTACAGCAATGATTTTGCAGACTGTTTTCACCGTATGGAAAATATGATTTATACCTTTATGAAATGTTTTGAAAAATGTTAATTATTTTATAAATTTCATAAAGGTGATGATATTTACATGGGAGCCTTATGGATATGTGTGAAATAATTTGATTTACGGTATTTGAAATCCATAAAGGCTATGGTACGGTTTTTACACTATTTTGAGACTTAGGCCCCGAGCTTCATGCATCACATATACTGTTACTGTCACGGGGCTGATTGACCAGCTAGTCATCAGCGTCCCGGATTGTCGCCTAGCAAGCATACACCGAAGACATTATAGATCATGGCCATAGATCTCATTACTGTTACTGTGTCCCTAGTGGACGAGATAGTATGATTTGATTGTAGGGTGATGCCTAGTCTCACTTACTGTTTACTGTTTACTGAAAGGATTTACGGAATCCTATTTACTATACTGTTTACTGTACTGAACTACTGTTTACTTTTTACTGTTACTGATGAAAAACTGTACCAAAATATTGTGTTACTGAACTGTACTATTTACTAAAATGGTAGCCATTGATTACTGTTTTACTGAATTGAAAGCTACCATTTACTGTTTACTGAACTGAAAGCTACCTTATACTGTTTTCTAAACTGGTAGCTACTGTTTACTGTCTACTGATTGAACCGTATCGAATTACTGTTTTACTGAATATATTGTTTTGCTGATGTACGATACGGTTACTGATTTGAAAAGAGAAATAAATGTTTATTCTAAAAGAATAACATAAGAATTATTTCTAAGAAAGAAATAATCGAAGAAGTAACTATCCTATGATTAGATATTTACAAATCACTATACTGTCACGTGTTTTATTGTACTAAAGAGAAGAGAAGTAAACCACTGTTTTACTACTGAACTGTCACTTGTTTTAAAGTATACTGAATGTGAAAAGAAATAAGTGGTTTACTTTGTGCAAAAAACGAAAAGTTTATCGTTTTGAAAAAAACAAAATTAGTACTCTCTACAGTTGCTTCTAGGTTCTGGAACAAGTTAGGTATTTTAAAATACCTGCCTTGCTCTATCTGGATCCCTAGCCAACTGTAGTATCCTTCCTACATGTGTGCCTAGAGCCAACTAGGAAGATTTTGAAGAAAATGAAAAATTATTTTCAGCATATAAATAGCTGAATATCAAGTGTGACATATAACTCTCTTACTGAGCCGTCGTTTGCTCACTCCCCAATTTTAACATTTCAGGTTTGGATGATGGTGATATCCAATATTTGTGGATTACGGCTGCACATAAAGGACAATGTGATAGATTGACTAAGATATATAAGGTACGATCATTTATTTTCTGTATTTAGACATGTCTACAGTACTACATATTTGTAAATAAGATAGGGGATGTGTATAACGTTAACAATATTTTATTAAATTGTTTAACATCAAGTGTAAAGTGAAGTATCACAGACAGCCCAACCGGATAAATTGTGTAAAATAAGGTGAAAAATGTGGTAACGGGTTGTTACAGTTCGAATTAGAGATGTTGCCTATAGATTGGCACTACCTCTGGAGCTATAAGGAGTACATAATGTCTTTCATGTATCCAAGCTCCGAAAGTATAATCCGGATCCATCTTATGTCATAGAATATGAACCCTTGGAGATTTGGGAAGACATGAGCTATGTGGAGAAACCAGTTCAGATTCTGGATAGAAAGGAGAAAGTGTAGAGGTCTAAGACAATTCCGTTAGTTAAAGTTCTCTGGCAATATCATACTATGGAAGAAGCTACATGGGAGCTAGAGAGCTTGATGAAAGAAAAGTATCCTGAATTATTTGAGGGGTAGCCCAATTCAAATTTGGAGGACCAAATTTTCTAAGGTGGGGAGAATGTGAAATCCCCAATTTCCTGTAATTTTCCCATATTTGTAAAGTATTACAATAAAAAATGATTAATTAAAAATAAGAATTTGAGGTATAAATGATGCATGGGATATATGAGGAATAAATGAGATTGAATGGTCAAATAGTCAAGGGATTAATGGTTGATATGACAAAGGGAAGAAGAGAATTAAATGGGTCAAAGGGGTCAATGACTGATTTGTGAAAGAGATTAATATGCATTAAATGAAAGTGGCATAGTCATCATCTCCAGCTCTCGTCATCAAAGTTGGCAGCAACATTCACCCATTCCTCTCGTTCCTCACCAAAATCCTTCAAGTTTCCATTTTAGCTACCTTGACAAACCACCATTACCTGTCATCGATTCGTTAAGCTCACTTAACAAAAAACGATCCTTGTCACTAGCTCAAGCTAAGCCTATAATATAAAAGGCTGAATCCAAGGAAGTAAGGAGATCAGAATTCCTATTGTTTTGGTTATTGACAAAGGTAAAGATAGAAGTTGATCCTTTGAATTCTATCTATGGTTTGGAGTTGAGTTGAATTGGTAGAGTATGTTTATAAAGTTTCATAAAGGTTTGATCCCTTATGATGTTTACAACCTTGAAGAGTTGGAAAGAAAAGAATTTGGTGCAACCAAGCTCGAGGATTATTGGCTATTGAGGTAAGGAATTTATGTAACGGACGTAGGGTGGCTATGTCTGCATGTTTTGATATATTTTAAAGGTCTTGGGATGAAGCACAAGCTATTTTAAGGGCAGAAAATGTCAAATTCAAATTTTTACTCCTAGTTACCAAAATGCTAAGAGCAGCTGACTGCCTTAAGTAACAGCCGACTGCCTAGAGACAACCAAAGCGTAGATTTTCAAAAATCGAGATAAACTAGTCGACTGCTATATAAGCCAATCGACTGCTATTTTCCTAGAAAACATTATGTTTCGACCCAGTCGACTGCTAAGGATGCCAATCGACTGCTTTTCTCCAAAAAGCATTCTGTTTCAAAACCAGCCGACTGCCTATGGAGCCAGTCAACTGCCCTATTTTCAGAAGCATTCTGTTTACGACAACAGTCGACTACCAATGAGCCAGCCAACTGTCTTTTTCTTAGAAACATTCTGTTTCAAAACTAGTCGACTGTTATATGGGACCAGTCGACTACTCTATGTGTTTTTCGAAAAATAAAATATTTGAATTTTAAAAAAAAGAAATTCAATAAAGCAAAATATATGATAGCGGTCGACTGCCCTATATGACTAGTCGACTTCCCCCCTTTGAAAAAGAGATTTAAAAGCCTATCTCAAGAGAATAGACTTATATTTGTTAAAGCTATATGACAAAGGTTTTGGAGACCTTGGATTTCTTTGGCGATCATGCACATTACTTGTATTTGTACTTGGATGAGGAACCTTAGTCCGGTCCTCAATGCCATAGATGTCACCTGACTAGTGTTCACTGTGGCCTATAGACGATGGCCATATGTCTCTTATTTGTATTCAGCTTTGGGGAGTATCCCTGGCCCATGCGTGGGTACGCCACTCATTTGATATCTCTCGGGATTATCCTTCACAAATATATTTGTGGTATCCCTTATGAGATCTCTCATGGATTATCCTTTGCGGGATATATTTGATATATCCTTATGAAAGTTATTTGTTGCATGATTCTATCGAAAATTAATTGTCTCCCACTTATTTGAAAGTATATGAAGTTACTTGTATTTGAAGTATTTGTATTTGTAAATGAGAATTTATGGGTATATGGTAATTGAAGAAATTACTTGACATATGCTTTATAATGATTTTACATGACATTATAGAGCCAAGCAGGAAAACTGCATATAGAGGCATAGTACGCTCTTTTACATATGTTTTTTACTGAGCGTAAACTCACTCCTTTACAACTATTTTTCATACAGATTATTTGACGTAGATTCCCGCTCCAGATAGAGGAGCTTCCTTTTTTGGATTTTCTAGTGTACCTTCGAGACACACTTCCCAATAATTGTTGAAGGTATACTCATGTATTATGTGCTCCAGACTATTGTACAGTACAATACCATAGTAATGTAGGTTAGTTGTTTTTGGGATATAGGATATGTAAGTTATATGAGATCTTGATGTATGTGACGCACCTATATATATGAAGATTATATTCATGCGAAATTTGATATCGTGCTATAAGAAATAAAACATAAAGTATAAGAAGAAGAAAGGATGACGTTGACAAACTAGTCTAAGCAAACGTTATGTGAAAGGAAAAACTTAATTGATATTTGTGAGTGACGAGGATGTCACAGCCTATGCATAGACCAATCAACCTCGGTTCATTAATCAGATGACACCGAGACTTGTCCAAACATAATATACGGGACAAGCCGATCGTTTCCGAGAGCTAGTCATCGACACATAGTGCTCTAAGTCAATTAAGAACGCCTACACAATTCTCATGGTACAGTGCCCTAAGGTCTCAATACCTCGGGTTTAAAACAGTATCCAATATCAATCTTATCAAATCAGCCTTCTAAAACTTCATATCAAAATCATAGTGCATAAATATGTAGCTAACAATCATGGGCTCACTAAGCTTTTAAAGCACTTTAAGTTATAAAACAAAATCAGAAAACCGTATCAAACCAAAAGCTTAGTTCAATTTGGAAACTCAAAAGTGTCATCATTTTAAAGCAATAATACATAAAACCAAACAAAGATTTGGCGACCCTACAGCATGCTTAAAAAACATTTTCAGAAAGCTAAACCAATCAGTCAAGGATAGGCCCAATATGCAGCATTTTCAATATGCGTCAAAATCGATTTCATATGCAGCATTTCATTTCATTTTCATACCAAATCAAAATTTAAAACATCGTATGATGATTTGGATGCAAGGTACTTGCTTATGGTTACTTACAGTAATTCCTTAGCTTACATATTCAATCCTCGTTGGCCTATCAAGTTCCACACGAGCTATGTGAACTTTTAGTCAACTTTAGTCCCTAGCATTACCCTCTACACAACACATGGCAGATCGGGTTACTCATTACCCCAATGACATGCTAGGATTAAGAATTATACAATTCAATAAGAAATGACACCAAGGAGTAACTCTGTTCTGACCTTAGTGCACAAACTATCTCATATTTCAACATAGGGATTTCCAATTTACAAACCCTAAACCATATCAGTCCTGACTTATTTACCTTCTGGAAATGTAAAGTTTGCAATCAAAGTCAATCTGGACTATTTTCTAGGCATTTTTGAAGTTGACACTAGGCTGTTCATCCCCTACAGTGAGTATTCTGCATTCATATATACATATCTTAAGCTGCATAATTCCAAATCCAAAAATTCCAGAATTGATAAAAGCTAACTCATTTCCCTATCTAGAAATGTAAGGTTCATAATTTAATTCTTTTTAGATCAACATCAGCGAATTTCTACCAATTTTCAGGCACAGTGTTACACTGACCTACTTGCACAAAATACTTCATATTTAATTATCGGCATATCCAATTGGTGCAAACCCAGAACCATAATAATCTTAACTTAATTACCTTTTTGGAAATGTAAGGCTTGCAACCTAACTCAATTTAGGTTATTTTCTACATTTTTTCAAAGTCAGAACCATGATTCACGTGTCTAGACAGAGTATCCTGCACTCATTTGTACATATCTCAAGTTATAGAACTCTAAATCAAGAAATTCCAAAACTGACTTTCTCCTAACTTAAAAGGCTATCTCCCATAAGTTTTTCAGAATTTATCTCAATGTAGAACCATTCAACTGATCGTTTGAACATGAGACCCAGAATAGGATACTCAAACAGATTCTCACATTATCACCAATTCATTCATTATTCATCCCTACCCTATTTAGTCATTGCACATTATCATAGATTAATTCTCATATTCCACATTCATACTCAATATTCAAGCAATACAAAGGTAGAGTCTTAGCCCACTTACCCAATTTCCAGCACCAACTTTTAACCCAAACAGAAACTGCCTCCAGCCTTAGGATTTCTCAATCCAGCAGCTCTCCTTCATAAATTTCCTTCACTTAGAAGTTAGCTGCAAGGTTATCATTTAACTATAAATTTTAGTTTCCCTTCAGTAATTAAACTTTAGCAATGAAAAGTATTTCATCACTCACCAAAGCCTTCATAACCGAGAGCCAAATTCCCTTCTCTTCTCTTCGGTTTTCACTTCCCTTTCACTACACACATACAGGCACTGAAATTAAACCCTACATAAGTGTTAAATCCATGGAGATTGTACATGGAAGGATGAAGAGAGGTAACCTTCCTTACCGATTCCATGAAACTGAGAGCCAAATTCTTCATCCCCCCTTCGGTTTCACTCTTAACCAGCTTCAATCTCACATGCAGTACTGGTTTTAGCTTCCCCACATTATTTCCTTTTTGAATCCTATTGTTTCATAGAAATTTCCCCTTGTATTTCCTCTTTGCCGTGGCTGCCATTGGAATTTTTTCTTCAGAATCGATATGGATAGAGATGAGGGGAGGAAGAAATAATGGACAGTGTGAGAGAGGAAGGCAGATCAGTTAAAGAGCAAATGAATTTCCCGATTCTCCTCTTCCTTTAATTTCTAAAACTTAATCAAACTAAGAGAATAGAATGGGTCCTTTGGGTGCTAGCAATAAGGGACAGAAGAAGAAGAAGAAGTGAAATCTTTTGATAGTGGGCTGTTCGCCACTGTTCTGGACAGGGTAGAAAGAATTGAAATGGTTTAATTATTTTGAGAAGAGAACACGGGTTCCCTGGGGATTTGGGTAGCTCTCAATGTCTATTTTTTTTATTTAGTTGCTAGTATAATAAAGATGAATAAAATATAAAATGACCACAAACAAATCAGATGGAAGAGGTGGTTACAGTTTCAACTTGATTGTTAAATACAAATCCTATTTTAAACCTCAACTTCAAAATTCTTCTCAATTCTAAATTAGTATTTTGCTTTTATCATGGATGGACCCTTTTCTAATTTATCTCCATTCCATTTAAACCCCTCTTGATTAATTTTAAGTCAACAATAATCCAAATTTTCCTTAAACTTTTCATTTTAATCTTAATCCTTCGATAAACTCCCAATTTACCAAATTTCGAGTCTAACGTCCAGTAATTTACTGTATCAATCTACAAGGGGTATAATGACATGCCATAAATGACCAGAAAGGTCTCTAAATTAGCTTTTCAACAAAGTTTGAATCACCTAAATCGGAGTTCTCTATCAAAAGTTATGCCCATTTCATTACCGGTTGCTCATAGTTAGAATTTCCAGTCTGTGACGTGAATCTATAAATTCATTGCTGTTGATCCACATTGAATTAGATAGCAAACCTTATATGGTCGGAAAGCTTATCAAGTTAGCTTTTCAACAAAATTTGAATTGCCTTAATTGGAGTTTCCTACTAAGAGATATGCTCGATTCTTTACAAAGATGTCGACTGACAGGTTTGACTGTATATTGTTCAACTTCAAAATTTTTCTGGTATTAATCCGTAGGGAATTAAATTATGAGCTTTTTATGGATAAAAGACCTTAAGTTAACTTTCATAAGAATTTTACGTTTTATCGTTTCGATACTCCAATCAAGAGATATAACCGAAACAAGGCAGATTGGTCATAAGCCAAAGGCTAAAATTTTCGGTTTATTGTCAAATTCTTGGATTAAGCCCAAATCATAACCACATGAAACAAATTGTCTTACCCGAAACCATTTATGATGAATTTAAGGTACTTACATGGTTTTTGGATGAGTGTGCGGTCTCGTGAGACCTGCCAACTTGTTCGTATGGAAGCTAGCGTTCCTACGCCAAAATCCGAATGTGTCACAATTTGGCCTTGAAACGTCTCTAAAGCTCATTTAACACTATTTAACATGTAGAAGAAATTGTGGTTGTTACATGAAGTGTGAAAATCATGAGAAAATGGAAACTTGAGGCTCACAGCCATGAAGAAGAATGAAAACAATTGATGTAATTTTAATGTATGCGAATTATAGAATTAATATAAATAAGGAATAATGCATAATTGTAAAATTGGAATTGAAAAAAAAAGTAAAATTCAATAAGGAATATTAGGCTAAGACTTAATGTTTGTAGTTTCCATGTAAATCTTATGGTTTAATAATTAATAAATAATACATAAAAATAAATTAGAATATTAGTTAGATTGAAATTGGACAAATAAAAAAAAAGAAGAATAAAATTTGGACAAATATGAAATTTGGTTAAGTTGATTGCAAGATGAATTTCATAGTAGATGATTAAAAGAATATTTGTAAAGATAATAAGATTAGCAGTGAAATTAGATTTAGAAAAAGAATGTGATTTAATTGTAATTAGGATTTGGCAATTGGTAAGAAATAAATTAAGTTAAAATTAAGTTAAATTAATTATTGAAAATAATAAAGTAAAAAGATAAGAAATTAAGAGAAAAATTTATTAAAAGTCATATTAGGGAATAAAATTTAGAAAAGAATATTTGTGTAATTGGAGTCATTTATTAATAATTAATAGAAGATAAATGAATTAATTGTGGGAATTAATAACTAAGAAATAGAAATTAGTAAAATATTTATTATAGTTAATATATGTAATTTTAAATATAATTTGGATGTATTGGTGAAATTGAAATTTGGAAAAGATTATAGTCTAAATGTAATTATGTCATAAAATTTGTTAGAGAAATAAATTAAATTAACTATGGAATGAGACAAAAGAAAAGTAGGAATTTAGAGAATATCTGTTATATTTATATGTAGAATTTTAATTGTAATTGGGAACTACTGGTGACATGGAATTTATAGAAAAGAAGAGAATTTAATTAAAATTATGTTTTGGTAATTAGTGGAAATTAAATAAATTAATTATCGAAATTCCAAATTAGGAGATAGAATTAATGGAATAATTGTTATTATAATTATAATATGAAATTTTAAATATGTTTGGGATTTATGTGCAGTGTTAAGTTCGAAGGACAAGGAAGCGTACATGGTACAATTGGATTCTTATATTACACTGAAGTAGAGGTAAGAAACATGTATATGAGTTACATAAGATATGTTTTACTTGCAATTAAAAATTTTCGAAAATCACATTTTAATCGTTTCTTACCCAATTTTCTCGAATACAAGAAATAAAAATTATCTTTAATTCTTACAAGTCTAAATATTGCATTACATGAAATGTCATACATGAATTGATTTAAATGAAATAATTTACATGCAATAAATTACATTAAATGATTTATATGAAGTGAGTTACATGATATGATTTACATGAAATTTATTATTATTATTATTATTATTATTATTATTATTATTATTATTATATAATTTACATGTATTGCATGAATTGATTTAAATGAAATGATTTACATGCATTGAATTACATTAAATGATTTATATGAAGTGAGTTACATGATATCATTTACATGAAATATATTATTATTATTATTATTATTATTATTATTATTATTATTATTATTATTATTATTATTATTATTATATGATTTACATGTATTGATTTACACCGAATGATTTACATGCGTTGATCTACATGACATGATTTACATGAACTGAATTATATGAATGATTTACATGATTTGAATTACATGAATTAAATTATATGAAATGATTTACATGAATTGATTTATAAGTATATGAAATGATTTTATGAAATTGATGTTTCCCTGATGATCGTGCATATGAGACAGTGATTATCAGGTTGAGAGACATCCCAGTGTGAGATCCACAATTTCCTTAGTCTTTCCGTATTTGTATAGTATTTCAAGTTAGAATGATTGGATAAATTGTGATTGGAAGTTGCATAGTGTATTATAGGTAAAGGAGAAAAATACCAAGTGGGCCCCATAAGACAATCCATAATCTAGATGGATCTTGAAGTAGCAAAATGTGAATCTTGGGCTCAAAATACCTAAGTGGTAAGAAGACAACTTTTTGAAATTTCTTTGTTTAAGCATACTTAGGTTCATATGAAACAAATTTAAAAATGAAGATTTTGTCCATAAGCTAAAAGAACTTTTCTAAATAACGGTCAATATAGTTGGACTTTCGACCAATAGACTGGTATAGATGAATCATCGTATGAAGATGTCTTAGGCCATGTCAAGCCATAAACTGAATCTTTTGGGAATATCGAAAATTAAGTGATTGTACTATTAAGGGCATTTTAGTCATTTCACCCATATTGTTGCCCCACTTATATCTTTAAGGTCAAAGATTTGACTTCTTTATTATTAGAAGATTATGATTATGGGAAAATAAGAATAAATCTTAATATATTAAAGTGATATTTGGGACATGAAAGGACTAAGAGCAATTTTAAATGGTCAAATAGTCAATGGTCAAAAGATGATATTTTAATTATAAAATAAGGCTTAAATAAGATATTTTATTTTCATCTTTTCCATCTAAAGGGGCCGGCCACCATAGCTAATTTTCTTTCTCATTTTCTCTAATTAGAACATCCCTCCATCAAATCACTAAGCTTCCTTAATGAAAGTTGTTCTTCATTCCTAGCTCTAATTATACTTGTAATTTGGAAGGTTGAATCAAAGGTTTGGGGAGTATCTTGTTGCTGTTATTTTTGGTTACTAACAAAGGTAAGAGAAGAAGTTGTTTCTTTCAATTCTATCTAAGGTTTAGGGTTGTGATAAGTTGGTATAACATGTTTATGGCTTTAAAATGAAATAAGATTAATTGTAGAGATTCCTTAAGGGTTTGGTCAAGAGAGGGTTTGTAATATTTAAAGGTTGTAGAATGAAGTTTAGGTGTTAAAAGAAGCATTAGAGAGGTTTGATTTAAATGGAAACATGATTTGATAAAAGTTACTATGGTTTTTACAGCTTTGAAGTAAAAAGAGTGAAATTGTTGGTGCAACGAGCTACTGTGCTTTTATGGTATCTAAGGTAAGGAACATATGTAAAGGATATAGGGAAACTATGTTTGCATGTGGTTGAATGTTTGAGTATTAAATAAAATTGTTTTATAAGTGCAGGGGGTTTGAATCTTGGTTTAACTCTAATGTCGATTATGACTAAGGGCAGCCGACTGCTTTAAAGGGCAACTGACTGCCCAGAAACAGCCGCGACGTACTTATTTTTGAAACTGACTTAAACCAGTCGATTGCCTTATATAGCAGTCGGCTACCATTTTTCCAGAAGCATTCTATTTGCGCACCAGTCGACTGTCATATAGGCCAGTTGACTACATTTTCTCGAAAAACATTCTGTTTGCAAACCAGTCGACTGCCCCATTTGACCAATTGATTGCCCTCCTTGCATTCGAATTTCAAATATTCTAAATTTTAAAAAGGAAAATAAATTCATTAAATTGCTAAATGTCATAGCAGTCGACTGCCTCTTCTGAAAATCATGGTTTAAAACTACATTTTGTTTAAATGTATTTGGATTTTCATTAAGATACCGCAAAATGATTATAAGTATCTACGAGCAGTCGATTGCCCATTCTAAATGTTTTGAGATTGTTGACTCTTCTAGTGATCATGCATACTTATGGGCTTATATGAATTATTTGTATTTGGCTATGGGACCTTAGTCAAGTCCTCAGTACCACAGTTATCACCTGACTAGTGTTCACTGTGGATTATCGACGATGACCATTTTTCTCTTATATGTATTTGGCTTAAGGAGAGCCCTGACCCATACTTTAGGTACGCCACTTTATATATGCATCCCTTACGGGATATATTTGGTGTATGATTGTATTTGGATGTTAACCGTCTCTCTAATTTATTGAAAGTTCCTTGCATTATTGATTTCAAATGAATTGAGTGCATAAGCAACTATTTGATTTACTTGAATATACGCGTGTGATTTATAAGATTTAATTATATGTTTACATGGTATTTGATGAACTCATATTTTATTATGGTATCTATTTTATAGCGATTCCAACTTATACTTGTAAATATACGATAACAAGTAGGACCCGGGATACGTGAGGTGCTTTAAAGCATTCTTCCATACTTTACTTGGCAATCCTTATCGGCTATAGAAATTCCTTCCTTTTGAACTATTAATGCTATTAAGGATCCTACATGATATGATAGAGCCAAGTAGGAACCTGCATATAGAGGCATAGTACGCACTTTTATATATATTCCTTACTGAGCGTAAACTCACTCCCCTATTTTTCCTCCAGATTATTTGCAGTGATTTTTCGCTCTCTGTAAAGGAGCTTACATCTTGGATAGTACTGTATTCCTTTGAGGCACGCTTCCAATTCCTTGAAAGTATATTCATTTTGTTATATATTTCAAACTATTGTACAGTACTGTGACGTATGTTAGACCATTTTAGGGATGTAAACTGACAAAAGAATTTGTATGTATTCAAATAGAAATTTAAACCCATTTGTATACCAAGTCATGTATATGTATAATAAATAATTTAAAGTAAAAGTTGTATTATCCCTTAACCAGGTAAGATTTGAAATTGATATCACGATGTTAAGCGATGAAATATAAGGTATAAAAAGCAAGAAGAATGACCCGACAATTAGCCTAACCTCTTTTAAGAGAATGAAAAAAATTAGTTGGTATTTGAATTAAATGGGACATTACACCCAAACCTTCCCCTTTACATGATATGGCTGTGGGAATTATGGTCAAACCCACAGGTTTTCGCAGTGAACACCTGACCAGTATGAACTGTAACTGTCCAAACATACAGTAAATCACACATTTTACACATAATTTCGGTTGGGCTATCTGTGATACCTTTAACACTTGCACAGTAACAATGATAAACAATAACTCTAAATAATTTATAAATTTGGAATATGTAGTTTATAATTATTTCCTTACATTCCTATTTTACAATTTAAGTAGTACTGTACAATACATCTGAATGTATAAAAGAAATTACAAATACCTCCCAGATCAACACATTGTAGTCTCGAGTAATCCTAAAATGCAATCAATATCCTCATAATAGTATACTTCTTAATCAATTATGTTATCCTGTGGAGTGGAAAATAAAGGGGTGAGGAAACGTGCTTAGTAAAGGAATCGTATGCAAGACTGATATAACGAAGACTATATGCTTGAAAACATTATTTTCCTAATAGTTCTAGGCACATTAATCGAAAGGATACTATAGTTGGCCAAGCAACCGGACGGAGCATGGAAGGTATTTTGAAATATTTGTCTTGTCCCAAAAACCTAAAAGCGATTATAGGGAGTAACTGTTAAATTGTCGATATAAAATAATTTAATAAAGTTTTCAATATAAATAAATGGTAATAAAACCATTTAATTAAACACTTCCGTAAACCATTGAAAACACTTACACTAACAGTAGTAAAAATAGTACAATAAACAGTTTAATTAAACAGTAGTAACAATATAAAAACAATCCAGTGACAGTACTATGATAGTACGGAAACAATGTAAATAGGATTTAACATAGTAAACACTTCAGTAAAACAATGACTAATCGGTTCAATAAATAGTTTCACTTTAACAGTCATTAATTTGGTAAGCACATTCAATTGTAACAATTTTGGTAACAGTAATAGTTTTCAGTAAACAGTAGTGGTTTCAGTAAACCATATAGTTTTAGAGACAATAAAATGTTCATTTTGAAACATTAACAATTCAGTAAAACACTTCAGTAACAGTTCGGTACAGTACTCTTTGCAATAACAATAAACATTTCAATATTGGTACGATAACAGTTCAGTAAACAGTGTAGAAACAATTCAGTACAGTAAACACTTGAGTTTCACAATGCAGTAACAGTTCAATAAACATTTCATAATCAGTAATAACTTCCATGAAACGTTTTCAATTCAGTAAATAGTAACAATTCAGTACAGTTCAGTAAACAGTAAACCGAAATTCACGATTCAGTAAAACAATTAACACTAGGCATCACCCTCGGTATATCATATTATAATCCTTGTAAGGAACAGTAATAGTAAACAGTAAGATCTATGACCATAGTCTATAAATGTCCTTGATTGTACACTGATCAAGTGTCAACCAAGACGCTGAAGATAGGACCAGTGTCGATAGCTTCACACAGTAACAGTACAGTAAACAGTGAGCATGATATGGGGCCTAACAGTCTCAAATCATTTTAATTACAGTGGAAATACCTTTAAGGAAATTAAAGAATATCATTTAAATAAATAAAATTCCAAAAAGGTATTTAAATTCACATTTAACAATACAATAAAAATAGTCAATAAAATATTCATGCTTTAGTGAGAAAATTTATAAATGTTTTAATTTACTGTAAAACATTTTAAAGAACGTGTCAATAGTCCTACTTTGATAAAATTCAATTACATGAATATTTAAATATTATATTTTGGTAAAACACCAATTTATGAAAAATATTGGAAATGAATTCCAAATTTCATAATCTCACTCATTTCATGCTTATAAAATACTTCATGATTTTTTAGAAAATTTTGGAGGAAATTTCGGCAGCATAACAGCTGCAAATACCCTAACCTCCCTACACTTAAACACAGTTTTTATACCAGCCGTAAACCACAGATTTGCATGATTTTAAAGGCAATTCAATATCAAATAATTTCATAAAATTAAATTCATCAAAATCATGCATTCGCTATATCCCTACGGCTTCCACACCCATCCCTTACCTATCCGTGGTGTCGAACTTCCCGTTGTCACCACACGTAATCCAATTATTCAAGATGCAAAATAACTTCGCCAATAATTTTTATTAATTATTCTTTAATTTTTGAACCATTATTCATCACCAAATGCAGTCACATTGTACACTACTTATGTCTAACCAATGTAATTTACACTGGTAGTAAAACACAACTTCACTGTTTTAACTCCGATTTCAGATCCGATTGCATCATTGATCTTCTCTTAATTTCTACATTATTTTGGCATATTAAAATCATAAAATGCAGCTTGATATCACCTCCAAACAGCCTTGGCCGAATCGTCATCCATAAATTTACCTATTATTTCCTTTAATCCCAAATTTACTTCCCACCAACACTCTTATTAATTTTGCCTTATTACTTTTTACTTATTAAAATTCAACATTACACATAGAAAATTTGATTAGCCAAATATTATAATTGGTCTCAAAATTTGATTCATTTCATAATTTCTCTTTTCATGAATCTAATCTTCCACTTAGTCTTGCTACCACTTTGTTACCTTGCTTTAACTATTAATTTTAAGAATTTAACATGATCCACCATAATTCATGCTTTAACTAAACTTCTTACTTAGTATTTCTCAATTTCTATTCCACAATTGACTTTAGTCATTATTATATTTATTCTTCAATGGATAGTTATTTATAAAAATTTACCTCAATATTTATTATTTTTTTTACTCTTATGACCATTTAGTCACAAAACTTATTTTCTTTTCTTTTCTGTTTCACGTTTACTGCAGTTTCACGTTTTCTTCTTCACGTTTCCTTCTCCATACCCGTGAGCTTCCTAATGCTACTACTCATGATTTTCTTTCTTGAATCACCTCTAAGTTTATGCACCTCTTTTATTCACTTAGGAATTTCTTCAAACATCATCAATTCTTTAAGATTTCATCACTATGAATCACCCCCTGTTCTGTTGAGAATCACCCATATTCACATTACATGAAGCCATTTTCATATCTTGCATATTTCACTAATCCAACTTCCAGCAATGTTCCAACGTATTTTATTTCATCAACATTTACTAATACCTACCAACCATACAACAAATTCATCAAATTTCTTATATTTTTCTATCATAGTTAAGACCTTCTTCTAACACCACAAATTTATTCTATTTCAAATTAATATTTTAATCATGCTCTTCATGCTTTAAACACTCACAATCACCAACTAGAATAGCATTAAACTCAAGCTTTCCTCACCATCATGTAAACTGAATAGAATCAATAACTTAAACAAGTCGTTCCATGTTGAGTTCTGTCCGACAACCACCAGTTTTGAGTAGCTTTTGAGATGTGAAATATAATGGGTGAAGGAAGCTTGATAAATTGAAAGCTTGAAAAAGAGTTTTACATGGTGACTATGGACTTGGCGTGAAGAAATGGGGAGGAAAATTGTGAGAGCCCTGAATTTCTGATATTTTAAATAAGTTATTTAGTGTAGAAAATCAAAAAGAGAAATTCATTATTAAAATTTTTAAGTAAAGGGTCTATTCGATAGGGTTAAGGGAGATACTCGATGCGGGCCCCACAAGGACTTTCTTTGTCCAGATTGAAGTAAGACCCTAGAATGATGATATTTAAGGTGAATAATTTTATATGTCATAAAGTTTTAGATCATGTGAATTGATAGAAGAAATCAAGCGTAAAAGTAGGAACTTATGCAACTTTACGATTGAGGGTAATTTGGTAATTTCATTACCCAGACTCGTCAAACCACTTCGAGAGTCAACGATTGACCATGTTTGACCTAAATATAGGAAAAATAATAGAAATTAAATATTAAATCTGAATTTTTAAAGATTAAATAAATTATAGGACATAAGTGGAAATATTGAAATTGTACAAGGGTATTACGATCATTTAGCATGGGGGCTAGTCAAATTGTTCAATGTTTGACCAAAATTGACCAAAATAAATAAATATAATAAAAATAAAATTTAAAAGTCTAAAATTGAATATAATAAAATATTACAAATGGCATAAGTGTAAATATTGAATTTTAAGAGGGGCATTTTAGACTTTTCCCACTTGCGCTAGAAAAATATCTCAAAATGTCAATAAAAGACCAAAATTTTTTGGTCTTCTCCACATTTCAACAACTCCCCTGCAGTTGTTCTTCTTTCTCTCCATTCCACATGTCTGCATCTCTTTTACTTATAGAACCCATCATCCTTCTTCACTAAAACACCAAACATCCTATACAAAATCTTTTCTACACCTCAAAAACACTCTAAAATCAGAAAATTAAAAGGCAAAATTGTTGATTTGAGGGCTGATTATGGTGCTACCCTGTTCTGTTCTGAAGAGATGTAAGAGAAGAGATAATTCTATATAATTCTACTTAATATTTATAGTTGTATTTGGTTAGTAAAGCATGTTTATAGCCTTGGAATGTAACAAAATTAAGTGTAGAGCTTTATGTTAGTTTCAGCTATGGAAGGAAGATGTGAGAATTATGGTGATTCCTATGTATGTTGGGTAGGAAAATGGTAGCAAGTGATTAATTAAATCTAGCCATGGTAATAATCTTGTGAATTCATGAGTGAGGCATAGTAAGGGTCACTTAGCCATAGTGTGGAGGTAGATGATAATGATGAATTCTTAATGTATGGAAGGTGTTTGATGAATATACTAATTGAATATAAAATGTTCATAAGGTTAGAGTTGAGGAAAGAAGAGAAACAAAGTGCTAAATAGGTGTATATGCCGATTCTGTTGCACTGTCTTGTCCAAGCCTTATATTTAAATAATCCGTTTAGGGGTTTTAAAATGAGATAAATTCTGTAAAAATTATGGTTGTGAGTTAGGAGAAATTTAGTTTTAGAATCACGTGATTTGGATTTCTGCATCTCAAGATATGTGCAAATGAATGCAGGGCACCCTGCCCAAAAAACGTGAACCAAATGGATAAATTTGAAAAATTATAGAAAATAGACCAAATTGAATTTGGATGCAAGCCATAAATTTCTGGAAAATAAATATGTTACAAATAACATGGTTTAGGGTTGCACAATTTGGACAACCCTGCCCTGAGATATGAATTTATTTGTGCCTAAAGGTCAGTAGACTGTCTACCAAAATGCACTTGAAAATAGAGTAACTTTGAAGAATTATTAAAAATAACTCAGAAATGATAAAATTTTGAAATTTACCATTCTGAATAGGGAATGCAATTGAGATTCATGTGTTTTGGATTCATAATATTTGGACATCCCTATAATGAGTAATGTAATTTTTAATGTGCAAAGATCAGAAAACCATCATGCCAAATGGACAGAAGTGGGCTGAACTTTGAAAAATTGTTGAAATTAATACAAAATGAATTAGAAAATGGGCCTTACGCCTCTGAATGGGGAATTAAGTTAGGTTACATATAAAATTGACGGTATATTAATTGGAAACCCATATTTCCGGTTATGAGCAGAAAGGCATCGATAGGTCAAAAAGTCTTGCAAAGAATAATGCTACTCATATAGTGAGATGGGGTGAAGAGAAAGATTTCAAAGTGTAAAACATTCTTTATAATTGAAGAATTAAATTTTAATTGTAATTCGATATTGTTTGCAGCACTAAGTTCGGGAGATTTAAGAGGTATAAGCTGTGTTATAAATGCTACTATATTGCATGGAAATTAAGGTAAGGATCATATATAGGACTTGCTTATAAATGTTTTACGTGTTTTTGGAATTTTAAGAAATTCAATTCTTGCCCGTTTCATATCAATTTTCCTAAAGGGAGAAATATAATTTATTCACATAACCAAAGGTGTTTTTTTTTTAAAAGTTGCATGTTTACTGCACTGTGTATTGAATTTTGTACTACACTGGTCTGGAACAGAACTGGTTATTGATATTGAAATATTACTGCAGTGATTTCAGATGTACTGTTTATACACAGTTTATATACTAAAAAACAATATTTAAATATTCATGTTAATTGAATTTTTCACATGGAAAAGTACCAGCATGTTCTTCTTACCCATCTATAGTGAAATGGAATATTTTCAGAAGTGAAAATTGAATTGTGAACATTTTATAAATATTTATTTCAGAACAAGTTATATATTTTCATACCGGTTATATATTTTCATACATGTTGTAAGGTTTCGTTGTCTCGGTTTATCATGTCATACACGAAAATAAGCAGCGGATTAAAAATCAACAAAACCAAAATCACCTGGATCATGCAACAAGATTAATTTCGGGATAAAATCTAACCTTTTGGTGTACTCGTGTAGGAATGTTTGACTTCTGAATATGGCAACCCACGAACAGCCCTTGATTTATTGTTAACTCGAGACTCCTAGCTGAGAGAAGCCCTCTAACGGTATCCACACGAGTAGGATGCAAAACAAGACCTTTGCCTGAGACAAGATGTGATCAGAAGCAAAGGGAGGAGGAAGGGAATTGTTTTATGAGAGTGCTAGCTCCAAGAGGCAGAACGGCTATAAAAATATTCTGTTCTTCTTATGTCTAACTTTTAGACTTAATGTTGTTTTTATAGTGCCTCTTAATAAAACCCTAAAAAGGTCTTAGACTTAGTCCAACTAAATTAGGTCTTTTGGGCCTTTTAAAATTACTTAATCCAAATCCAATTAATTGTAGGGCATACTCTAACAATCTTCCACTTGCACTAGAACCAATTGGTTATGCATTTGGATTAATAATTTGGTCTGCCCATGAATTATTATATTAATAATTCATAATTATAATCTCATTATAATTAAAAAGACCAAAATACCCTTTAGTAATCTCGGGCTAAAATTACTATTAATTAAATCCCGAATTGTAGTTGGAACAGGATTCTAGTCTCACTAGGAATCCTTCTTATCCTAGGATTCATCACATGAATCCAACTCTAATTACCTTGTCTTGGTCATACCCTTTTTGTGTGTGACCTTTTAGGTTTCCATTACGTTGGCAGTGATTCAAAATCTCATTCATAAATCACAAGCCAAGATTGGCATCTAGCAATGCATCATGGATACCCAAGTAATGAAAATGTCGGTGAGTTGACGACAACCTTTCAATGAGCAATTACTGAATAATTCGATCCTTTTGTCACCTAATATCTCAGTTGAACATAGAGTATGGAACGTGTCATCTCTATTAAAGTTCAACTCCATTGTTTCTCAATCTTAAGATAAATGATTTAATCAAATGAATTCAAGATCTCATCTTAAATCTCATTTGTACTGTGGCCACAGATTTTCAATCATTAATCTCTATTGAGAATCCTTAAGATATAGACTCTTGTTACCAAGAGGGACAAATCCTATCTTAATCGCTCACAACCTTCATATGATTCATGATGTACCCAATTACTGTCTTACTTGCAACCCTTATTGAGCTACGTTTACCAGCATCAAAGTACACCAATCCACACATAGGATACCATGGTGATCTCAAGTCTAAGGATCACATATACCATTGCCATTTGAGAACATCTAATGACACTCAATGTAACGATCCACATAGAGTTCTCAAGATGGGTCAATCCAGTGTATTCATTCACAATGATCACTCATGTGTTGATTTGGATATCACCATATCCATGACTTATGAGATCAGTCACATAAAGGAATCTAACACATGTTAGTCTTACCGTATCACTGATGTCCCTTCTCAGTGATACTACGACTAAGGATATTTAAGAATAGTATTCTTTGTATCATAAGGATCTCATTATCAAAGTCACTACTTTAATTCCTTTGATACGAATCCATTATTCTAGGGACTTTATCATTTGATTATGACTTGATCAAATTAAATATAGTCAATAATGATAAATAACTGCCATGTATTATTAAATAACATAAATAATCACAATGTCTTAAGTGTACTATAAGTCTAAATCTGATTGGCTTATAGCGCATATACTAACATTCTCCCACTTGCATTACAGCCAATCGATCATGGAAGGGCTTGAATATCTCTTTGGACCATTGGTGAGACCAAGATTTCTTAGCTTGTTCAATGGCTCCATTGTTATCACAATAGAGTACCAATGGATTAGTAATAAACTTCTTGATCCAAACAATTTCCTTATTTGCATCTAATGCAGCTATATATTCTCAGACTCGATCGTAGAATCGGCCACTGTCTCTTGTTTAGAACTTTTCCAACTTAACAGTGCCATCATTTAGGCAAAACACATAGCCAGATTGTGACTTAAACTCATCCTTATCTGACTAGAAACTGGCATTAGTGTAACCATTTACAATGAGCTCATTCTCTCCTCCATAGACTAATAATGCATCCTTAGTCCTTCTTAAGTACTTAAGGATGTTCTAAACTGCTACTAGTGACGCTCACCTTTTGATACCTACTCACTATGCTTAAAGCATGTGAGACATCAAGCCTCGTACATAACATGGCGTACATGATAGATCCAATAGCTGAAGCATATGGAATCTTAGCCATTTTAGCTCTCTCATCTTATGTTTTAGGACACGTGTCCTTTGAGAGATAAATGCCATGAGACATAGGTAAGAATTCTTTCTTAGATTCTTCCATGTTGAACCTTTTCAACACTTTGTCAATATATGTACTTTGACTTAGACCTAGCAGCCTACTCGATCTATCTCTATAGATCTTTATTTCAAGGATATAGGCTACTTCTCCTAAGTCTTTCATGGAGAAGAAATTCCCTAGCCAAGTTTTGACAGATTGTAAGGCAGGAATGTTATTTCCTATGAGTAGTATGTCATCCACATATAACACTAGGAATATGACAGCACTCCCACTAACCTTTTTGTAAACACAAGGTTCATTTTCGTTCTTGATGAAGCCAAACTCTTTGACTATCTCATCAAAACGAATGTTTCAGCTCTGAGAAGCTTGCTTCTCAAGCTCTCGACGTATCCTATTAGACCTACGCGGGCTTTGTGTTTCTGGAGCTATTTCCTGTTCCACAACATCTTGTGGGACTTGCTCCTGTTCCACTAAAGGTTCAGTGACATTTTGTGGTTGTTGAACCTCTTCAAGCTCTATTTTCTTCCCACTAGTTCTTCTAAAAAGGAAGTTCTTTTCTAGAAAAACACCGTATCGAGCCACAAACACTTTGTGCTCTGTGGGATTATAGAAATAGTATCCTTTTGTCTCTTTAGGATACCCCACAAATATGCATTTATCAGATTTGGGTCCTAATTTGTCTGAGACTTGTCTTTTGACATAAGCCTCACAACCCCAAATCTTTAGAAAAGACAGACTAGGCTTTTTCCAGTCCACATCTCATATGGTGTCTTTTCAACAGCTTTAGTAGGAACACGATTTAATGTAAATGCTGCTGTCTCTAAAGCATAACCCCAAAAGAAGACAGGGAGGTCAGATAGACTCATCATGGATCGAACCATGTCTAACAAGGTCCGATTCCTCCTCTCAGATAAACCATTCCATTCAGGTGTACCGGGTGGAGTGAGTTATGGAACTATTCCACACTTCTTTAGATGATCAATAAATTCTAAGCTCAAATACTCTCCACCGCGATCTGATCGAAGTGTCTTGATATTCTTGCCTAACTGGTTTTGTACTTCATTCTTGAATTCTTTGAACTTTTCAAAGGATTCTAACTTATGTCTTATTAAATAAAGATAGCCATATTTACTGTAGTCATCAGTAAATGTGATGAAGTATTGGAACCCTCTTCTAGCCTGTGTGGTTAATGGACCACATACATTTGTATGTATGAGCTCTAATAAACCACTAGCCCTTTCAATTGTTCATGTAAAAGAGGCCTTGGTGTGAAATCCCCAATTTTCATGTATTCCTCCATGTATGTAAAGTATTTCAATTTCTATATGATTAAGTAAACATGAAGTTGATATGTAAGTGAGGCATAAATGATGTATGAATGATGTATGGAAGATGAGAAGAATAAAAAGAAGTGAAAGTCAATTAGTCAAATAACTTATGTTGATATGAGGAACTTAATTAATGTATGATAAGAAATTAATATCATATTTTTATTGGCTACAATGGATATGTAGCAATTAAATGAGTGGAAGAGGAATTAAGGAAATGGTCAAATGGTCTTGAGTCAAAGGAAGCATGACTGAGATGATTAAAGAGATAGGGAGGCATTTAATGCAAGTGCATGAGTCATCTTCACCAACCATCACCCAACGTCAGCCCCATTTCCAGCCCTCTCCATCGTTCCACCTCCAATCTTCCAAGTTTCCATTCAAAGCTACCTTGGCAAACCCCCTCATCCATCCATCGATTCACTTAGTTGGTTGAATGAAAAACGATCCTTATTGTTAGACTAAGAAATTGAAGGAAATCGAAACAAACACGCAGCGGAATTTAAATCATTCGGCCTCCACCAGGATCGATTCAGAGAGTTGCCTGATTAGGGTTTCGAGATTTTACCTAACGTTTTCTTTGATTTTTGTCATTGGTTGAGTCACAAGCAACAACTTTTCGTTTCTGCCTCTATGGTATCCACACGAACGGATCTCACGACTCTTGAACGTCTCACGATCAAAAGCCTTAAAGAGCGTTTTTGATTCCTTATAACCGAATTGCTAGCTTCGATTAAAAGAATATTTTGTTTTCTGTTTTTGTGCGGCTCTATTTTAGAAAACACAAAACATCCTTTTATAGGCAGTAAATTTTACCCTAAAATTTACTGTCAAACAGAACTCTAATCCTACTTAGAATAGGATTAGTTATATCCTTAATCCAATTCAGAATAGGATTAGTTATATCCTTAATCCAATTCAGAATAGGATTAATTAAGCTCCTCATTGATCCGTTCTAAGTGTGCGACCCAATAGGTTTTCAAAACAATGGCAATGACAAAATTGTCACAGGCAATGAGCGGTATCTAGCAACACATCATTGCTACCCATGTAATGAGAATGTCAATGACTCGACATAACCTTACTCGTGATAGATGTTACCGTGTAGTCTAATCCCTTTATCCTTTGATGTCTTGATTAGACACAAGTCATGGAATGTGTCACACTTGTATAGTCATGGAATGTGTCACACTTGTATAGTCATGGAATGTGTCACACTTGTATAGTCTAATCAGCGTTTCTTGATTCCTGAGTAGACTAATTAAACAAATAAAATCAATATCTCATATTGACTTATTCGAGCACGGCCATGCATTTTAGTCTCACTCTATCAAAGGGCCCAAGACATCACTCTTGTTATATAAGAGGGATAAATCCTATCTTGATCACTCAACATCCCTCTACATAGATCAAGGCATACCCAATTACTACCTTTATAGTCCATCCTGTTACGAATGACATCTAGCAGCATTAAAGTATGCAATTCTCTATGTTGGGATCTCTGATGATCTCAAGTCAAAGGATCATATACACCATCATCACTATGAGAATCACTTATGACACTCATATAACAATCCATGTAGTGTTCTCATGGAGGGTCGATCCAGTACATAGTTCTCTAACATGTACCTATGTGATGACTTGATATCCTATATCCATGACAATGGTCATCAGTCAACCACATACTAGTCTTATCGTATCATTGTTATCCTTGTTCATAATAATACTTGACTAGGGATATTTTAAGAATAGTGTGTTATTACTATTCTAAGGACATTATCATATAAGATTACATTACGCAGTTATAAGACAAATATAATAATGAACTATAATAAATAAAATGTCATGATACATAAAAATGCTAAAGTCAATCATCTAATGAATGGTTCTAAGGGCATAATCCAACAGAAATATCCAAAGTTTTGTGGATTGATTCCAAGTATTGGAGGAGATCTCAAAGTTTGAGATTTTGGTCTCTAGTGAAGGTAAGAGAAGAAGATGATTCTTACAACTTTGTTTATGATTTGGAGTTTTTTGAGTCAGTATGATATATGTATGATGATGGTTTAAAGATTTGAATTGATATGATGATTTTAGGTTGAAGGAGTGAAAAGCAAGGGTTAACGCGCCAAGTGATTTCGGGTTCTCAAAGGAATCGAGTTAAGAAATTTATGTAACAGACGTAAGGCGGCTTTGTCTGCATGTTTTATGATGTTTGTATGTGGTTTGGAAAGAAACACCAGCTGATTTTATGCAGGAAAATGACACTTTCGAACTTGTCTCCTAGTACCAATTAGGCTAGGGGCAGCCGACTGTCTTAAAGGGAAGTCGGCTGCCTAGAGACAACCAAAACGCCGTTTTTTGAAAACTTACTCGAACTACTCGACTGCTATGTAAGCCAGTCGACTGCTAATTTTCCAGAAGCATTCTGTTTCAAACCAGTAGACTGCTATATGGGACAGTCGACTGCTATTTGCCAAATTGCATTCTGTTTGAAAACCAGTCGACTGCCCTATGAGACCAGTCGACTGCTAATTTTCCAGAAGCATTCTTTTTGAAAACCAGTCGATTGCTATATGGACCAGTTGACTGCCCCCATGTATTTTCAAAGATGAAAATATCGAAATTTTAAATGAAATTAATTTCGATAAAAAAAGTTATGAAGCAGCAGCCGACTGCCCTATGAGGCCAGTCGACTGCCATGTATGAAAAGAGCTTTCAAAGCTTATTTGATTTAAACACCAAAGTGTTTTATGAAAAAAGGTATATTATAAATGTTTTGAGACTATGGACTGCGTGATGATTATGCATTTCTGATGGCTGAGTGACTCTGATCAAGTCCTCAGTAATATGTATGTTGAGCGAGGAACCGTAGTCAAGTCCTCAATCCCACATGTGACACCCGACTAGTGTTCACTGTGGATTACTAAAGGCAGGAGAGAATCCCTAACCTATACGGAGTGCACTATTGTACTAATGCATGATTAGAGTCATATAAATGGGAATGAACGGTTTATATAACGATTCAATCGCTTAAATATTGTACATAGTCTCCATCTATTTCAATGTACAAGATGTATGTATGAAGAAGTATATGATATATATTTTAAAGTATGTTATTAAGTACGATGTTTTAAAGAAAGTATGTTTGCCATGTCATTGAAATAAATATGAATGATTGCAAACAATGCATGAAAGATGTTTGTGATGCATGTTTTATAATGCTTTACATGACATTATAGAGCCAAATAGGAAAAATGCATATAGAGGTATAGTACGCTCTTTTACATATTTTTCTTACTGAGCGTAAACTCACCCTTTTACGACCATTTTTCCTACAGATTATCTGAAGTGAGCCTCGCTCCGACTAGAGAAGCTTGTTTTGGAAAGATTGCAGTGTACATTCTCAACACGCTTCCCAGTTAGTATAGAAGGTATACTCATATGTTCATATGTATAGTAAATTTTCATTCAGTTACGGTACAGTACAAATAGCCATTATGTATATAGGATGTCTGGGGATGTAAGTTAAGATGATGTGAAAGATCCTGTGGAAATGGAATGATATTTATATATATCATTATCATGTTTTATTGAAAGAAATATTTTATCTATTAAGCTATTGATAATTAGCTAATGTATGAAAAGATGGATGACATTGATAAACTAAATCTAAATAAAGAAAGAAAAGATAAGTGATAAGATGGAGTGACGGGGACATCACAGAGTGGTATCAGAGCAGTTTAGATTGAAGTTTGTCAGTGTCAAGAAGTTAGAAATAGAGTATATCCCAATTGTACTGTACTTGTCTGAATACAAATGCATAGTATAACTGTTTATGGTTATACTAAAGAGCTCAATGATGACTATCTTTACAGTATGAGCTCACGAAGAAGAGGTACCAGTAGAGGAAGAGGACAGGGTCACACTGAAGAGCCCCCAGTTCTGTCTCCTCATCCATCTCCACCACATAGCCCGAATACAAGGCTAGCTAAAATGGAAAAGCACATGGAGAACATGGCCACGATGTTCACTCAGTTTATGTCGAACTTCCCAAATGTGGCCACAAGTACCCAAGCAGCTACACTTGCTATTCCTCCTACAGAAATAACACCACCAGTCCCAACTACGGAAAGGCGGAACCATAGAGCCTATTGCAGTGTGTCATTGATAAAAGAATTTAAGAAGTTGGATCCGCCTAAGTTTAAGGGGGAAAGAGATCTGCTAACCGCAGAGAACTGGATGAAAGCAATCCTAAAATCCTTTGAGTATATGCCCTGTTCCGAAAGGGAGAAAGTAGGCTTGGCTGCCTATCTGTTGATAGACAATGCGAAATATTGGTGGCAAGCCACTCGGACCGTGTTAGAGGCCCGATATGATGAGGTTATGTGGGATAGATTTATGGAGGCTTTTAATGAACAATACATCCCATGCACAGATCAGAATAGACTGAAGATTGAGTTCCTAAGCTTAACTCAAGGTACGATGACGGTGAATCAGTATGAATCTAAATTCACCACCTTGAGTAGATTCGATCCAGAGGTCCGAAGAGATGAAGGGCATAAGATTTACAGGTTCATCGAGGGATTGAAGTCCCCGATTAGATCTAAACTGTATCCGATGGATATCACCACCTATGGAGAAGCTGTCCATAAGGCTCAGTTGTGTGAACAGGACTATGATCTACATCATGCTGACTTCCAAGCCAAGGGTAAAGGCAAGGAACCGATGAAGCGGAAGTCGGATGAGAAAGCTCCGAGTGATAGGTATCCACATCGGAGAAGTAGACGATCTGAAGGAGTTTCTATAGGTAAGTAAAGTATAGAAAGATGATCTTTAAATTAATTTAATGGGTATATGGAATTATACTGAAATTGGGGTTATGATGATGATGATAATGATATAGGTACTCCTAAAGCTATCGGGATCAAGATGAGCGATCCCGAAATCCAGCTGGAAGTACCGCTAGCTCACCGAAGAGTATGATGCAAAGATGTGAGCAATGCGGGAAGTTTCACGGATCACAGCCATGTCGCTTGGCGAGTAGCACTTGCTTTAGATGTGGGGAGAAAGGGCACATGATTAGAGATTGCCCTCAGAGAGATCCGAGGATGCCTGATGAATCTGATAAGACCCCTAAACCGCAACCTAAGGCCACTGCTGCCGAGAAGGGAAAGAAAACTGTGACCCAAGGACGAGTGTTTGCCATCGATGAAGAGTCTGCCAATGCCTCGTCCAAAGTGATTAAAGGTACAATTTACTTGTTTGATATAAGTGTCATAGCATTGTTTGATCCAGGCTCTACGCATTCATTTGTGTCTCCCAAGTTTGCTATGAAGATACCAGTTGAGCCTGAGACTTTAGAACACTCATTGAAGATAAGCACACCACTTAAGGAATCACAAATGACAGAGTTAGTATATAGAAACTGCAAGCTATGGGTAGGAGAAAGAGAATCAATAGCTGACCTAATCCTACTAAATATGTATGGATTTGATGTTATTTTGGGTATGGATTGGTTAGCTAATAATCATGTTATATTAGACTGTTATGCTAAGAGTGTAACCTTCTCTTCACCTGTTAGCTATGTTGTAAATTTTACAAGTAATTAATATGAAGTCTGTTTTGTTTTGATTTGAGTTCACATGAAAGTAATGGGAAGCATGTATGGTTGTATGAAGGATTTATTGCTTATGTGGAGGACGTAGATCAGAAACGTCCCGAACTCAATGATATTCCTATAGTCCGAGATTTTCCCGAGGTGTTTCGGGATGATCTTCCAAGACTTCCTCCAGATAGGGAAGTGGAGTTGACAATTGATTTGGTGTCGGGGACTGAGCCCATTTTGAGAGCTCCCTATCGGATGGCTTTGGTAGAATTGGAAGAATTGAAGAAGCAGCTTCAGGAGTTGTTAGACAAGGGATTCATACGATCTAACGTATCCCCTTGGGGTGCTCCTGTGCTTTTTGTCAGAAAGAAGGATGGTAGTATGAGGTTGTGCATCGACTACCGGTGGTTGAACAAAGTGACGAACAAGAATAAGTATCCTCTTCCCAGGATAGACGATCTCTTTGATCAACTAAAGGGTGCACAAGTCTTTTCCAAGATAGACTTGAGGTCGGGATATCATCAGTTGAAGATCCGAGATGAAGATATCCCTAAGACTGCATTCAAGACACGATATGGCCATTATGAATTCTTGGTGATGCCGTTTGGATTAACCAATGCACCTGCAGCATTCATGAATTTGATGAATGATGTGTTTAAGCAGTATCTAGACCAGTTTGTCATTGTCTTTATCGATGACATCTTGGTGTACTCGAGGTCATGGGAAGAGCATGAGCAGCATTTGAGGATTGTTTTGGAGACCCTCAGAGATCGAAGACTATATGCCAAGCTAAGTAAATGTGAGTTTTGGCTCAATTATATCTCCTTCTTAGGTCACATTATCAGTAACGATGGGGTCTCGGTTGATCCATCAAAGATTGAAGCGGTGGTCCAATGGGAGAGACCAAAGACTGTGACGGAGATTAGGAGTTTCTTGGGTCTAGCTGGCTACTATAGAAGATTTGTAGAGGGTTTCTCGAAACTAGCTACTCCACTGACGCGCTTGATGCGAAAAGAGGTGAAGTATGAGTGTAATGAAGCCTGTGAGTGTAGCTTTCAAGAGTTGAAGCGCAGGCTAACGACTGCACCGATCCTCACCATCCCTAGTGGTTCAGGTGGATTTGCGGTGTATAGTGATGCCTCAGGGCAAGGTTTGGGATGTGTGTTAATGCAGCATGGTAAGGTAGTGGCATATGGTTCTGGACAGCTGAAGGACCATGAGAAGAACTACCCTACTCACGATTTGGAGTTAGCTGCAATAGTATTTGCCCTGAAGATATGGAGGCATTACTTGTATGGTGAGAGATTTCAGATTTTTACGGATCACAAAAGTCTGAAATATTTGTTCTCTCAAAGTGAATTAAACATGAGACAAAGAAGATGGCTCGAGCTTATAAAAGATTATGATTATGAGTTATTGTACCACCCGGGGAAAGCTAATGTGGTGGCGGATGCTCTGAGCCGGAAGCATGTAAGTATGGTGTCTTATATGATGATAAAAGAATATGAGCTAATCGAGTAGTTTGCAAGCCTCAACCTTAATGTTATGCCTTATGGGCAAATTGGAATGATGGCTAGTTTGAGGATTGAGCCAGAGTTAATGGACAGAATCTGAAGTGCTCAAAAGGAAGATGATAGATGCATTGAGGCTATGAATCAGATGCAGTCAGGTATGACCTCAGAATTTGATGTTAGTAATGATGGAATTTTGAGGTTTAAGAGTCGTATATGTGTTCCTAATGATGACGAATTGAAGAAGTTGATCTTGACCAAAGCACATGCCACTAAGTACACGTTGCATCTAGGAAATACGAAGATGTATCACAATCTTCGCAAGGTCTATTGGTGGAATGGCATGAAGAGAGACATAGCTGATTTTGTAGCAAAATGTCTCACATGTCAACAAGTTAAGGTAGAGCATCAAAAGCCAGCAGGATTACTGCACCCTCTGCCTATACCTATGTGGAAGTGGGAACACATTACGATGGACTTTATTATAGGATTGCCCAGAACAAAGAGGAATCATGATGGTATTTGGGTTATCGTGGATAGATTGACGAAGTCAGCTCACTTCCTGCCTATGAAGTCAACAGATACACTCAATGCTTTGGCAGATATGTATGTAAGAGAAGTGGTAAGACTACACGGTGTTCCAGTGAGCATCACTTCTGACAGAGATTCCAGGTTTACTTCCCATTTTTGGGAGCATTTTCAGGAGGCCATGGGATCTAAGTTAAATCTCAGCACAGCTTTTCATCCGCAGACTGATGGACAATCTGAGCGTATGATTCAGATGCTCGAGGATATGTTGAGGGCTTATGCTATGGACTTTAAAGGCTCCTGGGATGACCATCTGCCATTGGCTGAGTTTGCATACAATAATAGCTATCATGCAAGCATCGGGATGGCACCATATGAAACTTTGTATAGAAGAAGGTGTCGATCTCCGATTGGGTGGGAAGAAGTGGGCGAACGCAAGTTGTTGGCTCCAGATTTAGTCGAGCAAGCCTCAGAAGATGTTAAGTTGATTTGTCAAAGGCTTAAGACACCTCAGAGTAGACAAAAGAGCTATGCAGATGCTCGACGAAGGCCATTTGAGTTCATGGTTGGAGATTTTGTGTTTTTGAAAGTTTCTCCATCCAAAGGGATCATGAGATTTGGCCGACGAGGTAAGTTAAGTCCTCGTTACATCGGTCCATTTGAAGTCTTAGATCGAGTAGGTGATGTTGCCTATAGATTGGCATTACCTACGGAGCTATCGGGAGTGCATAATGTGTTTCATGTATCGATCCGGATTCGTCTCATGTCATTGAGTATGAGCCCTTGGAAATAAGGGAAGATATGAGCTATGTAGAGAAGCCGATTCGGATTTTGGACAGAAAAGAGAAAGTATTGAGGTCTAAGACGATCCCATTAGTGAAAGTTCTCTGGTAATACCATACGATGGAAGAAGCTACATGGGAGCTAGAGAGCGTAATGAGGGAAAGACATCTAGAGCTATTTACATGATAAGCTAATGCAAATTTGGAGGACCAAATTTTCTAAGGTGGGGAGGATGTGAAATCCCCAATTTTCATGTATTCCTCCATGTATGTAAAGTATTTCAATTTCCATATGATTAAGTAAACATGAAGTTTATATGTAAGTGAGGCATAAATGATGTATGAATGATGTATGGAACATGAGAAGAATAAAAAGAAGTGAAAGTCAATTGGTCAAATAACTTATGTTGATATGAGGAACTTAATTAATGTATGATAAGAAATTAATATCATATTTTTATTGGCTACAATGGATATGTAGCAATTAAATGAGTGGAAGAGGAATTAAGGAAATGGTCAAATAGTCTTGAGTCAAAGGAAGCATGCCTGAGATGATTAAAGAGATAGGGAGGCATTTAATGCAAGTGCATAAGTCATCTTCACTAGCCATCACCCAACGTCAGCCCCATTTCCAGCCCTCTCCATCGTTCCACCTCCAATCTTCCAAGTTTTCATTCAAAGCTACCTTGACAAACCCCCTCATCCATCCATCGATTCACTTAGTTGGTTGAATGAAAAACGATCCTTATTGTTAGACTAAGAAATATCCAAAGTTTGGTGGATTGATTCCAAGTATTGGAGGAGATCTCAAAGTTTGAGATTTTGGTCTCTAGTGAAGGTAAGAGAAGAAGATTCTTACAACTTTGTTTATGATTTGGAGTTGTTTTGAGTCAGTATGATATATGTATGATGATAGTTTAAAGATTTGAATTGATATGATGATTTTAGGTTGAAGGAGTGAAAAGCAAGGGTTAACGCGCCAAGTGATTTCACGTTCTCGAAGGAATAGAGGTAAGAAATTTATGTAACGGACGTAAGGCGGCTATGTCCGCATGTTTTATGATGTTTGTATGTGGTTTGGAAAGAAACACCAGCTGATTTTATGCAGGAAAATGACATTTTCGGACTTGTCTCCTAGTACCAATTAGGCTAGGGGCAGCTGACTGCCTTAAAGGGAAGTCGACTGCCTAGAGACAACCAAAACGCCGTTTTTCGAAAACCAACTCGAACCAGTCGACTGCTATGTAAGCCAGTCGACTGCTAATTTTCCAGAAGCATTCTGTTTCAAACCAGTCGACTGCTATTTGCCAAATTTCATTCTGTTTGAAAACCAGCCGACTGCCCTATGAGACCAGTCGACTGCTAATTTTCCAGAAGCATTCTGTTTGAAAACCAGTCGACTGCTATATGTACCAGTCGACTGCCCCCATGTATTTTCAAAGATGAAAATATCGGAATTTTAAATAAAATTAATTTCAATAAAAGAAGTTATAAAGCAGCAGCCGACTGCCCTATGAGGCCAGTCGACTGCCATGTATGAAAAGAGCTTTCAAAGCTTATTTGATTTAAACACCAAAGTGTTTTCTGAAAAAAGGTATATTATAAATGTTTTGAAACTATGGACTGTGTGATGATTATGCATTTCTGATGGCTGAGTGACTCTGATCAAGTCCTCAGTAATATGTATGTTGAGCGAGGAACCCTAGTCAGGTTCTCAATCCCACATGTGACACCCGACTAGTGTTCATTGTGGATTACTAAAGGCAGGAGAGAATCCCTGACCTATACGGAGTGCACTACTGTACTAATGCATGATTAGAGTCATATAAATGGGAATGAACGTTTTATATGACGATTCAATCGCTTAAATATTGTACATAGTCTCCATCTATTTCAAAGTACAAGATGTATGTATGAAGAAGTATATGATGTATGTTTTAAAGTATGTTATTAAGTATGATGTTTTAAAGAAAGTATGTTTGCCATGTCATTGAAATAAATATGCATGATTGCAAACAATGCATGAAAGATGCTTATGATGCATGTTTTATAATGCTTTACATGACATTATAGAGCCAAGTAGGAAAAATGCATATAGAGGTATAGTACGCTCTTTTACATATTTTTCTTACTAAGCGTAAACTCACCCTTTTATGACCATTTTTTCTACAGATTATTTGAAGTGAGCCTCGCTCCCAATAGAAGAGCTTGTTTTGGAAAGATTGCAGTGTACCTTCTCAATACGCTTCTCAGTTAGTATAGAAGGTATACTCATATGTTCATATGTATAGCAAATTTTCATTCAGTTACGGTACAGTACAAATAGCCATTATGTATATAGGATGTTTGGGGATGTAAGTTAAGATGATGTGAAAGATCATGTGGAAATGGAATGATATTTATATATATCATTATCATGTTTTATTGAAAGAAATATTTTATCTATTGAGCTATTGATAATTAGCTAATGTATGAAAAGATGGATGACATTGATAAACTAAATCTAAATAAAGAAGGAAAAGATAAGTGATGAGATGGAGTGACGGGGACGTCACACTTGGTCATTTTATCAAGTGAACAAGATTCGCATACATCATATGATTCAAAATCAAATGAATCTAAGTGTACCTCTTTGTGGAGCCTAGATATGCGTTTCTCGTTTATGTGACCAAGTCTACAATGCCAGAGGAATGTAGGGTTAATCTCATTACCCTTTGACCTCTTGGAATCAACACTATATATGTGATTATCTAAATCTAGAACATACAATCCATTCATAATGGAAGCATTGCCAGAGAAAATATCATTAAAGTAAATTGAACAACTATTGTTCATTATTTTAAAAGAAAAACCTTTCTTGTCCAGATAAGAAACATAAATAATGTTCTTGGCAATTGCTGGAACATGATAACAATTATCAAGTTCTAGAATTAAGCCCGAAGGCAATGATAAATTAAATGTTCCTACAGCTAACGCAGCAACTGTTGCTCCATTTCCAACTCGTAGGATCACCTCGCCCTTGGCAAGTTTTCTACTCCTTGTTAGGCCCTGCACATTCATGCAAATGTGAGAACCACATCCAGTATCTAATACCCAAGATGAAGAAGTAGACAAATTTATCTCAATCACATATATACCTGAGATGGAAGTCTCACTTCCTTTCTTTTTCTTCAGCTCCTCAAGGTACACAGTGCAATTTCGCTTCCAATGACCAGTCTTACTGCAATGGAAGCATTTTCCTGTCTTAGCAACTCCACCAGATGGCTTGAGTTTCTTGGCCTTTTCCTTCTTGTTACCATTGGGCTTGGGCTTACCCTTAAGCTTGCCTTTGCCTTTGGATTTGGTCTTGTCAATCACCATAACAGAAGTAGGCCTTGACTTGTTCAAGTCCTGCTCAACAGTTCTCAACATATTGAGCAATTTTGCCAGTGTCTTATCCATACTGTTCATGTTGTAGTGCAACACAAATGAACCATAGCTATCCGGTAAGGATTGGAGGATGAGATCAACTGACAACTCTTTATGCATGGTGAAGCCCAGTGCTTCCAGCCTCTCAATGTACCTAATCATATTAAGTACTTGAATGTGCACCGGAGCTCCCTCAGCCATCTTGCTTTGGAAGAGCGCCTTAGACACCTCATAATGTTCGTGCCGTGCTTGCTCTTGGAACATTTCCTTGAGATGTTAGATCATATCAAACGGTTTCATATTCTCATGTTGCTTCTGGAGTTCAGAACTCAGGGAAGCTAACATCAGGCACTGTACGTCAATGGCATCATCCAAATGCTTTTGATAAGCTTGCTTATCAGTAGCGGAAGCATTCTGTCGGGGTTGAGCAGGGATCACATGCTCTAGAACATATAACTTCTTTTCTTGCGTGAGGACTATCCTCAAATTTCTGTACCAGTCTAAGAAGTTTGCCCCAACCAACTTGTTATCCTTCTCAAGGATAGAACGAAGGGATAAATTGTTGTTTGCCATGATAATTCTACAATCATAAAATATGCAAGTAAGTAACATTGTGATTAAAATCATTAATTATGGTCTTTTAATTAAATGAATTACTCCCACTATTTTCCTCAAGCTAATAGCCCTCACTATCAACTCAGGAAGCCTTTTCGCCTAGACTTCCTAGTGGGCCAGGATCCATATTTGGTCCCATTATGACTTTAGCTGAGCTAATGCGTCCAATGAGATTATTTAGGTAGACAACTCTTATCAATTACATCTCATACAACTCCTGAATAGTTGGGTGAACAACTCTTGTTCTAACTCATCATATGGGTTAAAGCCCAACCTATGCCTCTAAATCTTATTAGGTTTGACTGAGCCAATGCCCTAATTTAATTTAGTTAAGTCTAACCCAATACACTTGGAGATAACTATTATCTCATGCAATGTGAATTCCTAAGGTAGGTATGGCCTTGACTGAGCCAAAGTAGCACAATACCGAACAAAGTCTCTTTCACATGCATCGTATTGGAAGGCATCTTTATTTATTATCTTTGACTTAATATTTATTTTGAGGGATTTTTAATTTTATCATCTTACCTAGCATGCTTTTCTAACATATATATCAACATATATAAGTAAAAGCGTAAAATTAAACGTGACATGGTTATGGCCTTTCTATTACAAAAGAACCTAGGGATACATTATTTTTCTAAATGCCTTCTCCTCGATTTCATTTCAAGCGCCACCTCGGTTCGCCTTGGCTCCGAATCATCTTGGCTCCAAATGTTGTACATTTTACAAGATAATCCTAATTTATCTGTATAACTATTACATAAATAAATTACAAATAAATCAAGGCTCACAAGCCCAATTTAAATTTATTTAAATGAATTACAACTCATGTAAACCTAGGCCCATAACCATGCACCATGCAATCATCCATATCACATAAGAATCAAGCATCAAGCATACACAGTAATATCACATATTAAGTTGCATGCTTCCTAATTAAAATCTAATTTTAATTAATCAAATTTTAATTACTTATGGGTATCAAGGGATGTTTTAATTTAATTTTAATTCTCAAAATTCAATTTGGGCTTAATTGAAATTTTAATCTTATTAAAATCTCGAAACCATTGGATAACTCTTATCCATTTTAAAATATTTTATTTTAAAACAATTTTACCAAGATAATGTTTTTGAAATTTTTAATCTTATTAAAATCTCAAAACTATTGGATAACTCTTATCCAATTTAATAAAGGATATATTTTATTTTAAAACTATATTATCAAGATAATGTTTTTGAAATTTTAATCTTATTAAAATCTCAAAAATATTGGATAACTCTCATCCAATTTAATAAAGGATATATTTTATTTTGAAATAATATTATCAAGATAATGTTTTTGAAATTTTAATCTTATTAAAATCTCAAAAATATTGGATAACTCTTATCCAATTTAATAAAGGATATATTTTATTTAAAACAATTTTATCAAGATAATGTTTTAGAAATTTTAATCTTATTAAAATCTCAAAAACCACTAGATAACTCTTATCTAATTTTATTTTTAAAAAAATCTTTTTTTAAAATATATTTAATTTGAAACTCTTATCAGGATAACTTTTATTCTAATTCATTTTATATTTTTTAAATAAAATAATAACAAGTATTAATTTTTTTTTGGCAAGGGTAGCAACTACAAGATTGCCTATAAGGTTTTTTTTTAATATATAATTGTCTTACAATTATTTTAGGTCGCCCAAACGAATTTTGAAAATTAAAATCAAATCTGTAACAACTTACAATAAAACAGCATCACCACGAATCGAATTTGCTATCCCGAAAGCCGTTTGCACACTGGCTCGGATACCACTATAAGGTTTCGTTGTCTCGGTTTATCATGTCATACACGAAAATAAGCAGCGGATTAAAAATCAACAAAACCAAAATCACCAGGATCATGCAACAAGATTAATTTCGGGATAAAATCTAACCTTTTGGTGTACTCGTGTAAGAATGTTCGACTTCTGAATATGGCAACCCACGAACAGCCCTTGATTTATCGTTAACTCGAGATTGCTAGCTGAGAGAAGCCCTCTAACAGTATCCACACAAGTAGGACGCAAAACAAGACCTTTGCCTGAGCCAAGATGTGATCAGAAGCAAAAGGAGGAGGAAGGGAATTGTTTTATGAGAGTGCTAGCTCCAAGAGGCAGAACGACTATAAAAATATTCTGTTCTTCTCATGTCTAACTTTTAGACTTAATGTAGTTTTTATAGTGCCTCTTAACAAAACCCTAAAAAGGCCTTAGCCTTAGTCCAACTAAATTGGGTCTTTTGGGCCTTTTAAAATTACTTAATCCAAATGCAATTAATTGTAAGGCATACTCTAACACATGTGTTGTGAAGTGATTTCCAGTGATTATCTTTATGGAAATTATACAGTTTACAAACTTTTTTGAGACTGTTAGGCCCCATATCATGCTCACGTGTCACGTGTTAATGTTACTTTTACTGTTACTATGGCTGATAGACTTGCCAAGTCATCAGCTGTCCCAGTTGTCACCTAGCAAGTGAACACTATGAACCCCACAGATTATGGCCATATGTTTCACGTGTTTACTGTTATTGTTGCTCCCTTCGGGGACTATTGTTATAGCATGATATACTTTGGGTGATGTCTAGTCTCTACTTACTATTCCTGTTTACTGTCTTATTTTACTGTATTGTTGCTGGTACTGAACTATTTACTGTTACTGAACTGTTTGCGATCACAGAACTGTTTATTGTTACTAAACTGTTTACTGTTAATAAATTGTTTACTGATAATTGAACTGTTTAATGTACTATTTATAACCAAACTATTTATCAATAGTGAACTACTTAATACTACAAATGCAATCACTGCAGTGTTTTTAAATATTGTTTATAAACTATTTTTTTATTAAAATAATTTACGATAAGATTAAAAATAAGTATTGCATTTTACTGTTTACTGGTACTCAAGTGTCTATGGATATCGAACTGTTTACTGATATTAAATTGCTATCGTACTATTTATTGACAGTAAACTGGTTATTATTACAAAAACGATTTATTGTGTACTGTAATGTTTTCAGATGTGGATTATAGATGGGTTATATATTGAAATAACATATGATATAATTTATAAAGCATTTTCATAATGTTTTCAGCACCTTTATATATGTTTGTTTCTTACCAAACTTTCCTCAAAGCTCACCCCCTTACTGTCACAACCCGAAGGCCAATGACGTCCACTTAACACTTACCTTATTGCTTTTAGAAAATTATTAACTAAATTTTTCTTTTTCTATTTACGGTTTGTATTCGGTGTTAGTGTAGTAACTAAATCAAATCTTGCCTTAATAATATTATTTCTTTAGCTATGTCATACTTCCCAAAAATGATTTTAATCATTTTAGCCTTATTTTCACTTATCCAAAAGAAATGGATCGAAAACCTCCCCCTTGTATTTTATCAATTTCCCCAGCAAAATCACCTGCATTAAAATACATTTCTAACTTTCACCGTACAGCCAACTTTAATTCCCACATTTCACATCATCATACATCTCATATTTCTCAAGAATCTAAACCAGTAATAATTTCACATTTTGCAATTTATACATACTTTAAAATATATATCTTATCCGAGATCATACTCGGTAATCACATAGACTTACATAATAATCTAGTGCGATCCAAAGTTACATCGCATATTTCTTCCTAGTACTGTGAAATTTAAAGTTTGTATAACTATCAAATGATATACAATTCGTATACCTTAAAAGCACAAAAGCAAGGCTCAGAGAACGTAGACGAAGACCACAACAGGTACAGTTCCCGAGAGAGCCTATACGAAGCCTGAAGCTAGATTACAACTCGTATGTAGATGTTAAATTAAGGGGTGAGCAATCCACGACTCAGTAAGTAGCTTAAATAAATATAGACTAGGCTCATGTCGTAAAATATGATCATACATGCATGAACCATATAAAATATCATGTATGCACTCTGCCATGATTAGCTACTAACATATAATCTACGATAGATTGTATAGGCTCATTCATACTTTTTATTCACATCTTTAACTCGCACAATATCATCCTTTTCATTTCTTTCATCGATATGGTTAAGCGTGAAGTAACTAACCATTTCAAATAGCACATGATGCTATAGCATAATATAAATAAAGTTCAACAGTTATTCCAACTCACTGTCATATGTATAATATCCATCTTAACTAATGATAGTTAAAACATCACAAGTCATAATCGTTATATCCATTGTCTCATTGGCGTATGATCTCCCATGACTCAACAGTACACGTGCAGCACTTAGCTCTCAAAGGATTCTAAAGGTGGCTCCCACAGTTTCGAAGAATCTATGTAGCACGTAGGTCCTTTGAATTCTCTAGATGTGGCTCACACGGTACAAAAGATTGAGTTTTACTCGAGTTTGCCTCTATAGCACATGCTTTCTAATGGTTCATCAAAACTCGTCTAGCACTTAGCTCTCAAAGGACTCTAGAGGTGGCTCCCACAGTTCCGAAGAATCTGTGTAGCATGTAGTTTTTTGAGTTCTTTAGAGGTGGCTCACACGGTACAAAGGAATGAGTTTTTCTCGGATTGGCCTATATGGCGCATGCTTTCTAATGGTTCATCGAAACTCGTGTAGCACTTAGCTCTCAAAGGACTCTAGAGGTGGCTCCTACAGTTCCGAAGAATCTGTGTAGCACATAGTTCCTTTGAGTTCTCTAGAGGTGGTTCACACGGTACAAAGGAATGAGTTTTTCTCGGATTGGCCTCTATGGCGCATGCTTTCTAATGGTTCCTCGGAACTCGTGTAGCACTTAGCTCTCAAAAGACTCTAGAGGTGGCTCCCACAGTTCCGAAGAATCTGTGTAGCATGTCGTTCCTTTGAGTTCTCTAGAGGTGGCTCACACGATACATCGGTACACATGCAGCACTTAGCTCTCAAAGGATTCTAGAGGTGGCTCCCACAATTTCGAAGAATATATGTAGCACGTAAATCCTTTGAGTTCTCTAGAGGTGGCTCATACGGTATAAAAGATTGAGTTTTACTCGGGTTTGCCATTTTGGCATATGATTTCTACTAGTAATGTTCTAAAAATCATTCAAGTCCTCGAGTCACATATATACATTAGTTGTTATACAATTCCATTATCCTAGTTTCAATGAATGCAACTAGGTGCTATTCGAGGTCCATGAATTTAAACGTCATAAGTTGCATATATACTGTATACTACTTCACATATTCATTCCCAAAGTATCGCCATATATTAGCATGCTTACTTAGTGCAACTTAATAAATCACATGCATTTCTCATAATGCAGGCACACCGACAATTTATACGATTCTATATGCTCAATAAGCATAAACAAGTCATACACATAATGCACAAGTCACAAATAAGGTTTTATTCTAGAAGAATACTACTCACAAACACATCAAGTCAACTTGTATCTTACCAAGACTTACCCTCGTAGTCTTTTCCATCGTATTTCACCAAACTTGATATAAATTAGATAATTATCGAATAAAGATTTCTTTCATCTCTTACGAGATGATACTAGTATGGTTTATTTAACCCACTTACCTCAATGCCTAGAAATCATCTTCCTCGGTCTTCCAAATTTAAGATTCGAGCTCCTACACCACTCCAAGTCACTACAAATCAATTCATATATTTAAATCATTATTTCAAAAGGTATTTATTTTCCTTTCTGACACATTAAACCAGTCGGTTGATATCCATGTATATAGTGAGAAAATAAATAAATATTCATTTTGAATATTTAATATTTCATAAATCATAAATAATTTCACACTAAATCAAAATATTAAAACATGAATATTCAAATTAAATTATTTTCTCATAATTTTCACTTTATGGAAAAATTTGTGTAAATGGTCTTCGATTATGTTCTTAAATATAATTTCAAGCATCTAAAATATTTATAATATTTTAGAATATTTTTGGTAAATTTCAACAGCATAACAGCTGCGGATTTCTAACCTCCTGCATCGAGATTACAGTATATAGAACCAGCTTTTCAACCACATTTCATGCATGTTTCAAACCAAATTATGTTCTCAACATTTCCATAAAATTTATCCCAATAAAACATGCATTCCCTATATCTCTACAACTCACACACTTCTTCCTTACCTGTACGGTGTTATTTCATTCAAACCGTACACTTTATGGCCTTGAACCAATGATTATGTCCTTATTCGTCTCCTTTCCCATTTCGTTTATTTAGCTTCAGAGCTACAGAAGATGAGTCATATAAGTTCAATTCCGAAACATACATATACACTAAGCATTCTTAGTAATCCTACTCATTAAGGTAGAATTATTCTTTATAAGAAGTTCCAACCTAATGTCTTTCTATTCATAACGAAAACTATCGAATTCTGATTAATACACCGTCAATTTTATATGTAATGTGACTTAATTCCCTATCGTGAACTATAAAGCCCATTTTCTAGTTCATTCCATATTGTTCCTCAAAATTTTCCAAAGTTCAGCCCAATTCTGACCCATATGACAGGATGGTTGTCTGACCTTTGTGCATTAAATTTTATATTACTAATTATAGGGATATCCAAAATTATGAATCCCAAAACCATATGAATCTTAATCCAATTCCGTATTCATACTAGCAAGTTTCATAATTTTATCATTTCAAAATTATTTTTAATAATTCCTCAAATTTGCCCTGTTTCCAGATGCATTCTGGCATATTGTCTACTGAGCTCTATGTGCAAATTGAGCCATATCTCAAGATAGGTTGTCCAAATTGTGCAAACTCAAACCATATTATTCTTAACTCATTTACCTTTCTAGAAACATAAGTTTTGCAACCAAATTCATTCCGTGCTAATTTCTACAAATTTTCAAATTTGACATAGAGCATCTTGCCTACTGCACTGAGTGCCCTATGTTCAACTGCTTATTCTTAGGCTACACAACTCCAAATTAAGTAATTCCAAAACTGAATTTTGCCTGACTCATAAGGCTACCTATAATAATTTTTCCAGAATTTATTTCATTCTAAAACTGCCAAACTGAATTTGTAAATATGTGGCTCGGACAGACAGTTTTCCAGCAAAAATTGAAATCTACATTTAGCACTTTATTTCTCTTCTTTTCTCAACTATAACCTTATAAACATTTTCTATTCATTTAGTATATTCATCAAATACCAAAATTCAGCATTAAATCATGCCCAAATCAGCCTTGGCCGAAACCCTCATTTACCATTTTTCTTGATTTTTCAATCCTTTCTTCAAACTATTATTTCTATATTACTTAAACCTTTTCTAGCTTTCATTTCCTACCAATTTCATGCAACAAAATGCATGCATTCATCATGAACCATGTCTGGCCAAAACCCATAAATATGGCACATTTTTATTCAGCCATTTTTAGGTAAATCCAATGCCATAATCTTTTTCCACAACTTGAATACACTAAGAACACAACCTTAAAACAATTCAAAGCCATAAATTTTTGGACAAATCTTACCTTGACCGAAATCTTCTTGGCCTTCTTTCTCCTTGTGCCTTTCTTCTCTTCTTTTCCTTTCGGCTTTGCTTCAGCCACTCTACTGTTCGTCTTCCTCTACTTCAGCAACTTCCCTCTTTTCACCGAATGATAGCAACATCATTTTCCTTCTCTCTTTCGACTCCTCCTTCAGTTTGCCTTAGCCACTCTACTGTTTGTCTTTCTCTACTCCAACGGCATTCTCCTTTCTTTTCTCTTCACCGAATGGTTCAGCCTTCAGCCCTCTCTCTCGTGCCTCTCTTCTCCTTTCACTCTCATTTCCTTTTTTTTTTCTTTTATTTACAGGGCTTCTTTGAGAAGCTTTGGTTGATGGAGCCGGTGATGTTAGTGGGGTTTGATGGGAGAAAGTCCCATCAAACTCCACTAACACATATTTTAATTTATATTTTACTTTGTATTTTCATCCCTATCTTAAATATCTATAATTCATATAATTTATAATTGTCTTGACATAATAATATATATTTATATATATAACTTATATATGCTTATATATATGTTTATTTATTTAATTATATTCTGTACATGTAATATGTGTATGTACATATATTTTAAATTATTGTATATATAATATAATATATATACATACTTATATCCATATATATACATTTATTTTCATGTTTAATACATTTTTAGTGGAGGTATGTATATATATGAATTCTTTATTTTATTTTAATCATTTTAATATTCATGTATACTACATTTCCTTTAGTATACTTGTGTCCTTTGTTTTATTAAAACAAATATACATATATATTTTGTGGAATATATGCTTCTATTTGTTCATATGTAATTCTTGAATTTATTTATAGGATTTCTAAATTATATAAAGGTATAAATTATTTATTTTCTAATTTCACTAATTTGAGACTTCATTCTCATTACTTGACATAAGAATAATAATTACAAAAATGTATCTTACTACTAGCTTATCTTATGTCTTTTATTTATTCCCTAACATGGTACAAAGTTTCGCAGTTTTTACATCCTCCCCACCTTAGGAAATTTGGTCCTCCAAATTCTCCATGTCTCTCTGAAACAGGTAAGGGTAGTTCTCCTTCATTAAGCTCGCTAGTTCTTATGTAGCTTCCTCTGAAGAGTGGTGCTGCCAAAGCACTTTAACCAAAGGAATTGTCTTAGACCTCAATATCTTATCTTTTCTATCAATAATCCGCTGGCTTTCAGTATAACTGCTGTCTTCCTTGACCTCCAAAGGTTCATACTCAATCACATGGGTGGAATCAGGATGATACTTCTTAAGCGTAGATACATGGAAGATATGTGCACCCCAATGGTTGGAGTGGAACACTAGTTGATATGTCACGTTACCCACTTTCTCTAGTATTTGAAGCGTTCAATGTATCAAGAACTCAACTTCTCTTTAATTTCAAATCTCATTATTCTTTTAGATAGAGAGGCCTTCGGGAATACTTTATTTCCAACCTGATACTCCAAATGCCTTCTTAGATCATCGGCATAACTCGTCTCTTTGCTCTAAGCTTTTTTTAACCAATCACATTTTAACTTCACATTCTTAGAACCTTTCTCTACTAGTTTCAAAACATATATTTTGCCCTTATACCTTAACAATCTCGTCATCACTGATCTCATACTCCGAGTCTTGGTCTGGTTGTATCTTATTAGCAACCTCAATCAATTTCGAATCCTCTCTCTAAGCCTTGCTAGTTTAATCAATAATATTGGGCTCTATCCTCAACTGGAGGTACCCTGATCTCAAATCAATCTTAGAAGTTACTGGGGCACCTTTTCATTCATTCAAGGAATCATTAATCGTAGTTAGTAGTTATTTATTCCTAACTGTACCTGATTTAACTGCCTAATCCATATACAGCCTCAAATTGTCGTCTATCTTTTTTTGATAACAATATCAGAGCCCTTAGGGTGATACACTTGAGCGTGTAAAACCCTTGTCTAGCAACTCCCGTAGTTTCTTTTTTTTTTATGTTCTTCTAACATTGACCACTGTCATCCCCAACATGCAAGGGTGCTTTTCTTCATCATTTTCTCTATCTCCATTTCATCTCAAATTCTTGTAAATTTCATGGTCAAATTCCCATATTATCACTTATTCTAAAGATTTTATCACTCCCCTATTAATTTCAAAGTTCAATATTTGATAAATCCATCAAATCGGACGTATCTCATTAGTTTACACCTTATGACCATCTATCCTCTTATAATTCATGCCAAAACATGATGATCTTGGGTCGCTTATTTCACGCATTATTAACTTCCACATCAATTTGTTATCTTGTACAACATGCCCTAATGATCTCCAATTTCTATTCAAGACCTCTTTTTCATAACATGTCGTATTCATTTCGACTTTACTAGTGAGAAATCTGAAGAGTCTTATAGGTTTCGAATCCACATAGTTCAAAACCATAGGGTTCAATTTATTGAAATTTTTTTTAGCTTATACACTTTCAAAATATACCGAATCCAACACATCTTTCAAGTCCATATGGAGACTAGGCAATTGTTTCTCTGGGGTATATCAATAAAGTTCACTTCCTGTCACATATGGTGGACAAGTTTAGGTAAGTTTCCTACACTTTCGTAGACAGGTCCAAAATATTACTAATTCACTCCAATAGACCCAATCGAATCCTATTTATTTAGGCTTATTAAGGATGCCCACTCAATTCAAATCCAACACTTTGTATTTTGATATCACTTTCCAATCCTAATAGCTTTCAAAACAAGCCAGGATCTTGTATTTGTTCAAATCTTATACCTTTCAGGTATAACCAATTCATTGACATAAAGTCATTTAATCCTCTCTTTTTTTTTGTTTCACCTTTAAGGTTTTATAAAGCAAAACTTGCTTAAAGCTAAATGTATAGCTCAAACTCTATTATCGCGTAACCTATTTCGTAGGCTAATTAATGCCAGGTCACTCCACTATCCTTTCTATCATACACTATTCCATACCGCTTTCATGAGCCCTAGCAAGTATATCATATCAGCCTCTCTACAAATTTAACGTGCTTTGTCATTTCACTCTTTGCAACAAGTGTCCTCTTATAATTTGAAATCAAAATTTCAATTTCCTATAGTCCTCATAATTAAGGCAGGATCGTACTTTAAATCAAGCGATATACTTTTGTTCCAATAGTTTCATTGGCGTAATGCCACAAGTTTGGATGACTTTATAAAACCAAAACTCTTAGATTAAGCTCATTATATAGCTCAAGTTCCAAATCATCACATGACCTATCCTAGGCCAAACTATGTTAGGTCATTCCATTATCATCTTTATCATACATGGCTTCATTCCTCATTCATGAGTCTTGACAGATATATCACATAAATCTCCAATCACGTAGGCCATTATGCCTTACTGGTATTACTCTAACACGTTCTGAACAAAACAAATGAGCACTTATTGCTTCGTTACTTGTTAAAACATATCATATGCGGATTAGGTAGGGAGAAGGTTACAATTTTCCTATAGCAGTGTACATTAGCATGATCGGTGTCTATCTAGTCCATACCCAAGATTACACCAAGGTTGTAAGCGTGCAACAATATCAAATCTGCTATTAGGTTTCTATCTCCCACCTTCACTTCACATTGACAATACACACACTTTCATATGAGATCTCTTGAAAGGAGCACTAATATGCAACAGATAATTTAAAGGTTCTAACTTTATAAGGAGCCCATTACATGTGCAGTTGATGAGGATAATGGCGTCAATTGAGGAGTCGACAGTCTCTGAGTCGATCTCCCAGGGCTACCTCTAGGCCTGTCCTAATTTTTGAATTAAATCAAAATAAAAACCCATACCAATAGTAGACTAATCTTGGTATAAGTCAATTAATAGATAATTTTCAAGCATATATTTCACAGTACATGGGATGTAACACCACAGATGATCTCAACTACATTAACACGTACTAGACAAACCCTGCTATGATACCATTAAATCTGTCATGACCCGAAGGCCAATGACGTCCACTTAACACTTACCTTATTACTTTTAGAAAATTACGAACTAAATTTTTCTTTTTCTATTTACGGTTTGTATTCGGTGTTAGTGTAGTAACTAAATCAAATCTTGCCTTAATAATATTATTTCTTTAGCTATGTCATACTTCCCAAAATGATTTTAATTATTTTAGCCTTATTTTCACTTATCCAAAAGAAATGGGTCGAAAACCTCCCCCTTGTACTTTATCAATTTCCCCAGTAAAATCACCTGCATTAAAATACATTTCTAACTTTCACCGTATAGCCAACTTTAATTCCCACAATTCACATCATCATACATCTCATATTTCTCAAGAATCTAAACCAGTAATAATTCCACATTTTGCAATTTATACATACTTCAAAATATATATCTTATCCCAGATCGTACTCGATAATCACATAGACTTACATAATAATCTAGTGCGATCCAAAGTTACATCCCATATTTCTTCCTAGTACTGTGAAATTTAAAGTTTGTATAACTATCAAATGATATACAATTCATATACCTCAAAAGCACAAAAGCAAGGCTCAAAGAATGTAGACGAGTACCACAATAGGTACAGTTCCCGAGAGAGCCTATACGAAGCCTTAAGCTGGATTCCAACTCGTATGATCTGTAGATGTTAAATTAAGGGGTGAGCAATCCACGGCTCAGTAAGTAGCTTAAATAAATACAGACTAGGCTCATGTCGTAAAATATGATCATACATGCATGAACCATATAAAATATCATGTATGCATTCTGCCATGATTAGCTACTAACATATAATCTATGACAGATTGTATAAGTTCATTCATACTTTTTATTCACATCTTTAACTCGCAGAATATCATCCTTTTCATTTCTTTCATCGATATGATTAAGCGTGAAGTAACTAACCATTTCAAATAGCACATGATGCTATAGCATAATATAAATAAAGTTCAACAGTTATTCCAACTTGTAACGACCCGTTACCACATTTTTCACCTTATTGTACGCAACTTAACCAGTTGGGCTGTCTGTGATACTTCACTTGTACTAACTATTAAACAATTTTACATAACATTGTTTATATTATACATATCCCCTATCTTAATTAATTAGATAAGTAGTATTGTAAACATGTCTAAATACAGAAAATAAATGATTGTACCTCAAATAAATCAATCGGTCTGTCACATTGTCCTTTATGTACAGCCGTGATCCACAATCAACTGATCTCACAATCATCAAAAACCTGAAATGTTTAAAATTAAGGGGTGAGCAAAACCACGGCTCAGTAAGGGAATTATATGTCTCACTTGATACTCAGTTACTTATATGCTGAAAATCTTTTTCATTTTTCCTATGGGCTCTAGGTTCGCATGTAGGAAGGATACTACAGTCGGCTAGGGATCCGGATGGAGTAAGGTAGGTAGTTTGAAATACCTATTTTGTTCTGGAACCTAGAAGCAACTGTAGAGAGTAATAAATCTCTTTTCGTTTGAAATTTAAATCATTTTCCTTTTTGTTTCATATCATTTTCATATTCTTTTCATATAATAATGCTTTTATGAAAAAAAGCATTTAAATTAAGTAACTAATATTCATATATTCTTTGAAAAGAATATTAGTTAAATCATCATCATTCTTATTTAAACTCATTTCATATTTTACTCTACAATCATAATTAGTACAGTACTTTAAATAGCAAAATAAGTTATTAATTCTTTTTCGTATAGCATATAAATCATTTAAATCTAATATTAAATTTAAAAATTAAAATAAGAATATTAGATTTATTTTACTCCTCTTTCCTTTTGGAAAACATATCATATATTCATGTCACATATAATCTAATATTCAATTTAAAATCATAGTAAGAATATAAAAATCTATTCCACTTATCACATTAGCAAAGCAACAAGCACTTCGGTAGATTAGTCACTATACACGTCGATAAATTGGTTACTATGCAAGATTATAAATCAATCCATTCACAAAACGAAAATCAATAAACTTCAAGCATATAGCTTAACTCACTGAAAACAATTCAAAATAACCGATCACTTAATCACTTTAGGCATAAGCCCCAGTTCAATGATTCTAATAAATCAATCCATGCACAAAACGAAAATCAATAAACTTTAAGCATATAGCTTAACTCACTGAAAACAATTTTCAAATAGCCGATCACTTAATCACTTTAGGCGTAAACCCCAATTCACTAATTCGGTTACGACATCCATCCTAACTAGCAATCGAGTTAAGTGTCATATCGAGGAACTCGTGTAGCACGTAGGTCCTTCGGGATTCTAGAGGTGGCTCCCACGGTCCAACTGGTATCCACGTAGCACGTAGGTCCCTTAGAATTCTAGAGGTGGCTCCCATTATCTAAACAACATCCGTGTAGCACGTAGGTCCTTCGGGATTCTAGAGGTGGCTCCCACGGTCAACCTGGTATCTGTGTAGCACGTAGGTCCCTTAGGATTCTAGAGGTGGCTCCCACGATCCAAACAACATCCGTGTTGCACGTAGGTCCTTTGGGATTCTAGAGGTGGCTTCCACGGTCCAACTGGTATCCGTGTAGCAGGTAGGTCCCTTAGGATTCTAGAGTTGGCTCCCACGATACAAAGATCGAGTCTTTACTCGGATTGGCCTTTACGCCATATACTTTCCACTATCTCATCAGAACTCATGTAGGACTTAGTGCTCAAAGGATTCTAAAGGTGGGTCCCATAGCTCACGAAGAATCTATGTAGCACTTAGGTCCCTTGAGTCTTCTAGAGGTGGCTCACACGGTACAAAGATCGAGTCTTTATTCGGATTGGCCTTTACACCATATACTTTCCACTATCTCATCAGAACTCGTGTAGCACTTAGTGCTCAAAGGATTCTAAAGGTGGCTCCCATAGTTCACGAAGAATCTATGTAGCACTTAGGTCCCTTGAGTCTTCTGGAGGTGGCTCACACGATACAAAGATCGAGTCTTTACTCGGGTTGCCTACGTGGCTTATGTTTTCAATGGTTCATCATTACACATGTAGCACGTATAATCTAATATTCCATTTAAAATCATCGTAAGAATATTAGATTTATCAATTCTTCCTTTTTGAAAGCATATTACATATTTGTATCACATGTCTTATGAAAATCATCTCACAGTTCTATAATTAGTACCGTAATGAGCATTTTATAAAAATGCTATAAACTAATTGATCTTCTTCTCATATCATATAAAACATATTCTTTTCACATGTCACACATCCTATAAAGATTCTAAGACAATCATCAATCATATCATGCTATAGACCCCAGAGGGTAAGGAAATAAACATGTCAAATCTTTGACTATAATCTATATTGTCCTCAGTAGATCACTGATCAGGTGTCGACCGAGACTACACATATCACATATCACACATCAGCATGATAGGATGCCTACTAGTCTCAAAACAGTATTTTTCATCATCAATAAACCTTTATGGAATTTATAAAAATATAAATTTCATAATTTAAAACCATAAAGGTTATAAAACAATTTAGTGCATATTCAAGAAATATATATAAAAAATTCACTTTATTTCTTTTCATTTTTCACCTCGTATTACGAATAATTTACATATCAAGAGAATTTTCGGTGATTTCATTATCACCATTCTCGAAAACATGAATATTTTAAAATCACTTTCATTTTATCCATGTTCTTATGAAAATATTCATTTCCTCAATTTTCGTGGTTGAAAATCATTTCTCGTGACATAAAATCATTTATTATGATTTTCAGTAATTTTCGAGAATTTTTCGGCAGTATAACGGCTGCCGATTGGCTAGCCTCCTGTGCAGAAAATACAGTTTATAATTTCCAAGCCAGTACTTCATACCAAATTTCCAACCAATCATTCACCATAATAATTTCATAAAATATTTTCATAAAATATTTCGAAATTAAAACATGCAGACTGAATATCCTTACAGTGCTGCACATGCATCCTTTACCTGTCTCGGGTCTGCGACTGACTCTCGAAGGTCGCGCCTGTGTTCATCTCGCCCGATCTCATCGGCTCGGTCATCGTAAGAATTTTCTGAAATTTAAATTCTTCAAATTAGAATTTTTTTCATAATTATTTAAATAAATAAATTATTTAAATAATTTAATATTTTCCGGGATTTCTTACCAATTCTCATAATTCTCGAGATTTCCCGTAATTTTCAAATTCTCGAAAATTTTTCAAATTCCTGGAATTCCTTTTATCTTTCTCTTTCTTCTTTTTCTTCCTTCTTTTTCTCTTTTCTTTTTCTTTTCTTTTTTCTTTTTTCTTTTTCCTTTTTCCTTTTCTTTTTCTTTTCCTTTTTTCCTTTTTCCTTTTTCTTTTCCTTTTTCTTTTTCTTTTTCTCTTCCTTTTTTCCTTTTTCCCCTTCCAGACCAATTCTACCTCCTTCCTCACCAGTTCCTCGCCGACGACCGGTTATCCAATGGCTCAATGGCTTAGCAGCTGGCCGGCATTGAGACGAACTTGTCGGTGGCCTCAGCTCGGCCTGAATTGGCGGCACGATGGCGGATCTACTCGATTTACTTTTGGTTTCTTCTCCTCCTCCCTCAGCCTTCCTCCGCCGTTCCCCGCCTCACCGGTGGCTTCCCACGTCTTCCTCTTCCTCCGACGAAGATTCGGTTGCAGTAACGGCGACCGATTTGGCCGGCACCGCCACTTTCTATTCTCTTCTCCTTCTCGGCTTCCGCCAGGTTTCTGCCTCTGTTTCTTTCTTTTCTTTCGTCGCCGGCAGCTTCCTTACTTTCTCTTTAGCTGGCAACGGTGTCGTTTTTTCCCTTGCCCGAGGTGGCAGCTCCGCCACCGTCGGTTCCGTCTGGGAGGATTGGGATCCTTACCCGATCCTTCCTTTCCTCTTTCTGTTTTGTTTCTATTTTTAGTATATAATTATACTATATACTATATACTTTATATTATATTTTATACATATAATATATACCATATATTATTCATATATTATTTCATATATAATGTAATACAACATATATTATATATAAATCATATATATTGTATATTACAAAATATATATCTAGTATATATATTTATATACTTTAAAATATAACATTTATATATACAATTATATAAATGTTATAATACAATATATATACATACAAACTTTAATATAAAATTACATTTACCTTTCTTATATGCATATATATAATTATATATACACATAAAATATTATGTTTATACACATATGTATTATTTAAATTTATGAAATAGTATATATTTCCATATATATACCAAGGTTTATTAAAATTTACTATATACTATTTTAAATGCATATGTATTTGTATAAAATACACTTATAAAATTTGTAATTATATAAACATATTTTATTTTCATTTCTCATTTTCCTTATTTAATTTGGATTTTACTTTATCCTAGTTAATTTTCCTCTCTCCGTTATTTTTATTTTCACTTCCAATTTAATTTCCTTTACACGAATTTCCCGACTCTTTCACTTCTTCAATTCTCGGGATTTTCACCAATATCTCGTTCTCACAATTTTATTTATTTCCTCTGATTTATTTTCTCTAATATTTATTTCCAATATTTATAATTTCCAATAAATGAAAAATTTACGGTTATCACATCCTACCCACCTTAAGAAATTCGGTCCTCCGAATTTAACTTAAGTCCAAAAGTGGTACATGCCGTATACTTACGACTTCTGACCTCTTGTTCATCCCCCAATTAATACTGCCAGCACACTTTCAACATCAAGAGTACTTTAGACCACTACATACTGTCTTTCATCATATATATCTATACTCCCGTAAGCTCATTTCGCAAATCGGGAGTTATTCACTTTTACTCTTTTCATATAAGAGTCCATACACAATATTTTTCATATTACAGCTGATCTATGTTGTTCATCATCTATTCTCCTCACTTAATGCCAAGTCAACATAATTTGGTACTATCATGTACTTACGTTAATCAACTATATGTAAGTGTCCCAGTAGCTTTCACATCTCATGCACACGCTCTCTCAATATCATAGAGCGTTTACATCTCACGCTCATATATATATATCAGTATGGAGCGATGCTATCAATACACTTGGGATCTCAAAGCCTTTTGCTATTTCTCATTAGCATATGGCAACTTAGAGACTCCCATCACATGTAAAGCTCACTGGAACTGTATATACACATTCACACCGTTTAACACTTATACTTCGACTAAGGCACTACAGAATCTAGAAGTCTGATAATGGAAAGCGATTCTATTTAGATCATCAGTCTTTAATCACTTCCATATCATCATTTCTCTTTTGGACTCTTTATTGTCCACAATATTTATTTTATCAAGGCGGCATCTCACTTGCAGACTTTATTATGGATTATCTCTTACAATCACAAATCATGAGACAATCATATTCTCTTCATGTAGTATGGTCTTTAAATTTCTTTTCATAATTTAGATTCCACAATTGAATCCTCAATTTATATATTTAATCACCACATCATCTATATACTTCCACCGTTTCTATCATGTTACGGTGGTTATATGTATAATCATTTTTCATTTATATACTGGTAGTAAACATATCAATTATCTTACTCCTTTGAGTATCATTAATTTCGCTTATCAAATTTGGCTTGATTTTTTTACATCTTGCCACAATTATGTGATAACCAACACAAATCACTTTCAGTCTTACCTTCGAGAACTGTTTCATATTGATGTTCTCTTCTCATCATGTAACTTATTTCCTTATTCCACTTTCATTTTCGTTTTCATATTTCCACTTTTATCTCTTCATATTTTTTTTACTCTCATCCTTTTTGTCGGTTTTCTCAATTGGTATGGTATTATATTACTAAAATCTTTTAAAATCTTGGATACCATATTTTCTTTACACTTATCCATTTACCGACTTTAACTTCTTTAATTTGGTCTCATCTATAGAGCAGCTAGTCTTATCACTCTTTTATAGACTGGTAGTAGTATCTAGCTAGACTCATTACTTTCGTATCTCAATCATTATCTCTATATCATGGACAGGTTCACTGTCATCCTGTCGTCTCGAGATCATATATCTCAAGAGGAGATACTATTTAGCCAAATCTCTTAGTTACTAATCTTAACATAATTCCACAGTCTTTAAGAGTTTAAGGGTTATACCACAATGCTGCTCATTTTTCATTTATACTTTAGACTCTATCAGTATTTCACCAATTTACTCATGTATGGATGCCTCATTCTTTAGGCTTATATATTTCACAAGGCAAATCATTAACCTTGTAACCTCAATAGGAACTCGTAAAATTTACTCCGAGTTTTAATTATCATCTTATGGACACCAATCTCCCATCTTTTTTCTATGGACGCTTTATACTGAGGCTAGTCTTATTAACTCATCACATATCTCTAATCAGATCAATAAAACTTCTATTTTCATGTAGATGAATACTTGTTCTTCACCAGAACTTTATTAATGATAGGAAATTAACACATCCTTTTTAATTCATCTACATCTCAATATCATTTGTATTTCTCTCATTTACACTTATACAGGCAATTCATTATTCTTAATTTAGGTTCTCTGTATTTTCATCAATCACACCTTTACACGTGAATTTCATTATTCACTCGGTTTTTAGAGTTATTTTCTTAAACTTTTCAGATTCTTTCTATATTCTCCGATATAAGCTTGGATTTAAATTTCATATCATCAACCGAGTCAATGTTAGCTTGATTTCTCCAATCTATATAACTCTAGAAGAATTATTGGGAATCACCTCCGATACTTTCTTTAATCACACATCTCTTATCATCTTGGACATTTCATCCTCATGTTCTGTCATTTACATTGTGTATTCTCAAGGCAGAGACATTCGATATTCAAATCATTTTGAGACATACTCTACCCTGATTTCATTGTTTACTCAGACTTTACAGCCTTACGAATTTCATTCCAGTAAGCTGTAATAAGTACAACAATTATCAACACATGTTACAGCTAACCAATTTATTACCACTGTAATTTACTTTGGAAATCAAGTTCATTTAATAAATTCAGGTTTAACCCCCTTGAGCATATTATCCACAAGGTTTGAACCCTGGTACCCCTACGTACCTAGTTCCTTACACTCGTATTACCATTAAAATAATTGTAAGAGCCCCGCCCATTCGTATCGGCCGTCGGCAAGCATCCCCTAGGCGATCCTTTCGCCCCAGGTTTACCCTTACTAGTGAGTTGGTGATAACATAGTTCGCCTGTATCTCACAACACATGATCCACTATGGGTTGCCCATCATTGGGTCGCCCATCACAGTTCTGTCTCAAGGGTCCTAAAGAACTTAGGTTAGCTATCACTTCTTTTTATCACTTCATTGTTCTTATAATTATTCTCCAATTCACAGTACTACACACAGTACCTCATTCTGTAGCACATATTTCAAGATATGTCAGTTCTATATAAGATTATATGTTTGATACCTCAAAGTAGTAAAAATGTATAGAACCATAAGTAACCACACTACTATGTATTTCATTATCTGTATTATTCACCTCATCAGTCAATTCCTGTAATCATTTCACTTTTCATGGTATTCAACGATCTCGTTAATATACTCTTAATTTTCGACCCTTACAGTCAATAACCGGGCCAATCATCTGATGACATTCCACTACACTCTTTGGATCACATCATTTGAGGCCCCGACCCATCCGCCGTTCGCCTTTACATATGTGTACTGTACTCTTTGAGAATGCCCATCCCGTTCACTGGGTTACCTCTCAAGGTTTTATCATGAGGCCTAGCCCGTTCACTAGGTCACTCGTAATTTGTGTCCATAATCGAAGTGTAAGTGGGAATCAATACTAGGGATCGTTATATTCATATGAAATCCTCTATGCCATTTATAACTCCATTTCCACAAATGGATTCAAGATCGACTTAATTTTATCACTATTCAGCACATTGCCCAACATAGGGGCATTTTCGTCATTTCGACATTTATTTCTATCTCCTCAATATACATTTGAATCAATGAATTGATCATCTATATGTTGATAGTATCCTTTCTGATACTTATACCAGCAGTTTTAGATCTTATTCGATTTCGATAAAGAATTCCACTAAAATCCATAATTGGATTATTTTTGCATGTAACGCAGCTTTACATCATCAATTTCTCTGTTAGACCAATCAATTCCAACCTCTGTTGGTCTATTCTGACTCCCATTAAAATTTTAGGTGTAGGGGTATTTTGGTCATTTTTGGCTAAAAATTTTATCTCTCTTCATATTACCCCCAATCTGTGATCTTAAAGTCTATTTAATGATGATATTTCATTCCCCTCCTTTATATCATCACTCTCAGGTCTCTGTTCGATCCGGACTAGAAAAGTACTGGTGGGGCCCTCACCAAGTCCATTGCTGTTCCTTACCGAATCGACCTTTATTTAGATCATAAGATCACCATTTCAGGTAACATTCCCGAGCCATTTTCCCTTTTTAGCATTCCTTATTCCAAAATCGATCACTCCCATCTAAACACTTAATTCAATTTGCAATCATATATTTTCTCTATGTATTCAGACTACATAGTACTATAGGGGATGTTTAACTCTTTTCCTTCCAAAAGTATCCACAGACATCAGACCAACCATGCTCTGATACTATTAAATCTGTAACGACCCGTTACCACATTTTTTACCTTATTGTACATAACTTAACCGGTTGGGCTGTCTGTGATACTTCACTTGTACTAACTATTAAACAATTTTCATAACATTGTTTATATTATACACATCCCCTATCTTAATTAATTAGATAAGTAGTACTGTAGACATGTCTAAATACAGAAAATAAATGATCGTACCTCAAATACATCAGTCGGTCTGTCACATTGTCCTTTATGTACAACCGTGATCCACAATCAACTGATCTCACAATCATCAAAAACCTGAAATGTTTAAATTAAGGGGTGAGCAAAACCACGGCTCAGTAAGGGAATTATATGCCTCACTTGATACTCAGTTATCTATATGCTGAAAATCTTTTTCATTTTTCCTATGGGCTCTAGGCTCGCATGTAGGAAGGATACTACAGTCGGCTAGCGATCCAGATGGAGTAAGGTAGGTATTTTGAAATACATATCTTTTTTCGGAACCTAGAAGCAACTGTAGAGAGTAATAAATCACTTTTCGTTTGAAATTTAAATCATTTTCCTTTTTGTTTCATATCATTTTCATATTCTTTTCATATAATAATGCTTTTATGAAATAAAGCATTTAAATAAAGCAACTAATATTCATATATTCTTTTAAAAGAATATTAGTTAAATAATCATCATTCTTATTCAAACTCATTTCATATTTTACTCTACAATCATAATTAGTACAGTACTTTAAATAGCAAAATAAGCTATTAATTCTTTTTTGTATAACATATAAATCATTTAAATCTAATATTAAATTTAAAAATTAAAATAAGAATATTAGATTTATTTTCCTCCTCTTTCCTTCTTGGAAAACATATCACATATTCATGTCACATATAATCTAATATTGAATTTAAAATCATAGTAAGAATATAAAAATCTATTCCACTTATCACATTAGCAAAGCAGCAAGCACTTCGGTAGATTAGTCATTATACACGTCGATAAATTGGTTACTATGCAAGATTATAAATCAATTCATTCACAAAACGAAAATCAATAAACTTCAAGCATATAGCTTAACTCACTGAAAACAATTCAAAATAACCGATCACTTAATCACTTTAGGCGTAAGCCCCAGTTCAATGATTCTAATAAATCAATCCATGCACAAAACGAAAATCAATAAACTTTAAACATATAGCTTAACTCACAGAAAACAGTTTTCAAATAACCGATCACTTAATCACTTTAGGCGTAAGCCCCAATTCACTGATTCGGTTACGACATCCATCCTAACTAGCAATGGAGTTAAGTGTCATATCGAGGAACTCGTTGTCACATCCCGGAAACGTAGAAGTTTTGGGCTAATTTTTTTTTTACTTGGGTTAATTTCTTACTTGGGTTGCATTCCTGCCAGTATCTCATCATACTTTTTAACCACAGAAACATCACAATATTTTTATAAAATATTTCATTCACATTATATTGATTTTTTTCTCCAGGTAACGCTTACATTCATACAATATCGATTACATCCCAAAAGTATTATTTATATACAAATATCTGTGCCATACCGGATGTTTGGTATTAAAATATGAGTATACCTTACGTAAGTACAAAAAAAGTAGTCGGAGGAGAGACGTATCCCTCAGTCTACATCATATGCGCAACAGGCAAAGGGTTAATCACTGCAAATAATCTGGTAGAGTAGGGGGTGAGCTTTTTGAAAGCCCCGTAAGAAATGCATTTAAAATGGTCATAGCATCTATATATGCAGAAAACAAATACCATAATAATGCATTTCATACTTTAAATCGTTGTATGAATTCTTTAATGCATATATCTAAAATTCATACTTGTTTCAAACATGCATCATACTTTATAAACATCACATCATAATTAATAAAACTTATCATACAGTTCATGGAGACTAGGCAGAATCATATAGCCAGTATGCGGTCATGACACTTACTTCTTCCTCCGAAGAGGGAACAGAACATCATTCTCCGAAGAGGGAACATAATACCTATGGCCATGGTATGGGCTGTAGACCTGATCAGAGTCGTACAGCGAACATGCACCACGAAGGACCAACATACCCACAAAGGATGAAAACATACACAATGTGGGCGAGAACATGCACGACGTGGGCTAAACATATGCCACAAGGGACGGAAACATGCACAATGTGGCAAGCATGACAGGCAATAACATAAACTATAGGAAAGCCTTAGTCTCAAATCTTACTTACTTTTGTAACTTCTTAATCCTGCATTTAGTACAAAATAATAAGGACCGGACGTGCCAGGATCTAAGTTAGCCTGGGGTCTGCCACTCCAATACCTTTTCGGAAAACATATTTATTTCATGTCATACTTAAAACATTATAGAAAATATACATAGAAGTTATAAAATTCATTTAACAAATTAATTGATTATAAAAATTAACTTCGGAATAAAATTCATACTTCAAGCATTTCTTTAAAATTTGCGATGAAAGTAAGGGACACCATCACAACTTTAAATTACATCCCTTACCTCAATACACTGTAGATCAATGCCTTATGTTGCACCCATGTGCTTCCTATCTCTCCGAATTATAAACTGCAAGATAACAGTTTTACTGTAATTAATTTTCAGTATAACTTATAAAAATTCCCTTTTGCTTATCTAGCTACTATTTATCTCATCATTATTCATAATATTAACATTTCCTATGATTTTCTCATAGGTAAATATTTTATTTGCTTTTCTTTTCTTGTTTTGGCATCATTAGCCTTTTTACTAAGTCAACATTTCCTCAAAGATTGCAAGGCCGCATGTCCTTCTTAGATGACTAAGCTTATTTAACTTATGTCTTATATTTTCTTTCATGCTATTTATGTGCTTTATCCATGTATATTTCTAGCCACCATTTCCATCCAATTTCTCCCATTTTTTCTAAAATACATCATTCCTCTTAATCCATTATTGTGGCCGAATCGCCTTGGTTAAATGTAGGTATCTTCTCCACTTAATGTGTATATATATATATATATATATATATATATATATCACTTATTTTCCATGTAGGTCAACTTAACCTCTATTGGTTCTTTTCTTTTCCTTTATTTTTCTGCCATTCATATCCAAACCGAGAGCTCCCTTTTCTTTTTATTTTCTTGCCCAAGTTGGCTTTATTTTGGCTAGGTGGTTTACTCCTTTAAAATGTCTATATATATTAACTTCATTGGTACTACACCTAGTTATTTAGTCAACCTAAACTTAACCCTCTCTTTCATTTTTATTTTCTTTCTTTCCTATTGTTTACTGACCAACGTGAGTCTTCTTCCATTTTCTGTTTCTGTTTGTATTTTACGTTGGCTTTCTTAGGTATCTATATAATGGTCATGTCTAGTATGTCTTAGGTTGTTAATATTCTAGCATTCACACACCTAGAAGTCAGCCAAAAAGTCAGCCAAGCTACCCAATTTTTCCTCATTTTCGGCTGCATGAATCTGTCACATAATATCTTTGCACTTTCGGATATACAACCAGCCATTTACTTTCTTTCTTCCAGCCATTTTCTTTGACTTTAAGGAACATCATTTTATTGGTTTATTTTTCTTCTTCTTTTTCTTCAACTCACGTAATTCACAACTTCTTCAACCAAGCTTTAATTATTTTCTGCTTCATTTCTATTCAAGCCGACAACTTCTCCTCTTTTTCTTCAAGGTTCACATGGTATTCATTTCCTATCAACTCACTCTTTCTTAACTTATTCAACCCTAGTACATAACTTATAGGTTTTTATTTCCTTTTCATATTTTCCTTGACTGGTTCGGTTCTTAATTTTCCAGCTTGTTTTCGGTTCATGTCTATTTTGCATTCCATCTTCACGTAAATCACCATTAGCATCATCCTATTTTCATTCTAAATTCTCCTTATTGAACTAGGGTTTTCATTCTACATGTATTTACTTCAAACAAGGCTGTGACTAACATATTCTTGATCATTACATGCAAAATCAAAGGATAAAAATCTTAAAAACTGAGTTGGACATTACCTGTATAAAAGAACAAATCTGTCCACGTGAATTGCCTCCTGTCTTGAGGGTTTTTGTGCTAGCTTCTTTGAGGTTTTGTAAGCTTAATATCCAAGGTCTGTTTTCCTTCCAAAAGCTTGGTTTATTCACTAAAGGTTATGCATGGTTTTGCTATGGATAGTAGGCTACACAGTTGAAATAAAACAGAGCAATTTTCGGTGATGAGAATGGCTGGAGATGAAGGTCACGATGGAAAGAGGATTTTATAGTACAAAATATATATTTGTTGGACTTTTTGCCAACTTCATTAAAACCCTTCTTTAATGTTTATATCTTTTCTTTTGTTTAATGCTTCTTCTTCTCCAACCGGCTACACTCTCTTTTCTTTCATGCAGCCCACGTTTTTTGACTTTCCCATCTTTTCCTTGCTTTAGTTCTTTTCTTATCTTGTTATTGCTTACTCTTTGGTGCAGCAAAAATCAACACAAGTCAATGTTATGGTTTGGTCTTCGGTAAAGCAAGGAAATGAACCAAAGTCATTGTTATAGCTTCTGCCAACCTAGGACAAAAACGTGAGGAAGACTTTCTTGTGTCTTCCTTTATAGGTTACTTCATATTTTATTCTCTTGTTTTCCTATTATTCACTTGTCCAAACCGAAGTCATGCTTCCTTTTCTATTATATCTTAGGTTGTCAAAAGTCTAATGTTCCCATGTATGAAGTCAAAAAAATTAACCTTTACTTCTATTAGCCATTTAGATCAACCGAAACTTCCTTTTCTTTCTTCTTATTCTTTCATTTCTTCATGCCGCCAACACTCTTCCATTTTGTCCAAATTAAAATTTGCAATATCCATTTAATTATTTATTCCATCCTTTATGTAATAATTTCCATACTTATATTTATTTTATCTAGAATAAAAATTCTCTATGTAAAAGACACTATTCTTATATATTTAATTCCTCAAAATATTATCAATAATTTCTTTATTGATAATTTGTTCATATACATGTACAACTATAGTATAAGAAAATGAGATCTCACACTCATGTAGCATGTAGGTCCTTCGGGATTCTAGAGGTGGCTCCTACGGTCCAACTGGTATCCGCGTAGCACGTAGGTCCCTTAGGATTCTAGAGGTGGCTCCCACGATCCAAACAACATCCGTGTAGCACGTAGGTCCTTCGGGATTCTAGAGGTGGCTCCCACGGTCCAACTAGTATCCGTGTAGCACGTAGGTCCCTTAGGATTCTAGAGGTGGCTCCCACAATCCAAACAACATCCATGTAGCATGTAGATCCTTTGGGATTCTAGAGGTGGCTCCCATGGTTGAACTGGTATCCGTGTAGCACGTAGGTCCCTTAGGATTCTAGAGGTGGCTCCTACGATCCAAACAAAATCCGTATAGCACGTCGGTCCTTCGGGATTCTAGAGGTGGCTCTCACAGTCTAACTGGTATCCGTGTAGCACGTAGCTCTCTTAGGATTCTAGAGGTGGCTCTCACAGTCTAACTGGTATCCGTGTAGCACGTAGCTCTCTTAGGATTCTAGAGGTGGCTCCCACGATCCAAACAACATCCGTGTAGCACGTAGGTCCTTCGGGATTCTAGAGGTGGCTCCCACGGTCCAACTGGTATCCGTGTAGCACGTAGGTCCCTTAGGATTCTAGAGGTGGCTCCCACGATACAAAGATCGAGTCTTTACTCGGATTGGCCTTTACGCCATATACTTTCCACTATCTCATCAGAACTCGTGTAGTACTTAGTGCTCAAAGGATTCTAAAGGTGGCTCCCATAATTCACGAAGAATCTATGTAGCACTTAGGTCCCTTGAGTCTTCTAGAGGTGGCTCACACGGTACAAAGATCGAGTCTTTACTCGGATTGGCCTTTATGCCATATACTTTCCACTATCTCATCAAAACTCGTGTATCACTTAATGCTCAAAGGATTCTAGAGGTGGCTCCCATAGTTCACGAAGAATCTATGTAGCACTTAGGTCCCTTGAGTCTTCTGGAGGTGGCTCACACGATACAAAGATCGAGTCTTTACTCGGGTTGCCTACTTGGCTTATGTTTTCAATGGTTCATCGTTACACATGTAGCACGTATAATCTAATATTCCATTTAAAATCATGGTAAGAATATTAGATTTATCAATTCTTCCTTTTTGAAAGCATATTACATATTTGTATCACATGTCTTATGAAAATCATCTCACAGTTCTATAATCAGTACCGTAATGAGCATTTTATAAAAATGCTATAAACTAATTGATCTTCTTCTCATATCATATAAAACATATTCTTTTCACATGTCACACATCCTATAAAGATTCTAAGACAATTATCAATCATATCATGCTATAGACCCCGGAGGGTAAGGAAATAAACATGTCAAATCTATGACTATAATCTATATTGTCTTCGGTGGATCACTGATCAGGTGTCGACCGGGACTACACATATCACATATCACACATCAGCATGATAGGATGCCTACTAGTCTCAAAACAGTATTTTTCATCATCAATAAACCTTTATGAAATTTATAAAAATATAAATTTCATAATTTAAAACCATAAAGGTTATAAAACAATTTAGTGAATATTCAAGAAATATATATAAAACATTCACTTTATTTCTTTTCGTTTTTCACCTCGTATTACGAGTAAATTTACATATCAAGAGAATTTTCGGTGATTTCATTATCATCATTCTCAAAGAGAATTTTCAGTGATTTCATTATCACCATTCTCGAAAACATGAATATTTTAAAATCACTTTCATTTTATCCAAGTTCTTATGAAAATATTCATTTCCTCAATTTTCGTGGTTGAAAATCATTTCTCGTGACATAAAATCATTTATTATGATTTTCAGTAATTTTCGAGAATTTTTCGGCAGTATAACGGCTGCCGATTGGCTAGCCTCCTGCACGGAAAATACAGTTTATAATTTTCATCCAGTACTTTATACCAAATTTCCAACCAATCATTCATCATAATAATTTCATAAAATATTTCGAAATTCAAACATGCAGACTGAATATCCTTACAGTGCTGCACATGCATCCCTTACCTGTCTCGGGTTGACGACTGACTCTCGAAGGTCGCGCCCGTGTTCACCCTTCCCGATCTCATCGGCTCGGTCATCGCAAGAATTTTCTGAAATTTAAATTATACAAATTAGAATTTTTCATAATTATTAAAATAAATAAATTATTTAAATAATTTAATAATTTCCGGGATTTCTTACTGATTCCCGTAATTCTCGAGATTTCCCGTAATTTTAAAATTCTCGAGAATTTTCCAAAATCTCGAAATTCCTTTTCTCTTTCTCTTTCTTCTTTTTCTTTCTTCTTTTTCTCTTTTCTTTTTCTTTTCTTTTTTCTTTTTCCTTTTTCCTTTTTCCTTTCGCCTTTTTCTTTTTCTTTTTCTTTTCCTTTTTTCCTTTTTCCCAGTCCAGACCGGTTCTACCTCCTTCCTCGCCGGCGACCGGTTCTCCAACGGCTCTGTGGCTCAGCAGCTGGCCGGCGTTGAGACGAACTTGCCGGTGGCCTCAGCTCGGCCTGGATCGGCGACACGACGGCGGATCTACTCGATTTACTTTCGGTTTCTTCTCCTCCTCCGTCAGCCTTCCTCCGTTGTTCCCCGCCTCACCGGTGGCTTCCCACGTCTTCCTCTTCCTCCAACGAAGTTTCGGTTGCAGTGGCGGCGCCCGATTTGGCCGGCACCGCCACTTTCTCTTCTCTTCTCCTTCTCGGCTTCCGCCAGGTTTCTGCCTCTATTTTTTTCTTTTCTTTCGCCCCCGGCAGCTTCCTTACTTTCTCTTTGGCCGGCGACGGCATCCCTTCCTTTTTCCCTCGACAGCGGTGGCAATTCCGCCATCGTCGGTTCCGACTGGGAGGGTCGGTATCCTTCCCAAATCCTTCCTTTCCTCTTTCTGTTTTGTTTCTATTTTTAGTATATAATTATACTATATACTATATACTATATAATATATTTTATACATATAATATATACCATATATTATACATATATTATTTCATATATAATGTAATACAACATATATTATATATAAATCATATATATTGTATATTACAAAATATATATCTAGTATATATATGTATATTTATATACTTTAAAATAAATAACATTTATATATACAATTATATAAATGTTATAATACAATATATATATACATACAAACTTTAATATAAAATTACATTTATCTTTCTTATATGCATATATATATATATATAATTATATATACACATAAAATATTATGTTTATATACATATGTATTATTTAAATTTATAAAATAGTATATATTTCCATATATATACCAACGTTTATTAAAATTTACTATATACTATTTTAAATGCATATGTATTTGTATAAAATACACTTATAAAATTTGTAATTATATAAACATTTTATTTTCATTTCTCATTTTCCTTATTTAATTTGGATTTTACTTTATCCTAGTTAATTTTCCTCTCCTCGTTATTTTTATTTTCACTTCCAATTTAATTTCCTTTACACGAACTTCCCGATTCTTTCACTTCCTCAATTCTCGGGATTTTCACCAATATTCCGTTCTCACAATTTTATTTATTTCCTCTGATTTATTTTTTCCAATATTTATTTCCAATATTTATAATTTCCAATAAATGAAAAATTTACGGTTATCACACAACTCACTGTCATATGTATAATATCCATCTTATCTAATGATAGTTACAACATCACAAGTCACAATCGTTTTATCCATTGTCTTATTGGCGTATGATCTCCCATGATTCATCAGTACACGTGCAGCACTTAACTCTCAAAGGATTCTAAAGGTGGCTCCCATAGTTCCGAAAAATCTATGTAGCACGTAGGTCCTCTGAGTTCTCTAGAGGTGGCTCACACAGTACAAAAGATTGAGTTTTACTCGGGTTTGCCTCTATGGCGCACGCTTTCTAATGGTTCATCAGAACTCGTGTAGGACTTAACTCTCAAAGGACTCTAGAGGTGGCTCCCACAGTTCCAAAGAATCTGTGTAGCACGTAGTTCCTTTGAGTTCTCTAGAGGGGGCTCTCACGGTACAAAGGAATGAGTTTTTCTCGGATTGGCCTCTACGGCGCATGCTTTCTAATGGTTCATCAGAACTTGTGTAGCACTTAGCTCTCAAAAGACTCTAGAGGTTGCTCCCACAGTTTCGAAGAATCTGTGTAACACGTAATTCCTTTGAGTTCTCTAGATGTGGCTCACAGGGTACAAAGGAATGAGTTTTACTTGGATTGGCCTCTATGGCGTATGTTTTCTATTGGTTTATCGGTACACATGCAGCACTTAGCTCTCAAAGGATTCTAGAGCTGGCTCCCCTAGTTTCGAAGAATATATGTAGCACGTAGGTCCTTGGAGTTCTCTAGAGGTGGCTCACACGGTACAAAAGATTGAGTTTTACTCGGGTTTGCCATTTTGGCGTATGATTTCTAGTAGTAATGTTCTAAAAATCATTCAAGTCCGCGAGTCACATATATACATCAGTTGTCATACAATTCCGTTATCTTAGTTTCAATGAATATAACTAGGTGCTATTCGAGGTCCATGAATTTAAACATCGTAAGCTGCATATACTGTATACTACTTCACATATTCATTCCCAAAGTATCGCCATATATTTGCATGCTTACTTGGTGCAACTTAATAAATCACAAGCATTTCTCATAATGTAGGCACCGACAATTTATATGATTCTATATGCTCAGTAAGCATAAACAAGTCATACACATAATGCACAAGTCACAAATAAGGTTTTATTTCGGAAGAATACTACTCACGTACACATCAAGTCAACTTGTATCTTACCAAGACTTACCCTCGTTGTCTTTTCCATCGTATTTCACCAAACTTGATATAAATTAGATAATTATCGAATAAAGATTTCTTTCATCTCTTGCAAGATGATACTAGTATGGTTTATTTAACCCACTTACCTCAATGCTTAGAAATAATCTTCCTCGGTCTTCCAAATTTAAGATTCGAGCTCCTACACCGCTCCAAGTCACTGCAAATCAATTCATTTATTTAAATCAATATTTCAAAAGGTATTTAATTTCCTTTCCGACACATTAAACCAGTCGGTTGATATCCATGTATATAGTGAGAAAATAAATAAATATTCATTTTGAATATTTAATATTTCATAAATCATAAATAATTTTTCACTAAATCAAAATATTAAAACATGAATATTCAAATTAAATAATTTTCATAGTTTCCACTTTATGGAAAAATTTGCATAAATGGTCTTCGATTATGTTCTTAGACCTAATTTCAAGCATCTAAAATATTTATAATATTTTAGAATATTTTTGGTAAATTTCGGCAGCATAATAGCTGCGGATTTCTAACCTCTTGCATCGAGATTACAGTATATAGAACCAGCTTTTCAACCACAATTCATGCATGTCTCAACATTTCCATAAAATTTATCTCAATAAAACATGCATTCCCTATATCTCTACAACTCACACACTTCTTTCTTACCTATACGGTGTTATTTCATTCAAACCGTACACTTTGTGGCCTTGAACTAATGATTATGTCCTTATTTGTCTCCTTTCCCATTTCGTTTATTTAGCTTCAGAGCTGCAGAAGATGAGTCATACAAGTTCAATTCCGAAACATACATATACGCTAAGCATTCTTAGTAATCCTACTCATTAAGGTAGAATTATTCTTTATAAGAATTTCCAACCTATCAATGCCTTTCTATTCGTAACAGAAAATATTGAATTCTGATTAATGCACCGTCAATTTTATATGTAATGTGACTTAATTCCGTATCGAGAACTATAAAGCCCATTTTCTACTTCATCCATATTGTTCCTCACAATTTTCCAAAGTTCAGCCCAATTTTGACCCATATGATAGTTGGTTTTCTGACCTTTGTACATTAAATTTTATATTACTAATTATAGGGATATCCAAAATTATGAATCCCAAAACCATATGAATCTTAATCCAATTCCCTATTCAGAATAGCAAGTTTCACAATTTTATCATTTCGAAATTATTTTTAATAATTCCTCAAATTTGCCCTGTTTCCATATGCATTCTGGCAGATTGTCTACTGGCCTCTATGTACAAATTGAGCCATATCTCAAGATAGGGTTGTCCAAATTGTGCAAACTCAAAACCATAATATTCGTAACTCATTTACCTTTCTAGAAACATAAGTTTTGCAGCCAAATTCAATCTTTGCTAATTTCTACAAATTTCCAAAGTTGACACAGAGCATCTCGCCTACTGCACTGAGTGCCCTGTGTTCAACTGCGTAATTCCAAAACTGAATTTTGCCTAACTCATAAAGCTATCTGTAATACTTTTTTCAGAATTTATTTCATTCTAAAACCCCCAAACTGAATTTTTAAATATGTGGTTCAGACAGACAGTTTTCCAGCAAAAATTGAAATCTACATTTAGCACTTTGTTTCTCTTCTTTTCTCAACTCTAACCTTATAAACATTTTCTATTCACTTAGTATATTCATCAAATACTAAAATCGCATTAAATCATGCCCAAACCAACCTTGGTCGAAACCCCCATTTACCTTTTTTTTTTTATTTTTCAATCCTTTCTTCAATTTATTGTTTCTATGCTACTTAAACCTTTTCTAGCTTTCATTTCCTACCAATTTCATGCAACAAAATGCATGTATTCATCATGAACCATGGCTGGCCAAAACCCATAAATATGGCACATTTTTATTCAGCCATTTTTAGGTAAATCCAATGCCATAATCTTTTTCCACAACTTGAATACACTAGGAACACAACTTTAAAACAAATCAAAGCCATAAATTTTTGGACAAATCTTACCTTGACCGAAATCTTCTTGGCCTTCTTTCTCCTTGTGCCTTTCTTCTCTTCTTTTTCTTTCGGCTTTGCTTCAGCCACTCTACTGTTCGTCTTCCTCTACTTCAGCAACTTTCCTCTTTTCACCGAATGATAGCAACATTATTTTCCTTCTCTCATTCGACTCCTCCTTTAGTTTGGCTCACCACTCTATTGTTTCTCTTTCTCTACTCCAACGACATTCTCCTTTCTTTTCTCTTCATCGAATGGTTCAGCCTTCAACCCTCTCTCTCGTGCCTCTCTTCTCCTTTCACTCTCATTTCCTTTTTTTTTCTTTTATTTACAAGGCTTCTTTGAGAAGCTTTGGTTGATGGAACCGGAGATGTTAGTGGGGTTTGATGGGAGAAAGTCTCATCAAACTCCACTAACACATATTTTAATTTATATTTTACTTTGTATTTTCATCCCTATCTTAAATATCTATAATTCATATAATTTATAATTGTCTTGAAATAATAACATATATATATATAACTAATATATGCTTAGATATATGTTTATTTATTTAATTATATTCCGTACATGTAATATGTGTATGTACATATATTTTAAATTATTGGATATATAATATAATATATATATATATATACATATATCCATATATATATATTTATATATATATTTATTTTCATGTTTAATACATTTTTAGTGGAGGTATGTATATATATGAATTCTTTATTTTATTTTAATCATTTTAATATTCATGTATACTACATTTCCTTTGGTATACTTGTGTCCTTCGTTTTATTAAAATAAATATACATATATATTTTGTGGAATATATGCTTCTATTTGTTCTTATGTAATTCTTGAACTTATTAATAGGATTTCTAAATTATATAAAGGTATAAATTATTTATTTTCTAATTTCACTAATTTGAGACTTCAGTCTCATTACTTGACATAAGAATAATAATTACAAAAATGTATCTTAGTACTAGCTTATCTTATGTCTTTTATTTATTCCCTAACATGGTACAAAGTTTCACAGTTTTTACACTTACTCCCTTCTATCCTAGATAACTTTTCAGTGTACGTGTCTACCAATGTTTCCGGACATGTTGAGGAAATTATTGGAAGATTAAAGTAACAAACTATTAGCATTAAATTGCCATATGTATTTTGAAATGACAAAACCTTAAGTAAAGTTTAATGTTTCATTCATATTGTAAATTTGCTTTGCCACATATGATTTTCTCAATCCATTTTTAAGTGATCATATCAAACATTAAGACCATAATTTAATGATACATTCTATCGGTCTTAATACTTTATAAAATGTTTTTATTTTAGAAAATTACTTAATGAATTTTTGGACTATGTTTTCATTAGAGAAAGTCAAGAAAAACTCCCACAAAAATGCCAAAATGTTTTAGGTTGAATTAAAATCTAAAGCCATATCATTTGTAACCCAAAATGGTTTAGAAAAGTGCAGGAAATGCTCTCTGGAAGAAAAGGATCGATCCCATAGGGGAAGGGATTGATCCCTTTATGGAAGAATGCTCCCAGGAAGCGAAAAGGAAGCATGGGATCAATCCCCTAAGGGAAGGGATCGATCCCTTTATGGCAGAAAGCCTCCAACGGCTAGTTTTTGTGAGATACAATGGCTAGTTTCTGTTTTGGCTCCAACCAACGTTCACAAACCATCCAAGGGACTATAAATAGAAGCTTAGAAGCTCAACGAAGAAAGAGGAATAGTTGAGCAACATTTTTCATCATCTTCCTCAAGCCTCAACAACAATTCAAGTGTTACAAAGTCTTCATCTTCCATCACTCTCATATTCCTTGTATAGAATAGCACAAATATTGTATAGGCGTTTCTTTATGCTTAATCTTTGTAATCACTTGCCTACTTAGAGGCCTTCTTTGATTACATTCCTTGTAAACACCTTGTAAAGGAGAGGTTTCTCTTAAGCCTTAGAAAAAGAGGGAGGTTTCTCTTTAGCCTAAGAAAAGGATGGAGTTTCTCTTTAGCCTAAGAAAAAGATGGAGTTTCTCTTTAGCCTAATCTTAAGCCCAAGAAAAAGAGGATTTGTAAACACAAATTCAAGAATAGTGAATTTGGAGAAAAATCCTTGGGAGCATCTCAAGGTAGAGGACGTAGGCAAGGTTGCCGAACCTCTATAAATCGCTTGCATACAATTCTCTATCCCTACTCTCTTTACTAATTTGCAATTATATTTGTGTTTATTGTATTGAATCTATATTGCATACTTGAGTAGCGTAGAGAACTTAGAAAACTTCAATATAGGCTAGAGAATTTAGAAGAATCGAAAAACGAACATAAGGTTAGCTAAGAACCGATTCACCCCCCTCTCGGTTTAGCTTATAAAGTCAACAATTGGTATTAGAGCTTGGGCTTGAGATTGATTTAGATTGACGTCTATCAAGCAAAACGATCATAAATGGCTCACTTGAATGTAGGCACACCCCTAGGAGAAAAGGGACACTTGCTAGTTAGACCTCCACTGTTCAATGGTGAGAATTACTCATTTTGGAAAAATAGGATGATGTTGTTTGTACAATCCAATGATTATGAAGTGTGGAGAGTGATTGTAAATGGTCCCAAAATTCCAATGAAGAAAGTAGATGGAAAAGATGTCCCTAAAAGTGAGGATGAGTGGGACTCAAATGATCTAAGATTGGCACAATTGAATGCCAAGGCTATCCATACTCTCTTTTGTGCATTAGGCCCAAATGAATACAATAGTCTCTATATGTGGGAATGCTAAACAAATATGGGACAAATTGGCCATTACACATGAAGGGACCAATCAAGTTAGAGAAACCAAAGTAGGAATGCTCACACATGATTATGAGCTTTTTAGGATGAAAGAAAATGAGACCATGAGTGAAATGTACACTACGTTTAATGACATAATCAATAGACTTAAGGCATTAGGCAAGACCTAGTCCAATGTAGAAATGGTTAAGAAAATTTTGAATAGCTTGCCAAAATTTTGGGAGGCAAAGGTGACCGCAATAGAAGAATCTAAGGATCCTAACACCTTGTCTCTAGATGAACTTATGGGCTCCCTACTTACATATGAAATGAAAATGAAAAGAAATGAAGTGCCTTCAAAGAAAATAGGGGTAGCTCTTAAATCTTCCACTCATGAGAACATTAGAGGTGATAGTGATGAGAGTGGAGATGAGGAAGAAGAGGAAATGGCAATGTTTGCCAAAAGATTCAATAGATTTATGAGGATGAAGGAGAGAGAGAATGATAAGAGACATCAAAGAAGAGGAGTAAGAATAGGAGAGTCAAGTAGGAAAGAAAAAGACCCCTTAGTGTGTTATGAGTGTAATGAACCGAGTCATACTAAGCTAGATTGCCCCTTACTTAGGAAGGAAAAGGATAGGAAGCCTAGAAAGAAAGCATTTGTGGCTGCATGGAGCAATAGTGATAGCTCCGACGAGGGAAACATAGATGATGAGTTAGCCTACTCTTGCTTTATGGCCATTAGCGATGATGAGGCTAATTCTAGTTCTAGTGAAGATAATGATTATACCTTTAGTCAACTACAAAATGCCTTTAATGAATTAGCAAATGAATTTCAATGTATGAACTCTAAATATAGGAAAATCATTGCAAATTTGAAAATAGAAAAGGAAGCCTTAACAAATGCTAAGCTAGAACTACAGAAGAAATTAGAAGAGACTAACCTAGAGATAAATGAATTGAATAAAAAGAGCTTAAATTTGCATAACTCATTTTCTAGGTTTTATATGGGTAAACAAAAATTAGATCATATGTTAGAGACTCAAAGAGCTTTCTTTGACAAAGATGGGTTAGGCTATAATGCAAAACAAAAAGAAACTCATCTTAAGAATTTCCTAGTGAGCAAAAACTCTATGCATGATACATCTCTCATATGCTCACTATGCAATAGGATAGGCCACACCTCACAAGCATGCACATATAGAAAAACTACATTTAGAGGAAAAGTAATTAGAAAAATGTGGGTGCCAAAGCATGTTGTAAATAATGATGAATTGTGCTTGAAATGGATCCCTAAAAGATCAAAAATTGTTTGCATTAACTCTCATGGACCCAAGAAATTTGGATACCAAAACATGCTTGAAATTGTTTGGTGTAAGAGTGTTAGAGCATGAAGTTACAAAGAAACAATGGAGTTCAAATGCTCTACACACATCCATGGAGTTTGCTAGTGTCAATGAGAAAAAGGGAAAGCACTCTCAAGCAAAGGAGTATTGTAAGCTTAATTCCTTACTCCTTAAAATTTTTATTTGATTAAATTATTTGTGCCTTGATGATATGGTTGTTAATGATCTTTGATGCTTTATGAGTTGAATGAATCAATAATAGGCATGATAAATGATTTTTGATTGTTTGATAGATAGTTCTTGAGGCATTGAATGATTGAATGAAAAACACGTTTAAATTATTTTGAAATGATTTTTGTAATTTGAGCAAGTTTGCAATGTGATGATAATATATTCTCTTGCTCTTAAAATGTCAAATATGTCATACATACAAACTGCCTTGTCATGAGCATCAACGAGAAATATGCATGATTGAAACTATGGCATGATGTTCACAAGTTGTATGACTTAATGGTATATGTGCTTAAATTCTATGTGAACATGTTTGTTTTGACATATTTGTGGTTTCCAATACTTTGGTTTTGCCAAAATATGCATAACGCTTAAAATGACCCCTTTTGAGACAAAAAATGCACTTTATGGTGCAAATTCTTCCAAAATTGCAAAATCTATTGTTAAATGGTTTTTCATTCATATTTTTCATTCATACAAGTCCAAAATCATGTTACACGAATGTTTAAACCTTTACATGGACTTAAAATACTAAAAAACGAAGTTTTGGTACCTCAAAAGTTGAATTTTCTGTCAAAAATCTGCAGAAACTGGATGAGGGATCGATCCCTCAACCTGCAGGATCAATCCTCCTTGGCAAAAATGCAGAAAACTTGCTACATTCTGGACTTAAAGGATCGATCCCCCTTCCCTAGGGATCGATCCCCCAAAGCCAGAAAAGCCTTCGCTGCATGTTTAAATCGAAATTTGGGAAGATTTTTGGTTAGTTTCACACTATCTTTTCTATAAGCATAAAATTCATTGTTTTTAACTTCTTTTTGATGATCCTTTAATATAAAAAATCACTTTTCATTGGTATCATGTCTCAACCTCATCAATTGGTATTAGTTTATCAAGGAAACCGAAACAAACATGCAGCGGAATTTAAATCATTCGGCCTCCACCAGGATCGATTCGGAGAGTTGCCTGATTAGGGTTTCGAGATTTTACCTAACATTTTCTCTGATTTCTATCGTTGGTCGAGTCACAAGCAACAACTTTTCGTTCCTGCCTCTATGGTATCCACACGAACGGATCTCACGACTCTTGAACGTCTCACGATCAGAAGCCTTAAAGAGCATTTTTTTTATTCCTTATAATCGAATTGCTAGCTCCGATTATTAGAATACCTTTTCTGTTTTTAATTATATGGCTCTGTTTTAGAAAAGCATCCTTTTATAGGCAGTAAATTTTACCCTAAAATTTACTGCCAAATAGAACTCTAATCCTACTTAGAATAGGATTAACTATATCCTTAATCCAATTCAGAATAGGATTAATTAAGCTCCTCATTGATCCGTTCTAAGTGTGCGACCCAATAGGTTCTCAAAACAATGGCAATGACAAAATTATCACAGGCAATGAGCGGTATCTAGCAACACATCATTGCTACCCATGTAACGAGAATGTCAATGATTCGACATAACCTTACTCGTGATAGATGTTACCGTGTAGTCTAATCTCTTTATCCTTTGATGTCTTGATTAGACACAAGTCATGGAATGTGTCACACTTGTATAGTCTAATCAGCGTTTCTTGATTCCTGAGTAGACTAATTAAACAAATAAAATCAATATCTCATATTGACTTATTCGAGCACGGCCATGCATTTCTTAGTCTCACTCTATCAAAGGGCTCAAGACATCACTCTTGTTATATAAGAGGGATAAATCCTATCTTGATCACTCAACATCCCTCTACATAGATCAAGGCATACCCAATTACTACCTTTATAGTCCATCCAGTTACGAATGACATCTAGCAGCATTAAAGTATGCAATTCTCTATGTTGGGATCTCTGATGATCTCAAGTCAAAGGATCACATACACCATCATCACTATGAGAATCGCTTATGACACTCATATAACAATTCATGTAGCGTTCTCATGGAGGGTCGATCCAATACATAGTTCTCTAACATGTACCTATGTGATGACTTGATATCCTATATCCATGACAATGGTCATCAGTCAACCACATCTAGTCTTATCGTATCATTGTTATCCTTATTCACAATAATACTTGACTAGGGATATTTTAAGAATAGTGTGTTATTACTATTCTAAGGACATTATCATATAAGATTACATTACGCAGTTATAAGACAAATATAATAATGAACTATAAATAAAATGTCATGATACATAAAAATGCCAAAGTCAATCATCTAATGAATAGTTTTAAGGGCATAATCCAACAGTTTCAACAATTAATATCTTACTTTCTTGAACTTAAAAGTGCAAATTCATTTTTCTTATTGAATACATTCATGAATTGCATAAATCTTGAAATAATCTTGAAATATATTTTCAATGAATGCTTAAACATTATTTTAAGAATTATTTCTTTGATTTATGTATATATTTGAGAATTTGATGAACTTTTGAATATTGTTCATACCTCTGTTCATCTTAGTCAAGCATGCTTAAAGGATTATATTTCATAGCTTGATTCACATATTCCCATTAGGCATCATGATATATTTTAGTGGAATATAAATAATTAAAGGTCAATATGTATGCTTGAATGAGAAAATGATCATAACTTAACCTTATTAATAGAATCCAATTATGACTCTAGATAAAGTGTTAGGCATTTCAAATATAAAGTCATAATTGTCCTTGGCCTACAACTTGTGATGATATATGGATCCTAAATGTTCAAATGCATGAAAATTTATCATCCATGAACTTAGATTGATCTTATGGCCAAATTATTAAAGAACTTGGGCTTTAATGACAACACCAACATTTAAAGATAAATGCAAACTTGAACAAATGCACCTTGATTGATATCCATGCATTTATTGTTTTGATGTTGAACTTACATGCTTGCTTGATTTGAATCAACAATCATGTCTATGAGATGAGAATGGTTGTTTTCATGATATTATGTGCTTGACCTCACTCATAGATTATGGACTTTATTGTTAAAATATACTTAAGCATGATATTGATTTATTTAGGCAAATCAATTTTACTTAAAATAGCGTATACCCTTTGGAACCTTAAATGATAACAACTAGGGATATGGCTATTAAATGATTAAAATGATGATGTTGAAATCTTTCATTGCTCATAATTGATTAAGGACTTGAATTGGATAATGAGCATAGGATTTTAGTGCGTATAGCTATGGAAGAAAATGTGTGCATTTGAATGATATAAATTCTTAAATCTTCCATATGATTAAATTTGTGCATATGAATATGGTTCAATACTTTATGATAGTATGCTAATGTTCAATTAATCCATATGCATATTTGATGGTGTGTGATTGTGCTCTTGCATGTTTAATTTGATTATTCTCTTGAATGAACACATCACACATAACAATTAGCATCATGCAAAATGTCTATGTCAACCATTGGTAACAATATTTTCAACAATTGGTATGAGCTTTAAATTGACAATTCTTCTCATGCTCCTTAGATTGAAATGCCAAATAGGGAAGAATTAATATAAGACACCTTTGCCTGAGACACTAAAGTGCTAGAATTTGTGGTTAATTGATGTATGAATTAATTCTAAGCACATTCCTACTTGAAAATGATTTATGAGCTCATGCATATGATGTCATCTTATTTCAGCTCATAATCATGATGTATTGTCATGCACCTTAGTTGGACCTTAGAGAAAAATTGATATAATTAGGTGTTTGATAGAATTCAAATAAGCAAGTTATGGAACTTAGTAGAAATTTATAAACAACTTGCTTACCAATTGGGAACTTCTTGCAAAATTAATTATAAACAATTGGTATAGGAACATAAGCCATGTCTTTTACATGCCTAAACATCTCATATTCTTTAAAAACATTGACTTATTTATTTGTGCTATTAGTCCCATGTACTAACTTGTTTCTTGTTGGATGGAGCATATCTTCTTGATTCTCACATTATTTAGGCCATATTTTTAGGGAGAGCATAATTTTTATTTTTCCATCTTTTTGTTATGACAAAAAGGAGGAGAAATAATGGGGTTTGAAAATGTGTTTTAAAAACCATGCTTACCATGCTTATATTAAGGGGGAGCTTTATAATTAAAACCATACTTTATTTTAGGGGGAGTATTTCTTTAAAGAATTTTCAAAGCAAATTTACCTTAACTTTTGTCATATCAAAAAGGGGGAGATTGTTAGCTTTAAATTGTCATATGTATTTGAAATGACAAAACCTTAAGTAAGCTTTAATGTTTCATTCATATTGTAAATTTGCTTTATCACATATGATTTTCTCAATCCATTTTTATGTGATCATATCAAACATTAAGACCATGATTTAATGATACATTCTTATTGGTCTTAATATGTGACGTCCCCGTCACTTCATCTTATCACTTATCTTTTTCCTTCTTTATTTAGATTTGGTTTATCCAGTGTCGTTCTTCCCTTAATCTTAAGCTAATCATTTAATAGCTCATGAAATATTATTCAATTTCCATACACATAAAAATGATATATATATAAATATCATTCCGTTTCCACAGGATCTCATACATCATCTTAACTTACATCCCCGACCTCTTATATATATATATATATATATTCTCTACTTGTATTGTACTGTAGCTGAATTACAATTTAACTTTACATATGAACATATAAGTATACCTTCTATGCTAACTGGGAAGCGTATCAAGAAGGTACACCTTGATTCTTCAAAAACAAGCTCCTCTAGTCGGAGCGGGATTCACTTCAGGTAATCTGTAGGAAAAATGGTCGTAAAAGAGTGAGTTTACGCTCAGTAAGAAAAGTATGTAAAAGAGCGTGCTATGCCTCTATATGCATTTTTCCTACTTGGCTCTATAATGTCATGTAAAGCATTATAAAGCATACATCATAAACCTCTTTCATGCATTGTTTGCAACCATGCATATTCATTTCAAATGACATGGCAATCATACTTTGTATGCTTCCGTTAAAATATAGCATACATATAAAACATGCATCATACTTCTTTCTTTAAAACATCATACTTCATACATACTTTAAAACATACATCATATACTTCTTCATACATACATCTTGTACTTTGAAATAAATGGAGACTATGTATAATGTTTAAGCGATTGAGTCGTCATATGAACCGTTCATTCCCATTCATATGACTCATATGACTCTAATCATGCATTAGTACATTGGTATACCATGTAGAGGTCAGGGATTCTCTCCTGCCTTAATAATACCATAGTGAGCACTAGTCAGGTGTCACTTATGGTCTTAAGGACCGGACTAGGGTTCCTCACTTAACATACAATTACTGAGGACTTGATCAGAGTCTCTCAGCCATCAGAAATGCATAATCATTATGCAGTCCATAGTCTCAAAACATTTATAATATACTTTTCAGAAAACACCTTTATGTTTAAATCAATTAAGCTTTGAAAACATCTTTTCATACATGGCAGTCGGCTGGCCTCATGGGGCAGTCGGCTGCTGCTTCATAACTTCATTTCTCGAAATTATTTTCATTTCGGAAAATACATGGGGGCAGTCGACTGGTCCATATAGCAGTCGACTGGTTTTCAAACAGAATGCTTCTTAAGAAATAGCAGTCGACTGGTCATATAAGGCAGTCGACTGTTTTTGAAACAGAATGCAATTTGGCAAATAGCAGTCGACTGTCCCATATAGCAGTCGACTGTCCCATATAGCAGTCGACTGGTTTGAAACAGAATGCTTCTGGGTAAATAGCAGTCGACTGGCTTACATAGCAGTCGACTGGTTTGCACCGATTTTCGGAAAACGGCATTTTGTTTGTCTCTAGGCAGTCAACTTCCCTTTATGGCAGTCAGCTGCCCCTAGCCTAATTGGTACTAGGAGACAAGTCCGAAAATGCATCTTTTCCTGCGCAAAATCAACTGGTGCTTCTTCCAAACCACATAAAAACATTATAAAACATGCGGACATAGCCGCCTTACGTCCGTTACATAAATTCCTTACCTCGATTCCTTCGAAAACGCGAAATCACTTGGCGCGTAACCTTAGCTTTTCCACTTCTTTAACCTAAAATCATCATACCACATCAAACCTTAAATTAAACAACATACACATATCATATCAACTCAATACAACTCAAATCCATGAACGAAATTGACTAAATCATTTTCTTCTCTTACCTTCACTAGAGACCAAAATCTCAAACTTTGAGATCTCTTCCAATACTTGGAATCAATCCACCAAACCTTGGATATCTCTTATTCTAGTGACAAGGATCGATTTTCGTCTAATAAACTTGTTGAATCGATGGGAGAGTAAGGTGGTTTGTCAAGGTAGCTATGGATGGTAACTTGGAAGAATGGAGGAAACGAGAGGGAGAGTTGGAAGAGGGGCTGGCGTAGGGGTGATGATGATGAGGGTGATGAGTCATGCAAGATGCATTAATTGCTTCTTATCTCATCCTCAATCTTAGCCATGCTTACTCCTTGACTCAAGACTATTTGACCCTCAATTAATTCCTCTTCTCCTTTCTTCCTATGACTCATCCATTAAATCACCAATCAAAATTCTGGTTTTATTTTCTTTCATGCTTCAATTATTTTCCTTATATCAACATAATTTATTTGACTTATTGACTATCAACTTTCTTATTTCTTCTACACATCATGCATACATCATTCACACATTAAACTTCATGTTCATTTAATCATATTAGCTTAGAATACTTTACATACATGGAGGAATTACATGGAAATTGGGGATCTCACATCCTCCCCACCTTAGAAAATTTGGTCCTCCAAATTTGCCTTAGCTTGTCATGTAAATAATTCTGGATACCTTTCCTTCATTAAGCTCTCTAGCTCCCATGTAGCTTCTTCTATCGTATGGTATTGCCAGAGAACTTTCACTAACGAGATCGTCTTAGACCTCAAAACTTTCTCTTTTCTGTCCAAAATCCGAATTGGCTTCTCTACATAGCTCTTATCTTCCCTTATCTCCAAAGGTTCATACTCAATGACATGAGACGGATACGAATTATACTTCCGAAGCATCGATACATGAATCACATTATGTACTCCCGATAGCTCCGGAGGCAATGCCAATCTATAGGCAATGTCACCTATACGATCTAAGACCTCAAATGGACCGATGTAACGAGGACTTAGCTTACCTCGTCAGCCAAACCTCATGATTCCTTTGGATGGAGAAACTTTCAAAAATACAAAATCTCCAACCATGAACTCAAGTGGCCTCCGTCGAGCATCCGCATAGCTGTTTTGTCTACTCTGGGCTGTCTTAAGCCTCTGACAAATCAACTTAACATCTTCTGAAGCTTGCTCGACTAGATCTGGAGCCAATAACTTACGTTCGCCCACTTCTTCCCACCCAATCAAAGATCGACACCTTCTTCCATACAAAGCTTCGTATGGTGCCATCCCGATGCTTGCATGATAACTATTATTGTATGCAAACTCAGCCAATGGCAGATGGTCATCCCAAGAGCCTTTAAAGTCCATAGCACAAGCCCTCAACATATCCTCGAGCATCTGAATCGTGCGCTCGGACTGTCCATCAGTCTGCGGATGAAAAGCTGTGCTAAAACTTAACTTAGATCCCATGGCTTCTTGAAAATGCTCCCAGAAATGGGAAGTAAACCTGGAATCTCTATCAGAAGTGATGCTCACTGGAACACCGTGTAGTCTTACGACATCTTTTACATATATATCTGCCAAAGTATTGAGTGTATCAGTTGACTTCATAGGTAGGAAGTGAGCTGATTTTGTCAATCTATCCACAATCACCCAAATACCGTCATGATTCTTCTTAGTTCTGGGCAATCCAATAATAAAGTTCATCGTAATGTGTTCCCACTTCCACATAGGTATAGGCAGAGGGTGCAGTAATCCTGCTGGCTTTTGGTGCTCTACCTTGACCTGTTGATATGTGAGACATTTTGCTACAAAATCTGCTATGTCTCTCTTCATGCCCTTCCACCAGTACACCTTGCGAAGATTTGATACATCTTCGTATTTCTTGGATGTAACGTGTACTTAGTGGCATGTGCTTCAATTAAGATCAACTTCTTCAATTCGTCATCATTAGGAACACATATACGACTTCTAAACCTCAAAATTCCATCGTTACTGACATTAAATTCTGAGGTCATACCTGACTGCATCTGATTCATAGCCTCTATGCATCTATCATCTTCCTTTTGAGCACTTCGGATTCTGTCCATTAACTCTGGCTCAATCCTTAAACTAGCCATCATTCCAATTTGCTCATAAGTCATAATATTAAGGTTAAGGCTTGCGAATTGCTCAATTAGTTCATGTTCTTTTATTATCATATAAGACATCATACTTACATACTTCCAGCTCAGAGCATCCGCCACCACATTGGCTTTTCCCGGGTGGTACAAGATCTCACAATCGTAATCCTTTAGTAGGTCGAGCCATCTTCTTTGCCTCATGTTTAATTCCTTCTGAGAAAACAAGTATTTCAGACTTTTGTGATCCGTAAAAATCTGAAATCTCTCACCATATAAGTAATGTCTCCATATCTTCAGGGCAAACACTACTGCAGCTAACTCCAAATCATGAGTCGGGTAGTTCTTCTCATGGTCCTTCAATTGTCTGGAACCATAGGCCACTACCTTACCATGCTGCATTAACACGCATCCCAAACCTTGCCCTGAGGCATCACTATACACCACAAATCCACCTGAACCACTAGGGATGGTGAGAATCGGTGCAGTCGTCAGCCTGTGCTTCAACTCTTAGAAGCTACTTTCACAGGCTTCATTCCACTCATACTTCACTTCTTTGCGCGTCAAGCGCGTCAATGGAGTAGCTAACTTCGAGAAACCCTATACAAACCTCCTATAGTAGCCAGCTAAACCCAAGAAACTCCTAATCTCCGTCACAATCTTCAGTCTTTCCCATTGAATCACCGCTTCAATCTTTGACGGATCAACTGAGACTCCATCTTTACTGATCACATGACCTAAAAAGGAGATTTGGTTTAACCAGAAATGACATTTACTTAGCTTGGCATATAGTCCTCTATCTCTGAGGGTCTCTAAAACAATCCTCAAATGCTGCTCATGCTCTTCCCGTGACCTCGAGTACACCAAGATGTCATCGATGAAGACAATGACAAATTGGTCCAAGTACTGCTTAAACACATCATTCATCAAATTCATGAAGGCTGCAGGTGCATTGGTTAATCCAAATGGCATCACCAAGAATTCATAATGGCCATACCGTGTTCTGAACGCAGTCTTAGGGATATCTTCATCTCGGATCTTCAATTGATGATATCCCGACCTCAAGTCTATCTTGGAAAAGACTTGTTCACCCTTGAGCTGATCAAAGAGATCATCTATCCTGGGAAGAGGATACTTGTTCTTGATTGTCACTTTATTCAACCACCGGTAGTCAATGCACAACCTCATACTACTGTCCTTCTTCTTGACAAAAAGCACAGGAGCACCCCAAGGGGATACACTGGGTCGTATGAATCCTTTGTCTAGCAACTCCTGAAGCTGTTTCTTAAGTTCTTCCAATTCTACCAAGGCCATCCGGTAAGGAGCTCTTGATATAGGCTCAGTCCCCGGCACCAAATCGATAGTGAACTCCACTTCCCTATCCGGAGGAAGTCCTGGAAGATCATCCGGGAACACCTCAGGAAAATCTTGGACTACAGGAATATCATTGAGTCCGGGACGTTTCTGATCTACGTCCTCCACATAAGCAATGAATCCTTCATACAACCATACATGCTTCTCATTATTTTCATATGAATTCAAATCAGGAACTAAACAGGTTTCATATTAATTTCTTGCAAAATTTACAACATAGCTAACGGGTGAAGAGAAGGTTACGCTCTTAGCATAACAGTCTAATAAAACATGATTATTAGCTAACCAATCCATACCTAAAATAACATCAAACCCATACATATTCAATAGGATTAGGTCAGCCTTAGATTCTCTTTCTCCAACCCGTAGCTTACAATTTTTATATACTAACTCTGTCATTTGTGATTCCTTAAAAGGTGTGCTTACTTGTAATAAGTGTCCTAAATGCTCAGGCTCAACAGGTACTTTCATAGCAATCATAGGAGACATAAATGAATGCGTGGAGCCTGGATCAAACAATGCTATAACACTTATGTCGAACAAGTAGATTGTACCTTTAATCACTTTGGACGAGGCATCGGCAGACTCTTCGTCGATGGAAAATACTCGTCCTTGGGTCACAGCTTTCTTTCCCTTCTCAGCAGCAGTGGCTTTAGGTTGCGGTTTAGGGGTCTTATCTGATTCATCAAGCATCCTCGGATCTCTCTGAGAGCAATCTCTAATCATATGCCCTTTCTCCCCACATCGAAAGCAAGCGCCACTCGCCAAGCGACATGGCTGTGATCCGTGAAACTTCCCACACTGCTCACATCTTTGCATCGTACTCTTTGGTGAGCTAGCGGTACTTCCGACTTGATTTCGGGATTGCTCATCACTTATCTTGATCCTTGTAGCTTTAGGAGTACCTATACCAGTATCATCATCATCATAACTCCAACTTTAATATAATTCCATATAACCATTAAATTAATTTAAAGATCATCTTTCTATACTTTACTTACCTATAGAAACTCCTTCAGATCGTCTACTCCTCCGAAATGGATACCTATCGCTCGAAGCTTTCTCATCCGACTTACGCTTCATCGGTTCCTTGCCTTTACCCTTGGCTCGGAAGTCAACATGATGTAGATCATAGTCCTGCTCACACAGCTGAGCCTTACGGACAACTTCTCCATAGGTGGTGATATCCATTGGATACAACTTAGATCTAATCGGGGACTTCAATCCCTCGATGAATCTGTAGATCTTATGCCCTTCATCTCTTCGGACCTCTGGATCAAATCTACTCAAGGTTGTGAACTTAGATTCATACTGATTCATCGTCATCGTACCTTGGGTCAAACTTAGGAACTCAATCTTCAGTCTATTCTGATCCGTGCGTGGGATATACTGTTCATTAAAAGCTTCCACAAATCTATCCCACGTGACCTCATCATATCTGGCCTCTAACACGGTCTGAGTGGCTTGCCACCAATATTCGGCATCATCTATCAACAGATAGGCAGCCAAGCCTACTTTCTCCCTTTCGGAGCAGGGCATATACTCAAAGGATTTTAAAATTGCTTTCATCTAATTCTCAGCCGTCAACAAATCTCTTTCCCCCTTGAATTTAGGCGGATCCAACTTCTTAAATTCTTTAATCAATGCCACACTGCAATAAGCTCTAGGATCCCGCCTTCCAGTAACTGGGACTGGTGGGGTTACTTCAGTAGGAGAAATAACAGTTGCAGTTGCTTGGGTGCTTGTGGCCACATTCGAGAAATTAGACATAAACTGGGCGAACATCGTGGCCATGTTCTCCATATGCTTTTCCATTTTAGCTAGCCTCGTATTCGGGCTATGTGGTGGAGATGGTTGAGGAGACGGAACTGGGGGCTCTTCAGTGCGACCCCGTCCTCTTCCTCTTCTTGTACCTCTTCTTCGTGAGCTCATACTGTAAATATAATCATCATTGAGCTCTTTAGTATAACTAGAAACAGCTATACTATACATTTGTATTCAGACAAGTACAGTACAATTGGGGGATATACTCTATTTTTAGCTCCTTGACACTGACAAACCTCAATCTAAACTGCTCTGATACCACTCTGTGACGTCCCCGTCACTTCATCTTATCACTTATCTTTTTCCTTCTTTATTTAGATTTAGTTTATCCAGTGTCGTTCTTCCCTTAATCTTAAGCTAATCATTTAATAGCTCATGAAATATTATTCAATTTCCATAAACATAAAAATGATATATATAAATATCATTCCGTTTCCATAGGATCTCATACATCATCTTAACTTACATCCCCGACCTCTTATATATATATATATATTCTCTACTTGTACTGTACTGAAGCTGAATTACAATTTAACTTTACATATGAACATATAAGTATACCTTCTATGCTAACTGGGAAGCGTATCAAGAAGGTACACCTTAATTCTTCAAAAACAAGCTCCTCTAGTCGGAGCGGGATTCACTTCAGGTAATCTGTAGGAAAAGTGGTCGTAAAAGGGTGAGTTTACGCTTAGTAAGAAAAGTATGTAAAAGAGTGTGCTATGCCTCTATATGCATTTTTCCTACTTGGCTCTATAATGTCATGTAAACCATTATAAAGCATGCATCATAAACCTCTTTCATGCATTGTTTGCAACCATGCATATTCATTTCAAATGACATGGCAATCATACTTTGTATGCTTCCGCTAAAATATAGCATACATATAAAACATGCATCATACTTCTTTCTTTAAAACATCATACTTCATACATACTTTAAAACATACATCATATACTTCTTCATACATACATCTTGTACTTTGAAATAGATGGAGACTATGTACAATGTTTAAGCGATTGAGTCGTCATATGAACCGTTCATTCCCATTCATATGACTCATATGACTCTAATCATGCATTAGTACATTGGTATACCATGTAGAGGTCAGGGATTCGCTCCTGCCTTAATAATACCATAGTGAGCACTAGTCAGGTGTCACTTATGGTCTTGAGGACCGGACTAGGGTTCCTCACTTAACATACATATTACTGAGGACTTGATCAGAGTCTCTCAGCCATCAGAAATGAATAATCATTACGCAGTCCATAGTCTCAAAACATTTATAATATACTTTTCAGAAAACACCTTTGTGTTTAAATCAATTAAGCTTTGAAAACATCTTTTCATACATGGCAGTCGACTGGCCTCATGGGGCAGTCGGCTGCTGCTTCATAACTTCATTTCTCGAAATTATTTTCATTTCAGAAAATACATGGGGGCAGTCGACTGGTCCATATAGTAGTCGACTGGTTTTCAAACAGAATGCTTCTTAAGAAATAGCAATCGACTGGTCATATAGGCAGTCAACTGTTTTTGAAACAGAATGCAATTTGGCAAATAGCAGTCGACTGTCCCATATAGCAGTCGACTGGATTGAAACAGAATGCTTCTGGGTAAATAGCAGTCGACTGGCTTACATAGCAGTCGACTGGTTTGCATCGGTTTTCGGAAAACGGCGTTTTGTTTGTCTCTAGGCAGTCGACTTCCCTTTATGGCAGTCGGCTGCCCCTAGCCTAATTGGTACTAGGAGACAAGTCCGAAAATGCATCTTTTCCTGCGCAAAATCAACTGGTGCTTCTTCCAAACCACATAAAAACATTATAAAACATGCGGACATAGCCGCCTTACGTCCGTTACATAAATTCCTTACCTCGATTCCTTCGGAAACGCGAAATCACTTGGCACGTAACCCTAGCTTTTCCACTTCTTTAACCTAAAATCATCATACCACATCAAACCTTAAATTAAACTACATACACATATCATATCAACTCAATACAACTCAAATCCATGAACGAAATTGACTAAATCATTTTCTTCTCTTACCTTCACTAGAGACCAAAATCTCAAACTTTGAGATCTCTTCCAATACTTGGAATCAATCCACCAAACCTTGGATATCTCTTATTCTAGTGACAAGGATCGATTTTCGTCTAATAAACTTGTTGAATCGATGGGAGAGTAAGGTGGTTTGTCAAGGTAGCTATGGATGGTAACTTGGAAGAATGGAGGAAACGAAAGGGAGAGCTGGAAGAGGGGCTGGCGTAGGGGTGATGATGATGAGGGTGATGAGTCATGCAAGATGCATTAATTGCTTCTTATCTCATCCTCAATCTCAGCCATGCTTACTCCTTGACTCAAGACTATTTGACCCTCCATTAATTCCTCTTCTCCTTTCTTCCTATGACTTATCCATTAAATCACCAATCAAAATTCTGGTTTTATTTTCTTTCATGCTTCAATTATTTTCCTGATATCAACATAATTTATTTGACTTATTGACTATCAACTTTCTTATTTCTTCTACACATCATGCATACATCATTCACACATTAAACTTCATGTTCATTTAATCATATTAGCTTAGAATACTTTACATACATGGAGGAATTACATGGAAATTGGGGATCTCACATAATACTTTATAAAATGTTTTTATTTTAGAAAATTACTTAATGAATTTTTGGACTATGTTTTTATTAGAGAAAGTCAAGAAAAACTCCCACAAAAATGCCAAAATGTTTTGGGTTGAATTAAAATTAAAGGCCATATCATTTGTAACCCAAAATGGTCTAGAAAAGTGCAGGAAATGCTCTCTGAAAGAAAAGGATCGATCCCCTAAGGGTAGGGATCAATCCTTTTATGGCAAAAAGCCTCCAACGGCTAGTTTCTGTGAGATACAATGGCTAGTTTCTTTTTTGGCTCCAACCAACGTTCACAAACCATCCAAGGGACTATAAATAGAGGCTTAGAAGCTCAAGGAATAAAGAGGAATAACTTAGCAATGTTTTTCATCATCTTTTTCATCTTCCTCAAGCCTCAACAACAATTCAAGTGTTACAAAGTCTTCATTTTCCAACACTCTCATATTCCTTGTATAGAATAGCACAAATATTGTATAGGCTTTTCTTTGTGCTTAATCTTTGTAATCACTTGCCTACCTAGGGGCCTTCTTTGATTACATTCCTTGTAAACGCCTTGTAAAGGAGACGTTTCTCTTAAGCCTTAGACTAAGAAAAAGAGGGAGGTTTCTCTTTAGCCTAGAAAAAAGAGGGAGAAGAGGTTACTCTTGAGCCTAAGAAAAAGAGGAATTGTAAACACAAATTCAAGGATAGTGAATTTGGAGAAAAATCCTTGGGAGCATCTCAAGGTAAAAGACGTAGGCAAAGTTGCCAAACCTCTACAAATCACTTGCGTACAATTCTCTATCCCTGCTCTCTTTACTTATTTGCAATTATATTTGTGTTTGTTGTAATGAATCTATATTGCATACTTGAGTAGTCTAGAGAACTTAGAAAACTTCAATATAGGCTAGAGAATTTAGAAGAACCGAAAAACGAACATAAGGTTAGCTAAGAACTGATTCACCCCCCTCTCGGTTTAGCCTATAGAGCCAACACAAACGAACAGGTACATATATATTTATATTCAGACATTTAATTACACAGCAAATGTATTTATGGAAAGAATGTAAAGTTTATAATGGGATGTAAATTGTATGGATAAATGTTATATTGTAGATACATTAAATTTTTGATTTATTTATTTATTTGATGGTATAGTGAGTTGACAAAAAAAAAAAGAAAATGTGGAGTGTGTTTGCATTGACATCGAATGCAAACCAAAAGATCGAAGTGAATAAGTGTTTTAAAAAGAAAAAGTTGGCTCGGAATTCTATAATTCCAGACGTTACAAAAATTAAGAAAATCGGGCAGCAGAAATACAAATGAGAAAGTCGGTGAACAGAGCTGCAAATGGCTGAATTAAGCATCTTTTATCAAATACTTCATCCAATCAATTATTGCCACTTGGCTTAATAAGTAATTCCCCCCTTCAAGAATGAGTAATTTACACTTTTGCCACATAATATTTTTATCATTTAAAATTTTTAGATAATTAATTTCAATTAAATTAAATTTAATTATTTTTGGTCAATTCTTATCAACATTAACTAGTTTGACTAGTCCCCATATTAAATGACCATTATGCCCTTGGTTATAACGATCTTAAACAAAATTGCCCTTAAGCTTTTGTAAATTTTCTAACTATGCAGTTGAATTTCAAAAATTCACATTTCATCACCAAAATTTCTTATTGGGTGTATTTTGATGAATCATGGTGGTTTCATCAACGCATGGTTCACCGATTGCGTGAAATTACAATTTTATCCTTAGCGGGCCGCCAACGAAATTTTTTAATTAAACCACCGATTTTGATAAATCTTATGACACTATCTTATTCTCCTTTTCATATAGAGTATCATGGCATTTTTACTTCATCCCAAATCATTTTAGTTTGGGCACAATTTACGAAAATACCCTCAAGACGTAACCGTTATTTTCTGATTTGTTTTCCACACTTCACAAAATAATTCAAAATAATATAATTAAATGATTTTAAACCTCAAAATCATCATATTTTATTTATTACACCACTGTACGCTTTATTAACAGTCTCGAGCCCATCAGAACACAATAAAAAAATAAGTGGGCCCACATTACACTTTCACTTATAATCACTTAATATATTAAATTTCACTTAATAAATAATTACATATCACAAGTATAGTACAGTAGAAACGGTTCTCACACGACCTATGAGTGATCAACGACGGCCATTCGTTATAGTGTTTCATAGGATTGGCTAAGGAGTTTCGGTTCCCTGGCCTTCCTATACATGTCTTTTACGGGATATAGTGTGTGCATTAGTCTCTGGGAGATTTATTTTCTTTACAGATATGTGATATTGATCAAATTGATTGAATGATTTGACTTATGAGAATAGTATATGAATTGACTGAAAAAGTTATTATTTGAGTTTTAAAAGTACATGTTTTCATGATATATGTGCATATAACGTATTTTAACGACTTTATGAGATTTGTTTTGCTGCACTAAATTGTTTTGTTTTACAAAAACATTTTGAAATAATGGTTTCTATATGGATATCAATTTGAAGTTGCATTACATGCATTACCAAATGCTTCATACTGATTTGTTATTTCATGTCCAACTATTTATACCCAATAGTCGCTTCCAGGGACTGAAACATGACAAGTACTTCAAAGTACCTCCCACACTCCATCCGATTATCTTGCCGACTATAGTATCCTTCCTATTATGTCCCCTAGTGAGCCGTTAGGAAATAAGTGTTTTTATTGCATTTTAACATTTACATTTAATATGCCTTTTCATAATTAGTTTAAATAAATTATTTTTATTTAACTGCACATAGTATACACTTTTATAAATGTTTTTACTGGGCTTTCCGCAAAGCTCACTTAACCCATTACTCACCATCCCAGATAACTCACCAGTGTACATACCATCCGCTGTGATAGGATAGTTGAAGAGAATTACTAGAAGTTTAAAGTGCTCAGTGGCAAGGTATATGTAGAATTTACATTTATATTCAGACTAGTATATGCACAGTAGCAGTGGATAAATGTTAGGATGTAAATCATATAATGATTGATTAAAGAATGTATATGAATTTTTTGGAATGTAATTATATTGAATTGTTATGTATAGAATTATAAATATTATGTTATAGATTTTATTCTGATTTTATATTTATTATTTATGGATTAATTTATTTAATGGTATAAAGATATAATTGAAATGAAAATTGTATATTGAACTTACATCGATACCAAACGCAAACTGACTTATACAGAGTAACTGAGTAAGAAATATAGAAGAAAAAATGAAAATGTTAGTTCGAAATTTATAATTCTGGACATTACATTGGCCCCATTCTCATCCTCTACCAGTACCCCTTTTACGATTACTCATCCTACCGACACCACAACAATTTACACCATTTTAGCATAACTTTATTAGTTATACTACACATATATATATATATATATATATATATATTTAGATAAGTACAGTACTCGGGAATGTAAACTATTTCTAACCTAATGATACTGACAAACATCAGACTAACTTTGCTTTGATACCAATTCTATACCATCCAGTTTTCATTAAAATACCAATTAACTTTTTCTTTTTACTAATATTGGTTAGCTGTTTGTCGATGTCATTTTTCTTTCTTCCATATACAATGTCTATCCTTATATAAATTTCATTTAACCAAGATGATAAATAAGAACAAATAAATTTAAATTCTTAATATATTAGTCACAGCATATTTTTATTTAATTCTGTACATATCCATGTTTCATAGTATCTAATCTCTATTACGATACTAATTCTACTAGTTTGCATCCCCAGAAGTAAATAAAAAATAAGAGTATTGTACAATATGTCTGAGATATATAATAAAATATAATATACCTTCTGTGGATAGCACACGGGTCCCGAAGGAATACTGTATGTCCTAAAAGCTGTGCTTCTCTATGATGAGCAGAAACTACTCAAATAGTCTAGGTGGAAAAAAAAGGGATTGAGTTTACGCTCAGTAAGAAAAAGCATATAAAAGAGTGATACTATGCCACTATATGCAGTAAAAATTATATATTTTAATTTTATAAATAAAATAATGTACATGGTTTCATGCAAACATATATTGAAAACTCATTTAAATCATATACTTTTTCACTTTTTAAATCATTTAAATCAATCTATCATATATCTGTAAACCAATCATTTCGTATACTATATAAATCGATATCAATCTATTATCTGTCTATAAATCAAATTAATTTATCAACTGTCTGTAAATCAATCATCTCATATACTGTATAAACCAATAGAGGGTTAACATCTAAGAAACTCATGCACGAACTATATCTCTACAGGGACCTGTCTAGGAATCAAGCGTACCCACGTAGGGCTAGGCATCCAACCCTAAGCCGTTCCTAGCTGTAACAATGGCCATTGTTGAAAGATCTATAGTATACACTCGTCAGTAACAACTGTGATAGGGAGGGGAAGGAATTGGGAACATAGCTACGGCCTCCCAACCCTAATCATCATATTATCTGTATGCATGAATCCTCAAGGAGCTAGCACTCTCATAAAAACATTTTCATTTATCATAAAATTACAATAAATCATTTTCATGTAAACTATTTCAATCAATCCATAATCATGTAAACAGATAAACATTTTATTTACTGTAAATAAATCTCATAAAACATCTTATCACTATTTCAAATATTCAAGTATTTGAATTATATAAAAATACTATTTATTTCATGTAATAATATTTATTGTAAAATAATTAATTAAAATAATCACATATGCAAATCATATAGCCCAAAACATATTTTAAATTTATAAAATAAGTTTTCTATTATTTATTTAAGAAAGTGAGTGTATGAATAATTAAGGGTGGATTTTTTAAAAATTTCGATAACACTTCAATTTGATTTCTATCCTAACCCCTTTCAAAACCACAGTTTATAATTCTAAATCACTCAATTTTTCCCACATGCAAGCACAATATTTCCTACACTACTTCCATATACTTTCCTTACCTTTATTTACAGTGTAGGAATAATCAATCCAATTGCACCACTATGCCACTTATTTCTCCAAATTACTAACTGCAAAAATAATATTAAAATAATTAATATTCATTACTCATACATATAAAGTTTCCTTTACTTTTCCTAACCTCCATTTTATATATTTCCACATAGTAAGATAATATAGGATTTTCATGAGTTTCCACTTGGCCAATTGCGGCCGATTCATTATGCTCATTCCTTTCTCATTCTCTCTTCATAAAAATTTCTATTTACTTCTTACTTTAATCCTACACATTACATTAAAAATTGATTATTTTCATTTCCCTTTAATTTGACCAAATCCTTCCACACTCGTTATCTTTCTATTCTAACTCCACCAATAATCTTTATTCATTCTTTATATTTATTCTTTCATTTTTAAGCATTATACTCCCATCACCATTTATCCCTCTTGGTCGAATAGTATCCCCAAATCCTAAATTTATTATTTCATTAATTTATGATCATGATTATATTTATTACCTTCCATGTCATAATTTTCTATCAACCTTATATTAAAATCACCAAAATCCCATTAAAATAGTCCATAGTCAAAAATGCTTCTTGAAATCCTATACTTATCAAATTCTTTTTTCAAATTTAATTACATGAATAATCCTTTTATATAATATATATACATATATATATATATCTTACATTAATTTCATCACCATCAAATACTAAAATCACTCCATCATCTTCACCTTTGTGTCATGGCCGAATGGCCCCTAAATAACTACACTCATTGTTTTACTTAGTTATGAATTCAATTTTCATTACTACACTAACAGCCATTAATTTCCACCATTAATCCTTAAAAGTCAGCATCATCTCCTTACAATTTTCGCCATGGCCGAACATAGTAGCACACCAAACCTATGCTTTAATTAATTAAAATCCATGGTTACATTTTTCCCATGGCCAACCCCTTATTTTCTGTCATTCACGCCACCAGCCACCACAATCAGCCCCTCAAACCACCATGACTAAGCACCCTAACATGCTATTTATCAAGCTTCAGTTAAAACAACAATCATACATATCATCTACTCAATCAATTCAACCATAAACAAGAGGCAAAAGTGAATGAAACTAAGGCTGGAATTTTTGCCTGTGCAATTCGGTTTTGTCTAGTAGCAAGGCAGGTTATTTTTTGTTGATTTAAGCTGAGTTTTTGGGATGGTTAGGAAGCTATGGAGGTGAAGAATAATTTCTATGAAGGGACCTAAGTGAATTGAAGAAGGGAAGATGAGGTTCTACTTGGTTGACATGAAGAAAGGCTAGAAGAAGAAAAACGTTGGCTGGAGCAAAGATGGATGAGTCGGTGGAGAATGGCTGGAGAAAATGGTAGAACATGTTGTTTTGTCTTCAATTTATTGGTGGTTTATTAGATTTTTAATTATAAAAAATCTGTCATAGCTCAAATGGTCTAAATTACCCTCTTAAAATTTGTTTATTTACATTTTATGCCACTGCACAGTGCACTGCTGTTCCAAGTCAGAATTTTACGTTTAATTTTTATTAAATTTTATTTATTTTGGTCAATTTAAGTCCAAGGTTGACTAACTTTGACCAGTCACTTAAGAAATGACCAATTTACCCTTGCACTATTTCAATATTTCCATTTCTATCCTAGTTTATTTTATTATTTTTATTTTTCTGATTTTGCATTTCATTTTTATTATTTTCCATATATTTGAGTCAAACATAGTCAAAAGTTGACTCCCAAGATGGTTTGACCAAGTATGGGTAGTGAAATTACTAAACTACTTCTAAACAAACGCTTTTTACTTCATTTGCGTTGCTTTTAGATTTTTCGCATATTTCAGTTTACAGGTTGGATCCACGTGAAACTTCTTTACACGAGGATTTTCCTATGACAGTCTGCAAGTTTGAAGTCAATTTGGTTTGACCATTATTCAGAAAAATTCTTCTTAGGTATGGACACGATCGTCATTTTTGAATTTGTTTCACTAAAACTAAGGTATACTTAAGAAAGAGAATTTCGAAGAGTAACCTTTTGCCCAGTTAAATATCTCGAGCTCGCGATTCACAATTTACCACTTCAGAATCCATCCGAGTTAAAATTGACTTGTGGGGCCTACTTGATAATTTTTCCCGTTAGCACCATAGCATGTGGGAATTAATTTATGCAACTTCACTTAATATTCTTATCCAGCACCTTCAATAGATATAGGGAGAATAGAGATATTTGGGCTCTCACATCCTTCCTACCTTTAGAAATTTGGTCCTCCAAATTTAATAACCTCATAATATCAATTATCAATTTCATCCTTCTACCCTATAATTACAGGATGCTACATCAATCATTTATGTTTTCACTAAACAGTATATTTATCTCAGTAAGGGAATTCCTTAATAATTATGGTAAACAAACATATATAAATATTGACATAACTTATCCTATATGTAATTCAAGTAAATGGATTCAAAATCGCTCAAGCACAATCTATTAGGAAGGATACCATAGTGGGTTGGATAACCAAATAGAATATAGGATGTACTTTAAAGTACCTTACGTGTTCCGACATCCAAGTCCACTATAGGAAATTTATTTGCATTTATTTAAGCCTAAGCCAAACAATAGCATGCAGTAACTAGCATATTCAAAAATTATAAATCTTACCTTTAATCATGTCGGAAAAAGTGATATTATCGGACTCCTTATCAATAGCGAAAACCTGACCCCAGTCATAGCTTTCTTTCCCTTCTTGGCTGCCATGGCCTTACGCTGTGGTGGAGTAGACTGGTGAGTCTGCTATGCAGTTTTTTTTTTACTCTACTGGTGCCTTCTGACTCATGTTTGAGCACTCCCTCATCCGATGTCCCTTTTGACTGCATCTAAAGCAAGCCCTATCAATAACCGGCACAGCTGGGTACCATGAAATCTCTCACAATATTCACATTGTTTCTATATGTCATTATGCGGACCCATGGTATTACTCGCTGAGGATCGGGATTTATCATCCGTTATATTTATACCTGTAGCTCTCGGAATATTCTTCTCCTTCTTCACCTTTTTAAATGACTTGTTACCAGAAACTTCATCATCTATTCTTCGCTTCGCCTTATCTTTCCCTTTACCCTTAGATTGAGAATCTGCATGGTGAAATTCATAGTCCTGTTCACACAACTAAGCCTTACGGACTACCTTATCATAAGTAACAATGTCCAAGGGGTAGAGCTTGGATCTAATAGATGGCTTTAATCCCTCTAGGAACCTATATACTTTATGTTCCTCACTCCGTGACACCTCCGGATCAAACCTGCTCAAAGTGATGAATTTAGACTCGTATTGATCGACGGTCATGTTTCCCTGAGTCAAATTAAGAAATTCGGTCTTTAGCTTTTTCTGAGCAGTACGTGAGATATACTGTTTAATAAATGCATCCAGGAATAGATCCCACATGATCTCTGGGTGTCGAGCCTCTAAGATAGTCTGAGTGGACTGCCACCAATGCTCTACATCGTCCACTAACAAATATGCAGCCAAGCCCACTTTCCCTCTCTCTGAACATGTCATATATCTGAATATTTTCGTGACAGCTTTCACCCAATTCTCTGCGGCCAACAGATCTCTATCCCCCTTAAACATAGGCAAATCTAACTTCTTAAACTCCTTTATCAAACTACCACTGCAATAAGTGTAACGTCCGTAGTTATAAAATTTCGAACTAACTTTTTCCTTTTTACTTCTATCTTTCTTATTCAATCACTTGGTATCAATCGGTTTACGTTCAGTGTCAATGTAAGTTCAATCCACAATTTTCATTACCAGTAAATCTTTATACCATCAAATTTATTAATCCATAAATAAATAATAAATAAGATATCATAATAAAGCAATGTATGATGTTTATAATTCTATTTATATCAGTTCAATGTAATTACATCCTAATAATTCATGTACATTCCTTTAATATAACATTTCATTATTTACATCCCATTATAAATACATCTGTTGTGCATACACTTGTCTGAACTTAAATATAAAATTTAATATATACCTGTTTACTCGATATTATAAAACTTCTACGATCTTTATCAACTAACTTGGAACCTGTTGTTGCCGTGTAAACTGAATAGTTATCTAGGATGGTAAGTGAGGAAGTGAGCTTTGGGGAAAGCCCAGTAAGAAACATATATAAAGGTGCATACTATAGCAATTAAATAAAATTAAATAAGCTTATTTATGTAGTATAAAAATAATCTAAATATGAATGTTAAAATGCATAAAACCATTTATTTCCTAACAGCACACTAGAGGACGATATAGGAACGATACTATAGTCGACTATGTAACTTGGTAGAGTATAGGGGGTACTTTGAAGTACCAGTCGTGTTCCGGTCCCTAGATGCAACTATAGGGAGTAAGCAGTTGGTGATGAAATAAATAATCAATAAATTCATTTAATAATTTATGCAATGCAATTTCAAATCAATATCAGTATATGTGAAGCAATTTAGTTAAAATTTCTATAAAACAAGTTCAGTAAACATTTCAGTAAATAGAACAGTAACATTTCAAATTATGATATAAGCAACACTTTTCGTATTCTCATCTAATACAATAAAACAAATCATTTAAAATTAACACTGTAAATCATTTGAATTTAAACATTCCTTTCTTTCTGCCAGATCAGTAAATCAACATTCAAATCATTCAGTATTCAAATCATTTTAGTATTCCAAATCCACTACAAGGAGTTCATTTGATTTAATTAAATCACAAAGTCAAATATGATCCAATATTTTGAGAACAAGACATACTTACATCAAAATTAAACAATTTTCTCCGTAAACATTATAAATCATATTTATAACAATTTCTAACAAGTAATTCAAAAGATATAACTTCACAAAACATATTTCTCATGTCATAAAACATAAAGTACGGATATATCAGAATCAGAAATATATATCAAAACTGGGAGTGCCTAGATCTAAGTTAACCAAGGATTTACCACCCCAGTATAAATTTTAGTGGAGACTAGGCTGCACCCAATAAACACTTGCACTATAATAGATGTATGGCCATAGTCAGGAGGCCATAGTGTGAGCACTAGCTAGCTGTCACCTATGGGAGCTAGAAGTGTAACATCCAAAATTAAAAAATTCTGAACTGACTTTTTCCGTTTCGATACTATCTTTCTCATTCAATCACTCGGTATTAATTAGTTTGCATTCGGTGTCAATGTAAGTTCATTCTATAATTTTCATTACGATTAAACCTTTATACCATTAAATTATTAATTCATAATTAATAAATAAAAAAATCAGAATAAAATCTATAACATACTATTTATAATTCAATTTATAACAGTTAAAGTAATTTACATCCCACTATTTCATGTTCTTTCTTTAATTTACTATTACATTGTTTACATCCCATCACGAATACATCTCTGTGCATTTATTAGTCTGAATATAAATATAAAATTAACATGAACCTGTCTACTCAATGTTACAACTTCTAACGATATTCTTCAACTAATCTGGAAGCGACTGGCGGTACGTGCACTGTTGAACTATATCTGGGATTGTGAGTAAAGAAGTAAGCTTTGGGAAAAGCCCAGTAAGAAACATATATAAAAGGGCGTACTAAATGCAGTTAAATAAAAATAACTTATTTTTACTAATTATGAAAAAGCATATTAAACATAATATTAAAATACATAAAATATTTATTTCCTAATGGTACAGTAGGGAACAGTATAAGAAGCATACTATACTCGGCTAGGTAACCGGGTAGAATACGGGAGGTACTGTGAAGTACCTGTCGTGTTCCGATCCCTAAATGTGACTATAGGGAGGAATATAGTTGATGATGAAATCATTGATCAGTATAAAACATTTAGTAGTTTATGCAATGCAATTCCAAATCTTTAATTGTAACAGTCCATAGTACAGTAAATACATATTTTATACATAATTTATGGTTGGGCTGTCTGTGCTACCTTTAACACTTGCACAATAACAATAATAAATGGTAAACAATTATTTATTTAATAAATTCGGAATATGAAATTTTACAATATTCTGTACACTTTACATCCCCTGTTCCTATTTTACAGTAAAGTAGTACTGTATACATGTGTCTGAATATATAAGAAAAGTGACAAAACCTTTAAAATTTCATGCACTTTACCCCAGTGTGCTTACTTGCAGCTCTATTTATTCGAGGAAGATCTCAAATAATCCTTGAAATAAATATGGGAAGTTGGAAATTAAAAGGGTGAGTGAACCACGTGCTCAGTAAAGGAGTTGTATGCTGCTTGATATAATGAAATCTATATGCTGAAAAATATTTATTTTTCCATAAATATAAATGGAATATACCATTTAATTTTCATCACTTTAGTAACAGTTTAAAACAAGTGATAGTAAAGCAGTATAGTGACCAGTAGATATAAAACTGTAGAAATAGTAACCAGTCACTTTCAATACAGTAGTTTGTAAATATCCAAAATCGTTGGATAAACAGTTCAGTAATTATTTCTATATTAGAAATAATTTTTCATAATATTCTTTTCCACCAAACAGTAGTTCTCAGTACGATTCAGTAGATAGTAATCAGTATGATACAGTTCAGTAAACAGTATTTCTCAGTACAGTACAGTTCAATAAACATTATTTCTCAGTAAAATCTAGTTCAGTAAACAGTATTCCAGTAGGTTGAGACTAGGCATCACCCTAAATCATATCATGTTATCATCATCCCCTAAGGGACACAGTAATCATCCCCGAAGGGACACAGTAACAGTATACAGTAAGATCTATGGCCATAATCTATAGAGGGTCCTCGGGTACACTTGCCAGGTGACTTCGGGACCGTTGATGACTTGGCGAGTCAATCAGCCACATGATAGTAACAGTAATCAGTAAGCATGAAATTGGGGCCTAAGTTTCAAAACAGTAAAAAATTATATCATAGCCTTTATGGGTTTTATTCAAAATAATTTGAAATATTTCATGTTTATCCATAAGGCTCACAATTTCATATAATTCATCTTTTCATGAATTTCCATCATTTTCACATTTTTCCCAAAATCATCTCAAACATTTAATTCACCATCTCATCACCCTTACGGAATTTATAAAATAAATAAAATCATTAATTAATTCCATAAAGGTATAAAATCATTTATTTTCCCATAAAAATATCTTTAAGGAAATCTAATGAATTAAATCATTTATTTAAATAAATATTCCAAAAAGGTATTTATTTCAAATCTCCAAATACAGGGAAAACAGTCAATAAATATTCATGTGTCAAATGAGAATCTCAAAAATATTCCTTTTGAATCATTAATAGTAAAAAGAATATATTTCATTCTCACTTTAAATAAAAATCCATAACATGAATATTTAATTTAGCATTTTTCAACAATTTCCACTTTATGGAAAATTTATGGAAATGATTTCCAAAATTCATGATTTATTCCATTTATGCATCTAAAATATTTCATAATATTTTAGAATAATTTTGATAATTTTTTGGCAGCATAACGGCTACGAATTTCTAGCCTCCTGCACGAAAAGTACAGTATATAAAACCAGCTTTCAACCACAAGTTGCATGATTTTCAAAGCAATTCAAGCTTCCAAAAATTTCATAAAATTAAACTCGATAAATCATGCAATTCATCATATCCATACAACTCACACACTTCCCCCTTACCTATCTAACGAAACCGAGCTTCTCAGTTGCGTGATGGAGATCCACTTGCTCGTGATGTTCGTGATGCTAAGGATCCATTGGTCATCCAAGGAGGTCCAATTACCTGAGCTCGAGCTAAGAAGACGCAACAAGCCCTGGCCTCATTAATGCAACAAGCTCTGGCATCATTGAAGTGTCAAGGAAGCTTCCATGAAGAGTCCCAAGACATCTATACTTGCTTGGAAGCCCAAACGACATGAGCATGGTTTACTGTCTTATTTTAGCTTAACAATAAGATGGGCTAAGTGTTTGGATAGCCCACGTTTGAGTCTTGTTGTGTTTTGGACTATTTATTTTATGTAACTAGGTTTAGGCATGAATTTGGGTTTAGTCTTATTTTCTGTTGGTGTTAATTCCAGCCCACTTGTTTATGGGCTTAAGTGCTAGGTATTATTATAAATACCTTGTAAACGCTATTGATGAACACATCAGTTAATTGAATTTTCAGAAATTGAGTGTGCCTTTCTCTTGGGTTCCCTCTCAACTAGGCTTATCAAGGTCTTCTTCCTTGTGGCGCCTCCTTCTTCACCATCCACCATTGCTATACCTTAGGTTCTCGAATTCTTATTCGTAGGGTCAAGGTCCAATACCTTTGGGTTCGAGTCTCTTTAAGCTTCGGGTCTAGGTTTCAGAAGTTTGTCCTATTGCGTTTTAGCTCCTTTAAATTCCAAGCTACGTTTTCTTGTCCGTGCGCATCAGTTGGTATTCAGAGCTCAAGTTCCGATTTTCTGGTTTGTTTGTGCATCACTCACTTTTCGATTTTTTGGTTTTTTGGTTTCAATTTTTTTTCTTTTGTTCATTCCAATTTCTAGTTTGTTTGTGTGTTCCCAGCCGCCACTTATTTCATAACCCTAAACCCTAGCCGCCACTTATTTCAAAACCCTAAACCCTAGCCGCCACTTATTTCAAAATCCTAAACCCTAGCCGCCACTTATTTCATAACCCTAAAAAAACCCTAGCCGCCACTTGTTTCATAACCCTAAAACCCTAGCCGCCACTTATTTCTTAACCCTAAAACCCTAGCCGCCACTTATTTCATTACACAAAAACCCTAGCTGCCACTTATTTCATTACACAAAAACCCTAGCTGCCACTTATTTCATAAGCCTAGCCGCCACTTAATTCAACGCTAGTCGCACCCATACTCTTTTCAAGGAAGCCGCAAACCTCAGATAAAAAAAAACAAAAAAAATGAGAAAAAAAAAAGAATTCGCAGGAAAAAAAAAGAAGAATTCGAAAAAAAATGTTGTGGTACTGTTCAAACCAAAAACTTTGGTTGAGTTAGGAAGCGTGCGAGTACCGGTTTTAAAGAAAACGACGAAATAAATCGAACCCATTAAGCTTTGCTTTATGGGCCATACCTATCCTGGCCAAATTCCATCGTTTTCCTATAATTTTAGGCCATTTTTCATTTTTTTTTTGTCCTAGTGATTTTTTTTATTATTTTTCTTCTATTTTTCTTTTTTTTCTTTCTTTGAGTCACCCTAGCCATACCTTTCTGTGAAAAAAAAACAAAAAAAATGAATTCAAAAAAAAAAAAGAAATTTCTTGGTGACAATACTTGGTGAATTAGTTGATTCTACGATGTTGAATCTTTGACTGAGTCTTTAGTGCGATTGTGAAATTATAGAATTAAGGCAGAGTAAGGGAAAAAGGCATGAGTGTGTGAGAAACATTAGTAGAGAAAAGCCAAATTCCTTGAGTGAAACACGAGTGTAAACACGTGAGGATATCTTTGTTGGAAATGTCTTCTGAAGGTGATAAGTCCGACTTTAAAAAGATTGAATTCATGCTTCAGGCAATGCAACAACAGTTCCAACGGATGGACGTGAAATTCAATGACATTCATGATAAGTTGAACCAACATGAAGTTCAGTTTGCAAAGATCCAGCAAGGTGATACTTCTCATCTAAAAAGTAAGGTTGTTGCCAATGACGAGTATGATGATAATGTTGGGTATGATTCGAACGAAGAGTCTGGGATAGATGGCCATCATAGAAGGTACCATGGGAATAGAGATCGAGTTGATAGAGCCCGTGATAGAGGCAAGGAGAAGATGGATGGAAACCTTGGCAGTATAAAATTGAAGATTCCTCCTTTCCAAGGCAAGAATGATCCTGAGGCATATTTGGAGTGGGAAAGGAAGATTGAAATGGTGTTTGACTGCCACAACTACTCTGAGGAAAAGAAGGTCAAACTTGCAGCAATTGAGCTCACAGAGTATGATATGGTTTGGTGGGATCAGTTAGTCACTAGTAGAAGAAGATATGGTGATCCTCCAGTGTCTACATGGGATGAGATGAAGCGCATCATGAGGAAGAGATTTGTTCCTACTCATTACTACAGAGAGTTATACCAGAAGCTCCAGGGTCTTACCCAGGGCTCAAAGAGCGTTGAGGATTACTACAAAGAGATGGAAATAACCATGATCCGAGCCAATATCCAAGAGGATGCCGAAGCTACTATGGCTCGTTTTCTCTAAGGCTTAAACCGTGAGATTGCCAATGTAGTAGAGTTGCAGCATTACATGGATCTATAGGAGATGCTCCATGTGGCCATCAAAGTCGAAACGCAACTCCAAAGGAAAGGTACATCCCGTTTCACTCCTAGTTCAGTTCCTGTTTGGAAATCTAACACCTTTCGTAGGGATGATAAGCCTGTGTCTAAGCCTAAGTCAGAGAGCTTTGCTAAGCCCAAGCCTGAGGGCGCTCCAAAGCCCAAGACTGAATCTGCCCAAGCATCCCAAAGCAGGACATGTGACATTAAGTGTTTCAAGTGTTTAGGTCATGGACATATTGCCTCTCAGTGTCCCAACCGTAGAGTTATGATCATGCTTGGGAATGGAGATGTTGAGAGTGAAGGTTCTGAAATCGGTGTAGAAGATGCGATGCCTGCGTTAGAAGATGTTGACGAAGAAGAAGTTGTTGAGTATGCTGCTCATGGTGAAGCACTTGTTGCTAGGCGTGCTCTTACTACTCATGTGAAGTTTGAAGATGAGGCACAGCGTGAGAACATCTTCCATACGAGATGCCATATTAGTGACAAGGTATGTACTGTAATCATTGATGGTGGGAGCTGTACCAATGTTGCTAGCACATACCTTGTTGATAAATTAAAGTTGCCCACTACCAAGCATCAGCAACCATATAAGTTGCAGTAGATTAATGACTGTGGTGAAGTGAACATGGTGAAGCAAGTCTTGGTTCCTTTTTGTATTGGAAGTTATCGGGATAAGGTGTTGTGTGATGTGGTGCCCATGCAAGCTAGCCACCTATTGCTGGGAAGACCGTGGCAGTATGATCAGAGAGTCATCCACGACGGTTACACTAACCGTTACTCCTTTACTATGGATGGCAAGAAGATTGCTCTTGCTCCCTTTAGCCCCAAGGAGATTTATGAGGACCAATTAAGGCTAAAGGAGCAACATGACGAGCAAAGGAAGCAAGCTAAAGAAAAGAAAGAAAAGAAGGAAAACAAGGAAAGCAAAGCAGTGAGCTGCTATGCCAAATCCCGAGATGTGAAGACTGCATTTCTTGCTAAGTCTCCTATCCTTTTACTCTTATTTAAAGATTCTTATTTTATTGATGCTGAACTCCATGATACTTTGCCTACTGATGTTGTCTCATTGTTGCAGGAGTTCGAGGATGTCCTTCCTGAAGAGATCCCAAGTGGATTACCACCGATTCGTGGGATCGAGCACACGATTGACCTTGTCCCTGGAGCTGCCATTACTAACCATCCAGCCTACAGAAGTAATCCCAAGGAGACGAAGGAGCTACAAAGGCAAGTTGCGGAGCTTATGAGGAAAGGTTATGTGAGAGTAGTCTTTGAGCCTGGTGATTGGGTTTGGGTACATATGAGAAAGGAGAGGTTTCCTGTTCAGCGACGAACCAAGTTGCATCCCCAAGGAGATGGACCATTCCAAGTCATTGAGAAGATCAACGATAATGCCTACCGATTGGATCTTCCTGGTGAGTATGGCATATCTGCTACTTTTAATGTTTCTAATCTTTCTCCCTTTTCTTTTGATGAAGGTATATGCGATTTGAGGACAAATCCTTTTGAGGAGAGGGTGAATGATGGAGATCCACTTGCTCGTGATGTTCGTGATGCTAAGGATCCATTGGTCATCCAAGGAGGTCCAATTACCCGAGCTCGAGCTAAGAAGACGCAACAAGCCCTGGCCTCATTAATGCAACAAGCTCTGGCATCATTGAAGTGTCAAGGAAGCTTCCATGAAGAGTCCCAAGACATCTATACTTGCTTGGAAGCGCAAACGACATGAGCATGGTTTACTGTCTTATTTTAGCTTAACAATAAGATGGGCTAAGTGTTTGGATAGCCCACATTTGAGTCTTGTTGTGTTTTGGACTATTTATTTTATGTAACTAGGTTTAGGCATGAATTTGGGTTTAGTCTTATTTTCTGTTGGTGTTAATTCCAGCCCACTTGTTTATGGGCTTAAGTGCTAGGTATTATTATAAATACCTTGTAAACGCTATTGATGAACACATCAGTTAATTGAATTTTTAGAAATTGAGTGTGCCTTTCTCTTGGGTTCTCTCTCAACAAGGCTTATCAAGGTCTTCTTCCTTGTGGCGCCTCCTTCTTCACCATCCACCATTGCTATACCTTAGGTTCTCGAATTCTTATTCGTAGGGTCAAGGTCCAATACCTTTGGGTTCGAGTCTCTTTAGGCTTCGGGTCTAGGTTTCAGAAGTTTGTCCTATTGCGTTTTAGCTCCTTCAAATTCCAAGCTACGTTTCTCTTGTCCGTGTGCATCATTGCGCCTACCGAATTTCATAATTCCCAGCTACAATGAAATTTTATCACAAATTGTTAATAATTTTCCTCTTAATTTTGAGCCACTAACTTTCATAAAATGCAGCTATTAATAGTACAACACATGTATAACCAGTATAAATTATATTGGTGCTAAAACTAATCTTTTTCGTTTTAGCTTCTTTTTCGGTTTAGATTTCATCGATCTTTCTCTTTCAACTTCTGTAGTCATTTTCTACCATTAAACCATAAAATCCAGCATATTTTCATGCCCAAAAATGTCATGGCCGAAACCCCATTTGGCCATTTTCTTGACTTGAAACTTGTCATCTTCTTGGTTCTAACCACATTCATCCTTGTGGCTTTTCTTTCTTTTACCATCTATTAAAATTTCATTAGCAATATATATGTGTGTGTGTGTGTATATATATATATATATATATATATATATATTGTTTTCTTTTCTTTCTATTCTTTTCTATTTCACGTCTACTGTAGTTTCACATTGCCTCGTTCACGTTTTCTTTTCTGTTTTCACATTTTCTTTATTTCATGTTTCACGTCTACCCGTAAGCTTTCCAATGTTATTTCCATAAAATTTTCTTTCCTCGTTCAATTTTAAATTTTTATGAATCCTTTTCTACTTGTTTAGGATTATTAGCAAACGCTTTTAATTCGTTAAACACCATCATCAACATCAGCCCCTGTTCTATCCAAAATACACCAACATTCACGCCATTTCAATCTGTTCAGCTGGTCATCACCAATTCTAAGCTTAGATTAAGTTTCTTTCTCAGTCTACAACAATTTCTTAATTTGTTCTCAATCACCAAACATCAAAACATTACAATTACTTCATTCATCGATTTTTCGTTTTTTCTTTAGTGCTGAATAGTACTTCTTTCTCTACAAATAATTTTCATTCAACTAAGGTTGTAGGTATATTTTCCATGCATAAATAAATGAAACCAACGACTGAAATAAAGGAAGTATTACCGAATCTCACCTTCCTTCACTGCCGAACTGTTCAGCCACTTTATTTCACTTTGGTTTCCTTCTTTCCAGCTTGCAAATTCCAAATTTTAAGAGTTTTAAAGATGGGATACAGACTTGATGAAGGTTAATGGATGTTTTGGTGATGAAGCATGGTAAATTTATGAACTAACAAGAGAAAAACGTGTGGAGTTTTCTTGAAAATCTGGAACAGAGGCAGGCAACAAATTAGAAGAGGAGAAAGTCGGTGCTGCACTATTTCTTTGTCGACTTCAAATGCTTGAAGAAGACTCTTTTTGTCTTTTTTATTTTTGTGTTGTCCAATGAAAAGTTGTCACCTAGGTAACTAACACCTTTCCTTCATCATTTCTTTTCTTTTAAGTGGTTCCAGCCGAGTAACATCATAGCAGCAAAAGAGGTGACGTGAAGATCAATTTGCTTATCAGTTTTGACTTATTTTCCCCCCCTCTTTTATATATTTCCATCGATCAAAATTTATCACATGTCAAGGTAATCCATTTCTTTTCCATAAATAAGATTTGTGTGTAATTTTACAACATAAAATTACATCTCTATTTTTTCTTTAGATAATGAAACCGTGTGGCACAACAACAGCAAAAGGAGAGGCGGTAATTTTCTGTTTCGTTTTTGACTCCTCTCCTCTCCTTTATACACAATTCAACCACTAAGATTTTATCATACGGCCACAATATCAAATTCTAGCTTTTGTTATCATTTATTTATTTATTATACTATTTAAAATATCTCTTCCATTCCCAATTTCAGATTTTATTTTCTTTATTTACTTCCATACCTCCACATCATCTTATAATATTTATTTTATCTCTTATATACCATATTATAAATCATAAATCCAATAAATCCAAAATCCAAAGTGGAAATCCACATTCGATATTTATTTAATTTCACTAAGAAATTTATTTTCACTATCAAGGATTTACAAAAACATAGTGTACAGTAATATGAAATCAAGTCTCACATTAATCAACATAAAACATTTAATAATTGATACAATGCAATCTTAAATCATTATTCAGTATAAAACAATTTATTTAAATAGTTCAATAGAGCAATTTCAATAAAAATTTCAGCAAATAAAACAGTAATATTTCAAATCATGTTATAAGCAATAATTTTCATACTTCCATCTAGTGCAGTAAACAATTCATTTAAAACTATCACTTTCAATCATTTGATTTCGATTATTTCTTTCTGTCAAATCAATAAATCAGTAATCAAATCATTCACAGTCAATTCAGTGGAGATAGTCACATCCAATAGAACCATACATGAAACTATATCCCTATAGGAAACTGTATAGGAATCAAGCGTACCCACGTGGGGCCAGGCATCCAACCCTAAGCCGTTCCTATCTGCAACAATAGCCATTGTCAAACAGACCACAGTGTGAACTGATCAAGTGACAGTTGTGGTTAAAGGGAAGGTACTGGGGACTTCGCGATGGTCTCCCAGCCCTAATCATCATATCATCTGTATGCATGATCACTAAGGAGCAACAGTCTCAAAACCATTTCATATATTCATATAATTCAACTATAGAAATCATTTCAAATAGCACTTATCTTCAGTCAATCCATAATCATGAAAATTTACAATTTATGAAATTTAAACATTTCATGTAAATCATCTCATGTAAATCAATTAATGTAAATCATTTCATGTAATCCAAATCATGTAAGTCGTTTCATGTAGATCAATGCATATAAATCATTTCGTGTAAATCAATCTATAAAAATCATTTCATGCAATTAAGTTCATGTAAATCATTTTATGTAATTAAACTCATGTAAATCATTTCATGCAAAACAACATTCGAACTCGTAAGAGTTTAAGATAAATTTCTATTTCTTGCATTCGGGAAGTTGGATAAGTAAACGATTAAGATTGGTTTTCGAAAATTACTAAGTATAAATAAAGCAATACTTATGCAACTCCTATACATATTCCTTACCTCTACCATGTCCTTTCATTCAAACAATACCCTTTGTAGGCACTGAGCTAATAAGTGGATCCTTATTTGCCTCTTTTTCCATTTCACTTGTCTAACGTTGGAGCTGCATAAGATCATTTATACAAATTTAGTTTCAAGAATTCTACGAAAAACATTCTTATAATTCAATCTCAATAGCAGTTCGATTATCTTATTCACCAATAATTATATAAGTAGCCCCACCATCTGTAAGACTTTCTGACCTATCGGCATTGTTCTGCTCATAACCAAAAATATTAGATTCCAATTAATACACCGTCAATTTTTTACGTAAAGTAACTTAATTCCCTATTCAAAAGTATAAAGCTCATTTCCTAATTCATTTTGTACTATTTTTAACAATTTTCCAAAGTTCAGCCCAATTTTGTCCCAATTGGCAGGATAATTTTCTGACCTTTGTACATTAAAAATTGCATTACTAATTATAGAGATGTCCAAAAATTATGAATCCCAAACCATATGAATCGTAATTCAATTTTCTATTCAGAATGGTAAATTCATAATTTTATCATTTCAAAATCATTTTTAATAATTCCTTAAAATTACTCTATTGTTAGGTATATTCTGGTGGACAGTCTACTGATCTCTATGCCCAAATAAATTCATATCTCAGTGTAGGGTTGTCTAAATTGTGCAAACCCAAAACCATATTATTCCTAACTCATTTAACTTTCCAGAAATTTATGGATTGCATCTAAATTCAGTCTAGTCTATTTTCTAGAAATTTTCAAATGTAGCCATTTGAATTACGTTTTCTAAGCAGAGTGCCCTGTATTCATTTGCACATAACTTAAGCTACCGAATTCCAAATCAAGTGATTCCAAAACTAAATTTCTCCTAACTCATAAGGATATCTACCATAAGTTTTATAGAATTTATCTCATTATAAACCCATAAACTGAACATTTAAACATCAAACCCAGAATTAGGATAGTGCATTAGGATTGCAATCTCAATACATATACACATTCTACACATTGTTTTTTGTAACTTTACAATACATTGAGAATGATAACACATTTTCCCTTTAGGAAACCCTCATAACAAAAACCCTAGCATGTCCATACAATCTAATTTTCTTCAATTTCCAACCATAAACATGTTTCTCATGCATTAAACATCCTAAAGGCATGGCTGGAATTTAAGGAATACATCAACACCCAAAGCTTACCTAGTGACAGAATCTGTCCAGTAGTAGAATAGCACACTTTTGGCTGATTTTGACTGAGCTTTTGGGATGGTTAGGAAGCTCTTGAGATGGGGAATAATTCTTATGAAGGAACCTAAGTGATTTGGTGTAGGAAAGATAGTGTTTCACTAGGGAGAAAATGAAGAAACTTGGAGCAAAATGGCGTTTCATGTTGTAGCAGTAAAGGGAATGACTGGAAGATTGAAGAAGGCTCCAATGGTCTGATTTTTATTGATATTTTATTATATTTTAATCAGGAAAAATCTACCCTTAATCCAAAATTACTAAAATGCCCACTAAACTACCCTTAAACAAATGCTTTTCGCTTCGTTCACATTGTTTTCAGCATTTTCGAGTAATTTAGTTCACGGGCTAGATCGACATGAAACTTCTTTACGCGAGGATTCTCCTATGACGGTCTATAGGTTCAAAGTCAATTTGGTTTGACTGTTATTTAGAAAAGTTCTTTTGAGGTATGGACTAATTTATCATTTTTGAATTTGTTGAACGTAAACCTAAGTGTGCTCATCTTAAAGAATTCTGAAAAGTGGTCTTCTTGGCCTTTAGGTGTTTCAACCCCAATTTGCACAATTTGTCACTTCGAAGGCCATCCGAGGTACAGATTGTCTTGTGGGCCCCACATAATAGTTTTCCCAATAACCCCATAGCATGTGGGAATTAATTTCCGTAACTTCACTTAATAATCTAATTCAGCACCTTCAATAGGCATAAGGAGAATAGAGAAATTTGGGCTTTCACATCCTCCCCCTTTAGAAATTTGGTCCTCCAAATTCAACACAAGTATTTCGATGATTCAATACCCTGAGACTTATCAATTTCCATTTCTACTCTAGCAATCAGTCATTTCACTCATTCAAGTGGATAATCTCATATAATGTTTACATCATTTTCTAAGAATCCTCTTACTTTGTTGATCCATATCACTTTCTATGTCAATCATATCCTGAATGATCATCTTATAATCCTCAAAATAATACACATCTTAATCAACATTCTCGATCATTCCATACCTATCTCATTCATTTATACCTATATTTCCATATAATATCTGTATCATTCACTAACAATTTCTCATTTCTATTTATATCATTTATCCCCACTACAATCACTCGATCATCTCCAATTAAACTGAAACCATCAGTCACTTTTGATCATTCTAACTAAACCTAATTTCGTTAATCATTCTCAATCATTCGGTACTTATTTCCGTATCATTTCCCTATGACCTCTGTAATTATCATTCTTATTCTTCCCATTACACTTAATATTCCTCTGCCAATCGACATTTCATTCCATTTTCTAACTATTTTTCACAATTTATATTCAAACAATGCACAGCATAGTGGGATGTAAATCAATTTTAACCTACTTACACTGACATGTACTAGGTAAACCTTGCTCTGATACCACTTTTCTAACGTCTGGAATTAGAAAATTTTGAGCTGACTTTTTCTATTTCGATACTATCTTTCTCATTCAATCACTTAGTATCAATTTGTTTGTGTTCGGTGTTAGTGTAAGTTCATTCTATAATTTTCATTACGATTAAACCTTTATACCATTAAATTATTTAATTCATAATTAATAAATAAGAAAATCAGAATAAAATCTATAACATAATATTTATAATTCTATTTATAACAGTTAAAGTAATTTACATCCCACTGGTTCATGTACTTTCTTTAATTTACTATTACATTGTTTACATCCCATCACGAATACATCTACTCAATGTTACAACTTTTATTAGTCTAAATATAAATATAAAATTAACATGTACCTGTCTACTCAATGTTACAACTTTTAACGATATTCTTCATCTAATCTGGAAGCGACTGGCGGCACTGTCGAACTATATCTACGATGGTGAGTAAGGGGGTGAGCTTTGAGGAAAGCCTAGTAAGAAACATATATAAAAGTGTGTACTAAATGCATTTAAATAAAAATAACTTATTTTACTAATATTGAAAAAGCATATTAAATATAATATTAAAATACATAAAATATTTATTTCCTAACGGTACACTAGGGAACAGTATATGAAGGATACTATAGTCGGCTAGGTAACCGTGTAGAATATGGGAGGTACTTTGAAGTACTTGTCGTGTTCTGGTCCCTAGATGCGACTATATGGAGGAATACAGTTGATGATGAAATCATTGATCAGTATAAAACATTTAGTAGTTTATGTGATGCAATTCCAAATCTTTAATCAATATAAAACATTTAATAATTGATACAATGCAATATCAAATCGTTATTCAGTATAAAACAATTTATTTAAACAGTTCTATAAAGCAATTTCAATAAAAATTTCAGCAAATAAAGCAGTAATATTTCAAATCATGCTATAAGCAATATTTTTCATACTTCCATCTAGTGTTGCAAACAATTCATTTAAAACTATCACTTTCAATCATTCGATTTCGATTATTTCTTTCTTTTTGTCAAATCAACAAATCAGTAATCAAATCATTCACAGTCAATTCAATAGAGACAGTCACATCCAATAAAACCATACATGAAACTATATCCTTATAGGGACCTGTATAAGAATGAAGCGTATCCATGTGGTGTGAGAATCGCAATTTTCTTAAATGAGCCATATACTTAACTTGTAATTGTGAGTATAGATAATGCAATTTATCGAAATGAAATCTTCGAGAATAAAAATCAAGAATGACGTGAAACGTGCATGTATACAATATATACGATTTACTTAAATTGATATGGAAGGAGTACTCAAAGTTCTACATATAGGTTTTTGTACATGCATGCGCCAACCAACGCATGCAACGTGTATGCGTACGTACAAACGTAAATACATATGTATAACTAAATTATATAATTGAACGACCAAGTGAAGTAAAAATAATATATATAAATTACACGCGTAAATATATATATGTATATATTTGGAAATATACATATATAAATATAAATATATTGAGAGAACAAAGAATTTAAATAAATAGACCATTGATAAATAAATGGATATATGTAATATTTATCTTAGAAAAAATAAATATATAAAGATATATATATATATATATATAATGTCTTAAGAAATAAAATAAGATAGAAGAGGAATATATATATTTATAGATTTCATTTGCTAAAAGATAAAAGCAAAAATAATATATATATATATATATATATATATATATATATATAAATTTAAAAATATATTTTTATGGGTTGATGGGAAATTTCCCATCAACCCATCGAATCAGTCAGGCCCTCCCCGTCACCTATCTCAAATTTCCTTTTTTTTTTTTTTTAAGCCTCTCCCAAAACCACTCATCTCTCTCATCCGACCACCCCCCTCACTATTCCTCACAACTGGTAACACCCTTTTCTTTCATCTCCTCCTCTCAAGTTTGCTCTCTATCACTCTATCCATTCCTCTCTTCCTCGAAACATTCAGCTTTGCTTCTTTCTTGCCTTCCTCCGTATTGCCTCTACTATACAAAGCCTAAATTGACTGGACTGAAACCAAGAGAAAGGAGTTTGACAGCACCGAACCAAGATAGTCGTGGTGCGACAGGGGAGGTGAGCGAACCTCATTCGAAAACTGGAAGCAGTAGTTGATACTCAGGTGGCATTTGTGCTACTTAATAAGGCTAGGACAAGGATGGATTGATGATAAAAAGGGCCTGGAACAAGTGGCTTTTAGAGCTAAGGTACAGGAGTTTTTCTTGAGGGTTGTTGAAGACTAGATATGCGAGGACAGAATAAGGTAAATGGTGGTGTTCTAGGCTGAAAATAGTGCTATTTTAGGGATGAACAGGAGTAAGATTAGCTGCTGGACAGTAAGTTATCGGTCGAGGATTCTTGAGAAGCCAAAAAAAACAGAGGTTGTTCCATGCCACTCGGGTGATCGTGTTTTAGCCAGTCAAGGGCTGGTGTTTGGTCGCTTTAGATGTTGGTTTGAGAGGCTAGACAGTGGTGTTTGTAGCTCGTGTAAGGGTGCATTGTTTGATCTGAAACAGAGGCAAACCAAGGCTAAAACAAAGAGTTGTTGGGTGGCATGTAAAGGACTGAATGAGAGTTGAATTTTAGCCGAGCTGTGCCTGAAATGCAAGCTGCGAGGATGGCTGAAACTGAAGAAGTGAGGCTGAACCGAGAGGAACGAAGGGGACAATGAAAACGGAAGCTGGCTTTTAGTGAAGGTGACTTAGTGACCTTCGATTCTATTGGGGTTTCAAGACTTGAAAGGCTGAATATGGAGGCCTTCAAACTCTGCTTGTGACTGGAATTAAAGAAAAAGAAAAAGGGTGCTCATTTAGTACCCGAATAAGGTTGGAAAAGGGAGTTAACGTGGTTGGATTCACAGCCAGAAACTGTAGCAGTAAAGCATGGCAACAAAGGTGAATTTGGGTTGTATGTGAAGGACGAGAGGTAATGTCTTTGAAGTGTTGGGAGAGCTACTGTGCATTTTAGAAAAATATAAGAAAGGAAGTAAAGATGGCCATAGTTTTGTGAAGAAGTGGGAAGCAAAAGAGAGTTCAAGCGGTTTAAAAGTTCTTACAAGGGGTAAGACTTCTTTGTTCCGAAATCTTGAAGTGTATATATATATATATATATATATATATATATATATATATATATATATATATATATATATATTTATATGTATGTATATATATAAATTATATATATATATACATACATTTATATATATATATATGTTATATTGTAAGAAAGTGAAGTGAAATTGAGTAATAACATATATATACTTATCTATGACAATACGCATTGTCAAAGAGAGGGAAAGCCACTGATCCTAAGTAGAGGGGTTTGATTTTCGAAAGTTCAAAGGTAAGGCCCTGTGTTTGACTTCGATCATATTGGTGTGTGTGTGTATATATATATATATATATATATGTATATATATATATATGTATATACGTATTTATATGAATATGTTTTAAAGTGCAAAACGGTGGTATATGGCAGCAAATGAAGTTAAAGCTAAAAAGGAGGATCAAGATTCAGTTTTAAGAGTTTTCAAGGTAAGATTTATATTTTGTTTTGGGAGTTAGGGTATTTAGGTGATGAATTATAGGAATGAAGGTATATATGTACATGCATGTATACGAATATATTCGTAAGTGTGAATATATACACGCCACTAGTATGATAACATTAAAGTATATATATACTTTAAAAGTGTATATACGAATTAGTGTACAATATGTATACAACCTACGATATTTAGCTCAAAGAACTCGAATAGCTCCTAGTGGTATTATCGAAAAGCTAGGACAGTGGAATTGTATGACCATTAACGTGTATATACAACTTGAGGACTTGAATGATGGTGGAATATAACCATTAGAAAGCTTGCGCCATAGAGGCCAACCCGAGTAAAACTCATTCCTTTGTACCATGTGAGCCACCTTTAGAGAACTCAAAGGAACTACGTGCTACGCGGCTTTCTTCGTGAACTGCGGGGGCCACCTCTAGAGTCCTTTGAGAGCTAAGTGCTACACAAGTTCTGATAAACCATTTGAAAGCATGCACCATAGAGGCCAACCCAAGTAAAACTCATTCCTTTGTACCATGTGAGCCACCTCTAGAGAACTCAAAGGAACTACGTGCTACGCAACTTTCTTCGTGAACTGCAGGAGCCACCTCTAGAGTCTTTTGAGAGCTAAGTGCTACACGAGTTCTAATGAACCATTTGGAAGCATGCGCCATAGAGGCCAACCCGAGTAAAAATCATTCCTTTGTACCGTGTGAGCCACCTCTAGAGAACTCAAAGGAACTACATGTTATGGAGCTTTCTTCGTGAACTACGGGAGCCACCTCTAGAGTCCTTTGAGAGCTAAGTGCTACAAGTGTACCAATGAATTATGGGAAATCATATGCCATTGAGACAATGAATAACTGATTGTGATCTATGAATGTGATGACTATCGTTAGATAAAATAGATCTTATACATAAGACATCGAACGGGAATAATTGTGGAACTATACTTATATTATGCTATAAAATCATGTGTTATTTGTAATGGTTGTTTCTTTCACGCTTAACCATATCGATAAAAAGAGACAAAAAGAATGATATTGTGTGAGTTAAAGAAATGAAGAAAAGCATAAACCAGCTTATGAAATCTGTTGTACATACAAGTTAGTAGCTAACTTGATATAAGGCATACATGCTATTTTATGGAGTTCATGCATGTATGATCGTGTTTTACAATATGAGCCTAGTTTGTATTTATTTAATCTACTTACTGAGTCATGGATTTGCTCACCCCCTTAAATTTAACATCTATAGATTATACGGGTTGATATTCAGCTCAAGCTTCATATAGGCTCTCTCGGAAACTGTACCTAGCTGTGGTACTCGTCTACGTTCTCCAAGCCTTGCTTTTGTGCTTTTGTGCTTTTGAGGTATACAATGATAAATCATTTTGATAATTATGCAAACTTTATTTTCACAATACTAGGAAGAAATATGGGATGTAACTTTGGATCACACTAGATTATTATGTAGGTCTATGTGATTATCGAGTAAGATCCGGGATTAGATATATATATTTTTGAAGTATGTATAAAAATGCAAAATGTGGAATTTCTAGTGAAATGAATCTTGAGATAAATGAGATGCATGATTGTGTAAATTGTGGGAAATAAAAGTTGGCTGTATTGTGAAGTTTAGAATGTGTTTTAATGCAGGTGATTTTACTCGAGAAATTGATAAAATACAAGAGGGAGGTTTTCGACCCGTTGCTTTTGGATAAGTGAAAATAAGGCTAAAACGATTAAAAATCACTTTGAGAAGTATGATATAGCTAGAGAAATAATATTATTAAGGCAAGATTGGAATTAGTTACTACACTAACACCGAATACAAACCGTAAATAGAAAAGAAAAATTTAGTTCGTAATTTTCTACATGAAATAAGGTAAGTGTTGAGGGAACGTCATGTCCTTCGGGTCGTGACATGTGGGGCCAAGCATCCAACCCTAAGCCGTTCTTACCTGTAACAATGGCCATTGTCGAAAAAACCATAGTGTGTATTTATCAGGTGACAGCTGTGGTTAAGAGGGAGGTACTAGGGACTTCGTGACGGTCTCCCAACCTTAATCATCATATCATCTGTATGCATGATCACTTAGGAGCAACTATCTCAAAACCATTTCATATATTCATATAATTCAACTATATAAATCATTTCAAATAGCACTTATCTTCAGTCAATCCATAATAATGAAAAATTACAATTTATGAAATTTAAACATTCCATGTAAATCATCTCATGTAAATCAATTAATGTAAATCATTTCATGTAATCCAAATCAAGTAAGTCGTTTCATATAGATTAATGAATGTGAATCTTTTATGTAAATCAATGCATATAAATCATTTCATGTAATTAAGTTCATGTAAATCATTTTATGTAACTAAATTCATGTAAATCATTTCATGCAAAACAATATTTAGACTTGTAAGAGTTTAAGATAAAATTCTATTTCTTGCATTTGGGAAGTTGGATAAGTAAACAGTTAAGATTGGTTTTCAAAAATTACCGAGTATAAATAAAATAATTCCTATGCAACTCCTATACATGTTCTTTACCTCTACCGTGTCCTTTCATTCAGACAATACCCTTTGTAGGCACTGAACTAATAAGTGGATCCTTATTTGCCTCTTTTTCCATTTCACTCGTCTAACTTTGGAGTTGTATAAGATCATTTATACAAATTTAGTTTCAAGAATTCTATGAAAAATATTATTATAATTCATACTCATTAGCAGTTCGATTATCTTATTCACCGATAATTATATAAGTAGCCCCACCATCTGTAGGACTTTCTGACCTATCAGCATTGTTCTGCTCATAACTGAAAAATATTGGATTCTAATTAACACACCGTCAATTTTGTATGTAACCTAACTTAATTTCCTATTCAGAGGTATAATGCTCATTTCCTAATTCAATTTGTATTATTTTTAACAATTTTCCAAATTTCAGCCCAATTCTGTCCCATTTGGCAGGATAATTTTCTAACCTTTGCACATTAAAATTACATTACTAATTATAGAGATGTCCAAAATTTATGAACCTAGAACCATATGATTCCTAATTCAATTCTATATTATGAGTGGTAAATTTCATAATTTTATCATTTCTGAATCATTTTTAATAATTCCTCAAAATTACTCTATTTTTAGGTGCATTTTGGCAGACAGTCTACTGACCTATGTGCACAAATAAATTCATATCTCAGTGCAGGGTTGTCCAAATTGTGCAAACCCAAAACCATGTTATTCCTAACTCATTTATATTTCTAGAAATTTATGGATTGCATTCAAATTCAATCTGGTCTATTTTCTACAATTTTTCAAAGTTAGCCATTTGAATCACGTTTTCTGGGTAGAGTGCCCTACATTCATTTGCACATAACTTAAGCTACCGAATTCCAAATCAAGTGATACCAAAACAGAATTTCTTCTAACTCATAAGGCTATCTACCATAATTTTTACAGAATTTACCTTATTATAAAACCCCCAAACGGAACATTTAAACTTCAAACCCAGAATCAAGACAGTGCATTAGGATTGCAATCTCAACACATATACACATTCTACACATTGTTTCTTACAACTTTCCAATACTTTGAGCATGAGAACACATTTTCCCTTTAGGAAACCCTCATAACAAAAACCCTAGCATGTCCATACAATCTAATTTGCTTCAATTTCCAACCATAAACATGTTTCGAATGCATTAAACATCCTAAAGGCATGGCTGGAATTTAAGGAATACATTAACACCCAAAGCTTACCTAGTGACAGAATCTGTCCAGCAGCAGAACAGCACACTTTTGGCTGATTTTGACTGAGCTTTTGGGATGGTTAGGAAGCTCTTGAGATGGAGAATAATTCTTATGAAGGGACCTAAGTGATTTGGTGTAGGAAAGATAGTGTTTCAATAGGGAGAAAATGAAGAAACCTGGAGCAAAATGGTGTTTCATGTTGTAGCAATAAAGGGAACGACTGGAAAATTGAAGAAGGCTCCAATGGTCTGATTTTTATTGATATTTTATTATATTTTAATCAGGAAAAATCTGTCCTTAATCCAAAATTACTAAAATGCCCCTTTAAAATTCTTTTATTTACTTAATATGCCACTGTACAGTACACTTCTTTACCATATCAGATTTTAATTTTAAATTATTTATTTATTTCATTTATTCTGGTCAATTAAGTCAAAGGTTGACCAATTTTGACCATCCACTTGAGAAAAGACCATTATACCCTTACATTATTCCAATATTTCCATTTCTGTCCTAGTTTTATTTTATTATTTTTAATTTCAGATTTTGTATTTTATTTTTATTATTTTCCATATATTTGAGTCAAACATGGTTAAAAGTTGACTCCCAAGGGGGTTTGACTAAGTATGGGTAATGAAATTACTAAACTACCTCTAAACAAATGCTTTTCGCTTCGTTCACATTGTTTTTAGCATTTTCGAGTAATTTAGTTCACGGGCTGGATCCACGGGAAACTTCTTTACGCGAGAATTTTCCTATGATAGTCTATAGGTTCAAAGTCAATTTGGTTTGACTGTTATTTAGAAAAGTTCTTCCGAGGTATGGACTAAATCGTTATTTTTGAATTTATTGCACATAAACCTAGGTGTGCTCATCTTAAAGATTTCCAAAAAGTGGTCTTCTTGGCCTTTAGGTATTTCGGCCCCAATTTGCACAATTTGCCACTTCGGAGGCCATCCGAGTTATAGATTGCCTTGTGGGGCCCACGTAATAGTTTTCCCAATAATCGCATAGCATGTGGGAATTAATTTTTGTAACTTCACTTAATATTCTAATTTAGCACCTTAGAGAATAGAGAAATTTGGGCTCTCACAAGAAGACTAGGTTAAAGTCAACAGCAATCAGAACAAAACGTAAATGCATGTACCTAAAGGTGGCTACGGGGCCAACAATATCTAAAACCATGTAAAACTATTTAGAATCGTTTACAGAGATAAATTCAAAAATCTCAGTCTTTAGTCAGTCCATAAATACTTAACATTGGAAATATAAGCATTTCAAAACAAAAATTCATAAAATATTCACAAAGCAATATTTAGTTCTAAAAATATTTTATTTAACTGTAAATAAGTTATAAAAGTATATAAATACTTTCACTTATAAACTGTACTAGATGAGAATATTGAAAGTATTGTTTTATATTATGATTTCGAAATGTTACTACATTGTTTATTGAAATTACATATTGAAATTATTTTACAGAATTATTTTAAATAGATTCTTTTATATACTGTTAATGAAAAGTGCACCAAATTTTAAATGTTTTCATTGTCCATCTATTCCCTATAGTTGTAACTAGGGATCGAGACACGAACGATACTTTAAAGTACCTCTCATACTCCATCCAGTTACCTAGTCGACTATAGTATGCTTCCTAAAATGTCCCTTAGTGTACCAATAGGAAAATAAATGATTTTACACATTTTTGGATTTACATTTAATTTATTTTACTATACAAAAAATGAGTTTATTTTATTTACTTATGTGCATGTAGTAAATGCACTTTTATATATGTTTCTTACTAGGCTTTCCCCAAAACTCACCCCTCTTACTCACCATCCCGGATAGCCCATCAGTGTACGTGCCAACCACTACGATAGGTTAGTTGAAGAAAATTCTTAGAAGTTTAAAGTACCCAGTGACAAGGTATATGTAGAATTTTATATTTATATTCAGACTAGTGTATGCACAGCAGCTGTAAATAAATGTTGTGATGTAAATAGTGTAGTGAGTGATTAAAGAATGTATATAATTTTTTTGGAATTTAATTACATTGAACTGTTATAAATAGAATTTGTAAATATTATGTCATAGATTTTATATTGATTTCTTATTTATTATTAATGGATTAATTAACTAAATGGTATAAAGATTTAATTGAAATGGAGAATCATAAATTGAACTTACGTCAATACCGAATGCAAACTAACTGATACCGAGTGATTGAATGAGAAAGATAGTATCGAAAAGGAAAAAATTAGTTCGAAATTTTATAATTCCGAACGTTACATCTCTTGCATGTAGTTTTATATTGGAAACCGCACTATTTGAAACTACATAAAGGCTTTAAAAACATCATGCGCATGCAGTATTAGATTGATATCGAGTTAGATGATTGATATTGAGTTAAATGATTGTTATTGCGGATTGATATGGATGAGTAATAAGTACAGTGGTTGATGTTTTGTCGACAGGTGGCAGGGACGGGGACAATAAGGTAATTCAAAAGTACTCTTCCATTCATATCCCAACACCCTGTCACACTTAGGTTCTCTAGGTCATGATATTGAGATTAAGTACAATGTTTATGATCGGAATATGTTATAAGGATTTATATTTGCAAGTTTCATGCATTGCATTTAAGACAGTATAATTCTACTTCTGCACTAATATGAGTATCTTATCGAGCTGTGGTTTGCTCACTCCTTTCTAACATCATCGCAGATCATACGAGCTAAAGTCCATGCTTGGAGTTCCGTGTGGGCCCTCGGGGATTGTATCTAGTAGTGGTACTTGCTTAAGTGCTCCGAGTGTTGCTTTTATTACTTTTAAGGTATATGAAATTTTGCACATCATATTGGTTGTCATGTATAGGCATTATGTAATGCGCAGTACATGGCATTGGAAATTGTTTGGGATGTAACTTAGGATTTGCTCTAAATTATTATATGACTAGTATGATTATCGAGTGTGATTCCAGATATTAAAGTTGTATATCAAATATGAAACTTGTGGAATATGGATATGCTGATTGTAATGATTCTGAGAATGTGTGTTGTGTATGATGATATAAATTGTGGATTGTGGAGTTAAGATGCGATGTTGGATATATGTGTATATTTTGCAGGTTAATTATTTGGGAAAATTTGATTATATATAATGGGAGGTTTTTGATCATTCTTTTTTGGAATCTTGAATGAAAATATTGAGGAAGTAAGTTAATTTGCCTTAGGAATTAACCCTTTAAATGACAACATTAAGTTAAATTGAAATTGAGAAAGGTAAAATAATTGTTTAGCGGTAACATTGACACCGAATATAAATATTAAAGTGAAAAGAAAAATTCAGTTCGTTTCGTAAATTTGATAAACGGTATAAGTGTGATTGTTAAGTGTAAGTCGCTGCCTTCAGGTCGTGACATTTTAAAATTCTAAAAATAAATATAATTATTTGGCAAGTAAAAATGAAGAATTTAGAATTTTGGGAGGATTTTAAAAGGGATATTTGATATTTACATTTCAAAACCCACCTAAATAGGTGGTTTTTCTAAATTCCTACAAAATTTCCTTACATTGTTACCCATATCCCACTATTAATATAAACTAAGAAAGAAAAATAATATTTTTAATTAGAATTTATGTATGATATACTGACAATATATAACTTTTATACACTGTTAGTTAATCATAAGATGACACTTTATATGTAGGTCTTTAGAAATAAATATTAATAAAGTTTTTAAACTTATTTTTAAGGGCCTATACATTTTTAGATTTTACTAATTAATGATGTATCATCATATGGTTAACTGATAGTGTATAGAAGCTATATACTGTCAGTGCATCATATATAATTTCTTTTAATTAAATATGATGTATAGTCTTACTTTGTTATATTATTATTAATACTTACATATTTTTACAAATTTAATGATATCCATATTACATTTTTTTATAATTTTCCTTTATAGTTATTTTTTTTATTTCGTCAAATTTTACTATTTAAAAATTCTTTTTAAAAAATATTTATCCAAACAAGATAATTATAAATGTTAGCGTTTTGAATTATGCATTTTGAAATGCATTTATTTTAAAATGCTTTAGAATTTCAAAATTCTCTATACAAACGTACTCTAAAATACCTTCTATGGAAAAACCTCATGAAATGGAGTTGTCCAATGAAAAACCGAGATTGCCCTTCCTCCAACTTTCTTTCCTTCCTACCCTCAAATGTTTTCACCTGGTCGTTGGGTCAACTGAAAGGTGCCCTCCTTTTGCTCCAACTATCCAAACTAGGGGTATAATCAAGCCGAGCTGAGCCGATACAGTGAAGTGCTTGAGCTCGAGCTCGAGCTCGACTCAAAAACTTGTGCTCGATACTCAGCTCGAGCTCAACCGAGCCTTAATATTCGAGCTCGACCTGACATAAAAAACGAGCTACTCGAGCTCGCTCGATTAGGCTCGTTTATTCTAGCTCGATTCTAATGCTCGAACTTGAGCTTGATTCTAATGCTCGAATTCGAGTCTAATGCTCAAAATCGAGCTCGAATTTATCTTATAGACATAAAAATATTATAATAAAATATAATATTTTTTAATAATAATAACAATTCAATATCAACAATAATGAAAATCTTACACATAAATCACACAACATTAACCTTATCTTTTTTTTTCTCGGCCAATAAAATATTTGTCATTCATAAACTGCAGTTATAAATCAATGTAGCTAACAACAGGATGGGCTATTACACTGCTCTACAATAGTCGAAAAAAGGAAGAACATAGCAAAATCAAATTCAAAACTAGTCAAACAACATCTAAATCCTATAAACTCCTAAATATGCAAGAAAATCTGCTAAAGAGTTTGCCTTCTTGCAAATGAAAACAAAAACCCTTGTCAATCTCTTCTCTCAACTTGTCTATTTTATGATAATGTAAATGCAAAATTTCAGAAACAAACAGAAACACATCAATGAAACCAAAAGCTATAGCTGAAGAACACAGTTGACAAAATAAACACGATACCATCAAATACGTACTCCAAGAGCCATCCATATCAATAACCCACTAGTCACAAACAAAACATGATTATCGCTAGAAACAAATCAAAACAGAAACAAGAGTAAAAACCATGACAGATTGTAGAACGTCTTATCAGATTGCAAACACAAACCACATATCCCATAGCTCATTTAAAATCAGTTTGATGAGGAAAGGCATCCCAGAATATCCAAAGAAAAGATCTAGATAATTGTCGAGTTCATTCCTCTTCACTGCCTTAGAAGAGCAGAGAGGGGACATAGCTTGGTTGCTGTCTGCTTGCTGTGTGCGTGAGGGAGGAGAGACGACTATGCGTTTGTGAGGTGACTTCGTGCATGACTATGCGAGGCCGAGGAAGTTGGTTGCTGCTAACAAATGAGGAAGATGGTTGAGGGAATGCCAGATCTTAAGGCCGAAGGGCTCGTCGGCATCGGATCTAACTATCGAGGCTCTTGTTGACACCAAATCTAACTGCTGAGGGGTCATCAGCACCAGATCTGACTGCTAAGTGGCTCGTCGGCGCTAGATCTAGGTATCGATGGCACTTGTCTAGAGAAGGGAGGCTAGATTTGAGGGCGCAAGGAGTTGCCGGTGCTGAGGGAAGGGGTGTCGCTGGTGTGGCAGTGCTAATAGTGAAAGGAAGAATGGGTGTTTGGAGGGTGACTAGGTGCGGCACGGGGGAGATGAAAGTGAAAGTGCTGCGGAAGTGATGAAAGGGAAAAGTAAATAAAACAAAATTACTTGGTTAAGGTTTAATTTAAGGTATATATGTAATTTTACAATAATAAAATAAAATATTAAAAGCTCGATAAGGCTCGCGAGCTACTCGAGCTGAGTATCTCATTTCTCGAACTTGGCTCACTCGATAGCTCGAGTAGCATGAGCTCGAGTTCGGCTTAACAAAAATAGAATCGAGTTCAAATTTTTTTTCGAGTCGAGCCCAAACAGCTTCCGAGCACTAGTGTATCATTTACACCCCTACTCCAAACCCTCTTCACATCATATAAACTCGAAACCAGTCTCTAGCGCATGTTATATTTTTTTCATCGTTCCTATCGTAGTGTTAAAAAACCAATATATTTAATTTTTTTAGTTTTCAGCCTCCTTCACCAACCCTTCGCTCTGTTCAGTATCTGATCCTTTCATCTTTCTCCATGGCTACCATTTCCAAGCTCTCTAACCCCAACACAGCCGCTTTTCTTGCATCGTCTTTCAAACCCAGATCTTATTCGTCGCTTAAATGCTTCGTTGGGTTCCCTGCAGTGGCTGCTTTTAACTCTAAGCGGGTTTCATCTTCTAGCTTGTCCTTGATAAACAGCCGCCGTCTCAAGGGCTCCTTGGTGTAAGTATTTTGCCCTACATCGACGCCCTATCTCAAATTGATTTTGTGTTCTTTAAGTGTTGAACATTTTTCCTTCTTTTTTCTTTTGGAAGTTTTTATCAATGCATGCAGATATTTTGATTCCATTTCTTTTATTTTTTTGATAGATTTTGAGGATTCCGTTTCTTTGAATGATGCCGAAATGACCTTGCTTTGATTCTTCATTATCATTAACATTCTGTACCTATTGATTTTTTTTAGAAAAGAGACTTTCTTTTTATTGGTCTCAAACGAACTTTTCGTGAGATCTATTGTTGTTTGGAATTTGGAAGGATTATTTTCAAGTGAGCTGGTCAGGGTTTTGACAAGAGCTGGATATTTTTAAAAGCAAGCACGATCTACTATTTCTAGCTTTGCTTATTGTATTTGTAATACAGTGAATGAGATTTTACAAAGAGTGGTGTTCAGTTTAGTTGCTTACTTGCCCTTTCATTTTAGGCTTCTTCATTCCAACTATGTTTTATTGTTGCAGTGTCAGATGTTCTTTGGTTGATGGAAACAGTAGCTCTGTGAAGAGGACCACTTTGCATGATCTTTATGAAAAAGAAGGGTAGAGTCCATGGTATGTCAACCTTTGTAGGCCAATGACCGATTTGCTACCACTGATTGCAAATGGGGTTAAAGGTGTAACTAGCAATCCAGTAGTTGATATGACAAAGTCTACCCGTGTTGGGCTAGGCCTAATAGCGTCAGAGATTACCATGTGGCAAAGACTCATTGGTCCATGTGGCCTTCGGCGACAGAGGCAAAGTACATAACACCTGTCGCTGGGCGACAGACTCACTAGTCCACGTGGCCTTCGGCGACAGAGGTAAAAGTGCATGATCATACCTGTCGCTTGGGAACAGACTCACCGTCTATCGCCTGCAATCATAACGCGACACATGGCGTGCATTATACCTATCACCGGGCAACAGATTCCTAGTCTGTCACCTACAGTCATATGCCAACACGTGGCGCATGGCTTCGGCTCTTGCTAGCGACAGATCCCTGATGCCACAACGTGCCACGTGGTATGAGTCTCTCGCAGGCGACAGGCTCCGAATGCTCCCGGTTTTTGAGGAACTTGTGTTATATTCGGACACAAACTCTCAGTAAGATGATGGACTTATCCTTAAGCAATTAACCTAGAATGTTGGCCTATAAATAGGCCCCCAAGTACAATTTTATTCTCTAATTTTTGACTACTGGCTTTTATGTTTCTCAATACTGAAGAACTTTCTGCTGACTTAAGCATCGGAGTGTCTACGCAGGGAACCACCCATGCGTCTCTCTGGCTTTTCTTGTTTTACAGAAGCTTCTTAGAGACACGTGGAGACTAAGTACGAATGTCAACGTCAGCATACCTTTATTGTTGTTTTGTGTAACAACAATTGGCGCCGTCTGTGGGAAACGTATAAAACTCTGTGAGCTCCCCTGAACAACAGATTCGCCAGACAAACCAGGTGAACAGGGAGGAAGAAAGAATTACTGTGTCGGCGGCAGAATTCAAAGCTCTGAGGTGACAGAGCGAAGAAACTATCCAGGCGCTGTGAGCCATGGTGGATCTGTTCCAAGGAGTTCTCCCGACATTGGATCTGCCACCTGCCGTGCAAAGCTTGGTAGGAGGAACAAGTAGAGGTGTCCCGCCGCAGGTATTTGGGCTACAAGAGGACACGACAGCGGCAGACACCTCTTGTCGGCGAGAGGCTCCCCATGTGGAAGAGCATGACATTCATCAAGGTGTGGCAGGACAGGGGAGCAGAAGGCCTGTCGCAGGTAACCAGCGAGAGACTGAGGAAGTGGCAGACCTGGACCCTGTGACAGGGGTCATGCGACAGGTGCTTGGTGTCGGGCGACAGGTGCTTGGTGTCGGGCGACAGGTACTTGAGCGACAGGACGTTGACCGGGCGATAGGGTCTACCGCCCACCACCATGACTTGTCAAATTTTGATGGTGCTAACTTAGACCATGGTATTGGAGGTGCTGGAAAGAACAATGTCGAAGATCAAAGCACTTGGGGAACCGGGTCGAAATTTGACCCCACTTGGTGCACTCAAATGGTACGGACAAACACACCTCAAGCTAGGGGCAAGGAAGTAATCGGAGACCTACCTGATTTGTCTCATGCCCAAAATCAGCTCGCTCCCCTCGTGGACATGAAGAAGATGATAGAACAGGTGCTGGAAGAGAAAAAGTTAGTGTCTGCAGAAGAGAGCCAGAGGAGAAGAGTACCTTTCTGCACGACCATAATGCAAAAACCTCTGCCCCCAAAGTTCAAAATACCGCAGATGGCCGCATACACCAGAAAGATGGACCCCTACGACCATATGCAAAACTATGAGGCCCTAATGTTGCTACATGGATGGGAAGACGAGATAATGTGTAGGGCCTTCTCTTTAACTTTATCCGGACATGCGATGAAATGGTTCAATAACCTGCCCGAAGGGTCCATTCTCTCTTTTGACCAGCTGCGAAGTGAGTTTCTCAAGGCATTTACGGTGAATAGTCAGAGAAGGAAGGAACCGACCTATTTGCTCACTATTAAGCAGGGAGCTAAGGAGTCATTGAAGTGTTATGTGGATCGGTTCAGGAATGCTACTTTAGAGGTGCGAGAACTACAAGTCGGTATAGTCGTGGCAGCCATGTTACAAGGGACAAGGTTTGAGAAATTGCAAGAATCCCTGTCACTAGAACAGCCAATCACCATCTCAGACCTGCTTTCCCGTGCATATAAGTACATAACCCAGGAGGAAATAATGAAAATGGTGGCGATGGGAGAATCCAAGGATGGAAGGAAACGAGGAAGAGAGGTCACTAAAGCATCTTCTAGCCAACCGAGAAAGTTTAAGAAAGCTCCCGCACTAAAATACAATTCCTATACCCCACTCACTGAATCTCAGGCCTCAGTGTTAGCAGCTATTGAAGGATCAGGGCTTATACAGACTCCAAAGAAGACGTCAGGGAATTTGGGTAGTGATTTAAGGTCGTACTGCGATTACCACTCAGTGCATGTGCACACGATCGAGAAGTGTAGGGAGTTGATGAATCAGCTAGTAAAGCTAGCACGAGAAGGAAAAATAAACCGTTTCGTGTGGAGAGGTGACAGAAACAACTACCCTATGCGGAATAGAGGAAACCAATTTAGAGACAAAAGAGGTGAAAATAGGGGACCTATGAGACGAGATGAAGGTGACAGGAGAGATAATAACAGAAGAACAGAAGGAAGGAATCGAGAGGAAGATAATGAACCCATAGGGCCAGCTATTAACGTAATATCCGGAGGTGAATCATTAACTGGTACTTCTTCCTCATCTCGGAAATCTTACGCTAGACAGGCCCACCGAGTCAACTCAGTAATAGAGGAAAAGCAGGATGAGGAGCCTATTACTTTTACACCAGCTGATAGAGGAGATGTAGTGGTTCCTCATGATGACCCGATGGTAATTACAGCCGTGGTAGCAAAGCACGCAGTGAGTCGAATCTTGGTCGATAGTGGGAGTTCGGTGAACTTAATCTACTGGAACTGCTTCGAAATGATGAATATCACGGAAGACAGGTTAAAGCCAGTACTTACACCCTTATACGGTTTCTCTAGAGAGAAGGTAAAGGTAGCAGGCGCCATTCAGCTACCTGTTACATTTGGGGAGAGCCCAAAAGATGTCATCCGACAAGCGTTGTTTATGGTGGTGAGATCAGCGTCTGTGGCTTACAATATGATCTTCGGGCAGCCATTGTTAAATGACATGAGAGCGGTGGTGCATCCCTGCTATTTGTTAATGAAGTTTCCAACTCCTCACGGTGTTAGACAAGTGAGGGGAGATCAAAGGAAAGCCAGGACGTGTAATATCGCACCCACTACATATAAAGGGACTCAGAGGAAGGAAACCCTTACAATTGAAAAAAAGCCTAAGCCAAAACCTGATGAGGAGATGGACGCAATTCGGTTGGATGAAAAAGATGGAGAAAGAATAGTGTATGTGGGGATCCGGCTTCCTGAAGAAGTGAAGGGAGAAATAATCCGATGCCTAAAAGAGAATAGTGATGTATTCGCATGGACCCCAGCTGATATGCCCAGAATTAATCCTGAAGTTGTTTGTCATCGCCTGAACGTAGTCCCGGGGGCAAGGTCGATAAAGCAAAAGAAGAGGAATTTTGCTCCAGAGAGGCAACAGGCAATAAACGAAGAAATTTCAAAGTTGTTACAGGCGAAGTAATTATCCAGAGTGGTTGGCTAACGTTGTGATGGTGAAGAAAGCCAACAGAAAATGGAGAATGTGTGTGGACTTCATGGATCTGAACAAAGCTTGCCCTAAAGATTTGTATCCAGTACCCCGAATAGACAAGTTAGTAGATGAAACTTGTGGGTACGAATTGCTTAGTTTCTTAGATGCCTTTTCGGGATACTACCAAATCATGATGCATCCAGATGATGAGGAAAAAACTTCATTCATTACTGATAGTGGAACATATTGCTATCTAGTAATGTCGTTTTGAAAAACTCGGGGGCTACCTACTAGCACATGGTAAATAAGGTGTTCCGAGACTTGTTAGGCAACACCATGGAAGCTTATGTTGATGATATGATCATCAAAAGCCGACAGGGAGAATCACATGCTGAGAAAATGACTAAGGTATTCAATGTGCTGCGACAGTACGAGATGAAGTTGAATCCCAATAAATGCTCATTTGGGATGAGATCCGGAAAGTTCTTGGGATTCATGATTACTAATCGAGGGATAGAGGCTAATCCCGAGAAAGTTCAAGCTATTTTGGACATGAGGCCACCCAATACTGTAAGAGAAGTTCAAAGGCTGACAGGGAGAATAGCAGCCTTGAGTCGTTTCTTGTCCAAATCAGCTGAAAGAAGTCTACCATTTTTCAAAGCGATAAAGGCAAGAAAGAACTTCAAATGGATGGAAGAGTGCAACGACGCCTTTTAAAGGTTGAAAGACTACTTGAAAGAGTTGCCTCTATTATCTCAGCCTCAGCCCGAAGACCACCTGCTCGTGTACCTCGGTGTAGGAGAGAAAGCTGTAAGTGCAGTCCTACTAAGGAAAGAAGGGGACAGGGATTGCCCGATCTATTATGTAAACAAAGTCCTGCTAGATGTCGAGGCAAGGTACCCCTTAGTTGAAAGAATAGTTTTATCCCGGGTGATGGCAACTCGGAAGTTGCGGCCTTACTTCCAAGCTCACTCAGTGACTATATTAACGGATCAACCCTTGAGGCAAATACTGCAGAAACCAGAACACTCCGGGCACCTAATTAAATGGGCTATCGAATTGAGTGAATATGACATTCACTTCCAGCCTCGCCAAACAATAAAAGGACAGGCATTGGCAGATTTTCAAACAATAAAAGGACAGGCATTGGCAGATTTTCATTGTAGAATGCACTAGTCGAGAGGTCCAAGAGGAAACAGAGTTAGTCTGGTGGAAATTATTTGTTGATGGAGCTCGTAACATGGACGGCAGTGGAGCCGAAATTGTGCTAATATCGCCTGAATGGGAAACCTATGAGTATTCCCTACGTTTCGATTTCCAAGGTTCGAACAATACAGCCGAGTACGAAGCCTTGATAGCTGGGATGAAACTTGCTGAAAAACTAGGAGTCAGTAACTTAGTGGCACATAGCGATTCACAATTGGTGGTAAACCAGTTCTCGAGTGAGTATGAAGCACGAGAACCCACCTTAGTCCCTTATTTGCAGAAGGTACAATTGTTGGCACAGTCGTTTAAGCACTTCCAACTGACTCAGATAAATCGGACAAAGAACAACCATGCAGATGCTCTTTCAAAATTGGCTTCTTTTAGAGGGGTCAAAGGGGGTATCGTCAAAGTGGAATCCCTTGCTAAGCCAAGTATCGAAGAAGAAGATGTCTGCGATATCGAGATCAGAGATGATTGGAGAGTCCCGATCAAAGACTATATATTGGGGAACACATTCCCAGCTAACAGTGACGAGGCTCAAAGGTTGAAATTAAAAAGTGCCAGGTTTACCGTGGTAAATGGAGAACTCTATAAACGAAGCTTCACAATGCCCTTGCTGAAATACCTAGGGTCCCAATAGGCTGAGTACACCTTAGCTGAAGTTCATGAGGGAATATGTGGTGAGCACTTAAGGGCTCGTGTGTTGGCCTCAAAAATACTGCGCGCAGGGTTTTATTGGCCTATACTGAGGAAGGATGCCACAGACAAAGTGAGAAAAAGCGAAAAGTGTCAGAAATTCGCTCCAATAACAACCGCGCCTGTTTCAGCCCTCCAAAACACTCTACAACCAACTCCATTCTCACAGTGGGGACTAGATATCCTGGGACCTTTTCCACTAGGCTTAGGACAACGGAAATACTTACTTGTGGCCACGGATTACTTCACGAAGTGGATAGAGGCTGAACCTTTGGCTACAATTTCTAAGAAGAAGGTGGAAGCAATGGTGTGGAAGGACATAATTTTCCAATTTAGGCTCTCCCGTATAATAAATGCAGACCATGGGAAGCAGTTCGATTGTGATGCTTTCCGGGATTTCTGCAAAGGCCTGAACATTCTCCGAAGAATATCTTCTGTGTCTTACCCGCAGGCTAATGGGCAAACAGAGGTGAGTAATCGAACTATACTACATGGGTTGAAGACCAGACTGGACAAAGCAAAGGGAGCATGGGTAGACGAGCTCCCGAGTGTGCTATGGGCCTACAGAACGACAAGCAATGTGTCGACAGGGGAAACACCGTTCAATTTGGTGTATGGGACTGAAGCCCTCATCCGAGTAGAAATTGGAGCAGAGTCACCCCTGTTAGCTTTAAATTGCCATATATATTTTGAAATGACAAAAAATTAAGTTTTAATGTTTTAATTCATATTGTAAATTTGCCTTATCACGCATGAGTTTCTCAATACATTTCAAGTGATCATATCAAACATTAAAACCATGATTTAATGATGCATACTCTTATTGGTCTTAATACTTTGTAAATGTTTTGAATATTTTATAAAATCACTCAATGAATTTTTGGACAATGTTTTCATCAAAGAAAGTCAAGAAAAACTCCCACAAAAGTGCCAATATGTTTTGGGTTGAATTAGGATCAATGGTCATATCATTTCTAACCCAAAAGTGCAGGAAAAATGCCCTCTGGAAGCATGGGATCGATCCCATATGAAAAGGGATCGATCCCTTTTTGGCAGAAGCACTCCAATGCGTGAAATGAAGGAAAGGATCGATCCCCTTGGTGAAAGGATCGATCCCTGATAGGATGATATTTTGTAAATCTTACTTGTGCTAATATATTTTCTTTAGTGATGTTTCATGCCTAAAAGAGCTTACTAATGTTTATTTTATGTTTTAGGTATTAAATATCAAAGTTGGAATAAAAAGAAAGCTAAAAAGAGCAAAGTACAGTATTTTCTGTCCAGCTTGAAAGATTGACGTTTTTGACCAATTTAATGACCTGATTTGAAGAAGTGGCCTTCATGGAAGTTGTAGAGTACTTCTCAAGGTTTCTGGAATGTACAAGATCGCAAAAATTGGAGTTCATTTGGTGGGTAAAACGTCCGGACAAAATCAGTTCGAAATTCTGGGCAGAAAAACGGGATTGAGAAGAAATTCCAACAAAGCAAGTTCAAGACCAGATTTTTTTGAGACAAGATAATTTCTTAATTTTATTATTTGTTAGATCTGTAATAATTAATAAAAATAGGTCTTATGAATTTTACTTAGAAAATAATTGTAAAAAGATGATGAGATAAAGGTAAGAGTTTGACTAGTCAAATTACTTGTTTCCCAAGTAAACTCTTATCTGAATCCCACATTGCTTAGGAAAGTCTTTTAAACTCTTCCTTAGGCCTATATAAAGAGCATAAGGCTCTCATAAACAGCATCCCTCACATCCCTCTTCCCTTTTCCCTCTTAGTCTTTTGTAAGGTTTTCTTTAAGGTTTTAATAAAAGTTTTATTTTCTTTCTTTTAATTTTGATATTGCTGATTTCTTTTTCTTTAAAAATTTTATTTTTCTTCTTTTCTTTATCATTGGACTTGCTGATTTCTTTCTTTTAAGTTATAAAATTATTTTCTTTTTAGTCTTCCTAATAGAAACAGATTTAATTTTGTATTTAATATTTTTCAAAGTAAACAATTTCTTTATAGTTTTTAGGATTAAATTGTTTTCTTTTCTTCATTTAAACTGATTCTTCCCTTAGGTTTATTAGGTTTTATCTATTTTATAATGTTATATGGTTGCTGATTTCTTTAGTGATAATTATTTTGATTCTTGTTTTGTTTTTTATACTATTTGTTTAGTTCTTGCTAGTTTATAATCTTGATTCCAGATTTCTTGTTTTAGATTATTAAAGATTGATATATTGATTGTCTTTTGCATGATTCTTGATATCTTTATAATATTAAACTTGAAATTTATGATCTTGAATATGACTAGTGAGTAGGTTTCTTATTCAGTTACAAGGTAAATTGATTGTTCTTGGAAAAAGAATGTTGTGAGATTTTGAGCTTATAATATAATTGTTGATTAAGTATCCAAGATTCTCTGAGCACATTTGCATGATTATTTACTTGATTAGATGGTAGGGCCCACTATTTAATTTAATTGAATAATCTACTGCTAGATTAAAAACATAAGTCCGTAATTGCTTATGGAGTTAGTCACTAGGGATGGAGGAGAATTGAAGTTTAGATTAAATGAACCGAGCTTATATGTTTGTTATCTAATGTCAACCCATATCTTTCTAGTTGTTAATGCTACTACAACTTATATCTAGAGAGCTTGTTCTAGGTAGGTTAGGTAGTTAGAGATTAGTTAAAGAGCTTATTTTAACTAACGACTCAGTAAGGGAAGATGGTGTAACAGAGCTTGTTGTTATGCTACGGTCGACTATTTAATTAACAATAATATTTTGTAATCAATGATCAACATCTAAATCCAAGAATAATTAATTACCTTGTAACTGAAGCTTTTTCATATTTGTTTTTTATATTTAATAATCCTTGCTTTCTCTCTTTTAGTCATAGCTTACAAAACTCCAAAACCCCAAAATTTCTTCTTTCCCTAAACCTTAAGATTAGATTTTTAATTTAATAATTAACTTAAATAATTCAGTCTCTGTGGGTTCGACCCTTACTCCGCTATCTACATAGTTGAGTTAGGAAGTTTTATTTTTGGTGACTGACGACACTCATCAAATTTTGGCGCCGTTGCCGGGGATTGTTATTTATTTAAGTTGTTTATTATAATTTAAACATCTAATTATTTTCTTTTCTTTCTTCCTTGCAGGATTTGCATGTCTGACGAGGACTCTAGTTATAAACTTCGAAAGATTAGAGATTACATTCAAGCAACCCAAAGTGCGGTGCTACAAACGCCCCAACCACCAGCATCCACTTCCAAAGATCCACCTTCCACCGAGCCCACGTTCAATCCCACTTTTGAATTCTCTAGTGATTTAGAAGAGGACAACATGGCTCAAAACGCTAATAGAACCTTGAAGGAGTTGGCAGCACCCACTATGAACCAACAACCCCTTTGCATAACCTATCCTACTTTAGATGTTGCTTTTGAATTAAAATCTGTTTTGATACATCTTTTACCAACTTTTCATGGTCTTGCAGGTGAAGATCCACACAAACATCTAAAGGAGTTCCATGTTGTTTGCTCCACCATGAAGCCTGCTGGGGTTAGTGAAGAGCAAATCAAGCTAAGGGCCTTTCCATTCTTTCTGGCAGATGCAGCTAAGGATTGGCTTTACTACGTACCTTCTGGGACCATCAACACTTGGGATGATATGAAGAAACTCTTCTTGGAAAGATATTTTCCTGCTTCTAGGGCAGCCAACATCTGCAAAGTAATTTGTGGAATTAGGCAATTTAATGGTGAGTCACTCTATGAATATTGGGAAAGATTTAAACGATTATGTGCTAGTTGCCCACATCACCAAATTCATGAGCAACTATTGATCCAATATTTCTATGAGGGACTATTACCCCATGATAGAAGTATGATAGATGCAGCTAATGGAGGAGCTTTAGTGGATAAGACTCCTCAAGAAGCCCAAAACTTGATAGCAAACATGGCTGCCAATTCTCAACAATTTAATACAAGGCATGATCCACCACCACTGTCTAAGCAAGCACACGAGGTAAGTACTTCTTCTTTGGAAAAACAAAATGCTAATCTAACATCTCTTGTGCAACAATTGGCTGTAGGTAAAATGCAACAAGCCAAGGCTTGTGGAGTTTGCTCCAACATAGGACACCCTACTGATATGTGTCCAACCTTACAAGAAGATTCCAAGGAGCAAGCTAATGTTGTAGGAGGATTCCCAGGGCCTTCCCAAGGTAAGTATGACCCTTACTCCAATACTTACAACCCTGGTTGGAGGGAGCAACCAAATTTGCAATATGGAAATAGGTCTACACCATATGTCCCACCACACAATAGGCCAAGTAATTTTCAAGTCCCCAAACCTGCATACCAAGAGAGGCCACCACCCCAAACACAACACCAAAGTGGAACCATGTCTTTTGAAGAAATTGTAAAGAATCTTGCTGCCTCTACTTTACAAAATCAACAAGAGAACAATCAAAGAATTGTACACCTTGAGCGTCAAATGAGCCAAATGGCTACTTCCCTAAGCAGACTTGAAGCCAAGGAATCCAACAAGTTGCCATCTCAACCAGAGGTCAATCCAATAGAGAATGCACATGCCATAACTTTGAGAAGTGATAAGGAAATTGGCCCTAAGGAGCCCTTAATTATAGATGTTGATAATGGCTCTAAAAACTATCAAGAAATTGAAAATTCAAGTGAAATAAAGGAGGATGTCAACTCTAATAACAAAGGAGACCAAGGGACCGATTTTGATAATGCAAATGGGGGTGTCGACAAGCATAATGCAGGCAAGGAAGGATATGTCAGCAACCTTCCACCACTTTATAGAGAGGTAAGTAATAAAAAAGTTCCATTTAACACAGGCACTTACCCTCCTCCTTTTCCTAGCAGGTTAGCCAAAAACAAAAAAGATGAGCAAGAAAAGGAGATTTTGGAAACCTTTAGGAAGGTTGAAGTCAATATTCCTCTTCTTGATGCCATTAAGCAAGTGCCAAGGTACGCAAAGTTTCTAAAAGAATTGTGCACTAACAAGAGGAAATTATAAGGTAATGAGAAGGTAAGTGTGGGGGAGAATGTTTCTGCGGTTATCCAAAGGAAACTCCCTCCCAAGTACAAGGACCCAGGTACATTCACTATCCCTTGTAAGATAGGTGATATTAGATTTTGAAAGATGCATGATAGATCTAGGTGCTTCGATTAATGTTATGCCATTGTCAATCTTTAAAAGTTTGAATCTTGGAACTTTAAAAGAGACTGGTGTAATAATTCAATTAGCTGATAGATCTAATACATATCCTGAAGGAGTAATTGAGGATGTACTAGTCCAAGTTAATGAACTTGTCTTCCCTGCGGATTTTTACATACTGAATATGGAAGATGATGACTCTCCTAATGCTGCACCTATATTGTTAGATAGACCATTCTTAAAAACATCTAGGACTAAAATTGATGTGCACAATGGAACATTAACTATGGAATTTGATGGTGAAAGTGTTAAGTTTAATATTTTTGAAGCCTTGAGATATCCTAGTGATGTGCATGCTGTTTTTGGAATTGATGTTATTGATGATCTAACCCAATAATTCTTTGAGCTAGGAAGAGAAGACAAGTTAGAGGTGGCTATAAGCCACAATTTAAAACTGGAAAATTTTGAAAAAGACCCCTTTGCTGATTTTAATAGTTTCCTAAAGGAGGAAGTTTTTGCTCTTCAGTCCTTACCCGAAGCAAGGTATGAAAACTTAAAGAGAGACTTGCCTATTACTCATACAAAGCTTCTTCCTTCTGTTGTGCAGGCCCCTGAGATCGAATTGAAGCCATTGCCAGAACATCTTAAATATGTGTTTTTGGGAGACAATGAAACCTTGCATGTAATCATTGCAAAGGACCTCACACCAGTGCAAGAAGAAAAGCTCATTCAAGTGCTTAAAGATCATAAGACAGCCATAGGATGGACTATTGCAGACATCAAGGGAATAAGCCCAACTATGTGTATGAATCGCATCTTACTTGAGGAAGGTTCAAAACCAACACGAGAGGCTCAAAGAAGATTGAACCCTCCAATGATGGAAGTTGTGAAAAAGGAGATCTTAAAACTCCTTGATGTTGGGATTATCTATCCAATCTCTGACAGTAAGTGGGTGAGCCCAATACAAGTGGTTCCAAAGAAGCCAGGCATCACGGTGGTGAAGAATGAAGATAACGAGTTGATACCAACAAGAATTCAAAATGGGTGGCGAGTTTGCATAGATTATAGAAAATTGAATGCTACTACTAGCAAGGATCACTTTCCTTTACCTTTTATTAATCAAATGCTTGAAAGACTTGCTGGTAGAACTCACTATTGTTTTCTTGATGGTTATTCAAGTTATAATCAAATTGTGATAGCTCCCGAGGATCAAGAAAAGACCACCTCCACAAGCCCCTTTGGCACTTTTGCTTATAGACGCATGCCATTTGGTCTTTGTAATGCCCCTGCCACTTTCCAAAGGTGTATGGTAAGCATATTTTTTGATTATGTAGAAAATATCATAGAAGTTTTTATGGATGATTTCACAGTCTATGGAAACTCCTTTGATGAATGCTTAGACAACCTTACACTTATCCTTCGAAGATGCAAGGAAACTAACCTTGTTTTAAATTCTAAAAAATGTCACTTTATGGTAGAACAAGGAATAGTTTTAGGGCATGTAATTTCTGCAAATGGCATAGAAGTTGATAAATCTAAGATTAGCATTGTTCAATCTTTGCATTACCCCACAAATGTGCGGGAAGTGCGTTCTTTTCTTAGACATGCAGGTTTTTATCGTAGGTTTATCAAAGACTTCTCCAAGATTGCGTTACCTTTGTGTAAACTCTTACAAAAAGATTTGATTTTGTGTTTGATGAGAGATGCAAGGAAGCATTCGACAAGTTGAAAGAATGTTTAATCTCTGCTCCAATCATTCAACCACCTAATTGGGATCTACCATTTGAATTGATGTGTGATGCAAGTGATTACACAATTGGGGCTGTTTTAGGACAAAAAGTTGGAAGAGCTTCACACGTTATCTATTATGCTTCAAGGACCCTAAATGAAGCTCAACGAAACTACTCCACCACAGAAAAAGAGCTTCTTGCTATTGTCTTTGCTTTAGATAAGTTTCGATTTTACTTGCTTGGTACTAAAATAATTGTTTATTCTGATCATGCAGCCTTGAGATATTTACTATCCAAAAAGGAGGCAAAGCCAAGACTCATAAGATGGATCCTTTTGCTTCAAGAATTTAACTTAGAGATCAAAGACAAGAAAGGTGCAGAGAACTTTGTGGCAGATCATTTAAGTAGATTGGAAAGAGAAGAAGATGTGTTACCACTTCAAGAGTTCTTTCCTGATGAAGAATTGATGGCAGTCAAAGTAACTACACCATGGTATGCTGATATTGTCAATTATTTAGTTACTAACACTTTGCCTCATGATTTGACTAGAGCTCAGAAGGATAAGCTTAAGAGTGATGCCAAATATTATATTTGGGATGACCCTTACTTGTGGAAGAATTGCTCTGACCAAATAATAAGAAGGTGTGTCACACAAGATGAGATTCCATCAATCTTGACCTTTTGCCATAGCTATGAGTGTGGAGGCCACTTTGGACCTAATAGGACGGCAAGAAAGGTATTAGAATGTGGATTCTTTTGGCCCACAATATTTAAAGATGCATACTTATTTTGCAAGACATGTGAGCATTGCCAAAAGTCAGGTAACATCTCTCAAAGAAACCAAATGCCACAAACCCCTATTTTAGTTTGTGAAATTTTTGATGTTTGGGGCATTGATTTCATGGGACCTTTTCCTTCCTCCTATAGTAATCTTTACATAATTCTTGCTGTTGATTATGTCTCGAGATGGGTGGAAGCTAAAGCCACTAGGACTGATGATTCTAAAGTTGTTGCAGAATTTGTTAAATCTAGTATTTTTGCTAGGTATGGAACACCAAGAGCTTTGATAAGTGATAGAGGTACCCACTTCTACAATCGTATGATTGAAGCTTTATTGAAGAGGTACCACGTCACTCACAAGGTGTCAACAGCCTACCATCCTCAAACAAGTGGCCAAGCAGAAGTCTCTAATAGAGAGATAAAAAGTATTCTAGAGAAAACTGTGAACCCTCAAAGGAAAGACTGGAGTATGAGGCTTAATGATGCATTATGGGGATATAGAACAGCCTATAAAACACCTATTGGGATGTCCCCTTATAGGTTGGTTTATGGTAAGCCATGCCATCTTCCTGTTGAGTTGGAACATAAAGCTTATTGGGCTATAAAACAATGCAACATGAATTATGATGAAGTGGGAAACCATAGAAAGCTTCAGTTGCAAGAGCTAGAGGAGATTCGTAATGACGCCTATGTAAACTCAAGGATTTACAAGGAGAAAACTAAAGCCTTCCATGACAAGAATATTGCAAGAAAGACTTTTGAAATTGGAAAAAAATTTCTTCTCTATCACTCAAGGCTTAAGTTATTTCCAGGTAAGTTACGTTCTAGATGGGTAGGACCTTTTATTGTTACTAATGTTTTTCCTCATGGTGCAGTTGAAATTCAAAGTTCAAAAACTTCAAAAGCTTTCAAGGTGAATGGACATAGACTGAAACCATACTATGAGGGATTTAAAGTCTACAATGTGGAAGAGGTGAAGTTGGAAGATCCCATCTATGAGGATTGAAAGAGGCGGCAATGTCGAGCAAACGATAATAAACAAAAGCGCTACTTGGGAGGCAACCCAAGGATGTAAAAACAAGGGAGTATTTCTTTCCTTACTTGTATTACCATTTAATTTTTGAGTTTTTATTGTTCTTCTTTGCATGCTAGACTTACTTTGAGGGCAAAGTAAGATTTAAGTGTGGGGGGGAATATTGGTTAATGAGTCTATAGAGTTTTTTTTATTTTTTTTAGGAAGTGGAAATTAAAAGAAAGGTCAAATTTTTAAGAGTTTTGAAGATCATGATATGTTTTTGTTCTTTTAAGGATTGATTCTAAACTAAAACAAAGTTTTATAAGAAAGTTGAGACTATTTTGATTGATTGAAGTGAGTACTTTCTAAAGAATTTATGTGAGTTCATGATTAAATATGATTGATCATATGATATTAATAATGTGATTAGTTCATTGAAGTTGGTATAAGCAAAGGATAAATAGACAAGAAAAAAAATAAAAATAAAAATAAACATAAAAGAAAAAAAAGAAGAAAAAAAATAGAGGTTGAAAGCTTTAAATTCTACTCCAATGTTTTGAGTTGCTTGATCTTGTTGATTAAATTCTTAAAGTGACTTGAAATATGAGTATGCAAAGCACTCTAAAAGAGGGCTAACTTGTTGAGTAACCGGGTGTTGGTATCACCAATATTAACATTCACGTAAAAAGGCAAGTAAGTACTTAGGGAAACCATTGTTGAAACCTCAAAAGAAAAAGAAAAAAAAATCTTGATCTATTGACTTTGTTTGTAGTAATGTAAAGTGGATAATTGCAAGGTTAATATTATATGTTTTAGTTGTGTTGATTGTAAATTTTGCATAAATTTATTTAGAAGTATACATGAATATAAGAAGTAATGATTAGAATATGATTGACTTGATTATTTAACTCTTGTTGAAGTTACGAGTTAAGAATTGAAAGATTTGAAAATATGTCCATGATCTTAATCTTGTTTTGGAGTCATAATTTTTAAAATTAAGTCTTATTTTGAATTTTTAGGATTGAGTTTTAAGTAAAAGATTTTGTGGGTATATCTTTTGAAAGCCCTCACGAAACACAACTCGTCCACTAGGGGTGACCTAGGGGTTTAAAGGCTTATTGCATATGCTAAATACAATCGTGATTCCTATGAAAGTGAGTTAGGATTTTAGGATTTAGTTCTTTAGGAATTAGTTTAGCTAAGGTTTGCTAGAGGACTAGCAAAAGCTAAGTGTGAGGAAATTTGATAGGATGATATTTTGTAAATCTTACATGTGCTAATATATTTTCTTTAGTGATGTTTCATGCCTAAAAGAGCTTACTAATATTTATTTTATGTTTTAGGTATTAAATATCAAAGTTGGAATAAAAAGAAAGCTAAAAAGAGCAAAGTGCAGTATTTTCTGTCCAGCTTGAAAGATTGACGTTTTTGACTAACTTAACGACCTGATCTGAAGAAGTGGCCTTCATGGTAGTTGTAGAGGACTTCTCAAGGTTTCTGGAATGTACAAGATCGCAAAAATTGGAGTTCTTTTGGTGGGTCAAATGTCTAGCCAAAATCAGTACGAAATTCTAGGCAGAAAAACGGGATTGAGAAGAAATTCCAACAAAGCAAGTTCAAGACCAGATTTTGTTGAGACAAGATAATTTCTTAATTTTATTATTTCTTAGTGTTGGATTATGCCCTTAGAACCATTCATTAGATGATTGACTTTGGCATTTTTATGTATCATGACATTTTATTATAACTCATTATTATATTTGTCTTATAACTGTGTAATGTAATCTTATATGATAATGTCCTTAGAATAGTAATAACACACTATTCTTAAAACATCCCTAGTCAAGTATTATTGTGAACAAGGATAACAATGATACGATAAGACTAGTATGTGGTTGACTGATGACCATTGTCATGGATATAGGATATCAAGTCATCACATAGGTACATGTTAGAGAACTATGTACTGGATCGACCCTCCATGAGAACGCTACATGGATTGTTATATGAGTGTCATAAGCGATTCTCATAGTGATGATGGTGTATGTGATCCTTTGATTTGAGATCATCAGAGATCCCAACATAGAGAATTGCTTACTTTAATGCTGCTAGATGTCATTCGTAACAGGATGGACTATAAAGGTAGTAATTGGGTATGCCTTGATCTATGTAGAGGGATGTGGAGTGATCAAGATAGGATTTATCCCTCTTATATAACAAGAGTGATGTCTTGGGCCCTTTGATAGAGTGAGACTAAGAAATGCATGGCCGTGCTCGAATAAGTCAATATGAGATATTGATTTTATTTGTTTAATTAGTCTACTCAGGAACCAAGAAACGCTGATTAGACTATAAAAGTGTGACACATTCCATGACTTGTGTCTAATCAAGACATCAAAGGATAAAGGGATTAGACTACACGGTAACATCTTTCACGAGTAAGGTTATGTCGAGTCATTGACATTCTCGTTACATGGGTAGCAATGATGTGTTGCTAGATACCGCTCATTGCCTATGACAATTTTGTCATTGCCATTGTTTTGAGAACCTATTGGGTCGCACACTTAGAAAGGATCGATGAGGAGCTTAATTAATCCTATTCTGAATTGGATTAAGGATATAGCTAATCCTATTCTAAGTAGGATTAGAGTTCTGTTTGGCAGTAAATTTTAGGGTAAAATTTACTGCCTATAAAAGGATGTTTTTTTAAAACAGAGCCGCACAGAAAAAAAAACAGAACAAAAATTATTCTTTTAATCGAAGCTAGCAATTCGGTTATAAGGAATCAAAAACGCTCTTTAAGGCTTCTGATCGTGAGACGTTCAAGAGTCGTGAGATCCGTTCGTGTGGATACCATAGAGGCAGGAACGAAAAGTTGTTACTTGTGACTCGACCAACGACAGAAAATCAGAGAAAACGTTAGGTAAAATCTCGAAACCCTAATCAGGCAACTCTCCGAATCGATCATGGTGGAGGCCGAATGATTTATATTCCGCTGCGTGTTTGTTTCGGTTTCCTTTCACTTAGATCTGTAATAATTAATAAAAATAGGTCTTATGAATTTTACTTAGAAAATAATTGTAAAAAGATGATGAGATAAAGGTAAGAGTTTGACTAGTCAAATTATTTGTTTCCCAAGTAAACTCTTATCTGAATCCCACATTGCTTAGGAAAGTCTTTTGAACTCTTCCTTACGCCTATATAAAGAGCACAAGGCTCTCATAAACAGCATCCCTCACATCCCTCTTCCCTCTTCCCTCTTAGTCTTTTGTAAGGTTTTCTTTAAGGTTTTAATAAAAGTTTTATTTTCTTTCTTTTAATTTTGATATTGCTGATTTCTTTTTCTTTAAAAATTTTATTTTTCTTCTTTTCTTTATCATTGGTCTTGCTGATTTCTTTCTTTTAAGTTATAAAATTATTTTCTTTTTAGTCTTCCTAATAGAAACATATTTAATTTTGTATTTAATATTTTTCAAAGTAAACAATTTCTTTATAGTTTTTAGGATTAAATTGTTTTCTTTTCTTTTCTTTATTTAAACTGATTCTTCCCTTAGGTTTATTAGGTTTTATCTATTTTATAATGTTATATGGTTGCTGATTTCTTTAGTGATAATTATTTTGATTCTTGTTTTGTTTTTCATATTATTTGTTTAGTTCTTGCTAGTTTATAATCTTGATTCCAAATTTCTTGTTTTAGATTATTAAAGATTGATATATTGATTGTCTTTTGCATGATTCTTGATATCTTTATAATATTAAACTTGAAATTTATGATCTTGAATATGACTAGTGAGTAGGTTTCTTATTCAGTTACAAGGTAAATTGATTGTTCTTGGAAAAAGAATGTTGTGAGATTTTGAGCTTATAATATAATTGTTGATTAAGTATCCAAGATTCTCTGAGCACATTTGCATGATTATTTACTTGATTAGATGGTAGGGCCCACTATTAAATTTAATTGAATAATCTACTGCCAGATTAAAAACATAAGTCCGTAATTGCTTATGGAGTTAGTCACTAGGGATGGAGGAGAATTAAGGTTTAGATTAAATAAACCGAGCTTATATGTTTATTATCTAATGTCAACCCATATCTTTCTAGTTGTTAATGCTGCTACAACTTATATCTAGAGAGCTTGTTCTAGGTAGGTTAAGTAGTTAGAGATTAGTGAAAAAGCTTATTTTAACTAAGGACTCAGTAAGGGAAGATGGTGTAACAGAGCTTGTTGTTATGCTACGGTCGACTATTTAATTGACAATAATATTTTGTAATCAATGATCAACATCTAAATCCAAGAATAATTAATTACCTTGTAACTGAAGCTTTTTCATATTTGTTTTTGATATTTAATAATCCTTGCTTTCTCTCTTTTAGGCATAGCTTACAAAACTCCAAAACCCCAAAATTTCTTCTTTCCCTAAACCTTAAGATTAGATTTTTAATTTAATAATTAACTTAAATAATTCAGTCTCTGTGGGTTCGACCCTTACTCCGCTATCTACATAATAGAGTTAGGAAGTTTTATTTTTGGTGACTGACGACACTCATCAATCCCTTTATGCCAGAAAGCCCCCAAAGGCTAGTTTCTGTGAGACAAAACGGCTAGTTTCTGTTTTAGCTCCAACCAACGTCCACAAACCATCCAAAGGACTATAAATAGAGGCTTAGAAGCTAAAGGAAGCAAGAGGAACTACTCAGCAACTCCAAAACTCATATTCCTCAAATCCTCAAGCCTCAAACAACAAATCAAGAGCTACAAAGTCTTCATCTTCCATCATTCACATATCTCTTGTATTGCTTAGCACAAATATTGTATAGGCTCTTTCTTTGTGCCTAATTTATGTAATCACTTGCCTATCTAAAGGCTCTTCTTTGATTACATTATTTGTAACCCACCATTCCTTGTAAAGGGGAGGTTTCTCTTAAGCCTTAGAAAAAGAGGGAGGCTACTCTTTAGCCTAAGAAAAAGAGGGAGGTTTCTCTTGAGCCTAGAAAAAGAGAGAGGTTTCTCTTTAGCCTAGAAAAATAGGGAGTGTAACAAATTCAAGGATAGTGAATTTGGGAAAATCCTTGGGAGCGTCTCAAGGTAGAGGATGCAGGCAAGGTTGCCGAATCTCTATAAATCGCTTGCGTACATTTCTCTATCCTTACTCTCTTTACTTATTTGCAATTATATTTGTGTTTATTGTTTTGAATTTATATTGCATAATTGAGTAGCCTAGAGAACAAAGAAAATATCAATATAGGCTAAAGAATTTAGAGGAACCGAAAAACGAACCTAAGGTTAGTGAAAAACCGATTCACCCCCCTCTCGATATTGCCTATAAGAGCCAATAATTGGTATCAGAGCTTGGGCTCGAGATTGATTTAGACTAACCTCTATCGAGCAAAACGATCTTAAATGGCTCACTTGAATGTAGGCACACCCCTAAGAGAAGAGGGACACTCATTAGTTAGACCTCCACTCTTCAATGGTGAGAATTACTCTTATTGAAAAATTAGGATGATGTTATTTGTACAATCCAATGACTATGAAGTGTGGAGAGTAATTGTTAATGGCCCTAGAATCCCAATAAAGAAAGTAGATGGAAAAGATGTCCCTAAGAGTGAAGATGAGTGGGACACCAATGACATGAGATTGGCACAATTGAATGCCAAGGCTATGCACACCCTCTTTTGTGCTTTAGGTCTCAATGAGTACAATAGAGTATCCTTGTGAGAATGCTAAACAAATATGGGATAAACTAGCCATCACACATGAAGGGACAAATCAAGTTATAGAGACCAAAGTAGGAATACTCACACATGATTATGAGCTATTTAGGATGAAAGAAAATGAGTCCATTAGCGAAATGTTCACTAGGTTTAATGATATAATTAATGGACTTAAGGCTCTAGGCAAGGCTTATTCTAATGTTAAAATTATAAAGAAAATTTTGAATAGCTTGCCTAAGTCATGGGAGGCAAAGGTAACCGTAATAGAAGAGTCTAAGGATCCAAATACCTTGTCTCTAGATGAGCTTATGGGCTCCCTACTTACATATGAAATGAAAATGAAAAGAAATGAAGTGCCTTCAAAGAAAGTAGGGGTAGCACTTAAGTCTTCCACTCATAAGGACATTGAAGATGATAGTGCTGAGAGTGGAAATGAGGAAGAAAAAGAAATGGCAATGTTTGCCAAAAGATTCAATAGGTTCATGAGAATGAATGAGAAAGAGCAAAATAGGAGACATCATAGGGGAGAGTCAAGTAGAAGAGAAAAAGACCCCTTAGTGTGTTATGAGTGTAATGAACCGGGTCATACTATGTCACATCCCGGAAACGTAGAAGTTTTGGGCTAAATTTTTTTTTTTTACTTGGGTTAATTTCTTACTTGGGTTGCATTCCTGCCAGTATCTCATCATACTTTTTAACCACAGCAACATCACAATATTTTTATAAAATATTTCATTCACATTATATTGATTTTTTTCCTCCAGGTAACGCTTACATTCATACAATATCGATTACATCCCAAAAGTATTATTTATATACAAATATCTGTGCCATACCGGATGTCTGGTATTAAAATATGAGTATACCTTACGTAAGTACAAAAAAGTAGTCGGAGGAGAGACGTATCCCTCAGTCTACATCATATGCGCAACAGGCAAAGGGTTGATCACTGCAAATAATCTGGTAGAGTAGGGGGGTGAGCTTTTTGGAAAGCCCCGTAAGAAATGCATTTAAAATAGTCATAGCATCTATATATATATGCAGAAAACAAATGCCATAATAATGCATTTCATACTTTTAAACATTATATGAATTCTTTAATACATATATACCAAAATTCATACTTGATCAAACATGCATCTTACTTTAAAAATTTAAATTCAAAATTAATAGAACATATCATACAGTTCATGGAGACTAGGCAGAATCATATAGCTAGTATGCGGGTCATGACACTTACTTCTTCCTCCGAAGAGGGAACATAATTCCTATGGCCATGGTATGGGCTGTAGACCTGATCAGAGTCGTACAGCGAACATGCACCACGAAGGACCAACATACCCACAAAGGATGTAATCATACACAATGTGGGCGAGGACATGCACGACGTGGCTAAACTTATGCCACAATGTGGCAAGCATGACAGGCAGTAACATAAACTATAGGAAAGCCTTAGTCTCAAAACTTACTTACTTATGTAAATTCTTAAATCATACTATTGATATAAAATAGTAAGGACCGGGCGTGCCAGGGTCTAAGTTAGCCTGGGGTGTGCCACTCCGATACCTTTTTCGGAAAACATATACTTAAATCATACAACTGATATAAAATAGTAAGGACCGGGCGTGCCAGGGTCTAAGTTAGCCGGGGGTTTGCCACTCCGATACCTTTTCGGAAAAACATATTTATTTCATGTCATACTTAAAACATTATGGAAAATATACATAGAAGTTATAAAACTCATTTAACAAATTAAAAGATCATAAAAATTAACTTCGGAATAAAATTCATACTTCAGGCATTTCTTTAAAATTTGAAATGAAAGTAAGGGATACCATCACAACTTTAAATTACATCCCTTACCTCAATACACTGTAGATCAATGCCTTATGTTGCACCCATGTGCTTCCTATCTCTCCGAATTATAAACTGCAAGATAACAGTTTTACTGTAATTAATTTTCAGTATAACTTATAAAAATTCCCTTTTTGCTTTTCATTTTCCTACCATTTGTTGACCCCAAACCATGAACTTTCTTTCCCTTTTATTCACTTCACGTTGGCTGCATGTAGGTTAGAAAATTTTATTTCTTTATGATGCATTTTTAGTTTAACTTCATAAATACTTCATCATGTCATTTAGTCAACCTAAGGTTAACTTTCTATTTCATTCATTTTTTTTTCTGTTACATGCTGTCCCACCCGACAGCATACTTCATTCTTTTCTGTTTTCCTGATCTGCAGTTCACGTTGGCATCCATTTGGTTCCTACTTCATGGTCATATCTAGCATGTTTTAGGTTGCCAAAAGTCTAATATTCACACACACAAAGTCAACCAAGGCTAGCCTATTCTTCTCTCTTTTATTTTTTATTTCTTTCGGCTGTACCATTATCCATATTCTCCATCTCTATTTTCGGTTGTACAAGCTTAATTTGATGTTCTTTCTTCCAGCCCTTTTTGTTGACTAAGATCACCTCTTTTCTTTTCTTATTCTCCCCCCTTAGCTCACGTAACTTCCTTCAACTAACATTTATTTTTCTTCTTTTATCTTAGCTCATATAACCCTACCAACACCAAAGTCCACGTTTTTTTTTTTACACCTTTCATGACTATTTCGGTTATCAACTTCCAGCTTGTTTTCCTTTTTTCATATGGCTCCTTATCATCAACATCATCTCTTCTTCTTTGAAGCCTCACAATCAAACCTCCAGACTTCAATTTATATATATATATATATGTGCTTATTTCAAAATCATGCTATAAACAACTTATGTTACTTCACCACAACCATGATTAAAGAACTAAAAACTTAAAAACTGATGTTAGAAATTACCTGTACAGGGGAGCAAACTGTGCACGTGAATCCCTTCCTGTTTTGAAGGTTTTTGTGCTAGCTTCTTTGAGGTTTTGGAAGCTTAATATTCTAGGTTTATTTTCCTTCCAAAAACTTGATTTATTTGCTAAAGGTTATGCATGGTTTCTGCTATGGAGGAGAACTTACAAGGTTTGTAAGGAGTAGAATACTTTCGGTGATGATGTTGGCTGGAGATGAAGGTCACGATGGAAGAATATAAGGCACAAAAAAATATATTACTTGGACTTTTTGCTGGCTTCATTAAAAGCCCTCTTGATTTCCTATTTCTTTCCTTTTGTTTTATATCACTTACTTTCCAAGCCGAGACTACATTGTCTTTTTCTGTTACAATTTTTCTTCATGCAGCCCACGTTTCTGACTTTCCATGCCAACGTTTTGGAGTTAAAAATTTCCTATCTTTTCCTTGCCTTTGTTCCTTTCTTGTCTTGTTATGGTTTGGTCTTCGGTGCAGCAAGGATTTAACCAAATCAGTTATAGTTTCTGTCAACCCATGAAACACGTGAGGGAGACTTTCCTTTTGTCTTCCTTTGTTAGTTACTTCATATTTTATTCTCTTGTTTTCCTACTAGTCGTTTGCTCAACCAAAATTTCATTTCATTTCTTCTACTTTTTCATTTCTTCATGCCGTCCCCACCTTGGCTTTCCAAGTCAAAATTTGCAAGCTAATGAGTCTTCCTATCTTTTCCTTGCTTTTTCGTTTCTTACCTTGCTATTTGTTCATCCTTCGGTGTAGCAAGAAAATAACAAAATCAGTGTTAATTCCTGTCAACCTATGAAACACGTGAGGTAGGCTTTGTTTTGTATATTCTTTGTTTCTTCATGCCGCACCATTTTCCTGATTTATCCAACATTCATTTAATTTTTCATTCCATCTTGTATGTAGTATTTTCCATATCTATATTATTCATTTAGGATTTAAAATTTTTCTATGTGGGAAACACTATTCTTATATATTTAATTCCTCAAAATATTATCAATAATTTCTTTATTGATAATTAATTCATGTAAATGTACAACTATAGTATAAGATAATGAGTTCTCACATTCTCCTCACCTTATAAGAATTTGGTCCTCCAAATTCAGGCTGGTCCATTAAACAAATGCGGGTACTTTTCTCTCATGAGACTCTCTAGCTCCCACGTAGCTTCCTCTGTTGTGTGGTGCTGCCAGAGAATCTTAACCAGTGGAATAGTTTTAGATCGAAGTACCCTTTCCTTTCTGTCAAGGATCCGGATTGGCTGCTCAACATAGCTCATATCTCCCTGAATATCCAATGGTGTGTATTCGATAACATGGGAGGGATCCGGATGATACTTCCTCAACATAGAGACATGGAAGACATTATGTATTCCGGAAAGCTGTGGTGGCAAAGCTAACCGGTAAGCAACATCCCCTACTCTCTCCAATATCTCAAATGGACCAATGAAACGAGGACTCAACTTTCCTTTCTTTCCGAAGCGCATGACACCCTTGCTCGGAGATACTTTTACAAATACAGAGTCTCCAACCTGAAACTCAAGTGGCCGTCTACGTACATCAACATAACTTTTCTGTCTACTTTGAGCAACCTTGAGTCTATCACAAATAATCCGAACACTCTTAGTCGCCTCTTCAACAAGATCAGGGGCTAAAATCTTACAGTCACCCACTTCTTCCCAAGCTACTGGGGATCTACATTTCCTACCATATAGAGCTTCGTATGGTGCCATTCCAATGCTGGCATGATAACTATTATTATAGGCAAACTCTGCGAGAGGCAAGTGGTCATCCCATGAACCCTTAAAATCTAGTGCACACGCCCTCAACATGTCCTCTAAGGTCTGAATAGTCCGCTCGGACTGACCGTCTGTCTGAGGATGGTAGGCGGTGCTCAAATGTAATTGAGATCCCATGGCTTCCTGAAAATGAGTCCAAAATCGAGAGGTAAACCTGGAATCTCTATCAGAAGTGATGCTCACGGGAGCCCCATGTAATCGAGCAATCTCGCTAACATACAAGTCTGCCAATGTATTTAGTGAGTCTGTGCTCTTAATGGCAAGAAAATGGGCACTCTTAGTCAATCTATCCACAATAACCCAGATCGCATCATGACCTCTCCGGGTTCTCGGTAAGCCCATAATAAAATCCATCGTAATGTGTTCCCATTTCCAGGTAGGCACCGGCAAAGACTTAAGTAGTCCTGCTGGCTTCTGGTGTTCAGCCTTTATCTACTGACAAGTCAGACATTTGCCACAAACTCTGCTACGTCTCGTTTCATACCAATCCACCAATACACCTTACGCAAATCATGGTACATCTTAGTACTGCCTGGGTGCATAGTGTAACGAGAACAATGGGACTCTTTCAAAATCCTTTGTCTTAGGGTATCATCATTCGGAACACATATACGGCCCTTAAATCTTAACAACCCATCATCACTGATCGTAAAATCTGACTGCAAGTCTTGCTCTGCTTGACTAACCATGTCCAATAGCCTCCGATCATTTCTTTGCCCTGACCGTATCTGGTCTAAGATACTTGGCTCAATTTGAAGGCTAGCCATAAACCCGACATCTACTGTTTCAACACTGACATTGAGCTCGGCGAACTGCTCCAGCAATTCCCATTCTCTAACCATCATAACAGAAACCATACTTTTTCTGCTTAGAGCATCTGCAACTACATTCGCCTTGCCCGGATGGTACAGAATCTCGCAGTCATAATCCTTAAGAAGCTCTATCCAACGTCTCTACCTCATATTAAGTTCCTTCTGATCGAATAGATACTTCAAACTCTTATGGTCAGTGAAGATCTGAAACTTCTCACCATACAAATAATGCCGCCATATCTTTAAAGCAAAAACAACTGCAGCTAACTCTAAATCATGCGTAGGGTAGTTGCGCTCATGGTCTCTAAGCTGGCGTGAACCATACGCGACTACTCTACCATGTTGCATTAGCACACAACCTAAACCCTGACTGGAAGCATCACTGTATACAACGAAGCCTCCAGCTCCACTCGGAACGGTTAGGATTGGTGCTGTAATTAATCTTTGCTTAAGCTCCTGAAAACACTGCTCACACTGACTTGACCATTCAAATGGAACTCCTTTGCGTGTAAGCTTAGTCAACGGAGCTGCAATCCGAGAAAAACTTTCCACAAACCTCCGATAGTACCCTGCCAATCCCAAGAAACTCCGAATCTTAGTCACTGTCTTCGGTCTCTCCCACTGGAGTACTGCCTCAACCTTGGACGGATCAACTGACACCCCGTCCTTAGATACTATGTGGCCAAGAAAAGCTATCTGATCCAACCAAAATTCACACTTACTAAGCTTTCCATAAAGCTGCTTATCTCTGAGAGTCTGGAGCACAATCCTCAGATGCTGCTCGTGCTCCTCCCGGGACTTAGAATATATTAGAATATCATCTATAAAAACAATCACAAATTTATCCAAATACTCCTGAAACACATCATTCATCAAATTCATAAATACGGCAGGGGCATTAGTCAAACCGAAAGGCATCACCAGAAACTCAAAGTGACCATATCGGGTTCTAAAAGCCGTCTTCGGTACATCTTCCTTCCTAATTCTCAACTGATGATAGCCTGATCTCAGATCAATCTTAGAAAACACCGAAGCCCCTTTCAGTTGATCAAACAAATCATCTATTCTTGGCAGGGGGTACTTATTCTTAATTGTAGCCTTGTTTAGTAACCTATAGTCAATGCATAACCGGAGACTACCATCTTTCTTTCTCACAAACAATACCGGAGCACCCCATGGAGATACGCTTGGTCTAATAAAACCCTTATCCAGCAATTCTTGCAACTGTTTCTTTAATTCTTCTAATTCCACTAGTGCCATCCGGTAAGGAGATTTAGAGATAGGCTGGGTATCTGACACTAAATCAATAGTGAACTCCAGCTCTCTCTCTAGTGGTAATCCTGGTAACTCCTCCGGAAACACATCTAAAAACTCACATACCACTGGTATATCTGATATATGTGGAGGTTTCCGACTCGTATCGGAGATAAGGGCAATATAACCTTCACACGAATAAATTTATTTAAATTTTCAAACATATAAACATTATACAACTTCATTGAACATAACATCATATACTTTATTTCTTAACAGCAAAACATACATCAAATTTGTCAAGTAAAGAGAAGGTTATGGTCTTAGTGTAGCAATCTAGACTTGCACGATTGGTTTCTAACCAATCCATGCCTAAGATTACATCGAAGCTATGCATGTTTAACAAAACTAGATCTGCTAACATTATTCTATCTCCAACCTTAATTTCACAATTCCTACACACCATATCTGTCATTTGAGAATCATTCATGGGTGTGCAAATATGCAATATATGACTTAGAGGTTCAGGTTCTAAATGAAGATTGTGTGCAAACTGTGGTGATATAAATGAGTGCGTGGACCCTGGGTCGAATAAAACATGTGCCTCATGATTACAGACAAGAAGATTACCTCTAATAGTTGCGGAAGAGTTATCGGCAATCTCCTTGTCTAAAGCAAATACACGCCCCTGGGTAACAGGCTTCTTACCCTTCTCAACTCCTGTAGCTCGTTTATGTGGGGCCTGTCTTTGTGGAGTCCGTGTCTCTAGCTGCTGTCGTAGTGACTCCTGAGACTGTGGGGTCTTATCTTGCAATTGTGGGCAATCCCTGATCAAATGACCCTTTTCCCCACACTTAAAACAATTTCCAGTGACCCAGTGACATGGCCCACCATGTGCCTTACCACAATCTTTGCACTGTTTAGAAACCTTCTGGAAGCCTCTGTTGATCTCTACTGTATTAGTAGGAACCTTAGGCTTGCCAGTCCTTGCTTGAGACTCATCTGTCCTCGGTCTCTTAAATGAACTCCACCTTTGTTCTGTTCGAAAACTATCTGTCTTCTTATCTTTACCCTTACTCTTACTTCTGAACCCATACTGTGATTGCGTAACATCAAGACCCCTCTCAATTTCCTGAGCCCGTCCGAGAGCATCCTCAAACTCAGTAATACGAAACCCCAATAATCTGTCTCGGATGGCTGGTCTCAGTCCAGACAAAAATCTCTCGGTACGACGCTCCTGATCTCTGACTGTCTCAGGGTCATATCTCATCAACATCGTAAATTGGTTCTCATACTCATCAACCGACATACTGCCTTGTATTAAATTCAGAAAATCTGTCTGCATTTTCTTCTGGGCAGTACGGGGAACATATTGGGTCCTAAAGACTGACAGAAAAGTATCCCAACTGATCACTGTGTGTTGGGTAGTCAACTGCCTCTTAGTGGCTCTCCACCAATGTCCTGCTTGACCTTTCAACATATAAGAACCCATACTGACTTTCTCAGCATCTGTGCACCCCAAGTAATCAAAAGCCAGTTCCAATTCTAATAACCACTCCTCGGCCTTAATTGGATCCTTAATCCCCTTAAATTCTGGAGGATTCATCTTAAGAAAGTCCCGTAATCTGCCTGTATCTCTATCATCTCTAGGCGGTGGGACTGAAGGTTGAGGAGCGGAGGGTGCCAGAGGAACCTGTGGAGGAGGAGGTGGTGAAGTAGGTGTAGGCACTGTAGCACCTATATCTGAAGTGTTCGCTCCGAAATGTTGAGTAAACATAGCAGCGATGCTATCAAACCCCTCTTTCATACTGTGTTCGAGCCTGCTCATTCTAGCATTTGGGCTCTCTGGTTGGGGAGTAGGTGGTAGAGGTGGCTGAGCCTGCCTCCGGGAGCGACCTCGTCTCCCACTCATAATGCGTGATCAAATACCTGCGCATAAACCCTATGTTTTAATCAAACTTTAACAGATATACTCAATTTTATAACCAAACAAGCACAGATACTTGGGATGTAATCTCATCCTAACTATCGACACTGACAGTACTAGGCAACCCTTGCTCTGATACCAAGAAAGACTGTCACATCCCGGAAACGTAGAAGTTTTAGGCTAAATTTTTTTTTTTACTTGGGTTAATTTCTTACTTGGGTTGCATTCCTGCCAGTATCTCATCATACATTTTAACCACAGCAACATCACAATACTTTTATAAAATATTTCATTCACATTATATTGATTTTTTTTCCTCCAGGTAACGCTTACATTCATACAATATCGATTACATCCCAAAAGTATTATTTATATACAAATATCTGTGCCATACTGGATGTCTGGTATTAAAATATGAGTATACCTTACGTAAGTACAAAAAAGTAGTCGGAGGAGAGACGTATCCCTCAGTCTACATCATATGCGCAACAGGCAAAGGGTTGATCACTGCAAATAATCTGGTAGAGTAGGGGGGTGAGCTTTTTGGAAAGCCCCGTAAGAAATGCATTTAAAATAGTCATAGCATCTATATATATATGCAGAAAACAAATGCCATAATAATGCATTTCATACTTTTAAACATTATATGAATTCTTTAATACATATATACCAAAATTCATACTTGATCAAACATGCATCTTACTTTAAAAATTTAAATTCAAAATTAATAGAACATATCATACAGTTCATGGAGACTAGGCAGAATCATATAGCTAGTATGCGGGTCATGACACTTACTTCTTCCTCCGAAGAGGGAACATAATTCCTATGGCCATGGTATGGGCTGTAGACCTGATCAGAGTCGTACAGCGAACATGCACCACGAAGGACCAACATACCCACAAAGGATGTAATCATACACAATGTGGGCGAGGACATGCACGACGTGGCTAAACTTATGCCACAATGTGGCAAGCATGACAGGCAGTAACATAAACTATAGGAAAGCCTTAGTCTCAAAACTTACTTACTTATGTAAATTCTTAAATCATACTATTGATATAAAATAGTAAGGACCGGGCGTGCCAGGGTCTAAGTTAGCCTGGGGTGTGCCACTCCGATACCTTTTTCGGAAAACATATACTTAAATCATACAACTGATATAAAATAGTAAGGACCGGGCGTGCCAGGGTCTAAGTTAGCCTGGGGTTTGCCACTCCGATACCTTTTCGGAAAAAAACATTTATTTCATGTCATACTTAAAAAATTATGCAAAATATACATAGAAGTTATAAAACTCATTTAACAAATTAAAAGATCATAAAAATTAACTTCGGAATAAAATTCATACTTCAGGCATTTCTTTAAAATTTGAAATGAAAGTAAGGGATACCATCACAACTTTAAATTACATCCCTTACCTCAATACACTGTAGATCAATGCCTTATGTTGCACCCATGTGCTTCCTATCTCTCCGAATTATAAACTGCAAGATAACAGTTTTACTGTAATTAATTTTCAGTATAACTTATAAAAATTCCCTTTTTGCTTTTTATTTTCCTACCATTTGTTGACCCCAAACCATGAACTTTCTTTCCCTTTTATTCACTTCACGTTGGCTGCATGTAGGTTAGAAAATTTTATTTCTTTATGATGCATTTTTAGTTTAACTTCATAAATACTTCATCATGTCATTTAGTCAACCTAAGGTTAACTTTCTATTTCATTCATTTTTTTTTCTGTTACATGCTGTCCAACCCGACAGCATACTTCATTCTTTTCTGTTTTCCTGATCTGCAGTTCACGTTGGCATCCATTTGGTTCCTACTTCATGGTCATATCTAGCATGTTTTAGGTTGCCAAAAGTCTAATATTCACACACACAAAGTCAACCAAGGCTAGCCTATTCTTCTCTCTTTTATTTTTCATTTCTTTCGGCTGTACCATTATCCATATTCTCCATCTCTATTTTCGGTTGTACAAGCTTAATTTGATGTTCTTTCTTCCAGCCCTTTTTGTTGACTAAGATCACCTCTTTTCTTTTCTTATTCTCCCCCCTTATCTCACGTAACTTCCTTCAACTAACATTTATTTTTCTTCTTTTATCTTAGCTCATATAACCCTACCAACACCAAAGTCCACGTTTTTTTTTTACACCTTTCATGACTGTTTCGGTTATCAACTTCCAGCTTGTTTTCCTTTTTTCATATGGCTCCTCATCATCAACATCATCTCTTCTTCTTTGAAGCCTCACGATCAAACCTCCAGACTTCAATTTATATATATATATGTGCTTATTTCAAAATCATGCTATAAACAACTTATGTTACTTCACCACAACCATGATTAAAGAACTAAAAACTTAAAAACTGATGTTAGAAATGTGGTTTTGGAAGCTTAATATTCTAGGTTTATTTTCCTTCCAAAAACTTGATTTATTTGCTAAAGGTTATGCATGGTTTCTACTATGGAGGAGAACTTACAAGGTTTGTAAGGAGTAGAATACTTTCGGTGATGATGTTGGCTGGAGATGAAGGTCACGATGGAAGAATATAAGGCACAAAAAAATATATTACTTGGACTTTTTGCTGGCTTCATTAAAAGCCCTCTTCATTTCCTATTTCTTTCCTTTTGTTTTATATCACTTACTTTCCAAGCCGAGACTACATTGTCTTTTTCTGTTACAATTTTTCTTCATGCAGCCCACGTTTCTGACTTTCCATGCCAACGTTTTGGAGTTAAAAATTTCCTATCTTTTCCTTGCCTTTGTTCCTTTCTTGTCTTGTTATGGTTTGGTCTTCGGTGCAGCAAGGATTTAACCAAATCAGTTATAGTTTCTGTCAACCCATGAAACAAGTGAGGGAGACTTTCCTTTTGTCTTCCTTTGTTAGTTACTTCATATTTTATTCTCTTGTTTTCCTACTAGTCATTTGCTCAACCGAAATTTCATTTCATTTCTTCATGCCGTCCCCACCTTGGCTTTCCAAGTCAAAATTTGCAAGCTAATGAGTCTCCCTATCTTTTCCTTGCTTTTTCGTTTCTTACCTTGCTATTTGTTCATCCTTCGGTGTAGCAAGAAAATAACAAAATCAGTGTTAATTCCTGTCAACCTATGAAACACGTGAGGTAGGCTTTGTTTTGTATATTCTTTGTTTCTTCATGCCGCACCATTTTCCTGATTTATCCAACATTCATTTAATTTTTCATTCCATCTTGTATGTAGTATTTTCCATATCTATATTATTCATTTAGGATTTAAAATTTTTCTATGTGGGAAACACTAATCTTATATATTTAATTCCTCAAAATATTATCAATAATTTCTTTATTGATAATTAATTCATGTAAATGTACAACTATAGTATAAGATAATGAGTTCTCACATACTAAGTTAGATTGCCCCTTACTTAGGAAGGAAAAGGATAGGAAAACTAGGAAGAAAGCATTTGTGGCTGCATGGAGCGATAGTGATAGCTCCGATGAGGAAAACATAGATAATGAGGTAGCCTACTCATGCTTTATGGCTATTAGTGACGATGAGGCTAGCTCTAGTTCTAGTGAAGATAATGAGTTCACATTTGATGAGTTACAAAATGCTTTTAATGAATTAGCAAATGAATTTCAATGCATGAACTCCAAATATAAGAAAATCATTGCTAAATTAAAAATAGAAAATGAAGCCTTGACTAATACTAAGCTAGAATTTGAAAAGAAATTAGAAGAGGCTAACTTAGAGATAAATGAGTTGAACGAAAAGAATACAAATTTGCATAACTCATTTACTAGGTTTTATATGGGTCAACAAAAGCTAGATCATATGTTAGAGACCCAAAGAGCTTTCTTTGACAAAGATGGGTTAGGCTATAATGCTAAACAAAAAGAAACTCATCTAAAGAATTTTCTTATGAGCAAAAATACTATGCATGATTTATCTCTTACATGCTCACTATGCAATAGAATAGGACACTCTTCACAAGCATGCACTTATAGAAAAACTACATTTAGAGGAAGAGTTGTTAGAAAAATGTGGGTGCCAAAGCATGCTATAAATAATGATGATTTGTGCTTGAAATGGATCCCAAAAGGATCAAAAATTATTTGTACTAACTCTCATGGACCCAAGAAAATTTGGGTACCAAAGCATGCATAAATTTGTTCGTTGTAGGAGTGTTAGAGCATGAGAATTCAATGAAATAATGGGGTTTGAATACTCTACACACCTTTATGGAGATTGCTTGTGCCAATGAGAAAAAGGAAAAGCTTGAGGATCCATCACAACAATTCTTCAAAGAATGGCTCAAGGTGGATTCAACTATTCAAGGCAAAGCTTTCTCTAGCAAAAGGAGTATTGTAAGCTCTTTACTCCTTAAAAACTTTTATTTGATTATTTGCACTTTGATGAGAAACTTGGTTAATGATTAATGATGAATTGTGATTGAGCAAAAAGGCATGATAATTGATTGTTGAGTGGTTGAGGGGTAGTTCTTGAGGTATTGGATGATTGGATGAAAGGCATGATTTATGATTTTGAAATGATTATTGGATTTCTGCATTTTGAGCAAGTTTCCTATGTGTTGATAATGTGTTTACTTGTCTCAAAATACCAAATATGTCATATATGCAACAAGCCATGTCATGAGCAATAATGAAGAACTTGTATGTTGGAAATCATGGCATGTTGTTCACAAGATGTATGATTTGATGTTATATGTGCTTAAAATCTATGTGAACAAGTTTGTTTTGACATATTTATGAAATTCAATGCATTGGTTTTGTCAAAAAATGCTTAACTCTCAAGATGACCTCCTTTGAGGCCAAAAATGCTCTTTATTGTGTAAATTCTTTCAAAATTGCAAAATCTTTTGTAAAATGGTTTTTCATTCATGTTTTTCATTCATACAAGTCCAAAATCATGTTGTACAAATGTTTAAGCCTTTACTTGGACCTAAAATACTCAAAAACGAAGTTTTGGTACCTCAAAAGGTTGGATTTTCTGTCAAAAAAACTGCAGATACAGGATGAGGGATCGATCCCTTAACAAGCAGGATCGATCCCCCTTGAACAGAATGCAAAATGTGTGATTCTGGGGTTAAGGCATTGATCCCCCTCCTATAGGGATCGATCCCCCAAGCCAGAAAGGGCTTTCCTGCATGTTTTCAACCGAAATTGAGAAGAACTTTTCATTGTTTTGATACTTTCTCTCTTCTCAACTTAAAATTCATTATTTTAACTTCTTTTTGATGAACTTTAAAATATGAAAAATCATTTTTTTCATTGATATCATGCCTCAACTCCATCAACTTGTGTTATTTCCAACAAATGGTATCACTTTCAACAATTAATATCATTTTTCTTGAGCTCACAAGTGCAAAATCATTTTTCTTGTTGAAAACTTGCATAAATCTTGAAATATACTTTCAATGAATGCTTAAACATAATTTTGAGAAATATTTCAAGAATTTATGGATATATTTGAGAATTTGATGAACTTGTGCATAATGAATATTCTTCATTTTTTTTGTTCATCTTAGTCAAGCATGCTTATAGGATTATGTCTCTTAGCTTGACTTATCAATTCCACACTAGGTTTCATGATAATTATACATCTAGTGGATTGATTTCAAATATAAACTTAACAATTGGTATAAAGTTATAATTGTCATCGGCCTATAATTTGTGATGGTAAATGGATCTAAAATGTTCAAATGCATGAAAATTTATCATCGATGAACTTAAACTTCTCTTATGGCCAAATTGTTAAAGAACTTGGGCTTTAATGACAACACCAACATTCAAAGATAAATGCAAGCATGAACAAATGTACCTTGATTGATATCCATGTATTTATTCTTGATTGTTTTGATGTGAACTTACATGCTTGCTTGAGTTGAATCAATAATCATGCCTATGAGATGAGAGTAGTTATTTTCATGAAATTATGTGCTTAATCTCACTCATAGATCATGAACTTTAATATTTTGAGCATGATATTGATTTACTTAGGCAAAACCATTTTAGTTAAAATAGCATATACCCCTTAGAACCTTAAATGATAAAACAACTAGGGATATGGCTATTAAATGATTAAAATGGTAATATTGAAATCTTTCCTTGCTCATAATTGGTTAAGGACTTGAATTGGAAAATGAGCATAGGATTTTTGTGCTTAAAACCATGGAAGAAAATATGTTTGCTTGAATACCTTGATTTTTCGAATCTTCCATATGGTATAATTTTGTGAATATGAATATGGATTAATACTTTATGATAGCATGCTAATTTTTTATTAATCCATATGCATATTTGATGATGTGTGATTGTGTTCTTGCATATTTAGAATGATTATTTTCTTGACATGAACACACTACACATAAATATTGGATTCATGCAAAATGTCTAAGTTAACCATTAGTAACAATTGGCATTTAGATTGAAATAACCATTGGTATCATTAGCAATTATATTTTCAATAATTGGTAAGCCAAAACTAAATTGCCTATTGGTATGAGCTTTAAATTGACAATTCTTCTCATACTACTTAGATTGAAATAACAAATAGGGAAGAATTCATATACTTAGATTGAAATAACAAATAGGGAAGAATTCATATAAGCCACTTTTGCATGAAACACTTTTGTGCTAGAATTTGTGATTAATTAATGTATGATTTAATTCCAGACACAATATTTCTTGAAAATGATTTATGAGCACATGCATATGATATGTTATATAATTTTAGCTCATAATCATGATGTATTGACATGCACCTTAGTTGGACTTTAGAGAATAATTGATACACTTAGGTGCTTAATAGGATTGAAATAAGCAAGTCATAGACCTTAGTAGATATTTATACTCAACTTGTGATTGGCACGGACAAGAGAAACGTAGCTTGGAGTTTGAAGAAGGTGAAACGCAACAGGACAGAAACGAAGTTGATGAATGACAACGTCTGAAAACCTAGACCCGAAGCCTAAAGAGACTCGAACCCAAAGTATTGGACCTTGACCCTACGAATAAGAATTCGAGAACCTAAGGTATAGCAATGGTGGATGGTGAAGAAGGAGGCGCCACAAGGAAGAAGACCTTGATAAGCCTAGTAGAGAGGGAACCCAAGAGAAAGGCACACTCAAATTCTGAAAATTCAATTTTTTACTGATCTGTCCATCAATAGCGTTTACAAGGTATTTATAATAATACCTAGCACTTAAGCCCATAAACAAGTGGGATTGAATTAACACCAACAGAAAATAAGACTAAACCCAAATTCATGCCTAAACCTAGTTACATAAAATAAATAGTCCAAGACACAACAAGACTTAAACGTGGGCTATCCAAACACTTAGCCCATCTTATTGTTAAGCTAAAATAAGACAGTAAACCATGCTCATGTCGTTTGGGCTTCCAAGCAAGTATAGATGTCTTGGGACTCTTCATGGAAGCTTCCTTGACACTTCAATGATGCTAGAGCTTGTTGCATTAATGAGGCCAGGGCTTGTTGCGTCTTCTTAGCTCGAGCTCGGGTAATTGGACCTCCTTGGATGACCAATGGATCCTTAGCATCACGAACATCACGAGCAAGTGGATCTCCATCATTCCCCCTCTCCTCAAAAGGATTTGTCCTCAAATTGCATATACCTTCATCAAAAGAAAAGGGAGAAAGATCAGAAACATTAAAAGTAGCAGATACACCATACTCACCAGGAAGATCCAATTTGTAGGCATTATCGTTGATCTTCTCTATGACTTGGAATGGTCCATCTCCTCGGGGATGTAGCTTGGTTCGTCGTTGAACAGGAAACCTCTCCTTTCTCATATGTACCCAAACCCAATCTCCAAGCTCAAAGACTACTCTCACATAACCTTTCCTCATAAGCTCCTCAACTTGCCTTTGTAGCTCCTTTGTCTCCTTGGGATTACTTCTATAGGTTGGATGGTTAGGAATGGCAGCTTCAGGGACAAGGTCAATCGTGTGCTCGATCCCACGAATCGGTGGTAATCCACTTGGGATCTCTTCAAGGAGGACATCCTCGAACTCTTGCAACAATGAGACAACATCAGTAGGCAAAGTATCATGGAGTTCAGCATCAATAAAATAAGAATCTTTAAATAAGAGTAACAGGATAGGAGACTTAGCAAGAAATGCAGTCTTCACATCTCGGGGTTTGGCATAGCAGCTCACTGTTTTGCTATCCTTGTTTTCCTTCTTTTCTTTAGCTTGCTTCCTTTGCTCGTCATGTTGCTCCTTTAGGCTTAATTGGTCCTCATAAATCTCCGTGGGGCTAAGGTGAACAAGAGTGATCTTCTTGCCATCCGTAGTAAAGGAGTAATGGTTAGTGTAACCATCGTGGATGACTCTACGATCATACTGCCACGGTCTACCCAGCAGTAGGTGGCTAGCTTGCATGGGCACCACGTCACACAACACCTTATCCCAATAACTTCCAATACAAAAAAGAACCAAGACTTGCTTCACCACGTTCACTTCACCACAGTCATTAATCCACTACAACTTATATGGGTGGTGATGCTTGGTAGTGGGCAACTTTAACTTATCAACAAGGTATGTGCTAGCAACATTAGTACAACTCCCACCATCAATGATTACAGTACATACCTTGTCATGAATATGGCATCTCGTATGGAAGATGTTCTCACGCTGTGCCTCATCTTCAAACTTCACATGAGTAGTAAGAGCACGCCTAGCAACAAGTGCTTCACCATGAGCAGCATACTCAACAACTTCTTCTTCGTCGACATCTTCTAACGCAGGCATCTCATCTTCTATACCGATTTCAAAACCTTCACTCTCAACATCTCCATTCCCAAGCATGATCATAACTCTACGGTTGGGACACTGAAAGGCAATATGTCCATGACCTAAACACTTGAAACACTTAATGTCACGTGTCCTGCTTTGGGATGCTTGGGCAGATTCAGTCTTGGGCTTTGGGGGGCCCGCAAGCATGGGCTTAGCAAAGCTCTCTGACTTAGGCGTAAACACAGGCTTATCATCCCTATGAAAGGTGTTAGATTTCCAAACAGGAACTGAACTAGAAGTAAAACGGGATGTACCTTTCCTTTTGAGTTGCCTTTCCACTTTGATGGCCACATGCAGCATCTCCTCTAAATCCACGTAATGCTACAACCCTACTACATTGGCAATCTCACGGTTTAAGCCTTGGAGAAAACGAGCCATAGTAGCTTCTGCATCCTCCTGGATATTGGCTCGGATCATGGTTATTTCCATCTCTTTGTAGTAATCCTTAACACTCTTTGAGCCCTGGGTAAGACCTTAGAGCTTCTGGTATAACTCTCTGTAGTAATGAGTATGAACAAATCTCTTCCTTATGATGCGCTTCATCTTATCCCACGTAGACATTGGAGGATCACCATATCATCTTCTACTAGTGACTAACTGATCCCACCAAACCATAGCATACTCTATGAACTCAATTGCTGCAAGTTTGACCTTCTTTTCCTCGGAGTAGGGGTGGCAGTCAAACACCATTTCAATCTTCCTTTCCCACTCCAAATATGCCTCAGGATCATTCTTGCCTTGGAAAGGAGGAATCTTCAATTTTATACTGCCAAGGTTTCCATCCATCTTCTCCTTGCCTCTATCATGGGCTCTATCAACTCGATCTCTATACCCATGGTACCTTCTATGATGTCTATCTATCCCAGACTCTTCGTTCGAATCATACCCAACATTATCATCATACTCGTCATTGGCAACAACCTTACTTTTTGGACAAGAAGTATCACCTTGCTGGATCTTTGCAAACCGAACCTCATGTTGGTTCAACTTATCATGAATGTCATTGAATGTCACGTCCATCCGTTGGAACTGTTGTTGCATTGCTTGAAGCATGAATTCAATCTTTTTGAAGTCGGACTTATCACCTTCAGAAGACATTTTCAACAAAGATATCCTCACGTGTTTACACTGGTGTTTCACTCAAATAATTTAGCTTTTCTCTACTAATGTCTTTCACACGCTCGTGCCTTTTTCCCTTACTCTACCTTAACTCTATACGTTCACAATCGCACTAGAGACTCAGTCAAAGATTCAACCTCGTAAAATCAACTAATTCACCAAGTATTGTCACCAAGAATTTTTTTTTGAATTCTCTTTTTTTTTGAATTCTTTTTTTTTTCACAGAAAAGGTGTGGCTAGGGCTAGGGTGACTCAAAGAAAGAAAGACAGAATAAAAAAATAAGAAAAAAAATAAAAAAAATCACTAGAATGACATAAAAAATAAAAAATGGCCTAAAACTATAGGAAAACAATGGAATTTGGCCGAGATAGGGTGGGGCCCGTGATTCACGAGGTCGTTTTATTTCGTCGTTTTCTTTAAAACAGGTACTCGCACGCTTCCTAACTCAACCAATTTTTTCGGTTTGAACAGTACCGCAACATTTTTTTTCGAATTCTTCTTTTTTTTTCTTGTGAATTCTTTTTTTCTCCTTTTTTTGTTTTTTTTTAATCTGAGGTTTGCGGCTTCCTTGAAAAGAGTAGGGGTGTGACTAGCGTTGAATTAAGTGGCGGCTAAGGTCATGAAATAAATGGTGGCTAAGGTTTTTGTGTAATGAAATAAGTGGTGGCTAGGGTTTTAGGGTTAAGAAATAAGTGGTGGCTAGGGTTTTAGGGTTAAGAAATAAGTGGCGGCTAGGGTTTAGGGTTATGAAACAAGTGGCGATTAGGGTTTTTTTTGGGTTATGAAATAAGTGGCGGCTAGGGTTTAGGGTTTTGAAATAAGTGGCGGCTAGGGTTTAGGGTTTTGAAATAAGTGGCGGCTAGGGTTTAGGGTTATGAAATAAGTGGCGACTGGGAACACACAAGCAAACCAGAAAATGGAACGAACAAAAGAAAAAAAATTGAAACCAAAAACCAAAAAAATCGAAAAGTGAGTTACGCACAAACAAACTAGAAAATCGGAATTTGAGCTCTGAATACCAACTGATGCGCACGGACAAGAGAAACGTAGCTTGGAGTTTGAAGGAGGTGAAACGCAACAGGACAGAAACGAAGTTGATGAATGACAACGTCTGAAAACCTAGACCCGAAGCCTAAAGAGACTCGAACCCAAAGTATTGGACCTTGACCCTACGAATAAGAATTCGAGAACCTAAGGTGGTGGATGGTGAAGAAAGAGGCGCCATAAGGAAGAAGACCTTGATAAGCCTAATAGAGAGGGAACCTAAGAGAAAGGCACACTCAAATTCTGAAAATTCAATTTTTTACTGATCTATCCATCAATAGCATTTACAAGGTATTTATAATAATACCTAGCACTTAAGCCCATAAACAAGTGGGCTGGAATTAACACCAACAGAAAATAAGACTAAACCCAAATTCATGCCTAAACCTAGTTACATAAAATAAATAGTCCAAGACACAACAAGACTCAAACGTGGGCTATCCAAACACTTAGCCCATCTTATTGTTAAGCTAAAATAAGACAGTAAACCATGCTCATGTCGTTTAGGCTTCCAAGCAAGTATAGATGTCTTAGGACTCTTCATGGAAGCTTCCTTGACACTTCAATGATGCTAGAGCTTGTTGCATTAATGAGGCCAGGGCTTGTTGCGTCTTCTTAGCTCGAGCTCGGGTAATTGGACCTCCTTGGATAACCAATGGATCCTTAGCATCACGAATATCACGAGCAAGTGGATCTCCATCAACTTGCTTCATTTCTTACCAATTGTGAACTTCTTGGAAAATTATTTATAAACAATTGGTATAGGATCATAAGTCATGTTCTTTGCATGAATATTTCATACACTTTATGAACAATTGATTTATTTATTTGTGCTATGAGTCCCATGCACTAACATGTTTCTTGTTGGATGGAGCATATTCTTTTATCTCTTCTCACATAGCCACGATTTTAGGAGAAGCATATTTTTTTATTATTTTTCCTTCTTTTTGCTATGACAAAAAGGGGGAGAGATAGATTTTAAAAGGGAGAGATATTAAGGGGGAGAGATAATGGGGGAAAAATAGTTTGAAAATTCATTTTCAATTTCAAAACTCATGCTTATATTAAGGGGGAGCTTTGTAAATCCTGCTTTATTTGAGGGGGAGTATTTTATCAAAGAATTTTCAAAGCAAATTTACATTAAGTTTTGTCATATCAAAAAGGAGGAGATTGTTAGCTTTAAATTGCCATATATATTTTGAAATGACAAAAACTTAAGTAAGCTTTAATGTTTTAATTCATATTGTAAATTTGCCTTATCACGCATGAGTTTCTCAATACATTTCAAGTAATCATATCAAACATTAAGACCATGATTTAATGATGCATACTCTTATTGGTCTTAATACTTTGTAAATGTTTTGAATATTTTAGAAAATCACTCAATGAATTTTTGGACAATGTTTTCATCAAAGAAAGTCAAGAAAAACTCCCACAAAAGTGCCAATATGTTTTGGGTTGAATTAGGATCAAAGGCCATATCATTTCTAACCCAAAAATGCAGGAAAAATGCCCTCTAGAAGCATGGGATCGATCCCATATGGGAAGGGATCGATCCCTTTTTGGCAGAAGCACTCCAATGCGTGAAATGAAGGAATGGATCGATCCCTTTGGTGAAAGGATCGATCTCTTTATGCCAAAAAGCCCCCAACGGCTAGTTTCTGTGAGACACAACGGCTAGTTTCTGTGAGACACAACGGCTAGTTTCTGTTTTGGCTCCAACCAACATCCACAAACCATCCAAGGGACTATAAATAGAGACTTAGAAGCTAAAGGAAGCAAGAGGAACTACTCAGCAACTCCAAAACTCATATTCCTCTAATCCTTAAGCCTCAAACAACAAATCAAGAGCTACAAAGTCTTCATCTTCCATCATTCACATATCTCTTATATTGCTTAGCACAAATATTGTATAGGCTCTTTCTTTGTGCCTAATTTCTGTAATCACTTGCCTATCTAGAGGCCCTTCTTTGATTACATTATTTGTAACCCACCATTCCTTGTAAAGGGGAGGTTTCTCTTAAGCTTTAGAAAAAGAGGGAGGTTACTCTTTAGCCTAAGAAAAAGAGGGAGGTTTCTCTTGAGCCTAGAAAAAGAGAGGTTTCTCTTTAGCCTAGAAAAAGAGGAAGTGTAATAAATTCAAGGATAGTGAATTTGGGAAAATCCTTGGGAGCGTCTCAAGGTAGAGGACGCAGGCAAGGTTGCCGAACCTCTATAAATCGCTTGCGTACATTTCTCTATCCTTACTCTCTTTACTTATTTGCAATTATATTTGTGTTTATTGTTTTGAATTTATATTGCATAATTGAGTAGCCTAGAGAACAAAGAAAATATCAATATAGGCTAAAGAATTTAGAGGAACCGAAAAACGAACCTAAGGTTAGTGAAAAACCGATTCACCCCCCTCTCGATATTGCCTATAAGAGCCAACAACCCCGGTTGGTCCCCTACATTGACGAGCTCAATTCTCAAGGATTAAAGGAGAATCTGGACCTGATAGATGAGCTGAGAGACAAAGCAAAAATGAGACTGGCTGCTTACCAACAAAGGGTAGCTACTTATTACAATGCACGGGTTAAGAACAGATAGTTGCAAGAAGGAGACTTGGTATTGAGAAAGTCGGCAATTACGAACGCCCATAAGCAAGATGGAAAACTCCGGGCTAATTGGGAAGGACCATACAGAATCAGAAGGATGGTCAGACCTAGCACATGTACCTTAGAAACCTTGCAAGGAAAGAAGATATCAAAGACTTGGAATGCCAACCATCTTAAACTGTACTGGCAGTAAACGTTCTACTTCTTTTCTGATCATGGTTATTCTTGTCTTTACTTTTCCATCTATAGTTCCGTTACTTTATAGATTTTATTGTTTTGCAAAATCATTAATAAAGGCTAGCCCATCATTTCCTATAATTCTCTAATGCAATGTGTGAGACAGATTATGTATTACAAGAATTGAAATGAGCAATAGCTAGCAAAAACAAAAGTTCCTAAGCGAAAAATGCGCGAGACGGGCAAACACAAAAGTCCCTAAGCGAAAAATACGCGAGACGGGCAAAAAAACAAAAGTTCCTAAGCGAAAAATGCGCGAGATTGGCAAACACAAAAGTCCCTAAGCGAAAAATGCGCGAGATGGGCAAACAAAAGTCCCTAAGCGAAAAATGCACGAGACGGGCAAACAAAAGTCCCTAAGCGAAAAATGCACGAGACGGGCAAAAACAAAAGTCCCTAAGCGAAAAATGAGCGAGACGGGCAAACACAAAAGTCCCTAAGCAAAAAATGCGCGAGACGGGCAAACAAAAGTTCCTAAGCAAAAAATGCGCGAGACGGGCAAAAACAAAAGTCCCTAAGCGAAAAATGCGCGAGACGGGCAAAAACAAAAGTCCCTAAGCGAAAAATGCGCAAGACGGGCAAACACAAAAGTCCCTAAGCGAAAAATGCGCGAGACGGGCACATCTAAAAGTCCCTAAGCACGGATAAGTGCGAGACGAGCAAAGACCAATCCTTAAACACGAAAAATGCGTGAGAAAGGCAAAAATCGAGAAACCATCCAACAACAAACAAACGCGATATCTAGGTATTACGAGGTACGCTGAAATTTTCAGACTAATATGTTGAAATGAGTTAGCAAATTATGGTTAACACCTTGACATTTTAGCCATTATACAATAAAGATCTTAAGCGAAACAAGTGCAAGATAGGCACAATGCTCGAGAAAAGTTCATCTTTGCACAGGAATAAGAACGCTGTCTCAAAGTAGAACTTGGGGAGCAACATGGTATAAAGGTAAAAATATACAAAGTATTATACTGAATTCACATAAACAGAAAGAAAGAGCTACAGAAAGAAACGGTACTTTTCATTCAAAATGAATCTGTACAAGTACTGGTTTTACATAAACAGAAAGAAAGGGCTACAGAAAGAAATGGTACTTTTCATTTTGAATACTAAACTCTAATCTACGGCAATGACCGAGTTATCCGGTTGAGAAGGCGCTGCATCAGCACTAGCGTCTTGAGAAGCTTGAGGCTCAGGAACTGGATGAGTCGAAGAATCAGGACCTTGGGGAGCCGAAGAAGCCATCTCGGAAGAAGCAACATCACCTGAAGGCCCAACCATAGCCGCAGAGTCTAGCATGAGATCAACGGCCGCAAATTGGAAATTTGGAAATCATCGCCGTCTAACCCTAGCAGTGCTTCGATAGACTCAGGCTGCTCGCCTGCCTCGATAGATTCAGAAGCGTTACGCGCTGCTGGAGGCTCAGACCGATCAAGTGCCTTGAAGACTCAGGCTGATGTTGTGGCTGTCGAGGAGGCCACGGACCCTCAAGATTGTCCAAATCATCCTCAGCTCCCTCCGCTAAATAGGCCTCCGGACCTTGCGAGTTAGGCTCATACTTGGTCCAAGAAGGAGCTTCATAGTACTTGGCCTCCTCAGTGAAAAGCAATTCAGGGAAAGCCTCACTAGGTCGATGCTTCTCCAGCCAAGAAAGAGCCAAGTAGAAACCGTATTTAATGAATTCCGTCACGAACTCTGTTTTCTTGTCAAAGCAATGCTGGGACAAGCGGTATTCACAAACGACCTCGATTCAGGCTTTTCTTTGACAGTCTAGTACGTTGTGCAGCTCCTCAATGGCCTCATCCCGCTGCCTTTCCATAGCTCCCCGATCATCGACGGCCTTAGCTTCTTAGTACCCTTGAAGGGAGGCCACCTTCGCCTGCTCTTCTCGGAGCCTTTGCTCGAGTTCAACATTCTTTTTACCCAACTCCTCCACCTTTTTGACGTAAGGACGAAGCTGGCTAACCTCGTTTGAAAGCTCCATTTTTTGCTCTCAAAGCTCGCGAATGTCTTTGTCGGCTTGCTCCCTGAGAGCCCTGTGTCGGGCATTGACAGCCGCAATTTGTTGAGCCGACTGATAAGACGAAAAACAGAAGTAACTCAAAAAACTTGACGGAAAAAGTTAAAAATAGGGAATTAATCACCAAACGAGCATAAAAACTCTTACCTTCATAGCGAGATAATCAGAGTTATCCTCCGCCTCTGGGATGTTTGTGAAAAGCCTCGCTTCGTCGCGAGGGAGAATGGTGCTCCAGGCCAGACGAGATGCTATCCCGGCGTCCTCGATACTATCATTGTCGTTCACTTAGGGATAGGTCTGGAAATCTTCCCCACCGACGACGACCTCGCTATCAACCGTATAGCGCCTCAAAGTAGGGTCGACCACCTTGGAAAAGACTGGTCTTGTGGGCATTGAGGCTTCAATAATTAGCCTCTTTCTGTATTTACGCCTAGGCTAGCGAGGAGCTGACCTACCCAAAGCAACACGAGAACCACCTTCTTGAAGGGCTGACTCACTCCTTTGAGATTCAGAGCTCTCGCGATCGCCCGAACCTCGATCATGGACCAGAGGTCTCTTCCGTTTATTTCTCCCGGCCTCTTGTGTAGGACGGTCGGATTCACCAGTAAAAGGTGGAGGAGGAGTAGGAGCACGAGCTGGTCCAGATGGGGCTCTAACTTGAACTGAGGAGGAGAAGCCGCTCGAGTAGTAGCACTGGCATCCCTCCTATGCATCAAATCTCGAAAGTTCATGCATGCACAATGTAAAAAGAAAGTATTAACTGACCAAGTAAAAAACACCAAGCACACGCATGCGAGGAGTGAAAAGGGATAAGAAACCTGAAAAACCACCAAAGTCCTCTAAACTATTCAAGTTCGAATCCAAAGGAAAATCGACGAAAGGACTCCCAAAAGCATCGGCCTGAGCCCACTCAAGGTTCTCCTCTGAATGATCACTAGTACCCGCAGCCTCAGGGGTCTCATCCTCCGAATCTGAAGAGGACTCATCTACAAGACGGCCTACGGGGGTGGATGCTTCGGCTACTAGTACCGGGGATGGCTGACTAGGACCAGCATCAGATAAACGAGGAGTTGTAGGCAGGTTAAATGGGACAACAGAAGCTTCGAGAACGGTCCTGCTTACCCCTCAGCCGGCAGCGGTAATGTTCTCCGAGGTTAGAAGAGAAAATAAATTACGCTCCCCTGTAGAACAGATTCGCCGAATAGGCCGCCAAATTGGTCTCTTAAAATTTCTGTTCTGAACCTCTCCGAGCGCTGCGAGTGGTCAGAGGTATCACGATTCCATCTAGAGCGAATCCGCATGTTACTTGGAATCTCAACAACGACCCACTCGCTCTCAAAACCGCGCAGTTTATTGGGGAGATCCGAGAAGATTTTATTATTAGGAAACTCGTCGATCGTTAACCGTTGAAGAGAGAACGTTATCAACCCTTTCAGCCTGCGAACTCTGAAAAAGGCGCTTAAGAGAGGAACCGTTGGAATAATACCCAGGTGATGACACACTATGGAAAACGCTACCAGCTGAGCCCACGCATGGGGGTGGAGTTGACACGGGATGATGTCCTTGTATCTAAGAAATGCTTCACCAAACTCCAGAAGAGGGAAGCGAAAACCGAAAGACAAAGAAGCCTTATGGACGGCTACACCATTTCTAACCAAGTCGGGAAACGAGTCCTAATATCCTCTAAGTCAGCATTTGTCAAAGAACACACAAGACCACTTGTTTTAAATGTTTTACTCAGGCGTAGCAAAGACATGGCAAAAGGAAGCAAAAACTACCCGACGACAAACTCTACAGACGACAGACCCTTTGGGCGACAGACCTACTAAGGCGATAGACCTTTTGGGCGACAGACCCTTTTGGCGACAGATCTACTGAGCAAGACACCTGCGGGAGACTTTAACTCTATGCTGAAGACCAAGCCACTTGCGGGAGACCTAAACCTAGTGCGATAGGTGAATAAATAAGGCGACAGACATATACTTACTGTCGATGAGATAAGCGAGAGACTCCTGGTGTGAGAACGAAAGACTATTTTGGCGAGAGAGCTGAAAAATGGGTGACAGACGGTTGCTCAGAGGTTTCTCGTGCGTTCTCTTGTTGGGTCCCAGCAGTTTATATAGCCGCGATAGGGAACGCCAAACGTTGCGCCTGATCATGCCTGTCGCAGAGTAGAATTTTTTCACCTGCAAAAAATACCAGAAGAAATCGCAAAAAACAAAAAAAACTATTCACTGTGGGCTAAGGCCCAAAAACACATTTATACTCACTTGGTTGGAGAAATCCAATAAGAGAGCGGGGAGCAATTGATATGACAAAGTCTACCCGTGTTGGGCTAGGCCCAATAGCGTTAGAGATTACCACGTGGCAAAGACTCACTGGTCCACGTGGCCTTCGGCGACAGAGGTAAAAGTGCGTGATCATACCTGTCGCTTGGCGATAGACTCACCGTCTATCGCCTACAATCATAACGTGACACATGGCGCACATTATACCTATCGTCGGGCGACAGATTCCTAGTCCGTCGCCTACAGTCATATGGCGACACGTGGCGCATGGCTTCGGCTCTCGCTAGCGACAGATCCCTAACGCCACAACGTGCCACGTGGTGTGAGTCTCTCGCAGGCGACAAGCTTCGAATGCTCCCGGTTTTTGAGGAATTGTGTCATATTGGGACACAAACTCTCAGCAAGATGATGGATTTATCCTTAAGCAATTAACCTAGAATGTTGGCCTATAAATAGGCCCCCATGTACAATTTTATTCTCTAATTTTTGACTACTGGCTTTTACGTTTCTCAATACTGAAGAACTTTCTGCTGACTTAAGCATCGGAGTGTCTACGCAGGGAACCACCCCTGCATCTCTCTGACTTTTTTTGTTTTACAGAAGCTTCTTGGAGACACGTGGAGACTAAGTACGAACATCGACGTCAGCATACCTTTATTGTTGTTTTGTGCTTACTTGCCCTTTCATTTTAGGCTTCTTCAATTCCAACTATGTTTTATTGTTCCAGTGTCAGATGTTCTTTGGTTGATGGAAACGGTAGCTCTGTGAAGAGGACCACTTTACATGATCTTTATGAAAAAGAAGGGCAGAGTCCATGGTATGACAACCTTTGTAGGCCAGTGACCGATTTGCTACCACTGATTGCAAATGGGGTTAAAGGTGTAACTAGCAATCCAGCGGTAAATGCCTGCTATGTTTTTGTTTTTCTCTGTTGTTTTAGTTTTCGGTATTTGTCTATTTTGATCCCCTGTAACAATTTTGAAATATGTGAGTGCAAATTTTCCAGAAAGCTATATCGTCGTCAAATGCTTACAATGATCAATTCAGGTACCCTTGGCTACCCATAATTTTTTAAGTGTTGTGATGAGTAGGTTAACAAGATTGATTCATGATGTAAAGGAGATGATTACATTGAAGCTTGGCTTTTCATGTCATAACATACCCTGAACACATTGCCTCAGCACAAAAGAAAAATGAAAATGGAAATTGGAGAAAAACCAAAGCATGCTCATGTAACCTAAGTTGGTTGGTTATGATAATCTCTTGGTGTTTGCCAATTGAATTTCTTGGTTTTTTTAGTACTCAGATCTTTATCTTTAAAATACTGGAATTTGCAGAGAGCTTATACAGTAGGGAAAAGATATTGAAAGTGCATATTGGGAATTAGTGGTGAAAGACATTCAAGATGCTTGCAAACTTTTTGAGACAATCTATGATCAAACAAACGGAGGTGATGGTTATGTTTCTGTTGAGGTTTCTCCCAGACTTGCTGATGACTCTGAAGGGACCATTGAGGCAGCCAAATATCTTCATAAAGTGGTTGATCGTCCCAATGTGTACATTAATATCCCTGCAACAGCACCATGCATTCATTTGACCAAGGAAGTTATTGCAAATGGCATAAGTGTCAATGTCACTGTATGTTATTTCTAATTTCCTGGCTTAACTTAGAGTGGAAGATGTAGTGTTGTGCTGCGTTCAGCTGTTTCACAAATGATCTTATGAGCATCTACTGTTGTACCAATCCTAAAATTAATGCTTTGGACGGGACATTGGCTATAAGTCAAGACCCATTTTCACCCTTTTCACTGAGCTTTCCAATCATGAGATTTGTGGCACTCTGATTGTTTGGGCCATTGTAGTTCTGGGCTTGTTTCACTGAAGTTTAGAAGATTGTGGACATATCTTGCTTGTACATCTGGACTAGATTTGTTTCCTTTATGTTCTAATGTTCATTTTCTTTTCTTTTGTGTATGTACAGCTCATATTTTCACTTGCTAGATATGAAGCTGTCATTGATGCTTACTTGGATGGCCTTGAGGCTTCTGGGCTGAGTAATCTCTCGAGGGTTACAAGTGTAGCTTCCTTCTTTGTCAGTCGGGTAGACACCCTCGTTGACAAAATGCTTGAAAAGATTGGAACACCAGAAGCCCTTGATCTCTGAGGAAAGGTAACTAAATCCCAATAGACATGTTCATATGTTTTGAATATTAACTGAATTACATATCAAGGTTTGCTTACATCATGGCATGCTTACTATTTTTTAGGCTGCTGTAGCTCAAGCAGCTCTGGCATATCGTCTCTACCAGAAAAAATTCTCTGGTCCAAGATGGGAGGCTTTGGTGAAGAAGGGTGCCAAGAAACAGAGGTTGCTGTGGGCCTCAACTAGTCTCAAGAACCTTGCCTACCCCGACACTCTATATGTTGCTCCTCTTATTGGACCTGACACAGTGAGCTATCTTGTAATTAAAAATTAAAAATAAAAAAGACATGGTTTTCAACTTTAGTTGATGAATAATCCCGATATCTTTTTGGTCATTCATGCTGTTGCAGGTGTCAACCATGCCTGACCAAACTCACCAAGCCTTCACAGATCACGGCACAGTTTCAAGGACAATTGACACAAACGTGTCTGGAGCTGTAGGCATTTACAGTGCACTTGAGAAAATGGGGATTGACTGGGGCTATGTCGGTTCACAGCTCGAAGACGAGGGAGTGGAGGCTTTCAAGAAGAGCTTTGATAGCTGTTGTTGCACAAAACAACAATAAAGGTATGCTGACGTCGATGTTCGTACTTAGCCTCCACGTGTCTCCAAGAAGCATCTGTAAAACAAGAAAAGTCAGAGAGAAGCAGGGGTGGTTCCCTGCGTAGACACTCCGATGCTTAAGTCAGCCAAAAGTTCTTCAGAATTGGGAAGCGTAAAAACCAGTAGTCAAAAATTAGCGAATAAGATTATACCTGAAGCCTATTTATAGGCGAGTATTTGAGGTTAATTACCTGGATGAGTACGTAACTTTGCTAAGAGTTTGTATCCAAATGTAATACAAATTCCATATACAGATAAACTCGAACCCTGTCGTCGGCGAGAGACCATCTCTCGAATCATGTTACTGCGTCAGGGGTCTGTCGCCGGTCCGATTTGTGCCACGTGTCGCGCTGTGACGTAAGGCGATAGACTGGTAGTCTGTCGCAAAGCGACAGGTGTGATTCGTAGCCTATGCTGTCTGTCGCCAATCGGTAGACGGATTGATGCCACGTGTCGCGTTGCGACGTCAGGAGATAGGCTGAGAGTCCGTCGCCTAGCGACAGGTATCATGCCGCAGCCTATGCGTCTGTCGTCGAAAGCCACGTGGCCCAGTGATCTCCTGTCACGTGGTGTCTTTGGTGAACATTGGGCCTGGCCCAAAACTTGGTAGTCTTTGTCATATCAATTGCTCCCCACTCTCTTGTTAGATTTTTCTAACCAGGAGAGTATAAATATGTATTTTTTGGGCTTCAGCCCACCGTGAATAGTCATCTCTATTTTTTGTTATTTCTTCTGGTGTTTTTTTGCAAGTCAAAAAGCTCTACTCTATGACAGACATGATCGGGCGTGACGTTTAGTATTCCCTGTCGTGGCTATATAAACCGTTGAAGCCAGCCGAGAGAGTGCACGAAAACCTCTGAGCAAACGTCTATCGTACGTCTTTCAGCTCTCTCGCCAAAAGAGTCTGTCGCTCTCTCGTCAGGATCTCTCGCTCCTCTCAGTGACAGTAAGTGCATATCTGTCGCCTTGTTTATCACCTTTTGCATTCAGATTTAGGCCTCCCGCAGGTGTTTTTAGTCTTCCGCGTATCGCCTAGGTCTCCCGCAGGTCTCTCGTTCACTAGGTCTGTCGCCTTAACAAGTCTGTCACCTATTAGGTCATTCCTTCTCCATGTCGTCGCTACTTCTGGGTAAAACACTCAGGACCGGTGGTGTTCCATGTTCTTTAACAAACACTGACTTAGAGGATTTTAGGACTCGTTTCCCTCTTCCGTCAGGTTATCGTTATAGACTTCCAGCCCAAGGGGAGGCTGCACCCGACTTGGTTAGAAATGGTGTAGCCGTCCATAAGGCCTCTTTATCCTTCGGTTTTTGCTTCCCTCTTCCGGACTTTGGTGAAGCGTTTCTTAGGTATAAGGACATCGTCCCGTGTCAACTCCATTCCCATGAGTGGGCCCAATTAGTAGCGTTTTCTATAGTGTGTCGACACTTGGATATTGTCCCAACTGTTCCTCTTTTGAGCGCTTTTTTCAGAGTTCATGGGTTGAAAGAGTTGATAACGTTCTCTCTTCAACGGTTGAAGTCTAACGAGTTCCCTAATAATAAAATCTTCTCAGATCTTCCCAATAAACTGCGTAGCTTTGAGAGTGAGTGGGTCGTTGTTGAGATTCCAAGCGACCTACGGATCCGCAAGAGATGGAATCGTGATACCTCTGACCACTCGCAGCGCTCAGGAAGATTCAAAGCAGAAACTTTAAGAGAACAATTTGGTGAAACTATTCGATGGATTTGTTCTACCGGGGAGCGTAATTTATTCTCCCTTTTTAACCCCGAAGAATATCGTTGCTGCAGGCTGGGGGGTAAGCAGGACCGTTGTTGGGACTTCCGCTGCCCCATCTAACTTGCCTTCAACTCCGCGTGTTTTTGATGTTGGTCCTAGTCAGCCATCTCCGGTAGTCGTAGTCGAAGCGTTCACCCCCGTAGGTCATCTTGTAGATGAATCCTCTTCGGACTCGGAGGATGAGACCCCTGAGGTCGCGGGTACTAGTGATCAGTCAGAGGAGAATCCTGAGTGGGCTCAGGCCGACGCCTTTGGGAGTCCTTTCGTTGACTTTCCAATGGATTCCAACCTAAATAATTTAGAGGATTTTGGTGGTTTTTTAGGTTTCTAATCCTTTTTCCTTCTCGTATATGTGTGCATGACGTTTTATATGATTACCTAATTCCTTCTTATATTGTGCAGGTATGAACTTCCAGGAGCTTTTGCGTAGGAGGGAGGCCAGTGATGCTGCTCGAGCGGCTCCTGCTTCTCAGTCGCAAGCTGGGGCTTCCTCATCTGGACCAGCTCGTGCTCCCCATCTGGACCAGCTCGTGCTCCTATTGCCCCTCCTCCTGCCGCTGGTGCATCCAGCCATCCTACACAAGAGGCCGAGAGAAATAAACGAAAGAGGCCTCTTGTACCTGATTGTGGTTCGGATGACCGCGAGAGCTCAGAGTCCCAGAGGAGTGATTCAGCCCGTCAAGAGGGTGGATCTCGTGTTGCTGAGGATAGGTCTGCTCCTCGCCAGCCTAGACACAAGTACAGGAAGAGGCTAATTATTGAAGCCACAATACCTACAAGACCAATTTTGCCTAAGGTGGTCGATCCGACTTTGAGGCGCAATCCAGTTGATAGCAGGGTCGTTGTAGGTGGAGAAGACTTCCAAACCTATCCCGGGGTGAATGACAATGATAGCATTGAGGATGCCGGGATAGCATCTCGTCTAGCTTGGAGCACCATTCTCCCTCGCGACGAGGCGAGGCTTTTCACCAATCTGACTGAGGCGGAGGATAATTCTGACTACCTCGCGATGAAGGTAAGCTTTGTGCTTGTTTGTTAATTAGCTTTTTCCTTTTTAGGCTTCTTCGTCAAGTTTGTGGAGTCTTCGTTCGTTTTTTGTCTTGTCAGACGGCTCAGCAAATTGCGGCTGTTAATGCTCGACACAGGGCCCTTAGGGAGCAAGCCGACAAAGACATTCGTGAGCTTCAAGAGCAGAAAATGGGGCTTATGAACGAGGTTGTCCAGCTTTGGCCCTATCCCAAAAGGATGGAGGAGCTAAATAAAAGGAATGCTGATCTCGAGCAAAGGAATGTTGATCTTGAGCGAAAGCTCCAAGAAGAGCAAGCAAAGGTGGCTTCCCTTCAAGGGTACCAGGAGGCTTACAATAAGGCCGTCAGTGATCGGGGAGCCATGGAGAGGCAACGGGATGAAGCCATTGAGGAGCTGCACAATGCACTGGATCGTCAGAGAGAGGTTCGGGTCGAGGCTGTCCGTGAATATCGCTTGTCCCAACATTGCTATGATAAGAAAGCAATGTTTGCGACGGGATTTATCAAGTACAGCTTTTATTTGGCTCGTTCGTGGCTGGAGAAGCATCGGCCAAGCGAGACTTTTCCTGAATTGCTCTTCACCGAGGAGGCCAAGTACTATGCAGCTCCTTTGTGGACCACGTATGAGCCCGACTCACAAGGTCCGTACGCCTATTTGGAGGAGGGTGCCGGAGACGAATTAGATAATCTTGAGGGTCCGTGGCCTCCTCAACAGCCACCACGTCAGCCCGAGTCTTTTGAAGCACCTGACCAAGCTGAGCCTTCAATAGTGCGTGATGTTCCTGAGGCTATCAAGGCACTTCTAGGGTTGGACAGCGATGAGTTCCAGATTTCTGATTCCACAGCCGTTGATCCTGTGCCAGACTCCTCAGCTGTGGTTGGCCCTTCAAATGATGATCCTTCATCTGGGATGGTTCCTCCGACTCCCCAAGATCCTAGTGCTTCAGTCCCTCAAGTTCCCGATCCTCCAGTTATTGAAGGCTCTAGTGTCGAGACGGCTTCTTCTCAGCCGGATGATTTAGTCCTCAGTGTAGATTAGGATGTTTTTGTATTTTCCTTTGTTTTGCTTGTTGACTCCAATGTACAGATTTTTGTATTTTCCTTTGTTTTGCTTGTTGACTCCAATGTACAGATTTATTTTTAATGAACAATACTGTTTCATTTTGTAGCTCTTTCTTTTGCTTATGTGAATTCAGTATAATACTTTGTATACCTGTTATATCACCAAATTCTAAAGCGATATCAAATAATTCTATTTTTACCTTTATACCATGTTGCTCCCCAAGTTCTACTTTGAGACAGCATTGTCATTCCTGTTCAAAGATGAACTTTTCTCGAGCGTTTGTGCCTATCTCGCGCTTTTTTCGCTTAAGGACTTATCAAGTCTAAAATGTCCAAGTGTTAACCATAATTTGTCAACTTATTGCAACACATTAATCTGAAGGATTTGTAGCGTACCTCGTAAGATGCTATATATTACCTTTTGTGATGGTTGGATATTGTACTTGTCCATTTGTTTATTGCTTGATGATTTCATGGTTTGCCTTTTTCGCGCCCTTTTCGCTTCTTAAGAACTGGTTTTGCCCGTCTCGCACCTTTTTGTGCTTAGGGACTTTAGTTTGCCCGTCTCGCGCATTTTTTGCTTAGGGACTTTGGTTTGCCCTTCTGGGGTCTTATTTCGCCCTTCTAGCGTCTTCGTCATGCTTAAGGTCTTATTTTGCCCGCTTGGGATCTTATTTTGCCCTTTTAGCGTCTTCGTCGTGCTTAGGGTCTTATTTTGCCCGCTTGTGGTTTTATTTTGCCCTTTTGCCCTTCTAGCATCTTCGTCATGCTTAGGGTCTTATTTTGCCCGCTTGGGATCTTATTTTGCCCTTCTAGCGTCTTCGTCGTGCTTAGGGTCTTATTTTGCCCGCTTGGGGTCTTATTTTGCCCTTCTAGCGTCTTCGTCCCGCTTGGGGTCTTATTTTGCCCGCTTGGGGTCTTATTTTGCCCTTCTAGCGTCTTCGTCATGCTTGGGGTCTTTTTTGCCCTTCTAGCGTCTTCTTCATGCTTAGGGTCTTATTTTGCCCACTTGGGGTCTTATTTTGCCCTTCTAGCGTCTTCGTCATTTCAATTCCTGTTAAACACATAATCTGTCTAACAAATTGCATTAGAGAATATAGAAAGCGAATAGCTTGTCTTTATTCAGGAGTCAGATGATCACAAAACGATAGTATCTATAAAGTAACATAATAATAGATGGATAGATAAAGACAAGAATCATAAGAGGTGTACGATATTTTGCTGCCAGTACAGCTTGAGATGGTTGGCATTCAAAGTTTTTGAGATCTTCTTCCCTTGCAATTCTCTATTGTTAACCTGTGCAATGTAATAAGTGGCCACCTTTTGTCTCTTCATCTGATTTTGGCTTAGGCGGTTCTTCGATGGTAAGGGTTTCCTTCCTTTTAATCCCCTTACACGTGGTGGACGCGATATTACACGTCCTAGCCTTCTTTTGGTCTCCTCTCACTTGTCCGACACCATAGGGAGTTTGGAATTTCATTAACAGATAACAAGGATATACTACCGCTCTCATATTATTCAACAATGGTCTCCCGAAGATCATGTTATACGCTACTGACGTCAACTTCACCACCATGAATAATACTTGACGAATGACACACTTCAGGCTTTCCCCCAATGTCACAAATAGCTGAACTGCCCCTTCCACCTTCACCATTTCTCTTGAGAAGCCATACAGCGGTGTGGGTACTGGCTTCAGCCTATCCTTTGAGATGTTCATTTTCTCAAAGCAACTCCAGTATATCAAATTCATCAAATTCCCATTATCGACCAGGATACGACTTACTGGATGCTTTGCTATAACTGCTGAAATCACCATTAGGTCATCGTGAGGGATTATTACATCTCCTCTGTCCACTAGCGTAAAAGTAATGGGCTCTTCATCATGCTTTTCCTTCATTACTGAGTTAATCTGATGAGCTTGTTGAGGGTAAGACTTCCGAGACGAGGAAGAAGAACCAGCTAACGATTCACCTCCAGATATCACATTAATAGCTGGCCCCGTAGGTTCATTATTTTCATCTCTGTTCCTTCTATTTGTCCTCCTGACATCATCATTTTGCCTTACAGTTCCCCTGTTTTCACCTCTTCGGTCTCTAAAGTTATCTCTGAAGTAGTTTCCTCTATTTTGTGCAGGATAGGCGTTCCTGTCACTTCTCCACACAAATCAATTTATCTTTCCATCACGTGCTAGCTTCTCTAGTTGATTCATTAAATCCCTACATTTCTCTGTCGAATGCCAATGTGTTGAATGGTAGTTACAGTAAGAATCCGTGTCACGACCCATAGTCCCGGATGCTTTCTTCAGGAGTTGTATAAAACCTGATCCCTCAATAGCTGCTAACACCGAAGTTCGAGATTCAGTAAGTGGGGTATAGGTGGTATACTTCGTTGTAGAGGTTTTGTCAAACCTCCTTGACTGACTAGAGGATGTTTCAAGGACTTCTCTTCCCCTCTTCCTTCCTTCGTTGGATTCTCCGTTACCCACCATTTTCATCACTTCTTCCTGGGTGACATATTTATTTGCCCGGGTAAGTAGATCTGAGATCGTGATTGGCTGGTCTAGTGACAGGAATTCTTGCAGTTTTTCAGACCTTATTCCTTGTAACATGGCTGCCACAGTTATACCGACTTGTAGGTCCCGCACTTCTAGAGTAGCGTCTCTGAACCGATCTGTTGGCTCTTATAGACTATACCGAGAGGGGGGTGAATCGGTTTTTAACTAACCTTAAGCTCGTTTTTCGGTTCCTCTAAATTCTCTAGCCTATATTGATATTTTCTTTGTTCTCTAGGCTACTCAATTATGCAATATAAATTTAACACAATAAACACAAATATAATTGCAAATAAGTAAAGAGAGTAAGGATAGAGAAATGTACGCAAGTGATTTATAGAGGTTCAGCAACCTTGCCTACGTCCTCTACCTTGAGACGCTCCCAAGGATTTTTCCCAAATTCACTATCTTTGAATTTGTATTACACTCCCTCTTTTTCTAGGCTAAAGAGAAACCTCTCTCTTTTTCTAGGCTCAAGAGAAACCTCCCTCTTTTTCTTAGGCTAAAGAGAAACCTCCCTCTTTTTGTTAGGCTAAAAAGAAACCTCCCCTTTTACAAGGAATGAATTGGTTTACAATGGGTGTAATCAAAGAAGGCCTCTAAGTAGGCAAATGATTACAAAGATTAAGCACAAGGAAAAAGCCTATACAATATTTGTGCTATTCTATACAAGGAATATGAGAGTGATAGAAGATATTGAATTCAAGCTCTTGAACTTTTTGATTTGCTTGAAGAGATAAAGAAATTGAAGAATGATATGTCTTGGGTGCTCTCTCTACTTTCTTCAACTTCCAAGCCTCTATTTATAGTCCATTGGATGTGTTCTAGACGTTGGTTGGAGCCAAAACTTGAATATGACCGTTGTGTCTCACAAAACTAGCCGTTACAGCACTTTTTCATTGTGACGGATCGATCCCATGCCCAAAAGAATCGATCCCTTTAGTCCAGAAGCTTAATTCTTGGCTTGAGAGACCTTGGAAGTCATTCTGCCATAAAGGGATCGATCCCTTTTCTCAGGGGATCGATTCCTTTGATCAGGGGATCCATCCCTTCAGACAGGGGATCCATCCCTTTGATCAGGGGATCCATCCCTTCAGAAAAGGGATCCATCCCTTACAATATTCATTTGTGTTTTCTAAGTCTTTAGGCATTAAAAACATTCTAAAACCAATTTTGAGTATTTTTAAATATGACATGATTTTGAAAACATGAATTTGAGTCCAAAAAATTTATCAAGTAATTTTCTTAAAATATATTCAATAATTTCATAAGAAAATTACTTAAACCAATAATTAAAAAAATGTTTTCTAAATTGATTAAAGCCAATAAAGATAATCAATTAAATCATGGTTTTATATTTGATAAAAGCACTTAATATGGTTTATGAAAATCATAATTGATGAAGCAAATTTACAATATGAATCAAACATTTAAGATTACTTAAGTTTTTGTCATTTCAAAATATATATGTCAATTTAAAGCTAACAATCTCCCCCTTTTTGATATGACAAAACTTAAGGTAAATTTGCTTTGAAAATTCTTTAGAGAAATACTTTCCCTCAAATAAAGCAAGATTTTTAAATATAAAGCTCCCCCTCAATATAAGCATGGTTTTCAAAAGAAGTTTTCAAACCCCATTATTTCTCCCCCTTAATATCTTAATATCTCTCCCTTTCAATATCTATCTCTCCCCCTTTTTGTCATAGCAAAAAGAAAGGAAAAATAATAAAAAAATATGCTCCCCCTAAAATCATGGCTATGTGAGAACAAATAAAGATGCTCCATCCAACAAGAAACATGTTAGTACATAGGACTCATAGCACAAATAAATAGGTCAATATTCACAAAGAGTATGAAATATTCATGCAATGAATATGACTTATGATCCTATACCAATTGTTTATAAATAATTTTGATACCAATTGTTGATAAGTAATTTTGCAAAAAGGTTCCAATTGGTAAGAAGTTAAGCAAGCACCTAAGTATATTGATTGTTCTCTAAGGTCCAACTAAGGTGCATGGCAATACATCATGATTATGAGCTGAAGTTAGATGACATATCATATGCATGAGCTCATAAATCACGTTCAAGCAAGAGTGTGCATAGAATCAAAACATATAGCAATTAACTTCAAATTTTAGCACACAAGAGTTTCATGCAAAAATATCCTAAGAGAATTCTTCTCTATATGTCATTTCAAACTAAAGAGCATGAGAAGAATTGTCAATTTAAGGCTCATACCAATTGGCAATTTAGATATGGCTTACCAATTATTGAAAATATGGTTGCCAATGATACTAATTGTTATTTCAATCTAAATACCAATTGTTACTAATGGTTGACTTAGTCATTTTGCATGAATCCAATATCTAGGTGTAGTGTGTTCATGTCAAGAAAATAATCATTCTAAATATGCTAGAACACAACACATATCATCAAATATGCATATGGATCAATTAATCACTAGCACACTATCATAGAGTATTAATCCATATTCATATTCACAAATTTATACCATATGGAAGATTCAAAAAATCAAGGAATTCAAGCAAACACATTTTCTTCCATGGTTTCAAGCACAAAAGTCCTATGCTCATTTTCCAATTCAAGTTCTTAACCAATTATGAGCAAGGAAAGATTCAAAATTACCATTTTAATCAATTAAGAGCTATATCCCTAGTTGTTATCATCATTTAACGTTATAGAGGGTGTATGCTATTTTAACTAAAATGGCTTCACCTAAGTGAATCAATATTATCAAGCTAAAATATATTTCATCATTAAAATCCATAAACTATGAGTGAGGTTAAGCACATAATATCATGAAAACAACTATTTTCATCTCATAGGCATGATTATTGATTCAACTTAAGTAAACATGCATGTTCAACATCAAAACAATCAAGATTCAATGCATGTATATCAATTATTGGTGTTGTCATTAAAGCTCAAGTTCCATAATAATTTGGCTACAAAGAATTAATTTCATGGATGATAAATTTTCATGTAACTCAACATTTAGGATTCATTTATCATCACTAATTATAAGCCAAGGAAAATTATGACCTTGTACTAATTGTTGAATTTACATTTGAAGTCAATCCTTAAGGTCAAGTTTTAATTATTCTTCCACTAGATGTATAATTATCATGTAACCTAGAGTGGAGTTGTTGAGTCAAGCTAATACACATAATCCTATAAGCATGCTTGACTAGGATGAACAAAAGATATGAAAAACACTCATTATGCACAAGTTCATCAAATTCTCAAATATATCCATAAATTCTTGAAATAAATCTCAAAATTATGTTTAAGCATTCATTGAAAATATATTTCAAGATTATTTCAAGATTCATGAATGTTTTCAATAAGAAAAATGATTGTGCACTTGTGAGCTCAAGAAAAATGATATTGATTGTTGAAAGTGATACCATTTGTTGGGAAAGATACAAATTAATTGAGTTGAGGCATGATATCAATGAAAAAAATGAATTTTCATAGTTTAAAGATCATCAAAAAGAAGTTAAAATACTGGATTTTAACTTGAGAAGAAAGAAGATATTAAGAAAGTGAAAAATCCTTCTCAAATTCGGTTGATAAAGTGCAGAAAAGCCATTTTGGCCTGGGGGGATCGATCCCTTAAGTCCAGAATGCAGATTTCCTGCATTCTGCTCAAGGGGGATCGATCCTGCTTGCTAAGGGATCGATCCCTCATCCTGTTTCTGCAGTTTTTGACAGAAAATCCAACCTTTGAGGTGCCCAAACTTCGTTTTTGAGTAATTGAAGTCCAAGTAAAGGTTTAAACATTTGTAAAACATGGTTTTGGACTTGTATGAAGGAAAAATCTGAATGAAAAACCATTTTACAAAAGATTTTGCAATTTTGGAAGAATTTACACAATAAAATGCATTTTTGGCCTTAAAGGGGGTCATTTTAATTATTATGCATATTTTGTCAAAACCAAAGCTTTGGAAACCACAAATATGCCAAAACAAACTTGTTCACATAGATTTTAAGCACATATAACATCAAATCATCATACTTGTGAACATTATGCCATGATTTCCAACATACATATTCTTCATTAAGGCTCATGACAAGGCATTTTGCATAAATGACATATTTGACAGCTTTTGAGCAACTAAATATATTATCTACACATATCAAACTTGCTCAAGATCCAGAAAACCAAAAATCATTTCAAAATCATTAAACATGCTCTTCATTCAATGCATCAAGAACTATTCATTAAGTATTCAAAAATCATTTATCATGCCTTTTGTTCAATCATTACAAAACATCAAAGATCATCAACAAACTATATCATCAAGGCATAAATGATTTAAATGTAACACAAATTTTAAGGAATGAGAATTTAAGCTCACAATACTCCTTTGCTTGAGAGTGCTTGCCATGATGTGTTGGATCCACCATTAGCCATTCTTTGAGAGATTGTTGTCACCTTGCTAAAGATGGATTTCCAAGCTCTTCCTTTTTCTCATTGACACAAGCAAACTCCATGAGGATGTGTTGAGCATTTAATCTCCATTGTTTCATTGCATTCCCATGCTCTAACACTCCTACAACAAACAAATTCAAGCATGCTTTGGTACCCAAATTTTCTTAGGTCCTTGAAAGTTGTGCAAATAATTTTTGATCCTTTTGGGATCCATTTCAAGCACAAATCATCATTATTTATTGCATGCTTTGGCACCCACATTTTTCTAACCACTCTTCCTCTAAATGTGGTTTTTCTATATGTGCATGCTTGTGAAGAGTGTCCTATTCTATTGCATAGTGAGCATGTAAGAGATAAATCATGCATAGTATTTTTGCTCACAAGGAAATTCTTTAGATGAGTTTCTTTTTGTATTGCATTATAGCCTAACCCATCTTTATCAAAGAAAGCTCTTTGGGTCTCTAACATGTGATCTAGCTTTTGTTGACCCATATAAAACCTAGAAAATGAGTTATGCAAATTTGTGTTCTTTTTATTTAAGTCATTTATTTCTAAGTTGGCCTCTTCTAGTTTCTTTTCAAATTCTATCTTAGCACTTGTCAAGGCTTCATTTTCTATTTTTAATTTAGCAATGATTTTCTTATATTTAGAATTCATGCATTGAAATTCATTTGCTAAATCATCAAAGGCATTTTGTAGTTCACTAAAGGTATAATCATTATCTTCACTAAAACTACTACTAGCCTCATCATCACTAATGGCCATAAAGCATGAGTAGGCTACCTCATTATCTACATTTTCCTCATCGGAGCTATCACTATCGCTCCATGCAGCCACAAATGCTTTCTTCCTAGGTTTCCTATCCTTTTCTTTCCTAAGTAAGGGGCAATCTAACTTAGTATGACCCGATTCATTGCACTCATAACATACTAAGGAGTCTTTTTCTCTTCTACTTGATTCTCCCCTATGATGTCTCCTATTTTGCTCTCTCTCGTTCATTCTCATGAACCTATTGAATCTTTTGGCAAACATTGCCATTTCCTTTTCTTCCTCATTTCCACTCTCATCACTATCATCATTATGAGTGGAAGACTTAAGTGCTACTCCTACTTTCTTTGAAGGCTCTTTATTTCTTTTTATTTTCATTTCATATGTAAGTAAGGAGCCCATAAGTTCATCTAGAGACAAGGTGTTAGGATCCTTAGATTCTTCTATTGCGGTTACCTTTGCCTCTCATGACTTAGGCAAGCTATTTAAAATTTTCTTTACCATTTCAACATTGGAATAAGCTTTGCCTAGAGCCTTAACTCCATTGATTATATCATTAAACCTAGTGAACATTTCACTAATGGACTCATTTTCTTTCATCCTAAATAGCTCATAATCATGTGTGAGCATTCCTACTTTGGTCTCTCTAACTTGATTTGTCCCTTCATGTGTGATGGCTAATTTGTCCCATATTTGCTTGGCATTCTCACATAGGGAGACTCTATTATATTCATTAGAACCTAATGCACAAAAGAGAGTGTGCATAGTCTTGGCATTCAATTGTGCCACTCTCATGTCATTTGTGTCCCACTCATCCTCTAGCTTAGGGACATCTTTTCCATCTACTTTCTTCATGGGAATTCTAGGACCATTCACTATAATTCTCCACACTTCATAGTCATTGGATTGTACAAATAACATCATTCTTGTTTTCCAATAAGAGTAATTCTCCCTATTGAAGAGTGGAGGTCTAACTAACGATTGTCCCTCTTCTCCTAGGGGTGTGCCTACATTCAAGTGAGCCATTTAAGATCGTTTTGCTCGATAGAGGTTAATCTAATTCAATCTCGAGCCCAAGCTCTGATACCAATTGTTGGCTCTTATAGGCTATACCGAGAGGGGGGGTGAATCGGTTTTTAACTAACTTTAAGCTCGTTTTTCGGTTCCTCTAAATTCTCTAGCCTATATTGATATTTTCTTTGTTCTCTAGGCTACTCAATTATGCAATATAAATTTAACACAATAAACACAAATATAATTGCAAATAAGTAAAGAGAGTAAGGATAGAGAAATGTACGCAAGTGATTTATAGAGGTTCAACAACCTTGCCTACGTCCTCTACCTTGAGACGCTCCCAAGGATTTTTCCCAAATTCACTATCTTTGAATTTGTATTACACTCCCTCTTTTTCTAGGCTAAAGAGAAACCTCTCTCTTTTTCTAGGCTTAAGAGAAACCTCCCTCTTTTTCTTAGGCTAAAGAGAAACCTCCCTCTTTTTGTTAGGCTAAAGAGAAACCTCCCCTTTTACAAGGAATGAATTGGTTTACAATGGGTGTAATCAAAGAAGGCCTCTAAGTAGGCAAATGATTACAAAGATTAAGCACAAGGAAAAAGCTGATACAATATTTGTGCTATTCTATACAAGGAATATGAGAGTGATAGAAGATATTGAATTCTAGCTCTTGAACTCTTTGATTTGCTTGAAGAGATGAAGAAATTGAAGAATGATATGTCTTGGGTGCTCTCTCTACTTTCTTCAGCTTCCAAGCCTCTATTTAAAGTCCATTGGATGTGTTCTAGACGTTGGTTGGAGCCAAAACTTGAATATGACCGTTGTGTCTCACAAAACTAGCCGTTACAGCACTTTTTCGTCACGACGGATCGATCCCATGCCCAAAAGGATCGATCCCTTTAGTCCAGAAGCTTAATTCTTGGCTTGAGAGACCTTGGAAGTCATTCTGCCATAAAGGGATCGATCCCTTTGATCAGGGGATCCATCCCTTCAGACAGGGGATCCATCCCTTTGATCAGGGGATCCATCCCTTCAGAAAAGGGATCCATCCCTTACAATATTCATTTGTGTTTTCTGGGTCTTTAGGCATTAAAAACATTCTAAAACCAATTTTGAGTATTTTTAAATATGACATGATTTTGAAAACATGAATTTGAGTCCAAAAAAATTATCAAGTAATTTTCTTAAAATATATTCAATAATTTCATAAGAAAATTACTTAAACCAATAATTAAAAAAATGTTTTCTAAATTGATTAACGCCAATAAAGATAATCAATTAAATCATGGTTTTATATTTGATAAAAGCACTTAATATGGTTTATGAAAATCATAATTGATGAAGCAAATTTACAATATGAATCAAACATTTAAGATTACTTAAGTTTTTGTCATTTTAAAATATATATGTCAATTTAAAGCTAACACGATCGACATAGCTCTTCAAAGACTCCTTAACTTCTTGTTTAAGAGTGAGTAAATAGGTCGGTTCTTTCCTTCTCTGACTATTCACCGCAAACGCCATAAGTAACTCGTCGCGAAGTCGGTCAAAAGAGACAATGGACCCTTCAGGCAGGTTATTGAACCATTTAATCGCATGTCCGGATAGAGTTAAGGAAAAGGCCCTGCACATTATCTCGTCTTCCCATCCATGTAGCAGCATTAGGGTCTCATAATTTTGTATATGATCATAGGGATCCGTCTTCCCTGCGTATACGACCATCTGCGGCATTTTGAACTTTGAGGGCAAAGGTTTTTGCATGATGGTTGTGTAGAACGGTACTCTTCTTCTCTGGCTCTCTTCTGCAGACACTAATTTTTTCTCTTCTAACACCTGTTCAATCATCTTCTTCATGTCTATGGGAGGAGCAAGTTGATTTCTGGCATGAGACGAATCAGGTAGGTCTCCGATTACTTCCTTGCCCTTAGCTTGAGGTGCGTTTGTTCATACCATTTGCGTGCACCAGGTGGGGTGAAACTCCGACCCGGTTCCCCAAGTGCTTTGATCTTCGACATCGTTCTTTCCAACACCTCCTGCACCATGGTCTAAATTAGCACCATCAAAATTTGACAAGTCATGGTGGTGGGCGGCAGACCCTGTCGCCCGTTTAACATCCTGTCGCCCAGACACCTGCCGCCCCATGTATAGAGCCTGTCGCCTAACCCCTGTCGTAGCCTCTAAACTTGCTGCTTCCTTAGTCTCTCGCTGTGTTGCTGCGACAGGCCTCCCGCTCCCCTGTCGCCTTGCCCTTGTCGCGTGCTCCAAAACTACTGCTTCTTCAGTCTCTCGCTGGATGCCTGTGACAGGCCTCCTGCTCCCCTGTCCTGCTGCACCCTGATGAGTGTCGTGCTCTTCCACAGGGGGGACCTCTAGCTGACGAGAGGGGTCTGCCGCTGTCGTGTCCTCCTGTCGTCCAAACACCTGTGACGGGACACCTCTATTTGTTCCTCCTACCAAGTTCTACACAGCAGGCAGCAGATCCAATGTCGGGAGAAGTCCTTGGAACAAATCCACCATGGCTCGCAGCGCCTGGGTAGTCTTTTCACTCTGTCGCCTGAGAGCCTCGAATTCTGCCGCCGACACAGTAATTCTTTCTTCCTCCCTGTTCACCTGGTTTGTCTGGCGAGTCTGTTGTTCAGGGGAGCTCACAGAGTTTTCCTTACTTTCGGTCCTTACGTTTGTAGATCTTGTTCTCACCATCTTAGAAAATCTTGGCTTTTTTATACGTTTCCCATAGATGACGCCAATTGTTGTTGCACAAAACAACAATAAAGGTATGCTGACGTCGATGTTCGTACTTAGTCTCCACGTGTCTCCAAGAAGCTTCTGTAAAACAAGAAAAGTCAGAGAGACGCAGGGGTGGTTCCCTGCGTAGACACTCCGATGCTTAAGTCAGCCAAAAGTTCTTCAGAATTGGGAAGCGTAAAAACCAGTAGTCAAAAATTAGCGAATAAGATTATACCTGAAGCCTATTTATAGGCGAGTATTTGAGGTTAATTACCTGGATGAGTACGTAACTTTGCTAAGAGTTTGTATCCAAATGTAATACAAATTCCATATACAGATAAACTCAAACCCTGTCGTCGGTAAGAGACCATCTCTCGAATCATGTTACTGCGTCAGGGGCCTGTCGCCAGTCGGATTTGTGCCATGTGTCGCGCTGTGACGTAAGGCGATAGACTGGTAGTCTGTCACGAAGCGACAGGTGTGATTTGCAGCCTATGCCGTCTGTCGCCAGTCGGTAGACAGATTGATGCCACGTGTCGCGTTGCGACGTCAGGCGATAGGCTGAGAGTCTGTCGCCTAGCGACAGGTATCATGTCGCAGCCTATGCGTCTGTCGCCGAAAGCCACGTGGCCCAGTGATCTCCTGTCACGTGGTGTCTTTGGTGAACATTGGGCCTGGCTCAAAACTTGATAGTCTTTGTCATATCAACAGCCTTCTTCACACCCTGCAAGAGAAGGCCAACTCTCTTAAATTGGTTAGCCTGTAAAGCGTCTGTGGTGTCCTTGTTGCACTGTCACTGCAACTCAATAAAAAAAGCGGGTTTTGGTACCTGCTGTAAAGTTGGTGAGCATTTTGTGAGACGTCTCTGCTCTTCTATCAATTTCCTTCCGCTGATGTATTCCTGTGGTTGTGGAGACGCTGGTCGTAAGGCAAGAGAAAATCCTCAAGGATATGATTATACAGTACTAATCTTGATTGGTTTGCATAATTGCATGGCAGCAGGATATTTGTGATTTTTGTTACGAATATCATTATGAGTTTACATATAATGCAGGGTTTTCATATAATGCACTAATTATATTATTTTTATATATTGTCAATGTATCAAAAATTAATACATAATCGATCTGTAAATTAAAAATGTCAAATTTTTAAAAGTTAATATAAATAATTTTTTTCAATTGTTTAAAAAATTTATTGATGATGTGTTAATATTTTGTGTATTGACACATTGTTACAAAAAATACTTATGGATATGTGAGAAGAGCTCTTGGATTCAACTTTCATTAAACATATATTTGGGGAGGGGTGAAGAGCTTTAATTGTGATTAAATCTCGAACAAGATTAGTCTCAGACCGTTAAAACAGATGGGGATATATATGGTTTACATAAAAAAAAATACTTATGGATTGTAATTCAGTTGGCAACGCAGGTTAAGTTTGTGAGAATAGTTCTTGTGTTTGAATTTCACTAAATACACTTTTGGAGGTGAGAAGTTTTAACTGTGATGAAATCTCGATCATGATTAATTTCAGATAATTAAAACGGATAAAAATATCTGTGGTTTACACAAAAAAAATAATACATAAAAATTATATACAATTAGTGGATCATATACAAATTTTATGATCATATAAAAATCCTATCATAATTACTATACTTGTCACAACAATTGTAACATTTTGGTCAACTTTTAGAACAGAGCCTTAAACGGGTTTTGTTCTTCTTTCGTTGGGGAACAGGTAGCAAAATTTACTAATTTCTAGTTTCTTTTTTTTTGGTACAGCTAATTTCTAGTTTCTATTACTATCAGAGATCAATCTGTCATTTACCAAAATGATAAGCAGAGTAGAAAATAAATTTAAAATCAATTTATTGTAAGATTTAAGTTTAAATCTAAGTTTTCTCAATTTCTGTAAATTAAAAAATAAAAAAAAAATCGATTAAATATATTTTTCGGGAAAAAAATTGAAAAAGAAATCAATATTGAATAGATATGGATGGCTAAAAATCCAAAGCAGACGATAAAATACAAGGGCAGGCTCTCCAAAATAAAAAGCTGAGGCCTTGTCTTCACGCGTAGAAGAGTCAAGTCCTTATATTCCTATGTAACCAAAAAAAAAAAGGAAGAGTCAAGTCCCTCCGTTAGTTAGTCTGATGGCCTCAATTTCAGCAGCTGGATCTCTGCCGCAATCCCTTGCCTTATCCGCTGGAAGAGCTTCAACCAGGGTACGCCCCTATCCTCCGTCGATTTCCTCATAGTTCTATCATGGTCAAGTAAAACTTACGTACTAGTAGTTGGCTACTTCATTTCAGAGACGTTACGGACCAATAGCACCTCTTTCAGCGCAACACCAGCAGCGGCGACGGCAGCAACCACAACCTCAACCTCAGCTGATTGAGCGAAGAAAAGTAATGGTAATAGCAGCGGTTGGGATAGGCGCTGGAGCTCCCTGGGATTCTCCCGACGAAGAAATTGGAATGGCAATGGCTGCCTCTCCTGGGTTTACGGACAGTAAATTTATTTCCAATTAGGAATTCCGAGTTTCAAATCCAGTTGAATTTCACTTTATCTTCATAAAGTATACTTACTTCATTGCTAAAATTTGGAAAAACAGTGCCAGCACTTAGGGGAAAGGATTATGGGAAGACCAAAATGCGGTTTCCAGACTACACAGAAACAGAATCAGGTCTTCAGTACAAGGTCAGTTGTTAGAAAAAATCCCTTGTTACCTTTCAAAATTAAATTTAGTGTTTATGATTGTATCCTTATTAAAAATTTAGATGAGAATGTAGGACTTGCGGATGGGGGATGGCCCTAAACCGAAGATGGGAGAGACAGTTGTGGTAAGCAACAATTTTTAAATGCTTAACAGTAATTTGATCATCTCAGCCAAATTTTCAGCAATAAGCTTACATTTGCTGCTATGATTTCAGTCTGAGTAAAATTTGTTGCTTTCTCTAAAATATTGGGAGTATTTGTAACGATGGAAGCTCTGAGAGCATTGGGCTACACCATACCCAAATAAATCTTCCCAGACATCCTATGTTCCTTTATGCTATTGCTATTAATTTATGGATTAATATCTAATGTATCGTCAATGAAGTTTTTTTAATTTCACAAGTGATGTTATGATGATGAAATATATCTTTTAAAAATATTAAAAAAATAAAAATAAATAAAATAGGACATATGTCATTATCTTAACTTCACTTAAAGAGTCAAAAAACTTCACTGACGGTATGTTGGATAGTTATCTTTAATTTATTATATAATAAAGTTTTAAGAGAACCATAAATTGGTGTCTTCACAAGTTATTTGGTGTTGGAGTTTGGCATATTCCGAAGGACCATTTTTCAATCAGTTAACATTAAATTACTTTAACACCTGCAATTTGGATTGAAGACAATGATGGTGTTGAGGTTAGTTATTATAGCAATAAGATCGAGTAATGTAGCAGTGAGATTAAAATCAATAGTGAAATATATGTTTAGGTGTAAATGCATATATTTAAATTGTAGTAATAACATAAAATGACTATAAAGTATATTAGATTAAAATTTATATAAAATAAAATTTTAGCAAAATATTTTATACATGTAAAATTTATAAATAATAAAAATTACTAATCTTTATATAATATAATATTTTTATTAATAAATTAAAATTACTAAAAAACTATTTTTATATCAAATAATACTTTTGTCACTAAATATTTAAAATTATTTTATATATTTTAATGTTATTTAACATTTAAAATCTTCAAAATTTTATTTAATAAACACTGCAACATTATTTTATATTGAAATAATATATTTATGATTTTAAATAATAAAAAATTTAGTAATTATATATCATAATATAAAATAATATTCTATTTATAAATTTATATTAATAATTTATTTATACTTTACATTATTAAAAATATCAAAATAACTAAAATAAAAAAACTTAAAAATTTAAAAAAGGAGGCAATTCTAGAAAAAAGAACCCTCAAAATAAAAGAAAATAAATTAAAAAAAAAACTAGGAGGACGGGGAGGGCAAAAAGAGAGCCAAACGGCTTTTTGACAACATACTGAACAATGATTCCGTTTGAATCCAAATGGAGCTTTATTGCGTAACTATTATTGTTATTATTATTTTGCCCAAGCTATTTCAAGCAGTTTATGAGCTCTGAACTATATATTATAGGTTGATTGGGATGGCTACACTATAGGATATTATGGCCGCATATTTGAAGCTCGGAACAAGACCAAAGGCGGTTCCTTTGTGGTACATAATGCTCTCATTTTAATGCTAGATGTCCTTGTGTATTAGTTGATTATTGACTGTATGTGGTTTAAAATATGCAGGGAGATGACAAAGACTTTTTCAAATTTAGACTTGGGTCCCAAGAAGTGAGTAGTTGTTTTTGCTGAAACAAATTGAATAATGTTCTCCTTACAATTCAGGAATATAGAACAGAGTTCTAATGCACCTTTTTCTAGTTTTGGTTATCTAATAAATTTATTGTCATACAATATTTTTAGGATTTATGCTTGTCTATGATCTCTCAAGTAGTTACTTTTTCTGCTTTTTTAATTTTATAAGCCACTTTCAAAGACATATATAATTTTCCTGCTATGTAGTGCAACTGCATATTGGGATTTACTGGATATTGAGGGAGATTTTGTTATATAAATATCTAAACGGAACAGTTGAAGGAGTTCTCATAATTATTCAGGTAATTCCAGCATTTGGGGAAGCAGTTTCAGGAATGGCTTTGGGTGGTGTTAGAAGGTGCTTGTTCTGCTTTTCTAACGCATATAAGCTTGTTTAAATCTATTAACACATTGCCTCCTGTTCTCTATAAACTCATGTGGCTACCAACATTAAGTGTGTTGAATAGATCCTCTGATAACTAAGAGAAGCATATTGTAAAAAAATGGATTATTGCTCAATGCCTTCGAGTGCATTTAACTGCTTCTCAATCTGAGCTAAGAATTTTGTGTAGTCCAAGCTACAGAACTTCTGGAACCTGTTGATGTCATACTTGATAATTTTTCCCCTTTATTGTAAAAATAAGTGATTTCTTTTCAGTGGCCATATTGTATGCAAATTTCACAGCTTACTTCACAGTGATGCAGGATCATAGTTCCACCAGAACTGGGATATCCCGAAAATGACTTCAACAAAAGTGGCCCCAGACCAACAACCTTCTCGGTAAAATTCAAGTCTTTTTGGTTTACCTTGTATTATTTTCTTTTATTCATATGATGCAGTTTTTAAGGGTGTCTTCCACAGGGTCAACGAGCGTTAGATTTTGTGCTCAGGAACAAAGGTCTTATAGATAAGACTCTACTGTTTGATATTGAGCTCCTCAAAATCATTCCAAATTGATTTCTTCTCAAAGGTCATCATGTCTCAACATTTAGAGAGTGGAAATATATTGAGGTTGGAAATTGTGTATTTTTATGCTTTTGAGCTGGTTATTGTTCATTTTCATGACAACGAAGTATGAGGCCCTTTTTTGTCCCAGGGAGATTTTTGGATATTGCAACATTGGGAGCTGCAGTCATCCATGGGTGAAAATACTGGAAAACATTTATTGGAGAATGTGGAAGTCTTTCGTGATAGTTGAGTAGCCATGTCTCATTCACTAAATTCTAGCTATGCTTGAAATAAAGAATAACTCTGCTAATTGGTTTTTGACATTTATCTTGCCAACTAAAATATGATGGTCTAAAGAAAGGTCTGGTCGGCCATTCTGTCCCACTTTCGTGTCCAACTTTCGTTATTCCAAATCCTCGTTACAGTTGCAAAATTTTTGTAAAATTCTTGTATACAAAAGCGCTGGTTTTCTCTGTAGATTTTGTAGATGAAGTTTGTTATTCCTACAACTTTTTCTGTTGACGAAAGGATAAGATTCTTTAAGATCGTGTCGGCATGTGCAGTGCGAAGCAAGCCAAGGATGAAGGTCAATTAACTGGAACCAGGTTGAACAAATGCATCAGTGACCCAGATGTCATAATTATGTTCATACCCAGAGTCATGCATGCTAAAATTAATCATTTTGAGTCCTGCTATTAATAATTGTTAGCTTTGAATTAATATAATATGTTGATATGATTAGTTATCTTAAATGAATTAATATTTTAAATATATTTAGCAATTGTTTTTGGACTTAAGTGTTAAATTAAATCTAAAAATATTGCTAAATAAGTTGATAAATGATTTAAGCCTAAAATATGTATAATCTCGTTTGTTAGCTTTGAATTAATATAATATTTTGATATGATTAGTTATCTTAAATGAATTAATATGTTAAATATATTTAGCAATTTTTTTGACGTAAGTGTTAAATTAAGTCTAAAGATATTGCCAAACAAGTTGAAAAATGATTAAGCCTAAAATATGCATAATCTTGTATGATAAATACAGTAATTTCATGTTTGTAGGACTTAAGTTTACTTCGGTAAAATGTTAGTTTGCTTAAAATTGCTCAAATCACACAAATTATGGCCAAGACATGGATACACTTGAAAAGGTATCGATATCCTTAGTTTGAAAATACACACATTAAAGTTGTAGTATTAATACATGTATCCCCTGGATAGCACCCTAATGTTCTGTTTTGGTATTGATACCCTAAGGTTTAGGTGTCGATATCCCCTAACTTTTTGAATTAAGTGACTGCAGAAGGTATCGATACTGTGGTAAAAGTATCGATACCCTAAGTACTAAATCGCAGAAATTTTCTTACAAGGTATCAATACCCCAAACTTTAGCAGCAACCAACGGTCGAATTTTTGTGAGTTTCAACAAGAAGACTTAGTTTACTGTAGCTAGTAGTGAAGAATCATATCATCGTCTCCTGAAAACCACTAGGGTGCTATCTATAGCCATAGAATTCATGTCTCTCAGCCCCACTGATCAGGCGAGACTGAGACCTGTCCACGACTATTGTCGGACAGGCATCTATGCCTAATGAGTAATCTACAATTAGGCGGCTTCCACTATGCTTTATTGAATTTAATTCTCTTAGGGTGCCTATAGTCTCATAAAGCATTGAATCTTTCTTATGAAAATAGTTCAATGTACGTAATACTTTTCTTAAGATCATTTACATATATATACGTACATATGTGAAAAACTATGATTTCATTCTTTTCAAAGCCATTCAAGCATCCAAAGTATTCTTTTAAACATGATAAGAATAAATCATTTCGAGTTTCATGTATAGTAAATAAGGCATGCTTAATGGCAATAAAATTCAAGGAAGTGAAATAAAAACCGTAAAATGACATGCTCATGAATTGCATGAATGCTTATCATTTCATCTCATGATGTCTATGAATCTATACCATATCGATTCATTTCCAGCTAATATCTCACCACTATGGTACTTTATCAAGTCTAATATCGTACCTGCATTTTGTTTTCGTTAAATCCAAATCTTTAAGTATTCAAATTATCTTATCGTAAGATTCAATCCTATACAGGATAATCCTACTTCTACGTTATATAAACGTCTTACCTAAGGCGAGGCTAGTTCGAGCGTGTCCTGCGTTCAGCTAGATCGTGTCTGTTGTCCTCTTGGCGCACTACATATTCACAAAGAATTTTGACTTAATAAAGTCTAGCTCAATCTTATGTACTTGAAAATCAAATTTCTAACTTTAACACGCATATATATATATTGATATTCATATATGTGTATATATGTACACTTAACATTAATTTAACTCGGATTCTCAAGTCGAATTTATCTCATCTTCGTATCTCTTCTTATATATATACATGCGTTATGCTTCCACACACACACACACATACACACACATACATATATATATATATATGTCTCTTTCCTTTCTAATCCTTTTTCTTTTCCTTTCTTTTTATTTCCTTTCTTTTCTTTTCTTTGTCTCTTACCTTGTTTTCAAGTAAGTAATATATATATATATATATATATATATATATATCTTTAACATTTTTATATATCTTTCTCATCTCCATATACACAATATATATATATATATTCTTTCTTTAATCTCTTTTCCTTTATATATATATACACATATTTAGCATCCATATAATAAGATATTCAAATTTACTTCTCTCATTTTCCTATGTATATACATATATATTGTAAGGTTTCGTTGTCTCGGTTTATCATGTCATACACGAAAATAAGCAACAGATTAAAAATCAACAAAACCAAAATCACTAGGATCATGCAACAAGATTAATTTCTGGATAAAATCTGACCTTTTGGTGTACTCATGTTGGAATGTTCGACTTTTGAATATGGCAGCCCACGAACAGCCCTTGATTTATCGTTAACTCAAGACTCCTAGCTGAGAGAAGCCCTCTAACGGTATCCACATGAGTAGGACGTAAAACAAGACCTTTGCCTAAGACAAGATGTGATTAGAAGCAAAGGGAGGAGGAAGGGAATTGTTTTCTGAGAGTGCTAGCTCCAAGAGGCAGAACGGCTATAAAAATATTCTGTTCCTATGTCTAACTTTTAGACTTAATATTGTTTTTATAGTGCCTCTTAACAAAACCCTAAAAAAAGGCCTTAGCCTTAGTTCAACTAAATTAGGTCTTTTGGGCCCTTTAAAATTACTTAATCCAAATCCAATTAATTGTAGGGCATACTCTAACAATCTCCCACTTGCACTACAACCAATTGGTTATGCATTTGGATTAATAATTTGGTCTGCCCATGAATTATTATATTAATAATTCATAATTATAATCTCATTATAATTGAAAAGACCAAAATACCCCTTAGTAATCTCGGGCTAAAATTACTATTAATTAAATCCTGAATTATAGTTGGAACAGGATTCTAGTCTCACTAGGAATCCTTCTTGTACTAGAATTCATCACATGGATCCAACTCTAATTACCTTGTCTTAGTCATACCCTTATTGTGTGTGACCCTTTAGGTTTCCATTACGTTGGCAGTGATTCAGAATCTCATTCATAAATCACAAGCCAAGATTGGCGTCTAGTAATGCATCATGGCTACCCAAGTAATGAAAATGTCGGTGAGTTGACGACAACCTTTCAATGAGCAATTACCGTATAATTCGATCCTTTTGTCACCTAATATCTCAGTTGAACTTAGAGTATGGAACGTGTCATCTCTATTAAAGTTCAACTCCATTGTTTCTCAATCTTAAGATAAATGATTTAATCAAATGAATTCAAGATCTCATCTTAAATCTCATTTGTACTGTAGCCACAGATTTTCAATCATTAATCTCTATTGAGAGTCCTTGAGATATAGACTCTTGTTACCAAGAGGGACAAATCCTATCTTGATCACTCACAACCTTCATATGATTCATGATGTACCTAATTACTGTCTTACTTGCAACCCTTATTGAGCTACGTTTACCAGCATCAAAGTACACCAATCCACACATAGAATACCATGGTGATCTCAAGTCTAAGAATCACATATACCATTGCCATTTGAGAACATCTAATGACACTCAATGTAACGATCCACCTAGAGTTCTCAAGATAAGTCAATCCAGTGTATTCATTTACAATGATCACTCATGTATTGATTTGGATATCACCATATCCATGACTTATGAGATCAGTCACCCAAAGGAATCTAACACATGTTAGTCTTACCGTATCACTGATGTCCCTTCTCAGTGATACTACGACTAAGGATATTTAAGAATAGTATTCTTTGTATCATAAGGATCTCATTATCAAAGTCATTACTTCGATTCCTTTGATACGAATCCACTATTCTAGGGACTTTATCATTTGGACCATTGGTGAGACCAAGATTTCTCAGCTTGTGCAATGGCTCCATTGTTGTCACAATAGAGTGCCACTGGATCAGCAATGCTAGGGACTACTCCAAGTTCTGTGACGAACTTTTTGATCCAAACAGCTTCCTTAGCTGCATCTGAAGCCACTATATACTCAGCCTCGATCGTAGAATTGGCCACTGTCTCTTGTTTAGAACCTTTCCAACTGAATAGTGCCATCATTTAGGCAAAACACATAGCCAGATTATGACTTAAAGTCATCCTTATCTGACTAGAAACTGGCATTAGTGTAACCATTTACAATGAGCTCATTCTCTCCTCCATAGACTAAGAAAGCATCCTTAGTCCTTCTTAAGTACTTAAGGATCTTCTTAACTGTTATCCAGTGATGCTCACCTAGGTTAACTTGATACCTACTCGCTATGCTTAAAGCATAGGAGACATCAAGCCTCGTACATAACATGGCGTACATTATAGATCCAATAGCCGAATTATATGGAATCTTAGCCATTTTAGCTCTCTCATCTTATGTTTTAGGACACATGTCCTTTGAGAGATAATTGCCATGAGACATAGGTAAGAATTCTTTCTTAGATTTTTTCATGTTGAACCTTTTCAACACTTTGTCAATATATGTACTTTGACTTAGACCTAGCAGCGTACGTGATCTATCTCTATAGATCTTTATTCCAAGGATATAAAGGCTGTTTATCCTAAGTCTTTCATGGAGAAGCAATTCCCTAGCCAAGTTTTGATAGATTGTAGGGCAGGAATGTCATTTCATATGAGAAGTATGTCATCCACATATAACACTAGGAATATGACAGCACTCCCACTAACCTTTTTGTAAACACAAGGTTCATCTTCGTTCCTGATGAAGCCAAACTCTTTGACTATCTCATCAAAACGAATGTTTCAGCTCCGAGAAGCTTGCTTCTCAAGCTCTCGACGTATCCTATTAGACCTACGCGGGATTTGTGTTTCTAGAGCTATTTCCAGTTCCACAACATCTTGTGGGACTTGCTCCTGTTCCACTAAAGGTTCAGTGACATTTTGTGGCTCTTGAACCTCTTCAAGCTCTATTTTCTTCCCACTAGTTCTTCTAAAAGGAAGTCCTTTTCTAGAAAGACACCGTACTTAGCCACAAACACTTTGTGCTCTGTGGGATTATAGAAGTAGTATCCTTTTGTCTCTTTAGGATACCCCATAAATATGCATTTATCAGATTTGGGTCCTAATTTGTTTGAGACTTGTCTTTTGACATAAGCCTCACAACCCCACATCTTTAGAAAAGATAGATTAGGCTTTTTTTTCAATCCACATCTCATGTGGTGTCTTTTCAAAAGCTTTAGTAGAACACGATTTAGTGTGAATGCTGCTGTCTCTAAAGCATAACCCCAAAAGAAGACAGGGAGGTTAGATAGACTCATCATGGATCAAACCATGTCTAACAAGGTCTGATTCCTCCTCTCAGATACACCGTTCCATTCAGGTGTATCAGGTGGAGTGAGTTGTGGAACTATTCCACACTCCTTTAGATGATCTATAAATTCTAAGCTCAAATACTCTCCACCGCAATCTGATCGGAGTGTCTTGATATTCTTGCCTAGCTGGTTTTGTACTTTATTCTTGAATTCTTTGAACTTTTCAAAGGATTCTGACTTATGTCTCATTAAATAAACCCTTTGACCTCTTGGAATCAACATTGTATATGTGATTATCTAAATCTAGAACATACAATCCATTCATAATGGAAGCATTGCCATAGAAAATATCATTAAAGTAAATTGAACAACTATTGTTCATTATTTTAAAAGAAAAACCTTTCTTATCCAAACAAGAAACAGAAATAATGTTCTTGGCAATTGCTGGAACATAATAACAATTATCAAGTTCTAGAATTAGGCCCGAAGGCAACGATAAATTAAATGTTCCTACAGCTAACGCAGCAACCATTGCTTGATAACTCTATGAAAATAGAGTTATTTTAGTATTTTATTGATTAATAATTATTTAATTCCCCTGTTATTTTATTAATTATTCCCCTAATTTTATTAAATTCCTCATGTTTTGCAGAAAAATAAATTTTAGATGAATTTCAGTCTTTTCGGTAGAAAATAGACTGAAAATGGGCAAGAAAGGAGACTGGACCACTACAAGACAAGGGAGCATGACTCTTCATTTTCTCTCTCATCTTTTGACATCTAGCATGCCACATGTCATCATCCTACTCACTCTTAGTGGATAAAAACAAAAGACACTTGCCAACACATGGAAGACACATGCCTTTGCCACCTTGCATGCTTATGTGGATTAGAAGACAAAAAGGAAGGTGCTAGAAGGGATGAGATGTCCATGGCTGATGTGAGCATTTAAATGACATGGAAATATCTACTTTGAAGAGCCAAGGACATGAAGACAAGTGGCAATTAATGCCAACTCATCTAGGATAGAAATTACCATTGTATCCCTAGGTTAAATGACTATATAAACAACTTTATGAGACCTAACCTAAAGGGGGGCTGCCTAGGGTTTAATTTTTATTTAGTTTCCAGCATTTTTAAGTCTGAAGAAATTTATGAACAGCCACCATTTTCACGTTTTGAAGTTCTTTCCTTTTTTTTTTATGCAAGTTTACTTTATTGATATGTTCCTTTAAGTTTTGTTAAGTTTCTATCAAGCTCTCTTCTAATCTTAGTATTCATTTATATTTCTTGCTATGTTATCTTCTTCTACTCTTTCATTTTATTTTATTTTATTTTGATTATTGATGAGGTTCTATGAGAATGGGGATTCAAAAGGTTGAAACAACACCTCCATAGTTCTTGTTCTTGAACTTTGTCTACACTTTTCTTTAGTGATATTTTATTTACTGTTTTCCAGCATTTTTTTTTGTGGTTTATAATTTTTTCTTTACCGTTTCGTATGTCTACTTTAATGTCATATTTTTGGTTTTAAGTGTTTCTTTTAAAAGAAAATACAAAAAAAAAAATCTCACAATGGAGTAGTGCAGTAAGGTTGGCGTGAATGACCTTTCTTGGTTTATTTTCGGTTTTCACCTTTGTCAGCTCCTTTTGTTTCGATTTTGAGTGAGTTTTGGCTACTGTTTTGGAGCATGCTTATGGCCTTTTAAGTGTCCAGTAGTTTAGCAATCATTTCATTAGTTTAGGGATCATGTTTATTAGGTATTTGTTGAATGTCGTAGGTTAGCGTATTTAATGTCCTATAATTGGTTTTTCTGCTCAGTGTTTGGCGTAACTAGTAGGATATTTTAGGGTCTGTTTTTAAGTTGTTTTCAGTGCATTTCCAGTAGCGTTTTGTCGTATTAGGGTCATATTATTTTTAGGAAATTTTTAGAATTTAATTGGCATAGTATACTTAGTCATTACTTCCCATGTATTCATGTTATTTGAAATTTCCTGATCAGTTTTGTGAAATCTGTTTGGTCAGTTTCCATGGCTGTTTCGGACTAGATTAGGCTACATTTTATTAAGGTTAAGTTAGGTTTAGGTCATATAAATTAGGGATAATTTCTGGGGGATTGTTTAGATAGCATTAGATAGTATTTTTCCTAAATTTCTTTAGCATTTTACTGCATTATTTTAGGTCAGCATTAGGCGTTAGTTTTAGGGGTCTTTAGGTTCTGTTTTAAGTCCTTCTTAATGTCATAAAGTGAGTCTTTAGGTACATTAAAGTTTCATGCATTTAAAGTTAGAGTTTATTAGGTGTTTGATTAAATTACATGTAGCATTTAATTAGTTGTTTTATGCAAATTCTGTTTAGGCGTGAATTATAGGGTCTTTTAGGTTTTGTTTTTGTCTCATTTTAAATGTCATTTAAGTGTCTTAAGTTCATATTAGGTCTATATATTAATTAGGTAAATTTAGGAGTTACATTTGATTAGTCTTATTAGCATTTACATAGCCATTTCAATCATTCAAACATCATTTCCACTGTAAGTATTTTTTTTTATTTCATTTTATTTTAATTTTGTTATTTTCATTTATTTTATTTTATTTTATTAATTCCATTTATTTTATTTTATTTTGTTAGCCATTGTAGATCACCCATATAATCAAACTTTCATAATTTGCTAGGATATACCTTAGATAATAGTATCTAGTATTTAGCTAAGCTTCGCACTACCTGTCTCTGTGGGACGATATTTCTGGACTCATCTCCGTATTACTTGAAGACCACGTGCACTTGCGTGTAGATACCTTTTAGGGTCGACAAGTTTTTGGCGCCGTTGCCGGGGACTGGGCAAACCTTAGTTAATATTGGAGAACTTATGCTTAGGTATAGTCTTAGCTTGTACATGCTTAGTTTGTAAATACTTAGAGCCTTAGGTTAGAATAGTAAAACCCTTAGTTAGATTTTTTCTTTTCTTTTCTTTTATTTTCTTTCTAGAGATACACCATTAGGACTCTGTTGATATTTGCATGTGTAGAGCCAAGAGCTGTGAATTCTTTCCCTTAGATCTTGAAATTGAGAAAACACTTAGGAAAATTAGAAGGGAATCCAAAAAACAAATTGCTCTGTTGCAATATCCAATGGCGGATAACAGAGAGCTTAGGACAATAGGGGATTATGCTGTCCCAACCATAGGGGGATATTACACTGGCATTAGGAGGCCAGCAATTCCTGCGAATAACTTTGAGATTAAGCCAGCCATTATTCAGATGATCCAGACATCGGTGCAGTTCAGTGGGTTACCACATGATGATCCACATGCACACTTGGGCAATTTCCTTGAGATATGTGACACCTTCAAGCACAATGGAGTCTCTGAAGATGCGATTAGGCTTAGGTTATTTCCCTTCTCTCTTAGGGATAGAGCAAAGAGTTGGTTAACCTCCTTACACCCAGGATCTATCACTACATGGGATGAACTAGCCCAACAGTTCCTAGCCAAATTCTTTCCTCCTTCTAAAATGGCCAAGCTAAGAAATGATATCTCCTCCTTCACCTAGTTTGATACTGAGTCCTTATATGATGCTTGGGAGAGATACAAGGACCTACTTAGGAAGTGCCTTCACCATGGCCTACCCCTATGGCTTCAAGTGCAGACCTTCTACAACAGTCTAACTAGCCAGAATAGGACGATCATCGATGCTGCGGCAGGAGGAGCACTTATGTGCAAAACGGAGGAGGAAGCTTATAATCTTTTGGACAAGATGGCCACTAATAATTATCAGTGGTCAGCTGAGCGACATGCACCTAGGAAAACAGCTGGTATCTATGAGCTTGATGCTCTTTCTACCTTGACTTCACAAATTACCACATTAACAAAGAAGGTAGAGTCCTTTAGTACCCAGTCCTCTCCTAGCCCTAATCCTGTCCTTTCAGTACAGAGTCCTTTCAATCTGTGTAATCTATGTGGTGGCACGCATTCGATAGATAAGTGCCCACTAAATTTAGAGTCTGTTCAGTATGTTGCCCCACCCCAGAGGCAGCAGAACAATCCTTTTTCGAGCACTTATAATCCAGGGTGGAGGAATCACCCTAATTTCTCTTGGAGTCAAAATCAGGGGCAATCATCCACTTCCAGACCTTTAGGACCCCCAGGTTTTCAACCTCCACCCACTCATGTGCCACCACACCAGCATCAGTTACCACCTCATGCTTCTCATCCACCTTATCAGTCTCACCATCAACCACCACCACCACCGCCTATTCAGCCCCAGCACATTCCTGCACCTGTAGCTGAGAAGAAACCCTCACTCGAAGAGATGTTTACGACTATCCTGCAAAATCAAGCTGCTTCCATCAAGAACTTGGAAGTTCAGGTTGGACAGATAGCTAATGCTCTCAGCCAACGTCCACAAGGAAGCCTTCCTAGTAACACTGAAGCTAATCCTATAAGAAGGGAGGGTAAAGAGCATGTTAAGGCAGTGACCTTAAGGAGTGGTAGAGAGTTAGGTGATTCAGATGCTAGGTCCATTCCTGTTGAGCCCATAGTGGCAGAGCCCTTAAGTTCTAGTGAGGTAGCTAGGAAAGAGCAGGTAAAGGATGATACAATTGCAGGGAAGCTTCAGGCTGGCACTTCTTCTTCTTTATCTAGTTCTTCACCCTCAAGTTCTACACCTGTTAGCACTCCTCCTCCTGTTATGCCACCGATACCTTTTCCTCAGCGCTTTCAAAATCAAAAGTCAGATCAGCAATTCTCCAAATTCTTAGAGGTATTTAAGAAGCTTCACATTAACATTCCATTCGCTGATGCTTTAGAGCAGATGCCTAGTTATGTGAAATTCATGAAGGATATCCTCTCGAAGAAGCGAAGATTGGAGGATTATGAGACTGTGGCACTGACGGAGGGATGTAGTGCCATTATTCAGAGGAGACTACCCCCTAAGCTCAAAGATCCAGGCAGCTTTACCATTCCTTGCACCATAGGTGATCAGTTCTTTAATAGAGCCTTATGTGATCTAGGAGCTAGTATTAACTTGATGCCATGGTCTATATACCAAAAGCTAGGAGTAGGTGTTGCAAAGCCTACTACAGTGACCCTACAGTTAGCAGACAGATCCATTAAGTATCCAAAAGGGATCATTGAGGATGTCTTAGTGAAGGTGGATAAGTTTATCTTCCCTGCTGATTTTATAGTGCTTGACATGGAGGAAGATAGGGAAGTTCCCATCATTCTAGGCAGACCTTTTCTAGCTACTGGTAGGACCCTTATTGATGTGCAAAAGGGGGAGCTTACTATGAGAGTTCAGGATCAGGAGGTTACATTTAATATCTTTAAATCTATGAAGTATCCTGATGACTCTCAAGATTGTTTCCGTATGGATGTAGTGGACAGAGACATTATTAAGGAGTTTTCTAGATCACACCCTGTGAACCCTTTAGAGGCTTCCTTAGTTAAGTCTGTTCATTTAGAGGAGTATGAGGAGGAGGATGATGATGTAATTGAGGTTTTGGAATTATTAGAGGCTTCCCCATTGATGGAGTTAGCTCAATTTGAGGCTATTGACATAGCATCCTCCCCAACTTTAGATGTCCATCCATCCATTAGTGACTCTCCAGCTTTAGAGCTGAAACCTTTACCTTCACACCTTAGATATGCTTATCTAGGTGAGTCCTCTACTCGACCAGTCATTATTTCTACTGCTCTCACTTCTGATCAGGAGGAGAAGTTGTTAAAGGTATTGAGAGAGCATCAGAAGGCCATAGGTTGGTCCATTTCTAATATAAAGGGTATTAGTCCCTCAATTTGTATGCACAAGATACTTCTAGAGGAGGGGTATAGGTCTTCCATAGAGCACCAGCGTAGACTGATTCCGGTAATGAAAGAAGTGGTCAAGAAAGAGATAATTAAGTGGTTAGATGCAGGAATTATATACCCCATCTCAGACAGTGCCTGGGTGAGTCCAATTCAGTGTGTCCCTAAAAAGGGAGGGATGACCGTTATAGAAAATGAGAACAATGAACTCATCCCCACTAGGACTGTCACTGGTTGGCGAGTATGTATGGATTATAGGAAGTTAAACAAAGCCACCAGAAAAGACCACTTCCCTTTGCCTTTCATTGACCAAATGTTGGATAGGCTAGCTGGTCATGAGTTTTATTGCTTGCTGGATGGGTGCTCAGGATACAATCAGATAGCTATAGCCCTAGAGGACCAAGAAAAGACCACTTTCACCTGTCCCTATGGGACCTTTGCTTTTAGGAGAATGCCATTTGGACTATGTAATGCACCTGCTACTTTTCAGAGATGTATGATGGCTATTTTCTCCGATATGGTGGAGAATTTTCTTGAGGTTTTTATGGATGATTTTTCAGTATTTGGGGATAGCTTTGATTTATGTTTAGATAATCTTTCTTTGGTGTTGAAAAGGTGTGAAGAGACTAACCTAGTGCTTAATTGGGAGAAGTGCCATTTTATGGTAAAAGAAGGAATAGTGCTAGGGCATAAGATCTCTTCTAAGGGGATTGAGGTAGATAAAGCTAAGATTGAGGCCATTGAGAAACTACCTCCCCCTTCTTCTATTAAGGGCATCCGAAGCTTCTTAGGACATGCAGGCTTCTATAGGAGATTCATTAAGGACTTCTCTTAGATCTCTAAGCCTTTATGTAATCTTCTTGAGAAGGATGCAAAGTTTAATTTTGATGAGCATTGTTTAGAGGCATTTAAGACCTTAAAAGAAAAGTTAGTGACTGCCCCAGTTATTGTCGCCCCGGATTGGAATCTTTCATTTGAGCTTATGTGTGATGCAAGCGATTATGCTGTGGGTGCAGTCCTTGGACAGAGGAAAGGAAAGGTCTTCCATGCCATCTATTATGCAAGTAAGACTCTGACTGATGCTCAGCTAAACTATGCCACCACTGAGAAGGAGTTGCTAGCAGTAGTGTTTGCATTTGATAAGTTTCGCTCCTATCTCATAGGGACTAAAGTGGTGGTATACACTGATCACTCTGCTATTAAATACCTTATTGCTAAGAAAGATGCTAAGCCTAGGTTGATTAGATGGATCCTCCTTCTTCAGGAGTTTGATTTAGAGATTAGGGATAAGAAAGGCACAGAAAACCAGGTGGCTGGTCATCTTTCAAGGTTAGAGAGTAGAGTAGTGGAGGATAGGACAGAGATTAATGAATCCTTCCCAGATGAGCAGTTATTTGCTTATGGTCATTTGAGTTTACCATGGTATGCTGACTACGTTAATTTCTTGGTTAGTAATGTGTTACCTCCTGATTTGTCTACCCAACAAAAGAAGAAGTTTTTGAATGATGTCAAGAGTTATGTTTGGGACGAGCCTTATTTGTACAAGCAGTGTAAAGATCACATTTTGAGGAGGTGTGTCCCTAGTGAGGAGATAGAAAGTATACTTAGACATTGTCATTCTTCAGAGTATGGGGGACATTTTGGTGGTAGTAGGACAGCTGCCAAGGTACTTCAGTGTGGATACTATTGGCCTACCCTATTTAAGGATGCCCACTTATTTGCTTCAAGGTGTGATAGGTGTCAGAGGACAGGCAATATATCTAGAAGAAATGAGATGCCTCTGACAAACATTTTAGAAGTGGAACTATTTGATGTGTGGGGCATTGACTTTATGGGACCCTTTATTCCTTCTTATGGGAATCTGTACATTCTGCTGGCAGTAGATTATGTTTCTAAGTGGGTTGAAGCAATAGCAGTACCTACTAATGATTCTCGAGCAGTGATGAAGTTTCTTAGGAAAAATATCTTTTCTAGATTTGGTACACCTAGGGCAATCATTAGTGATGAAGGATCCTATTTTTGCAATAGAACTCTAGAAGCACTTTTAAAGAAGTATGGAGTCAAGCATAAGGTAGCTACTGCTTATCACCCTCAGACTAGTGGCCAAGCAGAGATTTCCAATAGGGAGATTAAAGGAATTTTGGAAAAGACTGTGAATCCCAATAGGAAAGATTGGTCTCTTAGGCTAGATGATGCATTGTGGGCTTATAGGACTGCATTCAAAACACCTATAGGGATGTCACCATATAAATTGGTCTATGGAAAGGCTTGCCATTTACCTGTAGAGTTAGAACATAGAGCTTACTGGGCTATTAAGAACCTGAACTTTGATCTTAAAGTAGCTGGTGAGAAGAGGCTACTGCAGTTAAATGAGTTAGATGAATTCAGGTTACAAGCGTATGAGAATGCCAAGCTCTATAAGGAAAAGACTAAGCTGTGGCATGATAGAAAGCTCAAGGAGAAACATTTCGAGCCAGGGCAGCAGGTTCTGTTATTTAATTCACGCTTGAAGTTGTTTCCAGGCAAGCTTAAGTCTAGGTGGTCAGGGCCTTTCACCATTACGCAAGTCTTTCCACACGGGGCAGTAGAGATCATGGATGAGACCATAAGGCAACCCTTTAAGGTTAATGGGCAGAGGCTTAAGTTGTATTTTGGGGGAGGATATGATAGGCAAGATTCAGTCACTGTATTAGCTGATCCTAGTCGCCCTACTATTGCTCCAGATCCAGATTGATGCAGAGTGATTGAAAGTCTTGCTGAGGACTATAAACTTAGCCCAGCTTCATGATTTCATTGTTATTTTCTTTTCTTTTCTTTTCTTTTCTTTTCATGTTTGTACAGTTTTTTTTTCTTTCCGTGTGATGCTTGTTTTTCTTTGTTTGCTTTTGTAGGTACCTTTCATAGCAGCACCTTTCTTTGAGCTTCACAATGATCATCCGTGGGATATTCAGGGAGTTTTCTATTCCGTGCTTCATTTCTTTATTTTATCTGCACACTGAGGACATTGTGCACTTTAAGTTTGGGGGAGGGGATTAACTTGAGCATTTCCAAAAAAAAAATGTGCAAAATTGAAAAGTTTTGAAAATTTGGGCTTAAATGGAATGTTTTGAGATGATTTGAGTACTTAGCATGTTATTTTCTCATAATCCTATGATATTACCCCTTGAATTGGTCTGATCTGATTGACTAAGAAGCATGATTGTGGTGAAAGCATGAAGTTAAATTCTTTGAATTTGTCCTGATTCTAGTTGCGATATCCTCATCTTTATACACATGTCATGATCATGGATTAGTATGCACATTTATAGAAGGCTTATGTGGACATAGGATTGCATTGGTTCATTTGACTTTATGTATCATATTCTAGAATTTGCTTGATCTTCTCTTGAGGCGAAATTATTAGATCACACTTGATTAAGAAAGTGATTTAGGCCATCCTTGGATCGTTTGAGCCTTTCTAGCTAACCTTGTACATATTTTATCCTTAGTCACCCCTTTGAGCCAAATTAGCTTTTCTCTGTTTATACACCTAAAAGTTAATTTCCTTTAGCCAAATAAACACATTTTCCTATCCCTTACCCCAAAAGCATGTGTTTTACTAGGATATATCATGAGCTATGTACATATTTGGGTAGATAAATAGGATATAAAAAAATTTAAAGAAAAAAAAAGAAGAAAAAAAAAAGAAGAAGAAAAATGGAAAATTTAAAAAAAAAAAGAGAAGAAAAAATGGAAAATTCAAAAAAAAAAAAAAAAAATTGAAAAAAAAATTGAAAAAAAAAAGAAAAAGAAAATAAAGTGTATAGCAAAAGAACTAAGTTTAGGGGGAGATGGTTAGAGCTCTCTAAACATCATAGATCCTAGTGAGTAATGCATGATTAGGGGATGAGCCTAAATTTCCTTTATCATACCTTAGCCCTAGCCTTACATTACAAGCTTAATAAAGACCTATTGATTCTTGGTTAAGTGTGACTACATTAGTGGAGAGAGAAGTGAAAGAAAAACATATGGAAGTGATCACTTGTCATTGACTTTTCATCTTTACGTTTGCATAATCTGATCTGGATTGTGTACTTTGAAGTGAGATTGACATTACACACACACATACGAGGAGTCCAATTTGGGTTAAGACTTATGAATGAATGATACTTAGTGTTTGATCTATGATTGTGAATCTTTGAGATTGGAATTTGTACTTTATCTTTGAGGATGATTGAGAAAATAAAATATGCTTCGTACTTGTCATCTCCTACTTATGTTTTGTTTTGCTTGAGGACAAGCAAAAGCTCAAGTTTGGGGGTGTGATAACTCTATGAAAATAGAGTTATTTTAGTATTTTATTGATTAATAATTATTTAATTCCCCTGTTATTTTATTAATTATTCTCCTAATTTTATTAAATTCCTCATGTTTTGCAGAAAAATAAATTTTAGATGAATTTCAGTCTTTTCGGTAGAAAATAGACTGAAAATGGGCAAGAAAGGAGACTGGACCACTACAAGACAAGGGAGCATGACTCTTCATTTTCTCTCTCATCTTTTGACATCTAGCATCCCACATGTCATCATCCTACTCACTCTTAGTGGATAAAAACAAAAGACACTTGCCAACACATGGAAGACACATGCCTTTGCCACCTTGCATGCTTATGTGGATTAGAAGACAAAAAGGAAGGTGCTAGAAGGGATGAGATGTCCATGGCTGATGTGAGCATTTAAATGACATGGAAATATCTACTTTGAAGAGCCAAGGACATGAAGACAAGTGGCAATTAATGCCAACTCATCTAGGATAGAAATTACCATTGTATCCCTAGGTTAAATGACTATATAAACAACTTTATGAGACCTAACCTAAAGGGGGGCTGCCTAGGGTTTAATTTTTATTTAGTTTCCAGCATTTTTAAGTCTGAAGAAATTTATGAACAGCCACCATTTTCACGTTTTGAAGTTCTTTCCTTTTTTTTTTATGCAAGTTTACTTTATTGATATGTTCCTTTAAGTTTTGTTAAGTTTCTATCAAGCTCTCTTCTAATCTTAGTATTCATTTATATTTCTTGCTATGATATCTTCTTCTACTCTTTCATTTTATTTTATTTTATTTTGATTATTGATGAGGTTCTATGAGAATGGGGATTCAAAAGGTTGAAACAACACCTCCATAGTTCTTGTTCTTGAACTTTGTCTACACTTTTCTTTAGTGATATTTTATTTACTGTTTTCCAGCATTTTTTTTTGTGGTTTATAATTTTTTCTTTACCGTTTCGTATGTCTACTTTAATGTCATATTTTTGGTTTTAAGTGTTTCTTTTAAAAGAAAATACAAAAAAAAAAAATCTCACAATGGAGTAGTGCAGTAAGGTTGGCGTGAATGACCTTTCTTGGTTTATTTTCGGTTTTCACCTTTGTCAGCTCCTTTTGTTTCGATTTTGAGTGAGTTTTGGCTACTGTTTTGGAGCATGCTTATGGCCTTTTAAGTGTCCAGTAGTTTAGCAATCATTTCATTAGTTTAGGGATCATGTTTATTAGGTATTTGTTGAATGTCGTAGGTTAGCGTATTTAATGTCCTATAATTGGTTTTTCTGCTCAGTGTTTGGCGTAACTAGTAGGATATTTTAGGGTCTGTTTTTAAGTTGTTTTCAGTGCATTTCCAGTAGCGTTTTGTCGTATTAGGGTCATATTATTTTTAGGAAATTTTTAGAATTTAATTGGCATAGTATACTTAGTCATTACTTCCCATGTATTCATGTTATTTGAAATTTCCTGATCAGTTTTGTGAAATCTGTTTGGTCAGTTTCCATGGCTGTTTCGGACTAGATTAGGCTACATTTTATTAAGGTTAAGTTAGGTTTAGGTCATATAAATTAGGGATAATTTCTGGGGGATTGTTTAGATAGCATTAGATAGTATTTTTCCTAAATTTCTTTAGCATTTTACTGCATTATTTTAGGTCAGCATTAGGCGTTAGTTTTAGGGGTCTTTAGGTTCTGTTTTAAGTCCTTCTTAATGTCATAAAGTGAGTCTTTAGGTACATTAAAGTTTCATGCATTTAAAGTTAGAGTTTATTAGGTGTTTGATTAAATTACATGTAGCATTTAATTAGTTGTTTTATGCAAATTCTGTTTAGGCGTGAATTATAGGGTCTTTTAGGTTTTGTTTTTGTCTCATTTTAAATGTCATTTAAGTGTCTTAAGTTCATATTAGGTCTATATATTAATTAGGTAAATTTAGGAGTTACATTTGATTAGTCTTATTAGCATTTACATAGCCATTTCAATCATTCAAACATCATTTCCACTGTAAGTATTTTTTTTATTTCATTTTATTTTAATTTTGTTATTTTCATTTATTTTATTTTATTTTATTAATTCCATTTATTTTATTTTATTTTGTTAGCCATTGTAGATCACCCATATAATCAAACTTTCATAATTTGCTAGGATATACCTTAGATAATAGTATCTAGTATTTAGCTAAGCTTCGCACTACCTGTCTCTGTGGGACGATATTTCTGGACTCATCTCCGTATTACTTGAAGACCACGTGCACTTGCGTGTAGATACCTTTTAGGGTCGACATTGCTCCATTTCCAACTCGTAAGCTTAGGAAGTTTTCTACTCCTTGTTAGTCCCTGCACATTCATGCAAATGTGAGAACCACATCCAGTATTTAATACCTAAGATGAAGAAGTAGACAAATTTATCTCAATCACATATATACCTGAGATGGAAGTCTCACTTCCTTTCTTTTTCTTCAGCTCCTCAAGGTACACAGTGCAATTTCGCTTCCAATGACCAGTCTTACTGCAATGGAAGCATTTTCCTGTCTTAGCAACTCCACAAGATGGCTTGAGATTCTTGGCCTTTTCCTTCTTGTTACCATTGGGCTTGGGCTTACCCTTAAGCTTGCCTTTGCCTTTGGATTTGGTCTTATCAATCACCATAACAGAAGTAGGCCTTGACTTCTTCAAGTCCTGCTCAGCAGTTCTCAACATATTAAGCAATTCTGCCAGTGTCTTATCCATATTGTTTATGTTGTAGTGCAACACAAACGAACTATAGCTATCCGGTAAGGATTGGAGGATGAGATCAACTGACAACTCTTTATGCATGGTGAAGCCCACTGCTTCCAGCCTCTCAATGTACCTAATCATATTAAGTACATGAGTGTGCACCGGAGCTCCCTCAGCCATCTTGCTCTGGAAGAGCGCCTTAGACACCTCATAACGTTCGTGCCGTGCTTGCTCTTGGAACATTTCCTTGAGATGTTCGATAATATCAAACGGTTTCATATTCTCATGTTGCTTCTGGAGTCAGAACTCATGGAAGCTAACATCAGGCACTGTACATCAATGGCATCATCCAAATGCTTTTGATAAGCTTGCTTATCAGTAGCGGAAGCATTCTGTCAGGGTTGAGCAGGGATCGCATGCTCTAGAACATATAACTTCTTTTCTTGCTTGAGGACTATCCTCAAATTTCTGTACCAGTCTAAGAAGTTTGCCCCAACCAACTTGTTATCCTTCTCAAGAATAGAACAAATGGATAAATTGTTGTTTGCCATGATAATTCTACAATCATAAAATATGCAAGTAACATTGTGATTAAAATCATTAATTAAGTTCTTTTAATTAAATGAATTACTCCCACTATTTTCCTCAAGCTAATAGCCCTCACTATCAACTCGGGAAGCCTTTTCGCCTAGACTTCCTAATGGGATAGGATCCATATTTGGTCCCATTATGACTTTAGCTGAGCTAATGCGTCCAATGAGATTATTTAGGTAGACAACTCTTGTCAATTGCATCTCATACAACTCCTGGATAGTTGGGTGAACAACTCTTGTTCTAACTCATCATATGGGTTAAAGCACAACCTATGCCTCTAAATCTTATTAGGTTTGACTGAGCCAATGCCCTAATTTAATTTAGTTAAGTCTGACCTAATACACTTGGAGATAACTATTATCTCATGCAATGTGAATTCTTAAGGTAGGTATGGCCTTGACTGAGCCAAAGTAGCACAACACCGAACAAAGTCTCTTTCACATGCATCGTATTGGAAGGTATCTTTATTTGTTATCTTTGACTTAATATTTATTTTGAGGGATTTTTAATTTTACCGTCTCACCTAGCATGCTTTTCTAACATATATATCAACATATATAAGTAAAAGCGTAAAATTAAACGTGATATGGTTATGGCCTTTCTATTACAAAAGAACCTAGGGATACATTATTTTTCTAAATGCCTTCTCCTCGATTTCCCTTCAAGCGTCACCTCGGTTCGCCTTGGCTCCGAATCATCTTGGCTTCAAATGTTGTACATTTTACAAGATAATCCTAATTTATCTATATAACTATTACATAAATAAATTACAAATAAATCAAGGCTCACAGGCCCAATTTAAATTTATTTAAATAAATTACAACTCATGTAAACCTAGGCCCATAACCATGCACCATGCAATCATCCATATCACATCAGAATCAAGCATCAAGCATACACAGTAATATCACATATTAATTTGTCCTAATTAAAATCTAATTTTAATTAATCAAATTTTAATTAATTATGGGTATCAATGGCTGTTTTAATTTAATTTTAATTCTTAAAATTCAATTTGGGCTTAATTGAAATTTTAATCTTATTAAAATCTCAAAACCATTGGATAACTCTTATCCATTTTAAAATATTTTACTTTAAAACAAAAATTTATAAAGATAACTCCTTTTGAAATTTTAATCTCATTAAAATATCAAAAGTGTTGGATAACTCTTATCCAATTTAAGATATAAAATAATTTATTTTAAAACAAAATTTTATTAAGATAATTCCTTTTGAAATTTTAATCTCATTAAAATCTCAAAACTATTGGATAACTCTTATCCAATTTAATACAGGATATATATTTTATTTTAAAACAATTTTATTAAGATAATGTTTTTGAAATTTTAATCTTATTAAAATCTCAAAATTATTGGATAACTCTTATCCAATTTAATAAAGGATATATTTTATTTAAAACACTTATCAGGATAACTTTTATTCTAATTTATTTTTTATATTTTAAATAAAATAATAACAAGTATTAAATTTTTTTCTGCAAGAGTGGCAACTACAAGATTGCCTATAGGTTTTTTTTAAAAAAAAAAATCTATAATTATCTTACAATTATTTTAGGTCGCCAAACGAATTTGTGAAAATTAAAATCAAATCTGTAACAACTTACAATAAAACAACATCACCACGAATCAAATTCGCTATCTCGAAAGCCGTTTGCACACTGGCTCGGATACCACTGTAAGGTTTCGTTGTCTCAGTTTATCATGCCATACACGAAAATAAGCAGCGGATTAAAAATCAACAAAACAAAAATCACTAGGATCATGCAACAAGATTAATTTCGGGATAAAATCTGACCTTTTGGTGTACTTGTGTAGGAATGTTCGACTTTTGAATATGGCAACCCATGAACAGCCCTTGATTTATCGTTAACTCAAGACTCCTAGCTGAGAGAAGCCCTCTAACGGTATCCACACAAGTAGGATGCAAAATAAGACCTTTGCCTGAGACAAGATGTGATCAGAAGCAAAGGGAGGAGGAAGGGAATTGTTTTCTGAGAGGTCTAGCTCCAAGAGGCAGAATGGCTATAAAAATATTCTGTTCCTATGTCTAACTTTTAGACTTAATGTTGTTTTTATAGTGCTTCTTAACAAAACCCTAAAAAAAGGCCTTAGCCTTAGTCCAACTAAATTAGGTCTGTTGGGCCCTTTAAAATTATTGAATCCAAATCCAATTAATTGTAGGGCATACTCTAAAATATATATGTATATATATACATGTGAACATTCATATATACTCTTCTTTTCTTTTATTTTCTTTTTCCTTTCCTTGTTTCCTATTTGTCTCCAAGAAAATAATATCTATATATATGCACACTTACACATATACATTTATATATTTATACATTTAACATAAATTTAATATAGTTCTTAACTCTATTCTTCTTATCTCCATGTATATAAAATATATAGTTATATATATTTTGTAAATTTCTTTTCTTTTCATTTCTCTTCTTTTATTTTTCTATTATTTCTTTTCTTTCTCTTTTACCTTGAGGTTTCGGCAGCTATGTGAGGAAGCACCCACGGCAGCCTCCAACACTCCTAAAACAGCCCCTTTCGGATGTTCTGTTTCAGCCCCCAAATAGCCACCGGAAAAATCTGGTTTTCTAGACCTGAAGGTGCACGGTTTAGCCTTCTTTTCTTGCCTGAATCAACCCTTAAATCCTCTATTTCTTCCACGTCAAAATCAAAAAAATGCCACACATTCCCGACTTGTCTTCTCCACGTCTGAACTAGCTTTAGATCTTCACTGTTGTCCAAGCTATAACAACCCTTTTTTGAGCTCCAACCTAGCTTTTAAAGCGATAACTTACCCCTTCATTTTCAGGTCACAATGCTAGTTAGACCAGCCCTCGTTAATTACTTAGCAAGGTGCTACACGAGGGAAGTAAGAGGAAGGCACGATGGGAGGCAGAAAAATTTCAGACAGTGAACAAGAAATGGGAGAAGGAAAACGGGAGAAAGAAGGCTGAGCACTTTAGTTCTCTTAGGTTTTCTTTCTCTTTCTTTTATCTTATTTTATTATTATTTTGAGTGTATATTGGCTGTTGGATTTGAGTGCTCTGCCTGATTTTGGGTGGGATTTTTCCCACCCAATCCCGTATACTATTTTTTTATCTATAATATATATATATATTTGTTTCACTTTACTTTTGTTTTATTATATTATATGATTTATTTATTTATTCATGCATTTCTTTATTATATATATACACTTTGTGTTTTATTTATTCATTTCTTTATTATTATTAATATCTTGTATATTTGTATAACATATTTTATTTTTAAGGTATCTTTCTTTTATATCTTATACACATATTCTATACATATATATATATATATATATACATGTCTCATATATATATATATATATATATATATATTCTTGTTCTTACAAATATGTTTAGTACCTATATTCGTATATTCCCGAATATGTATACGTATATGCATATATATTTTAAATTTCATGCATGTACTTTGCAATGATGCATGTACATATACACACATATCTTCTATATATATCTATTTTACTTCCTTTGATCATATATATATGAGTGTGTATATGTATATATATATTTTTTCATTTTATTATTCGCATTTAATCTCGGATACTTGACTTCTATGAACACGTACTATAATCTTATACTTGAAATCTCATAAGTACATTATCTCTTTGTGTCACTAAATTATATAAGAATACATATTTAGCTAGGAAAAGTTTCGGTTCTCACATCCTCCCCACCTTAAAGATTTGGTCCTCCAAATTGCTACAAATTATCCTAAAATAAGTGGGGGTACTTCTCTTTCATTAAACTCTCCAACTCCCATGTAGCTTCTTCTGAGCTATCGTGTTGCCAAAGCACCTTTACCAACAGAATTGTCTTCGACCGCAGTACTTTATCCTTTCGATCCAAAATCCGATGGGGTCTCTCAACATAACTTAAGTCCTCTTTGATCTCCAAAGGTTCATAGTCAATCACATGGGAGGGGTCCGGATGATATTTTCTAAGCATAGACACGTGGAAGACGTTGTGAACACCCGACAGCTCTGGTGGTAGCGCTAGTTGATATGCCGCATCACCCACTCTTTCTAGGATCTCAAACGAACCAATGTAATGAGGACTCAACTTTCCTCTTTTACCAAATCTCATTATGCCTTTAGATGGAGAGATCTTTAAAAACACCTTATCTCCAACCTGAAACTCCAAGTGTCTCCTGCGATTATCGGCATAGCTCTTCTGTCTGCTCTGAGCTGTCCGCAACCGATGTCACAGCCCGTGACCTTATTTTTCACCTTTTTCTATACATCTTATTTGGTTGGGCTATCTGCGATACTTTACTTTTCTTTTACATATAAACAATTTCATATAAAATTATAATATGAATTACATCCCCTATTTTACTTCATAAGAAAGTAGTACTGTCGATAAGTCTAAATACAGAAAATAAATGATCATACCTTATTAAATAAATCAAGCTGTCGCATCGTCCCTGAATGCATAGCCAAAATCCTTTAGAAGTCTGACTCTCAATCTTCGAAAACCTGAAATGTTAAAATTAAGGGTTGAACAAACCACGGCTCAGTAAGGGAATTATATGCCTCACTTGATATTCACCCATCTATATGCTGAAAAACTTTTTCATTTTTCCTATAGGGGCTCTAAGCACACATGTAGGAAAGATACTACAGTCAGCTAGGGATCTGGATGGAGTAAGGTAGGTATTTTGAAATACTTATCTTGTTCCGGAACTTAGAGGCAACTGTAGAGAGTAATAAATTCCTTTTGAAATTTAAATCCTTTTTCCTTTCATTTCATGTCATTTTCATTTGAAATCTTTTCATGTTTTACTGTACAAAGCATAATTGGTACAGTACTTTAAATAGCAAAATAAGCTATTAAATCCTTTTCATATAAAATATATATCATTTAAATTTAATATTCAATTTAAGAAATTATAATAAGAATATTAGATTTATTTTCCTCCTCTTTCCTTTTTGGAAAACATATCACATATTCATCTCACATATAGTCTAACATTCAATTAAAAATCATAGTAAGAATATTAGACTTATAAACTCTTTTTTCTTTTGAAAACATATCACATGTTCATATCACATGTCATATGAAAATCATCTCGTAGTACTAAAATCAGTACCGAAATAAGCATTATGTAAAATGCTGTAAATCACTTTCATTTAACTTATCACATATCATATAAAACATTTACATTTAACGTATAACATATCATATAAAACATTTCATATATGGAGACTGAGGCACGCCCAGCCCATCCACTGGGTCGTTACTCATATCATGCTATAGACCCCGAAAGGTATAAAATCATCATGTCAGATCTATGGCTATAGTCTATAATTGTCCTCGGCAGATCACTGATCAGGTGTCGGCCGGGACTACATATCACATATCACATATCACATATTACATGTAACATATCACATATCAGCATGTTAGGATGCCATCTAGTCTCAAAACCATATTTTTTGCATCATAAAATAACCTTTATGGAATTTATAAAAATATATAATTTCATAATTTAAAACCATAAAGGTTATAAAATTATTTAGTGAATATTTAAGAAATATTTATAAAAATATTCATAAAAATATTCACTGTATTTCTTTTCATTTTTCGTCTTATATTACGTGTAATTTACTTATGAAAAGAATTTTAGGTGATTTCATTTTCACCATTATCGAAGAGAATTTTCGGTAATTTCATTATCACCATTCTCGAAAACATGAATATTTTAAAATCACTTTCCTTTTATTCATGTTTTTATGAAAAAATATTCATTTTCTTGATTTTCATGGTTGAAAATCATTTCTCTTGAAATAAAATCATTTATTATGATTTTAATGATTTTATGAAATTTTTTAGAAATTTTCAGCAATTTTTGATAATTTTTCGGCAGTATAACGGCTGCCAATTGGCTAGCCTCCTGCACGAAAAATACAGTTTAAAATCTCAACCGGTAATTCACCACTATTTTCCATCCAATCATTCATCGCAATAATTTCATGAAATATATTTATAAAATATTTCATAATTAAAATCATGCAGACTGAATATCCTTACAGTGCTGCACATGCATCCCTTACCTTTTATTGGGATGGCGTTCTTTCGTGCTCCATACAAATGCCAAACTTTCGACTCAGTAGCACTGTGGAGATATACTCTAAATTGCACCACTATGCTTCTTATCTCACTGAATTATAAACTGCAATTAACAGCTTAATAAAATCAATATTTTATATTAAAATGTATAAAATTTCTTTACTTGTTTGAATTCTTACTTGAATTCTTATTATATCAAATATTTAGAAATTCTTATGATTTCCTTATGGTAATGAATATTTCATTCATTTTCCATTTTCTGTTTCAGCACATTAGTTTTACCTGTTGTCTCTATATTATAGCTATATCAAGTACACTTTTTGGTTACCAAATTTCAGCATTAATACTCACAAAAGTGATATGAACCTCACCGAAAGAATATGAAGTTCAATGAAGAACACAAAGAACACTTGAAGAAAAACAAGAACAAGTTAAAACGCAGCAAAAGAAAACAAAAATTAGAGATAAAACCAAGACCCGTTGTGTAGATACACAAGAACCTATGGTATTGGACCAAGACCCGTTGCTTAGAAAAGCAAGAACCTATGGTATATATTGGTGGAAGGTAGAAGAACGCCACAAGGAAGACCTTGATAAGTTCAAGAGTTCTCAAGAGAACCAAAGAGAAGAAGTCTCTCAATTTTATTACTAAAATCAATTGTGTTCTCCCTAAAGGGTTACATAACTATTTATAGGCAAATAGATAACTTGCAGCACAAGTAATAGGAATCTTACTTTCCTAACTTGCAGAATAGGAAATAGCAAACTTGCAAAACAAGCAATAGGAATCCTACTTTCTTAACTTGCAGAACAAGTAATAGAAGTCTTACAAAATCTATTATTTAGAAAGGAATTGGGCTTAAATTAAATTAAGACAATGTTCAGCCCAATAATACTTAACTAAATAAAATATGCATCTAGCCTAATTTGCATTTCGGCCCAATACTTGTGTGTCTTCAAGAAGGTTGAACTTGGGCTTGGATCATGTTGTAGAAGACTTTATCATCCTCCATGCTCAAGCTTTGTTGGGCTTTCTCTCTAGCAATATCAATGAAACCAGCCAAGGCTTGTTGCATTATCTTTGATTTAGCTCGTGTAATTGGACCTCCATGGTTACTCAAAGGATCACGATCATCACGAACATGACTTGAGCTTTGTGAGCTTGGATCTCCATCATTCCCCCTCTCCTCGAAAGGATTTGTCCTCAAATCAGAATCACCTACATCAATATCAAAGGGAGAAAGATTAGAAACATTAAATGTAGCACTAACATTATACTCACCTGGAAGATCTAACTTATAAGCATTGTCATTGATCTTCTTAATCACTTGGAATGGTCCATCTCCTCGAGGTTGCAACTTGGAGCGACGCTGAGCAGGAAATCTCTCTTTACGCATATGTACCCAAACCCAATCACTAAGTTCAAAGACAACTTTCTTGCGTTGCTTGTTGGCTTGAGTAGCATATTGCTCAGTCCTCTTCTTAATGTTTTGACGTACCTTCTCATGTAGTTGCTTAACAAAATCAGCTTTCTTTTCCCCATCCAAACTAGCTCTCTCCTCAATAGGTAGTGGTAAAAGATCCAATGGAGTGAGTGGATTAAAACCATAGACAACTTCAAATGGAGAATAACTAGTAGTAGAATGCACACTTCCATTGTAAGCAAACTCCACATGAGGCAAACAATCTTCCCAATTCTTCAAATTCTTTTGAATAATGGACCTCAACAAAGTAGACAAAGTACGATTGACTACTTCAGTTTGACCATCGGTTTGTGGATGACAAGTAGTTGAAAACAATAGCTTTGTTCCTAACTTTCCCCATAATGTTTTCCAAAAGTAGCTAAGGAACTTCACATCACAGTCAGAAATAATGGTCCTCGGAACCCAATGTAGACGAACAATTTCCTTGAAGAATAAATCGGCAATGTTACTTGCATCATCTGTCTTGTGACAAGCAATGAAGTGAGCCATCTTAGAGAACCTGTCAACAACAACAAAAACAGAATCTCTACCTCTCTTTGTTCTTGATAACCCTAAAACAAAGTCCATAGAAATGTCAGTCCAAGGAGCAGTAGGAATAGGTAATGGAGTATAAAGACCATGATTCATAACCCCAGACTTAGCTTGTTTACAAGTGACATCTTTCACACAATTTTTCAACATCTCTTTTCATATTAGGCCAAAAGAAGTGATCATGCAATATATCTAAAGTTTTCTTTACTCCAAATTGTCCCATTAATCCACCACTATGGGCTTCTCTAACAAGTAATTCTCTTAAAGAACTCATAGGCACACATAATCTATTTTCCCTAAATAAGAATCCATCATGCCTATAAAACTTTCCAAAACCAGTTTTCTCACATGCAATGAACCCATTTTCAAAATCCTCATCAGTAGCATACAAGTCTTTAATATACTCAAATCCAAGTAGTTTTGCATTAAGAGTAGTGATTAGAGTATACCTTCGAGATAATGCATCAGCCACGACATTTTCTTTTGATCACATATGGAAATGTTTCAATGAACTCCATCCACTTGGCATGACGCTTGTTCAACTTGCTGTGTCCTTTCAAGTGCTTCAAGGACTCATGATCAGTGTGGATGACAAATTCCTTGGGCCATAAATAGTTTTGCCATGTTTCCAAGCCCCTCACTAATGCATACATCTCTTTATCATATGTGGGATAGTTAAGGGCAGCTCCACTTAACTTCTCACTGAAAAAAGCAATAGGGAGCTTCTCCTGCATTAAAACAGCTCCAATACCTATACTTGAAGCATCACACTCAATCTCAAAAGTTTTAGAAAAGTCAGGTAAGGATAATAAAGCTGCGGAACAAAGCTTCTCTTTAAGCAAGTTAAAAGCATGATCTTGCTCAAGACCCCATTTAAATCCAACATTCTTTTTAACAACATCAGTTAGAGGTGCAGCTATAGTACTGAAGTCTCTAACAAACCTACGATAGAAACTAGCTAATCCATGAAAACTACGCACCTCAGAGATATTCTTAGGTATAGGCCAATCTTTAATTGCCTTAACCTTTTCATCTTCTACTGCTATACCCTTAGAAGAAATAACATATCCAAGAAATATAATCTTATCAATGCAAAAGGAACATTTCTTAAGGTTAGCATACAGCTTTTCCTTTCTCAAGACATTAAGCACATTCTTTAAATGTTCAATATGTTCATGCAAACTTCTACTATAGATCAAGATATCATCAAAATAGACAACTAAAAATTTTCCAATGAAAGCACGCAAGACATGGTTCATTAATCTCATGAAAGTGCTAGGTGCATTAGTTAATCCAAAAGGCATAACTAACCATTCATACAAACCATGCTTAGTCTTAAATGCAGTTTTCCATTCATCACCTTCTCTCATGCGAATTTGATGATAACCACTTTTCAAATCAATTTTAGAAAAGATACAAGAACCATGTAACTCTTCAAGCATATCAACTAATCTAGGAATGGGATAGCGATACTTTACAGTGATTTTGTTGATGGCACGACAGTCAACACACATCTTCCACGTCCCATCCTTCTTAGGAACAAGTAACACAGGAACAACACATGGACTCATGCTCTCTCTAACGTAGCCTTTTTTCATGAGCTCGTCAACTTGCCTTTGAAGCTCCTTTGTCTCCTCGGGATTACTTATATAGGCAGGTCGGTTAGGAATGGTAGCTACAGGAACAAGGTCTATTTGATGCTCAATTCCCCTAATAGGTGGCAAACCATTTGGAATCTCCTCAGGGAATATATCTTCAAATTCGTTCAAAAGAGACATAACATTAGTAGGCAAAGAAGATTTAAGATCATTACAACTAAAACAAGATTCTTTATATAAAAACAAAAGGATTGGGCACTTAGCTAGAAAAGCAGCCTTTATATCACTTTGCTTTGCATAGAAGCTCACATCCTTTCTTTCTTTCTTTGCAATATCTTTGCCTTTATCTAGATTCTTTGACCTTTGTTGTGATTCATTTTGCTCTTTCAACCTCAATTGATCCTCATAAATCTCCTTAGGACTCAAGGGTGCAAGTGTGAGTTTCTTACCATCCATGGTAAATGAATAACGGTTTGTGAATCCATCATGTATGACACGTCTATCAAATTGCCATGGTCTTCCTAAAAGCAAATGGCCAGCATGCATAGGCACAACATCACACAACACTTTATCATTGTATCTTCCAATTGAAAATGGCACCAATACTTGCTTGGTCACATTTACTTCTCCACAATTATTGAGCCATTGAAGTTTGTATGGTTTTAGATGTTTTGTAGTGGGCAAACTCAATTTGTCAACCAAATAAGTGCTAGCAACATTAGTGCAACTACCACCATCAATAATCAAAGAGCATACCTTATTGTTGACGTGGCATCTAGTATGGAAAATATTTTCTCGTTGCACTTCATCTTCATCCTTAACTCGGGCACTTAATGCACGACGAGCTACAAGTGCTTCACCATGTGCAGCAAACTCAACATAGTCTTCATCCTCATCAATGTCCTCCAATGGTGGCATCTCATCATCAACATCAGAATCTTCACTTACAACATCACCATCATCACGCATAATCATGACTCGTTTGTTTGGGCATTGTGATGCAATGTGTCCTCTTCCCAAACATCTAAAACACTTAATGTCTCTACTCTTACCTTGAGATGCTTGGACAGCCTCGGGTTTGGGCTTTTGGACACTCTCACCCTTAGGCTTGAATGAGGATTCAGTCTTAAGTTTGAATGTAGTCCTATCATCCCCTCGAATGGTGTTCGATTTCCAAGAAGAAGACGAACTAGAACCTTGCATTAAATGAGATGAATAACCTTTTCTCTTGAGTTGCCTTTCAACCTTTATAGCCATATGCAACATATCATCAAACTCCACATTGTGATGTAACTCCACTACATTAGCAATCTCATGATTCAATTCTTGTAAGAATCGAGCCATTGTAGCTTCACTATCCTCTTCAACATTAGCTCTGATCATAATAATTTCCATTTCTTTATGATAATCCTCAACACTCTTAGAACCTTGAGTGAGACCTTGTAACCTTTGATAAAGCTCTCTATAGTAATGATTAGGAACAAACCTTTTTCTCATAACACGTTTCATTTCATCCCATGCAACTATAGGTGGCTCTCTATTCCTACGTCTACCAAGCATGAGTTGGTCCCACCAAATGATTGCATAATCCGTGAACTCTACAGTAGCAAGTTTCACCTTTTTTTCTTCGGAATAGTTATGGCAATCAAAGACCATCTCCACTTTCTTTTCCCATTCTAAGTAAGCCTCAGGATCATTCTTACCTTGAAAGGAAGGAATCTTCAATTTGATACTCCCTAAATTTCCATCTATCTTATCATAATACCTCTCTCCTTTATACCTATCTCCACGACCTCCTTTATTACCACGGTTACCTTTAACACTTCTATTCATACTAAACTCATCATCATCAAACTTATCATCAACTTTATCATCAAAGTCATTATTCACAACATTGCCTTTCACATGAGAAGTATTTTCTTGCTTTACCTTAGCTAGGACAGCTTCATATTCCTCCAACTTATCATGAATATTATCAAACCTCAACACTATCCTTGAAAATTGTTGTTGCATAGCTTGGAACATGAAATCGATCTTACTAAAATCAGGCTTTTCACTATTAGAAGACATGATTTTATCCTGCAAGAAACGTTAGTAAAAGAAAAGGACCTCACAAGTATGACCTCACGTGTTTACACTTAATACACACAAGAATGTAACACTCACACTCGTGTTTTCACACAATTTTAATATGGCTTTTCTCTACTAATGTTACTCACACACTCTTGCCTTTTTCCCTCACACAACTTTTCTCTATAGGTTCTATATTGAACTCAAGACTCAATCAAAAATCAGCTAATGGAATTCAACTATCAACCAACAATAAACAAGTTGAGCACAAGATTTTAATCAAGGGAAAACAAAACAATGAAGACTCAACAAGACTTTGCAAGACTCAATAAGGCTTAAGAAGACTCTAATGAAACTAAACCTTGAAGGAAATATGCGTGTTTTGGGGTGTTTAATTAGGGTAGGGTTTAGCCAAAGGTGGGGTAGTTTTGTCCTTTTATGTGGTAGGGTCAAAAAGGTAATTTTAGACAATAGGGTAGAATGGTAACAATGAATTTTCAAATTAGGCAAATAAGAAATCTTAAAGCTCAAGAAAGAATAACTACCTCAAGATTTTGATGAAGCACAGCTCCACAAATTGCCTTTGATGTTGCACTTGCTACACACGTGTAATAAATCCCCTCTTGAATTGATTTTTTTCTCTTTTTTTCTTTTTTATTTTATATTTTACTAAAGTAAACGAACAATGAAGAAAAAAACAAAAAGTCTAAATAATAAGAAGAGGTTTACTTGGGGAAGAAAGCAACTTTTTGACTAAAACAAGCTAGTTTTGGTAGCAGCTTGTGTGGCAAGGAATGAGAGGGAATAGTGGCTTGTGAAACAATTAGTGTTTATGTGATGTAGAGCTTTTGAAGGTTTCTTGGTGAGCAAGAAAACCTTTGGGATTTGGTTGCTTGGAGAACAAGATAGGGTTTACTTGGTGGCTAAGTAAAGAAAATAGGTTTGAGGGACAAACAATATTAGTGGTGGCTTTGGAAAAGGATTCAAGATCAAGGTTTGTCCAAGACAAGAAGACAAAGAAAGAATAAAAAAACAAAAACGAGACTCCCACGAATTGAACTTAAGCTCTGATGCCAAATGATATGAACCTCACCGAAAGAAGATGAAGTTCAATGAAGAACACAAAGAACACTTGAAGAAAAACAAGAACAAGTTAAAACGCAGCAAAAGAAAACAAAAATTAGAGATAAAACCAAGACTCGTTGTGTAGATACACAAGAACCTATGGTATTGGACCAAGACCCGTTGCTTAGAAAAGCAAGAACCTATGGTATATATTGGTGGAAGGTAGAAGAACGCCACAAGGAAGACCTTGATAAGTTCAAGAGTTCTCAAGAGAACCAAAGAGAAGAAGTCTCTCAATTTTACTACTAAAATCAATTGTGTTCTCCCCAAAGGGTTACATAACTATTTATAGGCAAATAGATAACTTGCAGCACAAGTAATAGGAATCCTACTTTCCTAACTTGCAGAATAGGAAATAGCAAACTTGCAAAACAAGCAATAGGAATCCTACTCTCTTAACTTGCAGAACAAGTAATAGAAGTCTTACAAAATCTATTATTTAAAAAGGAATTGGGCTTAAATTAAATTAAGACAATGTTTAGCCCAATAATACTTAACTAAATAAAATATGCATCTAGCCTAATTTGCATTTCGGCCCAATACTTGTGTATCTTCAAGAAGGTTGAACTTGGGCTTGGATCATGTTGTAGAAGACTTTATCATCCTCCATGCTCAAGCTTTATTGGGCTTTCTCTCTAGCAATATCAATGAAACCAACCAAGGCTTGTTGTATTATCTTTGATTTAGCTCTTGTAATTGGACCTCCATGGATACTCAAAGGATCACGATCATCATGAACATGACTTGAGCTTTGTGAGTTTGGATCTCAATCATGTCATCTAAAATTCAGCCACCCCATTTACCAAATTTCTTCCCATTTTCGGCTGTGCTGATCAGCCATACGTTCTTTCTCTATTTTTAGGTGTACAAACAGCCCAGATTTTCTACCATCAGCCATCATCCTTAACCATATTAAAACTTAGCATCCATTTTCCACATAGCTATCATCTCTCTTAGTTTCACGTGAACCCTTGCCTACAACCAAAACTCATGTTTTCATTTATTTTAATTTTTTTTGGCTGTTTTCGGTTCCTAAGTTCAGCCTTCATCTTTACGTAAATCACCATCATCATCAAACACCATCTTTTCTCCTATAAACCCTCACCACCGAACCTAGGGTTTCTCATATACTTATATTTATTTCAAAACAAATGCTATAAATATGATAATCTTGATCTCTACAGCTAAAAATTAAAGAATAAAAAGCTCAAAACTGCTGTTGGATCTTTACCTGTACAGAGGCAGATTTTTCCACATGGTTCTGCTTTCGTTTGAGGTTTATTAGTTGACTTCTTTGAGGGTTTTGTAAGCTCGTGATGTAAGGGTTTCTTTTCCTCAAGAACTTTAAGGGTTTTGCTGAAGAAAATAAATGTTCTGCTTTGAAGGGAAGGCTACACGATACACCAAAACAGAGTAACAATTTTCGGTGATGACGGTTGAGAATGTAGATGACGATGGACTGGAAATTAAGACGAGAAACTGGCATGTGTTGGCCTTTTTCCACTGGCCAACATTTAATTTAATTAATAAAATTTTTTTAATATAAAATTTATTTAGCCTATTTATTTACTCAATTTTCCTTTTTGTGCCACCATGTAAAATTCTGATTCCCACGTCAGAATTTTGTAAGCTATAATATTTATTTTAATGTATTTGGTTAATTATTTGATCTCTTTTTCATCAATTTAACCAACATTTAATTTTAGGCAAATTAATTTCATATTAAATCTCTAATTTTCCATTATGATTTTTACTCCATCCTTGGTGTAATATTTTCCTACTACTATTCCTTTCTTCTAACTTAAAAATTTTCATGTGAGGACCACCTCTCTTTTATATTAAATTTTGAAAAAGTCTCATTAATAATTCTTTTTATTGATAACTAACGAATAAATGTACATGTACAGTACAAAATAACAAGTTCTCACATTCTCCCCACCTTAAGAAATTCGATCCTCCGAATTCAACTTAAATTAAAGGTGGTTACCGTTCTGTCTACTCATTGTCTTAACCTCTTGATCATCTTTTAAGTAGTACTGCCAGTATACTATCAACATCAAAATCACTTTTGATATCATTGCATATTATCCTTCATCATATACTTATACTCTCTTAAATTTCTTATCAGTTGAGAGTTATTCATTTCCACTCCTTTTCATATCACATATGATTCATATTGTTCATCATCTGTTTTCTCAATTAGTGCCAAGTCGATATAATTTAGTAATTGTCATTTAAACAAGTTAATTGATTGTATGCAATTGTCCTGTAGCTTTTACATCTCGTGCATCCGCTCACTCAACATATCATCGAGCGTTTTCATACTACGCTCAGATATTTACATCATGTACGAAGCGGTGCTGTCTATAAATTTGGAATCTCAAAGCCTTTTGCTATTTCCCATAAACATATAGCTACTCAGATATTTCCATCACATATAGGGCTCACTGGAACTTCACATGCATTGTCTTCATTTTATGATCATATTTCGACTATGGCACTAAGGAATCTAAAAGTTTTATAATGGAGAAGTGATTTCATTAGACTATCAGTCTATAATCACTTCTATATTATCATATCTCTTTTAGATTCTTCATTATTATCCCCAATACTCTTTTCATATTTGCAGACTTTTCGATTTACCATCTTTTACTATAATTGAATCAGGAGATAATCATTTTCTCTCCGTATCGTCTTTTCATATAACATTCTTATTACCTCTTTTATTCTTGTGGTATATTCATTATCACTTAGGTTTTAGAATATACCTGAGAATATACTTTTTTGATAATTTAGATTGCATAATAGCATAATCAAATTATAATTTAATCTTCTCATTATTTAAATTCATCATTGAATCTATAATTATCAATTTAATCACCTCATTATCCATATAAATCTACTATTTTCATCATTTCGAGGTGGTATATATATATCCTTTTTTCATTTATATGACTGGCAGTAAATCGTATATTTCATTTATCTACTCCTTTGAGTATCATTAAATTTCATTTATCGAAATCGGCTGGATCTTCCATCTAGCCATAATTATGTGATAACCACAAAAATCACGTTTATTTTTAAATTCGGGAACTACTTCGTATTCGTGTTCCCTCTTCATCATGTACTTATCCTCTTATTTCATATTCATCTTTTCCTTCGTCATCATTTCGGTCACTTTTCCTCAATGGTAAAATATTCCACTATTAAACTCTTTTAATCTTTTGTATACCATCTTTACATTTATTCATCCACTGACTTAAACTTAGTAAATTTTAAGTCACATCTATAGACCAGCTAACCCGATAACTCTTCCATAAACTGGCAATAGTATTTAGATAGACCTAGTACATTTCGAATCTCAATCATTATCTCTTCATCATAGACAGATCCACATCACTCTGTCATTTGAGATCATATGTCTTAGAAAGATATACTGTCTAGCTGAATCTTCTATTTGCCATACTTAACATATAATTCACTGTCTATAAGAGTCTGCGGGGTTATACCACTATGCTGCTCATTTTCCATTAATGTCTTAGACCATATCGGTATCTCATCACTGTATCCTTCTATGGATGCCTCATTCATTTGGCTTATATACCTCACAAGGTATTTCATTAACCTTGTAAACCTCAATAGGAACTCGTAAAATTTTTATCGAGTTCTAATCATTATCATCTTATGACCACTAGTTTCCAACTTTTCATCTAGTGATGCCTTGTACAGAGATTGGTCTCATAAACTCCTTATACATTTCTGTTTAATCTCGTAAGGCATCAATTTCACACAAATGATTATTTGTTCTTAATAAGAACTCTATTGTATAATAGGAATTTCATACACCATTTAATTCCTCCTCAATCACATCATCTGTATTTCCATCCTTTACATCTATACAGGTGAATTTCATTATCCACAAAGTTTTCTTTTTTTGGAATTACTCCTTAAGCTTTTCGAATTCTCTTTATATTCTCCGATGTAAGCTAAAATAATTTCTATATCCATAATCGAGTCAGTGTTAGCTCGATTTCTCCAATCTATATAACTTTGAAAGTTTATCGAGAATCACATTCGATGCTTTCTTTAATCATTCATCTCTTATCATTTTGGACATTTCATCTCTGTGTCCTATCCTTTCCACTGTATATCCTCAAGGTAAAGACATTTAATATTCAGATCATTTTAACACCTACTCCGCCTTGATTCACTTATTTCCTTATATTACACAGCATATCAATCATCTTAATTTGTATTCTGTATTAAGTGTAACTATTTCATTTACACATTTCACAGCTAACCGATTTATTATTAAAATAATTTACTTTTACAATCATTTTCCTTTAATAATTCCGGTTAGTTGTTATCTTTTTCATCTCTTATCTTCACTTACTGTTCTTATACATGTTCTCCAATTTCATATACTCCATACAGTACATTATTCTATAAAACATATTCCAAAATATTTCAGTTCTATAAATATCCATTAAATACTTCAGAAACTAGAATAACAGTATAGAATCTGAATTAACCGTACTGCTATGGATTTCATCCTCTATACTGATCTCTTTCTCATTAATCATCATTAATCATATTAATTTTCATCATATCCAACTATTCGGTAATAATATCCCATCAATACACTTTTTTTATAATTTAGACCCTTAAAATCAATAGCAGGGCTAATCATCCTGCAACTTTCCACTATAAACATTCGGGTCACAACAACATTTTAAGTGTAGGTGGAATTTAAAATCAGGGTCGTTATACTCATATTACATCCTTTATGCCATCAATAACTCTATTACCATCAATGGATTCAAGATCAAATTGGTTTTATCACTGTTCAGAACATAGTCCAACATAGGGGCATTTTCGTCATTTCAACATTTATTTCTTTATCCGCATATACTTTTAAACCATTGATCTCCTTAGACATAGAATGATGATATCCCTTCTCACACTATATCATCATTTTAAAATCTTGTCTGATTTAGACAGAAAAATTCGGATAGGACTGATATGCAGATCATTTTGCATTAATTGCATCCTTACACCATCAATCACTCTGTCAAATCAGTCAATTTCCAACTTCTATTGGTCTATTATGACTCCAGGTAAAATTTTAGAGGTAGGCGTATTTTGGTCATTTTTGGCTAAAAATTTTCTCTCCTCAAAATACCTTCAATCGGTGATCTTAAGGTCTATTTAATGATGATATCTCATTCCACTCCTTTATATCATCACTTTCAGGTCTCAGTTCGATCCGTACAGAAAAGTACTGGTGGGGCCCTCACCGAGTCCTTTTCTATTCCTTACCGAACAGACCTTCATTTATATTATAAGATCACCATTTTAGATAACATTCCTAAACCGTTTTCCTTTTTTGACATCCTTAGTTCATAATGCTCACTCCCCTTTAAAACATTTAACTCAATTTGCAGTTATTTATTTTCTCTATGTATTCAGGCTACACAGTACTACAGAGGATGTTAACATTTGCCGACATATTTCCTTTCCAAAGTATCGACAGACATCATGTCAACCGTGCTCTGATACCATTAAATCTGTCACAGCCCGTGACCTTATTTTTCACCTTTTTCTATACATCTTATTTGGTTGGGCTATCTGCGATACTTTACTTTTCTTTTACATATAAATAATTTCATATAAAATTATAATATGAATTACATCCCCTATTTTACTTCATAAGAAAGTAGTACTGTCGATAAGTCTAAATACAGAAAATAAATGACCATACTTTATTAAATAAATCAAGCTGTCGCATCATCCTTGAATGCACAGCCAAAATCCTTTAGAAGTCCGACTCTCAATCTTCGAAAACCTGAAATGTTAAAATTAAGGGGTGAGCAAACCACAGCTCAATAAGGGAATTATATGCCTCACTTGATACTCAGCCATCTATATGCTGAAAAACTTTTTCATTTTTCCTATAAGGGCTCTAGGCACACATGTAGGAAGGATACTACAGTCGGCTAGGGATCCGGATGGAGTAAGGTAGGTATTTTGAAATACCTGTCTTATCCCGGAACCTAGAAGCAACTGTAGAGAGTAATAAATTCCTTTTGAAATTTAAATCCTTTTTCCTTTCATTTCATGTCATTTTCATTTGAAATCTTTTCATGTTTTACTGTACAAAGCATAATTGGTACAGTACTTTAAATAGCAAAATAAGCTATTAAATCCTTTTCATATAAAATATACATCATTTAAATCTAATATTCAATTTAAGAAATTATAATAAGAATATTAGATTTATTTTCCTCCTCTTTCCTTTTTGGAAAACATATCACATATTCATGTCACATAAAGTCTAATATTCAATTAAAAATCATAGTAAGAATATTAGACTTATAAACTCTTTTTCCTTTTGAAAACATATTACATGTTCATATCACATGTCATATGAAAATCATCTCGTAGTACTAAAATCAGTACTGAAATAAGCATTATGTAAAATGCTGTAAGTCACTTTCATTTAACTTATCACATATAATGTAAAACGTTTACATTTAACGTATAACATATCATATAAAACATTTTTCATAAATGGAGACTGAGGCACGCCCAGCCCGTCCACTGGGTCGTTACTCATACCATGCTATAGACCCCGATGGGTATAAAATCATCATGTCAGATCTATAGCCATAGTCTATAATTGTCCTCGGCGGATCACTGATCAGGTGTCGACCGGGAATACATATCACATATCACATATTACATATCACATATCACATATCACATATCAGCATGATAGGATGCCATCTAATCTCAAAACCGTATTTTTTTCATCATAAAATAACCTTTATGGTTATTAAAATATATAATTTCATAATTTAAAACCATAAAGGTTATAAAATAATTTAGTGAATATTTAAGAAATATTTATAAAAATATTCATAAAAATATTCATTGTATTTTTTTTCATTTTTCGTCTCGTATTACGTGTAATTTACTTATGAAAGGAATTTTCGGTGATTTCATTTTCACCATTATCGAAGAGAATTTTCGGTAATTTCATTATCACCATTCTTGAAAACATGAATATTTTAAAATTACTTTCCTTTTATTCATGTTTTTATGAAAGATATTCATTTTCTCGATTTTCGTGGTTGAAAATCATTTCTCTTGAAATAAAATCATTTATTATGATTTTATGAAATTTTCTAGAAATTTTCAGCAATTTCGATAATTTTTCGACAGTATAACGGCTGCCGATTGGCTAGCCTCCTGCACGAAAAATACAGTTTAAAATCTAAACCGGTAATTCACCACAATTTTTCAACCAATCATTCATTGCAATAATTTCATGAAATATATTTATAAAATATTTCATAATTAGAATCATGCAGACTGAATATCCTTACTGTGCCGCACATGCATCCCTTACCTTTTATTGGGATCTCGTTCTTTCGTGCTCCACACAAATGCCAAACTTTCGACTCAGTAGCACTGTGGAGATATACTCTAAATTGCACTACTATGCCTCTTATCTCACTGAATTCTAAACTGCAATTAACAGCTTAATAAAATCAATATTCTGTATTAAAATGTATAAAATTTCTTTATTTGTTTGAATTCTTACTTGAATTCTTATTATATCAAATATTTAGAAATTCTTATGATTTCCTTATGGTAATGAATATTTCATTCATTTTCCATTTTCTGTTTCAGCACATTAGTTTTACCTGTTGTCTCTATATTATAGCTATATCAAGTACACTTTTTGGTTACCAAATTTTAGCATTAATACTCACAAAAGTCATCTAAAATTCAGCCACCCCATTTAGCAAATTTCTTCCCATTCTCGGCTGTGCTTATCAGCCATACGTTCTTTCTCTATTTTTAGCTGTACAAACAGCCCAGATTTTCAACCATCAACTATCATCCTTAACCATATTAAAACTTAGCATCCATTTTCCACCTAGCTATCATCTCTCTTAGTTTCATGTGAACCCCTGCCTACAACCAAAACTCATGTTTTCATTTCTTTTATTTTTTTTGGCTGTTTTCGGTTCCTAAGTTCAGCCTTCATCCTTACTTAAATCACCATCATCATCAAACACCATCTTTTCTCCTATAAACCCTTACCACCGAACCTAGGGTTTTTCATATACTTATATTTATTTCAAAACAAATGCTATAAATATGATAATCTTGATCTCTACTGTGATAACCGTAAATTTTTCATTTATTGGAAATTATAAATATTGAAAATAAATATTGGAGAAAATAAATCAGAGGAATTAAATAAAATTTGCGAGAACAGGATATTGGTGAAAATCCCGAGAATTGAGGAAGTGAAATAATCGGGAAATTCGTGTAAAGGAATTTAAATTGGAAGTGAAAATAAAAATAATAGAGAGAGGAAAAATTAATTTGAATAAATTAAAATCCAAACTAAATAAGGAAAATGAGAAATGAAAATAAAGTATGTTTATATAATTACAAATTATATAAATATATTTTATACAAATACATATGTATTTAAAATACTATATAGTATATTTTAATATACGTTGGTATATATATGGAAATATATACTATTTCATAAATTTAATATATAAACATAATATTTTATGTGTATATATAATTATATAAATACATATAGAAGAAAGGTAAATGTGATTTTATATTAAAGTTTATACGTATATATGTTGTATTATAAAATTTATATTTTTTTTATATGTAAATGTTATTTATTTTAAAGTATATAAATATACATATATATACTAGATATATGTTTTGTAATATACAATATATATAATTTATATATAATATATATTGTATTACATTATATATGAAATAATATATGTATAATATATGGTATATATTATGCACTATAAATATTTTATAGTATATTATATACTAAAAAGGGAAAGGAAATAAAACCAAAAGAGGAAAGAAACAAAATAAAGGAAAATCGGGGAAGGACCCGATCCTTCCCAGCCAAAGGGCCGACGGCGGCAAAGCTGCCACCGCCGGCAAGGGAGGAAGAAGAAAGGTGAGACGCCATCAGCCAAAGAAAGGAAAGAAGCTGCCGGCTGCGTGAAGAAACGGAAAACAGAAACGAAGGAAACCGGGAAGAAAGGGAAAAATGGCAGACAGCAGTGCTGGCTGATCCAGGCACCGCCACTACCATCGAAGCACCGCCGGAGGCAGAGGAAGAGGATGGATGCCACCGGAGGCACGGTGAACGACGGAGGAAGGCCGATGGAGGAGAAGAAACCGAAGGTAAACTGGGTAGATCTGCCGTTGTGCCACCGATCCAGGCCGAGCTGAAGCCACCGGCAAGTTTGTCTCAACGCCGACCAGCTGCTGAGCCACTGAGCCGCTGGAGAACCGGCCTCCGACAAGGAATCAACGAGGAAGGGAAATGGACCGGTCTGACCAGGAAAGGAAGAGGAAAAAAGAAAAGAAAAAGGAAAAAGAAAAAGAAACAGAAAAAGAAAAGAAAGAGAAAGAGAAAGAGAAAGAAAAGAAAAAGAAAGAAAAAAAAGAAAAGAGGAAAAAGGAGAATTTCGGGAATTCGGAGATTCCCGAAAATTCGATAACCCGAAAATTTACGGAAATACGGTAAGAAATTCCCGAAAATTAAATTTTAAAAAAATTTAATAAATCATGGAAAAAAATTCTAAAATTTAGAATTTTTATTTCCAGAAATTATTCTCAGCGATTGGGATGAGGAATCGGGTGAGATGGATTACGGGCACGACAGATAAGAGGAAGCCGCCAACCCGAAAAAGGTAAGGGATGCATGTGCAGCACTGTAAGTATATTCAGTCTGCATGTTTTAATTTCGAAATATTTTATGGAAATATTTTATGAAATTATTATGATGAATGATTGGTTGGAAATTTGGTATGAAGTACTGGCTAGAAATTATAAACTGTATTTTCTGTGCAAGAGGCTAGCCAATCGGCAGCCGTTATATTGCCGAAAAATTCTCGAAAATTACTGAAAATCATAATAAATGATTTTATGTCACGAGAAATGATTTTCAACCACGAAAATTAAGGAAATGAATATTTTCATAAAAACATGGATAAAATGAAAGTGATTTTAAAATATTCATGTTTTCGAAAATGGTGATAATGAAATCACCGAAAATTCTCTTGATATGTAAATTACTCGTAATACGAGATGAAAAACGAAAAGAAATAAAGTGAATATTTTTATATATATTTCTTGAATATTCACTAAATTGTTTTATAACCTTTATTGTTTTAAATTATGAAATTTATATTTTTATAAATTCCATAAAGGTTTATTGATGATAAAAAATACTGTTTTGAGACTAGTAGGCATCCATCATGCTGATGTGTGATGTGTGATATGTGATATGTGTAGTCTCGGTCGACACCTGATCAGTGATCCACCGAGGATAATATAGATTATAGTCATAGATTTGATATGTTTATTTCTTTACCCTCCGGGGTCTATAGCATGATATGATTGATGATTGTCTTAGACTCTTTATATGATGCGTGACATGTGAAAAGAATATGTTTTATATGATATGAGAAGAAGATCAATTGATTTATAGCATTTTTACAAAATGCTCATTATGGTACTGATTATAGTACTGTGAGATGATTTTCATAAGACATGTGATACAAACATGTAATATGCTTTCAAAAAGGAAGAATTGATAAATCTAATATTTTCACCATGATTTTAAATGGAATATTAGATTATACGTGCTACATGTGTAACGATGAACCATTGAAAACATAAGCCACATAGGCAACCCGAGTAAAGACTCGATCTTTGTACCGTGTGAGCCACCTCTAGAAGACTCAAGGGACCTAAGTGCTACATAGATTCTTCGTGAACTATGGGAGCCACCTCTAGAATCATTTGAGCACTAAGTGCTACACGAGTTCTGATGAGATAGTGGAAAGTATATGGCGTAAAGGCCAATCCGAGTAAAGACTCGATCTTTGTACCGTGGGAGCCACCTCTAGAATCCTAAGGGACCTACGTGCTACACGGATACCAGTTGGACCGTGGGAGCCACCTCTAGAATCCCGAAGGACCTACGTGCTACACGGATGTTGTTTGGATCATGGGAGCCACCTCTAGAATCCTAAGGGACCTACGTGCTACACGGATACCAGTTGGACCGTGGGAGCCACCTCTAGAATCCCGAAGGACCTACGTGCTACACTGATGTTGTTTGGATCGTGGGAGCCAGCTCTAGAATCCTAAGGTACGTACGTGCTACGCGGATACCAGTTGGACCGTGGAAGCCACCTCTAGAATCCCGAAAGACCTATGTGCTACAGAGTTCCTCGATATGACACTTAACTCCATTGCTAGTTAGGATGAATGTCGTAACCGAATCAGTGAATTGGGGCTTATGCCTAAAGTGATTAAGTGATCGGTTATTTGAAAACCGTTTTCAGTGAGTTAAGCTATATGCTTAAAGTTTATTGATTTTCGTTTTGTGAATGAATTGATTTATAATCTTGCATAGTAACCAATTTATCGACGTGTATAGTGACTAATCTACCGAAGTACTTGTTGCTTTGCTAATGTGATAAGTGGAATAGATTTTAATATTCTTACTATGATTTTAAATTGAATATTAGATTATATGTGATATGAATATGTGATATGTTTTCCAAAAAGGAAAGAGGAGGAAAATAAATCTAATATTCTTATTTTAATTTTTAAATTTAATATTAGATTTAAATGATTTATATGTTATACGAAAAAGAATTAATAGCTTATTTTGCTATTTAAAGTATTGCACTAATTATGATTATACAGTTAAACATGAAATGAGTTTTAAAGGAAAATGGTGATGATTTAACTAATATTCTTTTCAAAGAAAATATGAATATTAGTTATTTTATTTAAATGTTTTATTTCATAAAAGCATTATTTTGAAAAGAATATGAAAACGATATGAAATTAAAAGGAAAAGGATTTAAATTTCAAATGAAAAAAAAAAGAAATTTACTCTCGACAGTTGCTTATAGGTTCCGGGATAAGATAGGTATTTCAAAATACCTACCTTACTCCATCCGGATCCCTAACCCACTTTAGTATCCTTCCTACATGCGAGCCTAGAGCCCCATAGAAAAAATGAAGAAAAAGATTTTCAGCATATAGAAAGCTGAATATCAAGTGAGGCATATAATTCCCTTACTAAGCCGTGGTTTGCTCACCCCTTAATTTTAAACATTTCAGGTTTTTGATGATTGTGAGATCAGTTGATTGTGGATCATGGCTGTACATAAAGGATAATGTGACAGACCGACTGATTTATTTGAGGTACGATCATTTATTTTCTGTATTTAGACATGTCTACAGTACTACTTATCTAATTAATTAAGATAGGGGATGTGTATAATATAAACAATGTTATGTAAAATTTTTTAACAGTTAGTACAAGTGAAGTATCACAGACAGCCTAACCGGTTAAGTTGTGTAAAATAAGATGAAAAATGTGGTAACGGGTCGTTACAAATTTAATGGTATCAGAGCATGGTTGCCCTGATGTCTGTAGATACTTTTGGAAGGAAAAGAGTTAAACATCCCCTGTAGTACTGTGTAGTCTGAATACATAGAGAAAATAAATGATTGCAAATTGAATTAAGTGTTTAGAAGGGAGTGAGCAATTTTGGAATAAGGAATGCTAAAAAAGGAAAACGGCTCGGGAATGTTACCTGAAATGGTAATCTTATGATCTAAATGAAGGTCGGTTCGGTAAGGAACAGAAATGGACTTGGTGAGGGCCCCACCAGTACTTTTCTGTCCGAACCGAAATGAGACCTGAAATGAAATATCATCATTAAATAGACTTTAAGATGACCGATTGAGGGTAATTTGAAGAGAGAGAAAATTTTTGGCCAAAAAGACCAAAATACCCCTGACTCCAATATTTTACAAGGAGTTAAAATAAACCAACGGAGGTTGGAATTGATTGATCTGACAGAGAAATTGATGATATAAAGCTGAATTACAAGCAAAATAATCCAATTGTAGATTTTAGTGAACTTCTCTATCGAAATCGAATGAGATCTAAATTGCTGGTATAAGTATCAGAAAGGATACTATCAACATATAGATGATCAGTTCATTGATTTAAATGTATATTGAGGAGATAGAAATAAATGTTGAAATGACGAAAATACCCCTATGTTGGGCGATGTACTGAATAGTGATAAAATTAAGTCGATCTTGAATCCATTTGTAGAAATGGAGTTATAAATGGCATAGAGGATGTCATATGAATATAACAATCCCTAGTATTGATTTCCACTTACACTTCGATTATGGACGCAAATTACGAGTGACCTAGTGAATGGGCTAGGCATCACGATAAAACCTTGGAAGGTGACCCAGTGAACGGGCTAGGAATTCTCAAAGAGAACAGTATACATGTGTAAAGGAGGACGACGGACGGGCCGAGGCCTTATATGATGCGATCCGATAAGAGTATAGTGGGATGTTACATGATGATTGGCCCGGTTATTGATTGTAAGGGCCTGAATTACGAGTGTATTGAAATGGATAATATTACGAGATCGTTGAATATTATGAAGGTGAAATGAATATAGAAATTGATTGAGGAAGTAGATAGTACAGATAATGAAAAACATACTGTTGTGGTTACTTATGGTTCTATACATTTTTACTACTTTGAGGTATCAAACAGATAATCTTATATAGAACCGAAACATCTTGAAACATGTGCTTGATAGGATGATATTTTGGGAATTTTATATGTGCTAATATATTTGCTTTATTGATGTTTTATGCCTAAAATAGCTTACTAATGTTTATTTTATGTTTTAGGTATTAAAAATCAAAGTTGGAATAAAAAGAAGCTAAAAAGAGCAAAGTGCAGTATTTTCTGTCCAGCTTGAAAGATTGACATTTTTGACCAATTTAACGACCTGATCTCAAGAAGTAACCTTCATGAAAGTTGTAGAAGACTTCTTAAGGTTTCCAGAATACACAAGATCACAAAAATCGGAGTTCATTTGGTGGGTCAAACATTTGGACAAAATCAGTACGAAATTCTGGGCAGAAAAACGAGATTGAGAAGAAATTCCAACAAAGCAAGTTCAAGACCAGTTTGTTGAGAGAAGATAATTTCTTAATTTTATTTTGTCTTAGATCTGTAATTAATTAATAAAAATAGGCCTTAGGAATTTTACTCAGAAAATAATTGTAAAAAGATGATAAGATAAAGGTAAGAGTTTGACTAGTCAAATTACTTGTTTTCCAAGTAAACTCTTATCTGAATCCCACATTGCTTAGGAAAGTCTTTTAAACTCTTCCTTAGGCCTATATAAAGAGCAGAAGGCTCTCATAAACAACATCCCTCTCTTCCCTCTTCTCTTTTAGTCTTGTAGGATTTTCTTTAGGGTTTTTAATAAAATTTTATTTTTTCTTTATTTTTAATTAGTTGCTAATTTTATTATTATTATTATTATTATTATTATTATTATTATTATTATTATTATTATTTCTGAATTTGTTTTCTTTATTTAAATTTATATTGTTTGTGTGTTCTTGCTTGTTAGTTTATAATCTTGATTATTAATTCTGATTTTATATTATTAAAGATTGCTTCTTTGATTGTTTCTTGCATGATATTTGTAATCTTTATACTATTAAACTTGAATTTTATGATCTTGAATATGACTAGTGAGTAGTTTTCTTATTCAGTTATGAGGTAAATTGATTATTCTTGGGAAAAGCATGTTGTGAGATTCTTGAACCTATTATATAATTGTTGATTAAGTATCCAAGATTCTCTGAGCACATTATAATGATTGTTTGTTTGTTTGATTAGATAGGGTGCACACTATTTAGTTAAATTAAATAATCTACCGCCAGATTAAAAACATAAGTCCGTAATTGCTTGTGGAGTTAATCACTAGGGATGGAGGAGAATTAAGGTTTAGATTAAATGAACCGAGCTTATGTGTTTGTTATCTAATGTCAACCCATATCTTTCTTGTTGTTAATGCTGCTACAACTTATATCTAGAGAGCTTGTTCTAGGTAGGTTAAGTAGTTAGAGATTAGTTAAAGAGCTTGTTTTAACTAACGACTCAGTAAGGAAAGATGGTGTAACATAGCTTGTTGTTATGCTACGGTTGACTATTTAATTGATAGTGATATTTTGTAATCAATGATCAACATCAAAATCCAAGAATGATTGATTGCCTCGTAACTGAAGCTTTTTGCTATTTGTTTTTTTATATTTAATAATTCTTGTTTTCTTTATTTTGGAATAGTTTACAAAACCCCCAAACTTCTTCTTTCCCTAAACCCTAAGATTAGATTTTTAATTTAATAATTAACTAAAAAAAATTCAGTCTTTGTGGGTTCGACCCTTGCTCCGCTATCTACATAGTAGAGTTAGGAAATTTTATTTTTGGTGACTGACGACACTCATCAAATTTTGGCGCCATTGCCGGGGATTGAATTTTTGTTTAAGTTAATTATTTTAAATTAAAGTCTGATTTTTTTTCTTTTCCTTTTCAGGGATTGCAAGATTGACAAGGATTCTAGTCACAAATTTCAAAAGATTAAGGACTACATACAAGCAATCCAAAGTGCAGTGCCACAAGCACCACAACATCCACTATCACTACCACCTAAGACAAGAAGAGGACTCCATGGAGCAAGCTTATGAACCATACTATGATAATGACCCATACTATAATTATGAACCACACTATGATACCTACTATCAAGGATAGTGGGATCATTCTAATTTTAGTTATGGGAATCAATATAAGGTCTACAATGCGCCATTCCAAGATACATATCAAGCTCCATCTCAAAACTCAGGTATGCCTCCACCTCAAGAATCAGGTATGTCTCTTGAAGATATTGTTAAGACTCTTGAGATTAAAACTTTACAATTGTCACAAGAGGCTGATGTTTATATTAAGAATATTGATCACCATGTGAGTCAAATATTGAATTCTTTAAGTAACATTGAAGCTATGACCTCTCAACCTGTGGAGAATCCAAGAGATAATGTTACTAACATCACCTTGAAAAGTGAAAGGGAAATTGATTCCAAGGAAAGTGCACATGAAGATGTCGATGACTTTATAGAAAGGGAGGATGAAATCGATTTCAATATTAAAGGTGAAGTTGTTGACATGCACAATGTAAAAGAAAGAGAGAATTTCGACAATTTTATAAAGCACTATGAGGATGTTGAAATCAAGGAATTCAAAGCTGAGGTAAGTGATAAACAAATTCCTTTTAATGCTTCTACTTACCCTTCTCCTTTTCTTGGTAGGTTTGCAAGAGCTACAAATGAAGAGCAAGACAAGGAGACCTTGAAGACATTTAGGAAAATGGAAGTTAATATTCCTCTCCTTGATGAAATTAATGATCAAGTGCTTTGCGATGCCAAGTTTTTAAAGGAACTATGCACTTCCAAGAGGAAATTAAAAGGTGATGAAAAGCAAGTTCTTAAAGATGAGCTAGAAATAACCATGAGCAAAAATCTTGTGAATGATGAACTCGAGAGACCGATAAAAAGGTTGAGGTTTGGGATTGGATGATGGAAGGTGGAGCGGTCGAGCTAACAACATTAAACAAAAGCGCTACTTGGGAGGCAACCCAAGGATGTAAAACGAGGGAGTATTTCTTCCTTTACTTGTATTACCATTTAATTTTTGAGTTTTTTATTGTTCTTCTTTGCATGCTAGACTTACTTTGAGGACAAAGTAAGATTTAAGTGTGGGGGGGAATATTGGTTTATGAGTCTATAGAGTTTTTTTTTCGGAACTGGAATTTTTTTTGAAAAAAAAAGGGTCAAATTTTTTAGAGTTTTAAAGATCATGATATGTTTTCTTTCTTTTAAGGATTGATTCTAAACTAAAACAAAGTTTTATAAGAAAGTTGAGAGTATTTTTATTGTTATTATTGTTGAAGTGAATACTTTCTAAAGAATTTATATGAGTTCATGATTAAATATGATTGCTCATATGATATTGATAATGTGATTAGTTCATTGAAGTTGGTATAAGCCAAGGATAAATAGACAAGAACAAAAAAAAAACATAAAAGAGAAGAAAAATAGAGGTTGAAAGCTTTAAATTCTACTCCAATGTTTTGAGTTACTCGATCTTGTTAATTAAATTCTTGAAGTGACTTAAAATATGAGTATGCAAAGCACTCTAAAAGAGGGCTTACTTGTTGAGTAACCGGGTGTTGGTATCACCAATATTAACATTCGCGTAAAAAGGCAAGTAAGTACTTAGGGAAACCATTATTGAAACCTCAAAAGAAAAAAAAAGAAAAAGAAGGAAGAGAAAATAGAAAAAAAAAATTCTTGATCTATTGACTTTGTTTGTGGTAATGTAAAATGGATAATTGCAAAGTTGATGTTATATGTTTCAATTGTGTTGATTTGTGAATTTTGCATGAATTTATTTAGAAGTATGCATGAATATGAGAAGTAATGATTAGAATATGATTGACTTGATTATTTGACTCTTGTTGAAGTTATGAGTTAAGAATTGAAAGATTTGAAAATATGTTCATGATCTTAATCTTGTTTTGAGTCTTATTTTGAATTTTTAGGATTGAGTCTTGAGTAAAAGATTTTGTGGGTATATCTTCTGAAAGCCCTCACGAGAAACAACTCATCCACTAGGGGTGACCTAGGGGTTTAAAGGCTTATTGCATAAGCTAAATGCAATCGTGATTCCTACGAAAGTGAGTTAGGATTTAGTTCTTTAGGAATTAGTTACCTAAGGTTTGCTAGAGGACTAGCAAAAGCTATGTGTGGGGGAATTTGATAGGATGATATTTTGAGAATTTTATATGTGCTAATATATTCGCTTTATTGATGTTTTATGCCTAAAAGAGCTTACTAATGTTTATTTTATGTTTTAGGTATTAAAAATCAAAGTTGGAATAAAAAGAAGCTAAAAAGAGCAAAGTGCAGTATTTTCTGTCCAGCTTGAAAGATTGACATTTGTGACCAATTTAACGACCTGATCTCGAGAAGTGACCTTCATGAAAGTTGTAAAGGACTTCTTAAGGTTTCCAGAATGCACAAGATCGCAAAAATCGGAGTTCATTTGGTGGGTCAAACATCTCGACAAAATCAGTACGAAATTCTGGGCAAAAAAACGAGATTGAGAAGAAATTCCAACAAAGCAAGTTCAAGACCAGTTTGTTGAAAGAAGATAATTTCTTAATTTTATTTTGTCTTAGATCTGTAATTAATTAATAAAAATAGGCCTTAGGAATTTTACTTAGAAAATAATTGTAAAAAGATGATGAGATAAAGGTAAGAGTTTGACTAGTCAAATTACTTGTTTTCCAAGTAAACTCTTATCTAAATCCCACATTGCTTAGAAAAGTCTTTTAAACTCTTCCTTAGGCCTATATAAAGAGCAGAAGGCTCTCATAAACAACATCCCTCTCTTCCCTCTTCTCTTTTAGTCTTGTAGGATTTTCTTTAGGGTTTTTAATAAAATTTTATTTTTTCTTTATTTTTAATTAGTTGCTGATTTCTTTATTATTATTATTATTATTATTATTATTATTATTATTATTATTATTATTATTATTATTATTATTTCTGAATTTGTTTTCTTTATTTAAATTTATATTGTCTGTGTGTTCTTGCTTGCTAGTTTATAATCTTGATTATTAATTCTGATTTTATATTATTAAAGATTGCTTCTTTGATTGTTTCTTGCATGATATTTGTAATCTTTATAATATTAAACTTGAATTTTATGATCTTGAATATGACTAGTGAGTAGTTTTCTTATTCAGTTATGAGGTAAATTGATTATTCTTAGGAAAAGCATGTTGTGAGATTCTTGAACCTATTATATAATTGTTGATTAAGTATCCAAGATTCTCTGAGCACATTATAATGATTGTTTGTTTGTTTGATTGATTAGATAGGGTGCACACTATTTAGTTAAATTAAATAATCTACCGCCAGATTAAAAACATAAGTCCGTAATTGCTTGTGGAGTTAATCATTAAGGATGGAGGAGAATTAAGGTTTAGATTAAATGAACCGAGCTTATGTGTTTGTTATCTAATGTCAACCCATATCTTTCTTGTTGTTAATGCTGCTACAACTTATATCTAGAGAGCTTGTTCTAGGTAGCTTAAGTAGTTAGAGATTAGTTAAAGAGCTTGTTTTAACTAACGACTCAGTAAGGAAAGATGGTGTAACATAGCTTGTTGTTATGCTACGGTTGACTATTTAATTGATAGTGATATTTTGTAATCAATGATCAACATCAAAATCCAAGAATGATTGATTGCCTCGTAACTGAAGCTTTTTGCTATTTGTTTTTTTATATTTAATAATTCTTGTTTTCTTTATTTTGGAATAGTTTACAAAACCCCCAAACTTCTTCTTTCCCTAAATCCTAATATTAGATTTTTAATTTAATAATTAACTAAAAAAAATTCAGTATTTGTGGGTTCGACCCTTACTCCGCTATCTACATAGTAGAGTTAGGAAATTTTATTTTTGGTGACTGACGACACTCATCAGTGCTAGAGAATGAGGTACTGTGTGGAGTACTGTGAATTGGTGAATATATATAAGAATAGTAAAGTGATAAAAAGAAGATGACAGCTAACGTAAGTTATTCAGGACCCTTAATACAAAACTGGGATGGGCGACCCAATGATGGGCGACCCATGGTGGATCATGTGTTGTGAGATACAGGCAAACTATGTTATCGCCGACTCACTAGTGAGGGTAAACCTGGGGCGAAAGAATCGCCTAGGGGATGCTCGCCGACAGCCGATACGAATGGGCGGGGCTCTTACAATTATTTTAATGGTAATACGAGTGTAAGGAACTAGGTACGTACAGTACCAGGGTTCAAACCTTGTGGATAATATGCTCAAGGGGGTTAAACCTGAATTTATTAAATGAACTTGATTTCCAAAGTAAATTATAGTGGTAATAAATTGGTTAGCTGTAACATGTGTTGATAATTGTTGTACTTATTACAGCTTACTGGAATGAAATTTGTAAGGCTGTAAAGTATGAGTAAACAATGAAATCAAGATAGAGTATGTATCAAAATGATTTGAATATCGAATGTCTCTGCCTTGAGAATACACAGTGTAAATGACAGAACATGAGGATGAAATGTCCAAGATGATAAGAGATGTGTGATTAAAAGAAAGTATCGGAGGTGATTCCCGATAAATTCTTCCAGAGTTATATAGATTGGAGAAATCAAGCTAACATTGACTCGGTTGATGATATGAAATTTAAATCCGAGCTTATATCGGAGAATATAGTACTGTGAGATGATTTTCATAAGACATGTGATACAAACATGTAATATACTTTCAAAAAGGAAGAATTGATAAATCTAATATTTTCACCATGATTTTAAATGGAATATTAGATTATACGTGCTACATGTGTAACGATGAACCATTGAAAACATAAGCCACGTAGGCAACCCGAGTAAAAACTCGATCTTTGTACCATGTGAGCCACCTCTAGAAGACTCAAGGGACCTAAGTGCTACATAGATTCTTCGTGAACTATGGGAGCCACCTCTAGAATCCTTTGAGCACTAAGTGTGACATCCTCGTCAGTACCCAAATATCAACTAACTTCTTACTTCACATGCCATTTAACTAGACTCGTTTATCAATGTCATCCTTTCTTTCTTCTTATACTTCATGCTTTATTACTTATAGCACGATATCAAATTTGCATGAACAAAATTTTCTTATATGTAAATACACATGCGTCACATACATCAAGATCTCACATAACTTACATATCCTATATCCCCAAACTTCCTAATATACATTAATGTAATGTTGTACTGTACAATAGTCTGAAGCACATAATACATAAGTATACCTTCAATAGTTATTGGGAAGCGTATCTCGAAGGTGCACTATAAGGTCTCAAAAGCAAGCTCCTCTATTTGGAGCGGAATTCATTTCAGGTAATCTGTATGAAAAATATTGTAAAGGGGTGAGTTTATGCTCAATAAGAAATAAATGTAAAAGAACGTACTATGCCACTATATGCAGTTTTCCTTCTTGGCTCTATAATGTCATGTAAAATCATTATAAAACATGTATCTTGTAATTTCTTCAAATATCGTATACACATAATATCAAATAAGTCAAATACTTTCAATTTCCTCTAATTCACTTGAAATCACATTTACAAATACAATTAACTTCAATTTCAAATAACTTCAAATACTCTCACATACTTTCTTATGAAATCACTTGCAAATATTCAAATAACTCAAATATATTCATATACTTCAAATACTTTCATATGTATCAATTCACTTGAAATTGAATACACAAATAATCTTCAAATACTTATGAAGACATTTGACACCCAATAAAATCATGCACCAAATAAATCCCGTAAGGGATGCACATACAAAGTGGCATACCCACGCATGGGCCAAGGATCCTCCCCTAAGCCAAAACACATAAGAGACACATGGCCATTGTCTATAGACCACACTGAACACTAGTCAGGTGACATCTGTGGCGACCGAGGCTTGACTTATGGTTCCTCAGCCTAAATACATATAACACATAATCTTAGGAACTTGATCAGAGTCCCTTCAATCCATATCAATAGTGCATGATCATTAAGTGGTTCATAGTCTCAAAACATTAGATAGCAAAACTACTTCTTAGAAAACCATTGCCTTTCAATAAACCTTCTTATATACTTTAATGATAATTCAAATACATTTATATAAATAAATATAAAATTATTATTTTCAAAGGGGGCAGTTGACTGCTATTTTAGGGCAGTCGACTGCTATAGCATAAATAAATTTTATAAATTTATTTTCTTTTTCCATTTAAAATATTTAAAAAATTCAAATATACTTATGGCAGTCGACTGGTCAAATAGGGCAGTCGACTGGTCCGCAAACAGAAACTTTTTCGAGAAAATGCAGTCAACTGGCTCTTTGGCGGTCGACTGGTTTGCAAACAGAAAGCTTTTGGAAAAATGGCAGTCGACTGCTATTTAAGGCAGTCGGCTGCCCCGAGCCAAATCGTAACTGGGTGAAAACTGTGAATTTTACATTTCCTGCATTTACACCAGCTTTTGTTTCATCCCAAAACATTTAAAATATGCGGACATAGTCACCTTACGTCCGTTACATATATTCCTTACCTCGATTCACTTCGAATATGCAAATCCCTTGTTTTCACCAATTCTTGCCTTTTACTTCCTCAAAGTTGCATAATTCATAATAAATCAAACCTTTAAGAAGCCTTTATAACTATACTCTACCAACTCAACTTAACTCCAAACCATAGATAGAATTGAGAAAATCAACTTCTATCCTTACCTTTGTTATTCATCAAAATCTCAGAATTTCGGATCTCTTCACTTCCTTGGATTCAATCCACCAAACTTCAAATATAGCTTAAGCTAGTGATGAGGAGCATTTTTAGTTAAATGAGCTTAGCGATTTGATGAAAGGAAATGATGGTTTGTCAAGGCAACTATGGAGAAAACTTAAGAAATTCTGGAATGAAGGTGAGGCAACGAGAGAGAGAGGGCTGGGAGTGTTACTGGCGATTGGTGATGACTAAAGATGGTGACTCATGCCATCTCATTTAATACCATCCTTATCCCATAATCATCTCATCTCAGCCATGCTTCCTTTTTGACTATGCTTTTGACCCTTCTTTGACCATTTAATTCCTTTTTCTTCCATTCATATCAGCCACATCTCATTTAACTACCTAAAAATTCTGATATCTATTTTATCATCCAATTAAATCATTTCCTCTTAGCCTTAACCTTTTGGCTCTTTAACTCTTTGACCATCATTATTTGACCATTCATCTAATTGGTCTCTTTTCTTCCATATAACACTTGGATTTAATTACACTTAATTTTCTGATATTAATTCTTTTCTCATACTCTAATTATTTTCCTGATATCAAAATAAATTCTTTGACTAATTTGACTATCAATTTCATTATTCCTTTATATGTCCCATACATCATTTATACATCAGAACTTTACATTTATTTAATTATTTCAGCTGGAATTCTTCACGAGTATTAGAAAATTACATGAAATTAGGGGATTTCACACTAAATGCTACACGAGTTCTGATGAGATAGTGGAAAGTATATAGCGTAAAGGCCAATCCGAGTAAAGACTCGATCTTTCTACCGTGGGAGCCACCTCTAGAATCCTAAGGGACCTACGTGCTACACGGATACCAGTTGGACAGTGGGAGCCACCTCTAGAATCCCGAAGGACCTACGTGCTACACGGATGTTCTTTGGATCGTGGGAGCCACCTCTAGAATCCTAAGGGACCTACGTGCTACACGGATACCAGTTGGACCGTGGGAGCCACCTCTGGAATCCTGAAGGACCTACGTGCTACACGGATGTTGTTTGGATCGTGGGAGCCACCTCTAGAATCCTAAGGGACCTACGTGCTATGCGGATACCAGTTGGACCGTGGGGGCCACCTCTAGAATCCCGAAGGATCTACGTGCTACACGAGTTCCTCGATATGACACTTAACTCCATTGTTAGTTAGGATGGATGTCGTAACCGAATCAGTGAATTGGGGCTTACGCCTAAAGTGATTAAGTGATCGGTTATTTGAAAACCGTTTTCAGTGAGTTAAGCTATATGCTTAAAGTTTATTGATTTTCGTTTTGTGAATGGATTGATTTATAATCTTGCATAGTAACTAATTTATCGACGTGTATAGTGACTAATCTACCGAAGTGCTTGCTGCTTTGCTAATATGATAAGTGGAATAGATATTATTATTCTTACTATGATTTTAAATTGAATATTAGATTATATGTGACATGAATATGTGATATGTTTTCCAAACAGGAAAGAGGAGGAAAATAAATCTAATATTCTTATTTTAATTTTTAAATTTAATATTAGATTTAAATGATTTATATGTTATACGAAAAAGAATTAATAGCTTATTTTGCTATTTAAAGTACTGCACTAATTATGATTGTACTATGAAACATGAAATGAGTTTTAAAGGAAAATGATGATGATTTAACTAATATTCTTTTCAAAGAAAATATGAATATTAGTTATTTTATTTAAATGCTTTATTTCATAAAAGCATTATTTTGAAAAGAATATGAAAACGATATGAAATTAAAAGGAAAAGGATTTAAATTTCAAACGAAAAAAAAAAAGAAATTTACTCTCTACAGTTGCTTCTAGGTTCCGGGATAAGATAGGTATTTCAAAATACCTACCTTACTCCATCCGGATCCCTAGCCGACTGTAGTATCCTTCCTACATGCGAGCCTAGAGCCCCATAGGAAAAATGAAGAAAAAGATTTTCAGCATATAGGAAGCTGAGTATCAAGTGAGGCATATAATTCCCTTACTGAGCCATGGTTTGCTCACCCTTTAATTTTAAACATTTCAGGTTTTTGATGATTGTGAGATCAGTTGATTGTGGATCACGGCTGTACATAGAGGACAATGTGACAGACCGACTGATTTATTTGAGGTACGATCATTTATTTTCTGTATTTAGACATGTCTACTGTACTACTTATCTAATTAATTAAGATAGGGGATGTGTATAATATAAACAATGTTATGTAAAATTTTTTAACAGTTAGTACAAGTGAAGTATCACAGACAGCCCAACCGATTAAGTTGTGTAAAATAAGGTGAAAAATGTGGTAACGGGTCGTTACATCTACAGCTAAAAATTAAAGAATAAAAAGCTCAAAACTGCTGTTGGATCTTTACCTGTACAGAAGCAGATTTTTCTACGTGGTTCTGCTTCCGTTTGAGGTTTATTAGTTGACTTCTTTGAGGGTTTTGTAAGCTTGTGATGTAAAGGTTTATTTTCCTCAAGAACTTTAAGGGTTTTGCTGAAGAAAATAAATGTTCTGCTTTGAAAGGAAGGCTACACGATACACCAAAACAGAGTAACAATTGTCGGTGATGATAGTTGAGAATGAAGATGACGATGGGCTGGAAATTAAGAAGAGAAACTGGCATGTGTTGGCCTTTTTGCATTGGCCAACATTTAATTTAACTAAAAACATTTTTTTATATAAAATTTATTTAGCCTATTTATTTACTCAATTTTCCTTTTTGTGCCACCATGTAAAATTCTGATTCCCACATCAGAATTTTGTAAGCTATAATATTTATTTTTGGTTAATTATTTGATCTCTTTTTGATCAATTTAACCAACATTTAATTTTAGGCAAATTAATTTCATATTAAATCTCAAATTTTCCATTATGATTTTTACACCATCCTTGGTGTAATATTTTCCCCTTCTATTCCTTTCTTCTAAATTAAAAATTTTCATGTGAGGACCACCTCTCTTTTATATTAAATTTTGAAAAAGTCTTATCAATAATTCTTTTTATTGATAACTAACGAATAAATGTACATGTACAATACAAAATAACAAGTTCCCACAACCGATCACATATCAATCTAACACTTTTTGAAGCCTTTTCTACAAGTTCGAGAGCAAATATCTTCCTTTCACCCACTTCTTCCCAGCCTATCAGGGATCTACACTTACATCTATACAACGCCTCATACGATGCCATCCCAATGCTGGAGTGGAAGCTATTGTTATACGCAAATTCAACCAGTGCCAAATGATCATCCCATGAACCTTGAAAATCCATAACACACGCTCTCAACATATTCTTAAGGGTTTGAATTGTTCTCTTGGATTGCCCATCGGTTTGAGGTTGGAAGGCGGTGCTAAAACTCAATTTAGTTCCCAAAGCATCCTGGAAATGTTCCCAGAAACGAAAAGTAAATCGAGAATCTCTATCCGATACTATGCTTACAGGGACTCCATGTAATCTTACGATCTCCCTGACATACAAATTTGCAAGGGCACTAAGTGAATCTTTGGCTTTCATAGCCAAAAAGTGTGCCGACTTAGTCAATCTGTCGACAATCATCCAAATGGCATCATGGTTTATTCGGGTCCTAGGAAGTCCCATGATAAAGTCCATGGTCACGTGCTCCCATTTCCAAGTTGGCACAAACAAAGGAGTGAGCAACCCTGTCGGCTTCTGATGCTCCACCTTAACTTGTTGGCACACTAAGCACTTAGACACAAAATTGCTATGTCTTTCTTCATACCTGACCACCAGTACACTTTGCGTAAGTTCTGGTACATCTTCGTATTACCCGGATGCATTGTGTACTTAGAACTGTGTGCCTCTTCCATGATCTGTCTCTTTAAGGCTTCATTGCTTGGAACACATATTCTCCCATTGAACCTCAATAAACCATCACTGCTAATCTCGTATTCTGATTCTTAACCCTTTCATATCAAATCAATAACTTCAATCAACTTCAGGTCCTCACTCTGAGCTTGTCTAATTTGTTCTATGATACTAGGCTCTATCCTCAAACTAGCCATCAGACACTCACCTGTAGGCTCTAGATTCAGATTCATCTCCAAAAATTGCTCTATCAACGCCCACTCTCTAACCATCATTTAGCTAACCATGCCCATACTCTTTCTACTCAATGCATCAGCCACCTTATTAGCCTTGCCTGGATGGTAAAGAATCTCACAATCATAGTCCTTAAGTAACTCCATCCACCTTCTTTGTCTCACGTTCAATTCTTTTTGGGAGAAGAGATACTTCAAACTCTTGTGATCTGTATAAATCTGAAACGTTTCTCCATACAAATAATGACACCATATCTTTAGTGCAAACACCACTGCCGCTAGCTCTAGGTCATGGGTGGGATAATTCCTCTCATGGTTCTTTAGCTGTCTAGAACCATAAGCCATTACTTTTCCATTTTGCATCAATATGCACCCCAGACCTTGATGTGAAGCATCACTAAATACAGCAATTCCCCCGGAACCAGTACGAATGGTGAGGACTGGTGTTGTAGTCAATCGATGTTTCAACTCTAAGAAACTGTGCTCACATGCATCATTTCATTCAAACTTGACAACAAAATTCTCAGTTTCCAGAAGTTTGTGGAATTATTTAAAGATGCTGCTTACACTCTTCAAATAAATATACATATTCACATCTCGTGGTTTCATGCCATTATAATTTATCTGTACGTGATTGAAATATTTCATTCATTAAATCCACAAACATCACAAGATATTTCATAAATCTCTTAAGTACCACAAAGGACTCGTAAGAGTTATACCGAGTTTTGAACATCACCTTATGAATATTTATCTGTAAGCTTTTTATCCGATAACATCTTGTTCAAAGATTGATATTGAAACTCTACATACACCATTTAGTGGATCAAGTAAAACATCAATCTTGAACAATAACTTATTCATTCTCAATAATAATACTATTGAGTACTCGAAATTTGGTACACAATAATAAGCTATGCTTATTCTTTCGAACCATATCATCTGTGTTTCCACCAGTTACACTAATACATATGGGTTCTTTATTCATTAATCTCTGGAGTAATTTCTTAAGCTCTTCAGACTCTTTTATTTTCCCTGATAAGAGCTTATAAATAGGTTCCACATTGTGAATCGAGTTAATAATCCCTTGAATCCACATTACTCCGAAAATTATTTAGAAATTCATCCAGTAACTTCTAAATCATAACCTCATATGTGATAACTGTAAATTTTTCAATTTTTGGAAATTAATATTAAAGAAAATAGATTAGTGGAAATAAATAAATAAAATTGTAAGATCGAAAGATAAGTGAAAATCCCGAGAATTAAGGAAGTAAAGGATCAGGAAATTCAAGTGAAGGAAATTAAATTTTGAAATATGAATAAGGTTGAAATTTGGAAAAAAAATAATGAAGAGAAGGAAATTTAATTTGGATAAATTGAAATCCAAATTAAATAAGGAAAATGAGAAATGAAAATGAAATATGTTTATATAATTATAATTTATATAAATGTATTTTTATATAAATGTATTTTTATACAAATACATATGTATTGAAATACTATATAGTATATTTTAATATACATTAGTATATATACTATTTAGTAAATTTAAATAATACATATGTATATAAAAAATGATATTTTATGTATATATAGATATATATATATATATACATATATAAGAAATGTAAATATTAATTTACATTAAAGTTTAAGAAAATATATATATAAAGGTTATCTAATTAAAAATATATAAATATACATATATATACTACTAGATATATATTTTGTAATATACAATATATATTTTATATATAATATATATTGTACTATATTATATATGAAATAATATATGTATAATATATAGTATATATTATATGTATAAAATATATTAGATAGCATATAGTATATTATATACTAAATATGGAAATAAGACAAAAAAAACAAAAGAGGAAAGAAAACAGAAAACAGAAGGAAAGGAAAAATCGGGAGGAACCCGATCCTCCCAGGTGAGGCCGACGGTGGCGGAGCTGCCATCGCTGACGAGGGAGAAAGGAGAAGGGTGAGATGCCACAGCCAGAGGAAGGAAAGAAGCTGTCGGCGGCGGAAGAAAGGAAACAAATAGAGGAAGCCGGCGGAAGAAAGGGAAGAAAAAGAGGAAAAAAGGATCTGGCGGTGCCAGCCAAATTGGCCACCGCCACTGCCACCAAAGCGTCGCCGGAGGAAGAGGAAGAGGAAGAGGAAGAGGTAATAGGCCACCGGAGAGGCGGTGAACGGCGGAGGAGGGAGAACGAAGAGGCAGAAGGAACTAAACCAAAACCGAGTTGATCCGCCGCCGTGCCGTCGATTCAGGATGAACGGAGGCCAAATCTAGCTTCGCCGTGATGCCGGCCAGCTGAGGGGCCACCGAACCACCAGAGAACTGGCCACTGAAGAAGAACTAGCAGTGATGGTAGGTGATCGATCTAGCTGGGAAGAAAGAAAAAGAAAAAGAAAAAGAAAAAGAAAAGAAAAAGGAAAAAGAAAAAGAAAAGAAAGGAGAAAAACAAAGAAAAAAAGAAGAAAGAGAAAGAGAAAGAGAAAAGGAATTCCGAGAATTTGAAAAATTCTCGAGAATTTGAAAATTACGGGAAATCTCGAGAATTTCGGGAATCGGTAAGAAATCCACAAAAATGTTAAATTATTTAAATATTTTATTTATTTAAATAAATTGAGAAAAATTCTAAGATTTAGAATTTGGTTTCTAGAAATCATTCTCGGTGAATGAAACGATGGAAATGAGAGAGGTGAACATGGGTGCGACCTTCGAGAGGCAGTCGCCGACCCAAGACAGGTAAGGGAGACATGTGCCGCCTGTAAGGATATTCGGCCACATGTTTTAAATAATGCATTTAAATTTTATAAATGCAATTGACAATGATTGGTTGAAAACTGTGGTGATTTATCTGTTTGAAAATTGTGGTGATTTACCGGTTGAGAAATATAAACTTTTTTTTTCTGTGCAGGAGGCTAGCCAATCAACAGCTATTATACTACCAAAAAAATATCAAAAAAATTACTAAAATTTACCGAAAATTACCGAAAATCATAATAAATGATTTGATTTCACGAGAAATAATTTTCAGTCACAAAAATCGAGAAATCAAGTATTTTTCATAAAACATGAATATATGGAAGTTTAAATTTAAAATATTCATGTTTTCAAGAATGGTGAAAATGAAATCACCGAAAATTCACTTGGTAGGTGATATTTCACATGAAACGAGATAAAAATGAAAAAGACACTGAAGTGAATATTTTTATAAATATTCTTAAATATTCACTTAATTTAATGTAAAACCTTTATGGTTTTAATTATGAAACAATTAATTATGAAAATTCCATAAAGGTTAAGAAATGATGAAAAACTATGATTTCGAGACTAGAGGTCTTTACATGTGTTTTTAGAAGAAAACATGGATACGGAATTATTGAAATTGGAAAAATAAATATTTTTATTTTTTCATAAATTAAAAAAATATTTGAATTGAATTCCGATGATTTTAAAAACCATGTTTTCGATTGATAGCATGGAAAGACGTGCATACATGTGTCATGGTGAATAAGACACTGTCATGAGATTTGTTTTATAGTGTGACTATTTTATAACTATTTTCACCGTATGGAAAATAATGATTTATACCTTTATGAAATATGTTGAGAAATGTTATTTATTTTATTTATTTCATAAAGGTAATTATATTTACATGTGAGCCTTATGGATACCTATGAAATATTTCGATTTACTGTGTTTAAAAATCCATAAAGGCTATGGTACGGTTTTATACTGTTTTAAGACTTAGGCCCCGAGCTTCATGCATCATACCATACTGTTACTGTCACATGGCTAATTGACTAGCTAGTCATCAACGTTCCAGATTGTTACCTAGCAAGTGTACGCCGAGGACATATTATAGATCATGGCCATAGATCTCATTACTATTACTGTGTCCCTTAGTGGACGATGCTAGCATGATTTACTTGTAGGGTGTTGCCTAGTCTCACTTACTGCTTACTGCTACTGTTTACTGAAAGGATTTACAGAATCCTATTTACTATACTGTATTGTTTACTGTATTGAATTACTATACTGTTAACTGTTTAATGATGAAAAACCGTACCAAAACACTGTTTACTTAACTGTACTGTTTACTGAAATGGTAGCCACTGATTACTGTTTTATTGAACTGAAAGCTACCATTTACTGTTTACTGAACAGAAAGCTACTGTATACTATTTTCTGAATTGGTAGCTACTGTTTATTATTTTTTGACTAAACCGTATCGAAATATTGTTTTATTGAATATTACGGTTTTACTGAATTGTAAGGTACTGAATTAATAAATAGTACCAAAAACTATCGTTTACTGATCCAACGGTTTTGGATATTTATAAACCACTGTACTGTCACGTGTTTTAACTGTACTGACGAGAACAGAAGTAAACCATTATTTTACTACTAAACTGTCACGTGTTTTAAAATATACTGAAGTGAAGAGAAATAAATGGTTTACTTTACGGAAACGAATATTATATCGTTTTGAGAACAATTGATATTGTACTCTCTACAGTTGCTTATAGGTTTCGGAACAAGTCAGGTATTTTAAAATACCTGCCTTACTCTATTTGGATCCCTAGCCGACTGTAGTATCCTTCCTACACGTGAACCTAGAGCCCATCTAGGAAATTTTAAAGGAAGTGAAAAAAAGTATTTTCAACATATAAATAGTTGAATATCAAGTGTAGCATATAACTCTCTTTCTAAGCCGTGGTTTGCTCACCCTTTAATTTTAACATTTCAGATTTTCGAGGACTGAGAGTCTGGTATCTAAAGATTTTGGCTGTGCATTTAGGGACGATGCGACAGCTTGATTTACTACATGAGGTACGATCATTTATTTTCCGTATTTAGACTTATCTACAGTACTACTTTATTGTGAATTAAGATAGGGGATGTAATTCATATTATAATTTCATATGAAATTGTTTAAATGTAACTAAAAAGTAAAGTATCGCAGACAGCCCAACCGACAAAATTGTGTAGAATAAGGTGAATAATGTGGTAACGGGTCGTTACATCATATCATCTTGGATATTTCATTATTTACATTCTACAATTCTACTATGTATCCTCAAAACACATACGTATAACTTTCAAATCATTTAACATATATTTCACATTGATTCACTTATTTAGTCACACTTAGTAAGCGTATTACTTTTCATAATATCCAAAAATCCCTAGCCAAATATCTCGTCTTTTCACATTTAATTCAGGCCCTAAGAATCCATAACAGGGCTGACTTATCTCACGACCTCCCACAGTATACACTTCGGTCGCATTACTCATCAGAGTATAGGTGGGGCGAATAGTAGGGACCATTATACCTGTAATACATTCTTTACACCATCCATTACATTATTATCATCAATCGGTTCCAAATAAATTTAGTCATCTATGATTCGGTAGAATTATTTTAATATAGGGGTATATTCGTCATTTCTCAATTTATTTCTCTCTCTTCAAGATACCTTTTAAACAGGTGATCTTAAAATCTATTGACTGATCATATCCCTTTTCATTCCAATATCATCATTTCAGGGTCTTAGTTCGATTCAGATAGAGAGTCCTGGTGGGGCCCTCACTGAGTTCCTCTCAGTGCCTTATCGAACAGACCTAACATTAAAATTATAAGATCACTTATTTCATGTAAAATTCTCGGATTACAATCCCTTTCTAATTTCAAAGTTCAATACTCAATAACTTTGCCAAATTTGATGTATCTTGTAAGTTCATATCATGTGACCATTTATCCTCTTATACTTTAGAAACTATCAAACTAGGTCAAGATCAATAGCAAGACATTATGGTCTTGCGTGTCTTATTTCACGCAATCTTAACTTCCACATCAATCTGTTATCTTGCACGACATACCTTACAAATATCTAACATTTACAAAAGATTCATAGTATATAGTATGTCGTATTCAATCTTAATTCTACCAATAACAGGTTTGAAGAGTCCCCCCTTTTTTTTGTACATCAGAATACCTTATAGGTTATTATGTTACTTATCGAGGTCTCAAATCATCCTTCATATAGTAGTATTCTTTACTTTGTTATCATTTAATTTCTATATAAAAACACATGCATTTAGAACAGTATTCTGCACTTACTGAGCACTTAACAATCAGGCAATTACAGTACTATAGGATGTAAACCATTCTAACTCATCTACACTGACATGTACTAGACAATCTTGGCTCTGATACCACTAAATCTGTCATGACCCGAAGGCCGTGACGGTGTCTCTTTGATGGAGACCTATCAAACTCACACAGCTCAAGTCATGTTCGTGATATTCGTGATCCTTTGAGCATCCATGGAGATCCAATTACAAGAGCTAAATCAAAGATAATGCAACAAGCCTTGGCTGGTTTCATTAATATTGCTAGAGAGAAAGCCCAACAAAACTTGAGCATGGAGGATGATAAAGTCTTCTACAACATGATCCAAGGCCAAGTTCAACCTTGTTGAAGACACACACACAAGTATTGGGCTGAAATGCAATTAGGCTGGATGCATATTTTATTTAATTAAGTATTATTGGGCTGAACGTTGTCTTAATTTAATTTAAGCCCAATTCCTTTTTAAATAATATATTTTGTAGGACTTCTGTTACTTGTTCTGCAAGTTAGGAGAGTAGGATTCCTATTACTTGTTCTGCAAGTTTGCTATTTCCTATTCTGCAAGTTAGGAAAGTAGGATTCCTATTACTTGTGCTGCAAGTTAGCTAGTTGCCTATAAATAGTTATGTAACCCTTTGGGGAGAACACAATTGATTTTAGTAATAAAATTGAGAGACTTCTTCTCTTTGGTTCTCTTGAGAACTCTTGAACTTATCAAGGTCTTCCTTGTGGCGTTCTTCTACCTTCCACCAATATATACCATAGGTTCTTGCTTTTTCGAAGCAACGGGTCTTGGTTTTACTTCTAATTTTTATTTTTCTTTGCTGCGTTTTTAATTTGTTATTGTTTTTTTTCAAGTGTTCTTCGTCTTTTTCATTGAACCTCATCTTCTTTCAGTGAGGTCCATATCATTTGGCATCAGAGCTTAAGTTCAATTCGTGGGAGTCTCGTTTTTGTTTTTTTTCTTTGTCTTCTTGTCTTGGACAAACCTTGATCTTGAATCCTTTTCCAAGCCACCACTAATATTGTTTGTCCCTCAAACCTATTTTCTTTACTTAGCCACCAAGTAAACCCTATCTTGTTCTCCAAGCAACCAAATCCCAAAGGTTTTCTTGCTTACCAAGAAACCTTCAAAAGCTCCATATCACATAAAAACTACTTGTTTCACAAGCCACCGTTCCCTCTCATTCCTTGCCACACAAGCTGCTACGAAAACTAGCTTGTTTTTGTCAAAAAGTTGCATTGTTCCCCAAGTAAACCTCTTCTTATTATTTAGACTTTTTGTTTTTTTTCTTCATTGTTCGTTTACTTTAGTAAAATATAAAAAGAAAATAAAAAAAGAGAAAAAAAAGAAAAGAAAAAAAAAAGAGAAAAGAAAAAATCAATTTAAGAGGGGATTTATTACATCATGTGTAGCAAGTGCAACATCAAAGGCAATTCGTGGAGGTGTGCTTCATCAAAATCTTGAGGTAGTCATTCTTTCTTGAGCTTTGAGATTTCTTATTTGCCTAATTTGAAAATTCATTGTTACCATTCTACCCTACTGCCTAAAATTACCTTTTTGACCCTACCACATATAAGGACAAAACTACCCCACCTTTGGCTAAACTCTACCCTAATTAAACACCACAAAACACGCATATTTCCTTCAAGGTTTAGTTTCATTAGAGTCTTCTTAAGCCTTATTGAGTCTTGCAAAGTCTTGTTGAGTCTTTATTGTTTCCCTTGATTAAAATCTTATGCTCAGCTTGTTTATTGTTGGTTGATAGTTGAATTCCATTAGTTGATTTTTGACTGAGTCTTGAGCTCAATATAGAACATATAGAGAAAAGTTATGTGAGGAAAAAAGACAAGAGTGTGTGAGTAACATTAGTAGAGAAAAGCCATATTAAAATTGTGTGAAACACGAGTGTGAGTGTTACATTCTTGTGTGTATTGAGTGTAAACACGTGAGGTCATACTTGTGAGGTCTTTTTCTTTTACTAACGTTTCTTGCAGGATAAAATCATGTCTTCTAATGGTGAAAAGCTTGATTTGAGTAAGATCGAGTTCATCTTCCAAGCTATGCAACAACAATTTTCAAGGATAGAGTTGAGGTTTAATAATATTCATGATAAGTTGGAGTAACATGAAGCTGTCCTAGCTAAGGTAAAGCAAGGTGATACTTCTCATGAGAATGGCAATGTGGTGAATACTGACTTTGATGATAAAGTTGATGATGAGTTTGATGATGATGAGTTTAGTAGAAGTGTTAAAGGTAACCATGGTAATAAAGGAGGTCGTGGAGATAGGTATAAAAGAGATAGGTATTATGATAGGATAGATGGAAATTTAGGGAGTATCAAATTGAAGATTCCTTCCTTTCAAGGTAAGAATGATCCTGAGGCTTACTTAGAATGGGAAAAGAAAGTGGAGATGGTCTTTGATTGCCATAACTATTCCGAAGAAAAAAAGGTGAAACTTGCTGCTGTAGAATTTATGGATTATGCAATCATTTGGTGGGACCAACTCATACTTGGTAGACGTAGGAATAGAGAGCCACCTATAGTTACATGGGATGAAATGAAACGTGTTATGAGAAAAAGGTTTATTCCTAATCATTACTATAGAGAGCTTTATCAAAGGTTACAAGGTCTCGCTCAAGGTTCTAAGAGTGTTGAGGATTATCATAAAGAAATGGAAATTATCATGATCAGAGCTAATGTTGAAGAGGATAGTGAAGCTACTATGGCTCGATTCTTACAAGGATTGAATCGTGAGATTGCTAATGTAGTGGAGTTACATCACTATGTGGAGTTTGATGATATGTTGCATATGGCTATAAAGGTTGAAAGGCAACTCAAGAGAAAAGGTTATTCATCTCGTTTTATGGAAGGTTCTAGTTCGTCTACTTCTTGGAAACCGAACACCTTTCAAAGGGATGATAGGACTACATTCAAACTTAAGACTGAATACTCATTCAAGCCTAAGGGTGAGAGTGTCCAAAAGCCCAAACTCGAGGCTGTCCAAGCATCCCAAGGTAAGAGTAGAGACATTAAGTGTTTTAGATGTTTGGGAATAGGACACATTGCATCACAATGCCCAAACAAACGAGTCATGATTATGCGTGATGATGGTGATGTTGTAAGTGAAGATTCTGATGTTGATGATGAGATGCCACCATTGGAGGACATTGATGAGGATGATGACTATGTTGAGTTTGCTGCACATGGTGAAGCACTTGTAGCTCACCGTGCATTAAGTGCCCAAGTTAAGGATGAAGATGAAGTGCAACGAGAAAATATTTTCCATACTAGATGCCATGTCAACAATAAGGTATGCTCTTTGATTATTGATGGTGGTAGTTGCACTAATGTTGCTAGCACTTATTTGGTTGACAAATTGAGTTTGCCCACTACAAAACATCCCAAACCATACAAACTTCAATGGCTCAATAATTGTGGAGAAGTAAATGTGACCAAGCAAGTATTGGTTCCATTTTCAATTGGAAGGTACAATGATAAAGTGTTGTGTGATGTTGTGTCTATGCATGCTGGCCATTTGCTTTTAGGAAGACCATGGCAATTTGATAGACGTGTCATACATGATGGATTCACAAACCGTTATTCATTTACCATGGATGGTAAGAAATTTACACTTGCACCCTTGAATCCTAAGGAGATTTATGAGGATCAGTTGAGGTTGAAAGAGCACGATGAATCACAACAAAGGTTAAAGAATCTAGACAAAGGCAAAGATATTGCAAAGAAAAAAAGAAAGGATGTGAGCTTCTATGCAAAGCAAAGTGATGTAAAGGCTGCTTTTCTAGCTAAGTGCCCAATCCTTTTGTTTTTATATAAAGAATCTTGTTTTAGTTCTAATGATCTTAAATCTTCTTTGCCTACTAATGTTGTGTTTCTTTTGAAGGAATTTGGAGATATATTCCCCGAGGAGATTCCAAATGGTTTGCCACCTATTAGGGGAATTGAGCATCAAATAGACCTTGTTCCTGGAGCTGCCATTCCCAACAGACCTGCCTATAGAAGTAATCCCGAGGAGACAAAGGAGCTTCAAAGGCAAGTTAACGAGCTCATGAAGAAAGGCTACGTTAGAGAGAGCATGAGTCCATGTGCTGTTCCTGTGTTACTTGTTCCTAAGAAGGATGGGACGTGGAGGATGTGTGTTGATTGTCGTGCCATCAACAAAATCACTGTAAAGTATCACTATCCCATTCCTAGATTAGATGATATGCTTGACGAGTTACATGGTTCTTGCATCTTTTCTAAAATTGATTTGAAAAGTGGTTATCATCAAATTCACGTGAGAGAAGGTGATGAGTGGAAAACTGCATTTAAGACTAAGCATGGTTTCTATGAATGGTTAGTTATGCCTTTTGGATTAACTAATGCACCTAGCACTTTCATGAGATTAATGAACCATGTTTTGCGTGCTTTCATTGGAAAATTTGTAGTTGTCTATTTTGATGATATCTTGATCTATAATAGAAGTTTCCATGAACATATTGAACATTTAAAGAATGTGCTTAATGTCTTGAGAGAGGAAAAGCTGTATGCTAACCTTAAGAAATGTTCCTTTTGCACTGATAAGATTATATTTCTCGGATATGTTGTTTCTTCTAAGGGTATAGCAGTAGAAGATGAAAAGGTTAAGGCAATTAAAGATTGGCCTATACCTAAGAATATCTCTGAGGTGCGTAGTTTTCATGGATTAGCTAGCTTCTACCGTAGGTTTGTTAGAGACTTGAGTACTATAGCTGCACCTTTAACTGATGTTGTTAAAAAGAATGTTGGATTTAAATGGGGTCTTGAGCAAGATCGTGCTTTTTAACTTGCTTAAAAAGAAGCTTTGTTCCGCAACTTTGTTATCCTTACCTGACTTTTCTAAAACTTTTGAGATTGAGTGTGATGCTTCAAGTATAGGTATTGGAGCTGTTTTAATGCAAGAGAAGCGCCCCATTGCTTTTTTCAGTAAGAAGTTAAGTGGACCTACCCTTAACTATCCCACATATGATAAAGAGATGTATGCATTAGTGAGGGCCTTGGAAACATGGCAACACTATTTATGGCCTAAGGAATTTGTCACCCACACTGATCATGAGTCCTTGAAGCACTTGAAAGGACAAAGCAAGTTGAACAAGCGTCATGCCAAGTGGATGGAGTTCATTGAGACATTTCCATATGTGATCAAATATAAACAAGGTAAAGAAAATGTCGTGGCTGATGCATTGTCTCGAAGGTATACTCTAATCACTACTCTTAATGCAAAACTACTTGGATTTGAGTATATTAAAGACTTGTATGCTACTGATGAGGATTTTGAAAATGTGTTCATTGCATGTGAGAAAACTGGTTTTGGAAAGTTTTATAGGCATGATGGATTCTTATTTAGGGAAAATAGATTATGTGTACCTAGGAGTTCTTTAAGAGAATTACTTGTTAGAGAAGCCCATAGTGGTGGGTTAATGGGACATTTTGGAGTGAAGAAAACTTTAGATATATTGCATGATCACTTCTTTTGGCCTAACATGAAAAGAGATGTTGAAAAATTGCGTCAAAGATGTGTCACTTGTAAACAAGCTAAGTCTAGAGTTATGAATCATGGTCTTTATACTCCATTGCCTATTCCTACTACTCCTTGGACTGACATTTCTATGGACTTTGTTTTGGGGTTACCAAGAACAAAGAGAGGTAGACATTCTATTTTTGTTGTTGTTGACAGGTTCTCTAAGATGGCTCACTTCATTGCTTGTCACAAGACAGATGATGCAAGCAACATTATCGATTTATTCTTTATGGAAATTGTTCGTCTACATGGTGTTCCGAGGACCATTGTTTCTGATCGTGATGTGAAGTTCCTTAGCTACTTTTGGAAAACATTATGGGGAAAGTTAGGAACAAAGCTATTGTTTTCCACTACTTGTCATCCACAGACTGATGGTCAAACTGAAGTAGTCAATCGTACTTTGTCTACTTTGTTGAGGTCCATTATTCAAAAGAATTTGAAGAATTGGGAAGATTGTTTGCCTCATGTGGAGTTTGCTTACAATAGAAGTGTGCATTCTACTACTAGTTATTCTCCATTTGAAGTTGTCTATGGTTTTAATCAACTCACTCCATTGGATCTTTTACCACTACCTATTGAGGAGAGAGCTAGTTTGGATGGGGAAAAGAAAGCTGATTTTGTTAAGCAACTACATGAGAAGGTACGTCAAAACATTAAGAAGAGGACTGAGCAATATGCTACTCAAGCCAACAAGCATCGCAAGAAAGTTGTCTTTGAACCTGGTGATTGGGTTTGGGTACATATGCGTAAAGAGAGATTTCCTGTTCAACGTCGCTCCAAGTTACAACCTCGAGGAGATGGACCATTCCAAGTGATTGAGAAGATCAATGACAATGCTTATAAATTGGATCTTCCAGGTGAGTATAATGTTAGTGCTACATTTAATGTTTCTGATCTTTCTCCCTTTGATATTGATATAGGTGATTCTGATTTGAGGACAAATCCTTTCGAGGAGAAGGGGAATGATGGAGACCCATCAAGCTCACATAGCTCAAGTCATGTTCGTGATGTTCGCGATCCTTTGAGCATCCATAGAGGTCCAATTACAAGAGCTAAATCAAAGATAATGCAACAAGCTTTGGTTGGTTTCATTAATATTGCTAGAGAGAAAGCCCAACAAAGCTTCAACATGGAGGATGATAAAGTCTTCTACAACATGATCCAAGCCCAAGTTCAACCTTGTTGAAGACACACACACAAGTATTGGGCTGAAATGCAATTAGGCTGGATGCATATTTTATTTAGTTAAGTATTATTAGGCTGAACGTTGTCTTAATTTAATTTAAGCCCAATTCCTTTTTAAATAATATATTTTGTAAGACTTCTATTACTTGTTCTGCAAGTTAGGAGAGTAGGATTCCTATTACTTGTTCTGCAAGTTTGCTATTTCCTATTCTGCAAGTTAGGAAAGTAGCATTCCTATTACTTGTGCTGCAAGTTAGCTAGTTACCTATAAATAGTTATGTAACCCTTTGGGGAGAACACAATTGATTTTAGTAATAAAATTGAGAGACTTCTTCTCTTTGGTTCTCTTGAGAACTCTTGAACTTATCAAGGTCTTCCTTGTGGCGTTCTTCTACCTTCCACCAATATATACCATAGGTTCTTGCTTTTCTGAAGCAACGGGTCTTGGTCCAATACCATAGGTTCTTGTGTTTCTACACAACGGGTCTTGGTTTTACTTCTAATTTTTGTTTTCCTTTGCTGCGTTTTTAATTTGTTATTATGTTTTTTTCAAGTGTTCTTCGTCTTTTTCATTGAACCTCATCTTCTTTCAGTGAGGTCCATATCACTCTTACTTTTACGGATGCATAGAAATTAGGGATAATTTTTCAATTTCTTATATTTGTTTTGTCTAAGTGCAATGTAGTGAATTTTGTTTCGAGGCGTTAACTCCCTTGCCTATTTTTATCACTTTACCCAGGTTAATTTCCTGCATAACAATTTGCAAATAATTCCAGCTCATGCTTCCCACAATAACAGTTTATTATTTTCTAGCATTCCTATGACCAAGTTCATTTCCATATCATGACATTTCATCTTATATGATTTACATTCTTTTCCTACTTGGTCACTTGTTCATGCTATTCAATCTACATATCCATACTCATGGAAAATCAACAATTCTATACTTCCACCTTTACTATAGTCTAGATGCCATTCTCTATATTAGATTACATCCCATCTAAGTACTGAATAAAAAACAGCCTGAATTGATATTAAATGCAAAAGAAGAGTGTGTATACCTAAAATATTCACAAAAGTCTCCTTGGAGAGTTGAGACTATATTTCAGGCTTGGGACTAATTCGGAAAGCTCCGAAATACTCCCCCATCTCCGTGCACAATCTAAAAAATTTAAATAGCGTTTAATGAACAAGGCTCAGTAAGTCATTTATATAATAAGTGCAGAGTTAGAATTATACTGTTCTAATGCCATGCATGATATCATGTGAGGAGAATTCATTATTCATCATTTTCTTATTCATCATGCAACATTTACATGTATTTTCCAATTCAATCTAACTATGCTTCAACATGTCATGAGATGTCTAAGTCTTGAAATCATAATATGATCTTGAACATGTAATCATGAATGAAGTGGCTACAAGCATAAAACATATAATACATGTTCTTTTCAACAAATTTAAGACATAAGAATATCAATGTATTTCAGTTGTTCTTTTAAGACATGCTTGAAATATGCAAGCTTTTACGTTTCATGTCAAATATACTTTTTTTAAGCATATTTCATATAACATATACTTTTTGAAACACATTGCATATGACGTATTCTTTTTGAAGTATATTTCATATCACATATACTTTTTGAAGTATATTTCATATCACATATACTTTTTGAAGCATATTTCATATCACATATACTTTTGAAGCATATTTCATATCACATATACCATCAAAATACATTTCATATGCTATAAATCCATATCGACTTTAGAGTTCATTTTCGTTTTAAAGCCATACTCTAAACTTCATTTCGTATCATTTGAGACTAGGATAGATCCCTATCTCTCTATCAATAAAGAGTTAGTTCACTGTAGCTAGCAGTGAAGAATCATATTATCGCCCCCTGGAAACCACTAGGGTGCTATCTATGGCTATAAACCTCATGTCTCTCAGCCCCACTGATTAGGCGAGATTAAGACCTGTCCACGACTATTGTCGGACAAGCATATATGCCTAATGAATAATCTCCAATTAGGCGGCTTCCACTATGCTTTATTGAATTCAATTCTCTTAGGGTGCCTATAGTCTCATAAAGCATTCAATCTTTCTTATGAAAATAGTTCAATGTACGCAATACTTTTCTTAAGATCATTTACATATATATATATACGTACATATGTGAAAAACTATGATTTCATTCTTTTCAAAGCCATTCAAGCATCCAAAGTATTCTTATAAACATGATAAGAATAAATCATTTCGAGTTTCATGTATAGTAAATAAGGCATGCTTAATGGCAATAAAATTCAAGGAAGTGAAATAAAAATCGTAAAATGACATGCTCATGAATTGCATGAATGCTTATCATTTCATCTCATGATGTCTATGAATCTATACCATATCGATTCATTTCCGGCTAATATCTCACCACTATGGTACTTTATCAAGTCTAATATCGCACCTGCATTTCGTTTTCGTTAAATCCAAATCTTTAAGTATTCAAATTATCTTATCGTAAGATTCAATCCTATACAGGATAATCCTACTTCTACGTTATATAAACGTCTTACCTAAGGCGAGGCTAGTTCAAGCATGTCCTACGTTCAGCTAGACCGTGTCCGTCGTCCTCTTGGCGCACTACACATTCACAAAGAATTTCGACTTAATAAAGTCTAGCTCAATCTTATGTACTTGAAAATCAAATTTCTAACTTTACCATGCATATATATATTGATATTCATATATGTGTATATATGCACACTTAACATTAATTTAACTCGGATTCTCAAGTCAAATTTATCTCATCTTCGTATCTCTTTCTATATATATACATGCGTTATGCTTCCACACACATAGATATATATATATATATATTTATATATATATATATATATATATGTCTCTTTCCTTTCTAATCCTTTTTATTTTCCTTTCTTTTCTTTTCTTTGTCTCTTACCTTGTTTTCAAATAAGTAATATATATATATATATCTTTAACATTTTTATATATCTTTCTCATCTCCATATACACAATATATATATTCTTTCTTTAATCTCTTTTCCTTATATATATATATATATTTACATATTTAGCATCCATATAATAAGATCTTCAAATTTACTTCTCTCATTTTCCTATGTGTATACATATATATATCTATATATATATATATATACATATGAACATTCATATATACTCTTCTTTTCTTTTATTTTCTTTTTCCTTTCCTAGTTTCCTATTTGTCTCCAAGAAAATAATATCTATATATATATATATGCACACTTACACATATACATTTATATATTTATACATTTAACATAAATTTAATATAGTTCTTAACTCTATTCTTCTCATCTCCATGTATATAAAATATATAGTTATATATATATTGTAAATTTCTTTTCTTTTCATTTCTCTTCTTTTATTTTTCTGTTATTTCTTTTCTTTCTCTTTTACCTTGAGTTTTCGGCAGCTATGTGAGGAAGCACCCATGGCAGCCTCCAGCACTCCTCAAACAGCCCCTTTCGGATGTTCTGTTTCAACCCCCAAACAGCCACTGGAAAAATCTAGTTTTTCCAGACCTGGAGGTACACTGTTCAGCCCTCCTTTCTTGCCTGAATCAGCCCTTAAATCCTCTATTTCTTCCACATCAAAATCAACAAAATGCCACACATTCCCGACTTGTCTTCTCCACGTCTGAACTAGCTTTAGATCTTCACTGTTGTCTAAGCTATAACAACCCTTTTTTTTAGCTCCAACCTAGCTTTTAAAGCGATAACTTACCCCTCCATTTTCAGCTCACAATGCTAGTTAGACCAGCACTCGTTAATTACCTAGCAAGGTGCTACACGAGGGAAGTAAGAGGAAGGCACGATGGGAGGCAAAAAAATTTCAGACAGTGAACAAGAAATGGGAGAAGGAAAACAGGAGAAAGAAGGCTGAGCACTTTAGTTCTCTTAGGTTTTCTTTCTCTTTCTTTTATCTTATTTTATTATTATTTTGAGTGTATATTGGCTGTTGGATTTGAGTGCTCTACCATTTTGGGTGGGATTTTTCCCACCCAATCTCGTATACTATTTTTTTTATCTATAATATATATTTGTTTCACTTTACTTTTGTTTTATTATATTATACGATTTATTTATTTATTCATGCATTTCTTTATTATATATACACTTTATGTTTTATTTATTCATTTCTTTATTATTATTAATATCTTGTATATGTGTATAACATATTTTATTTTTAAGGTATCTTTCTTTTATATCTTATACACATATTATATACATATATATATATATACATGTCTCATATATATATATAGATATAGTCTTATTTTTATAAATATGTTTAGTACCTATATTCGTAAATTCCCGAATATGTATACGTATATGCATATATATATTTTAAATTTCATGCATGTACTTTGCAATCATGCATGTACATATACACACTTATCTTGTATATATATCTATTTTACTTTCTTTGATCATATATATATATATATATACGTGTGTATATGTATATATATATTTTTTCATTTTATTATTCGCATTTAATCTTGGATACTTGACTTCTATGAACACGTACTATAATCTTATACTTAAAATCTCATGAGTACATTATCTCTTTGTGTCACTAAATTACATAAGAATACATATTTAGCTAGGAAAAATTTCGGTTCTCACATCTTCAATTTAGCTTTACCACTAAAATTTATTTATTACCCATATAAATTTTTTTATTCACCATTGATAGAATTTACTCTAACGTCACCCATCTTCTCCATTGTCGTGGGTCTCAACTTGCTATTTCCTCATGATTTTCCTTCTTCAATCAATTTAAATTTTTATGAATCCCTTTCTACTCATTTAGGATTATTAGCAAACACCTTCAATCCATCAAACACCATCACCATCGTCAGCCCCTCTTCTAACCAAAATACACCTAGATTCACGCCACTTTTGTTGTTTTCAACTGTGAAATCAACAATTTGCTTTAACCTTTCCATATTTATATAGTAATTCAAGTTAGAATGATTGGATGAATTGTGATGGGAAGTTGCATTGTGTAATATAGGTAAAGGAGGAAACATATCAAGTGGGCCCCACAAGATAATATGTAATTCGGACGAATCTTAAAGTGGCAAAATGAGAATCTTGGCCTCAAAATATCTAAGTGGTAAGAAGAAAACTTCCTAAAATTCCTTTGTTTAAGCATACTTTGGTTTATATGAAACAAATCTAGAAATGACGATTTTGTCCATAGGCTGGAAGAATATTTTTAAATAATGATCAATATAGTTTGACTTTTGACCAATAGACTGGCATAGATGATCATCGGGTGAAGATGACTTAAACTATCCCAAGCCACGGACTGAATCTCTTGAAAATGTCGAAAATTAAGTAATCATATCGTTAGGGGCATTTTAGTCATTTCACTCACATTGCCGTCCCACTCATATCTTTAAGGTCAAAGAATTGACTTCTATATTATTAGAAGATTATGATTATGAGAAAATAAATATGAAATATCAATATATTAAAGTGATATGTGGGACACGGAAGGAATAAGACCACTTTATAAATGGTCAAAGATGATGTTTAAATGGATAAATATAACTTAAGTGAGATTTTTGTCATCTTTTCCACTAAGAGGTCCAGTGTGATAACCGTAAATTTTTCATATATTGGAAATCATAAATACTTGAAACAAATATTGGAGAAAATAAATTTGAGGAAATAAATAAAATTGTGAGAACGGGATATTGGTGAAAATCCCGAAAATTGAGGAAGTGAAAGAATCGAAAAATTCGTGTAAAGGAAATTAAATTGGAAGTGAAAATAAAAATAACGGAGAGAGGAAAACTAACTTGGATAAATTAAAATCCAAATTAAATAAGGAAAATGAGAAATGAAAATAAAATATGTTTATATAATTACAAATTTTATTAGTGAATTTTATACAAATACATATGCATTTAAAATACTATATAATATATTTTAATATACGTTGGTATATATATGAAAATATATACTATTTTATAAATTTAAATAATACATATGTATATAAGCATAATATTTTATGTGTATATATAATTATATATATACATATAGAAGAAAGGTAAATGTGATTTTATATTAAAGTTTATATGTATATATATTGTATTATAACATTTATATAATTGTATATATATAAATGTTATTTATTTTAAAATATATAAATATACATAAATATATACTAGATATATATTTTGTAACAATTTATAAATAATATATATTGTATTATATTATATATGAAATAATATATGTATAATATATGGTATATATTATATGTACAAAATATATTTTATAGTGTATAGTATATAGTGTATTATATACTAAAAATGGAAAGAAGACAAAAAAAAGGAAACAGAAAGAAAAAGAAGAGAAGGAATCGGGATAGTGCCCGATCCCTTCCCAGCCAAGCTGACGGCAGCAACCGCTACCGCCGTCGGTGAGAAAGAAAGTAAGAGAGGCAAAGGAGAGAGGCTGGCGAGATGGGGAAGAGAAAGATCGCCGGCGACAGGGAAGAAAAAAAATCGAAAAAATAGAAACAAAAAAAAAGTCGAAGAGAAAGGAGAGGAGGAATCGGCGGTGTCGACCGATCCAGGCACCGCCACTACCACCTCGACCTCGGCGAAGACGAGAGGAAGAAGAAGGAGGCCACCGGTGAGGCCAATGGTGGTCGGAGAAAGACGAACGGAGTTGGAGAAGACGCCGACCTAAACTGAGTAGATCCGCTGTCGTGCCGCCGATCCAGGGCAAACGGAGGGCACCGGCGAGTTTCCCTTGCCGTCGGCCAGCAGAAGGACGCTCGAACCGCCGGAGAACCGACCACTGGTGAGGAATCGACGAGGAAGGGGCAGACCGGTCTGACCGGGAAAGGAAGAGGAAAAAAGAAAATAAAAAGGAAAAAGAAAAAGAAAAAGAAAAAGAAAAGAAAGAGAAAGAAAAGAAAAAGAAAGAAAGAAAAAAAAGAAAAGAGGAAAAAGGAGAATTTCGGGAATTCAGAGATTCCCAGAAATTCGACAACCCGAAAATTTACGAAAATTCAGTAAGAAATTCCTGGAAATTAATTTCAGAAAAATTTAATAAATTATGGAAAAAATTCAAAAATTTAGAATTTTTATTTCCAAAAATTATTGTCAGCGACCGGGATGAGGAATCGGGAGAGATGGAGTGCGGGTGCGACCGATAAGAGGAAGCCGCCGACCTGGAAAAGGTAAGGGATACATGTGTAGCACTGTAAGGATATTCAGTCTGCATGTTTTAATTTCGAAATATTTTATATAAATATTTTATGAAATTATTATGATGAATGATTGGTTGGAAATTTGGTATGAAGTACTGGCTAAAAATTATAAACTGTATTTTCCGTGCAGGAGGCTAGCCAATCGGTAGCCATTTGTTGGCTCTTATAGGCTATACCGAGAGGGGGGGTGAATCGGTTTTTCACTAACCTTAGGTTCGTTTTTCGGTTCTTCTAAATTCTCTAGCCTATATTGATATTTTCTAAGTTCTCTTAGCTAGGCAATTATACAATATAAATTCAATGCAATAAACACAAATATAATTGCAAGAAAGTAAAGAGAGAAAGGATAGAGAAATGTACACAAGTGATTTATAGAGGTTCGGCAACCTTGCCTACGTCCTCTACCTTGAGACGCTCCCAAGGATTTTCCCAAATTCACTATCCTTGAATTTGTTACACTCCCTCTTTTCAAGGCTCAAGAGAAACCTCTCTCTTTTCTAGGCTCAAGAGTAACCTCCCTCTTTTTCTAAGGCTAAAGAGAAACCTCCCTCTTTTCTAGGCTTAAGAGAAACCTCCCCTTTACAAGGATTGATGAGATACAAATAATGTAATCAAAGATAAGCCTCTAGGTAGGCAAGTGATTACAGAAATTAAGCTCAATGAGAAGCCTATACAATATTTGTGCTAAGCACTACAAAGAATATGAGAATGATAGATGATGTAGACCTTGGAGCTCTTGATTGTTGTTTGAGGCTTGAGGAAGATGAATAAGATGATGAAAGATGTTGCTTGGTTGTTCCTCTTCCTTCCTTTAGCTTCTAAGCCTCTATTTATAGTCCCTTGGATGGTTTGTGGACGTTGGTTGGAGCCAAAACCGAAACTAGCCGTTGTATTTCACAGAAAATAGCCGTTGGGGACTTTCTGACATAAAGGGATCGATCCCTTTCCTTAGGGGATCGATCCCATGCTTCATTTTGGCCTTCCGGAGCACACTGCCAAAAAGGGATCGATCCCTTTCCTTAGGGGATCGATCCCATTCCTCCAGAATGGGTTTTTCCTGCACTTTTGGGTTAGAAATGATGTGGTCTTTGATCCTAATTCAACCCAAAACATATTGGCACTTTTGTGGGAGTTTTTCATGACTTTCTTTGATAAAAACATTGTCCAAAAATTCATTAAGTGATTTTCTAAAATATTCAAAACATTTATAAAGAATTAAGACCAATAAGGATGTATCATTAAATCATGGTCTTAATGTTTGGGTATGATCACTTAAAATGTATTGAGAAAATCATGTGTGATAAGGCAAATTTACAATATGAATTAAAACATTAAAGCTCACTTAAGTTTTTGTCATTTCAAAATATGTATGGCAATTTAAAGCTAACACCATTATACTGCCGAAAAATTCTCGAAAATTACTGAAAATCATAATAAATGATTTTATGTCATGAGAAATGATTTTCAACCACGAAAATTGAGGAAATGAATATTTTCATAAAAACATGGATAAAATGAAAGTGATTTTAAAATATTCATGTTTTCGAGAATGGTGATAATGAAATCACCGAAAATTCTCTTTGAGAATGGTGATAATGAAATCACCGAAAATTCTCTTGATATGTAAATTACTCGTAATAAGAGATGAAAAATGAAAAGAAATAAAGTGAATATTTTTATATATATTTCTTGAATATTCACTAAATTGTTTTATAACCTTTATGGTTTTAAATTATGAAATTTATATTTTTATAAATTCCATAAAGTTTATTGATGATGAAAAATACTGTTTTGAGACTAGTAGGCATCCTATCATGCTGATGTGTGATATGTGATATGTGTAGTCCCGATCGACACCTGATCAGTGATCCACCGCAGACAATATAGATTATAGTCATAGATTTGACATGTTTATTTCCTTACCCTCCGGGGTCTATAGCATGATATGATTGATGATTGTCTTAGACTCTTTATAGGATGTGTGACATGTGAAAAGAATATATTTTATATGATATGAGAAGAAGATCATTTAGTTTATAGCATTTTTACAAAATGCTCATTATGGTACTGATTATAGTATTGTGAGATGATTTTCATAAGACATGTGATACAAACATGTAATATGCTTTAAAAAAGGAAGAATTGGTAAATCTAATATTCTTACCATGATTTTAAATGGAATATTAGATTATACGTGCTACACGTGTAACGATGAACCATTGAAAACATAAGCCACGTAGGCAACCCGAGTAAAGACTCGATCTTTGTACCGTGTGAGCCACCTCTAAAAGACTGAAGGGACCTAAGTGCTACATAGATTCTTCGTGAACTATGGAAGCCACCTCTAGAATCCTTTGAGCACTAAGTGCTACACGAGTTCTGGTGAGATAGTGGAAAGTATATGGCATAAAGGCCAATCCGAGTAAAGACTCGATCTTTGTACCGTGTGAGCCACCTCTAAAAGACTCATGGGACCTAAGTGCTACATAGATTCTTCGTGAACTATGGGAGCCACTTCTAGAATCCTTTGAGCACTAAGTGCTACACGAGTTCTGATGAGATAGTGTAAAGTATATGGCGTAAAGGCCAATCCGAGTTAAGACTCGATCTTTGTACCGTGGGAGCCACCTCTAGAATCCCGAAGGACCTACGTGCTACACGGATGTTGTTTGGATCGTGGGAGCCACCTCTAGAATCTAAGGGACCTACGTGCTACACAGATACCAGTTGGACCGTGGGAGCCACCTCTAGAATCCTGAAGCACCTACGTGCTACACGGATGTTGTTTGGATCGTGGGAGCCACCTCTAGAATCCTAAGGGACCTACGTGCTACACGGATACCAGTTGGACCGTGGGAGCCAACTCTAGAATCTCGAAGGACCTACGTGCTACACGGATGTTGTTTGGATCGTGGGAGCCACCTCTAGAATCCTAAGGGACCTATGTGCTACACGGATATCAGTTGGACCATGGGAGCCACCTCTAGAATCCCGAAGGACCTACGTGCTACACGAGTTCCTCGATATGACACTTAACTCCATTGCTAGTTAGGATGGATGTCGTAACCGAATCATTGAACTAGGGCTTACGCCTAAAGTGATTAAGTGATCGGTTATTTTGAACTGTTTTCAGTGAGTTAAGCTATATGCTTGAAGTTTATTGATTTTCATTTTGTGAATGGATTGATTTATAATCTTGCATAGTAACCAATTTATCGACGTGTATAGTGACTAATCTACCGAAGTGCTTGCTGCTTTGCTAATGTGATAAGTGGAATAGATTTTAATATTCTTGCTATGATTTTAAATTGAATATTAGATTATATGTGACATGAATATGTGATATGTTTTCCAAAAAGGAAAGAGGAGAAAAATAAATCTAATATTCTTATTTTAATTTTTAAATTTAATATTAGATTTAAATGATTTATATGTTATACGAAAAAGAATTAATAGCTTATTTTGCTATTTAAAGTACTGTACTAATTATGATTGTACAGTAAAATATGAAATGTGTTTAAATAAGAATGATGATGATTTAACTAATATTCTTTTCAAAGAATATATGAATATTAGTTACTTTATTTAAATGCTTTATTTCATAAAAGCATTATTATATGAAAATAATATGAAAATGATATGAAACAAAAAGGAAAATGATTTAAATTTCAAACGAAAAGAAATTTATTACTCTTTACAGTTGCTTCTAGGTTCCGGAACAAGATAGGTATTTCAAAATACCTACCTTACTCCATCCGGATCCCTAGCCGACTGTAGTATCCTTCCTACATGTGAGCCTAGAGCCCATAGGAAAAATGAAAAAGATTTTTAGCATATAGATAGCTGAGTATCAAGTGAGGCATATAATTCCCTTTTTGAGCCGTGGTTTTGCTCACCTCTTAATTTTAAACATTTCAGGTTTTTGATGATTGTGAGATCAGTTGATTGTGGATCACGGCTGTACATAAAGGACAATGTGACAGACCGACTGATTTATTTGAGGTACGATCATTTATTTTCTGTATTTAGACATGTCTACAGTACTACTTATCTAATTAATTAAGATAGGGAATGTGTATAATATAAACAATGTTATGTAAAATTGTTTAACAGTTAGTACAAGTGAAGTATCACAGACAGCTCAACCGGTTAAGTTGTGTAAAATAAGGTGAAAAATGTGGTAGCGGGTCGTTACAGCCAGCTACCATAATTGCTTTTCTCTCAAAATTCTCGAAGTTTCTTTTACACTTACCTTGTAGAATACCCATCTTTCTTCATCGAATCACTAAGCTCTTTAACGAAAATTGTTCCTTGACCCTAGCTCTAGCTATACCTGTAATTTGGAGGGTTGAATCAAAGGCTTTGGGATTATCTTGTTACTGTTATTTTGGGCTACTAACAAAGGTAAGAGAAGAAATTGTTTCTTCCAATTCTATCCATGGTTTAGAGTTGTGTTGAGTGGGTATAAAATGTTTATAGCCTTGAAATGAAATAAGATCAATTGTATAGGTTTCTTAAGGGTTTGGTCAAGAGAGGGTTTGTGCTATTTGAAGGTTATAGGATGAAGTTTAGGTGTTAAAAGAAGCATTAGAAAGGTTAGATCTAAGTGGAAGTTTGATTTATTAATGGTTATTATTGTATTTGCAGCTTGAAGAGTGAAAGGAAAATTGTTAGTGCAGCAAAGCTACTGTGTTGTTGGGTTATTTAAGGTAAGGAATACGTATAACGGACGTAAGGTAACTATGTTTGCATGTGGTTGAATGTTTAGGTACCAACTGAAATAGTTTTATAAGTGCAGGGGGTTTGAATCTTGGTTTTACTCCTAGTTTCGATTTGGACTAGGGGCAACCGATTGCCTTAAATAGCAGCTAACTGCCCAGAATCAGCCGTGACGTACTTATTTTTGAAACCAACTTAAAGCAGTCGACTGCCTTATATAGCAATCAATTGCCATTTTTCCAAAGCATTCTATTTGCGCACCAGTCGACTGCCCTATTTGACCAGTCGACTGCCCTAAAAAAGTAGTCGACTACCCTAAAAGAGCAGTCAATTGCACCCTTTTTAAAATAGTGGTTTAAGCCTATTTTGTATAAGTGTATTTCGATTTCCATTAAGGTATATAAGAATGTTTATGATTATCAATGTTTCTCAAAAAGTAATAATTTGATAACAAATGTTTTGCGATTGTTTACTCCTTTGGTGATCATGCATACTTATGTGCTTATTATTTGTATTTGGTTGTGGAACCTTAGTCAAGTCCTTAGCACCACAGTTGTCACCTGACTAATGTTCACTGTGGACTATTGACGATAGCCACTTGTCTCTTATATGTGTTTGGCTTAAGGGAGGAGCCCTAGCCCATACGTGGGTATGCCACTTTATATGTGCATCCCTTACGGGATTTATTTGGTGCATGATTCTATTGAGTGTTAACCGTCTCTTCAAATTATTGGAAGTTTATTTGTCTACTTGATTTCTCATGATTTGATGCATATGCAAGTATTTGATTTATTTGACTATGTGTAAGTGATTTATAAGATTGGATTACATGTTTACATGGTATTTGATGAACTTAAATTTTATTTGGTATCTGTTTTATAAGGATCCTACATGACATGATAGAGTCAAGTAGGAACCTGCATATAGTGGCATAATACGCACTTTTATATATCTTTCTTACTGAGCATAATCTCACTTCCTTATTTTCCACCCAGATTATTTGCAGTGATTTTTCACTCTCTGTAGAAGAGCTTTCATTTTAGATTGTACAGTATTCCTTTAAGGCACGCTTCCAATTCCTTGAAGGTATATTCATTTTGTTATGTATTTTAGACTATGGCACAATGTTGTGATGTATAGTAGACCAGGTTGTGGATGTAAATTGTTAAAGGAGTTACTATGTACTTAAATGAAAGTATTAAACCCATTTGTATAATGATTCCTGTATATGTATAAGAAATACTTTTTAGTTGAAATTGGTATCGCCATGTTAAGCGATGAACTATAAGGTATAGGAAGAGGGAAGGATGACCTGACAAACAGCCTAACCAGTCTTATGTGAAAGAAAAAGTTAGTTGATATTTGAATTAAAAGAGGTCGTTACATCAACTCATCACTGCAGCCATGATTCAAACAAGTCTCCCTTCATCCTATACTACTAATCTCTACCCAAAAACCATTAAAATTACAATAATTTCTCTATTTTTTTCTGCCATAACCGAATCTACAGAAAAACCCATATCTATTTCATTTCATTTTTAAAGCTATAAACATATTAAACATATTATTCATACATTAAACATTACACAAACCATGGCTAGACTTAAAGGAAGTATTGCTGCTCCATACCTTACTCCCATGACCGAACGATGCAGCCACCAAACCAATCCTGCTGCGTTAGTTTTTATTCTCAAAACTTCAACCATAAGCAGCTCTTAAGATGAGTGACACGGCTTGTTGAGGATAATTGATGTCTTGGAGATGAAACATGAGGAATTTGTGGACAAATCGAGAGAAGAACGTGAAGAAACCTTGGGAATTTGTGGGCTGAAATGAGGTAGCAGTAAAACAAGGGAGTATGTCAGTGTTTGGAGATGAATTTGGCTGAGCATTTTAGTTTTATTTGTCTTATTTTAGTTATATTTAATCCAATAAACAATTGCCAAGTGGTTCAATAATAAAATTTCCCTTAAATTTCTCATTTTTTACACATATGCCGCACATAATATCTCATCATTTTATAAATTCAAATTCTAAATTTTCTTTATTTAAGTCAATTTTAATTAACATTGACTAATTTGACTAACCCCCATGTTAATTAACCATTATACCCTTTGTATAATTCTATTATTTCCATTTATATCCTATCCTTTATTTTAACATTTTAAAATTCAGATTCAATATTTATTATTATTATTATTATTATTATTATTATTATTATTATTATTTTCTATTTATTTGGGTCAAACATGGTCAATGTTGACTTCCAAGGTGGTTTGATCCAATAGGGGTAGTGAAATTACCAATTACCTCTAGCACGTTTGCATAATTCGATTTACGGGCTAGATCCACATAAAACTTCTTTATGCGAGGATTATCATACGACAGTCTGTAGATTTAAAGTAAATTTAGTGTGACTGTTATTGAAGAAAGTTTGTCCGAGGTATGGACACGATAGTCATTTTTGGATTTGTTTCTCATTTTTCAAAATACATTCATACGAGATGATTTGGAGATACAGATTCTTGCGCTGTTCATACTTCATCTCTAATATCATCATTTCAGGGTCTCACTTCGATTTGGACAGAGAATATGAAATCCACAAATTCCTTTAACCTTTCCATATTGGTATAATATTCCAAGCTAGAATGATTTGATAAATTATATTGAGAAGTTGCATTGCGTATTATAGGTAAAGAAGGAAACATACCAAGTGGGCCCCACAAGATAATCTGTAATCCGGAAGGATCTTGAAGTGACAAAATATGAATCGTGGGCTCAAAATACCTAAGTGGTAAGAAGATAACTTCTTGAAAATGTTGAAAATGCAGTGATTGTATTGTTAGGGGCATTTTAGTCATTTCACCCCGATTGCCGCCCAACTTATGCTCTTAAAGTCAAAGAGTCAACTTCTATATTATTAAAAGATTATGATTATATGAGAAAATAAATATGAAATTTTAAACATATAAGTGATATGTGGGACATGGAAGGAATAAGAGCAAATTAATGGTCAAATGGTCAAAGGGTCAATAGTCAATGGATGAGGTGTAAATGGATAAATGAGATGTAATTGTTATCTTCTCCACTAAAAAGGGTTGACCACCATTGCTCTTCTTTTCTCTCAAATTCTCTCAAGTTCAAAAAGAGAGCACCTTGTAGAACACTTATATTCTTTCATCAAATCACTAAGCTTACTTAACGAAATTGCTCATCATCACAGCTCTAGCTATACCTATAATTTGGAGGGCTAAATCAAAGGCTTTGGGAGTTCTTGTTGCTGTTATTTTTGGTCACTAACAAAGGTAAGAGAAGAAATTGTTTCTTTCAATTCTGTCCGTGGTTTGGAGTTGTGTTAAGTTGGTATGACACGTTTATAGCCTTGAAATGAAATAACCTCAAGTGTAAAGGTTTCCAAGGGTGTGGCCAAGAGAGAGTTTGTGATATTTAAAGGTTATAGGATAAAGTTTAAGTGCTAAAAGAAGTCTTAGAGAGGTTTGATCTAAGCGATTGTTTGAATTGTTAATGGTTACTATGGTTTTTGCAGCTTTGAAGAAGTGAAGGGAAATTCGTTGGTGCAACAAGCTATTATATTTTTGGTTATTTAAGGTAAGGATTGTATGTAACGGACGTAAGGTGATTATGTCCGCATGTGGTTATATTGTTGGAAATTAAATGAAATTGTTTTAAAGTGCAGGAAGTTTAAAATCTCGGATTTACTCCTAGTTTCGATTTGACTAGGGGTAGCTGACTGCCATAAATAGCAGTTGACTGCCTAGAAATAGCCATGACGTACTTATTTCTGAAACCGACTTAAAGCAACTTGTTGGCTCTTATAGGCTATACCGAGAGGGGGGGTGAATCGGTTTTTAACTAACCTTAAGCTCGTTTTTCGGTTTCTCTAAATTCTCTAGTCTATATTGATATTTTCTAAGTTCTCTTAGCTAGGCAATTATACAATATAAATTCAATGCAATAAACACAAATATAATTGCAAGAAAGTAAAGAGAGAAAGGATAGAGAAATGTACACAAGTGATTTATAGAGGTTCGGCAACCTTGTCTACATCCTGTACCTTGAGACGCTCCCAAGGATTTTCCCAAATTCACTATCCTTGAATTTGTTACACTCCCTCTTTTCAAGGCTCAAGAGAAACCTCTCTCTTTTCTAGGCTCAAGAGTAACCTCTCTCTTTTCCTAGGCTAAAGAGTAACCTCCCTCTTTTTCAAAGCTCAAGAGAAACATCCCCTTTACAAGGAATGAAATGAGTTTACAAATGAAGTAATCAAAGAAGGCCTCTAGATAGGCAAGTGATTACAGAAATTAAGCACAAGTAAAAGCCTATACAAAGTTTGTGCTAAGCAATACAAGAAATAGATGAATGATAGTAGATGTAGACTTTGGAGCTCTTGATTTGTTGTTTGAGGCTTGAGAAGATGAATAAGATGATGAAAGATGTTGCTTGGTTGTTCCTCTTCCTTCCTTTAGCTTCTAAGCCTCTATTTATAGTCCCTTGGATGGTTTGTGGACGTTGGTTGGAGCCAAAACAGAAACTAGCCGTTGTATCTCACAGAAACTAGCCGTTGGGGACATTCTGACACAAAGGGATCGATCCCTTTCCTTAGGGGATCGATCCTTTCCTTCCAGATGGCATTTTTCCTGCACTTTTGGGTTAGAAATGATGTGGTCTTTGATCCTAATTCAACCCAAAACATATTGGCACTTTTGTGGAAGTTTTTCTTGACTTTCTTTGATGAAAACATTGTCCAAAAATTCATTAAGTGATTTTCTAAAGTATTCAAAACATTTATAAGGAATTAAGACCCATAAGAATGTATCATTAAATCATGGTCTTAATGTTTGATATGATCACTTAAAATGTATTGAGAAAATCATGTGTGATAAGGCAAATTTACAATATGAATTAAAACATTAAAGCTTACTTAAGTTTTTGTCATTTCAAAATATGTATGGCAATTTAAAGCTAACACAACTGACTACCCTATATAGCAGTCGACTATCATTTTTCCAAAAGCATTCTTTTTGCGCTCCAGTCGACTGCCAAAGAGTCAGTCGACTGCATTTTCTCGAAAAACATTCTATTTGCGCACTAGTCGACTACCCTATTTGACCAGTCGACTACCCAACTAGCCTTCAAGTTTTCAAATATTCTAAATTTTAAAATAGAAAATAAATTCATTAAATAGATATATGTCATAACAGTCGACTGCCCTAAAAGAGCAGTCAACTGCCCTCTTTGAAAATAGTGTTTTAAAGCCTATTTTTTATAAGTGTATTTGTATTACCAATAAGGTATATAAGCATGTTTATGAATATCAATGGTTTTCAAAAAAGTAATAATTTGATAACAAATGTTTTAAGATTATTGACTCCTTTGGTGATCATGCATATTATTTGTATTTAGCTGTGAAATTTTAGTCACGTCTTCAGCACCACAATTGTCACCTGACTAGTGTTCACTGTGGATTATCGACTATGGCCATTTGTCTTTTATATGTGTTTGGCTTAAGGGACGAGCCCTGGCCCATACGTGGGTATGCCACTATATATGTGTATCCCTCACAGGATTTATTTGGTGCATGATTCTACTAGATGTTAATTGTCTCTTTAATCTATTTGAAGTTATTTGTATATGTGATATCAAATGATTTGAGGTATATGCAAGTATTTGATTTACTTATATATATGTAAGTGTTTTATAAGCTTGGTTTACATGTTTACATGATATTTGAAGAACTTATATGGTATCTGTTTTATAAAAATCCTACATGACATGATAGAGCCAAGTAGGAAACTTGCATATAGTGGCATAGCATGCTCGTTTATATATACTCCATACTAAGCATAAACTCACTCCTTTAATTTTTCACCCAGACTATTTGCAGTGATTTCCTGCTCTCCGTAGAAGAGCTTACTTTTTGGATTGTACAGTATTCCTTGAAGGTATATTCATTTTGTTATGTATATCAGACGTATGACACAGTACTGTGATGTATATTAGATCGTGTTGGGGATGTAAATTGTTATAGGAATTAGTATGCAGTTGAATGGAAGTTTTAAACTTATTTGTATTATGACTCATATATATGTATGAGAAATACTTTTCATTTGAAATTGAGATCGCCATGTTAAATGACTAAAGATAAAGTATAAGGAGAGGAAAGGATGACTCGACAAATAGCCTAACCACCCCCATGTGAAAGAAAAAGTTAGTTGGTATTTGTATTAAAAGAGGATGTAACGGGATGTTACAGAGAAAGTCCTGGTGGGGTCCTCACTGAGTACCTCCTTGAACCCTATTGAACAAACCCTTCATTAAATATTTTAACAATTAATATTTTCTTTTTTTTTTAAATTCCTACACTATGTAACTTATATCAATTATATGAAAATTGGGGTCCTCACATAAAAGATAGTGTAAGAAGTTACAGCTAACCAAATAATGGATTGGAACACCTTGACAAGAAGTTCAAGGGAGAGGACATAGGCTCGAGAATAGTGAACCTTTATAAATCTCTGTTTGCATTTCTTTTTCCCTCAAACTCATTAACTTTAAATTGTTTACATTCATTGTTTGAGTTTGAGTTGTAAATTGTGTGGACCCCTTATCTATTTAAGCCAACAACATTGGTTTCAAACTTTTTAATTGGGTTAAAGTCAACACTAATAAAATGAGGTTTTTCTCTAGGATTAAGGGTCAATAGTACATGCGTAACAGAATGTGGTCAAAGAAGGTCAGAGTTTGACACTCTAATGCTCAAATCAATGTGTAGAAGGTGAATGAGAAAAAAGAAATGATAAAAGGTTCAAGAGTATAGTAGAGGCCAAAAGGGTTTAAGAGTCCATATCTTGGCCCTCTGACCCATATTTATAACACTTGAGTCACCTTTGGATCTTGTGCCTCAGGATTAAGGATCCTACTCCATTCTTGCAAAGCTCAATTATCCACTTTCTGTTGAGTGGAGGATGTCAAGTGTCTTTTTTCATTAGTAACATTATTCATGTGGTTTTCCTTAAAGGACCACTTACTTCTAGCTGTTTCCTAGCTAGTAGGTTAAAGTTAGGCTTTATTGGCAAGTTGGGCTGGAAGTCTATGCCAGTTTATTGGTGAGCTAGGCTATAAGCCTATGGCAGATGTTTCATAGGCTTAGATGCATAATGGGCATAACAATTGCCCTCCAAACTTGAGAGCAAGTATAAAGTGCTTTGCCTAAAGATCTTGAGATCAAAGCCAATGTAGATGATAAGCTACTGTAGTTTTAGTGAAGTCAGAGCATAAATCATTCTCCTTTTAGGCGAAACATTCCTTAAGGGTCTTAATTCTCACGCAAGTTAGTAACTTTTATTTTTGACATGTTGTGCTAATATGGTGTTTTCCTAGGATTGTTGACTGTTGTGGTGAGGGATTGAACTAACCCCATTTGTACTATTTTGGCGAGTACTTGGTTTAATACCAAATGTCACTTTTTACGAGCTTTATTATATTTTTCTAGTTCTTTCATTTTCCTTACTAGCGATTTTCTAAAAAGATTTTGAATTTCGAACTATAAGCATGTTTTGACAACCATGATGTTTAGTCCTCATGAAGAGACACACCTTTTGGCAATTTGGTGTCCTATGTCAATTTGCTACATGGAAGATTAGGATTGGCCTGGCTATGTTATGCATCAGGCGTGGTTAGTCATTTTACACATTGTGAATTGATTTCTTTTACACATTAATTGTGATACACAATAAACAAAATAGCTTATTTGATAGCCATGTCTTTTGACACTTCTGTCTTTATAGTCTGTTCTGTATACAATCAAACTAAAATTTTTCAAAATTTCTTGCTTGCTACTACTCATTTAAGAGATGTCCTATTGTGATAACTTTCATCTTTTCCTAGTCCATTCTGCAAAGGTTGCTTATTGGTGAGTGATTGTCATTTTCTTTTGTTTCTTCTTATCTACTTTTTCCAAACAATGGTTAGGAATTGAAAAATTATCATTGTCAAGGAGTCAGAATCCTTCTGTTCTTCTAATGATCGATTGTTAGTTGTTGCAATGGTAGAAGTAAAAGTCCACCCTTAAGTACAATGGTTCAGAGGGTAATAATGCCTTTAGGGAAAGTAGGTAGGTAAAGACGAAGGGGCACTGCCATATCAGTCAAATGCAATACCTATTGTCCCCTCCCTAAGACTGATGTGGGATTATATAGGGGGATTGAAGTTGATAGCCACAACAGTGATTATGGCGATTAGGACAACTCTAGCGACTGCGACAAGGTTGAAAGGGTCTCAATTATGAAGGCCAATACAGTTAGGCCTTTTGATAAATCCAGGAGGATTAGTAGGGATGAACATCCTATTGAGGCTCTTTTCATCCTTTTTGAAGGTTGCTGGGCCAAAGATAGAGTTATTCGTATGATGGACCACAAAGCTATTAAAAGGCTTCTAAATGGTTTAGTTTGGAGTTTGATGTTAACATGTATACCTTTACTCATCCAAAGAAGATCAAAGCCTAACTGTGGTTAGGGTTAATGAGGCGTGCTTTTATGCTTGGCAGTTCAAAATAGGTTTTCAATTGTCGCTTCATCCCTTCTTTGCAACATTTTTAGATGGTTCGAGAATCGCCTCAACATAGTTGAAAGGAAGCACATAGTCCTAATTGATGACTTAATTTGTTGTTTGTGAAGTAAAAGGGTGCCTTGCCTCTTTTAATGTTGTGAAGGCACTTTATAATGTGAGGGTGGCATTTATTATCTTAATACTAAGGGTTCTCGCTTGGTAGAAAAGGTTAAACCCAACTGTCACCATGATAAAGGAAAATATTTTACTTTCAAGGCCCATAATGATGATTGGGGGTTTAGAGTGGTTTAGAGTTTGTTGGGACCTCATGACAATGATATTGTTTGTCTGCTTACCCATAAGATGAGCAATTTACTTTCTTTAGTTTTAAATTTCAAGACGCCAAAATATGAAAAACTATGGGCATTTCTACCTATGTTCAAGAGGAATTGTTTCCTCCATGTATTTTATCGAGGATGAAAATTTTGAAAGTAAATTGTGCTAATATATTTATTTTTCATTCATAGAATGGTAGTATGTTAAGACTAGCTATTACAAGTTTTGATGAATGAAAAGGATTACCATATATTGTTTTGCTCATGCTAAGCTCCTTCGACATTAAAATCATTGAGGTATGACCTTAATGTATTTTTTTGACCTTCGTTTTTGAGTCTATTTTGCAAAAATTATAGGTTCCCATGTCCAAAACCTTCATAGATAAAGAGCAATAAACCAAGGTTGCCAATGCTTCAGCGAGGTAAGACAATGCTAAAAGAGAGGAGAAAAGATCACAAAAACAACTGCAGATAACCCTCAGAGATGCTAAAAGACGACAAACACAAGGTTCCATGGTGGGATTCCCATCAGAGATGCTTCACCTGCTCTAATGCCAAGTCTTACTATTGCTGTAGCTCACCCTTCTACTACTATAACTATTTTCCACCTCATACTCGTACTTTCGTTGCTTCTTCCTCTTCTATTCTTACTCCCATTCCTACTTTAGCTCCTTCACTTGGGAAGCAAGCTAAATTGATTATCCTTTTCGTGGCAAAAACCCTTTTTTGGCAAGGGGAAAGTGTGCCATAAATTCCTTGCTAAGTACCTCAAAATTGAAAAAAGATCTAGCTTTTATTGAATAAAACCACATCTGAGCATGGGACTACATGGTGGTAGGAAAATCCTACACTTCACTATAATTAACGCCTGCTAAAGATCCATTATCACCGTAAAGTGTTCCAAATGACTATCAAGGTCGTTAATAACATCAAACATTTCCTTCGACATCTTTAACGGAGTGGGAAGTGGTGTTTGGCAAGTGGTTGCCGCCAACAGGTAGTATTAACCATCTAGTAAGTTAAAATCCTTCCTCTTTGGTTTTTTCCAAATTCTTTATATTTTACTCCCTAGCATCAATTTTTTAAGCATTATTAGAGGCAATCCTTCTAACGGGAGTGATTTAGATGAGCTAAAAAATGGATGCAGGTAAGTGCTCTAGTAACTGACGCTGAGCCTTTTTATAGCCATCTAGATAGCCTACTATTGCTGGGTAGAAATTGGGAGGCTTCTTGAAGAGCTCAACCCTGAGTAGCCACCCCAGAACTTAGTTTTTGAATCTGTGCCACCATTTGCTGATATTAAGCAACATAATGTTAGGGTGGGAATATCGAATGCATTAACGAGTGTGAAACAGTAACTAGTGGAATGAAAAATTTTAAGGTTACTGGAGTTGTGGTATTAGGTGTGGGAGTTGGAGTCTGAATTCGTGACCTTTGATGTGTTGGTATTGGGAAAGATTCATGAGGTGTGGTTGTAATAGAAAAATGTTAGTGTATGCCTTAGAGCTAACTCACTTATGAGAGGCATGGTACCATAACGAAACATGTTCACTTAAGGAAGTGACATGAAAGGTTTCCCTTCACCATATTAGTAAATTATATTGACACATAATGACTTCAAGAAGTGGTGAAGCCCATGAAACAACAAAAACTTTCGAGTATGAGAATCCTTATACATCAAAGCTTAGTTCCTAAAAACTATTCCTAGTCATTGTATTGTAGAGAGAGGGCATTAGCAGTGCTCAAAGATCAATACATGCAAAGTCTCTTTACTTATGAAGTAAGCAATCATTCTCATAGATTGAAATATGGAGATATTTGAGAATTGTATGTGGGTGCTTACTAGAGAATAAGTTCACTGAACATGACTTGTAGTGGGAGTTCCATTGGTAGTGTCACTTGAGTGCTTATATAATACACTCTTATGGGTCAGTAGTATAAGTAATCCTCTAACTTATGATGTCAGGTCATTTTATATGTGTTTCCTCATATTTTGATTTCATCATTACAGATTTGAAAGTGCCCAAATGCCTAAAACGAATGTTTTTGGGTATGACCTAAAGCATATAAAGGTGGATGAATAGTAAAGATGAGGACTCATCACCTCGAGTGACTTTAAGGGGATAATATCTCGTGTATCATAGCTTATACTAACTGATAAAGTCTTTGGCCAAAGCACTTATTGAGAAGAGTTAATACTTGAAACTTGAGGATAAATATCGAAAAATACTTAAAGAAAACACTAAACAAAGCTTTAATTATTTTTTAGATATTGTTGATGAAAAGATTGAATTACATCGAGATACTGCACATTAAAAAGTTACTCAAACCATCTTGACCATTTGAACATTTGGGTGGTCATAATGCATTCCTAGTGCCACTCATGATCAATGAATTTAAATGAAAATTTAAATTCATTGCCAATATATGAATTAAAGGGAATCATGGATTGGAAAATTTGGAATTTTCCATTTGGACTTAATGAGAAGGAATTATAATTATGTGGATTTAATTAAATGTGTTTAATTAAAACAATTTAATTAAATCATAAGGGTTCGCATTTAATGGATTTAATTTAGAGGCTTAATTAAATCCATTGATCCAATAATTAATTAAAAGAATTAATGGGATTGACTAAAATAAGTTCGGTTTCTATTCGTTTATGTTCATTTGCTTGTTGTTCGCTTATTGTTCGTTTGTTATTTATTTAAAATACTAAAAATACTTCTACTAAAAAAATACTAAAAATACTTACATTATATAAATTATATAATATATACCTTATCTTTAGGACTTTAACCTAAAGAATTAATACCTAATTCCTAAACATATTTATACAATACAACTTTGTTGGCTTAAAAATAAATAAATAAAATAAAATTTATAAAAAATTTATTATAAGTTAATAAACTTTTTTTTACACACTCATAATAAGCTAACTAAACTTTAATTAAAAAAAGATATGAAAATAATCTATTGAAATAAATTTATAATATAAAATAATAAAGTTTAAAAACATAAAAAATTATAAAATAAAAAAAATAAACTCATCGTTTCTATACTTACTACTAACACTCTAACTCTATTAGCCAATAGCCTTATCATATTCATTGTAAAAGTGTAAAGTGTAAACACTAAAAATCCCTAATATTTCTTTCTAACATCTCTCTCCAGCAACACAACCACTCTCCCCACTGTATTGCTACAACAGCTTCTTCTCAAGCGGCTTTCTCCACTAGCAGGCACTGCTATAGTAGCTTATTCTCAGGCGGCTTTTCCACTCGCATCATCTCTTGGGCTCAATAATAAGCACCGCTGTAGCAGCTTCTTCTCAAACCGAGGTGGATCTCTCCACTTACTTAGGCTCAATAGGCATCACTGTCTGTTGCAGCAACTTCTTCTCAAATGGTTAAGTGTACTGAAATTGCAATTCATGTTAATTTTATTTGTCCCCCATAACAAGTTTTTGTTACTACTGTTTCAAAGATGTTGTACTTTGGTTGTTTGATTTCTTGAATTGTTAAGTGTTCATGGGTGTGCCTATTTATGTTATCTGGCAGTTTTCTTTGATAAGTTTAGATGTTGTCTTGGTGTCACTCTGCATCCGGTGTGTAGATTTAAACTCTAAGGCGATATGTTTGGGTGGAGTAAGTGTTGCATCGGAGGTGTTTGCTGTTTGGCCTGAATAAAATCAAGTGCTTCTTTCGGTATTTTTTTCTAGGCTGCTATAAATTTGATTTCAATTTTGCTATTTGAGGAGTCTGCAGTTTTTACTTGTTAGCTATGTTTCAGTTTGAGATGAAGAGCTTAACAAGTTTCGAGTAATTTGTTTCAAAGATAGGTACATTTTGATGGTGTCGTAGATTTTGAAGATGGTTGTACTGTCACGGTCTGAAATATCATATATTTTACTAATTCCACATATACAAATCATATAGGTTGGGCTGTCTGCAGTTTCACTTATATTTAAAATGAAATTTATTTATTTTCATACAAACCCAGGATTCGAAATTTAATTACATAAACAAAATATAATTATTTACGTCCCAAGTTTATTATACATAAAAGTAACTGTACAAAAACTCTGAATACATAAAAGTGAATCTAGTATATCTCGATGAATCGATTGTTGGATTATGCCCTTAGAACCATTCATTAGATGATTGACTTTGGCATTTTTATGTATCATGACATTTTATTATAGCTCATTATTATATTTGTCTTATAACTGCGTAATGTAATCTTATATGATAATGTCCTTAGAATAGTAATAACACACTATTCTTAAAATATCCCTAGTAAAGTATTATTGTGAACAAGGATAACAATGTACGATAAGACTAGTATGTGGTTGGCTGATGACCATTGTCATGGATATAGGATATCCAATCATCACATAGGTACATGTTAGAGAACTATGTACTGGATCGACCCTCCGTGAGAACGCTACATGGATTGTTATATGAGTGTCATAAGCAATTCTCATAGTGATGATGGTGTATATGATCCTTTGACTTGAGATCATCAGAGATCCCAACATAGAGAATTGCATACTTTAATGCTGCTAGATGTCATTCGTAACAGGATGGACTATAAAGGTAGTAATTGGGTATGCCTTGATCTATGTAGAGGGATGTTGAGTGATCAAGATAGGATTTATCCCTCTTATATAACAAGAGTGATGTCTTATGCCCTTTGATAGAGTGAAACTAAGAAATGCATGGCCGTGCTCGAATAAGTCAATATGAGATATTGATTTTATTTGTTTAATTAGTCTACTCAGGAATCAAGAAACGCTGATTAGACTATACAAGTGTGACACATTCCATGACTTGTGTCTAATCATGTGACATCCTCGTCACTCCCAAATACCAACTAAATTTTTCTTCTTTCCCATAGTTTTGGTTAGGCTGTTCAACGGTGCATCCTTCTTCTTTAATATAGCTAACACTATATTGTTTACATGATGATATTTTTCTCATACACATACAGAATCGTCTTACACATAAGTCTAAAACTTTAATATAAATTACGTACTAATCTCTTTAACAATTTACATCCCCAATGTGTCTAATAAACATCACTGTACTATAGTCTGAATTACATAATCAAAATGTATCTACCTTCAAGGGATTGGAAGTTAGCCTCGAAGGAATATCGTATAGTCCAAATATATGCTCCTCTACCAAGAGCAGACTTCACTGCAAATAATCTGGATGAAAAATATTATAAAGGAATGAGTTTACGCTCAGTAAGAAATATACATAAAAGAGCGTACTATGCCACTATATGCAGTTTTCCTGCTTGGCTCTATAATGTCATGTAATATTCTTGTAAAAACATATAACCTATAAGTTCATCAAATACCATCTGTGACATCCTCGTCACTCCCAAATACCAACTAAATTTTTCTTCTTTCCCATAGTTTTGGTTAGGCTGTTCAACGGTGCATCCTTCTTCTTTAATATAGCTAACACTATATTGTTTACATGATGATATTTTTCTCATACACATACAGGATCGTCTTACACATAAGTCTAAAACTTTAATATAAATTATGTACTAATCTCTTTAACAATTTACATCCCCAATGTGTCTAATAAACATCACTGTACTATAGTCTGAATTACATAATCAAAATGTATCTACCTTCAAGGGATTGGAAGTTAGCCTCGAAGGAATATCGTATAGTCCAAATATATGCTCCTCTACCAAGAGCAGACTTCACTGCAAATAATCTGGATGAAAAATATTATAAAGGAATGAGTTTACGCTCAGTAAGAAATATACATAAAAGAGCGTACTATGCCACTATATGCAGTTTTCCTGCTTGGCTCTATAATGTCATGTAATATTCTTGTAAAAATATATAACATATAAGTTCATCAAATACCATATAACACATGATAAAATCACATGAAGTCACTTGCACGTATTCAAATAACTCAAATACTTTCACATATATATGTCAAATAACTTGAAATTACATATACAAATAGTCTTCAAATAGGGGGAGACCGTCAACATCCAATAGAATCATGCACCAAATAAAGTGGCGTACCCACGTATGGGTCAGGGATCCTCCCTTAAGCCAAACACATATAAAGGACTAATGGCCATTGTCAATATCCCACGGTGTGCACTAGTCAGGTGACACCCGTGGTACTGAGGGCTTGACTAGAGTCCCCCAGCCAAATACAAATAATCAAGTAATATGCATGATCACCAAATGGAGTCGTTAATCTCAAAATATTGAGTAGTAAAACTCATTCTTGCAAAACCATGGATATTCATAACCCTTCTTATATACTTTAATGATAATCCAAATACATTTATCCAAATAAATTAAAAATTATTATTTTTCAAATGGGGCAGTTGACTGCTCTTTTAGGGCAGTCGATTGCTCTAGTATAAAAATATTAAATAAATTTTATTTTCTTTTGCATTTGAAATATTAAATTTTCGGATGCAAGTAGGGCAGTTGACTGCTAAAATGGGGCAGTCGACTGGCCCGCAGACAGAATGTTTCTCGAAAAAATGCAGTCGACTGGCTCTTTAGCGATCGACTGGTTTGCAAACAGAAAGCTTCTGGAAAAATGGCAGTCGACTGCTATATAGGGCAGTCGGCTGCTCTAAGTCGGTTTCGGAAAAATTTACGTCACGACTGTCTCTGAGTAGTCGGCTGCTATTTAGGGCAGTCGGCTGCCCCGAGCCAAATCGTAACTGGGCGAAAACCGTGAATTTTACATTTCCTGCACTTACACCAGCTTTTGTTTCATCCCAAAACATTTAAAACATGCGGACATAGTCACCCTACGTCCGTTACATATATTCCTTACCTCAAATAGCCAAATAATACGAAATCCTTTGGTTGCACCGATTCTTTCCTTCACTTCTTCAAAACTGCATAATTCATATAAATTGAAACCTTTAACTTTCTTTCATTTCAACACCATAAGGATACTATACCAACATCACATGACTCCAAATTATGGACGAAATCAAATGAATCAATTTCTTTTCTTACCTTTGTCAATAGCCAAATTTACAGGATTTCTGATCTCCTCAAATACTTTGTTTCAGCCTTCCATATTATAGGTATGAGCAGAGCTAGTGATAAAGAACGTTTTTCGTTTAAGGAGTTTGTTGATTCGTTGGAGGAACAAGGCAGTTCTACAAGGTGAATATGGAAGAAAACCTTAGAAATTTTTCAGAGGAAGAGCTATGGCTGCCGGCCCTCTTTGCTGGAAAAGTTGGCATTAAATGCCATAAATGTGTATTTATCCCTTCATGCCAGCCATAACTCCTTAGCCCTTTGACAATTTGACCACCAATTAATTTTTCTTCTTCTTTCCTTCTTCATGTCAGCCACACATATCATTTAATTATGAAAATATTATACTTATTCTTCTTTTATCATTCTCTAGTATTTTTCTGATGTCAACATTAAATTCATTGATCATTTGACTATCCATTTCATTACTTCTTCTAGGTTCCTTACATCATTTGTACATTAATTCTCATATTCATTTAAATCATTTCTGCTTATAGTACTTTACAAATAAGAGGACTTTACATGAAATTGGGGATTTCACATTCTCCCCACCTTTGAGAATTTGGTCCTCCAAATTTAAATCGGGTTACTACTCAAATAGCTCCGGATACCTTTCCTTCATTAAGCTCTGTAGCTCCCATGTAGCTTCTTCCATAGTATGGTATTGCCAGAGAACTTTGACTAAGGGAATCGTTTTAGACCTTAGCACTTTCTCCTTTCTATCCAAAATCCGAACTGGCTTCTCCACATAACTCATGTCTTCCCGAATCTCTAAGGGCTCATATTCAATGACATGAGATGGATCCGGATTATATTTCCGAAGCATCGACACATGGAAAACATTATGTACTCCTGATAGCTCCGGAGGTAGTGCCAATCTATAAGCAACATCTCCGACTCGATCTAGGACTTCAAATGGCCCTATGTAACGAGGACTAAGTTTACCTCTTCGGCCAAACCTCATGATCCCTTTGGATGGAGAGACTTTCAAAAACACCGAATCCCCAACCAAAAACTCGAGTGGTCTCCGTCGAGCATCTGCGTAACTCTTTTGTCGGCTCTGAGCTGTCTTAAGTCTTTGGCAAATTAACTTAACATCCTCAGAGGCTTGCTCGACTAAGTCTGGGGCTAATAACTTACGCTCGCCCACTTCTTCCCACCCAATCGGAGATCGACACCTTCTACCATATAGAGCTTCATATGGTGCCATCCCGATACTTGCATGGTAACTATTGTTGTATGCAAACTCAGCCAATAGCAGATGATCATCCCAGGAGCCTTTAAAGTCCAACGCACAAGCTCTCAACATATCCTCGAGCGTCTGAATGGTGCGCTCGGACTGACCATCAGTCTGTGGATGAAAAGCCGTGCTAAAATTTAATTGAGATCCCATGGCCTCTTGGAAATGTTCCCAAAAATGAGAAGTGAACCTGGAATCTCTGTCAGATGTAATGCTCACTGGAACTCCATGTAATCTGACAACTTCTTTCACATACAAATCTGCCAAAGCACTAAGTGTATCTGTAGACTTCATAGACAGGAAGTGAGCTGACTTAGTTAACCGATCCACAATGACCCAAATACCATCATGATTCCTCCTCGTTCGAGGTAGTCCCATGACAAAATCCATCGTAATGTGTTCCCACTTCCACATCGGTATAGGTAGAGGATGTAGTAAACCTGCTGGTCTTTGGTGCTCTACCTTAACCTGCTGGCACGTGAGACACTTTGCCACAAACTCTGCTATGTCTCTTTTCATGCCAGTCCACCAATACACCTTGCGAAGATTATGATACATCTTCGTATTTCCCGGATGCAAAGTATACTTAGTGGAGTGTGCTTCAGTCAAAATTAACTTCTTCAACTCCTTATCCTTAGGAACACATATACGATTCTTAAACCTCAAGAGTCCATTACTATCAATGCTAAATTCTGATGGCATACCTAATTGAATCTGATTCATGGCCTCCATACATTGATCATCTTCCCTTTGAGCAATCCGAATTCTACCCATCAACTCCGGCTCAATCATCAAACTTGTTATCATTCCAAAATGCTCATAAGGCACAACATTGAGATTAAGGCTTGCAAACTGCTCAAGTAACTCGTATTCTCTTACCATCATGTATGATACTATCCCCATATGTCTCCTACTCAGAGCATCTGCCACCACATTGGCTTTTCCCGGGTGGTATAGGATCTCACAATCATAATCCTTCAGAAACTCGAGCCATCTCCTCTGTCTCATATTCAATTCCCTCTGAGAGAACAAGTACTTCAGACTTTTATGATCTGTAAAAATCTGAAATTTCTCACCATACAAGTAATGCCTCCAAATCTTTAGAGCAAACACCACTGCCGCTAACTCCAAATCATGAGACGGGTAGTTCTTCTCATGGTCCTTTAATTGACGAGAACCATATGCAACTACCTTGCCATGTTGCATTAACACACAACCTAGACCTTGTGCAGAGGCATCACTATATACAGAAAATCCTCCAGAACCACTAGGAATGGTGAGAATAGGTGCAGTAGTTAACCTGCGCTTCAGCTCATGAAAACTGCGCTCGCAGGCATCATTCCATTCAAACTTCACCTCTTTGCGCGTTAAGCGCGTCAAGGGAGCAGCTAACCTCGAAAAACCCTCTACAAATCGTCGATAATAGCCGGCTAGACCCAAGAAACTCCTAATCTCCGTCACTGTTTTCGGTCTCTCCCATTGTACCACAGCTTCAATCTTCGATGGATCGACCGAAACTCCATCTTTATTGATTATGTGACCCAAAAAGGATATTTGATCTAGCCAAAACTCACACTTACTTAGCTTGGCATATAATCCCCGATCTTTGAGGGTTTGTAGAACTATCCTCAAATGCTGCTCATGCTCTTCCCATGATCTTGAATACACCAATATGTCATCGATGAAAACAATGACAAACTGGTCCAAATACTGTTTGAACACATCATTCATCAAGTTCATAAAAGCCGCGGGTGCATTGGTTAAACCAAACGGCATCACTAGGAATTCATAGTGACCATACCGTGTCCTGAATGCAGTCTTAGGGATATCTTCACTTCGAATCTTCAATTGATGATATCCCGATCTCAAGTCTATCTTGGAGAAGACTTGTGCACCCCGAAGCTGATCAAAGAGATCGTCGATCCTAGGAAGAGGGTACTTGTTCTTGATTGTCACCTTATTTAACCATCGATAATCAATACAAAGCCTCAAGCTATCGTCCTTCTTCTGGACAAATAGCACAGGAGCACCCCATGGGGATACACTTGGCCGTATAAACCCCTTATCTAATAACTCCTGCAACTGTTTCTTAAGTTCTTCCAATTCCACTAAGGCCATTCGATAGGGTGGTCTCGAAATGGGCTCAGTCCCTGGCACCAAATCGATAGTAAACTCGATTTCCCTATCCGGAGGAAGTCCTGGAAGATCGTCCGGAAACACACATGGAAACTCATTGGCTATTGGAATTTCATGAAGTTCGGGACGTTTCCTTTCTACGTCCACCACATACGCTATAAATCCTTCACATAACAAATAAATTCTCTATTAATCTCATTTACGAATAAATAAATTTATAAACATACTTTTGTATTAAACATTTGCAAAATTTACAACATAGCTAACGGGAGAAGAGAAGATCACACTTTTAGCATAACAATCCAATATCACATGATTCTTAGCTAACCAATCCATTCCTAATATGACATCAAATCCATACATATTCAGTAGGATTAGATCAGCTATCGATTCTCTCTCTCCTACCCGTAGCTTACAACTACGATACACCATATCTGTTATCTGAGATTCTCTAAATGGTGTACTTATTTGTAACAAATGTCCTAAAGGCTCAGGTTCAACAGGTAATCTTGTAGCAATTATGGGAGAAACAAAGGAGTGTGTAGAGCCTGGATCAAATAAAGCAGTAACACTTATATCAAAGAGGTGAATCTTACCCTTAATCACCTTGGACGAAGCATCAGCAGACTCCTCGTCTATAGCAAATACTCGTCCTTGAGTCACAGCTTTCTTTCCCTTCTCAGCAGCTGTGGCCTTAGGCTGTGGTTGGGTGGTCCTTTCCGATTCTTCAGACACTCTTTTAGAAATCTTGGGACAATCTTTAATCATGTGTCCCCTCTCGCCACACCAAAAACAAGCCCCACTCGCCATACGACATAGCTGTGACCCATGGAATCTCCCGCAATGCTCGCATTTCTGCGTCACACTCTTCGGCGAGCTTGCTGTACTGCCAGCTGAATATCGGGATCTTTCATCATTTATCTTAATCCCGGTAGATCTAGGAGTCCCTGTACCATAATTATCATAAAACTTCAAAATTTAGTATATTTCCATATAACCATTAAACTAAGATACAAGTCATTCTCTTATAATTTATCTTCTTACCTGCCGAAGCTCTTTCATATGGTCTACTTTTCCTAAATGGATATCTGTCACTAGAGGCTCTCTCATCTGACTTCCGCTTCATCGGTTCTTTGCCTTTACCCTTGGCTCGAAAATCAGCATGGTGAAGATTATAGTCCTGCTCACACAATTGAGCCTTACGGACTGCCTCATTATAAGTAGTGATATCCATAGGATATAACTTCGATCTAATAGGAGACCTTAATCCCTCTATGAATCGGTAGATCTTATGTCCTTCACTCCTTAGGACTTCAGGGTCAAATCTGCTTAAAGAAATGAACTTCGACTCATATTGATTTACCGTCATAGTCCCCTGAGTCAAGCTCAAAAACTCAATCTTCAACCTAGTCTGTTCAGTGCGTGGGATGTACTGTTCATTAAAGGCCTCTAAAAATCTATCCCACGTAACCTCAGTGTGTTGAGTCTCCAAACTGGCCCGAGTAGACTGCCACCAATGCTCGGCATCGTCTACTAACAAATAAGCTGCCAAACCCACTTTTTCTTTCTCAGAACAGGTTATGTACCCAAAAGATTTGGTGACTGCCTTCACCCAGTTCTCGGCGGTCAACGGATCTCTATCCCCCTTAAACTTAGGCGGATCCAGCTTCTTAAATTCTTTAATTAAGACCACACTGCAGTAGGCCTTAGGATCTCGCCTCTCATTAACTTGAGCTGGTGGGGGCAACTCAGGCTGTGCCGGTGGGGGCTGTACTGGAGGAATAGGAGGAGCATTCCCAGACGGAATAGGAGGTACTATAGGTGGTTCTGTTGATGCATTAGTGGCCACGTTTGGGAAATTAGACATGAACTGATTAAATAGAGTGGCCATAGTCTCAATACCTCACTCCACTCTCGACAGTCGAGCATTCGGGCTACCCGATGGAGATGGAGGAGGAGACTGTGTTGGGGACGGTTCTACTCTACCCCGTCCTCGTCCTCGTCCTCTACCAGTACCCCTTCTACGAGCGCTCATTCTGCCAATATCACCACAAGGTCAAGCGTTTAGTACACTTTCAGCAATTCAACCACATATATGTATTCAGACAAGTACAGTACATGGGGATGTACACTATTTCTAGCCTAATGACACCGTCAAACGTCAGACTAACCTTGCTCTGATACTAATCTGTGACATCCTCGTCACTCCCAAATACCAACTAAATTTTTCTTCTTTCCCATAGTTTTGGTTAGGCTGTTCAACGGTGCATCCTTCTTCTTTAATATAGCTAACACTATATTGTTTACATGATGATATTTTTCTCATACACATACAGAATCGTCTTACACATAAGTCTAAAACTTTAATATAAATTACGTACTAATCTCTTTAACAATTTACATCCCCAATGTGTCTAATAAACATCACTGTACTATAGTCTGAATTACATAATCAAAATGTATCTACCTTCAAGGGATTGGAAGTTAGCCTCGAAGGAATATCGTATAGTCCAAATATATGCTCCTCTACCAAGAGCAGACTTCACTGCAAATAATCTGGATGAAAAATATTATAAAGGAATGAGTTTACGCTCAGTAAGAAATATACATAAAAGAGCGTACTATGCCACTATATGCAGTTTTCCTGCTTGGCTCTATAATGTCATGTAATATTCTTGTAAAAACATATAACCTATAAGTTCATCAAATACCATCTGTGACATCCTCGTCACTCCCAAATACCAACTAAATTTTTCTTCTTTCCCATAGTTTTGGTTAGGCTGTTAAACGGTGCATCCTTCTTCTTTAATATAGCTAACACTATATTGTTTACATGATGATATTTTTCTCATACACATACAGGATCGTCTTACACATAAGTCTAAAACTTTAATATAAATTATGTACTAATCTCTTTAACAATTTACATCCCCAATGTGTCTAATAAACATCACTGTACTATAGTCTGAATTACATAATCAAAATGTATCTACCTTCAAGGGATTGGAAGTTAGCCTCGAAGGAATATCGTATAGTCCAAATATATGCTCCTCTACCAAGAGCAGACTTCACTGCAAATAATCTGGATGAAAAATATTATAAAGGAATGAGTTTACGCTCAGTAAGAAATATACATAAACGAGCGTACTATGCCACTATATGCAGTTTTCCTGCTTGGCTCTATAATGTCATGTAATATTCTTGTAAAAACATATAACATATAAGTTCATCAAATACCATATAACACATGATAAAATCACATGAAGTCACTTGCACGTATTCAAATAACTCAAATACTTTCACATATATATGTCAAATAACTTGAAATTACATATACAAATAGTCTTCAAATAGGGGGAGACCGTCAACATCCAATAGAATCATGCACCAAATAAAGTGGCGTACCCACGTATGGGTCAGGGATCCTCCCTTAAGCCAAACACATATAAAGGACTAATGGCCATTGTCAATATCCCACGGTGTGCACTAGTCAGGTGACACCCGTGGTACTGAGGGCTTGACTAGAGTCCCCCAGCCAAATACAAATAATCAAGTAATATGCATGATCACCAAATGGAGTCGTTAATCTCAAAATATTGAGTAGTAAAACTCATTCTTGCAAAACCATGGATATTCATAACCCTTCTTATATACTTTAATGATAATCCAAATACATTTATCCAAATAAATTAAAAATTATTATTTTTCAAATGGGGCAGTTGACTGCTCTTTTAGGGCAGTCGACTGCTCTAGTATAAAAATATTAAATAAATTTTATTTTCTTTTTGCATTTGAAATATTAAATTTTCGGATGCAAGTAGGGCAGTTGACTGCTAAAATGGGGCAGTCGACTGGCCCGCAGACAGAATGTTTCTCGGAAAAATGCAGTCGACTGGCTCTTTAGCGGTCGACTGGTTTGCAAACAGAAAGCTTCTGGAAAAATGGCAGTCGACTGCTATATAGGGCAATCGGCTGCTCTAAGTCGGTTTCAGAAAAATTTACGTCACGACTGTCTCTGAGCAGTCGGCTGCTATTTAGGGCAGTCGGCTGCCCCGAGCCAAATCGTAACTGGGCGAAAACCGTGAATTTTACATTTCCTGCACTTATACCAGCTTTTGTTTCATCCCAAAACATTTAAAACATGCGGACATAGTCACCCTACGTCCGTTACATATATTCCTTACCTCAAATAGCCAAATAATACGAAATCCTTTGGTTGCACCGATTCTTTCCTTCACTTCTTCAAAACTGCATAATTCATATAAATTGAAACCTTTAACTTTCTTTCATTTCAACACCATAAGGATACTATACCAACATCACATGACTCCAAATTATGGACGAAATCAAATGAATCAATTTCTTTTCTTACCTTTGTCAATAGCCAAATTTACAGGATTTCTGATCTCCTCAAATACTTTGTTTCAGCCTTCCATATTATAGGTATGAGCAGAGCTAGTGATAAAAAACGTTTTTCGTTTAAGGAGTTTGTTGATTCGTTGGAGGAACAAGGCAGTTCTACAAGGTGAATATGGAAGAAAACCTTAGAAATTTTTCAGAGGAAGAGCTATGGCTGCCGGCCCTCTTTGCTGGAAAAGTTGGCATTAAATGCCATAAATGTGTATTTATCCCTTCATGCCAGCCATAACTCCTTAGCCCTTTGACAATTTGACCACCAATTAATTTTTCTTCTTCTTTCCTTCTTCTTTCCTTCTTCATGTCAGCCACACATATCATTTAATTATGAAAATATTATACTTATTCTTCTTTTATCATTCTCTAGTATTTTTCTGATGTCAACATTAAATTCATTGATCATTTGACTATCCATTTCATTACTTCTTCTAGGTTCCTTACATCATTTGTACATTAATTCTCATATTCATTTAAATCATTTCTGCTTATAGTACTTTACAAATAAGAGGACTTTACATGAAATTGGGGATTTCACAAATCAAGACATCAAAGGATATTCACGAGTAAGGTTATGTCGAGTCATTGACATTCTCGTTACATGGGTAGCAATGATGTGTTGCTATATACCACTCATTGCCTATGACAATTTTGTCATTGCCATTGTTTTGAGAACCTATTGGGTCGCACACTTAGAACGGATCAATGAGGAGCTTAATTAATCCTATTCTGAATTGGATTAAGGATATATCTAATCCTATTCTGAATTGGATTAAGGATATAGTTAATCCTATTCTAAGTAGGATTAGAGTTCTATTTGACAGTAAATTTTAGGGTAAAATTTACTACCTATAAAAGGATGTTTTGTGTTTTCTAAAATAGAGCCGCACAAAAAAAAACAGAAAAAAAGGTATTTTTTTAATCGAAGCTAGCAATTCGATTATAAGGAATCAAAAACGCTCTTTAAGGCTTCTGATCGTGAGACGTTCAAGAGTCGTGAGATCCGTTCGTGTGAATACCATAGAGGCAGGAACGAAAAGTTGTTGCTTGTGACTCGACCAACGACAGAAATTAGAGAAAACGTTAGGTAAAATCTCGAAACCCTAATCAGGCAACTCTCCGAATCGATCCTGGTGGAGGCCGAATGATTTAAATTCCACTGCGTGTTTGTTTTGGTTTCCTACACCGATAAGGTTGCCTGAGGAATACTGGAAATTAGATCCTCCAGGAAAGCTATTACATCCCGTAGTATACAGTAAATATCACATTTCACACACACAACAGTGATTGGTTGGACTACCTGTGTTGTCTTTATCACTATTCACTTTCACTTGTAACAGTAAACATGCTAGTGAATAAAATTTATATTTATTTATTCTCAATATTTACATAACTGTATTATCAAGTTACATCCCCTGTACATGATTATATAAAATGTAGTATTGTAAAAAAATGTCTGAACATATGAAGAAGATGAATATACCTCTAGGATCCACTAATAGCTGCCTTGAGATACCAAAAGCGTAGCCAAATCCTCAAAACAGTATAACAAAAGATCACTGTAGATAATTTGTGGAGTGGAAAAATAAAGTGTGAGCTAACGTGCTCAATAAGATAATCGCATGTAAAGACTGATACTATGAAATCTATATACTTAAAACATTAAGTCCTAATAGTGCACTAAGATGTAAATCAAGATGGATACTATAGTCGACTAGGAAATTGGATGAAGTATGAAAGGTATTTTAGAATACCTGTCATGTCCCATCCCCTAGAAGTGACTATAGAGAGTAAACATTTGGAATTGATATGAATAAACATTTTAATCACATGAAAATAATAAATGGTATTATTCAATTTATGTATAAAACAATATATACAAACATTTTTATTTAAACACTTCAGTAAATAGTTCATCAGTATAGAAATCTAATAAATAGTACAGTAACACTTTAAAATTTCACAATAAAATCATTATTTAAAACACTCATTTCAGTACTATTAGTATTTTCAATCCAATAAACAGTACAATATAGTGGAGACCAGGCAACACCCAAAGTATATCTTGCTATAATAAAATCCCGAAAAGGGAAAATCAATAAACACATGAGACATATGGCCATAGTCTATAGGGTTCACAGTGTACACTTGTCAGGTGACACTCGTGGAGGTTGAAGACTTGGCAGGTCTATCAGCATAGTAACAATAATAACACTAACAGTAATAGTTCACGTGACACGTGAGCATGATACAAGGCCCATAATCTTAAAACAGTATATACTCAGTAGAAACACCATTTATGAATCACTTCCATGGGTAATATCTTTAATCAGTCTATAAATGGATACAGAAAAATATATTCAGTTCAAAAATAAAAATTCATAAATATTCACATTTCAGTATTCTTTTCTAAAAATGTTCTATTTATCTGTAAAACAGTAATAAGCATATGCTGGTACCTTCACATAATTAAAATTCATTAACATGAATATTTAAATATTGTTTTTCGATAAATAATAAAAATATGCACTTTTCATAAGTCCTATGGAAATCACTTGTAATCCACCTATTTTTATTATTTAAAAATATAAGAAATATTTTCTAAGAATTTTTATAATTTTCGGTAGAATAACGACTGTTTCTAACTAAAGGTGGTTATTGGGCTGGGACAGCTCGATCCAATTCGAAACCAAATCGGGCCAATCTGGTCCGATAACCAGAATCGGTAGAAATCAATTCGAACTGGTAGAAATCGATTCGAATCGGCCCAACACGGTATGATACCGAGCTAGGCTAGTTTAAAAAAATTATAACCAGGCCTAGTAAGGGCCCGATCCATTAAGGAATCGAGACCGATCGGTCTTGGTTCGAACTGGTCTGGTCTGAAATTTTTTTTGAAATAACACTTACCACTGCACAGGCCTGCACAGTGGCAGGCTAAAACTGCCACAATAGCCTACTCTACAAGCTGCTATGACATGTTTTGATGGGCAACGGCTTTCAAAGGGGGAAGTGATGCTCCCTCCCTCTAATTTTTTTAAATATTTTTTATTTTTTAAATTCAATTTTTTTCTCTATAAATACCTTCATTTTCCTTTCATTTTTCTTTACATTTTCTTTTATAATTTCTCTCAAAGCTAAACACTCATATACTCTTAATACTCACTCAATACTCACTTATACTCTCTTAGTACTCACTCAAACTCTCTCAAATTCACTTAAATTCTCTTATTCCAAATTTATAATATTATCATTTTCCTCTCTAAAATTTGTTTTTCTGTTTATTTTACAAGTTTACAAATTTTACTTTTAATTTTCAAGTTCCAACTTCCAATATATATCCTACATCTATTTTTTTTAATTTTAACATATATTTATTTTCAAAAAAATATAAAAATGTCAGACTTCTTTCGTTGTTCATGTTCCGTTTCTTGGCCTTTTGGTTCTATTGAAATCCCTAATCTAGGTGACGAATCATTCAGTGAAATCGAACCTGATATTCATCTAGAAGAGGAGGAGCTCCCTTTGGCACCATCGATAGGTCATAATCATGGTGGTCGTGGTCATGGAGGAGGTCGTGCTCAAACACAATCATCAGTTGCCACCACTGCCGGTACATCGTCAAGACCGAGGATTAGCCGAAAAAAACAAGCAGGGTATGGGAGTATTTTGACATTGTAGTAAAAGAAGGTACGACAGATGAATATTCTACTATTTGTAAATTGTGTAAAGGCGTTTACACTTATATCTTCTGTGGAAGTGGTGGTGATATAGGTACGAATAAAAGAAATTTAATTACTGTACATAAAATTAATCCTGATGCCAATGAAAATGAAATTACTAAAGGCAAACAATCTCAAATTAATATACATAATGGTGGACAAAAATTTAATTTTGATAATGTTCAAGCTAGATGTTGTTTAGTTAGATTTATAGTAAGGACTGAACAACCATTCACAATTTGTGAAAAAGTAGGATATTTAGAATTTGTTTCAAAATATTTACAACTTGCATATAAATCTGTTTCTAGACATACATTAAAAAAAGATTGCATGGATATGTTTAAAGAATATAGACAAGCTTTAATTGATAAACTTAGTAATATTTCATCTAAGGTTAGTTTAACCCGTGATATACGGACTAGTATTAACGGTATAAGTTATCTTGTTATAACTTGTCATTGGATAGATGAAGATTGGTGCATGAAAAAATGACTTTATCTTTAGATGTAATAGAAGAAGCACATAATTCATATACTATTCATAAATATATTACTAAAGTTTGTAAATTATATGGACTTGAAAATAATAAAGTTTTTCCTATTACTTTTGATAATGCTTCGAGTAATACCGCAGCTATTCCTATGTTAATTAAAAGTTTAAACCTAGTTATGCAAAGTGTATTTTTTTCATGCAAGATGTGCATGTCATATTATAAATTTGTGTGTTCAAAGTGGTTTTGGTGCTATTGGTAGTGGTAGTACTAGTGGCATAGGTCCAATTGATGAAATTAAAATTTTAGGAAAATGGATCCGCACCCCAAATAATAAACGTGAATGGAAGCAACTTTGTATAGTAAATAATATACCTGTTAAAGCGTTTCCACTTCCTGTGGAAACAAGGTAGAGCTCATTTCATCGTTTGCTTTCTTCTATTTTACCTTATAAAGAACTTATTACTCCTTTTTTATAACAATTATACAAGCAGCTCGTATTTAGCACTTTATGAAGAAGATTGGATTTTTATTGAATGTTGTGTTGATTTATTATTTACTTTTAAAGATGCAACCGAAAGATTTTCAACTCAATTTTATCCGACTACACCTTATTTTGTTCCTATTATCTATACAATGTTTGTTAAATTTTTAAAATTTAGGGATCATGAAACTTTATATGATAGGGAGGAAAAATTTTAAAAATATTGGGAAACAATTCCTCCTATTTATTGTATTGCAACTTTACTAGATCCTAGTCAAGGTGACATAAATATAGAGATTTGTTTTTATTGTTATAAAAATTTCTTGGTCTTGATTCTATTGAGGACCAAAAGTCCTCAATTAACAATCTTTTTCGAGAATTGTTTAATATTTATGAAGCAAAAAGGGAGTAGTTCAACTTTAACCGTGGACAAGAAGATTCATACGAAGAAACTGAGATAGCAGCGGCAAAGGAAAAGGTATTTTGAATGCAATTAAGGAAGTAGCAAAGAAGAGAATGAAGCTAAAAGGAAAAGCTGACAGATCTAGATCAACAACTCGACGAAGTTCTAACTTCAATAAGATAGGATTTTTCTTAAGTCAAGACTTTTCTATAGGTTAAAACTTTGATCTTCTGCAATGGTAGAAAGAAAACCCAAAACAATTTCCAATTGTAGCTTCCATGGCCCGAGATGTTTTTGCGGTGCAAGTTTCTTTTGTTGCTTCAGAATCTGCATTCTCAACATGTGGAAGAGTTATTGGAGACCATCGAACCACTCTTAATCCGGATTCATCGTGCATGTAAACATGCCTTAAAGATTGGTTTGATGCGAAATCCCCTAATGTCGAACTTGGAATGACCAATGAATTCGCTAATAATAATTCAGATGAGGAAAAAATCTCTAAGGCAATCCGTATAAATTATGAAGAATAGGTAATAATCTTTTTTTTTGTAAATTGTATGTAAAATTGTAAATAAGTTTAGTCATAGTAAATATTTTTATGGACTACGGTCCCGTAGTTTTTATCCTTCTAACTTTTGAAGGGATTTTCCACGTAAAAAATCTTTGGTCTCTTACTCTCTCCTTTTTCTCCTTTGTTATTTTAATTTATTATTATTATTAAATACCAAATTAATTAATGTTATACTTATTTATGTTTAAAAAAATAAATAAATATTTAAAATAAAAAATGAATGAATTTTTGAAAAACATATTAAATAAATGAATAAATATTTTAAATGCAAAATGATATGCTTACTTATATTTTAAACGATAAGTAAATTATATTTCAAATGTAATAAACGATAAGTAAATTATATTTCAAATGTAATAAATAAGTTTAACAAAATTTAAAAATTTTAAAAGTAATATAATTTTTTTAAAACTAACAACTTTATTAAATAAGTAACTTTATCACTTTATCATAATATCATTATTTATATTTTGAATTAAATATCAAATATCATAATAACTTTATTATAATATCATAATATAACTTAATTTTATTATAACAATAATTTTATTAGATAATTATAGTAATTTATCTTTAAATTATTGTTACATTAATTAAATAAATTATAATAACTTTATAATAAATTATTGTTAAATTAAACTATTAACATTATTTATCATAAAAATAAATTTATTAGATTAAATTATAAAAATATATTAATATATATTTATTTTTATTAAAATGAATTAATTTAAATTTTAAAAATTAAAAATTAAAAAAATTGGGCCAGTCTGTTTAGCCCGGCTCGGCTTGGTTTAAGATGAACCAGTTCATCGAGCTGAATTGTCTCATCTATATTAAAGTGATGAATCGGCCCGGCTCGGCTTGGTTCATCAACCGGTTTAGGCCGGTTATATGGGATAGTGGGCCGGAACCGAATCGATGTGAGAACCAATTATATTGTACTGTACATGTATAAATATTTATTAATTTATTTATTTTTGAAAAAAATTTTAAATTATAAGCAAATAGTGATGTGGGCCCCACTTGATTATAGTGCCCAGATGTATATAAGACTAAGAAAGCAGTGTGCGAAAGGTGTAATAAATATAATGTGGAAATTTTGAGATTTAAAATCCCCTATATTCACTATTTTGGAGAGTGCGACAAACAAATCAGAAAATGACAATTATGTCCTGAGAGTATTTTCGTAAATTGTGCCCAAACTAAAATGAATTGGGACGAAGTAAAAATAACATGATATTCTATATAAAAAGGAGTTTAACATAGTGTCAATAGATTTATCGAATAGTTAAATTGGAAAATTTCACTGGTTGTCTATTAATGGCATTTTCGTAATTTCATAACCAAAGGCATTTTCGTAATTTACCCCATCTAGAATTTTCTATAAAAATCCCCTTAAACCTGCCGGCCACTATTCATCATCTCCTTCCTCTCATCCTGCGCCACCATTAAAAGAAAAATAAGGAAAAAAAAGAAAACCTTTCTAAAATACATCAAAACTACATTTTCCCACAAAATTTATTTCTACAAACTTGTTCATCTTTCCATGCTCTATCTAGCCATACAAATAGGTTCATGTAAAAGTGACTACTTGAAGAGAAAAATGAGCTAGAAGGTTTCGGACAAGGTACCCATTTTATATACCTTGTTCTTTGAATTTTAATGCTGGATATTGATGTTTCTAAGTTGCCTAAGAATGAATTTAGTGCTTGTTTTGTTTAAATCTCAATAAATCATGTCAAAGGCATACCTTGGGGTTTCGGTTTGAAGAAGGACATAAGGAAATCATGTTGATTCTTGTATGAAAATGGTACCAAATTGCTTAGTGAGCATGGATAGACTATTGAATTTCTATGGCAATGACAAGAGGGAGATTTCGACCTAAGCAAGGGGAAAGGGTTTCATGGCTGCGTTTGATGATTTTAATGTGCCATTAGACTATAGAAATTATGAGGAGTTCACCGGTACAATCAGATTTAAAATCCGACTTAAAACAAAGAAGTTATGTTTTAGCACCAGTAGAAATTATACCGAGTTAATATTCCTAGTACATAATGTGGCTGCAATTAAGCTTGAAAAGTAGCTTAAAAAAAGTATTAAATGAGCTAATATTTTTGGTGAAATTATCTGCAGCTTGGGAGTATCGGTTTACTAGTGGTGCAATCAAGGAAGTCGGATTAGTCAAACAGGTAAGGGATACATGTGTAGACTGTAGGGATATTATGAATGTATGCTTTCAATGCAAATAATTTTATGAGAATATTTTGGAAGTGAATTACCTTGAAAACTATGAAAACTATGGCTTTTGGCCGGTATTGAGCTGTGTTTCAAGTGTAGGGAGGTTAGGGTAATAGCAGTCGTTATGTTGCTAAAATTTTTTAGAAAATTTTCTAAATATAGCATGAAACATTTTAGTGCATTATTGAGTGAATTCCTAGCCTCAGTAATTAATAATTAACATTTTTCATAAAATGTGAATTTATAGAAAAACAATATTCAATCAATCATGAAAAAGAATTTTATCGAAATCAAATTACCAATGTGTTCCACAGTGAAACAGTGTGTTTATGAAAATTTATATTAGCCTTGGAAAATAAATATTTAATATTTTTCAGAAGGTGTGAAATTACCAAAAAATAATATTTAAATATTCATGAAATTGAATTTCATTGAAAGGAAAGTATTGAAATGTGTGTATATGTGTTTTACGGTGAAATAGCATATTAATGAAATTTATTACTACAGTGCGAATATTTTATAACACTATTTTCATCGTATTATATATTGTGTGATTTTATACCTTTATGGATTTTCTTAAAGATATTATCTATTTTGCTAAATTCCATAAAGGTGATGTGATTTTTATAAATTGTTTTTAGACTGCTAGACCCCATATCATGTACATGTGTTTACCTTATTGTTACTGTGTGAATAATGTGTGAAGCTGTTGATACTGATCCTATCTTCAGCGTCCCGGTTGACATCTGATCAGTGTACAACCGAGGACAATTGTAGACTATGGCCATATGTCTCATGTGTTACTATTACTGTTTCCCTATAAGGATTATAGCATGATATATTCAAGATGTTGCTTGGTCTCCATTCACGTGTTACTAATTTATTACTAAGGTTTTCACCGAATTGTTATGGTTGCTGAAGTAAAGTATTTATCGTACTGAACTGCTTACTGTATTACTTACAAGGTTTTATCAAAATGTGTGAAATGTGTATAAAGTAATTGGTACAATACTAATTAAAGTATTTTATTTAAATGGTTTTATAAACCATTATGAGATTACTTATTTATTTATTTAATACTATTTACCTAATGGGTTGTACTGTTTATTGAAATGTTGATATCACTGAACTGTTTATCATACGAAACTATTTACAGTATTTGTTTTTGTGATTTATTTAATTGTGGAAGTGATATTTTAAAGTGAAAGTGAAGTTTTTACTTAAATAATTTATTTAATGGTTTATGTACCATTTTATGAAATTTTCAATATATAGAAATTTATCAAATGATATTTACATAAAAATTCAACTTTTACTCCCTATAGTCGATTCTAGGTTTTGGGACAATATAGGTATTTTAAAATACCTCCCATACTCCATCTGGATCCCTAGCCGACTATAGTATCCTTCCTTTTATTGTCCCTAGTGTACTGATAGGAAATAAAGGCTTTTAAATGCATATAGATTTCATAATATTAGCTCTGCATACAATTCCTTTATTGAGCACGTTTCACTCACCCCCTTATTTTTCTACTCCACAGATCATATTAAGGGGTTAATTGGTATACTGATATGTGGATTGGCTGCGTTTTGGTTATCCTGAAGCAGTTTATTGTGGATCTTGGAGATATTGCATTTACATTTATATGTTCAAACATTTATTATACAGTACTACTTATTGTAAATTTAATCTCAGGGATGTAAACTAATTTATATTGTTGTAAATTTTAATTATTTATAAATAAATATTGTGTAAAGTGTTTTACTGTTTTAAGTGAATAATGTTAAAGGCATCATAGACAGCCCAACCAACAACTATATACTTGTAATATGTGATAAATGTGATAATTACTTTATATAATAGACTATTATAATTTTATTGGTTTCAGAGCAAGGTTGGCTTGATGTCTGTTGATGTTTTTAGAATCGAAAGTGTCAAAAGTGGTTAATATCACCTGTAGTATTGTATAGTTTGAATGTATAAATGAATTAAGTGATTGCAAATTGGGTTAAGCGTTTGAATTGTGCCAGAGTTAGTGAATTAAAGGTGATTAAAAAGGGTAGTAACCCGAAAATTTTAAATGAAACGGGTGATATTACAATATTAATAAAGGGTTTGTTCGATAAGGTACAGAGAGGAACTCGGTGAGGGCTCCACCAGGACTTCTCTGTCTAGATCGAAGCAAGACCCTAAAATGATGATATTGGAGTAAAATGTGAATATCACCAGTATATAAATCCTAAGATCACTTATTTGAATGTATCTTGAAAAGAGAGAAATAAATTCAAAAAAGACAAATGTGTCCCTACTCCGAAATAACTCTTTGGAATAATAGTAAACAAAATTGACCTTGAACTCACTGATTGTGATAGAGTAACTGATTGTGTAAAGAATGTCTCTTATGATACTGTGATTGAGTAATTCTTGTATAACGATCCCTACTATTGGCCCCACCTTTACTCAGATTAATGATGCGACTTGATGTGTACATTGTGGGAGGTCGCGCGATAGTCAGCCCTGTTATATATTCTTTAGGACCTAATTTAGACGTGAACAGACGAGGTAATTGATTAGGGATTGTTTGATGCTATGAGAAGTGATAAATCTACTGAATGTGATTGAGAATGTGATCTGTGCATTTGATAACTCAATATCAATATTGTTAGTCCTGGTTCTACATATTCCTTCTGTTTTCTGTGTGTATTCATCAGATAACTGTAGAATAGGAAATTTTTCGGGTACATCCTACCGACTAATATATTGTTTTGAATATCACAAACTTCTGAATAGTGTGTATAGAAACTGTAAAGTGACTGTAAGAGAGAAGGAAAACGACAGTTAACCTAAGTTTGTTGAATATGTGTGAATTTGAAGTAATTTTAGAAATGGTAGCTTAGCTGTGAATAGTGCTAGCTTAAATGGTTTTACCTAGTGTATCACCTCCTCTCATCCTAAATGCTATATTAATAAATGAATTAAAGTGGAATATGTATTGGAATTGTTCAAGTGTTATGTGCATGTGTTTCAAGGATATATAGTGGATGTGAAGGACGTAGAGACGAAACATCCAAAGTTGTATAAGATTTGTGATTTGAAATTTACCGAATGTAATTCTAGATAAATCATCAAGGTCATCATTAATTCAGGAGATCGAATTACCATTGACTCGAATCTCAGTACGGAGCCTACTACTAAGCTCTTATCGAATGAGATAAATGGAGTTGAAAAAGTTTAAGAAGCAGCTCCAGGAATTATTGGATAAAGAATTTATCTATCCTAATGCAATTTTGTGAGAGCATTAGTGTTATGTGTCTAGAAGAATAATGATAGTTTATAAGTGTTTATCAACTATCGATTAAATAACAGTGTTATTACCAAGCATAGATATGCACCTATCAAAGGATTGATGGTCCAATTGATCCATTCAAGGGTGCACTAATGTTCTCTAAGATCAATTACTGATCAAGGTATCATCTATTAAAATTCGAGAAGCTAATGTCCTTAAAACAGCATTTAGGACTCGGTAAGACCATTACAAGCTCTTTGTAACACTTTTCGGACGGATGAATGTCCATACGATGTTCAGGCGCTAAATGAATGAGGTATTTAAATCATACTTGGATAGTGTTCAATAATTATATACTAATATATTCTAAGGCACTAGAAGAATATAAGTAGTACCATGAATAGTCTTGTAGACTTTAAGAGATTGGAAACTATATGTTAAGTTTAGTAAATATGAGTTCTGGCTAGACATATTTCTTTCTAAGACATGTGGTCTTGAATAATGGAGCGACTATGGATTCGCAAAAAATTGAGGTTATTACTAAATGGGAGAGACTAAAGATAGTAATTGAAATACAGAATTTACTGTGTTAAGTTGAATATAATAACCAATTTACGGAAGAGTTTGTAGGATCAGCTGCTCCACTATTATGACTCATATGTGAGAAAGTTAAATGTAAGTGGATGGGTATGTGTGAGTGCAGTATTCAAAAGTGTTAAAAAATTTTAATTGTGAATTTACCACTCGGGGAAAGCAATTTAAGAGACAAGTGAGTGTGTTAAATTGAAAAATGTATCAAGAAAGTATTTCATATGATGATTAGGGAATGTGAATTGTTGGAGGAATTCTTGAATCTTATATTGAATGTGATTTCCTCTAACAAGTATGTGTTTACGGTTAGATTCAAGATCGAGCCAGACTTAACAGGTAAAATTAGTCATACTCAGAGGAGTAAATAAATAAATTTACTGCCAATCATATAAATGGATATGCACTTGAATTATGAAATTGGTACAGATAGTGTGGAGACAGAATGTGTATTTCTGATAATTATCAGTTAAAGAATCTAATTTTGAATAGATTACATCTCTAGGTACATTATGCATTTAAGCAGTACAAAATGCACCATAAGAATGAAAAGTGTATCGATAACTCCCTATGAAAAGAGATATTGTGGAGATTGATACCAAATGTTTCACCTACTGTAAGTGAAGGTTAAACATTAAAGTCTGCAAGTTTATTACAGCCTCTACCAAACCAATGTGAAAATGGGAGATGATTATGAAAGACTTTATTTTCGGTTTATTGAAAAACCGTAAGAACCATGATGCTATAGAAGTGATCATAGACAGACTGAAATTTCTTCGTCATCAGATTTGTTAATCTTCTTAATGCCTTAACCGGTATATATGTATTCGGGTAACAGTGTGTGATACCCATAAATTTTTCATTTATTGGAAATCATAAATATTGAAAACAAATATTAGAGAAAATAAATTTGAGGAAATAAATAAAATTGTGAGAACGGGATATTGGTGAAAATCTCGAGAATTGAGGAAGTGAAAGAATCGGGAAATTTTTGTGAAGGAAATTAAATTGGAAGTGAAAATAAAAATAACGGAGAGAGGAAAACTAGCTTGGATAAATTAAAATCCAAATTAAATAAGGAAAATGAGAAATGAAAATAAAATATGTTTATATAATTACAAATTTTATAAGTGAATTTTATACAAATACATATGCATTTAAAATACTATATAATATATTTTAATATACGTTGGTATATATATATGGAAATATATACTATTTCATAAATTTAAATAATACATATGTATATAAGCATAATATTTTATGTGTAATATAATTATATATATATATACATATAGAAGAAATGTAAATGTGATTTTATATTAAAGTTTATATGTATATATATTGTATTATAACATTTATATAATTGTATATATATAAATGTTATTTATTTTAAAGTATATAAATATACATAAATATATACTAGATATATATTTTGTAACAATTTATATAATATATATTGTATTATATTATATATGAAATAATATATGGTATATATTATATGTATAAAATATATTTTATAGTGTATAGTATATAGTGTATTATATACTAAATATGGAAAGAAGACAACAAAAAAAGGAAACAGAAAGAAAAAGAAGAGAAGGAATCGGGACAGTGCCCGATCCCTTCCCAGCCAAGCCGGCAGCAACGCCGGTAGCAGCAATCGCTGCCGCCGTCGGTGAGAAAGAAAGTAAGAGAGGCAAAGGAGAGAGGCTGGCGACAGGGAAGAAAAAAATCGAAAAAAAACAGAAACGAAAAAAAAAAGTCGAAGAGAAAGGAGAGGAGGAATCGGCGGTGCCGGCCGATCCAGGCACCGCCACCACCACCACCTCGACCTTGGCTAAGATGAGAGGAAGAAGAAGGAGGCCATCGGTGAGGCCAACGGCGGTCGGAGAAAGACGAACGGAGGAGGAGAAGAAGCCGACCTAAACCGAGTAGATCCGTCGTCGTGCCGCCGATCCAGGGCAAGCGGAGGGCACCGACGAGTTCGCCTTGCCGTCGGCCAACTGAAGGATGCTCGAACCACGGGAGAACCGGCCACTGGTGAGGAACCGGCGAGGAAGGGGCAGACCGGTCTGACTGGGAAAGGAAGAGGAAAAAAGAAAAGAAAAAGAAAAGAAAAAGGAAAAAGAAAAAGAAAAAGAAAAGAAAGAGAAAGAAAAGAAAAAGAAAGAAAGAAAAAAAAAGAAAAGACGAAAAAGGAGAATTTCGGGAATTCGGAGATTCCCGGAAATTCGACAACCCAGAAATTTACGGTAATTCGGTAAGAAATTCCCAAAAATTAATTTAAGAAAAATTTAATAAATTATGGAAAAAATTCTAAAATTTAGAATTTTTCTTTCCAGAAATTATTCTCAGCGATCGGGATGAGGAATCGGGAGAGATGGAGTGCGGGCGCGGCTGATAAGAGGAAGCCGCCTACCTGGAAAAGGTAAGGGATGCATGTGCAGCACTATAAAGATATTCAGTCTGCATGTTTTAATTTTGAAATATTTTATGGAAATATTTTATGAAATTATTATGATGAATGATTGGTTGAAAACTTGGTATGAAGTACTGGCTAGAAATTATAAACTGTATTTTCTGTGCAGGAAGCTAGCCAATCGGCAGCCGTTATACTGCCGAAAAATTCTCGAAAATTACTGAAAATCATAATAAATGATTTTATGTCACGAGAAATGATTTTCAACCATGAAAATTGAGGAAATGAATATTTTCATAAAAACATGGATAAAATGAAACTGATTTTAAAATATTCATGTTTTCGAGAATAGTGATAATGAAATCACCGAAAATTCTCTTTGAGAATGGTTATAATGAAATCACTGAAAATTCTCTTGATATGTAAATTACTCGTAATACAAGATGAAAAATGAAAAGAAATAAAGTGAATATTTTTATATATATTTCTTAAATATTCACTAAATTGTTTTATAACATTTATGGTTTTAAATTATAAAATTTATATTTTTATAAATTCCATAAAGTTTATTGATGATGAAAAATACTGTTTTGAGACTAGTAGGCATCCTATCATGCTGATGTGTGATATGTGATATGTGTAGTCCCGGTCGACACCTGATCAGTGATCCACCGAGGACAATATAGATTATAGTCATAGATTTGACATGTTTATTTCCTTACCCTCCGGGGTCTATAGCATGATATGATTGATGATTGTCTTAGACTCTTTATAGGATGTGTGACAAGTGAAAAGAATATGTTTTATATGATATGAGAAGAAGATCAATTAGTTTATAGCATTTTTACAAAATGCTCATTACGGTACTGATTATAGTATTGTGAGATGATTTTCATAAGATATGTGATACAAACATGTAATATGCTTTCAAAAAGGAAGAATTCATAAATCTAATATTCTTACCATGATTTTAAATGGAATATTAGATTATACGTGCTACATGTGTAACGATGAACCATTGAAAACATAAGCCACGTAGGTAACCCGAGTAAAGACTCGATCTTTATACCGTGTGAGCTACCTCTAGAAGACTCAAGGGACCTAAGTGCTACATAGATTCTTCGTGAACTATGGGAGCCACCTCTAGAATCCTTTGAGCACTAAGTGCTACACGAGTTCTGGTGAGATAGTGGAAAGTATATGGCATAAAGGCCAATCCGAGTAAAGACTCGATCTTTGTACCGTGTGAGCCACCTCTAGAAGACTCAAGGGATCTAAGTGCTACATAGATTCTTCGTGAACTGTGGGAGCCACCTCTAGAATCCTTTGAGCACTAAGTGCTACACAAGTTCTGATGAGATAGTGGAAAGTATATGGCATAATGGCCAATCCGAGTTAAGACTCGATCTTTGTACCATGGGAGCCACCTCTAGAATCTTAAGGGACCTACGTGCTACACGGATACCAGTTGGACCGTGGGAGCCACCTCTAGAATCCCGAAGGACCTATGTGCTACCGGATGTTGTTTAGATCGCGAAAGCCACCTCTAGAATCCTAAGGGACCTACGTGCTACGCGGATACCAGTTGGACCGTGGGAGCCACCTCTAGAATCCCGAAGGACCTACGGGCTACACGAGTTCCTCGATATGAAACTTAACTCCATTGCCAGTTAGGATGGATGTCGTAACAGAATCATTGAGCTGGGGCTTATGCCTAAAGTGATTAAGTGATTGGTTATTTTGAACTGTTGTCAATGAGTTAAGCTATATGCTTGAAGTTTATTGATTTTCGTTTTGTGAATGGATTGATTTATAATCTTGCATAGTAACCAAATTATCGACGTGTATAGTGACAAATCTACCGAAGTGCTTGCTGCTTTGCTAATGTGATAAGTGGAATAGATTTTAATATTCTTACTATGATTTTAAATTGAATATTAGATTATATGTGACATGAATATGTGATATGTTTTCCAAAAAAGAAAGAAGAGGAAAATAAATCTAATATTCTTATTTTAATTTTTAAATTTAATACTAGATTTAAATTATTTATATGTTATACGAAAAAGAATTAACAGCTTATTTTACTATTTAAAGTACTGTACTAATTATGATTGTACAGTACAATATGAAATAAGTTTAAATAAGAATGATGATGATTTAACTAATATTCTTTTCAAATAATATATGAATATTAGTTACTTTATTTAAATGCTTTATTTCATAAAAGCATTATTATATGAAAAGAATATGAAAATGATATGAAACAAAATGGAAAATGATTTAAATTTCAAACGAAAAGAAATTTATTACTCTCTACAGTTGCTTCTAGGTTCCGGAACAAGATAGGTATTTCAAAATACCAATCTTACTCCATCCAGATCCCTAGCCAACTGTAGTATCCTTCCTACATGCGAGCCTAGAGCCCATAGGAAAAATGAAAAAGATTTTTAGCATATAGATAGCTAAGTATCAAGTGAGGCATATAATTCCCTTACTGAGCCGTGGTTTTGCTCACCCCTTAATTTTAAACATTTCAGGTTTTTGATGATTGTGAGATCAGTTGATTGTGGATCACGGCTGTACATAAAGGACAATGTGACAGACCGACTGATTTATTTGAGGTACGATCATTTATTTTCTGTATTTAGACATGTCTGCAGTACTACTTATCAAATTAATTAAGATAGGGGATGTGTATAATATAAACAATGTTATGTAAAATTGTTTAACAGTTAGTACAAGTGAAGTATTATAGACAGCTCAACCGGTTAAGTTGTGTAAAATAGGCGAAAAATGTGGTAACGGATCGTTACAGATTTAATGGTATCAGAGCAATTTTGGAATAAGGAATGCTAAACAGGGAAAACGGCTGGGGAATGTTACTTGAAATGGTGATCTTATGATCTAAATGAAGGTCGATTCTGTAAGGAACAGAAATGGACTTGGTGAGGGCCCCACCAGTACTTTTCTATCTGAACCGAACTGAGACCTGAAAGTGATGGAATAAAGGAGGGGAATGAAATATCATCATTAAATAGAGTTTAAGATCACCAATTGAGGGTAATTTGAAGAGAGAAAAAAATTTTGGCCAAAAATGACAAAAATACCCCTGACTCCAATATTTTACAAGGAGTTAAAATAAACCAACAGAGGTTGGAATTGATTGATCTGACAGAGAAATTGATGATATAAAGCTGAATTACAAGCAAAATAATCTAATTGTGGATTTTAGTGAACTTCTCTATCGAAATCCAATGAGATCTGAATTATTGGTATAAGTATCAGAAAGGATACTATCAACATATAGATGATCAGTTCATTGATTTAAATGTATATTGAGGAGATAGAAATAAATATTGAAATGACGAAAATGCCCTTATGTTGGGCGATGTTTGAAATAGTGTTAAAACCGAGCTGAATTGGAATCCATTTATAGAAATGGAGTTATTAATGGCACAGAGGATGTCATATGGATATAGCGATCCTTATTACTGATTCCGTTGACACTTAGATTTCAGACGCGACTATGACTGACCTAGTCAATGAGCTGGGCCTCATGATAAAACCTTGAGAGGTAACCCAGTGAACGGGATGGGCATTCTCAAAGAGTACAGTACACATATGTAAAGGCAGAAGGCAGACGGCGGACGAGTCGGGGCCTTATATGATGCAATCCAAAAAGTGTAGTGGAATGTCATCAGATGATTGGCCCAGTTATTGACTGTAAGGGCCAAAAATTAAGAGTGTATTGAACGGGATCGTTGAATACTATGAAAAGTGAAATGATTACAAAAATTGGCTGATGAGGTGAATAGTATAGATAATGAAATAGATACTGGTGTGGTTACTTGTGGTTCTATACATTTTTACTACTTTGAGGTATCAAACAGATAATCTTATATAGAACCGACATATCTTGAAATATGTGCTACAAAATGAGGTACTGTGTGGAGTACTGTGAATTGGAGAATAATTATAAGAACAGTGAAGTGATAAAAAGAAATGATAGCTAACCTAAGTTCTTCGGGACCCTTGAGACAGAAATGTGATGGGCGACCCAATGATGGGCGACCCATAGTGGATCATGTGTTGTGAGATATAGGCGAACTATGTTATCGCCGACTCACTAGTAAGGGTAAACCTCGAGCGAAAGGATCGCCTAGGGGATGCTCGCCGATGGCCGATACGAATGGGCGGGGCTCTTACAATTATCTCAATGGTAACACGAGTGTAAGAAACTAGGTACGTAAGGGTGCCAAGGTTCAAACCTCGTGGAGAATATACTGAAGGGAATTAAGCCTGAATTCATTAAATGGAAATGATTTTAAAGTGAATAACTGAATTGAAACGGGTAGCTGTAAAGTGTGTTGATAACCATTGTACTTGATACAGCTTACCAAAATGAGATTCATAATGCTGTAAAGTATGACTAGGTAATGAAATCAAGGTAGAGTATGTATCAAAATGATTTGAATATCGAATGTCTCTGCCTTGAGAATACACAGTGTAAATGAAAGGACACAAGTATGAAATGTCCAAGATGATAAGAAATGTATGATTAAAGAAAGTATCGGATTTGATTTCTGATAGAACTTCCAGAGTTATATAAATTAGAGGAATCGAGATAACATTGACTCGATTTTGAATATGAAGTTAAATTCTAAGCTTATATCAGAGGATATAGAAAGAATCCTAAAAGCTTATATAAAAAAATAAAATAAAATAAAAATAATAATAATAATAACTCTGGAAAATGTGTGAATAATGAAATTCACGTGTAAAGGTCTGGATGATGAAAATACAGATAATGAAAAATCGAGAATAATGAAATTATCTGTATAAGTGTAAATGAGAGAAATGCAAATGATATTGAGATGTAGATGAATTAAAAAGGATGTATTAATTTCCCTATCATTAATAAAGTTCTGGTGAAGAACAAGTATTCATCTACATGAAAATAGACGCTTTATTGATCTAATTAGAGATATGTGAGGAGTTAATAAGACTAGCCTCAGTATAAAGCGTCCTTAGATAAAAGATTGAAGATTGGTGTCCATAAGATGATGATTAGAACTTGGAGTAAATTTTACGAGCTCCTATTGAGGTTACAAGGTTAATGATTTGCCTTGTGAAATATATATGCCTAAAGAATAAGGCATCCTTACATGAGTAAATTGATGAAATACTGATAGCGTCTAAAGTATAAATGGAACATGAGCAGCATTGTGATATGATCCTTAGACTCTTAAAGACTGAGGAAATTGTGCTAAGATTAGTAACTAAGAGATTTGGTTAAATAGTATCTCCTCCTGAGATATATGATCTCGAGGCGACAGGATGACAATGCACCTGTCCATGATATAGAGATAATGATTGAGATACGAAAGTAATGAGTCTAGCTAGATACTACTGTCAGTCTATAAAAGAGTGATGAGACTAGCTGCTGTATAGATGAGACCTAATTAAAGAAAGTAAAGTCGGTAGATGGATAAGTGTAAAAAAAAGATGGTATGCAAGATTTTGAAAGATCTTAGCAGTATAGTACCATACCAATTGACAAAATCGACTAAAAGGATGAGAGTAAAAACATGAAAAGATAAAGGTGGGATTATGAAAACAAAAAAAAAATGAAAGTGGAATAAGGAAATAAGTTGCATGATGAGAAGGGAACAACAATATGAAACAATTCCCGAAGGTAAGACTGAAAGTGATTTGTGTTGGTTATCACAAAAAAAAATCAAGCTACATTTGATAAGTGAAAGTAATGATATTCAAAGGAGTAAAATGAATGACACATGTTATTTTACTGCCAGTATATAAATGAAAAATGATTATACATATAACCACCGTAACATGATAGAAACGGTGTAAGTATATAGATGATGTGGTGATTAAATATATAAATTGAGGATTCAATTATGGAATATAAATTATGAAAAGAAATTTAAAGACCATACTACATGAAGAGAATATGATTGTCTCATGAATTGTCATTGTAAGAGATAATCCATAATAAAGTCTGCAAGTGAGATACCGCCTTGATAAAATGAATATTGTGGACAATAAAGAGTCCAAAAGAGAAATAATGATATGGAAGTGATTAAAGACTGATGATGTAAATAGAATCACTTTCCATTATCAGACTTCTAGATTCTCTAGTGCCTTAGTCAAAGTATAAGTGTTAAACGGTGTGAATGTGTATGTACAGTTCCAATGAGTCTTACATGTGATGGGAGTCTCTGAGTTGCCATATTCTAATGAGAGATAGCAAAAGGCTTTGAGATCCCAAGTGTATTGATAGCACCGCTCCATACTGATGTGTATATATATATATGAGCGTGAGATGTAAACGCTCCATGATATTGAGAGAGCGTGTGCATGAGATGTGAAAGCTACTGGGACACTTACATATAGTTGATTGACGTGAGTACATGATAGTATCAAATTATGTCGACTTGGCACTAAGTGAGAAGAATGGATGATGAACAGCATAGATCAGCTGTAATATGAAAATATTGTGTATGGACTCTTATATGAAAAGAGTAAAAGTGAATAACTCCTGATTTGAGAAACGAACTTATAGGAGTATAGACATATATGATGTAAGACAATATGTAGTGGTTTAAAGTACTCTTGATGTCGAAAGTGTGTTGGCAGTATTACTTGGAGGATAAACAAAAGGTCAGAAGTCGTAAGTATACGGCATGTACCACCTTTGGACTTAAGTTAAATTCGGAGGACCGAATTTCTTAAGGTGGGGAGGATGTGATAACCGTAAATTTTTCATTTATTGGAAATCATAAATATTGGAAACAAATATTGGAGAAAATAAATTTGAGGAAATAAATAAAATTGTGAGAACAGGATATTGGTGAAAATCCCGAGAATTGAGGAAGTGAAAGAATCGGAAAATTCGTGTAAAGGAAATTAAATTGGAAGTGAAAATAAAAATAACGGAGAGAGGAAAACTAACTTGGATAAATTAAAATCCAAACTAAAAAAGGAAAATGAGAAATGAAAATAAAATATGTTTATATAATTACAAATTTTATAAGTGATTTTTATACAAATACATATGCATTTAAAATACTATATAATATATTTTAATATACGTTGGTATATATATGGCAATATATACTATTTCATAAATTTAAATAATACATATGTATTTAAGCATAATATTTTATGTGTATATATAATTATATATATATACATATAGAAGAAAGGTAAATGTGATTTTATACTAAAGTTTATATGTATATATATTGTATTATAACATTTATATAATTGTATATATAAATGTTATTTATTTTAAAGTATATAAATATACATAAATATATACTAGATATATATTTTGTAACAATTTATATATAATATATTGTATTATATTATATATGAAATAATATATGTATAATATATGGTATATATTATATGTATAAAATATATTTTATAGTGTATAGTATATAGTGTATTATATACTAAATATGGAAAGAAGACAAAAAAAAGGAAACAGAAAGAAAAAGAAGAGAAGGAATCGGGACAGTGCCCGATCCCTTCCCAGCCAAGCCGGCGGCAGCGGTCGGCGAGAAAGAAAGTAAGAGAGGCAAAGGAGAGAGGCCGGCGAGATGGGGAAGAGAAAGATCGCCAACGACAGGGAAGAAAAAAAGCGAAAAAAACAGAAATGAAAAAAAAAAGTCAAAGAGAAAGGAGAGGAGGAATCGGCGGTGCCGATCGATCCATGCACCGGCACCACCACCTCGACCTCGACGAAGAAGGAGGCCACCGGTGAGGCCAACGGCGGTCGGAGAAAGACGAACGGAGGAGGAGAAGACGCCGACCTAAACCGAGTAGATCCGCCGTCGTGCCGCCGATCCAGGGCAAACGGAGGGCACCGGCGAGTTCGCCTTACCGTCGACCAGCTGAAGGAAGCTCGAACTGCCGGAGAACCGGCAACCGGTGAGGAACCGACGAGGAAGGGCAGATCGGGAAAGGAAGAGGAAAAAAGAAAAAGAAAAAGAAAAAAAAGAAAGAGAAAGAAAAGAAAAAGAATGAAAGAATAAAAAAGAAACGAGGAAAAACGAGAATTTCGGGAATTCGGAGATTCCCGGAAATTTGACAACTCGAAAATTTACGGAAATTCGGTAAGAAATTTCCAGAAATTAATTTCAGAAAAATTTAATAAATTATGGAAAATTTTCTAAAATTTAGAATTTTTATTTCCAGAAATTATTCTCAACGAATGAGGAATCGGGAGAGATGGAGTGCGGGCGCGATCGATAAGAGGAAGCCGCCGACCTGGAAAAGGTAAGGGATGCATGTGCAGTACTGTAAGGATATTCAGTCTACATGTTTTAATTTCGAAATATTTTATGGAAATATTTTATGAAATTATTATGATGAATGATTGGTTGGAAACTTGGTATGAAGTACTGGCTGAAAATTATAAACTATATTTTCTGTGCAGAAGGCTAGCCAATCGGCAGCCGTTATACTGCCGAAAAATTCTCGAAAATTACGAAAAATCATAATAAATGATTTTATGTCACGAGGAATGATTTTCAACCACGAAAATTGAGGAAATGAATATTTTCATAAAAACATAGATAAAATGAAAGTGATTTTAAAATATTCTTGTTTTTGAGAATGATGATAATGAAATCACCGAAAATTCTCTTTGAGAATGGTGATAATGAAATCACCAAAAATTCTCTTGATATGTAAATTACTCGTAATACGAGATGAAAAACGAAAAGAAATAAAGTGAATATTTTTATATGTATTTCTTGAATATTCACTAAATTGTTTTATAACCTTTATGGTTTTAAATTATGAAATTTATATTTTTATAAATTCCATAAAGTTTATTGATGATGAAAAATACTGTTTTGAGACTAGTAGGCATCCTATCATGCTGATGTGTGATATGTGTCTTGGTCGACACCTGATCAGTGATCCACCGAGGACAATATAGATTATAGTCATAAATTTGACATGTTTATTTCGTTACCCTTCCGGGTCTATAGCATGATATGATTGATGATTGTCTTAGAATTTTTATAGGATTTGTGACATGTGAAAAGAATATGTTTTATATGATATGAGAAGAAGATCAATTAGTTTATAGCATTTTTACAAAATGCTCATTACGGTACTGATTATAGTATTGTGAGATGATTTTCATAAGACATGTGATACAAACATGTAATATGCTTTCAAAAAGGAAGAATTGATAAATCTAATATTCTTACCATGATTTTAAATGGAATATTAGATTATACGTGCTACATGTGTAACGATGAACCATTGAAAACATAAGCCACGTAGGCAACCTGAGTAAAGACTCGATCTTTGTATCGTGTGAGCCACCTCTAGAAGACTCAAGGGACCTAAGCGCTACATAGATTCTTCGTGAACTATGGGAGCCACCTCTAGAATCCTTTGAGCACTAAGTGCTACATGAGTTCTGGTGAGATAGTGGAAAGTATATGGCATAAAGGCCAATCCGAGTAAAGACTCGATCTTTGTACCGTGTGAGCCACCTCTAGAAGACTTAAGGGACCTAAGTGCTACATAGATTCTTCATGAACTATGGGAGCCACCGCTAGAATCCTTTGAGGACTAAGTGCTACACGAGTTCTGATGAGATAGTGGAAAGTATATGGTGTAAAGGCCAATCCGAGTTAAGACTCGATCTTTGTACCGTGGGAGCCCCCTCTAGAATGCTAAGGGACCTACGTGCTACACGGATACCAGTTGGACCGTGGGAGCCACCTCTAGAATCCTGAAGCACCTACGTGCTACACGGATGTTGTTTGGATCGTGGGAGCCACCTTTAGAATCCTAAGGGACCTACGTACTACGCGGATACCAGTTGGACCGTGAGAGCCACCTCTAGAATCCCGAAGGACCTACGTGCTACACGAGTTCCTCGATATGACACTTAACTCCATTGCTAGTTAGGATGGATGTCGTAACCGAATCATTGAACTGGGGCTTAGGCCTAAAGTGATTAAGCGATCGGTTATTTTGAACTGTTTTCAGTGAGTTAAGCTATATGCTTGAAGTTTATTGATTTTCATTTTGTGAATGGATTGATTTATAATCTTGCATAGTAACCAATTTATCGACGTGTATAGTGACTAATCTACCGAAGTGCTTGCTGCTTTGCTAATGTGATAAGTGGAATAGATTTTAATATTCTTACTATGATTTTAAATTGAATATTAGATTATATGTGACATGAATATGTGATATGTTTTCCAAAAAGGAAAGAGGAGGAAAATAAATCTAATATTCTTATTTTAATTTTTAAATTTAATATTAGATTTAAATGATTTATATGTTACACGAAAAAGAATTAATAGCTTATTTTACTATTTAAAGTACTGTATTAATTATGATTGTACAGTAAAATATGAAATGAGTTTAAAAAAAGAATGATAATGATTTAACTAATATTCTTTTCAAAGAATATATGAATATTAGTTACTTTATTTAAATGCTTTATTTCATAAAAGCATTATTATATGAAAAGAATATGAAAATGACATGAAACAAAAAGGAAAATGATTTAAATTTCAAACGAAAAGAAATTTATTACTCTCTACAGTTGCTTCTAGGTTCCGGAACAAGATAGGTATTTCAAAATACCCACCTTACTCCATCCGGATCCCTAGCCGACTGTAGTATTCTTCCTACATGCGAGCCTAGAGCCCATAGGAAAAATGAAAAAGATTTTTAGCATATAGATAGCTGAGTATCAAGTGAGGCATATAATTCCCTTACTGAGCCGTGGTTTTGCTCACCCCTTAATTTTAAACATTTCAGGTTTTTGATGATTGTGAATCACGGCTATACATAAAGGACAATGTGACAGACCGACTGATTTATTTGAGGTACGATAATTTATTTTCTGTATTTAGACATGTCTACAGTACTACTTATCTAATTAATTAAGATAGGGGATGTGTATAATATAAACAATGTTATGTAAAATTGTTTAACAGTTAGTACTAGTGAAGTATCATAGACAACCCAACCGGTTAAGTTGTGTAAAATAAGGTGAAAAATGTGGTAACGGGTCGTTACATAGTGAGACTATATGTGGAGTTCCAAGAAGCATTACTAGTGATAGGGATTCCCATTTCATATCCCAATATGGGAGAGAATTTAGGAGGCTGTGGGGATTGCAATTTAGTTCCAGCACCGTTTCTCATGTGTAAATTGATGGGTAGACTGAGCGTACTACTAGGATGCTCAAGAATATGTCGGGAGCGAATGCTAGGGATTTCAAAAAGCTTTTGGGACTACTACTAATGAATTATCAAATTAACATCGGCATATCACTGTATGAGACGTAGAATTGTGTACAATGTAGACTTCTAAGGATATAAAAGAAAATGGGAAATCCGAAACTGATAACTCTCGATTTGGTATAGCAAATTCTCTATAATGTACAGATTTAGCATAAAGGATGAGGAACTACATATAAGTCTTGTCACATCCCGTGACCTCATTTTTTCACGTTTTTCTATACAACTTATACGGTTAGGCTGTTTGTGATACTTTACTTTTCATATTCATTTAATTATTAATATAAAATTAGTAATATCAATTACATCCCTTATCTTAATTCTCAAGAAAGTAGTACTGAGAGTAAGTCTAAATACAGAAAATAAATGATCATACCTCATATTATAAATCAAGCTGTCGCAGTGTCTCCAAATGCGCAACTCGTAATCCTCAGATGTCAGATCTCTTAGTCCTCAAAAATCTAAAATGTTAATATTAAGGGGTGAGCAAACCACGGCTTAGTAAGAGAGTTATATGCAACACTTGATATTCAGCTACCTATATGCTAAAAATAATTTTTCACTTTCTTTAAATCTTCCTAGAGGCTCTAGGCTCATATGTAGGAAGGATACTACAATCGGCTAGGGATCCGGATGGAGTAAGGTAGGTATTTTGAAATACCTGTCTTGTCCCGGAACCTAGAAGCAACTGTAGAGAGTACTGTATAAATTGTTCTCAAAATGATTTAATATTCGTTTTCTGTGGAGTAAACCATTTATTTCTCTTCACTTCAGTATGTTTTAAAACACGTGACAGTTCAGTAGTAAAATAGTGGTTTACTTCTGTTCTCTTCAGTACAGTTAAAAAAAACACGTGACAGTATAGTGGTTTGCAAATATCCAAATCATTGGATAAATCACTCTGTAATTATTTCTATTTTAGAAATAATTTTCAATGTTATTCTTTTTGAATAACCATTAATTTCTCTTTAGTTCAGTAATCGTATCTTACAGTTCAGTAAAACAGTATATTTAGTAAAATAGTATCTTGATACGGTTCAGTCAGAAAACAGTAAATAGTAGCTACCAATTCAGTAAACAATATACGGTAGCTTTCTGATCAGTATCATGGAGACCAGGCAACACCCTACATATATCATGCTATAATAATATCATCCCAAATAGGGGAAACACATGAGATCTATGGCCATAGTCTATGGGGTCCTCAATGTGCACTGATCAGGTGTCCACTAAGATGCTGATAATAGGATCAGTTTCTATCAGCACTAACACGTGACACGTGAGCATGATATGGGGCCTAACAGTCTCAAAACAATAAACACGTGATATAAACCTCATTTATGAAATCAATTTCACTGAATATAAGTTCAATCAATCCACAAATATTCATAAGGTAAATATTTTCATCTTATGAATAACAATTTATAAAATATTCATATTGGAGTCATCATTCCCGAAAATGTTCTAAACATTATAGAACAGTATAAATCACATTTTCATACGGTAAAAACAGTTTATAAAATAATCACTGTAAAATATAAAAGGTTATAACTGTCCTTTTTCACCGTAAAACATATACGCACGCTTTTCCGTGCTTTCTATCAAAACCATGATTTTCAAAGTTATCGAGATTCAAATCAATAATTTTTATGATTTATGGGAAAATCAAAATATTTATTTTCCAAATCACCACTCCCTTCCCATGCTTTCTTTGTAAACACATGCGGAGTCTTTTTAGCCTCAAAACACTGTTTTTCACCTTTAATTTTCTTTATGGAATTTTCTATAAACACTTATTCTCACCATTAAATCCATAAAGGTTATTTATAAAATCAAGTGAATATTTGAAGAAAGATTAGTAAAATATTCACTTTGGTCCTTTTCATTTTTCACCTCGTTTCACGTAAAATATCACCTATCAGAATAAATTTAGGTGATTTCATTTTTCACCATTTTCAAAAACATGAATATTTTAAAATTAATTATCAATATATTCATGTTTTATGAAAACTAATCGATTTCTCGATTTTTGTGTTAAAATCGTTTCTCAAGATGAAAAATCGTTTATTATGATTTTTGGTAATTTTTTTCCAATAATTTTCAACAGTATAACGGCTGCCGATTGGCTAGCCTCCTGCACGGAAAATACAGTTTAAATCTCAACTGGTAAATCACCACAATTTTCCATTTAATCATTACCAATAGCATTTATAAAATTAAATGCATAATTTAAAACATGTGTGCCAAATATTGATGTGAAGTGATGGGCACGGACAAGAGAAAACGTAGCTTGGAATTTGAAGGAGCTGAAAACGCAACGGGACAAAAGCAAGGTTGATGAATGACAACTTCTGAAACCTAGACCCGAAGCCTAAAGAGACTCGAACCCAAAGGTATTGGACTTTGACCCTACGAATAAGAATTCGAGAACCTAAGGTATAGTAATGGTGGATGGTGAAGAAAGAGGCGCCACAAGGAAGAAGACCTCGATAAGCCTAGTAGAGAGGGAACCAAAGAGAAAGGCACACTCAAATTCTGAAAATTCAATTTTTACTGATCTCCTCATCAATAGCGTTTACAAGGTATTTATAATAATACCTAGCACTTAAGCCCATAAAACAGTGGGTTGGAATTAACACCAACAGAAAATAAGACTAAACCCAAATTCATGCCTAAACCTAGTTACATAAAATAAATAGTCTAAGACAGGACAAGACTCAAACGTGGGCTATCCAAACACTTAGCCCATCTTAATGTTAAGCTAAAATAAGACAGTAAACCATGCTCATGTCGTTTGGGCTTCCAAGCAAGTATAGATGTCTTGGGACTCTTCATGGAAGCTTCCTTGACACTTCAATGATGCCAGAGCTTGTTGCATTAATGAGGCCAGGGCTTGTTGTGTCTTCGTAGCTCGAGCTCGGGTAATTGGACCTCCTTGGATAACCAATGGATCCATAGCATCATGAACATCACGAGCAAGTGGATCTCCATCAAATATCCTTACAGGCTACACATGTCTCCCTTACCTGTCTTATGCCGATGATCGTCCCAATAATGCTAACCGAAATCCATCTACCAGGGCTGCAAAATAATTTTATCGAAAATTATTAATAATTTTTTTCTTATTTTTAAATCACCAAAATTCATAAAATGCAGCCATTATTCTCATGTTATGAGTACAACCAGTATAAATTATACCGGTGTTAGAACTAAATTTCTTCATTCCACTTCCTTTTTTGGTTTTAATTGCACCAAAAATTCTCTTTTAATTTCAATATTTATTTTCTATCAAATCCTTAATTTTTCAGCACATTTGTGCTTCCAACATGCTATGGCCGAATCCTCTAATGGCCCCCTTTACATTGACTTTTTCATCTCTTTCTTCTATTTTCTTGTTTTCTATTATTTCCTCTTGCATACATGAGCTTCCTTTGATTTATTTTTGCATGGAACAAAAATTCCACATTAGTTCATGTCCAAACCGAACCACACTTGAACTAACTAAATCTTTAATTCTTCATCCTCTCATGGTTTTCAAGCTTCTACACTTTTTCTTCATTTTGTTTCTATTCCAAAATTCCTTTCTCACCATCATCACATAAGTTCTTCTAAATTTATTTCAAGATCTAAACTTATATTAATTCCATGATTTAACTAAATTTAACTAAGATCAGTCCTATAGTTATGTTTCTCATGCTTAGAAACATGGAAATATATCATGTAATACAAGAAACCATGGAAATTCTTGAAATTACCTTGGCCGATTTTAGCTTCCAAAACATAACAGATTTCTGTTTTCACTTCCAGCCCTCTTCTCCTCGTCCTTTGATAGTTGAAATGATGTAGGATGGGTTGATGATGAGTTTAAGTAGTTAACTAACTAGAGTATTTAAAATTTGCTAATTCTTCTTGGTTGAACAGAAACTGAAACAGAACAGAAATGGGAATCACAAATGCCTCTCGTAGAACAGCAATTTCAACGGTGAAGGAGGCATTTGCTGAGGTCTTTATTTCTTTTATTTTTCCATATATTCAAGTCACCCAATAAAAATCAACCACCTAGCTTCTTATCTATTTATCCTCGTCATTTCATGCCTTAATTGCATTAATTTACTGAGGACGCTTGCAGCAAAGGAACGACTGACATGGTTCCTTTGCTGTCCCGTTTCTTAACCAAGCTTTCTTTTTATTTTTGTAGTTGTTTTCAACCCATAAATTATATACTTGTTAATTTTTTAGTTTTCTGTTATAATATACTATTGTCATTACCTTTTTAGTCCATAATTTTATGGACAATTAACTCAATTTCTGCTGCACTTCATGTCACCAACAAAGCAGCCATTTTTGACATCTTTTTCACTTCTTTTCTTGCTTTCTTTTATTCCATAAAATTCTATTATATGTTCTCTTTAATTGTTTTATCTTAAGTGTTATTTCCTATCCATTTTCTACTAAAAAAATCAGATTTTTATCAGCCTTTTAAGACTGAACCGAATCAGTCTTGCAAAGAAGGAAGGTGGCGTGAAATCCACTTGTGTAGCCACCTTTCTTGACTTGTCTTCATTTTCTTTCCATGCTATCCAATAATCTTTTCTTCTCTTTATTTTATACGTTCTTTTCTTGTTATTGTATACATTTGACTTAGCATTTGGTATAATATAAAATATACTCTTAAAACACAAGAGGAGTCTATACTAGTCACGCATAAGGCATAAAATGGAGCTCTTGCCGTCCATACTTGTTAGCATGCTTTTGTTAACTTCTCTTGATATCTTTTCAAGCATCAATCCAATGAAATCTTAGTATTTATTTTATATATTAATTTGGTTTTATTTATAACTTATTTTATCCATGAGAATAAGATTGTTTTCCTTTTCTTGCAATTGTTTCCAACCGAACATATCAATTTCAGAAAGTTTATTGGTTTATTTCCTTATTCCATGGCTTTTCTTCCCATGCACCATATAAAATTTAAATTCTAAATTTTCCAAAATGTGAGGTGAAATCTCATCTTCCCCATTTATTTAAATTCCACCATTAATTTATTCTAATTATCAATTGTGTACAATATGATATACTATATATACAAAATACCGAGTCTCACATAAGTCGGCAGTAAAGTTATACCAATATTAAACGTCGACCTTAAGAGTTCCTCATTAGAAATCCTACATTTTAAAAGTGCTATGGCAGTAATGCTCAAAGGAAAAATCTATATAAGCATTAGAAGTCTAAAGTACATAAGCTATTTTAACAATTGGTCCGAGCGAAATTTGGAGGACCAAATTTTCTAAAGATGTGGAGAAAATGTGAGAATCGATTATATTGTACTACACATGTACAAATAGTTATTAATTAATTTATTTTTGGAAAAATTTGTAAATTATAAGTAAATAGTGATATGGGCCCCACTTGATTATAGTACCCAGATGTATATAAGACTAATGAAACAGTGTACGGAAGGTGTAATAACTATAATGTGGAAATTTTGAGATTTAAAATCCCCTATTTTCACTATTTTGGAGAGTGTGGCAAACAAATTCGAAAATGACGATTACGTCTTGAGGGTATTTTCATAAATTATGCCCAAACTAAACTGAATTGGGACGAAGTAAAAATACCATTATATTCTACGTAAAAAGGAGTTTAACCTAGTGTCAATAGATTTATCAAATCAGTGGTTAAATAGGAAAATTTCACACATCGATGTACCATAGGTTGACGAAACCACCATAATTCATCAAAATACATCCAATAAGAGTATTTGGTGATGAAATTCAAAATTTTGGAGTGCAATTACATAGTCATTACAATTATGGAAGCTTAAAGACAAAATTGTGCGAAAATTTCATAACAAAGTGCATTTTCGTAATTTTGCCCCCATCTTGAATTTTCTATAAAACTCCCCTTAAACCTGCCAACCACTATTCATCATCTCCTTCCTCTCATCCCATGCCACCATTAAAAGAAAAATAAGGAAAGAAAAGAAAACCATTCTAAACTACATCAAAACTACATTTTCTCAAAAAATTTATTTCTACAAACTTGTTCATCTTTTCATGCTCTACCTAGCCATACCAATAGCTTCATGTAAAAGTGACTACATCAAAAGAAAAATGGGCTGGAAGGTTTTGGTCAAGGTACCCATTTTATATACCTTGGTGTTCTTTGAATTTTAATGATGGATATTGATGTTTCTACGTTACCTAAGCATGAATTTAGTTCTTTTTATTGTTTAAATCTCATTAAATCAAGTCAAAGGCATACCTTGGGGGGTTTCGATTTGAAGAAGGAATAAGGAAATCATGTTGATTCTTGTATGAAAAAGGTACCAAACTGCTTAGTGAGTATGGATAGACAAGTAGGTAAGCTTAGATTGTTGAATTTCTATGGTAATGGCAAGAGGGAGATTTCGACCTAAGCAAGGGGAAAGGGTTTCATGGCTTCATTTGATGATTTTAATGTGCCATTAGATTGTAGAAATTATGGGGAGTTCACTGGTGCAATCAGATTTAAAATCCGACTTAAAATGAAGAAGTTATGTTTTAACACCGGTAGAAATTATACCAAGTTAATATTCCTAGTATACAATGTGGCTGCAATTAAGCTTGAAAAGTAGCTTAAAAATAAGTATTAAATGAGCTAATAATTTTGGTGAAATTATTTGCAACCCGGGAATATTGGTTTACGAGTGGTGCAATCAAGAAGTCAGATTAGTCAAACAGGTAAGGGATGCGTGTGTAGACTATAGGGATATTATGAATGCATGTTTTCAATGCAAATAATTTCATAAGAATATTTTGGAAGTGAATTACCTTGAAACTGTGGCTTTTGGCTGGTATTGAACTGTGTTTCAAGTGTAGGGAGGCTAGGGTAATAGCAGCCATTATGCTGCTAAAATTTCTTTAAAAAATTTCTAAAAATAGCATGAAATATTTTAGTGCATTATTGAGTGAATTCCTAGTCTCAGTAATTAATAATTAACATTTTTCATAAAATGTGAATTTATTGAAAAACAATATTCAATCAGTCATGAAAAAGAATTTTATCAAAATCAAATTACCGATGTGTTCTTAAATGTGCTACACAGTGAAACAGTGTGTTTATGAAAATTTATATTAGCCTTGGAAAATAAATATTTAATATTTTTCATAAGGTTTGAAATTACTAAAAAATAATATTTAAATATTCATGAAATTGAATTTCACCGAAATGAATGTTTTGAAATGTGTGTATATGTGTTTTACGGTGAAATAGAATATTTATGAAATTTATTACTACAATGCGAATATTTTATAACATTATTTTCATTGTATTGTATACTGTGTGATTTTATACCTTTATGGATTTGATATTATCTATTTTGCTAAATTCCATAAAAGGTGATGTGCTTTTTATAAACTATTTTGAGACTACTAGGCTCTATATCATGCTCACGTGTTTACTATACTGTTACTGTGTGAAGTTGTTGATATTGATCCTATCTTCTGTGTCTTGATTGACACTTGACCAATGTACGACCGAGGACAATTATAAACTATGGCCATATGTCTCATGTGTTACTGTTACTGTTTCCCTACAGGGATTATAGCATGATATATTCAGGGTGTTGCCTGGTCTCCATTCACGTGTTATTGATTTATTACTACAGTTTTCACTGAATTGTTATGGTTGCAGAGTAAAGTGTTTACCGTATTAAACTGCTTACTGTATTACTTACATGGTTTTATTGAAGTGTGTGAAATGTGTATAAAGTGATTGGTACAATACTAATTAAAGTATTTTATTTAAATGGTTTTATAAACCATTATGAGATTATTTATTTATTTAATTAATACTGTTTACCTAACGGGTTATCGTACTATTTATTGAAATGTTGATATCACTGAACAGTTTATTATACTGAACTATTTATAGTATTTGTTACTGTGATTTATTTAATTGTGGAAGTGATATTTTAAAGTGAAAGTGAAGTTTTTACTTAAATAATTTATTTAATGGTTTATGTACCATTTTATGAATTTTTCAATATATAGAAATTTATCAAATGATATTTACATAAAATTCAACTTTTACTCCCTATAGTCGCTTCTAGGTTTCGGGATAATACAGGTATTCTAAAATACCTTACATACTCCATTCGGATCCCTAGCCGACTATAGTATCCTTCCTTTTATTGTCACTAGGGTATTGATTGGAAATAAAGGCTTTTAAATGCATATAGATTTCATAATATCAGCTCTGCATACAATTCCTTTAGTGAGCACTTTTTGCTTACCCCCTTATTTTCTACTCCACAGATCATATTAAGGGGTTAATTGGTTTATTGATCCATGGATTGGCTACGTTTTGGTTATCCTGAAGCAGTTTATAATGGATCTTGGAGGTATTGCGTTTACATTTATATGTTCAGACATTTATTATACAGTACTACTTGTTGTAAATTTAATCTTAGGTGATGTAAACTGATTTATTCTATTGTAAATATTAATTATTTATATGAATAAATATTATGTAAAGTGTTTTACTGTTTTAAGTGAATAGTGTTAAAGGCATCACAGACAGCCCAATCAACAACTGTATACTTGTGATATGTGATAAATGTGATAATTACTGTACATAATAAACTTTTACAAGTCCGGCCCACTATCACTTCTATTTCTAACCTATCCTTCCTGCATCGAAAATACAATTTAAAAACCAGCTAGTACCCATAATTTCATCAATTCCAAAGCAATTAATTTCCAAATCACTTCATAGACTTCATTTAAGCCAAAACATGCATTCACAGTATCCTTACAGTTTACACACTCATTGCTTACCTGTCTAATTTTACTAATACAACTGATAGCACCACTCGATATTCACAACTCTCGGGCTGCAAAACATTACATCAACCTTGTTAATTCACCATACTTTAATTTATAACCCATCTTTCTTCATGAAAATCAGCTACATTGTCTACAGTAATTATTTAACTAGTCTAAATTACACCGATGCTAAAACATAACTTTGCTTACTTAACTCCAATTTTAATTCCTACTTCACCAACGGTCTCCTCTCAATTTCTACAATCTCATGGCATCCTAAATTCATCAAATGAAGCACAAATTCTATCTCCCCTTACCATGGCCGAATGGTACATGGTGTACTTCTTAAGCCTTTTCAACAAACTAAGCTTAGTTTCTTCCTTCTACATTGTTTTCCTTTCATTTGGCATAAATTTAATTCATCAAAACACAAAATTCCCTTAGTTCATCATGGCCGAAACCGTAAGGATACATTTGACTGAGATTTAATTCAAACTAAGGTAAAAATCATGCTTAGGAAGCTTAAATACATCATTTGGCAACCTTAAAACTTAGAGGAAATAAAGGCATAGTGAAAGCTTACCTTGGCTGAATTTCATGGAGATTCTTTCCTCTTGATTTTGTCAATTTTATGGGCTTGTAGAAGATGAAGAGTAGGACAACTTTGTAGAAGGAATTTTAGTGAAATAAGGTGATTTTAATGGTGTTTTAGGTGAGTTTTTGTTTCTTCTCAAGCTTGGCCATGGTGGTGTCTTGAGAAGGTTGAAGAAGATGATGAAGTGGCTGGCCATGACATGTGTGGAGAAATTTAAAAGCTTCTCATAGTTATAAAATGACCATTTTGCCCTCACTTATGAAGATTTTGGACATTTACGCCCTTAAATTTTGTAATTTTTATAACCATGTAATTTAACTCCAAAAATTCATATTTCATCCCCAAATATTATTATTGCACGTATTTTAATGAATAAAAGTGGTTTCGTTGAGGTTTGATCTACCGTAAATGTGAAATTAAGAAATTACCCCTATCGGGTAAATCGCATAAATTTCTGATTCTACCACTAATTCAATCTATCTGTTGACATAGCCTCGAACTTATTTATATGTAGATTATCATCCTTCAGTCAGTTGGTCAAAAGTCAATTTAGTTTGATCGTTATTGATGAAAGTTCATTCGGGATATATACTTAATCGTCATTTTCTAAATTGTTTTCACACTTCCCAAAAATGATCTAAATAAAGGATTTTGGGTTAGAAATTCTTACCATAAGCTTATTGGGCTCTTTACAATATCTTTCTAGGCTCACATCTATCCATACATTATCGGGCCTGTGGGACCCACCTTATTGTCTCGAGCTAAAGCTGCGAAATACACAAGGATTGAATAGTGGTGAGTAGTCCTACATGTACAATAGTACTAGAATATAGGGTTCTCACATCCTCCTCACTTTAGGAAATTTGGTCCTCCAAATTTGATCGGACTAGTCATTGGAATAGGTTTGGGTACTTGTCTCACATTAGGCTTTCTAATTCTCATGTGGCCTTTTCCTCTAAGTAGTACTGCCAGAGCACTTTCACTAATGGAATGGTCTTAGACCGTAGTACCTTATCCTTCCTATCCAATTTGAATAAGTCTCTCCACGTAACTTATATTCTTCCTGATCTCTAGTGGCTCATACTGAATTACATGCGATGGATCTGGATTGTACCTTTTTAACATCAATACGTGGAAGAAGTTATGCACCTCAGATAACTCTGGTGGTAGTGCTAACCGATAGATGACATCTCCCACATGGTCTAAGATCTCAAATGGCCCGATAAATCGAGGACTCAATTTCTCCTTTTTACCAAATCTCATGATGCCTTTCGATGGTGAGACCTTAAGGAAGATAAAATCTCCAACTGTGAACTCCAATGGTCGGTGTCTAGTATCTGCATAGCTTTTCTGTCGACTTTGTGTTGTCTTCAATCTCTCACAAATAATCTATACATAAAGGGAAGCTTGCTCTACCAAGTCGGGAGATAACAATTTCCAATCACCCACTTCTTCCCATGCAACCGATGATCTACATCGTCTGCCTTACAAAGCCTCATATGGTGCCATGTTGATACTGGACTGATAGCTATTATTATATGCAAACTTTGCTAGTGGTAAGTGGTCATCCTAGGAGCCTTTAAAATACAGTGCACATGCTCTCAACAATCCTCGAGCATCTGGATAGTGTGCTCGGATTGCCCATCAGTCTGTGTATGGAAAGCGGTGCTGAAATTCAATCGGGATCCCATAACCTCCTAAAGCCTCTCCCAAAAATGTGAAAGTAAACTGGGAATCACTATAAGAAGTGATGCTCACTGGAACACCATGTAATCTAACTATCTTTCAAACATACAAATCGGCTAAGGCATTGAAGGAATCAGTAGATTTGATGGCAAGAAAATGAGCGGACTTTGTCAACTAATCAACAATCACCCATATCTCATCATGATTCTTCCGGGTCCTTGGCAAACCCATAATGAAATCCATCATGACATGCTCCCACTTCCACATTGTAATCGATAGAGGCTGTAGTAATCCAGCTGGCTTCTGGTGCTTAATCTTCAACTGCTGTAATGTGAGACATCTTGCCACGAACTCTGCGATGTCTCGTTTCATATTAGGCCACCAATACAGTATCCGTAAATTATGGTACATTTTAGTACTGTCTGGATACAGAGAGTACTTGGAAGTGTGGGCCTATGTCAAAATCAGATGCTTTAGCTACTTATCCTTAGGAATACAAATCCTGCCTCTGAACCTTAGTATCCCATCGGTGCCAATCCCATAATCTAATTGTACTCCTATCTGTACCTGATTGGCAACCTTTATGCAATAAGTATCACTCCTCTGAGCATCCCTAATTCTGTCCATCAAAATCCAACTCAATCTGGAAGCTGGCTGTAAACTCATATCTCTTAGAAGAAATCTCATTCAAATTGGGGCTCAAGAACTACTCAATGAGATCATATTCTAGGACCATCATGTAAGATACCATACCCATCTACTTACGACTCAAAGCATCTGCCACCACATTTGCTTTCCAGGAGTGGTATAAAATCTCGCAATCATAATCCTTTAACAGCTCCATCCATTTACACTGTCTCATATTCAACTCCCGCTACGAGCATAAATACTTCATTCTCTTATGGTCTGAGTATACCTGGAATCTCTCTCCGTATAGATAGTGCCGCCATATCTTCAATACAAACACCACAGCGGCTAACTCTAAGTCATGAGTCGGATAATTCTTCTCATGCTCTTTCAACTACCTGGAACCATAAGCAATTACCCGACCATTCTGCATCAGAACACATCCCAATCCCATTACAGAAGCATCACTATAGACTAAAAAACCCCCTGATCTACTAGGAAGAGCAAGAATGAGATCACTAGTCAATCTCCTCTTCAACTCCTAAAAACTGCACTCATGCGCATCTATCCACTCGAACTTAGAATCCTTACGTGTGAGACACATCAATGGAGTAGCTAGTCTCGAAAATTCCTCTACAAACAGGCAGTAATATTTGGTTAGACCCATGAAGCTCTGTATCTCTGTCACTGTCTTAGGCCTCTTCTAGTGTACAATGGCCTCTATCTTGGACAGATCTACAGACACCCCATTCTTAGATACGACATGCCCAGAAAAGTAATATGATCTAGCCAAAACTCACACTTACTGAACTTAGCATACAACATTCGATCTTTGAGAGTCTGTAGGACTATGTAGAGATGTTGCTCGTGCTCCTCTACTGACTTGCAATATAACAATATATCATAATGAACACTATCAGAAACTGATCTAGGTATAGCTTAAACACTTCATTCATCAAACTCATAAATGCTGTAGGGGCATTTGTCAATCCGAAAGGCATTACAAGGAACTCGTAGTGACTATACTGAGTCCTGAATGCAGTCTTAGGGACATCATGTAACATCCTCTTTTAATTCAATTACCAACTAACTTTTTCTTTCACATAAGATTGGTAAGGCTGTTTGTTGGGTCATCCTTCCCTCTTCTTATACCTTATATTTAATCGCTTAACATGGCGATATGAATTTCAATGGAAAAGTATTTCTTATACATATACACGAGTCATTATACAAATGGATTTAAAACTTTCATTCAAGTGCATACTAATTCCTATAACAATTTACATCCCTAACCTGGTCTACTGTACATCACACTATTGTACCATAGTCTGAAATACATAACAAAATGAATATACCTTCAAGGAATTGGAAGCGTGCCTCGAAGGAATACTGTACAATCCAAAATGTAAGCTCTTTTACCGAGAGCGAAAAATCACTGCAAATAGTCTGGGTGGAAAAATAAGGGAGTGAGTTTACGTTCAGTAAGGAATATATATAAAAGTGCGTACTATGCCACTATATGTGGGTTCCTACTTGGCTCATCATGTCATTCGAAAGGAAGGAATTGCTATAGCCGATAAGGATTGCCAGGTGAGTATTGAAGAATGCTTTAAACCACCTCACATGTCCCAAGTCCTACTCTCGGCTATAAGGATTTATCGTATGTTCACAAATACAAATTGGGATCATTATAAAACAAATACCAAATAAAATAAGAGTTCATCAAATACCATGTAAACATGTAATCCAATCATATAAATCACTTACATATATTCACGTGAATCAAATACTTGCATTTGCATCAAATCATGTGGAATCAAGTATGCAAATAAGCTTCCAATAATTTGAAGAGACAGTTAACATCTAATAGAATCATGCACCAAATAAATCTTGTAAGGGATGCACATAAAAAGCGACGTTCCCACGTATAGGCTAGGGCTCCTCCCTTAAGCCAAACACATAAAAGAGACAAATGGCCATCATCGATGATCCACAATTAAAACTAGTCAGGTGACAACTGTGGTGTTAAGGACTTGACTAAGGTCCCACAACCAAATACAAATAATAAGCAGATAAGTATGCATGATCACCAAATGAGTTTACAGTCTCAAAACATTTGTTATCAAATTATTACTTTTTGAAAAACCATTAATAATCATAAACATTCTTATATACTTTAATGAAAATCGAAATACTTTATACAAAATAGGCTTAGACCACTGTTTTAAAAAGGGGCTAGTTGACTACTCTTTTAGGGCAGTTGACTGCTATAACATATATAAATTTAATAAATTTATTTTCTTTTTAGATTTAAAATATTTTAAAATTCGGATGCAAGTAAGGCAGTCGACTGGTCAAATAGGTAGTCGACTGGTGCGCAAATAGAATGCTTTCCGAGAAAATGCAATCGACTGGCTCTATAGCATCGACTGGGGCGCAAATAGAATGCTTTTGGAAAAATGGCAGTCGACTGCTATATAGGACAATCGACTGCTTTAAGTTGGTTTCGAAAATAAGTATGTCACGGCCGTTTTCGGGCAGTTAGCTGCCCTTTAAGGTAGTCAGCTGCCCCAGTCAGAATCGACGCCAGGAGTAAAACCGAGATTCAAACCCCTTGCACTTATACAACAGTTTCATTTGATACCCAAACATTCAACCACATGCAGACATAGTCACCCTATGTCCGTTATACATATTCCTTACCTCAAATAACTTTAAAACATAGTAGCTTGTTGCACCAACACTTTTCCCTTCACTTCTTCAAAGCTGCAAAAACCATAGTAACCATTAACAAATCAAACCTCCACTTAGATCAAACCTTTCTAATGCTTCTTTTAACCCCAAACTTCATCTTACAACCTTTAAAAATCACAAACCCTCTCTTGACCAAACCCTTAAGAAACCTTTATAGTTGCTCTTATTTCATTTTAAAGCCACAAACATGTTATACCAACTTAATACAACTCCAAACCTTAAATAGAATTGCAAGAAACAACTTCTACTCTTACCTTTGTTAGTAACTAAAAATAACAGCAACAAGATAATCCCAAAGCCTTTGATTCAACCCTCCAAATTACAGGTATTGCTAGAGCTCGGGATGAGGAACAATTTTCTTTAAAGAAGCTTGGTGATTCAATGAAAGGAGATGGATGTTCTACAAGGTGAATATGAAGACTTAGAGAAAATGAGAGAAAGGAAGAGAGCAATGGTGGCCGGCCCTTGTTGATGGAGAAGATGACCAAAATCTCATTTAATTAGTATTTATCCATTTAAAACATCATCCCCTTTTGACTTTTGACTATTTGACCATTTGACCATTATATTGCTCTTATTCCTTCCATATCCCACATATCACTTTCATATATTAAGATTTTATATTTATTTTCTCATAATCATAATCTTCTAATAATATAGAAGTCAACTCTTTCACCTTAAAGATATAAGTGGGGTGACAGTGTTGGTGAAATGACTAAAATGCCCATAACGGTATGATCACTTAAATTTCGATATTTCCAAGAGATTCAGTCCATGGCTCGGAATAGTCAAAGACATCTTCACCCAATGATTCATCTTTTTCAGTCTATTGATCAAAAGTCAAACTATAATGACTGTTATTTAAAAATGTTCTTCCAACTTATGGATAAAATCGTCATTTCTAGATTTGTTTCATATAAACCTAAGTATGCTTAAACAAAGGAATTTTAGGAAGTTGTCTTCTTACCACTTAGGTATTTTGAGCCCAAGATTCACATTCTGCCACTTCGAGATTCGTCCGGATTACAGATTATCTTGTGGGGCCCACTTGATACATTTCCTCCTTTACCTATAATACACAATGCAACTTCTCAATATAATTTATCCAATCATTCTAGCTTGGAATACTATATAAATATGGAAAGGTTAAAGGAATTTGTGAATCTCACATTCTCCCCACCTTTAGGAATTTGGTCCTCCAAATTTAAATCGGGCTATCGCTCAAATAGTTCAGGACATTTCTTTTTCATCAAGCTCTCAGATCCCATGTGGCTTCTTGTGAAACTCGATTTTATAATACTATACACCATAATCTTTGTAAATCCTTGAAAGTGGAAATAAGTTAGTGAAATTAAATAAATATTGAATGTGGATTTTCACTTGGTTTTTGGATTTATTAAATTTATGAACTATAATATGGTGTATAAGAAGAGAAATAAATATTAAATGATGAAGGGATGGCATAAAATAAAAAAAATATATTTAAAGGAAGGAAAATTATGCATTGGACATGTGATTAAATTTGAGTGGTTGAAGTATACAAAAGAGAGGGGGGAAACAAGCAAAATTATGCAGCCAAAGTTGACTGCACGCCATTTTTGTGATGCTGTATGCTACATGATGTAATTCATCTAAAGGAAATTAAAGTGTAATTTTTGTGGTGTAAAAAAATACAATATAAGGGAAGAGAAATTAAAAGTTTACTAGGGGATTAATTCCTATTGGTTGAAGCCTATTAGGATTAATTCCTATATGTAGCAAATTGGTCTTCACGGCACTCCTTTTTGCTGTTATATTGCTGCCGGTTGGATCCATTTCAAGGAAAGTGAATTACAATTTTATGGTATAACAATTGCCAGCAAATGATGTTTAATGGAGGGAAAATCTTGTATTTGGAAAGATATTTAAATTCTATTGGTTGAAGCCTTAAAAAAAAAGGCAAAACAAGTCAAAAACGTGTAGCTAAAAATGGTCTTCACCGCCACTTCTCCTTGTTGTCTTGTTTGCTGCACGTGTAACCTCAATTAAAGAAGAAATGATGAAAGCAATGTAAGAGTAAATTATGTGGCAAATTGTTGTTGGTTAACATGAGGAAAAGATAACTAAATAAAATAGAAACTTTTGCAAATTTCTTCAGCTTTACCGATTCACTTAGCAGCTCCTCGACTTTCTGTTTTTGGCTGCACGCTCTTGCTCTGTTTTGCTTCCGTTCTTCCATGAATTTCTTAGCAAAACTCCATCCTCATGCTATTTAATCATCTAACCTTCTCCATAGACCTTACATCCACCTTAAAACCATCAAAATACCAAGAAAGGACGGCTGACTAGAAAGGAAACAACACAAAAATTGAGTTGTTGGTTCGATTAAGGTGAGGAGATTTAATTTTTTATTGTTTTAATTAAATCTAAAGTTGTGTTTTAGTTTAGTTTAAGGTGTAGAAGAAGGGTATGAAGTTAGATTTCCATAATCTTGGCTAGATAGAAATTTGCCATCGAAGTGGATATTCAGTCAAGTGTTGGAAGTCCAAAATTTTGATGTCTTGAATTATTCTAAAATGATGTGTTAGATAAGAAAAAGGTATAGATTTCAAGTATGCTATTGGAAATTTAAATTTGGTTTAATAAAAAAAATTTGCCAATTTTGTAAGTTACGGTGGGTTTATGAACTTAGGGAGGACATGCATATTTTGCATGGAAATGGTAGGAAATAATAATGTGATATGAGATAAGAATGATAGAAAGGTTAAAGTGGAAAAATGGAAGCAAAGTCAAGAAAATGGTCAAATTGAGGTTTCAGCCATGATATTTGGGCCATGGAAATATGCTGAAATTTATGGTTTGGTGATAGAAAATGATTATAGAAATTGAAAGAGGAAGGTTGGTGAAATCGGAACCGAAAAAGGTGCTAAAACGAGAAAGTTTAGTTTTAGCACAGTATAATTTATACTGGTTGTGCATGTATTATAATATTAGTGGCTGCATTTTATGAAAGTGGCTTAAAATTAAGAGGAAAAATATTGATAATTTTTGGTAAAATCATTTTGCAGTCGAGAATTACAAATTTCGGTAAACACAACCGGGAAGCTCGATTTCGTAAAACAGGTAAGGGGGAAGTGTGTGAGTTGTACGGATACATTGAATTGCATGATTTATCAGGTTTAATTTTATGAAATTATGGAAAGCTTGATCTGCTATGAAAATCATGCAAATTGTGGTTGAAAGCTAGTTTATATACTGTAATTTTCGTGCATGAGGCTAGAAATTCACAGCCGTTATGCTGTCGGAAAATTATCAAAATTATTCTAAAATATCATGAAATATTTTAGATGCATAAATGGAATAAATCATGTATTTTGGAAATCATTTCCATAAATTTTCCATAAAGTGGAAATTGTTGGAAAAAATGCTAAATTAAATATTCATGTTATGGATTTTTATTTAAAGTGAGAATGAAATATATTCTTTTTACAATTAATTATACAAAAAGAATATTTATGAGATTTCTCACTAAATACATGAATATTTATCGATTGTTTTCCCTGGATTTGGAAATGAGAAATAAATACCTTTTTGGAAATAATTATTTAAATAAATGATGTAATTCATTAGATTTCCTTAAAGGTATTTTTATGGAAAAAGAATGATTTTATACCTTTATGGAACTGAATAATGACCTTATTTATTTTATAAATTTCATAAAGGTGATGAAATGGTGAGTAAATGGTTAAGATGATTTTGAGAAAAATGTGAAAAAGATGGAAATTCATGAAAAGAGAAAATATATGAAATTGTGATGCCTTATGGATAAACATGAAATATTTCAAATTATTTTGAATAAGATCCATAAAGACTATGATAAAATTTTTATACTGTTTTTAGACTTAGGCCCCGATTTCATGCTTACTGTTACTGTCACGTGGCTGATTGACCCGCTAGTCATCAGTGGTCCCGGAGTCACCTGGCAAGTGTACATCGAGGACCACCTATAGATTATGGCCATAGATATAACTGTATACTGTTACTGTATCCCTTCGGAGATGATTACTGTGTTCCTTAGGGGACGATGATAGCATGATATGATTTAGGGTGATGCCTAGTCTCAACCTATTGATTATGGTTTACTGAACTGGATTTTACTGAATATTGTTTACTATACTGTACTGAGAAATACTATTTACTGAATGGTAACCTACTGATTACTGTTTACTGAACTGGATTTTACTGAATATTGTTTACTATACTGTACTATACTGAGAAATACTGTTTACTGAATGGTATCTTACTGATTACTATTTACTGAACTAAAAACTAGTATTTCACGGAAAAGAATATTATGAAAATTATTTCTAAAATTAGAAATAATTACTAAACTATTCATCCATGAGTTTCTAGATAATTACAACATATTGTACTGAAGTGATTGTATACTGTTTTTACAGTATTATATTTACTATTCATTATACTGCTTTACCATTGAAGTGTCACGAGTTTTGAACTGTTATTGAAGTGATGAAAAGTAAATGGTTTATTCCATTTATATTTATGGAAAAATAAATATTTTTCAGCATATAGATTTCATTGTATCGAACAGCATACGACTCCTTTAGTGAGCACGTGGTTCGCTCACCCCTTTAATTTCCAACTTTCCAGATTTATTGCAAGGATTATTTGAGATCTTCCTCAAATAAATAGTGCTGCAAGTAAGCACATTGGGGTAAAGTGAGCTGAATTTTAAAGGTACCGTCATTTCTCTTATATATTCAAACACATGTATACAATACTACTTTATTGTAAAATTGGAACAAGGGATGTAAAGTGTAAGAAATATTATAAAATTTCATATTCCGAATTTATTAAATAAATAATTATTTACCATTTATTATTGTTACTGTACAAGTGTTAAAGGCATCACAGACAGCCCAACCATAAATTATGTATAAAATATGTTATTTACTATACTGTGGACTATTACACTTCTTCCGTAGTATGATACTACTAGAGAACCTTGACTAATGTAATTATCTTAGATTGCAACACTTTTTCTTTTCTATCCAAAATCTGAATCGGCTTCTCCACATAGCTCATGTCCTCCCGAATCTCCAAAGCTTCATATTCTATGACATGAGATGGATCCGGATGATACTTCCAAAGCATAAACATGTGAAAGACATTATGTACTCCTGATAGCTCTAGAGGTAGCACCAATCGGTATGCAAATCTCCCACACGGTCTAAGATTTCAAATGGCCCGATATAGTGGGACTAAGTTTACCCTTTCTACCAAACCTCATGATTCCTTTGGATGGAGAAGCTTTTAAAAATACCGAGTCCCTAACAGAAAACTCAAGTGGTCTGCGCATAGCATTTGCATAACTTTTTCATCGGCTCTGAGCTGTCTTAATTGATAAATTAGCTTGACATCCTCAGAAGCCTGCTCAACTAGATCTGGGGCTAATAACTTGCGCTCGCCCACTTCTTCCCAACCAATCAGGGATCGACACCTTCTACCATATAAAGCTTCATATGGCACCATCCCAATACTTGAGTGATAGCTATTGTTGTAAGCAAACTCGGCTAATTGCATATGATCATCCCAAGAGCCTTTGAAATCCAAAGCACAAGCTCTCAACATATCTTCGAGCGTCTGAATGGTGGGCTCGAACTGTGAGATCCTCAATTTTCATGTATTCCTCCATGTATGTAAAGTATTCTAAGTTAATATGATTAAATGAATATATAGTTAATGTGTAATTGATGTATGAATAATGTATGAATGGTGTATGGAATATAGAAGAAATAATAGAGTTGAAGGTCAATAAGTTAAATGAAGTATGTTGATATCAGGAAATATTAAGAGTATGAGACAAGAAATTAAATCAGATTTTTATTGGAGGTTAAATGGATGAGTCATAAGGAAATTAATGGGTCAAATGAGTCAAGGGGATGCTAATGGCTGAGATAGAGAATAGATGAGCATGCATTTAATGCATGAAGCATGACTCATCACCCTCATCATCTCATCATCAACGTCAGCTACTCTTCTCCCAGCTCTCCCTCTCGTTCATCTCTATTCTTCCAAGTTTTCCATTCCAAGTTCCTTGCTAAACCACCTTATTCCCTCATCAATTCACTAAGTTCATTAGATGAAAATCGATCCTTGTCACTAGACTAAGTGAAATCCAAAGTTTGGTGAATTGATTTCAAGTATTGGAGGAGATCTTAACAATTGAAGTTTTGGTCTTTAGTGAAGGTAAGAAAAGAGGATGATTTAGCTAACTTTGTTGATGATTTGGAGTTGTTTTAAGTTAGTATAACATGTGTATGTGGTTTAATTTAAGGTTTGATATGATGTGGTGATTTCAGATTTGAAGAAGTGAAAGCTAGGGTTACGCGCCAAGTGATTTCGCGTTCTCGAAGGAATCGAGGTAAGGAAATTATGTAACGGACGTAAGGCGGCTATGTCCGCATGTTTTATGATATGTGCATGTGATTTGGAGAGAAATACCAGCTGTTTCTATGCAGGAAAAGTGCATTTTCGGACTTGTCTTCTAGTACCAATTAGGCTAGGGGCAGCCGACTGCCTTAGAAGGAAGTCGACTGCCTAGAGACAACCAAAACGTCGTTTTCGAAAACCGATGCAAACCAGTCGACTGCTATGTAAGCCAGTCGACTGCTATTTACCCAGTAAGCATTCTGTGTCAAACCAGTCGACTGCTAATGGGCCAGTCGACTGCTATTTTCCAAAATGCATTCTGTTTGAAAACCAGTCGACTGCCTATTAGACCAGTCGACTGCTAATTTTGAAGAAGCATTCTGTTTGGAAACTAGTCGACTGCTATACGGACCAGTCGACTGCCCCCATGTATTTTTCGAAAAAGAAAATAATTTCGAGAAATAAAGTTATGAAGCAGCAGTCGACTGCCCTATAAGACCAGTCGACTGCCATGTATGAAAAGATGTTTTCAAAAGCTTATTTGCTTTAAACACAAAGGTGTTTTCTGAAAAGTATGTTATAAATGTTTTGAGACTATGGACTGCGTAATGATTATGCATTTCTGATGGCTGAGCGACTCTGATCAAGTCCTCAGTAATATGTATGTTGAGCGAGGAGCCCTAGTCCGGCCCTCAATCCCATAAGTGACACCTGACTAGTGTTCACTATGGGTTATGTAAGGCAGGAGAGAATCCCTGACCTATGCAGAGTGCACTACTGTACCAATGCATAATTAGAGTCATATGAATGGGAATGAACGACTCATATGACGTTTCAATCGCTTAAAATATTGTACATAGTCTCCATCCTATTTCAAAGGATATATGTTGTATGTTTAAAGTATGATGTTTTAAAGTATGATATGAAGTATGATGTATGTTTTCAAGTATGAAGTATGTTTTCAAGTATGCTATGAAGTAGGAAATTTTCAAGAAAGAAGTATGATGCATGTTTTATATGTATGCTATATTTAAATGAAGCATACAAAGTATGTTTGCCATGTCATTTTAAATGAATATGCATGGTTACAAACAAGGCATGAAAGAAGTTTATGAAGCATGCTTTATAATGCTTTACATGACATTGTAGAGCCAAGTAGAAAAAATGCATATAGAGACATAGCACGCTCTTTTATGTAGTTTTCTTACTGAGCGTAAACTCACCCTTTTACGACTATTTTTCAGATTTCCTGAAGTACGCCTCGCTCCAGTTAGAGGAGCCTGATTTTGAAAAGTTACAGTGTACCTTCTTGATACGCTTCCCGGTTAGCATAGAAGGTATACTTATATGTTTATGTACAGTAAATTGTATTTTCAGTTATGGTACAGTACAAGTAGAAATTATGTATATAGAATGTCGGGGATGTAAGAAAAGATGATGTATGAGATCCTGTGGAAAAAGGAAATGGTATTTATATATATCATTTTATGTTTATGGAAATTGAATAAAATTTCATGAGCTGTATGATAATTAGCTTGAAAGTAAGGAAGGGTTGACACTGGATAAACTAAATCAAAATAAGATCGGATAAGATAATAAGAAAAAGTTAGGTGCTAAGGTGAAGTGACGGGGACGTCACAGAGTGGTATCAGAGCAATTTGATTGGTAGTTTGTCAGTGTCAATAAGCTAGAAATAGAGTATATCCCCAATTGTACTGTACTTGTCTGAATACAAATGTATAGTATAACTGCTTATGGTTATACTAAAGAGCTCAATGATGACTATCTTTATAGTATGAGCTCACGAAGAAGGGGTACAAGTAGAGGAAGAGGACGGGGTCGCACTGAAGAGCCCCCAGTTCCGTCTCCTCAACCATCTCCACCACATAGCCCGAATACGAGACTGGCTAAGATGGAGAAGCACATGGAGAATATGGCCACGATGTTTAACCAATTTATGTCTAATTTCCCAAATGTGGCCACAAGTACCCCAGCAGCTACACCTGTAGTTCCTCCTACGGAAGTAACCCCACCAGTTCCAGTTATTGGAAGGAGGGATTCTAGAGCTTATTGCAGTGTGGCATTGATTAAGGAATTCAAGAAGTTGGATCCGCCTAAGTTCAAGGGGGAAAGAGATCTGTTGACAGCTGAGAACTGGATGAAAGCAGTCCTCAAATCTTTTGAGTACATGCCCTGTTCTGAAAGGGAAAAAGTAGGATTGGCTGCCTACCTACTAGTGGATGATGCTGAATATTGGTGGCAAGCCACTCGGACCGTGTTAGAGGCCCGATATGATGAGGTTACGTGGGATAGATTTGTAGAGGCTTTTAATGAGCAGTACATCCCACGCACAGATCGGAATAGGTTAAAGATTGAGTTCTTAAGCTTGACTCAAGGTACTATGACAGTGAATCAGTATGAATCTAAGTTCACCACCTTGAGTAGATTTGATCCAGAGGTCCGAAGAGATGAAGGACACAGGATCTATAGATTCATCGAGGGATTGAAGTCCCCGATTAGATCTAAGTTGTATCCGATGGATATCACCTCTTATGGAGAAGCTGTCCGTAAGGCTCAGTTGTGTGAGCAGGACTATAACCTACATCATGTTGACTTCCGAGCCAAGGGTAAAGGCAAAGAACCGATGAAGCGGAAGTCAGATGAGAAAGCTTCGAGTGATAAGTATCCATTTCGGAGAAGTAGACGATCTGAAGGAGTTTCTATAGGTACTCCTAAAGCTACAGGGATCAAGATAAGTGATGAACGATCCCGAAATCAAGTTGGAAGTACCGCTAGTTCGCAAAAGAGTACGATGCAAAGATGTGAGCAGTGCGGGAAGTTTCATGGATCACAGCCATGTCGCTTGGCGAGTGGCGCTTGCTTTAGATGTGGGGAGAAAGGGCATATGATTAGGGATTGCCCTCAGAGAGATCCGAGAATGCCTGACGAATCAGATAAGACCCCTAAATCGCAACCTAAGGCCACCGCTGCTGAGAACGGAAAGAAAGCTGTGACTCAAGGACGAGTGTTTGCCATCGATGAAGAGTCTGCCGATGCCTCGTCCAAAGTGATTAAAGGTACAATTTACCTGTTTGATGTGAATGTCATAGCATTGTTTGATCCAGGCTCTACGCATTCATTTGTGTCACCTAAGTTTGCTATGAAGATACCTGTTGAGCCTGAGACCTTAGAACACTCATTAAAGATAAGCACACCATTTAAGGAATCACAAGTGACAGAGTTGGTGTATAGAAACTGTGAGCTACGGGTAGGAGAAAGAGAATCTAAGGCCGACCTAATCCTACTAAATATGTATGGGTTTGATGTTATTTTGGGTATGGATTGGTTAGCTAATAATCATGTTATATTAGACTGTTATGCTAAGAGTGTAACCTTCTCTTCACCCGTTAGCTATATTGTAAATTTTGCAAGTAATTAATATGAAGTCTGTTTGGTTTTTGATTTGAATTCATATGAAAGTAATGAAAAGTATGTATGACTGTATGAAGGATTTATTGCTTATGTGGAAGACGTAGATCAGAAACGTCCCGGACTCAATGATATTCCTGTAGTCCGAGATTTTCCTGAGGTGTTCCCGGATGATCTTCCAGGACTTCCTCCGGATAGGGAAGTGGAATTCACTATCGATTTGGTGTCGGGGACTGAGCCAATATCAAGAGCTCCTTATCGGATGGCCTTGGTAGAATTGGAAGAACTTAAGAAACAGCTCCAGGAGCTGCTAGACAAAGGATTCATACGACCCAGCGTATCCCCTTGGGGTGCTCCTGTACTTTTTGTCAAAAAGAAGGACGGTAGTATGAGATTATGCATAGACTACCGGTGGTTAAACAAGGTGACAATCAAGAACAAGTATCCTCTTCCCAGGATAGATGACCTCTTTGATCAACTTAAGGGTGTGCAAGTCTTTTCCAAGATAGACTTGAGGTCGGGATATCATCAGTTGAAGATTAGAAATGAAGATATCCCTAAGACTACATTCAGGACACGGTATGGCCATTATGAATTCTTGGTGATGCCGTTTGGTCTGACTAATGCACCTGCAGCCTTCATGAATCTGATGAATGATGTATTTAAGCAGTACCTGGACCAGTTTGTCATTGTTTTCATCGATGACATTTTGGTGTACTCGAGGTCATGGGAAGAGCACGAGCAGCATTTGAGGATTGTTTTAGAGACCCTCAGAGATAGAGGACTGTATGCCAAGCTAAGTAAATGTGATTTTTGGTTGAATCAAATCTCCTTTTTAGGTCATGTGATCAGTAAAGATGGAGTCTCGGTTGATCCATCAAAGATCGAAGCGGTGGTTCAATGGGAAAGACCGAAGACAGTGACGGAGATTAGGAGTTTCTTGGGTTTAGCTGGCTACTATAGGAGGTTTGTAGAGGGTTTCTCGAAGCTAGCTGCTCCACTGATGCGCTTGACGCGCAAGGAAGTGAAGTATGAGTGGAATGAAGCCTGTGAGTGTAGCTTCCAAGAGTTGAAGCACAGGCTGACGACTGCACCGATTCTCACCATCCCTAGTGGTTCAGGAGGATTTGCGGTGTACAGTGATGCCTCAGGGCAAGGCTTGGGATGTGTGTTAATGCAGCGTAGTAAGGTAGTAGCATATGGTTCTAGACAATTGAAGGACCATGAGAAAAACTACCCCACTCATGATTTGGAGTTAGCTGCAGTAGTGTTTGCCCTGAAGATATGGAGGCATTACTTGTATGGTGAGAAATTTCAGATTTTTACAGATCACAAAAGTCTGAAATATTTGTTTTCTCAGAAGGAATTAAACATGAGGCAAAGAAGATGGCTCGAGTTACTGAAGGATTACGATTGTGAGATCTTGTACCACCCGGGGAAAGCCAATGTGGTGGCGGATGCTCTGAGCCGGAAGTATGTAAGTATGGTGTCTTATATGATGATAAAAGAGCATGAACTAATTGAACAATTTGCAAGCCTCAATCTTAATGTTATGCCTCATGAGTATATTGGAATGATGGCTAGTTTGAGGATTGAGCCAGAGTTAATGGACAGAATTCGTAGTGCTCAAAAGGAAGATGATAGATGTATAGAAGCCATGAATCAGATGCAATCAGGTATGACCTCAGAAGTTAATGTCAGTAGTGATGGAATTTTGAGGTTTAGAGGTCGTATATGTGTTCCTAATGATGATGAATTGAAGAAGTTGATCTTGAGTGAAGCACATGCCACTAAGTACACGTTACACCCAGGAAATACGAAGATGTATCATAATCTTCGCAAGGTGTACTGGTGGAAGGGTATGAAGAGAGACATCGCAGATTTTGTAGCAAAATGTCTCACATGTCAACAAGTTAAGGTAGAGCACCAAAAGCCAGTAGGATTACTGCACCCTCTGCCTATACCTACATGGAAGTGGGAACACATTACGATAGATTTTATTATGGGGCTGCCCAGAACCAAAAGAAATCATGATGGTATTTGGGTGATTGTCGATAGAATGACAAAATCAGCTCACTTCCTACCTATGAAGTCAACTGATACACTCAATGCTTTGGCAGATATGTATGTAAAAGATGTAGTAAGACTACACGGTATTCCAGTGAGCATCACTTCTGATAGAGATTCCAAGTTTACTTCCCATTTCTGGGAGCATTTTCAAGAAGCCATGGGATCTAAGTTAAGTTTTAGCACAGCTTTTCATCCGCAGACTGATGGACAGTCCGAGCGCACTATTCAGACGCTCGAGGATATGTTGAGGGCTTGTGCTATGGACTTTAAAGGCTCATGGGATGACCATCTGCCATTGGCTGAGTTTGCGTACAATAATAGCTATCATGCAAGTATCGGGATGGCACCATATGAAGCTTTGTATGGAAGAAGGTGTCGATCTCCGATTGGGTGGGAAGAAGTGGGCGAACGCAAGTTATTAGCTCCAGATTTAGTCGAGCAAGCCTCAGAAGATGTTAAGCTGATTTGTCAGAGGCTTAAGACAGCTCAGAGTAGACAAAAGAGCTATGCAGATGCTCGACGGAGACCACTCGAGTTCATGGTTGGAGATTTTGTGTTCTTGAAAGTTTCTCCATCCAAAGGGATCATGAGATTTGGCCGACGAGGTAAGTTGAGTCCTCGCTACATCGGTCCATTTGAGGTCTTGGATCGGATAGGTGATGTTGCCTATAGATTGGCATTACCTCCGGAGCTATCGGGAGTGCATAATGTGTTTCATGTATCGATGCTTCGGAAGTATAATCCGGATCCGTCTCATGTCATTAAGTATGAACCCTTGGAGATAAGGGAAGATATGAGCTATGTAGAAAGACCAATTCGGATCTTAGATCGGAAAGATAAAGTGTTGAGGTCTAAGACAATTCCGTTAGTGAAAGTTCTCTGGCAATACCATACGACGGAAGAAGCTACGTGGGAGCTAGAAAGCCTAATGAGAGAAAGGTATCCAGAGTTGTTTACATGATAAGCTAAGGCAAATTTGGAGGACCAAATTTTCTAAGGTGGGGAGGATGTGAGATCCTCAATTTTCATGTATTCCTCCATGTATGTAAAGTATTCTAAGTTAATATGATTAAATGAATATATAGTTAATGTGTAATTGATGTATGAATAATGTATGAATGGTGTATGGAATATAGAAGAAATAATAGAGTTGAAGGTCAATAAGTTAAATGAAGTATGTTGATATCAGCAAATATTAAGAGTATGAGACAAGAAATTAAATCAGATTTTTATTGGAGGTTAAATGGATGAGTCATAAGGAAATTAATGGGTCAAATGAGTTAAGGGGATGCTAATGGCTGAGATAGAGAATAGATGAGCATGCATTTAATGCATGAAGCATGACTCATCACCCTTATCATCTCATCATCAACGTCAGCCACTCTTCTCCCAGCTCTCCCTCTCGTTCATCTCTATTCTTCCAAGTTTTCCATTCCAAGTTCCTTGCTAAACCACCTTATTCCCTCATCAATTCACTAAGTTCATTAGATGAAAATCGATCCTTGTCACTAGACTAAGTGAAATCCAAAGTTTGGTGAATTGATTTCAAGTATTGGAGGAGATCTTAACAATTGAAGTTTTGGTCTTTAGTGAAGGTAAGAGAAGAGGATGATTTAGCTAACTTTGTTGATGATTTGGAGTTGTTTTAAGTTAGTATAACTTGTGTATGTGGTTTAATTTAAGGTTTGATATGATGTGGTGATTTCAGATTTGAAGAAGTGAAAGCTAGGGTTACGCGCCAAGTGATTTCACGTTCTCGAAGGAATCGAGGTAAGGAAATTATGTAACGGACGTAAGGCGGCTATGTCCGCATGTTTTAAGATATGTGCATGTGATTTGGAGAGAAATACCAGCTGTTTCTATGCAGGAAAAGTGAATTTTCGGACTTGTCTCCTAGTACCAATTAGGCTAGGGGCACCCGACTGCCTTAGAGGGAAGTCGACTGCCTAGAGACAACCAAAACGTCGTTTTCGAAAACCGATGCAAACCAGTCGACTGCTATGTAAGCCAGTCGACTGCTATTTACCCAGTAAGTATTCTGTGTCAAACCAGTCGACTGCTATATGGGCCAGTCGACTGCTATTTTCCAAAAATGCATTCTGTTTGAAAACCAGTCGACTGCCTATTAGACCAGTCGACTGCTAATTTTGAAGAAGCATTCTGTTTGGAAACCAGTCGACTGCTATACGGACCAGTCGACTGCCCCCATGTATTTTTCGAAAAAGAAAATAATTTCGAGAAATAAAGTTATGAAGCAGCAATCGACTGCCCTATAAGACCATTCGACTGCCATGTATGAAAAGATGTTTTCAAAAGCTTATTTGCTTTAAACACAAAGGTGTTTTCTGAAAAGTATGTTATAAATGTTTTGAGACTATGGACTGCGTAATGATTATGCATTTCTGATGGCTGAGCGACTCTGATCAAGTCCTCAGTAATATGTATGTTGAGCGAGGAGCCCTAGTCCGGCCCTCAATCCCATAAGTGACACCTGACTAGTGTTCACTATGGGTTATGTAAGGCAGGAGAGAATCCCTGACCTATGCAGAGTGCACTACTGTACCAATGCATAATTAGAGTCATATGAATGGGAATGAACGACTCATATGACGTTTCAATCGCTTAAAATATTGTACATAGTCTCCATCCTATTTCAAAGGATATATGTTGTATGTTTAAAGTATGATGTTTTAAAGTATGATATGAAGTATGATGTATGTTTTCAAGTATGAAGTATGTTTTCAAGTATGCTATGAAGTAGGAAATTTTCAAGAAAGAAGTATGATGCATGTTTTATATGTATGCTATATTTAAATGAAGCATACAAAGTATGTTTGCCATGTCATTTTAAATGAATATGCATGGTTACAAACAAGGCATGAAAGAAGTTTATGAAGCATGCTTTATAATGCTTTACATGACATTGTAGAGCCAAGTAGGAAAAATGCATATAGAGACATAGCACGCTCTTTTATGTAGTTTTCTTACTGAGCGTAAACTCACCCTTTTACGACTATTTTTCAGATTTCCTGAAGTAAGCCTCGCTCCAGTTAGAGGAGCCTGATTTTGAAAAGTTGCAGTGTACCTTCTTGATACGCTTCCCGGTTAGCATAGAAGGTATACTTATATGTTTATGTACAGTAAATTGTATTTTCAGCTATGGTACAGTACAAGTAGAAATTATGTATATAGAATGTCGGGGATGTAAGAAAAGATGATATATGAGATCCTGTGGAAAAAGGAAATGGTATTTATATATATCATTTTATGTTTATGGAAATTGAATAAAATTTCATGAGCTGTATGATAATTAGCTTGAAAGTAAGGAAGGGTTGACACTGGATAAACTAAATCAAAATAAGATCGGATAAGATAATAAGAAAAAGTTAGGTGCTAAGGTGAAGTGACGGGGACGTCACACGAACTAACCATCAGTTTGCAGATGGAAAGCCATTCTAAAGTTCAACCGAGATCCCATGGCTTCTTGGAAATGTTCCAAAAAATGAGATGTGGACCTGGAATCTCTATCGGAGGTAATGCTCGCTGGAACCCCATGTAATCGAACAATCTCCTTAACATATAAATCTGCCAAAGCATTAAGTGAATCTGTAGACTTGATAGGTAGGAAGTGAGCAGACTTAGTTAATCGATCAACAATCACCCAAATACTATCATGAATCCTTCTGGTCTGAGGTAATCCCATAACAAAATCCATCGTAATGTGCTCCCATTTCCACATAGGTATAGGCAGTAACAAATCGGTTGGTCTTTAGTGCTCTACCTTAACCTGCTGGCACGTGAGACACTTCACCACAAATTCTGCTACGTCTCTTTTCATGCCAAGCCACCAATACACCTTGTGTAGATTATGATACATCTTAGTATTTCCCGAGTGCAAAGTGTACTTAGTAGGAACACATACGATTCTTAAACCTTAAAATTCCATCACTACCAATGGCAAATTCTGACGGCATACCTAATTGAATTTGATTCACAGCCTCGATACACTGAGTATCCTCCCTCTGAGCAACCCAAATTCTATCCATCAACTCTGGCTCAATCAGTAAATTGGCTATCATCCCATGACTCTCAGAAGGTATAACATTTAAGCTGATGCTTGCAAACTGCTCAAGCAACTCATACTCTCAGACCATCTTATAAGACACCATTCCTACATGTTTCCTGTTCAGAGCATCTGCCACCACATTGGCCTTTCCTGGGTGGTACAAGATCTCACAATTATAAACTTTCAAAAGCTTGAGCCATCTCCTCTGTCTCATGTTCAATTCCCTCTGAGAAAACAAGTACTTCAAACTCTTATGATCCATAAAAACTTGAAATTTCTCCCCATACAAGTAATGCCGCAAATCTTAAGAGCAAATACCACTACAGCTAACTCCAAGTCATGAGTCGGGTAGTTTTTCTCATGGTACTTTAATTGTACGAGAACCATATGCAACTACCTTATCATGCTACATTAACACGTAACACAAACCTTGTGCAGAGGCATCACTGTATACAAAAAAACCTCTAGAACCATTAGGAATAGTAAGAATAGGTGCAGTCGTCAGCCTACGCTTCAACTCTTGGAAACTACGCTCGCAGGCATCATCCCACTCAAACTTCACATCTTTGCGCGTTAAGCGCATCAAGGGAGCAGCTAATCTCAAAAAACCCTTTACAAATCATCGGTAGTAGCTGGCTAGACCCAAGAAACTCTTAATCTTTGTAATTGTTTTTTATCTCTCCCACTATGCAACAGCTTCAATCTTCATTGGATCGACTGAAACCCCATCTTTACTAACTATGTCACCTAAAATGGAGATTTGATCCAGCCAAAAATCACACTTACTTAGCTTAGCATACAATCCATGATCCTTGAGGGTCTGTAGGACTGTCCGAAGATGCTGCTCATGCTCTTCTTGGGATCTTGAATACACTAATATGTCATCGATAAAAACAATGACAAACTTGTCCAAATATGGCTTGAACACCTCATTCATCAAGTTCATAAATGTTGCGGAGGCATTGGTTAGACCAAACGGCATCACTAAAAATTCATAATGGTCGTACTGTGTCCTGAATGCCATCTTAGGGGCATCTTCACTCCAGATCTTCAATTGATGATATCCCAATCTCAAGTTTATCTTGGAGAAGACTTGTGCAACCCGAAGCTGATCAAAAAGATCATCAATCCTGGGAAGACGATACTTGTTTTTAATTGTAACTCTATTCAACCATCGGTAGTCCATGCAAAGCCTTAAGTTGCCATCTTTCTTCCTGACAAATAGCACAGGAGCATCCCACGGGGATACGCTGGGTCGTATGAACTCCTTATCTAATAGCTCTTGAAGTTGCTTCTTCAATTCCTCAAGTTCCACTAAAGCCATCCTATAGGGAGGTCTAGAAATAGGTTCAATTCCTGGCGCCAAGTTAATGGTAAATTCAATCTCCCTATCCGGAGGGAGTCTTGGAAGTTCATCTGGAAACACATCGAAAAAGTCACTGACTACTGAAATTTCATGAAGTTCGGGACGCTACGTCCACCACATATGCTATAAACCCTTCACATAACAAACATATTCTATTAAATTTATTTTCAAATAAGTCACTTAACAAATATACTTTTACATTAAACATTTGCAAAATTTACAACATAGCTAACGGGAGAAGAGAAGTTCATAATTTTAGCATAACAGTCCAAAATAACATGATTCCTAGCTAACCAATCATCCCTAATATGCATCAACTTCGTACATACTTAATAGGATTAGGTCAGCTATCAATTCTCTCTCTACTACCCATAGCTTACAATTACAATACACTATGTCCGTCATTTGAGATTCCCTAAATGGAGTATTTATTTGTAACAAGTGTCCTAAGGGTTCAGGTTCAAGAGGCAATTTCATAGCAATCATAGGAGATACAAATGAGTGCATAGAGCCTGGATCAAATAATGCAGTGACATTTATATGAAAAAGATAAATCTTACCGTTAATCACCTCAGATGAAGTATCAACGGCCTCCTTATTAATTGCAAATACCCGACCCTGAGTCACGGCTTTCTTTCCCTTCTCTGCAGCTGTGGCCTTATGCTGAGGCTGAGTGGTCTTCTCTGATTCTTGGGACACCTTTTGAGTAATCTTGGGACAATCTTTAATTCGGTGTCCCTTCTCACCACACCAAAAATAAGCCCTGGTTGCCATACGGTATGGCTGTGACCCATGAAACCTCCCCCTAATGCTTGCATTTTTGCATTACACTCTTCTGTGAACTAGCGGTACTACCTGCTGAAGATCGGGATTCTCATCAACTATCTTAATCCCGGTAGATCTAGGAGTCCCTTCATCTTTCTTACATCTCCTAAATGGATATCTATCATTGGAGGCTTTCTCCTCTGACTTCTGCTTCATCTTTTCCTTGCCTTTACCTTTAGCCTAGAAATTTGCTTGATGAAATTCATAGTCCTGCTCACACAGTTGAGCCTTATGAACTACCTCATCATAGGTGGTGATATCCAAAGGATATAGCTTAGACCTGATAGAAGGCCTCAATCCCTCCATAAACCTGTAAGTTTTGTGCTCCTCACTCCTCAAAACTTCTGGATCGAATCTGCTCAAGGTAGTGAACTTTGACTCATACTGATCAATTGACATAATCCCCTGAGTCAAGTTCAGAAACTCCACCGTTAACTTTTTCTGAGCAGTGCATGGGATGTACTGTCTATTGAATGCCTCTTAAAATATGTCCCATGTTACCTCTGGATGCCAAGCCTCCAATATGGTCTGTGTGGACTGCTACCAATGTTCTGCCTCGTCCACTAATAAATATGTCGCCAGGCCCACCTTCTCCCTCTCTCTCTCTGAACATGTCATGTACCTGAATAATTTAGTGACCGCCTTCACCCAATTCTCTTCGGCCAATGGATCACTGTCTCCTTTGCACTTAGGCGGATCCAACTTCTTAAATTCTTTAATCAGACCAACACTACAATAGGCATTAGGATCTTACCTTTCTGGAGCTTGGACTGGTGGGGGCAACTCTAGTTGCGCTGGTGGAGGCTGCACTAGAGGAGTAGGAGGTGTAGGAGGAGCATTCCCTGATGGAATAAGAGGTACTATAGGTGGGGCTGTTGGTGCACTAGTGGCCACATTTGAGAAGTTAGACATGAATTGAGTGAATAGAGTGGCCATTAGATATGAACTGAGTGAATAGAGTGGCCATCGTCTCGATACTCCTCTATACTCTCAATAGTCGGGTGTTCGGGCTACCCGGTGGAGATAGAGGAGGAGACTGTGTTGGGGGCGGTTCTACTCAATCTCGTCCTCATCCTCTACCAGTACCCCTTATACGAGTGCGCATTCTGCCAACATCACAACAAAATCAAACTATTTAGTATAACTTTAAACAGTTATACCACGCATATGTATTCAGACAAGTACAGTACTAGGGAATGTAAACTATTTCTAGCCTAATGATACCGACAAACATCATACTAACCTCGCTCTGATACCAATTCTGTAACGTCCTATTTTAATTCAATTACCAACTAACTTTTTCTTTCACATAAGATTGGTAAGGCTGTTTGTCAGGTCATCCTTCCCTCTTCTTATACCTTATATTTAATCGCTTAACATGACAATATCAATTTCAATGGAAAAGTATTTCTTATACAAATACATGAGTTATTATACAAATGGATTTAAAACTTTTATTCAAGTGCATACTAATTCCTATAACAATTTACATCCCCAACCTGGTCTACTATACATCACATTACTATACCATAGTCTGAAATACATAACAAAATGAATATACCTTTAAGGAATTGGAAGCGTGCCTCGAAGGAATATTGTACAATCTAAAATGTAAGCTCCTTAATTGAGAGAGAAAAATCACTGGAAATAGTCTGGGTGGAAAAATAAAGGAGTGAGTTTACGCCCAGTAAGGAATATATATAAAAGTGTGTACTATGCCACTATATGCGGCTTCCTACTTGGCTCTATCATGTCATTCGAAGGAAGGAATTGCTATAGCTGATAAGGATTACTAGGTGAGTATGGAAGAATGCTTTAAAGCACCTCACATGTCCTGGTCCTACTTTCGACTATAAGGATTTATCGTATGTTCACAAAACAAATTGGGATCGTTATAAAACAAATACCAAATAAAATAAGAGTTCATCAAATACCATGTAAACATGTAATCCAATCTTATAAATCACTTACATATATTCACGTGAATCAAATACTTGCATATGCATCAAATCATGTGAAATCAAGTATGCAAATAAACTTCCAATCATTTGAAGAGACGATTAACACCCAACAGAATCATGCACCAAATAAATCCCGTAAGAGATGCACATATAAAGTGGCGTACCCACATATGGGCCAGGGCTCCTCCCTTAATCCAAACACATATAAGACACAAATGGCCATCGTCGATGATTCACAGTGAACACTAGTCAGGTGACAACTGTGGTGTTGAGGACTTGACTAAAGTCCCACAGCCAAATACAAATAATAAGCACATAAGTGTGCATGATCACCAAAGGAGTTAACAATCTAAAAACATTTGTTATCAAATTATTACTTTTTGAAAAACCATTGATAATCATAAACATTCTTATATACTTTAATGGAAATAGAAATACCCTTATACAAAATAAGCTTAGACCACTATTTTAAAAAGGGGACAGTTGACTGCCCTTTTAGGGCAGTTGACTGCTATAACATGGATAAATTTAATAAATTTATTTTCTTTTTAGATCTAAAATATTTGAAAATTCGAATGCAAGTAAGGTAGTCGACTGGTCAGATAGGGCAGTCGACTGGTTAGATAGGGCAGTCGACTGGTGCACAAACAGAATGCTTCTAGAAAAATGGCAGCCTACTACTATATAGGGTAGTCGATTGCTTTAAGTCGATTTCGAAAATAAGTACGTCATGGCTGTTTTTGGGTAGTTAGCTGCCCTTTAAGGTAGTCGGCTGCCCCTATGATAGGATGATATTTTGTGAATTTATATGTGCTAATATATTTGCTTTATCGATGTTTTATGCCTAAAAGAGTTTACTAATGTTTATTTTATGTTTTAGGTATTAAATATCAAAGTTGGAATAAAAAGGAGCTAAAAGGAGCAAAGTGCAGTATTTTCTGTCCAGCTTGAAAGATTGACGTTTTTGACCAATTTAACGACCTGATCTCAAGATGTGTCCTTCATGAAAGTTGTGGATGACTTCTCAAGCTTTCCAGAATGCACAAGATCGCAAAAATCAGAGTTCATTTGGTGGGTCAAACGTCTGGACAAAATCAGTACAAAATTCTGGGCAAAAAAAAACGAGATTGAGAAGAAATTCCAACAAAGCAAGTTCAAAGACCAGATTTTGTTGAGAGAAGATAATTTCTTAATTTTATTTTGTCTTAGATCTGTAATTAATTAATAAAAATAGGCCTTAGGAATTTTACTTAGAAAATAATTGTAAAAAGATGATGAGATAAAGGTAAGAGTTTGACTAGTCAAATTACTTGTTTCTCAAGTAAACTCTTATCTGAATCCCACATTGCTTAGGAAAGTCTTTTAAACTCTTCCTTAGGCCTATATAAAGAGCACAAGGCTCTCATAAACAACATCCCTCTTAGCCCTCAAATCCTTCAAATCCCTCTTATCCCTCTTCTCTTTTAGTCTTGTAGGATTTTCTTTAGGGCTTTTAATAAAATTTTATTTTTTTCTTTATTTTTAATTAGTTGCTGATTTCTTTATTATTTTTAATTCTGATTTTGTTTTCTTTATTTAAATTAAAATTATTTGTGTGTTCTTGCTTGCTAGTTTATAATCTTGATTAGTAATTCTGATTTTATATTATTAAAGATTGCTTCTTTGATTGTTTCTTGCATGATATTTGTAATCTTTATAATATTAAACTTGAATTTTATGATCTTGAATATGACTAGTGAGTAGTTTTCTTATTCAGTTATGAGGTAAATTGATTATTCTTGGGAAAGCCATGTTGTGAAATTCTTGAACCTATTATATAATTGTTGATTAAGTATCCAAGATTCTCTGAGCACATTATAATGATTGTTTGTTTGGTTAGATAGGGTGCACACTATTTAGTTAAATTAAATAATCTACCGCCAGATTAAAAACATAAGTCCGTAATTGCTTGTGGAGTTAATCACTAGGGATGGAGGAGAATTAAGGTTTAGATTAAATGAACCGAGCTTATGTGTTTGTTATCTAATGTCAACCCATATCTTTCTTGTTGTTAATGCTGCTACAACTTATATCTAGAGAGCTTGTTCTAGGTAGGTTAAGTAGTTAGAGATTAGTTAAAGAGCTTGTTTTAACTAACGACTCAGTAAGGAAAGATGGTGTAACAGAGCTTGTTGTTATGCTACGGTTGACTATTTAATTGACAGTGATATTTTGTAATCAATGATCAACATCAAAATCCAAGAATGATTGATTGCCTCGTAACTGAAGCTTTTTGCTATTTGTTTTTAATAATTCTTGTTTTCTTTATTTTGGAATAGTTTACAAAACCCTCAAACTTCTTCTTTCCCTAAACCCTAAGATTAGATTTTTAATTTAATAATTAACTTAAAAAATTCAGTCTTTGTGGGTTCGACCCTTACTCCGCTATCTACATAGTAGAGTTAGGAAATTTTATTTTTGGTGACTGACGACACTCATCAAATTTTGGCGCCGTTGCCGGGGACTGAAATTTGTTTAGGTTAATTATTTTAATTTAAAGTCTAATTTTTTTTTCTTTTCTTTTTCTTTTGTTTTTCAGGGATTGCTTGTCTGACAAGGATTCTAGTCACAAACTTCCAAAGATTAAGGACTATATACAAGCAACCCAAAGCGCAGTGGCACAAGCACTACAACATCCACCACCACTACCTCCCAAGACGAGAAGTGAGAGGACTCCATGGAGCAAGCTTATGAACCATACTATGATCATGACCCATACTATAATTATGAACCACACTACGATACCTACTATCAAGGATGGTGGGATCATTCTAATTTTAGTTATGTGAATCAATATAAGGTTTACAATATGCCATTCCAAGATACATACCAAGCTCCACCTCAAGACTCAGGTATGCCTCCACCTCAAGAATCAAGTATGTCTCTTGAAGATATTGTTAAGACTCTTGAGATTAAAACTTTACAATTGTCACAAGAGGCTGATGTTTATATTAAGAATATTGATCACCATGTAAGTCAAATATTGCATTCTTTGAGTAACATTGAAGCTATGACCTCTCAACCTGTGGAGAATCCAAGAGATAATGTTACTAACATCACCTTGAAAAGTGAAAGGGAAATTGATTCCAAGGAAAGTGCACATGAAGATGTCGATGACTTTATAGAAAGGAAGGATGAAACCGATTTCAATATTAAAGGTGGAGTTGTTGACATGCACAATGTAAAAGGGAGAGAGAATTTCGACAACTTTATAAAGCACTATGAGGATGTTGAGATCAAGGAATTCAAAGCTGAGGTAAGTGATAAACAAATTCCTTTTAATTCTTCTACTTACCCTTCTCCTTTTCCTAGTAGGTTTGCAAGAGCTACAAACGAAGAGCAAGACAAGGAGACCTTGAAGACATTTAGGAAAATGGAAGTCAGTATTCCTCTCCTTGATGAAATTAATGATCAAGTGCCTTGTGATGCCAAGTTTTTAAGGGAACTATGCACTTCCAAGAAGAAATTAAAAGGTGATGAAAAGCATGTTCTTAAAGATGAGCTAGAAATAGCCACAAGTAAAAATCTTGAGAATGAGGAACTCGAGAGACCGATAAAAAAGTTGAGGTATGGGATTGGATGATGGAAGGTGGAGCAGTCGAGCTAACGACATTAAACAAAAGCGCTACTTGGGAGGCAACCCAAGGATGTAAAACGAGGGAGTATTTCTTTCCTTACTTGTATTACCATTTAATTTTTGAGTTTTTTATTGTTCTTCTTTGCATGCTAGACTTACTTTGAGGACAAAGTAAGATTTAAGTGCGGGGGGGAATATTGGTTTATGAGTCTATAGAATTTTTTTTTAGGAACTGGAAATTTTAAAAAAAAAAGGTCAAATTTTTAAGTTTTTTGAAGATCATGATATGTTTTCTTTCTTTTAAAGATTGATTCTAAACTAAAACAAAGTTTTATAAGAAAGTTGAGAGTATTTTGATTGTTATTATTTTTGAAGTGAATACTTTCTAAAGAATTTATGTGAGTTCATGATTAAATATGATTGATCATATGATATTGATAATGTGATTAGTTCATTGAAGTTGGTATAAGCCAAGGATAAATAGACAAGAACATAAGAAAAAAAAAGAAAAAGAGAGGTTGAAAGCTTTAAATTCTACTCCAATGTTTTGAGTTGCTTGCTCTTATTGATTGAATTCTTGAAGTGACTTAAAATATGAGTATGCAAAGCACTCTAAAAGAGGGCTTACTTGTTGAGTAACCGGGTGTTGGTATCACCAATATTAACATTCGCGTAAAAAGGCAAGTAAGTACTTAGGGAAACCATTATTCAAACCTCAAAAGAAAAAAAAAGAAAAAGAAGGAAGAGAAAATAGAAAAAAAATTTCTTGATCTATTGACTTTGTTTGTAGTAATGTAAATTGGATAATTGCAAAGTTGATATTATATGTTTCAATTGTATTGATTGTGAATTTTGCATGAATTTATTTAGAAGTATGCAAGAATATGAGAAGTAATGATTAGAATATGATTGACTTGATTATTTGACTCTTGTTGAAGTTATGAGTTAAAGAATTGAAAGATTTGAAAATATGTTCATGATCTTAATCTTGTTTTGAGTCTTAATTTTTAATTTTTAATTTTTGAGTCTTATTTTGAATTTTTAGGATTGAGTCTTGAGTAAAAGATTTTGTGGGTATATCTTCTGAAAGCCCTCACGAGACACAACTCGTCCACTAGGGGTGACCTAGGGGTTTAAAGGCTTATTGCATAAGCTAAATGCAATCGTGATTCCTACGAAAGTGAGTTAGGTTTTAGGAAAAGGATTTTAAGATTAGGACTTTAGGATTTAGTTCTTTAGGAAGTTAGTTTAGGTTTGCTAGAGGACTAGCAAAAGCTAAGTGTGGGGGAATTTGATAGGATGATATTTTGTGAATTTATATGTGCTAATATATTTGCTTTATCGATGTTTTATGCCTAAAAGAGCTTACTAATGTTTATTTTATGTTTTAGGTATTAAATATCAAAGTTGGAATAAAAAGGAGCTAAAAGGAGCAAAGTGCAGTATTTTCTGTCCAGCTTGAAAGATTGACGTTTTTGACCAATTTAACGACCTGATCTCAAGATGTGTCCTCCATGAAAGTTGTAGATGACTTCTCAAGCTTTCCAGAATGCACATGATCGCAAAAATCGGAGTTCATTTGGTGGGTCAAACGTCTGGACAAAATCACTACAAAATTCTGGGCAAAAAAAACGAGATTGAGAAGAAATTCCAACAAAGCAAGTTCAAAGACCAGATTTTGTTGAGAGAAGATAATTTCTTAATTTTATTTTGTCTTAGATCTGTAATTAATTAATAAAAATAGGCCTTAGTAATTTTACTTAGAAAATAATTGTAAAAAGATGATGAGATAAAGGTAAGAGTTTGACTAGTCAAATTACTTGTTTCTCAAGTAAACTCTTATCTGAATCCCACATTGCTTAGGAAAGTCTTTTAAACTCTTCCTTAGGCCTATATAAAGAGCACAAGGCTCTCATAAACAACATCCCTCTTAGCCCTCAAATCCTTCAAATCCCTCTTATCCCTCTTCTCTTTTAGTCTTGTAGGATTTTCTTTAGGGCTTTTAATAAAATTTTATTTTTTTCTTTATTTTTAATTAGTTGCTGATTTCTTTATTATTTTTAATTCTGATTTTGTTTTCTTTATTTAAATTAAAATTATTTGTGTGTTCTTGCTTGCTAGTTTATAATCTTGATTAGTAATTCTGATTTTATATTATTAAAGATTGCTTCTTTGATTGTTTCTTGCATGATATTTGTAATCTTTATAATATTAAACTTGAATTTTATGATCTTGAATATGACTAGTGAGTAGTTTTCTTATTCAGTTATGAGGTAAATTGATTATTTTTGGGAAAGCCATGTTGTGAAATTCTTGAACCTATTATATAATTGTTGATTAAGTATCCAAGATTCTCTGAGCACATTATAATGATTGTTTGTTTGGTTAGATAGGGTGCACACTATTTAGTTAAATTAAATAATCTATCGCCAGATTAAAAACATAAGTCCGTAATTGCTTGTGGAGTTAATCACTAGGGATGGAGGAGAATTAAGGTTTAGATTAAATGAACCGAGCTTATGTGTTTGTTATCTAATGTCAACCCATATCTTTCTTGTTGTTAATGCTGCTACAACTTATATCTAGAGAGCTTGTTCTAGGTAGGTTAAGTAGTTAGAGATTAGTTAAAGAGCTTGTTTTAACTAACGACTCAGTAAGGAAAGATGGTGTAACAGAGCTTGTTGTTATGCTACGGTTGACTATTTAATTGACAATGATATTTTGTAATCAATGATCAACATCAAAATCCAAGAATGATTGATTGCCTCGTAACTGAAGCTTTTTGCTATTTGTTTTTTTATATTTAATAATTCTTGTTTTCTTTATTTTGGAATAGTTTACAAAACCCCCAAACTTCTTCTTTCCCTAAACCCTAAGATTAGATTTTTAATTTAATAATTAACTTAAAAAATTCAGTCTCTGTGGGTTCGACCCTTACTCCGCTATCTACATAGTAGAGTTAGGAAATTTTATTTTTGGTGACTGACGACACTCATCACCCTAGTCAGAATTGACACTAGGAGTAAAACTGAGATTCAAACCCCTTACACTTATAAAACAGTTTCATTTGATACCCAAACATTCAACCACATGTAGACGTAGTCATCCTATGTCTGTTATACATATTCCTTACCTCAAATAACTTAAAAACGTAGCAGCTTGTTGCACCAACACTTTTCCCTTCACTTCTTTAAAGCTGCAAAAACCATAGTAACCATTAACAAATGAAACCTCCACTTAGGTCAAACCTTTCTAATGCTTCTTTTAACACCTAAACTTCATCCTACAACATTTAAATATCATAAACCCTCTCTTGACCAGACCATTAAGAGACCTCTACAGTTGCTGTTATTTCATTTTAAAGCCACAAATATGTTATACCAACTGAACACAACTCCAAACCTTAAATAGAATTGAAAGAAACAACTTCTACTCTTACCTTTGTTAGTAACCAAAAATAACAGCAACAAGATAATCCCAAAGCCTTTGATTCGGCTCTCCAAATTACAGGTATTACAAAAGCTAGGGATGAGGAGCAATTTTCGTTAAAGAAGCTTGGTGATTCGATGAAAGGAAATGGGTGTTCTATAAGGTGAATATGAAGAAGACTTAGAGAAAATTAGAGAAAAAAAGAGAGCAATGGTGGCCGGCCCTTGTTGATGGAGAAGATGACCAAAATCTCATTTAATTAGTATTTATTCGTTTAAAATATCATCTCTTTTTGAATTTTGACTAATTGACCATTTGACCATTAAATTGCTCTTATTCCTTCCATATCCCACATATCACTTTCATATATTAAGGTTTTATATTTATTTTCTCATAATCATAATCTTCTAATAATATAAAAGTTAACTCTTTGACCTTAAAGATATAAGTGGGGCAGCAATGTGGGTGAAATGTCTAAAATGCCCCGAACGATATGATCACTTCAATTTCGACATTTCTAAGAGATTCAGTCCATGGCTTGGATTAGTCTAAGACATCTTCACTCGATGATTCATATATGCCAGTCTATTGGTCAAAAGTCAAACTATATTGATCGTTATTTAAAAATGTTCTTCCAGCCTATGGACAAAATCGTCATTTCTAGATTTGTTTCATATAAACCTAAGCATGCTTAAACAAAGGAATTTTAGGAAGTTGTCTTCTTGCCACTTAGGTATTTTGAGCCCAAGATTCGCATTCTGCAACTTCGAGATCTGTCTGGATTACTGATTATCTTGTCAAGCCCACTTGATAGGTTTCCTCTTTTACCAATGCCCACAGATTATCTTGTGGGGCCCACTTGATACACAATGCAACTTTTCAATATAATTTATCCAATCATTCTAGCTTGGAATACTATACAAATATTGAAAGGTTAAAGGAAAATGTGAATCTCACAAAACGGCCTTCCGTATTTTCAACTACTGATACCTTGATCGTAGATGAATTTTTGAAAACACCTATGTACCCCTAATCTGATCAAACAAATCATCAATCCTGGGCAAGGGATACTTATTCTTGATGGTAGCCCTGTTAAGCAACCTGTAATCTATACATAACTTCAAGCTGCCATCCTTCTTACAAACGAATAATACTGGAGCACCCCACGGAGATGCACTGGGGCGAATAAAGCCGTTATCATTAACTCTTGGAGTTGCTTTTTAAGCTCTTCCAATTCCACCAATGCCATCCGATAAGGGGCTTAGAAATGGGTTCTATACCGGGTACCGGATCAATAGTAAACTTAATCTCCCAATCCGATGGTAACCCTGGTAAATCATTCAAAAATACATCAGTAAAATCCCTAACCATAAGAATCTCAGACAGCCCCAAACGTTTCTTTTCCACATCCTGCACATATGCAATGAAACCTTTAATCACATCACACATAATACTTAAACAGTTTAGTAATAATAATTTCACTTCCATTACTTATCCAATAATTTTACAGTATAACGTTCAAGATGAGAGAAGGTAATAAACTTAGTACAACAATCTAATCAACATAGTTTGCAACTAATCAATCCATTCCTAGGATTACATCAAAGTCAAACATATTTAACAAAATTAGGTTAGCTGTCGTTTCCTTCTCTCCTACAGTCACTTTACAGTTTCTATACACCACATCAATCATCTGTGACTCTTTAAAGGGAGTATTTATCTGTAAGGTATACCCTAGGGGTTTAGGTTCTACTGGTATTTTACTAGCACAAGTAGGTTACAAAAAGGACTATGTAGAGCTAGGATCAAATAAAGCAAGTACTGATATGTCAAAAATGTAAATCTTATCCTTAATCGCATCGGTAGAAGCGTCAGCAGCCTCTTGGTCTAGTGTAAACACCCGACCTTGCGTTATAGCCTTCTTACCCTTCTCTGCTGCTGTTGCTTGTCTAGGCTATGAGGGTGTCACCTTCTCTGGCTCTGTTGGTACCAGGGTTGCTGGAGGTGGAACAAAGCTAGAACAGTAGATGCAGCTACCTCTCGCAACATCGAGCAATCTCTCACCAAATGCTGCGTTGACCACATTTGAAGTAGGCCTTAAAGAGCATATAACAAGGTTGAGTACCGTGTGACCTCCCACACAGTGTACACCTAGCCGCGGTACCCTAGCCGCGGTACCCCTTTGAGTAGTACTAGGGCTAGTATTAGGGGCTGTAGAAGTAGGTCTAGCTGATATCCCCTCTGAAATCTGAATACCTAATGTACTGGCCTTCTTAGGCTGCCATCTACCTGTTCGATCCTTTGTCCCTCTCTTCACCTTCCCCTTACCCTTTCCCTTAACCTTAGACCCAGAATCAGTATGGAACTACTCGTAGTTCCCCCACATAACTATCTATCGAACAACCTATCATAAGTTTGAATATCGAACGGGACTAATCAGGTCTGAATCGAGGGTCTCAATCCTGCCATAAATCTATCAATCTTCTGCTCCTCACTAGTCTTGGTCTGCAGATGAAACCGGTTGAGCGTGGTGAATATGGACTCATACTGATTTACAGTTATACTCCCCTGAAACAATTCTAGAAAATCCCGCTACAACTTCTCTGCGCAGTCCGACGAATATACTGTTTGCGAAAAGCCTTTAGAAAATATTGTCTATGTCACCATTAGATTCTGGGCCAACAATATTGTCTGAGTCGACTTTCACCAATGCTCCGCATCATCAATCAACTGAAACACTACTAAACCCTCTTTCTCAGTCTCCGAGCACCGCATTTACCCACTACTTTGCCACGAATGGATCCTTATCCCCCTTAAACTTCAGAGGATCCAACTTCTTTAACTGCCGCACTAAATTCGTCACAATACGACTCAACATCCTACTAAGGCTACTGTGCTGGTGGCTGCGGTGTTGCCTGCTACTGGGGTGCAAGCTGCGGAGTTGGTTGTGGCTCGGGAGGTGCTAGTACTTGTGCCGGCTAAGGTGGGGGTGGTGCTACAGCTTTAGCCTCTCTATTTGTAGCCATATCTGCATTATACATGGCAATAAAATCTACCAACATCTGTTCCACCCTTGTAATTATGGTATTCAGGCTCTCGAGCTGCGGAGGGAGTGTGGGTTCTAGGGCAGGCTTTGATGCTAGCTTCAGAATCGGCTCTGCCTTACTACATCCTCGACCTCATCAGGTACTCCTACGTTCACTCATTTCTGCATAGCACAGACATTTAAATCGATTTTCAGTCACTTGAATCATTTATACATTCAAACTATACAGTACTACAGGGGATGTACTCCGATGTAAACATAAAGACACCGACAGATATCAGACCAACCTTGCTCTATTACCAATTAAATTGTCACATCCCATAGTATACAGTAAATATCACATTTCATACACGCAATAGTCATTGGTTAGGCTATCTGTGATGTCTTTATCACTATTTTCTTTCACTTGTAACAATAAACATGGTAGTAAATAAAATTTATATTTATTTATTCTCGATATTTACATAATGGTATTATCAATTTACATCCCCTGTATATGATTATATAAAATGTCGTATTGTACAAAAATGGCTGAACATAATAGTTGCCTCAAGATACCAAAAGTGTAGCCAAATCCTCGAAACAGTATAACAAAAGATCACTGCAGATAATCTGTGGAGTGAAAAAATAAGGGGTGAGCTAATGTGCTCAGTAAAAGAATAGTATGTAAAGACTGATACTATGAAATCTATATGCTTAAAACATTAAGTCTTAATAGTGCACTAAGGTGTAAATCAGGATGGATACTATAGTCGACTAGCAAACCGGATGGAGTGTGGAGGTATTTTAGAATACATGTCGTGTCCCGGTCCCGGTCCCCTAAAAGCGACTATAGGGAGTGAACATTTGGAATTGATATGAATAAACATTTTAATCACATGAAAATAATAAATGGTATTATTTAATTTATGTATAAAACAATATATACAAACATTTTTATTTAAACATTTCAGTATAAAAATTCAATAAACAGTACAATAATACTTTAAAATTTCACAATAAAATCATTATTTAAAACACTCATTTCGGCACCAGAGTATTTTCAATCCAGTAAACAGTACAGTATAGTAGAGACTAGGCAACACCTAAAGTCTATAGGGAAAATCCCGAAAAAGGAAAATTAATAAACATGTGAGACATGGCCATAGTCTATAGGGTCCAAAATGTACACTTGCCAGGTGACACTCGTGGAGGCTGAATACTTGGTAGGTCCATCAACACAGTAACAATAATAATGGTAACAGTACACGTGACACGTGAGCATGATACGAGGCCTAATAGTTTCAAAACAGTATATACATAGTAGAAACACCATTTATGAAATCACTTCCATGGTAATATCTTCAATTAGTCCATAAATGGATATACTGAAAAATATATTCAGTTCAGAAATAAAAGTTCATAAAATATTCACACTTCAGTATTCTTTTCTAAATATGTTTTTATTTATCTGTGGAACAGTAATAAGCATATGTTGGTACCTTCACGTAATTAAAATTAATTAACGTGAATATTTAAAAATTGTTTTTCGATAAATAATAAAAATATACACTTTTCATAAGTCCCATGGAAATCACTTGTAATCCCCTACATTTATTATTTAAAAACATTAGAAACATTTTCTAAGAATCTTTATAATTTCTAGCAGAATAACAACTGTTTCTAACCTAACCTTCCTGCATCGAAAATACAGTTTATAAACCAACCAATATCCATAATTTCACAAATTCCAAAGCAATTAATTTCCAAATCACTTCATAGACTTCATTTAAGCCAAAACATGCATTCAAAGTATCCTTACAGTCTACACACTTATCCCTTATCTGTCTAATTTCACCGATACAACCGATAGCACCACTCGATATTCACAACTCTTGAACTGCAAAACATTACATCAACCTTGTTAATTCACCATACTTTAATTTATAACCCATCTTTCTTCATTAAATTCAGCTACATTGTCTACAGTAATTATTTAACTAGTCTAAATTACACCGGTGCTAAAACATAACTTTGCCTACTTAACTCTGATTTTAATTCCGACTTCACCAACAGTCTCCTCTCAATTTCTACAGTCTCACTGCATCCTAAATTCATCAAATAAAGCACAAATTCTCTCTCCCCTTGCCATGGCTAAATGGTACGTTGTGTAATTCCTAAGCCTTTTCAACAAACTAAGCTCAGTTTCTTCCTTCTACATTGTTTTCCTTTCATTTGTCATAAATTTCATGCATCAAAACATAAAATTCCCTTAGCTCTTTATCATGGCCGAAACCCTGGGTGATGGAGATCCAAGCTCACAAAGCTCAAGTCATGTTCGTGATGATCGTGATCCTTTGAGTATCCATGGAGGTCCAATTACAAGAGCTAAATCAAAGATAATGCAACAAGCCTTGGCTGGTTTCATTGATATTGCTAGAGAGAAAGCCCAACAAAGCTTGAGCATAGAGGATGATAAAGTCTTCTACAACATGATCCAAGCCCAAGTTCAACCTTCTTGAAGACACACAAGTATTAGGCCGAAATGCAAATTAGGCTAGATGCATATTATATTTAGTTAAGTATTATTGGGCTGAACATTGTCTTAATTTAATTTAAGCCCAATTCCTTTTTAAATAATAGATTTTGTAAGACTTCTATTACTTGTTCTGCAAGTTAGGAGAGTAGGAATCCTATTGCTTGTTCTGCAAGTTTGCTATTTCCTATTCTGCAAGTTAGGAAAGTAGGATTCCTATTACTTGTGCTGCAAGTTATCTATTTGCCTATAAATAGTTATGTAACCCTTTGGGGAGAACACAATTGATTTTAATAATAAAATTGAGAGACTTCTTCTCTTTGGTTCTCTTGAGAACTCTTGAACTTATCAAGGTCTTCCTTATGGCGTTCTTCTACCTTCCACCAATATATACCATAGGTTCTTGCTTTTCTAAGCAACGGGTCTTGGTCCAATACCATAGGTTCTTGTGTATCTACACTACGGGTCTTGGTTTTATCTCTAATTTTTGTTTTCTTTTGCTGCGTTTTTAACTTGTTCTTGTTTTTCTTCAAGTGTTCTTTGTGTTCTTCATTGAACTTCATCTTCTTTCGGTGAGGTTCATATCACTGGGGATACATCTGGGTGAGATTTAATTCAAACTCAGGTAAAAATCATGCTTAGGAAGTTTAAATACATGATTTGGCAACCTTAGAACTTAAAGGAAATGAAGGCATAGTGAAAGCTTATCTTGGCTGAATTTCATGGAGCTTCTTTCCTCTTGATTTGTCAATTTTACACTAAGCTATAGCTATGGGCTTGTAGAGGATGTAGAGTAGGACAACTTTGTAGAAGGAATTTTAGTGAAATAAGGTGATGTTAATGGTGTTTTAAGTGAGTTTTTGTTTCTTCCCAAGCTTGGCTATGGTGGTGGCATGAGAAGGTTGAAGAAGATGAAGAAATGGTTGACCATGACATATGTGGAGAAATTTAGAAGTTTCTTATAATTATAAAATGACTATTTTGCCCTCACTTATGAAGATTTTGGACATTTATGCCCGTAACCAAAATTTCATATTCCATCCCCAAATATTATCATTGGACATATTTTAATCAATAAAGGTGGTTTCGTTGAGGTTTAATCTACCGTAAAGGTGAAATTACCCCTATCGAATAAATTGTGTAAATTTTTTATTCTACCACTGATTTAATCTATTTGTTGACATAGCCTCGAACTTATTTGCATGTAGATTATGATCCTTTAGTCAGTTGGTCAAAAGTCAATAATTGTATTCATAGTTCCCAAAAATAATCTAAAGAAAAGATTTTGGGTTGGAAATTCTTACCATAAGCTTATTGAGCTCTCTTTACAGTATCTGTCCAATCTCACGTCCATCCATACACTGTAGGGCCTGTGGGACCCACCTTACTGTCTCAAGCTAAACCTGCTAAATACATAGGAATTGAACAGTGGTGAGTAGTTCTACATGTATAACAGTACTAGAATATAGGGTTGTCACAAAAGCAGACCTGAACTCACTGTAAATAATCTGAGTGAAAAATAAAGGGGTGAGCTAACGTGCTCAGTAAGGAATACCTATACGAATGCTAGTATTACGTATTCTATATGCAATTTAATAAACAGCTTTTTTTTTTTACAAAATCATGAATTAAAATCTTGAAGTTTAAATCGGATAAGCACGATCTAACAGGAAGGATACTATAATGGATTTGGTAACCAGAGGAGTATGGGAGGTACTTTAACGTACCTTACGTGTTTCGGTATCCATGTCCACTATAGGGAATTCATTAGTTGTAATTAAATACAAATTCACATATAAATATAATATTTTTAGAAATCATTAGAAATTAGACAATTTCTCCATAAACATTATAAATTATATTTAAACCATTTTCTATCAAATGTCAAATAAGTAATTCCATAAAACCCTTTTAATCAAATCATGCACATATCAAAACAAATAAATCAAAATCAGAAGTATATCAAATATGGGAGTGCCTAGATCTAAGTTAACCAGGGATTTACCACCCCAGTATAAATTTAGTGGAGACTAGGCTACACCAAATAGACACATGCACTATAATATATGCATGGCCATAGTTAGGGGGCCACAATGTGATCACTAGCTAGGTGTCACATGTGGGAGCTAAAGATTGGGCTAGAGTCGGTAGCATCATAACGGAATGGAAATGCATGTACCTGCAGGTAGCTACGGGGCCAACAGTCTCAAAACATTTCAATAAATATTTCAGAATTGTTTATAAAGATAAATTAAATAAAACATGCCTTAAATAAATTCATAGGAAATAAAATTCATAAAATCACATAATCAAATATTAATTCACAAAACATATTATCAAAGCATTATTTAATTTTTCAAATATTCAATATAAATTTCACAACGATAGAAAAATTTCCAACACGAAATTTTAGAATAAATTTTATAATTAATTTAGGCATATTGAATTTGTGATTTAATTGTATAAATTCATATTTAAGAATTTAAATTCAAACCTATAAAATCATTTTTTCTTATATTTAAAAATTTATGCCAAAATGGTAGTTTTGGATAGCCTAGGCTAATTTAGAAAAATTTTGGTAGAATAATAGTTTATTTTAATCTAACCTTCCTGCATAAAATCCAGCTTCAAAATCACAATTTCTAGTTTTCAATTTCAGTCCAAAATATCAAATCCAATTTCAACAAATGATAATTTCATCAAAATCATGCAATGCAATATCTGAAGGAAACCGAAACAAACATGCAGCGGAATTTAAATCATTCGGCCTCCACCAGGATCGATTCAGAGAGTTGCCTGATTAGGGTTTCGAGATTTTACCTAACGTTTTCTTTGATTTCTGTCGTTGGTCGAGTCACAAGCAACAACCTTTCGTTCCTGCCTCTATGGTATCCACACGAACGGATCTCACGACTCTTGAACGTCTCACGATCAGAAGCCTTAAGGAGTGTCTTTTTTTTTTTATTCTTTATAACCGAACTGCTAGCTTCGATTAAAAGAATACTTTTCTGTTTTCTAATTGTTGTTATTGTGTGGCTATGTTTCAGAAAACATCCTTTTATAGGCAGTAAATTTTACCCTAAAATTTACTACCAAACAGAACTCTAATCCTACTTAGAATAGGATTAGTTATATCCCTAATCCAATTCAGAATAGGATTAGTTATATCCTTAATCCAATTCAGAATAGGATTAATTAAGCTCCTCATTGATCCGTTCTAAGTGTGCGACCCAATAGGTTCTCAAAACAATGGCAATGACAAAATTGTCACAGGCAAAGAGCGGTATCTAGCAACACATCATTGCTACCCATGTAACGAGAATGTCAATGACTCGACATAACCTTACTCGTGATAGATGTTACCGTGTAGTCTAATCCCTTTATCCTTTGATGTCTTGATTAGACACAAGTCATGGAATGTGTCACACTTGTATAATCTGATCAGCGTTTCTTGATTCCTGAGTAGAATAATTAAACAAATAAAATCAATATCTCATATTGACTTATTCGAGCACGGCCATGCATTTCTTAGTCTCACTCTATCAAAGGGCCCAAGACATCACTCTTGTTATATAAGAGGGATAAATCCTATCTTGATCACTCAACATCCCTCTACATAGATCAAGGCATACCCAATTACTACCTTTATAGTCCATCCTGTTACGAATGACATCTAGCAGCATTAAAGTATGCAATTCTCTATGTTGGGATCTCTGATGATCTCAAGTTAAAGGATCACATACACCATCATCACTATGAGAATCGCTTATGACACTCATATAACAATCCATGTAGCGTTCTCATGGAGGGTCGATCCAGTACATAGTTCTCTAACATGTACCTATGTGATGACTTGATATCCTATATCCATGACAATGGTCATCAGTCAACCACATACTAGTCTTATCGTATCATTGTTATCCTTGTTCATAATAATACTTGACTAGGGATATTTTAAGAATAGTGTGTTATTTCTATTCTAAGGACATTATCATATAAGATTACATTACGCAGTTATAAGACAAATATAATAATGAACTATAAATAAAATGTCATGATACATAAAAATGCCAAAGTCAATCATCTAATGAATGGTTCTAAGGGCATAATCCAACAATCTCCCTACATTTCATACAAATATCTCTTACCTCTTAATTTTTCGTTATTTGCCTCGTCAGCATCGATAGTACCTTCGGATTTTGAGGCTGCAAATTATTATTCAAAACTTGATAAATTCACCATATTTTAGCATAAAGAATATCTAACTATTTAAATATGAGAACAATGTCTGTAAAATTCTCTAAATGCATTCTCATTTCTATTGGTGCAAAATCATAACTTTTACTACATAACTCCGTTTTCGATTCCGATTTCACCATAATTTGTGCATTATTTTAAGACCTAAATTACATTGAAATAAGCAAGAATTCTCCTTCCCCTTCTCAAGGCTGAAACCACTCTTTCTTCCTACACTTTGAATTCTTCCAAATTTGACTTCCTTACTTAATCTAAACTTATTTATTTAATTTTCTACATTATTCCTATATGAAATTTACATTGAATGGAATCAAATTCTCATCTCCCTAGTCATGGCTGAATTGTACCATCACCCACACTCTTGTGTTTTCTTGCATTTAAGCTTGACAAAGCCTACTTTCATGCATTTTCATAATTCCTACATTATTTCTATAAAAAATCCTCATCAAAACACACCACATACATGAAGATGGGATTGTGGCCGAAACCTTCATTAGACCATTTTCATGTTTCATGCATGATTCAAACTAGGAAAGGCATAAAAACATCTTAATCACATGATGATTAGCTAAAAAACCATGAAAAGCTTAAGGTTTCCATTCTTCCTCACCTTGGCCGAACACTAAAAGAAGTCCCACACCTCTCTTTGGCTGTTTTGGCAATTGATTTTGGTGTTTTTTTATTACAGTATGATTTTAGTAAGTTTTTCTCACTTTCTGTAATAACCCTTATTTGTGATATCTATCGTAAGTATACTAAAGTAAATTTTAACTGATTTGAGGTTACTTTGGAACTTTGGACAGATTATTGAAGTCGAGAATGTCTTAGTCAGCTTAGTCAAGAAGTGGAGGATGTGTACAAGTAAGTATGTGTGTATTAAGATATACTATAAGAGAATTAAATATATATGTATAAATATATACATATGTATATAAGTTATGGAAATTAGAATTTTAAAGACAATAGAAAAATGGGAGATATTATATTTTGCTTGAAACAATAGTTATTTATCTACTAATCCATTAATGTTAAATTGGGTTATTAGAAGCTAATGAAATGAGGATTGGAAATACAAGTAAAAGGGCTAGAAACAAGAGTCAAAGGTTGACAAATAAATCAAGGGCTGGAAACAAGAGTCAAAGGTTGACAAATAAATCAAGGGCTGGAGATCTCAGACCAAAGGGCTGGAAAACATAAGTTAAAGGCTGGAAATTAAGGGCTACGTTTTTCTCTTCTGTTTTCCTCCCCAAACCCAAACCAAGAAGAGCAAACTTCCCCAGCAAAATGTCGACAACCCTACCAAGAAGAACCCCTCTCCCTTTCTCCTCAAGTCCGGCCAAGATCTAAGCATCTTCCATTTCACCCAGCCACCCAAACTGATTTAAAGAATCTACATTGTGAAGGAGGCCACAACGAAAATGAAGGAGCAAGTTTCATGCTAGAGCTGGCCAAAGAAATCGTGAGCCATGGATGCAATGGGAGCTTTGGTTCAACAAGATTAGGGCATTGGAAGTGAAGGAGAAGAAGTGAGAAGAGCTGCCCATTGGTGATTGAAGAAGTGAGAGGTTGAAACCCAAACTACAATAGATTTAAATTGGGATTTCAGGACAAGATAAGAAAGGTAGTAAACTGAGGTGAGTTGATGTGTTTTGCTGGAAATTAATATATGGAAATAGAATGCAATATGTTTATTGGATTGGCATTGATGTGTATAGGTTTGACAGCAAACAAGCTGTGAAGAAGAGACTGAAATGGTTCCAACAGATTCTGTTTGTGCATCAAATTAAGGGGGGTAAAGTTCTAACCCTATAATGATTGATCATTATGCATGAAAATGATATTGTGATGAGTTAAATTTAAATGGCTATTGTTAGATAAAAATAAACTGAATATTCTGACTTGGTGTTGAATCTGGAATTTGCTGTTCAGTCTGAGTGGAAATTAAAAAAAAGCAGTTTAATAGTTCTGTACGGTGAAAAATTCTGGAAAAATTATGAATTATGGCCCTTTAAGTTATGAGAAAGTCAGTGTTGGAATTTCTTGAATTGGACTTCTGTAGCTTGAGTTATGCACAAATGAGTGCAGGGTGTTCAGTCTAGAAACGTGAATCACAGTCCTGACTTTGAAAAAAATCATAGCAAATGGCCTAAATTGAATTAGGTTGCAACCCTTACATGTCTAGAAAGGTATTTAAGTTAGGAGAATGATGGTTCTGGGTTTGCATCATTTGGATACTCCTATAACCAGATATGAGACAGTTTGTGCATATTGGTCAGTGTCTTACTGTGTCAGGAAACTGCTGAACATACTGAAACTTTGGGAAATTTCTGGTGTTGATATAGGAAGAGTTATGATGGAGACCCATCAAGCTCACATAGCTCAAGTCATGTTTGTGATGTTCTTGATCCTTTGAGCATCCATGGAGGTCCAATTACAAGAGCTAAATCAAGGATAATGCAACAAGTCTTGGCTGGTTTCATTAATATTGCTAGAGAGAATGCCCAACAAAGCTTGAGCATGGAGGATGATAAAGTCTTCTACAACACGATCCAAGCCCAATTTCAACCTTCTTGAAGACACAAACACAAGTATTGGGCCGAAATGCAATTAGGCTGGATGCATATTTTATTTAGTTAAGTATTATTGGGCTGAACGTTGTCTTAATTTAATTTAAGCCCAATTCCTTTTTAAATAATATATTTTGTAGGACTTCTATTACTTGTTCTGCAAGTTATGAGAGTAGGATTCCTATTGCTTGTTCTGCAAGTTTGTTATTTCCTATTCTGCAAGTTAGGAAAGTAGGATTCCTATTACTTGTGCTGCAAGTTAGGTAGTTGCCTATAAATAGTTATGTAACCCTTTGGGGAGAACACAATTGATTTTAGTAATAAAATTGAGAGACTTCTTCTCTTTGGTTCTCTTGAGAACTCTTGAACTTATCAAGGTCTTCCTTGTGGTGTTCTTCTACCTTCCACCAATATATACCATAGGTTCTTGCTTTTCTAAGCAACGGGTCTTGGTCCAATACCATAGATTCTTGTGTATCTACACAACGGGTCTTGGTTTTATCTCTAATTTTTGTTTTCTTTTGCTACGTTTTTAACTTGTTCTTGTTTTTCTTCAAGTGTTCTTTGTGTTCTTCATTGAACTTCATCTTCTTTTGGTGAGGTCCATATCATTTGGTATCAAAGCTTAGGTTCAATTCGTGGGAGTCTCGTTTTTGTTTTTTTCGTTGTCTTCTTGTCTTGGCCAAACCTTGATCTTGAATCCTTTTCCAAGCCACCACTACTATTATTTGTCCCTCAAACCTATTGTCTTCATTAAAATAACCTACCTTTACTTAGCCACCAAGTAAACCCTATCTTGTTCTCCAAGCAACCAAATCCCAAAGGTTTTCTTGCTCGCCAAGAAACCTTCAAAAGCTCTACAACTCTATCTTGTTCTCTAAGCAACCAAATCCCAAAGGTTTTCTTGCTCACCAAGAAACCTTCAAAAGCTCTACATCACATAAAGACTACTTGTTTCACAAGCCACTGTTCCCTCTCGTTCCTTGCCACACAAGCTACTACCAAAACTAGCTTATTTTTGTCAAAAGTTGCCTTGTTCCCCAAGTAAACCTCTTCTTATTATTTAGACTTTTTGTTTTTTTTCTTCATTGTTCGTTTACTTTAGTAAAATATAAAAAAAACAAAAAAACAAAAAAAAGAAAAGAAAAATCAATTCAAGAGGGGATTTATTACATCGTGTGTAGCAAGTGCAACATCAAAGGTAATTCGTGAAGGTGTGCTTCATCAAAATCTTGAGGTAGTCATTCTTTCCTGAGCTTTGAGAATTCTTATTTGCCTAATTTGAAAATTCATTGTTACCATTCTACCCTACTACCTAAAATTACCTTTTTGTCCCTACCACATAAAAGGACAAAACTACCTCACCTTTGGCTAAACCCTACCCTAATTAAACACCTCAAAACACGCATATTTCCTTCAAGGTTTAGTTTCATTAGAGTCTTCTTAAGCCTTATTGAGTCTTGCAAAGTCTTGTTGAGTCTTCATTGTTTTGTTTTCCCTTGATTAAAATCTTGTACTCAGCTTGTTTATTGTTGGTTGATAGTTGAATTCCATAAGCTGATTTTTGATTGAGTCTTGAGTTCAATATAGAACCTATAGAGAAAAGTTGTGTGAGGAAAAAAAAGGCAAGAGTGTGTGAGTAACATTAATAGAGAAAAGCCATATTAAAATTGTGTGAAACACGAGTGTGAGTGTTACATTCTTGTGTGTATTGAGTGTTACATTCTTGTGTGTATTGAGTGTAAACACGTGAGGTCATACTTGTGAGGTCCTTTTCTTTTACTAACGTTACTTGCAGGATAAAACCATGTCTTCTAATAGTGAAAAGCCTGATTTGAGTAAGATTGAGGTCATGTTCCAAGCCATACAACAACAACTTTCAAGGATAGAGTCAAAGTTGGTTAAATATGATAAGGTGGAGCAACATGACGTTGCTCTAGCTAAGGTAAACCAAGGTAATACTTTTCATGCATGTGGTAATGTTGGTAATAAGAAGTTTGATAGCTACTATGGAGAAGAATCCAATGATGATTCTATGCTGCCATTAAAAGATGATGAGGATAGTATGGAATTACCTATGGATGAAAAGGTAATTGTAGCATATCAAGCTTTAAGTGTGCTAGTGAAATATGAGGATCAATTAAGATTAAAAGAAAGTGAGAAAAAAATAGTGAGTGAAGCTGAGGTTAAGCAAAAAGAGAAAACAATCGAGATTGAGTGTGATGCTTCAAGCATAGGTATCGAAGTTGTTTTAATGCAGGAGAAGCACCCCATTTCTTTTTTTAGTGAGAAGTTAAGTGGAGCTGCCCTTAACTATCCCACATATGATAAAGAGATGTATGCATTAGTGAGGGCCTTGGAAACATGGCAACACTATTTATGGCCCAAGGAATTTTTCATCCACACTGATCATGAGTCCTTGAAGCACTTGAAAGGGCAAAGCAAGTTGAACAAGCATCATGCCAAGTGGACGGAGTTCATTGAGACATTTCCATATGTGATCAAATATAAACAAGGTAAAGAAAATGTCGTGGCTGATGCATTGTGTCGAAGGTATACTCTAATCAATACTCTTAATGCAAAACTACTTGGATTTGAGTATATTAAAGACTTGTATGCTACTGATGAGGATTTTGAAAACGTGTTCATTGCATGTGAGAAAACTGGTTTTGGAGAGTTTTATAGGCATGATGGATTCTTATTTAGGGAAAATAGATTATGTGTGCCTAGGAGTTCTTTAAGAGAATTACTTGTTAGAGAAGCCCATAGTGGTGGGTTAATAGGACATTTTGGAGTAAAGAAAACTTTAGATATATTGCATGATCACTTCTTTTGGGCTAACATGAAAAGAGATGTGTCACTTGTAAACAAGCTAAGTCTAGAGTTATGAATCATGGTCTTTATACTCCATTGCCTATTCCTACTGCTCCTTGGACTGACATTTCTTTGGACTTTGTTTTGGGGTTACCAAGAACAAAGAGAGGTAGAGATTTTGTTTTTGTTGTTGTTGACAGGTTCTCTAAGATGGCTCACTTCATTGCTTGTCACAAGACAGATGATGCAAGTAACATTGCCGATTTATTCTTCAAGGAAATTGTTCGTCTACATGGTGTTCCGAGGACCATTGTTTCTGACCATGATATGAAGTTCCTTAGCTACTTTTGGAAAACATTATGGGGAAAGTTAGGAACAAAGCTATTGTTTTCAACCACTTGTCATCCACAAACCGATGGTCAAACTGAAGTAGTCAATCGTACTTTGTCTACTTTGTTGAGGTCCATTATTCAAAAGAATTTGAAGAATTGGGAAGATTGTTTACCTCTTGTGAAGTTTGCTTACAATAGAAGTGTGCATTCTACTACTAGTTATTCTCCATTTGAAGTTGTCTATGGTTTTAATCCACTCACTCCATTGGATCTTTTACCACTACCTATTGAGGAGAGAGCTTGTTTGGATGGGGAAAAGAAAGCTGATTTTGTTAAGCAACTACATGAGAAGGTACGTCAAAACATTAAGAAGAGGACTTAGCAATATGCTACTCAAGCCAACAAGCATCGCAAGAAAGTTGTCTTTGAACCTGGTGATTGGGTTTGGGTACATATGCGTAAAGAGAGATTTCCTGCTCAACGTCGCTCCAAGTTGCAACCTCGAGCAGATGGACCATTCCAAGTGATTGAGAAGATCAATGACAATGCTTATAAATTGGATCTTCTAGGTGAGTATATTGTTAGTGCTACATTTAATGTTTCTGATCTTTCTCCCTTTGATATTGATATAGGTGATTTTGATTTGAGAACAAATCCTTTCGAGGAGAGGGGGAATAATAGAGACCCATCATGCTCACATAGCTCAAGTCATGTTCGTGATGTTCGTGATCCTTTGAGCATCCATGGAGGTCCAATTACAAGAGCTAAATCAAGGATAATGCAACAAGTTTTGGCTGGTTTCATTAATATTGCTAGAGAGAATGCCCAGCAAAGCTTGAGCATGGAGGATGATAAAGTCTTCTACAACATGATCCAAGCCCAATTTCAACCTTCTTGAAGACACACACACAAGTATTGGGCCGAAATGCAATTAGGCTGGATGCATATTTTATTTAGTTAAGTATTATTGGGCTGAACGTTGTCTTAATTTAATTTAAGCCCAATTCCTTTTTAAATAATATATTTTGTAGGACTTCTATTACTTGTTCTGCAAGTTAGGAGAGTAGGATTCCTATTGCTTGTTCTGCAAGTTTGTTATTTCCTATTCTGCAAGTTAGGAAAGTAGGATTCCTATTACTTGTGCTGCAAGTTAGCTAGTTGCCTATAAATAGTTATGTAACCCTTTGGAGAGAACATAATTGATTTTAGTAATAAAATTGAGAGACTTATTCTCTTTGGTTCTCTTGAGAACTCTTGAACTTATCAAGGTCTTACTTGTGGCGTTCTTCTACCTTCCACCAATATATGCCATAGGTTCTTGCTTTTCTAAGCAACGGGTCTTGGTTTTATCTCTAATTTTTGTTTTCTTTTGCTATGTTTTTAACTTGTTCTTGTTTTTCTTCAAGTGTTCTTTGTGTTCTTCATTGAACTTCATCTTCTTTCGGCGAGGTTTATATCAAGTTAAATTATGAATCTTACATTTCTAAATAGGGAAATGAGTTAACTTTCATCTAGTTTTATAATTTCCAGATTTGGATCTTAATGGCTTAAGATATGTATAAATGCATGCAGGATACTCACTGCTGGGCACAGATTTTTAATGAAACTTCAAATATTCATAGAAAATTGCCTAGATCATATATGACTGCAAACTTTTCATGTTCAGAAGGATAAATGAGTCATGATTGACATGGTATTGGGTTTGTACAGATCTCATATCCCTATAGTTGGCAGTAAGCATTTTACTGAACACCGGTCAGGAAATTTCCTGCCTACTGTGCTAGATTTGGACCAAGGTCTAAAAATTGATGGGAAATGGCACAAAATGAATTAGAAAATGAGCCTTATATCTCTAAATAGGGATTTGACTTAGAAGTAATATAAAAATTACGGTTTGATAATTAAGTTCTGAAAATTATACTCAAGTCTAGCACAATACCATAAGGTCCAAAACCTTAAAGGACAGAAATGAACCAAATGGTTCATAAGTAGTTCAAATGAATGAAAAGACAATAAACGGTACTAGTAACGTTTGAATAACTCTGGAAACACAGCCAAGTATTGTTTCTTGTTGAATTATATAATGCTTAATGTTAGCTTATGATTGGAAATACTAAGATCGATGGATGTATAGAGATTGATTCAATCTACTATGTGTATGTAGAGGGTTGTCCTAAGGACTGAGTTTGACCCGAAATCAATCGATACTCCAAGACTTGTTAGGCGAGGGAGAACTGATTTAGAAGCTAAGGAAGTACTGTAAGTAACCCTAAGCGACTACTTGCATCCAAATTGTTTAATGCTATAAATTCTTGGAATTTGGCAATTGAAATAGAATGAATGCTGCAAATGAGATGTCTTCCCTTGATAGTTGATTTTGCTTTTCTAGAAATGGTCTGTAAACAAATGATGGCTCGCAAGAAATGTACTGTTTGCGCGTATTAGAAAATCAAGGAATACTTTAAATGTTTTAAAGGTTTAAATTAAATTCGAATTTAATATGATTTTACACCTTGTTGATATTTAAATGCCTTTTGAGCCTTGTTTCATGGAATTATCTTTTTATGAACTACGATGATTGCTATGAGGTCAGGGAAGATTGAATTTGGTTTTTAAGGCTACTGGATTTCTGTTTTAGACCCGTGGTATTGAGACCTTAGGGCACCGTACCTTGAGAATTTTATAGACACATTTGATTGACTTAGAGTACTGTTTCTCGAGTATAAGTCTCGGAAACGATCGGCTTGTCCCGTATATTACGTTGGGCAGGTCCCGGTGTCATGTGCGCAATGATGCTGGGGGTCTATGCATAGGCACGTCCCTTATGGGATGATTGCAACGGTTAGCTACCTTAGATCGTTTAGTGTAGCTCTAAGTAACATCGATTGATACTATGTGGACTCTCTTGGTACTATGATTGGTTTATCAATCGCACAGCATACTTTATGTATGGTTTGATATTGAGACTTTTAGTCTAATGATGGAACTCTATATTTGACTACAAATTGTTATTGAGTTTCCATATCGTATTTAAGTTTTAATGCAGCATAATTGATTTGATATGATTGAAAGTGATTTGAATGAGTTTTCATAATTAAGGGATGGTTGGTATTATTTAGTTGCTTATTGTTGTTACTTACTGAGTTGCGACTCACTCCCCTCTTCTTTCTCTTCCCTTTCAGAGTGATCGATACAGCGATTGTTCATTTTGGCTTGGGAAGCTTCTTGGGAGTGGACTTCCCTGCATAGTCTAAGTTATATGGCTCCCAGCGGTTTGCATAGACATAGATGGATGATGGCACAGTGTATTGGAAATTCTTTTGATTGTATATATATACTTAGGTGATGAGTTGGGATGTAAGCTAGATTATGTATTATTGGAATATGATGATCAGTATACCTTTTGAATTGGCATTATGTATGTTGCTAGATATGCCTGAATATATATAATTGAAAAGTGGCCTACATAGTCATCGACAAATGAATAGTGAAGTAAAGGGTAAAAAAAAATTTAGCCTGAATTAAGCTTCCGTAAGAGATTAAGAAAATTCGAATGTGACAGTTTGGTATCAGAGCGGGCTTGTTCGTGTCTGTGTAGGTCAATAAAGTTAGCTTACATCCCTGTACACTGTGCCTATGTCTATCCTTGATCTGTGGTTGCCATATAATCGTACTAATTGTTGTTGATATGACAAGAAGTAGTGATAATGAAGAGGAGAGGTAGACCATGACGAGATCTTCCTACAGAGCGATCTAGGTCACCTACTCCCCCGCCTCCACCACAGCCTCCTCAAGCCCCAAATCTTAATGCAGAAGTGGGCCAGCTATCGAGGACTGTGAGAGAATTACAACAAACGGTCCGAAATCTTGCAGCTTTTATAGTGGAACAATTCGGAGTCAACTTTAATCAGCCTCCAGCTCAAACTCAGGCACAAGCACAAGTCCCTCCTCCTGTGCCACAACCTCAGGCTGCTCCGCAGCAACAACCGGCTGTACCACCACAGCCACCTATAGCTCCTCAGCCTCTACCACCTCTAGTGCCACCACCACAAGATGGAGATCAGGTGGATAGGAACATGAATAGGCTTCGGCAATTTTAGAAGTTGAATCCGCCCACTTTTAAGGGTGAAAAGGACCCGGATGTAGCCAAAGAATGGGTCAAACCGCTAGAGAAATTGTTCAAGTGTATGGGTTACAGTTCTTCAGAAAAGGTGAGATTAGCTGTATTTATGTTTCGAGAGAAGGCAGAAATTTGGTTGGAATCAGCTGAAAAGTTGTTGACAAATTGAGAACCCGGAGATTACATTGGAAGCTTTTCTGGAGACCTTCTTTAAGCAGTATATTCCCGAGCCTGCTCAGAGAAAGAAACAGGCCGATTTTCTGAAATTGACTCAGGGTTCCGACACAGTGGATGAATATGAGTCGAAATTTTCAGCTTTGTGTCGGTATGATCTTTTAGCATCCAAGGATGAGAAAGCTAAGACCATCAAGTTCATTTCGGGATTGAAACCCGCTATTCGGAGTAAGATGGCAGTACTGGGTATCACTGATTATTCAGAATCTCTCAGACGAGCTTAGATGGTCGAGCTTGAACACGACCTAATTCAGCAAGTATATGGGTCTAAGTGGAGGAACAAAGGAAAAGATAAAAGGGTAGATGATATAAAGCCCTACAAGGGCAAGCAGCTAGAAAAGAAGCAAAAGACAATGGGAAGCAAACAAAAAAGGGATGAGACTAAGAAGTGTCCAACTTGTCCTAAGTGTGGACACAATCATGGTACTAGACCTTGCTACAGAGATACAGGAGCTTGTTTTCACTGTGGGAAACAAGGGCATATGGTCAGAGATTGTCCCCATCTCCAGACTGTAGGAAGGGCCATTGAGCATTTGGCTGGTGACAAGGGTAAAGCAGTTGATAAGGGCAAGAAGCCAGTAGCTCAAGGTCGAGTCTTTGCATTGGATGAAGCTTCTGCATAGGGAAGAGACTCCGTAGCTAAAGGTAAACTTACTGTTGCTAATCTTGAAGCTTATGTTTTAATAGACTCTGGTTCCACTCAGTCCTTTATTGCTCCATATTTTGCTAGCAAGATTAAATTAGAACCTGTAAGGTTAGATCGTCTGCTTCATGTGAGCACTCCCCTAAAGGAAAACCATATAACTGATATTGTATATAGGGATTGTGAGGTTAAGGTGGGAGATAGGAGTCTGCTAGTCGATTTGATTTTGTTAAATATGAAAGATTTTGACGTAATCTTAGGAATGGATTGGCTAGCTAGACATCATGCTTGGTTAGATTGTTATAAGAAAATAGTGATGTTCTCCCTACCTGAAACTGTTGTAATCTCTTTTGATAAGTAATAATAAGTGATGATTGTTTTTGTTTGATTATTTTGCCTAAGAATGCATGATGTTTGTGAAGGGAAGATGCCTCTAAGAAACATCCTGAATTAAGGGATATACTAATCGTTAGAGAGTTTCCAGATGTATTCCCTGATGATTTGCCAGGCTTACCACCCAAGCGAGAGACTGAGTTCACCATCGACTTAGTCCCGGGTACTCAACCTATCTCAAGGGCACCTTATAGAATGGCTCTTGTGGAATTGGATGAACTAAAGAAGCAGTTGCAAGAGCTACTTGATAAGGGATTTATACGCCCGAGCGTATCTCCCTGGGGTGCACTGGTGTTGTTTGTTAGAAAGAAGGATGGAAGTCTGAGATTGTGTATTGACTACAGGCGACTCAACAAGGCAACAATTAGGAACAAATACCCATTACCGAGAATTGATGATCTATTCGATCAGTTGCAGTGTGCTACGGTGTTTTCCAAAATAGACCTTCGATCTGGCTATCATCAGCTGAGGATTCGAGAGGATGATGTTTCTAAGACGGCATTTCGGACTAGATATGGCCATTACAAATTTCTAGTGATGCCATTTGGCTTGACAAATGCACCAGCGACTTTCATGAGCTTGATGAATGAGGTGTTCAAGCCTTTCTTAGACTTATTTGTGATTGTCTTCATAGATGACATCTTGGTATACTCCAAGTCAAAAGACGAGCACGAACAGCATTTACGAACAGTGCTCCAAGTCCTTAGAGATAAGGAGTTGTATGCTAAGCTCAGTAAATGTGACTTCTGGTTGGATCAGATTGCTTTTCTGGGGCATATTTTGTCAAAGGACGGGGTGTCTGTAGATCCGTCCAAGATTGAAGCTATTGTGAAGTGGGGAAGGCCTCAGACTGTAACAGAAGTTCAAAGTTTCTTGGGTTTAGCAGGTTATTACAGGAAATTTGTAGAGGGTTTCTCCAAGATTGCTACACCATTGCATCGACTCACTTGGAAAGGAGTGAACTTTGATTGGAATGAGGCATGTGAAAATAGCTTTTAGGAGTTAAAGAGACGGCTTACCTCTGCTCCAATATTGACCATTCCTAGTGGGTCAGGAGGTTTTGCTGTCTATAGTGATGCTTCGTATCAAGGATTAGCGTGTGTCTTAATGCAGCACGGGAAGGTGATAGCTTACGGTTCTCGTCAGTTGAAGGACCATGAGAAGAATTATCCGACACATGACTTAGAGCTTACTGCTGTAGTGTTCGCGCTCAAGATTTGGCACCATTATCTCTATGGGGAAACATTTCAGATTTTTACAGATCATAAAAGTCTGAAGTACTTATTCTCCCAAAAAGAATTGAATATGCGCCAGCGGAGATGGATGGAGTTGTTGAAGGACTACGACTGTGAAATTCTTTACCATCCAGGCAAGGCTAATGCTGTAGCAGATGCGTTGAGTAGGAAAGGCACTGCTATGGTCTCGATGTTAATGGTCCAGGAATGGTGCATGTTACAGCAGTTTGCAGACTTGAGATTAGACATATAACCCATTGGAGAGGGTTGTATGATGGCCAGTATGAGGATAGAGCCGAACTGATTGATCGAATCCGTCAAAAGCAAAAAGAGGATCCTCAATTAAAAGAGATTGTTTGTGGAAATAAAGGGAACCAAAATGAAGAGACAGAGTTTAGGTTCGGCAATGATGGCATTTTGAGGTATAGGGGCCGAATGTATGTTCCGAATGATTCAGATTTAAAGAAGTTCATTCTAGAGGAAGCTCATAGTTCGAAATATGCTATGCACCCTGGTAGTACTAAGATGTACCAGAACTTGCGTAGCTTATACTAATGGTCTGGAATGAAGCAAGATATTGCTGATTTTGTTGCAAAATGCCTAGTCTGTCAACAGGTGAAGGTTGAACATCAAAGGCCCGCGGGGTTGTTTCAACCATTGTCTATTACGAGCTGGAAATGGGAGCACATCACCATGGACTTCGTGCTAGGTCTTCCAAGGACTAAAAGACAGCATGATGCCATTTGGTTGATAGTGGATAGACTAACCAAATCAGCCCACTTTTTAGCCATGAAGGCTACAGATTCTCTCAGTACTTTGGCCGATCTCTATGTTCGGGAAATTGTCCGGCTACATGGTGTCCCAATGAGTATTGTGTCTGATCGAGATTCCCGATTTACCTCCAGATTTTGGGAGAAGTTTCAGGAAGTAATGGGAACTCAGTTACACTTAAGCATCGCTTACCATCCTCAGATCGATGGTCAGTCCGAGAGAACCATTCAGACTCTTGAGGACATGTTGAGAGCGTGTGCACTTGATTACAAAGGCTCTTGGGATGAACACTTACCATTGGCAGAATTTGCATACAACAATAGCTTCCATTCGAGTATAAGGATGGCCCCATATGAAGCACTGTATGGAAGAAAGTGTCGGTTTCCAGTTGGATGGGAAGAAGTGGGAGACAAAAAATTGTTTGCACCTAACTTGGTTCAGCAAGCTTCGAACAGAATAAACTTATCTGTGAAAGACTTAAAACTGCCCAGAGTAGGCAAAAGTCATATGCCGATAATCGTAGGAGGAGTCTGGAGTTTGAGGTTGGTGATTCGGTATTTTTGAAAGTTTCTCCTTCAAAGGGCATTATGAGATTCAGGAAGAAGGGCAAACTTAGCCCAAGGTATGTGGGACCATTTGAGATTTTAGAGAAGGTTGGTGAACTGGCATATAGATTGGCTCTACCACCACAACTAGCGGGTGTGCACAACGTGTTTCACGTGTCAATGTTAAGGAAATACCACTCGGATCCTTCTCACGTGGTAGATTATGGAGAGTTAGATATTCGGGATGATCTCACATATGAAGAGAAGCCTGTCAGGATCTTAGATCGCAAGGAGAAGTGTTAAGGTCCAAAACTATTCCACTAGTGAAGGTATTGTGGCAAAGGCATTCGGAGGAAGAAGCCACCTGGGAATTAGAGAATCTAATGAAGGAGAGGTATCCTCACTTATTTTGAAGTAACGGTACTCAAATTTGGGGACCAAATTTTCTAAGGTGGGAAGAATGTAATAACCCTTATTTGCGATATTTATCGTAAGTATACTAAAGTAAATTTTAACTGACTTGAGGTTAATTTGGAATTTTAGACAGATTATTGAAGCTGAGAATGTCTTGGTTAGCTTAGTCAAGAAGTGGAGGATGTGTATAAGTAAGTATGTGTGTATTAAGATATACTATAAGAGAATTAAATATATATATATATGTATAAATATATACATATGTATATAAGTTATGGAAATTAGAATTTTAAAGACAACAGAAAAATGGGAGATATTATATTTTGCTTGAAACAATAGTTATTTATCTACTAATCCATTAATGTTAAATTGGGTTATTAGAAGCTGATGAAATGAGGATTGGAAATACAAGTAAAAGGGCTGGAAACAAGAGTCAAAGGTTGACAAATAAATCAAGGGCTGGAAACAAGAGTCAAAGGTTGACAAATAAATTAAGGGCTGGAAACAAGAGTCAAAGGTTGACAAATAAATCAAGGGCTGGAGATCTAAGATTAAAGGGCTGGAAAACATAAGTTAAAGGCTGGAAATTAAGGGCTACGTTTTTCTGTTCTGTTTTCCTCCCCAAACCGAAACCAAGAAGAGCAAACTTCTCCAGCAAAATGTTGACAACCCTAGCAAGAAGAACCTTTCTCCCTTTCTCCTCAAGTCCGGCCAAGATCTAAGCATCTTCTTCAAACATTCTTCCATTTCACCCAGCCACCCAAACTGATTTAAAGAATCTACATTGTGAAGGAGGCCACAACGAAAATGAAGGAGCAAGTTTCATGCTAGAGCTGGCCAAAGAAATCGTGAGCCATGGATGCAATGGGAGCTTTGGTTCAACAAGATTAGGGCAATGGAAGTGAAGGAGAAGAAGTGAGAAGAGTTGCCCATTGGTGATTGAAGAAGCGAGGGGTTGAAACCCAAACTACAGCAGATTTTAATTGGGATTTCAGGGCAAGATAAGAAAGGTAGTAAACTGAGGTGAGTTGATGTGTTTTGCTGGAAATTAATCTATGGAAATAGAATGCAATATGTTTATTGGATTAGCATTGATGTGTATAGGTTTGACAGCAAACAAGCTGTGAAGAAGAGACTGAAATGGTTCCAACAGATTCTGTTTATGCATCAAATTAACGGGGGTAAGGTTCTAACCCTATAATGATTGATTATTATGCATGAAAATGATATTGTGATGAGCTAAATTTAAATGGCTATTGTTAGATAAAGATAAACAGAATATTCTGACTTGATGTTGAATCTGGAATTTGCTGTTCAGTCTGGGTGGAAATTAAAATGAGCCGTTTAATAGTTCTATATGGAGAAAAATTCTGGAAAAATTATGAATTATGGCCCTTTACGTTACGAGAAAGTCAATTTTGGAATTTCTTGAATTGGACTTCTGTAGCTTGAGTTATGCACAAATGAGTGCAGGGTGTTCTGTCTAGAAACGTGAATCACAGTCCTGACTTTGAAAAAATCATAGCAAATGGCCTAAATTGAATTAGGTTGCAAGCCTTACATGTCTAGAAAGGTATTTAAGTTAGGAGCGTCAGTGTTTTATTGTGTCAGGAAACTGCTAAACATACTGAAACTTTGGGAAATTTCTGGTGTTGATATAGGAAGAGTTAAATTATGAATCTTACATTTCTAATTAGGGAAATGAGGTAACTTTCATCTAGTTTTAGAATTTTCAGATTTGGAACTTTATGGCTTAAGATATGTATGAATGCATGTAGGATACTCACTGCTGGGGACAGATTTTTAATGAAAACTTCAAATATTCATAGAAAATTGCCCAGATCATATATGACTGCAAACTTTACACGTTCAGAAGGATAAATGAGTCGTGATTGACATGGTATTGGGTTTGTACAGATCTCATATCCCTATAGTTGGCAGTAAGTATTTTACTGAACACAGGTCAGGAAATTTCCTACCTACTGTGCCAGATTTGGACCAAGGTCTAAAAATTGATGGGAAATGGCACAAAATGAACTAGAAAATGAGCCTTATATGTCTAAATAGGGATTTGACTTAGAAGTAATATAAAAATTACGGTTTGATAATTAAGTTCTGAAAATTATACTTAAGTCTAGCACAATACCATAAGGATCAAAACCTTAAAGGACAAAAATGGACCAAATGGGTCATAAGTAGTTCAAATGAATGAAAAGACAATAAACGGTGCTAGTAACGTTTAAATAACTCTGGAAACACAGCCAAGTATTGTTTCTTGTTGAATTATACAATGCTTAATGTTATCTTATGATTGGAAATACTAAGATCGATGGATGTATAGAGATTGATTCAATTTACTATGTGTATGTGGAGGGTTGTCTTAAGGATTGAGTTTGACCCGAAATCAATCGATACTCCAAGACTTGTTAGGCGAGGGAGAATTGATTCAGAAGCTAAGGAAGTACTGTAAGTAACCCTAAGTGACTACTTGCATTAAAATTGTTTAATTCTATAAATTCTTAGAATTCGGCAATTGAAATAGAATGAATGCTGCAAATGAGATGTCTTCCCTTGACAGTTGATTTTGCTTTTCTAGAAATGGTTTGTAAACAAATGATGGCTCACAAGAAATGTACTGTTTGCGCATATTATAAAATAAGGAATACTTTAAATGTTTTAAAGGTTTAAATTAAATTCGAATTTAATATGATTTTACACCTTGTTGATATTTAAATGCCTTGTGAGCCTTGTTTCATGGAATTACCTTTTTATGAACTATGATGATTGCTATGAGGTTAGGGAAGATTGAATTTGGTTTTTAAGGCTATTGGATTTCTGTTTTAGACCCGGGGTATTGAGACCTTAGGGCACCGTACCTTGAGAATTTTATAGACGCATTTGATTGATTTAGAGCACTGTTTCTAGAGTATAAGTCTCGGGAACAATTGGCTTGTCCCGTATATTATGTTGGGCAGGTCCCGGTGTCATGTGCACAATGATGCTGGGGGTCTATGCATAGGCACGTCCCTTATGGGATGATTGCTATGGTTAGCTACCGTAGATCGTTTAGTGTTAGCTCTAAGTAACATCGATTGATACTATGTGGACTCTCTTGGTACTATGATTGGTTTTATCGATCGCACAGCATACTTTATGTATGGTTTGATATTGAGACTTTTAGTCTAATGATGGAACTCTATATTTGACTACAAATTGTTATTGAGTTTCCATATCGTATTTAAGTTTTAATGCAGCATAATTGATTTGATATGATTGAAAGTGATTTGAATGAGTTAGGGATGCTTGGTATTATTTAGTTGCTTATTGTTGTTACTTACTGAGTTGCGACTCACTCCCCTCTTCTTTCCCCTCCCTTTCAGAGTGATCGATACAGCGATTGTTCATTTTGGCTTGGGAAGCTTCTTGAGAGTGGACTTCCCTGCATAGTCTAAGGTATATGGCTCCCAGCGGTTTGTATAGACATAGATGGATGATGGCACAGTGTATTGGAAATTCTTTTGATTGTATATATGTACTTATGTGATGAGTCTGGGATGTAAGCTAGATTATGTATTATTGGAATATGACGATCAGTATACCTTTTGAATTGGCATTATGTATGTTGGTAGATATGCTTGAATATATATAATTGAAAAGTGGCCTACATAGTCACATACAAATGAATAGTGAAGTAAAGGGTAAAAAAAAATTTAACCTGAATTAAGCTTCCGTAGGAGATTAAGAAAATCCGGATGTGACAATTTCTCTCTCCTCACCAAGGTCACGTTAATGGAAGTTTGCTTGCTGCTGAAATAAGCCAAGAAGAAGCTGGAAAATTCATGAAATACAATATTTTAATGGCCATTTTGCCATTTTGCCTATATACTTAAAAGATTTCTTCCTATTTTGCCCTTAAAGTTTGACTTTGTTGAAAACAATCTCTCTAATCTCCAAAATATTTCATCTAATTATAGAACACCTCTATTTAACTTACTCTAATGTTTGGTGAAGCTTTTGTTAGGGTTCAGTTACCGATTTGAGTGAAATTACCAAAATACCCCTAACCGTAAAATCGAGTAAATTTCTGTCGTTACATCTAGTTTATTCCATCTGTCTAGATGTTCTAAAACTATATTTCATGAGAAATTATTTATTATTGATAGTGGGTCAAAAATCCATTTAGTTTGACCGTTATTTTCGAAAATTTTGACGGCTTATGGACTTAACTGTCATTTCACAAATTGTTGCACATTTTCCAAAACATGAAAAAATAATTAAATCTTAGGTTGGGATTCTTACCTTTATAATTCTTCGGCCCTAAATATCGAATCCCTTAAGTTTCACCTTCATCTGGACCTTAAAAAGTTTATGGGGCCTACTTGCTGTTCTACCCGTATACCTAAACATATTTCAAAATTTATTAATTATAATTTATTCAATATTTTTAATTATATTAATAAAATTAAATAATACCTTAAAATACAAGGTCTCTCACATGTAGTATTGTTTGTAAAATGCATTCTGATGTGTTCGTGAACATGTTTATTTGTTTATGAACACTTGTTCACAAACATGTTCATTTACATGTTCATGAATATGTTCAATTATTGTTCAGGAATGAGCTTGTTCGTGAAAATTTAATGAACAATCTTATGAAACAAACGAACGAGCTCGAACAGAAAAACCAAATTTCTTAACGAAAACGAACCGAACACGAACGACACTAAAAAATATATGAACTAACGGAGACATCAATTCGTTCGTTCATGCTCGATTCGTTTATAACCCTAATAGAGCATACATTAGGCTAATCCAATTAAAAGGAGTTTAATTGGGTAATGGACCACATGTTAATTAAATGGTTTAATAAGGACTTGGGCCTTAAGGAAAATAATTATAATTTAAGTTTGAAGCCTAATAGGATTAAAATTAGAAATCTCAAGGCTATATGATGGAGATCCACTTACTCATGATGTTCGTGATGCTAAGGATCCATTGGTCATCTAAGGAGATCCAAATACCCGAGCTCGAGCTAAGAAGACACAACAAGCCCTGACCTCATTAATGCAACAAGCTCTGGCATCATTGAAGTGTTAAGGAAGCTTCCATGAAGTGTTCCAAGATATCTATACTTGCTTGGAAGCCCAAACGACATGAGCATGGTTTACTGTCTTATTTTAGCTTAACAATAAGATGGGCTAAGTGTTTGGATAGCCCACGTTTGAGTCTCGTCGTGTCTTGGACTGTTTATTTTATGTAACTAGGTTTAGGCATGAATTTGGGTTTAGTCTTATTTTCTGTTGGTGTTAATTCTAGCCCATTTGTTTATGGGCTTAAGTGCTAGGTATTATTATAAATACCATGTAAACGCTATTGATGAAAAGATCAGTAAAATTGAATTTTAGAATTTGAGTGTGCCTTTCTCTTTGGTTCCCTCTCTACTAGGCTTATCGAGGTCTTCTTCCTTGTGGCGCCTCCTTCTTCACCATCCACCATTACTATACCTTAGGTTCTCGAATTCTTATTCGTAGGGTCAAGGTCCAATACTTTTGGGTTCGAGTCTCTTTAGGCTTCGGGTCTAGGTTTCAGAAGTTGTCATTCATCAACCTTGCTTCTGTCCTGCTGCGTTTTCAGCTCCTTCAAATTTCAAGCTACGTTTTCTCTAGTCCGTGCCCAACACCTCACATCAGTTGGTATCAGAGCTCAAGTTTCGATTTCTGATTTGTTTGTGCGTCGCTCACTTTTCGATTTTTGATTTTTTTATTTCGATTTTTTTCTCTCTTGTTGGTTTCGATTTCTGGTTTGTTCTCGTGTTTGAGTTGAGTTCCACCACCTTAGTTATTGTGTTTGAGTTGAATTCATAACCCTAGCCGCAATTCCTCAAAACCATAGCTGCACCCCTCCCTTCAAAAAAAACCCTAGCCCAAACCCTGTCGCACCCCTTCAAAAAAAACCTAGCCGCACCCCTAAAAAAAACCCTAGCCGCACCCCTTCAAAAAAATCCCAGTCGCACCCCTTCAAAAAAAAAACCCTAGCTGCACCCCTAAAAAAAACCCTAGCTGCACCCCTCAAAAAAAAAAACCCTAGCTGCACCCCTCAAAAAAAAACCCTAGCCGCACCCCTCAAAAAAAACCCTAGCTGCACCCCTAAAAAAAAACCTTAGCCGCACCCCTCATCTTTTCAAGGAAACCGCAACACTCACAGTTAAAAAAAAAAGAGTAAGAAAAAAAAGAATTTGAAAAAAAAGGAAGAATTCAAAAAAAATTATTGTGGTACTGTTCAAACAGTAAATTTTGGTTGAGTTAGGAGGTGTGCGAGTACCTGTTTTAAAGAAAACGATGAAAGAAAACGAACCCGTTAAGCTTTGCTTTACGGGCCATACCCTATCTTGGCCAAATTCCATCGTTTTCCTATAGTTTTAGGCCATTTTTCATTTTTTTGGTCCTTCTAGTGATTTTTTTTCTTTTTCTTCTATTTTTCTTTTTTTTCCTTTCTTTGAGTCACCCTAGCCACACCTTTCTGTGAAAAAAAAACAAAAAAAATTCAAAAAAAAATTCTTGGTGACAATACTTGGTGAATTAGTTGATTCTACGAGGTTGAATCTTTGACTGAGTCTTTAGTGCGATTGTGAACCTATAGAGTTAAGGTAGAGTAAGGGAAAAAGGCATGAGTGTGTGAGAGGCATGAGTAGAGAAAGCCAAATTACTTGAGTGAAACACGAGTGTAAACACGTGAGGATATCTTTGTTGACAATGTTTTCTGAAGGTGATAAGTCCGACTTTAAAAAGATTGAATTCATGCTTCAGGCAATGTAACAACAGTTCCAACGGATGGACATGAAATTCAATGACATTCATGATAAGTTGAACTAACATGAAGTTCGGTTTGCAAAGATCCAGCATGGTGATACTTCTTGTCTAAAAAATAAGGTTGTTGCCAAAGACGAGTATGATGATAATGCTGGGTATGATTTGAATGAAGAGTCTGGGATAGATAGACATCATAGAAGGTACCATGAGTATAGAGATCGAGTTGATAGAGCCCGTGATAGAGGCAAGGAGAAGATGGATGGAAACCTTGGCAGTATAAAATTGAAGATTCCTCCTTTACAAGGCAAGAATGATCTTGAGGCATATTTGGAGTGGGAAAGGAAGATTGAAATGGGGTTTTACTGCCACCACTACTCTGAGGAAAAGAAGGTCAAACTTGCAGCAGTTGAGTTCACACAGTATGCTATGGTTTGGTGGAATCAGTTAGTCACCAGTAGAAGAAGATATGGTGATCCTCCAGTGTCTACATGGGATGAGATAAAGCGCATCATGAGGAAGAGATTTGTTCCTACTCATTACTACAGGGAGTTATACCAAAAGCTCCAAGGTCTTACCCAGGGCTCAAAGAGTGTTGAGGATTACTACATAGAGATGGAAATAACCATGATCTGAGCCAATATCCAGGAGGATGCAGAAGCTACTATAGCTCATTTTCTTCAAGGCTTAAACCGTGAGATTGCCAATGTAGTAGAGTTGCAGCATTACATGGATTTAGAGGAGATGCTACATGTGGCCATCAAAGTCGAAAGGCAACTCTAAAGGAAAGGTACATCCCGTTTCACTCCTAGTTCAGTTCCTGTTTGGAAATCTAACACCTTTCGTAGGGGTGATAAGCCTGTGTCTACGCCTAAGTCAGAGAGCTTCGCTAAGCCCAAGCCTGAAGGCCCTCCAAAGCCCAAGACTGAACCTGCCCAAGCTTCCCAAAGTAGGACACGTGACATTAAGTGTTTCAAGTGTTTAGGTCGTGGACATATTGCCTCACAGTATCCTAACCATAGAGTGATAATCATGCTTGGGAATGGAGATGTTGACAGTGAAGGTTCTGAAGTCGGGGTTGAAGATGAGATGCCTGCGTTAGAAGATGTTGACGAAGAAGAAGTTGTTGAGTATGCTGCTCATGGTGAAGCACTTGTTGCTAGGCGTGCTCTTAATACCCATGTGAAGTTTGAAGATGAGGCACAGCACGAGCACATCTTCCATACGAGATGCCATATTAGTGACAAGGTATGTACTGTAATCATTGATGGTGGGAGTTGTACTAATGTTGCTAGCACATACCTTGTTGATAAGTTAAAGTTGCCCACTACCAAGCATCACCATCCATATAAGTTGCTGATATGAACCTCAGCGAAAGAAGACGAAGTTCAATGAAGAACACAAAGAACACTTGAAGAAAAACAAGAACAAGTTAAAAACGCAGCAAAAGAAAACAAAAATTAGAGATAAACCAAGACCCGTTGCTTAGAAAAGCAAGAACCTATGGTATATATTGGTGGAAGGTAGAAGAACGCCACAAGGAAGACCTTGATAAGTTCAAGAGTTCTTAAGAGAACCAAAGAGAAGAAGTCTCCCAATTTTATTACTAAAATCAATTGTGTTCTCCCCAAAGGGTTACATAACTATTTATAGGCAACTAGCTAACTTGCAGCACAAGTAATAGGAATCCTACTTTCCTAACTTGCAGAATAGGAAATAGCAAACTTGCAGAACAGGAAATAGCAAACTTGCAGAACAAGCAATAGGAATCCTACTCTCCTAACTTGCAGAACAAGTAATAGAAGTCTTACAAAATCTATTATTTAAAAAGGAATTGGGCTTAAATTAAATTAAGACAATGTTCAGCCCAATAATACTTAACTAAATAAAATATGCATCTAGCCTAATTTGCATTTCGACCCAATACTTGTGTGTCTTCAAGGAGGTTGAACTTGTGCTTGGATCATGTTGTAGAAGACTTTATCATCCTCCATGCTCAAGCTTTGTTGGGCTTTCTCTCTAACAATATCAATGAAACCAGCCAAGGCTTGTTGCATTATCTTTGATTTAGCTCTTGTAATTGGACCTTCATAGATACTCAAAGGATCACGATCATCACGAACATGACTTGAGCTTTGTGAGCTTGGATCTCCATCATTCCCCCTCTCCTCGAAAGGATTTGTCCTCAAATCAGAATCACCTACATCAATATCAAAGGGAGAAAGATCAGAAACATTAAATGTAGCACTAACATTATACTCACCTGGAAGATCTAACTTATAAGCATTGTCATTGATCTTCTTAATAACTTGGAATGGTCCATCTCCTCGAGGTTGCAACTTGGAGCGACGCTGAGCAGGAAATCTCTCTTTACGCATATGTACCCAAACCCAATCACCAGGTTCAAAGACAACTTTCTTGCGATGCTTGTTGGCTTGAGTAGCATATTGCTCACTCCTCTTCTTAATGTTTTGACGTACCTTCTCATGTAGTTGCTTAACAAAATCAGCTTTCTTTTCCCCATCCAAACTAGCTCTCTCCTCAATAGGTAGTGGTAAAAGATCCAATGGAGTGAGTGGATTAAAACCATAGACAACTTTAAATGGAGAATAACTAGTAGTAGAATGCACACTTCTATTGTAAGCAAACTCCACATGAGGCAAACAATCTTTCCAATTCTTCAAATTCTTTTGAATAATGGACCTCAACAAAGAAGACAAAGTACGATTGACTACTTCAGTTTGACCATCGGTTTGTGGATGACAAGTAGTTGAAAACAAGAGCTTTGTTCCTAACTTTCCCCATAATGTTTTCCAAAAGTAGCTAAGGAACTTCACATCATGGTCAGAAACAATGGTCCTCGGAACCCCATGTAGACGAACAATTTCCTTGAAGAATAAATCGGCAATGTTACTTGCATCATCTGTCTTGTGACAAGCAATGAAGTGAGCCATCTTAGAGAACCTGTCAACAACAACAAAAACAGAATCTCTACCTCTCTTTGTTCTTGGTAACCCCAAAACAAAGTCCATAGAAATTGATGGAGATCCACTTGGTCGTGATGTTCGTGATGCTAAGGATCCATTGGTCATCCACGGAGGTCCAATTACCCGAGCTCGAGCTAAGAAGACACAACAAGCCCTGGCCTCATTAATGCAACAAGCTCTGGCATCATTGAAGTGTCAAGGAAGCTTCCATGAAGAGTCCCAAGACATTTATACTTGCTTGGAAGCCCAAACGACATGAGCATGGTTTACTGTCTTATTTTAGCTTAACAATAAGATGGGCTAAGTGTTTGGATAGCCCATGTTTGAGTCTTGTTGTGTCTTGGACTATTTATTTTATGTAACTAGGTTTAGGCATGAATTTGGGTTGTCTTATTTTCTGTTGGTGTTAATTCCAGCCCACTTGTTTATGGGCTTAAGTGCTAGGTATTATTATAAATACCTTGTAAACGCTATTGATGAGAGATTAGTAATTTAAATTTTCAAAATTTGAGTGTGTCTTTCTCTTAGGTTCCCTCTCTACTAGGCTTATCAAGGTTTTCTTCCTTGTGGCGCCTCCTTCTTCACCATCCATGATATGAACCTCACCGAAAGAAGATGAAGTTCAATGAAGAACACAACGAACACTTGAAGAAAAACAAGAACAAGTTAAAACGCAGCAAAAGAAAACAAAAATTAAAGATAAAACCAAGACCCGTTGTGTAGATACACAAGAACCTATGGTATTGGACCAAGACCCGTTGCTTAGAAAAGCAAGAACCTATGGTATATATTGGTGGAAGGTAGAAGAACGCCACAAGGAAGACCTTGATAAGTTCAAGAGTTCTCAAGAGAACCAAAGAGAAGAAGTCTCTCAATTTTACTACTAAAATCAATTGTGTTCTCCCCAAAGGGTTACATAACTATTTATAGGCAAATAGATAACTTGCAGCACAAGTAATAGGAATCCTACTTTCCTAACTTGCAGAATAGGAAATAGCAAACTTGCAGAACAAGCAATAGGAATCCTACTCTCCTAACTTGCAGAACAAGTAATAGAAGTCTTACAAAATCTATTATTTAAAAAAGGAATTGGGCTTAAATTAAATTAAGACAATGTTCAGCCCAATAATACTTAACTAAATAAAATATGCATCTAGCCTAATTTGCATTTCGGCCCAATACTTGTGTGTCTTCAAGAAGGTTGAACTTGGGCTTGGATCATGTTGTAGAAGACTTTATCATCCTCCATGCTCAAGCTTTGTTGGGCTTTCTCTCTAGCAATATCAATGAAACCAGCCAAGGCTTGTTGCATCATCTTTGATTTAGCTCTTGTAATTGGGCCTCCATGGATACTCAAAGGATCACGATCATCACGAACATGACTTGAGCTTTGTGAGCTTGGATCTCCATCATTCCCCCTCTCCTCGAAAGGATTTGTCCTCAAATCAGAATCACCTACATCAATATCAAAGGGAGAAAGATCAGAAACATTAAATGTAGCACTAACATTATACTCACCTGGAAGATCTAACTTATAAGCATTGTCATTGATCTTCTTAATCACTTGGAATGATCCATCTCCTCGAGGTTGCAACTTGGAGCGACGCTGAGCAGGAAATCTCTCTTTACGCATATGTACCCAAACCCAATCACCAGGTTCAAAGACAACTTTCTTGCGATGCTTGTTGGCTTGAGTAGCATATTGCTCAGTCCTCTTTTTAATGTTTTGACGTACCTTCTCATGTAGTTGCTTAACAAAATCAGCTTTCTTTCCCCCATCCAAACTAGCTCTCTCCTCAATAGGTAGTGGTAAAAGATCCAATGGAGTGAGTGGATTAAAACCATAGACAACTTCAAATGGAGAATAACTAGTAGTGGAATGCACACTTCTATTGTAAGCAAACTCCACATGAGGCAAACAATCTTCCCAATTCTTCAAATTCTTTTGAATAATGGACCTCAACAAAGTAGACAAAGTACGATTGACTACTTCAGTTTGACCATCGGTTTGTGGATGACAAGTAGTTGAAAACAATAGCTTTGTTCCTAACTTTCCCCATAATGTTTTCCAAAAATAGCTAAGGAACTTCACATCACGGTCAGAAACAATGGTCCTCGGAACCCCATGTAGACGAACAATTTCCTTGAAGAATAAATCGGCAATGTTACTTGCATCATCTGTCTTGTGACAAGCAATGAAGTGAGCCATCTTAGAGAACCTATCAACAACAACAAAAACAGAATCTCTACCTCTCTTTGTTCTTGGTAACCCCAAAACAAAGTCCATAGAAATGTCAGTCCAAGGAGCAGTAGGAATAGGCAATGGAGTATAAAGACCATGATTCATAACTCTAGACTTAGCTTGTTTACAAGTGATACATCTCTCACACAATTTTTCAACATCTCTTTTCATGTTAGGCCAAAAGAAGTGATCATGCAATATATCTAAAGTTTTCTTTACTCCAAAATGTCTCATTAACCCACCACTATGGGCTTCTCTAACAAGTAATTCTCTTAAAGAACTCCTAGGCACACATAATCTATTTTCCCTAAATAAGAATCCATCATGCCTATAAAACTTTCCAAAACCAGTTTTCTCACATGCAATGAACACATTTTCAAAATCCTCATCAGTAGCATACAAGTCTTTAATATACTCAAATCCAAGTAGTTTTGCATTAAGAGTAGTGATTAGAGTATACCTTCGAGATAATGCATCAGCCATGACATTTTCTTTACCTTGTTTATATTTGATCACATATGGAAATGTTTCAATGAACTCCATCCACTTGGCATGACGCTTGTTCAACTTGCTTTGTCCTTTCAAGTGCTTCAAGGACTCATGATCAGTGTGGATGACAAATTCCTTGGGCCATAAATAGTGTTGCCATGTTTCCAAGGCCCTCACTAATGCATACATCTCTTTATCATATGTGGGATAGTTAAGGGCAGCTCCACTTAACTTCTCACTGAAAAAAGCAATGGGGCGCTTCTCCTGCATTAAAACAGCTCCAATACCTATACTTGAAGCATCACACTCAATCTCAAAAGTTTTAGAAAAGTCAGGTAAGGATAATAAAGCTGCAGAACAAAGCTTCTCTTTAAGCAAGTTAAAAGCATGATCTTGCTCAAGACCCCATTTAAATCCAACATTCTTTTTAACAACATCAGTTAGAGGTGCAGCTATTGTACTGAAGTCTCTAACAAACCTACGATAGAAACTAGCTAATCCATGAAAACTACGCACCTCAGAGATATTCTTAGGTATAGGCCAATCTTTAATTGCCTTGACCTTTTCATCTTCTACTGCTATACCCTTAGAAGAAATAACATATCCAAGAAATGTAATCTTATCAGTGCAAAAGGAACATTTCTTAAGGTTAGCATACAACTTTTCCTTTCTCAAGACATTAAGCACATTCTTTAAATGTTCAATATGTTCATGCAAACTTCTACTATAGATCAAGATATCATCAAAATAGACAACTACAAATTTTCCAATGAAAGCACGCAAGACATGGTTCATTAATCTCATGAAAGTGCTAGGTGCATTAGTTAATCCAAAAGGCATAACTAACCATTCATACAAACCATGCTTAGTCTTAAATGCAGTTTTCCATTCATCACCTTCTCTCATGCGAATTTGATGATAACCACTTTTCAAATCAATTTTAGAAAAGATGCAAGAACCATGTAACTCATCAAGCATATCATCTAATCTAGGAATGGGATAGCGATACTTTACAGTGATTTTGTTGATGGCACGACAATCAACACACATCCTCCACGTCCCATCCTTCTTAGGAACAAGTAACACAGGAACAGCACATGGACTCATGCTCTCTCTAACGTAGCCTTTCTTTATGAGCTCGTCAACTTGCCTTTGAAGCTCCTTTGTCTCCTCGGGATTACTTCTATAGGCAGGTCTGTTGGGAATGGCAGCTCCAGGAACAAGGTCTATTTGATGCTCAATTCCCCTAATAGGTGGCAAACCATTTGGAATCTCCTCGGGGAATATATCTCCAAATTCCTTCAAAAGAGACACAACATTAGTAGGCAAAGAAGATTTAAGATCATTAGAACTAAAACAAGATTCTTTATATAAAAACAAAAGGATTGGGCACTTAGCTAAAAAAGCAGCCTTTACATCACTTTGCTTTGCATAGAAGCTCACGTCCTTTCTTTCTTTCTTTGCAATATCTTTGCCTTTATCTAGATTCTTCGACCTTTGTTGTGATTCATTCTGCTCTTTCAACCTCAATTGATCCTCATAAATCTCCGTAGGACTCAAGGGTGCAAGTGTGAATTTCTTACCAGCCATGGTAAATGAATAACGGTTTGTAAATCCATCATGTATGACATGTCTATCAAATTGCCATGGTCTTCCTAAAAGCAAATGACCAGCATGCATAGGCACAACATCACACAACACTTTATCATTGTACCTTCCAATTGAAAATAGCACCAATACTTGCTTGGTCACATTTACTTCTCCACAATTATTGAGCCATTGAAGTTTGTATGGTTTGGGATGTTTTGTAGTGGGCAAACTCAATTTGTCAACCAAATAAGTGCTAGCAACATTAGTGCAACTACCACCATCAATAATCAAAGAGCATACCTTATTGTTGACGTGGCATCTAGTATGAAAAATATTTTCTCGTTGCACTTCATCTTCATCCTTAACTTGGGCACTTAATGCACGACGAGCTACAAGTGCTTCACCATGTGCAGCAAACTCAACATAGTCATCATCCTCATTAATGTCCTCCAATGGTGGCATCTCATCATCAACATCAGAATCTTCACTTACAACATCACCATCATCACGCATAATCATGACTCGTTTGTTTGGGCATTGTGATGCAATGTGTCCTCTTCCCAAACATCTAAAACACTTAATGTCTCTACTCTTACCTTGGGATGCTTGGATAGCCTCGGGTTTGGGCTTTTGGACACTCTCACCCTTAGGCTTGAATGAGGATTCAGTCTTAAGTTTGAATGTAGTCTTATCATCCCTTCGAAAGGTGTTCGGTTTCCAAGAAGAAGATGAACTAGAACCTTGCATAAAACGAGATGAATAACCTTTTCTCTTGAGTTGCCTTTCAACCTTGATAGCCATATGCAACATATCATCAAACTCCACATAGTGATGTAACTCCACTACATTAGCAATCTCACGATTCAATCCTTGTAAGAATCGAGCCATAGTAGCTTCACTATCCTCTTCAACATTAGCTCTGATCATGATAATTTCCATTTCTTTATGATAATCCTCAACACTCTTAGAACCTTGAGTGAGACCTTGTAACCTTTGATAAAGCTCTCTATAGTAATGATTAGGAACAAACCTTTTTCTCATAACACGTTTCATTTCATTCCATGTAACTATAGGTGGCTCTCTATTCCTACGTCTACCAAGCATGAGTTGGTCCCACCAAATGATTGCATAATCCGTGAACTCTACAGCAGCAAGTTTCACCTTTTTTCCTTCGGAATAGTTATGGCAATCAAAGACCATCTCCACTTTCTTTTCCCATTCTAAGTAAGCCTCAGGATCATTCTTACCTTGAAAGGAAGGAATCTTCAATTTGATACTTCCTAAATTTCCATCTATCCTATCATAATACCTATCTCCTTTATACCTATCTCCACGACCTCCTTTATTACCATGGTTACCTTTAACACTTCTACTAAACTCATCATCATCAAACTCATCATCAACTTTATCATCAAAGTCATTATTCACAACATTGCCATTCTCATGAGAAGTATCACTTGGCTTTACCTTGGCTAGGACAGCTTCATGTTCCTCCAACTTATCATGAATATTATTAAACCTCAACTCTATCCTTGAAAATTGTTGTTGCATAGCTTGGAACATGAACTCGATCTTACTCAAATCAGGCTTTTCACTATTAGAAGACATGATTTTATCCTGCAAGAAACGTTAGTAAAAGAAAAGGACCTCACAAGTATGACCTCACGTGTTTACACTCAATACACACAAGACTGTAACACACACTCGTGTTTCACACAATTTTAATATGGCTTTTCTCTACTAATGTTACTCACACACTCTTGCCTTTTTTCCTCACACAACTTTTCTCTATAGGTTCTATATTGAACTCAAGACTTAATCAAAAATCAGCTTATGGAATTCAACTATCAACCAACAATAAACAAGATGAGCACAAGATTTTAATCAAGGGAAAACAAAACAATGAATACTCAACAAAACTTAGCAAGACTCAGCAAGACTCAATAAGACTTAAGAAGACTCCAATGAAACTAAACCTTGAAGGAAATTTGTGTATTTTGGGGTGTTTAATTAAGGTAGGGTTTAGCCAAAGGTGGGGTAGTTTTGTCCTTTTATGTGGTAGGGTCAAAAAGGTAATTTTAGACAGTAGGGTAAAATGGCAGTAATGAATTTTCAAATTAGGCAAATAAGAAATCGCAAAGCTCAAGAAAGAATGACTACCTCAAGATTTTCATGAAGCACACCTCCACGAATTACCTTTGATATTGCACTTGCTACACACGATGTAATAAAATCCCCTCTTGAATTGATTTTTCTTTTCTCTTTTTTTTTCTTTTCTTTTTTTTTTCTCTTTTTTCTCTTTTTTTTTTTATATTTTACTAAACTAAACGAACAATGAAGAAAAAAAATCTAAATAATAAGAAGAGGTTTACTTGGGGAACAAGGCAACTTTTTGACAAAAACAAGCTAGTTTTGGTAGCAGCTTGTGTACCAAGGAATGAGAGGGAACGGTGGCTTGTGAAACAAGTAGTCTTTATGTGATGTAGAGCTTTTGAAGGTTTCTTGGTGAGCAAGAAAACCTTTGGGATTTGGTTGCTTGGAGAACAAGATAGGGTTTACTTGGTGGCTAAGTAAAGACAATAGGTTTGAGGGACAAACAATATTAGTGATGGCTTGGAAAAGGATTCAAGATCAAGGTTTGTCCATGACAAGAAGACAAAGAAAAAAAAACAAAAACGAAACTCCCACGAATTAAACCTAAGCTCTGATGCCAAATGATATGAACCTCACCGAAAGAAGATGAAGTTCAATGAAGAACACAACGAACACTTGAAGAAAAACAAGAACAAGTTAAAACGCAACAAAAGAAAACAAAAATTAAAGATAAAACCAAGACCCGTTGTGTAGATACACAAGAACCTATGGTATTGGACCAAGACCCGTTGCTTAGAAAAGCAAGAACCTATGGTATATATTGGTGGAAGGTAGAAGAACGCCACAAGGAAGACCTTGATAAGTTCAAGAGTTCTCAAGAGAACCAAAGAGAAGAAGTCTCTCAATTTTACTACTAAAATCAATTGTGTTCTCCCCAAAGGGTTACATAACTATTTATAGGCAAATAGATAACTTGCAGCACAAGTAATAGGAATCCTACTTTCCTAACTTGCAGAATAGGAAATAGTAAACTTGCAGAACAAGCAATAGGAATCCTACTCTCCTAACTTGCAGAACAAGTAATAGAAGTCTTACAAAATCTATTATTTAAAAAAGGAATTGGGCTTAAATTAAATTAAGACAATGTTCAGCCCAATAATACTTAACTAAATAAAATATGCATCTAGCCTAATTTGCATTTCGGCCCAATACTTGTGTGTCTTCAAGAAGGTTGAACTTGGGCTTGGATCATGTTGTAGAAGACTTTATCATCCTCCATGCTCAAGCTTTGTTGGGCTTTCTCTCTAGCAATATCAATGAAACCAGCCAAGGCTTGTTGCATCATCTTTGATTTAGCTCTTGTAATTGGGCCTCCATGGATACTCAAAGGATCACGATCATCACGAACATGACTTGAGCTTTGTGAGCTTGGATCTCCATCAATCCACCATTGCTATACCTTAGGTTCTCGAATTCTTATTCGTAGGGTCAAGGTCCAATACCTTTGGGTTCGAGTCTCTTTACGCTTCGGGTCTAGGTTTTCAGAAGTTGTCATTCATCAACTTTGTTTCTGCCTTGTTGCGTTTCAGTTCCTTCAACTTCCAAGTTGTGTTTTCTCTTGCCCGTGCGCATCAGTTGGTATTCAGAGCTCAAGTTTCGACTCTGGTTTGTCTGTGCGTCACTCACTTTTCAATTTTTGGTTTGTTGGTTTCGATTTTTTTTCCTCCTCTCTTGTTGGTTTTGTTTTCTAGCCGCACCCCTCACAAAAAAAAACCCTAGCCGCACTCCTCACAAAAAAACCCTAACTGCACCCTTCAAAAAAAACCCTAGTCGCACCCCTCACAAGAAAAACCCTAGCCGCACCCCTCACAAAAAAAACCCTAGTCGTACCCCACAAAAAAAAAACCCTAGCCGCACCCCTCACAAAAAAACCCTAGCTGCACCCTTCAAAAAAAAACCCTAGCCGCACCCCTCACAAAAAAAAACCCTAGTCGCACCCCTAAAAAAAAACCCTAGCCGCACCCCTCCTCTCTTCAAGGAAACCGCAGCACTCAGAGTAAAAAAAAAGAGAGAAAAAAAAAAGAAAAGAAGATGAATTAAAAAAAAAGCAGAAATCGAAAAAAAAATTTGTTGCAGTACTGTTCAAACAGAAAAATTTGGTTGAGTTAGGAGGCGTGCGAGTAGCCGTTTTAAAGCAAACGACGAAAGAAAACGAACCCGTGGAAAGTATTCCACGGGCCTCACCCTATCTTGGCCAAATTCCATCGTTTTCCTATAGTTTTAATCCATTTTTCATTTTTTGTCATTCTAGTATTTTTTTATTATTTTTTTGTTTTTTATTCTGTCTTTCTTTCTTTGAGTCACCCTAGCCCTAGCCACACCTTTTTGTGCCAAAATAAAAGAATTCAAAAAAAAATCAAAAAAAATCTTGGTGACAATACTTGGTGAATTAGTTGATTCTACGAGGTTGAATCTTTGACTGAGTCTCTAGTGCGATTGTGAACCTATAGAATTAAGGTAGAGTAAGGGAAAAAGGCATGAGTGTGTGAGAAACATTCGTAGAGAAAAGCCAAATTCCTTGAGTGAAGTGTAAACACGTGAGGATATCTTTGTTGAAAATGTCTTCTGAAGGTGATAAGTCCGACTTCAAAAAGATTGAATTCATGCTTCAGGCAATGCAACAATAGTTCCAACGGATGGACGTGAAATTCAATGACATTCATGATAAGTTGAACCAACATGAAGTTCGGTTTGCAAAGATCCAGCAAGGTGATACTTCTCGTCTAAACAGTAAGGTTGTTGCCAATGACGAGTATGATGATAATGTTGGGTATGATTCGAACGAAGAGTCTGGGATAGATAGACATCATAGAAGGTACCATGGGTATAGAGATCGAGTTGATAGAGCTCGTGATAGAGGCAAGAAGAAGATGAATGGAAACCTTGGCAGTATAAAATTGAAGATTCCTCCTTTCCAAGGCAAGAATGATCCTGAGGCATATTTGGAGTGGGAAAGGAAGATTGAAATGGTGTTTGACTGCCACAACTACTCTGAGGAAAAGAAGGTCAAACTTGCAGCAATTGAGTTCACAAAGTATGCTATGGTTTTGTGGGATCAGTTAGTCACTAGTAGAAGAAGATATGGTGATCCTCCAGTGTCTACATGGGATGAGATGAAGCGCATCATGAGGAAGAGATTTGTTCCTACTCATTACTACAGAGAGTTATACCAGAAGCTCCAGGGTCTTACCCAGGGCTCAAAGAGCGTTGAGGATTACTACAAAGAGATGGAAATAACCATGATCCGAGCCAATATCCAGGAGGATGCCGAAGCTACTATGGCTCGTTTTCTCCAAGGCTTAAACCGTGAGATTGCCAATGTAGTAGAGTTGCAGCATTACATGGATCTAGAGGAGATGCTCCATGTGGCCATCAAAGTCGAAAGGCAACTCCAAAGGAAAGGTACATCCCGTTTCACTCCTAATTCAGTTCCTGTTTGGAAATCTAACATCTTTCGTAGGGATGATAAACCTGTGTCTAAGCCTAAGTCAAAGAGCTTTGCTAAGCCCAAGCCTAAGGGCACTCCAAAGCCCAAGACTGAACCTGCCCAAGCATCCCAAAGCAGGACACGTGACATTAAGTGTTTCAAGTGTTTAGGTCATGGACATATTGCCTCTCAGTGTCCCAACCGTAGAGTTATGATCATGCTTGGGAATGGAGATGTTGAGAGTGAAGGTTCTGAAATCGGTATAGAAGATGAGATGCCTGCGTTAGAAGATGTCGACGAAGAAGAAGTTGTTGAGTATGCTGCTCATGGTGAAGCACTTGTTGCTAGACGTGCTCTTACTACTCATGTGAAGTTTGAGGATGAGGCACAGTGCGCTCGGGCAAGAGAAAACGCAGCTTGGAATTTGAAAGAACTGAAACGCAACAGGGCAGAAACAAAGTTGATGAATGACAACTTCTGAAAACCTAGACCTGAAGCCTAAAGAGACTCGAACCCAAAGGTATTGGACCTTGACCCTACGAATAAGAATTCGAGAACCTAAGGTATAACAATGGTGGATGGTGAAGAAGGAGGCGCCACAAGGAAGAAAACCTTGATAAGCCTAGTAGAGAGGGAACCCAAGAGAAAGGCACACTCAAATTCTGAAAATTCAAATTACTGATCTGATTATCAATAGCGTTTACAAGGTATTTATAATAATACCTAGCACTTAAGCCCATAAACAAGTGGACTGGAATTAACACCAATAGAAAATAAGACTAAACCCAAATTTATGCCTAAACCTAGTTACATAAAATAAATAGTCCAAGACACAACAAGACTCAAACGTGGGCTATCCAAACACTTAGCCCATCTTATTGTTAAGCTAAAATAAGATAGTAAACCATGCTCATGTCGTTTGGGCTTCCAAGCAAGTATAGATGTCTTGGGACTCTTCATGGAAGCTTCCTTGACACTTCAATGATGCCAGAGCTTGTTGCATGAATGAGGCCAGGGCTTGTTGCATCTTCTTAGCTCGAGCTCGGGTAATTGGACCTCCTTGGATGACTAATGGATCCTTAGCATCACGAACATCACGAGCAAGTGGATCTCCATCAGAAACTAAACCTTGAAAGAAATATGCGTGTTTTGGGGTGTTTAATTAGGGTAGGGTTTAGCCAAAGGTGAGGTAGTTTTGTCCTTTTATGTGGTAGGGTCAAAAAAGTAATTTTAGGTAGCAGGGTAGAATGGTAACAGAGAATTTTCAAATTAGGCAAATAAGAAATCTCAAAGCTCAAGAGAGAATGACTACTTCAAGATTTTGATGAAGCACACCTCCACAAATTGCCTTTAATGTTGCACACGATATAATAAATCCCCTCTTGAATTGATTTTTCTTTTCTCTTTTTTTTCTTTTCTTTTTTTCTTTTTTTTAATAAAGTAAACAATCAATGAAGAAAAAGAAAAAGTCTAAAAAATAAGAAGAGGTTTACTTGGGGAACAAGGCAACTTTTGAGAAAAACAAGCTAGTTTTGGTAGTAGCTTGTGTGGCAAGGAACGAGAGAGAACGATGGCTTGTGAAAAGGATTCAAGATCAAGGTTTATCCAAGACAAGAAGATAAAGAAAAAAACAAAACAAAAACAAAAACGAGACTCCCACAAATTGAACCAAGCTCTGATGCCAAATGATATGAACCTCACCGAAAGAAGATGAGGTTCAATGAAGAAGACGAAGAACACTTGAAGAAAAACAATAACAAGTTAAAACGCAGCAAAGGAAAACAAAAATTAGAAGTAAAACCAAGACCCGTTGTGTAGAAACACAAGAACCTATGGTATTGGACCAAGACCCATTGCTTAGAAAAGCAAGAACCTATGGTATATATTGGTGGAAGGTAGAAGAACGCCACAAGGAAGACCTTGATAAGTTCAAGAGTTCTCAAGAGAACCAAAGAGAAGAAGTCTCTCAATTTTATTACTAAAATCAATTGTGTTCTCCCCAAAGGGTTACATAACTATTTATAGGCAAATAGATAACTTGCAGCACAAGTAATAGGAATCCTACTTTCCTAACTTGCAGAATAGGAAATAGCAAACTTGCAGAACAAGCAATAGGAATCCTACTCTCCTAACTTGCAGAACAAGTAAAAAAAGTCCTACAAAATATATTATTTAAAAAGAAATTGAGCTTAAATTAAATTAAAACAACGTTTAGCCCAGTAATACTTAACTAAATAAAATATGCATCCAGCCTAATTGCATTTCAGCCCAATACTTGTGTGTGTCTTCAAGAAGGTTGAACTTGGGCTTAGATCATGTTGTAGAAGACTTTATCATCCTCCATGCTCAAGCTTTGTTGGGCTTTCTCTCTAGCAATATCAATGAAACCAGCCAAGGCTTGTTGCATTATCTTTGATTTGGCTCTTGTAATTGGACCTCCATGGATACTCAAAGGATCACGATCATCACGAACATGACTTGAGCTTTGTGAGCTTGGATCTCCATCAAAACTTCTGAAACCTAGACCCGAAGTCTAAAGAGACTCGAACCCAAAGGTATTGGACCTTGACCCTACGAATAAGAATTCGAGAACCTAAGGTATAGCAATGGTGGATGGTGAAGAAGGAGGCGCCACAAGGAAGATGATCTTGATAAGCCTAGTAGAGAGGGAACCCAAGAGAAAGGCACACTTAAATTCTGAAAATTCAATTTTTACTGATATGTTCATCAATAGCGTTTACAAGGTATTTATAATAATACCTAGCACTTAAGCCCATAAACAAGTGGGTTGGAATTAACACCAACAGAAAATAAGACTAAACCCAAATTCATGCCTAAATCTAGTTACATAAAATAAATAGTCCAAGACACAACAAGACTCAAACGTAGGCTTTTCAAACACTTAGCCCATCTTATTGTTAAGCTAAAATAAGACAGTAAACCATGCTCATGTCGTTTGGGCTTCCAAGCAAGTATAGATGTCTTGGGACTCTTCATGGAAGCTTCCTTGACACTTCAATGATGCAAGAGCTTGTTGCATTAATGAAGCCAGGGCTTGTTGCGTCTACTTAGCTCGAGCTCGGGTAATTGGACCTCCTTGGATGACCAATGGATCCTTAGCATCACGAACATCACGAGCAAGTGGATCTCCATCATTCATCAACTTTGCTTCTGTCTTCTTGCGTGTCAGCTCCTTCAAATTCCAAGCTACGTTTCTCTTTTCCGTGCGCATCACTATTGGATAACTCTTATCTAATTTAATAAAGGATATATTTTTTATTTGAAACAATTTTATCGAGATAATGTTTTAGAAATTTTAATCTTATTAAAATCTCAACAAATCACTGGATAACTCTTATCCAATTTTATTTTTAAAAAATATCTTTCTTTAAAATATATTTAATTTAAAACTCTTATCAGGATAACTTTTATCCTAATTTATTTTATATATTTTAAATAAAATAATAACAAGTATTAATTTTTTTTGCAAGGGTGGCAACTACAAGATTGCCTACAGGGTTTTTTTTTAAATTTATAATTGTCTTACAATTATTTTAGGTCGCCCAAATGAATTTTGAAAATTAAAATCAAATCTGTAACAAATTATAATAAAACAGCATCACGACGAATCGAATTCACTATCCCGAAAGCCGTTTGCACACTGGCTCGGATACCACTGTAAGGTTTCGTTGTCTCGGTTTATCATGTCATACACAAAAATAAGCAGCGGATTAAAATCAACAAAACCAAAATCACCAGGATCATGCAACAAGATTAATTTCGGGATAGATTCTAACCTTTTGGTGTACTCGTGTAGGAATGTTCGACTTTTGAATATGGCAGCCCACGAACAGCCCTTGATTTATCGTTAACTCAAGACTCCTAGCTGAGAGAAGCCCTCTAACGATATCCACATGAGTAGGTCGCAAAACAAGACCTTTCCGTAAGACAAGATGTGACCAAAAGCAAAGGGACGAGGAAGGGAATTGTTTTCCGAGAGTGCTAGCTCAAAGAGGCAGAACGGCTATAAAATAATCTGTTCTTCTTATGTCTAACTTTTAGACTTAATGTTGTTTTTATAGTGCCTCTTAACAAAACCCTAAAAAGGCCTTAGCCTTAGTCCAACTAAATTAGGTCTTTTGGGCCTTTTAAAATTACTTAATCCAAATCCAATTGATTGTAGGGCATACTCTAACAATTATTTGTTTGAAACAATAATTATTTATCTACTAATCCATTAATATTAAATTCAGTTATTAGAAGCTGATATTACAAGAGTTAAAGAGCTGGTAACACAAGTCAAGGGCTGAAAACGTGGGCTCACTTCAGTTTATTAAGCAAACAGTTAAAAAAAATGAATGAATGAACCAGCCAAGGTAAAATCAAAGTATTCACCCTTTTTCCTTCTTTTATGTTTAGCCATTTAAAGACTTGGAAAAAAGCTGTCTAAACCGCCACGATGGAGAGGGAAAATTCATGAAAAATTTAAGAATCAAAAAAAAAAAGAGGAAATCTTGAGAGGATCCTGATTTAGCCTCTGCTTGTGTGTTTATCGGTAAAGACTAAGGATTCAAGAGGGAGAGGCATTCCGTTCCAAGAGCTTTGGGTAAGAAAGATGATTTTCTTGCAATTTTGGAAGTTTATACCTCATGAATACTATGTTTGATGGGGTAAATGTGGATTGCATGTAGGCTTTGGGGTGCATCCAAGAAAGGAGGAAGGGTGAAACCGAAAGTGAAGGGTCAGCTTGAAGGATTTGGGAACTTCAAGAGACCAAGGTAAGGAAGATAAATTCTTTTGAATTCCTGCTGTATAAACTCTCTTAGATTGTGAATTCATGGGTTTCCATATGACAATGCTGTTAGGAAAAACATTAACCGAAGAGAGGAGAATGGGTTAGGTTCTAATTTGAAGGAAATCAAAGGCAAGGTTTGGAATGAGAGCTACTGTTTCAGAGAAAAAAAGAAGAGCTGTGGGAAATTTGGGTAAATGAAATATTCTACTGACCTTCCAATGTTTATTTATTGAATATGAAAATAAAATTATGATAAATTGAATCAAATGTGATATGGACCTCACCGAAAGAAGATGAGGTTCAATGAAAAAGATGAAGAACACTTGAAGAAAAACAATAACAAGTTAAAAATTCAGCAAAGGAAAACAAAAATTAGAAGTAAAACCAAGACCCGTTGTGTAGAAACACAAGAACCTATGGTATTGGACCAAGACCCGTTGCTTAGAAAAGCAAGAACCTATGGTATATATTGGTGGAAGGTAGAAGAACGCCACAAGGAAGACCTTGATAAGTTCAAGAGTTCTCAAGAGAACCAAAGAGAAGAAGTCTCTCAATTTTATTACTAAAATCAATTGTGTTCTCCCCAAAGGGTTACATAACTATTTATAGGCAAAAAGATAACTTGCAGCACAAGTAATAGGAATCCTACTTTCCTAACTTGCAGAATAGGAAATAGCAAACTTGCAGAACAAGCAATAGGAATCCTACTCTTCTAACTTGCAGAACAAGTAATAGAAGTCTTACAAAATCTGTTATTTAAAAAGGAATTGGGCTTAAATTAAATTAAGACAATGTTCAGCCCAATAATACTTAACTAAATAAAATATGCATCTAGCCTAATCTACATTTCGGCCCAATACTTGTGTGTCTTCAAGAAGGTTGAACTTAGGCTTGGATTATGTTGTAGAAGACTTTATCATCCTCCATGCTCAAGCTTTGTTGGGCTTTCTCTCTCGCAATATCAATGAAACCAGCCAAGGCTTGTTGCATTATCTTTGATTTAGCTCTTGTAATTGGACCTCCATGGATACTCAAAGGATCACGATCATCACGAACATGACTTGAGCTTTGTGAGCTTGGATCTCCATCATTCCCCCTCTCCTCGAAAGCAGTCGACTGCCCCCTTTGAAAAATAATAATTTTTAATTCATTTATATAAATGTATTTGGATTATCATTAAAGTATATAAGAAGGGTTATAAATATCCATGGTTTTACACGAATGAGTTTTACTACTCAATATTTTGAGATTAACGACTCCATTGGTGATCATGCATATTGCTTGCTTATTTGTATTTGGCTGGGGGACTCTAGTCAAGCCCTCAGTACCACGGGTGTCACCTGACTAGTGCACACCATGGAATATTGACAATGGCCATTAGTCCTTTATATGTGTTTGGCTAAAGGGAGGATCCCTGGCCCATATGTGGGTACGCCACTTTATTTGGTGCATGATTCTATTGGATGTTGACGGTCTCCCCCTATTTGAAGACTATTTGTATATGTAATTTCAAGTTATTTGACATATATATGTGAAAGTATTTGAGTTATTTGAATACGTGCAAGTGACTTCATATGATTTTGTTATGTGTTATATGGTATTTGATGAACTTATATGTTATATGTTTTTACAAGAATATTACATGACATTATAGAGCCAAGCAGGAAAACTGCATATAGTGGTATAGTACGCTCTTTTATGTATATTTCTTACTGAGCGTAAACTCATTCCTTTACAATATTTTTCATCCAGATTATTTGCAGTGAAGTCTGCTCTTGGTAGAGGAGCATATATTTGGACTATACGATATTCCTTCGAGGTTAGCTTCCAATCCCTTGAAGATAGATACATTTTGATTATGTAATTCAGACTATAGTACAGTGATGTATATTAGACACATTGGGGATGTAAATTGTTAAAGAGATTAGTATGTAATTTATATTAATGTGTAAGACGATCCTGTATTTGTATGAGAAATATATCATCATGTAAACAATATAGTGTTAGCTATATTAAAGAAGAAGGATGCACCGTTGAACAGCCTAACCAAATCTTATGGGAAACAAAAAGTTAGTTGGTATTTGGGAGTGACGAGGATGTCACATTTATAATCTTGATTATTAATTCTGATTTTATATTATTAAAGATTGCTTCTTTGATTGTTTCTTGCATGATATTTGTAATCTTTATAATATATAACTTGAATTTTATGATCTTGAATATGTCTAGTGAGTAGTTTTCTTATTCAGTTATGAGGTAAATTAATTATTGATGCATACGGACAAGAGGAAACGTAGCTTAGAAATTGAAGGGGCTGAAAACGCAAAGGACAGAAACAAAGTTGATGAATGATAACTTCTGAAACCTAGACCCGAAGCCTAAAGAGACTTGAACCAAAAGGTATTGGACCTTGAACCTACGAATAAGAATTCGAGAACCTAAGGTATAGCAATGGTGGATGGTGAAGAAGGAGGCGCCACAAGGAAGAAGACCTTGATAAGCCTAGTAGAGAGGGAACCCAAGAGAAAGGCACACTCAAATTCTGAAATTCAAAACTGATCTATTCATCAATAGCGTTTACAAGGTATTTATAATAATACCTAGCACTTAAGTCCATAAACAAGTGGGCTAGAATTAACACCAATAGAAAATAAGACTAAACCCAAATTCATGCCTAAACCTAATTACATAAAATAAATAGTCCAAAACACAGCAAGACTCAAACGTGGGCTATCCAAACACTTAGCCCATCTTATTGTTAATCTAAAATAAGACAGTAAACCATGCTCATGTTGTTTGGGCTTCCAAGTAAGTATAGATGTCTTGGGACTCTTCATGGAAGCTTCCTTGACACTTCAATGATGCCAGAGCTTGTTGCATTAATGAGGCCAAGGCTTGTTGCATCTTCTTAGCTCGAGCTCGGGTAATTGGACCTCCTTGGATGACCAATGGATCCTTAGCATCACAAACATCACGAGCAAGTGGATCTCCATCATTCCCCCTCTCCTCAAAAGGATTTGTCCTCAAATCGCGTATACCTTCATCAAAAGAAAAGGGAGAAAGATCAGAAACATTAAAAGTAGCAGATACACCATACTCACCAGGAAATCCAATTTGTAGGCATTATCGTTGATCTTCTCTATGATTTGGAATGGTCCGTCTCCTCGGGGATGCAGCTTGGTTCGTCGCTGAACAGGAAACCTCTCCTTTCGCATATGCACCCAAACCCAATCACCAGGCTCAAAGACTACTTTCTTTCGATGCTTATTTGCTTGGGTGGTATACTGTTCAGTCTTCTTTTCAATAGCTTGACGAACTCTCTCATGGAGTTGCTTCACAAACTTAGCCTTCTGTTCCCCATCCAAGTTACTCTGCTCCGCACTAGGTAATGGCAACAAATCCAAAGGAGTAAGAGGATTGAAGCCATAAACAACTTCGAATGGAGAGCAACTAGTAGTGGAGTGAACACTGCGGTTATATGCAAACTCCACATGGGGCAAGCAATCTTCTCAATTCTTCAAATTCTTTTGGATAATGGACCTCAATAAGGTAGATAGGGTTTGATTGACAACCTCAGTCTGTCCATCAGTCTGGGGGTGACAAGTGGTGGAGAATAACAATTTTGTTCCCAACTTTCCCCATAACATCTTCCAAAAGTAACTAAGGAACTTGACATCACAATCGGAAACAATAGTCTTCGGTACACGATGTAGACGTACTATCTCTTTGAAGAAAAGGTTAGCAACATTGCTTGCGTCATCCGTCTTGTGGCAAGCAATGAAATGAGCCATCTTAGAGAACCTGTCAACCACAACAAAAACAGAATCTCTACCGCGTTTTGTTCGAGGCAAGCCCAAAACAAAATCCATAGAGATATCAGTCCACGGAGTAGTAGGAATGGGTAAAGGAGTATATAAACCATGATTATGAACTCTAGATTTAGCTTGCCTACATAAAATGCATCTAGCACATAACCTCTCTACATCCCTCCTCATGTTAGGCCAAAAGAAATGTTCGTGCAAAACATCTAGAGTTTTCCTAACTCCAAAGTGACCCATTAATCCTCCACTATGGGCTTCTCTAACTAATAGCTCGGGCAATAAACTCCTAGGCACACATAATTTATTTTCTCTAAATAAGAACCCATCGTGCCTAAAGAACTTGCCAAAACCAGATGTAGCACATGCATCATAAACATTACCAAAATCAACATCATCAGCATACTGTTCTTTGATATACTCAAATCCTAAAAGTTTAGCATCAAGAGTAGTGATAAGAGTATACCTACGAGATAACGCATCAGCTACGACGTTCTCTTTACCTTGTTTGTACTTGATCACGTACGGGAACATCTCAATGAACTCTATCCACTTGGCATGACGCTTATGCAGCTTACTCTATCCTTTCAAATGCTTCAAGGACACATGATCAGTGAGGATGAAAAATTCTTTGGGTCACAAGTAATGTTGCCATGTCTCCAAGGCCCTCACTAACGCGTACATCTCCTTGTCATATGTGGGATAGTTAAGTGCTGCTCCACTTAACTTCTTACTAAAGAAAGCAATTGGGCGTTTTTCCTGCATAAGCACAGCTCCAATACCTACACCTGAGGCATCGCACTCAATCTCAAAAGTTTTAGTAAAGTCAGGCAGAGATAACAAAGGAGCAGAACAAAGTTTATCCTTAAGCAAATTAAAAGCATGCTCTTGTGCAGGACCCCAATGAAATGCAACATTCTTTTTGACCACTTTGATCAAAGGTGCAGCTATAGTGCTAAAATCTCTAACGAATCGACGATAGAAACTAGCTAAACCATGGAAACTACGCACCTCAGAAACAGACTTAGGTACAGGCCAATCTTTAATTGCCTTTACCTTCTCAATATCAACAGAAATGCCATGTGAAGAAACGACATACCCAAGAAAAACAATCTTATCAGTGCAGAATGTACATTTCTTAAAATTGGCATACAAACTTGCATTCCTCAAGACAGTAAGAACATTCCTAAGATGCTCAACATGCTCATGCAGACTCTTACTGTAGATCAAAATGTCATCAAAATAGACAACCACATACTTACCAATGAAATCACGTAAAACATGGTTCATTAATCTCATGAATGTACTGGGTGCATTAGTCAAGCCAAAAGGCATAACTAACAACTCGTAGAGACCATGTTTAGTCTTGAATGCGGTTTTCCATTCATCACCTTCTTTCATACGAATTTGGTGATATCCGCTCTTTAAATCGATTTTAGAAAACATGCATGCACCATGCAATTCATCAAGCATATCATCTAGCCTGGGAATAGGATAGCGGTACTTTACAGTGATTTTGTTGACGGCTCGGTAGTCAATGCACATCCTCCACGTCCCATCTTTTTTTGGCACAAGCAGTACGGGCACGGCGCATGGACTCATGCTCTCTCTCACATAACCTTTCCTCATGAGCTCCTCAACTTGCCTTTGAAGCTCCTTCATCTCCTCGGGATTACTTCTGTAGACTGGACAGTTAGGAATGGTAGCTTCGGGGACAAGGTCAATCATGTGCTCGATCCCACGAATCGGTGGTAATCCATTTGGGATCTCCTCAAGGAATACATCCTCGAACTCCTGCAACAATAAGACAACATCAGTAGGCAAAGTATCATGGAGTTCAGCATCAATAAAATAAGAATCTTTAAATAAGAGTAAAAGGATAGGAGACTTAGCAAGAAATGCAGTCTTCACATCTCGGGGTTTGGCATAGCAGCTCACTGTTTTGTTTTCCTTGTTTTCCTTCTTTTCTTTCTGTTCTTTAGCTTGCTTCCTTTGCTCATCATGTTGCTCCTTTAGCCTTAATTGGTCCTCATAAATCTCCTTGGGGCTAAGGGGAGCAAGAGCGATCTTCTTGCCATCCATAGTAAAGGAGTAACGGTTAGTGTAACCGTCGTGGATGACTCTCCGATCATACTGCCACGGTCTGCCCAGCAACATGTGGCTAGCTTGCATGGGCACCACGTCACACAACACCTCATCCTGATACCTTCCAATACGAAAAGGAACCAAGACTTGCTTCACCACGTTGACTTCACCACAGTCATTAATCCACTGCAACTTATATGGGTGGTGATGCTTGGTAGTGGGCAACTTTAACTTATCAACAAGGTATGTGCTAGCAACATTAGTACAACTCCCACCATCAATGATTACAGTACATACCTTGTCACGAATATGGCATCTCGTATGGAAGATGTTCTCGCGCTGTGCCTCATCTTCAAACTTCACATGAGTAGTAAGAGCACGCCTAGCAACAAGTGCTTCACCATGAGCAGCATACTCAACAACTTCTTCTTCGTCAACATTTTCTAACGCAGGCATCTCATCTTCTACACCGATTTCAGAACCTTCACTCTCAACATCTCCATTCCCATGCATGATCATCACTCTACGGTTGGGACACTGTGAGGCAATATGTCCGCGACCTAAACACTTGAAACACTTAATGTCACGTGTCCTGCTCTGAGGTGCTTGGGCAGGTTCAGTCTTGGGCTTTGGAGGGCCCTCAGGCTTGGGCTTAGCATGGCTCTCTTTCCGTTGGAGTTGCCTTTCGACTTTGATGGCCACATGCAGCATCTCTTCTAAGTCCATGTAATGCTGCAACTCTACTACATTGGCAATCTCACGATTTAAGCCTTGGAGAAAACGAGCCATAGTAGCTTCTGCATCCTCCTGGATATTGGCTCGGATCATGGTTATTTCCATCTCTTTGTAGTAATCCTCAACACTATTTAAACCCTAGGTAAGACATTGGAGCTTCTGGTATAACTCTCTGTAGTAATGAGTAGGAACAAATCTCTTCTTCATGATGCGCTTCATCTCATCCCACGTAGACACTGGAGGATCACCATATCTTCTTCTACTAGTGACTAATTGATCCCACCAAACCATAGCATACTCTATTAACTCAATTGCTGCAAGTTTGACCTTCTTTTCCTCAGAGTAGTGGTGGTAGTCAAACACCATTTCAATCTTCCGTTCCCACTCCAAATATGCCTCAGGATCATTCCTGCCTTGGAAAGGAGGAATCTTCAATTTTATACTGCCAAGGTTTCCATCCATCTTCTCCTTGCCTCTATCACAGGCTCTATCAACTCGATCTCTATACCCATGGTACCTTCTATGATGTCTATCGATCCCAGACTCTTCGTTCGAATTATACCCAACATTATCATCATACTCGTCATTGGCAACAACCTTGCTTTTTAGACGAGAAGTATCACCTTGTTGGATCTTTGCAAACCGAGCTTCATGTTGGTTCAACTTATCATGAATGTCATTGAATTTCACGTCCATCCATTGGAATTGTTGTTGCATTGCCTGAAGCATGAATTCAATCTTTTTAAAGTCGGACTTATCACCTTCAGAAGACATTTTCAACAAAGATATCCTCACGTGTTTACACTCGTGTTTCACTCAAGTAATTTGGCTTTTCTCTACTAATGTTTCTCACACACTCTTGCCTTTTTCCCTTACTCTACCTTAACTCTACAGGTTCACAATCGCACCAGAGACTCAGTCAAAGAATCAACCTCACAGAATCAACTAATTCACCAAGTATTGTCACCAAGATTTTTTTTTGAATTCTTCTTTTTTTTTCCTGATTTTTTTTGAATTCTTTTTTTTTTGCACAGAAAGGTGTGGCTAGGGCTAGGGTGACTCAAAGAAAGAAAGACAGAATAAAAAAAATAAAAAAATAAAAAAATCACTAGAATGACAAAAAAAGCAAAAAATGGCCTAAAACTATAAGAAGACGATGGAATTTGGCCAAGATAGGGTGGGGCCCGAATTCCACGGGGTCGTTTTCTTTCGTCGTTTCCTTTAAAACAGGTACTCGCACGCCTCCTAACTCAACCAAATTTTCCTGTCTGAACAGTACCGCAACAAAATTTTTTTTTTCGATTTCTGCTTTTTTTTGAATTCTTCTTCTTTTCTTTTTTTTTTCTCTTTTTTTTTACTCTGAGTGTTGCGGTTTCCTTGAAGAGAGGAGGGTGTGGCTAGGTTTTTTTTTTGAGGGATGCGGCTAAGGTTTTTTTTTTGAGGGGTGCGGCTAGGTTTTTTTTTGTGAGGAGTGCGGCTAGGGTTTTTTTTTTTAAGGGTGTAGCTAGGGTTTTTTTTGTGAGGGGTGCGGCTAGGGTTTTTTTTTGAGGGGTACAGCTAGGGTTTTTTTTTTGTGAGGGGTGCGGCTAGAAATCAAAACCAACAAGAGAGGAGGAAAAAAAATCGAAACCAGCAAACCAAAAATTGAAAAGTGAGTGACGCACAGACAAACCAGAATCGAAACTTAAGCTCTGAATACCAACTGATGCGTACGGACAAGAGGAAACGTAGCTTGGAAATTGAAGGGGTTGAAAACGCAAAGGACAGAAACAAAGTTGATGAATGACAACTTCTGAAACCTAGACCCGAGGCCTAAAGAGACTCGAACCCAAAGGTATTGGACCTTGACCCTACGAATAAGAATTCGAGAACCTAAGGTATAGCAATGGTGGATGGTGAAGAAGGAGGCGCCACAAGGAAGAAGACCTTGATAAGCCTAGTAGAGAGGGAACCCAAGAGAAAGGCACACTCAAATTGTGAAATTCAAAACTGATCTATTCATCAATAGCGTTTACAAGGTATTTATAATAATACCTAGCACTTAAGCCCATAAACAAGTGGGCTGGAATTAACACCAATAGAAAATAAGACTAAACCCAAATTCATGCCTAAACCTAATTAAATAAAATAAATAGTCCAAAACACAGCAAGACTCAAAGGTGGGCTATCCAAACACTTAGCCCATCTTATTGTTAATCTAAAATAAGACAGTAAACCATGCTCATGTCGTTTGGGCTTCCAAGTAAGTATAGATGTCTTGGGACTCTTCATGGAAGCTTCCTTGACACTTCAATGATGCCAGAGCTTGTTGCATTAATGAGGCCAAGGCTTGTTGCATCTTCTTAGCTCGAGCTCAGGTAATTGGACCTCCTTGGATGACCAATGGATCCTTAGCATCACGAACATCACGAGCAAGTGGATCTCCATCAATTATTCTTGGGAAAAGCATGTTGTGAGATTCTTGAACCTATTATATAATTGTTGATTAAGTATCCAAGATTCTCTGAGCACATTATAATGATTGTTTGTTTGATTAGATAGGGTGCACACTATTTAGTTAAATTAAATAATCTACCGCCAGATTAAAAACATAAGTCCGTAATTACTTGTGGAGTTAATCACTAGGGATGGAGGAGAATTAAGATTTAGATTAAATGAACCGAGCTTATGTGTTTGTTATCTAATGTCAACCCATATCTTTCTTGTTGTTAATGCTGCTACAACTTATATCTAGAGAGCTTGTTATAGGTAGGTTAAGTAGTTAGAGATTAGTTAAAGAGCTTGTTTTAACTAACGACTCAGTAAGGAAAGATGGTGTAACAGAGCTTGTTGTTATGCTACGGTTGACTATTTAATTGACAGTGATATTTTGTAATCAATGATCAACATCAAAATCAAAGAATGATTAATTGCCTCGTAACTGAAGCTTTTTGCTATTTGTCTTTTATACTTAATAACTCTTGTTTTCTTTATTTTAGAATAGTCTCCAAAACCCCCAAACTTCTTCTTTCCCTAAACCCTAAGATTAAATTTTTAATTTAATAATTAACTTAAAAAAAATTCAGTCTCTGTGGGTTCGACCCTTGCTCCGCTATCTACATAGTAGAGTTAGGAAATTTTATTTTTGGTGACTGACGACACTCATCAAATTTTGGCGCCGTTGCCGGGGACTGAAATTTGTTTAGGTTAATTATTTTAATTTAAAGTCTAATTTTTTTCTTTTCCTTTTCTTTTCTTTTTCAGGTATTACTTGTCTGACAAGGATTCTAGTCACATACTTCCATAGATTAGGGACTATATACAAGCAACCCAAAGCGCAGTGGCACAAGCACTACAACGTCCACCACCACTACCTCACAAGACGAGAAGTGAGAGGACTCCATGGAGCAAGCTTATGAACCATACTATAATTATGAACCACACTACGATACCTACTATCAAGGATGGTGGGATCATTCTAATTTTAGTTATGGGAATCAATATGAGGTTTACAATGTGCCATTCCAAGATACATATCAAGCTCTACCTCAAGACTCAGGTATGCCTCCACCTCAAGAATCAGGTATGTCTCTTGAAGATATTGTTAAGACTCTTGAGATTAAAACTTTACAATTGTCACAAGAGGCTGATGTTTATATTAAGAATATTGATTACCATGTGAGTCAAATATTGAATTCTTTAAGTAACATTGAAGCTATGACCTCTCAACCTGTGGAGAAACCAAGAGATAATGTTACTAACATCAACTTGAAAAGTGAAAGGGAAATTGATTCCAAGGAAAGTGCACATGAAGATGTCGATGACTTTATAGAAAGGGAGGATGAAACCGATTTCAATATTAAAGGTGGACATGCACAACGTAAAAGGGAGAGAGAATTTCGACAATTTTATAAAGCACTATGAGGATGTTGAAATCAAGGAATTCAAAGCTGAGGTAAGTGATAAACAAATTCCTTTTAATGCTTCTACTTACCCTTCTCCTTTTCCTAGTAGGTTTGCAAGAGCTACAAATGAAGAGCAAGACAAGGAGACCTTCAAGACATTTAGGAAAATGGAAGTTAATATTCCTCTCCTTGATGAAATTAATGATCAACTGCTTTGCGATGCCAAGTTTTTAAAGGAACTATGCACTTTCAAGAGGAAATTAAAAGGTGATGAAAAGAAAGTTCTTAAAGATGAGCTAGAAATAGCCATGAGCAAAAATCTTGTGAATGATGAACTCGAGAGACCGATAAAAAGGTTGAGGTTTGGGATTGGATGATGGAAGGTGGAGCAGTCGAGCTAACGACATTAAACAAAAGCGCTACTTGGGAGGCAACCCAAGGATGTAAAACGAGGGAGTATTTCTTCCTTTACTTGTATTACCATTTAATTTTTGAGTTTTTTATTGTTCTTCTTTGCATGCTAGACTTACTTTGAGGACAAAGTAAGATTTAAGTGTGGGGGGGGGGGGGGAATATTGATTTATGAGTCTATAGAGTTTTTTTTTTGGAACTGGAATTTTTTTTTGAAAAAAAAAGGGTCAAATTTTTTATAGTTTTAAAGATCATGATATGTTTTCTTTCTTTTAAGGATTGATTCTAAACTAAAACAAAGTTTTATAAGAAAGTTGAGAGTATTTTGATTGTTATTATTGTTGAAGTGAGTACTTTCTAAAGAATTTATGTGAGTTCATGATTAAATATGATTGCTCATATGATATTGATAATGTGATTAGTTCATTGAAGTTGGTATAAGCCAAGGATAAATAGACAAGAACAAAAAAAAACATAAAAAGAGAAGAAAAATAGAGGTTAAAAGCTTTAAATTCTACTCCAATGTTTTGAGTTACTCGATCTTGTTGATTAAATTCTTGAAGTGACTTAAAATATGAGTATGCAAAGCACTCTAAAAGAGGGCTTACTTGTTGAGTAACCGGGTGTTGGTATCACCAATATTAACATTCGCGTAAAAAGGCATGTAAGTACTTAGGGAAACCATTATTGAAACCTCAAAAGAAAAAAAAATGAAAAAGAAGGAAGATAAAATAGAAAAAAAATTCTTGATCTATTGACTTTGTTTGTAGTAATGTAAAATGGATAATTGCAAAGTTGATGTTATATGTTTCAATTGTGTTGATTGTGAATTTTGCATGAATTTATTTAGAAGTATGCATGAATATGAGAAGTAATGATTAGAATATGATTGACTTGATTATTTGACTCTTGTTGAAGTTATGAGTTAAGAATTGAAAGATTTGAAAATATGTTCATGATCTTAATCTTGTTTTGAGTCTTAATTTTTAATTTTTGAGTCTTATTTTGAATTTTTAGGATTGAGTCTTAAGTAAAAGATTTTGTGGGTATATCTTCTGAAAGCCCTCACGAGACACAACTCGTCCACTAGGGGTGACATAGGGGTTTAAAGGCTTATTGCATAAGCTAAAATGCAATCGTGATTCCTACGAAAGTGAGTTAGGATTTTATGATTTAGTTCTTTAGGAATTAGTTACCTAAGGTTTGCTAGAGGACTAGCAAAAGCTGAGTGTGGGGGAATTTGATAGTATGATATTTTGGGAATTTTATATGTGCTAATATATTTGCTTTATTAATGTTTTATGCCTAAAAGAGCTTTACTAATGTTTATTTTATGTTTTAGGTATTAAATATCAAAGTTGGAATAAAAAGGAGCTACAAAGAGCAAAGTGCAGTATTTTCTATCCAGCTTGAAGGATTGACATTTTTGACCAATTTAACGACCTGATCTCAAGAAGTGCCCTTCATTAAAGTTGTATAGGACTTCTTAAGGTTTCCAGAATGCACAAGATCACAAAAATCGGAGTTCATTTGGTAGGTCAAACATCTGGACAAAATCAGTACGAAATTCTGGCCAGAAAAAAGAGATTGAGAAAAAATTCCAACAAAGCAAGCTCAAGACCAGATTTTGTTGAGAGAAGATAATTTCTTAATTTTATTTTGTCTTAGATCTGTAATTAATTAATAAAAATAGGCCTTAGGAATTTTACTTAGAAAATAATTGTAAAAAGATAATGAGATAAAGGTAAGAGTTTGACTAGTCAAATTACTTGTTTTCCAAGTAAACTCTTATCTGAATCCCACATTGCTTAGGAACTCTTCCTTAGGCCTATATAAAGAGCAGAAGGCTCTCATAAACAACATCCCTCTTAGACCTCAAATCCTTCAAACCCCTCTCCTCCCTCTTCTCTTTTAGTCTTGTAGGATTTTCTTTAGGGTTTTTAATAAAATTTTATTTTTTCTTTATTTTTAATTAGTTGTTGATTTCTTTATTATTTTTAATTCTGATTTTGTTTTCTTTATTTAAATTAATATTGTTTGTGTGTTCTTGCTTGCTAGTTTATAATCTTGATTATTAATTCTGATTTTATATTATTAAAGATTGCTTCTTTGATTGTTTCTTGCATGATATTTGTAATCTTTATAATATATAACTTGAATTTTATGATCTTGAATATGTCTAATGAGTAGTTTTCTTATTCAGTTATGAGGTAAATTAATTATTGATATGAACCTTAGCGAAAGAAGATGAAGTTCAATGAAGAACACAAAGAACACTTGAAGAAAAACAAGAACAAGTTAAAAACGCAGCAAAAGAAAACAAAAATTGGAGATAAAACCAAGACCCGTTGTGTAGATACACAAGAACCTATGGTATTGGACCAAGACCCGTTTCTTAGAAAAGCAAGAACCTATGGTATATATTGGTGGAAGGTAGAAGAACGCCACAAGGAAGACCTTGATAAGTTCAAGAGTTCTCAAGAGAACCAAAGAGAAGAAGTCTCTCAATTTTATTACTAAAATCAATTGTGTTCTCCTCAAAGGGTTACATAACTATTTATAGGCAAATAGATAACTTGCAGCACAAGTAATAGGAATCCTACTTTCCTAGCTTGCAGAATAGGAAATAGCAAACTTGCAGAACAAGCAATAGAAATCCTACTCTCCTAACTTGCAGAACAAGTAATAGAAGTCTTACAAAATCTATTATTTAAAAAGGAATTGGGCTTAAATTAAATTAAGACAATGTTCAGCCCAATAATACTTAACTAAATAAAATATGCACCTAGCCTAATTTGCATTTCGACCCAATACTTGTGTGTCTTCAAGAAGGTTGAACTTGGGCTTGAATCATGTTGTAGAAGACTTTATCATCCTCCATGCTCAAGCTTTGTTGGGCTTTCTCTCTAACAATATCAATGAAACCAGCCAAGGCTTGTTGCATTATCTTTGATTTAGCTCTTGTAATTAGACCTCCATGGATACTCAAAGGATCACGATCATCACGAACATGACTTGAGCTTTGTGAGCTTGGGTCTCCATCATTCCCCCTCTCCTCGAAAGGATTTGTCCTCAAATCAGAATCACCTACATCAATATCAAAGGGAGAAAGATCAGAAACATTAAATGTAGCACTAACATTATACTCACCTGGAAGATCTAACTTATAAGCATTGTCATTGATCTTCTTAACCACTTGGAATGGTCCATCTCCTCGAGGTTGCAACTTGGAGCGACGCTGAGCAGGAAATCTCTCTTTATGCATATGTACCCAAACCCAATCACCAGGTTCAAAGACAACTTTCTTGCGATGCTTGTTGGCTTGAGTAGCATATTGCTCAGTCCTCTTCTTAATGTTTTGACGTACCTTCTCATGTAGTTGCTTAACAAAATTAGCTTTCTTTTCCCCATCCAAACTAGCTCTCTCCTCAATAGGTAGTGGTAAAAGACCCAATGGAGTGAGTGGATTAAAACCATAGACAACTTCAAATGGAGAATAACTAGTAGTAGAATGTACACTTCTATTGTAAGCAAACTCCACATGAGGTAAACAATCTTCCCAATTCTTCAAATTCTTTTAAATAATGGACCTCAACAAAGAAGACAAAGTACGATTGACTACTTCAGTTTGACCATCGGTTTGTGGATGACAAGTAGTTGAAAACAATAGCTTTGTTCCTAACTTTCCCCATAATGTTTTCCAAAAGTAGCTAAGGAACTTCACATCACGGTCAGAAACAATGGTCCTCGGAACCCCATGTAGACGAACAATTTCCTTGAAGAATAAATCGGTAATGTTACTTGCATCATCTGTCTTGTGACAAGCAATGAAGTGAGCCATCTTAGAGAACCTGTCAACAACAACAAAAACAGAATCTCTACCTCTCTTTGTTCTTGGTAACCCTAAAACAAAGTCCATAGAAATGTCAGTCCAAGGAGCAGTAGGAATAGGTAATGGAGTATAAAGACCATGATTCATAACTCTAGACTTAGCTTGTTTACAAGTGACACATCTTTCACACAATTTTTCAACATCTCTTTTCATGTTAGGCCAAAAGAAGTGATCATGCAATATATCTAAAGTTTTCTTTACTCCAAAATGTCCCATTAATCCACCACTATGGGCTTCTCTAACAAGTAATTCTCTTAAAGAACTCCTAGGCACACATAATCTATTTTCCCTAAATAAGAATCCATCATGCCTATAAAACTTTCCAAAACCAGTTTTCTCACATGCAATGAACACATTTTCAAAATCCTCATCAGTAGCATACAAGTCTTTAATATACTCAAATCCAAGTAGTTTTGCATTAAGTGTAGTGATTAGAGTATACCTTCGAGATAATGCATCAGCCACGACATTTTCTTTACCTTGTTTATATTTGATCACATATGAAAATGTTTCAATGAACTCCATCCACTTGGCATGACACTTATTCAACTTGCTTTGTCCTTTCAAGTGCTTCAAGGACTCATGATCAGTGTGGATGACAAATTCCTTGGGCCATAAATAGTGTTGCCATGTTTCCAAGGCCCTCACTAATGCATACATCTCTTTATCATATGTAGGATAGCTAAGGGCAGCTCCACTTAACTTCTCACTGAAAAAAGCAGTGGGGCGCTTCTCCTGCATTAAAACAGCTCCAATACCTATACTTGAAGCATCACACTCAATCTCAAAAGTTTTAGAAAAGTCAGGTAAGGATAATAAAGCTGCGGAACAAAGCTTCTCTTTAAGCAAGTTAAAAGCACGATCTTGCTCAAGACCCCATTTAAATCCAACATTCTTTTTAACAACATCAGTTAGAGGTGCAGCTATTGTACTGAAGTCTCTAACAAACCTACGATAGAAACTAGCTAATCCATGAAAGCTACGCACCTCAGAGATATTCTTAGGTATAGGCCAATCTTTAATTGCCTTAACCTTTTCATCTTCTACTGCTATACCCTTAGAAGAAATAACATATCCAAGAAATATAATCTTATTAGTGCAAAAGGAACATTTTCTTAAGGAACGTTTTGTCTTGTCTGTGCACATCAGTTGGTATTCAGAGCTCAAGTTTTGATTTCTGGTTTGTTTGTGCGTCACTCACTTTTAGATTTTTGGTTTATTGGTTTTGATTTTTTTTTCCATTCTTTTTTCTCTTTTGTTGGTTTCGATTTCTGGTTTGTTGTTGTGTTTGAGTTGAATTCATAACCCTAGCCGCACGCCTTCCTTCAAAAAAAACAAAACCCTAGCCGCAATTCCTCAAAACCCTGTCGCACCCCTTCAAAAAAACCCTAGCCGCACCCCTCAAAAATAAAACCCTAGCCGCACCTCTAAAAAAAAAAACCCTAGCCGCACCCCTCAAAAAAAAAACCCTAGCTGCACCCCTCAAAAAAAAAAAACCCTAGCCGCACCCCTCATAAAAACAAAACCCTAGCCGCACCTCTAAAAAAAAAACCCTAGCCGCACCCCTCAAAAAAAAAAATCTAGCCGCACCCCTCCTCTTTCAAGGAAACCGCAACACTCAGAGTTAAAAAAAAAGAAGAAAAAAAAGAAGAAGAAAAGAAGTCGAAAAAAAGAGAAAGAATTCGAAAAAAAAAAGAAGAATTCAAAAAAAAATTTGCGGTACTGTTCAAACAGAAACTTTTGGTTGAGTTAGGAGGCGTGCGAGTACCCGTTTTAAGGAAAATGATGAAAGAAAACGACCTAGCCCTATCCTATTTTGGCTAAATTCCATCCTTTTCCTATAGTTTTAGGCCATTTTTCATTTTTTTTGGTCGTTCAAGTGATTTTTTTTATTTTTTTTATTCTGTCTTTCTTTCTTTGAGTCATCCTAGCCCTAGCCATACCTTTCTATGAAAAAAAAAGCAAGAATTCGGAGGAAAAAAAACAAAAAAAAAATATATCTGGTGAATTAGTTGATTCTGTGAGGTTGAATCTTTGATTGAGTCTCTAGTGCGATTGTGAACCTATAGAGTTAAGGTAGAGTAAGGGAAAAAGGCATGAGTGTGTGAGAGACATTAGTAGAGAAAAGCCAAATTCCTTGAGTGAAACACGAGTGTAAACACGTGAGGATATCTTTGTTGAAAATGTCTTCTGAAAGTGATAAGTCCGACTTTAAAAAGATTGAATTCATGCTTCAGGCAATGCAACAACAGTTCCAAAGGATGGACGTGAAATTCAATGACATTCATGATAAGTTGAACAAACATGAAGCTCAGTTTGCAAAGATCCAGCAAGGTGATACTTCTCGTCTAAAAAGTAAGGTTGTTGCCAATGACGAGTATGATGATAATATTGGGTATGACTCGAATGAAGAGTCTGGGATAGATAGACATCATAGAAGGTCCCATGGGTATAGAGATCGAGTTGATAGAGCTCGTGATAGAGGCAAGGAGAAGATGGATGGAAACCTTGGCAGTATAAAATTGAAGATTCCTCCTTTCCCAGGCAACAATGATCCTGAGGCGTATTTGGAGTGGGAAAGGAAGCTTGAAATGGTGTTTGACTGCCACCACTACTCTGAAGAAAAGAAGGTCAAACTTGCAGCAATTGAGTTCACAGAGTATGCTATGGTTTGGTGGGATCAGTTAGTCACTAGTAGAAGAAGATATGGTGATCCTCCAGTGTCTACATGGGATGAGATGAAGTGCATCATGAGGAAGAGATTTGTTCCTACTCATTACTACAGGGAGTTATACCAGAAACTCCAAGGTCTGACCCAGGGCTCAAAGAGTGCTGAGGATTACTACAAAGAGATGGAAATGACCATGATTCGAGCCAATATCCAGGAGGATGCAGAGGCTACTATGGCTCGTTTTCTCCAAGGCTTAAACCGTGAGATTGCCAATGTAGTAGAGTTGCAGCATTACATGGATTTAGAGGAGATGCTGCATCTGGCCATCAAAGTGGAAAGGCAACTCAAAAGGAAAGGTACATCTCGTTTTACTTCTAGTTCAGTTCCTGTTTGGAAATCTAACACCTTTCATAGGGATGATAAGCCTGTGTCTACGCCTAAGTCAGAGAGCTTTGCTAAGCCCAAGACTAAGGGCCCTCCAAAGCCCAAGACTAAACCTGCCCAAGCATCCCAAAGCAGGACACGTGACATTAAGTGTTTCAAGTGTTTAGGTCATGGATATATTGCCTCTCAGTGTCCCAACCGTAGAGTTATGATCATGCTTGGGAATGGAGATGTTGAGAGTGAAGGTTCTGAAATCGGTATAGAAGATGAGATGCCTGCGTTAGAAGATGTCAACGAAGAAGAAGTTGTTGAGTATGCTGCTCATGGTGAAGCACTTGTTGCTAGGCGTGCTCTTACTACTCATGTGAAGTTTGAGGATGAGGCACAGCGTGAGAACATCTTCCATACGAGATGCCATATTAGTGACAAGGTATGTACTGTAATCATTGATGGTGGGAGTTGTACTAATGTTGCTAGCACATACCTTGTTGATAAATTAAAGTTGCCCACTACCAAGCATCACCACCCATATAAGTTGCAATGGATTAATGACTGTGGTGAAGTCAACGTGGTGAAGCAAGTCTTGGTTCCTTTTCGTATTGGAAGGTATCACGATGAGGTGTTGTGTGACGTGGTGCCCATGCAAGCTAGCCACCTATTGCTGGGTAGGCCGTGGCACTATGATCGGAGAGTCCTCCATGACGGTTACACTAACCGTTACTCCTTTACTATGGCTGGCAAGAAGATCGCTCTCGCTCCCCTTAGCCCCAAGGAGATTTATGAGGACCAATTACGGCTAAAGGAGCAACATGATGAGCTAAGGAAGCAAGCTAAAGAAAAGAAGGAAAACAAGGAAAGCAAAACAGTGAGCTGCTATGCCAAACCCCGAGATGTGAAGACTGCATTTCTTGCTAAGTCTCCTATCCTTTTACTCTTATTTAAAGATTCTTATTTTATTGATGCTGAACTCCATGATACTTTGCCTACTGATGTTGTCTCATTGTTGCAGGAGTTCGAGGATGTATTCCCTGAGGAGATCCCAAGTGGATTACCACCGAGTCGTGGGATCGAGCACATGATTGACCTTGTCCCTGGAGCTACCATTCCTAACCGTCCAGCCTACAGAAGTAATCCCGAGGAGACGAAGGAGCTTCAAAGGCAAGTTGAGGAGCTCATGAGGAAAGGTTATGTGAGAGAGAGCATGATTCCTTGTGCCGTGCCCGTACTGCTTGTGCCAAAAAAAGATGGGACGTGGAGGATGTGCGTTGACTGCCGAGCCGTCAACAAAATCACTGTAAAGTACCGCTATCCTATTCCTAGGCTAGATGACATGCTTGATGAATTGCATGGTGCATGCATGTTTTCTAAAATTGATTTAAAGAGCGGATATCACCAAATTTGTATAAGAGAAGGTGATGAATGGAAAACCGCATTCAAGACTAAACATGGTCTCTACGAGTGGTTAGTTATGCCTTTTGGCTTGACTAATGCACCTAGTACATTCATGCGTTTAATGAACCATGTTTTACGTGATTTCATTGGTAAGTATGTGGTTGTCTATTTTGATGATATTTTGATATACAGTAAGAGCCAGCATGAGCATGTTGAGCATCTTAGGAATGTTCTTACTGTTTTGAGGAATGCAAGTTTGTATGCCAATTTTAAGAAATGTACATTCTGCACTGATAAGATTGTTTTTCTTGGGTATGTCATTTCTTCAAATGGCATTTCTGTTGACAATGAGAAGGTAACGGCAATTAAAGATTGGCCGGTACCTAAGTCTGTTTCTGTAGTGCGTAGTTTCCATGGTTTAGCTAGTTTCTATCATCGATTCGTTAGAGATTTTAGCACTATCGTTGCACCTTTGATCGAAGTGGTCAAAAAGAATGTTGCATTTCATTGGGGTCCTGCACAAGAGCATGCTTTTAATTTGCTTAAAGATAAACTTTGTTCTGCTCCTTTGTTATCTCTGCCTGACTTTACTAAAACTTTTGAGATTGAGTGCGATGCCTTAGGTGTAGGTATTGGAGCTGTGCTTATGCAGGAAAAACGCCCAATTACTTTCTTTAGTGAGAAGGTAAGTGGAGCAGCACTTAACTATCCCACATATGACAAGGAGATGTACGCGTTAGTGAGGGCCTTGGAGACATGGCAACATTACTTGTGGCCCAAAGAATTTGTCATCCACACTGATCATGAGTCCTTGAAGCATTTGAAAGGTCAGAGTAAGCTGCATAAGTGTCATGCCAAGTGGATAGAGTTCATTGAGATGTTCCCGTACGTGATCAAGTACAAACAAGGTAAAGAGAACGTCGTAGCTGATGCGTTATCTCGTAGGTATACTCTTATCACTACTCTTGATGCTAAACTTTTACGATTTGAGTATATCAAAGAACAGTATGCTGATGATGTTGATTTTGGTAATGTTTATGATGCATGTGCTACATCTGGTTTTGGCAAGTTCTTTAGGCATGATGGGTTCTTATTTAGAGAAAATAAATTATGTGTGCCTAGGAGTTCATTGCGCGAGCTGTTAGTTAGAGAAGCCCATAGTGGAGGATTAATGGGTCACTTTGGAGTTAGGAAAACTCTAGATATTTTGCAAGAACATTTCTTTTGGCCTAACATGAGGAGAGATGTAGAGAGGTTATGTGCTCGATGCATTTCATGTAGGCAAGCTAAATCTAGAGTTCATAATCATGGTTTATATACTCCTTTACCCATTCCTACTACTCCGTGGACTGACATCTCTATGGATTTTGTTTTGGGCTTGCCTCGAACAAAACGCAGTAGAGATTCTGTTTTTGTTGTGGTTGACAGGTTCTCTAAGATGGCTCATTTCATTGCTTGCCACAAGACGGATGACGCGAGCAACGTTGCTGACCTTTTCCTCAAAGAGATAGTGCGTCTACATGGTGTACCAAGGACCATTGTTTCTGATCGAGATGCAAAGTTCCTTAGTTACTTTTGGAAGACGTTATGGGGAAAGTTGGGAACTAAATTGTTATTCTCCACCACTTGTCACCCCCAGACTGATGGACAGACTGAGGTCTTCAACCGAACCTTATCTACATTATTGAGGTCCATTATTCAGAAGAATTTGAAGAATTGGGAAGATTGCTTGCCCCATGTGGAATTTGCATATAACCACAGTGTCCACTCCACTACTAGTTGCTCTCCATTCAAAGTTGTTTATGGCTTCAATCCTCTTACTCCTTTGGATTTGTTGCCATTACCTAGTGCGGAGCAGAGTAACTTGGATGGAGAACAGAAGGCTAAGTTTGTGAAGCAACTCCATGAGAGAGTTCGTCAAGCTATTGAAAAGAAGACTCAGCAGTATACCACCCAAGCAAATAAGCATCGAAGGAAAGTAGTCTTTGTGCCTGGTGATTGGGTTTGGGTGCATATGAGAAAGGAGAGGTTTCCTGTTCAGCGAAGAACCAAGCTGCATCCCCGAGGAGATGGACCATTCCAAGTGATAGAGAAGATCAACGATAATGCCTACAAATTGGATCTTCCTGGTGAGTATGGTGTATTTGCTACTTTTAATGTTTCTTATCTTTCTTCCTTTTCTTTTAATGAAGGTATATGCGATTTGAGGACAAATCCTTTTGAGGAGAGGGGGAATGATGTAGATCCACTTGCTCGTGATGTTCGTGATGCTAAGGATCCATTAGTCATCCAAGGAGGTCCAATTACCCGAGCTCGAGCAAAGAAGACGCAACAAGCCCTGGCCTCATTCATGCAACAAGCTCTGGCATCATTGAAGTGTCAAGGAAGCTTCCATGAAGAGTCCCAAGACATCTATACTTGCTTGGAAGCCCAAACGACATGAGCATGGTTTACTATCTTATTTTAGCTTAACAATAAGATGGGCTAAGTGTTTGGACAGCCCACGTTTGAGTCTTGTTGTGTCTTGGACTATTTATTTTATGTACCTAGGTTTAGGCATAAATTTGGGTTTAGTCTTATTTTCTATTGGTGTTAATTCCAGCCCACTTGTTTATGGGCTTAAGTGCTAGGTATTATTATAAATACCCTGTAAACGCTATTGATAATCAGAGCAGTTAATTGAATTTTCAGAAATTGAGTATGCCTTTCTCTTGGGTTCCCTCTCAACTAGGCTTATCAAGGTCTTCTTCCTTGTGGCGCCTCCTTCTTCACCATCCACCATTGTTATACCTTAGGTTCTCGAATTCTTATTCGTAGGGTCAAGGTCCAATGGCTTTGGGTTCGAGTCTCTTTAGGCTTCGGGTCTAGGTTTTCAAAAGTTGTCTTGTTGCGTTTCAGCTCCTTCAAATTCCAAGCTACATTTTGTCTTGTCCGTGCGCATTCAGAGCTCAAGTTTCGATTTTCTGGTTTGTTTATGCATCACTCACTTTTCGATTTTTTGGTTTTTTGGTTTCAAATTTTTTTTTCTTTTCTTTTGTTCGTTCGACTTTCTGGTTTGTTTGTCTGTTCCTAGCCGCCACTTATTTCATAACCCTAAACCCTAGCCACCACTTATTTCAAAACCCTAAACCCTAGCTGCCACTTATTTCAGAACCCTCAAAAAAAAACCCTAGCCGCCACTTGTTTCATAACCCTAAACCCTAACCGCCACTTATTTCTTAACCCTAAAACCCTAGCCACCACTTATTTCTTAACCCTAAAACCCTACCCGCCACTTATTTCATTACACAAAAAACCTAGCTGCCACTTATTTCATAACCCTAGCGCCACTTAATTCAACGCTAGTCGCACCCCTACTCTTTTCAAGGAAACCGCAACACTCAGAGTTAAACAAAAAAAAAAGAAGAAAAGAATTCAAAAAAAAAGAAGAATAGAATTCGAAAAAAAAAGAAGAATTCAAAAAAAAAAATTGTTGCGGTACTGTTCAAACCGAAAATTTTGGTTGAGTTAGGAAGCGTGTGAGTAGCTATTTTAAAGGAAATGACGAAAGAAAATGACCTCGTGGAATTAATTCCACGAGCCCCAACCTATCTTGGCCAAATTCCATCGTCTTCTTATAGTTTTAGGCCATTTTTTGTTTTTTTGTCATTCTAGTGATTTTTTTATTTTTTTTATTATTTTTTTATTCTGTCTTTCTTTCTTTGAGTCACCCTAGCCCTAGCCACACCTTTCTGTGCAAAAAAAAAAGAATTCGAAAAAAAAATAAAAAAAAAGAAGAATTCAAAAAAAAAAATTCTTGGTGACAATACCTGGTGAATTAGTTGATTCTGTGAGGTTGATTCTTTGACTGAGTCTCTAGTGCGATTGTGAACCTGTAGAGTTAAGGTAGAGTAAGGGAAAAAGGCATGAGTGTGTGAGAGACATTAGTAGAGAAAAGCCAAATTCCTTGAGTGAAACACGAGTGTAAACACGTGAGGATATCTTTGTTGAAAATGTCTTCTGAAAGTGATAAGTCCAACTTTAAAAAGATTGAATTCATGCTTTAGGCAATGCAACAACAGTTCCAACGGATGGACGTGAAATTCAATGACATTCATGATAAGTTGAAGCAACATGAAGCTCAGTTTGCAAAGATCCAGCAAGGTGATACTTCTCGTCTAAAAAGTAAGGTTGTTGCCAATGACGAGTATGATGATAATATTGGGTATGATTCGAATGAAGAGTCTGGGATAGATAGACATCATAGAAGGTCCCATGGGTATAGAGATCGAGTTGATAGAGCTCGTGATAGAGGCAAGGAGAAGATGGATGGAAACCTTGGCAGTATAAAATTGAAGATTCCTCCTTTCCTAGGCAAGAATGATCCTGAGGCGTATTTGGAGTGGGAAAAGAAGATTGAAATGGTGTTTGACTGCCACCACTACTCTGAGGAAAAGAAGGTCAAACTTGCAGCAATTGAGTTCACAGAGTATGCTATGGTTTGGTGGGATCAATTAGTCACTAGTAGAAGAAGATATGGTGATCCTCCAGTGTCTACATGGGATGAGATGAAGTGAATCATGAGGAAGAGATTTGTTCCTAGTCATTACTACAGAGAGTTATACCAGAAGCTCCAATGTCTTACCCAGGGTGTAAAGAGTGTTGAGAATTACTACAAGGAGATGGAAATAACCATGATCCGAGCCAATATCCAGGAGGATGCAGAAGCTACTATGGCTCGTTTTCTCCAAGGCTTAAATCGTGAGATTGCCAATGTAGTAGAGTTGCAGCATTACATGGACTTAGAGGAGATGCTGCATGTGGCCATCAAAGTCGAAAGGCAACTCCAACGGAAAGGTACATCCTGTTTCACTCCTAGTTCAGTTCCTGTTTGGAAATCTAACACCTTTCGTAGGGATGATAAGCCTGTGTCTACGCCTAAGTCAGAGAGCCATGCTAAGCCCAAGCCTGAGGGCCCTCAAAAGCCCTAGACTGAACCTGCCCAAGCACCCCAGAGCAGGACACGTGACATTAAGTGTTTCAAGTGTTTAGGGCGCAGACATATTGCCTCACAGTGTCCCAACCGTAGAGTGATGATCATGCATGGGAATGGAGATGTTGAGAGTGAAGGTTCTGAAATCGATGTAGAAGATGAGATGCCTGCGTTAGAAAATGTTGACGAAGAAGAAGTTGTTGAGTATGCTGCTCATGGTGAAGCACTTGTAGCTAGGTGTGCTCTTACTACTCATGTGAAGTTTGAAGATGAGGCACAGCGCGAAAACATCTTCCATACGAGATGCCATATTCGTGACAAGGTATGTACTGTAATCATTGATGGTGGGAGTTGTACTAATGTTGCTAGCACATACCTTGTTGATAAGTTAAAGTTGCCCATTACCAGGCATCACCACCCATATAAGTTGCAGTGGATTAATGACTGTGGTGAAGTCAACGTGGTGAAGCAAGTCTTGGTTCCTTTTCGTATTGGAAGGTATAACGATGAGGTGTTGTGTGACGTGGTGCCCATGCAAGCTAGCCACATGTTGCTGGGCAGACCGTGGCAGTATGATCAGAAAGTCATCCACGATGGTTACACTAACCGTTACTCCTTTACTATGGATGGCAAGAAGATCGCTCTTGCTCCCCATAGCCCCAAGGAGATTTATGAGGACCAATTAAGGCTAAAGGAGCAACATGATGAGCAAAGGAAGCAAGCTAAAGAATAGAAAGAAAAGAAGGAAAACAAGGAAAGTAAAACAGTGAGCTGCTATGCCAAACCCCGAGATGTGAAGACTGCATTTCTTGCTAAGTCTCCTATCCTTTTACTCTTATTTAAAGATTCTTATTTTATTAATGCTGAACTCCATGATACTTTATCTACTGATGTTGTCTCATTGTGCCAGGAGTTCGATGATGTATTCCCTGAGGAGATCCCAAGTGGATTACCACCGATTCGTGGGATCGAGCACATGATTGACCTTGTCCCTGGAGCTACCATTCCCAACCGTCCAGCCTACAAAAGTAATCCCGAGGAGACGAAGGAGCTTCAAAGGCAAGTTGAGGAGCTCATAAGGAAAGGTTATGTGAGAGAGAGCATGAGTCCATGTGCCATGCCCGTACGGCTTGTGCCAAAAAAAGATGGGACGTGGAGGATGTACGTTGACTGCCGAGCCGTCAACAAAATCACTGTAAAGTACCGCTATCCTATTCCTAGGCTAGATGATATGCTTGATGAATTGCATGGTGCATGCATGTTTTCTAAAATCGATTTAAAGAGCGGATATCACCAAATTCGTATGAAAGAAGGTGATGAATGGAAAACCGCATTCAAGACTAAACATGGTCTCTACGAGTGGTTAGTTATGCCTTTTGGCTTGACTAATGCACCCAGTACATTCATGAGATTAATGAACCATGTTTTACGTGATTTCATTGGTAAGTATGTGGTTGTCTATTTTGATGACATTTTGATCTACAGTAAGAGTCTTCGTGAGCATGTTGAGCATCTTAGGAATGTTCTTACTGTCTTGAGGAATGCAAGTTTGTATGCCAATTCTAAGAAATGTACATTCTGCACTGATAAGATTGTTTTTCTTGGGTATGTCGTTTCTTCACACGGCATTTCTGTTGATATTGAGAAGGTAAAGGCAATTAAAGATTGGCCTGTACCTAAGTCTGTTTCTGAGGTGCGTAGTTTCCATGGTTTAGCTAGTTTCTATCGTCGATTCGTTAGAGATTTTAGCACTATAGCTGCAACTTTGATCGAAGTGGTCAAAAAGAATGTTGGATTTCATTGGGGTCCTGCACCAGAGCATGCTTTTAATTTGCTTAAGGATAAACTTTGTTCTGCTCCTTTGTTATCTCTGCCTGACTTTACTAAAACTTTTGTGATTGAGTGCGATGCCTCAGGTGTAGGTATTGGAGCTGTGCTTATGCAGGAAAAACGCTCAATTGCTTTCTTTAGTGAGAAGTTAAGTGGAGCAGCACTTAACTATCCCACATATGACAAGGAGATGTACGCGTTAGTGAGGGCCTTGGAGACATGGCAACATTACTTGTGGCCCAAAGAATTTGTCATCCACACTGATCATGAGTCCTTGAAGCATTTGAAAGGACAGAGTAAGCTGCATAAGCGTCATGCCAAGTGGATAGAGTTCATTGAGATGTTCCCGTACGTGATCAAGTACAAACAAGGTAAAGAGAACGTCGTAGCTGATGCATTATCTCGTAGGTATACTCTTATCACTACTCTTGATGCTAAACTTTTAGGATTTGAGTATATCAAAGTACAGTATGCTGATGATGTTGATTTTGGTAATGTTTATGATGCATGTGCTACTTCTGGCTTTGGCAAGTTCTTTAGGCACGATGGGTTCTTATTTAGAGAAAATAAATTATGTGTGCCTAGGAGTTCATTGCGCGAGCTATTAGTTAGAGAAGCCCATAGTGGAGGATTAATGGGTCACTTTGGAGTTAGGAAAACTCAAGATGTTTTGCACGAACATTTCTTTTGGCCTAACATGAGGAGGGATGTAGAGAGGTTATGTGCTAGATGCATTTCATGTAGGCAAGCTAAATCTAGAGTTCATAATCATGGTTTATATACTCCTTTACCCATTCCTACTACTCCGTGGACTGATATCTCTATGGATTTTGTTTTGGGCTTGCCTCGAACAAAACGCGGTAGAGATTCTATTTTTGTTGTGGTTGACAGGTTCTCTAAGATGGCTCATTTCATCGCTTGCCACAAGACGGATGACGCGAGCAATGTTGCTGAACTTTTCTTTAAAGAGATAGTACGTCTACATGGTGTACCGAGGAATATTGTTTCCGATCGTGATGTCAAGTTCCTTAGTTACTTTTGGAAGACGTTATGGGGAAAGTTGGGAACAAAATTGTTATTCTCCACCACTTGTCACCCCCAGACTGATGGACAAACTGAGGTTGTCAATCGAACCCTATCTACCTCATTGAGGTCCATTATCCAAAAGAATTTGTAGAATTAGGAAGATTGCTTGCCCCATGTGGAGTTTGTATATAACCGCAGTGTTCACTCCACTACTAGTTGCTCTCCATTCGAAGTTGTTTATGGCTTCAATCCTCTTACTCCTTTGGATTTGTTGCCATTACCTAGTGCGGAGAAGAGTAACTTGGATGGAGAGGGGTCTTTGAGAAGCAACTCCATGAGAGAGTTCGTCAAGCTATTGAAAAGAAGACTGAACAGTATACCACCCAAGCAAATAAGCATCGAAAGAAAGTAGTCTTTGAGCCTGGTGATTGGGTTTGGGTGCATATGAGAAAGGAGAGGTTTCCTGTTCAGCGACGAACCAAGCTGCATCCCCACGGAGATGGACCATTCCAAGTGATAGAGAAGATCAACGATAATGCCTACAAATTGGATCTTCCTGGTGAGTATGGTGTATCTGCTACTTTTAATGTTTCTGATCTTTCTCCCTTTTCTTTTGATGAAGGTATATGCGATTTGAGAACAAATCCTTTTGAGGAGAGGGGGAATGATGGAGATCCACTTGCTCGTGATGTTCATGATGCTAAGGATCCATTGGTCATCCAAGGAGGTCCAATCACCCGAGCTCGAGCTAAGAAGATGCAACAAGCCTTGGCCTCATTAATGCAACAAGCTCTGGCATCATTGAAGTATCAAGGAAGCTTCCATGAGGAGTCCCAAGACATCTATACTTACTTGGAAGCCCAAACGACATGAGCATGGTTTACTGTCTTATTTTAGCTTAACAATAAGATGGGCTAAGTGTTTGGATAGCCCACGTTTGCGTCTTGCTGTGTTTTGGACTCTTTATTTTATGTAATTAGGTTTAGGCATGAATAGAAAATAAGACTAAACCCAAATTCATGCCTAAACCTAATTACATAAAATAAATAGTCCAAAACACAGGAAGACTCAAACGTGGGCTATCCAAACACTTAGCCCATCTTATTGTTAAGCTAAAATAAGACAGTAAACCATGCTCATGTCGTTTGGGCTTCCAAGTATAGATGTCTTGGGACTATTCATGGAAGCTTCCTTGACACTTCAATGATGCCAGAGCTTGTTGCATTAATGAGGCCAAGGCTTGTTGCATCTTCTTAGCTCGAGCTCAGGTAATTGGACCTGCTTGGATGACCAATGGATCCTTAGCATCACGAACATCACAAGCAAGTGGATCTCCATCATTCCCCCTCTCCTCAAAAGGATTTGTCCTCAAATCGCATATACCTTCATCAAAAGAAAAGGGAGAAAGATCAGAAACATTAAAAGTAGCAGATACACCATACTCACCTGGAAGATCCAATTTGTAGGCATTATCGTTGATCTTCTCTATCACTTGGAATGGTCCATCTTCCCGGGGATGCAGCTTGGTTCGTCGCTGAACAGGAAACCTCTCCTTTCTCATATGCACCCAAACCCAATCACCAGGCTCAAAGACTACTTTCTTTCGATGCTTATTTGCTTGGGTGGTATACTGTTCAGTCTTCTTTTCAATAGCTTGACGAACTCTCTCATGGAGTTGCTTCACAAACTTAGCCTTCTGTTCTCCATCCAAGTTACTCTGCTCCGCACTAGGTAATGGCAACAAATCCAAAGGAGTAAGAGGATTGAAGCCATAAACAACTTCGAATGGAGAGCAACTAGTAGTGGAGTGAACACTACGGTTATATGCAAACTCCACATGGGGCAAGCAATCTTCCCAATTCTTCAAATTCTTTTGGATAACGGACCTCAATAAGGTAGATAGGATTCGATTGACAACCTCAGTCTGTCCATCAGTATGGGGGTGACAAGTGATGGAGAATAACAATTTTGTTCCCAACTTTCCCCATAACGTCTTCCAAAAGTAACTAAGGAACTTGAAATCACGATCGGAAACAATAGTCCTCGGTACACCATGTAGACGTACTATCTCTTTGAAGAAAAGGTCAGCAACACTGCTCGCGTCATCCGTCTTGTGGCAAGCGATGAAATGAGCCATCTTAGAGAACCTGTCAACCACAACAAAAACAGAATCTCTACCGCGTTTTGTTCGAGGCAAGCCCAAAACAAAATCCATAGAGATATCAGTCTACGGAGTAGTAGGAATGGGTAAAGGAGTATATAAACCATGATTATGAACTCTAGATTTAGCTTGCCTACATGAAATGCATCTAGCACATAACCTCTCTACATCCCTCCTCATGTTAGGCCAAAAGAAATGTTCGTGCAAAACATCTAGAGTTTTCTTAACTCCAAAGTGACCCATTAATCCTCCACTATGGGCTTCTCTAACTAATAGCTCGCGCAATGAACTCCTAGGCACACATAATTTATTTTCTCTAAATAAGAACCCATCGTGCCTAAAGAACTTGCCAAAGCCAGATGTAGCACATGTGATGCGTAAGGACAAGAGGAAACGTAGCTTGTAATTTGAAGGAGCTGACACGCAAGAAGACAGAAGCAAAGTTGATGAATGTCAACTTCTGAAAACCTAGACCCGAAGCCTAAAGAGACTCGAACCCAAAGGTATTAGACCTTGACCCTACGAATAAGAATTCGAGAACCTAAGGTATAACAATGGTGGGTGGTGAAGAAGGAGGCGCCACAAGGAAAAAGACCTTGATAAGCCTAGTTGAGAGGGAACCCAAGACAAAAGCACACTCAATTTCTGAAAATTCAATTAACTGATCTGTTCATCAATAGCGTTTACAAGGTATTTATAATAATACCTAGCACTTAAGCCCATAAACAAGTGGGCTAGAATTAACACCAATAGAAAATAAGACTAAACCCAAATTCATGCCTAAACCTAGTTACATAAAATAAATAGTCCAAAACACAACAAGACTCAATCGTGGGCTATCCAAACACTTAGCCCATCTTATTGTTAAGCTAAAATAAGACAGTAAACCATGCTCATGTCGTTTGGGCTTCCAAGTATAGATGTCTTGGGACTCTTCATGGAAGCTTCCTTGACACTTCAATGATGCCAGAGCTTGTTGCATTAATGAGGCCAAGGCTTGTTGCATCTTCTTAGCTCGAGCTCGGGTAATTGGACCTCCTTGGATGACCAATGGATCCTTAGCATCACGAACATCACGAGCAAGTGGATCTCCATCATTCCCCCTCTCCTCAAAAGGATTTGTCCTCAAATCGCATATACCTTCATCAAAAGAAAAGGGAGAAAGATCAGAAACATTAAAAGTAGCAGATACACCATACTCACCAGGAAGATCCAATTTGTAGGCATTATCGTTGATCTTCTCTATGACTTGGAATGGTCCATCTCCTCGGGGATGCAGCTTGGTTCGTCGCTGAACAGGAAACCTGTCCTTTCTCATATGCACCCAAACCCAATCACCAGGCTCAAAGACTACTTTCTTTCGATGCTTATTTGCTTGGGTGGTATACTGCTCTGTCTTCTTTTCAATAGCTTGACGAACTCTCTCATGGAGTTGCTTCACAAACTTAGCCTTCTGTTCTCCATCCAAGTTACTTTGCTCCGCACTCGGTAATGGCAACAAATCCAAAGGAGTAAGAGGATTGAAGCCATAAACAACTTCGAATGGAGAGCAACTAGTAGTGGAGTGAACACTGTGGTTATATGCAAACTCCACATGGGGCAAGCAATCTTCCCAATTCTTCAAATTCTTTTGGATAATGGACCTCAATAAGGTAGATAGGGTTCGATTGACAACCTCAGTCTGTCCATCAGTCTGGGGTTGACAAGTGGTGGAGAATAACAATTTCGTTCCCAACTTTCCCCATAACGTCTTCCAAAAGTAACTAAGGAACTTGACATCACGATCGGAAACAATAGTCCTCGGTACACCATGTAGACGTACTATCTCTTTGAAGAAAAGGTCAGCAACATTGCTCGCGTCATCCGTCTTGTGGCAGGCGATGAAATGAGCCATCTTAGAGAACCTGTCAACCACAACAAAAACAGAATCTCTACCGCGTTTTGTTCGAGGCAAGCCCAAAACAAAATCCATAGAGATATCAGTCCACGGAGTAGTAGGAATGGGTAAAGGAGTATATAAACCATGATTATGAACTCTAGATTTAGCTTGCCTACATGAAATGCATCGAGCACATAACCTCTCTACATCTCTCCTCATGTTAGGCCAAAAGAAATGTTCTTGCAAAACATCTAGAGTTGTCCTAACTCCAAAGTGACCCATTAATCCGCTACTATGGGCCTCTCTAACTAACAGCTCGCGCAATGAACTCCTAGGCACACATAATTTATTTTCTCTAAATAAGAACCCATCATGCCTAAAGAACTTGCCAAAACCAGATGTAGCACATGCATCATAAACATTACCAAAATCAACATCATCAGCATACTGTTCTTTGATAGACTCAAATCCTAAAAGTTTAGCATCAAGAGTAGTGATAAGAGTATACCTACGAGATAACGCATCAGCTACGACGTTCTCTTTACCTTGTTTGTACTTGATCACGTACGGGAACATCTCAATGAACTCTATCCACTTGGCATGACGCTTATGCAGCTTACTCTGTCCTTTCAAATGCTTCAAGGACTCATGATCAGTGTGGATGACAAATTCTTTGGGCCACAAGTAATGTTGCCATGTCTCCAACGCCCTCACTAACGCGTACATCTCCTTGTCATATGTGGGATAGTTAAGTGCTGCTCCACTTAACTTCTCACTAAAGAAAGCAATTGGGCGTTTTTCCTGCATAAGCACATCTCCAATACCTACACCTGAGGCATCGCACTCAATCTCAAAAGTTTTAGTAAAGTCAGGCAGAGATAACAAAGGAGCAGAACAAAGTTTATCCTTAAGCAAATTAAAAGCATGCTCTTGTGCAGGACCCCAATGAAATGCAACATTCTTTTTGACAACTTCAATCAAAGGTGCAGCTATAGTGCTAAAATCTCTAACGAATCGACGATAGAAACTAGCTAAACCATGGAAACTACGCACCTCAGAAACAGACTTAGGTACAGGCCAATCTTTAATTGCCTTTACCTTCTTAATATCAACAGAAATGCCATGTGAAGAAACGACATACCCAAGAAAAACAATCTTGTCAGTGCAGAATGTACATTTCTTAAAATTGGCATACAAACTTGCATTCCTCAAAACAGTAAGAACGTTCCTAAGATGCTCAACATGCTCATGCAGACTCTTACTGTAGATCAAAATGTCATCAAAATAGACAACCACATACTTACCAATGAAATCACGTAAAACATGGTTCATTAATCTCATGAATGTACTGGGTGCATTAGTCAAGCCAAAAGGCATAACTAACCACTCGTAGAGACCATGTTTAGTCTTAAATGCGGTTTTCCATTCATCACCTTCTTTCATACGAATTTGGTGATATCCGCTCTTTAAATCGATTTTAGAAAACATGCATAAACCATGCAATTCATCAAGCATATCATCTAGCCTAGGAATAGGATAGCGGTACTTTACAGTGATTTTGTTGACGGCTCGGCAATCAATGCACATCCTCCACGTCCCATCTTTTTTTGGCACAAGCAGTACGGGCACGGCGCATGGACTCATGCTCTCTCTCACATAACCTTTCCTCATGAGCTCCTCAACTTGCCGTTGAAGCTCCTTCGTCTCCTCGGGATTACTTCTGTAGGCTGGACGGTTAGGAATGGTAGCTCCGGGGACAAGGTCAATCATGTGCTCGATCCCACGAATCGGTGGTAATCCACTTGGGATCTCCTCAGGGAATACATCCTCGAACTCCTGCAACAATGAGACAACATCAGTAGGCAAAGTATCATGGAGTTCAGCATCAATAAAATAAGAATCTTTAAATAAGAGTAAAAGGATATGAGACTTAGCAAGAAATGCAGTCTTCACATCTCGGGGTTTGGCATAGCAGCTCACTGTTTTGCTTTCCTTGTTTTCCTTCTTTTCTTTCTGTTCTTTTGCTTGCTTCCTTTGCTCATCATGTCGCTCCTTTAGCCTTAATTAGTCCTCATAAATCTCCTTGGGGCTAAGGGGAGCAAGAGCGATCTTCTTGCCATCCATAGTAAAGGAGTAACGGTTAGTGTAACTGTCGTGGATGACTCTCCGATCATACTGCCACGGTCTGCCCAACAACATGTGGCTAGCTTGCATGGGCACCACGTCACACAACACCTCATCGTGATACCTTCCAATACGAAAAGGAACCAAGACTTGCTTCACCACGTTGACTTCACCACAGTCATTGATCCACTGCAACTTATATGGGTGGTGATGCTTGGTAGTGGGCAACTTTAACTTATCAACAAGGTATGTGCTAGCAACATTAGTACAACTCCCACCATCAATGATTACAGTACATACCTTATCACGAATATGGCATCTCGTATGGAAGATGTTCTCGCGCTGTGCCTCATCCTCAAACTTCACATGAGTAGTAAGAGCACGCCTAGCAACAAGTGCTTCACCATGAGCAGCATACTCAACAACTTCTTCTTCATCAACATTTTCTAACACAGGCATCTCATCTTCTACACCGATTTCAGAACCTTCACTCTCAACATCTCCATTCCCATGCATGATCATCACTCTACGGTTGGGACACTATGAGGCAATATGTCCACGACCTAAACACTTGAAACACTTAATGTCACGTGTCCTGCTTTGGGATGCTTGGGCAGGTTCAGTCTTGGGCTTTGGAGGGCCCTCAAGCTTGGGCTTAGCATGGCTCTCTGACTTAGGCGTAGACACAGGCGTATCATCCCTACGAAAGGTGTTAGATTTCCAAACAGAAACTGAACTAGGAGTGAAACGGGATGTACCTTTCCGTTGGAGTTGCCTTTCGACTTTGATGGCCACATGCATCATCTCCTCTAAGTCCATGTAATGCTGCAACTCTACTACATTGGCAATATCACGATTTAAGCCTTGGAGAAAACGAGCCATAGTAGCTTCTGCATCCTCCTGGATATTGGCTCGGATCATGGTTATTTCCATCTCTTTGTAATAATCCTCAACACTCTTTGAACCCTGGGTAAGACCTTGGAGCTTTTGGTATAACTCTCTGTAGTAATGAGTAGGAACAAATCTATTCCGCATGATGCGCTTCATCTCATCCCATGTAGACACTGGAGGATCACCATATCTTCTTCTACTAGTGACTAACTGATCCCACCAAACCATAGCATACTCTGTGAACTCAATTGCTGCAAGTTTGACCTTCTTTTCCTTAGAGTAGTGGTGGCAGTCAAACACCATTTCAATCTTCCTTTCCCACTCCAAATATGCCTCAGGATCATTCTTGCCTTGGAAAGGAGGAATCTTCAATTTTATACTGCCAAGGTTTCCATCCATCTTCTCCTTGCCTCTATCACAGGCTCTATTAACTCGATCTCTATACCCATGGTACCTTCTATGATGTCTATCAATCCCAGACTCTTCGTTCGAATCATACCCAACATTACCATCATACTCGTCATTGGCAACAACCTTACTCTTTAGACGAGAAGTATCACCTTGCTGGATCTTTGCAAACCGAGCGTCATGTTGGTTCAACTTATCATGAATGTCATTGAATTTCACGTCCATCCGTTGGAACTGTTGTTGCATTGCCTGAAGCATGAATTCAATCTTTTTTAAGTCGGACTTATCACCTTCAGAAGACATTTTCAACAAAGATATCCTCACGTGTTTACACTCGTGTTTCACTCAAGTAATTTGGCTTTTCTCTACTAATGTCTCTCACACACTCATGCCTTTTTCCCTTACTCTACCTTAACTCTATAGGTTCACAATCGCACTAGAGACTCAATCAAAGACTCAACCTCACAAAATCAACTAATTCACCAGGTATTTTCACCAAGTATTTTTTTTTTGATTTTTTTTTCGAATTCTCTTTTTTTTTTGAATTCCCCTTTTTTTTTTTTGAAGTGGTGCGATTAGGGTTTTTTTTTGAGGAATTGCGGCTAGGGTTTTTTTTTTTCTGGAGGGATGCGGCTAGGGTTCTGGAGAGATGCGGCTAGGGTTGTGAGGAAGTGCGGCTAGGGTTTTGAGGAATTGCGGCTAGGGTTTTGAGGAATTGCGGCTAGGGTTTTTTTTGATTGAAGGGGTGCGGCTAGGGTTTTGAAATAAGTGGCAGCTAGGGTTATGAAAAAAAAGTGGCGGCTAGGGTTTAGGGTTATGAAATAAGTGGCGGCTAGGGTTCTAACGAAAGTGAGAGACGCACAAAAAAAAACCAGAAATTGAAACCAACAAAAGAAAAAAAAATCGAAACCAACAAACCAAAAATCGAAAAGTGAGTGACGCAGAAACAAACCAGAAAATCGAAACTTAAGCTCTGATTACCAACTGATGCGTACGGACAAGAGGAAACGTAGGTTGGAATTTGAAGGAGCTGACACACAAGAAGACAGAAGCAAAGTTGATGAATGACAACTTCTGAAACCTAGACCCGAAGCCTAAAGAGACTCGAACCCAAAGGTATTGGACCTTGACCCTACGAATAAGAATTCGAGAACCTAAGGTATAGCAGTGGTGGATGGTGAAGAAGGAGGCGCCACAAGGAAGAAGACCTTGATGAGCCTAATAGAGAGGGAACCCAAGAGAAAGGCACACTCAATATCTGAAAATTCACTTAACTGATCTGTTCATCAATAGCGTTTACAAGGTATTTATAATAATACCTAGCACTTAAGCCCATAAACAAGTGGGCTGGAATTAACACCAATAGAAAATAAGACTAAACCCAAATTCATGCCTAAACCTAGTTACATAAAATAAATAGTCCAAAACACAACAAGACTCAATCGTGGGCTATCCAAACACTTAGCCCATCTTATTGTTAAGCTAAAATAAGACAGTAAACCATGCTCATGTCGTTTGGGCTTCCAAGTAAGTATAGATGTCTTGGGACTCTTCATGGAAGCTTCCTTGACACTTCAATGATGCCAGAGCTTGTTGCATTAATGAGGCCAAGGCTTGTTGCATCTTCTTAGCTCGAGCTCGGGTAATTGGACCTCCTTGGATGACCAATGGATCCTTAGCATCACGAATATCACGAGCAAGTGGATCTCCATCAGCATGTCAACAACTCCACCTTTAATATTGAAATCGGTTTCATCCTCCCTTTCTATAAAGTCATCGACATCTTCATGTGCACTTTCCTTGGAATCAATTTCCCTTTCACTTTTCAAGGTGATGTTAGTAACATTATCTCTTGGATTCTCCACAGGTTGAGAGGTCATAGCTTCAATGTTACTCAAAGAATGCAATATTTGACTCACATGGTGATCAATATTCTTAATATAAACATCAGCCTCTTGTGACAATTGTAAAGTTTTAATCTCAAGAGTCTTAACAATATCTTCAAGAGACATACTTGATTCTTGAGGTGGAGGCATACCTGAGTCTTGAGGTGGAGCTTGGTATGTATCTTGGAATGGCATATTGTAAACCTCATATTGATTCCCATAACTAAAATTAGAATGATCCCACCATCCTTGATAGTAGGTATCGTAGTGTGGTTCATAACTATAGTATGGGTCATGATCATAGTATGGTTCATAAGCTTGCTCCATGGAGTCCTCTCACTTCTCGTCTTGGGAGGTAGTGGTGGTGGATGTTGTAGTGCTTGTGCCACTGCGCTTTGGGTTGCTTGTATATAGTCCCTAATCTTTGGAAGTTTGTGACTAGAATCCTTGTCAGACAAGCAATCCCTGAAAAACAAAAGAAAAAAAATGAAACAAAAATTAGACTTTAAATTAAAATAATTAACCTAAACAAATTTCAGTCCCCGGCAACGGCGCCAAAATTTGATGAGTGCCGTCAGTCACCAAAAATAAAATTTCCTAACTCTACTATGTAGATAGCGGAGCAAGGGTCGAACCCACAAAGACTGAATTTTTTAATTTAATTATTAAATTAAAAATCTAATCTTAGGGTTTAGGGAAAGAAGAAGTTTGGGGGTTTTGTAAACTATTCCAAAATAAAGAAAACAAGAATTATTAAATATAAAAAAAACAAATAGCAAAAAGCTTCAGTTACAAGGCAATCAATCATTCTTGGATTTTGATGTTGATCATTGATTACAAAATATCACTGTCAATTAAATAGTCAACCGTAGCATAACAACAAGCTCTGTTACACCATCTTTCCTTACTGAGTCGTTAGTTAAAACAAGCTCTTTAACTAATCTCTAACTACTTAACCTACCTAGAACAAGCTCTCTAGATATAAGTTGTAGCAGCATTAACAACAAGAAAGATATGAGTTGACATTAGATAACAAACACATAAGCTCGGTTCATTTAATCTAAACCTTAATTCTCCTCCATCCCTAGTGATTAACTCCATAAGCAATTACGGACTTATGTTTTTAATCTGGCGATAGATTATTTAGTTTAACTAAATAGTGTGCACCCTATCTAATCAAACAAAAAATCATTATAATGTGCTCAGAGAATCTTGGATACTTAGTCAACAATTATATAATAGGTTCAAGAATCTCACAACATGCTTTTCCCAAGAATAATTAATTTACCTCATAACTGAATAAGAAAACTACTCACTAGACATATTCAAGATCATAAAATTCAAGTTTAATATTATAAAGATTACAAATATCATGCATGAAACAATCAAAGAAGCAATCTTTAATAATATAAAATCAGAATTAATAATCAAGATTATAAACTAGCAAGCAAGAACACACAAATAATTTTAATTTAAATAAAGAAAACAAAATCAGAATTAAAAATAATAAAGAAATCAGCAACTATTTAAAAATAAAGAAAAAAATAAAATTTTATTAAAAACCTAAAGAAAATCCTACAAGACTAAAAGAGAAGAGGGAGGAGAGGGATTTGAAGGATTTGAGGGCTAAGAGGGATGCTGTTTATGAGAGCCTTGTGCTCTTTATATAGGCCTAAGGAAGAGTTTAAAAGACTTTCCTAAGCAATGTGGGATTCAAATAAGAGTTTACTTGAGAAACAAGTAATTTGACTAGTCAAACTCTTACCTTTATCTCATCATCTTTTTACAATTATTTTCTAAGTAAAATTCCTAAGGCTTATTTTTATTAATTAATTACAGATCTAAGATAAAATAAAATTAAGAAATTATCTTCTCTCAACAAAATCTGGTCTTGAACTTGCTTTGTTGGAATTTCTTCTCAATCTCGTTTTTTTTGCCCAGAATTTCGTACTGATTTTGTCCAGACGTTTGACCCACCAAATGAACTCCGATTTTTGCGATCTTGTGCATTCTGGAAACCTTGAGAAGTCCTCTACAACTTTCATGGAGGCCACTTCTTGAGATCAGGTCATTAAATTGGTCAAAAATGTCAATCTTTCAAGCTGGACAGAAAATACTGCACTTTGCTCTTTTTAGCTTCTTTTTATTCCAACTTTGATATTTAATACCTAAAACATAAAATAAACATTAGTAAGCTCTTTTAGGCATAAAACATCAATAAAGCAAATATATTAGCACATATAAAATTCCCAAAATATCATCCTATCAATGGACTTTGTTTTGGGGTTACCAAGAACAAAGAGAGGTATAGATTCTGTTTTTGTTGCTGTTGATAGGTTCTCTAAGATGGCTCACTTCATTGCTTGTCACAAGACAGATGATGCAAGTAACATTGCCGATTTATTCTTCAATGAAATTGTTCGTCTACATGGGGTTCCGAGGACCATTGTTTCTGACCGTGATGTGAAGTTCCTTAGCTACTTTTGGAAAACATTATGGGGAAAGTTAGGAACAAAGCTATTGTTTTCAACTACTTGTCATCCACAAACCGATGGTCAAACTGAAGTAGTCAATCGTACTTTGTCTTCTTTGTTGAGGTCCATTATTCAAAAGAATTTGAAGAATTGGGAAGATTGTTTGCCTCATGTGGAGTTTGCTTACAATAGAAGTGTGCATTCTACTACTAGTTATTCTCCATTTGAAGTTGTCTATGGTTTTAATCCACTCACTCCATTGGATCTTTTACCACTACCTATTGAGGAGAGAGCTAGTTTGGATGGGGAAAAGAAAGCTGATTTTGTTAAGCAACTACATGAGAAGGTATGTCAAAACATTAAGAAGAGGACTGAGCAATATGCTATTCAAGCCAACAAGCATCGCAAGAAAGTTGTCTTTGAACCTGGTGATTGGGTTTGGGTACATATGCGTAAAGAGAGATTTCCTGCTCAGCATCGCTCCAAGTTGCAACCTCGAGCAGATGGATCGTTCCAAGTGATTAAGAAGATCAATGACAATGCTTATAAGTTAGATCTTCTAGGTGAGTATAATGTTTCTGATCTTTCACCCTTTAATATTGATATAGGTGATTCTGATTTGAGGACAAATCCTTTCGAGGAGAGGGGGAATGATGGAGATCCAAGCTCACAAAGCTCAAGTCATGTTCGTGATGATCGTGATCCTTTGAGTATCCATGGAGGTCCAATTACAAGAGCTAAATCAAAGATAATGCAACAAGCCTTGGCTGGTTTCATTGATATTGTTAGAGAGAAAGCCCAGCAAAGCTTGAGCATGGAGGATGATAAAGTCTTCTACAACATGATCCAAGCCCAAGTTCAACCTTCTTGAAGACACACAAGTATTGGGTCGAAATGCAAATTAGGCTAGATGCATATTTTATTTAGTTAAGTATTATTAGGCTGAACATTGTCTAATTTAATTTAAGCCCAATTCCTTTTTAAATAATAGATTTTGTAAGACTTCTATTACTTGTTCTGCAAGTTAGGAGAGTAGGATTCCTATTGCTTGTTCTGCAAGTTTGCTATTTCCTATTCTGCAAGTTAAGAAAGTAGGATTCCTATTACTTGAGCTGCAAGTTATCTATTTGCCTATAAATAGTTATGTAACCCTTTGGGGAGAACACAATTGATTTTAGTAATAAAATTGAGAGACTTCTTCTCTTTGGTTCTCTTGAGAATTCTTGAACTTATCAAGGTCTTCCTTGTGGCGTTCTTCTACCTTCTACCAATATATACCATAGGTTCTTGCTTTTCTAAGCAACGGGTCTTGGTCCAATACCATAGGTTCTTGTGTTTCTACACAACGGGTCTTGGTTTTACTTTTAATTTTTGTTTTCCTTTGCTACGTTTTTAACTTGTTATTGTTTTTCTTCAAGTGTTCTTCGTTTTCTTCATTGAACCTCATCTTCTTTCGGTGAGGTCCATATCAATAGACGTGTCATACATGATGGATTCACAAACCGTCATTCATTTACCATGGATGGTAAGAAATTTACACTTGCACCCTTGAGTCCTAAGGAGATTTATGAGGATCAGTTGAGGTTGAAAGAGTAAAATGAATCACAACAAAGGTTAAAGAATCTAGACAAAGGCAAAGATATTTCAAAGAAAGAAAGAAAGGATGTGAGCTTCTATGCAAAGCAAAGTGATGTAAAGGCTACTTTTCTAGCTAAGTGCCCAATCCTTTTGTTTTTATATAAAGAATCTTGTTTTAGTTCTAATGATCTTAAATCTTCTTTGCCTACTAATGTTGTGTCTCTTTTGAAGGAATTTGGAGATATATTCCCCGAGGAGATTCCAAATGGTTTGCCATCTATTAGGGGAATTGAGCATCAAATAGACCTTGTTTCTGGAGCTGCCATTCCCAACAGACCTGCCTATAGAAGTAATCCCGAGGAGACAAAGGAGCTTCAAAGGCAAGTTGACGAGCTCATGAAGAAAGGCTATGTTAGAGAGAGCATGAGTCCATGTGTTGTTCCTATGTTACTTGTTCCTAAGAAGGATGGGACATGGAGGATGTGTGTTGATTGTCGTGCCATCAACAAAATCACTGTAAAGTATCGCTATCCCAATCCTAGATTAGATGATATGCTTGATGAGTTACATGGTTCTTGCATCTTTTCTAAAATTGATTTGAAAAGTGGTTATCATCAAATTCGTATGAGAGAAGGTGATGAGTGGAAAACTACATTTAAGACTAAGCATGGTTTGTATAAATGGTTAGTTATGCCATTTGGATTAACTAATGCACCTAGCACTTTCATGAGATTAATGAACCATGTTTTGCGTGCTTTCATTGGAAAATTTGTAGTTGTCTATTTTGATAATATCTTGATCTATAGTAGAAGTTTGCATGAACATATTGAACATTTAAAGAATGTGCATAATGTCTTGAGAGAGGAAAAGTTGTATGCTAACCTTAAGAAATGTTCCTTTTGCACTGATAAGATAATATTTCTTGGATATGTTGTTTTTTCTAAGGGTATAGCAGTAGAAGATGAAAAGGTTAAGGCAATTAAAGATTGGCCTATACCTAAGAATATCTCTGAGGTGCGTAGTTTTCATGGATACATCCTTATAGTGCAGTATAAAGTTGTTGAAATTCTTTCTCCCTTTTACATTGTGCATGTCAACATCTCCACCTTTAATATAGAAATCAGTTTCATCCTCCCTTTCTATAAAGTTGTCAACATCTTCATGTGCACTTTCCCTGGATTCAATTTCCCTTTCACTTTTCAAGGTCATGTTAGTAACATTATCTCTTGGCTTCTCCATAGGTTGAGAGGTAATAGCTTCAATGTTACTTAAGGAATTCATTATTTGACTCACATGGTACTCAATATTCTTAATATAAAACATCAGTCTCTTGTGAAAATTGAAGAGTGTTAATTTCAAGAGTCTTAACAATATCTTCAAGAGACATACCTGAGTCTTGGGGTGGAGCTTGATATGTATCTTGAAATGGTGCACTGCAAACCTCATATTGATTCCCATAACTAAAATTAGAATGATACCACCATCCTTGATGGTAGGTATTGTAGTGTGGTTCATAATTATAGTATGGATCATAATTATAATATGGTTTATAAGGTTGCTCCATGGAGTCCTCTTACTTCTTGTATTGGGTGGTGGTGATGGTGGATGTTGCGATGTTTGTGGCACCACGCCTTGGGTTGCTTGTCTGTAGTCCCTAATCTTTTGAAGTTTGTGACTAGAATCCTCCTCAGATAAGCAATCCCTGAAAAAGAATAGAAAAAAAAAAGAAAAAAATAGACTTTAAATTAAAATAATTAACCTAAACAAATTTCAGTCCCCGGCAACAGCGCCAAAATTTGATGAGTGTCGTCAATCACCAAAAATAAAATTTCCTAACTCTACTATGTAGATAGCGGAGTAAGGATCAAGCCCATAGAAACTAAATTATTTAAGTTAATTATTAAATTAAAAACTAATTTTAGGGTTTAGGGAAAGAAGAAATTTTGGGGTTTTGGAGTTTTGTAAGCTATGTCTAAAAGAGAGAAAGCAAAGATTATTAAATATAAAAAACTTCAGTTACGAGGCAATTAATCATTCTTGGATTTTGATGTTGATCATTGATTACAGAATACTACTATCAATTAAACAGTCAATCGTAGTGATGGAGATCCACTTGCTCGTGATGTTCGTGATGCTAAGAATCCATTGGTCATCCAAGGAGGTCCAATTACCCGAGCTCGAGCCAAGAAGACGCAATAAGCCCTAGCCTCATTAATGCAACAAGCTCTGGCATCATTGAAGTGTCAAGGAAGCATCCATGAAGAGTCCCAAGACATCTATATTTGCTTGGAAGCCCAAACGACATGAGCATGGTTTACAGTCTTATTTTAGCTTAACAATAAGATGGGCTAAGTGTTTGAATAGCCCACATTTGAGTCTTTTTGTGTCTTGGACTATTTATTTTATGTAACTAGGCTTAGGCATGAATTTGGATTTAGTCTTATTTTCTGTTAGTGTTATTTCCAGCCCACTTGTTTATGGGCTTAAGTGCTAGGTATTATTATAAATACTTTGTAAACGCTTTTGATGAATAGAAGAGGGGGAATGATGGAGATCCAAGCTCACAATGCTCAAGTCATGTTCGTGATGATCGTGATCCTTTGAGTATCCATGGAGGTCCAATTACAAGAGCTAAATCAAAGATAATGCAACAAGCCTTGGCTGGTTCCACTGATATTGCAAGAGAGAAAGCCCAACAAAGCTTGAGCATGGAGGATGATAAAGTCTTCTACAACATGATCCAAGCCCAAGTTCAACCTTCTTGAAGACACACAAGTATTGGGCCGAAATGCAAATTAGGCTAGATGCATATTTTATTTAGTTAAGTATTATTGGGCTGAATATTGTCTTAATTTAATTCAAGCCCAGTTCCTTTTTAAATAATAGATTTTGTAAGACTTCTATTACTTGTTCTGCAAGTTAGGAGAGTAGGATTCCTATTGCTTGTTCTGCAAGTTTGCTATTTCCTATTCTGCAAGTTAGGAAACTAGGATTCCTATTACTTGTGCTGCAAGTTATCTATTTGCCTATAAATAGTTATGTAACCCTTTGGGGAGAACACAATTGATTTTAGTAATAAAATTGAGAGACTTCTTCTATTTGGTTCTCTTGAGAACTCTTGAACTTATCAAAGTCTTCCTTGTGGCGTTCTTCTACCTTCCACCAATATATACCATAGGTTCTTGCTTTTCTAAGCAACGGGTCTTGGTCAAATACCATAGGTTCTTGTGTTTTTACACAACGGGTCTTGGTTTTACTTCTAATTTTTGTTTTCTTTTGCTGTGTTTTTAACTTGTTCTTGTTTTTCTTCAAGTGTTCTTTGTGTTCTTCATTGAACTTCATCTTCTTATCCTTACCTGACTTTTCTAAAACTTTTGAGATTCAGTGTGATGCTTTAAGTATAGGTAATGGAGCTGTTTTAATGCAGGAAAAGCGCCCCATTGCTTTTTTCAGTGAGAAGTTAAGTGGAGCTGCCCTTAACTATCCCACATATGATAAAGAGATGTATGCATTAGTGAGGGCCTTGGAAACATGGCAACACTATTTATGGCCCAAGGAATTTGTCATCCACACTGATCATGAGTCCTTGAAGCACTTGAAAGGACAAAGCAAGTTGAACAAGCGTCATGCCAAGTGGATGGAGTTCATTGAAACATTTCCATATGTGATCAAATATAAACAAGGTAAAGAAAATGTCGTGGCTGATGCATTATCTCGAAGGTATACTCTAATCACTACTCTTAATGCAAAACTACTTGGATTTGAGTATATTAAAGACTTGTATGCTACTGATGAGGATTTTGAAAATGTGTTCATTGCATGTGAGAAAACTGGTTTTGGAAAGTTTTATAGGCATGATGGATTCTTATTTAGGGAAAATAGATTATGTGTGCCTAGGAGTTCTTTAAGAGAATTACTTGTTAGAGAAGCCCATAGTGGTGGGTTAATGGGACATTTTGGAGTAAAGAAAACTTTAGATATATTGCATGATCACTTCTTTTGGCCTAACATGAAAAGAGATGTTGAAAAATTGTGTGAGAGATGTGTCACTTGTAAACAAGCTAAGTCTAGAGTTATGAATCATGGTCTTTATACTCCATTGCCTATTCCTACTGCTCCTTGGACTGACATTTCTATGGACTTTGTTTTGGGGTTACCAAGAACAAAGAGAGGTAGAGATTCTGTTTTTGTTGTTGTTGACAGGTTCTCTAAGATGGCTCACTTCATTACTTGTCACAAGACAGATGATGCAAGTAACATTGCCGATTTATTCTTCAAGGAAATTGTTCGTCTACATGGGGTTCCGAGGACCATTGTTTCTGACCGTGATGTGAAGTTCCTTAGCTATTTTTGGAAAACATTATGGGGAAAGTTAGGAACAAAGCTATTGTTTTCAACTACTTGTCATCCACAAACCGATGGTCAAACTGAAGTAGTCAATCGTACTTTGTCTACTTTGTTGAGGTCCATTATTCAAAAGAATTTGAAGAATTGGGAAGATTGTTTGCCTCATGTGGAGTTTGCTTACAATAGAAGTGTGCATTCCACTACTAGTTATTCTCCATTTGAAGTTGTCTATGGTTTTAATCCACTCACTCCATTGGATCTTTTACCACTACCTATTGAGGAGAGAGCTAGTTTGGATGGGGAAAAGAAAGCTGATTTTGTTAAGCAACTACATGAGAAGGTACGTCAAAACATTAAAAAGAGGACTGAGCAATATGCTACTCAAGCCAACAAGCATCACAAGAAAGTTGTCTTTGAACCTGGTGATTGGGTTTGGGTACATATGCGTAAAGAGAGATTTCCTGCTCAACGTTGCTCCAAGTTGCAACCTCGAGGAGATGGACCATTCCAAGTGATTAAGAAGATCAATGACAATGCTTATAAGTTAGATCTTCCAGGTGAGTATAATGTTAGTGCTACATTTAATGTTTCTGATCTTTCTCCCTTTGATATGGATGTAGGTGATTCTGATTTGAGGACAAATCCTTTCGAGGAGAGGGGGAATGATGGAGATCCAAGCTCACAAAGCTCAAGTCATGTTCGTGATGATCGTGATCCTTTGAGTATCCATGGAGGTCCAATTACAAGAGCTAAATCAAAGATGATGCAACAAGCCTTGGCTGGTTTCATTGATATTGCTAGAGAGAAAGCCCAACAAAGCTTGAGCATGGAGGATGATAAAGTCTTCTACAACATGATCCAAGCCCAAGTTCAACCTTCTTGAAGACACACAAGTATTGGGCCGAAATGCAAATTAGGCTAGATGCATATTTTATTTAGTTAAGTATTATTGGGCTGAACATTGTCTTAATTTAATTTAAGCCCAATTCCTTTTTAAATAATAGATTTTGTAAGACTTCTATTACTTGTTCTGCAAGTTAGGAGAGTAGGATTTCTATTGCTTGTTCTGCAAGTTTGCTATTTCCTATTCTGCAAGTTAGGAAAGTAGGATTCCTATTACTTGTGCTGCAAGTTATCTATTTGCCTATAAATAGTTATGTAACCCTTTGGGGAGAACACAATTGATTTTAGCAATAAAATTGAGAGACTTCTTCTCTTTGGTTCTCTTGAGAACTCTTGAACTTATCAAGGTCTTCCTTGTGGCGTTCTTCTACCTTCCACCAATATATACCATAGGTTCTTGCTTTTCTAGGCAACGGGTCTTGGTCCAATACCATAGGTTCTTGTGTTTCTACACAACGGGTCTTGGTTTTACTTCTAATTTTTATTTTCTTTTGCTGCGTTTTTAACTTGTTATTGTTTTTTTTTCAAGTGTTCTTCGTCTTCTTCATATGAACCTCATCTTCTTTCGGTGAGGTCCATATCAATTCTACTACTAGTTATTCTCCATTTGAAGTTGTCTATGGTTTTAATCCACTGACTCCATTGGATCTTTTACCATTACCTATTGAGGAGAGAGCTAGTTTGGATGGCGAAAAGAAAGCTGATTTTGTTAAGCAACTACATGAGATGGTACGTCAAAATATTAAGAAGAGGACTGAGCAATATGCTACTCAAGCCAACAAGCAGGGCAAGAAAGTTGTCTTTGAACCTGGTGATTTGGTTTGGGTACATATCTGTAAAGAGAGAATTCCTGCTCAGCGTCGCTCCAAGTTGAAAAATCGAGGAGATGGACAATTCCAAGTGATTAAGAAGATCAATGACAATGCTTATAAGTTAGATCTTCCAGGTGAGTATAATGTTAGTGCTACATTTAATGTTTCTGATCTTTCTCCCTTTGATATTGATGTAGGTGATTCTGAGTTGAGGACAAATCATTTCGAGGAGAGGGGGAATGATGGAGATCCAAGCTCACAAAGCTCAAGTCATGTTCGTGATGATCGTGATCCTTTGAGTATCCATGGAGGTCCAATTACAAGAGCTAAATCAAAGATAATGCAACAAGCCTTGGCTGGTTTCATTGATATTGCTAGAGAGAAAGCCCAACAAAGCTTGAGCATGGAGGATGATAAAGTCTTCTACAACATGATCCAAGTCCAAGTTCAACCTTCTTGAAGACACACAAGTATTGGGTCGAAATGCAAATTAGGCTAGATGCATATTTTATTTAGTTAAGTATTATTGGGCTGAACATTGTCTTAATTTAATTTAAGCCCAATTCCTTTTTAAATAATAGATTTTGTAAGACTTCTATTACTTGTTCTGCAAGTTAGAAGAGTAGGATTCCTATTGCTTGTTCTGCAAGTTTGCTATTTCCTATTCTGCAAGTTAGGAAAGTAGGATTCCTATTACTTGTGCTGCAAGTTATCTATTTGCCTATAAATAGTTATGTAACCCTTTGGGGAGAACACAATTTATTTTTGTAATAAAATTGAGAGACTTCTTCTCTTTGGTTCTCTTGAGAACTCTTGAACTTATCAAGGTCTTCCTTGTGGCGTTCTTCTACCTTCCACCAATATATACCATAGGTTCTTGCTTTTCTAAGCAATGGGTCTTGGTCCAATACCATAGGTTCTTGTGTTTCTAGACAACGGGTCTTGGTTTTACTTCTAATTTTTGTTTTCCTTTGCTGCGTTTTTAACTTGTTATTGTTTTTTTCTTCATGTGTTCTTCGTCTTCTTCATTGAAACTTATGTTCTTTCGGTGAGGTTCATATCATTATTTGCCTAATTTGAAAATTCATTGTTACCATTCTACCCTACTACCTAAAATTACCTTTTTGACCCTACCACATAAAAGGACAAAACTACCTCACCTTTGGCATAATACATAATACATATCTCTTTTTATACCTATCTCCACGACCTCCTTTATTACCATGGTTACCTTTAACACTTCTACTAAACTCATCATCATCAAACTCATCATCAACTTTATCATCCAAGTTAGTATTCACAACATTACCATTCTCATGAGAAGTATCACCTTGCTTTACCTTAGCTAGGACAGCTTCATGTTCCTCCAACTTATCATGAATATTATTAAACCTAAACTCTATCCTCGAAAATTGTTGTTGCATAGCTTGAAACATGAACTCAATCTTACTCAAATCAGGCTTTTCACTATTAGAAGACATGATTTTATCCTGCAAGAAACGTTAGTAAAAGAAAAGGACCTCACAAGTATGACCTCACGTGTTTACACTCAATACACATAAGAATGTAACACTCACACTCGTGTTTCATAGAATTTTAATATGGCTTTTCTCGATTAATGTTACTCACACACTTGCCTTTTTTCCTCACACAACTTTTCTCTATATGTTCTATATTGAACTAAAGACTCAATCAAAAGTCAGCTAATGGAATTCAACTATCAACCAACAATAAACAAGCTGAGCACAAGATTTTAATCAAAGGAAAACAAAACAATGAAGACTCAACAAGACATGTCAAGACTCAATAAGGCTTATGAAGACTCTAATGAAACTAAACTTTGAAGGAAATATGCGTGTTTTGGGGTGGTTAATTAGGGTAGGGTTTAGCCAAAGGTGAGGTAGTTTTGTCCTTTTATGTGGTAGGGTCAAAAAGGTAATTTTAGGTAATAGGGTAGAATGGTAACAATGAATTTTCAAATTAGGCAAATAATGATATGAACCTCACCGAAAGAAGATAAAGTTCAATGAATAACACAAAGAACACTTGAAGAAAAACAAGAACAAGTTAAAAACGCAGCAAAAGAAAACAAAAATTAGAGATAAAACCAAGACCCGTTGTGTAGATACACAAGAACCTATGGTATTGGACCAAGACCCGTTGCTTAGAAAAGCAAGAACCTATGGTATATATTGGTGGAAGGTAGAAGAACGCCACAAGGAAGACCTTGATAAGTTCAAGAGTTCTCAAGAGAATCAAAGAAAAGAAGTCTCTCAATTTTAGTACTAAAATCAATTGTGTTCTCCCCAAAGGGTTACATAACTATTTATAGGCAAATAGATAACTTGCAGCACAAATAATAGGAATCCTACTTTCCTAACTTGCAGAATAGGAAATAGCAAACTTGCAGAACAAGCAATAGGAATCCTACTCTTCTAACTTGCAGAACAAGTAATAGAAGTCTTACAAAATCTATTATTTAAAAAGGAATTGTGCTTAAATTAAATTAAGACAATGTTCAGCCCAATAATACTTAACTAAATAAAATATGCATCCAGCCTAATTTGCATTTCGGCCCAATACTTGTGTGTCTTCAAGAAGGTTGAACTTGGGCTTGGATCATGTTGTAGAAGACTTTATCAACCTCCATGCTCAAGCTTTGTTGGGCTTTCTCTCTAGCAATATCAATGAAACCAGCCAAGGCTTGTTGCATTATCTTTGATTTAGCTCTTGTAATTGAACCTCCATGGTTACTCAAAGGATCACGATCATCCCAAACATGACTTGAGCTTTGTGAGCTTGGATCTCCATCATGTTACTCACACACTCTTGCCTTTTTCCCTCACATAACTTTTGTCTATAGGTTCTATATTGAACTCAAGATTTTAATCAAGGGAAAACAAAATAATGATGACTCAACAAGATTAACCAAGACTCAAGAAGACCCAAATGAATCTCGACCTTGAAAAAAATATGGGTGTTTCGGGGTGTTTGGTTAGGGTTAGGTTTAGCCAAAGGTGGGGTAGTTTGGTTTTTTTTAGGTGGTAGGATCAAAAGGTAATTTTTGGGAAGTAGGGGTAAAAAGGTAAATAGAAAATTTCAGATTTAGGCAAAAAAAAAAAAGTCTCAAAGCTTAAGAAAGAATGACTACCTCAATATTTTGATGAAGCACACATTCACAATTGCCTTTGATGTTGCACTTACTACCCACAATTTAACGAATCACCTCTTGAATTGATTTTCTTTTCTTTCTTTTTTTTTCTTTTTCTTCTCTTTTTTTTTTTACTAAAGTAAACGAACAATGAAGAAAAACAAAAAGTCTAAGTGACAAGAAGAGGTTTACTTGGAGAATAAGGCAACTTTTGTGAAAACAAGCCAGTTTTGGTAATAGCTTGTGTGGCAAGAAACGTTAGGGAACAATGGTGATGGAGATCCACTTGCTCGTGATGTTCGTGATGCTAAGGATCCATTGGACATCCAAGGAGGTCCATCTCCTCGGGAATGTAGCTTCTCTATGACTTGGAATGGTCCATCTCCTCGGGAATGTAGCTTGGTTCGTCGCTGAACAGGAAACCTCTCCTTTCTCATATGTACCCAAACCCAATCTCCAGGCTCAAAGACTACTCTCACATAACCTTTCCTCATAAGCTCCTCAACTTGTGATATGAACCTCACCGAAAGAAGATGAGGTTCATACCTTCTCATGTAGTTGCTTAACAAAATCAGCTTTCTTTTCCCCATCCAAACTAGCTCTCTCCTCAATAGGTAGTGGTAAAAGATCCAATGGAGTGAGTGGATTAAAACCATAGACAACTTCAAATGGAGAATAACTAGTAGTAGAATGCACACTTCTATTGTAAGCAAACTCCACATGAGGCAAACAATCTTCCCAATTCTTCAAATTCTTTTGAATAATGGACCTCAACGAAGAAGACAAAATACGATTGACTACTTCAGTTTGACCATCGGTTTGTGGATGACAAGTAGTTGAAAACAATAGCTTTGTTCCTAACTTTCCCCATAATGTTTTCCAAAAGTAGCTAAGGAACTTCACATCACGGTCAGAAACAATGGTCCTCGGAACCCCATGTAGACGAACAATTTCCTTGAAGAATAAATCGGCAATGTTACTTGCATCATCTGTCTTGTGACAAGCAATGAAGTGAGTCATCTTAGAGAACCTGTCAACAATAACAAAAACAGAATCTCTACCTCTCTTTGTTCTTGGTAACCCCAAAACAAAGTCCATAGAAATGTCAGTCCAAGGAGCAGTAGGAATAGGTAATGGAGTATAAAGACCATGATTTATAACTCTAGACTTAGCTTGTTTACAAGTGACACATCTTTCACACAATTTTTCAACATCTCTTTTCATGTTAGGCCAAAAGAAGTGATCATGCAATATATCTAAAGTTTTATTTACTCCAAAATGTCCCATTAACTCACTACTATGGGCTTCTCTAACAAATAATTCTCTTAAAGAACTCCTAAGCACACATAATCTATTTTCACTAAATAAGAATCCATCATGCCTATAAAACTTTCCAAAACCAGTTTTCTCACATGCAATGAACAAATTTTCAAAATCCTCATCAGTAGCATACAAGTCTTTAATATACTCAAATCCAAGTAGTTTTGCATTAAGAGTAGTGATTAGAGTATACCTTCGAGATAATGCATCAGCCACGACATTTTCTTTACCTTGTTTATATTCGATCACATATGGAAATGTTTCAATGAACTCCATCCACTTGGAATGACGCTTGTTCAACTTGCTTTGTCCTTTCAAGTGCTTCAAGGACTCATGATCAGTATGGATGACAAATTCCTTGGGCCATAAATAGTGTTGCCATGTTTCCAAGGCCCTCACTAATGCATACATCTTTTTATCATAAGTGGGATAGTTAAGGGTAGCTCCACTTAACTTCTCACTAAAAAAAGCAATGGGGCGCTTCTCCTGCATTAAAACAGCTCGAATACCTATGCTTAAAACATCACACTCAATCTTGATTGTTTTCTCTTTTTGCTTAACCTCATCTTCACTCACTATTTTTTCTCACTCTCTTTTAATCTCAATTGATCCTCATCTTTCATTAGCACACTTAAAGTTTGACATGCTATATATTCCTTTCCATCCATGGGTAATTCCATACTATCATCATCATCCTCTAATTGCAACATAGAATCATCATCAAAATCTTCTTCATAATTGCTATCCAACTTATTATGAGCAATATTATCACATACATAAGAAGTATTATCTTGGTTTACCTTAGCTAGGGCAATATCATGTTGCTCCAACTTATCATATTTAATCAACTTCGACTCTATCCTCGAAAGTTGTTGTTGCATGTCTAGGAACATGATCTCAATGTTACTCAAAGCAAGCTTTTCACTATTAGAAGACATAATTGCAACCTGCAAGAAACGTTAGTAAAAGAAACAGACCTCAAAAGTATGACCTCACGTGTTTACACTCAATACACACAAGAATGTAACACTCACACTCGTGTTTCATTGAATTTTAATATGGCTTTTCTCTACTATTGTTACTCACACACTCTTGCCTTTTTTTCCTCACACAACTTTTCTTTATAGGTTCTATATTGAACTCAAGACTAAATCAAAAATCAGCTAATGGAATTCAACTATCAACCAACAATAAACAAGCTGAGCACAAGATTTTAATCAAGGGAAAACAAAACAATCAGACTCAACAAGACTTTGCAAGACTCAATAAGGCTTAAGAAGACTCTAATGAAACTAAACCTTGAAGGAAATATGCGTGTTTTAGTGTTTAATTAGGGTAGGGTTTAGCCAAAGGTGAGGTAGTTTTGTCCTTTTATGTGGTAGGGTCAAAAAGGTAATTTTAGGTAGTAGGGTAGAATGGTAACAATGAATTTTCAAATTAGGCAAATAAGAAATCTCAAAGCTCAAGAAAGAATGACTACCTCAAGATTTTGATGAAGCACACCTCCACAAATTGCCTTTGATGTTGCACTTGCTACACACGATATAATAAATCCCCTCTTGAATTGATTTTTCTTTTCTCCTTTTTTTTCATTTCTTTTTTTTCATTTTTCTTTTTTTATATTTTACTAAAGTAAATGACCAATGAAGAAAAAAACAAAAAGTCTAAATAATAAGAAGAGGTTTACTTGGGGAACAAGGCAACTTTTTGACAAAAACAAGCTACTTTTGGTTGCAGCTTGTGTGGCAAGGAATGAGAGGGAACAGTGGCTTGTGAAACAAGTAGTCTTTATGTGATATAGAGCTTTTGAAAGTTTCTTGGTGAGCAAAAAAACCTTTGGGATTTGCTTGCTTGGAGAACAAGATAGGGTTTACTTGGTGGCTAAGTAAAGAAAATACGTTTGAAGGACAAACAATATTAGTGGCGACTTGGAAAAGGATTCAAGATCAAGGTTTGTCCAAGACAAGAAGACAAACAAAAAAAAAACAAAAACGAGACTCCTACAAATTGAACCTAAGCTCTGATGCCAAATGATATGAACCTCACCGAAAGAAGATGAAGTTCAATGAAGAACATAAAGAACACTTGAAGAAGAACAAGAACAAGTTAAAAACGCAGCAAAAGAAAACAAAAATTAGAGATAAAACCAAGACCCGTTGTGTAGATACACAAGAACCTATGGTATTGGACCAAGACCCGTTGCTTAGAAAAGCAAGAACCTATGGTATATATTGGTGGAAGGTAGAAGAATGCCACAAGGAAGACCTTGATAAGTTCAAGAGTTCTCAAGAGAACCAAAGAGAAGAAGTCTCTCAATTTTATTACTAAAATAAATTGTCTTCTCCCCAAAGGGTTACATAACTATTTATAGGCAAATAGATAACTTGCAGCACAAGTAATAGGAATCCTACTTTCCTAACTTGATATGGACCTCACCGAAAGAAGATGAGGTTCATATGAAGAAGACGAAGAACACTTGAAAAAAAAAAACAATAACAAGTTAAAAACGCAGCAAAAGAAAATAAAAATTAGAAGTAAAACCAAGACCCGTTGTGTAGAAACACAAGAACCTATGGTATTGGACCAAGACCCGTTGCCTAGAAAAGCAAGAACCTATGGTATATATTGGTGGAAGGTAGAAGAACGCCACAAGGAAGACCTTGATAAGTTCAAGAGTTCTCAAGAGAACCAAAGAGAAGAAGTCTCTCAATTTTATTGCTAAAATCAATTGTGTTCTCCCCAAAGGGTTACATAACTATTTATAGGCAAATAGATAACTTGCAGCACAAGTAATAGGAATCCTACTTTCCTAACTTGCAGAATAGGAAATAGCAAACTTGCAGAACAAGCAATAGGAATCCTACTCTCCTAACTTGCAGAACAAGTAATAGAAGTCTTACAAAATCTATTATTTAAAAAAGGAATTGGGCTTAAATTAAATTAAGACAATGTTCAGCCCAATAATACTTAACTAAATAAAATATGCATCTAGCCTAATTTGCATTTCGGCCCAATACTTGTGTGTCTTCAAGAAGGTTGAACTTGGGCTTGGATCATGTTGTAGAAGACTTTATCATCCTCCATGCTCAAGCTTTGTTGGGCTTTCTCTCTAGCAAGATCAATGAAACCAGCCAAGGCTTGTTGCATCATCTTTGATTTAGCTCTTGTAATTGGACCTCCATGGATACTCAAAGGATCACGATCATCACGAACATGACTTGAGCTTTGTGAGCTTGGATCTCCATCATTCCCCCTCTCCTCGAAAGGATTTGTCCTCAAATCAGAATCACCTACATCAATATCAAAGGGAGAAAGATCAGAAACATTAAATGTAGCACTAACATTATACTCACCTGGAAGATCTAACTTATAAGCATTGTCATTGATCTTCTTAATCACTTGGAATGGTCCATCTCCTCGAGGTTGCAACTTGGAGCGACACTGAGCAGGAAATCTCTCTTTACGCATATGTACCCAAACCCAATCACCAGGTTCAAAGACAACTTTCTTGCGATGCTTGTTGGCTTGAGTAGCATATTGCTCAGTCCTCTTTTTAATGTTTTGACGTACCTTCTCATGTAGTTGCTTAACAAAATCAGCTTTCTTTTCCCCATCCAAACTAGCTCTCTCCTCAATAGGTAGTGGTAAAAGATCCAATGGAGTGAGTGGATTAAAACCATAGACAACTTCAAATGGAGAATAACTAGTAGTGGAATGCACACTTCTATTGTAAGCAAACTCCACATGAGGCAAACAATCTTCCCAATTCTTCAAATTCTTTTGAATAATGGACCTCAACAAAGTAGACAAAGTACGATTGACTACTTCAGTTTGACCATCGGTTTGTGGATGACAAGTAGTTGAAAACAATAGCTTTGTTCCTAACTTTCCCCATAATGTTTTCCAAAAATAGCTAAGGAACTTCACATCACGGTCAGAAACAATGGTCCTCGGAACCCCATGTAGACGAACAATTTCCTTGAAGAATAAATCGGCAATGTTACTTGCATCATCTGTCTTGTGACAAGCAATGAAGTGAGCCATCTTAGAGAACCTATCAACAACAACAAAAACAGAATCTCTACCTCTCTTTGTTCTTGGTAACCCCATAACAAAGTCCATAGAAATGTCAGTCCAAGGAGTAGTAGGAATAGGTAATGGAGTATAAAGACCATGATTCATAACTCTAGACTTAGCTTGTTTACAAGTGACACATCTTTCACACAATTTTTCAACATCTCTTTTCATGTTGGGCCAAAAGAAGTGATCATGCAATATATCTAAACTTTTCTTTACTCCAAAATGTCCCATTAACCCACTACTATGGGTTTCTCTAATAAGTAATTCTCTTAAAGAACTCCTAGGCACACATAATCTATTTTCCCTAAATAAGAATCCATCATGCCTATAAAACTTTCCAAAACCAATTTTCTCACATGCATTCAACACATTTTCAAAATCCTCATCAATAGCATACAAGTCTTTAAGATACTCAAATCCAAGTAGTTTTGCATTAAGAGTAGTGATTGGAGTATACCTTCGAGACAATGCATCAGCCACGACATTTTCTTTACCTTGTTTATATTTGATCACATAAGGAAATGTTTCAATGAACTCCATCCACTTGGCATGACGCTTGTTCAACTTGCTTTGTCCTTTCAAGTGCTTCAAGGACTCATGATCAGTGTGGATGACAAATTCCTTGGGCCATAAATAGTGTAGCCATGTTTCCAAGGCCCTCACTAATGCATACATCTCTTTATCATATGTGGAATAGTTAAGGGCAGCTCCACTTAACTTCTCACTGAAAAAAGCAATAGGGCGCTTCTCCTGCATTAAAACAACTTCGATACCTATGCTTAAAGCATCACACTCAATCTCAATTGTTTTCTCTTTTTGCTTTGCCTCGGCTTCACTCACTATTCTTTTCTCACTCTCTTTTAATCTCAATTGATACTCATCTTTCAGTAGCACACTTAAAGTTTGACATGTTATAGATTCCTTTCCATCCATGGGTAATTCCATACTATCCTCATCATCCTTTAATTGCAGCATAGAATCATCATCAAAATATTCTCCGTAATTGCTATCCAACTTAATATTAGCTACATTATCACATGCATAAGAAGCATTATCTTGGTTTACCTTAGCTAGGGCAACGTCATGTTGCTCCAACTTATCATATTTAATCAACTTTGACTCTATCCTCGAAAGTTGTTGTTGCATGTCTAGGAACATGATCTCAATGTTACTCAAAGCAAGCTTTTCACTATTAGAAGACATAATTGTAACCTGCAAGAAACGTTAGTAAAAGAAACAGACCTCACAAGTATGACCTCACGAGTTTTCACTCAATACACACTAGAATGTAACACTCACACTCGTGTTTCACACAATTTTAATATGGCTTTTCTCTACTAATGTTACTCACACACTCTTGCCTTTTTTTTCCTCACACAACTTTTCTCTATAGGTTCTATATTGAACTCAAGACTCAATCAAAAATCAGCTTATGGAATTCAACTATCAACCAACAATAAACAAGCTGAGCACAAGATTTTAATCAAGGGAAAACAAAACAATGAAGACTCAACAAGACTTTGCAAGACTCAATAAGGCTTAAGAAGACTTTATTGAAACTAAACCTTGAAGGAAATATGAGTGTTTTGGGGTGTTTAATTAGGGTAGGGTTTAGCCAAAGGTGGGGTAGTTTTGTCCTTTTATGTGGTAGGGTCAAAAAGGTAATTTTAGGCAGTAGGGTAGAATGGCAGCAATGAATTTTCAAATTAGGCAAATAAGAAATCTAAAAGCTCAAGAAAGAATGACTACCTCAAGATTTTGATGAAGCACACCTCCACGAATTACCTTTGATGTTGCACTTGCTAGACACGATGTAATAAATCCCCTCTTGATTTGATTTTTCTTTTCTCTTTTTTTTCTTTTCTTTTTTTTCTCTTTTTTTCTCTTTTTTTTTATATTTTACTAAAGTAACCGAACAATGAAGAAAAAAAAGTCTAAATAATAAGAAGAGGTTTACTTGGGGAACAAGGCAACTTTTTGACAAAAACAAGCTAATTTTGGTAGCAACTTGTGTGGCAAGGAATGAGAGGGAACGGTGGCTTGTGAAACAAGTAGTCTTTATGTGATGTAGAGCTTTTGAAGGTTTCTTGGTGAGCAAGAAAACCTTTGGGATTTGGTTGCTTGTAGAACAAGATAGGGTTTACTTGGTGGCTAAGTAAAGACAATAGGTTTGAGGGACAGACAATATTAGTGGTGGCTTGGAAAAGGATTCAAGATCAAGGTTTGTCCACGACAAGAAGACAAAGAAAAAAAACTAAAACGAAACTCCCTCGAATTAAACCTAAGCTCTGATACCAAATGATATGGACCTCACCGAAAGAAGATGAGGTTCATATGAAGAAGACGAAGAACACTTGAAAAAAAAAAACAATAACAAGTTAAAAACGCAGCAAAAGAAAATAAAAATTAGAAGTAAAACCAAGACCCGTTGTGTAGAAACACAAGAACCTATGGTATTGGACCAAGACCCGTTGCCTAGAAAAGCAAGAACCTATGGTATATATTGGTGGAAGGTAGAAGAACGCCACAAGGAAGACCTTGATAAGTTCAAGAGTTCTCAAGAGAACCAAAGAGAAGAAGTCTCTCAATTTTATTGCTAAAATCAATTGTGTTCTCCCCAAAGGGTTACATAACTATTTATAGGCAAATAGATAACTTGCAGCACAAGTAATAGGAATCCTACTTTCCTAACTTGCAGAATAGGAAATAGCAAACTTGCAGAACAAGCAATAGGAATCCTACTCTCCTAACTTGCAGAACAAGTAATAGAAGTCTTACAAAATCTATTATTTAAAAAAGGAATTGGGCTTAAATTAAATTAAGACAATGTTCAGCCCAATAATACTTAACTAAATAAAATATGCATCTAGCCTAATTTGCATTTCGGCCCAATACTTGTGTGTCTTCAAGAAGGTTGAACTTGGGCTTGGATCATGTTGTAGAAGACTTTATCATCCTCCATGCTCAAGCTTTGTTGGGCTTTCTCTCTAGCAAGATCAATGAAACCAGCCAAGGCTTGTTGCATCATCTTTGATTTAGCTCTTGTAATTGGACCTCCATGGATACTCAAAGGATCACGATCATCACGAACATGACTTGAGCTTTGTGAGCTTGGATCTCCATCATAACTTGCAGAATAGGAAATAGCAAACTTATAGAACAAGCAATAGGAATCCTACTCTCCTAACTTGCAGAACAAGTAATAGAAGTCTTACAAAATATATTATTTAAAAAGGAATTGGTCTTAAATTAAATTAAGACAATGTTCAGCCCAATAATACTTAACTAAATAAAATATGCATCTAGCCTAATTTGCATTTCGGCCCAATACTTCTGTGTCTTCAAGAAGGTTGAACTTGGGCTTGGATCATATTGTAGAAGACTTTATCATCCTCCATGCTCAAGCTTTCTTGGGCTTTCTCTCTAGCAATATCAATGAAACCAGCCAAGGCTTGTTGCGTTATCTTTGATTTAGCTCTTGTAATTGGACCTCCATGGATACTCAAAGGATCACGATCATCACGAACATGACTTGAGCTTTGTGAGCTTGGATCTCCATCAACTTGCCTTTGTAGCTCCTTCGTCTCCTTGGGATTACTTTTGTAGGCTGGATGGTTAGGAATGGCAGCTCCAGGGACAAGGCCAATCGTGTGCTCGATCCCACGAATCGGTGGTAATCCACTTGGGATCTCTTCAGGGAGGACATCCTCGAACTCCTGCAACAATGAGACAACATTAATAGGCAAAGTATCATGGAGTTCAGCATCAATAAAATAAGAATCTTTAAATAAGAGTAACAGGATAGGAGACTTAGCAAGAAATGCAGTCTTCACATCTTGGGGTTTGGCATAGCAGCTCACTGTTTTGCTGTCCTTGTTTTCCTTCTTTTCTTTAGGTTGCTTCTTTTGCTTGTCATGTTGCTCCTTTAACCTTAATTGGTCCTCATAAATCTTCTTGGGGCTAAGGGGAGCAAGAGTGAACTTCTTGCCATCCGTAGTAAAGGAGTAACGGTTAGTGTAACCATCATGGATGACTCTATGATCATATTGCCACGGTCTACCCAACAATAGGTGGCTAGCTTGCATGATGGGCACCACGTCACACAACACCTTATCCCGATAACTTCCAATACAAAAAGGAACCAAGACTTGCTTCACCACGTTCACTTCACCACAGTCATTAATCCACCGCAACTTATATGGGTGGTGATGCTTGGTAGTGGGCAACTTTAATTTATCAACAAGGTATGTGCTAGCAACATTAGTACAGCTCCCACCATCAATGATTACAGTACATACCTTGTCACTAATATGACATCTCGTATGGAAGATGTTCTCGCGCTGTGCCTCATCTTCAAACTTCACATGAGTAGTAAGACCACGCCTAGCAACAAGTACTTCACCATGAGCAGCATACTCAACAACTTCTTCTTCGTCAACATCTTCTAACGCAAGCATCGCATCTTCTACACCGATTTCAGAACCTTCACTCTCAACATCTCCATTCCTAAGCATGATCATAACTCTACGGTTGGGACACTGAGAGGCAATATGTCCATGACCTAAACACTTGAAACACTTAATGTCACATGTCCTGCTTTGGGATGCTTGGGCAGATTCAGTCTTGGGCTTTGGGGGGCCCTCAAGCTTGGGCTTAGCAAAGCTCTCTGACTTAGGCGTAGACACAGGCTTATCATCCCTATGAAAGGTGTTAGATTTCCAAACAGGAACTGAACTAGAAGTAAAACGGGATGTACCTTTCCTTTTGAGTTGCCTTTCCACTTTGATGGCCACATGCAGCATCTCCTCTAAATCCAAGTAATGCTGCAACTCTACTACATTGGCAATCTCACTTTTTAAGCCTTGGAGAAAAAGAGCCACAGTAGCTTCTGCATCCTCCTGGATATTGGCTCGGATCATGGTTATTTCCATCTCTCTGTAGTAATCCTCAACACTCTTTGAGCCCTGGGTAAGACCTTGGAGCTTCTGGTATAACTCTTTGTAGTAATGAGTAGGAACAAATCTCTTCCTCATGATGCGCTTCATCTCATCCCATGTAGACACTGGAGGATCACCATATCTTCTTCTACTAGTGACTAACTGATCCCACCAAATCATAGCATACTCTGTGAATTCAATTGCAGCAAGTTTGACCTTCTTTTCCTCGGAGTAGTGGTGGCTGTCAAACACCATTTCAATCTTCCTTTCCCACTCCAAATATGCCTCAGGATCATTCTTGCCTTGGAAAGGAGGAATCTTCAATTTTATACTGCCAAGGTTTCCATCCATCTTCTCCTTGCCTCTATCACGAGCTCTATCAACTCGATCTCTATACCCATGGTACCTTCTATGATGTCTATCTATCCCAGACTCTTCGTTCGAATCATACCCAACATTATCATCATACTCGTCATTGGCAACAACCTTACTTTTTGGACGAGAAGTATCACCTTGCTGGATCTTTGCAAACCAAACTTCATGTTGGTTCAACTTACCATGAATGTCATTGAATTTCATGTCCATCTGTTGGAACTGTTGTTGCATTGCTTGAAGCATGAATTCAATCTTTTTGAAGTCCGACTTATCACCTTCAGAAGACATTTTCAACAAAGATATCCTCACGTGTTTACACTCGTGTTTCACTCAAGTAATTTGGCATTTCTCTACTAATGTCTCTCACACACTCGTGCCTTTTTCCCTTACTCTACCTTAACTCTATAGGTTCACAATCGCACTAGACACTCAGTCAAAGATTCAACCTCGTAAAATCAACTAATTCACCAAGTATTGTCACCAAGAATTTTTTTTTTGAATTCTTTTTTTTTTCACAGAAAAGGTGTGGCTAGGGCTAGGGTGACACAAATAAAAAAAGATATAATAAAAAAATAAGAAAAAAAATAAAAAAATCACTAGAATGACAAAAAAATAAAAAATGTCCTAAAACTAGAGGAAAACAATGGAATTTGGCCGAGATAGGGTGGGGCCTATGGAACGTGTTCCATAGGGTCGTTTTAATTCACCGTTTGCTTTAAAAGGGGTACTCGTACGCTTCCTAACTCAACCAAATTTTTCGGTTTGAACAGTACCGCAACATTTTTTTGTTTTTTTCGAATTCTTCTTTTTTTTTCTGCGAATTCTTTTTTTTTCCTTTTTTTTAATCTGAGGTTTGCGGCTTCGTTGAAAAGAGTAGGGGTGCGACTAGCGTTGAATTAAGTGGCGGCTAGGGTTATGAAATAAGTGGTGGCTAGGGTTTTTGTGTAATGAAATAAGTGGCGGCTAGGGTTTTGGGGTTAAGAAATAAGTGGCGGCTAGGGTTTAGGGTTAAGAAATAAGTGGCGGCTAGGGTTTAGGGTTATGAAACAAGTGGCAATTAGGGTTTTTTAGGGTTATGAAATAAGTGGCTGCTAGGATTTAGGGTTTTGAAATAAGAGGCGGCTAGGGTTTAGGGTTATGAAATAAGAGGCGGCTATGGTTTAGGGTTATGAAATAAGTGGCGACTGGGAACACACAAACAAACCAGAAAGTGGAACGAACAAAAGAAAAAAAATTGAAACAAAAAAAAAAACCAAAAAATCGAAAAGTGAGTGACGCACAAACAAACCAGAAAATCGGAACTTGAGCTCTGAATACCAATTGATGCGTATGGACAAGACAAAACGTAGCTTGGAATTTGAATGAGCTGACACGCAAGAAGACAGAAGCAAAGTTGATGAATGACAACTTCTGAAACCTAGACCCGAGCCTAAAGAGACTCGAACCCAAAGGTATTGGACCTTGACCCTACGAATAAGAATTCAAGAACCTAAGGTATAGCAATAGTGGATGGTGAAGAAGGAGGCGACACAAGGAAGAAGACCTTGATAAGCCTAGTTGAGAGGGAACCCAAGAGAAAGGCACACTCAATTTCTGAAAATTCAATTAACTGATCTCTCCATCAATAGTGTTTACAAGGTATTTATAATAATACCTAGCACTTAAGCCCATAAACAAGTGGGCTAGAATTAACACCAACAGAAAATAAGACTAAACCCAAATTCATGCCTAAACCTAGTTACATAAAATAAATAGTCCAAAACACAACAAGACTCAAACGTGGGCTATCCAAACACTTAGCCCATCTTATTGTTAAGCTAAAATAAGACAGTAAACCATGCTCATGTTGTTTGGGCTTCCAAGCAAGTATAGATGTCTTGGGACTCTTCATGGCAGCTTCCTTGACACTTCAATGATGCCAGAGCGTGTTGCATTAATGAGGCCAGGGCTTGTTGCGTCTTCTTAGCTCGAGCTCGGGTAATTGGACCTCCTTGGATGACCAATGGGTCCTTAGCATCACGAACATCACGAGCAAGTGGATCTGCATCAAGAACATCTTCCATACGAGATGCCATATTCGTGACAAGGTATGTACTGTAATCATTGATGGTGGGAGTTGTACTAATGTTGCTAGCACATACCTTGTTGATAAGTTAAAGTTTCCCAACACCAAGCTTCGCCACCCATATAAGTTGCAATGGATTAATGACTGTGGTGAAGTCAACGTGGTGAAGCAAGTCTTGGTTCCTTTTCGTATTGGAAGGTATCACGATGAGGTGTTGTGTGACGTGGTGCCCATGCAAGCTAGCCACATATTGCTGGGTAGACCGTGGCAGTATGATCGGAGAGTCATCCACGACGGTTACACTAACCGTTACTCCTTTACTATGGATGGCAAGAAGATCGCTCTTGCTCCCCCTAGCCCCAAGGAGATTTATGAGGACCAATTAAGGCTAAAGGAGCAACATGATGAGCAAAGGAAGCAAGCTAAAGAAAAGAAGGAAAACAAGGAAAGCAAAACAGTGATGATGGAGATCCAAGCTCACAAAGCTCAAGTCATGTTCGTGATGATCGTGATCCTTTGAGTATCCATGGAGGTCCAATGATGAGTGTTGTCAGTCACCAAAAATAAAATTTCCTAACTCTACTATGTAGATAGCAGAGTAAGGGTCGAACCCACAGAGACTGAATTTTTTAAGTTAATTATTAAATTAAAAATCTAATCTTAGAGTTTAGGGAAAGAAGAAGTTTGGGGGTTTTGTAAACTATTCCAAAATAAAGAAAACAAGAATTATTAAATATAAAAAAACAAATAGCAAAAAGCTTTAGTTACGAGGCAATCAATCATTCTTGGATTTTGATGTTGATCATTGATTACAAAATATCACTGTCAATTAAATAGTCAACCGTAGCATAACAACAAGCTCTGTTACACCATCTTTCCTTACTGAGTCGTTAGTTAAAACAAGCTCTTTAACTAATCTCTACCTACTTAACCTACCTAGAACAAGCTCTCTAGATATAAGTTGTAGCAGCATTAACAACAAGAAAGATATGGGTTGACATTAGATAACAAACACATAAGCTCGGTTCATTTAATCTAAACCTTAATTCTCCTCCATCCCTAGTGATTAACTCCACAAGCAATTACGGACTTATGTTTTTAATCTAGCGGTAGATTATTTAATTTAACTAAATAGTGTGCACCCTATCTAATCAAACAAACAATCATTATAATGTGCTCAGAGAATCTTGGATACTTAATCAACAATTATATAATAGGTTCAAGAATCTCACAACATGCTTTTCCCAAGAATAATCAATTTACCTCATAACTGAATAAGAAAACTACTCACTAGTCATATTCAAGATCATAAAATTCAAGTTTAATATTATAAAGATTACAAATATCATGCAAGAAACAATCAAAGAAGCAATCTTTAATAATATAAAATCAGAATTACTAATCAAGATTATAAACTAGCAAGCAAGAACACACAAATAATTTTAATTTAAATAAAGAAAACAAAATCAGAATTAAAAATAATAAAGAAATCAACAACTAATTAAAAATAAAGAAAAAAAATAAAATTTTATTAAAAACCCTAAAGAAAATCCTACAAGACTAAAAGAGAAGAGGGATAAGAGGGATTTGAAGGATTTGAGGGCTAAGAGGGATCCTGTTTATGAGAGCCTTGTGCTCTTTATATAGGCCTAAGGAAGAGTTTAAAATACTTTCCTAAGCAATGTGGGATTCAGATAAGAGTTTACTTGGAAAACAAGTAATTTGACTAGTCAAACTCTTACCTTTATCTCATCATCTTTTTACAATTATTTTCTAAGTAAAATTCCTAAGGCCTATTTTTATTAATTAATTACAGATCTAAGACAAAATAAAATTAAGAAATTATCTTCTCCCAACAAAATCTGGTCTTGACTTGCTTTGTTGGAATTTCTTCTCAATCTCGTTTTTCTGCCCAGAATTTTGTACTGATTTTGTCCAGACGTTTGACCCACCAAATGAACTCCGATTTTTGCGATCTTGTGCATTCTGGAAAGCTTGAGAAGTCATCTACAACTTTCATGTAGGACACATCTTGAGATCAGGTCGTTAAATTGGTCAAAAACGTCAATCTTCCAAGCTGGACAGAAAATACTGCACTTTGCTCTTTTTAGCTTCTTTTATTCCAACTTTGATATTTAATACCTAAAACATAAAATAAACATTAGTAAGCTCTTTTAGGCATAAAACATCGATAAAGCAAATATATTAGCACATATAAAATTCCCAAAATATCATCCTATCATCCAATTACAAGAGCTAAATCAAAGATAATGCAACAAGCCTTGGCTGGTTTCATTGATATTGCTAGAGAGAAAGTCCAACAAAGCTTGAGCATGGAGGATGATAAAGTCTTCTACAACATGATCTAAGCCCAAGTTCAACCTTCTTGAAGACACACAAGTATTGGGCCGAAATGCAAATTAGGCAAGATGCATATTTTATTTAGTTAAGTATTATTGGGCTGAACATTGTCTTAATTTAATTTAAGCCCAATTCCTTTTTAAATAATAGATTTTGTAAGACTTCTATTACTTGTTCTGCAAGTTAGGAGAGTAGGATTGCTATTGCTTGTTCTGCAAGTTTGCTATTTCCTATTCTGCAAGTTAGGAAAGTAGGATTCCTATTACTTGTGCTGCAAGTTATCTATTTGCCTATAAATAGTTATGTAACCCTTTAGGGAGAACACAATTGATTTTAGTAATAAAATTGAGAGACTTCTTCTCTTTGGTTCTCTTGAGAACTTTTGAACTTATCAAGGTCTTCCTTGTGGCGTTCTTCTACCTTCCACCAATATATACCATAGGTTCTTGCTTTTCTAAGCTACGGGTCTTGGTCCAATACCATAGGTTCTTGGGTTTCTACACAACGGGTCTTGGTTTTACTTCTAATTTTTGTTTTCCTTTGCTGCTTTTTTAACTTGTTATTGTTTTTCTTTAAGTGTTCTTTGTCTTCTTCATTGAACCTCATCTTCTTTCGGTGAGGTTCATATCATTTGGCATCAGAGCTTAGGTTCAATTTGTGGGAGTCTCGTTTTTGTTTTTTTTTTGTTTGTCTTCTTGTCTTGGACAAACCTTGATCTTGAATCCTTTTCCAAGCCACCACTAATATTGTTTGTCCCTCAAACCTATTGTCTTTACTTATCCACCAAGTAAACCCTATCTTGTTCTCCAAGCAACCAAATCCCAAAGGTTTTCTTGCTCACCAAGAAACCTTCAAAAGCTCTACATCACATAGAGACTACTTGTTTCACACGCCATCGTTCCCTCTCATTCCTTGCCACACAAGCTGCTACCAAAACTAGCTTGTTTTTGTCAAAAAGTTGCCTTATTCCCCCAGTAAACCTCTTCTTATTATTTAGACTTTTTTTTTCTTCATTGTTCGGTTACTTTAGTAAAATATAAAAAAAAGAGAAAAAAAAGAAAAGAAAAAAAAAGAGAAAAGAAAAATCAATTCAAGAGGGGATTTATTACATCGTGTGTAGCAACTGCAACATCAAAGGTAATTCGTGGAGGTGTGCTTCATCAAAATCTTGAGGTAGTCATTCTTTCTTGAGCTTTGAGATTTCTTATTTGCCTAATTTGAAAATTCATTGCTGCCATTCTACCCTACTGCCTAAAATTACCTTTTTGACCCTACCACATAAAAGGACAAAACTACCCCACCTTTGGCTAAACCCTACCCTAATTAAACACCCCAAAAAACACATATTTCCTTCAAGGTTTAGTTTCATTAGAGTCTTCTTAAGCCTTATTAAGTCTTGCAAAGTCTTGTTAAGTCTTCATTGTTTTGTTTTCCCTTGATTAAAATCTTGTGCTCAGTTTGTTTATTGTTGGTTGATAGTTGGATTCTATAAGCTGATTTTTGATTAAGTCTTGAGTATCGCTATCCCATTCCTAGATTAGATGATATGCTTGATGAGTTACATGGTTCTTGCATCTTTTCTAAAATTGATTTGAAAAGTGGTTATCATCAAATTCGCATGAGAGAAGGTGATGAATGGAAAACTGCATTTAAGACTAAGCATGGTTTGTATGAATGGTTAGTTATGCCTTTTGGATTAACTAATGCACCTAGCACTTTCATGAGATTAATGAACCATGTCTTGCGTGCTTTCATTGGAAAATTTGTAGTTGTCTATTTTGATGATATCTTGATCTATAGTAGAAGTTTGAATGAACATATTGAACATTTAAAGAATGTGCTTAATGTCTTGAGAAAGGAAAAGCTGTATGCTAACCTTAAGAAATGTTCCTTTTGCACTGATAAGATTATATTTCTTGGATATGTTATTTCTTCTAAAGGTATAGCAGTAGAAGATGAAAAGGTTAAGGCAATTAAAGATTGGCCTATACCTAAGAATATCTCTGAGGTGCGTAGTTTACATGGATTAGCTAGTTTCTATCGTAGGTTTGTTAGAGACTTCAGTACTATAGCTGCACCCCTAACTGATGTTGTTAAAAAGAACGTTGGATTTAAATGGGGTCTTGAGCAAGATCATGCTTTTAACTTGCTTAAAGAGAAGCTTTGTTCCGCAGCTTTATTATCCTTACCTGACTTTTCTAAAACTTTTGAGATTGAGTGTGATGCTTCAAGTATAGGTATTGGAGCTGTTTTAATGCAGGAGAAGCGCCCCATTGCTTTTTTCAGTGAGAAGTTAAGTGGAGCTGCCCTTAACTATCCTACATATGATAAAGAGATATATGCATTAGTGAGGGCCTTGGAAACATGGCAACACTATTTATGGCCCAAGGAATTTGTCATCCACACTGATCATGAGTCCTTGAAGCACTTGAAAGGACAAAGCAAGTTGAATAAGCGTCATGCCAAGTGGATGGAGTTCATTGAAACATTTCCATATGTGATCAAATATAAACAAGGTAAAGAAAATGTCGTGGCTGATGCATTATCTCGAAGGTATACTCTAATCACTACTCTTAATGCAAAACTACTTGGATTTGAGTATATTAAAGACTTGTATGCTGTTGATGAGGATTTTGAAAATGTGCTCATTGCATGTGAGAAAACTGGTTTTGGAAAGTTTTATAGGCATGATAGATTCTTATTTAGGGAAAATAGATTATGTGTGCCTAGGAGTTCTTTAAGAGAATTACTTGTTAGAGAAGCCCATAGTGGTGGATTAATGGGACATTTTGGAGTAAAGAAAACTTTAGATATATTGCATGATCACTTCTTTTGGCCTAACATGAAAAGAGATGTTGAAAAATTGTGTGAAAGATGTGTCACTTGTAAACAAGCTAAGTCTAGAGTTATGAATCATGGTCTTTATACTCCATTACCTATTCCTACTGCTCCTTGGACTGACATTTCTATGGACTTTGTTTTGGGGTTACCAAGAACAAAGAAAGGTAGAGATTCTGTTTTTGTTGTTGTTGACAGGTTCTCTAAGATGGCTCACTTCATTGCTTGTCACAAGACAGATGATGCAAGTAACATTGTCGATTTATTCTTCAAGGAAACTGTTCGTCTACATGGGGTTCCGAGGACCATTGTTTCTGACCGTGATGTGAAGTTCCTTAGCTACTTTTGGAAAACATTATGGGGAAAGTTAGGATCAAAGCTATTGTTTTCAACTACTTGTCATCCACAAACCGACGGTCAAACTGAAGTAGTCAATCGTACCTTGTCTACTTTGTTGAGGTGCATTATTCAAAAGAATTTGAAGAATTGGGAAGATTGTTTGTCTCATGTAGAGTTTGCTTACAATAGAAGGGTGCATTCTACTACTAGTTATTCTCCATTTGAAGTTGTCTATGGTTTTCATCTACTGACTCCATTGGATCTTTTACCACTACGTATTGAGGAGAGAGCTAGTTTGGATGGGGAAAAGAAAGCTGATTTTGTTAAGCAACTATATGAGAAGGTACGTCAAAACATTAAGAAGAGGACTGAGCAATATGCTACTCAAGCCAACAAGCTTCGCAAGAAAGTTGTCTTTGAACCTAGTGATTGGGTTTGGGTACATATCCGTAAAGAGAGATTTCCTGCTCAGCATCGCTCCGAGTTGCAACCTCTAGGAGATGGACCGTTCCAAGTGGTTAAGAAGATCAATGACAATGCTTATAAGTTAGATCTTCCAGGTGAGTATAATGTTAGTGCTACATTTAATGTTTCTGATCTTTCTCCCTTTGATATTGATGTAGGTGATTCTGATTTGAGGATAAATCCTTTTGAGGAGAGGGGGAATGATGGAGATCCAAGCTCACAAAGCTCAAGTCATGTTCGTGATGATCGTGATCCTTTGAGTATCCATGGAGGTCCAATTACAAGAGCTAAGTCAAAGATGATGCAACAAGCCTTGGCTGGTTTCATTGATATGGTTAGAGAGAAACCCCAACAAAGCTTGAGCATGGAGGATGATAAAGTCTTCTACAACATGATCCAAGCCCAAGTTCAACCTTCTTGAAGACACACAAGTATTGGGTCTAAATGCAAATTAGGCTAGGTGCATATTTTATTTAGTTAAGTATTATTGGGCTGAACATTGTCTTAATTTAATTTAAGCCCAATTCATTTTTAAATAATAGATTTTGTAAGACTTCTATTACTTGTTCTGCAAGTTAGGAGAGTAGGATTCCTATTACTTGTTCTACAAGTTTGCTATTGCCTATTCTGCAAGTTAGAAAAGTAGGATTCCTATTACTTGTGCTGCAAGTTATCTATTTGCCTATAAATAATTATGTAACCCTTTGGGGAGAACACAATTGATTTTAGTAATAAAATTGAGAGACTTCTTCTCTTTGGTTCTCTTGAGAACTCTTGAACTTATCAAGGTCTTCCTTGTGGCGTTCTTCTACCTTCCACCAATATATACCATAGGTTCTTGCTTTTCTAAGCAACGGGTCTTGGTCCAATACCATAGGTTCTTGTGTTTCTACACAACGGGTCTTGGTTTTACTTCTAATTTTTGTTTTCCTTTGCTGCGTTTTTAACTTGTTATTGTTTATTTCTTCAAGTGTTCTTCGTCTTCTTCATTGAACCACATCTTCTTTCGGTGAGGTTCATATCAGGAGAACACAATTGATTTTAGTAATAAAATTGAGAGACTTCTTCTCTTTGGTTCTCTTGAGAACTCTTGAACTTATCAAGGTCTTCCTTGTGGCGTTCTTCTACCTTCCACAAATATATACTGATGGAGATCCACTTGCTCGTGATGTTCGTGATGCTAAGGATCCATTAGTCATCCAAGGAGGTCCAATTACCTGAGCTCGAGCTAAGAAGACGCAACAAGCCCTGGCCTTATTCATGCAACAAGCTCTGGCATCATTGAAGTGTCAAGGAAGCTTCCATGAAGAGTCCCAAGACATCTATACTTGCTTGGAAGCCCAAACGACATTAGCATGGTTTACTATCTTATTTTAGCTTAACAATAAGATGGGCTAAGTGTTTGGATAGCCCACGTTTGAGTCTTGTTGTGTCTTGGACTATTTATTTTATGTAACTAGGTTTGGGCATAAATTTGGGTTTAGTCTTATTTTCTATTGGTGTTAATTCCAGCCCACTTGTTTATGGGATTAAGTGCTAGGTATTATTATAAATACCTTGTAAACGCTATTGATAATTAGATCAGTAATTTGAATTTTCAGAATTTGAGTGTGCCTTTCTCTTGGGTTCCCTCTCTACTAGGCTTATCAAGGTTTTCTTCTTTGTGGCGCCTCCTTCTTCACCATCCACCATTGCTATACCTTAGGTTCTCGAATTCTTATTCGTAGGGTCAAGGTACAATACCTTTGGGTTCGAGTCTCTTTAGGCTTCGGGTCTAGGTTTTCAGAAGTTGTCCTATTGCATTTCAGTTCCTTCAAATTCCAAGCCGCGTTTTCTCTTGCCCGTGCGCATCACTAAAGAACTTGCCAAAGCCAGATGTAGCACATGCAGCATAAACATTACCAAAATCAACATCATCAGCATACTGTTCTTTGATATACTCAAATCCTAAAAGTTTAGCATCAAGAGTAGTGATAAGAGTATACCTACGAGATAACGCATCAGCTACGATGTTCTCTTTACCTTGTTTGTACTTGATCACGTACGGGAACATCTCAATGAACTCTATCCACTTGGCATGACGCTTATGCAGCTTACTCTGTCCTTTCAAATGCTTCAAGGACTCATGATCAGTGTGGATGACAAATTCTTTGGGCCACAAGTAATGTTGCCATGTCTCCAAGGCCCTCACTAACGCGTACATCTCCTTGTCATATGTGGGATAGTTAAGTGCTGCTCCACTTAACTTCTCACTAAAGAAAGCAATTGGGCGTTTTTCCTGCATAAGCACAGCTCCAATACCTACACCTGAGGCATCGCACTCAATCTCAAAAGTTTTAGTAAAGTCATGCAGAGATAACAGAGGAGCAGAACAAAGTTTATCTTTAAGCAAATTAAAAGCATGCTCTTGTGCAGGACCCCAATGAAATGCAACATTCTTTTTGACCACTTCGATCAAAGGTGCAGCGATAGTGCTAAAATCTCTAACGAATCGACGATAGAAACTAGCTAAACCATAGAAACTACGCACCTCAGAAACAAACTTAGGTACAAGCCAATCTTTAATTTCCGTTACCTTCTCATTATCAACAGAAATGCCATGTGAAGAAATGACATACCCAGGAAAAACAATCTTATCAGTGCAGAATGTACATTTCATAAAATTGGCATACAAACTTGCATTCCTCAAAATAGTAAGAACATTCCTAAGATGCTCAACATGCTCATGCTGGCTCTTACTGTATATCAAAATATCATCAAAATAGACAACCACATACTTACCAATGAAATCACGTAAAACATGGTTCATTAAACGCATGAATGTACTGGGTGCATTAGTCAAGCCAAAAGGCATAACTAACCACTCGTAGAGGCCCTGTTTAGTCTTGAATGCGGTTTTCCATTCATCACCTTCTCTCATACGAATTTGGTGATATCCGCTTTTTAAATCAATTTTAGAAAACATGCATGCACCATGCAACTCATCAAGCATGTCATCTAGCCTAGGAATAGGATAGCGGTACTTTATAGTGTTTTTGTTGACGGCTCGGTAGTCAACACACATCCTCCACGTCCCATCTTTTTTTGGCACAAGCTGTACGGGCACGGCGCATGGACTCATGCTCTCTCTCACATAACCTTTCCTCATGAGCTCCTCAACTTGCCTTTGAAGCTCCTTCGTCGCCTCGGGATTACTTCTGTAGGCTGGACGGTTAGGAATGGTAGCTCCGAGGACAAAGTCAGTCATGTGCTCGATCCCCCGAATCGGTGGTAATCCACTTGGGATCTCCTCAGGGAATACATCCTCGAACTCCTGCAACAATGAGATAACATCAGTAGGGAAAGTATCATGGAGTTCTGTATCAATAAAATAAGAATCTTTAAATAAGAGTAAAAGGATAGGAGACTTAGCAAGAAATGCAGTCTTCACATCTCAGGATTCGGCATAGCAGCTCACTGTTTTGCTTTCCTTGTTTTCCTTCGTTTCTTTCTTTTCTTTAGCTTGCTTCCTTTGCTCGTCATGTTGCTCCTTTAGCCTTAATTGGTCCTCATAAATCTCTTTGGGGCTAAGGGGAGCAAGAGTGATCTTCTTGCCATCCATAGGAAAGGAGTAACGGTTAGTGTAACCGTCATGGATGACTCTCCGATCATACTGCCATGGTCTACCCAGCAATAGGTGGCTAGCTTGCATGGGCACCACGTCATACAACTCCTAATCTTGATACCTTCCAATACGAAAAGGAACCAAGACTTGCTTCACCACATTGACTTCACCACAGTCATTAATCCACTGTAACTTATATGGGTGATGATGCTTGGTAGTTGGCAACTTTAACTTATCAACAATGTATGTGCTAGCAACATTAGTACAACTCCCACCATCAATGATTACAGTACATACCTTGTCACTAATATGGCATCTCGTATGGAAGATGCTCTCGCGCTGTGCCTCATCTTCAAACTTCACATGGGTATTAAGACCACGCCTAGCAACAAGTGCTTCACCATGAGCAGCATACTCAACAACTTCTTCTTCGTCAATATCTTCTATCGCAGGCATCTTATCTGCGACCCTGACTTCAGAACCTTCACTCTCAACATCTCCATTCCCAAGCATGATTATCACTCTACGGTTCGGACACTGTGAGGCAATATGTCCACGACCTAAACACTTGAAACACTTAATGTCACGTGTCAATCTCACGTAATGTAGCATCTCCTCTAAATTCATGTAATGCTGCAACTCTACTACATTGGCAATCTCACGGTTTAAGCCTTGAAGAAAACGAGCCATAGTAGCTTCTGCATCCTCTTAGAAATTGGCTCCGATCATGGTTATTTACATCTCTTTGTAGTAATCCTCAACACTCCTTGAGCCCTGGGTAAGACCTTGGAGCTTCTGGTATAACTCTCTGTAGTAATGAGTAGGAACAAATCTCTTCCTCATGATGTGCTTCATCTCATCCCATGTAGACACTTGAGGATCACCATATCTTCTTCTACTAGTGACTAACTGATCCCACCAAACCATAGCATACTCTGTGAACTCAACTATTGCAAGTTTGACCTTCTTTTCCTCAAAGTAGTGGTGGCAGTCAAACACCATTTCAATCTTCCTTTCCCACTCCAAATATGCCTCAGGATCATTCTTGCCTTGGAAAGGAGGAATCTTCAATTTTATACTGCCAAGGTTTCCATCCATCTTCTCCTTACCTTTATCACCGGCTCTATCAACTCGATCTCTATACCCATGGTACCTTCTATGATGTCTATCTATTCCAGACTCTTCGTTCGAATCGTACCCAACATTATCATCATACTCGTCATTAGCAACAACCTTAGTTTTTAGACGAGAAGTATCACCGTGCTGAATCTTTGCAAACCGAACTTCATGTTGGTTCAATTTATCATGAATGTCATTAAATTTCACGTCCATCCATTGGAAATGTTGTTGCATTGCCTGAAGCATGAATTCAATCTTTTTAAAGTTGGACTTATCACCTTCAGAAGACATTGTCAACAAAGATATCCTCACGTGTTTACACTCGTGTTTCACTCAAGCAATTTGGCTTTTCTATACGAATGCCTCTCACACACTCATGCCTTTTTCCCTTACTCTACCTTAACTCTATAGGTTCACAATCGCACTAGAGACTCAGTCAAAGATTCAACCTCGTAGAATCAACTAATTCACCAAGTATTGTCACCAAGAAATTTTTTTTTGAATTCTTTTTTTTTTTCACAGAAAGGTGCGGCCAAGGTGACTCAAAGAAAGAAAAAAAGAAAAATAGAAGAAAAAATAAAAAAATCACTGGAAGGACCAAAAAAATGAAAAATAGCCTAAAACTATAGTAAAACGATGAAATTTGGCCAAGATAGGATATGGCCCGTAAAGCAAAGCTTAACGGGTTCATTTTCTTTCATCGTTTTCTTCAAAACGGATACTAGCACACCTCCTAACTCAACCAAAATTTTCTATTTGAAAAGTATCGCAACAATTTTTTTTTGAATTCTTTTTTTTCGAATTCTTTTTTCTTTCTTCCTCTTTTTTTTTAACTTTGAGTGTTACGATTTCCTTGAAAAGAGGAGGGGTGCGGCTATGTTTTTTTTTTTGAAAGGTGCAGCTATGGTTTTTTTTTAGGGGTGTGGCTAGGGTTTTTTTTTGAAGGGGTGCGACAAGGTTTTTTTTTTGAAGGGGTGTGACAGGGTTTTGAGGAAGGTTTTTTTTTAAGGAAAGGATGTAGCTAGGGTTTTGAGGAATTGCGACTAAGGTTATGAATTCAACTCAAACACAATAACTAACGTGACAAAATTCAACTCAAACACGACAACAAACCAGAAATCGAAACCAACAAGAGAGAAAAAAAATTAAAACCAACAAACGAAAAATCGAAAAGTGAGTGACGCATAAACAAATCAAAAATCAAAACTTGAGCTCTGATACCAACTGATGTGAGGTGATGGGCACAGACAAGAGAAAACATAACTTGGAATTTGAAAGAGCTGAAAAAAATGCAACAAGACAGAAGGTTGATGAATGACAACTTCTGAAACCTAGACCCAAAGCCTAAAGAGACTCGAACCTAAAGGTATTGGACCTTGACCCTACGAATAAGAATTCGAAAACTTAAGGTATAGTAATGGTGGATGGTGAAGAAGGAGGCTCTACAAGAAAGAAGACCTCGATAAGCATAGTAGAGAGGGAACTCAAAAGAAAGGCACACTCAAATTTTGAAAATTCAATTTTTACTGATCTCCTTATCAATAGCATTTACAAGGTATTTATAATAATACCTAGCACTTAAGCCCATAAAAAAGTGGGCTGGAATTAACACCAACAGAAAATAAGACTAAACCCAAATTCATGCCTAAACCTAGTTACATAAAAAAAATAGTCCAAGACACGACAAGACTCAAACGTGGGCTATCAAACACTTAGCCCATCTTATTGTTAAGCTAAAATAAGACAGTAAACCATGCTCATGTCGTTTGGGCTTCTAAGCAAGTATAGATATCTTGGGACTCTTCATGGAAGCTTCCTTGACACTTCAATGATGCCAGAGCTTGTTGCATTAATGAGGCCAGGGCTTGTTTTGTCTTCTTAGCTCGAGCTCGGGTAATTGAACCTCCTTGGATAACCGATGGATCCTTAGCATCATGAACATCACGAGCAAGTGGATCTCCATCAACAAGGCACTTGATCATTAATTTCATCAAGGAGAGGAATATTAACTTCCATTTTCCTAAATGTCTTCAATGTCTCCTTGTCTTGCTCTTCGTTTGTAGCTCTTGCAAACCTACCAGGAAAAGGAGGAGGGTAAGTAGAAGAATTAAAAGGAATTTGTTTATCACCTACCTCAGCTTTGAATTCCTTGATTTCAACATCCTCATAGTGCTTTATAAAGTTGTCGAAATTCTCTCTCCCTTACATTGTGCATGTCAACAACTCCACCTTTAATATAGAAGTCGGTTTCATCCTCCCTTTCTATAAAGTTGTTCACATCTTCATGTGCACTTTCCTTGAATTCAATTTCCCTTTCACTTTTCAAGGTGATGTTAATAACATTATCTCTTGTATTCTCCACAGGTTGAGAGGTCATAGCTTCAATGTTACTTAAAGAATTCATTATTTGACTCACATGATGATCAATATTCTTAATATAAACATCAGCCTCCTGTGAAAATTGTAATGTTTTAATCTCAAGAGTCTTAACAATATCTTCAAGAGACATACCTGATTTTTGAGGTGGAGCTTGATATGTATCTTGGAATTGCACATTGTAAACCTCATATTGATTACCAAAACTAAAATTAGAATGATCCCACCATCCTTGATAGTAGGTTTCGTAGTGTGGTTCATAATTATAGAATGGGTCATAATTATAGTGTGCTTCATAAGCTTGCTCCATGGAGTCTTCTCACTTCTCGTCTTGGGAGGTAGTGATGGTGGATGTTGTGGTGCTTGTGGCACTGCGCTTTGGGTTGGTTGTATATAGTCCCTAATCTTTTGAAGTTTATGACTAGAATCCTTGTCAGACAAGCAATCACTGAAAAAGAAAAGAAAAGGAAAAGAAAAAAAATTAGACTTTAAATTAAAATAATTAACATAAACAAATTTCAGTCCCCGACAACGGCGCCAAAATTAAGTATACTGTGGTTCATAAGACTTTCCTAAGCAATGTGGGATTCAGATAAGAGCTTACTTGGAAAACAAGTAATTTGACTAGTCAAACTCTTACCTTTATCTCATCATCTTTTTACAACTATTTTCTAAGTAAAATTCCTAAGGCCTATTTTTATTAATTAATTACAGATCTAAGACATAATAAAATTAAGAAATTATCTTGTCTTAACAAAATCTAGTCTTGAACTTGCTTTGTTGAAATTTCTTCTCAATCTCGTTTTTCTACCCAGAATTTCGTATTGATTTTGTCTAGACGTTTGCCCATCAAATGAACTCCGATTTTTGCGATCTTGTATATTATGGAAACCTTGGGAACTCCTCTACAACATCCATGAAGGACACATCTTGAAACCAGGTCGTTATTTTGGTCAAAAACGTCAATCTTTCAAGCTGGACATAAAATACTGCACTTTGCTCTTTTTAGCTTCTTTTTATTCCAACTTTAATATATTTAATACCTAAAACATAAAATAAACATTAGTAAGCTCTTTTAAGCATAAAACATCAATAAAGCAAATATATTAGCACTTATAAAATTCACAAAATATCATCCTATCAAATTACTACATGAGGTACGATCATTTATTTTCTGTATTTAGACTTATCTATAGTACTACTTTCTTGGGAATTAAGATAGAGGATGTAATTAATGTTATAATTTCATATGAAATTGTTCAAATGTAAATGAAAAGTATAGTATCGTAGACAGCCCAACCGTCTAAATGATGTAATAATATGTGTATTACTATGTTATTGGACTGTTACAATTTAATGGCATCAGAGCAAGGTTGGCCTGATGTCTGTCGATACTTTTGGAGAAGAAATGAGTTGAAAAATGTTAACATCCCATGTAGTACTGTGTAATCTGAATACATAGAGAAAATAAATGATTGTAAATTGAGTTAATTGTTTTGAAGGGGGAGAATTATGAAATAAGGATGACTAAAGAGATAAAATGGCTCTGGAAATTACCTAAAAATGGTGATCTTATAATCTAAATGAAGGTCGGTTCGGTAAGGAACCGAAAGGACTCGGTGAGGGCCCTACCAGTACTTTTCGATCCAGATCGAGCTGAGACCTTAAAAAAGTGATGATATAAAGGAGAGGAATGAAATATCATCATTAAATAGACCTTAAGATCACTAATTGAAGGTATTTTGAAGAGAGAGAAAATTTTGGCCAAAAATGACTAAAATACCCCTACTTCCAAAAATTTACTGGGAGTCAAAACAGACCAACAGAAGTTGGAATTGATTGAGTTCATAGAGAAATTGATGGTGTAAAGCTACATTTCCTGTAAAATAATCCAATTATGGATCCTAGTGGACTTCTTTGTCGAAATCAAACAAGATCTTAAACTGCTGATATTAGTATGAGAAAAGATACTATCAGCATATAGCTAATAAGATCCTTGGTTTAAATGTATAGTGAGGAGAAAGAAATAAATGTCAAAATGACAAAAACACCCCTATGTTGGACTATGTCCTGAACAGTGATAAAACAAAGTTGATCTTGAATCCATTGATGGTAATGGAGTTATTAATGGCATAAAGGATGTAATATGAATATTGCGATCCTTGATCTCACTTACACTGAGATTACGGATGCGAAATGTGAGTGACCCAGTGAACGGGCTGGGTCTGACGACAAAACCTCGAGGGGGGCTAGTGTGCTCGCCAAAGAGGACTGTACAGATGTGTAAAGGCGGACGGCGGACGGGATGGGGCCTAACATGATGTGATCCCATAAGTGTATAGTGGAATATCACAAGACGATTGGCTTGGTTATTTACTGTAAGGGCCTGAATTAGGAGTGTACTGAATTGGATGTTTATTGCGGGATCGTTGGATATTATGAAAAGTGGAATGACTACAGAAAGGAATGAGTAGGTGAATAGTATCGATAATGAAATCCATAGCAGTATAGTTAATTTTGGACTATACATATACTGTTTCTGAGGTATTAACGGATATTTAATAATAAAACCGGAGCATTTTGAGATATACCTTGCAAATTGATGTACTGTATGGAGTACTGTAAATGGGAGAATTTGCATAAGAATAGTAAAGTGATAAAAAGAAGAAGATGACAACTAACCTGAGTCCTTCATGACCACTGAGATAAACCGTGATGGGCGACCCAATCATAGGCAACCCGCAGTAGACAATGGATTGTGAGGTGTGGGCAAACTATATGGTCGCCGACTCACTTGTAAGGGTAAACCTGGGGCGAAAGGATTGCCTAGGGGATGCTCGCCGATGGTGGATTCGAACGGGCGGGACTCTTACAATTATCTCAGCGGTAACACGAGTGTAAGGAACTAGGTACGTAAAGGTGTCAGAGTTCGAAACTCGTGGATAACATGCTCAAAGAAATTAAACCTAAGTTCATTAAATGGAAATGATTTCAAAGTGAATAACTGTAATAAATCGGTTAGCTGTAAAATGTGTTAATGAGTGTTGTACTTGATACAACTTACTACATTGAGATTTGTAATGCTGTAAAGTATGAGTAGATAATGAAATTGAGGTGGAGAATAATCCAAAATGATTTGACTATTAAATGTCTTTGCCTTGAAGATATATGGTCGAAATGACTAAACATAGAGATGAAATGTCCGAAATGATAAGAAATGTGTGATTAAAGAAAGTATCGGATGTGATTCTCGATAAATTTTTCAAAATTATATAGATTGGAGAAATCGAGCTAACATTGACTCGATTGTGAATATGAAATCTATTTTAAGCTTATATCAAAAAATATAGAAAGAATCCGAAAAGCTTTTCAACAACTCTGGAAAATGTGTGAATAATGAAATTCACTATGGAAATACATATAGTGTAATTGAGGATAATAAAGTTATTTGTATAAGTGCAAATGAGAGAAGCACGGATGACCTTGATACGTAGATGAACTAAAATGATATAGTAAATTCTTATTATTTAATAAAGTTCTTGTGAAGAATAAGTATTCATCTACATGAAAGTGGACGCTTTATTAATCTAATCAGAGATATATGAGGAGTTCATAAGACTAGCCTCTGTATAAAGCGTCATTAGATAAAAGTTGGAGTACTGAGATCTATAAGATAATGAGTAGAACTCGATGAAATTTTACGAGTTCCAATTGAGGTTACAAGGTTAATGAATTACCTTGTGATGTATACATAAGTCTAATGAATGAGGCATATACAAGAATAAGGTGATGAAGTATCCAAATAGTTAAAGACACTAATGGAACATGAGCAGCATTGTGGTATGATCCCCAAACTCTCAAAGACTATGAACTTATGTTATGCCTGACAAATAAGAGAGTTGGCTAGACAATCTCTTTCGGAGATAGATGATCTCAGAATGATAGAATGACAGTGAATCTTTCTATGATAGAGAGATAATAATTGAGACACAGAATTACTGGGTCTAGCTAGATACTAGTGCCAGTCTATAGAAGAGTGATGGGACTAGTTGCTCTACTAATGGGATATAATTAAAGAAGCTAAAGTCTGTAAATGAATAAGTGTGAAGAAAAGATGGTATGCAAAATATTAAATCATTTTAACAGTGAAGTACCATACCGCTTGAGAAAACCGACTGAAATTAATGAAAATAAAAAGATTAAAAGTGATTTCATATGATTATCACATGACTGTGGCTAGATGTAAAATCAAGCCAAATTTGACAAGTGAAATTAATGATACTCAAAGGAGTAAGATGAATGATATGTATTATTTTACTGCCAGTATATAAATAGAAATTGGTTATATATATAACCACCTCGAAATGATAAAAATGGTGGAATGGTATAGGTAATGTGAAAATGAATATTGTGGATAATAAAGAGTTTAAAAGAAATATGATGATATGGAAGTGATCAATGACTGATTCTCTAATGGGATCACTTTTCCATTATTAGAATCCTAGATCCTCTAGTGCCATAGTCGGAATATGAGCATATGTACAGTTCCAGTGAGCATTACATGTGATGGGAGTCTCTGAGTTGCCATATGCTTATGAGAAAACAGCCAAAGGCTTTAAGATCCCAAATGTACTGATAGCACCGATGGAGATCCACTTGCTCGTGATGTTCGTGATGATAAGGATCCATTGGTCATCCAAGGAGGTCCAATTACTCGAGCTCGAGCTAAGAAGATGCAACAAGCCTTGGCCTCATTAATGCAACAGGCTCTGGCATCATTGAAGTGTCAAGGGAGCTTCCACGAAGAGTCCCAAGACATCTATACTTACTTGGAAGCCCAAACGACATGAGCATGGTTTACTGTCTTATTTTAGCTTAAAAATAAGATGGGCTAAGTGTTTGGATAGCCCACGTTTGAGTCTTGCTGTGTTTTGGACTATTTATTTTATGTAATTAGGTTTATGCATGAATTTGGGTTTAGTCTTATTTTCTATTGGTGTTAATTCCAGCCCACTTGTTTATGGGCTTAAGTGCTAGGTATTATTATAAATACCTTGTAAACGCTATTGATGAACAGATCAGTTTTGAATTTCAGAATTTGAGTGTGCCTTTCTCTTGGGTTCCCTCTCTACTAGGCTTATCAAGGTCGTCTTCCTTGTGGCGCCTCCTTCTTCACCATCCACCATTCCTATACCTTAGGTTCTCGAATTCTTATTTGTAGGGTCAAGGTCCAATACCGTTGGGTTCGAGTCTCTTTAGGCTTCGGGTCTAGGTTTCAGAAGTTGTCATTCATCAACTTTGTTTCTGTCCTTTGCGTTTTCAGCCCCTTCAATTTCCAAGCTACGTTTCCTCTTGTCCGTACGCATCAGTTGGTATTCAGAGCTCAAGTTCCAATTTTCTGGTTTGTTTGTGCGTCATTCACTTTTTGATTTTTTAGTTTTTTGGTTTCATTTTTTTTCTTTTGTGTTCCCAGCCGCCACTTATTTCATAACCCTAAACCCTAGCCGCCACTTATTTCATAACCCTAAACCCTAGCCGCCACTTATTTCAAAACCCTAAAACCCTAACCGTCACTTATTTCATAACCCTAAAAAAACCCTAACTGCCGCTTGTTTCATAACCCTAAACCCTAGCCGCCACTTATTTCTTAACCCTAAAACCCTAGCCATCACTTATTTCTTAACCGTAAAACCCTAGTCGCCACTTATTTCATTACACAAAAACCCTATCCGCCACTTATTTCATAACCCTAGCCGCCACTTAATTCAATGCTAGTCGCACCCCTACTCTTTTCAAGGAAGCCGCAAACCTCAAATTAAAAAAAAGGAGAAAAAAATTCGCAAGAAAAAAAAAAAAGAATTCGAAAAAAGAAATGTTGCGGTACTGTTCAAACCGAAAAATTTGGTTGAGTTAGGAAGCGTGCGAGTACCCGTTTTAAAGAAAACGACGAAATAAAACAACCCTGTGAAATTCACAGGCCCCATCCTATCTGGGCCAAATTCCATCGTTTTTCTATAGTTTTAGGCCATTTTTTGTTTTTTTTGTCATTCTAGTGATTTTTTTATTTTTTTATTTTTTTTATTCTGTCTTTCTTTCTTTGAGTCACCCTAGCCCTGGCCACACCTTTCTGTGCAAAAAAAAAAGAATTCGAAAAAAAATCAGGAAAAAAAGAAGAATTCAAAAAAAATCTTGGTGATAATACTTGGTGAATTAGTTTATTCTGTGAGGTTGATTCTTTGACTGAGTCTCTAGTGCGATTGTGAACCTGTAGAGTTAAGGTAGAGTACAGGAAAAAGGCAGGAGTGTGTGAGAAACATTAGTAGAGAAAAGCCAAATTACTTGAGTAAAACACGAGTGTAAACACGTGAGGATATCTTTGTTGAAAATGCCTTCTAAAGGTGATAAGTCCGACTTTAAAAAGATTGAATTCATGCTTCAGGCAATGCAACAACAATTCCAACGGATGGACGTGAAATTCAATGACATTCATGATAAGTTGAACCAACATGAATCTCGGTTTGCAAAGATCCAGCAAGGTGATACTTCTCGTCTAAAAAGTAAGGTTGTTGCCAATGACGAGTATGATGATAATGTTGGGTATGATTTGAACGAAGAGTCTGGGATCGATAGACATCATAGAAGGTACCATGGGTATAGAGATCAAGTTGATAGAGCCTGTGATAGAGGCAAGGAGAAGATGGATGGAAACCTGATGCGCACGGACAAGAGAAACGTAGCTTGGAATTTGAAGGAGCTAAAACGCAACAGGACAAACTTCTGAAAACCTAGACCCGAAGCCTAAAGAGACTCGAACCCAAAGGTATTGGACCTTGACCCTACGAATAAGAATTCGAGAACCTAAGGTATAGCAATGGTGGATGGTGAAGAAGGAGGCGCCACAAGGAAGAAGACCTTGATAAGCCTAGTAGAGAGGGAACCCAAGAGAAAGGCACACTCAATATCTGAAAATTCACTTAACTGATCTGTTCATCAATAGCGTTTACAAGGTATTTATAATAATACCTAGCACTTAAGCCCATAAACAAGTGGGCTGGAATTAACACCAATAGAAAATATGACTAAACCCAAATTCATGCCTAAACCTAGTTACATAAAATAAATAGTCCAAAACACAACAAGACTCAATCGTGGGCTATCCAAACACTTAGCCCATCTTATTGTTAAGCTAAAATAAGACAGTAAACCATGCTCATGTCGTTTGGGCTTCCAAGTAAGTATAGATGTCTTGGGACTCTTCATGGAAGCTTCCTTGACAATTCAATGATGCCAGAGCTTGTTGCATTAATGAGGCCAAGGCTTGTTGCATCTTCTTAGCTCGAGCTCGAGTAATTGGACCTCCTTGGATGACCAATGGATCCTTAGCATCACGAACATCACGAGCAAGTGGATCTCCATCATTCCCCCTCTCCTCAAAAGGATTTGTCCTCAAATCGCATATACCTTCATCAAAAGAAAAGGGAGAAAGATCAGAAACATTAAAAGTAGCAGATACACCATACTCACCAGGAAGATCCAATTTGTAGGCATTATCGTTGATCTTCTCTATGACTTGGAATGGTCCATCTCCTCGGGGATGCAGCTTGGTTCGTCGCTGAACAGGAAACCTCTCCTTTCTCATATGCACCCAAACCCAATCACCAGGCTCAAAGACTACTTTCTTTCGATGCTTATTTGCTTGGGTGGTATACTGCTCAGTCTTCTTTTCAATAGCTTGGCGAACTCTCTCATGGAGTTGCTTCACAAACTTAGCCTTCTGTTCTCCATCCAAGTTACTTTGCTCCGCAGTCGGTAATGGCAACAAATCCAAAGGAGTAAGAGGATTGAAGCCATAAACAACTTCGAATGGAGAGCAACTAGTAGTGGAGTGAACACTGCGGTTATATGCAAACTCCACATGGGGCAAGCAATCTTCCCAATTCTTCAAATTCTTTTGGATAATGGACCTCAATGAGGTAGATAGGGTTCGATTGACAACCTCAGTCTGTCCATCAGTCTGGGGGTGACAAGTGGTGGAGAATAACAATTTCGTTCCCAACTTTCCCCATAACGTCTTCCAAAAGTAACTAAGGAACTTGACATCACGATCGGAAACAATAGTCCTCGGTACACCATGTAGACGTACTATCTCTTTGAAGAAAAGGTCAGCAACATTGCTCGCGTCATCCGTCTTGTGGCAGGCGATGAAATGAGCCATCTTAGAGAACCTGTCAACCACAACAAAAACAGAATCTCTACCTGATGCGCACGGACAAGAGGAAACGTAGCTTGAAAATTGAAGGGGCTGAAAACACAAGGACAGAAACAAAGTTGATGAATGACAACTTCTGAAACCTAGACCCGAAGCCTAAAGAGGCTCGAACCCAAAGGTATTGGACCTTGACCCTACGAATAAGAATTCGAGAACCTAAGGTATAGCAATGGTGGATGGTGAAGAAGGAGGCGCCACAAGGAAGAAGACCTTGATAAGCCTAGTAGAGAGGGAACCCAAGAGAAAGGCACACTCAATATCTGAAAATTCACTTAACTGATCTGTTCATCAATAGCGTTTACAAGGTATTTATAATAATACCTAGCACTTAAGCCCATAAACAAGTGGGTTGGAATTAACACCAATAGAAAATAAGACTAAACCCAAATTCATGCCTAAACCTAGTTACATAAAATAAATAGTCCAAAACACAACAAGACTCAATCGTGGGCTATCCAAACACTTAGCCCATCTTATTGTTAAGCTAAAATAAGACAGTAAACCATGCTCATGTCGTTTGGGCTTCCAAGTAAGTATAGATGTCTTGGGACTCTTCATGGAAGCTTCCTTGACACTTCAATGATGCCAGAGCTTGTTGCATTAATGAGGCCAAGGCTTGTTGCATCTTCTTAGCTCGAGCTCGGGTAATTGGACCTCCTTGGATGACCAATGGATCCTTAGCATCACGAACATCACGAGCAAGTGGATCTCCATCATTCCCCCTCTCCTCAAAAGGATTTGTCCTCAAATCGCATATACCTTCATCAAAAGAAAAGGGAGAAAGATCAGAAACATTAAAAGTAGCAGATACACCATACTCACCAGGAAGATCCAATTTGTAGGCATTATCGTTGATCTTCTCTATGACTTGGAATGGTCCATCTCCTCGGGGATGCAGCTTGGTTCGTCGCTGAATAGGAAACCTCTCCTTTCTCATATGCACCCAAACCCAATCACCAGGCTCAAAGACTACTTTCTTTCGATGCTTATTTGCTTGGGTGGTATACTGCTCAGTCTTCTTTTCAATAGCTTGGCGAACTCTCTCATGGAGTTGCTTCACAAACTTAGCCTTCTGTTCTCCATCCAAGTTACTTTGCTCCGCAGTCGGTAATGGCAACAAATCCAAAGGAGTAAGAGGATTGAAGCCATAAACAACTTCGAATGGAGAGCAACTAGTAGTGGAGTGAACACTGCGGTTATATGCAAACTCCACATGGGGCAAGCAATCTTCCCAATTCTTCAAATTCTTTTGGATAATGGACCTCAATGAGGTAGATAGGGTTCGATTGACAACCTTAGTCTGTCCATCAGTCTGGGGGTGACAAGTGGTGGAGAATAACAATTTCGTTCCCAACTTTCCCCATAACGTCTTCCAAAAGTAACTAAGGAACTTGACATCACGATCGGAAACAATAGTCCTCGGTACACCATGTAGACGTACTATCTCTTTGAAGAAAAGGTCAGCAACATTGCTCGCGTCATCCGTCTTGTGGCAGGCGATGAAATGAGCCATCTTAGAGAACCTGTCAACCACAACAAAAACAGAATCTCTACCTGATGCGCACAGACAAGAGGAAACTAGCTTGAAAATTGAAGGGGCTGAAAACGCAAGGACAGAAACAAAGTTGATGAATGACAACTTCTAAAACCTAGACCCGAAGCCTAAAGAGACTCGAACCCAAAGGTATTGGACCTTGACCCTACGAATAAGAATTCGAGAACCTAAGGTATAGCAATGGTGGATGGTGAAGAAGGAGGCGCCACAAGGAAGAAGACCTTGATAAGCCTAGTAGAGAGGGAACCCAAGAGAAAGGCACACTCAATATCTGAAAATTCACTTAACTGATCTGTTCATCAATAGCGTTTACAAGGTATTTATAATAATACCTAGCACTTAAGCCCATAAACAAGTGGGCTGGAATTAACACCAATAGAAAATAAGACTAAACCCAAATTCATGCCTAAACCTAGTTACATAAAATAAATAGTCCAAAACACAACAAGACTCAATCGTGGGCTATCCAAACACTTAGCCCATCTTATTGTTAAGCTAAAATAAGACAGTAAACCATGCTCATGTCGTTTGGGCTTCCAAGTAAGTATAGATGTCTTGGGACTCTTCATGGAAGCTTCCTTGACACTTCAATGATGCCAGAGCTTGTTGCATTAATGAGGCCAAGGCTTGTTGCATCTTCTTAGCTCGAGCTCGGGTAATTGGACCTCCTTGGATGACCAATGGATCCTTAGCATCACGAAGATTGAAATGGTGTTTGACTGCCACCACTACTCCGAGGAAAAGAAGGTCAAACTTGCAGCAATTGAGTTCATAGAGTATGCTATGGTTTGGTGGGATCAGTTAGTCACTAGTAGAAGAAGATATGGTGATTCTCCAGTGTCTACATGGGATGAGATGAAGCGCATCATGAGGAAGAGATTTGTTCCTACTCATTACTACAGAGAGTTATACCAGAAGCTCCAAGGTCTTACCCAAGGCTCAAAGAGTGTTGATGATTACTACAAAGAGATGGAAATAACCATGATCCGAGTCGATATCCAGGAGGATGCGGAAGCTACTATGGCTCGTTTTCTACAAGGCCTAAACTGTGAGATTGCCAATGTAGTAGAGTTGCAGCATTACGTGGATTTAGAGGAGATGTTGCATGTGGCCATCAAAGTGGAAAGGCAACTCAAAAGGAATGGTACATCCCATTTTACTTCTAGTTCAGTTCCTGTTTGGAAATTTAACACCTTTCATAGGGATGATAAGCCTGTGTCTACGCCTAAGTCAGAGAGCTTTGCTAAGCCCAACCTTGAGGGCCCCCCAAAGCCGAAGGCTGAATCTGCCCAAGCATCCCAAAGCAGGACACGTGACATTAAGTGTTTCAAGTGTTTAGGTCATGGACATATTGCCTCTCAGTGTCCCAACCATAGAGTTATGATCATGCTTGGGAATGGAGATGTTGAGAGTGAAGGTTCTGAAATCGGTATAGAAGATGAGATGCCTACTACGTTAGAAGATGTCGACGAAGAAGAAGTTGTTGAGTATGCTGCTCATGGTGAAGCACTTGTTGCTAGGCGTGCTCTTACTACTAATGTGAAGTTTGAAGATGAGGCACAACGCGAGAACATCTTCCATACGAGATGCCATATTTGTGACAAGGTATGTACTGTAATCTTTGATGGTGGAGTTGTACTAATGTTGCTAGCACATACCTTGTTGATAAGTTAAAGTTGCCCACTACCAAGCATCACCACCCATATAAGTTGCCGTGGATTAATGACTGTGGTGAAGTCAACGTGGTGAAGCAAGTCTTGGTTCCTTTTCGTATTGGAAGGTATCACGATGAGGTGTTGTGTGACGTGGTGCCCATGCAAGCTAGCCACATATTGCTGAGTAGACCATGGCAGTATGATCGGAGAGTCATCCACGACGGTTACACTAACCGTTACTCCTTTACTATGGATGGCAAGAAGATCACCCTTGCTCCCCTTAGCCCTAAGGAGATTTATGAGGACCAATTAAGGCTAAAGGAGCAACATGATGAGCAAAGGAAGCAAGCTAAAGAAAAGAAAGAAAAGAAGGAAAACAAGGAAAGCAAAACAGTGAGCTGCTATGCCAAATCCCGAGATGTGAAGACTGCATTTCTTGCTAAGTCTCCTATCCTTTTACTCTTATTTAAAGATTCTTATTTTATTGATGCAGAACTCCATGATACTTTGCCTACTAATGTTGTCTCATTGTTGCAGGAGTTCGAGGATGTATTCCCTGAGGAGATCCCAAGTGGATTACCACCGATTCGTGGGATCGAGCACATGATTGACCTTGTCCCTGGAGCTGCCATTCCTAACCATCCAGCCTACAGAAGTAATCCCATGGAGACGAATGAGCTACAAAGGTAAGTTGAGGAGCTTATGCGAAAAGGTTATGTGAGAGTAGTCTTTGAGCCTGGTGATTGGGTTTGGGTACATATGAGAAAGGAGAGGTTTCCTGTTCAGCAACGAATCAAGTTGCATCCCCAAGGAGATGGACCATTCCAAATCATTGAGAAGATCAACGATAATGCCTACCGATTGGATCTTCCTGGTGAGTATGGTGTATCTGCTACTTTTAATGTTTCTGATCTTTCTCCCTTTTCTTTTGATGAAGGTATATGCGATTTGAGGACAAATCCTTTTGAGGAGAGGGGGACTGATGGAGATCCACTTGCTCGTGATGTTCATGATGCTAAGGATCCATTGGTCATCCAAGGAGGTCCAATTACACGAGCTCGAGCTAAGAAGATGCAACAAGCCTTGGCCTCATTAATGCAACAAGCTCTGGCATCATTGAAGTGTCAAGGAAGCTTCCATGAAGAGTCCCAAGACATCTATACTTACTTGGAAGCCCAAACGACATGAGCATGGTTTACTGTCTTATTTTAGCTTAACAATAAGATGGGCTAAGTGTTTGGATAGCCCACGTTTGAGTCTTGCTGTGTTTTGGACTATTTATTTTATGTAATTAGGTTTAGGCATGAATTTGGGTTTAGTCTTATTTTTTATTGGTGTTAATTCCAGCCCACTTGTTTATGGGTTTAAGTGCTAGATATTATTATAAATACCTTGTAAACGCTATTGATGAACAGATCAATTTTGAATTTCAGAATTTGAGTGTGCCTTTCTCTTGGTTTCCCTCTCTACTAGGCTTATCAAGGTCTTCTTCCTTGTGGCGCCTCCTTCTTCACCATCCACCATTGTTATACCTTAGGTTCTTGAATTCTTATTCGTAGGGTCAAGGTCCAATACCTTTGGGTTCGAGACTTTTTAGGCTTCAGGTCTAGGTTTCAGAAGTTGTCATTCATCAACTTTGTTTCTGTCCTTTGCGTTTTCAGCCCCTTCAAATTCCAAGCTACGTTTCCTCTTGTCCGTACGCATCAGCACCGCTCCGTACTGATATAAATATATAAGCGTGATATGTAAACGCCCCATGATATTGAGAGAGCGTGTGCACTAGATGTAAAAGCTACTGGGACAATTACATACTACTAATTAAACTGTGTAATTGATAGCTTTCAAATTATATCGACTTGGCATTAATTGAGAAAAATGGATGATGAACAGTATAAATCAGCTATTATGTGAAAAAGAGTGAAAATAAATAACTCCCGATTTGATAAATGAACTTAGGGAGTATAATTATATGATGAAAGGAATATGTTTTACGGTGAAAAAGGACAATTATGACCTTTTTTTTTTTACAGTGATGATTTTATAAACTGTTTTCATTGTATGGAAAATATGATTTATGCCTTTATGAAATATTTTAAAAAATGTTATTTATTCGTAGGGTCAAGGTCCAATACCTCACCGAAAGAAGATGAGGTTCAATGAAGAAGACGAAGAACACTTGAAGAAAAACAATAACTAGTTAAAAACGCAGCAAAGGAAAAACAAAAATTAGAAGTAAAACCAAGACCCGTTGTGTAAAAACACAAGAACCTATGGTATTGGACCAAGACCCGTTGCTTAGAAAAGCAAGAACCTATGGTATATATTGGTGGAAGGTAGACGAACGCCACAAGGAAGACCTTGATAAGTTCAAGAGTTCTCAAGAGAACCAAAGAGAAGAAGTCTCTCAATTTTATTACTAAAATCAATTGTGTTCTCCCCAAAGGGTTACATAACTATTTATAGGCAAATAGCAAACTTGCAGCACAAGTAATAGGAATCCTACTTTCCTAACTTGCAGAATAGGAAATAGCAAACTTGCAGAACAAGCAATAGGAATCCTACTTTCCTAACTTGCAGAATAGGAAATAGCAAACTTGCAGAACAAGCAATAGGAATCCTACTCTCTTAACTTGCAGAACAAGAAATAGAAATCCTACAAAATCTATTATTTAAAAAGGAATTGGGCTTAAATTAAATTAAGACAATGTTTAACCCAATAATACTTAACTAAATAAAATATGCATCCATCTTAATTGCATTTCAGCCCAATACTTGTGTGTCTTCAAGAAGGTTCAACTTGGGCTTGGATCATGTTGTAGAAAGCTTTATCATCCTCCATGCTCAAGCTTTGTTGGTGATGGAGATCCAAGCTCACAAAGCTCAAGTCATGTTCGTGATGATCGTGATCCTTTGAGTATCCATGGAGGTCCAATTACAAGAGCTAAATCAAAGATGATGCAACAAGCCTTGGCTGGTTTCATTGATATTGCTAGAGAGAAAGCCCAACAAAGCTTGAGCATGGAGGATGATAAAGTCTTCTACAACATGATCCAAGCCCAAGTTCAACCTTCTTGAAGACACACAAGTATTGGGCCGAAATGCAAATTAGGCTAGATGCATATTTTATTTAGTTAAGTATTATTGGGCTGAACATTGTCTTAATTTAATTTAAGCCCAATTCCTTTTTAAATAATAGATTTTGTAAGACTTCTATTACTTGTTCTGCAAGTTAGGAAAGTAGGATTCCTATTACTTGTGCTGCAAGTTATCTATTTGCCTATAAATAGTTATGTAACCCTTTGGGGAGAACACAATTGATTTTAACAATAAAATTGAGAGACTTCTTCTCTTTGGTTCTCTTGAGAACTCTTGAACTTATCAAGGTCTTCCTTGTGGCGTTCTTCTACCTTCCACCAATATATACCATAGGTTCTTGCTTTTCTAGGCAACGGGTCTTGGTCCAATACCATAGGTTCTTGTGTTTCTACACAACGGGTCTTGGTTTTACTTCTAATTTTTATTTTCTTTTGCTGCGTTTTTAACTTGTTATTGTTTTTTTTTCAAGTGTTCTTCGTCTTCTTCATATGAACCTCATTTTCTTTCGGTGAGGTCCATATCATTTGGCATCAGAGCTTAGGTTTAATTCGTGGGAGTTTCGTTTTTGTTTTTTTTTCTTTGTCTTCTTGTCATGGACAAACCTTGATCTTGAATCCTTTTCCAAGCCATCACTAATATTGTTTGTCCCTCAAACCTATTGTCTTTACTTAGCCACCAAGTAAACCCTATCTTGTTCTCCAAGCAACCAAATCCCAAAGGTTTTCTTGCTCACCAAGAAACCTTCAAAAGCTCTACATCACATAAAGACTACTTGTTTCACAAGCCACCGTTCCCTCTCATTCCTTGGTACACAAGCTGCTACCAAAACTAGCTTGTTTTTGTCAAAAAGTTGCCTTGTTCCCCAAGTAAACCTCTTCTTATTATTTAGATTTTTTTTTCTTCATTGTTCGTTTAGTTTAGTAAAATATAAAAAAAAAGAGAAAAAAGAGAAAAAAAAAATGTTGGATTTAAATGGGGTCTTGAGCAAGATCATGCTTTTAACTTGCTTAAAGAGAAGCTTTGTTCTGCAGCTTTATTATCCTTACCTGACTTTTCTAAAACTTTTGAGATTGAGTGTGATGCTTCAAGTATAGGTATTGGAGCTGTTTTAATGCAGGAGAAGCGCCCAATTGCTTTTTTCAGTGAGAAGTTAAGTGGAGCTGCCCTTAACTATCCCACATATGATAAAGAGATGTATGCATTAGTGAGGGCCTTGGAAACATGGCAACACTATTTATGGCCCAAGGAATTTGTCATCCACACTGATCATGAGTCCTTGAAGCACTTGAAAGGACAAAGCAAGTTGAACAAGCGTCATGCCAAGTGGATGGAGTTCATTGAAACATTTCCATATGTGATCAAATATAAACAAGGTAAAGAAAATGTCGTGGCTGATGGCTGATGCATTATCTCGAAGGTATACTCTAATCACTACTCTTAATGCAAAACTACTTGGATTTGAGTATATTAAAGACTTGTATGCTACTGATGAGGATTTTGAAAATGTGTTCATTGCATGTGAGAAAACTGGTTTTGGAAAGTTTTATAGGCATGATGGATTCTTATTTAGGGAAAATAGATTATGTGTGCCTAGGAGTTCTTTAAGAGAATTACTTGTTAGAGAAGCCCATAGTGGTGGGTTAATGGGACATTTTGGAGTAAAGAAAACTTTAGATATATTGCATGATCACTTCTTTTGGCCTAACATGAAAAGAGATGTTGAAAAATTGTGTGAGAGATGTGTCACTTGTAAACAAGCTAAGTCTAGAGTTATGAATCATGGTCTTTATACTCCATTGCCTATTCCTACTGCTCCTTGGACTGACATTTCTATGGACTTTGTTTTGGGGTTACCAAGAACAAAGAGAGGTAGAGATTCTGTTTTTGTTGTTGTTGATAGGTTCTCTAAGATGGCTCACTTCATTGCTTGTCACAAGACAGATGATGCAAGTAACATTGCCGATTTATTCTTCAAGGAAATTGTTCGTCTACATGGGGTTCCGAGGACCATTGTTTCTGACCGTGATGTGAAGTTCCTTAGCTATTTTTGGAAAACATTATGGGGAAAGTTAGGAACAAAGCTATTGTTTTCAACTACTTGTCATCCACAAACCGATGGTCAAACTGAAGTAGTCAATCGTACTTTGCCTACTTTGTTGAGGTCCATTATTCAAAAGAATTTGAAGAATTGGGAAGATTGTTTGCCTCATGTGGAGTTTGCTTACAATAGAAGTGTGCATTCCACTACTAGTTATTCTCCATTTGAAGTTGTTTATGGTTTTAATCCACTCACTCCATTGGATCTTTTACCACTACCTATTGAGGAGAGAGCTAGTTTGGATGGGGAAAAGAAAGCTGATTTTGTTAAGCAACTACATGAGAAGGTACGTCAAAACATTAAAAAGAGGACTGAGCAATATGCTACTCAAGCCAACAAGCATCGCAAGAAAGTTGTCTTTGAACCTGGTGATTGGGTTTGGGTACATATGCGTAAAGAGAGATTTCCTGCTCAGCGTCGCTCCAAGTTGCAACCTCGAGGAGATGGACCATTCCAAGTGATTAAGAAGATCAATGACAATGCTTATAAGTTAGATCTTCCAGGTGAGTATAATGTTAGTGCTACATTTAATGTTTCTGATCTTTCTCCCTTTGATATTGATGTAGGTGATTCTGATTTGAGGACAAATCCTTTCGAGGAGAGGGGGAATGATGGAGATCCAAGCTCACAAAGCTCAAGTCATGTTCGTGATGATCGTGATCCTTTGAGTATCCATGGAGGTCCAATTACAAGAGCTAAATCAAAGATGATGCAACAAGCCTTGGCTGGTTTCATTGATATTGCTAGAGAGAAAGCCCAACAAAGCTTGAGCATGGAGGATGATAAAGTCTTCTACAACATGATCCAAGCCCAAGTTCAACCTTCTTGAAGACACACAAGTATTGGGCCGAAATGCAAATTAGGCTAGATGCATATTTTATTTAGTTAAGTATTATTGGGCTGAACATTGTCTTAATTTAATTTAAGCCCAATTCCTTTTTAAATAATAGATTTTGTAAGACTTCTATTACTTGTTCTGCAAGTTAGGAGAGTAGGATTCCTATTGCTTGTTCTGCAAGTTTGCTATTTCCTATTCTGCAAGTTAGGAAAGTAGGATTCCTATTACTTGTGCTGCAAGTTATCTATTTGCCTATAAATAGTTATGTAACCCTTTGGGGAGAACACAATTGATTTTAGCAATAAAATTGAGAGACTTCTTCTCTTTGGTTCTCTTGAGAACTCTTGAACTTATCAAGGTCTTCCTTGTGGCGTTCTTCTACCTTCCACCAATATATACCATAGGTTCTTGCTTTTCTGGCAACGGGTCTTGGTCCAATACCATAGGTTCTTGTGTTTCTACACAACGGGTCTTGGTTTTACTTCTAATTTTTATTTTCTTTTGCTGCGTTTTTAACTTGTTATTGTTTTTTTTTCAAGTGTTCTTCGTCTTCTTCATATGAACCTCATTTTCTTTCGGTGAGGTCCATATCAATTGGGCTTTCTCTTTAGCCATATTAATGAAACCAAACAAGGCTTGTTGCATTATCTTTGATTTAGCTTTTGTAATTGGACCTCCATGGATGCTCAAAGGATCACAAACATCACGAACATGACTTGAGCTATGTGAGCTTGATGGGTCTCCATCATTCCCCCCCTCCTCGAAAGGATTTGTCCTCAAATCAGAATCACCTATATCAATATCAAAGGGAGAAAGATCAGAAACATTAAATGTAGCACTAACATTATACTCACCTGGAAGATCCTATTTATAAGCATTGTCATTGATCTTCTCAATCACTTGGAATGTTCCATCTCCTCGAGGTTGTGATGAGTGTCGTCAGTCACCAAAAATAAAATTTCCTAACTCTACTATGTAGATAGCGGAGTAAGGGTCGAACCCACAGAGACTGAATTTTTTAAGTTAATTATTAAATTAAAAATCTAATATTAGGGTTTAGGGAAAGAAGAAGTTTGGGGGTTTTGGAGACTATTCTAAAATAAAAAAAACAAGAGTTATTAAGTATAAAAGACAAATAGCAAAAAGCTTCAGTTACGAGGCAATTAATCATTCTTGGATTTTGATGTTGATCATTGATTACAAAATATCACTGTCAATTAAATAGTCAACCGTAGCATAACAACAAGCTCTGTTACACCATCTTTCCTTACTGAGTCGTTAGTTAAAACAAGCTCTCTAACTAATCTCTAACTACTTAACCTACCTAGAACAAGCTCTCTAGATATAAGTTGTAGCAGCATTAACAACAAGAAAGATATGGGTTGACATTAGATAACAAACACATAAGCTCGATTTATTTAATGTAAATCTTAATTCTCCTCCATCCCTAGTGATTAACTCCACAAGCAATTACGGACTTATGTTTTTAATCTGGCGGTAGATTATTTAGTTTAACTAAATAATGTGCACCCTATCTAATCAAACAAACAATCATTATAATGTGCTCAGAGAATCTTGGATACTTAATCAACAATTATATAATAGGTTCAAGAATCTCACAACATGCTTTTCCCAAGAATAATCAATTTACCTCATAACTGAATAAGAAAACTACTCACTAGTCATATTCAAGATCATAAAATTCAAGTTTAATATTATAAAGATTACAAATATCACGCAAGAAACAATCAAAGAAGCAATCTTTAATAATATAAAATTAGAATTAATAATCAAGATTATAAACTAGCAAGCAAGAACACACAAACAATATAAATTTAAGTGAAGAAAACAAATTCAGAAATAATAATAAAAATAAAGAAATCAGCAACTAATTAAAAATAAAGAAAAAAATAAAATTTTATTAAAAACCCTAAAGAAAATCCTACAAGACTAAAAGAGGAGAGGGATGTGAGGGATTTGAGGGATAAGAGGGATGTTTTTTATGAGAGCCTTGTTCTCTTTATATAGGCCTAAGGAAGACTTTAAAAGACTTTCCTAAGCAATGTGGGATTCAGATAAGAGTTTACTTGGGAAACAAGTAATTTGACTAGTCAAACTCTTACCTTTATCTCATCATCTTTTTACAATTATTTTCTAAGTAAAATTCCTAAAGCCTATTTTTATTAATTAATTACAGATCTAAGACAAAATAAAATTAAGAAATTATCTTCTCTCATCAAAATCTAGTCTTGAACTTGCTTTGTTGGAATTTCTTCTCAATCTCGTTTTTCTACCCAGAATTTCGTACTGATTTTGTCCAGATGTTTGACCCACAAAATGAACTCCGATTTTTGCGATCTTGTGCATTCTGGAAACCTTGAGTCCTCTACAACTTTCATGAAGGGCACTTCTTGAGATCAGGTCGTTAAATTGGTCAAAAATGTCAATCTCTCAAGCTGGACAGAAAATACTGCACTTTGCTTCTTTTAGCTCCTTTTTATTCCAACTTTGATATTTAATACCTAAAACATAAAATAAACATTAGTAAGCTCTTTTAGGCATAAAACATCAATAAAGCAAATATATTAGCACATATAAAATTCTCAAAATATCATCCTATCAAATTCCCCCACACTTAGCTTTTGCTAGTCGTCTAGCAAACCTAAACTAACTTCCTAAAGAACTAAATCCTAAAGTCCTAATTTTAAAATCCTTTTCCTAAAACCTAACTCACTTTCGTAAGAATCACGATTGCATTTAGCTTATGCAATAAGCTTTTAAACCCCTAAGTCACCCCTAGTGGACGAGTTGTGTCTCGTGAGGGCTTTCAGAAGATATACCCACAAAATCTTTTACTTAAGACTCAGTCCTAAAAATTCAAAATAAGACTCAAAAATTAAAAATTAAGACTCAAAACAAGATTAAGACCATGAACATATTTTCAAATCTTTCAATTCTTAACTCATAACTTCAACAAGAGTCAAATAATCAAGTCAATCATATTCTAATCATTACTTCTCATATTCATGCATACTTCTAAATAAATTCATGCAAAATTCACAATCAACACAATTGAAACATATAATATCAACTTTGCATTTATCCACTTTACATTACTACAAACAAAGTCAATAGATCAAGAACTTTTTTTTTCTTTTTCTGTTTTCTCTTCTTTCTTTTTCTTTTTCTTTTTCTTTTGAGGTTTCAACAATGGTTTCCCTAAGTGCTTACTTGCCTTTTTACGCGAATGTTAATATTGGTGATACAACACCCAGTTACTCAACAAGTAAGCCTTCTTTTAGAGTGCTTTTGATATGGACCTCACCGAAAGAAGATGAGGTTCATATGAAGAAGACGAAGAACACTTGAAAAAAAAAAATAACAAGTTAAAAACGCAGCAAAAGAAAAATAAAAATTAGAAGTAAAACCAAGACCCGTTGTGTAGAAACACAAGAACCTATGGTATTGGACCAAGACCCGTTGCCTAGAAAAGCAAGAACCTATGGTATATATTGGTGGAAGGTAGAAGAACGCCACAAGGAAGACCTTGATAAGTTCAAGAGTTCTCAAGAGAACCAAAGAGAAGAAGTCTCTCAATTTTATTGCTAAAATCAATTGTGTTCTCCCCAAAGGGTTACATAACTATTTATAGGCAAATAGATAACTTGCAGCACAAGTAATAGGAATCCTACTTTCCTAACTTGCAGAATAGGAAATAGCAAACTTGCAGAACAAGCAATAGGAATCCTACTCTCCTAACTTGCAGAACAAGTAATAGAAGTCTTACAAAATCTATTATTTAAAAAGGAATTGGGCTTAAATTAAATTAAGACAATGTTCAGCCCAATAATACTTAACTAAATAAAATATGCATCTAGCCTAATTTGCATTTCGGCCCAATACTTGTGTGTCTTCAAGAAGGTTGAACTTGGGCTTGGATCATGTTGTAGAAGACTTTATCATCCTCCATGCTCAAGCTTTGTTGGGCTTTCTCTCTAGCAATATCAATGAAACCAGCCAAGGCTTGTTGCATCATCTTTGATTTAGCTCTTGTAATTGGACCTCCATGGATACTCAAAGGATCACGATCATCACGAACATGACTTGAGCTTTGTGAGCTTGGATTTCCATCATTCCCCCTCTCCTCGAAAGGATTTGTCCTCAAATCAGAATCACCTACATCAATATCAAAGGGAGAAAGATCAGAAACATTAAATGTAGCACTAACATTATACTCACCTGGAAGATCTAACTTATAAGCATTGTCATTGATCTTCTTAATCACTTGGAATGGTCCATCTCCTCGAGGTTGCAACTTGGAGCGACGCTGAGCAGGAAATCTCTCTTTACGCATATGTACCCAAACCCAATCACCAGGTTCAAAGACAACTTTCTTGCGATGCTTGTTGGCTTGAGTAGCATATTGCTCAGTCCTCTTTTTAATGTTTTGACGTACCTTCTCATGTAGTTGCTTAACAAAATCAGCTTTCTTTTCCCCATCCAAACTAGCTCTCTCCTCAATAGGTAGTGGTAAAAGATCCAATGGAGTGAGTGGATTAAAACCATAGACAACTTCAAATGGAGAATAACTAGTAGTGGAATGCACACTTCTATTGTAAGCAAACTCCACATGAGGCAAACAATCTTCCCAATTCTTCAAATTCTTTTGAATAATGGACCTCAACAAAGTAGACAAAGTACGATTGACTACTTCAGTTTGACCATCGGTTTGTGGATGACAAGTAGTTGAAAACAATAGCTTTGTTCCTAACTTTCCCCATAATGTTTTCCAAAAATAGCTAAGGAACTTCACATCACGGTCAGAAACAATGGTCCTCGGAACCCCATGTAGACGAACAATTTCCTTGAAGAATAAATCGGCAATGTTACTTGCATCATCTGTCTTGTGACAAGCAATGAAGTGAGCCATCTTAGAGAACCTATCAACAACAACAAAAACAGAATCTCTACCTCTCTTTGTTCTTGGTAACCCCAAAACAAAGTCCATAGAAATGTCAGTCCAAGGAGCAGTAGGAATAGGCAATGGAGTATAAAGACCATGATTCATAACTCTAGACTTAGCTTGTTTACAAGTGACACATCTCTCACACAATTTTTCAACATCTCTTTTCATGTTAGGCCAAAAGAAGTGATCATGCAATATATCTAAAGTTTTCTTTACTCCAAAATGTCCCATTAACCCACCACTATGGGCTTCTCTAACAAGTAATTCTCTTAAAGAACTCCTAGGCACACATAATCTATTTTCCCTAAATAAGAATCCATCATGCCTATAAAACTTTCCAAAACCAGTTTTCTCACATGCAATGAACACATTTTCAAAATCCTCATCAGTAGCATACAAGTCTTTAATATACTCAAATCCAAGTAGTTTTGCATTAAGAGTAGTGATTAGAGTATACCTTTGAGATAATGCATCAGCCACGACATTTTCTTTACCTTGTTTATATTTGATCACATATGGAAATGTTTCAATGAACTCCATCCACTTGGCATGACGCTTGTTCAACTTGCTTTGTCCTTTCAAGTGCTTCAAGGACTCATGATCAGTGTGGATGACAAATTCCTTGGGCCATAAATAGTGTTGCCATGTTTCCAAGAAGAAGATGAACTAGAACCTTGCATAAAACGAGATGAATAACCTTTTCTCTTGAGTTGCCTTTCAACCTTGATAGCCATATGCAACATATCATCAAACTCCACATAGTGATGTAACTCCACTACATTAGCAATCTCACGATTCAATCCTTGTAAGAATCGAGCCATAGTAGCTTCACTATCCTCTTCAACATTAGCTCTGATCATGATAATTTCCATTTCTTTATGATAATCCTCAACACTCTTAGAACCTTGAGTGAGACCTTGTAACCTTTGATAAAGCTCTCTATAGTAATGATTAGGAACAAACCTTTTTCTCATAACACGTTTCATTTCATTCCATGTAACTATAGGTGGCTCTCTATTCCTACGTCTACCAAGCATGAGTTGGTCCCACCAAATGATTGCATAATCCGTGAACTCTACAGCAGCAAGTTTCACCTTTTTTTCTTCGGAATAGTTATGGCAATCAAAGACCATCTCCACTTTCTTTTCCCATTCTAAGTAAGCCTCAGGATCATTCTTACCTTGAAAGGAAGGAATCTTCAATTTGATACTTCCTAAATTTCCATCTATCCTATCATAATACCTATCTCCTTTATACCTATCTCCACGACCTCCTTTATTACCATGGTTACCTTTAACACTTCTACTAAACTCATCATCATCAAACTCATCATCAACTTTATCATCAAAGTCATTATTCACAACATTGCCATTCTCATGAGAAGTATCACTTGGCTTTACCTTGGCTAGGACAGCTTCATGTTCCTCCAACTTATCATGAATATTATTAAACCTCAACTCTATCCTTGAAAATTGTTGTTGCATAGCTTGGAACATGAACTCGATCTTACTCAAATCAGGCTTTTCACTATTAGAAGACATGATTTTATCCTGCAAGAAACGTTAGTAAAAGAAAAGAACCTCACAAGTATGACCTCACGTGTTTACACTCAATACACACAAGACTGTAACACACACTCGTGTTTCACACAATTTTAATATGGCTTTTCTCTACTAATGTTACTCACACACTCTTGCCTTTTTCCCTCACACAACTTTTCTCTATAGGTTCTATATTGAACTCAAGACTTAATCAAAAATCAGCTTATGGAATTCAACTATCAACCAACAATAAACAAGATGAGCACAAGATTTTAATCAAGGGAAAACAAAACAATGAATACTCAACAAGACTTAGCAAGACTCAGCAAGACTCAATAAGACTTAAGAAGACTCCAATGAAACTAAACCTTGAAGGAAATTTGGGTATTTTGGGGTGTTTAATTAAGGTAGGGTTTAGCCAAAGGTGGGGTAGTTTTGTCCTTTTATGTGGTAGGGTCAAAAAGGTAATTTTAGACAGTAGGGTAAAATGGCAGCAATGAATTTTCAAATTAGGCAAATAAGAAATCGCAAAGCTCAAGAAAGAATGACTACCTCAAGATTTTCATGAAGCACACCTCCACGAATTACCTTTGATATTGCACTTGCTACACACGATGTAATAAAATCCTCTCTTGAATTGATTTTTCTTTTCTCTTTTTTTTTTCTTTTCTTTTTTTTTTCTCTTTTTTTCTCCTTTTTTTTTTATATTTTACTAAACTAAACGAACAAGAAAAGAAAAAAAAAATCTAAATAATAAGAAGAGGTTTACTTGGGGAACAAGGCAACTTTTTGACAAAAACAAGCTAGTTTTGGTAGCAGCTTGTGTACCAAGGAATGAGAGGGAACGGTGGCTTGTGAAACAAGTAGTCTTTATGTGATGTAGAGCTTTTGAAGGTTTCTTGGTGAGCAAGAAAACCTTTGGGATTTGGTTGCTTGGAGAACAAGATAGGGTTTACTTGGTGGCTAAGTAAAGACAATAGGTTTGAGGGACAAACAATATTAGTGATGGCTTGGAAAAGGATTCAAGATCAAAGTTTGTCCATGACAAGAAGACAAAGAAACAAAAACGAAACTCCCACGAATTAAACCTAAGCTCTGATGCCAAATGATATGGACCTCACCGAAAGAAGATGAGGTTCATATGAAGAAGACGAAGAACACTTGAAAAAAAAAATAACAAGTTAAAAACGCAGCAAAAGAAAAATAAAAATTAGAAGTAAAACCAAGACCCGTTGTGTAGAAACACAAGAACCTATGGTATTGGACCAAGACCCGTTGCCTAGAAAAGCAAGAACCTATGGTATATATTGGTGGAAGGTAGAATAACGCCACAAGGAAGACCTTGATAAGTTCAAGAGTTCTCAAGAGAACCAAAGAGAAGAAGTCTCTCAATTTTATTGCTAAAATCAATTGTGTTCTCCCCAAAGGGTTACATAACTATTTATAGGCAAATAGATAACTTGCAGCACAAGTAATAGGAATCCTACTTTCCTAACTTGCAGAATAGGAAATAGCAAACTTGCAGAACAAGCAATAGGAATCCTACTCTCCTAACTTGCAGAACAAGTAATAGAAGTCTTACAAAATCTATTATTTAAAAAGGAATTGGGCTTAAATTAAATTAAGACAATGTTCAGCCCAATAATACTTAACTAAATAAAATATGCATCTAGCCTAATTTGCATTTCGGCCCAATACTTGTGTGTCTTCAAGAAGGTTGAACTTGGGCTTGGATCATGTTGTAGAAGACTTTATCATCCTCCATGCTCAAGCTTTGTTGGGCTTTCTCTCTAGCAATATCAATGAAACCAGCCAAGGCTTGTTGCATCATCTTTGATTTAGCTCTTGTAATTGGACCTCCATGGATACTCAAAGGATCACGATCATCACGAACATGACTTGAGCTTTGTGAGCTTGGATCTCCATCAGCTTTGCATACTCATATTTTAAGTCACTTCAAGAATTTAATCGACAAGATTGAGTAACTCAAAACATTGGAGTAGAATTTAAAGCTTTCAACCTCTATTTTTCTTCTCTTTTTATTTTTTTTGTTCTTATCTATTTATCCTTTGCTTATACCAACTTCAATGAACTAATCACATTATCAATATCATATGAGCAATCATATTTCATCATGAACTCACATAAATTCTATAGAAAGTATTCACTTCAACAATAATAACAATCAAAATACTCTTAACTTTCTTATAAAACTTTGTTTTAGTTTAGAATCAATCCTTAAAAGAAAGAAAGCATATCATGATCTTTAAAACTCTAAAAAATTTGACGTCTTTTTTTCAAAAAAAAAATTCCACTTCCTAGAAAAAAAATCTATAGACTCATAAACCAATATCCCCCCCCCCCCCCCCACACTTAAATCTTACTTCGTCCTCAAAGTAAGTCTAGCATGCAAAGAAGAACAATAAAAAACTCAAAAATTAAATGGTAATACAAGTAAAGGAAGAAATACTCCCTCGTTTTACATCCTTGGGTTACCTCCCAAGTAACGTTTTTGTTTAATGTCGTTAGCTCGACCGCTCCACCATCCATCATCCAATCCCAGACCTCAACTTTTTTATCGGACTCTCGAGTTCCTCATTCTCAAGATTTTTACTTGTGGCTATTTCTAGCTCATCTTTAAGAACCTGCTTTTCATCACCTTTTAATTTCTTTTTGGAAGTGCATAGTTCCCTTAAAAACTTGGCATCACAAGGCACTTGATCATTAATTTCATCAAGAAGAGGAATATTGACTTCCATTTTCCGAAATGTCTTCAAGGTCTCCTTGTCTTGCTCTTCGTTTGTAGCTCTTGCAAACCTACTAGGAAAAGGAGAAGGGCAAGTAGAAGAATTAAAAGGAATTTGTTTATCACTTACCTCAGCTTTGAATTCCTTGATTTCAAAATCCTCATAATGCTTTATAAAATTGACGAAATTCTCTCTCCCTTTTACATTGTGCATGTCAACAACTCCACCTTTAATATTGAAATCGGTTTCATCCTCCCTTTCTATAAAGTCAACGACATCTTCATGTGCACTTTCCTTGGAATCAATTTCCCTTTCACTTTTCAAGGTGATGTTAGTAACATTATCTCTTGGATTCTCCACAGGTTGAGAGGTCATAGCTTCAATGTTACTTGAAGAATTCAATATTTGACTCACATGATGATCAATATTCTTAATATAAACATTAGCCTCTTGTGACAATTGTAAAGTTTTAATCTCAAGAGTCTTAACAATATCTTCAAGAGACATACCTGATTCTTGAGGTGGAGGCATACCTGTTGCCTACTGATGTTGTCTCATTGTTGCAGGAGTTCGAGGATGTATTCCCTGAGGAGATCCCAAGTGGATTACCACCGATTCGTGGGATCGAGCACATGATTTACCTTGTCCCCGGAGCTACCATTCCTAACCGTCTAGCCTACAGAAGTAATCCCGAGGAGACGAAAGAGCTTCAAAGGCAAGTTGAGGAGCTCATGAGGAAAGGTTATGTGAGAGAGAGCATGAGTCCTTGCGCCGTGCCCGTACTGCTTGTGCCAAGAAAAGATGGGACGTGGAGGATCTGCGTTGACTGTCGAGCCGTCAACAAAATCACTATAAAGTACCGCTATCCTATTCCTAGGCTAGATGACATGCTTGATGAATTGCATGGTGCATGCATGTTTTCTAAAATTGATTTAAAGAGCGGATATCACCAAATTCATATGAGAGAAAGTGATGAATGGAAAACCGCATTCAAGACTAAACATGGTCTCTACGAGTGGTTAGTTATACCTTTTGGCTTGACTAATGCACCTAGTACATTCATGCGTTTAATGAACCATGTTTTACGTGATTTCATTAGTAAGTATGTGGTTGTCTATTTTGATGATATTTTGATATATAGTAAGAGCCAGCATGAGCATGTTGAGCATCTTAGGAATGTTCTTACTGTTTTGAGGAATGCAAGTTTGTATGCCAATTTTAAGAAATGTACATTCTGCACTGATAAGATTGTTTTTTCTTGGGTATGTCGTTTCTTCACATGGCATTTCTGTTGATAATGAGAAGGTAAAGGCAATTAAAGATTGGACGATACCTAAGTCTGTTTCTGAGGTGCGTAGTTTCCATGGTTTAGCTAGTTTCTATCGTCGATTCGTTAGAGATTTTAGCACTATAGCTGCACCTTTGATCGAAGTGGTCAAAAAGAATGTTGCATTTCATTGGGGTCCTGCTCCTCACCGAATAACACTTGAAGAAAAACAATAACAAGTTAAAAACACAGCAAAGGAAAACAAAAATTAGAAGTAAAACCAAGACCCGTTGTGTAGAAACACAAGAACCTATGGTATTGGACTAAGACCCGTTGCTTAGAAAAGCAAGAACCTATGGTATATATTGGTGGAAGGTAGAAGAACGCCACAAGGAAGACCTTGATAAGTTCAAGAGTTCTCAAGAGAACCAAAGAGAAGAAGTCTCTCAATTTTATTACTAAAATCAATTGTGTTCTCCCCAAAGAGTTACATAACTATTTATAGGCAAATAGATAACTTGCAGCACAAGTAATAGGAATCCTACTTTCCTAACTTGCAGAATAGGAAATAGCAAACTTGCAGAACAAGCAATAGGAATCCTACTCTCCTAACTTGTAGAATAAGTAATAGAAGTCCTACAAAATCTATTATTTAAAAAGGAATTGGGCTTAAATTAAATTAAGACAATGTTCAGCCCAATAATGCTTAACTAAATAAAATATGCATCTAGCCTAATTTGCATTTCGGCCCAATACTTGTGTGTCTTCAAGAAGGTTGAACTTGGGCTTGGATCATGTTGTAGAAGACTTTATCATCCTCCATGCTCAAGCTTTGTTGGGCTTTCTCTCTAGCAATATCAATGAAACCAGCCAAGGCTTGTTGCATTATCTTTGATTTAGCTCTTGTAATTGTACCTCCATGGATACTCAAAGGATCACGATCATCATGAACATGACTTGAGCTTTGTGAGCTTGGATCTCCATTAGTTTGTTAAAAGGCCCACCTCATCGCGAGGAAGGATGGTGCTCCAGGCCAAACGAGACGCTATCCCGGCATCCTCGATGCTGTCGTTGTCATTCACTCCGGGATAAGTCTGGAAGTCTTCTCCACCTACAACGATCCTGCTATCAACTGGATAACACCTTAAAGTCGGATCGGCTACCTTAGGCAAAATCGGTCTTGTAGGCATAGTGGCTTCAATAATCAGCCTCTTACTGTATTTGCGCCTAGGCTGACGATGGATAGACCTATCCTCAGCGACTCGAGAGCCACCATTTTGACGGGCTGAATCACTCTTTTGGGACTCATAGCTCTCGCGATCGTCTGGACCATGATCAGGAACAAGAGGCCTCTTTCGTTTATTCCACCCGGCCTCTTGTGTAGGAAGGCTGGATTCACAAGTAGAAGATGGAGGAGGAGTAGGAGCACGAGCCGGTCCAGACAGGGCTCTAACTTGCAACTGAGGAGGAAGAGTCGCTCGAGCAGCAACACTGGCATCCTTCCTATGCATCAAATCTTGGAAGTTCATCCTGCACAATATAAAAAGAAAGTATTAGCTAACCAAGTAAAAAACACCATGCACACCCATACGAGGAGTGAAAAGGGATAAGAAACCTAAAAAACCACCAAAGCCCTCTAAACTATTCAAGTTTGAATCCAACAGAAAATCGACAAAAGGACTCCCAAAGGCGTCGGCCTGAGCCCACTCAGGGTTCTCTGAATGATCACTAGTACCCGCAGCCTCAGGGGTCTCGTCCTCCGAATCTGAAGAGGACTCATCTACAAGGCGGCCTATGGGGGTGGATGCTTCGGCTACTAGTACCGGGGATGGCTGACTAGGACCAGTGTCAGATACACGAGGAGTTGTAGGTAGGTTAGATGGGGCAGCAGAAGCTTCAAGAACGGTCCTGCTTGCCCCCTAGCTGGCAGCGACAATGTTCTCCGGGGTTAGAAGGGAAAATAAATTACGCTCCCTAGTAGAACAGATTCGCCGAATAGGCTCACCAAATTGGTCTCTTAAAATTTCTGTTCTGAATCTTCCCTAGCGCTGTGAGTGGTCGAAAGTATCACGATTCCATCTAGAGCGAATCCACAGCTCGGTTGGAATCTCAACAACGACCCACTCGCTCTCAAAGCCACGCAGTTTATTGGGGAGATTCGAGAAGATTTTATTATTAGGAAACTCGTCGACCGTTAACCGTTGAAGAGAGAATGTTATTAACCCTTTCAGCCTGCGAACTCTGAAAAAGGCGTTTAAGAGAGGAACTGTTGGAATAATACCCAGGTTATGACACACTATGGAAAATGTGAAGGAAACCGAAACAAATATGCAGCGGAATTTAAATCATTCGGCCTCCACCAGGATCGATTCGGAGAGTTGCCTGATTAGGGTTTCGAGATTTTACCTAACGTTTTCTCTGATTTCTGTCGTTGGTCGAGTCACAAGCAACAACTTTTCGTTCCTGCATCTATGGTATCCACACGAACGGATCTCACGACTCTTGAACGTCTCACGATCAGAAGCCTTAAATAGCGTTTTTTATTCTTATAATCGATTTGCTAGCTTCGATTAAAAGAATACCTTTTCTGTTTTTTTAATTGTGCGGCTCTGTTTTAGAAAAACATCCTTTTATAAGCAGTAAATTTTACCCTAAAATTTACTGCCAAACAGAACTCTAATCCTACTTAGAATAGGATTAACTACATCCTTAATTCGATTCAGAATAGGATTAGATATATCCTTAATCCGATTCAGAATAGGATTGATTAAGCTCCTCATTGATCTGTTCTAAGTGTGCGACCCAATAGGTTCTCAAAACAATGGTAATGACAAAATTGTCATAGGCAATGAGCGGTATCTAGCAACACATCATTGCTACCCATGTAACGAGAATGTCAATGACTCGACATAACCTTACTCGTGATAGATGTTACTGTGTAGTCTAATCCCTTTATCCTTTGATGTCTTGATTAGACACAAGTCATGGAATGTGTCACACTTGTATAGTCTAATCGGCGTTTCTTGATTCCTGAGTAGACTAATTAAACAAATAAAATCAATATCTCATATTGACTTATTCGAGCACGGCCATGCATTTCTTAGTCTCACTCTATCAAAGGGCCCAAGACATCACTCTTGTTATATAAGAGTGATATATCCTATCTTGATCACTCAACATCCCTCTACATAGATCAAGGCATACCCAATTACTACCTTTATAGTCCATCCTGTTACGAATGACATCTAGCAGCATTAAAGTATGCAATTCTCTTTGTTGGGATCTCTGATGATCTCAAGTCAAAGGATCACATACACCATCATCACTATGAGAATCCATGTAGCGTTCTCATGGAGGGTCGATCCAATACATAGTTCTCTAACATGTACCTATGTGATGACTTGATATCCTATATCCATGACAATGGTCATCAGTCAACCACATACTAGTCTTATCAATGATATGGACCTCACCGAAAGAAGATGAGGTTCATATGAAGAAGACGAAGAACACTTGAAAAAAAAACAATAACAAGTTAAAAACGCAGCAAAAGAAAATAAAAATTAGAAGTAAAACCAAGACCCGTTGTGTAGAAACACAAGAACCTATGGTATTGGACCAAGACCCGTTGCCTAGAAAAGCAAGAACCTATGGTATATATTGGTGGAAGGTAGAAGAACGCCACAAGGAAGACCTTGATAAGTTCAAGAGTTCTCAAGAGAACCAAAGAGAAGAAGTCTCTCAATTTTATTGCTAAAATCAATTGTGTTCTCCCCAAAGGGTTACATAACTATTTATAGGCAAATAGATAACTTGCAGCACAAGTAATAGGAATCCTACTTTCCTAACTTGCAGAATAGGAAATAGCAAACTTGCAGAACAAGCAATAGGAATCCTACTCTCCTAACTTGCAGAACAAGTAATAGAAGTCTTACAAAATCTATTATTTAAAAAAGGAATTGGGCTTAAATTAAATTAAGACAATGTTCAGCCCAATAATACTTAACTAAATAAAATATGCATCTAGCCTAATTTGCATTTCGGCCCAATACTTGTGTGTCTTCAAGAAGGTTGAACTTGGGCTTGGATCATGTTGTAGAAGACTTTATCATCCTCCATGCTCAAGCTTTGTTGGGCTTTCTCTCTAGCAATATCAATGAAACCAGCCAAGGCTTGTTGCATCATCTTTGATTTAGCTCTTGTAATTGGACCTCCATGGATACTCAAAGGATCACGATCATCACGAACATGACTTGAGCTTTGTGAGCTTGGATCTCCATCACTTATCGTACATTGTTATCCTTGTTCACAATAATACTTTACTAGGGATATTTTAAGAATAGTGTGTTATTACTATTCTAAGGACATTATCATATAAGATTACATTATGCAGTTATAAGACAAATATAATAATGAGCTATAATAAAATGTCATGATACATAAAAATGCCAAAGTCAATCATCTAATGAATGGTTCTAAGGGCATAATCCAACAATCTCCCACTTGCACTAAGACCATTCACTCATGTATCTAATACCTAGTGACCTAGTGTGACGATCATGTCTCTGCTGCGTCAAAGGCTTCGTTAGTAGGTCGGCGATGTTATCGTCAGTTGGTACTTTGCATATCCTCACATCTCCTCTCTCGATGATATCTCGAATGAGATGGAAGCGCCGTAGTATATGTTTGGATCGTTGGTGAGATCTAGGTTCCTTAGCTAGTGCGATGGCTCCATTGTTGTCACAATAGAGCTCAATCGGATCTATAATACAAGAAACAACTTCAAGCTCAGTAATGAACTTCCTGATCCAAACAGCCTCCTTAGCAGCTTCAGAGGCAGCTATATACTCAGCCTCTGTTGTAGAATCGGCCATTGTCGCCTGCTTTGAACTCTTACAGCTCACAGCACCACTATTAAGGCAAAACACATAACCAGACTGCGATCTATAGTCATCTTTATCAGTTTGGAAGCTAGCATCAGTGTAACCTGTTACAATGAGCTCTTCCTCACCTGCATATATCAAGAATGTATCCTTAGTCTTTCTCAAGTACTTAAGAATATTCTTGACAGTGATCCAGTGACGTTCACCAGGATCAACTTGATATCTACTCGTCATGCTCAAGGCATACGAGACATCGGGACGTGTGCATAACATGGCATACATAATGGATCCAATAGCAGATGCATATGGAACTTTACTCATACGTTCTCTCTCTTCTTGTGTTCTAGGACACTGTTCTTTTGAGAGAGTAATGCCATGTGTCATAGGCAAGAATCCTTTCTTGGAATCCTGCATGCGAAACCTTTTTAGCACTTTATCTATGTATGCACTTTGACTTAGGCCAATTAATTTCCTTGATCTATCTCTATAGATCCTTATACCCAATACATAGGTAGCTTCGCCCAAGTCCTTCATTGAAAACCAATTCCCTAACCAAGTCTTTACAGACTGAAGGGTAAGGATGTCATTCCCAATGAGTTGTATCTCATCTACATACAACACCAGGAAGACAATAGTGCTCCCACTAACCTTCTTGTAGACACAAGGTTCATCTTCGTTCTTGATGAAACCAAACTCTTTGATTGCATCATCAAAACGAAGATTTCAACTTCGAGAAGCTTGTTTTAGTCCATAAATAGAACGTTGCAGCTTACAAACCTTTCCAGCATTTTTTGGATCAACAAAACCCTCAGGTTGTGTCATGTACACATCCTCGAGTAGCTTTCCATTAAGAAAAGCGGTCTTGACGTCCATTTGCCAGATTTCATAATCATGGTATGCAGCTATCGCAAGCAAGATCCTAATGGATTTGATCATCGCGACTGGTGAAAAAGTTTCATCATAGTCAATATCATGAATTTGTTTAAAACCTTTAGCAACCAATCGCCCTTTATAGGTATGAACGTTTCCTTCCATGTCGGTTTTCTTCCTAAAAACCCATTTACACCCTATAGGTTTTACCCTTTCAGGTAAGTCAACCAAGGTCCAAACTTGGTTGGCATACATGGATTCCATCTCAGATCTCATGGCTTCAAACCATTTCTCAGAGTCTGGCCCTGTAATAGCCTCTTGATAGGTAGTAGGCTCATCTTGGTCCATGAGCAATACATCACCGTTCTGAGTCATTAGAAATCCATATCTCTGTGGCTCATGATGTGTTCTAACTGATCTACGCAAGGCTTGTGTCTCTTGAGCAGGTGGTTGCTCCACAGCAGCTTGTGGTTCTGGTTCCACAACAACTTGTGGTGCTTGCTCAGGCTCCATCTCAACATCGGGTGCGCTATCTTGTAGCTCTTGAATTTCTTCAAGTTCTACTTTTCTCCCACTAGTTCTTCTAGAAATGAATTCTCTTTCTAGAAAGACACCTGTTCGAGCTACAAACACTTTGCGCTCAGTGGGATTGTAAAAAAAATATCCTTTAGTTAATTTAGGATATCCCACAAAATAGCACTTATCAGATTTAGGTGCAAGTTTGTTAGAGACTTGACGTCTCACATAAGCCTCACAACCCCAAATCTTCATAAAAGACATACTGGGACGTTTACCAGTCCATATCTCATATGGTATCTTTGGAACCGATTTAGATGGAACACGGTTCAGTGTAAAAGCAGTTGTTTCTAATGCATGTCCCCAAAAGGATTCTGGAAGATCTGTATGACTCATCATTGATCGAACCATATCTAATAAAGTTTTGTTTCTCCTTTCAGATACACCATTCCATTGTGGTGTACTTGGAGGAGTGAGTTGTGAGACAATCCCACACTCTTTAAGATAGTCATAAAATTCTTGGCTTAAGTATTCACCACCTCGATCTGATCGAAGTGCCTTAAGTTGGTTTTATACTTCATTCTTGAATTCTTTGAACTTTGCAAAAGATTCTGACTTGTGTCTCATAAGATACACATAGCCATATCTACTGAAATCATCGGTAAATGTAATAAAGTACATAAACCCACCTCTGGCCTGTGTGTTTAAAGGACCACATACATCTGTATGTATTAAGCCCAATAAATCACTTGCCCTTTCACTATGTCCTTTGAAAGGGGCTTTAGTCATCTTACCCATCAAACAAGATTCACATGTCTCATACGATTCAAAATCAAATGAGTCCAAAATTCCATCTTTATGGAGTTTGGAAATGCGATTCTCATTTATGTGTCCCAAGCGACAATGCCAGAGATATGTTGGATTTTGATCATTAGATTTAATCCTTTTAGCATTTATGTTATAAATAGATATATCAAGATTTAGAATGTAAAGACCATTAATTAGTTGTGCACTACCATAAAAGATATCATTTAAATAAATGGAGCAACAGTTGTCCTTTATTATAAATGAAAAACCCTTCTTGTCCAAACAAGAAATAGAAATAATGTTTTTAGTGATGGAAGGCACATAATAACAATCATCTAATTCTAAAACAAGCCTTGTGGGCAATGTCAAAATATAAGTTCCTACAGCTAATGCAGCAACCCTTGCTCCATTTCCCACTCGTAGGTCGACCTCGCCCTTAGTCAACGATCTACTCCTTTTGAGTTCCTGCACATTTACACAAATGTGAGAACCACATCCAGTATCTAATACCCATGATGAAGAAGTAGATAGATTAACTTCTATAACATAAACACCTGAAGTGGAATTCTCACTTCCTCTCTTCTTCTTTAGCTCTTCCAGGTATTTGTTGCAGTTCCTCTTCCAATGTCCGGTCTCACTGCAATGGAAGCATTTCCCTTCTTTGGCAGCCCCACCTTTTGGCTTCAGTGCAGTATCATTGGGCTTGAACTTGCCATTGGCTTTATTACCTTTTTTCTTGCCCTTTGCATTAGCCCTGCCCTTAGCTTTCTTAACTATTAAGACATCTTTGGGCTTGGCCTTTTTCATGTTGGATTCAGCTGTTTTCAACATGCTAAGTAACTGTGGCACAGTCTTGTCAATTTTCATTCATGTTGTAATTAACAACAAACTGACTGTAGCTGTCTGGCAATGATTGTATAATCACATCAGTGGCCAACTCTTGGCCCAAAGAAAATCCCAATCTTTCAAGGTTTTCAATGTACCCAATCATCTTGAGCACATGAGTACCAACGGGAGTCCCCTCTGCCATCCTACACTGAAACAATGCCTTAGAGACATTGTACCTTTCTTGCCTAGCTTCCTCTTGATAGAGTTGCTTGAGATGCTCGATCATATCGAACGCATCCATTTCCTCATGTTGCTTTTAAAGCTCAGGATTCATGGAGGCAAGCATAAGGCAACTAACATCCAATGTATCATCTTGATGCTTCTTATAAGCATCTCTTTGTGCCCTTGGAGCATTAGAGGGTGGTTCCTCAGGTAAGGGAATCTCAAGGACATACAACTTCTTTTCTTGCTTGAGGACTATCCTCAGGTTCGTGTACCAATCCAGGAAGTTTGTCCCATTCAACTTGTCCTTCTCAAGGACAGATCGCAGTGAAAGTGTGTTATTTGTGTTTGATGCCATGATAATCTACAACAAAATTATGCAAAATATAAGTATCATGAATGCATTCATTTAATTAAATATTTATTAAATGATGCTCCCAATATTTTTATCGAATCAACAACCCTCACTATTAATTCGGAAAAATTATCACATAATTTCTCTAGTGGGCCAAGATCCATATTTCACTTTATCTAGAGTTAGCTTTGGCTAATCGCCCAAGATTTGGCTATTTAGGTAGGCAACACTTAACAATTACATCTCATGTAACTCTTGGATAGTTGGGTGAACAACACTTGTTCTAATTCATCTCATGAATGGAAGCCCAACTTTATGCCTCTAAATTCCCAATCCTATTGAGGAAATCTAGTTAAGTCAACCCAATTTATAGCCTTTGGATATCACTATTATCCCATCGCGTCTTACTAAGATAGATATGATATTTTGCTTTGGCAAACATAACAAAATCGATTCTGGCCTTGACGAGTGCTATTCATTGGTAGGCATCTATTATTGACTTAATTTAATTTGAGGGCTTTTCTTAGTTTATTGAATAAGATCTCACTAATTTTACCTTTTTTTTTAAATTATCATATGATTTTCATATCATAAACGTACAAAATAAACCATGCATCTCATGCAATTAAGCAATAAAATAAACGTGACATAGTTATAGCCCAAACTAAATGGATTTCCCAAGCCAATGAGAAACCCTAAGGGTTAACCTAAGGGTTAACCTAAGGGTAACAGCATCTTCTCCAAGTGCCTCTTTGGTCATCCTTTGCATTGTTGTCAGCTTCATTAGTGTTGATCACCATCAACTCATACTTAGCTAAATTCTAACCCTATACTACGTTACAATTACATAGTTTAAGAGAAACCTCGAGTTATTAAAATTTACATTCGAGGGGAGTAAGATGAGAAAAGAATGTACAACTAGAATTTCAAGAACAAGGCACGACACGCAGGTCGTATTTATTAAAATTTACAACCACAAAAATACAATCATATTGGGCTAGGGCTATAACTATGCACCATGCTCAAACAACAACCACCGTGTTATACAAACAAGTGTAATGCAATTTCAACTTTTAGTTTTATTAGTAAGGCACATTTGAAAGGAATTATGACCCTAACTGCGGGGTTTTATTATTAGGAGTTTATTGTAGGTGTAAAGCCACGCAGTTTATTGGGGAGATTCGAGAAGATTTTATTATTAGGAAACTCGTCGACCGTTAACCGTTGAAGAGAGAACGTTATTAACCCTTTCAGCCTGCGAACTCTGAAAAAGGCGCTTAAGAGAGGAACTGTTGGAATAATACCCAGGTTATGACACACTATGGAAAATGTGAAGGAAACTGAAACAAATATGCAGCGAAATTTAAATCATTCGGCCTCCACCAGGATCGATTCGGAGAGTTGCCTGATTAGGGTTTCGAGATTTTACCTAACGTTTTCTCTGATTTCTGTCGTTGGTCGAGTCACAAGCAACAACTTTTCGTTCCTGCATCTATGGTATCCACACGAACGGAGCTCACGACTCTTGAACGTCTCACGATCAGAAGCCTTAAAGAGCGTTTTTGATTCTTATAATCGATTTGCTAGCTTCGATTAAAAGAATACCTTTTCTGTTTTTTTAATTGTGCGGCTCTGTTTTAGAAAAACATCCTTTTATAAGCAGTAAATTTTACCCTAAAATTTACTGTCAAACAGAACTCTAATCCTACTTAGAATAGGATTAGATATATCCTTAATCCAATTCAGAATAGGATTGATTAAGCTCCTCATTGATCCGTTCTAAGTGTGCGACCCAATAGGTTCTCAAAACAATGGCAATGACAAAATTGTCACAGGCAATGAGCGGTATCTAGCAACACATCATTGCTACCCATGTAACGAGAATGTCAATGACTCGACATAACCTTACTCGTGATAGATGTTACCGTGTAGTCTAATCCCTTTATCCTTTGATGTCTTGATTAGACACAAGTCATGGAATGTGTCACACTTGTATAGTCTAATCAGCGTTTCTTGATTCCTGAGTAGACTAATTAAACAAATAAAATCAATATCTCATATTGACTTATTCGAGCACGACCATGCATTTCTTAGTCTCACTCTATCAAAGGGCCCAAGACATCACTCTTGTTATATAAGAGGGATAAATCCTATCTTGATCACTCAACATCCCTCTACATAGATCAAGGCATACCCAATTACTACCTTTATAATCCATCCTGTTACGAATGACATCTAGCAGCATTAAAGTATGCAATTCTCTATGTTGGGATCTCTGATGATCTCAAGTCAAAGGATCACATACACCATCATCACTATGAGAATCGCTTATGACACTCATATAACAATCCATGTAGCGTTCTCATAGAGGGTCGATCCAGTACATAGTTCTCTAACATGTACCTATGTGATGACTTGATATCCTATATCCATGACAATGGTCATCAGTCAACCACATACTAGTCTTATCGTACATTGTTATCCTTGTTCATAATACTTGACTAGGGATATTTTAAGAGTAGTGTGTTATTACTATTCTAAGGACATTATCATATAAGATTACATTACGCAGTTATAAGACAAATATAATAATGAGCTATAATAAAATGTCATGATACATAAAAATGCCAAAGTCAATCATCTAATGAATGGTTCTAAGGGCATAATCCAACAAAATGCTACCAGTTGAGCCCACGCATGGGGTGGAGTTGACACGGGACGATGTCCTTATATCTAAGAAATGCTTCGCCAAACTCCGGAAGAGGGAAGCGAAAACCGAAAGACAAAGAAGCCTTATGAACGACTACACCATTTCTAACCAAGTTTGGCGTAACCTCCCCTTGCACTGAAAGTCTATAGCTATAACTCGAGGGAAGAGGGAAACGAGTCCTAATATCCTCTAAGTCAGCATTTGTCAAAGAACACACGAGACAACCTGTTTTAAGTGTTTTACCCGGGCATAGCAAAGATTAGGGGTGTAAACGAGTCGAGCTATTCGTTCGGCTCAAGCGGCTCGCGAGCCTTATCGAGCTTTTTTAATTTTATTATATATTTTATTATTTAATTATTAGATTACTTTTTTAACCTTAATATATATGTAATATAACATAAATACCCATGACCCACCAACTAACCTAACCATAGTTATCACTTCTTAAGTCTTAACCCTAACCTTCTTAGCCCTAACCTAAAAGTCCCACCGTCCCAAACAAATTCTCAATTCCCAAATCGACAAACCCAGCGGTGCCAATCCCTTCAAAGCTCAAACTTTCCCAATCGACAATCGACATTTATAGAGCTTTCATGTCCCATTTGCAGCAAGTCAGCAACTGCCGCAAATTCCCAAATCGCCAAATCCAGCGGTTCCGCAGCTGCCGCTCTCTTCAAGCTTAACAAAATCCCAATCCCACCCACAAACCCAAACCCAATCCTACTCTAGCGGTGCCGCAGCTGCCACTCTCTTCAAGCTTTCCCAAATCGGCAAACCCAATCAACAATCACAAATCTAAGACTCTCTTCACGAACCCATACTCCCATTTTACTCAAATTTCGATTCATTCATCGGTGTGGAGCTATAAGGTTCATCAATGCCTACTCTCACTTAAGGTTTGTTTCTGCTAATCTCCATGTCTCAAGTTCCAAATCCTTAGTATAGTCACTGTTAAGGTTCATTATACTGGCAGTTTTCGTCTTCTGCAATTGCAACATGTCGGTTTAAACGTGTTATCATGCAAAACGATAATAGCTGTGAAGTATTAGCTAGCCACATGACTCCACAATTTAAAGCTACTTACACGTTGCTTAACATGGTGCTCAAACTTGTAGAAATATGCGATAATGATAGTATGATACATATGAAACTTGTAGTAATATGTGAAGTATGCTTTTTTACATCAGTGGGTCACACTAACATACGGTCTCAAACAAAGCCCAATGTCTCATTTCTAATTAGATTGTTGATTTAAAACTTAATAATTATTTTGTTTTCTTAAATAATTTATTTTATTGTTACTGATTTTTTTATTGGTGTTTGATGATGTCAAAACCTAATGAACAAATTTTTTTGTAAGTCAATGACCCAAACCATGGATGCAGGATCTAGTTTATGTGATCTGTTTATTATAGTAGCTAGGCTAGTCAAGAATATTTAGATCCAGTAAATATATGAATATATATTTTATACATTACTAGTGTATAAATTGTATCCATTGTTATTTGAAAGTGAATTATAATATATTACTTTGTTAATTTATAAATATAAATTTATTAATTAATGAAATATCTTAAATTATTATAGGCCAGTTCACTCAAGGTAGATTCAGTAAAGGAGCAAAGGATTGAACAGCAACAACAACGATCTCCACAGGCCACAGCTAAGGTTTGTTTGTATCTGCAAATATCCATGTCCCAAATAGAGCCAATGTCCTGTTTCTTGATTTGAAACTTAATTTTTTGTTTTGTTTTCGTAATTAATTTATTTTAATATTACTGATTTAATTCTTTATTGGTGTTTGATGATTGCTAATGCACTACTTCTACATGTTTTGTGCATTTTCTGATTGGCTTTAGATAATTTTGCTTGATATCTTCTTTGTGTTTGTTGTTTTATCTTAATCAGTTCTGTTATGTCTATAAACCATATTTAAACTATAAGAAAGCAACTGAAATCTTCCTCCCAATCCCTTAAAGTAAGAGTTTTCATATTTTTTAGCATGTTTTGAGTACCTAAACTGTTCATTACTTACATTTTCATTTGCAGGTGTTGGAGATTTGGATGGCTGTTCTTTGAGGATCAAGCTTGAGTGAATGTCTATTTTCTTTTTTACCAAGTTGCATTTTGACTTTTTAATTCTCAGTTATGTTTGAGATGTTTGTGTTTGAGATTTATTTTGAGTTGTATCCTATCTTTTAAGTTGTATTTGGAGTTTGAATGTTAGATTATTTTGATTTGTAAGAGTTATACTTTGAATTGTTATGTTTTTGAGTTCTGAATTTGAGTTTCTATGTTGTTTTGATGCGTTTTAAGTTTTGAATATTATGTTGTTATACTTTAATTTAACATATTAATATCTCTGTTTATGTAAGATTGATGTTTTGATGAAAATTACTGTCATCTATAAGTAGAATATGATGAGTTGATGACTGCCTTCTTGTGCTTGGGAGGCACTGAGGTAGTACTTGTGATTGCTTTTACTTGTTTTGAGTAATGTTAAATTTTTATTGTTAAGTTGTATTTGAATTTTGCTTGAAAAATGATGAGTCAAGTTGAATTTATAAAATCAAATTCGAGCCTACGAGCCGAGCTTCGAGTGGATCGAGTATCTAGTGAGCCAAGCTTCGAGTCTTCGAACCGAGCCGAGCTCGAGCCTGGTACTGGATCGTCTCGACTCAGCTCGATTACACTCCTAGCAAAGACATGGCAAAAAAGCAAAAGCTACCCAGCGACAGACTCTACAGACGATAGACCCGATAGGCAACAGACCTATTAAGGCGGCAGACCTTTTGGGCGACAGACCTTTTTGGGCCACAGATCTATTGAGCGAGACACTTGCGGGAGACTAAACTCTACGCGGAAGACCAAGCTACCTGCGGGAGACCTAAACCTAGTGTGATAGGTGAATAAATAAGGCGACAGATGTATACTTATTGTCAATGAGATAAGCGAGAGACTCCTGGTGTGAGAGCCAAAGACTCTTTTTGGCGAGAGAGCTGAAAAATGGGTGACAGACGACTACTCAGAGGTTTCTCGTGCGTTCTCTCGTTGGGTCCTAGCAGTTTATATAGCCGCGAAAAGGAATGCCAAACGTCGCGCCTGATCACGCCTGTCGTAGAGTAGAATTTTTTCACCTGCAAAAAATACCAGAAGAAATCACAAAAAAACAAAGAGGACTATTCACAATGGGCTAAGGCCCAAAAATACATATTTATACTCTCTTGGTTAGAGAAATCCAACAAGAGAGTGGGGAGCAATTGATATGACAAAGTCTACCTGTGTTGGGCCAGGCCCAATAGCGTCAGAGATCACCACGTGGCAAAGACTCACTGGTCCACGTGGCCTTCGGCGACAAAGGTAAAGTGCGTCATCACACCTGTCGTTAGGCGACAGACTCACACTATTGCCTGCAATCATAACGCGACAAATGGCGCGCATACACTTATAGCTGGGCGACAGACTCCCAGTCCGTCGCCTATAGTCATAAGGCAACACGTGGCGCGTGACTTCCACTCCCGCCAGCGACAGATCCTTGACGCCACAACGTGCCATATGGTATGAGTCTCTCGCCGGCAGCAGGCTCCGAATGCTCCCGATTTTCGAGGAACTTGTGTTATATTGGGACACAAACTCTCAGCAAGATATTGGACTTATCCTCAAGCAATTAACCTATAATATTGGCCTATAAATAGGCCCCAGGTACAACTTTATTCCTTAATTTTTTATTACTGGCTTTTACGCTTCTCAATACTGAAGAACTTTCTGCTGACTTAAGCATTGGAGTGTCTACTTAGGGAACCAACACTGCGTCTCTCTGACTTTTCTTGTTTTACAAAAGCTTCTTGGAGACACGTTGAGATTAAGTACGAATATCAACGTCAGCATACCTTTATTGTTGTTTTATGCAACAACAATAATATATTATTTTTTATTTTTTAAAAAATATATATTTTCATGTTAATTTTATTTATAAAATTAAAAATTTTATTTATGATATATGAGATATTAAATTTTAAATTAATTAGCCGGTCAAATGTCAGGATCTTAAATTTTACAATAATACAAGTCAACATCAAAACAACCGCTTGGATAGCCACGGTTTTAACTGATCCAACGAGCCCTCCAAAGTCTAAACCTGCTCAAAGTAGAGGTGTCAAATGGACTGGACGGCCCATGACACGACACGATTCGATACGGTGTGGATTGTGCTTGGCACGGTCCATATTTAAATCGGTGGGTTGGTCCAAGCACGATATATAATTGTGTGCCGTGCTGTGCTAGAAGTTTTTAGGCACATGGATTGGCACGACACGGCCTATGAAGGGCCAGTGTTAGCATGTAGCACGCAGGTTAGCACGGCACGGCACGACACGCAAGCCCATGTGCCGTGCCATATTAGCCCATTTATATAAATAAAATTATATTTAACAAATCTAATTATGAAGTATTTCAGTTATTGATATATAAATTTATAATATTTTCATTTTGAATATAAAATGTATGATATGTCACATATTTTGTATATAACTTTTTATTAAATACACTTTTAATTAAAACTCATCAAAAAATAAATTATTAAAGATTATTTTATTCAAAGATCGGTTAAATGTAGAAGTTGGAGCACTAAATAAACCATATTATATAAATAAATAATTAGGTGAAGAGAATGAAAAATAAAATAATAATATTTTATGTTTTATAGTCTTGTATTTGTGTGTGTGTGTGTATGTGTGTGTATGTGTTTTTAAATATTATGCTTGTAAATTTCTAAGGACAACATTGGTACAATGGTAAATATTGTTCCTTTGTAACTTGGAGATCACGAGTTCAAGGCAAAAAACTCTCTCTTAATGCAGAGAGAAGGCTATATACAATGACCATCCCCAACCCCACAAAGTGGAGCCTTTTTTATCGTGTTGCTCTTTTTTATAGGATTGTAAATTTCGATATCTTTATTAAGTAAATTTTATTATATTTTCTCATGGAGATAGACATTTTGCCTTTTAGAATTATAAATTTCAATATCTTTATTTAATATTTATTATTATGTTTTCTTGTAGATATAAGCATTTTGTCAAAGTGAATTATTTGTCTTTTTATTTATCTTGCATGTTATTTAAATTAATAAATATTTAAAAATGATAAAAATATAAAAATTTATTAATAGGTCGTGTTCGGTACGATAAGGCACAAAAAATAATGTTGAGCTTGGCCCAGCACGATCTATTAGTGTTATGAGAGATGTACCGTGCTAGGCTATGTCCTTAAATTGCATGGATCATGCCAGTACGGTCCATTAAAAAATAATACCGTATTAGTATGAATCCATTATCACATAAACTAATAATTAAATGGGCTATGCCGGCCTAACACGATCCATTTACCATCTCTAGCTCAAAGTCTGACGGCTGGGTTCGATCCTAAACGGTGCCTACTTTTACTAATCTTCCTTTAAAACCAACTCAAAGCTAGTAGTCCTTTTCGGCGGTGAGAAAATCAGAAAAAAAAAAATTCTCAGTTCGCTACATTTCTCTTTAGTCCACGCGACCCTCGCTCTCTTTCGTTATCTTTTCCAGTCTTTTGCATTTTGAATCTCAAATAAGGTAAATAATCTTCATTTTTTTATCTTTAATTTCTTGGATTTTTACATAAATTTTGTTTTTAACTTACAGTTTTTGTTAGTGCTTTTTATTTGGGTTCTCCGCGACATTCTTGTTGATTTCCTACAGAAACTTTTTATATAACAAAAAATTGCTGGAAAAGCAGAACCAATTTTCGCCATTTTCCATGCCGAAGATTTGGGTTTCTTTTATTTTTCTTTATGTTTTTCCTTTGAGTAGTAGAATGCTGGACTCAAGTTAGTCAAAGTTTTGACTGAAGAGAGTGTTGATTAAAGATTCTTCTCCGTAGCTTAATTTTCTTCTTAAGTTTTGTATTTCTTCTTAATTTTCTTTCTTTGATTTTCAGCTGAGAACTGATAGAAAAGTATCAAATCCGAGCCGCTATGGAAGTAGACAAATTTTTGAACATGGGTATTCTCATAGTAGCCACATTGGTAGTGGTCAAGCTCATATCTTTCCTCATAATGCCTAGATCTAAGAAGCGGGTGCCGCCAGTAATTAAAACCTGGCCGGTAATTGGTGGGCTCCTCCGATTCATGAAAGGACCCGTCGTGATGCTCCGGGAGGAATACCCAAAGCTTGGCACTGTTTTCACGTTGAACTTGTTTAACAAAAAGATAACTTTCTTGATTGGGCCCGAGGTTTCAGCGCACTTCTTTAAGGCTTCAGAATCCGACCTCAGCCAACAGGAGGTTTATCAGTTCAATGTGCCAACTTTTGGTCCCGGTGTCGTGTTTGACGTGGATTACTCAATAAGGCAAGAGCAGTTCCGGTTCTTTACGGAGTCCCTTAGAGTTAATAAAATTAAGGGTTATGTGGATCAGATGGTTACAGAAGCTGAGGTGAGTGATTTGCTAGAAATTTGGTTTACGTTATGCTACATTCTTCTTGTTTATCTATATATATATATATATATATATATATATATATATATATATATATATATATATATATATATATATATATATATATATAGATAAACAAGAAGTTTGGTTTACGTTATGCTACATTCTTCTTGTTTATCTATATATATATATATATATATATATATATATATATATATATATATATATATATATATATATATATATATGGAGAGAGAGACTTTATGTATGACACGATGATAGTCTATAGCTTTTATATACTGTCAGTCAATAGTAAGATAACACTTTATTAATGAGTAAAGATTAAATGTGTATAAGCCTTTAAAAATAATTTTAAAAACTTTGTTAATATTTATTTTTAAGGATTTTCATATGGGGTGTTATCAACTTACTGTGTATAAAATTGTCAGTGCATCGTGTATGTGTGTGTATAATGTTCTTTGATGACCTCGTATCTGACCCCTAATGAAGAAGTGACTTTTATTCTATAGTGTTGGAGTATTTGACAAGGGAAAGTGAAGTTTTAACTGACATGGAGTTTGCATTGCTGTTTTCGAGTAAATTGAAGTTTGGCGGATAATAAATGAACCCAGTTGAACGAAAGTACTTTCTTCAGTTCATTTTGGATAATGTGGACTTGAGATAGTCAGGAGACATCTTAGGAGTCAGCGTATTTGAAGTTTGAAGTATAATCTGCACATGCTAATAAAGCTGCTCTGAATATTGATATTGCTTTCTTTAAAATCAATTCCAGCATTATATTTCAAGTTGTTTTGGTTGCTGCAAAAAATTCATCTTCCGCTCTTCTTTTTTCCTTTACAAGTGTAAAGGAATGTGCCTTCATGGCTTGTTATTCCTTGAGGATTGCCTGTGAATAACACACTGATGTTTACTCCTTGGACCACTCTGATGAATAAATAGTAATAAAAGATAATAAACACTGGATTGGGAGGTCAAATGACATGTTAGTGAAGATAAAATATTGTGACTTTTTGTAGCGAATTCAAGATCCCTTGTATGGTTCGTGTTAAATATTTTCACAATGTTGTAACTTCATAGTTGTGATTTTGTTCTCTATGATTATGGAATTGGGCAGGACTACTTCTCAAAATGGGGGGATAGTGGTGAGGTGGACCTCAAGTATGAGCTGGAGCATCTTATCATCTTGACTGCTAGTAGGTGTCTCCTGGGTAGAGAAGTACGTGATAAGCTCTTTGATGATGTATCTGCACTCTTCCATGATCTTGACAATGGCATGCTCCCTATTAGTGTTATCTTCCCTTACCTGCCTATCCCTGCTCATCGCCGTCGTGACCGAGCTAGAAGGAAGCTTGCAGAAATCTTTGCAAGTATCATAGCTTCCCGTAAAAGTGCTGGTAAGTCAGAGAATGACATGTTGCAATGTTTCATTGAATCTAAGTACAAAGATGGGCGCTCAACTACTGAAGCTGAAGTAACTGGCTTGCTTATTGCTGCTCTCTTTGCTGGGCAGCATACCAGTTCCATCACCTCTACTTGGACCGGTGCCTATCTTCTTCGTCACAAGGAGTTCCTATCTGCTGTGCTGGAGGAACAGAAACAACTAATGCAAAAGCATGGAAGCAAGGTTGATCACGATATCTTATCTGAGATGGACAACTTGTACCGGTGCATTAAGGAAGCCTTGAGACTTCATCCCCCACTGATTATGCTTCTTCGCAGCTCCCACAGTGATTTTACTGTAAAAACTCGAGATAGGAAAGAGTATGACATCCCGAAGGGTCACATTGTTGCAACATCACCAGCATTTGCAAACAGGCTTCCTTACATTTACAAGGATCCAGACACTTATGATCCTGATAGATTCTCTGTTGGGAGGGAAGAAGACAAAGCAGCAGGGGCTTTCTCGTATATTTCATTTGGAGGCGGCAGGCATGGTTGCCTTGGTGAACCATTTGCCTACCTTCAGATAAAGGCTATATGGAGCCATTTGTTGAGGAACTTTGAATTGGAGCTTGTTTCTTCTTTTCCTGAGATTGACTGGAATGCTATGGTAGTTGGCGTGAAAGGAAAGGTGATGGTCCGATACAAGCGTCGACTACTTTCAGTTAATTAGCTACATAATTTGTGGCAGTTTTAATTTATTTTCTCCAGAATGTTGTGGCCTTTTTTATTATGGTTTGAAACTTTGGTTTATTTGTGTTAACTAGAGCATTCTCTGGATTCTATATTCTAATGGCTATCGTCTATTGTTATAATATTTATGATTAGTTCATGAGCAAAGTTTGGTTTAGGTGTTCCATGCTTGTTTCAGATTTCAAAATTGAAGCAATGAAGTTATCTTGAAATCATTCAGAAGGCCCCTCATGGATATCAACAAGATAAATTAAATGATCATCATGCATAATAGAATTAGGCAGCCAAATAAATAATCATCATAGGTCGGGCTATCTAGAGGAGCTCTCATATGGAAAGCAATATAATCAGCAGTAATACTTTGGTGTGAGCGTTGCAACTTGCATGTTTTCAACTATGAACTTTATGTGAATTTAAGAAGGCTAAATGACCATCCTAGGATGCTATCCTGATTGCTAGCTGAGCCCATTGTTGATATCCAAGCAAGTCTCAACTCTCAACCTCTGGTTCAGAATCCGGCAAGAGACTAATGCTTTGTTTAGTACAGTTTAGTTAAAAGTAGTTTTTATGCTCAAAAATTAATGCTAAAAAATAAAAAGAAAATACATTTTCAATTGAAAATCATGATTTGTGAATTAAGAAAGGGATTATTATCCTATTCACTGATATTAGAGATTAAAAACTCCACAAGCAAAGTTACAAGGCTATCACATATTTTATTTTTATTTTTAATTAGGATAATTATCATATACACTATCAGTGAAATTTTTAGACTCCGCAAGCAATATTAAGATGATGACACATACTATTTAGGAAATATTAAAAAATAAAAAATAAATAAAGTGGAGTATATATCATCATTTTAACTTTGCTTAGGGAGACTCTACTGGCAATATATTGCATAATAATTTTTTTAAGTAATAATTTTTAATTTTTAAAGATATGTGGTAATGTTGTAACCTCGTTTATGGATTTTTTTTAAACTTCACTTTCAGTGAATGAGATAATAATCCATTAAAAAAATAAATATAAAAGCTCTTAAAAATGTTTTTAAGGTTCGCAATATATGTATATGTATATGTATGAGGATAATTATTTAATACACTGTCAGTAGAGTTTTTTGACTTCACAAGCAGGACTAGGTTATTACACATGTCCTATTTTATTTATTTTTTATTTTCTTACTATTTGTAAAGGACATGGATCCTAACCTTGCTTTTTGGTCAAAAAATTCCACTAACGGTGCATAAGATATTAATTATATATATGGGAAAACTTGCTTAGCTATCAATTTTTGCTTACATGGTTGATGATGTGTGTACCCTAATTTTATGACATATAAACAACATTATATCTAAACAGTTTTTGCTTATCTAAAATTCAATTTTTTTTCTCCCACCACGTATTTGAAATTTAAAATACCATTATCCCATTTTAAACTACCAATATATTTTAAAATATTCTGAACATTTTAGTTAAAAGTTTTTAGTTATCTGAAATTTCGTTTTTTACTCACAGAACAAATCTAAAATTTAAAATACTACTATCTCGTTTTAAACTACCAATATATTTTGAAAGATTTTGATATGGACCTCACCGAAAGAAGATGAGATTCAATGAAGAAGACAAAGAACACTTGAAGAAAAACAGTAACAAGTTAAAAACGCAGCAAAGGAAAACAAAAATTAGAAGTAAAACCAAGACCCGTTGTGTAGAAACACAAGAACCTATGGTATTGGACCAAGACCCGTTGCTTAGAAAAGCAAGAACCTATGGTATATATTGGTGGAAGGTAGAAGAACGCCACAAGGAAGACCTTGATAAGTTCAAGAGTTCTCAAGAGAACCAAAGAGAAGAAGTCTCTCAATTTTATTACTAAAATCAATTGTGTTCTCCCCAAAGGGTTACATAACTATTTATAGGCAACTAGTTAACTTGCAGCACAAGTAATAGGAATCCTACTTTCCTAACTTGCAGAATAGGAAATAGAAAACTTGTAGAACAAGCAATAGGAATCCTACTCTCCTAACTTGCAGAACAAGTAATAGAAGTCCTACAAAATATATTATTTAAAAAAAGAATTGGGCTTAAATTAAATTAAGACAACGTTCAGCCCAATAATACTTAACTAAATAAAATATGCATCCAGCCTAATTGCATTTCAGCCCAATACTTGTGTGTGTCTTCAAGAAGGTTGAACTTGGGCTTGGATCATGTTGTAGAAGACTTTATCATCCTCCATGCTCAAGCTTTGTTGGGCTTTCTCTCTAGCAATATTAAAGAAACCAGCCAAGGCTTGTTGCATTATCTTTGATTTAACTCTTGTAATTGTACCTCCATGGATGCTCAAAGGATCACGAACATCACGAACATGACTTGAGCTGTGTGAGCTTGATGGGTCTCCATCATTCCCCCTCTCCTCGAAAGGATTTGTCCTCAAATCAGAATCACCTGTATCAATATCAAAGGGAGAAAGAGCAGAAACATTAAATGTAGCACTAACATTATAGTCACCTGGAAGATCCAATTTATAAGCATTGTGATTGATCTTCTCAATCACTTGGAATGGTCCATCTCCTCGAGGTTGCAACTTGGAGCGACATTGAGCAGGAAATCTCTCTTTACGCATATGTACCCAAACCCAATCACCAGGTTCAAAGACAACTTTCCTGCGATGCTTGTTGGCTTGAGTAGCATATTGCTCAGTCCTCTTCTTAATGTTTTGACGTACCTTCTCATGTAGTTGCTTAACAAAATCAGTTTTCTTTTCCCCATCCAAACTCGCTCTCTCCTCAATAGGTAGTGGTAAAAGATCCAATGGAGTGAGTTGATTAAAACCATAGACAACTTCAAATGGAGAATAACTAGTAGTAGAATGCATACTTCTATTGTAAGCAAACTCCACATGAGGCAAACAATCTTCCCAATTCTTCAAATTCTTTTGAATAATGGACCTCAACAAAGTAGACAAAGTACGATTGACTACTTCAGTTTGACCATCGGTTTGTGGATGACAAGTAGTGGAAAACAATAGCTTTGTTCCTAACTTTCCCCATAATGTTTTCCAAAAGTAGCTAAGGAGCTTCACATCACGATCAGAAACAATGGTTCTCGGAACACCATGTAGACGAACAATTTCCTTGAAGAATAAATCGGCAATGTTGCTTGCATCATCTGTCTTGTGACAAGCAATGAAGTGAGCCATCTTAGAGAACCTGTCAACAACAACAAAAACAGAATCTCTACCTCTCTTTGTTCTTGGTAACCCCAAAAGAAAGTCTATAGAAATGTCAATCCAAAGACCAGTAGGAATAGGCAATGGAGTATAAAGACCATGATTCATAACTCTAGACTTAGCTTGTTTACAAGTGACACATCTTTCACACAACTTTTCAACATCTCTTTTCATGTTAGGCCAAAAGAAGTGATCATGCAATATATCTAAAGTTTTCTTTACTCCAAAATGTCCCATTAACCCACCACTATGGGCTTCTCTAAAGAGTAATTCTCTTAAAGAACTCCTAGGCACACATAATCTATTTTCCCTAAATAAGAATCCATCATGCCTATAAAACTTTCCAAAACCAGTTTTCTCACATGCAATGAACACATTTTCAAAATCTTCATTAGTAGCATACAAGGCTTTAATATACTCCAATCCAAGTAGTTTTGCATTAAGAGTAGTGATTAGAGTATACCTTCAAGACAATGCATCAGCCACGACATTTTCTTTACCTTGTTTATATTTGATCACATATGGAAATGTCTCAATGAACTCCATCCACTTGGCATGATGCTTGTTCAACTTGCTTTGTCCTTTCAAGTGCTTCAAGGACTCATGATCAGTGTGGATGAAAAATTCCTTGGGCCATAAATAGTGTTGCCATGTTTCCAAGGCCCTCACTAATGCATACATCTCTTTATCATATGTGGGATAGTTAAGGGCAGCTCCACTTAACTTCTTACTGAAAAAAGTAATGGGGAGCTTCTTTTGCATTAAAACAACTTCGATACCTATGCTTAAAGCATCACACTCAATCTCAATTGTTTTCTCTTTTTGCTTAGCCTCGGCTTCACTCACTATTCTTTTCTCACTCTCTTTTAATCTCAATTGATCCTCATCTTTCAGTAGCACACTTAAAGTTTGACATGCTATAGATTCCTTTCCATCCATGGGTGATTCCATACTATCCTCATCATCCTTTAATTGCAGCATAGAATCATCATCAAAATCTTCTCCGTAATTGCTATCCAACTTATTATTAGCTACATTATCACATGCATAAGAAGCATTATCTTGGTTTACCTTAGCTAGGGCAACGTCATGTTGCTCCAACTTATCATATTTTATCAACTTCGACTCTATCCTCGAAAGTTGTTGTTGCATGTCTAGGAACATGATCTCAATGTTACTCAAAGCAAGCTTTTCACTATTATAAGACATAATTGTAACCTACAAGAAACGTTAGTAAAAGAAACAGACCTCACAAGTATAACCTCACGTGTTTACACTCAATACACACAACAATGTAACACTAACACTCGTGTTTCACATAATTTTAATATGGCTTTTCTCTACTAATGTTACTCACACACTCTTGCCTTTTTTTTCCCTCACACAACTTTTCTCTATAGGTTCTATATTGAACTCAAGACTAAATCAAAAATCAGCTTATGGAATTCAACTATCAACCAACAATAAACAAGCTGAGCACAAGATTTTAATAAAGGGAAAACAAAACAATTAAGGCTCAACAAGACTTTGCAAGACTCAATAAGGCTTAAGAAGACTCTAATGAAACTAAACCTTGAAGGAAATATGAGTGTTTTGGGGTGTTTAATTAGGGTAGGGTTTAGCCAAAGGTGGGGTAGTTTTGTCTTTTTATGTGGTAGGGTCAAAAGATAATTTTAGGCAATAGGGTAGAATGGTAACAATGAATTTTCAAATTAGGCAAATAAGAAATCTCAAAGATCAAGAAAGATTGACTACCTCAAGATTTTGATGAAGCACACCTCCACAAATTGCCTTTGATGTTGCACTTGCTACACACGATGTAATAAATCCCCTCTTGAATTGATTTTTCTTTTCTTTTTTTTTTCTTTTTTTTACTAAAGTAAACAAACAATGAAGAAAAAGAAAAAGTTTAAAAAATAAGAAGAGGTTTACTTGGGGAACAAGGCAATTTTTGAGAAAAACAAGTTAGTTTTGGTAGTAGCTTGTGTGGCAAGGAACGAGAGAGAACGATGGCTTGTGAAAAGGATTCAAGATCAAGGTTTATCCAAGACAAGAACAGAAAAAAAACAAAAAAAAAACAAAAACGAGACTCCCACAAATTGAACCTAAGCTCTGATGCCAAATGATATGGACCTCACCGAAAGAAGATGAGGTTCAATGAAGAAGACAAAGAACACTTGAAGAAAAACAATAACAAGTTAAAAATGCAGCAAAGGAAAACAAAAATTAGAAGTAAAACCAAGAGCCGTTGTGTAGAAACACAAGAACCTATGGTATTGGACCAAGACCCGTTGCTTAGAAAAGCAAGAACCTATGGTATATATTGGTGGAAGGTAGAAGAACGCCACAAGGAAGACCTTGATAAGTTCAAGAGTTCTCAAGAGAACCAAAGAGAAGAAGTCTCTCAATTTTATTACTAAAATCAATTGTGTTCTCCTCAAAGGGTTACATAACTATTTATAGGCAACTAGCTAACTTGCAGCACAAGTAATAGGAATCCTACTTTCCTAACTTGCAGAATAGGAAATAGAAAACTTGCAGAACAAGCAATAGGAATCCTACTCTCCTAACTTGCAGAACAAGTAATAGAAGTCCTACAAAATATATTATTTAAAAAAAGAATTGGGCTTAAATTAAATTAAGACAACGTTCAGCCCAATAATACTTAACTAAATAAAATATGCATCCAGCCTAATTGCATTTCAGCCCAATACTTGTGTGTGTCTTCAAGAAGGTTGAACTTGGGCTTGGATCATGTTGTAGAAGACTTTATCATCCTCCATGCTCAAGCTTTGTTGGGCTTTCTCTCTAGCAATATTAATGAAACCAGCCAAGGCTTGTTGCATTATCTTTGATTTAGCTCTTGTAATTGTACCTTCATGGATGCTCAAAGGATCACGAACATCACGAACATGACTTGAGCTGTGTGAGCTTGATGGGTCTCCATAAGATTTTGGACTTTTTATCTAAACAGTTTTTACTTATCTAAATTTTCTTTTTTTTTTACTCCCACAACAAATCTAAAATTTAAAATACCACTATCCCACTTTAAACTACTATTATATTTTGAAAGATTCTGAATAACTACAGTAATTCAAATATTACTATCTATTATCCATCAATTTCTTTTCATATATATATAAAAAAATTGTTCTGTATCTTGAAATTGATGTTAATAGTTTGATTTAACCCCTCTCTCTTTCTTTATAGTTTCAGTTTTTTTTTGAAGCACAATTGAAAGGAAAAAAAATCATCCGATGTTGTGCTGTGGATCTTTATTTCCATGTTGCTTCTTCCTTACTCAGGTTTGTTGTTTTTCCTAATTATGTTTATTTTTTGTTTTTTTCGTTATAAGGAGAAATATTAAATAACTAGGGATAATGGTGGAGTTGCTTGGATTCGAACCCAAGCCTTACAAGTTGCCACAACTCATCCTTAACCACTCGATCAAGAGATTGTAAAAAACTAAATTATGTTTTTTTTAAACTACGATTATTTTTTGTTTGAGTTATTAGAAAATGAAAAAAAAATAAATGGAGAAGAAAGGAAAATAAATGATTATCTTTTGTGTTGTTTTGAAAAAAAATGTAAAATTTAATTTAGTTTAAAGTAGTGAAAATATTGATATTTGATTTTTTTTATTGGTGTAAAAATTGGAATTTTTTTTATGTTAATATGGAAATTTAATTGAATCTCTTTTTTTTTGGGGGGGGGGGGGGGGGGGGGGGGGGAGGGGGAGGAGAGGTGTTTACATTTATAGATTTGAAAATGATGGAGGATAAAAAAATGGACGGCAATTTGGCAATGTTGAAGAAGTTACTACATTATTAAGTTTTTAGTACTTTCATTTAATCCTAGAATAGTTAGTACTGAAATTGGATAAGCCTAAAAGTCCTAATATTGGTAGTTGTGGATATTTACTAAAATATTATTATGATCAAGCTTCTCTTGATGAGTATGGTAAGTACAATTCACTTTCAATCTTATTCAAATCTTTAAGAGTGAATAGTTAGTTTAAGGATTTAAAAAATTGTTTACAACAAAAACATTTCAACAATTTTTTAAATCCTTAAACAAGGTTAAAACAATTATCTAATACATTTAAAAAACCAATGAGGTTTGGCCTTCCCTTTGAGATGGTCTAACTTCAACTGCTCCTAAAATTTTTGTAACAAAAAAAGGCTAATACATTTAAAATAACTAAAATTATTATATAAAAATATTATTGTATATGTGACACTTTCTTCATATATGTTTAAAACTATTTGTATAATAAGTTATATGTATATATTGTGAAGACCACAAAATTATATACTGAAACTGTAAATAAATAAAAGACATTAAATAAGCTAAGTATCAAAATGTATCCTATAATTACCCAAGGGTTGTGGTTCAGTTAGCAACGCAGGCTGAGTTTGTGGGAAGAGTTCTCGGGTTCAACTCCCACTAAATACATCTTTGGGGAGGGGTGAAGAGCCTTAACTGTGACTAAACCCCGAACAGAATTAGTCTCAGATTATTAAAACGGATGAGGATACCTGTGGTCTACACAAAAAAAATGTATCCTATAATTCTTATTATTTTAAGTAATGAAAACAAATATTTTAACTTGGAGCATTTAGCAATAAATGATTAATATATATATTGGATTTATATAAATAGGTTTGAGATACATATATATTTAATAAAGAAAATAAATAGATAAATGGTACATTAGTAAACAAGTTAGTGAATATATATAAATGCACTATAAAAACCTAAGTGCATATCTTGTAAGTGATTAGATAATTAAAAGATCAAATAAATAAATATATATTTAACTAAAGGATGCAAGTATACTAAATTAAATGTGATATACATAAATGTATATATATATATATATATATAGAGAGAGAGAGAGAGAGAGAGAGAGAGAGAGAGTAAATAAAGGAAAATAAGATATATGTATATATACTAATATATATTAGACATAAATAAATATATAATACAATATATACATGTAAAATATCATAAAACTAGTTTGTGATCCGTGCGATGCACGGATTTTTATTTAAATATAGTTAAAGATACATAAATTTAGCTTAATTTATATATTCAAAATAAAGCTAAAATAATAATACTTCAAAAAATATTTAAAATATTATAATATTTTTAACATATGTTAAACAATAATTGATAAACAATATATATAAAATTAAAAACTTCATTCAAATATAAACAAATTCATAAACCAAAATATTTATGAAATTGTTGAATTAAAATCTAACAGCTTCATCAAAATAAAAATTTTCTTTAATTGTCAGCATCTTTGACTAGTGTAGAATTTTTTGTAGACCTATAAATATAAAATATTTCAAAAAATTCTTATTTATTCTGCATATCCAATGATTTTAAGTAATTAAATAATGTACATAAAAACTTACTCACGTATAAGTGGTCTTTTTGATGAAGTTTGAAGACTATTTTCATCTTCATCAGTTCTATTATTTATCAAAATATTATGCATTTCAATTGACATCTGCTTCACATTAAATATAGAAGCACATTCTAGTAAAAGCTAAAACAAAATAGTTTTAGATATTGAGTATCCAGTAGTATTAAACTATAACAATTCATTTAAAAAAACATATACTAAATCATGAAATATATATTACTTACCATTTGTATTTTGTCAAGTAAATACTAACACTCTTTTGCATAAATCATATTCTGAACGCGATAAATGTTCAATGCATTGAACAAAGAAAAGTTGTCTTGCGAAGAAAGGATAAGCAATCATAAAGATTAATGTCTTTAGTAATTTAATTAAAGAAATAACTCATTATTCCTTAAATTGAGAAATAGTGCCCGAGTTAAGTATGAATGAGAAATAGAAAGGCCTAGGCTTTAAGCTTACACCGTTTCTGTTGATGCTAAATTCCGTGTGGAGATCCTAAGGCATAAAGCCACTCTAGACTTGCAAAATAAAGCCAATAACGTCACTCTTGGCCTCTTAATATTGATTTTCTATAAATAAAAGATAAATGTTCAAAACATCATAAAATATTATTAAAATGGGAGTGCTTTATTTCTTTTTTCACATCTCTATCATTTTTTAACTTGACTTGGTTTTCATTATTGCAATCGAGCTGCAGAAAGGTTTTCATGGCTTTTTCTATAACAACCCTGCAGAAGGTTGCTCAAAAATAGTTTTTTTGCCAACAAATTCCTATTCCACTCAAAAGCATGAGATCATCTATCGCGAACTTGCCTCTTACTTTCCTACAACAAAATCAACAAAAACTAACATGAAATATATATATATATATATATATATATATATGTAGAATAAACTACGTTCAGACATAAAGTTAATAAAGTTTTATATATATAATATATATTAAGAAGAAAACTAAACTTTGAGCTCTGTTTTGATGCCTATTGAGATTTTTTTGTATCTGCAAATTAAATATTTTAATTATTTACATGAAAAGAAAATTAATACACTCAAAAGCAATTTAGTTTACATGAAAGGAAAATTATTACCATAAAGAAAACACCACCATTTTATGCAAGTCTAGAAAACTATAAAATTTTCTGTTTCCATGAGAAAATTTTGTTCTATATATTTTCTTTAGGACTCAAAAAAAAATAATTATGTTTAAGAAGATGAACAAACCTTGAGAACATTCTGTTGATGCTGTGTTTTTTGAGAAAATGTGCATTGCTTTGATGTCTATTATTGTTTGCTAAAAAAAGAACTGAAAGTAATAAATTTTAAAATTGGTAATACTACCAATTAATAAGAACCAATTTCCTTACTAATGAAAAAAACGTTAAAAAGTGATCCTGAGTTAATAATTCATATATTTCAATTCATATAAATTTGAAATCCTGCCAATTAATAAGAACAAATTAATAAGAATTGGAGTTAACAATTCATATATTTGAAAACTTATTTACAATTCATATAAATTTAATTGGAGTTAATACTTATTGATAAAAACATTGACCTTCATTATGAATTATTTTGAAATATATTTGATCAAATATATGAATTGAAATACATGAATAATTGAATTAAAAGATTAATTTTTTAAAAATAATTTTCCATCAGAAAATAATAATTGATTATATCAAATAAATAATTGAATTAAGAGATTAATTATTTAAAGTATTTTAATAAATAAGTTTTTTTCAAGCTCATATAGTTGCGTTGTTTCCGTAAGTTTGTATTGCAAATATCCGATTGCTTTGCAAACATCAATGCCATAATTCGATTTTCCATATTGCTTTGCAAACAATTAACGTTAACTGTCATAATGAATTATTTTGAAATTCTACCAATTAATAAGAACAAATTAATAAGAATTAGAGTTAATAATTCGTATATTTGAAAACTTATTTATAATTCATATAAATTTAATTGGAGTTAATACTAATTGATAAAAATCATTGACCCTTATTATGAATTATTTTGAAATATATTTGTTTAATAAATATGACTTGAAATACATGAATAATTGAATTAAAAGATTAATTATTTAAAATAATTTTTCCATCAGAAAATAATAATTGATTATATCAAATGAATGATTGAATGAAAATATTAATTATTCAAAGATTTTAGCAAATAAGTTTTTTTCAAATTCATATATTTGCCTTGTTTCCATCAGTTTGTACTGCTTCACAAACATCAATGCTATGATTAGATTTTCGGGATTGCTTCTTCCACTCCATCTAGTGCTCGGGTGGCTCGTAACTCTTCTCCAATATGGCCATGTCATGAATCCGCGTCCTCATAATATATTTTTAATATTTTAATAAAGATTTAAAATTTAGAAAATAGGGGCATAAAGTTAAAATAATTCATCTTAACAATTCATAAAGTTAAAATAATTCTTCTTAACAATTCATATATTTGGAAACTTATTTACAATTCATGTATAATTAGTTGGAGTTAATACTAATTGATAACAATATTAACCCTCATTATGAATTATTTTGAAATTCATATTTTGATAGATATATTAAAATATTGCCAATTAATAAGAGCCAATTTATATAAAATTAATTAGAGTAAATACTAATTGATTACAAAGTAATTGTAAGATAAAATTTAAGATATATTTAGTAATTACTACAAAGCTTACATATCGACAATATAAACTATTCACCTAAGACTCCACATCATTAATACTTGAAACGCAAGCGTTTATCGTGTAATATAATATAAATATACGATTTCGAACCAATTAATAATTCTGCCATTAATTCTGCCAATTAATACGTAAAATTTACTCCCATCAAATTTTATTCCCTTTAAATCCAAGTCGACAATGATATACAAATTAACATTGGCTGCCATAAAACCAAAATTTGAAATTTTACCAATTAATACGAAAAATTAACATTTAAAATTTTATTCCTTTTAAATCCAAGTCGAAAATCTTGTCATTCTTTCCCCACAAAAGATATACGACTTGGATTTACATATTAATTAACATTTAAAATTTTATTCCCTTTGATATATTACAATTAAAGTTGGTTGACATAAAGATTTATTTTGAAATTCTGCCAATTAATACCAATTATTTACAATTCATATAGTAATTACTTATTCTCAAATATATTACAATTAATTAGAGTTAATACTAATTGATAACAATGTTGACCCAATTTATGAATTAATGACTAATTAAATGTAAGAGAGGAATTGATATATATTTGGTAATTAAAACAAAGCTTACGTGTCAAAATTATAACTTATCCACATAGGCATCCACATTAACAATATTTGACACATAAGCATGTACCTCGTAATATAATATATATATTGATATGGACCTCACCGAAAGAAGATGAGGTTCATATGAAAAAGACGAAGAACACTTGAAAAAAAAACAATAACAAGTTAAAAACGCAGCAAAAGAAAATAAAAATTAGAAGTAAAACCAAGACCCGTTGTGTAGAAACACAAGAACCTATGGTATTGGACCAAGACCCGTTGCCTAGAAAAGCAAGAACCTATGGTATATATTGGTGGAAGGTAGAAGAACGCCACAAGGAAGACCTTGATAAGTTCAAGAGTTCTCAAGAGAACCAAAGAGAAGAAGTCTCTCAATTTTATTGCTAAAATCAATTGTGTTCTCCCCAAAGGGTTAGATAACTATTTATAGGCAAATAGATAACTTGCAGCACAAGTAATAGGAATCCTACTTTCCTAACTTGCAGAATAGGAAATAGCAAACTTGCAGAACAAGCAATAGGAATCCTACTCTCCTAACTTGCAGAACAAGCAATAGAAGTCTTACAAAATCTATTATTTAAAAAGGAATTGGGCTTAAATTAAATTAAGACAATGTTCAGCCCAATAATACTTAACTAAATAAAATATGCATCTAGCCTAATTTGCATTTCGGCCCAATACTTGTGTGTCTTCAAGAAGGTTGAACTTGGGCTTGGATCATGTTGTAGAAGACTTTATCATCCTCCATGCTCAAGCTTTGTTGGGCTTTCTCTCTAGCAATATCAATGAAACCAGCCAAGGCTTGTTGCATCATCTTTGATTTAGCTCTTGTAATTGGACCTCCATGGATACTCAAAGGATCACGATCATCACGAACATGACTTGAGCTTTGTGAGCTTGGATCTCCATCATTCCCCCTCTCCTCGAAAGGATTTGTCCTCAAATCAGAATCACCTACATCCATATCAAAGGGAGAAAGATCAGAAACATTAAATGTAGCACTAACATTATACTCACCTGGAAGATCTAACTTATAAGCATTGTCATTGATCTTCTTAATCACTTGGAATGGTCCATCTCCTCGAGGTTGCAACTTGGAGCGACGCTGAGCAGGAAATCTCTCTTTACGCATATGTACCCAAACCCAATCACCAGGTTCAAAGACAACTTTCTTGCGATGCTTGTTGGCTTGAGTAGCATATTGCTCAGTCCTCTTTTTAATGTTTTGACGTACCTTCTCATGTAGTTGCTTAACAAAATCAGCTTTCTTTTCCCCATCCAAACTAGCTCTCTCCTCAATAGGTAGTGGTAAAAGATCCAATGGAGTGAGTGGATTAAAACCATAGACAACTTCAAATGGAGAATAACTAGTAGTGGAATGCACACTTCTATTGTAAGCAAACTCCACATGAGGCAAACAATCTTCCCAATTCTTCAAATTCTTTTGAATAATGGACCTCAACAAAGTAGACAAAGTACGATTGACTACTTCAGTTTGACCATCGGTTTGTGGATGACAAGTAGTTGAAAACAATAGCTTTGTTCCTAACTTTCCCCATAATGTTTTCCAAAAATAGCTAAGGAACTTCACATCACGGTCAGAAACAATGGTCCTCGGAACCCCATGTAGACGAACAATTTCCTTGAAGAATAAATCGGCAATGTTACTTGCATCATCTGTCTTGTGACAAGCAATGAAGTGAGCCATCTTAGAGAACCTGTCAACAACAACAAAAACAGAATCTCTACCTCTCTTTGTTCTTGGTAACCCCAAAACAAAGTCCATAGAAATGTCAGTCCAAGGAGCAGTAGGAATAGGCAATGGAGTATAAAGACCATGATTCATAACTCTAGACTTAGCTTGTTTACAAGTGACACATCTCTCACACAATTTTTCAACATCTCTTTTCATGTTAGGCCAAAAGAAGTGATCATGCAATATATCTAAAGTTTTCTTTACTCCAAAATGTCCCATTAACCCACCACTATGGGCTTCTCTAACAAGTAATTCTCTTAAAGAACTCCTAGGCACACATAATCTATTTTCCCTAAATAAGAATCCATCATGCCTATAAAACTTTCCAAAACCAGTTTTCTCACATGCAATGAACACATTTTCAAAATCCTCATCAGTAGCATACAAGTCTTTAATATACTCAAATCCAAGTAGTTTTGCATTAAGAGTAGTGATTAGAGTATACCTTCGAGATAATGCATCAGCCACGACATTTTCTTTACCTTGTTTATATTTGATCACATATGGAAATGTTTCAATGAACTCCATCCACTTGGCATGACGCTTGTTCAACTTGCTTTGTCCTTTCAAGTGCTTCAAGGACTCATGATCAGTGTGGATGACAAATTCCTTGGGCCATAAATAGTGTTGCCATGTTTCCAAGGCCCTCACTAATGCATACATCTCTTTATCATATGTGGAATAGTTAAGGGCAGCTCCACTTAACTTCTCACTGAAAAAAGCAATGGGGCGCTTCTCCTGCATTAAAACAGCTCCAATACCTATACTTGAAGCATCACACTCAATCTCAAAAGTTTTAGAAAAGTCAGGTAAGGATAATAAAGCTGCAGAACAAAGCTTCTCTTTAAGCAAGTTAAAAGCATGATCTTGCTCAAGACCCCATTTAAATCCAACATTCTTTTTAACAACATCAGTTAGAGGTGCAGCTATTGTACTGAAGTCTCTAACAAACCTACGATAGAAACTAGCTAATCCATGAAAACTACGCACCTCAGAGATATTCTTAGGTATAGGCCAATCTTTAATTGCCTTGACCTTTTCATCTTCTACTGCTATACCCTTAGAAGAAATAACATATCCAAGAAATGTAATCTTATCAGTGCAAAAGGAACATTTCTTAAGGTTAGCATACAACTTTTCCTTTCTCAAGACATTAAGCACATTCTTTAAATGTTCAATATGTTCATGCAAACTTCTACTATAGATCAAGATATCATCAAAATAGACAACTACAAATTTTCCAATGAAAGCACGCAAGACATGGTTCATTAATCTCATGAAAGTGCTAGGTGCATTAGTTAATCCAAAAGGCATAACTAACCATTCATACAAACCATGCTTAGTCTTAAATGCAGTTTTCCATTCATCACCTTCTCTCATGCGAATTTGATGATAACCACTTTTCAAATCAATTTTAGAAAAGATGCAAGAACCATGTAACTCATCAAGCATATCATCTAATCTAGGAATGGGATAGCGATACTTTACAGTGATTTTGTTGATGGCACGACAATCAACACACATCCTCCACGTCCCATCCTTCTTAGGAACAAGTAACACAGGAACAGCACATGGACTCATGCTCTCTCTAACGTAGCCTTTCTTCATGAGCTCGTCAACTTGCCTTTGAAGCTCCTTTGTCTCCTCGGGATTACTTCTATAGGCAGGTCTGTTGGGAATGGCAGCTCCAGGAACAAGGTCTATTTGATGCTCAATTCCCCTAATAGGTGGCAAACCATTTGGAATCTCCTCGGGGAATATATCTCCAAATTCCTTCAAAAGAGACACAACATTAGTAGGCAAAGAAGATTTAAGATCATTAGAACTAAAACAAGATTCTTTATATAAAAACAAAAGGATTGGGCACTTAGCTAAAAAAGCAGCCTTTACATCACTTTGCTTTGCATAGAAGCTCACGTCCTTTCTTTCTTTCTTTGCAATATCTTTGCCTTTATCTAGATTCTTCGACCTTTGTTGTGATTCATTCTGCTCTTTCAACCTCAATTGATCCTCATAAATCTCCGTAGGACTCAAGGGTGCAAGTGTGAATTTCTTACCAGCCATGGTAAATGAATAACGGTTTGTAAATCCATCATGTATGACATGTCTATCAAATTGCCATGGTCTTCCTAAAAGCAAATGACCAGCATGCATAGGCACAACATCACACAACACTTTATCATTGTACCTTCCAATTGAAAATAGCACCAATACTTGCTTGGTCACATTTACTTCTCCACAATTATTGAGCCATTGAAGTTTGTATGGTTTGGGATGTTTTGTAGTGGGCAAACTCAATTTGTCAACCAAATAAGTGCTAGCAACATTAGTGCAACTACCACCATCAATAATCAAAGAGCATACCTTATTGTTGACGTGGCATCTAGTATGAAAAATATTTTCTCGTTGCACTTCATCTTCATCCTTAACTTGGGCACTTAATGCACGACGAGCTACAAGTGCTTCACCATGTGCAGCAAACTCAACATAGTCATCATCCTCATTAATGTCCTCCAATGGTGGCATCTCATCATCAACATCAGAATCTTCACTTACAACATCACCATCATCACGCATAATCATGACTCGTTTGTTTGGGCATTGTGATGCAATGTGTCCTCTTCCCAAACATCTAAAACACTTAATGTCTCTACTCTTACCTTGGGATGCTTGGATAGCCTCGGGTTTGGGCTTTTGGACACTCTCACCCTTAGGCTTGAATGAGGATTCAGTCTTAAGTTTGAATGTAGTCTTATCATCCCTTCGAAAGGTGTTCGGTTTCCAAGAAGAAGATGAACTAGAACCTTGCATAAAACGAGATGAATAACCTTTTCTCTTGAGTTGCCTTTCAACCTTGATAGCCATATGCAACATATCATCAAACTCCACATAGTGATGTAACTCCACTACATTAGCAATCTCACGATTCAATCCTTGTAAGAATCGAGCCATAGTAGCTTCACTATCCTCTTCAACATTAGCTCTGATCATGATAATTTCCATTTCTTTATGATAATCCTCAACACTCTTAGAACCTTGAGTGAGACCTTGTAACCTTTGATAAAGCTCTCTATAGTAATGATTAGGAACAAACCTTTTTCTCATAACACGTTTCATTTCATTCCATGTAACTATAGGTGGCTCTCTATTCCTACGTCTACCAAGCATGAGTTGGTCCCACCAAATGATTGCATAATCCGTGAACTCTACAGCGGCAAGTTTCACCTTTTTTTCTTCGGAATAGTTATGGCAATCAAAGACCATCTCCACTTTCTTTTCCCATTCTAAGTAAGCCTCAGGATCATTCTTACCTTGAAAGGAAGGAATCTTCAATTTGATACTTCCTAAATTTCCATCTATCCTATCATAATACCTATCTCCTTTATACCTATCTCCACGACCTCCTTTATTACCATGGTTACCTTTAACACTTCTACTAAACTCATCATCATCAAACTCATCATCAACTTTATCATCAAAGTCATTATTCACAATATTGCCATTCTCATGAGAAGTATCACTTGGCTTTACCTTGGCTAGGACAGCTTCATGTTCCTCCAACTTATCATGAATATTATTAAACCTTAACTCTATCCTTGAAAATTGTTGTTGCATAGCTTGGAACATGAACTCGATCTTACTCAAATCAGGCTTTTCACTATTAGAAGACATGATTTTATCCTGCAAGAAACGTTAGTAAAAGAAAAGGACCTCACAAGTATGACCTCACGTGTTTACACTCAATACACACAAGACTGTAACACACACTCGTGTTTCACACAATTTTAATATGGCTTTTCTCTACTAATGTTACTCACACACTCTTGCCTTTTTCCCTCACACAACTTTTCTCTATAGGTTCTATATTGAACTCAAGACTTAATCAAAAATCAGCTTATGGAATTCAACTATCAACCAACAATAAACAAGATGAGCACAAGATTTTAATCAAGGGAAAACAAAACAATGAATACTCAACAAGACTTAGCAAGACTCAGCAAGACTCAATAAGACTTAAGAAGACTCCAATGAAACTAAACCTTGAAGGAAATTTGTGTATTTTGGGGTGTTTAATTAAGGTAGGGTTTAGCCAAAGGTGGGGTAGTTTTGTTGATGGAGATCCAGATGGAGATCCACTTGCTCGTGATGTTCGTGATGCTAAGGATCCATTGGTCATCCAAGGAGGTCCAATTACCCGAGCTCGAGCTAAGAAAATGCAACAAGCCCTGGCCTCATTCATGCAACAAGCTCTGGCATCATTGAAGTGTCAAGGAAGCTTCCATGAAGAGTCCCAAGACATCTATACTTGCTTGGAAGCCCAAACGACATGAGCATGGTTTACTATCTTATTTTAGCTTAACAATAAGATGGGCTAAGTGTTTGGATAGCCCACGTTTGAGTCTTGTTGTGTCTTGGACTATTTATTTTATGTAACTAGGTTTAGGCATGAATTTGGGTTTAGTTTTATTTTTCTATTGGTGTTAATTCCAGCCCACTTGTTTATGGGCTTAAGTGCTAGGTATTATTATAAATACCTTGTAAACGCTATTGATGGAGATCAGTTAAGTGAAATTTCAGATATTGAGTGTGCCTTTCTCTTGGGTTCCCTCTCTACTAGGCTTATCAAGGTCTTCTTCCTTGTGGCGCCTCCTTCTTCACCATCCACCATTGCTATACCTTAGGTTCTCGAATTCTTATTCGTAGGGTCAAGGTCCAATACCTTGGGTTCGAGTCTCTTTAGGCTTTGGGTCTAGGTTTCATAAGGTATCCTTCATCGTCTTTTGCTTCTATCCAGTTGCGTTTCAGTTCCTTCAAACTCCAACCTACGAGTTCTTCTGTCCGTGCGCATCACGTGTCCATCAGCCTACGTCGTATACGTAACAGGCAAGGGGATGATCACTGCAGATAATCTGGAAGGATAGAGGGGGGTGAGCTTTTGGAAAGCCCCGTAAGAAATGCATTTAAAATAGTCATAGCATCGATATATGTCGAAAACAAGTGCCATAATAATGCGTTTCATACTTTAAATCATTGTATGAATTCTTTAATACATATATCTAAAATTCATACTTGTTCAAACATGCATCATACTTTAGAAACTTAACATCATAATTAATAAAACTTATCATACAGTTCTTGGAGACTAGGCGGGATCATATAGCTAGTATGTGGGTCATGACTAATCATCTTCTGAAGAAGGAACTAAGTACCTATGGCCATGGCAAGGGCCGTAGACCTGATCAGGGTCGTACAGCGAAGATGCACCACGAAGTACCAACATACCCACAAGGGATGGAAACATACACAATGTGGGCGAGAACATGCACGACGTGGGCTAAACATATGCCACAAGAGACGAAAACATGCACAATGTGGCAATCATGACAGGCAATAACATAAACTATAGGAGGGCCTTAGTCTCAAGTTTTACTTACTTTTGTAATTTCTTAATCATAAATTTGGTACAAAATAGTAAGGACCGGGAGTGCCTGGTTCGTGTTAGCGAAGGATTTACCACCCCAATCACGGTTTCGGAAACATACTTATTTACTTTCATACTTAAAACATTATTGAAAAATATGCATAGAAATCATAAGATTCGTTTAGCTAATTATCAAAGGACTATGGAAATTAACTTCGGAACGAAATTCATGCTTCAAACATTTCTTTATAAATTGAGATGAAAGTAAGGGACACCATCACAACTTTAAATTACATCCCTTACCTATAAGATTTCGGGGCAGCAACTCTCCTCAAGTCTCGGACATGCCTCGATTTTTGTGCCTACACTATTTGCTGCCCAAAACAATTTTGAAATCATCAATACATATTTATACTTATCTTAACATACCTTAATATATCTTAAGTAACCATATTTCCTTGTCATTATAGCTATATTATTTTATATATTTTTCAACTACTTTAGTTTATCCTTTAGTCAAGTCAACCTAACACTTTTCTCTTATTTCTTTTCTTTTGTTTTCCACTACTTATTGTCCAAACCGAGACTCCACCTTCTTTTCTGTTTTATAATCCACACGAGCTTCAGTTTATGTCTCTAAAATATGGTTATACCTAGTACATTTTAGGTTGCCAATATCTTCCACATTCACACATAAAAGTTATCTTAAAGTCAACTACCCATTCATCTTTTCTTCCACTTTTTCGGCTGTACAATTCAACCAACAATTCATCTTCATTTTCGGCTGTACCAACATCCCAGATGATCTTCCTTTTACAGCCTCAATTGTTGACTATTTGAAACCTTATTTTATTTATTCATTTTTCTTCTTCCCCCTTAGCTCACGTAACCCTCATTCAAAGTTAACCTCAAAACCTTCTTCAACCAGAATTTATTTTTCCTGCTACATTGCTGTCCAAACCAACAGCTTCTTTCCTTTTTTTGTTTGAGCACATATTAACTTTACATTTAGATATATCTAGTACACTTCTATGTCACCAAAATTTAGTGTTCACACCTACAAAAGTCAGCCACGCCACACTATTTTTCCACATTTTTGGCTGCTCACTTTGACAATTCTATTTTCTTTTACCGGCAGTACAAAGAACTTAGTTTGTTTCTTTCATCAGTCACTTCGGTTGACTCTATTTAAAACACTTCTTTCCTTTTCTTCATGGTTCATGTGGCCCTCATCTCATACTAACTTATATTTTCTTAACCGATTCAACCATAGTATGTAACTTATAGCTTTACTTCTTTTAATATTTTTCTTGACTGTTTCGGTTTTCATATGCAGTCTGCCTCTCACGTAAATCATCTCATCAACATCATCTTACTTTCATTCTAAACCCTCACAACTAAACTAGGGTTTACTCATACTTAGTTTTTTTTTTTATTTCCAAACCAAAGATATAAGCAGCTTGTACATAATCAATACAACCTAAATTAAAGAATAACAAGCTAAAAAAAACTGATATTAAATGTTACCTGAATAGAACAGAATTTTGGCCATGTGATTCAGCTTCCATTTAAGGTTTTTAAACTGACTTCTTTGAGGTTTTTGGAAGCTTAATATCCAGAGTTTATTTTTTTCCTTCAAAAGCTTGGTTTATTTACTGAAGGTTAGGAGTGACTCTACTATGCACAGAAAACTACATAGTTTGCAAGAAAACAGAGCAAGTTTTCGGTGATGGTGGCTGGAAATGAGGATCACGATGGGAAGAAAAACAAAGCAAAAGAAATATATTGGCTGGACTTTAGCAGCCTTAATTAAAAGCCCTTTTAATTACATATTTCTTTTCTTATCTTTTTATTATTTATTTTGTCTTTTCATCTCTCTTGCATTATTTATTTCTTCATGCCGCCACCACTTTTCTGATTCATCCAAATAAGAATTTTCCAATATCCATTTAATTTCTTTTAATTTACTTATTTAATTATTTATCCCTTTATTGGAAATTTGGCTACTCATATAATTGTACATCTACAGTATAAAATAACGAGTTCTCACATTCGTCCTCCTCAATTTTGGTTTGCATCACAAGAAGGAATAAGAGATTAAGAAGCGGCTCAAGGAATTTCATGGTCTGTGATTTTTCAAACAGATTTGGGTAATTTTGACAAGTATGAATCTTTAGCATAGTTTTGACACATCAAATTACCAAAATTCAAATTTAAAAGAGTGTCATGCTTGATTATTCAAGAAATCCAAAAATGAATTTTATCAAATAAATCGTTTCATTGTTCATTGCCTAGGTAAAGGTTATTACACGGTAATGACATATTGTGATCGAATGAAAATGGATCATTTGAGTTCAAGCTTTTGCCCCTTAAATGGCTGAAGGCCTTTTAAGAATTTTGGAGCATGGAAATGATTGGAGAAGGTAGTTGATGGGATGAATTTTTCTAATAATGATCACTAATTTTTCAAAACTTTTCAATCTCTCTTTATTTTGTCATTTTGTTCAACTTCTTTGATCATTTGGTTTAGTCATGTGAGGCTTTATTTGAATTATTTTATATATATATATATATATAAATGTGATTTCTTTACAAAAAGAATCAATCAATGCCGTTTATATATATCAAATACAATGACAAATCTAAATAAAAAATGTACATGAAAAATTTTCTACTGTATTTTCAAAAAAATCTATTTACAACAATTAATGGCATAGCGAAGTAAAATACACAAAAAAATTTTGTTGAAAATTCCCTCCTGTTTGACAACTTTACATATCAACTTGGAAAATCAAATCTGAAACATGTAGAAATGACAAGTTAAAAAATCAAAGAATCATTTTATGCCCCACAAAATGTTCCAAAAAGTTTCCTTTTTCATAAAAATCAAAAAGAATTTTTTCAACTTTGAAATGTGGTGTAAAATGCATGAGATATGATACAACAATGATGCATTGGTGAAAGACATGTATATACGAAATGCGATCTATGCAAAATCCAATTATAAATGAAAAAATCAAATTCTGTTTTATTTCACTTGTATGGTCCTAAAATGCACCTAACGTGATCTTCAATGTATGTAGACACGATAATGTCGAAATCATATGAAATTAAAATGATATATGATGCTAACATGCTTAAAAAATGAATGCTTGCATACACAATACTAGACACAAATTCTATTGTTGCTGAGCCCAACATGCAAGGAGGAAAGAAGCAAAACATAATTTTCAACTAAAACTAAACACTCTACACACATTTTTTTCATCCTTTTTTTTTCTTTTTTGTGTACCAGACAAAGTTTTTTTATTCTTAAAAAAAATTCACATTTTCTAGTAGATTTTTTCCAAGAATTATTTTTATTTCATTTTTATTCCCAATCAAATTATTCTTTAAATTCTTTACCAAATAAATTCAAGGACAATTTTTGTTGACATCTTTTTATTCAAGAAAAACTCAAATGTTTTTATATTTTCATTAAATTTCCTATACAACCTAAAAATAAAATAAAAAATATTTTTTTCTTTATTTTTTTTCTTGTCAACTTATTCTTTAAATTATTCAGAAAAAGAGAAAAAAATTAAGGAAAGATTTTGTCGACTCTATTTTGCCTTTATTTAGAAAAATGTCAATTCCCTTTTTTATTGCTTTATAAAGCACATTTTCCTATTTATTCCCATTTTTATGTCTATATCTTTGAAAGAAATCCCTCTTCTCTTTTTTTTCCAAGAAAAATTATTCCCATTGTTTTGAAAGAAAAGTTTGTTTTATTGTTTTTCTCACACTTTTTTTGTTAAAAAAACTCAAATTTCTTTTTTTTATTTTACAAAATTTCTTTCCACAATTTTATTATTTAAAAAAAATCCTTTTTTGAAAAACAAGAAAAATTTCAAAGACTTAAATCATGGACAATTCAAACCAAAATCCATAGTTCCTTTATTATTGATACGAGAAATGAGGTCAAATAATGTTCCCTCTTGTGTCCTAATTTCAAAAATCGGGTATGACTCTACCTAAGATTGGACTTAAGATTCTCTATATGCTGATTTAGGTCTCTAAAAGGTCAAAAGGTTCCCAAATTATACCTTACTGTCATCCACACTGGATTAGTAAGATTTAATTTGAGTGGGAGTATTTCGCTTGCCATTGCGAAGGTGATTACCTTACGAGAGCATAGGTACTTTACTCCCTCCTAAGGAGGATGAAGCCCGGCTATAGAGCTCATGTTATGCAAATGCATGTGCAAGTGTGTGTATGAGGAAACACATCAAACATTCATCAAACCATAACCGCTATCCTAGATGCCCCACAATTTATTAGCGATAACATATATACAAATAAAGAATGCTATAAAATAATCAACATAATTAAAACACAAATGCAACTAATTATTTTAAAATTAAAGAAATTAAATTTAAATATTAGTTAAGACCTTTAAATTAAAACTTAGGATAACACATGATTAATAAATGGCTTGACCCTTAAAAAGTTTCCAGTGGAGTCACCAAGCTATTGTAACGGTTTTCGCGCTCGACGAATTTGAAAACATTTAAAAACAGGGAGTCGCCACCAATCTTTTTTATCTAGGTGTGATTGGTCACCTAAAATATTTATCTTTTTAACAAAATCTTAAAATTAATTAAGTTTTATTAAAAAGACAATTTTTTGATCTGCAAAAACAAAATCGGGTACGAGAATACGGTTACGCGTGGGGAAGGATTAGCACCCCCACGACGCCCGTTAAAAAACGGTACCATAGTAATCATGTGCTATCCTTTAGTTTTAATAAAATAGTCTTGAATTAATATTTAAAAATAATTTTTATACAATCAATTTTATTCTTTTTATTCAAAGTCATTTTTTATTTGTAAAAAATCATTTTGTTTTATTTTAAAAAGTTAAATTTTATTTTTCAAAGGTGAATGTGAACCTTTTTGTGTGGAAAAATTAAATTAAATATCCCAATACTCTTGTAACATTTGAAATAATTTTCCTCACCTAGAGATTTCTTAAGAATCACTACTTGTGAGTTCTATAGAATCTCATTGTCGGAAGATTCACACTCGCTTCAAGAATTATTATGAATGCAAATAATGCAAACAGATAATGAATGATGCAAATGAATTTTTTTAATCATTATTTTTTTATTTCTTTATTTATTTTAAATGAAAAATTTTATTATTGAAAAATTGCACTAAGTATCAAATACTCTAATAACACTTAGTGAACTTCTCTCACCTAGGGATCAGTCAAGAAATCACTACTTGTGAGTTTCATGACATCCCATCATCAGACTATTGTTTAATTATTAAAAAAATTATTTATTTTTTCTTTGTTTTTTATAAAAAAATAAATTATTTATTTTCATTTTTAATAAAAAAATTTAAATTATTGAAAAATCATACTAAATATCCCAATACTCTGGTAACATTTAGTAGACTCTTCTCACCTAGGGATCAGTCAAGAAATCACTACTTGTGAGTTTCATGACATCTCATCATCGGAAATTCATTTAATTTAAATTTAAAGTTTATTATTAATTAAAAAACTTACTGATTTAATTTTTTACAAAAATTTAAATTATTGAAAAATCATATTAAATATCCCAATACTCTGGTAACATTTAGTATATTCTTCTCACCTAGGAATCAGTCAAGAAATTACTACTTGTGAGTTTCATGATATCTCATCATCAGATATTTATTTATTAACAATTATTAGTGTTATTTAACTCACGAACTAAATTTTATTTCACAATTTTTTTATATTTTATTGGTTCATTTGAGAAATCTAATAATTAAAAAACATATTTGATCATCTCATTTTTCAAGACATAATAAATGATTACCAATTGTTAAAGAATAAATTTCTAAATAAAAAACAAAGGCAATTTCTTCACTCCATGTGCATGTACGTACAAACCCAAAAGTAATTAAGTGACAATGAAGTAAAAAAAATTGATAAGTAAAGCACACATGTTTCTATGTATATGCAAACAAAAACAATTAACTAACTAATAGCTAAAAGCAAATTTTACCATCTATTGGAGACGAATCTGCAACACACTACGTGGCCCTATGGACATAAGCATCTTTCTTTCTTTTCTCAACTCGAGCCAAGCCTCTTCCAAATTTTCTTCTTCTCCTACCCGACACTAAATCCAACTTTCTCTCTTTCAGTCGTCGCAAGCTCCAGTCACCTCCCTAAGCTCTGATCACTGTGTTTTGCCTTGTTTTCTTGTTATGTTCATTCAGTTTCCTTCTCCTAACCAAGCCTCATCTTCGATTCTCAAATATATATATATATCCCTAATCCTTTAGATCTAGCACTGAGCTAACCATCTTCTCTGGTTTCTCTCTTTGTATTTCTTTACTATCGATGATTTGCTGGATTTTGTTTATTGCAAGTCTTAAAACACTGATTTTAGGTTTAAGTTTCAGATCTGAGATTTTTTGGGGTTCTTTGGTTCCTTTTTTTTTGGTCTTTTGCGAATCTAAAAGAAAAATGGTTTGGATTGGGATTAGGCACGGTGCAGGGAACAGGGTAGAGGTTTCGGCTAAAAGGGTGTGAAGCTGGGAATGGCAGTGGTGGTTTTCGGCTTAAGGTAGTCTTTGGTGCTGTGTTTGGGTTCTGTTTAGGTTCAACCGTTCAAAGGCAGTGAAGAGAAGGTGGTTGCGGTGGTGAGGGTCAGACTGCTGGGGTTTAGGCAATGGTGATTTTGGGTCTGGTAGAGAAAAAAGAAAAGAGCTATGGCCCCCGACCCTTCCCCTGCAAGACAGTGTGCATTTTAATCGAATTGGAAAGCCTTTCTTAGTCCGATTCTTGGCCTTTGTCCTTCAGATTTTTACAATCCAATTCAGTCATTTAGGTGTTTGATCATTGGAATGAGGTTTGATTAACTGCTTTTCATGTGAATGGGTGAGTGGCAGTGTAATGGGTAGCTAGTGGCCAGTGTCGGTGAAGGAAAGGGACTCTCAAAAGGGCAACAAAGAGTTAGAATTAAAAATAAATAAATGAAATGTGGGCCTTTAAGCCCATGGAACATAATTCAACATAAATTGGGCTTTTAAGTTTGTAAGCCCAACAAAGTCTATATAACCCAAAATTGACCTAAATTTATTCAAAATCTAAATTAATAAAATATGCCTAAATTTAATTAAGTTAATTTCATTGTGTAGGATTTGATCCTTAGATTTTTTGAACTTATCAAACTTGGACAAAATTAGGTGTTTACACTATTTTCATTCAATAAATTATAATACGAGTTTGATTTAACTTTTACAAATTTTATGTAATTATATCCAATATATAATTTTTTTATATCACTTTATTGTAATATATATACAAATTAAAAATAAAAAATATGTTGTCTTTTTCATAAACAACATAACTTATATTATAAAGTTTCAAAAAACATATATTATAAATGAATTTATTGTTTGATTAATGAATTTCTGTGCATTCTACATGTTAAAAACTAGTTATTATAAGATTTAGTGTTTTTTTTAAAAGAAAAACAAAGCAAAACTTCAATGAAGGTATATTATCCTCAACTAGAAAAGTTTGTGGAAGACACCAGCGCTACCTAAAATTCAATCCTTTGCCACCAAAAGATGGCAGTAAAACAAACCTTAGTTTCAAGAGGAATGCTAATTGATCCCCTATGTCTTACGTGCAAAAATGAAGAAGAATCCATGTCCCATTGTATTAGGGATTGTCCTCAAATGAAGAGGATGCGAGAGGAAATTAACATCATGAACCTCTCAGACAATCCTTTTCACAAGGCATTTTTGATTGGATTATGGTGAACATTAAGGCTAAAATCAATTTTGAAATTATGGACATTTCTTGGAATTTGGTGTTTCCTTTTGTGTTGTGGAGGACTAGATTGATCACAATAGGATAGTCTTCGAACATGGTGGCAAGAATATTGGCCAGTAGTGCAATAAATCACAAATCAAAATCAAGGAGTTTTAGGTGATTTCGAGCTTTGAACATCAAATAAAGAACAAAATTCAAATTGAAGTTGGTTGGATTTGTAACACCCTCGAAAGTTACGATTTTCGAACTAACTTTTCTTTTACTTGCTATGTTTGTCACTCGCTCAGTGTAGCTGACACCTAAAAAGTCGATTTTTACTCATTTAATTGTTTAAGACTAATTGTTTAAGGTCCGATTTTGATTGCCTCGTTATACGTGTCAAAATTGAAATTGAAAAATATTATCCCTCTATATACTTATTACCCATCCTCACACAACACAACAATATTTCCACCTGTGGCATGAAAATTCATCTCAATATACCATTCAAAATATTTCATTTTCATCAAGACATAATGTCAAGTTACTATTCATTACATGGCACTATTACATACACTTCTTAATACAATTCTAGTACTTACATCCTAATCTATTTTCACTATGTATACAAAAGGAATCTCAATGTCTAGAATATAAACAAAAGTAATAAGAGGTTATACCTTAATACAAAAAACCATAAGCTCGGTAGTACCTAAGTCGAGCTCTCAGTACTGAACTCTCACACTCAAGTGTAGCTGAAATAACCTGTAAGGGGAAAGAGTGTGTGAGTTAAAGCCCCGTAAGAAAAATATATGCCAAGTGATGTTAAGCACCTATCTTACTACATGTATGAGGATGCATGTTAAAACTAAGTGATAGTTGTGTACAATGTACTTTATGAAATCAATGCACCAAAATCATCCATAATATGTAATTCATATGGAACATCGTGGTTCAAAACATATACATAGTATAAAACATACTCAACAGTATAAAGATAGTTAAAACGAAAGCAAAACTCAAAATAGGTATAAAACCGAGATCCTGTACGCTCAATTGCAAATACATATTTCACTTTGTAAACATAATCATACCACATATCCAATATGAAATCAAAGAGGCGCGGTATGTCATTTCACATAATACGGTAAAGTAACTGGGAAATAGTAATGTAACCAAGAAACTTTCACATGAGAACATTCATTGTGGCTAGCAATAGTTCTCTCATATAGGCACCTATTTGCTATGTAGGCATAAATGATACCATAAAGGCATCTCATGATGTTATGAGGATATCTCACAATACCACAAAGGCAACTAATGATATCACGAAAACATCTTACAATACCACAAAGGCATCTTAAGTATTAAAAATTCACAGAAAGACAATTTTTCAAACCCAATTGTATAACTAAAGTATATGTATCGTTTAAAACACGTGCACTTTGAAAACATCAAAGAAAATTAAACATACTTTGGAATACTTAACACTTAATCCTTGCATGTGAAATCACTTTAGCAAAACTATTAGCGCGAGCACATTTCGACTTATATAAATCGGACTTGATACTTTAGAAAAATAATATTTTCATTACAAAGCATGCGGATCTCGATGCAAAATTTCATTTATGAAATGAATGATGATAATGATATCTACTACAAGCTCAGGATAATCTTATAAAATACGCCCAGGGTAACCACCAACCAAAAATTTGGCATTGTAATGACGTAATAATAACTATCCCCAATATCTTATTCGCATCAACACAATCAACCTTCATTATCATCCAAAATCCTCAATACACATCATGCAACATGTATATAAGTCCGATCTCCTTTTATCATAGCCTAAATTCCACCTATAGCTCGTGCACGGATAAATATCAACATACACCCACAATGCATTTTTCTCGTAAAACTAGGGCTATATATATAATTTATATATATTTATATTTAACTAAAGATATTTATAATTTTTATTCCACTAGATATATTATGTAAATATATATTGACTTGAGTTATATATATACACATACACATATATATATATACACATATTTTTAACTAGGCATGTGTGTGTATATATATTTAAATATATAATTATTTATATTTTTAGTATGTATCACAATGAATAATATAACATAGCTACAATAAGTCTCACAACAACTTGGGGATATTGCCCTTACCTACCGTCCAAGGCAATGTACCCTTCACACATGCTCATGTGCATCATTTATCATTCTCTGTTAAACATCCAATCATACTTAGTTACCATATATTTTCCAAAGCAAAGACATTACCCTCCTCTATACGTAGCTCTTCCTATGACTATGTTCGACTATCCAACTTTGAGTGTAATTCAATTATATGCTTTTGTATCACTTCATGAGCAATAAGAAATTTTTATCCACTAATCCACTCAATTGATATTCAAACTGTTAATAATCAACTTAACAATCTAGCATAATTTTCCTCATCCTCCATAGCTTAAGCACAATCCTTTAATTTACACATTCACCTCACACATACATATATAACATCATCTTATTCATAACCATCCATAATGTGACAACCCCAATTTTAGGCCCTCGTTGGATAAAGCCATTTCATTCAAGCTTCATAAATTAATATGTATGAAATAAGCAATTCGGCTGGTGGATTTAAGTGTTTTAATGATTCACTTGGGATTAACATTTTAATTAAATGTTAAATTTTTAGAAAATTAATTATGTTAAAAGTCAAAGAGTTGTATTAAGGAAATAATATATATATATATATATATATATATATATATATATTAGTTATAGGGGAGATAATGAATAATAGGGATATAAATTAAAGTTATGTATATGACTTAGTTATACATTAATTAAATAAAGAAAATTTGTATATATATATATTAAGCAAAAATATGAGATATATTAGATATATAATAAAAATAATATATGTATTTATATTAAACAAAAACTATATTATATGTACATGTACAAATGAAATGCATAAAATAAATATATACATACATAGAATAAACAAAGGTAAACTATATATTAAACTAAATTTAAAAAATAATTAATTAATTAAAAATAAAAAAAGGGAATCGTGAGATTTAAACCACTAACCCCGACTTACTTTCTCCTCTGTACACACACAAAGGAGAAGGAGACATAAAGGAAGCGATCAAAGGAGAAAGAGAGGATTAGGGGTGAGCACTGGTTGAGGAAGGAAGAACCAACAGAAGAAGAGAAAAAGAGAGTCGCGCTACCCTTGCTGCCACCAGTGGAAACAGATCGAGAAAAGAAAAAAAAGAGCTTGATCTGAAAAGAGAGGGATACTGGACTACAGGCAGCATGATGGCAAGAGGGAGAAATGTGTAAAAATAGTTTGTAGTGAAGAGAGAATGAAGGGATTGAGTCGTCGGCTAGAAAAAATGGAAAAAAAAATTGAAGCAAATATTAAAAAAGAAAGAGAGTGGATCAGGCGAGCAAAAATAGCAGCTATGATTGGGGAAGGGGAGAAGCATGGCTATCGTCGATGATGGGAGAAGGAAATCGAGGAAGGCTAAGAGTGAGGAGAAAGACGACCAAGAAAGAGGGGAGAAAAGAAAAGTTGTCATCTGGAAAAAAAGAGAGAAGAGGAAGGAAGAGACAGTATTGTGCTGGAAAGTTACAGTTGCCCTGGCATCGATTCATTTGAGACAAGGCTGAATTGTTAGGCTAAGGATTGAACCAGATCTGAGCCAGTTTAGTAAGAAAAAATAATAAAATAAGAAAAATAAAATAAAAAAAAGAAGAGAGTTGAAAGAAAAATTGGGTGAGAAGGGATAGACTCGAGAGTGACAAGAAACAATGCTAAGAGAAGATGAGAAATATATATATATATATAAAAGAATGGAGAGTGAAGATGAGGGCTGCCAAGGGAAAGTTGACAGAGGGAGGTAGTCCTAATTTGGCTGCCGAGCAAGGGCTACTTTTAAAGGTAGGTTTTGGTGCCTGTAACAAGGTGTTGAGCAAGGTATAATGGAGGTTGAGAAGGTTAAAGGTAGTGGCAAACTGGCTATGAGGCAGAGTTGAGTTTAAGGGTGCTCGAAGGTCTAAAACCTGGACTCTAGTTTTGGTTCGAAATAGGGGCAGTGTGGAGGATTTTGGGGCTGAGTGGAAGCTGGAAATAGCTTAAACTAGGGTTATTTGGGTGAGCCTCGGTGCTGGAAATAAAGCAGAACAATATGTTAAAAGCAGGGGATTATGGTGCTAACCAAAAACTTGAATAGGGGTCTCCTTTAGGAGTTGGAACAAGTTGATTTAAGGGCTGAATCCGAGATGTTTTGAGTCCTAAAACGGGGTAGGAGTTGGCTATTATAAGGCTAAAGTTTGGGCTATAAACAAGGTAGTTTAAAGGTGAAACAAGGCTGGATTTTTAAGTTGAAATAGAGGCTAAATCAAGAGCTATTGGGGGCTAAGGAGAGAGGCCAGAACAGGGTAGGAAGGAACCGAAAAAAAGGTTGATTGAGGGTTGTTGGCTGAAAATAAGAGAGAGGAAAGGAGGAAGAATTTGGAAGGTTGGTGTTGAGATTCGGTAAGAAATATTGCAGAATGTTGTTTATTCCATAAAAAAATATAGAAGTTTAATTGAATTATACTAAGCCTTTTGATGATGTTTGAACGTGTAGCACAAATCTAAGGCGAAAAACGCGGAGTTTGGCTAAGCTCGGCGTATGTGTTTTCACCTTGAAAATTAGTAAGACGTTTATATAATGTAGACTTATTATTATATTGTATAGATGAAATGTGATTGTGATTTAAATAAATATTGATGATTTTGATGTAGTTAGTATAAATAGAATGTGATAACTTGGTACAATGATTATAGTTGTGACATGTAGTATAGTGACGAGATAGCGGTGATATACATTATTGATGCGAGGATGTTAGAGTTATTGGATATTGTCGTTAGAGTGTTTTTGGTATTTGTTTGGAATATGCTTGATATTGATCGTATATATGTTGATAGAATCTCTTGAAAATAATGTTGAAATGTGGTTTAATGGTGTTTCAAATGTAAAAGTGAATTGAAGAAGAACACGGTTACAAGGGTGCTCAATTCTCTTGGAAGAGCCTTAAAAAGGTGTTAAGCTTACTCTTGAACACAGTTTATAATTTAAATGTTGGTTTTTATGAATGTTGGTTTTAGTATAGCAAGGCTAAAGGTATTAGTTTTAGTGTACTTTAAGTGAATAACAATTTTGAGAAAATGCTGAAGTGGTAAGGCTTGCGAGTGTAGTGTCACCAATCTTGGTGTTGTGCTCCGTAAGGTAAGGGAATGTGCTTGGTAGATGTTAGCTCTTCTTTGCTTATGTATGTATACACTTGTTTTCAGTTTCAAGGTAAAATGCGCACATGATTCTATATATCTAATTATTCCTATAAATATATTTTTATATGTGAAAATGACCATGTTTGAGTTTTTAAAGTGTGTTGGATTGGTGCAAAAGTATACTTGCTTGATTGGACTTTTCTGCAAGTTAATTTGGTTGTGATTGTGATGCTGGGTAACGTCCTACTTATGCCATCATAATACCAGATTTTCATTGAAAATTAACTTAGGTAGATTTCGTATGATTAGTTTATAACTATATAATTGAGGATTATTGGATGAAAATAAGAGAGACAAAAAAGAAGAAGATTTTGGAATTTTACTAGAAGGTTGGTGTTAAGATTCGGTAAGAAATATAGCAAAATGTCATTTATTCCATAAAAATAATAAAAAAGCTTAATTGATTTATACTAAGCCTTTTTGATGATGTTTGAGCGTGTAGCACGAATCTAAGGCAAGAAATGCACAGTTTGGCTAAGATCGACGTACACATGCTTAGCTTGAAAGTTAGTAAGATGTTTATATAATGTAGACTTAGTATTATACTGTATAGATGAAATGTGGTTGTGATTTACATAAATATTGAGGATTTTGATGTAGTTACTATAAACGGAATGTGATAACTTAGTACGATGATTGTAGTTGTGACATGTAGTATAGTGACGAGATAGCGATGATATATATTATTGATGCGAGGATGTTGGAATTATTGGACATTGTCGCTAGAGTGTTTTCGGTACTTATTTGGAATATGCTTAGATATTGATCATATATATTGATAGAATCTCTTGAAAATAATGTTGATATGTGGTTTAATGATATTTCAAATGTAGAAATGAATTGAGAAGAACATGGTTACAAAGGGATCGGTTTTCTTAAAAGAGACTTAAAAAGGTGATAAGCTTACTCTTGAACACAGTTTATAATTTGATTAATGTGGGTTGTTATGAATGTTGGTTTTAGTATAACAACGCTAAAAATATTAGTTTTAGTGTAGGTTAAGTGAGGAACAATTCTAAGAAAATGCTGAAGTGATAAGGCTTGTGTGATAACCGTAAATTTTTCATTTATTGGAAATTAGAAATATTGAAAATAAATATTAGAGAAATTAAATAAGAGGAAATAAATAAAATTTGCGAGAAATGAGATATTGGTGAAAATCCCGAGAAATGAGGAAGTGATGAATAAGGAAATTCGTGTGAAGGAAATTAAATGAAAATAAAAATAAAATCGGAGTTATGGAAAATAAGGAAAGGAGGAATTTAAATTGGACTAATGGAAATCCAAAATTTATAAAATAAAAATGCGTATATTATATATTCATATACATACATATGTATTTATAGAAAAACATGTGTAAATATGAAGAGAGAGAATTTTTAGCCAAAAATGACCAAAATACCCCTACCCCTAAAATTTTACCGGGAGTCAAAATAGATCACCAGAAGTTAGAATTGACCGATTTGACAGAGAAATTAATGTTATAAAGTTGAATTACAAGTAAATTAATCCCATTGTAGATTTTAGTGAACTTCTCTGTCAAAAATCGAATGAGATCTAACTTGCTGTTATAAGTATCAGAAAGGATACTATCAACATATAGATGATCAGTTCATTGATTTAAATGTATATTGAGGAGATAGAAATAAATGTCGAAATGACGAAAATGCTCCTATATTGGGCGATGTTCGGAATAGTGTTAAAACCGAGCTGAATTGGAATCCATTGATAGTAATGGAATTATTAATGACATAGAAGATGTCATATGAATCTAACGATCTCTATTACTGATTCCACTAACACTTAGATTATGGACGCGAAATAAATTCGTGAGGGGCTAAGTGCCACGTCTGTGTGACGGGGGCCACCTCTAGAACCTAGAGCGGACAGTATGGATGAGTAAGGCACTGGGGTGGTAAATCCCTGGTTAACGGAGATCCAGGCACTCTCGGTCCTTACAATAAAACGAGTACGGATGAGTGAAGTGGCTCGGTAAATCCCTGAAAGAAACGGTAAATCCGGGGCTTCACAATAAAACGGTATGATGCGATCCAAAGAGTGTAGTGGAATGTCATCAGATGTTTGGCCCGGTTATTGACTGAAAGGGTCGAAAAATTAAGAGTGTATTGAACGGGATCGTTGAATACTATGAAAAATGAAATGATTTTAAGATCAATTGCATTGTGTTTTATGAACTACGAATGATTTGCAAGAGACTTTAGAAATTCGATATCGTTATGCTATCGAATTTTCGTAAGAATATTGATTTTTGCGATTTCAGCTAAAAAGGTAAGAAACTTCTTAAGGATAGAACTTTTTTAAGGAATTCAGTCTTGAAAATATTAAGTTACCTGATTTTAGCATAATCATGAATATTTAAATTAAATTTTATCTTATGGAAATTACCAAACTTCAGTGTTTTAGAAATATTTATAAAAAAAAGTTGTGAAATTTCAGATTTTTGAAATTCCTTGCATTTTAATTGGTTTCGGAACCTTTATGAGTTTTGAAAATTCTCTTTCGAACTAAGACTTATGAAACTCTGCATTAGCATGAATTATCTAAAGAATTCAGTTTTATTGAAAGCTTATTAAATTTCATGATTTTAAAGTCTTGTGATTTTTCCGTCTTAAATTTGGTTTTACGAATTTATTATAAATCATGGCGCTAAAAATCTATTTTTTCTTTATATATATGTTGTTGGAAATTACTAAGTTTTTAAATAATTGGAAAATAATTATGATTTTCTACGATGATCTGCTTTATGAACTTTTATCAATATCTGTATGATTTGACTTACGGATTTGAACTCCAAACTATGAAACTTTTGTTTTAAGACATTGGCTAACCATCATCCAGCAGTGTCTGGCTGTAGCGTGACCTTCGGGGCATGTAGTATCTGGCTATAGCGTGACCTTCGAGGCCTATAGTATCTGGCTGTAGCGTGACCTTCGGGGCCTACAGTATTTGTATCTGATATGAATTTTGTGCACTATGTTGCTGTGTGATTTGATCCAGTCCGCAGCGGCCACAGATGACACCTGATCAGTGTTCACTGTAGACCACTTGGACTATGGCCACACGCCTATCTGTTATTATCCTTATAGGATATCTTTGTTGCTTGATCTATACCGAGTTACTGCCATGTCTCCACTTTCTGTTATTTCTGATTTCTGAATTATTTGATTTTCGAACTCTGAAATATGTGCTACAGAATGAAGTACTGTGTGGAGTACTGTAAGCTAGAGAATAATTATAAGAACAGTGAAGTGATAAAAAGAAGATGACAGCGAACCTAAAATTCTTCAGGACCCTTGATACAGAACTGTGATGGGCGACTCAATGATGGGCGACCCGTAGTGGATCATGTGTTATGAGATACAGGCGAACTATGTCATCGCCGACTCACTAGTAAGGGTAAACCTGGGGCGAAAGGAATCGCCTAGGGAATGCTCACCAACGGCCGATACGAACGGGCGGGGCTCTTACAATTATCTCAATGGTAACACGGGAGTAAGGAACTAGGTACGTAAGGGTGCCAAGGTTCAAGCTTTGTGGAGAATATACTCAAGGGAACTAAGCCTGAATTCAGTAAATGGAAATGGTTTTAAAGTGAATAACTGAATTGAAACGGGTAGCTACAAAGTGTGATGAGAACCATTGTGCTTGATACAGCTTACCAGAGTGAGATTCGTAACGCTATAAAGTATGACTAGGTAATAAAATCAAGGTAGAGTATGTATCAAAATGATTTGAATATTGAATGTCTCTGCCTTGAGAATACACTGTGAAATGATGGGACACAAAGATGAAGGTCCAAAATGATAAGAGAAGTGTGGTTAAAGAAACTACCGGATGAGAATCCCGATAAATTTCAGAGTAACATAGATTGAGAAATCAGGTTAATGTTGACTCGATCGTGGATATGAAATTTATTCTTAAGCTTGTATCGAAGAATATAGAAGAAATCCGACAAGCTCAAGAAAATAATTTTTGGAAAATGTTATGGATGATGAAATCCACAAGTATCGATGTAAAGGATGGAAATACAAATGATATGATTTGAGGATGAATTAAATGATGTATTAAAATTTTTGTTATACAATAAAGTTCTTATGAAGAACAAATAAATATCATTGGAAGTGATGCCTTAAATATGATTTAATCGGAGATGTATAAGGAGCTTATAAGAGCAATCTTTGTAAAAGGCATCATCAGATGAAAAGTTGAAGAATGATGGTCACAAGATGATAAGAAATGTATGATTAAAGAAAATATCAGATTTGATTTTCGATAAAACTTCCAGAGTTATATAAATTAGAGGAATCGAGATAACATTGACTCGATTTTGAATATGAAGTTAAATTCTAAGCTTATATCGGAGGATGTAGAAAGAATCCGAAAAGTTTAAGAAAATAACTCTAGAAATTGTGTAAATAATGAAATTCACGTGTAAAGGTCTGGATGACGAAAATACAGATAATGAAAAACTGGGAATAATGAAATTATCTGTATAAGCGTAAATGAGAGAAATACAAATGATATTGAGTTGTAGATGAATTAAAAAGGATGTATTAATTTCCTATCATTGATAAAGTTCTGGTGAAGAACAAGTATTCATCTACATGAAAACAGAAGCTTTATGGAGCTGATTAGGGATGTGTGAGGAGTTAATAAGACTAGCCTCAGTATAAAGAGTCCTTAGATAAAAGATTGAAGATTGGTGTCCATAAAGTGATGATTTGAACTCGGAGTGAATTTTACGAGTTTCGATTGAAGTTACAAGGGTAATAAGTTGCCTTGTAAAGTAGATAAGCCTAAAGAATGAGGCATCCTTACATGAGTAAATTGATGAAATACTGATAGAGTCTAAAGTATAAATGGAACATGAACAGCATTGTGATATGATTCTTAAACTCTTAAAGACTGTGGAATTGTGCTAAGATTTGCAACTAAAGATTTGGCTAGACAGTACCTCCTCTTGAGATATATGATCTCGAGACGACAGGATGACAGTGAACCTGTCTATGATATAAAGATAATGATTGAGATACAAAAGTAATGAGTCTAGCTAAATACTATTGTCAGCCTATAAAAGAGTGATGAGAATAGCTGCTCTATAGAGGAGATCTAATTAAAGAAATTAAAGTCGGTAGATGGATAGTGTAAAGAAAAAGATGGTATGCAAGATTTTAAAAGATCTTAACAGTATAGTACCATATCAATTGAGAAAACCGACAAAAAGGGATGAGAGTAAGAATATGAAAACGAAAGTGAAAGTGGAATAAGGAAATAAACTGCATGATGAGAAGGGAACATCAATATGAAACAGTTCTCGAAGTTAAGACTGAGGGTGATTTGTGTTGGTTATCACATAATTGTGGCAAGATGTAAAAGCAAGCCAACTTTGATAAGTACAATTAATGATACTCAAAGGAGTAAGATAATTGATATGTTTACTGCTAGTATATAAATAAGAAATGTTTGTACATATAACCACCTCGAAACGATAGAGATGGTGGAATTGTATAGATAATGTGGTGCTTAAATGGATAATTCGAGGATTCAATCACAGAATCTAAATTATGAAAAGAGATTTAAAGACCATACTACATGAAGAGAATATGATAGTCTCATGAATTATGATCGTAAGAGATGATCTATAGTAAAATCGGCAAATGAGATGCAGCTTTGATGGAATAAGTGTGAAAATGAATATTGTGGACAATAAAAGTCCAAAAGAGAAATGATGATATGGAAGTGATTAAAGACTGATGATCTAAATAGAATCACTTTCCATTATCAGACTTCTAGATTCTCTAGTGCCTTAGTCGCAGTATAAGTGTTAAACGGTGTGAATGTGTATGTACAGTTCCAGTGAGCCTTACATGTGATGGGAGTCTCTGTGTTGCCATATGCTAATGAGAGATAGCAAAAGGCTTTGAGATCCCAAGTGTATTGATAGCACCGCTCCATACTGATATATATATATATTTATATATATGAGCGTGAGATGTAACCGCTCCATGATATTGCGAGAGCGTGTGCATGAGATGTGAAAGCTACTGGGACACTTACATATAATTGATTGACACGAGTACATGATAGTACCAAATTATGTCGACTTGGCACTAAGTGAGAAGAATGGATGATGAACAGCATAGATTAGCTGTAATATTAAAAATATTGTGTATGGACTCTTATATGAAAAAGTTAAAAGTGAATAACTTCCGATTTGAGAAATGAACTTACGGGAGTATAGACATATATAATGAAAGACAACATGTAGTGGTCTAAAGTATTGTTGATGTTGAAAGTGTGCTGGCAGTATTACTTGGAGGATGAACTAGAGGTCAGAAGTCGTAAGTGTACGACATGTACCAGCTTTGGACTTAAGTTAAATTCGGAGGACCGAATTTCTTAAGGTGGGGAGGATGTGATAACCGTAAATTTTTTCATTTATTGGAAATTATAAATATTAGAAATAAATATTTGGAGAAAATAAATCAGAGGAAATAAATAAAATTTTGCGAGAACGGGATATGGGTGAAAATCCCGAGAAGTGAGGAAGTGAAAGAATCAGGAAATTGGAATAAAGGAAATTAAATTGGAAGTGAAAATAAAAATAATAGAGAGAGGAAAAAGAATTAAATTGGATAAATTAAAATCCAAATTTAATAAGGAAAATGAGAAATAAAAATAAATATGTGAATATAATTACAAATTATATAAATGTATTTTTATATAAATACATATGTATGTAAATACTATATAGTATATAATAATAATATACGTTTGTATATATGAATATATAAATATATATATATATATATATATATATATATATATATATATATATACACACACACACTAGTTCATGAAGTTACATAATATATATGTATTTAAGTATAATCTCTTATGTATATATAAGTATATATATACATGTATATTTGAAAAATGTTTATATTTGATTTACATTAAAGTTTGAAATATATATATATTGTAAATACAATATATATTATATTATAACATATATGTAGATATATATGTAAAGATTATTTATTTTAAGTATATAAATATATACATATATATATATATATATCTATGCTAGATCTATAATTTTAATACACAAAATATATTTTATATGTAATATATATAATACTATATTATATACATATATGATAATAATAATATTATGTGAATTAAATATATAAAATGAATATATGACACATATATTATTATATTAAGTGTATAATATATAGTATACTATATACTAAAAAGGGAAAGGAAAATAAACCTAAAAAGGAAACAAAAACAGAAAAGGAAAGGAAAATAAATCGGGAAGGATCCGATCCTCCCCCAGCCAAAGGGCCGACGGCGGCGGAGCCGCCACCGCCGACGAGGGAGGAAGGAGAAAGAGACGCCACCGGCCAGAGAAAGGAAAGAAGCTGCCGGCGGCGTGAAGAAACGGAAATAGGATCGACGAAAAACGAAAGAAACCGAGGAGGAAAAGGAAAATGGTCGACGGCGATGCCGGCCAAATCGGTGGTTGCCACTGCAACCGAAGCTTCGCCGGAGGGAAAGGAAGCTGATGGAGGCCACCGGAGGCGCAATGAACGGCGGAGGAGGGCTGGCAAAGAGGAAGGAGAAGCCGAACCTATTCCGCCTCGATCTGCTGCCGTGCCGCCGTTCCAGGCCTAGCTGAGACCACCGGCAAATTCGTCGTGCAGCCGGCCAGTTGAGGGACGCCCGAACTACCGGAGAACCGGCCGTAGATGAGGAACCGGTGAGGAAAGGCACTGGACCAGTCTGAACCGGCCTAACCGGGAAAGGAAGGAAAAAAAGAAAAGAAAAAGAAAAGAAAAAGGAAAAAGAAAAAGAAAAAGAAAAGAAAAAGAAAAGAAAAAGGAAAAAGAAAAAGAAAAAGAAAAGAAAAAGAAAGAGAAAGAAATGAAAAAGAAAGGAAAAAAAAGAAAAGAGGAAAAAAAAGGAGAATTTTGGGAATTTGGAAAATTCCCGGAAATTCGACGACTCGGAAATTTACGAAAATTCGGTAAGAAATTTCCCGGAGATTTAATTTCAGAAAAATTAAATAAATTATGAAAAATTCTAAAAATTAGAATTTTTATTTCCAGAAATTAATTTCAGTGATCGGGATAAGGAATCGAGAGAAATGGAGTACGGGCGCGATCGATAAAAGGAAGTCGACGACCCGAAAACAGGTAAGGGATGCATGTGCAGCACTGTAAGGATACTCAGTCTGCATATTTTAAATTGAAATATTTTATGCAAATATTTTATGAAAATTATTATGATGCATGATTTGCTGAAAATAATTTGGGAAGAAGTACTGGCTGAAAGATTTAAAACTGTATTTTTCCGTGCAGGAGGTTAGTAAATCAGCAGCCGTTATGCTGCCGAAAATTCTAGAAAAACTTTATAAAATCATATTAAGTGATTTTATTTCTGAATTTCGATAGTAAATCACGAAACATGAGGAAATTACTAAATTTCATAAAATATGAATATAATGAGATGGAATTTTAAAATATTCATGCATTCGAGAATGGTGACAACGAAATCACCGAAAATTCTCGAAATAGATAAATTACACGAAATACGAGACGAAAGATAAAGTGAAATATAGTGAATATTTTTATGAATATTTTTATAAATATTCACTAAAGGATTTTAACCCTTATGGTTTTAAATTATGGAATTTTATATTTATATAAATTCCATATAAGTTTATTTTATGATGAAAACTACGGTTTTGAGATTGGTTGGCATTCCTATCATGCGGATGCATGATATGTGATATGTTTAGTCCAGGTCGACACCTGATCCGCGACCCACAGAGGACAATATAGATTATGGTAATAGATTTGACCGGTTTATTTCTGTACCCTTCGAGGTTATAGTATGATAAGATTGATGTCTATCTTAGACTCCATAAATGATAGGTGATGTGTTAGTAAAGGCCAAACCGAGCAAAGACTCGATGATTGTACCGTGTGAGCCACCTCTAGAATCCTTCGGGAACTAAGTGCTACACGTGTTCTGATGTGTTAGTAAAGGCCAAACCGAGCAAAGACTCGATGATTGTACCGTGTGAGCCACCTCTAGAATCCTTCGGGAACTAAGTGCTACACGTGTTCTGATGCGTTAGTAAAGGCCAAACCGAGCAAAGACTCGATGATTGTACCGTGTGAACCGCCTCTAGAATCCTTCGGGAACTAAGTGCTACACGTGTTCTGATGCGTTAGTAAAGGCCAAACCGAGCAAAGACTCGATGATTGTACCGTGTGAGCCACCTCTAGAATCCTTCGGGACCTAAGTGCTACATGTGTTCTGATGTGTTAGTAAAGGCCAAACCGAGCAAAGACTCGATGATTGTACCGTGTGAGCCACCTCTAGAATCCTTCGGGAACTAAGTGCTACACGAGTTTTGATGTGTGAGTAAGAAATTTCTATACCGTGGGAGCCACCTCTAGAATCCTTCGGGAACTAATTGCTACAGGAGTTTCGATGTGTGAATAAGGAGTTTCTGTACCATGTGAGCCACCTCTAGAAGACTCAAGGGACCTAAGTGCTACATAGATTCTTTGTGAACTATGGGGAGCCACCTCTAGAATCCTTTGAGCAGTAAGTGCTACACGAGTTCCTGGATATGACACTTAACTTCATTGCTAGTTAGAATGGACGTCGTAACTGAAGCAGTGGATTGGGGCTTACGCCTAAAGTGACTAAATAATCGGTTATATGGGAATAGACTTTAATAGCTTATTTTGCTCTTTAAAGTACGGTACTAATTAAGAGAGTACATTAAAACATGGAATGAGTTTTGAAGAAATAAGATGATGATTTAACTAATATTCTTTTCAAGGAATATACGAATATTAATTATTTTATTTAAATGCTTTATTTCGTAGAAGCATTATTTTGAAAAGAATATGAAAAAGGTTATGAAAGTTTTGAAAAAAGAAGAGGATTTATTAATTCAAAAGGAAATGAAAATTTCTCTCTACAGTTGCTTCTAGGTTCTGTAACAAGTATGGTATTCTAAAATACCTATCTTACTCTATTCGGATCCCTAGCCGACTGTAGTATCCTTCCTACATGCGAGCCTAGAGCCCATAGGAAAAATGAAAAAGATTTTTAGCATATAGGAAGCTGAGTATCAAGTGAGGCATATAATTCTCTTACTGAGCCGTGGTTTTGCTTACCCCTTGATTTTCAACATTTCAGGTTTTGATGAATGTAAGTTCAGTGGATTGTGGATCCTGGCTATACACGAAGGACAATGTGTCAGACCGACTGATTATTTGAGGTATGATCATTTATTCTCTGTATTTAGACACGTCAACAGTACTACTTATCTGATTAGTTACGATAGGGGATGTGTATAATATAAACAATATTATGTAAAATTGTTTAATAGTCAGTACAAGTGAAGTATCGCAGACAGCCCAACCGGTTCAGTTGTGTATAAGAAGATGAAAAATGTGGTCACGGGTCATGACAGAAAGTCGGCTAGTCATGGTAAGTCGGCAGAAACCAAAATGAAATTTGTTGAGTTTTTATCACATTTTTGTCTTCTTTTTATCACGGTGTTCAATAAGAGCTTGGCACCTAGCTTCCTATCCCTTTTACCTCATCATTTCATGTCCTATGGAGCATTAAAACTTGAAGAAAAAATGGTAGCAAAAGGAATGGCTGGAGTTCATTTTTCTGCACACTTTGTTGACTTATTTTGCTTACTTTTGATTTATATTTCGGTCAATAAAATCAGCCATACCCCCAATTAATAAATCCTTTACATCTAATTATCATTTATCAATTTTTTATAGAACAAAAAAATTGCCTTTCATTTTATGTCCAGCCATATAGCACACTATCACAGCAAAATGACATGCATTCCAATTTGCTGCATGGTTTTGCTTGCTTTCCAGCTCCTTTAATATATTTCAACCAATGAAATTTAATCACTTGTCCAATAGATGAATTTCCTTTCCTTTAAATATATTTATTTGTATTTTTTTGTCATGAAATAATACTTTCATTCTAAAATTTCATATTTTCTTTTCTTCCTTCATTCCATACTTTCTATTCATCATCCAATATTTATTTCAACTCTTATACACCATATTTTAAATTATAATTCCATAATTTAAAGTGAAAATTCATATTCAATATTTATTTAATTCCACTAAATAATTTATTTCCGCTATAAATCATTTACAATATGGTGTACAGCGTTATAAAATCGGGTCTCACACTTTTGTAATAGAAAGGCCATAACCATGTCACGTTTAATTTTACACTTTTACTTATATATTGAGATATATATGTTAGAAAAGCATGCTAGGTGAGACGGTAAAATTAAAAATCCCTTAAAATAAATATTAAGTCAAAGATAACAAATAAAGATGCCTTCCAATACGATGCATGTGAAAGAGACTTTGTTCTGTATTGTGCTACTTTGGCTCAGTCAAGGCTATACCTACCTTAGGAATTCACATTGCATGAGATAATATTTATCTCCAAGTGTATTGGGTCAAACTTAACTAAATTAAATTAGAGCATTGGCTCAGTCAAACCTAATAAGATTTAGAGGCATAGGTTAGGCTTTAACCCATATGATGAGTTAGAATAAGAGTTGTTCACCCAACTATCCAGGAGTTGTATGAGATGCAATTGACAAGAGTTGTCTACCTAAATAATCTCATTGGACGCATTAGCTCAGCTAAAGTCATAATGGGACTAAATATGGATCCTGGCCCACTAGGAAGTCTAGGCGAAAAGGCTTCCCAAGTTGATAGTGAGGGCTATTAGCTTGAGGAAAATAGTGGGAGTAATTCATTTAATTAAAAGACCATAATTAATGATTTTAATCATAATGTTACTTACTTGCATATTTTATGATTGTAGAATTATCATGGCAAACAACAATTTATCCCTTCGTTCTATCCTGGAGAAGGATAACAAGTTGGTTGGGGCAAACTTCTTAGACTGGTACAGAAATTTGAGGATAGTCCTCACGCAAGAAAAGAAGTTATATGTTCTAGAGCATGCGATCCCTACTCAACCCCGACAGAATGCTTCCACTACTGATAAGCAAGCTTATCAAAAGCATTTGGATGATGCCATTGACGTACAGTGCCTGATGTTAGCTTCCATAAGTTCTAAACTCCAGAAGCAACATGAGAATATGAAACCGTTTGATATGATCGAACATTTCAAGGAAATGTTCCAAGAGCAAGCACGGCACGAACGTTATGACGTGTCCAAGGCGCTCTTCCAGAGCAAGATGGCTGAGGGAGCTCCGGTGCACCCTTATGTACTTAATATGATTAGGTACATTGAGAGGCTGGAAGCACTGAGCTTCACCATGCATAAAGAGTTGTCAGTTGATCTCATCCTCCAATCCTTACCAGATAGCTATAGTTCGTTTGTGTTGCACTACAACATGAACAGTATGGATAAGACACTGGCAGAATTGCTCAATATGTTGTGAACTGCTGAGCAAGACTTGAAGAAGTCAAGGCTTACTTCTGTTATGGTAATTGACAAGACCAATCCAAAAGGCAAAGGCAAGCCTAAGGGTAACAAGAAGGAAAAGGCCAAGAAACTCAAGCCATCTGGTGGAGTTGCTAAGATAGGAAAATGCTTCCATTGCAATAAGACTGGTCATTGGAAGCGAAATTGCACTGTGTACCTTGAGGAGCTAAAGAAAAAGAAAGGAAGTGAGACTTCCATCTCAGGTATATATGTGATTGAGATAAATTTGTCTACTTCTTCATCTTGGGTATTAGATACTGGATGTGGTTCTCACATTTGCATGAATGTCCAGGGCCTAACAAGGAGTAGAAAACTTGCTAAGGGTGAGGTGGTCCTACGAGTTGGAAATGGAGCAACAGTTGCTGCGTTAGCTGTAGGAACATTTAATTTATCGTTGCCTTCGGGCTTAATTCTAGAACTTGATAATTGTTATTATGTTCTAGCAATTGCTAAGAACATTATTTCTGTTTCTTGTTTGGACAAGAAAGGTTTTTCTTTTAAAATAATGAACAATAGTTGTTTAATTTACTTTAATGATATTTTTTATGGCAATGCTTCCATTATGAATGGATTGTATGTTCTAGATTTAGATAATCACATATACAGTGTTGATTCCAAGAGGTCAAAGGGTAATGAGATTAACCCTACATTCCTCTGGCATTGTAGACTTGGTCACATAAACGAGAAACGCATATCTAGGCTCCACAAAGAGGGACACTTAGATTCATTTGATTTTGAATCATATGATGTATGCAAATCTTGTTTGCTTGGTAAAATGACCAATGCCCCTTTTACAAGAACAAGTGAAACGGCTAGTGGTTTATTAGAGCTCATACATACAGATGTATGTGGTCCATTAACCACACAGGCTAGAGGAGGGTTCCAATACTTCATCACATTTACTGATGACTACAGTAGATATGGCTATGTTTATTTAATGAGACATAAGTTAGAATCCTTTGAAAAGTTCAAAGAATTCAAGAATGAAGTACAAAACCAGCTAGGCAAGAATATCAAGACACTCCGATCAGATCACGGTGGAGAGTATTTAAGCTTAGAATTTATAGATCATCTAAAGGAGTGTGGAATAGTTCCACAACTCACTCCATCTGGTACACCTGAATGGAACAGTGTATCTGAGAGGAGGAATCGGACCTTGTTAGACATGGTTCGATCCATGATGAGTCTATCTGACCTCCCTGTCTTCTTTTAGGGTTATGCTTTAGAGACAGCAGCATTTACACTAAATCATGTTCCTACTAAAGCTGTTGAAAAGATACCACATGAGATGTGGACTGGAAAAAAGCCTAGTCTGTCTTTTCTAAAGATTTGGGGTTGTGAAGCTTATGTCAAAAGACAAGTCTCAGACAAATTAGGACCCAAATCTGATAAATACATATTTGTGGGGTATCCTAAAGAGACAAAAGGATACTATTTCTATAATCCCACAGAGCACAAAGTGTTTGTGGCTTGATATGGTGCTTTTCTAGAAAAGGACTTGCTTTTTAGAAGAACTAGTGGGAAGAAAATAGAGCTTGAAAAGGTTCAACAACCACAAAATGTCATTGAACCTTTAGTGGAATAGGAACAAGTCCCACAAGATGTTGTGGAACAAGAAGTAGCTCCAGAAACACAAGGCCCGCGTAGGTCTAATAGGATACGTCGAGAGCTTGAGAAGCAAGCTTCTCGGAGCTGGAACATTTGTTTTGATGAGATAGTCAAAGAGTTTGGCTTCATCAAGAACGAAGATAAACCTTGTGTTTACAAAAAGGTTAGTAGGAGTGCTATCATATTATGACATTCTACTTATAGGAAATGACATTCCTGCCCTACAATCTATCAAAACTTGGCTAGGGAATTTCTTCTCCATGAAAGACTTAGGAGAAGCAGCCTATATCCTTGGAATAAAGATCTATAGAGATAGATTGCATAGGCTGCTAGCTTTAAGTCAAAGTACATATATTGACAAAGTGTTGAAAAGGTTCAACATGGAAGAATCCAAGAAAGAATTCTTACCTATGTATCATGGCATTTATCTCTCAAAGGACATGTGTCCTAAAACACAAGATGAGAGAGATAAAATGGCTAAGATTCCATATGCTTCAGCTATTGGATCTATGATGTATGCCATGTTATGTACGACGCTTGATGTCTCACATGCTTTAAGCATGGTGAGTAGGTATCAAGCTGACCCAGGTGAGTGTCACTAGATAGCAGTTAAAAACATCCTTAAGTACTTAAGAAGGACTAAGGATGCTTTCTTAGTCTATGGAGGAGAGAATGAGCTCATTGTAAATGGTTACACTGATGCTGGTTTCTAGTCAGATAAGGATGACTTTAAGTCACAATCTGGCTATGTGTTTTGCCTAAATGATGGCACTGTTAAGTTGGAAAAGTTCTAAACAAGAGACAGTGGCCAATTCTACGATCGAGATCGAGTATAGCTGCATTAGATGCAAATAAGGAAATTGTTTGGATCAAGAAGTTCATTACTAATCCATTAGTACTCTATTGTGACAACAATGGAGCCATTGAACAAGCTAAGAAATCTTGGTCTCACCAATGGTCCAAACAGATACTTAAGCCCTTCCATGATCGATTGGCTGTAGTGCAAGTGAGAGAATGTTAGTGTATGTGCTATGAGCCAATCAGATTTGGACTTATGGTACACTTAAGACATTGTGATTATTTATGTTATTTAATAATACATGGCAATTATTTATCATTATTGACTATATTTAATTTGATCAAGTCATAATCAAATGATAAAGTCCCTAGAATAGTGGATTTGTATCAAAGGAATCAAAGTAATGACTTTGATAATGAGATCCTTATGATACAAAGAATACTATTCTTAAATATCCTTAGTCGTAGTATCACTGAGAAGGAACATCAGTGATACGGTAAGACTAACATGTGTTAGATTCCTTTGGATTACTGATCTCATAAGTCATGGATATGGTGATATCCAGATCAACACATGGGTGATCATTGTGAATAAATACACTGGATTGACCCATCTTGAGAACTCATGTGGATCGTTACATTGAGTGTCATTAGATGTTCTCAAGTGGCAATAGTATATGTGATCCTTAGACTTGAGATCACCATGGTATCCTATGTGTGGATTGGTGTACTTTGATGCTGGTAAACGTAGCTCAATAAGGGTTGCAAGTAAGACAGTAATTGGGTACATCATGAATCATATAAGGGTTGTGAGTGATCAAGATAAGATTTGTCCCTTTTGGTAACAAGAGTCTATATCTCAAGGACTCTTAATAGAGATTAATGATTGAAAATTTGTGGCCACAGTACAAATGAGATTTAAGATGAGATCTTGAATTCATTTGATTAAATCATTTATCTTAAGATTGAGAAACAATGGAGTTGAACTTTAATAGAGATGACACTTTCCATACTCTATGTTCAACTGAGATATTAGGTGACAAAAGGATCGAATTATACGGTAATTGCTCATTGAAAGGTTGTCGTCAACTTACCGACATTTTCATTACTTGTGTCACGACCCGTGACCACATTTCTCATCTTATTGTACACAACTTAACCGGTTGGGCTGTCTGTGATACTTCACTTGTACTAACTGATAAACGATTTTACATAATATTATTTATATTATACACATCCCCTATCGTATTTAATCAGATAAATAGTACTGTAGACATGTCTAAATACAGAGAATAAATGATCATAACTCAAATAATTCAGTTGGTATGTCGCTTTGTCCTTGGTGTACAGCCGTGACCCACAATCAACTGATATCATAATCATCACAAACCTGAAATGTTTAAAATTAAGGGGTGAGCAAAACCACGGCTCAGTAAGGGAATTATATGCCTCACTTGATACTCAGCTTCCTATATACTGAAAATCTTTTTCATTTTTCCTATGGGCTCTAGGCTCGCATGTAGGAAGGATACTACAGTCGGCTAGGGATCTGGATGGAGTAAGGTAGGTAGTTTAGAATACCATACTTGTTCCGGAACCTAGAAGCAACTGTAGAGAGAAATTTTCATTTCGTTTTGAATTAATAAATCCTTTTCTTTTTCATTCCATAACCTTTTCATATTCTTTTCAAAATAATGCTTTTATGAGATAACGCATTTAAATAAAATAATTAATATTCATATATTCCTTCAAAAGAATATTAGTTCAATAATCATCTTATTTCTTTAAAACTCATTTCATGCTTTATTGTACTCTCTTAATTAGTACAGTACTTTAAATAGCAAAATAAGCTATTAAAATCTATTCCATTTATCAAATTAGCAAAGCAGTAAGCACTTCGATAGATTGGTCACTATACACGTTGATAAAGCGGTTTCTATGTAAGTTAATAAATCAATCCATTCATAAAATGAAAATCCATAAACTTTAAGCGTATAGCTTAAATTATTGAAAACAGTTCCAATATAACCGAATTACTTAATTACTTTAGGCGTAAGCCCCAATTCACTGATTTAGTTATGACATCCATCCTAACTAGCAATAGAGTTAAGTGTCATATCGAAGAACTCGTGTAGCACATAGGTCCTTCGGGATTCTAGAGGTGGCTCCCACGGTCCAACTGGTATCCGTGTAGTACGTAGGTCCCTTGGGATTCTAGAGGTGGCTCCCATGGTACAGAAATCGAGTCTTCACTCGGTTTGGCCTTTAGAACACAGACTTCTTACTAACACATCGGAACTCGTGTAGCACTTAGTTCTCAAAGGATTCTAGAGGTGGCTTCCCACAGTTCACTAAGAATCTATGTAGCACTTAGGTCCCTTGAGTATTCTAGAGGTGGCTCACACGGTACAGAAACTTCTTACTAACACATCGGAACTCGTGTAGCACTTAGTTCTCAAAGGATTCTAGAGGTGGCTCCCCATAGTTCACAAAGAATCTACGTAGCACTTAGGTCCATTGAGTTCTCTAGAGGTGGCTCACACGGTACAAGGGTCGAGTCTTTACTCGGGTTGGCCTTTATGCCATATATACTTTCCACTATCTTATCAGAACTCATGTAGTACTTATAATCTAATATTCCATTTAATACCATAGTAAGAATATTAGATTTATCATTTCTTTCTTTTTGAAAACATATTACATGTTCGTATCACATGTCTTATGAAAATCATTTCACAATACTAAAATCAGTACCGAAATGAGCATTTTGTAAAAAATGCTATAAATCCATTGATTTTCTTCTCATATCATATAAATCTATGACCATAATCTATATTACCCTCGGTGGATCACGGATCAGGTGTCGATCGGGACTAAACATATCACATATCATGCATCAACATGATAGGAATGCCAACCAATCTCAAAACCGTAGTTTTCATTATAAAATAAACTTTTATGGAATTTATATAAATATATAATTCCATAATTTAAAACCATAAGGGTTAAAATCCTTTAGTGAGTATTTATAAAAATATTAATAAAAATATTCACTGTATTTCACTTCATCTTTCACCTCGTATTACGTGTAATTTATCTATTCCGAGAATTTTCGGTGGTTTCATTATCACCATTCTCGAATACATGAATATTTTAAAATTCCATCTCATTATATTCATGTTTTATGAAATTTAGTAATTTCCTCATGTTTCATGATTTAATATCGATTTTCAGAAATAAAATCATTTAATATGATTTTATAAAGTTTTTCTAAAATTTTCGGCAGCATAACGGCTGCCGATTTACTAACCTCCTGCACAGAAAATACAGTTTTAAATTTCCAGCCAGTACTTCAACCCAAAATTTTCAGGCAATCATGCATCATAATAATTTTCATAAAATATTTGCATAAAATATTTCAAATTAAAATATGCAAACTGAATATCCTTACAGTGCTGCACATGCATCCCTTACCTTTTTCGGGTCGGCGACTTCCTCTTATCGATCGCACCTGCACTCCATTTCTCCCGATTCCTTATCCCGATTGCTGAAAATAAATTTCTGGAAATAAAAATTCTAATTTTTAAAATTTTTTCATAATTTATTTAATTTTTCTGAAATTAAATTTCCGGGAAATTTCTTATCGAATTTTCGTAAATTTCCGGGTTGTCGAATTTCCGGGAATCTCCGAATTCCTGAAATTCTCCTTTTTCCTCTTTTCTTTTTCTTTCTTTCTTTCTTTTTCTTTTCTTTCTCTTTCTTTTCTTTTTTTTTCTTTTTTTTTCTTTTTCTTTTTCTTTTTCCTTTTTCCTTTTTCTTTTCTTTTTTTTCCTCTTCCTTTCTCGGTCAGAACAGTTCAGACCATTCCTCGCCGGTTCCTCGCCGGTGACCGGTTCTCCAGCGGTTTGGGCGTCCTTCAGCTGACCGGCATCGAGACGAACTTGTCGGTGGCCTCAGCTTGGCCTGGATCGACAGCACGGCGACGGATCGAGGCGAAATAGGTTCGGTTTCTCCTTCCTATTCGCCGGCCCTCCTCCGCCGTTCATTGCGCCTCCGTTGGCTTCCCACGTCTTTTTGTTTCTCTGGTGAAGCTTCGGTTGCAATGGCAACCACCGATTTGGCCAGCACCGCCGTCGGCCATTTTCCTTTTTTCCTTCTGGCTTTTGCTTCCGTTTCACTTCGATTCTTTCTCCGTTTCGCTTCATCGGCGTTGGCGTCGGCTTCCTCTTCCTTTGCCGGCGACGACGCTTCGCTTCCCTCTTCTCCTTTCCTTCTCCGGCAACCACTAACGGGGGCGGCTTCTTCCGGAGACAGAATCAGGAATCCCGATTCTGGTCTTCTCTTCTCTTTTTTTTTTGTTTCATTTCTATTTTTAATTTATTTTCTTTCCTTTTTTAGTATAATATACTATATATTATACACTATAGTTTATATTTTATACTTATAATATATATTATATATCATACATATAATATCTCATATATAATGTAATACAATATAAATTATATATATTGTATAATACAAAATATATATCTAGTATATATATATATGTATATTTATATACTTTAAAATAAATAACATTTACATATACAAATTATATAGATGTTATAACACAATATTTATACATGTAAACTTTAATATAAAACCACATTTACCTTTCTTCTATATGTATTTATATAATTATATATACACATAAACTATTATGTTTATATACATGTGTATTATTTAAATTCATAAAATAGTATATATTTCCATATATATACCAATGTATATTAAAATATACTGTATAATATTTTAAATACATACGTATTTGTATAAAATACATTTATAAAATTTGTAATTATATAAATATACTTTATTTTCATTTCTCATTTTCCTTATTTAATTTGGATTTTAATTTATCCAATTTAATTCTTTTTCCTTTACACCAATTTTCCAATTCTTTCACTTCCTTAATTCTCGAGATTTTCACCAATATCCCGTTCTCGAAATTTTTATTTATTTCCTTTTATTTAATTTCTCCAATATTTATTTTCAATATTTATAATTTCAAATAAGTGGAAAATTTACGGTTATCACATCCTCCCCACCTTAAGAAATTCGATCCTCCGAATTTAACTTAAGTCCAAAGGTGGTTTATGCCGTATACTTACGACTTTTGACCTCTAGGTTATCTTCCAAGTAATACTGTCAGTACACTTTCAACATCAATAGTACTTTAGACCACTACATGTTGTCTTTCATCATATATGTCTATGCTCCCGTAAGTTCATTTCTCAAATCGGGAGTTATTCACTTTTACTCTTTTCATATAAGAGTCCATGCACAATATTTTTCATATTACAGCTGATCTATGCTGTTCATCATCCATTCTTCTCACTTAGTGCCAAGTCGACATAATTTGGTACTATCATGTACTTGTGTCGATCAATTATATGTAATTGTCCCAGTAGCTTTCACATCTCATGCATACGCTCTCTCAATATCATGAAGCGTTTACATCTTACGCTCATAAATATATCAGTATGGAGCGGTGCTATCAATACACTTGGGATCTCAAGGCCTTTTGCTATCTCTCATTAGCATATGGCAACTCAAAGACTCCCATCACATATAAGGCTCACTGGAACTGCACATACACATTCACACCGTTTAACACTTATACTTCGACTAAGGCACTAAAGAATCTAGATGTCTGATAATGGAAAGTGATTCTATTTAGATCATCAGTCTTTAATCACTTCCATATCATCATTTCTCTTTTGGACTTTTTATTGTCCATAATATTCATTTTCACACTTATTCCACCAAGGCTACATCTCATTGCAAATTTTACTATTAATAATCTCTTACAGTAATAAATCATGAGACACTTATTTTCTCTCCATGTCTCTTTTCATGTAGTATGGTCATTACATCTCTTATTCATAATTTAGATTCTCCAATTGAATCCTCTAATCATCCATTTAGTCATCACATTATCTATACAGTTCCACCATTTCTATCATGACGAGGTGGTTATATGTGCAAACATTTCCTATTTATATACTGGCAGTAAACATATCATTTATCTTACTCCTTTGAGTATCATTAATTGTGCTTATCAAAGTTGGCTTGATTTTTACATCTTGCCATAGTTATGTGATAACCAACACAAATCACCCTCAGTCTTACCTTCGGGAACTGTTTCATATTAATGTTCCCTTCTCATCGTGCAATTTATTTCCTTATTCCTCCTTCATTTTCGTTTTCATATTTCCACTTTTATCTCTTCATATATATATATATACACATACATATATACATATGTATATATATATATATATATATATATTTTTAATTGGTATGGTACTATACTGCTAAGATCTTTTAAAATCTTGCATACCATCTTTTTCTTTACACTTATCCATTTACAGACTTTAATTTCTTTAATTAGATCTCCTCTATAGAGCAGTTAGTCTCATCACTCTTTTATAGGCTGGCAATAGTATTTAGCTAGACTCATTACTTTCGTATCACAATCATTATCTTTATATCATAGACAGGTTCACTGTCATCCTGTCGTCTCAAGATTATATATCTCAAGAGGAGATACTGTCTAGCCAAATTTCTTAGTTGCTAATCTTAGCACAATTCCACAGCCTTTAAGAGTTTAAGGATCATATCAGAATGCTGCTCATGTTCCATTTATACTTTAGACTCTATCAGTATTTCATCAATTTACTCATGTAAGGATGCCTAATTCTTTAGGTTTATATACTTTACAAGGCAACTCATTACCCTTGTAACTTCAATAGGAACTCGTAAAATTCACTCCGAGTTTAAATCATCATCTTATGGACACCAATCTTTAATCTTTTATCTAAGGACTCTTTATACTGAGGCTAGTCTTATTAACTCCTCACACATCCCTAATCAGCTCAATAAAGCGTCTATTTTCATGTAGATGAATACTTGTTCTTCATAAGAACTTTACTAGTTAGTAATGATAGGAAATTAATACATCCTTTCTAATTTATCTACAACTCAATATCTTTTGTATTTCTCTCATTTACACTTATACAGATAATTTCATTATTCTCAATTTTTTTCAATTTTTTTTGTATTTTCATCATCCAGACCTTTACACGTGAATTTCATTATTCACACATTTTTTTTAAGCTTTTCAGATTCTTTCTATATCGTCCGATATAAGCTTAGAATTTAACTTCATATTCAAAATCGAGTCAATGTTATCTCGATTCCTCTAATTTATATAACTCTGGAAGTTCTATTGGAAATCAAATCTGATACTTTCTTTAATCATACATTTCTTATCATCTTGTGACCATCGTTCTTCAACTTTTCATCTGATGATGCCTTTTACAAAGATTGCTCTTATAAGCTCCTTATACATCTCTGATTAAATCATAATTAAGGCATCACTTCCATATAGATATTGATTTGTTCTTCATAAGAACTTTAGTGTATAATAAAAATTTTAATACATCATTTAATTCATCCACCATCGAGTCAACATTAACCTGATTTCTCAATCTATGTTACTTTGGAATTTATCGGGATTCTCATCCAATAGTTTCCTTAACCGCACTTCTCTTATCATTTTGGACCTTCATCTTTGTGTCCCATCATTACACAGTGAATTCTCAAGGCAGAGACATTCAATATTCAAATCATTTTGATACATACTCTACCTTGATTTCATTATCTAGTCATACTTTATAGCGTTACGAATCTCATTCTGGTAAGCTGTATCAAGTACAATGGTTCTTAACACACTTTACAGCTACCCGTTTCAATTCAGTTATTCACTTTAAAACCATTTCCATTTACTGAATTCAGACTTAATTTCCCTTGAGTATATTATCCACGAGGTTTGAACTTTGGCACCCTTACGTACCTAGTTCCTTACACTCGTGTTATCACTAAGCTTCTTGTAAGAGTCCCGCCCGTTCGAATCGACCGTCGGTGAGCATCCCTTAAGTAATCCTTTTGCCCCAGGTTTACCCTTACTAGTGACTCGGCGATAATATTGTTCGCATGTAACACATGATCCACTACAGGTCGCCCATCATTGGGTCGCCCATCACAGTTTTGTCTCAAAGGTCTTGAAGAACTTAGGTTAGCTGTGATCTTCTTTTTATCACTTCATTGTTCTTATAATTATTCTCTAATTCACAGTACTCCACACAATACCTCATTCTGTAGCACATATTTCAAGATATGTCGGTTCTATATAAGATTATCTGTTTGATACCTCAAAGTAGTAAAAATGTATAGAACCATAAGTAACCACACCAGTATGTATTTTATTATCTGTACTATTCACCTCATTAGTCAATTCCTGTAATCATTTCACTTTTCATAGTATTCAACGATCCCGTTCAACACACTCTTAATTTTTCGACCCTTACAGTCAATAACCGGGTCAAACATCTGATGACATTCCACTACACTCTTTGGATCGCATCACATAAGGCCCCGACCTGTCCGTCGTCCGCCTGTACACATCTGTACTGTCCACTCTGGGTTCTAGAGGTGGCCCCCGTCACACAGACGTGGCACTTAGCCCCTCACGGATTTCTTTCGCGTCCGTAATCTAAGTGTTAGTGGAATCAGTAATAGGGATCGTTATATTCATATGACATCCTCTATGCCATTAATAATTCCATTACTACCAATGGATTCCAATTCAGCTTAGTTTTATCACTGTTCCGAACATCGCCCAATATAAGGGCATTTTCATCATTTCGACATTTATTTCTTTCTCCTTAGTGTACTTTTGAATCAATGATCTCATTATGTATGTGCTGATAGTATCATTTCTCATACTGATATCAACCATTAAGATGTTGTTCAATTTCGACAGAGAAATTCACTAAAATCCACAATTGGATTATTTTGCTTGTAATTCAGCTTTATATCATTAATTTCTTTGTCAGATCAATCAATTCCAACCTTTGTTGGTTCATTTTAACTATCAATCAATTCCAACCTTTGTTGGTTCATTTTAACTCCTTGTAAAATTTTAGGGGCAAGGGTATTTTGGTTATTTTTGGCCAAAATTTTCTCTCTCTTCAAATTACCCTCAATCGTGATCTTAAAATCTATTTAATGATGATATTTCATTCCCCTCCTTTATACCATCACTTTCAGGTCTCAATTCGGTTCGGACAGAAAAGTACTGGTGGGGCCCTCACCGAGTCCATTTTTGTTCCTTACCGAACCGACCTTCATTTAGATCATAAGATCACTATTTCAGGTAATATTCCTAAGCCGTTTTCCCTTTTTAGCATTCCTTATTCCAAAATTGCTCACTCCCTTCTAAACACTTAATTCAATTTGCAATCATTTATTTTTTTCTATGTATTCATACTACACAGTACTATAGAGGATGTTTAAGTCTTTTCCTCCCAAAAGTATTCACAGACATCAGGCCAACCATTGCTCTGATACCATTAAATCTGTCACGACCCGTGACCACATTTCTCACCTTATTGTACACAACTTAACCGGTTGGGCTGTCTATGATACTTCACTTGTACTAACTGATAACCGACGTCCGCCTGTACACATCTGTACTGTCCGCTCTGGGCTCTAGAGGTAGCCCCCGTCACACAAACGTGGCACTTAACCCCTCACGGATTTCTTTCGCGTCCGTAATCTAAGTGTTAGTGGAATCAGTAATAAGGATCGTTATATTCATATGACATCCTCTATGCCATTAATAATTCCATTACTACCAATGGATTCCAATTCAGCTCAGTTTTATCACTGTTCCGAACATTGCCCAATATAAGGGCATTTTCGTTATTTCGACATTTATTTCTTTCTCCTCAGTGTACTTTTGAATCAATGATCTCATTATGTATGTGCTGATAGTATCATTTCTCATACTGATATCAGCCATTAAGATGTTGTTCAATTTCGACAGAGAAATTCACTAAAATCCACAATTGGATTATTTTGCTTGTAATTCAGCTTTATATCATTAATTTCTCTGTCAGATCAATCAATTTCAACCTCTGTTGGTTTATTTTAACTCTTTGAAAAATTTTAGGGGCAGGGGTATTTTGGTCATTTTTGGCCAAAATTTTCTCTCTTCAAATTACCCTCAATCGGTGATCTTAAAATCTATTTAATGATGATATTTCATTCCCCTCCTTTATACCATCATTTTCAGGTCTCAGTTCGGTTCGGACAGAAAAGTACTGGTGGGGCCCTCACCGAGTCCATTTTTGTTCCTTACCGAACCGACCTTCATTTAGATCATAAGATCACTATTTCAGGTAATATTCCTAAGCCATTTTCCCTTTTTAGCATTCCTTATTCCAAAATTGCTCACTCGCTTCTAAACACTTAATTCAATTTGCAATCATTTATTTTTTCTATGTATTCAGACTACACAGTACTATAGAGGATGTTTAAGTCTTTTCCTCCCAAAAGTATTCACAGACATCAGGCCAACCATTGCTCTGATACCATTAAATCTGTCATGACCCGTGACCACATTTCTCACCTTATTGTACACAACTTAACCGGTTGGGCTGTCTGTGATACTTCACTTGTACTAACTGATAAACGATTTTACATAATATTGTTTATATTATACACATCCCCTATCGTATTTAATCAGAGAAGTAGTATTGTAGACATGTCTAAATACAGAAACTTCTTACTAACACATCGGAACTCGTGTAGCACTTAGTGCTCAAAGGATTCTAGAGGTGGCTCTCCATAGATCACTAAGAATCTATGTAGCACTTAGGTCCCTTGAGTCTTCTAAAGGTGGCTCACACGGTACAGAAACTTCTTACTAACACATCGGAACTCGTGTAGCACTTAGTTCTCAAAGGATTCTAGAAGTGGCTCCCCATAGTTCACTAAGAATCTATGTAGCACTTAGGTCCCTTGAGTCTTCTAGAGGTGGCTCACACGGTACAGAAACTTCTTACTAACACATCGAAACTCGTGTAGCACTTAGTTCTCAAAGGATTCTAGAGGTGGCTCCCCATAGTTCACAAAGAATCTATGTAGCACTTAGGTCCATTGAGTTCTCTAGAGGTAGCTCACACGGTACAAGGGTCGAGTCTTTACTTGGGTTAGCCTTTATGCCATATATACTTTCCACTATCTTATCAGAACTCATGTAGTACTTATAATCTAATATTCCATTTAAGACTATAGTAAGAATATTAGATTTATCATTTCTTTCTTTTTGAAAACATATTACATGTTCGTATCACATGTCTTATAAAAATCATCTCACAGTACTAAAATCAGTACCGAAATGAGCATTTTGTAAAAATTCTATAAATCCATTGATTTTCTTCTCATATCATATAAAACATGTTCTTTTCATATGTCACGCAATCATATATCACATTTTCCGTTTGACATATTCCATATCATGTAACACACTTTCCTTTTTTTTTAACATATCACCTATCATTTATGAAGTCTAAGATAGAAATCAATCTTATCATACTATAAATCCCGGAGGGTAAAGAAATAAACCGGTCAAATCTATGACCATAATCTATATTACCCTCGGTGGATCACGGATCATGTGTTGACCGAGACTAAACATATCACATATCATGCATCAACATGATAGGAATGCCAACCAATCTCAAAACCGTAGTTTTCATCATAAAATAAACTTTTATGGAATTTATATAAATATATAATTCCATAATTTAAAACCATAAGGGTTAAAATCCTTTAGTGAGTATTTATAAAAATATTAATAAAAATATTCACTGTATTTCACTTCATCTTTCACCTCGTATTACGTGTAATTTATCTATTCCGAGAATTTTCGATGGTTTCATTATCACCATTCTCGAACACATGAATATTTTAAAATTCCATCTCATTATATTCATGTTTTATGAAATTTAGTAATTTCCTCATGTTTCATGATTTAATATCGATTTTCGGAAATAAAATCATTTAATATGATTTACTAACCTCCTGCATAGAAAATACAGTTTTAAATTTCCAGCTAGTACTTCAACCCAAAATTTTCAGCCAATCATGCATCATAATAATTTTCATAAAATATTTGCATAAAATATTTCAAATTAAAATATGCAGACTGAATATCCTTACAGTGCTGCACTCCATTTCTCCCGATTCCTTACCCCGATTGCTGAAAATAAATTTCTGGAAATAAAAATTCTAATTTTTAGAATTTTTTCATAATTTATTTAATTTTTCTGAAATTAAATTTTCAAAAAATTTCTTATCGAATTTTCGTAAATTTTCAGGTTGTCGAATTTTCGGAAATCTCCAAATTTTCGAAATTCTCCTTTTTCCTCTTTATCTTCCTTTTTCCTCTTTTCTTTTTCTTTCTTTCTTTTTCTTTTCTTTCTCTTTCTTTTCTTTTTCTTTTTCTTTTTCTTTTTCTTTTTCTTTTTCTTTTTCTTTTTCTTTTTCTTTTTCTTTTTCTTTTTCTTTTTCCTCTTCCTTTCCCGGTCAGACCGGTACAGACCATTCCTCGGCGGTTCCTCGCCGGCAACCGGTTCTCTGGCGGTTCGAGCGTCCTTCAGCTGACCGGCGTCAAGACGAACTTGCCGGTGGCCTCAGCTTGGCCTGGATCGGCGGCACGACGGCGGATCGAGGTGGAATAGGTTCGGTTTCTCCTTCCTCTTCGTCGGCCCTTCTCCGCCGTTCATTGCGCCTCCGGTGGCTTCCCATGTCTTCCTCTTCCTCTGGTGAAGCTTTGGTTACAATGGCAACCACCGATTTGGCCGGCACCGCCGTCGACCATTTCCTTTTTTCCTTCCGGCTTTTGCTTCCGTTTCACTTCCATTCTTTCTCCGTTTCGCTTCGCCGGCATTGGCGTCGGCTTCCTCTTCCTTTGCCGGCGACGACGCTTCTCTTCCCTCTTATCCTTTCCTTCTCCGACGACCGCTGACGAGGGCGACTTCTTCCAGAGACAGAATCGAGAATCCCGATTCTGGTCTTCTCTTCTCTTTTTTTTTGTTTCATTTCTATTTTTAGTTTATTTTCTTTCCCTTTTTAGTATATAATATACTATATATTATACACTATAATTTATATTTTATACTTATAATATATATTATATATCATACATATAATATCTCATATACAATGTAATACAATATAAATTATATATATTGTATAATACAAAATATATATATCTAGTATATATATATATTTATATACTTTCAAATAAATAACATTTACATATACAAATTATATAGATGTTATAACACAATATTTATACATGTAAACTTTAATATAAAACCACATTTACCTTTCTTCTATATGTATTTATATAATTATATATACACATAAAATATTATGTTTATATACATGTGTATTATTTAAATTCATAAGATAGTATATATTTCCATATATATATATATATATATATATATATACTAATGTATATTAAAATATACTGTATAATATTTTAAATACATACGTATTTGTATAAAATACATTTATAAAATTTGTAATTATATAAACATACTTTATTTTCATTTCTCATTTTCCTTATTTAATTTGGATTTTAATTTATCCAATTTAATTCTTTTTCCTTTACACCAATTTCCCAATTCTTTCACTTCCTTAATTCTCAGGATTTTCGCCAATATCCCGTTCTCGAAATTTTTATTTATTTCCTTTTATTTAATTTCTCCAATATTTATTTTCAATATTTATAATTTTCAATAAATGAAAAATTTACGGTTATCACAACTTGGGTAGCCATGATGCATTGCTAGATGCCAATCTTGGCTTGTGATTTATGAATGAGATTCTGAATCACTGCCAACGTAATGGAAACCTAAAGGGTCACACACAATAAAAGTATGACCAAGACAAGGCAATTGGAGTTGGATCCATGTGATGAATCCTAGTACAAGAAGGATTCCTAGTGAGACTAGATGTGATAACCGCAAATTTTCCAATTATTGGAAATTAATATTTAAAAAAATAGATAAGAGGAAATAAATAAATAGAATTGTGGAAATTTCGAAAAGTGAAGAAGTGACTGATAGCGGAAATTCGAATAAAGGAGAAAATAAATTGGATATTAAGAAATCCAATAATTAAATAAAAATACATATGTATATATATGAAATATAGTATATATTATAAAATGAAATATATACTATTTTGTCTTAAATAAATACATATGTATATTTTTATATACAATTATGTATATAAATAAATATGTATATGTATGAAATATACATATTAATTAATTTAATTAAAGTGTAAATATATATATTGTAATACAATATATATCTATAAATGCATATATATATATGAAATATATATATTAATTCAAATTATATATATAAGTATTTTGTGTAAAATATATATATATGTTATATTATATTTATATAGATAAAAAAAATGAAACAGAAAAGAGAAGGAAGGAAATCGGGGAAGATCCCGACCCTTCCCAGGCGAGGCCGCCGGTGGCAAAGCTGCCACTGCCGGTGAGGGAAAGAGGAAGAGACAACGCTGGCGATGTGAGAAGAGGTGACCGGCGACAAGAAAAACGGAGAACAGAAGCGGAAACAGGGGCGGAAACCGGCGGAAGCCGGAAAAGAAAAAGAAAAAGGGACGAGCGGCGCCGGCGGAATTGGCCACCGCCACCACAGCCGAAGCATCGGCGGAAGGAGAGGAATGGGATGGAGGCCACCGGAGAGGCTGGGAACGGCAGAGGACGGCCGACGGAGGAGGAGAAGTGACCGAAGGTAAATCGAGTAGATCCGCTGCTGTGCCGCCGATTCGGGATGAACGGAGGCCAGATCCGGCTTCGCCGTCACGTCGGCCAGCTGTAGAGCCGCCGAACCGCCGGAGAACCGGTCGCCGGCGAGGAACCGGCGAGGAAGGGAGCTGACCGGTCCGGCGGGAAGAGAAAGAAAAAGAAAAAGAAAAGAAAAAGGAAAAAGAAAAAGAAAAAGAAAAAGAAAAGAAAGAGAAAGAAAAGAAAAGAGAAAAAGGAAGAAAGGAAAGAGGAAAAAGAAGAAAGAGGGAGAAAAAGGAGAATTTTGGAAATTACGAGAAATCTCGAGAATTCGGAAACCCGGGAATTACGGGAAACGGTAAGAAATCCCGGAAAGTGATAAATTATTTAAATAATTTATTTATTTAAATAATTATGGAAAAATTCTAAAATTTAGAAATTAATTTCCAGAAAATTTCCTCAATGACCGAGATGATGGAATCGGGAGAGGTGAACACGGGCGCGACGAACGAGGCGATCGCCGACCCGGAAAAAGGTAAGGGATGCATGTGCAGCACTGTAAGGATATTCAGTCTGCATGATTTTAATTATGAAATATTTTATGAAAATATTTTATGAAGATATTGTGATGAATGATTGGTTGAAATTTGTGGTGATGCACTGGCTGGATTTTAAACTGTATTTTCCGTGCAGGAGGCTAGCCAATCGGCAGCCGTTATACTGTCGAAAAATTATTGAAAAATTCTCGAAAAATTACTAAAAATCATAATAAATGATTTTATTTCATAAGAAACGATTTTCAACAACGAAAATCGAGAAAAATGATTATTTTTCATAAAACATGAATATAACACAATTCATTTTAAAATATTCATGTTTTCGAGAATGGTGATAAGGAAATCACCGAAAAATCTCTTCGAGAATGGTGATAATGAAATCACCAAAAATTCTCTTGATATGTAAGTTACACGTAATATGAGATGGAAAATGAAAGGAAATAAAGTGAATATTTTTATATATATTTCTTAAATATTCACTAAATGGTTTTATAACCTTTATGGTTTTAAAATGATGAAATTATATATTTTTATAAATTCCATAAAGGTTTTCTGATGATGAAAAATATGGTTTTGAGACTAGATGGCATCCTATCATGCTGATATGTGATATGTGATATGTAACATGTGATATGTAATATGTGATATGTGATATGTAGTCCCGGCCGACACCTGATCAGTGATCCGCCGAGGACAATTATAGACTATGGCCATAGATCTGACATGATTATTCATACCCTTCGGGGTCTATAGCATGATATGAGTGACGACCCAGTGGACGGGCTGGGCGTGTGTGCCTAAGTCTCCATATATGAAAATGTTTTATATGATATGTGATATGTGAAATGTGAAATGTAAATGTTTTACATGATATGTGAAATGTTAATGAAAGAGATTTACAGCATTTTACAGAATGCTTATTTCAGTACTGATTTTAGTACTACGAGATGATTTCATATGATATGTGATATGAACATGTAATATGTTTTCCAAAAAGGAAAAAGGAGGAAAATAAATCTAATATTCTTATTTTAATTTGTAAATTGAATATTAGATTTAAATGATACATATGATATACGAAAAGGATTTAATAGCGGATTTTGCTATTTAAAGTACTGTACTAATTATGGTTGTACAGTAAAATATGAATTGAGTTTTAAATGAGAATGATGAGAATTTAACTAATATTCTTTTCAAGAAAATATGAATATTAGTTATTTTATTTAAATGCTTTATTTCATAAAAGCATTATTTTGAAAAAGAATATGAAAATTTTACGGAATAAAAAGGAAAGGATTTGAATTTCAAAACAAGAAAGAATATTATTCTCTATAGTTGCTTCTAGGTTCCGGGACAAGCTAGGTATTTCAAAATACCTATCTTACTCCATCCGGATCTCTAGCCGACTGTAGTATCCTTCCTACATGTGAGCCTAGAGCCCATAGGAAAAATGAAAAAGATTTTCAGCATATAGGAAGCTGAATATCAAGTATGCATATAATTCCCTTACTGAGCCATGGTTTGCTCACCCCTTAATTTTAACATTTCAGGTTTTCGAAGACTGAGAGTTTAGCACTTAAAGGATTTTCGACTGCGCATTTGGGGACGATGTGGCAGGTCGATTTATTTAATAAGGTATGATCATTTATTTTCTGTATTTAGACTTATCGACAGTACTACTTTCTTATGAAATAGAAATCGGGGATGTAATTCATATTATAATTTAATATGAAATTGTGTATATGTAAAAGAAAAGTAAAGTATCGCAGACAGCCCAACTAAATAAGATGTATAGAATAAGGTGAAAAATAGGGTCACGGGCTGTGACATATTTAATGGTATCAGAGCACGGTTGGCCTGATGTCTGTCGATACTTTGGAAAAGGAAATGTGTTGAAAAGGTTAACATCCCCTGTAGTACTGTGTAGTTTAAATACATAAAGGAAATAAATGATTGTAAATTGAGTTAAGTGTTTAGAAGGGAGTGAGCATTATGAACTAAGAATGCTAAAAAGGGAAAACGGCTCAGGAATGTTACCTGAAATGGTGATCTTATGATCTAAATGAAGGTCGGACTCGGTGAGGAACAGAAATGGACTCGGTGAGGGCCCCACTAGTACTTTTCTGTCCGGATCGAACTGAGACCTGAAAGTGATGATATAAAGGAGGGGAATGAAGTATCATCACTAAATAGACATTAAGATCATCGATTAAAGGTATTTTGAGGAGAGAGAAAATTTTTGGCCAAAAATGACCAAAATACCCCTACCCTCAAAATTTTACCGGAAGTCAAAACAGATCACCAGAAGATGGAATTGATCGATTTGACAGAGAAATTGATGATGTAAAGCTGCATTTCAGGCAAAATAATCCAATTATGGATTTTATTGGATTTCTCTGTCGAAATCGAAAAAGATTTTAAACTGCTGATATTGGTATGAGAAAGGGGTACTAGATCACTGATTTAAATGTATATTATGGAGAAAGAAATAAATGTGGAAATGATGAAAATGCCCGTGTGGGATTATGGTTTGAATAGTGATAAAATCAAGTCGATTTTGAATATATTGATAGTAATGGAGTTATTGATGATATGAGAACACAATATGAGTATAACGATCCCGATTATAAATTTCACTACACTTAGTGTGCTGGTACGACCCAAATGGTTATAGGGAAGTCGCAGGATGAGCGACTTAGTATTGATTTTATGGGTCTAAATTAAAAGTGTATTAAAGGGATATCATTACGGGATTGTTGAATATGATGAAAAGTAATATGATTACTGGAGATGACTGAGAAGAGATCAGTATAGAGGATGAAATCCATAGCAGTACTGTTAATTCTGGTTCTATAAACTTATACTATTTTTGAGGTATTAAATGAATATTTATTTATAGAACTGGAGCATTTGGAGACATGCATTGCAAATTAATGTACTGTATGGAGTACTGTAAATTGGAGAATATTTATAAGAACAGTAAAGTGATAAAAAGAAGAAGATGACAGCTAACCTAAGTTCTTCAGGACCCTTGAGATAAAATAAGACGGGCGACCCAATGATGGGCGACCCGTAGTGGACAATATGATGTGAAATGTGGGCGAATTATGTGTAAGGGTAAACTTGGGGCGAAAGGATCGCCTAGGGGATGCTCACCGACGGCCGATTCGAACGGGCGGGACTCTTACAATTATTTTAATGGTAATACGAGTGTAAGGAACTAGGTACGTAAGGGTGCCAAGGTTCGAACCTCGTGGATAACATGCTCAAGGGAATTAAACCTGAATTTATTAAATGAAATTGATTTTAAAGTAAATTGCAGTGACAATAAATCGGTTAGCTGTGAAAGGTGTTAATTAAATAATTGCACTTAATACAACATTGTAAATTAAGAGGATTGATATGCTGTGGAGTACGAGAAATAAGCAAATCAAGGCGGAGAAAATGTTAAAATGATTTAAATATTAAATATCTTGGCCTTGAGGATATACAATGAAATGATGAGACACAAAGATGAATGTTCAAAATGATGAATGATTAAAGAAAGCATCGGAGGAGATTCTTGATGAATTTTCAGAGTTATATAGATTGGAAAAATCGAGCTAACATTGACTCGATTGTGAATATGAAAGTTATTCCAAGCTTATATCGAAGAACATAGAAGAATCGAAAAAGCTTAAGAAAATAATTTTGGAAAAAAAAATTAGTGAATAATGAAATCCACTTGTATACAGTTAAATAATGGAAATACAGATGATGTGATTGAGGATGAATTAAATGGTGAATTTAATTCCTATTATGAAATAAAGTTCTTATGAAGAACAAATAATCTTTTTATGAAATTGATGCCTTAAACTGAGTTAATTAGAGATATATAAGTAGCTTATCAGAGCAATCTTTGTAAAGGCATCACTAGATGGAAAGTTGGAAATTGGTGATCATAAGATGATAATGATGTGAACTCGATAAAATTATCACGAGTTCTAATGAGGTTTACAAGGTTAATGAAATACCTTGTGAGATATATAAGCCTAATGAATGAGGCACCCATACAAGGATAATATGATGAGATAGTGATACAGTCTAAGACACATATGGAAAATGAGCAGCATAATGATATAATCCCGTAGACTCTTAAAGACAGTGAATTATATGTTAAGAAGGGCAAATAGAAGATTTAGCTAGACGGTATCTCTTTCTAAGATATATGATCTCTAATGACAGAATGACAGTGGATCTGTCTATGAAAAAGAGATAATGATTGAGATACGAAATGTACGAGGTCTAGCTATATACTATTGCCAGTCTATAGGAGAGTTTATTGGGTTAGCTACTCTAAAGATGTGACTTAAAATTTAATAAGTTCAAGTTAGTGAATGAATAAGTATGAAGATAATATGTAAAAGGTTAAAAGATTTTATTAGTGGAATATTTTACCACTGATCAAAAGTGATCGAAATGATGATGAAGGAAAAAACAAGAATATGTAATAAGAGGATAAGTACATGATGGTTAGGGAACATGAATATGAAGTAGTTCCCAATTTTAAAACTAAAAGTGATTTTTGTGGTTATCACATGATTATGGCTAGATGTAAGATCGAGCCAAAACTAAATAGAGGAAAAGTAATCATATTCAAAGGAGTAAAGAAGTGATTTACATTTTACTGCCAGTTATGTAAATGGAACAAAAAGGATATATATATACCTTGAAATGATGGAAATAATGGATTTATATGGATAAAGAGATGATTAAATTGATAATTATAGATTCGATGGTAAAGTCAAATAATGAGAAGCTTAAATTATAATTTGATTATACCATTATGGAATCTAAATTATCAAAAGAGTATAATTTCAGGTATATTCAAAAATTAAAGTGATAATGAATATACCATAAGAATAAAAGAGGTAATAAGAATATTACATGGAAAGACGATATGGAGAGGAAATGATTATCTCCTGATGAAATTATGGTAAAAGATGGTGAATGGTAAAGTCTGCAAATAAACTGCAGCAATTAAATGAAATAAATATGAAATTAATATTGTGGATAATGAAGAATCTAAAAGAGATATGATAATGTGAAAGTGATTATGGACTGATAGTCTAATGAAATCACTTTTCCATTATCAAACTCTTAGATTCTTTAGTGCCATAGTCGAAATATGATTATAAAATGATGAGAATGTATGTGAAGTTCCAGTGAGCTCTATATGTGATGGGAATCTCTGAGTAGCTATATGTGATGGGAAATAGCAAAAGGCTCTGAGATTCCAAACCTATTGATAGCACCGCTCCGTACATGATATAGATGTTTGAGCGTAATACGGAAACGCTCGATAATATGTTGAGAGAGCGGATGCATGAGATGTGAAAGCTACTGGGACAATTACATACCATGGAATAAAATCGGTAAATGATAATTATCGAAATGTATCGACTTGGCACTAAATAAGAAAGATGAATGATGAGCAGTATGAATCATATGTGATATGAAAAGAAGTGGAAATGGATAACTCCCAACTGATAAGAAATTTAAGGGAGTATAAATATATGATGAGAAATGATATATATTGGTATAAAAGCGATTATGATGTTAAAAGTATACTGGCAGTATAGTTTGAAAGATGACTTAAAGGTCAAGAATGATAAGTATCCAGGATGCTACCTCCTTATGAATTAAGTTAAATTCGGAGGACCGAATTTCTTAAGGTGGGGAGAATGTGATAACCGCAAATTTTTCAATTATTGGAAATTAATATTTAAGAAAATAGATAAGAGGAAATAAATAAATAGAATTGTGGAAATTTCGAAAAGTGAAGAAGTGACTGATAGCGGAAATTCGAATAAAGGAGAAAATAAATTGGATATTAAGAAATCCAATAATTAAATAAAAATACATATGTATATATATGAAATATAGTATATATTATAAAATGAAATATATACTATTTTGTCTTAAATAAATACATATGTATATTTTTATATACAATTATGTATATAAATAAATATGTATATGTATGAAATATACATATTAATTAATTTAATTAAAGTGTAAATATATATATATTGTAATACAATATATATCTATAAATGCATATATATATATATGAAATATATATATTAATTCAAATTATATATATAAGTATTTTGTGTAAAATATATATATATGTTATATTATATTTATATAGATAAAAAAAATGAAACAGAAAAGAGAAGGAAGGAAATCGGGGAAGATCTCGACCCTTCCCAGGCGAGGCCGCCGGCGGCAAAGCTGCCACCGCCGGCGAGGGAAAGAGGAAGAGACGACGCTGGCGATGTGAGAAGAGGCGACCTGCGACAAGAAAAACGGAGAACAGAAACAAGGGCGGAAGCCGGAAAAGAAAAAGAAAAAGGGACAGGCGGCGCCGGCGGAATTGGCCACCGCCACCACAGCCGAAGCATCGGCGGAAGGAGAGGAATGGGATGGAGGCCACCGGAGAGGCTGGGAATGGCAGAGGACGGCCGACGGAGGAGGAGAAGTGACCGAAGGTAAATCGAGTAGATCCGCTGCCGTGCCGCCGATTCGAGATGAACGGAGGCCAGATCCGGCTTCGCCGTCACGCCGGCAAGCTGTAGAGCCGCCGAACCACCGGAGAACCGATCGCCGGCGAGGAACCGGCGAGGAAGGGAGCTGACCGGTCCGGCGGGAAGAGAAAGAAAAAGAAAAGAAAAAGGAAAAAGAAAAAGAAAAAGAAAAAGAAAAGAAAGAGAAAGAAAAGAAAAGAGAAAAAGGAAGAAAGGAAAGAGGAAAAAGAAGAAAGAGGGAGAAAAAGGAGAATTTTGGAAATTACGAGAAATCTCGAGAATTCGGAAACCCGGGAATTACGGGAAACAGTAAGAAATCCCGGAAAGTGATAAATTATTTAAATAATTTATTTATTTAAATAATTATGGAAAAATTCTAAAATTTAGAAATTAATTTTCAGAAAATTTCCTCGATAACCGAGATGATGGAATCGGGAGAGGTGAACACGGGCGCGACGAACGAGGTGATCGCCGACCCGGAAAAAGGTAAGGGATGCATGTGCAGCACTGTAAGGATATTCAGTCTGCATGATTTTAATTATGAAATATTTTATGAAAATATTTTATGAAGATATTGTGATGAATGATTGGTTGAAATTTGTGGTGATGCACTGGCTGGATTTTAAACTGTATTTTTCGTGCAGGAGGCTAGCCAATCGGCAGCCGTTATACTGTCGAAAAATTATTGAAAAATTCTCGAAAAATTCTCGAAAAATTACTAAAAATCATAATAAATGATTTTATTTCATAAGAAACGATTTTCAACAACGAAAATCGAGAAAAATGATTATTTTTCATAAAACATGAATATAACGCAATTCATTTTAAAATATTCATGTTTTCGAGAATGGTGATAAGGAAATCACCGAAAAATCTCTTCGAGAATGGTGATAATGAAATCACCAAAAATTCTCTTGATATGTAAGTTACACGTAATACGAGATGGAAAATGAAAGGAAATAAAGTGAATATTTTTATATATATTTCTTAAATATTCACTAAATGGTTTTATAACCTTTATGGTTTTAAAATGATGAAATTATATATTTTTATAAATTCCATAAAGGTTTTCTGATGATGAAAAATATGGTTTTGAGACTAGATGGCATCCTATAATGCTGATATGTGATATGTGATATGTAACATGTGATATGTAATATGTGATATGTGATATGTAGTTCCGGCCGACACCTGATCAGTGATCCGCCGAGGACAATTATAGACTATGGCCATAGATCTGACATGATTATTCATACCCTTCGGGGTCTATAGCATGATATGAGTGACGACCCAGTGGACGGGCTGGGCGTGTGTGCCTAAGTCTCCATATATGAAAATGTTTTATATGATATGTGATATGTGAAATGTAAATGTTTTACATGATATGTGAAATGTTAATGAAAGAGATTTACAGCATTTTACAGAATGCTTATTTCAGTACTGATTTTAGTACTACGAGATGATTTCATATGATCTGTGATATGAACATGTAATATGTTTTCCAAAAAGGAAAAAGGAGGAAAATAAATCTAATATTCTTATTTTAATTTGTAAATTGAATATTAGATTTAAATGATACATATGATATACGAAAAGGATTTAATAGCGGATTTTGCTATTTAAAGTACTGTACTAATTATGGTTGTATAGTAAAATATGAATTGAGTTTTAAATGAGAATGATGAGAATTTAACTAATATTCTTTTCAAGAAAATATGAATATTAGTTATTTTATTTAAATGCTTTATTTCATAAAAGCATTATTTTGAAAAAGAATATGAAAATTTTACGGAATAAAAAGGAAAGGATTTGAATTTCAAAACAAGAAAGAATATTATTCTCTACAGTTGCTTCTAGGTTCCGGGACAAGCTAGGTATTTCAAAATACCTATCTTACTCCATCCGGATCTCTAGCCGACTGTAGTATCCTTCCTACATGTGAGCCTAGAGCCCATAGGAAAAATGAAAAAGATTTTCAGCATATAGGAAGCTGAATATCAAGTATGCATATAATTCCCTTACTGAGCCATGGTTTGCTCACCCCTTAATTTTAACAGTTCAGGTTTTCGAAGACTGAGAGTTTAGCACTTAAAGGATTTTCGACTGCGCATTTGGGGACGATGTGGCAGGTCGATTTATTTAATAAGGTATGATCATTTATTTTCTGTATTTAGACTTATCGACAGTACTACTTTCTTATGAAATAGAAATCGGGGATGTAATTCATATTATAATTTAATATGAAATTGTGTATATGTAAAAGAAAAGTAAAGTATCGCAGACAGCCCAACCAAATAAGATGTATAGAATAAGGTGAAAAATAGGGTCACGGGCTGTGACACTAGAATCCTGTTCCAACTATAATTCGAGAGTTAATTAGTAGTAATTTTAGCCCGAGATTACTAAAGGGTATTTTGGTCTTTTCAATTATAATGAGATTATAATTATGAATTATTAATATAATAATTCATGGGCAGACCAAATTATTAATCCAAATGCATAACCAATTGGTTGTAGTGCAAGTGGGAGATTGTTAGAGTTTGCCTTACAATTAATTGGATTTGGATTAAGTAATTTTAAAAGGCCCAAAAGACCCAATTTAGTTGGACTAAGGCTAAGGCCTTTTTAGGGTTTTGTTAAGAGGCACTATAAAAACAACATTAATTCTAAAAGTTAGACATAAGAAGAACAAAATATTTTTATAGCCATTCTGCCTCTTGGAGCTAGCACTCTCATAAAACAATTCCCTTCCTCCTCCCTTTGCTTCTGATCACATCTTGTCTTAGGCAAAGGTCTTGTTTTGCGTCCTACTCGTGTGAATACCGTTAGAGGGCTTCTCTCAGCTAAGAGTCTAGAGTTAACGATAAATCAAGGGCTGTTCGCGGGTTGCCATATTCAAAAGTCGAACATTCCTACACGAGTACACCAAAAGGTTAGATTTTATCCCGAATTAATCTTGTTGCATGATCCTGGTGATTTTGGTTTTGTTGATTTTTAATCCGCTGCTTATTTTTGTGTATGACATGATAAACCGAGACAACGAAATCTTACAAAGATGCCTTAACTTGTTGTAGGCTTTAAGTGCTAGTTTGTAGGATGTTAAGGGTTAATATTTTTGGTTAAGTATATGATGAAGATGATGATATGGATACTATCATATGTATATAGGATTTTCAAAATCATTGAGGAGAAATAATAAAGGTGAGTTAATAATATTTTGCCTCTCTATAAGAAAATATAGGGTAAGGGTTTTAGTAAATTGATTTAAATAGAGCCTTGGTGAAGTCCACGAAAATATTAAGTTGTTGATGTATATGGGTTGTTGTGTTACAATCCGAAGGCCGTGACATACAGTTAACATTTATATTTATTCCATGTAACAAATTTATGAACTAATTGTTTTTTGAATTATAGTTTGAATTCAGTGCTAGTATAATCACTAAACGATTTTCATTTATCCTTTTCAATTTCGATTCAACCTTACTGACTTATTCTTTGATCCAAAGGTGAACTAAATAATTCTCTAAGGCATGCAATAATTATTTTTAATCCATAAGATATTCCTGCCTAGAAAACTAATTGAAAATATCCTCTTATATTTTAAGATTTCCCTCAAATAAATTACCTGCAAGTCATTTTTATTTTTATCTTAGTTCAATCATACCGAACAATCCTAATTTCCACATCTAATAACCAATTACATATCATATTCGCTAACATCCATTCACATCACAATACAAATCATATTCCAAGATGCACTCAATCATCATATCACTCCACAAAAGAATCTAAAATAATTCTAAGTAACATCCCATGACACAAACAAACTGTCCTATGTAAACTTTATAGAATGTGCATGTAAACAAAATAATACGCTATTTGTATACCTCGAAAAGTAGCGAAAGCAAGGCTCAAATGATGCTGGTTTGTACCTAGGCTAGGTATGGTTCTCAATGGCCCATACAGGAACTCTGTGCTGTAGCTTAACCCAAATAATCTGTAGGGGTGGAAAAAGGGGTGAGCAATTCACAACTCAGTAAGTAATTTAAGTAAATACATGCTAGGCTCATGTCGATCTACATCCACCAATATGCATGAACAGAAAAATAAAGTGATACGTATGTATGACACTATGTCCTGATGTCGGATCTATCTATCTGGACTCACAATTCAAGGTTGAGGCTGTACTGGGTATTAGTCAGAAGGATACTTTAGGTATCTCGTTTCCCTGAGCCTCAACACGATACTCAAAAGACACGATCACTCATCACTATCACTCGTCACAATACTACAATGTCAACAAAATGCACAACACTACAATGGGTAATGGGCTTAATTCAAAATCGATTCCTTATGCACATAGTTCAAAACAGATTCACAATGCACTTGTTTAAAACAAAATTACTATGCACTAGTACAAAATAGATTTCTAATCACTTTAGGTGTGAGCCTAAAATACTAAAATCGATACTGATAACAAAATAGTGTTCTTAAACACATGGTTCAAAATAGATATATGTATTGAACTGATAACTAATAAAATTTGGCCTATAAATACTAAAACCAAATAGTAATAACAAAACAAATTTTTTTGATGCATTAAGTTCAAAACCGATAATCGTATTGAAACTAAAAAATCAATAAGTTTAGGAATAAAATCTCAAAACACTGAAAACTTATACAAATAATGTGATAACCGCAAATTTCTGAATCTTTATATTACTTATTCGAAAATTTAATTTTTAATGCGAAAGATAAATTAAAGTAAATAAATGAATTATTTACAAGACGAAATATTGTGGAAATTCCGAAAATGGAGGAAGTGACGGAATTGGGAAATTCGAGTGAAAGAAATTAAGTTGGAAATAAAATAAAGAATAAAGGAAATTTAATTTGGATAAATGGAAATCCAAATTAAATAAGAAAATGATGAAGAAAATATATATATTGTACATACAATATATATTGTATTATTTCATTATATAAAAATATATATAAATGTTATTCTATTTTAAAGTATATATGTATACATAATATATATTAGATATATATTTGTAATATAATATATATATATATATACATATTTTTGTATATAATACATATATATAGTACTATACTATATATAAAATTATATATAGTATAATATGTATATAATGAAATTAAAACAGAAAAAAAAAAGAAGAAACGGAATCGGGAACTCCCGATTCTGCCTCCCGCGTGGAAGCCGACCACCGTCGGCCGGCCGACCAAGGGCGAAACGAGGGAGTCGAGACCTTCGCCTACGAGGGAAGAAGAGGAATAAATCGACCGGCGGCGGAAAGGAGAAAGGAAACATAATCGGAACCGAAGGAAGCCGGAAAAGAAAAAGAAAGAGGATCTGGCGGTGCCGGCGGAATTGGCCACCGCCACTGCCACCGAAGCATCGCCGGAGGAAGAGGAAGAGGATGGAGGCCACCCGAGGCGCGGTGAACGGCGGAGGAAGGCCGACGGAGGAGGAGAAGAAACTGAGGCAAAATCGAGTAGATCTGCCGCCGTGCCTTCGATCCAGGCCGAGCTGAGGCCACCGACAAGTTCGTCTCAACGCCGGCCAGCTGAGGAGCCGTCGAACCGCCGGAGAACCGGTCACCGGCAAGGAACCGGCAAGGAGGAGCACTGACCGGTCTAAACCGGTCTGACGGGGAAAGGAAGAGGAAAAGAAAGAAAAAGAAAAGAAAAAGGAAAAAGAAAAAGAAAAAGAAAAGAAAGAGAAAGGAAAAAAAGAGAGAAAAAGAAGAATTTTGGAAATTAAGGGAAATCCTAAGAATTCGGAAACCCGGGAATTACGGGAATCGGTAAGGAATCCCGAGAAGTGTTAAATTATTTAAATAATTTATTTATTTAAATAATTATAAAAAAATTCTAAATTTTAGAATTTAATTTCCAAAAAATTTCTTCGATAACCGAGTCGATGGAATCGGGTGAGGTGAACACGGGCGCGACCTTCGAGAGGCAGTCGCCGACTCGAAACAGGTAAGGGATGCATGTGCAGCACTGTAAGGATATTCAGTCTGCATGATTTAAATTATGAAATATTTTATGAAAATATCTTATGAAAATACTGCGATGAATGATGGTTGAAAATTTGTGATGATGTATCGGTTGAGAATTTAAACTGTATTTTTCGTGCAGGAGGCTAGCCAATTGGCAACCGTTATACTGCCGAAAAATTATCGAAAATTGTCGAAAATTTTTAGAAAATTTCATAAAATCATAATAAATGATTTTATTTCACGAGAAATGATTTTCAACCACGAAAATCGAGAAAATGAATATTTTCATAAAAACATGAATAAAAAGGAAGTGATTTTAAAATATTCATGTTTTCGAGAATGGTGATAATGAAATCACCAAAAATTCTCTTCGAGGATGGTGATAATGAAATCACCAAAATTTCTCTTGATATGTAAATTTCACGAAATACGAGATGAAAAATGAAAAGAAATAAAGTGAATATTTTATATATATTTTTATAAATATTCACTAAATGGTTTTCTAACCTTTATGGTTTCAAATTAAGAAATTATATATTTTTATAAATTCCATAAAGGTTTACTCATGATGAAAAATACGGTTTTGAGACTAGTTGACTTCCTATCATGCTGATATGTGATATGTGATATGTGACATGTAATATGTGATATGTGATATGTAGTCTCGGCCGACACCTGATCAGTGATCCGTCAAGGACAATTATAGACTATGGCCATAGATCTGACATGATTATTTTATACCCTGCGGGATTTATAGCATGATACGAGTAACGACCCAGTGGATGGGCTGGGCGTGCCTCAGTCTCCATATATGAAAATGTTTTATATGATATATGATATGTGAAATGTAAATGTTTTACAATGATATGTGAAATGTAAATGTTTTACATGATATGTGACAAGTTAAATGAAAGAGATTTACAGCATTTTACAAAATGCTTATTTCAGTACTGATTTTAGTACTACGAGATGATTTTCATATGATATGTGATATGAACATGTAATATGTTTTCGAAAGGAAGAAGAGTTTATAAGTCTAATATTCTTACCATGATTTGAAATTGAATATTAGATTATATGTAACATGAATATGTGATATGTTTTCCAAAAAAGGAAAGAGAAGGAAAAAAAATTAAATCTAATATTCTTATTTTGAAATTTAAATTGAATATTAGAATTAAATGATATATATGTTATACGAAAATGATTTAATAGCTGATTTTGTTATTTAAAGTACTGTACTAATTATGGTTGTACAGTAAAACATGAAAGGAGTTTTAAATGAGAATGATGAGAATTTAACTAATATTCTTTTCAAACAATATATGAATATTAGTTATTTTATTTAAATGCTTTATTTCATATAAGCATTATTTTGAAAGGAATATGGAAATGATATGAAATGAAAAGGTAAAAGGATATAAATTTCAACGAAAAGAAATTTATCACTCTCTACAGTTGCTTCTAGGTTTCGGGACAAGATAGGTATTTCAAAATACCTACCTTACTCCATCCGGATCCCTAGCCGACTGTAGTATCCTTTTTACATGCGAGCCTAGAGCCCCATAGGAAAAATGAAAAAGTTTTTTAGCATATAGGAAGCTGAATATCAAGTATGCATATAATTCCCTTACTGAGCCGTGGTTTGCTCACCCCTTAATATTAACATTTCAGGTTTTCGAACACTGAGAGTTTGACACATAAAGGATTACGGCTGCGCATTTGGGGACGATGCGATAGCTTGATTTAATTATAAGGTATGATCATTTATTTCTGTATTTAGACTTATCTACAATACTACTTCCTCGTGAATTAAGATAGGGGATGTAATTCATATTATAATTTTATATGAAATTGTTTATATGTAGATGAAAAGTAAAGTATCGCAGACAACCTAACCAAATAAGATGTATAGAAAAAGGTGAAAAATAGAGTCACGGGTTGTGACAAATAATGAAACAGATTTCTGTACACTTAGTTTAAAACACAACCACTATGCACCGAGTTCAAAACATGATCATTATGCACATAAGTTCAAAACACGATCACTGTGCACAAGAGTTCAAAACACGGTGACTATGCACATGAGTTCAAAGCACGATGACTATGCATATGAGTTCAAAACACAATCACTATGCACTAGGTTTAAAACAAATAATCTTATGAAAATGGATACTCGATGGAGTTAGGCAAAATGCCTCGAAATACTAAAATTGACGTTGAAATCAAAATAGATACTGATTAAAGTTTAGGCATGAATCCTCAAATCACTTAACTGAAATTATAATCAAAACATATATTGATCAAGTTTGGCATAAAGCCTCATATGCTAAACTAAACTAAAATCAAAATATATACTAATAAAGTTTGACATAAAACCTCAAATACTGAACTGAAACTGAAATCAAAATAGATATTGATAAAGTTTAGGCATAAAGCCTCAAATCATTGAATTGAAACTAAAATCAAAACATATACTGACAAAGTTTAGGCATAAAACCTTAAATCACTGAAAACTAATACTGATAAAGTGTAGGTAAAGATTCTTAATAAGTAATATTGATACTAATGTCCATCCTAGCTAGTGATGGAGGAGTGTCGCAAGCAACACAATACCTATGGCCATAGATTTACTCTAGCCCCCTGTGCAGTCAAGAACTGGAAGTTGTTTGTTGGTTTTTTTGACAAGCCTGATAATGCCTAGAGCATGAGGCTCGTAAGGCGCAGATATTGATACTGAAAGTCTAGAGAACAAAGCTTGATGACGGGTAATAAGACCTAGAGTAATGCTTGATAGGCTTGATGACCCGAAAGTCAATAGATTTGCCCAAAATCAAATAAACAACGAAAAACTGAGTATTGATTGAAATCCTTTAGTTTAGAAAACCAATTTCTAAATACTGATCGAAATCCTTTAGTTCAAAAATGGATTATTGGTTAAAAACTTAACCTAGCAAGACGTAATGCGTTGTCAAAATTCAAAGGTACACCATTATGCCTACTGGGCACACGGTTTTCAAAACATAGATCAAAATAGTTTTAAGGTTTTTAAATATGCATAAAAGCCCTTTATTACATAGTTTATTCAAAACTATGCTTTTCGAGCTAAAGCATAATGCTGAGTATTACAAAGCTTATGCATAAAATGGTTCGAGTCAAAACATGTTATGTTTGAACTCACTTATGCATTAATGAATACCTCTATGTACTTTGCATGGTTTCTTAATGAGATTTTAATGCAGACCATGCACACGTAGACTTAGCCTGCACAAACTCGTTAGACAAGATTCATGTAATAACTTAACACCTGAACATTTATTACACATAACAGGCAAGTTTGGCCAACCACAACACACAAGTCAAAAAACACATATTTCAGTTTTGGCCTAAGCATAATCCAAAATTAAGAATTTAGTCATATCTTATATCTTACCCTCATAGCCCGATTAATAGCATCATGACGCTTAAATTCAAAAGCTAGGTAAAAAATAAACATCTTCTACAAGAAAATACTAGCAAAAGACTTAATTCACTTACCTCAATGCTTAATAGTTTACCTCTTCGATCTTCCAAGCCACATCAAGCTCCTGCACCGCTCCAATTCCCTACAAATCAATTCATTAACACCTTAATGAATTGTCCTTTTTATGCTTAATCACTTGCTAAAGCATTTGTCTTACAACCAAAATTATTTAAATTCAATCTTATGTCAAGGATTAGTTCTTAACTATTAGACAATGTGTGTGTGTATTTTAAACACCATAGCATTATCACAACCCTTAGGTCCACTTTTCACTTGGCATTTATATATAATCCCATATAATTATTTTGATATCATCTCATCCCCAATATTCATAACTTCTCATAAATCAACTATTAATCATATCTACTTATATACATTGTCACAAGTATGTATACACACACACACACACTCGTATCCAATTTAAATCCTATACCAAAATTCATCTTTTATTATACACACATGGCCTATAGTCATATGTTGTAATAACCTTTTATACCGAAAATACGAACCAAAATTTTTCTTTTCCACTTACTTGGTTGCGCTATACGTAGTGTCACTAATCTATTCTTAAGCTAACTTTACATTAGCTAAGTTAATATCCTTTAATTACCTTGGTCCCAGTTCAAATTCTCTCACTGAGCATGCATTCACAATTTTGAATCATTCTACTTCACAATATATATTTATCCAAAAATGTTGCATGCATCGTTATAAACCATAAATTTATCGTGCACTTCTTTTAATTACATCCCCATACTAGAATAGTACTAAAAATATAAGTCTTAATACATAATGGGCAACTGTACATCATATACCTTCAGGGGAGGAGCAAAAACCTCGAAGGACGTGATAGAACCCCTCTATTGGCTCTATCAAGAGGGGGGTTGAATCGGTTTTTCTACTTATTTAAGATTTTTCTAACTCTTAATGCACAATTAAGACTAATGAAACAACAATGAAATAAGTGCAGTAAAAAGAGTAAGGGAAAGAGAAGCAAATACAAATTTATAAAGGTTCGGCCAATCTCTTGCCTATGTCCTCTCTCCTTGATCCTCTTGTCAAGGTTTTGATTCATCTCTTTCTTGAGAATCTTTACAAACCACTTCAAGGTGTGGTGAGACCTCTTACAATATTTCTTGAGGACTTAGAAATGACCTTCCAAGCCTCTCCCCTTGTAATTCTACCCACACTCTACAATAGCAGACCTTACAAGGATAGCTTACCCCTTTGAATAACAGAACTTTCAGTAAATGGGTGATGAATAACAAGAAATCTCACAAATGGAGTTACATAATAAGAATTTTCAGATTGGATTTTCTCTCTTGAAGCTTGAGGATTTTCTGAGTGCTTGTTCTACCTCCAGACTTCATAAATGCCTCTATTTATATCCCACCAACTGACTAAAATGGTTGGTGAAGCATTTAATGCAAATCCTCCCGTTGAAACCCTCAAAAACTAGCCGTTGGAGTCAGGTTTCGAGCAAAGGGATCGATCCCTTTACTGGGGGGATCGATCCCTTTTCTCCAGAATGCTTTCCTATCCTTCTTTAGACCTCTTCCAAGTATTCTGCCACTTAGGGATCGATCCCTTTACTGGGGGGATCGACCCCTTATAATTTCCCGCACCTATTTTGCTGCAAAGTGATACAAATTGATGGCTTTTGTGATTCTAAGTCGGTTCAAAACCTTCTAATACTTTTCTAAGAATATTTACTGACTTTTTCAACTGAAATCACAAACCAAAACTTTGTTTAAAATATTTTCTATCATTGAGTTCATTTAAAGCAAATTTACTTTGGAAAAATCATTCTTAAGCTTACTTGAGTTTTGTCATTTTAAAATACTTGTCAATTTAAGCTAACAATCTCCCCCTTTTTGATATGACAAAACTTAAGGTAAATTTGCTTATATGTTTGAAAATTGAGGTTACTTAAATTTTTGAAAAACATTGCTCCCCCTCAATTTAATATAAGTTTACCACATTAATTCTCCCTCATTTTGTCATAGCAAAGTAATAAAAAAAAATTAGAACTAAGATGTAGAGATACTCCCCCTCAATAAGAGAAATAAATAACATGGAGAAATGGTTAGTGGTATAAGTCAATTTAAAGCAAGATAGGAAATATAGACCAAGCAAATGGATAAACCAAGCCAATTGAAATAGAGATTAAGCCAAAGTCATACATATAGATTAAGCCAATGGAAATATACACTAGTCATAGTTATAAATATAAAACTAAAACATCATAAACACACTAGAAAATGTCATAAACATACAGCATAAACAGCAGACATAGTAGAAGGTTCGAAATCATAATAAGTTAAACGCTTATTCCACACAACAATCATAATCAGCGCCTAGGGAACGTCTTGTAGTACTGATCCATGAAATCCTCTTACTGCATACAGACATCTTGGACTTCATCGTACAAAGTAGCTTGGGTTTCCACGAGTTGATCAAGTCGCTGAGTGACGTACTGCTGGAAATTTTGCTGAGAGGTGTGCATTTGTTGAAGCATTTGCATGATCTGGTCGAAAGAGGCTGAGGTCGAACCTGATGGTGCTGAGGAAGATGCAGGGGCTTCCTCGTCGGGAGCGTCCTCTTCACTAGCATGCTCGGGAGATGGAGAACCACCATGAGACTTTTCCCACACTACGGTATCACCTTGCTGACGAGAATACCATCCAAGATTATGCAAGGTAGCAAGGTTGATAGTATTGCTTGGCTCCGGAAGGACGCCAACCTCACACGAACAGTCGATGCCATGTTCGAGTAGGTAGAACGCAAGTGGTTGTGGGAAGACAATTCTTTGAACTTTTCCAAGAGCAATCTTCACCCAATCTTGAAGAATGAAATGAAGAAGATCCGGTCAAGCTCCATCAGGTGAATGAATTTGATGGAGCCAGAAACAGTCAAGTCTCTAGAGTTGGGAATATTTGGTGCCAAGTGGACGAAGGTTCTAAGAGATGATGATGTGAAGAAGGCGTGAGAAGACGGGAAGGTCACCCGCACGGTCATTGGCCACATTAAACTCTAATGGGACGTTGATATTTTCAAACGGAAGACCATCCTCCGGAATGCAAAAGGCATGCGATAGAGACTGCTCGGTGATTTCAACTTCCTTGCCCATAACAAAAGATTGAATTCCCACCACCTTGCATGGGTCATTTGGAGAATACATAACTTCGGCATTTGAAAAGAATGCTCAAATGATGTTAAAGGGAGCCGGAGTGTTGATTTTGAGAAAGTAAGTGCAATGAAAAGCGTCAAATTTGGCTAAGTAAGGAAAGTCAATTGATTCCAAGAAACTGAAATCAATTAGACGACAATGCTTAACGCGCATATGGGCAAATTTTGCATGATAACGATTTTTCTCGTCCGCATTTCTAAAACATCGATTGAAGGCTGTTGGAACGAAAGCGGATGAAGAAGACGGATGAGATCTTTTCCTAATGACAACGTGATTGACTTTAGAAGCCGTTTGGAATGAAGGCGGATTTCAAAAGATGAAGGAAATTTCTAAGAGAAATTTTGTCAAACAGTTGATGAGCACAAGTTTGAGTTAAGATGGATGAGTGTATGGAGAAATATAATCCTAACCAACAACACAAAACCACAGATCAATATGCAATCAATAACTTTGATGAAGAGATGATGTTAAAATATGCAAATGATGTGAACTTATGAACCCTAGAAGTTAGATAGAAAACATGTGTTGTATGTGTAATGAAAAATAAGATAAACTGAAAATTGATGCATAAGCTTGAAATGGGTTAACAAGATATGATGAAATAAACGTGAGATGCAAGAAAAATTGATGAAAATGAGAAAAGAACACTTACAATTAGATGTAGGGCATGAATAGTGACAAACACAAGAGGGAAGAGAGGAATTCGAGATTCTTGAGGATTAGGTGTGCAAAGATGATGAGAAGTGAAATAGATTGAGAAAAGATGAAGAATGGTGAAGAAATGAAGCGATTTGGTGAAGAAACGGAGTAGATCTTGAAGATTTTATGAAGAGGAATGGAGAAGGAGGAAGTGTTTCTATAGATAGGGAAGATGAATAGTGGCTAAGAGAGGAAATCTCGATTTTAACAAGGGCCAATCAAGGATTCTGGCCTGAGGGGATCGATCCCTTTTTGGCAAAATACACGTCCTGCACATTCTGATGCTATGGGATCAATCCCATGGTGAAAGCGATCGATCCCTCATAGCGAAACCCAAATTTTTAGGCCTGGAAATCAATCCTATTTTGGAAGAATTGTCTCCTCAGTCACTTGCCTCATTTGTGATGCATAAAAATGATTTGAAAATAATGGAACTTATGCATTTTTACTATTTTAAAATCAAAATATGGTTGTTGCCACTTGGGATGCATGAGATGTGAGTTGAAAACTGAAAAAAAAGTGCAGAAAAATGCAGAAAAGTGCAAAAAATTGTATAAGTATGCAGAAATGATACAGAACAGTTTTGAACAATAAGTGACCATGACTGTGATAGTGTCTTAAACATCAGAAATGAGTTTTGGCTAATGAAGAGAGTTTAACATGATCAAAACACACAAAGTTCAACAATTCAATCTCAAAAAGCTAAGAACATGAATAGTAACATGGTAAGTTAAGGTCATGAATTGCAAGTGGTAATTATATTCTTCGAATTTCTTTCTTGCAATCTTCACAAACCAACTTAATTCATTCATTCAACATTAAATCAATTCAAGGAGCATTCATAATACCTAGTTCACCTCTAAAGAATGCAAAATCTCTCTTTGTCCAATGGTTTTGTGAAGATATCGGCTAATTGGTGCAATGTATCTACATACTCTAGAATTATGTCACCTTTTTGCACATGATCTCATATAAAATGATATCTAATCTCAATGTGCTTGGTTCGAGAGTGTTGGATGGGATTTTTTGTAAGTTTGATAGCACTAGTGTTGTCACACTTGATGGGAACTTGGTTCATTTCTATTCCATAGTCTCTCATTTGTTGTTTAATCCACAAAACTTGAGCACAGCAACTTCCAGAAGCTATATATTCAGCCTCGGTTGTGGATTGAGCTACGCTATTTTGTTTCTTAGAGAACCATGAAATAAGCCTACTTCCTAAGAATTGACATGTTCCCGATGTGCTTTTCCTATCCACTTTGCATCGGCCTAAATCCGCATCGGAATAAGCATGGAGATCAAGTGGAGAATCTTTAGGATACCAAAGTCCTAAGGAAGAAGTATCTTTAAGGTATCTAAGGATTCTTTTTACTACTTGTAGGTGTGATTCTCTAGGAGATGACTGAAATCTAGTACACAAGCATACACTAAACATTATATCGGGTCTACTAGCAGTTAAATATAGCAATGAACCAATCATAAACCTATATAGTTTAGTGTCTACACACTTTCCTCCTTCATCCTTATCAAGCTTGATATTTGTGCTCATTGGTGTAGAGTAAGGTTTAGACTCGTCCATTCCAAATCTTTTGAACAAATCTTTAGTTTACTTGGCTTGATTTATGAAAATACCTTCTTTGCATTGTTTAACTTGAAGTCCTAGAAAGAAGGTAAACTCTCCCATCATACTCATTTCAAATTCACCTTGCATTAACTTTGAGAAGTCCTTACACAATGACTCATTTGTAGATCCAAAAATGATATCATCTACATAAATTTGAACTACTAATAAGTCATTACCCTTAGATTGAGTAAACAAGGTTGTGTCTACCTTTCCTCTTGTAAAACCTTTTTCGATTAAAAACTTTGAAAGTCTTTTATACCAAGCTTAAGAGCTTGTTTTAATCCATATAAGGCTTTTGATAGTTTGAAAACATGGTTAGGAAACTTTGGATTTTCAAAACCGGGAGGTTGCTCAACATAGACCTCTTCATTTATATAACCATTTAAGAAAGCACTTTTTACATCCATTTGATATAATTTAAAATCCTTGTAGCATGCAAAAGCAAGTAGCATCCTAATGGCTTCCAATCTAGCTACCGGAGCATATGTTTCATCATAGTCTATTATTTCTTCTTACCTATATCCTTGAGCCACTAACCTAGCCTTGTTTCTAATAATAATGCTATTCTTATCCATCTTATTCTTGAATATCCATTTGGTTCCAATGATGGGATAATCTTTGGGTTTTTCTACTAGTGTCCACACTTTGCTTCTCTCAAATTGATTTAGTTCCTCTTGCATGGCCATAATCCAATTTTCATCTTTCAAGGCCTCATCCACATTCTTTGGCTCAAATTGTGACACAAAGGCTACATGTTGACATATGTTTCTATAGGTTGACCTAGTTCTAACTCCAATGTTTGGATCTCCAACAATATCATTATCTTTCACATATCCAAGTTCTCTAAGACACCTAGATTCTTTATCAATTATTTCTTGTTCATGGACTCCTCATTTTTGTTAATATTAAGATCTTCTGATTGTTCCCTAACATCTTTATCTTGGGATGGATCAAATATAGGTTTATCAAAGATTTCTACTTCATCATCAAGATTGGTTCTAATAGAGATATTTGATTCATCAAAGATTACATGTATTGACTCTTCTACTACAAGTGTTCTTTTATTGAAAACTTTATAAGCTTTAGAATTTAAAGAATAACCAAGAAAAATACCTTCATCACTTTTTGCATCAAATTTTCCTAGGTTATCTTTACCATTGTTCAAAACAAAACATTTACATCCAAATGGGTATAAATAACTTATGTTAGGTTTTTTTCCTTTATAAAGCTCATAGGGAGTTTTCTTTAAAATAGGCCTTACCATAGCTCTATTTATAACATAGCAAGCAGTATTTATTGCTTCAGCCCATAAATATTTAGGTAAGTTATTTTCACAAAGCATGGTTCTAGCCATTTCTTCTAAGGTTCTATTTCTCCTTTCAACTATCCCATTTTGTTAAGGAGTTCTAAGAGCTGAAAACTTATGGCTAATACCACTTTCATTACAAAATGTATCAAAACCAAGATTTTCAAACTCTTTTCCATGGTCACTCCTAATGCTAGTAATAGAGTAAACTTTTTCATTTTGACCAAGTTTTGAGAAAACAATGAATTTATCTAAGGCTTCATTTTTCACACTTAAAAAGAACACACAAGTAAATCTAGTGTAATCAACAACTATGACAAAACCATAGTGTTTTCCTCCTAAGCTAGTGGTTCTAGTTGGTCCAAATAGATCTAGGTGGAGGAGCTGAAGTGATCTAGATGTTGTAACACTTTTCTTAGGTTTAAACGAAATTTTTTTGTGTTTTTCTCTCACACATGCCTCACACACTTTATCATTTTCAAATTGAAGCTTAGGTAATCCTACTACTAGGTCTCTTTTGGCTAACTTAGACAAAACATGCATGCTAGCATGGACTAGTCTTCTATGCCATAACCAGGGTTCATCTTCTCTAGTGGCCATAAAACATACATTTTTGCTATTAAGCTCATTTAAATTAACAATATAGATATTTCCTTGTCTATGTCCAATAAAGACAATTTGATTAGTTTTAGCATTAACAACATTGCAACACAAATCATCAAACACAACTTTAAATCCCTTATCACACAATTGACTAATACTAAGTAAGTTATGTTTTAAGCCTCTAACATACAAAACATTCTCAATAGTTGAGGAAGAGTTACCAATGAAGCCAATTCCTTCAATTTGTCCTTTGGAGTTGTCTCCAAATATGACTTCTCCACCACTTTTATGCTTTAGGAACTTGAATTGGCTCTTGTCACCTGTCATGTGTCTTGAGCATCCACTATCAAGGTACCAATGCTCCTTGGACTTAGCCTTGTAGCAATACTCTTCCTCTTACATACAAACACATCAAGCTTTCATCTTAGGTACCCAAATTTTCTTGGGTCCTTGAGAGTTAGTACTAATAATTTTTGCTCCTTTAGGGATCCACTTCATTATTAAGGACTCATCACTTGAATTTAACACATGTTTAGGCACCCAAATCTTGACAGCCATTTTTCCTCTAATCATGGTCTTCCTAGAGGTGCATGTTTGTGAAGAATGTCCTAGTTTATTACATAATGTGCACACAACAGATTTTTTATCTTTAACTAGGAAATTTTTTAAATGAGTCTCTCTGTTTAATGCATTATAGCCTAACCCTTCTCTATTAAAGAATGCTCTTTGGGTCTCTAGCATATGATCAAGTTTTTGTTGACCCATGAAAAACCTAGAAAAGGAATTTTGCAAATTAGTGTTTTTATTATTTAATTCCTCTATTTCTAAATTTGCATTTTCTAATTTCTTCTCACATTCTAATTTAACATCCACAAGCATTTCATTTTCCTTTTTCAACTTAGAGATCATTTTCTTATATTTCAAATTCATGCATTCAAATTCATTTGCTAACTCATCAAATGCATCTTGCAATTCATCAAAAGTGTATTCATTAGTATCTAATGAGTTAAATGTTACCTTCTCATCTTCAAAAGCCATAAAGCAAAGGTTGGCTACTTTAACTTCCACATTCTCTTCATTGGAGCAATCACTATCACTCCATGTAGCCACCATTGCCTTCTTCTTTGGTTTCTTCTCATTTTGCTTTCTATAAAAAGGACAATCAAATTTAATATGACCAGGTTTTTTGCATTCATAACAAAAATTTTGGTCCTTTTCTTTCTTACTAGTTTCTCCTCTATTGAACTCTCTCCTAAGGGGTCTCCTAGAGTTTCCACTAGCTCTCATCCTCATGAATTTATTAAATCTCTTGGCGAACATGGCCATTTTTAAATCCTCATCATCACCACTTTCATCATGATCATCTTTTGATTCCTCAATTGTGACGGATTTTAGAGCTACTCCAACTCTCTTTGGGGGATCTTGATTTCTCTTAATTTTCATCTCATAAGTAAGTAAAGATTCCATAAGTTCATCTAATGAGAGTGTATGAGGATCCTTGGATTCCTTAATAGTAGTGACTTTAGCTTCCTATGATTTAGGTAAGCTATTAAGTATCTTTTTCACCATTTCTACATTAGAATATGTTTTTCCCAAGGCTTTAAGACTATTTATGATGTCAGTAAACCTAGTAAACATGTCACTAATTGACTCATCGTTCTTCATTCTAAACAATTCATAGTCTTGAGTGAGCATGCCTACTTTTGTTTCCTTGACTTGTGTGGTCCCTCATGTGTGATAGCTAGTTTATCCCCAACTTGTTTAGCATTCTCACATTGTAAAACTTGATTATATTCATTTGGTCCTAATGCACAAAATAGTGTGTGCATTGCTTTAGCATTTAGTTGTGTGATTCTAAAATCATTAATATCCCACTCATCTTCTTTCTTTGGCACATCCTTCCCATTTGCTTTCTTAATAGGGACAAAGGGACCTTTAACTATAATCCTCCACACTTTATAATCATTGGCTTGAATAAATAGCATCATTCTAGTCTTCCAATAAGCATAGTTTTCACCATTAAAGAGTGGAGGCCTAACCGTAGAGTGTCCCTCTCCTACCGAAGGTGTAGATACACTAGTTTGAGCCATTAGTGATCGTTTTATTAGATAGATGTTAATCTAAATCAATCTCAAGCTCAAGCTCTGATACCAATTGTTGGCTCTACCGAGAGGGAGATGAATCGATTTTTCTACTTATTTAAGATTTTTCTAACTCTTAATGCACAATTAAGACTAATAAAACAACAATGAAATAAGTGAAGTAAAAAGAGTAAGGGAAAGAGAAGCAAACATAAATTTATAGAGGTTCGGTCAATCTCTTGCCTATGTCCTCTCTCCTTGATCTTCTTGTCAAGGTTTTGATTCAGCTCTTCCTTGAGAATCTTTACAAACCACTTCAAGGTGTAGTGAGACCTCTTACAATATTTCTTGAGGACTTAGAAATCACCTTCCAAGCCTCTCCCCTTGTAATTCTACCCACACTCTCCAATAGCAGACCTTACAAGGATAGCTCACCCCTTTGAATAACAGAACTTTCAGTAAATGGGTGATGAATAACAAGAAATCTCACAAATGGAGTTACACAATAAGAATTTTCAAATTGTATTTTCTCTCTTGAAGCTTGAGGATTTTCTAAGTGCTTGTTTTACCTCCTAACTTCATAACTATTTATATCCCACCAACTGACTGGAATGGTTGGTGAAGCATTTAATGCAAATCCTCTCGTTGAAACCCTCAAAAACTAGCTGTTGGAGTCAAGTTTCGAGTAAAAGGATCGACCCCTTTATTGGGGGGATCGATCCCTTTTCTCCAGAATGCTTTCCTATCCTTCTCTGGACCTCTTCCAAGTATTCTGCCACTTAGGGATCGATCCCTCATAATTTCCTACACCTATTTTGCTGCAAATTGATACAAATTGATGGCTTTTGTGATTCTAAGTCAGTTCAAAACCTTCGAACACTTTTCTAAGAATATTTACTGACTTTTCAATTGAAATCACAAACCAAAACTTTGTTTAAAATATTTTCTATCATTGAGTTCATTTAAAGCAAATTTACTTTGGAAAAATCATTCTTAAGCTTGCTTGAGTTTTGTCATTTCAAAATACTTGTCAATTTAAAGCTAACACCCTCATACAAGCTCCTATTACAAGTAATTTGGAAGGTGGAGAGGGGGTGAGCTTATGAAGCCTAATAAGAAATATATATAAAGACAGATACCTAAATTCTATATGCAAGTTTTCTAAATCATTTATTAAATTTGTAATTCATATGATTCAAAAACCAAATCATACTTATGCAATGCATCCGAAAGCATTTCATTTAAACTGTAATAAAGCAAATGAATTTCGAACACAAATCCAAACATATATGTACTTATCATACTTAGTTTCAGTGCGGATAGTCGAAATAAAATCATATCGGTTTTGAAATTCAAGTATCAAACATTTAGAATTCATATACGAAAATAAGTACAAAAAAGCATACACATACTAAGCATGGAGACATATTAACGACTAAGTAATAATCATGCAATCCAGATATTCCCGTGAGGGAAAGTGCAAGTCAGATAGACATATAGCCATAGTCCAAAGGGGGTTCACAATGAGTACTGATCAAGTGTCAATTGGGCCCACTATGGGCTGGAAGAAGGTCACACAACGTCAGAAGTCAAATACCTATTGCGGACTAGATCAGGGTTACACAGTAGTCCAGAACTAATACTGCAGTGACTTTAGTTAGTCATGTCTCAAAACATTTTTATATATATTTTCGAAATTCAAAATCGTGTTCTCAAAACTTCATAAATGAATAAGTATATATTTTCTTTCGAAGGTAGACAATTTCATAAATATTTATAAATATTTTCTAGGAATACCATATGTTGGTAATTTCCATGAAAATTAAAATTTCGGATAAAAATTTTATAAGCATTCAAAATCATGCAATGTAACATTTTTCCAAAACAAGCTTGCTAGAAATTTTGCCATTTTCAAATGGTTACTTAAGTTCTAGCTTAAATCACAAAACTAATATTTTCATAAAAAATCCGGCAGCATAACGGCTTAATTTTCTTAAAATCTCCTGCAAGAAAATACAGTTTATAAACCCAAGGCAATTGATTTTAAACTTTTTCAGTATCTCCTACATTCTGATATATATCTCTTACCTAAAGTGCACTACAAGTGCTTGTTATTGCACCCTTGTTCTTCTTGAGCTTCCTACTACTTCTTGATTTCCTTTTCTTTAGTCTTTAATTTAGGGTATTAAGTGTCCCCCACTTTGTATCATTTCTTCCTACATTAAAGTATAAAATTAATAAAATTTATATTATTGAATCACCTTAGGGAAATTTATATTTTAAATTCTTCCTTAAGTGCATTACCTTGTAACTTTATCTTGGCTGCCACTTGCTCCTTACTTCCTTACATGTTCTTTCCTTACTCATACCTACATCAAAGATTATATTTTAACCTCCTTGTTTCACTCTACATTCATCATTTAAAAATCTATAGTAAAATCAACCCTTAACCTTTATTACCAACGAAAACCGAGGGCCCCTTAATCAACGTTGAACCTTACTGATTTGGTGCTACTAGGTACATCAAACTATGCAGCAACCTTGCTTGTATTCAAGGCTTTTTAACAGCCAACACTTTTTCTTGTACTCTGCCTCTCCCTTAGCTTTTGTTCAGCTCCAAATATAGCCTTATAATCGCACCAACGCAGCCTCTTTTCAATGCCTACACTAGCTTAATGCAGCCTCAAAAACTCCCTGATCAGTCTTACCGTGACCCTTTTGAGAACTTAAGAAATCAACCTTGCATTTGGTGTTTCCAAAGAGCCACTACGCTCATATATATTCAACCTTAGATCATCATCATTCATTCTTTGAATAAAGTTCCTAATTTACACTTAATTATCTCAAACATTAACCAACTTTACCTCTCGGCTTAGGCTACCATTCCCTTTGTTTAGCTTCCACGTCAATAAGGGAGTCCAGAACAGAAGATCGTCTACACCTCTAGCTACTTTTCAAACTCGAGATAGCCCTTGCTGTCCTGCTTTTCCACGCCTAACAATACCCTTTTTTCCAGCCTTATTTCTCTTACTTTTACACCCTTTTCCAACCATTATATGTTGTCCCCAAACAATCACTGAAAATCAGCCTTGAACAACCCATCTTTAACCTTTATATAGCCACAAAATCAAGCCCTTCCAAAAAAAACAGCCTTAACTAGCCTTAGTTTCTATCCATTTACAACACACTACAACAGCCCTTATATAGCCTAATATTTTCGCCTTATTCTCACCTTC